>OZ014492.1:5103462-7655194 GCA_963966045.1 Xestobium rufovillosum
TCGACAGAATTGTTAATCCTTCGATTACTGTTCGAACAATTCCACATATCTACAGTTATTGTAGGATTCTCCAGCCACTGATCCACAAAATAGTCATAAAACTGTTGCAAGCCGTCATGTATGACTGATTCTTCTTGAATGGGCAGCCACCCATCGTCAACGTCTGCAACTGGTAGATAGGCTAACGCAGCACGCATTCGAATATGAAGCCGAATTTCGTCATTGTCCTTATACTGTGTAGCCAAACCCAAATGTTGCACTTTTCTCCAAAGACACTGATTGAAATGAAAATTGCAGCCCCTTATCAAAGCGTCAGGATATACCTTCTGTACAGCCAAAATTTGTGCTTCCTCAAAGTCCAGATGAATTGTTTCCGGCATCCATTTAGTGGTCTCTTTTATAATAGAAAAAAGTCGTTCATACGTTTGATGGGTTTTGTTTGGCAATAACGCGAATGATACCGGGACGATGTTTGTTTCTGTCGATGTGCTTCCTATATCACAATGTATAGTGTACAGTTGGTAAAACTGTTTACTACAGCTCTTGAACGTGCCATCGACAAAGAACGTTTTTCTTGTTGCCAGTATTTCCCTACCGGTCGTTGAAGCAAAAACGATGATTCTTTTGTCATCAACATCGTCGCATACCAAAAAGCTGGAACCATCTTCCATTCGTAAAACCTCTTACGGTATCGAAATATCTTCAGCGGTTTTCGGTTCACTTGTCTCGCCTTGGTGTGCTCTTCTGATGCGACAAAATGCCGATTTAATAGAAGCATACGTAGGAACTTCGATAACAAAATTATATCCACCATTAATTTTATATAATTATTCGTGCCAATTTTTTTCTTTAAGTTTATAACTTTTGTGAATTTTTTGGCAAAATTGAACTTCTTTTTGTAAAACACCAACGTTTCGCCTCCGTTAGGGGGCTTTATCAAGGTTTTATTCAAAATTGTATAAAGTATAAAAAAGTGACATTTTTTTTCTTAATAAAATTTGTAAATAACAGTAACTATGTTAAACTTAATAATAGAAATTATATCTAGCACATTTGATTTTGATAATTATGAATAAGGAAATAAATAATGTACATGAGTTAATTTAGAATCAAGTGGTAGAGAACAAATTACGTTATTATGTCACGGTATATTTGACTTAAATTTTGAATGTCAGATCTGTCATTTAAAGAATTTTTGTCTTTTTGGATGTGTATCATTTCTAAAATAAGTCTAGCTTTTAAATTTCTCTCTTGTTCAAGAATAGTAGTGTTATTAAAATCGAAATTATGTTTAGTATTTTTTATGTGTTTACTGATAGCTGAATTGCTATTTTGGTATGTATGTTGTTTTAACCTAGTCTCGAGATGATTTTTAGTTTGTCCAATGTATGTTTTATTACAGTTATTACAATTAATTTTGTATACGGTGTGAGTTTTCATCAATTTTGGAATGGGGGTTTTCAGATGAGAATATAAAAATTGTAAATTATTATGCTTTTTGTAAGCAATTACAAAATTATGTTTTCTTAATAAGTTATTAATATTGTGTGATATTTCTTTTATATAGGGTAAGGAAATGTAGTTTTTAGATTCTTTTTGGTTCTGATTAATATTGTTGTTATTATAAAATTGATGTAGTCTGTTTTTTATAATTTTGTCAATAAAATATCTTGGGTAGTTATTTTTTATTAAACAATTTATGGCTTTGTCAACTGCAGATTTTCTGAATTGTGGACTAGAAAGTTTGATTGCTCGATCGGCTAAACACATAACAATACTTCTTTTGTGACAAATTGGTTGTTTAGAATTAAAGTAAATGTAACGGCCAGACCAAGTGGGTTTAGTGTGCCATTCTGTTTCTATAGAATTATTAATTTTGTAAAGAGTTAAGTCTAAGAAGTTAATTTGGTTATTTTTTGAAATTTCTATAGTAAACTGTAATTTGGGATGATAGTTATTAAATTGATATAGTATTTCATTTTCTTTGCCAGGAGGAATAGCAGTGAGACAATCGTCCACATATCTTACAAAAAATGGTAAATTAAAAGATAATTTGGGAATAACAGTGCTTTCTAAATCTTCTAAGACTAATTGGGCAATAGTGCTTGAAATTGGAGAACCCATAGCACAGCCATCAGTTTGTTTGTAAATTTTATCTTTAAATTTGAAGTATGTAGTAGTTAAAGTAAGTTCAATTGCAGTAATAAAATTGTTTAAAGTAAGTGATGTGAAGGGTTCGATTTTATTCCAGTTTTTTTTGATAGTGGTAATTGCTAGATTTATTGGAATGTTTGTATAGAGTGATACAACATCCAGTGAAATTAAAGTAAAATTTTCCGGAATATAAAACGTTTTGCTTTTTTCTTTAAATGACCATGAATCTTTAATATAAAATTCATTTTGACCTGTAATATTAGATAAAATGTTGGATAAAAATTTCGATAATTTGTAGAAAGGACTTTGTATACATGATACTATTGGTCTAAGTGGAATATTAGTTTTATGTAATTTAGGGAGGCCATATATACGTGGGGGGAGAGAATTTTGTATTTTAAGTTTAAAGCTAAGATTAGGTGAAATGTTATTTTCATTTAATAATTTAGAAATAAAATTGTTATTTTTAGTTTGTAAACTTATTGTGGGATCTTTTGGAAGAGTTGTATATATTAGTTTGTCATTTAATAGATTAAACATTTTGTTTTCGTAATCAATGGAGTTCATAATTACAGTTTTATTACTTTTATCGGGTTTTAGGACGATAATTTGTGGGTTGTTTTTAAGGAAAGTTTTGGTAATTTTAATGTTATTCAAAAGATCTTTTTCATTTTTGTTAATTTTTGTAGATGAATAGCTAAATTTTTTAATGATTTGACAAATTTTATTTCTAATATTATTTTTTTCTTCGGAAGGAAGCCTTGTTATAGAACTTTCAATTGTGGCGATAATATTATTAATTGGAATTTCTGTATTACGTGTATTTATGGTAAAGTTGGGGCCTAATTGTAAAATTTTTTGTACATTGGTTGGGATGTTGGTGGTAGAAATGTTATGTATCCAATTAGTATTAATAGAAAAGTTGTAATCATTGTTATTTGTATGTTTATTAGTAAGATTTGTTAATTTGTGTTGTTGTTTATTTTTTATCTTAAGAAATTTAGTGTGAAATTTTCGGTTTTGTGATTGTTTGAAAAAATTGTTATATGTTTGTGGTAATATTTTATCGATTTGAACTTCTAGATACTGAAGAGTTTTAGTTATTTTTTGTATGCTTGTATAGTGATCAGAAATAAGAATATTTATACAAGATTTTTGACATTTTACAATAGTATCATGTATTTTATGCGAGTAATTTGGATTTTCAATATGTATATTTTTTGGGTTGAGGTAATTTAGAAAATTTGGGATTATATTTTGTTCTCTACACTTTAACAAAAATATTCTATTGTTTTTAAGTTGCGCGATTTTAATATTTAATTTGGAGTATTCTTTAAGGATATTTGTAGTGTATTTACCAAAATTTCGTGTTATGTCTTCATAAAAATTTTGTTTGTTCATCTTCAAAATACTGAGAAATGTTCTTGTTTGGGATATCTTCTTAAATATTGATTTTTCTCACTAAATTTTCTTAAATTTTGCTATTTCTTACCAATTTTCTTGGGTATTTCACTTTTTTTTATTTATTAAAATCTTCAATGTAGAGTTATGCACTGTTTCTTCAAGTTGTATATAATTTTATATAATTATTCGTGCCAATTTTTTTCTTTAAGTTTATAACTTTTGTGAATTTTTTGGCAAAATTGAACTTCTTTTTGTAAAACACCAACGTTTCGCCTCCGTTAGGGGGCTTTATCAAGGTTTTATTCAAAATTGTATAAAGTATAAAAAAGTGACATTTTTTTTCTTAATAAAATTTGTAAATAACAGTAACTATGTTAAACTTAATAATAGAAATTATATCTAGCACATTTGATTTTGATAATTATGAATAAGGAAATAAATAATGTACATGAGTTAATTTAGAATCAAGTGGTAGAGAACAAATTACGTTATTATGTCACGGTATATTTGACTTAAATTTTGAATGTCAGATCTGTCATTTAAAGAATTTTTGTCTTTTTGGATGTGTATCATTTCTAAAATAAGTCTAGCTTTTAAATTTCTCTCTTGTTCAAGAATAGTAGTGTTATTAAAATCGAAATTATGTTTAGTATTTTTTATGTGTTTACTGATAGCTGAATTGCTATTTTGGTATGTATGTTGTTTTAACCTAGTCTCGAGATGATTTTTAGTTTGTCCAATGTATGTTTTATTACAGTTATTACAATTAATTTTGTATACGGTGTGAGTTTTCATCAATTTTGGAATGGGGGTTTTCAGATGAGAATATAAAAATTGTAAATTATTATGCTTTTTGTAAGCAATTACAAAATTATGTTTTCTTAATAAGTTACTAATATTGTGTGATATTTCTTTTATATAGGGTAAGGAAATGTAGTTTTTAGATTCTTTTTGGTTCTGATTAATATTGTTGTTATTATAAAATTGATGTAGTCTGTTTTTTATAATTTTGTCAATAAAATATCTTGGGTAGTTATTTTTTATTAAACAATTTATGGCTTTGTCAACTGCAGATTTTCTGAATTGTGGACTAGAAAGTTTGATTGCTCGATCGGCTAAACACATAACAATACTTCTTTTGTGACAAATTGGTTGTTTAGAATTAAAGTAAATGTAACGGCCAGACCAAGTGGGTTTAGTGTGCCATTCTGTTTCTATAGAATTATTAATTTTGTAAAGAGTTAAGTCTAAGAAGTTAATTTGGTTATTTTTTGAAATTTCTATAGTAAACTGTAATTTGGGATGATAGTTATTAAATTGATATAGTATTTCATTTTCTTTGCCAGGAGGAATAGCAGTGAGACAATCGTCCACATATCTTACAAAAAATGGTAAATTAAAAGATAATTTGGGAATAACAGTGCTTTCTAAATCTTCTAAGACTAATTGGGCAATAGTGCTTGAAATTGGAGAACCCATAGCACAGCCATCAGTTTGTTTGTAAATTTTATCTTTAAATTTGAAGTATGTAGTAGTTAAAGTAAGTTCAATTGCAGTAATAAAATTGTTTAAAGTAAGTGATGTGAAGGGTTCGATTTTATTCCAGTTTTTTTTGATAGTGGTAATTGCTAGATTTATTGGAATGTTTGTATAGTTTATAACTTTTGTGAATTTTTTGGCAAAATTGAAACTTCTTTTTGTAAAACACCAACGTTTCGCCACCGTTAGGGGGCTTTATCAAGGTTTTATTCAAAATTGTATAAAGTATAAAAAAGTGACATTTTTTTTCTTAATAAAATTTGTAAATAAGTTTATAACTTTTGTGAATTTTTTGGCAAAATTGAAACTTCTTTTTGTAAAACACCAACGTTTCGCCACCGTTAGGGGGCTTTATCAAGGTTTTATTCAAAATTGTATAAAGTATAAAAAAGTGACATTTTTTTTCTTAATAAAATTTGTAAATGTTGTATCACTCTATACAAACATTCCAATAAATCTAGCAATTACCACTATCAAAAAAAACTGGAATAAAATCGAACCCTTCACATCACTTACTTTAAACAATTTTATTACTGCAATTGAACTTACTTTAACTACTACATACTTCAAATTTAAAGATAAAATTTACAAACAAACTGATGGCTGTGCTATGGGTTCTCCAATTTCAAGCACTATTGCCCAATTAGTCTTAGAAGATTTAGAAAGCACTGTTATTCCCAAATTATCTTTTAATTTACCATTTTTTGTAAGATATGTGGACGATTGTCTCACTGCTATTCCTCCTGGCAAAGAAAATGAAATACTATATCAATTTAATAACTATCATCCCAAATTACAGTTTACTATAGAAATTTCAAAAAATAACCAAATTAACTTCTTAGACTTAACTCTTTACAAAATTAATAATTCTATAGAAACAGAATGGCACACTAAACCCACTTGGTCTGGCCGTTACATTTACTTTAATTCTAAACAACCAATTTGTCACAAAAGAAGTATTGTTATGTGTTTAGCCGATCGAGCAATCAAACTTTCTAGTCCACAATTCAGAAAATCTGCAGTTGACAAAGCCATAAATTGTTTAATAAAAAATAACTACCCAAGATATTTTATTGACAAAATTATAAAAAACAGACTACATCAATTTTATAATAACAACAATATTAATCAGAACCAAAAAGAATCTAAAAACTACATTTCCTTACCCTATATAAAAGAAATATCACACAATATTAGTAACTTATTAAGAAAACATAATTTTGTAATTGCTTACAAAAAGCATAATAATTTACAATTTTTATATTCTCATCTGAAAACCCCCATTCCAAAATTGATGAAAACTCACACCGTATACAAAATTAATTGTAATAACTGTAATAAAACATACATTGGACAAACTAAAAATCATCTCGAGACTAGGTTAAAACAACATACATACCAAAATAGCAATTCAGCTATCAGTAAACACATAAAAAATACTAAACATAATTTCGATTTTAATAACACTACTATTCTTGAACAAGAGAGAAATTTAAAAGCTAGACTTATTTTAGAAATGATACACATCCAAAAAGACAAAAATTCTTTAAATGACAGATCTGACATTCAAAATTTAAGTCAAATATACCGTGACATAATAACGTAATTTGTTCTCTACCACTTGATTCTAAATTAACTCATGTACATTATTTATTTCCTTATTCATAATTATCAAAATCAAATGTGCTAGATATAATTTCTATTATTAAGTTTAACATAGTTACTGTTATTTACAAATTTTATTAAGAAAAAAAATGTCACTTTTTTATACTTTATACAATTTTGAATAAAACCTTGATAAAGCCCCCTAACGGAGGCGAAACGTTGGTGTTTTACAAAAAGAAGTTCAATTTTGCCAAAAAATTCACAAAAGTTATAAACTTAAAGAAAAAAATTGGCACGAATAATTATATAAAATTATATACAACTTGAAGAAACAGTGCATAACTCTACATTGAAGATTTTAATAAATAAAAAAAAGTGAAATACCCAAGAAAATTGGTAAGAAATAGCAAAATTTAAGAAAATTTAGTGAGAAAAATCAATATTTAAGAAGATATCCCAAACAAGAACATTTCTCAGTATTTTGAAGATGAACAAACAAAATTTTTATGAAGACATAACACGAAATTTTGGTAAATACACTACAAATATCCTTAAAGAATACTCCAAATTAAATATTAAAATCGCGCAACTTAAAAACAATAGAATATTTTTGTTAAAGTGTAGAGAACAAAATATAATCCCAAATTTTCTAAATTACCTCAACCCAAAAAATATACATATTGAAAATCCAAATTACTCGCATAAAATACATGATACTATTGTAAAATGTCAAAAATCTTGTATAAATATTCTTATTTCTGATCACTATACAAGCATACAAAAAATAACTAAAACTCTTCAGTATCTAGAAGTTCAAATCGATAAAATATTACCACAAACATATAACAATTTTTTCAAACAATCACAAAACCGAAAATTTCACACTAAATTTCTTAAGATAAAAAATAAACAACAACACAAATTAACAAATCTTACTAATAAACATACAAATAACAATGATTACAACTTTTCTATTAATACTAATTGGATACATAACATTTCTACCACCAACATCCCAACCAATGTACAAAAAATTTTACAATTAGGCCCCAACTTTACCATAAATACACGTAATACAGAAATTCCAATTAATAATATTATCGCCACAATTGAAAGTTCTATAACAAGGCTTCCTTCCGAAGAAAAAAATAATATTAGAAATAAAATTTGTCAAATCATTAAAAAATTTAGCTATTCATCTACAAAAATTAACAAAAATGAAAAAGATCTTTTGAATAACATTAAAATTACCAAAACTTTCCTTAAAAACAACCCACAAATTATCGTCCTAAAACCCGATAAAAGTAATAAAACTGTAATTATGAACTCCATTGATTACGAAAACAAAATGTTTAATCTATTAAATGACAAACTAATATATACAACTCTTCCAAAAGATCCCACAATAAGTTTACAAACTAAAAATAACAATTTTATTTCTAAATTATTAAATGAAAATAACATTTCACCTAATCTTAGCTTTAAACTTAAAATACAAAATTCTCTCCCCCCACGTATATATGGCCTCCCTAAATTACATAAAACTAATATTCCACTTAGACCAATAGTATCATGTATACAAAGTCCTTTCTACAAATTATCGAAATTTTTATCCAACATTTTATCTAATATTACAGGTCAAAATGAATTTTATATTAAAGATTCATGGTCATTTAAAGAAAAAAGCAAAACGTTTTATATTCCGGAAAATTTTACTTTAATTTCACTGGATGTTGTATCACTCTATACAAACATTCCAATAAATCTAGCAATTACCACTATCAAAAAAAACTGGAATAAAATCGAACCCTTCACATCACTTACTTTAAACAATTTTATTACTGCAATTGAACTTACTTTAACTACTACATACTTCAAATTTAAAGATAAAATTTACAAACAAACTGATGGCTGTGCTATGGGTTCTCCAATTTCAAGCACTATTGCCCAATTAGTCTTAGAAGATTTAGAAAGCACTGTTATTCCCAAATTATCTTTTAATTTACCATTTTTTGTAAGATATGTGGACGATTGTCTCACTGCTATTCCTCCTGGCAAAGAAAATGAAATACTATATCAATTTAATAACTATCATCCCAAATTACAGTTTACTATAGAAATTTCAAAAAATAACCAAATTAACTTCTTAGACTTAACTCTTTACAAAATTAATAATTCTATAGAAACAGAATGGCACACTAAACCCACTTGGTCTGGCCGTTACATTTACTTTAATTCTAAACAACCAATTTGTCACAAAAGAAGTATTGTTATGTGTTTAGCCGATCGAGCAATCAAACTTTCTAGTCCACAATTCAGAAAATCTGCAGTTGACAAAGCCATAAATTGTTTAATAAAAAATAACTACCCAAGATATTTTATTGACAAAATTATAAAAAACAGACTAAGGTAAGGTCAGGTAAGTGGGCCACCGGGGATAGTGGGCCATCCCTCTATATTTTATATACATAATGTCTTTAACGCATATTCTATTTTGGAACACACTCTTCATAGTTTAATTTGACTTGTCAACAATTTTGGTTGGCAACACTTTCAGAACTACTCATCTGACAGCTGTGAAGTGTCAACCACCGATTTGGAGCTGCACAACACCGGGCAGAGAAAAAGTGAAATATTTTTGAAAGTACTCTAAAATCTGCAGATACTTGGAGGCTGATATTGAGTGGCAAGTGTAAATAATATATTTTGTTAAAATAAATGGGATAACGTGTTGTTTAAATAAATGTGGGAAAATTTAGTGGTGGCCCACTTTCCCCTTAAAGCTTAGAAAAAGGGGAAAGTGGGCCATGGCTCTCCGGCTAAGTGGGACCCCCATCAATTGCAGGTGGCCCACTTACCACTGTTAATTCCTATTTTACTTATTTCTAGGAAAATGGGGCGAATATACAATCGAAAAACTAGGAGAGGGGCAGATGGTGCTCAATATACATCTGAGGCCTTAGCTAGAGCTCTAACAGACATTAGAATGGCCAAAAAAAGATGATATTCTGATATACGAAATTAAGGAAATACTGAAAGTGATCCCAAAACCTATTTCTATCAATAGCAGGGGAGTATTCAAAGTTCCAGAAATATCAAAATATGAGAGCATTATGAAATAATTAGTACTTACTTACTTAAAGTACAATTTTTATTGTTGTTTTAGTTAAGTACTTAACAGTTTTTGTTACAGAAGTAAATAATTATTTATGTGTTTTTCTTAAGTATACATATACTTACTTAGTTCTACTCATTTTATAATAAAATACTGTCGCTATGAATGAGACTTTTATTCACGACTTCGTAACTTGACAACCATACAAGATTTTTTCAATTGGAAAAAACTCAACTGTAGAGAATCGGTTGGAGTATGGCCCAGTTCCCCCAACGCAATAGCTATGTTACTCTTAGGCAATTTAATATGGGGTGACCTACTTTCCCCAAAACTAGGGGTAAGTGGGCCACCTTGCAATATTTTTAAAAAAAATTTAAATAAAATAGGTTTTGCAGGTATTAGTCCTAACACTTTTTACAGCGCGATCTAGTATAATTGGTCTTCAACTAACTTCATTTATGGCATCATATTTTGATAATATTAATATAATACCGTAACTTAAAGTTAGTATGTTGTAAAAAGGGGTCCCACTTACCTGACCTTACCTTACATCAATTTTATAATAACAACAATATTAATCAGAACCAAAAAGAATCTAAAAACTACATTTCCTTACCCTATATAAAAGAAATATCACACAATATTAGTAACTTATTAAGAAAACATAATTTTGTAATTGCTTACAAAAAGCATAATAATTTACAATTTTTATATTCTCATCTGAAAACCCCCATTCCAAAATTGATGAAAACTCACACCGTATACAAAATTAATTGTAATAACTGTAATAAAACATACATTGGACAAACTAAAAATCATCTCGAGACTAGGTTAAAACAACATACATACCAAAATAGCAATTCAGCTATCAGTAAACACATAAAAAATACTAAACATAATTTCGATTTTAATAACACTACTATTCTTGAACAAGAGAGAAATTTAAAAGCTAGACTTATTTTAGAAATGATACACATCCAAAAAGACAAAAATTCTTTAAATGACAGATCTGACATTCAAAATTTAAGTCAAATATACCGTGACATAATAACGTAATTTGTTCTCTACCACTTGATTCTAAATTAACTCATGTACATTATTTATTTCCTTATTCATAATTATCAAAATCAAATGTGCTAGATATAATTTCTATTATTAAGTTTAACATAGTTACTGTTATTTACAAATTTTATTAAGAAAAAAAATGTCACTTTTTTATACTTTATACAATTTTGAATAAAACCTTGATAAAGCCCCCTAACGGAGGCGAAACGTTGGTGTTTTACAAAAAGAAGTTCAATTTTGCCAAAAAATTCACAAAAGTTATAAAATCCACCATTAAATAGAGGGCAAAGTTCTTGCTGATAGATTTTGGAAATCTGGACTTCTTCTTCTCGAATGCGTTTCTTCGCGCTTTAAATGTGCTTCCTGACTTCCGTTCGGGCAATATTTCCTTTTCAACTATGTGTTGATACATGAAGCACTCGTCCATTATACGTTTTCATCGTACCTCTGCAACTTTCGCGTAGTTCGTTCGTACACAACCAACTCACAACATTTTCTTTATTCATTCGATGTTGACGATATTCGTATCCATCAAAAACAGCGGCTGCTTTCCACTTTGATGTCTCAAAAACTTTTATTGTCGTCATTGTAAACTCAGTATGCAAAATATACTTGTACATAAACACTCACTCTCTCACAGCAAAATAGCAAATTAATGAACAGCGCTAATCATTCGGGTCCTTACACCTACAATAATCGTATTATCTTCAAGGGAACCTGTGTTTTTGGAAACATAAATAGAATTCAGGGAACGAGTCTGAAATACTGAATGATCGTCAAAGAAGACCGCACACCATTCCTTAGTACCCTTAATTGCAGGCCGCTCCGGGGTAGTTGGAGAAACCCACTTTCAGTTTTATTACCCCTTTCTTTCCCAACGTGTACTCTCTTATTATTGCTATAACGTGCTGGTCCGGTTCAGGTGCCTACGTAAACAACCCGGGTGATTCTTAGAATGCTCTCCGAGGGAATGTACCTGTACGCAACTACCACTATTGCCAATGACAGTTTCTTAGAAATGACCCCCAGTATCGCTACACGTGCATCGTGTACGGAACTGCCACCGATTTCGTCTTGTACGGAAATGGGACGTACGGAACTGCGACGATACCCCTAGGAATGACTAAATAAACAATTAATAATTTACATTGGGAGGGTTCGCTTATAATTTAATAGCATTTTAAATGGCCTCAGAAAGTGAATACTGTGAATCATGCAGACCCCCAAATATATATGTGTAGAAAAAATCCCATTTCCTACTCGAGATTAAATAAGTTTCATTCGTTCGTGAGATTGCCCCACTCGCTTCGCTCGTGGGCAAATTCTCACCTCACGAAACAGTATTTTCATCTCTTGTTGTAAAATATACTATTCTGTCCTAGTTTGAAGCACGCAGAAATGGATTTTGCATATATTTTAAGACAAATCTGACATTAACTGGGTAACCTTGATTTCACAAGTTTTATGAGTTGCCAGTGCTAGTTGTCAAACTATACAGGAGAAAATTAAATATTTTAGGAGAGTGAGCATCTAGTAGGCAAGTTCAAATATTCCTAGGAATATTGAGATGGAAAGTTTAGCATTAGACGTGGTAGGTATTAGTGAAGTGCGTTAGCCAGAAACTGGAGACTTCTGGAGCGAAGATTTTAGAGCAGTACACACAGGATATGGAAGAAATTCGAAAGTAGGAATTGTTATGCGGAAGAAAGTAGGGCAGAGTGTAGAAAATTTCTTACAGCAAAGTGACAGGGTAGTTATGGTTCGGTTGGATTCGAAACCGGTCAAAACAGGAATAATACAGGCATGTCCACTTCTAACTATAGTGAAACTTATGTGCGGGACAAGAAGTAGGAGCTATATTAGAAAGGGAAAGCAGTGCAGAGGGGGACAACGTAGGCTGCCCTATAATGAGAGAAGGGGTTGAGCTAGCACTAAAAAGTTTAAGAAACAATAAAGCACCAGGTACAGATGGCTTGCAGGCAGAAATCTTAAAGTGTGCAGGTCAAGAAGTAATAGATCGTTTATTTAAACTAGTTAGTCGCATATACCTGACAGGTGAGATTCCAAAAGATTACAAACGGAACATCATAGTAGCTTTGCTAAAAAGGAGAAGCGCGGATAGGTGTGAAAATTTTAGAAGGATCAGTTTAACTTCCCACGCGTCAAAAATTTTAAGTAGAATTATGCAAAGAAGGATGGAGAAAAGGGCGAAAGAAATATTAAGAGATCAGTTCGGATTTAGAAGAAATAGGGGAACGCGCGAGGCCATTCTAGCTTTCGGCTTTAGGAGTAATAATAGAAAAAACAATAGAAAAGGGAAAGAGCGCCTATACAGGATTTGTAGATTTGGAAAAAGCCTTCGACAATGTAAAATGGAAGAAGATGTTCGAAGTGCTCAAAAATGTAGTGATGAAGTATAGGGATAGAAGAATCATTCAGAATCTATGCAAACGGTAGTTGTAAAATTTGAGCAGGAACAGAAGATAACCTAAGGGGAGTGAGGCAGGGATGTGCGGCCTCTAGTTTTCAAATTTATATATCGAAGATGCGATTAATATTGTTAAAGATAGTATAGCCTCTGGAATGAATATACAGGGCCAAACTATTAATATTCTCAGATTCGCGGATGATATAGCAGTATTAGCATCCAGCAGAGAAGAATTAGGAAGGGCTCTGAACGAAATGGAAGCGGTTTTGGCGGAGGGCTATGGTATGAAGAGCAATAAAAAGAAAACCAAAATTGTAGTGTGAGGGGGGCGTAAAAATAGGACTAAAATGAAAATACAGCTTGGAAACGAGAAGACAGAGGAGGTCTCAGATTTCTGCTATTTAGGAAGTCAAATAACTCGCGCTGGTAGGAGCTCTAGAGATATAAAACCAAGAATAGCGCAATGCCGAGTTGCATTTAATAAAAAGAAACAATTATTATGCTCGGGAATGAAAAATGTAGAAACTCGGAAGAGGCTCTTAAAAACGTATACAGGGTGATTTTTTTTGACCGTCTATTAGAAGTATCTGGAGAACTAAAAGAGATATTGATTTGAAATTTTGGCTGTGGCCGAAACCGGGTCGGATCTATTTAATGAAAATACTTTCAAAATGGTGGCATTTCCGGGAATACCGGAAGTTGACACCAACTTTGTTATCTTAAATGGAATGAGATATAAATTTTTTTCTCAATATTTTGACAGTTGTGGTAGATTATGTAAAAATTAATATCTCGATAACGTCTAGCAGTAAGATGTTCGATTTTTTATGGTGGCAAGACGAGGTATTGGAGTTACTAATCAGGCAAACAAATTTCCAAAATCTATTACATAAAATTTTCTAATCAACGACATATGTTGATCGCACGAAAGTAGCAAAAAGTCATTTTTCTTAAATAGAATGATACCATTTTCAATTGTTTTTTAGATTCCACGGAAAATTTTAATGTTAATTCTATAAAGGTTCGCTATGTCTAAAATTAATATTTTCGGAGATATGAATTTTTTTCCAATACCTATTTTGACAGTTGTGGTAGATTATGTAAAAATTAATATCTCGATAACGTCTAGCAGTAAGATGTTCGATTTTCGATGGTGGCAAGACGAGGTGTTGGAATTACTAATCAGGCAAACAAATTTTCAAAATCTATTACATAAAATTTTCTAATCAACGACATATGTTGATCACACAAAAGTAGCAAAAAGTCATTTTTCTTAAATAGAATGATACCTATTTAAAGAAACCAATTAAAAAGAGTGAAAAAATGCGCATTTAACAATGTATGGTGTTTCTCTACCTAAAATGCATAGTATTTTAGATATTTGCTGTTTTCTTATTTCATCGATCAAAATTGAAGAGCGCCGCCTTCTAGTAAGTAGACCTTGGCTTGTAGACAAAACAAAATATTCACAAATTTCACAAATAATGTCTAATAAAAGCAATTGGTATTTTTTAGTAATTTAGTATGGTTGGTGTTTAACGAATAGGATATGGCAAATGATAATTATTCTTACTCGGATATTATGCATTTATTCAACATTCATGGAAAATGCGATAAAATAATTAACAGGACATACAGAACATTTAATGGAACATATCCTGAATTACCACCACTGAACTTATTTTAACTAAATAAAAAATAAAGTAGGTACGTGATAGTAAAACAATGTTAAAGAAACTGTTCAAAATGTAGTCCATTAACTTCTACACATTTAATAATTCGCTTATTTACGGCGTGTGTAGTAGCGCTACGAATTTCATGTGGATCTAAGCCTGCAAATGCTGTAGCAATTCTTTCCACCAATTCATCCCTGTTATTGAGTGGATATTGATACACTTTATCCTTTAAACGGCCCCAAAGATAAAAATCCAACGGTGTAATGTCTGGAGACCTGGCAGGCCAACTCCATGGACCCAAACGTCATATCCATCTATCTTCAAACATCCGGTACAATTCGTTAGTAACTGCTGCAGAACAATGACCTGGCGCCCCATCTAGTAGGTATCTAAAATACTATTCATTTTGGGTAGAGAAACATCATACATTGTTAAACGCGCATTTTTTCACGTTTTTTAATTGGTTTCTTTAAATAGGTATCATTCAATTTAAGAAAAATGACTCTTTGCTACTTTTGTGTGATCAACATATGTCGTTGATTAGAAAATTTTATGTAATAGATTTTGAAAATTTGTTTGCTTGATTAGTAATTCCAACACCTCGTCTTGCCACCATAGGAAATCGAACATCTTACTACTAGTCGTTATCGAGATATTAATTTTTACATAATCTACCACAACTGTCAAAATAGGTATTGGAAAAAAATTCATATCTCCGAAAATATTAATTTTAGACATAGCGAACCTTTATTGAATTAACATTAAAATTTTCCGTGGAATCTAAAAAACAATTGAAAATGGTATCATTCTATTTAAGAAAAATGACTTTTTGCTACTTTTGTGCGATCAACATATGCCGTTGATTAGAAAATTTTATGTAATAGATTTTGAAAATTTGTTTGCCTGATTAGTAACTCCAACACCGTGTCTTGCCGCCATAAAAAATCGAACATCTTACTGCTAGACGTTATCGAGATATTAATTTTTACATAATCTACCACAACTGTCAAAATATTGAGAAAAAAATTTATATCTCCGAAAATATTAATTTTAGGCATAGCGAACCTGTATTGAATTGATATTAAAATTTTCCGTGGAATCTAAAAAAAAATAGAAAATGGTAGCATTCCATTTAAGATAACAAAGTTGGTGTCAACTTCCGGTATTCCCGGAAATGTCACCATTTTGAAAATATTTTCATTAAATAGATCCGACCCGGTTTCGGCCACAGCCAAAATTTCAAATCAATATCTCTTTTAGTTCTCCAGATACTTCTAATAGACGGTCAAAAAAAATCACCCTGTATATGGAGTACGGCATTGTACAGGTGCGAAACTTGGACGATATGAGAAGCGGATAGGAAGAAATTCGAAGCATTTGAAATGTGGTGCTATAGACGCATGATGAAGATTCCGTGGATAGATAAGGTTAGCAACAGAGAGGCATTAGAAGAATTAGAGAAAAGCGAAATTTGTAGAAGACAGTAAGGAATAGGAGAGATCGGATAGTAGGACACCTTCTGAGACACGAAGGAATAGTTTGCGACATACTAGAGTCAGAGATAGGAATAAAAAGAGGTAGTGGTAGGCGATTAGACTACTGCTCTCAAATATAGTTAGGGATGTAGGATGTTCAACTTTTTCGGAATTGCGTAGGTTAGCTCAGGATAGGAGAGGGTGGAGGTACGCGTCCAACCAGACTTCGGACTGAAAACTTTATGATGATGGGGAATATTTTAAAATATCTACGTGTAGTTTCTTTATTCAAGTAGTTGTTAAAGTAAATTATTAGTAAGTAACCGAAATTCCTAGACGAAACTTGAACAGCGACAATTGACAAGTTTACTCGCGTACGCAAAATAAAAATACAACTGGCAAGGTAATTTAACGTTTAAATTTCATGCAAATTAATAAGCGCCAAAAATACCATTTTGACCTTTTGTCAAAAGGGAGTTGCCGTTAACATGACAAAATTAGGTAGAAAAAGAGGGAGAAGAAAATTCACGTCTTTTATGTTGGAAATAAAATACATATGTCCAATATATGGGATCTTGGTGTCTATTAGTATAGAATGTCTTTGCTTTTTATGGGTTTTTGACAGATAGGTACGAATATATAAATTTGTCAAAACTAACTGTGCTTCCTATGTCCCAGGTTAAGGAGTAAACCACTATATTTTAAAGCTAGATTCAACCAACTGGATCCTAAATAACTAGATCCTTAAAACCTGATCTTAAAACCCTAGATAAAGAGAAAAGCCACCAATAAAACATAATAATAAGCTAAAGTTTTACAAGCTTACCCCTGTAATGGGGGGATTCCTGAAGACTATCACTACGAGGGCCGAGGGGAGTCGAGCAAAATCACAGTCTCTACTGGTTTAGCTGAATTTCACTGCAAAACAATTCGTCTATCTACTCTTCCACTAAGAAATCAGCTGCTATTTGGCAGTTGGAGCTGATATAAATTCGAAATACTTTTGCGAAGCTAAACTTTGTTGTTACCAGGTACCACCAATTCAACACCACACTACTCGAAGTTACTATTTAACCTGATCTTCCATAATTAATTCTGCAAGGCAGAACAAAATATGAAGCTTCCGGTCTTTTATGCATTTCCAGCTGCTAGACTATATTATCAGAGGCTGGGAAAATTACAAGAAAACTAAACACTAAATTTTACCTATATTTCTAAACTTAATCATTAAAACAACATAGGAACATTGCTAAAACTTTAATTAGAAGCTTATTTCAATAACAACTAAGCAATTTACAGCAACAAAAAACGCGACTCCCTAATTCTACGCTTATGATCGAAAAAACCGCTAACTTCGAATTTAATATAGTTATATGAAGTCAAGATGAGCCTCTTCCCACTTTGCAGGGTCGCAAAAGGGGTTGCCTACCAACCGGGCGGCAAAATACAACAAAAATCGCTATTCTGAAGTAAAACCAAAGAGAATCACGGGATCGGTGTTTTTACACTGTAACACGCAAATAACATATATTACATCTAATTGGCATTTATTATTATATTTGTTCGCCGGTGTTTTGTAATAAATTGTTCTTGAAATACAGCAGAAAAGAATCTTGAGGAAATGTCTGAAACTTTTCAGGATATCCTTCAGCAAATGAGCAAGATACAGTTAGTTCCGAAAATTCAGTTAAAATTACGAAAGGACCGTTGATGTAAGTACACTTGCAATTTTTTTAAATACATTCTATGCAGGGTTGTAAAATCATTTCAGATTCGATCGAATTTATAGTTTCAAGGGACTATCACTTTTGTTGTTAATACTGTGCCTATTATCGTTAGCAGTATTGGTAATAGTTTCTTCTCTATGTAAGTATTAAAAAATACCGGAGCACCATACGTTGACCATTACATGGGCAACTTTGTTATATTAATGCTAGAGAAAAAAATAATATAGTTATAGTTATAAATCTGTGTTCGAAGTGACCAATGTTTTGATATATTTTTGCTGATCCGGCTCGAAGGACCAATGTTTTGATTTGTTGTTGCTGATTCGGCTCGAAATGCTAGTGCTTCTTGTTGCAATTGTTTTATTTTGGTTTTGCTCGAAGGACCTTTTGATTTGATTGGAAATCATGGGTAAACGTAACAATTTATATTGAAGAACTTACACTTACACATAACAAAAAGTAATGATAATGATTTCTACGTCTGCTTGCGTCAAGCACTTGCTCGAGATCAATGCATAATGAATAATCTTAGTACAAAAATGGTTATTGGGGGGGGGGGGGGGGGAGATACTGATATTGCCTCTGACAACAGGAAGAGGGTCATAAACCTTAAAAAGCAGGTACCCAGAAAGAGGCTCGCAACAATTCTGCAATACCTAAGTGCATTTCATAATGTTCATAAACTCCAATCCTGTCTTTCGTCTTACCCAGTCATTTGCCTCCCCCGCGTCACTCCAAGGGTGAGAGTATCTATAACTTCAGTTATGGTTACCCATATAATGCTCACGAAACGGGACATTCCGCAAATATTCTGAGACAATAAAACATTTTTAGATGTGAATCCTCAAAGAACGAAGTCATTGTGCAATTCGGAGGAATGCATTAGGTCAGCAGCTAACTTAAGGCTGTCAATGAATTTAGATGCAGATCCCTGTGAAGATTTTTATGAATATACTTGTGGTAGATGGTCTAGTGAACATCCGAATCACGGGTGGTTTCCGAGTTTCTCGCCCACTCAAGCAATTTATGAAAAGATCGCCATAGATACTATGAAATTTTTAAAGTCGGAACCAACGGAAGATGAACCACAACCAGTTGTACAAACTAGAGATTTCTTTAAATCTTGTATGGATGTTGGTAAAATTTTGAAATAATAATGCTGAACATTTATATGTCCATGCATTTTTGTAGTTTCCATCGATAAGAAAGGTTATAGTGTTTTATTTAAATATTTGAAGGAAGCAAATCTTTCCGTCTTGCCACAAGAATTGAATGTAACATCGACGAAAGAAGGAATAAATTTTAATTGGGTCCTAGCAGATGTGACGTTAAAGAGATTGTTCGCTATGGATGTTTTTATAGGTTTCACAGTGGACTCTGAAGTGCTAGATGGAACTAAATATGCCATGTATCTCGGGTTCCCAGAGCGAGAATGTCCTATACCCAGGTATTTACAAAAAATAATAACAATTAACATTTTAAACAAAATTATTGCAGCTCATTTAAGAAAATCAAATTAAAGATAAATTCCCAGAATTCAGTAAATGATTTTGATAACTCTACTGAAGAAGGCAATGGGAAGAAAGAGTTCCGCAAGAGAATTTTCAAAAAAGTTGTTAATACGATTTATGAGGGCAAATTAGAAGTACCTGATGACGAAGCCTTGGATAAGAGTTACGAAATAATACACGGGATATCTGAAGAAATTAGTGATGTACGTATACAGTCTCCCTTTCATTTTAAATGTTGCCGTACAAATACAATAGCTCTGTATTTAAAATTCTCGATCGCCATAAGGTTCAATAATCTAAATGTTGGAGTTGATCAAATTTTTTCTGTAGTTAAAAGACCAATTAGAGGACTCGATAGAAGAACCAATACCAGGACCCTATACAGTAGAAGAACTACAAAACTTAACAGATACATATTTAATGGAGAACAACCAAAACGCATTTCCGATTTGGAACGATTACCTAAAATACATGTTTCAAGACATAGAAAATGTCACTCTAGCTTTTGATGGGAGTGACCAGTTATTTACTTACCAAGAAGAGCTGAAATACTTGCAAGAAATTGTTCACTTCTTGCTCAAAACACCAAGTGCACATATTGAGCTATATGTTTGGTGGGTCACTGTGTATGCTATGATAATAAATACGACTTCCGAAATTTCTGAGTATATTCACAAACTTGCTGCTCCAGATTACGACGGGGATGTCTCAAGGTCGAGGTAAATACAAACTGATTCAGATTCGAGGGCAACTAACAAACAAATGAACAGTTTTTCACTTTCAAAATTTCGTTATTGCAAATACCTACCTATAGTTAGGGAGCCGCAATAGTAAATTTTTGATGTATTTTCTACCATGCCAGACGTTATGATTATTAATATAATATAATATAATGCATGGAATACGAGAAACAAGAGTATTGATATAAGTATGGTGACCATATGTACTTTTTTTAGTAGGACAGTACTTTCTTTGGGAACGATGTCCTACTGTCCTTAATGGCAGCTAAAGTACGTTAAAATGTACTTTTTGATTCAGTAATCAGACATATTAAATAATCGCTTTTTGTTTTCCGATGCCGCCTAATAATAGAAACACTAAAATCTTCCACGCCACTGAACGTTCGTTTATTTGCAGAGCAATCAAGAGTGCCACATTGTGAATTGCACCTAAATCCTGAGCTTGTCATTTGCATATTTTTTGATACCCGACTGCCGGCGGATTAATAATAGGGCAGTTTAAGTCCGTGGTTAGGTAGGTAACGCATAAAGTTTGTGTAAAGAGTTGTTTTGTTTTTCTTAAGATTCTACACTATCCTGTTTTACAAAAAATGTGTGTGTCTGGTGGCCCGTCGCTAAGGGGTCTGTTTAAAAGCGTTGTGTCAGTCTTTCATTCCCAAATAGAAGCGCGCATGAGTAAATGTGACCTTCATCTGGATTGAAGCTCAGGATTTAGGTGCATCTCACATTGTGATGGCGCAGCAGCGCGCCCCTCTATGTGTTATTATCATTATTATTTCCTGTCTTTTTTTTTCCTTGAAAAATTATGGTCACCATAGATATAAGAGAGTTGCATCTGAGTCGCCCTGTAGAGGCAGTTCGTTTAAAGTCCTTAAATTTAAAGTTGCTATTGACATACTACCAAGTGGTTTTTCTTTTATTGACTTTTTGCATCATAAAGAATGTTAAAATATCACTGCCAGACGCATTAGATAGTCGCAAGTGGGTACCAGACGGTCCCGAACATGTAGACATGGGTGGGTAACGTGAAATATTTTCTACCAGCTGATTTTTCTTTTACTAACGATTATTCTGTTATTTTAGTGTGAATTACTTAAATCAACTGGTCTGGTCTGGTTTCACTCTTTTCTTCGCTTTTAACTTTTATCGTCGCTCCAACATAATCGGACCCTTAATGCCGGGTCCAGACATTGGCCAATGCTTTGGCCGAAACAATTGCCGCAATATTCGTCGAATTATTTGTTCACAAACCGACCATCTTCACACTTGGCGAACGCCGGCGAAGCGCAAGCGCAATACAGCTCACAGAGCATAGAGTTACTAAGTACTGTACTGACACGCGCCAATGTCTGGACGGGCATTTGCTGGTTGGCGCGAAGTCCTTTGATTTGTGTTCAATTTACCGACACCGAAGCGAACTCAGGCAAACTTGGCCCAAGTGCCGCCAACACACCCAAACTTACCCTCCACACATTGGTGTTGGTCTAGGTTTGCGAGACTTGGCCCAATGTCTGGACCCGACATAACAATTCGGCGAACACTGTTGTGGTACGATTATGTTGGAACCATGGCGTAATTACACATGGTGAGTGCATAGGCAGACGCTATTCGGTCGGGAGTGCGCATGACGTTGCTTGGGAGAGTCAAACCCTCAGATATATACGGTCCGCTATGCACGGCAAAGCGTATCTATGCCTTTATCGTTTATATTAGAATGATTTTGTACACCTACCAAGAAAAAATGAAACATATTTGTTACAATAATTAATTTATTATAGAGTGACACAAAACAAAATAAAATTAGTTAAAGATATTTGAAAGGAATAAATCAGAACTAAATAAATGATGACTTGTAGTTCGTGCAATATTGTAACACATGGTTAATTATTCAAATGTGAAGCTAACTTTGATTTTCGAGTAAACTTCAACTTTTATTTATAAATTACAAAGCAAATTAGGTAATAATATCAGAAGACTATATTCGACTGTGTTTTCTAAACTTGAGAACAAAGTTACCGCGAGGGGTGTTTCCTAAAAGCAGCACTAATTTTGTCAGAAAAGGAGAAAATGTATTTAAATATACATACTAGGAAGTCGAATGATATTGCAGTAGATTATATAATTTTCCTCATCTAATAAGTTAGTAATAGAAACATACAGTGTGTTCCAGGATTGATGTTACAAGAGGTATGATTGGCTGAATATTTTGGAATTTGAATTTGGTATTTTGGAAATAAGCCCTCTGCTTGGTTCGAAACTAATTTCTAGTATATTTAGGTTTTTTGTAAATCAGGAGGGCCATGGCATCGCGTCAGGTAAACGATCTTATCAGTTCATAATTCGGCAAAATGTTATTAAGAAAAGTTGCACAGAATGTTAAATAATAATAAGGTTCAACGTTCAAACCTTATAATTATAAACTAATAAGTTTAAAACTTTTTGAATCTCCAGCGTTTAGCTGCCGCAATATTATATTAATTATTATGCCAGATAATAAATAGTATGCACTCTAAGCATCCCGCGTCGTCTGTTTCAAAATGCCTGGCACACACGCAGCCAGCCGTCTGAATACCTACTGTGAGGTGTGGATCTGTTCGGCGCTCTAGTCAAATGCACATTCGGTATGGGAGCGAGATCGGGGCGACTCGGGAATTTTCGTCGTTTGTGCTTTTAGGTGGACTTGGAGCGCTGTTTGAGTACACACTTGGTAACTTAAGATTTAAAACTTACAGTTGGGCGGAGCATATACACGGGAGTTGGTACTTCTGCGGCGTTGTTTATTGTTTTTGTTTATCATATTTAGGTTAGGTCTGAGATTGGCTCGTTGCTTTGCTTATAACGTGAGTAGTTAGCTGTATTATCGTGTTTATTATTTTTAAATATTGAAATTTAGAATGGCATGGCTAGTGGTATAGTGGTTTGGTTCAAGTGAACACTTAAACATTGTGGAGTGAACTTAAACAAAGTGGTCGCCTGATTTTTGCATTTTTCAAAATTATTATTGGGTTGTAATACTCCAATCAGTTAAAAATGAATATTTTATCTAAATATATATAGACTTTTGACGAAAAACTTGAAATACAATGAAATGGACGTCCTAAGCCTGTGTGAAGTATCAAATACTTTTCGAAAGGTCGAGGTAAAAGTTGTGTACGAAAATTTAACCTTTTGGATTAGAGATTTTCGTCAAATATTGCGGTAAGTGAAATTTCTTGTTTGAAAATGCTTTAAAATAGCTTCTAAAGCACTTCATTTAAAAAACTACGGGAGAAAATCGCCAGAACCCCCCCCCCCCCAACCCCTGAGCGGTGATTTCATTCCAGAGCACTGCCAAGTTCTAAATTTAGGAGCCGCCACTGAATGCCGCCGCGTCGTGCAAACATTCAAGCATATCCGGCTACTTTGATGAAACCTTTTTTCTCAGATGGAAATGCTTCATTAAACAAAAATTAGAATATGAGTTCATAAACATTACAAACTTTATCTGACAGGTATCTTTTCATTTCAGTCAAGAGTTTTGTTTTTCTGTTCGGGTCAAATGGTTAAGAGTCCGGCAAACCCCTTTAAAATGAACCTGAAAACTGACTTTGTAGTACTATGCTCATTTCTAAACAGTGAAAATTGAAGTGTTGAATTTTGGACAGTTTATACACGAAACTTTATTTTATGTTTCTAAAGAAAGAAAAGTTAAAAATTTTATATTAGAAAGTGTTAGTTCACTCATGAAATTGACCAACTTCACGCGTGCATAGCGCCAAGACATTTACAGTTTTCGAAAAATTGTTTCAATAGAGACATAAAATATACCTTCTTCTACCATAATCAAGCTTTCGTGTTGATAAATTTACTAGGATGAAGGTTTGATCGTGGTACAGCGAGAGCACTGCAACCGCAAAATATGCCTTGGTATGTGCTGCCGCCGCGTAGCGAGTGAGCGTAAACTCAGAGCGGCGTTGTCACATTTACTAGTTACCGAAAGCGCGGACTTTGAATGTGCGTTGTTCTTGTGTCCATAAATGTGTTTAGCGTGTGTGTATTGCAACACAGCTGATAGTTTGCTCCAATTTCTAACGGATACCTCACCGACCCGATGCCCCGCAGGTGTAACTTTTGACCTGCTTTGTCGGACTCTTAATGTTAGTTTCCGAACTCAAATTTTAATAAATGTTAGATCATGGTATCGGTAGGCAACGAATGCGTTGTTTCGTTGTTAATCGGGAAGAAAGTCATTAAGTTTTCTAAAGGATACTAAATTTATAAATTTGAAACAGTGCATGTTCGGAGCGGAGATCCCGGCGGAGACTGGTATTCTTAAAAATAAGTTAGGTACATCAAAGTAGCCGGATATGCCTGCCAGCGGCATAATTTTACATTCTGAACAACTTTTCTTAATAACATTTTGCCGAATTATGAACCTGACGCGAAATTAGTTTCTCATTAGCTGTCATGGCCTTCCTGATTTCCAAAAAAACCGAAATGTAGTAGAAATTAGTTTCTAACCAAGCAGGGCTTATTTCCAAAATGCCAAATTGAAATTGTAAAATTTTCAGTCAATCTTGTAACATCAATTCTGGGACACACTGTATATTATGCAAGATAACTTTACTAAATCTAGCCTCCTGATTGGTCGATATCGGTGCGAAAAAAATTAATAAAAAATGACTCACATACATTATACAATGATAATTCATGTCACAACTGTTATTTCAATCGGTGAATTACTTAACAGAATCGATTATTTGTGAAAGGGGCTAACTAGATACCTTTTTAAGAAATTTAACAGGTGACAAGAACACCTTGCATTGACTTTGTCTGCACGTTTACATTTATTGAGCCATATAGTTGCTAGCGAAGGATCCCGCGGAAATCTAAAAAAAGCTAACGTCGCTTGTATTTCGGTTATTGTTGTAACCTTGTAACAACCCACGACAGCACAATTAGGCATTATAAACTTGTCAAAGATACTGGCAAGTTAGTAATGTCTGTAAAGTCTTCGTGCAATAGCGCCGCTGCCGTAAAGATAAATGCCTGGCTCCCAAGTTCTCGCTCCCAATTGACGTCACGTTCCCCCACTTACGTGCGCACTAGATTCTATCGGCATGGCCTAAACGGAATCACATATTTTTTATGTTTCAGTTTTTAGTATTGAAAATACTTCTGGGCGCATGTATACGGGACTCATCTTTAAGAAAAATGTATCGACAGGCGCCAGATTCTGTCGTAGTGCAGCGATATTCAGCAAATACTAAAATTTTAACTTTGAGTGATCCCAAAGTATAACCAGATGAAACTCTCACAGATGATTCTACAAGTCTTTTGGCACCTAAAAATGGCAATTACGACTTTTTTAGGTGGTAGCGAAAAAAATTAGGGGTGAAAAAGCAGTAAATCTATCCCACCGTGCGCCGGGAGACTCTCGGGCATATTACGCGAAAATTACAAGTCGTAGAACTTTGCGTTTTTTTTTAAATTGTTGAAGAAATATTGACGTTTTTAATGGTGTAAATTTTGTGTAAATACAAGAAACCAAACTAATTTTACTGCACCGTATCTAAAATATGTCGCCACATCGGTAACAATACGTTCCACTTTGAACCTGGATAACTTTTTTTTTCACGATATAGATTTTGTTTTTTCTTACATAGAAAACTTCCTTATGGTACAACGAAGTTATGATTTCGAATAATGTATGGTCGCGTTTCAAAAATAAGTCCGCTATAACACTTTCAATGCGCCGATGTCAAAAATTCACTTTCGGTGCACGGGACGAGCCGTGCGAGTGAAAAGGATAGACTATGGGGAATAGCCGAGCACCCGAAGGAGACAGAACGCGGCCAAGTTACTCTGCAAAAGAACAGCGTTGTAATGCCACCTTTAAAATCTTCTTTCAATGCATTTTCAAAACTCTCTTTCTGTAATAGACACGAAATAAATGCTACTAAATGAGGTAGGTACTTGTTTGGCGAAACTTTTACTGTTTACGTAGGTAGCACTGATAATTTCTGCAAACTGGCAGATCAAATGCATCTAATTAATCGAGTCTGCCATGAAACAAAAGCTTGTTATTTTGTAGTTTGGCAGTATAAATTTGGCTCGCATAACTGCAATAGTTATTTTTTTATCTGTCCGTAAAGTAACTCGTGCACAGTGAAAATGCATTTAACTAGATTTATTATGACTTCAAAAGTGGGTTATCTCCAAAGCAGAGTTTTGATCGGCTTCGTGCTGCATTTGGTAATGAAGCACCATCTCAGAGGACGATTTATAGCTGGTACAATGAATTTAAATTTGATCGAGTGGTCACTCAATGATGATTTGCGCGAAGGAAGGCCAATTTCTGCAGTGACTGAAGAAAATGTGGCTGCTATTAGAAGGATGGTTGATGATGATAATCGAATCACCTACAGGATTATAAGAAGCATCTCGGGCATTGGCGTGACTGCAGTAAACAAGATCTTACACGATCATTTACGTGTAAAGATAATTTTCTGTCATTTGATACCTCCCAATTTAACAGAAGCGCAAAAGGTGCAACGGATCGAATGGAGCAGAGCAACTTTAAAAAAATACAACGAAGGCAGGTCTAAAGCAGTTTTTAATATCATTACTGATGATGAAGGCTGGATATATGAATTTGAACCTGAATCAAAGCGGCAGTCGGCACAATAGGTGTTTCCTACTGACCCTAATCCTGTAAAAGTTAAGCAGTCTCGAAGTGTGGGGAAAAAGATGATAGCCCGTTTTTTCTGAAAATCTGGTCCCGTTGCAACTATAGCGCTAGAGAACAAACGCACAGTTACTGCAGAATGGTATACAACAGTAGCCCTGCCAAAAGTTTTTCAGATGGCTCGTTTACGTCGCCCTAAAGGGGAGATGCGTTTGCATCAGGACAACGCTTCAAGTCACAATGCAATTTTTGGAGGACTCTGGAGTTAAATTGTTGAAGGATCCACCATACAGTCCCAACCTGGCACCTTGCGACTTCTTTTCATTTCCGCTTTTAAAGGATAAAATGCGGGAATTACGATTTTCAACCGCGGAAAATGCTGTGGAACACTTTAAAAACCTCGTTTCTGAAGTGACACAAGAAGAGTGAAATTTCTGTTTTGACAATTGGTTTTATTGAATGGGTAAATGTATTGAGTTTGAGGGTAAATATTTTGAAAAACAATAATAAAAATATTTTCGCAAAAAATACATTGGTTTCATGCGATTGCAGAAATTTTTGGTGCTACCTACGTATATCATCTGGGGAAGGATAATTTTTATTGGGTATTGCAAAATTTTCCATATATTTTCTTAAAATTGCAGCAGCTCTGTGAAGAATTTGCAAAATAATGTATCACCCGTTGTTTCCAGATTAAAATCAGACGATTCGTCTGTTGAACTTGCGTCCTCATTTACATGCTTGATTTTTTTGTCAAAAATTCTTTGCCAGAACACAACAAATCACCTGACCTGACCTGGTCTACGAATAAATGGAATAGAGCCTTTAAATCTTTTCGACAATTTCATTTTCAGTTTCGCGGATTGTATTGGGGATCTTTCTGCATTACGTAACATAGAATTATATTTTTGTGTTACTGCAGGTACTTAATGGCAGCTTTTCTTTATTGTCTAAGATGTGTTCTTGAATCCAAGAAGAAAATGTTGAAAACAAGCGATCGGAACTTTTTGTATTTCTGTCAGTTTTATTTTTGTGGGAATTTATATTTCTGGTTGATATGTACTCTGCGTAGCACAATACCTATACAATAATCCAATAGAATTTGTGTATCTACAGTCACGTGTTCAAAGATAGCCAATCAGGAGAACATTTAACTGAAGAGTGCTTATGGGCTATTTTCACTTATGTCATCTGGATTACTGTAGCAACGGAAAAATGTCTATTTTGCACTGCTGTCGAACTTTTTGCACAAAATGTCATTTCTAAGATTGTTCTTTTCAATTTTAATTTCTTTTTAACAAATTGTTCTTTTTGGGCAAAAAATTTTCTTACCGAATAGCCCTCGAGTCTTGATAATTCGAAATAACTTGATAAATTTCCTCAAGCGGGTTTCTCTGTGGCAACATACCTCCGCCTTCGGCGTCGGGATGTTGCCGAGCAACCCGCTTTCGAAAATGTATCAAGTTATTTCGAATTATCAAGATCCTTGGGCTATTATAAGTGATACCAGTTTGAATTGAAGTAAGTGATTTCCTTTTTCTTTTGCCAGATCCTCCACAAATTAAGGCAGTGGATAGTAGTCCGCAAGTTACGGAATCCCATCAAGTGTACTACAGTTCCGCAAGTTATGCGTTATACTTTCGTACAAGTATGTACTTCGTTAGTTCAATCCCCACCCAGCTAGAGCTAGTGGTTTGATACTCTCGGGCCGGGTAGGATCGGCTCCCGTAAACGTTATTTTTTTCTCACGTTTCCACATTATCTTTTTCGCATAAAATGCGTGTATCTAGTGCGAGGACAAGTAAAAGGTCTGTCTAAAATGCGTCGTTACACAATATTTAACACCTGTTCGCATGCCCACAACTTGCGGAACCGTAATGACAAATGATAGTGATCCGTAACTTGCGGACTACTATCCACGGCCACAAATTAAACACATGGTTCTAACGTTAAATTGATCCTGTCTTCTAGGTATTTAAAAGCGTATTGCTATTAGAGGCCGCAGAACCATTGTTGTGTGAGGGTTCGCGATTTTTAGTATTGAAAATACTTCTGGGCTCGTGTATATGGGACTCATCTTACGAAAAATGTATCGACACGCGTCAGATTCTGTTGGCGGCGCGCGCAGTCGAGGCCGCTAATAAATTGGATGGAGGCGGCTACCGGCTAGCCAGATCGTCAGATGTAAACTAAGGTACGGCGAGGGCGCGTACCGTTTAAGAGGGATATCGCGTTGCAATAAAAGTCCAAACTGTACAAAACGGATGCGTTAATATTTTGTTACGTATTGCGTCAGTTTGACTATGTGCCTTGTGCTTGTCACAAATCATTTATTTTATTGTATCAATAATATACCAACTTGAAACGGCACAGATCACTTTTGTTGGACATCTTAGAAACCGAGCAGTTGTGTCGGTATTTTCAAAACGCCTATGATACTTGCGTAAGATGCGAGGCCTGTGAATTTTATACATAAAATTACCTTTCCATTTAGTATAACCTTCTGTACGCCTTTAATGATAAAATTTTCACTCCTTTTATGACCTATCAGCGTGATCTTACATTTTGTCTTTTTGTCACATCGTAGTGAATATTATGGCGATGTCTAATATGTATCTAATTCGCTCATATTTAAGTGCAAAGATGGACATTTTGGAACACAGTGTACCAAAACAATTGTATGGTTCATTTATAAATGGCTTTGGGAAGACTGATTGATTGGGGGAGCAATTTTAGAAGGATGGAATAAAAATATTGCGTTAAGGGTGCAGGTGTAAAGGTCTCCTAAATTGGTTTGTCTATTGCTCGAGAAACTCTTCCGGCAACTGCATTTTCTTTATTGTAACCTTGCAATGGAAAAATTTTACAGATTACCAGACGGTAACAAGTATTTCAATCTAACCTGAAATCTTGACAAGTTTCTGTCGATAATACCACCCCGCACCCCTAAAATCTAACAAAACCGCCTGGCAACATTTCAGTTTTCATTACGACGCAAAAAGTTAGTGAAAGAAAAATCGGTTTGTAGAAAATATGTCGCGTGACCCTTTCACTGTTACATGTTTGGGGTCATCTGGAACCCACTCGCGACTATCTAATGCGCCTGGCAGTGATATTTTGACATTCCTTATGATGCAAAAAGTCAATAAAAGAAAAATCAATTGGTAGAAAATATGTCAATAGCAACTTTTAATTTAACGACTTTAAACGGACTCCCTCTGCAGGGCAACCCAGATGCAACTTTCTCACATTCATACTCTTGTTCCTCGTCTTCCATAGGTACAATAAGAATCATATCGTCTGGCATAGTAGAAAATACAGCAATACTTTACTATTGCGTGCGGCTCTTTAACTACTATAAGATAGATTAGTTTTCTCAACGGAATATTAATGAATAGGTACCTACCAAATAAGCGAGACCTCAACGGGGACTCTTGAATTTGTATCATCCTGTAGATTGGATTGGGGAATTTTTAATTGTGTTTGACCTGTATTTTCAGAACCCTGCGTTGTGCCAGTTTGGTTACGGATTTTATGGGTATGGCAGTAAGTTATGGAATAGCAGATAAAGCTTTCATGAATACAACGAAACCGAAGGTAACTAAATCAATTTGTTTTGGTGAAATTTATTAATGAAATGTATAGGTGACAGAGATGTTGAGTGAAATCAAAGATGCCTTCACCTACAAAATAAAACAATTAAAATGGATGGACGAGGAGACCAAGAACAAAACGATTGAAAAAACTGAAAATATGACCAGCTTTATCGGCTTCCCTGAATGGCTTTTCGAAAAGGGCGCTCTAGAAAATTATTACGAAGGCGTAAATTATCACTAAATTAATAGGCACCATATTTCCGAACGTAAATCAATTTTTGTAGGTAGAGCTCCACTCAGACACTTTTTTGGAAAACATGGTGGAAATAGTTAGGACCAATGTGCCTCATCAACTGACTCTTCTCAGTCAAAAGAAAGTCAGGTCTTGGAATACTGATCCTGTCATTGTGAATGCCTTTAATAATTTCAGAGACAATGCTATAAGTGATATTTCAATTTCTAAAAAATTACATACAATTTATTGAATATTTTCAGTGATACCCATGGCTGAACTTTCTTACCCTGTATTTCATCTCGGTTTAGAGTAAGTCTTAAAATATTCAGAACTAATCTTTACATACATATGGTGCTATTCTAGATCATTAAACTATGGTGCTATTGGAACGATATTAGGACATGAATTGACGCATGGTTTTGATAATTCAGGTCGGGTTTGTTTTACACCGGCTGTAAATTAGAAATACTTTTAATTATACCAGTAGACATATAGAGCCGGTTTTGGACCAACACACGTGCTTTTAGATATGTCAAGTACAAGGTCAGGTGCAGATCCGGCAGAGGTTATTAATGTTATAAACGTTGAGATTCCTATGGTAGAAAATATTTTCAGTTCTGATTGATAACTGGGTTTCATATAGCGATGTTTTTTACATTATTCCCTGTATGCAATTATTTATAGGACGAAGATACGACAAAGAAGGAAGCTACAGGGAATGGTGGACTGACGAATCTATTAAAACCTTCGAAAATTTTACCAAGTGTTTCGTCGATCAATACAGCAATTTTTCGATACCTTCTGTGGATGCTCAAGTGATGTTCTCTTTAACTGTTTTGTCAAAAATACCTAATTCTCGTATGCTACTTTTAAGGTTAATGGGAGAAGAACTTTGGGTGAAAATCTAGCAGATAATGGCGGTTTACACCATGCCTACTTAGCTTTCAAAAACCATTTGAGCAAACATGGGTCGGAACCAAAATTACCAGGCTTCGAAACCTACACAAGTGACCAATTATTTTTTATATCCTACGGAAGCGTATGTTAATTAAAAAAAAATAATTTTTGTAAATCCTAAAATGTTTTATTTGCAGATTTGGTGCGAAACTTCATCATCAGATGACCTGAAATATCTAATCGAAAACGACGAACATTGCCCTGATGAGCTAAGATTATTGGGTTCCTTACAAAATTCCGAAGAGTTTGCAAATTCTTTCAAATGTCCCATTGGAAGTAGAATGAACCCCAATCGAACTAGGTGTAAAATATGGTGATAGGAGCAAATTCTTTTGTATATTTCTAATGCAGGGTACCCCTACTTGTACAGAAAGTTTGTTAGTCGAAATTGGTTAGCGCCAACAATTTTGAAAATGTAGGGTGTGCTATGGCTATAGGAAGTGAGCGAATTTTCAGTCAGCTCCACGATTTAAAGTTCTGATTTAATTTAACACCAATAATATTCACTGCCTAGATACGCGGAAAATTTAAACTGACAGATGACAACAGAATTACCACCAAACATTTATAAATTCGCCACATTGAGGCGCTGCTAAGCGATATTCGCTCACTTCCTATTTGTATAATATGTATGATTTGAGTTGTTTAGTTATTTGTTGGTGAAATTAATTATTTATTTTTATCGAATTCTTTTTTCTGTTATATCAATAATTATTTCAAAATATTGTTTCCTACTTTGATAAATATGCGCGACTGCATTTTACATGTTACAAATCTAATATGCGTACCGATTTTGTTATTTAAATAAATAAATACTTAATATTATTAATAAATTTTTATTTTATCTTGTATTGCTGTGCTCTTGTATTTGTTTTTATTAATAAAAACCCGCAATAGCAATTTCTAGAGCCGACCTTATAATTGAACAAGCAAATCAATTCATCAAATTAATAATATGAAATTTTAAAGTTAATACTGAAGCTGCAATTTCAAGTGTTACCGCTTAAAATGTTTATTCCTTCAGGCACCAGATGACATGATCTTTACTGCAGTTTGTTGTTTAAATTACCAGAATTATTAATAACTACATAGTGTTAGTAACTTTTAAGTTGACGGCTGGTGTTGTTTTCTTTCAGAGAGACAGTTGGTAGTGACAGTCTTAGGTTTTTCGAGGCATGTGCGTAACGTCGGATTAGAGTGTCGTATCATTGTCATGTTTTAGTGTAGTCTTTGTTAATAATAAAACGATCATAAAGATCAAACACGTGAGTTTTATTGATGGAAAGTGTATGCTAACAAATCAGAAGTGAGATGAACGCCTAAATGTTAAAAGAAATAAGTAGTAAGACGTGACGGATATGAAGTTGCAGTGAAAGAAGAGTGACAGTAGTAACTAGAGTGCGTTCCGAAATCGCGTAGAAAAGTAAGTGTGCTCCGAAATAGCGTGAAGAATACGGTATGTTCCGAAGTAACCGGCGAGTTTAAAAAGTAAAAGTAAAAAAAAAAACGGAAAAGACAAAAATTAAAATGAGTAATAGCGAATTTGATAATATGAATGAGAGCGAACAGGACAGTATTTCGGGAGAAATTAATGAGGTGACAAACGGTAGGGAGACGTTTAATCTGAACAGAATTTTGGCAATCATGGTAGAAGATAACAGACGTCGAGATGAAATGGTATATACGTTAATTCGACAAATGAATGGGCAATCGCGCCCAACTCAGAGCACTTCAGTGGCATCAGGTGTGGTTAACTTCCAAATATGACCAGATATCACAAAAACCATAGGAACCTATGATGGTGAAGGTAAAATGGAAGCTAAAGAGTGGATCGAGATGGTAAAAAGTATGCAAGTCTTGCATCATTGGCCGAATAATTACATGTTAGAGACGGCTCGAACGCATCTTATTGGAGGGGCAAGGCATTGGGTGCAGAGTAAATTACATCAACTAAATACTTTCGCGCAGTTCGAAGCGGCTTTCAGAGATAATAATAATAATAATATGCTTTATTTAGCACTAGGCTATTACACGAACAATACAATAAAAAATCAATAACTACAACAAATTAATAAACATTACAACTAAACTAAATCAAATAACACTTAGAATTAATCTTATTCTAAACTAATCTAATACTGCTCTAAAACCACTACTATTACTACTATACCAATATACCAATGACAGTAAAAATCACATCAACAAAAAATCTTTTAATTCTCGTTTGAAAATTGCCAAACTAGAAATACTACGTAGCTTTTCACTTAACTTATTATACATAATTACACCCTTAAAGAAAATAGAATTCTGAGTACTTTTCAATCTCTTTATGTCCAAATGAAATTTATTGTTGCTTCTTGTATCATACTCATGCACTTCACCATTTTTCCTTAAAATTAAATTGAAATACTCCGGCATTAAACCCAAACTAATCTTATGTATTAATATAACTGTGTTATATTCCAACAACTTCTCTATGCTAAGCCATTCCATGGTTTTTAACATATCGGCAACTCTTGTATACCTACTGCATTTGAGTATAACACGCATAGCTCTGTTTTGTAGTATTTGTAACCTGTCTATATTAGTTTTATTTGCCATAAACAAAATAGATGCACAATATGTGAAATAAGGCAATACAATCGTATTAAAAATTATTTTCTTTGCCCAGATACTCAGCGTTCTTCCAGTTCTTGCTATCACTCCAATCTTTTTTGATATCTTTTTACATATGTAGTCCACGTGCCTCTCAAATTTTAATTTCCTATCTATAACAATTCCTAAATACTTAACCTCCTCAACAAGATCCAGTTTGCAGTCGTCAATCACAATATCCAAGTTATTCCGTTGAAAGTTTTTATACCCATTATCATTACCAAAAATCATAGCATTTGTCTTTTTAACATTAATATTCAATTTATTATATTTAAGCCATTTACTTATTTCATTTAAATCTGCATTAACTTTTTATAACATCCTCCAAACATTTTCCTTGTAAATATAATACAGTATCATCTGCAAATAGATGATATTTGCAATTCTTCAAGTTGTTTCCTAAGTCGTTTATATATAATATAAATAGCAATGGGCCTAATATACTACCCTGAGGTACACCAACATTTATTTCTTCCTCTTGGGACATTATATTTCCACATTTCACTCTTTGCCACCTATCACTTAAATAATTATTGAGCCACGTATGGTACATCTCCTCTTATTCCATATATCCATAGTTTTCTTAACAAATTTTCTCTGTCCACTGTTTCAAAAGCTCTCTTTAGATCTAAAAATATTGCACATACCATCTCTCCTTTATCTATTGCTTCTTTCCACTCATTGATAACATATTGAACCGCTGTCTCACAGCTATAGTGCTCCCTAAACCCCGACTGATATTTCGACAATATGTTACTTCGTTTTACATATTTAATTAATTGATGGTGGACAGATTTTTCCAACAGTTTTTCTATTGAGCATAGCATATTGATGGGCCTAAATTCCTCAACTTTTATAGTGTTTGCTATTTTCCTACATGGCACTATTGTAGATACTTTAAGTAGTCTTGGTATTATACCTTTTTCTAACGAGCTATTAATTATGTTTATTAGCGGATCCGACAATTCATTAAAGTACTCTTTCAAAAATGTGCGTGTATTTCATCTGGACTGCTCTTGTTCGCCAAGCCATAGGTCAATTCTCTAAGTTCTTCTTTTGTAAGTAAAGCAAATGATTCTAATCGAGAGTCAGTTTCCAACATTGAAAATATTTTATTTCCGCTCTTTATATTTTGCACTATTTCATGGATGCTATTTATGAAGTACTTATTAAATTCTTTGGCAATGTCTGGGAGGTTTTGTAATTTTCTGTCTTCGAATTGAATTTTATCATACTTTTCATTTTTATTACTACCTACAAAAGTTTTTAGTGTTTTCCACATTCCCTTTGAATTCCCCTTAGCTTCATCAATTTTATTTTCATAGTACTTCCTCTTCTCGTTTTTTATTACACTAACTGCTATATTTCGACAATTCTTATACTCCTCCCAGTCACTAATGTCTTTGGTTGTAATATATTTTTTATATTGCACATCTCTGTTTCTAATAACTTCCTTAATATTATAATTAAACCAGTGATGAGTATTATTCTTAATCTCTACCTTTGGCATATGTTTGTCTAAGAGCTTGATAATATTCACGTAAAAATCATTGAATTTAGTATCCAGGTTAGTTTCAAAATAATTAAATTTGATATTGTGCAGTTCCTGTTTTAATAAATCAACTTGACCAACTAACCGTCTTTTTGTTTGTACTGTACCCTTGCCTAAATTTTCTATTGGAATCTTTAAGCTTATTATATTGTGGTGACTAATCTTTGGTTTATCTAACACAGTACACTCTATATCTATGTTCGTTATTACTAAATCTAACAATGTTTGGGATCTGTCTGTAATTCTAGTATAGTCTCTCACAACTTGCTTACAACCACTGTCATTAATTATTTGTTTCAGTTTATGTGCATATGTTTCTTCTGCCATCCAATTTATATTAAAGTCCCCTACTATTATTACATTTTTGTTTAATAAAATTACATCTTCAATCCATAATTTTAAGAAATTTAAAAAATCGCTATGAGATGCATTAGGAGAATGATACAGAATTCCTAAGTAATACTCTACTCCATCTATTATTATTTCGACTAAAAGTACCCAGTAGTTCATGCTTTTAATATCTGTTCTAACAACTTCATACCTGATATCACTTCGCAGATAACAAACTACTCCACCAGTATGTCTACTTTCCGAGTCCACTCTTACCATTGAGTAATTGTTTATGAAAACTTTTTTATCTGCAACTTCTTCAGTAACATGGGTTTCAGTTACACACATAATCACTGGTTGCACATTTAGAAGAATGTATGATATTTCGTCATATTTAGCAATCAGACTTTGTGCGTTTACAACCATCACTTCACACACCCCAGACTCACCACTGCTACTAAAACTATTCACTAATTGCTAATCTTCTCTGTAACTCACATTTTTCTGCATTTGGTCTTCTATTCTTTTGTAGACTGTACACTCCATAATATTCCACACTGCATGGTTTCCATTAATGTCTAAATTGAACTGATCTCTTGCATGAGCGCAATTTGCACAATTCATTTTATTTGAATTACAGTCTCTCAGTTCATGTTCTCCGCTACATTTTGGGCATGTCACCTTGTTCTTACATTCCTCCTTTTTATGTCCGTAAGCACAACACTTAAAACACCTTCGTATACCAAGTTCCTCAACCACATTACATTTACTCCAGCCGATATTTAACTTTCCTTCTGCTAACATTTTTATAAATGTACCATAATCAGTTTCCAACTTCATGGAATAATATTTGTTATATCTACCAATATGCTCTTTGATATGAACAATATCTATTTTTGTTTCGTTACCTATCCATTTATTTTGCAATTTCAATTTCTTAACAATATCCTCTTTCTCTTCCATTTTACATTCTTCATTAATACCAATTATTCTTACTTTAGGCCGTCTTTGACTTGTTTTTCGTACTTCGTATTTTTCACCCAATTTATTGTTAACTTCTTCTTCCAACTTTTGAGAATCATCCTTAGTGTCACATACTATTCTTACACCTCCTTTCTTGGTATTCCTAATTTCACAAATTCCAACTTCAATTTCAGCAGGTTTTATTTCATTCTGCAGTATTTCCCGTATTTTATTGCTATTCTGCCCTCCTTTATCTTTTGACTCTGTTATTATTGCTTCCTTCTGTTTTCGAGCGACAACATTCGCGTACGTGTTTGCAGCCTGTCCCACTCCTTTATCTACGCAACCCAACATACACGTTCGTTCCCCTGCCCGACTAACCTGACTCAGTAATATCTGCTTAACATCCCCTATCTCCGTAAGAAACTTCTGCATCGCTAACCCTAGCTTGGCGTCAAGAATTTCTACGAAACCCTGTTTTTGCTTACAGCAAGCATCACAATACCATTGTGCACCTTCACATTCGATAAAAGTATTGAAATGTTTGTCTTTAACTCCCGCGCACTTTAAATGATACTTACCATTCTTCACAAATCCCATCACATTGTATTATTTTTCCACCATTAAATTCGACTTTACACGCACCACAAAATTTCGCGTCCACCCCGTCCGGCGCCATACTCTTGACATGTGTTCATAGGGACTGTACCAATTACGGAGAAATGGAGGAAAATGACCGAGCGCCTACAAAAAAAAGGTGAATCATTTAATTCTTATTTCCACGAAAAGTTGAGATACTGTAGTGATTTAGGATTAAATTTTGAAGAGTGTAAAGAACAAATACTTTTGGGTGTGAGTGATCAAAATTTAAGGAATTTAATGTCCGTCAAGTTTCATGAGGGTCCGGTTGGTTTGTTGCACGATTTGCAACATTTTGAGCGCATGAATTCGAAGAGGAATTTAGAGGAGAAGATTGAAAAGCGACCGGAAGTGAGATTACAGAACCAGGTAAAAGTGAATCAACCTGAAACCATTAGGTCCGCAACAGCAACGACCCGAACAAATGCTGACAGACGTCCACCATTAAAGAACGAACGAGGAGAGTACAAGTGTTACAATTGCCAAAACTTTGGACATTTGGCTCGGGACTGTCCAGAACACAAGAAAGAGATGAAATGCTTCAAATGTCAAGGCACGGGACATACCCAACGTCATTGTTTGAAATCCAGAGTGAATAGTGCAGGAAGTAGTGGAAATGTAGGGACAATGCGATGTGTGGAAAATGATGCTTCTCAAAATGTAGAGAAATATTTGAAGGAGGTAGGAATGAATGGGGAGAAACTGAATGCATTTATTGATGGTGGAAGCTCGGAGTGCACCATCAAGGCCACCGTAGCTCTGTCAAAAAATTTTGAGATAAATAGAGGGATAATCGAGTTAAAATGTTTTGGACCGGAAAACTTCAAAGTTCAGTCCCCAGGAACAGTTTCAGCAACCATCATGATCGATGGAGTAAAAGCAGAGGGTGTAAAAATTAGAGTAGTGCCGGATGACAGCCAACCAGTAGATATGATAATTGGAAGAACCTTCACGGAATTACCCCGTGTCATGTATGTTAAAGTTGATGACCAGTTAATGTTTAAGAACCGTTTTGAAGATCCATTTGCTGATATGGTGATTGCAAGTAAGACGAATGCTAGTTTAAGGGTGAAATTTCCAGTGACTATTCCAGCAAATACTGTAAATTTTGTGTGTATGATTTCTCAAAATAATGAGGAAGTGATAACACCTGTAGCAAATGTGGGACAGAAAGAAATTGTGTTAGAACCTGATACCAAGCTAGGCAAGATGGGTAGGGCCGAAGTTGAGGAATGGGCAGATACTGACGAGAAAAAGAAAATTGAGCGAAGTGATGTGAACGTTGGAGAAGAAGCTAGTGAAGACGTTGTACAGGAGCTACTAGAAATATTAAATGAACACCGGGAATGTGTTGCGATGAACCTAAAAGAATTAGGCTGTACCAATAAGATCAAAATGCAAATTCAGGAGAAACCAGGAAGTGTACCGGTAAATAGTAAACCCTATAGAGCAAGCAACCGGGATCGCGAGATAATTCGAGCTATGGTGAAAGAGTGGAAAGAGACAGGTATAGTGCGAGAAACAAACTCACCGTATGCTAGTCCAGTATTACTAGTAGCCAAAAAAACAGGTGAACACAGACTAGTAGTGGATTTTCGTAAGCTTAATGAACAAACAGTGCGCATAAATTTTCCGTTACCGAATGTGGACGATCATATAGCCTTGCTAAATGACAGTAGCTTGTTTATTGTACTTGATTTAGCTCACGGTTACTTACAAGTGCCTTTATCGGAGGAGGCCTGTGCGAAAACTGCTTTCATCACCCCTGATGAAACCGGTGAATTTACTAGGATGGTGTTCGGACTGATGAACTCACCATTTTATTTTTCTAAATTGATGCAACAAGTGTTGGGACCGTTACGAGATAAAGTCGTACTATTCTATTTGGATGATGTGATCATTCCGGGACGCGACTGGTTAGATTTAAAGGTCAGGTTAATATTAGTGTTGAAAGCATTCAAAGACGCTGGTTTGACTATAAAATTAACAAAGTGCGAATTCTTGAAGAAAAAGGTGGCGTATTTGGGTTTCGAGCTATCGGGAAATGGTATTCAGCCAGGGGAATGTAAACTAAAGGGGATAGAGTGTTTTCCAGTTCCCCAAGACGTACATCAAGCCCGTCGCTTTCTAGGAATGGCGAGTTTTTTTCGAAGATTTGTACCCAACTTCGCAAGAATAGCGCGTCCCATGTATGATCTCCCGAAGAAGAACAAACCGTATGTGTGGAATGAAGCTGAACAACAGGCGTTTGAAGAGTTGAAGAGTGCCTTAGTTAGGAAACCAGTATTACAAGCATTTGATCCACGGAAGGAAACGCAATTACATACTGATGCGAGTTCGAAGGGGTTAGCTGCAATGCTCCTGCAACGAGGTATGGAGGGAAAACTACACCTGGTGTATGCAGTCAGTAGAAGGACGGACGAGGCGGAAGAAAATTATCATTCCAGTAAGCTAGAGTTGCTGGCAATAGTTTGGGCGGTGGACAGGTTACGTTTCCTACTTGTTAATGTCAAATTCACCATTGTCACCGATTGCCAGGCCCTGGTATACTTAAATGCTAACAAGACCAAAAACCCACAAGTTATTCGTTGGTACAGTTTGTTGTGCGAATTTGACTTCGAGATCACCCACAAACCAAATGAGAAATTACAACACGTTGATGCGATGAGTAGAGCGCCAGTAGAAGACGCAGCGGTCACAAGTAGTTTGGAAGCCCGCCTTGGTGTTTTCCAAGTGTTGACACGAGAGGAGGAAATTCTGCTATTTCAGTATACCGATGAAGGGTTGAAAAGAAAGATAGATATTTGCAAGAAGGAAAGTCCCACGGAGGCAGAGAGGAGCGAAGTGCACCATTTTAAATTAAAGAGGGGAATACTATACAAACGATGTGTGGTTAATGGAGAGGAAAGATTTCTGTTCATGGTTCCAAAACAAATGAGGAAAAGTTTGGCCATCAAATACCATGATCTGCACGGTCATTTTGGTGTCGAGAGAACGGTGGCACTAATAAAGAAATTCTATCACTTTCCGAAGATGAAGAGCTATATCCGACAGCATGTAAGAATGTGCCTAGAGAGTATCCTAAATAAAGCACCCACTGGACGACAACATGGACAATTGCATCCAATTACACCGGGCTCCAGACCATTCGCAGTGATACATGTGGATTACCTGGGACCTTTTGTAACAAGTGCGATGAAGAATAAATACCTGTTGGTGATCATCGACAATTTGACTAAATACGTTCGACTAGAACCTACCCGCGGCACAGACGCCCAGATCACGATAAGAAAATTAATCGAGTTTATAAACGAAGTAGGGGCACCTGAAAGAATAATTACCGACCGGGGGACGTGTTTTACCTCGCTGAAGTTTGATCAATTTTGTAGAAATTACGGTATGAAACATACGCTGAATTTACCACGTCATGCGCAAGCCAACGGGCAGGTTGAGAGGATGAACTCCACAGTTTTGCCAGTTTTGAGAGCGTCAATTGAAGACCCCAACTCTAGACAATGGGATAAAGAGATAAAGATCGCTCAACGCCATTTAAATACCACTTTTAACAAAAGCACAAAGAAAAGTTCGTTCGAATTATTATTCGGGTATTATCCAAGATTCAAAGAGGGTGCAATTAGAGAACTAACCTTAACAAATGAGACTTACAAACCACCGAAGGAACTACAAGATGAAGCGAGAGAAGCAATTGCGAGAGAGCAAGATAAGTACAAGAACCGCTACGATAAGAACAGGTATCTAACGACAAAGTATAACGTGGGCGATATTGTGTATATGAGAGTTAATCCTGTGAGTACTGGGGAGTCGACTAAGTTACAAAAAAAATATCGAGGGCCTTAACTATAACCCGAGTGTTAAACGGAGACACGTACGGCGTCGCCGAATTAAGAGCTGCAGAACAAGGGAGACTGTATGCTAGTACAGCCCACGTGAGTCAGTTGAAACAGTGGAAAAATGAAGCAGTCATTGATAGTGATAGCGAAGAGAGTGATACTGCGGAGCCAGAAACCAACGAACAAGACACTAATGAAGAAGGATTAGGACCTCCGTGCGAAGGTAAAGATATTGTAGGACCAGACGTTAGCCAAGAGCCTACCGAGAGAAAACCCCAACGGTTACGTAGGAAGCCACAATACCTGGATGAGTATGTTTCAAACTAATCTTGAGGACAAGATTAAGGAAGGATGGCCGAGTGTTAGTAACTTTTAAGTTGACGGCTGGTGTTGTTTTCTTTCAGAGAGACAGTTGGTAGTGACAGTCTTAGGTTTTTCGAGGCATGTGCGTAACGTCGGATTAGAGTGTCGTATCATTGTCATGTTTTAGTGTAGTCTTTGTTAATAATAAAACGATCATAAAGATCAAACACGTGAGTTTTATTGATGGAAAGTGTATGCTAACAATAGTTTTAAAGATTGTGCTTATTGTATAATTCCATATTTTAAAGAAATGGTAATACACCCATAAACGCGTTACATGAATCTCCCTGTAGTAAGAGTGCAATATTTTGAAAAGAATTGGCTACAAAAGTAATGACGTAAACAAACACATCACGTACTCTTGACATCTGTCAGTGTCAATTACAAAATATCTTACCGTAACTTTTGCAATATAATTATAGTAGTTTTGCAGCGGAAACAGTTTATTTTTAATTTGTTTGATGGGCTTACTCGTAAAAACTCTAATTACATTGCAACCAGTTACAGTAAGATGTTTTGTAGTTGACACTGACAGATGTCATGAACACGAGAACGTTTGTTTATTTGCAGTGAACACGTGACCTGCCCCAAGGTTGCTTCACTACTTTAATAGTCAAGTTTTTTTGTCAAATATTGCACTTCTACTATGCAACATTCTCTCACTGACAATGTGAAAATTTAATAAAAAAACTACTGTCGAAAGCTTTGATTTACTCCTTATTCTTTTATTTTGGCTAGAGGTACACCTTTTTGTACTAAAGACGAAACCTTAAAAAGTGTCATACCTCAAAATCATATTGCCGCCTGTAAAAGACCATTAAATATTAGAGTTATTAAAAGGAAAAATCGTGCAGTCCTTTATAAGACTGCAATAGTGGAGTAAAAAGTTTTAAACCCGGGTTTTTATTTTTACTTTTATGGCAGTTGAAATACTAGCATAAATTGCCAGCAGCAGACATTTTCATAACCACAATCACAATAATTGAATGTGGCCTTGTACATCAGATTAAGTTTACATTGGCGGCACTTCTTTATTAGTGTAAAGTCGTAAAACGTTCAAAGCATAGGTATAAATATCGGATTTAGGTCATTCTTCTTATTCTAATAAATACATTGGCATGCGACTTGATATCGTAGGTCGGATTTTAGATGTTACAATTTTGCGGTGAAAATCTGAATATGGTTACACTTTTTTAGATAAACACTTCTAGGTTCCTGTAGACTAATCTCTATTTAATTTATGGCGTGTAATGCGATAGAGTACAAAAGAAGAACATGCGTTTTGTAAAAGATTCAGAACTATCTATATTTGACTTTGGTGACATCTCGGAAATTTGCCAAAACTAACGTTTAAAAACCAAGACATTGGTGGGACGCCTTGAGTACTTGAGTTATTCAGCCTACGCTGCAGCTGAACGTCAGGGGGCCAGGAGTGGAGTACAACCACATAATAGTCTCTATCCTCCGGTAGAAGTGCATTTTTTGGGAGAAGCAGAAGACATAGGGTGACCAGACGTCCCGGTTTTCCGGGATTGTCCCGGTTTTTAGCAAATTGTCCCCCCGTCCCGAGAAAAAACATCGGGACGTTAATTTGTCCCGGTTTTGTATTTTTTTATTTGTATGGGAATTAAGTTCTTCCAACACACGTGACCTACGCGTCGGCTACTTCCAAAATTTGTAAAAACACGATTACTCAATTCTTGTTGTTAATTGGTCGACGGTGGTGTTCGGCTGACGCGAAGGGGAAATGCCGCCTGTCGGGTCGGTTCATCAACATTCAACTTCAACAGTCGGAAGTGTTGCCAACCCTACCGAAATTTCGGTAGATCTACCGATTTTATATGTTATCTACCGATCTACCGAAATGATACATAATTCTACCGAAATTTCATTTTTTAATTATACAATCATTAAGAAATAATCGGAAATTGCGCACAGATCATAATTCGTAACGCTTTTGCGTTTTTCCTTTCTTCTTTGGCAACTCGTAAGGTATCATTTTAGTACAGCGGTACATTATAGTTATGCAAAAAACCTAGAACCAAAACAGAAACAAAGCCGCCGTGCGCCGCGATTCAGAGGCACCTTCGCAAGGATGGCTTTATTTAAAATTCCTACTCATTGTTTTCCTCTTTAAATCCGAATCAACCGAATCTACCGAAATCAACCGAAATTTGGCAACAAAGCTTCCGAAATATTTACGACTGGGGTTGGCAACACTGATCAGTTAACAGTCAGTCGGCTGCTGATTGCCAAAGTGCGAGGGCCGAATGCCGACGTGGAGATGCTGGTCAGATTCCGTTTCGTTTTTTTCTTCATTTAGGTAAAACGTAGGTACCTTTACTTGATTTTGCTCTAGCGTATTGTTATTGTGCGTTATTTGAAGAAACAAAAAAGGTAGGCAATTTTTTTATAAATTTGTTTTAGAATTTAGTCCAGTCAGTCATTAGCAGTCAGTCTCGGTGAAATCAAAGCACAAAGTTGAATTTAATATATATATAAATATTTATTTATTTACTTTATTTACTTTACTTGTGATCTCATATGTTTTTGTTTTAGTTGCGAACTTATATGTATGTTATAAACTGAACTGAATATATAATATGTATCGAGTTGTATTATTTTTTTTAATAATTAAGTATGGTTGCATAAAATAATTTTTCATCAAAAACCAGAGGTGCTTCGAAAATTAATATTAAAATATTAGCCAGTCGCCAGTGGCGCCAGTGGGGGGGGGGGGGGGTCGCGTTTGTGTCCCGGTTTCGTAAACTGGAGATCTGGTCACCCTAAGAAGACAGAGATGAGATGACACTCTAATTTAATTTCTTCTCTATGATTTTTATGGGCAATCAAATCACATACCTATAAATAAATATACTGAAATTGATAGTTCGATAGTAGTAAGCGAAAAACTACGAATAAAATTTAGTTTAATCAGATTCAACAACAACTGACCATCACTTTATACAGCCATAACAAAGAACTGAAATACTAACGCCAGTGGCGGCTCGTGACTTTAGAACTTGGCAGTGCTCTGGAATAAAATCACCGTTCAGGGGTTGGGGGGGTCTGGCGGTTTCTCCCCGTATTTTATTATGACGTGCTTTAGAAGCCATTTTAAAACAAGAAATTTCACTCACCGCAATATTTGACGAAAATCCCAAATCCAAAAGGTTAAACTTTCGCACACAACTTTTACCGCGACCTTTCGAAAAGTATTTGATAATTCGCTCAGACTTAGGACGTCAATTTCGTTTTATTTCAAGTTTTTCGTCTGTATTATACATATATTTAGAAACCATATTCACTTTTAACTGAATGAAGTAAGTATTACAACACAATAATATTGAAAAATGCTAAAATCAGGCGACCACTTTGTTAAAGTTCACTCCACAATATTCAAGTGTTCACTTGAATCTGGAACGCAAATTCTGTACTAGCTTGCAAGTGAGCTTTGGACACTTCGTGCTTTCTTATTTTTTCATGCAAATGGTTCAAGTCAGTAACGCCTATACTACTCCAATTCTTATCCATATTTGGAGTAAAAAATAACAGGCATTGAAAACAAAAAAGAGAATTCCTTACCGTACATCCACATATCCATTTGTTTCGTTTGTAAATGTCGCTGGTGAAATGCCTGGTGAAAGACCGACCTTCCTTTTTCAACGCACAAGTTTGATTTAGTTTTAACTTTTAAAACCGGTGTCGGCCTACCTAACCGTTTTATTTCAATTTTTGTGCTCAAGTCCAATAATAAAAAGTTAATTTTAATAATATTGTCAATGGAATTTATGCCGCTATCACTATACATAACACGCGCCACCACCACAAACTAAACCACTGGAAATTTCAATATTTAAAAATAATAAACACGATAATACAGCTAATTACTCAAGTTATAAGCAAAGCCAGGAGCTATCTCAAACTTAAATATGGTAAACAAAAAAACAACGCCGCAGAAATACCAATTCACGTATTATATTATGCATATGCTTAGCACAACCGCAAGTTTCTACTTCCAAGTGTGTACTGAAAAGGCACACGGATACGAGCTAAACTAAAAGCATATATGACGAATTTTCCCACGTCTTGCCGAGTTTTGCCGATCTCGCTCCCATATCGAATGTACGAGTACCACACCCCACAGTTTCAACACACCAGACGCTACACTCGAACGCCAGACGGTTTGGATGTATTTGCACATTTGCACGTGTATTCTCTGCTAGGTATTTTGAAACTGACGACGCGGGATGCTTGGCGCGCATACTATTTATTATCTAAACGCTGGAAATTCAAAAAGTTTTAAACTTTAATTTGAACCTTATCAAAAAAAGGTTAACAGCAGTTTTTTGTAGGCAGTGCGCGCGCACGAGCGCACTTATTGAGGAGCCGCCACTGACTAACGCTGAAAAAGGAATGGCAATTATTGGCAAATGACATATTAGGGATGCCACCTTTAAAAGTCACTTGACCCGGAGATTTACTGACGACCAAAAAAAAATTGAATAGAGCTAATCTTTATTCCCTTTAATTAAAATACAATTGCAACTTCCATAAACGATATTCATTTATTGCTTTATTTAAACTTAAAGCCATATTTGGTTTTACTTTGGCATGTTTTTAATAAAGCATTTTGTTCGCCTTTCTCTAAGTACCTGACTTAAAGCAATTGAAAACTGCCACGTAATTCAAACACAAAACAAACAAGTAAATGAAGTAAAAAACGAGGATTTGGGACGACGAGTTAACTTCACCCAACTGACATCTGACGTCTGCTGATTGCTGCTGTGTTGGCGATTGCCGCTAAACATTGTACAACAGTAGATTTCAGAGTGAAAATAGGAGAACAGTAGATTGAGGGTAAAAGCAGTAGATCTACTGTTAAAACAGTAGATCTGGCAACACTGAACGCGATATGCGTACATAAACTTGCAACGAAATTGCGCGATTGCAAGCTGCTCGGGAACGTACTGAAATTGCTGCGCCAAATATTTATTTTTTCTGGCATAAGAATTACCTACATTGTTTTTGTTTTATTTTGGTAATTTTGTTTTATTTTGTTAAATGCAGTTTTACCCGGAGAAAATATCTAGTAACCCGGAGACCGGAGACCATATGTCAAAACCCGGAGTCTCCGGGCCAAACCCGGAGAGGTGGCAACCCTACATACTGTCCTTAGTCGTACCGAATACCTATTATACCTTACCGATTCAGATCGAGTAAGGATCGTCGAGTATTGAGTAAATAATATTCTGATATCTAGACCGTAATGCATTTATGCCACGTTCGAACTACAAAAGTTATTAAATGCGACTATCGATTGTATATGACAATACTATCGATAGTGCCGCTGACTATCGATGTATCGATAGTTTCACTCGATAGTTTCCCACCTCTACAATCAAAATGGCGGTAACTTGTTTTGAATTTACTATCTATTATTATAATACTGTTTGTTCAGCAAAATATTACATTAGTGGAAGCGCCCATAGAGAATTACATACAAGAAATAACCTACGATGTCCAGGAAATATACCAGGTGGAATAAGTTATAGACAGAAAACGAAAAACAAATCAAGTAGCCTAAACTTAACCTAAAAATTGCAGGCCACTGAATGTTAAACAGGAAAGAGAAACTTCTGATGATGCTAAGCCAGAATCGGGCAGTAAAGATGCTTTTCAAAGCTCGTTATGGCTATGGGATTTTGCTAGAAACAAACTGTCGTACCCTGAAAGAAGTTGTGTTGGCTGATGTTCTGGGTATATCTAAGGATCTACTTCAACAAGAACCAGTAGAAGCAAAAACCGATGGTTTAAATTTATATCTGAAAAAGCATTAGCAAGTGCAGCTAGTGTTTTAGTAGCAAGCGTAGAAAGATCAAGGAATTCACAGCATGAACTTGTTCGTAATCGCTCTACGCTCTTCTATGCCAGATTTCCACAGAGTTGTTGCAGTTGGTACAAAATTGGCGTTTGGAAAAGGCTTCGAACTTAATAATTTGAGTTATAGTACTTACTGTGGGTTCAAAATATTGCCAAACCGATGTTTGGAAGGTGAGAAATCAAGTAGTCTACCTAATAATCCTCTGCCTAGGAGACCTTCAACGTTCAACCACCAGTAAAACAAATCCCACTTTCCAAGTGTCTGCCAACCAAATTACAAGGTGTTGCTTATATTGAGATTATCTGTCAAAAAGATTAGTGTTTTGTTTCCAATGCTTAAGGTAGTTGCTACGGTTACATTTTGTAAACAATATTTATGTGATTTTATTATATAAAAACCAATATATACAGTACATAAAACTAGGTGGGCTTAAAATATTATCACTGGTAATGTATTTTTCGACCTCTGGTATTGACATTTCAACAACATCAATCAGTTCATCATCTATTCCTCCTCCCTGTGTAGTTTTCATGTCGTCGGTGACTTCACAATAATAAACGGTCATTTTATAACCGCTCAAATGTTGCGTTAAAATTTCTTTCAAGTTTTCTATCGGGACATCATATCCTGTTTCTTCCAAGACTTCTTCTTTGGCGATTTGTACTAAAGTTTTCTTTTTATCAACGACTCCTGCACATAATTCGATTGTTATACCCATATGGGCAGAATTTGCTTTTGCATCGATATTTTCCAAGTCATTCTTCAAGTTGGAAATGTACACTGCTGGTCTGAATTGTTTAACAAATACCAGTACTTTTCGCGTTACGTTGTATATTATTATTGACACACAATCCAGTTCCCGTGAGCAATGGCTTTTCTTAACTTCCCCATTTTGTGTGAATTCCAAAGAAATCGGCCGTAAATATATGGATTCCCTTAGCGGTTTCAATTGTACATCGGATATTTTATCCATTTTTATATAGAGCTGTACGATATGATAGCCATAAATTCCTGATTCTTGGAAAGATAACCTTGACAATGACAACTGTCAAAAAATCAATATAAACAAATGTGAAGTGAAAAACAAAATGTCAGTAGGGTAAACTACCCAATTATTGGCACTTTAAGGTATCACCGAGTTACAAAATGGCTTAAGAAGTCCGTTTTTGCCCATGCAGAACTGATTGAAATGAAAATATAAAGACTGAAATCCCCAGAATTCGGATTATGTACTGAAAATCGCTTCATGACAATATTTTTTATTAAATTTTACAATAATATATTAGAAACACATTTTGCCAGTTATTGGCACCAAAATCCAATAATTGGCATACCTTAATTTCTAATTATTGGCACCAAAACCTAGTAATTGGCATACCCAGTTTTCTAATTATTGGCACCTCGACATTCACGATTATTACACTTTAAACAGTTTGGTCAGTAGATAATTAGTAAATAATTTTATTATAAGTGAAAATTAGAAACTTTGTTATTCAGTGTAGCTTTATTTTTCAAAAAATCGGAAAAAATATTAGGTCAACTTTTTTTATACCATTTTTTAGAACATGTTTTACACTGGGAATTTTTTGCATATAAACTATAATGGTTTATTAAACACTTTTTATGATAATGTGCGAGTGCATAATTCATTTAATACCGCAGTAAGTTGGTTTTGTAAATACTTTTAATGGAATTGGTGGCCGTTCCGTACATCCCATTTCCGTACAAGGCAAAATCAGTGACAGTTCCGTACACGATGCACGTGTCGCGATACTGGGGATCATTTGTAAGAAACTGTCATTAGCAATAGTGGTAGTTGCGTTTCCCGTTTAGTGCGTCATCACAAACCTCTACTTGGTTTGAGTGCCGTTTCGTGCGCTGACCTGCTGATAATGCAGTAAGCCACTAATTCGAGTTTATCTTTCCAATACAACCCTGTTAATAACTAGACTTCAATGCGGAAGTGTATGTTGATTTTTCTTCTATTGTTTTCAAATGTTAATGTTTTTGTTTGGGTGGGGACTTAAACGCTCCGCTCGCTTCTCTCGCTCCGCTTGCCCACAGACCGGAAATAGTGGGCCGTGGAACCAATTTTTTGGCCGTATTCAGTGACGGGCAACACCACTTTTCGGCCATGTGATTCTTAGAATGCTCTCCGAGTATATGGTCACTAAGGGATTGTACCTGTATGCAACTACCTCTATTGCTAATGACAGTTTCTTACAAATGATCCCCACGTGCATCGTGTACGGAACTGTCACTGATTTCGCCTTGTACGGAAATGGGATGTACGGAACTACGATACTCTTTCAATGCAAATAAAGCGTGCCAATAACTGGGAACAGTTATTGGAAAAGGGAAAAACTAATAATTGGCACCGAGTGCCAATCATTAAATTTTGTACATTATTGGTACTAATTGTTGGCACCCCTTAAATATTGTTTCCAGCTTAAAGTTTGGAGGTTATAAGGCGATTTTATTTAAATTTAAACCATAAACTTTTACTATATCCATATAAAATATTTACATTCAAGAAAACTCTGACCCTCTAAAATATCTTACACATGCATGACCTAGTGAAAAACTTAATAACTTACGTTTAAAGCAGCAAAGTTGCACTCCACTTTTTCAAACGCTGATTTAGACAGTTCACATGACACAGTTATGTCAGTAATACAGTTTTCATAAACACAATGTTGCCAAATATGAAAAATTTTAATAAAATTTACCATAGATACTGCAGACATTAAATAAATATATAAAATATAATGGGGGCCAATAACTAGCGCAGTGCCAATAATAGGATAGTTTACCCTAGTTCCGTCACGCCAACATAAAGATTTGAAATATAACTGAACTCGGTTTTATGTTGTCCATACCTTGGTTTACTGGAAAGGTGGTTGGCCATGATTGCTCAGCTAATGGATCACTGGCACAGACTAATGAAAATAAACAAATGTTTCACTAGCTACCGGCGTCTTTGATCTTTTTTGTCAGCGTTGTTACTCGCGCTTGAAATCTGCGCAAGCCGAATACCACGACGAATATTTCCGATACTTGCCGGTTATTCTTAATGACAGCTGATCAATATTTACAGTGGCAGCGCCGAATTATTATTTAGCATGTTTCTACCATTAACTGAAATATTTCGATAAATACTAAAATTTATATGCAGCGGAGAATACTGTTGTTCTCCCCAGAAAAGTACTCTGTTCGTGTACTAAATGTTTATTCATATAGAAACCATGAAATGCTTTGAAAAATGCAGGTTATGTTAGCAATAAAACTTTCACGGCCACGCTGCTCATATGGATTAAAAAAGTGTCCATTACGTTCGAAATCTGCGCAGCGTTTATACTGACACTGACAACTTATTCTGCGAAGTGAAACGTTGTGTATTTTCATTAGGCTGTGTCACTGGTATGGGACACACTGACGTCAGTATGTGGAACTCTGGGGTGTTTTGTCGCGAACTACAATATTTTTCTAAAATCGTCGGTCGTCGTCAACGGCACAGGGATTTGCTTTCAAACTTTGCGGAAGATCAAAATTTTTGGTTAAGTGTGAAGGTTGTTTTGCTCCAAAGTGTGAATAAATTATGGGATAATCAAAAGAATAACATACCTGAAAGCGTAAATTACAATTTAAATTGGATGTGGAATAGAAATTGAAAATTTGTGACAGATTATAAAATTTGGAATCGAAACTTCAAGAAATCTGGAAATCAGCCGTTTTACAGGAAAACTAAAGTATCCTGTTGTGACGAACATCAAGAAAAACAACAAGATGCAGTTTGCATTAGTGGGGTTCGTAATGCTTACTTTCATTTTCAATTCTTGGTGGAAAGAACGCCAAAAGGAAAGACTGACAGAAATGAAATTCTTTGGAAAAATTTTGAAGATATTTGCCAACAAATTATTCTACCAATTAGGTAAATCCTAAAATTTATTTAGTGACAAAATCAACTGACATGACGGTCGTTCCTAAATTGGCAGTGTCTAATCGAAAAAACTCCGACACTCCTGACTACAGACGTTCTAATTAAATTTATCCACTTGCGCAGAAGGCGACGAAAATCAGTTCTCGGAATGCTAAACCATTATCTATAGGGGAAAAAATGAACTATAGAGGCGCTGTAATCGTTTCAATTATGGCGGCGAAGAAAAGTGTGTTATAATATAAATATGGTTACCTATAATTATCCATAAATATAAATAACACTTTTCTTGTCATAATTTTCTTGCTACAATCTTCTTCCCAAAATGGATTTCGTGTTAAGAATTCGTTATTTGTTCAATTATTTGAAGGTATAAGCTCTACTTCTCGTTGCATAATAGAAGGGCAAGCAGTTTTAAATGCCAATGTGCCGTTGACAGCAACCGGCGATTTTAGAAAAATACCGTAGTTCGCGACTAAACACCCCAGAGTTTCACATACTGACGTCAGTATGTCCCATACCAGTGATCCCCAAAAGCTGCGTAATGGCCAACCACCCTTTACAGTAAACCAAGTACTAAACCAAGGTCCATACACCACAAAAGTGGTGGCGGGTCACAAAAATCAGATTTTCATTCGAACCAAACAAAGCCGTTTTAACCTAACCCCTATGAAATATAATAATTATAGTAGTCGTTCGTTTTATTTTGCGACCCAGAACTGGCATTTTAGCTTCCCAAAATATAAAAGAAATTGAAGGGGGTTTCCATTCGAGCTAAGAGATCTCCGAAAGTGTACATTCCTCTGGTTTTGTAATGTACCTACCTAAATTATTTGTTGATGTCTCACAGAAGAAAGCTGGGCATCAAGTTTTTATGTTTCTTACAAAAGACGAAATAAATTATCTCTCGGCTCCTGCGCACAGCACGTGCGCTATGTAACGGAAGCGTCTTCATTAATTTTTCCCCTTTTTAATTATGCAACTTTGTCGTTTACTTTTATTAGAATCAAATTCGAGATTTATTACCTATTTCGTAATTGATTAACGCTCAAATTTAGTTTACTTAATACAAAAAAATTACAAATTAAAAACCAATTTGTGTTTTATCATTTATCAATATTATGTTAATTTTTGCCGGAGTTTTTAAATGAAAATATAAATTTTCCGTGCACGTTAATTTCGGTTGATCAAATAATGTTAATGAGAATATTTGCGAATTAATTAGTAGCATCCGAATAAATTAGTAAATTGAAGTTCGAAGAAATAATTTTTTTACAGGAAATTTGCGCGGCTTAATTTGAGGATCCATTTTTTTGGAAACTATTTCTTGCAATAACACAAGATTGTCCCATACATTCAAATACCATAAAACGAGGATAATTTTACGTAATTTACCCCCAATTTTTCTGCTTAGTTTATGTTCATTTGGATTTATTGGAACCAGATTCATGTGAGCAAATTGTTACAGAGTATTGACAATTATCTCCCACTGCCATTAGAATAGTATCTATATAAATTGCAAAACAAAGAATAGTTCATTTAGATGTAACAGTGTCTTGTTAGTTAGGTAATTAAATATGTTAGTTCTGGTATGTATAAAATTTTAGATTTTAAGGCATGAATCTCCCAGGATATCTGAGAGAACCTTGTTTTATTTTATGCATAACGCCTTCAACAATGTTCTTACCAAGTTTAAAAACTTTATCTTGTCCACCTTATGATTTTACAAGACTTTCGACTTTTACAAGAAGTCAAATATTTCTGCCCTCATTAGTTACAGTTAGGTAGGTAGTTTTCACTGGGGTTTGAAAGAAGGTTTGATCTTCAGTGACGGATTTTTTGAAAATGACAGTCGAAAACTTCCAATTTTCGTTGTTTTCGTTTTGTTTAGGTACCTACAAACAGAAAACATAATGTACCTAACAAACATTTTTATCTAGGTAGGTACCAAATGAAACTTTGGGAGTGCAGTTAAAGTGTATAGATGTGAATTAATTGCTTCGGCATCAAAACCCATTTCGGACAGATAAAGAGATGAATGTGATAGTACACTGTTAGGATTTCATATTTTAGAAATTATATAGAAGTGTACGAATAATTCTGGGTGGTATTTTAAGTTGTGTGGTCTGCAAGGGATGGTGAGATGGTCGAGCGTCTGGTCGGTGACGCCGTTGAGTCGCAATAATTCTTCTATTTTGGCATTTCTGGTGTGACAGCTACAAGCCCAAGTTGTGACAAATTGGTGTTTTAATTGGTGTATCATATTTCGTGCAAGGGTCTGTTTTGTAACTGTCCCATAAGATAATCACCCCTGTGATTGGACGAATGAAATTGGAATGTTTAGCATGATTGGTCGAATGAATCTATTAAGGGAGTATTTTTATAAATAAGGGGTGTGTCTGTAGTTTTCCTAGTTTTAAGAAATTGTAAATAGAGGCAGTTACCTCATAGCATCCGCGTTGTAAATTTGTATTAAAGTGTAAATAAAGTGTGTAAATAGAAAACAAAGGTCCTTTTGCTTGGTGTTCCTGACAAAATACATAACAGCAGTTGTTATTATCAAGTAGAGATACAACAACACTAGTAGTGCAGAATACGTAGTGGCGGAATCGCATCTACAGTGGAAAAGACAATTTTAAAATAGTGTTTGAGGTTGTTAGGGGAACCATAAGTTTTCTATGTGGGTATTCTGTTGTGAACACGCTTACTTCTAATTCCTTGAATGTTTGAACTACACGGCAGCGAAAGGTCGATGACCCTGGATACTGATTCGCCGCGTGCGTAGGCAACCAGACAAGCTCTGATGTGATACAGAAGCCATAAATCGGGATTTAAGAAGAGTAAAGTAATACAACGAACACCAACAAAGTCAGAGCACGTAGTGCAGATAATCAGAGCCTCAGAGTGAGAAAGAAGGAACTTCTGAAATGAGTAATTTGCAGCAAGTACTTGAGGCGATGGGTGCAACAAGAAAGATATGCAGAATGATAGTGATGCGGTAAAAGAAGAGATGAAGAAGAGTAATGAAGAACTGAGGAAGAATTATGTCGAGATAAGAGAATTCAAAGATGAACTAATTAAAAGAGAGCCACAGTGGCAAATGGGAAAGAATACACTGGTGGAAAGACTAGAAGCTGTGAAGGATAAGCCGGAAAAACAAGAAATATATAAGAGGAAGAAAAATATAGTTATGAAGGGAATAAATGCGGAACTCCAGGTTCAATAAATGAGTGAAAGCCTCAGTTAAAGTAGCCTGTGTAGTTGGAAGGGAAGAGAATAGAAAAATTGTTGTAGCTGAGATGGAGAATGTTAGCGGAAAAATGGAAGTAATGAGAAATAAAAGGAAGCTGCGCAGCAAAGCGACATAATAGAAAACGATTTAACTTTGAAAGAGCTGGAGGTACAATCTGAGATAAAGATGGGAGCAAGGAAAGGAAAAATTAACGGCGAGAAGGCTAGAATTGGATACAAGAAATTAAAAATTAATGGGGGGATATGGAACAATGTGGAAGGCGAACTACGGATGCACGGATGCTAGCAGAGGTAGCAAAAAACTAATAAAATGCAGTGACATGGAATGGTAAAGCAATATGAAGAACCAGGCGAGAACAATAAACACGAATAATGGAAATAGGTCAGCAAAACCAGGTTCGAAGAAAATTACACTGAACAGATTGGTAGACAAAATAAAGAGAAATATGTGAATGACAATGACAATGAAAATGAAAATAACTGAAGAAGAGACGAGAAATAAACGGAATCGAACGGAATTTATTAATTATGGGGGATATGAATGGACGAGTGGGTAGTCAAAATAGAGGAATAGAAAATATTATGGAAAAGGAAGGGGGAATGTGTGATAGATTGCAATAATAATAAAGGATTGTTGGGAATATCTTATATTTTACATAACTTTATTGCTTCTTACAAACATGCCGAAAACTGGCGGCTTACAATTGTTATCTGTCAACTTGTTCCACAGAACAACTTAAAAATCTATTTTAGATCAGACACTACATATACCTCCCAGCCTAAATATGAAACTACCTATTTCATTACAAATTCAAACGATCTGGTTTCCTTATATTCCTTTTGGGCCTTTCGGTGACATTGTAAACAATCTGATTTTTACTTGTGACACTTTCCTCTACACCCTTTTCTAATTCTTCAATCCTATCACTTTCTACAATCTCTCTTATGGGATCAACACTTGGATCTGATTTCCCTACCTCATTCCTATTTACATCTGACTGAGTGTTAACTTCTAAATTAACCAACTCATTCTTTTCAATATTACGTTGAGGTTCCCTAATTTCGTTTAACACTGAACCCCACTGCTTGTCTGGTTCCTCTTTTCTAAAATAATCGCCTTCCTTAACTAACTGATCCACGTGCCTTCTCCATACTACATCAGTCTCCAAAATTCTAATCAGGTAAGTATTTTGTCCTAATATCTCATCCAGTATCCCTCTTTTCCAACCTCTCTTGTTGGGATTACTATAATCACGAGCAAATACATACTCACCCTCCTGAAAGTTTACATCTCTATTGCCTCCGAAATTCTTCTTAAGCCTTTCTCTGTACTCAATATCCTTGTTGTCTCCTCTAAGTAAATCCAGATTGGTCCTTAACCGTCTATTAAACATTCGTGATGATGGCGTTTCCCCTGTTGCACCATGTACAGTATTCCTGTATGCAAATAAATAACGACTTACAAGAGTAGTCCTTGAAAGCGAATGTTTATTATCCAGCAGTAATTTATATAGTCCATTTTTGAAAGATCTAACAGCATTTTCTGCTGCTCCATTTCCTTGCTTGTGATAAGGAGGTGCGGCTTTGATGTAAATACCATTCCTTGTACCAAAGGTTCTATATTCTTCAGATCTGGTGAACTGTGATCCATTGTCTGACACCATTACCCTAGGCAACCCAAAACGTGAAAAACAGTCTCTTAATCTTTCCAAAGTACTGTCCACATCTGTCCTCTCCATTTCGTAGACTTCAACCCACTTTGAATAAGAATCTGTTATTAACAAATACATTTTTCCTTTCACTGGTCCTAAGAAATCTATATGTACTCTCTCAAATGGATATTTTGCCTCGTCCCACAATTTTAACGCAGCTTTAGTCGGATTTGGCCTTAAAGCTAAACATATGTGGCATGATCTACTTAAATTTTCAATTTCATCATCCATTCCTGGCCACCAAAAGTAAGATCTGGCTCTTGTCTTTGTTTTTACCACTCCCATATGAACTACATGTAATTGCTCCAACAACTTTCTTCTTAATTTTTCTGGTATTATTATCCTGTATCCCCACATCACCAAACCGTTATGAAAATACAGCCCCTTTCTTTTAAAATAATATGACCTTATTTCAGGATCGTCTTCCATTTTATTGATCCACCCATTTTCAATGTAGTCAATTACTTTGCCTAGTATTCTATCTCTTCTAGTTTCTGCTCTAACTTTGTAACGATCTACTGGGTTTTCATCCAAAAAATTCAAAGTTTCTATTTCTTCTTCCTCAATCTTTTCCATTTTTAATGGTAACCTTGATAATCCATCTGCCTCATTTTTAGTTCCTTTTATAAAATGTAACTTATAATTAAAACCTGATAGATACACCGCCCATCTTTGTACTCTACCTGCTGCCATTTCAGGCAAACTTTTTGTCTCCCCAAAAAGTGCTAACAAATTTTTATGATCAGTCACTAGGTCAAATTCAATTCCCCGTAAATACTGTGAAAACTTTTTGACCCCCCCAATATAAAGCCATTGCCTCCTTCTGAATCATGGAGTAATTTAATTCAGCCTTACTTAGGACTCTACTAGCAAAACCGATGGGTCTTTCCTCCCCGTTCGCAACTTTTTGAAATAACACGCATCCAATTCCTATTTTGCTTGCGTCACACACTAATTTAAGTCTTAATTCAGGATTAAAATGAACTAGTACCACATCCGATACCACAGCTCTTTTTGCTGCTTCGAACGATCCCTCACAACTTCTATCCCAAACAAATTTAACGTTCTTCTTTAAAAGCCTATACAACGGATTTAATATCATACTTAAATTTTTGATAAATTTGCCATAATAGTTCACTAATCCAATAAATGCCCTCACTTCTGCCACATTTTTTGGACGTTTAATATTTGCCATTGCTTCTATTCTTTCATCATCCTTTCTAACACCTTCTTTATCTATTATATGGCCTAAATATTTAATACTTTCTTTAAAAAAAAACATTTCTCGACATTCAATGTTAAACCTGCCTTTCTCAATTTATCTAACACTGCTTTCAAATTTTCTAAATGCTCTTTACTATTCCTTCCCGTGACCAAAATATCATCTATAAAATTGATTACCCCTTTGCATCCTAGCAACACTTTCTCAAGAATATTTTGAAATATTTGACACGCCGGTTTCGTTCCAAAAGGTAAACGGTTTAATTTGGAAATACCTTTGTGAGTACTCCAAGCTAATAATTCCTTAGTACTTTCCGACAACTCCAACTGATTATATGCATTTCGCAAATCTAACTTCGTGAACTCCATTCCCCCTCGCAACGCATTAAATAAATCTTCCACTCTTGGCAATGGGTGATTAAAATCAACTAAATATTTATTCACGGTCAATTTATAATTTGCACACAATCTTAAAGAACCATTCGCTTTTATTACTGGCACTAAAGGTGTTCCCCATTTACAATTATCCACCCTAGTTAAAATACCTGCCCTTTCTAATTTTTCTAGCTCCTTCTCTACTTTTTCCTTAAAAACAAATGGTATTGAAGCCGGTTTCTTAAATATACCAGGCACATCCTCCTTTAATTTCAGCTCAATCGTTTCATATTTGTATTTACCTAATTTATTGCTAAATACATCCGTATATTCGTTCATTATTTTCTTCACACAATCCCCCTTATTTACACTTATAAAATTTAAATCCTTCAACTCTAATCCAATATTAAAAACATTCATTAAATCTCTACCTAATAATGGTTTTAAACTTTCACTTTTCACTACTAACAACTTAACCTTCTCTGTCTTGTCTCTATATTTCATTTGAACCCATATTTGCCCTATAGGTACAATTATATTTTCATCATAAGTTTTTAGTTTAACCTTTGTCGTTTCTAGTTTCATTTTACTAAACATTTTTTTATGTAATAAATCTGAAATAACTGAAGCCCCTGCCCCAGAATCTAATTCCATTTTCAATGGAGTATCATTTATTTCAACATTAATTTCCAATGGTTTGGATTTGGCCCTTCCGGAAGATAAAGAAAACATATCTATTGTATCGTCTTCTTCTTCTACTATTTCCACATTCTCTAAGTAATTATGAACCTTGAATCTACAAACCGATGCTAAATGTCCTATCTTTTTACAATTTTTACAAGTATAAGACTTATATTTACAATATTTAAAAACATGGTTGGGCCTACCACAATGGAAACAGTTTCGTCCAGCTTCATTCTTTTCATTGCTTCTCTCTTCCCTACGTACTTCGACTTCTCTTGCTGGCCTCTCCTCTTTAAGGTTAACTTCTCTCTTCTGTTGAACTCTCCTACCAATCTTGAACTTATACAAATTTTCTGCATTCGACTGCTGACGAACTGAAGCTTCTTTTTTCACTGCTATTTCAACCATTTCGTGCAAACTTCTATTGCCCTCTTCCTCACATAATCTGTCCAAAACTATACCTTTCTTTAATCCCGTCACAAACTTATCCTTTAATTTCTCTTCTAACAAATCATTAAAACTACACGGCATTGCAAGACTTTTGATACGTACATACCAATCATTGATACTTTCGCTTGTATTCTGTTTTGCCTCGTAAAACTCTACACGTTTTCGATATACCGAAATATGTGGTGTAAATTGCTTCCTTAATAGTCTGCACAAATCTGCGTATGACTTCTGTTTAGGTAGTTCAGGATGACAGATTTCTCTTAAAATTTTATAAACTTCTGCAGTGAGAACAGTTAACAACACAGCAACTTTCCTTTCTTCTTGTACATAATTTGCTGTAAAATATTGTTCCAACCTTTCTAAATATAACTCAAAATCTTCTTGTGAATTATATTCAGGTACTTTACCAATTGTATTATTATAAAATTCCTTCGATGCTTCAGTTTGCTGCATGGTTAAACCCAATTTTTAACTCTTAAATTTTTCCTTTCTTTCTTTTCTTGAAAAGTTAAAAATACTCTTTTACTGACGTCTTTTCGGCGCCTTGCCTACTTTGTTTATCCTCGTCGCCAAATAATGTGATAGATTGCAATAATAATAAAGGATTGTTGGGAATATCTTATATTTTACATAACTTTATTGCTTCTTACAAACATGCCGAAAACTGGCGGCCAGGGGGTTGCACTGTTATGCACGACCTTGAACTATGTTAGCTTCAGTTTCTGTAAACCCTTTTAGATGGCACTACGACTCTGACATTTGCTGCCGAAACTCTGTATTACCGATTTCGTGACATTTCAATCCAAAGTATGCGCTTTCTGTCAAAACCGGCATAGGTAGTCAGACAAAATAGAAAAATTAAAAATTGTGCGTTATTTTAGATATCCCGTGGTTACGTTCGCAGAACATTTAAATATGAAGAATTGAAAAATTACTACGCGTACTACCAATATAATGATTTTTTATTATTATAAATTGACCGGTTTCATTATATTGGTAATTTTTCAATTCATCATGAATTTCTACCAAATAGTAAAGTCAGAAAATATTAACTACATCTAAATATGGTTACGTTTTCTCGATACGCAATAATTGCATCAAAAGTAGGTGCATTTACAAAGAAAAAATAATTATGCACAAAAAAGCAGCAGGCCACGTATATATTTTGACTTCCGTCAGTAGGTACTTCTTTGACATCTCTGCGAATTAAGAGTTTTTCTTCGGATATCGAAATAGCAGCAATGCGGCTGTGAAATAATGTCTTCCTTCAACGTCTCCCAGTGTTGAATTAATATGCTAAATTTCGCAAATTTTGTTATTAACGTTTACAAGTAAGTTTCATTTGATTTTAATATTAGTTTGCGTGAGCGTAAAGAATGCCTATTTGGCGTTCTTTAGCGTTATTTATGTTTCTACTTTCAACGTAAAATGCTAATTAAATAAAATTGATGCCTACAGTCTTTGTTTTCTTTAATTTAGTTGGATTTTTAATATTAATAAAAATAAAGTTTAAATTTAAATTCTATCTACGCGCGCCTGTACACAATTGGTTCTTGTAAACAGCTAGAGATGGCGCTAAACGCGGTTCTTACTTTTAACATTAAGCTGCGCGTTCTTATTTGGGTGTTCTGTGCTGGCGGCTTACAATTGTTATCTGTCAACTTGTTCCACAGAACAACTTAAAAATCTATTTTAGATCAGACACTACAGAATGACAATTAATAATCGATTATTATTTAATTTCAAGTCAAAGATGCAACAGTATTCAGACAGGCGGAGACACTAAGTGGCCACTATCTCTTAAAGATGAAAATTAGAACACACAAACAAGAGAAATAGGATAAAAGAAGAAAATGTATAAAACAAAAGATAAGAAGCTATAAACTTGAAGAAACTGCGTGAAAGAAGAAGTATCAAGACGTAGTTAATAAGAAATTGTGGGAAAAGAAAGTAGAAATCGAGGTGGAAAAGATATGAACAAGGTTCAAAGAAAGAAAGTACAGGAAGCTGTAAAAGGAACTTGTGGAACTTCACATATAAGTTACTAAGTACAAAAAGGACGGAAAGGTGGAGTACAGAAATCCAAAATACAGTAAAAGAGAAAAGTATTCATGGGAAAAATACCTAACAAGTAGGAAGATAGAAGATTATGGAAAATATAAAGAAAGAAGAGCAGAAGTTAGGAAAGTGGTGAAAGAAGCAAAGATGAAGAGGAACACTTTAGAGAATTAGCCACAGAAGAACAGGATATAGAAGAGAAATAACAAAATACATAATATTGAGCTGAACGGACAAAAAACAGAACAAGTGGATAATTTCAAATATTTGGGTACGATAAGAGAAAAATGGAAAACTAGACAAGGAGATAAACGGAAGAGTAATTAAAGCAGGAAGAATATGTAATATGATGAAAAATACATTTTTCGGAAAACTGGAAGTAGAAAGAAACATTAAATCAGAAGTGGTGAAGAGAGTGGTAAGACCTTTAATACCATACAGGTGTGAAACATGGACAATGATGACAAACATAAGTCAAAAATTAACGCAATATAAATGCGGTTTTTGAGAAAAATAGAGAAGAACGAGGAAATACAGGATAAGAAACGAAACTTTTAGACAGGAATTGGAAATAAAACCGATATAAGACAAGATAGTAAAGGGGAAACTGAGATGATTTGGACACGTTTGCCGCATGTTGGAAGAAAGAACGGCGAGGCCAAAAGAAATTTGGAATGACGTGATAAAGGAAGAAGTAGAAAAAAGAAGTATAAGATGGGGAGAAAGTAGGAAAATGACACAGGATAGAAAGAACTGGAGAAAAATATCCAATGAAATACTGAGTTATTTTGCGTAAAATGAGGTTCAGGTGGAGAAGGATGCAAAATAATCGGAAAATTCTAATTGAAAAACGCAATATAAGGTCCCTTCGTATTTCATATTTGTAGAAAATTAAATATATTCGAAGGCCGATTGTTTACCTGGACGAAACATATTTGCACAGTAGCCATGTCTCTTCGAATAATAAATGGACAGACGACTCAATATTTAAATCTGTATCTATGTATCTAACCGGCGCGGCGATTACCATTCAGAAAGAATTCAGAGAATTATGGCATGTGGTTGCAGCAAAAGTTGATTCCTAATTTACCAAATAATTTTACCGTCATCGTAGACAATGCACCTTACTACAACTTCCAGGCAAATCTCGCACCCATATCAAATTCTAAAAAGGCAGATGTGATTAAATGGCTAAACGACAAAAATATTATTTTTGAACCTAATGAGTTGTACGAAATTATCAAGCATTATAAGAAGAGGTATATAACCTACAAGTTCGACACATTATTACAAGACCATGGACACACGTTTTACGTTTACCGCCATATCATCCAGATTTTTTTTGGGAGAAGTGGAAACCCTTCATGGGCTGCCACACGCCTGGTTGTATGGGGAGTGTCAGACTCCTACTGACTAAAACCCCTCCTCAGGAATCTTAGGTACGAAACGGAATCACCTTACGGCAAAACTTCACCTCGACCTGCCCATTTCTATTGCAGGCTAACTTCTCCTTTCTTCCTCTTCTTTGCTTTTTAATATGTTGCTTATCATCTTGTCTATCGCCTTCCACTTGTCTTCCTCATCCAGCATGTGATCAATTATATTTTCTTCCGAGAGTTCCTCGCCGATCTCGTCAGTGATACAGTCTCTCAGTGGCTTCCACCTGTTACACCTTAGGATTGTGTGTTTGGGCGTATTTTCCTCTCTGCAGTAGGTGCACTGGCTGCTTTCAATGTTCCCGAATCTCTGCAGGTACGCTCTAAAGCGCCCGTGGCCTGACAGGAACTGCGTCAGGTAATATCCAGTTTCCCCATGGTGGCGTGTTACCCAGGGTGCAATTTTTCGTATCAGCTTCTTTGTCTACTGTGCCGTCGTGGTTTCTTGATCCCACTCATCCTGCCATCTTTTCATCGTGATTTCGCGCTTTTTCATATTTTTTGCTCTCTTGTTCTCCTCTCTTCCATAAGTGCGCCCTATTATCAGTAAGTGCACTGGCACAACGCCTGCAATCACCTGCATCGCTTTTGTGGATACAGTTCTGTAGAAGCTTGCTTTACGGGCCGCGACTTTCCTTTGTACACTCTCTACCATTCTCCTGTATTTGTACATCTCCATCCAATTCCTCCATATAGGTGCACCATAGAGGACAATGGAATTCACTATACTGCTGAGGATCCTCCTTTTCCCTGCTGCAGCAGCTGCAGTCGTCTCTTCTCCAGCCAGATGTCGATTCTCCCCCATTGTCCATGTTATGTTATTCCTCTATTTCTTCCTTGCCTTCACCTCGCACACCAGCGCCAGATCATCGACATATCCTATGATATTCGTCCCGTCCGGCGTATCCATTCTCAGCACGTCGTCATAGTACAGGTTCTACAGCGGCGGGCCCAGTACCGACCCCTGTGGCACGCCACATGTCATGCTCATTGTTAGGCTATTTCCAATCAGGATTTTTATATCTTCTAAATAACTACATACTAACTTAATTAAATATGGTGCTACCTTCCTTTTTTGTAGTTCACTGATTATTTTTTTCATCGTCAAATTGACAAATAGAAACATTTCATTTGGGTCTAGAAGCGTGTATTATTTCGGTTATTTTTTGCCGTTTCTATTTTCCAATAAATGAACAGTATTTTTGATCACGCGTTTAATTCTGACCAATTAAATCATTATTATAGTGAGAATTTTTTACCTAACTTATCCCAGCGGGAATTTTTTTTAGTATTTTGTTTTTGTTGATAAAACGACTTGTTTTCTGGTTTTGACATATTGTCTTATATGTTTTAATCGCAAATTGTGACATTGAAAGAATAATATTGACAGTTGTTTCATATTTGAACGTCAAAAAATAACCTTTCGAATACCACACGACAGTAAGAATAACTTGGAAAATAATTCTCCACATTTTACTCAAACTTGTCGCCATTCGGCAATAGCCACTCGAGCCCTACGGGCTCTCGTGTCTATTGCCTGGCGACAAGTTTTCGAAAATCTGTCGAATTATTTTCAAGTAATTCTCACTCTCTTGTGATATTACATACGGTTATTTTTTGCCGTTTCTATTTTCCAATAAATGAACAGTATTTTTGATCACGCGTTTAATTCTGACCAATTAAATCATTATTATAGTGAGAATTTTTTACCTAACTTATCCCAGCGGGAATTTTTTTTAGTATTTTGTTTTTGTTGATAAAACGACTTGTTTTCTGGTTTTGACATATTGTCTTATATGTTTTAATCGCAAATTGTGACATTGAAAGAATAATATTGACAGTTGTTTCATATTTGAACGTCAAAAAATAACCTTTCGAATACCACACGACAGTAAGAATAACTTGGAAAATAATTCTCCACATTTTACTCAAACTTGTCGCCATTCGGCAATAGCCACTCGAGCCCTACGGGCTCTCGTGTCTACTGCCTGGCGACAAGTTTTCGAAAATCTGTCGAATTATTTTCAAGTAATTCTCACTCTCTTGTGATATTACATACGGTTATTTTTTGCCGTTTCTATTTTCCAATAAATGAACAGTATTTTTGATCACGCGTTTAATTCTGACCAATTAAATCATTATTATAGTGAGAATTTTTTACCTAACTTATCCCAGCGGGAATTTTTTTTAGTATTTTGTTTTTGTTGATAAAACGACTTGTTTTCTGGTTTTGACATATTGTCTTATATGTTTTAATCGCAAATTGTGACATTGAAAGAATAATATTGACAGTTGTTTCATATTTGAACGTCAAAAAATAACCTTTCGAATACCACACGACAGTAAGAATAACTTGGAAAATAATTCTCCACATTTTACTCAAACTTGTCGCCATTCGGCAATAGCCACTCGAGCCCTACGGGCTCTCGTGTCTACTGCCTGGCGACAAGTTTTCGAAAATCTGTCGAATTATTTTCAAGTAATTCTCACTCTCTTGTGATATTACATACGGTAATTTTTTCGATAATTTTGCTTGTTGATAAGTTGCCATAGTTGCGAGTTTGTACGTGCATTTATAATATATAATCTAGTTACTTTAGTACCTGCCAAACGTCAAATATTCCCAACACATTTCTTTGTATGTGAATTAATTGAAATAAAATTTCGTTTTGAACTACCTTGCTTCGATTCAAAAAATAATCTTGTTAAATACAATTCGTGGTCTGGAATTTTTAGGTAATTTTACTCAAGCTGTTGCTTTTACTAACCACTCGTGTAAATTTGACAGAAAATCACTCGCGCAAGCGCTCGTGATATTTTAACTGTCAAATTTACACTCGTGGCTACCAAGCAACGCAACAGCTTTCGTAAAATTTCCGACAATTCCAGACCACTTATTGTATTACTACAGATAATCCCCCGCCATGGTACTGTATTAAAGGCATTTTTTACGTCTATTGTCACCATGGCCACATATTTATGCCGATGCTATGCACTGTCTGTATGGCATCCATGGTAGACCGCCCTTTTCTAAATCCAAATTGGTTATCTGAGATACCATTTTCTTCCTCGATTTCTTCTATCAGCCGATTGTTTATTATTTGTTCAATCAGTTTGGCTATTACATCTAGTAGGCACAGAGGCCTGTTATCATCCAGATTTAAATCTCATCGAGTTAATATGGGCGACACTGAAAAACAACGTCTCTGCAAAAATACTACCTTCACATTAGAAGTCGCGCGGAAGTTAGCGGAATATGAATTTAATCAAATAAAGTCAGAAGACTGGAAGAAGCATTGTGATCACGTGATTAAGAACGAGGACAAATATTTAGAAAATGAAGTGTTTGCAGACAATATCAGTGAAGTTGAACCATTAAGTATTTATTTCTTTAGGCGACAGTGACTGTGCTACCAGCGCCAACGCGTCGCAGCCCCATCCCTCGCAAACTTATATCTGTTGGACTGTTGTACAGGTCTACAAGCGTAAAATAGACTACAGAGCTTAACGACTACGAAGTTTTGGTCCTGTGCGAGTGATGCCCCAGTGATGCTTTTAGGCTGTTAATCCAGATTTTTTTTTTGATTTAAAAAAATAATTTTATGGTTTATTTCCTCGTTAATAATTAAAAATAACATCTCAACAGAAGTAAAACAATTTTTTTCTAAAGAATGTTAAAATAAATTTGTTACATTAATTTACCGGGGAGCAGTATTTTTACAACATGTGTTTTTCCCCATGTGCCACTTAAAAAACAATCTGTATATTATTTCTAGTGTAATATGTTGTTAAATTTCAGATATGCCTTTCAGTGTTGGTTGCGTCAGTCTCTTCCGCTCCTGGGTACTTCCACTTGGGTATCGGATCAGATCCACACGTACCTTACGTTAACCCGTCTCCTTACTACCCACCCCCTGTCATAAGAACTGTTACCCCCATTTACACGCAACCGAGTATACAAAGTATTCCTTCGCCCCTATATGCTCCTAGACAAGTTTACTCGCCTCCTCAGTCTCCTGTCATTGTCAAAACAGTGCCTGCTATCAGAACAATTGATCCCGCTACGAGTTATGCTACTATTACTCAGTGTCATGTGTCTCAGCCAGTTGCTGTTAAGGTGGGTCATTCTTTTGGTTAATTGAAGATATTTGTTTGTTGTCACGTACCCGCCTATTTAAGTATTTTTATAATATTGATAATGAAGTGTCACATGAATTTTGCATTTTAAAATCAAACATCTGACCATCTGAGTTGACTTTGAAGATGACGGTTGTTATGTGTCGTTTCCACAGTGACGACTTTTAATTATTGATGTAAAATGTACTTGTTACTGTCACATACTGAATAGACATGTAATGCGCTTTCTCCTTCAATTATTATTGATTTTTTATATGCATTGTATGCACGGATTGGGTATCAATTTTGTGGATGAAAATTGAAATATAAATATCTTTTTTGTCGACCTCCTGACACACTTAAGAATAAGTTCAGTCGATTTGCGGGTCTTTTGAAGCTAAAATCGGTTCTTTGTTGAAATCTGCCTACGCATGAATGTAAGTCGGAAAGCGCCCGACGCTTTACGGATTCCTCAAATTATGAATAGGTTAAGTGAATTCAAGGAAATTGTGTATTTATAATTACCTAGGTGTTTTTATTTATTGCAGACAGTCTTGGCTCCTCAACCAGTACGAAGCAGCTATAGTCAATCTTATAATCATGGTCTGTTACCGTAGCAATAAAAAATGTAGTACACCATTATATTGTTCATAGCAACGAATAAATTTTTACACGGATATCTGGTTTTTATATTTAGTCTACAGTTGAAACAATCAAAGCAAAAAGGGCCACAATTTTTAGGTGGTGGCAGTAGACAAAGTTATTATATAATAATAATAACTTTGGGCAGTAGAGGACAGTATAGTATAGTGCTATCTAAAACAACAAGGAAGTCAAAGATACTCTTTTTAGCTGGTTGCGTTATCTGAGGAAGATCACTGACAATTTGCTGAATAAAATCGACACACTCTGTATTTTATTTTTATAATGTACGAGCTACCCTTAAGCGCCGCATACCCCCTGTCCCCTCACATTAACCTAATTGTTCTTAATACCCAACACCGCTTGTTTATCATAACTTTTTATCTGAACATAAGCTATAAGCGTGGGTAAAATTATAAAGCAGACGATAATCAAGGTTCGATAAAGCATCTATCCATTTTTACATTATAACACTAATACATTAGGCACAGTCTTTGAAACCTTATAAAATATTGACGATATTTTCGAACGCAAGTCAAATAAACATCAAATTTGGGTTAATGATAGCATTGAACTGTATTGGTAGACAACTTTTTTAATATTTAATGTCTAATATACAGGGTTTAAATGGTTTAACGAACCGTACAACAAAATAATTGGTATTATCTGTATATTTAATACGAGTAGTTGCATGAAATCATTATCTAGAATACAAAACAAATTGGTGCAGGGATCGGTTACAACTATTAAAGTACCTACATAATAGATGATTTTGTTAGTCCTTTCTATAGAACGGAAGTTTTTATACAACGCAAGTAACTTATATAAGCCCTGTACCCGTTAAAAAGCTAGTGTCAAAATTACACCAGGGCTGTATGAGGAAAAGATCCAGGTTCTCGTGGCGGAGCCTTGCGGATGTGGGAGACCAAATCTCTTTAAAGATGTTTGCCCCACTGCTGCACTGCTCTGAGGCACTTAATAAATTTCTCTCTCAGTGCTGGAGTTTTTCCAAGGATATGGAAAAATGTCATAGTTACTCCCATTCCCAAAAAGGAAATACCCACTTCATACTCTGAATTTCGCCCATTTAATATCCTACCTGTGTGAATCGTCAAATTTCGAGCTACTTCGCCTCCATTGGTGTTATATCTTCGACGCAGTCTGGATTTAAGCCTGACCAGTCAAAATAGCCCCCGACAGTACAGCACCGACAAAATAACCCCCATCAAATTAATACCTCGCGGACAAAAAACGTTCACGACGTCAATGCAAGAAAGGAAAAACTTTATGTAATTTTTTTTAATTATTAAATAAACTGACAGGTTGAGAATAATATTATACGAGTAATACATAATCACCAATGTATGTATCAAACAAAATAATTAATTAACGGGGGGGGGGGGTCTGGGGTTTTTCCCCCGGAGATTTTTTTTTAATTTTGCGTTTTAGAAACCTTTTTGAAGCATTTTCAAACAAGAAATATCATTATGTGTATGTTCATTTACAGACCACAGAAAAGTAAAGCCAATACCTACGTAGGTAAATTTCTAGCTGCAGAAAAAGAACATTTTCTAACCCATGGCAGGGCGTAGGGCCCCTGAAACTTACGGGCCCCCCCGTCATGGCGGGGGCTCGCGGGTGTGTGGCTACGCCACTGATACCCGTCTCTAAAATTAGTGGCTATTTTCATTTCGAATTGTGAAGTCGTGGGGTATTAAATAAAAACAGTTTGTATTTTTGTAAAAATGGAGGTTATAATATCCCAGAAAAATAAGAGCATTTTGTTAAAGGACAGTTTTTGTTACCGAAAAGCGGGAGTAAATACGACGACTCGGATCGAATATTAATGTTTGGTACAGAGGAATATCTTCAGACACGGGAGGAGCATTGCTATTGGTTCGTTGACGGAACTTTCAAAATTGCGCCGGAAGTGTTTTTTCAAGTAATGGGTTAATTTCTAAGTGTGTCCAAATTTTAAAGTCAGAGAAAACAACAACCAAATCAGATATCTTGAAACTATTTTTTACTTTATGTGAAATAACATTCAATGGCATTCATGTTTGAAAATAATTTCGAACAAATGTCCGCCGCAGCTACTTCTGACTACTAAACGCATTCTGTCAATCCAATTTCCAACCACTTTTTTAAGCAATTGGGGGCTTATGTCCGTAACTGTCCGAGTTATATTCGCTTCCAAGGCATCAATAGTTGCTGGTTTATCGGCATGGACCAAAGATTTAACATAGCCCCAAAGAAAATAGGGAGTGACTACTGAACAGTCCGCCGCGCCGGTTACTTTTAAATTTTGTTCCAGGACAGTCGACACAATATCAGTAAAATGACGTTTAAGTATCTCGTTATTGGATGTTAACGCCAACGGTCTCGGTGGGTGTGCGGGTATCGTACAGGCCTGCCATTTTGTTCTCCTACTGCTAGACGAGTTCTGCGCCCGTTCGGGTCCACATATTTTGCTTGTTTCTACATCATCTATTTGCCAAAAAATGCGTGTCTGGTGCGAAAGGGCAAGAAAGGGTCTAGTTTTTTGTCTCTTTTGAATGATTTTGGGCTCCAGCAATTAATCACTGAACCTACACGTTACTCCTTGCACAGTATGTCACTTTTAGACGTAACTGTTTGTTCCGATGAAGCCCAAGTGATTATCTCCGGTGTCAAACATATTGGACAGCTTTTGACGGATCATGAGTTGATCTTCTGTAGTTTAGCAGTTCCAAATTTAAAAAAAACACCTAAATATATTCGCTTCAGAGATTTTAAAAATTTTAATTACAGCACATTTTATAGTGATTTGTTAAGAATTCCCTTCGATGACATTTTAACTTTAAACAAGGTTGATGACAAAGTGTCTCTTCTAAATAATTTTTTGATAGAGCTGTTTAATAAGCATGCGCTTGTTAAAATGGTAAGGACCACCAAACCGCCAGCTCCATGGATGACTGACAACATCAGGTTCATGATGGGTTTGAGACAGAAAGCATTGCTTCGTTACAAAAAAACAAAAAATGCTATTCACTATGAGTTCTATAAGCAAATTAGGAACGTTACCAACAACGCCATTAAAAACGAAAAAAAAAGCGTATTTAAACTTTAAACTTCGGGTTGGTGGTACTAGTACTTTGTGGAAGGAGCTGTCTAAGTTAAACGTCTATTCTTCTAAGACCCACGCGGAAGTTCCTAGTCAACTTCAAAACCCCGATGCTATTAATAATTATTTCTTAAATTCCATTAGGAACTTCCCTGCTGGCAATGCCGCTGCCGAAATAGATTTTTATGCGAATAATTTTAAATGCAATTTTTATAATAAGTTAAATTTCACTCTAGTTACTACCGATTCTATCTATACAATTCTACAGTCTTTTAAAAGCAATGCTGTTGGGCCAGATCGTATTTCGTTAAAGATGTTGTTGATCTGTTGTCCACATATTTTGCCCTATTTAACGAATATAATTAATTCATGTATTTTTGACTGCACGGTCCCTTCGTCTTGGAAACTATCTCACATAGTGCCTGTACCCAAGGTTGCTAGACCCAGTGAGTATAAAGACCTTCAGCCAATAAGTATATTGTCCACCCTGTCTAAGGTTCTTGAGAGAGTTATACAGAGACAGGTGCAGGAGCATCTCGATCATTATAATGTGTTACCGCAGTTTAGGGCAAATTTCAGTTGTACCACGGCACTGAATAATATTGTGGATGATATTTTGAGGGCAAGTGATGATGGCTGCTCTACTGTGTTGGTACTGTTGGACTACTCAAAGGCTTTTGACTGTATTGACCATAATATTCTACTATCCATTCTGTCTTTCTCTGGTTTCGGCAATAATTCAATAAAATTAATTAAAAACTATTTGTCTGATAGGAGACAATGTGTCAAACTTCACGATAAATTGTCCTTTGAAGGTGAATTGGATAGAGGTATACCACAGGGTTCTATACTTGGGCCTCTTCTGTTTTCTTTGTATGTGTCTCATCTTCATTCTTGTGTTCAAGATTCTAATATTCATTGTTACGCCGATGATACACAACTTTATTACTCTTTTAAACCAGCAGATATAATTCATGCGAATTCAATTATTAATAGAGATTTACAATCTTTGGTCGCGGCTTCGTTGAATCACAATTTAATTATAAATCCAGCTAAATCTACATTACTTTTATTTTGCAAACCTTCTGTTCGTACTCAACAATTGTCATTATTGAATATTAAAGTTGGTGGAGTCAATCTTGCTTGCGTTTAAGAGGCACGTAACTTGGGAGTTATACTGGATACTGAGTTGCGCTTTAAAGCACATGTTTCAAATTGTATTAAAAAGTCTTTTGCAGCACTCAAGCTTATTTATGTGAATAAACATGTGCTTTGTAGGGGCGTGATTCTGTTGTTGTGTGATTCCCTGGTGTTGTCACATTTCTCCTTTTGTGATGTAATTTATAACTTTTGTATTGACTGTATTACAAAACGTAGAATTCAGACGGTGCAAAATGCTTGTGCAAGGATGATATGTGGAATATGTAAATATGAACACATCACGTACAAATTAAAAGAGCTAAACTGGTTGAACATGGCCAATCGACGTCTATTGCATTCGTATTGTTTTTTTCATCGTATTATTTCTGCTCAGTCTCCACCTTACCTGTACAATAAGATTTGGTATAGAACTGACATTCATGATGTCAATATCAGACGTAAGTCACTAATTACTCCTCCTTTTCATAGAACCGCGGCATATGAGAAATCTTTCACATTTAATGTCAGCAAGCTTTATAACGATATTCCTAGACAGCTCAAGGTATTGAATATTAATCAATTTAAATCAAAGATGTTCGCCCAACTCCTACAACGGCAATAGATTTTCTTTTTGGTGTGCATTTTCTTCGAGAGCAACCCTTTTATTTCTATTCACGTTTTATTCATGATTTTCATCATCATTATTATTATTATTATTGTTTGATGAGTTCATTTAGTTATAAAATGTGTACTTGTTATTGTTAATTTTGCATTTCTTTTTCTTTCTTCCGATGCTCGGTTAAGTGGAAGAGCATCTGTGCAATTCTCTTTTTGCACGAGATGAACTTCGCCGTTTGGTGTTACATATATATTTTTTTTTGATTGGCATAATTTTTGTATATTTACGTAACGTCAATAAAGATTATTATTATTATTTTAAAAAAGCGTTCTCTTAGCTTTAGTTTTTTTTACACTTCCAAAATGCTAAATATAGGTTACTCTGTAATGCGCATGCGGTTGGACTGTTCAGTAGTCACTCCCAAGAAAATAATCTAAAGGTGTTAAATCACACGACCTTGAGGGCCAGTTAACAGGTCCATTCCTCGGAATAATTTTTTCACCGAATTGTTCCCCTAATAAATCGATTGTTGCGTTGGCTGTATGACATGTGACGCCGTCCTGCTGGAACCATATTTCTTCCAGATCAATACCATTCAAATTCGGAATTAAATAATCATTGATCATCGCTCTGTAACGATCTCTATTAACGGTAACGAGCTCTCAAGCGTCATTTTTTTTTAAATACGGCCCAATAAACAATAATGCTACCGGCGTACAATCCGCACCATACCGAGTATTTTTCTGGATGCAACGGCAATACATTGTTGAATCAGTTGCGGATTATTTTCACTCTAAATGCGGCTATTCTGTTTATAAACAGTCAAAAATGAGCTACGTCGCTAAACGAAACTTTGCAGTTAAATTTTGGATCAAGTTGCAAATTGCAATTGCAACTTGCAATTGATTCTGAGCCCATTCTGCGAACATACGACGCCAACGATGGTCTTAAGGCTTGAGTTCTTAAACAAGTTGGATCTTGTAAGGCACCAGACCAAGATTTTTACGCAAAATTTTCCGCATAGTCGAATAACAAAGCCCAACTTTTTGGGAACGTCCAGGAATTCACAAATTTGGATCTTTATCAACACTGCCAGCAACATCGGCGATATTTTTTCAGGAACGCACAGATCTTTGTTTTGTTTTTGTTTTAATATCGAGCAGCGTGAAATGCGTTCGAAATTTGACGATAATTCGTCGAATACATCATTCGGTTGGGCGATTATGTGCACCATGAAATTCACGAAGTACCCAGTAAGTTTGGCGCACAGAACACTGGTTTTGATAATAAATTTCCACAATTTTCAAACGTTGCTCTAATGTTAAACGTTCCATTATGATTTGCCAGACTATTTCGAATAATTTTGACACTATAAGCGCGTAGAGTGACAGTTCGTTTGACAGCGATCCCTATCGGAAGTTCGGATATACTAAAAAAATCACCCGTTACTTACCGTTCATGCCCTTGCCGGCAATGACACTTATATCGGACGAGTGAGGCGTAATGGAAGAGTTGAACCACAATTTCATAATATAGGGCTTGTTTTAGGTATCGTAGATAATCAAACATAGATCTAATGGCTTCTGCGTGCCTGCTTTGAAGAACACACAGCCTATCAAAATTCGCGACACCTTTTTGTATTCTTTTCTGGCGTATAACTCGAGAAATTCACAAATTGCTGGAAATATCTCAAAGCAGTTTCTGTTCAATTTGGTTTTCCAGAACTGAATTTATTTAGAAAAAGCGTTGAACCTTTCACTCAAATCAAATATGTGATTAAACCTCACACTACATCTTAATCCGTCATAGCTGACAGCGTATTCTTGTTTAAAAAATAAGCCCCGTGATTCAGTACCAGCTTGATGCGGTCCTGTTCATTACGTATAATTCGTCAATTGTTTGAACAAATCGGTGATTATTTGATTAACAATTAGACAAATTGTAAACATTCGATTAAATCTACGTTTCGTTGAATCGACGAGTGATCCCGCTCTAAATAATTAACAAACGAAATTACTAACGAAATTTATTAATGAAAAATTTTACTCGCAATTTTTTTATTTTGCATTTATTTAAATGTATGCACATTCGGTAATGTACGAAATCAATATTCATGATGTCGTCCATCGATTTGTCTCATATGGAAGTTATGGGATTGTTGTGACTGACTGTTCGTGTTCAGTTGTTCAGCTATGTGGTCACTGATAAGATGGATTTAATGCGGTGATAACAGGGACAATAAGTAGTGGTTCATTTCGAATCGAAGGGTGAAAACCATGGATAATAAAGGATATGTCCATTCAGAGAATGAAAAAATTTTCGCTATTTCAAGTAAGTTTCTACACTTAAGGACTAAGCTTCTCAATAGTTGACAAAGCATGAAAAGTTAATAACAAAAAATTAATAATTACATATTTATTATTATCCTTTGTTAGTTTATGTTTAAGAATTTTCAGTCTGATTGGCCTACCTCTCCCTCTCTGTATTCCTATATCCGACTACTCCTTAGTCTCCAGACGGTGTTATATCATCCCATCTCTCCTGTTCTTTAGTGTCTTCCATAACTTTCGCTTTTCCCCAACTGTTTCTAATATCTCCCTATTACTAAACTTATCTATCCACAGTATCTTCATCATGTGTTTGTAACACGCTTCCATTTTTTTCGATTTTCTTCTCCTGTCATCTAAGTTTCGTACCCATACAATGCCGTACTCCATACATACGTTTTCAAGAGTCTCCTCCGAGTTTCTGTATAACAGCATAACAGTTGTTTCTTTTTGTTTCATCCCTACCTTTCTGAGCATTTCGAACGTTTTCCTCCATTTTACATTGTCGAAGGCTTTTTCTAAATCTACAGGATGGTCCATTACTGGGGCGACGGCCTATATCTCTTGAACCATTCAAGGCATTAATATGAAATTTTGCATGTGCTAAGAAAATTCCCATGCCGCATCTTGTAAAATTATTTTGGTGTATACAGGGTCTTCTTTACCGAACTAGATTCACAGACTATTCTAATTGCAAATTCTGTTAATACCTTTGCCACAGTACTTTATATAATACAGGGTGGTCAACATACGCATAACTGACTTTTTCTCAAGAATTTCAAATGGAACACCCTGTACATTAATTGCACATTTCATAGCCAGTTTACTAAGCTTTTAATTGATGCCGGTATTGCCAGGTAAGTGGGCGTCAGTAGTGCCACAAAGATGGGTCCACATTGACACTAAAATTGAAATATCTCAACTTCCCCTGTTGAAAACCCCATAATGTAGTATATCGTTTTCCATGAAATTATGTGGGGAACGTGAATATGTAAAAAATTGGGGGTTTCCATTCGAAAAAAATAACTTTGATTTGTTACGCAAAATGTGAAAACCTTGTATACACCAAAATAATTTTACAAGATGCGGCATGGGATTTCTCAATGCCGGCGTTAGATTTTGTAAAGCTTTAAGAGTCATTTAGAATTCAGAAAACAATATTTTTTGTATAGTCGTCGCAAAAATGAAGAACGACCTGCAAACATATCCTGAAGATGATGGGATAGTCATCGAAACACATGTCAATTTCTTTTACCATCACTTTTCATAGTGTTTCATGAACTTTCAAATTCTATTGTTTTCGATGGGTATAAATTTATTATTTCCTGAATACACTAATTAATTTTTCAATATTTGCTTTTGATGAGTGTTTTTGACAGATATGTACGAGTAAAAATTTATTTGTTTTGTCGCAAGTAACTCTTATATTTTATAGCAAATTGGCCTTGTGTGGTTAATAAATCATTTGTATTGTTTGCGAGTGAATTGTTTTTGAAGTGGAATTGGAAAAATTTTATAAATAAAGTGTAAAAAATATTTCCAGGATATCCCTCAGCCAATGGACTAGGTGTACTTAGTTCCGAAAATTTAGTTAACATTACAAAGGGACCTTTGTAAGTATACATTTTTTTTGTCAAAAATTAATCCAGTACAGGGTTGTGTTTAATTTTAGATTCAAGCGAATTCGGTGTTATAAGAGACTATCAATTTTTTTACTACTATTGTTTCTCTTGTCCTTAGCAGCGTTAATAATCATTTCTTGTATGTGTAAGTATAAAAAAACATAAAGGTACAGTTTAAGCTTATGTTAGACATGTCTGGGTTATTAAAACAACTTCTGATCTGATCTGAAGACAGAAAGGAAGCGAATCGGAATATATTTAATGGTACATCTTTGTTTACTCAATGGAACCATTGAAATACACCCTGTACTAAACGGTATATCATATTTCATTTAACGTACTATTGTGTAAAGTTTTATTTAAATACCTGTATATGTTCATTTGTTGTAATAATTGATAATATTGTTGCTTCTATGCAGAATTTATGAATTTGTGCAGTGTTTCTTTGGTCCCTAGGGTAAAACACCCAAATGTCGGCACTCGACCATCGATTGGCACACTTACTTTTAAACTGTATTAATAAAGACAATAAGTCAAATATCTAAAAAAGTGTATTTTTTTTAAATTTGGCAACACGTCCCCTTTTTAGTAAACGACTGCGCGTGCTCCTTAAAACTAGTATGGCCGATGTTTTGCGTGTTTGTTGTGGTGACGTTACCAAACAAGGTAAGATTTTAAGTTTTTCGTAAGGATAGTGCAATGTTTAAGCACTTTGTAACCTATGGTACTTCTTGTTATACAGGGTGTCCCAGAACAACGGGGCAATATTTTTGTAGCATATAGTTTGGGTCAAAATAACACTTAAAGTATCTAAAAAAATTTTTCTAGGACGCCTCCCTTCGAAGCTATTCGCCCTTAAAAGTCAAGTCCTGAAGAAGGTTTCTTGCTGGTAACTTTCAAACTGCCGCATCGAATGTTATAAAATTTAGACTGTAGACATAGTAAGAAAGTATCTGTAATAGAGTGACACGACATCTACCGTATCTTGTCTGCTTTTCACCCCTTAACTTTTACGTTGATGCTTTTAGCGAATTTGCGATGACATTTTTAAATTCCTTAAACAATTGTCTCGAAAAAAGGCACTTTTTTTTGAAACCGTTAAAACGGCCAGTTTCCGAGAAAAAAAATATACAAAGATATGGTTCATCATTTTTACTATACACGCCAGGCTATGAAATATGAACTGCTACATGAAACATGTGAGAAAATGAAATGAAATGTATGAACAACAATGTATGAACAATCTGTTATGAAAACATAATAGCTGAGATAATAGCGGCTACAATAAATTTTCGAAGTGAGCACCTTGTAGACACATACATTTTTGTGTAGTAAAAATAATAAACCATACCTTTGTATATTTTTTTTTTCTCGGAAACGGGCCATTTTAACGGTTTCAAAAAAGAGTACCTTTTTTGAGACAATTGTTTAAGGAATTTAAAAATGTCATTGCAAATTCGCTAAAAGCATCAACGTAAAAGTCAAGGGGTGAAAAGCATTAGGGGTGTTCCACCCTCGGCTTCCTAGACAAGATACAAAAGATGTCATGTCACTCGATCACAGATACTTTCTTACTATGTCTACAGCCCAAATTTTATAACATTCGATACAGTAGTTTGAAAGTTGCCAGCAAAAAACCTTCTTCAGGACTTGACCTTTAAGGGCGAATAGCTTCGAAGGGGTGCGATCTAGAAAAAAAAATTATTTTACATACTTTAAGTGTTATCTTGACCCAAACAATATGGTCCAGAAATATTGCCCCGTTGTTATGGGACACCCTGTATATAGCACCAATTGTTACACACTTTTAGTGACCTTATTAGTTTTGTTTTAGCATAATTTCAGTAATAAGAATTTCGATTTACCACCAATTTATAGGGTGCCAACATTTGGAAAGCACAACTTAAGAAATCTAATTATTGGCATCGGTGCCGAAAGATAGAATTGCCATTAACTTTATCGTTCCTAACATTGGCGCCCCAACAGTAAAACTTAAAGTTAGGTACCTACTTATGTACCTAGATAGGTACTTAGGTACCTAATTTAAAACGCATTTTTATGATTTTGTAAGTATTTTGATTCAAATAAATGCTTTTTTTAATTCTGTTTTTATATCTTAAATATAAATACCTAGGTAGGAACTTAAAGCTAAACATTAATTATGGAAGTGTAGGTAATCATTTAAAGTAGGTATTAACATTCAGTTACCTACCTAGATAGGATCTTCCACAAAATATTTGGTGCCAATAATTGGAAAATATATGATGCCAATAAATAGCGTATGAGTGCCAATAATTGGAAAAATGCAAATTTTAACAAATTAAATTAAATTTGGCTTTAGCAGTCAAGATATGGATAAAAATATTCAAATAAATAGTCTTAAATTGATAGATATTCGGGAAAAATACATATAAACCTTATGGAATGCACCTTATTATTTTAGCGTTAGTTTTATTAATACGATTCCCTTAGAGTGCCAATCATTGGGTAGTTTACCCTAAGTATATTCAATTGGTAAATTCATAGTTTTGTTCGTTGTTCATGCGTTTTGGTATTATTTGAATCGATTTAGACATTTAGAATCTTAGATGACACAACCTAACTTAAAAGAATGTAACATTATACGAAGAGTAGTACTGCGATCTTGAGCCAGTAACCTTGTAGTAGATATAACAATGCGATGGTCCTGACTTGAGGTAACACATCTGCTTCTAATTCTTATTTTATGTCTTGGAGAGAGCGCTATGAGTAATTGTAGACAATTATATCTACTGTCGAAGCTTATAAGGGGGCTTATATTTAGTTTTAAAACACCTTTAAGGATAATTAAAAAAATACTTCTGCAAAATACCAATTTGAAATATTCCATGCGTGTACTATTTGAATGTTCGAAGCTAATAGTGCATTTATTTATTTTAGTTTTTGAAAAAGCGAAAATGTTTCAAAGTTGTTAACACAATCACTGATTAGTTTATGTACATATTGAGTTTATAACACAACTATGCGCACTACCAATAATAATTATTATACAAGGTAAGGCACTAAGGCGAAATCGGTCTATAACAAGCGTAAAGTTCAAAATGGAAGAAACTTTTTCAAATAAAAGTTTTTCAAAAACAAGTGCTTAATGGGATAAAAATATTTTCAAATTTGGGGACTTCCGGTTATACCGGAAATGGACACTAACTTTGTTATTTTAAATGGAACACTGTATATTATTGCATTTTTGAATTTCTCATGAAAAATAAATGTCAGTTTGTTAATCAAACATTGGGTCTCAGTTCAACCGTTCTGGAGTTGTTTATTTTATTTTTTGAATGCAGCAGTTGGCACCATTTTGATTTTGAATATCTTCGAAACGGCCTATCAGACACAAGTATAACATGGAATCATGACTTTTTAATTAAATCAAATTTGTCCATGCCAATATTTACTAATTCAAAAAGGAATAACTTTTTTTTTCATGGAATGCTGCATTGGTTCTCACATCATAAGACGCAAAATTAAATTTCCTTTCTGATGATGTATGGTTGTTGGCTCTGTTACCAGCAGTTTTTAAGAAATTCGCGTTTTTCTGTAAATTTTGAATAATATCATGTTTATACATTAACAAAGGTTGACGTTTGGCGATTTTGTTTTGTTTTGTCTTACAAAATGTTCGTTCCAAATCTTCTATACTATTTCCAAAACTTAGAAGATCATTAGATAATAAAAACAACGAAAATAAATTAAATCAAGTTAGGGACTGTAGAAGTTATCCAGGAGCAGATATAGATAGTGATCACAACATAGACGTTATGAAGGCCAATCTTAAATTTAAGACTTTGAAAAAACGAAGCGGAAGAAGATATCTTGACCTAGACAAAATAAAAGATGATGATACGCGCGATAAGTTCGAGAAAAAGACAAACGAACTACTAAAGGGCGCGGGTGAAAATATTGTTAGGGACATAGAGGCAGAATGGAATTGCATTAAAAATAGTTTAGATTCCGCAACTAGAGATATTTTGGGTCATAAACAGAATGAAAGTAGGAAACCCTGGATAACAAAACATATTGTGGGTCTAATAGAGGAAAGGGGAAAATATAAAAATAGGTTAGATGAAAGAGGGAAAGAAAGATATAAGGCGATCATGTGGGAAATTATTCGGAAAAGTAGGAAAGCGAAAGAGCAATGGATCGATAATAAATGCAAAGAAGTGGAAGATAAGTTCGAGGTAGGAAAGTCTGATGAAGCATTAGGAGAAATTTTAGGGAAATTGGATATAAACCAAAAACATTAGGAATGAGGCAGGAGATATCCTAATCGGAAGCGGGGAGAAGGCAGATAGGTGGAAAGAATATTTGGGAAATTTATATGCGGAACAGGAAGTAGGAGATATATTAGAAAGCGAAAGCAGTGTAGAGGGGGACAACCTAGTGTGTCCTATAATGAGAGAAGAGTTTGGGCTAGCACTAAAAAGTTTAAGAAACAATAAAGCACCAGGTATAGATGGCTTGCAGGTAGAAATCTTAAAGTGCGCAGGTCAAGATGTAATAGATCGTTTATTTAAATTAGTTAGTCGCATATACCTAACAGGCGAGATTCCAGCAGATTACAAACGGAACATCATAGTAGCTTTGCCAAAAAGGAAAGGCGCGGATAGGTGACAAAATTTTAGAACTATCAGTTTAACTTCCCACGCGTCAAAAATTTTAACTAGAATTGTGCAAAGAAGGATGGAGGAAAGGGCGGAAGAAATATTAGGAGAATATCAGTTCGGATTTAGACGAAATAGAGGAACGCGCCAGGCCATTTTAGCTTTATGAGTAATTATAGACAAAACAATAGAAAAGGGAAAAAGCGTCTATATAGGATTTGTTGATTTAGAAAAAGCCTTCGACAAACTTAAAATTAAAGATGTTCGAAGTGCTCAGAAAGGTACCTAGGGATGAAATATAGGGACAGAAGAATAATACATATAATCTCTACAAAGAGCAAAGGGCGGTTATAGAATTTGAGCAGGAACGAAGAGAAGTAGATATCCGGAAGGGAGTGAGACAAGGATGTGCATTGTCATCTCTAATTTTGGCATGTAGAGGGAGTGAAAATAGAACTAAAATTGAAATACAAATAGGAAGTGAGAAGATAGAGGAGGTCGCGGATTTCTGATATTTAGGAAGTAAAATAACTCGAGATGGTAGGAGCAATAAAGATATAAAACAAAGAATAGCGCAGGGTCGAGTTGCGTTTAACAAAAAGAAACAACTGTTATGTTCGGGAATGGTTAATGTAGAAACTCGGAAGAGACTCTTAAAGTCGTATGTATGGAGTACGGCACTATACGGGTGCGAAACTTGGACAATAGGAGAAGCGGATCGAAGAGGAGTAGAAGCGTTTGAAATGTGGTGCTACAGACGCATGATGAAGATACCGTGGATAGATAAGGTTAGCAATAGGAAAGTATTAGAAAGAGTTAGGAAAAAGCGAAAGGTATGGAAGACAATAAAGCATAGGAGAGATAGGATGGTAGGACACATTCTAAGACAGGAAGGAATAATTCGCGACAGTCAGAGATAAGAATAAAAAGAGGTAGGGGTAGGCCTAGATTAGATTACTGCTCTCAAATAGTTAGGGATGTAGGATGTTCTACTTTTAGGGAAATGAGTAGGTTAGCTCAGGATATAAAAGGATGGAGGTAGCGCGTTCAACCAGTCTTAGGACTGAAAACCTTATGATGATGAAATTAAATGTTCCACATAATCGCCATCCTCAGGATAACAAACGCAACCGTTTCAACAAAGAATTGTTCACATTTATCAGCATATCTTCATTGATACTTTGAAATGCATCGTGAACTGGTTCCATAATATTGTTCCCTGTAAATTAATTGCTTTACGTGGCCCCACAAGAAAAAGTCAAAGTTTTATTAGGTCTGGAGACCGCGCTGGTCAAGGTGTCGGACCTCCTCTTCCTATCCATTTGTTGTTTGGAAATGCTCCAGTCAAGTGCTCCCTTACATCCCTCCCGTAATGCGCAGGCGCTCCATCTTGTTGATACCACATCTGTTGTATTGTAACAAGTGGTAAATTGCCTAACATTTCTTGCAAATCGTTTTTTAGAAAGTGTAGGTAGCTATTGCCGTTCAAATTTCCATCCAAAAAATGTGGTCCAATTACGTGTAGTCTAATGATGCCACCCCATACATTCAAAGGCCACTTATGTTGATGATCCCATGGCCTCATCCAATGGGGATTATCAGTACTGTAATAATGGCTGTTGTATCTTGAAACAAAACCGTTTTTATAAAACGAAGCTTCGTCCGTGAAGAGAACATTTCGCTCCTGAAGTTTACATAAAGCCCACTCACAAAACTGCAACCGATTGTTGAAGTCATTTTGATCTAGTTCCTGAACCAACTGAACGTGGTACGGGTGAAATTTATTTTTGCTTATTATTGGAGATTCAGAAGTTTGGCTTACTTCTAACTCGCGACTAATTTCTCTGGTACTTAAATGAGGATCTCGGACAAAACAGTAGCAGCTGCTAAAACTTGGTTTTCCTCATGTGTCACTGATTTTACACGTTCTTTCTTCTCGTATCTCACACAACCAGTTCGTTCAAACCTCTCCTTTAATTTTGCCCCTACATTTGGATGTCTATGCTCGGGTAAACGTTGCTCATACATTTTTGAGGCAAGTAAGGAATTTCCTTCTGCTTCACCCAAGAAATACACCATAGTAATGAATTCTTCTTGAGTATAGATTTTCAGCGTTCTTAATTATGATATTTATTGAATTGAAATCAATACTCTGACTAATTAACTTAAATTGCACTCTTATTCTACAATAAGTTAATAAAAATGACAAAACAAAACAAAATCGCTGAACGCCAACTATTGTTAACGCAATAACTCGATATTATTTAAAATTTCCAGAAAAATGCGAATTTCTTAAAAACTACTGGTAACAGATGCCAACAATCATATATCATCACAAAGGAAATTTAATTTTGCGTCTTATGATGTGAGAACCAATGTAGCATTCCATTAAAAAAAAGAGTTATTCCTGTTTGAATTAGTATATATTGACATGGATAAATTTTATTTAATTAAAAAGCCGTGATTCCATGTTATACCTGCGTCTGATAGGCCGTTTCTTTCAGAAACGAACTGTCGAAACCGCATTCGTCTAAGTGCTCTCGTTTCGAAGATATTCAAAATGCTGCAAACTACTGCAAACGCCAAAATTTTCAAAAATAATTAAAAAACTCCAGAGCGGTTCGACTGAGATTAACAAACTGACATTTATTTTTCATGAGAAATTCAAAAATGCAATAATATACAGGATGTTCCATTTAAAATAACAAAGTTAGTGTCCATTTCCGGTATCACCAGAAGTCCGCCGTATTTGAAAATATTTTTATCTCATTAAACACTTATTTTTGAAAAACTTTTATTTAATAAAGTTTCTTCCATTTTGAATTATACGCTTGTTATAGACCGATTTCGCCTTAGTGACTCGCACTGGATAACATATGTATACAGGGTCCTGCATCTCACCTCCCGTCTTCTACTACACCTAAACTATTTATTTTAGAAAAATGATCGAAACGGCACAATAGACTGTTTGTTGGAAAGCACATTTTAAAAATACTTTTGAATATACAGGATGTCCCGAAAATTGGTGGTGCATCAAAGTTGTGTTTTTTTAAATGGAATGTCCTGTAGTCTTATTGATTTTTGAGACCCTTTTGAGCTACTGTACATATCCCTAGAATATTATCAAATTTGATTTGATAGTTCCAGAGGAGTAAATTAAAATCTGAAAAAAAATTTTTTTTCGTCATATTTTAAAAAAATATAAAAAATAAATGAAACATCTTCAAACCAAAACTAAGCAGCAGGTTGCTTATAATAAAAGGTCAGTTTATCCTACTATGAATATCGTAAAAATAACTTATACAGGTTGTTCAAAATTCAATGCCAAACTTCTCAAAATGTAATGCTATTTTTCTCCATTTTTTCAAATGGGACACCCTGCATATTTTTATCCCGTCGGATGCAGAATTAAAAAATTAACATGTTTTCTAATTACAATTACCTCGACATTCTCAAAGGTTTCACAGATATTCGTAAAAAATCGTAAAATTACTATCTAATCTATATAAATAAAAATCAATTGCCACATGTATGTAAGGTCATCACTTGAGAACGGCTCGACCGATTTGGTTGATTTCTTTTTTGTTGTGTTCGTAATTGTCAGGACAAGGTTTGTACGAAAGAAAATTTTTTAAAATCCACCGGGAAAGTCGAAAATTTGGATGGTATGTTTGTATGAAAATCTGTTTGACAAACAAAAATGTGACGTTCAGTTTGACAGTTCTAAAAATTGAATTGTCAGTGTGTTATCGGTGGTGAACATGTATTTGGTGTTTCTTTGGAAAAAATGCCACCAGTGACGCGTCGAAATATCGGTCGGCGTACGTGCAATGCAAGCCAACTACATGATCGTCGAGTCAATGAGACTGACGAAGAGCGTAGACAGCGTTTGGAGCCAAGTCGAATAAGAATTTCTCAAACCTTAAGCGCGATCCATTATGACTCCGGAACAACGGATACAGTCGAGTTCGACGCGCTCAATTGGAGCTTACGCACAAAATAATTTGGAACGTCGACAAGACAGAGGCCGAACGTGGCATTAGGGAACGAAAAATTGGAAAAGTTGCCCGGAAAATTGGAAAATTCGGGAAAAACTGAAAGTGCTTTTTTCTATGGGATTTTTGTATGATATGCATATGCGTAAGTCAAGAAATTCGGACAAATTGTAAAAATCATAATTTTTGAAAATCCAATGGAAAATTTGAAAATTCGGGAAAAACTAAAAGTGCTTAACGACTGGACCGGTTTGGCTGATTTTTTTTGTTGTGATCGTAATTGTCAGGACAAGGTTTGTATGAAAGAAAATTTTTGGAGAATCCACCGGAAAATGTGAAAATTCGGAAAAAACTGAAAGTGCTTAACGGTTGGACCGATTTGGCTAATTCTTTTCAAAAATAAGGTTTTTAGGGAACGAAAAATTGGAAAAGTTTCCCGGAAAATTGGAAAATTCGGAAAAACTGAAAGTGCTTTTTTCTATTGGATTTTTGTATGTAAGTCGGGAAATTCGGACAAACTGTCAAAATCATAATTTTTTGTATGCACTCGCGATCATAACTGACGATAGGAACGACATATTTGGTTGAACATAAACGTAATCAGAAAAATGTTTCACATTGAATAAACGATTTGGTTAATGAATCAAAAGTTCAATACGAAAAGTAATTTTAGGCAGGACAACGTCTGCCGGGCCCGCTAGTAAATAATAATTTTACTTAGCATTTTCAAATCAATGACTAGAACATTATGTCAATATGTCTTCCGTTCCCTTGCAGGCACAAACGGAGGCGGGTATGAAATGACCTTGCTACTCTTCCTAATAGCTCGGGTGTAATGTTTTGAAATGCTTTTCTGATTCTTTGCTTCATGTTTTCTGGTATGGTTGGAGGTTCCTGAAACGATTTTCTTAACGTAGCCCCACAAAAAGAAATCCAAATTAGTTAAGTCGGGTGATCGGGGCGGCCAATTACATGGCCCTCCTATTCCAATCCATTCGGATTGAAAAGGTTGTATTGAGATTGTCCCTGACTCGTAATGAATAATGTACTGACGCTCCGTCGTGCTGCTGCCACATTGCATCTCTCAAATCAAAGCTATTGGTAAATTTTGGCATGAATTTGGCAATTGATTTTGCAAAAAATCAAAATACATAGCACCGTTCAATGTCCGTTAAAAAATTGAGGACCAATAATATGTTCACCAATAATTCCCCCCCCCCACCTGCCTAAAAATCTTTGGATTGTGGCCGGAATAATAATGAACATATGTTAGTCATTGATTTGAAAACTGCTAAGTAAAATTATTATTTATTAGATAATAATTTTACGATTTTACGAATATCTGTGAAGCCTTTGAGAATGTCGAGATAATTGTAATTAGAAAACATGTTCATTTTTTAATTCTACAACCCACGGAATAAAAATATACAGGGTGTCCCATTTGAAAAAATGGAGAAAAATAGCATTACATTTTGAAAAGTTTGGCATTGAATTTTTACGATATTCATAGTAGGATAAACTGACCTTTTATTATAAGCAACCTGCTGCTTAGTTTTGGTTTGAAGATGTTTCTTCTATTTTTTATATTTTTTTTAATACATGACGAAAAAAAAAATTACGATTTTAATTTATCCCTCTGGAACTATCAAATCAAATTTGATAATATTCTAGGGATATGTACAGTAGCTCGAAAGGGTCTCAAAAATCAATAAGACTACAGGGCATTCCATTAAAAAAATACAACTTAGATGCACCATCAATTTTCGGGACAACCTGTATATTCAAAAATATTTTAAAAATGTGCTCTCTAATAAACAGTCTATTGTCCCATTTCAATCATTTTTCTAAAACAAATCGTTTAGGTGTAGTAGAAGACGGGAGGTGAGATGCAGGACCCTGTATAGTCACTTTCTAAATGCATTCTCGGAAATTTCCTTTCCATCGTCAGAGTATGTTTTCATTATTGAAAACATACCCAGACAACTTGTAACATTTCAAAAAACAGACCAAGGCACTCTTGCAATCCAGAACGACTATACAAAAAATAAATATTTACATCATCAACTCTATTCCGGTTCTCTTCAGTACCTAACCCTAAAATTAATTATATAAGTTTGGAGTGCACTTGATGCACTTGTAGACAAAAAACTTATTTTAGACATAAACCTTCATCAAACAAAACTGCTTTGCAACTCAGAAGAATGTCTTAGATCTGCAGCGAATATGAGACTCTCGATGAACTTAGATGTAGATCCTTGTGAAGATTTTTATGAATATACTTGTGGGAGGTGGTCCAGTGAACATCCAAATCACGGATGGTTTCCGAAATTTTCGGGCTTCGAATCGATTTCGGAAAAAATCATCTTAGCTATCCTCGATTTTTTACGATCGGAACCAAAGAAAACGGAACCGAGGCCAGTGGCGCAAACTAGAGAATTTTTTCAGTCTTGCATGGATGTTGGTAAATTATGCTTTTTTTGAAAACTTATAAACACCTGCTTAAAATTGAAACTTTTATAGGATCAATTGATGAAAAAGGCTATACCGGTTTGTTTAAGTATTTGAAAGAAGCCAATATTTCTGCTTTACCACAACTGTTGAATGTGACAAAAACGGGCGAAGAGTCAAATTTTGATTGGGTCCAAGCAGATGTGACATTAAAGAAAATGCTTTCCATGGATGTTTTTATAGGTTTCATTGTGGACCCTAATATGTACAACAGGTCGCAGTATTCTATCTATATTGGATCGCCAGGACAAGCTTGCCCTTTACCAAGGTATTCAAAATATTTTTTTAAACAAATTAAAATTATAGAAAATAATTTTGAATTTCAGTCCATTTAGATCGATAAAATTGAAACTACATCCGCTGAGTTTAGCGAGTGATGCTGGCAATTCTACTGAGGAAGAAGATAGTGAGGAGGACATAGCAAAAGAAGAAGCCCATAAGAGAATTTTTAAAAAAGTTGTTAATACTATTTATGAGAATCAATTTGAGGTGCCTGACGACGAAGAATTGGATAAACGTTATGAAGTAATGCGCGAAATATCCGAAGAAATTAATGATGTATGTTCTTGCAAAGGGGTATTGATATATTTTTAGCCTATGTTCCCAAATATATGTGAACAGTAGTCAAACCTGGACTTACATTTACCGCAATTTATTTATCTCTTAGACTGTTTAGGCTATAGATATCACAATACCCCTTACAAAGCGTGATTCAGTTTCAGTCTTGATAACTTCGGGAATCAATAGAACTGCCCAAAATAATTCATCTTCATAAAGTTTTCAGTCCGAAGACTGGTTGGACGCGTACCTCCATCCTTTCCTATCCTGAGCTAACCTCCGCATTTCCTCAAAAGTTGAACATCCTACATCCCTAACTATCTGAGAGCAGTAGCCTAATCTGGGCCTACCCCTACCTCTTTTTATTCCTATCTCTGACTCTCGGAAGGTGTCCTACCATCCTATCTCTCCTATTCCTTACTGTCTTCCATAAATTTTGGTTTTCTTTTTATTGATCTTTATTCTCCGTAAAAACCGCTTCCATTTCGTTCAGAGCCCTTTCTAATTCTTCTTTGCTGGATGCTAATACTGCTATATCATCCGCGAATCTGAGCATATTAATAGTTTGTCTCTGTATATTAATTCAGCAGCTATTCTGTTTCTAACAATATTAATCGCATCTTCGATACATATATAAATTGAAATCTAGAGGCGATAACGCACATCCTTGCCTCACTCCCTTTAGAATATCTACTTCTCTATGTTCCTGCTCAAATTCTATAACTGCCATTTGTTCTTTGTATGGATTATGAATTATTCTTCTATCTCTATACTTCATCCCTACATTTTTGAGCACTTCGCATATCTTCTTCCATTGTCGAAGGCTTTTTCCAAATCTACAAATCGTATACAGGCGATCTTTCCCTTTCCTATTGTTTTTCTATTATTGCTCGTAAAGCTAGAATGGCCTCGCGCGTTCCCCTATTTCTTCTAAATCCGAACTGATCTTCTCCTAATATTTCTTCCGCCCATTCCTCCATCCTTCTTTGCACAATTATTCTAGTTAAAATTTTTGACGCGTGGGAAGTTAAACTGATCGTTCTAAAATTTTCGCACCTATCCGCGCCTTATCTTTTTGGCAAAGCTACTATGATGTTCCGTTTGTAATCTTCTGGAATCTCGCCTGTCAGGTATATGCGAGTAACTAGTTTATATAAACGATCTATTACCTCTTGACCTGCGCACTTTAAGATTTCTTCCTACAAGCCATCTATACCTGGTGGTTTATTGTTTCTTAAACTTTATAGTGCTAACTCAAACTCTTCTCTCATTATAGAATACCCTATTCTGTCCCCTCTTCACTGCTTTCCCCTTCTAATATATCTCGTACTTCCTGTCCCGCATATAAGTTTCCCAAATATTCTTTCCTCCTATCTGCCTTCTCCCCGCTTCCGATTAGGATATCTCCTGCCTCATTTCTAATGTTTTCGATACTAGATCCAATTTCTCTAAAATGTCTCCTAATTATTTTATATGCCTTTGTTTCCCTCTTTCATCTAACCTATTTTTATATTTTCCCCCATTAGTCACAATATGTTTTGTTATCCAGAGTTTTCTATTTTAATTCTGTTTATGACCCAAAATATCTCTAGCTGCGGAATCTACACTATTTTTAATGCAATTCCATTTTGCCTTTATGTCCCTAACCCATATTTTCACCCGCGCCCTTTAGTAGGGGAAGGTGGACTAAAATGGGATATGTAGGTAAAATGGGACATCAGTGTTTCTCATTCTAGTAGAGCTGGCAACACCGTGTATTAACATAGGATCTGTGTGTGCGTGTGAACGCTAGAAGTGTTATGAGAGCCGATTCACACGGGTCCACATCAGAAGCGAACGCGCGCGATCGCCACCGGCTTCTAATGCAGCGCCTGAGAGCGAGTACAGGGCTACAGTGGTGGCCAGTGGCCGGTTGACTGATACGAGTTTAGTTGCTCAAGATGCCAACAAGTGATGTGACATTGCTATTGCTTCTGCTTTTGAAAAAGAAAGAACGTCGATGTATTCGACGTATGCATGTGTAGCCCGTGTTACTCGATAGGGCGTCAAAAGAACTGTATCATATATTATATGATCCTATAATATATGATATAGTTCTTCGAAGAACTGCGACAGGACGACAAAATGTTTTTTAAATATTTTCGTACGTCGAAAACATCATTTGATGAACTTTCGGAAAATGTTAGAAGTGAAATTGTTAAAATAAGATACAAAGATGATTCAGGGATCTCGCTCACACTTTTTAGTGGCATTTTGAATGACTATCTCATGGATACTGATGGTTTTCTGTATAATATAATAATAGTAGCTTACAAAAGTGGTCAGTCGCTGTGGCGTCGTGTGTATACCCGAATAACAACCTGTGCATTTATATCGGTGGCCTGTCGCGTGCGATATCCACCGGTGACACGAGTGAGCCACTGACTCGCCACTATCGCCTACTACCGCGACTGCAGTGGCCACGTATGCATGCACTGTGTAGGGTACTTGTCATCCACAACTAGGTTCTGTACAAGCCACCGTTACTCATATAAAAACGTTGCTTTCGTTTTATTTGTTTATTAGCAATAAGTTGCAAGAATATTATCTGGATAACAAAAATGGCAGCTCTGCGTTCTACCTTCTCCGATCGCTGTACGTGGACTGTGTCGAGCTTCCGCCGTTGCTGCGCATGGTCACTGATTTAAGCAGAGTTGCCATACACTAAATGAAAATGTAACTAACATTTTTAAGAAATAATACACACATTTAAACTAAAAACACGTACATGCAAATATATATATAAAAAAAACACGTGAAATGCATAAACAAATAACCTAATTTAAAATATTAATGTACACACTGATTTAATTCTATAGATTTCAACAAGAAGCCAGTAGCAATCGCACGCGTTCGCCACTAAAAGTAGCCTCGTCTGCATCGGCTCTTAGTATATTTGCAAAAGTGGCGTCCGTGCGTTATTAACAAAAGGAGAGTGCTGGTATGACTGTACACTGTAATACTTATAGACTACGGCATAAGCTCTTGCAACAAAACAACTTGTGATCTTGCGTTGTAACTGAATTCAGTGTTATCTAAAGAGATTAGTTAACGAGCGTTGTCTACGAAATTGCCGTGAAGGTCACCTATTCTTTACGCGGTAAGTTCGAAAATTTCAACACAATTGTGGGTAAAATCGGAAATTTTCATCGGGATACTATCCCGTTTTACCTCGATTGAACATGGTCAAGTGTCTCATTTTGCCTACATCATTTTATTATTTATTTCGGTTGGTTTTTAGATGCCTTCTGTGTATAAAAGAAAAACTGGCCGTCAATCTTGGTCTGAAGAGGCAATGTCGAAAACACTGGAGGCGTTGAGAAGTGGAACTTGTGGTTACTTAAAGGCTGCAAAGAAATAATATTGGCCATCATTTTAATAATGAAACTAAATTGGCTGGATAGCACTGGTTGCGTTCCTTTTTAAAAAGAAACAAATTGTCTCTTCGTAGTCCTGAAGCAACTTCTGCTGCAAGAGCTAGGGGTTTCAACCGAGAGGCAGTTAACTCTTTTTTCCATATTTTGGAACCGCTTCAAGAAAACCGCAATTTTCCGCCTTCAAGACTTTTTAATGTGGACGAAACCGGCATCACTATCGTACAATCTAGACCATCAAAAATTATTGCCGTTAGAGGCAGAAAGCAAGTAGGTTCTCTCACCTCAGCGGAACATGGAGAGTTATCAGCTGCAGTCATTTGTATGAGTGCGAGTGGTATTTTTGTCCCACCTATGATAATATTCCCTCGAGTGCGAATGAAACCTCAATTTCTTGAAGGAACTCCACCGGGTACGCTATCAATTTGCAGTAAATCTGGATGGATGCAATTAGAGTTGTTTGAGAAATGGTTTGATCATTTCCTTCTTCACATTCAAGCTTCGAAAATTAACCCGGCGTTACTTATACTTGACGGGCACAAAACCCACACGCAGAATATTGCAACGATTGATAAGGCACGAGAGAATGGAGTGACAATTTTCTGCTTACCACCGCACACGAGTCACTGCATGCAACTACTGGACGTCTCATTCATGGCGCCACTTAGCACATTCTATACGCAAGAAGTTGAAATATGATTGAGAAATCATCCAGGGCGATGCGTTACCATAAGAGAAATTGGCTCCCTCTTTGGCAAAGCATATCTCATATCTCTAAACGCCATTAGCGGTTTTCATAAAACTGGATTATGCCCATTAAATCGCACAATATTTACAGAAGATATGTTTGCTGCAGCTTTGCCAACTAATTTCGACCCTCCTCAAAACAATGACGCTACTGAAAATTATGCAGTTGCAGATGTGGTGTTACCTGAAAATGAAGACGCAACTCAAAATATTGACCATTGCTTAGTGAGAGAGTCTACACCAAAAGAACAAATAATTATACAGGTCGAAGGACCATCAACTAGCGGTGTTTCCAATTTAAGCAAAGTGGGTCCGTCAAGAAAGAAAATTAGCAAAAGAGGCAAAGCTGCAGTGCGTACGAGTACTCCTTATAAGGAAGAGTTAGGGAACTCTTTGGCCGAGAAAAATAGAAAAAGTAATGCAGATAAAATGAAATCGAATAGAATAAAAAAGTTCGTAAATAAGAATGATACGAATAGCAGCTCGTCCAAATGGAAGAAAAAGGTGTCCAAGTCCAAGGTTTCTAAAGCTTCAAAATTCAAATCGTATAGCAGCGAATCAGACGCCGACGTGGATTGCCTATTTTGCGGAAACAGTTATTCTAAGGACCACTGCGCGGAAGGATAGATAATGTGTGGTCAGTGTGGCAAATGGGCTCACGATGCATGTGCCTGTGTAGAAAGCGATGACGATGGCGATTTCACATGTGACATCTGTTTGCAAACATAAATGTGTTCAAAAATATATTTTCTAAATAAATGTTTTATTGCAATATTTTTCTATGTTAAATTCATATCCTATTTTACCTCCTGCATTTTCGTATTTTACCTACACAGTGTAGGTAAAATGGGAAATTGCAGACATTTTCTAATTACCACATGCAAGTATTTCGTTTTCATTTTTGATTATTTTCTGATGAATATTTGACTGAATTAATAACCATGCTACAGTATATTCACTTTGCAAACTTTTAAAACAATTACTTTATTTTATACGCGGTGTTAAACGTTAAGTTTCCCATTTTAGGCCACCTTCCGCTACTTCGTTTATCTTTTTCTCGATTTTCTTCCGCTTCGGTTTTTCAAAATCCTAAATTTAAGAATGGCCTGCATAACCACTATGTTGTGATCACTATCTATATCTGCTCCTGGACAACTTCTACAGTCCCTAACTTGATTTCTAAATCTGTGCCTAACGAGAATGTAATCTATTTGATATCTCCCTAGGTCTCTTATTTTGGCATCCTCCAATGTCTGAAAATTTTCCTTTGTACCAAACACAAACCTTGCACAGATTGCAGCTGAAAAGCTCACCGATGATCTTGTTCGAGCGCCGTGAAAAACAGATTACGTCAATTTGTGTTTTCCATGATATTATCAAAAATCTGAAAAACGTATCAAACTTGACGAAGCATTTTTACATTGCCGTTTATTAGAAAAACCCTGAATATTTTGGGCAGTTTTATTGAATCCCGAGGTCATCAAGATTAAAACTGAATCACCCTGTAAAATAGTTAGTCGTTTACTTGACCATATCTTATAACAACTTTTTCTGCAGCTAATAGAAGAGTTAGGAGATTCAGCAGGGGAGCAGATGCCGGAATTCTTTACAGTGGACGAACTACAAAATCTAACGGACACATATTTAATAGCAAACAACGAAAAACCGTTTCCAATTTGGAACGATTATTTGAAATACATGTTCCAAGATGTAGAAAATGTGACTCTAGCCTTTGATGGGAGTGACCAATTATTATTTGATCAAGAGGAGCTTAGTTATATGCAAAAAATTGTCCACTTCTTGCTCAAAACACCAAGTGCGCACATTGAATTATACGTTTGGTGGGTAACCGTGTATGCCATGATAATAAATACTACTTCTGATATTTCTGAGTACGTTTATAAACAGGCTGCCCCGTTCTATGCCGGAGAAGTCACAAGGCCGAGGTAGATGCTTGTAACTCCAGCTTACGGTACAAATTGGTGACACCTGTAACACTACACCAACTTGTAGCGTAACCTAAATTTTTCAACAGCACCACATTCCATTTGATTCAATTTTTAATTCTGTGCCTCCTGTACTGTTTTAGATCATTAGACTGTGCTGCCTTGGTAACGAATTTCATGGCCATGGCAGTAAGTTACGGGGTTGCAGATAAAGCTTTTTTGAATACGACAAAACCAAAGGTAAATGAATTCAACATGTTTCGTTGAATAATCCACAGAAAATGTACAGGTACAAGAGATGTTGACAGAAATCAAAGAAGTCTTCTCACATAAAGTAAGACAGTTAAAATGGATGGATGAGGAAACAAAGAGGAAAACATTAGAAAAAACTAAAAATATGATTAGTTTTATTGGCTTCCCTGATTGGTTATTCGAGGAGGGTGCGATAGAAATTTATTATGAAGGGGTAAAACACAAAATTAAATTTTCAAACAAAACATTTAGAAAATAAAATCAACTTTATGTAGGTAGAAATTTATCCAGACACCTTTTTGGAAAATATGATGGAAATGGTTAGGACTTACGTGCCTTACAGATTGACTTTGCTTAACCAAAAGAATGGTAGGACTTGGAGCACAGAACCAATCACTGTGAACGCATATAATTCATTTACAGACAATTCTATTAGTGAGAATATAATTTATAAAAACCACATAAAGTTTATTGCAATATTTTCAGTGATTCCTATGGCTGTGCTTTCTTATCCCGTATATCATCTCGGTTTAGAGTAAGTTATAGACTATCAAATGAAATGGTCTCTAGCTATTCATGCAACATACCCAAAAGTTTTTGAACTTCCCACGAGAATATAATTTTGAAAATTTGGGACTATCATAAATACAAATTTTTCTGTTCCAGATCGTTAAACTATGGAGCAATTGGGACAATATTAGGGCATGAATTAACACATGGTTTTGACAACACAGGTATGCGTTCATTTAATTTTTGAGTGGAATATTTCACATAACTCTTTATAGGACGAAAATATGACAAAGAAGGAAGCTACAACGAATGGTGGACCGAAAAAACGATTAAATCTTTTGAAAATTTGACCGAATGCTTCGTCAATCAATACAATAATTTTTCTGTATCTTCTGTAAACGCTCAAGTAATTTTCCGACGACATTTTCAAAAGGTCCTTACCTAATTTACGCATTCTGTTTTTAAGGTTAAAGGGAGAAGAACTTTAGGAGAAAATCTAGCAGATAACGGCGGATTGCACCATGCATACGTAGCTTTCAAAAATTACCAGAGAAAACACAGCCCTGAGCCAAGGTTGCCAGGTTTCGAAACCTATACAAGTGACCAGCTGTTTTTCATATCTTTTGGCAGTGTAAGTACGTTATTTTAAAAATGTTCAATCATTCTACGGAAGGCTGGTTGGAAACTAACCTCCGCATCTATCCCTATCCTAAGGAAAGCTACGCATAGAACTTCCCTAACTATTTATGGACAGTAGTCTAGTTTGGGGCTTGTTATTCTTATCTCCGTCTCTAGTATGTCGACTTATACCATGGGATTGAATATATGGATTGATTTAATATTTCTTCCGCCCTTTTCTCCATCCTTCTTTACACAATTATAGTTAAAATTTGTAACGCGTGTGGGAAGTTAAACTATACTTATCCGCGCCTTTCCCTTTTGGCAAAGCGACAATGATGTTCCGTTTGTTTATACCAGGTATAAAATATCGTTCCAATCAAAAAGTGGCAAAGGAAAAAAGTTGGGTAAAATGACGAGATGAATTCAAATATGAAGTTTGTAATTTTTCCCAAGACATGCATATGTATTTTGAGGGATCTTGGGAATATTTCGCATTTTTAAATTAAATCTTTATATTATGTTTAAGTAAGTTTATGTCGAATATACTATATGTTTATGCTGTATTAGGCAGTAAACTTAATATTGACAAAACGAAAAATCCGGGGAAAAATCAATGAAATACTAACAATAATAGGAACATTCAACTTTATGTAAAAAGGGGTATAACAATAGAAAAATAAATTAAAAGTAATTTATTCCTAAGTAATATCAACAAAGTACGGACAAATTTCAATTCTGCGCTTCAAATTTTTATAGGCATTTTGTATCTTCCAAATCATTGATTACCTTTCTGGAATAACTACTGTGGAATGAGCTGGGCAACAATCTTGCTAAAAGTAAACCTTTCCTCTATTACCTAATGCCATATTGTCTGTAGTATGGTCTGGAATTGTCGGAAATTTTACGAAAACTGTTGCGTTGCTTGGTAGCCACGAGTGTAAATTTGACAGTTAAAAGATCACGAGCGCTTGCGCGAATGATCTTCTGTCAAATTTACACGAGTGGTTCGTAAAAGCAACAGCTTGAGTAAAATTACCTAAAAATTCCAGACCACGAATTGTATTTAACAAGATTATTTTTTGAACCCAAGCAAGGTAGTTCAAAACGAAATTTTATTTCATTTAATTCACATACAAAGAAATGTGTTGGGAATATTTGACGTTTGGCAGGTACTAAAGTAACTAGATTATACATTATAAATGCACCTACAAATTCGCAACTATGGCAACTTATCAATAAGCAAAATTATCGGGGGTAAATCGTTCGGCTTCGGGTAAATACATAAGAGATCATTTTCTTATCGATAAATACATGTTTAATTATATGAAAGTTTTATTGCCATTGTAACAATGCACAATGCCTAAAAGCTCTAATGAACTTAGAGTGGCATTCCGAAATTGTTTTACGAGACCGCTACGGGTAACTTGAAACAGAGGAAAACCCCGATCAAAAGGATAAATTTGCCAGTATACGCATGCACCAATGAAAGAATGAAACACGCTACACATGCGACTGACGTCACGCGAGATGATAGGAATTCCCGGGGTACTCTTTTGCACGCTGCCTGATGTGACGTAGAAACTCTTGACTCACACTTTTACGAGATGGCAAGAATTCGTGCTAAATTTGTACCCGCCACCACAGCTGACGTAGAAGAATCCGACGTCAAACCGCCGCCGAAGCCTCCACTCACCGCTTATAAAAGTGGGTGCTCCGCAGAAGAAAATTCAGTATTTGGCCGTCCGGCCCTCAGCTGGAACAAATACTCCCAACATCAGAGATGATGCTGGCCGCTGACATCCGACCTAGTAGTACTTGATTGACCGTTCCGGCTTTGCCGTGTGATTGACTGATAGCAACCGTAATTTAACTTTTGAGTAAGTAGTCTAGCTTGTTGGTAACATATAAGTAAATACGTTCATACTGGGGAATTGAAAGTGCTCTCTGTGAAGATTAGACCGTTGTGGCAATCCTGTGTGGCACTTGTGTCTGTAATGGGACGATATACTGGCGGAATTCGATCGCATCTTTGTAATGGGCGGCTTTTGGTGAAATCTTAAGGCAGGACGTTTACTTATTTGCAACGGACAAGCTAGCGGCGTTCCCCCAGGTGATTGCACTCGCGTGCTGCGACGAGAATTGCCAACCGAAACCCGGCTCGGAGTCGGCACCGTTCGGTGCTTCCACGAAAACTCCGAGACACCGTAAATGTTCAGTTTTGATTACACGACGGGCCGTAGCGCACCATCAGGATACTCCGCGTTTTATTTCCAAGTAAATATCTCGTATTTTTGTATATATTCAGATTTATTAACTTAAATCTTTTAAGGATACTCCGTGAGAACCGCGTTTTATTTCGATGTAAATATCTCGTATTTTTGTATATGAATACTGTTTTTATCCATTCAATTCTGTTTATCAATTCAATTCTTTCAAATGTACATAGTTAAATTAATAGAGTACCGTTTCATTTTCTTTAGTTAAATTAACAGAGTACCGTTTCATTTTCTTTCTGTTTAGCAATAGTAATAGAACCCAACCCTTCTGCGACTAAGAGCTTAAGGGTGATCAACGACTAAGTCTTACCGACCTGACCGTAAATACAACTCCAGAAATCATTCACAAGAGAATGACCCGACCCGCCTAAATATACAGCGTATCCCAATAAGTGATACCGAGGGATACAGCTGCATATTTAGGGACCGAATCCAGAAGCACCGTTTTTGGACTAGAATACGCCATTGTAAAATTTGGCGTCCCCGAAAAAGACAAGCAATCGTTGTATACGGATATTTGGACCTAGTAACGGAAAAGAAACAAGACGCCGTTCCGGCACGAACCGTTCCGGAAGGAGGAACACATTCAAGGGCGCAGATTTGCTGGCGCTGCGGTGAAAACGGGCACTGGAAGGAGAAATGCCGCGGCCCTCGAAAGTTATTTTGTTCCTGGTGCGGTAAGCAAGGCGTCCTGACCAGAAACTGCTGCGGTTTGCGAAACCAGGGAAACGAAATCAGTCGCCGGAAGTGAGGGGATCTTACCGGCGACCGACGCAACATCAACCCCAACCAAGGACCGGGAGGCCACGCCCAGAGGGCAGAAAAGGACAAACGAGTTACCTTCCGTTTACCAGGGATGGTAGGATTTATGTAAAACTAAAAATTTTTGGGGAATATTTTCAGGCTTTGGTGGATACCGGCGCAAGCTGTTCCTACATCGGAAACCGAGTGCGCAACCACCTGAAAAAGAACTGAATACGACCGAAGCCGGGCAAGGACAAGTTTGTCCGGCTGGCCAACAACCAGATTGTCCCCATTATGACCAACTACGAATACGAGACAGGTGAGAGGCGTGTGGGGATACCTGCAGCACCTCATCACCGATGTGGTGATGGGAATGGCCCTAAATGCAAGGCAAAATCGAGAATCAAGGTAGTGAAAAAATCGCGAGAGCTTGCTCGAGCGATTTTTTCTACTTCCCTTGATTCGAGATTTTTTGCCGAATGGCAATAAAATTTGAATACAATTTGAAATGTATTTATCTTATAAAAATGATCTCGAATGTATTTTAGGGAGGTTAATACACAACTACATTATACGGACAATTTAATTGGAAATAGAAGATTTAATGAAACAATAAACATTTTAAATTAACAGAACATATTAAAATATTTAAATATATTGTTTAGAGTTTGACTGATCTTTAGTTACATACATATTTTGAACATTGAAAGTGCAATAGTTATATGTTATATTATGACAAGATTTTTTTTGCATATTATTATTATTAATGTTTTCGGTGGTAAAATTTTCTTGCCTTATGTTTATATCTCTTGTAGTTTGGATTCCAGAAGGTCCAGGTCTCAGGTTTCTTATTAAACTAGTATGATGTTCCTCGTCTAACTGTAAATAAGGGCCTAATGATTTCGCATTTGCATGTCCAGTCATTTTGATGAGCTGTTCTTCCGGGACACCTGATTTGATACAGCACTTGATCGATTTGAATGATTCGTGATTTTGTTTGTCAGAGTATCAAGCCGTATTTCTTCAGCAGATTGTTTGATCCATTTTCCAATCTCATTTACTCCATAAGGCATATTTTTGTACCATTCAGAATTGCTTTTATTCCAGTAGGGATTTACAGTCAGAAATAGTCGATCTGACGTAATTCTATTAGTGCGTTTAGAAATAAGCTTTTTAAATAACCTAACCGGGCACATATCGAGATTATTGTAATTAGGCACTAACCACTTACTGTCTGATAATTTTTGAGCTCCACCCTGGCATGTTTTGGAAAAAAATCGGGTTGTATTCAATTCTTCCGGTTACGTTACCATTTGATTTCTTTTCCTCTTTAAAAAAATGCACTTTTCATTTTGCTGCCTCTCCCCCTCTCCAGGCTAGTTCGAATGCTATTATATGATACAGTTTTTTTTTAATCTTCGTTCCACAGATTGTAGTTATTGATATTTTATTGTCTTGTTCGTGTAATAGCCTAGTGCTAAATAAAGCATATTATTATTATTATTATTATTATTATGTTTAATGCTAACCTCTCGATCTCAATTTTCAAATTTTCTAACTTTCCTACATTCCACGCTCCGACTCGTGAAATGTTGCATTTATGATTGCTGATGACTGCTCATTAAGCAATCTCCTCCCAGAGATCCGAATGTGGGGATATTTTGCCTCCAGAATATTTTACTCCAGAAGGTGCCAGCATTATAAGATTCTGGGACAAGATAATGTGGTGATTTCTCGTTGCCTTCCACATCGCAGGGTGTGTATCACAGTACCATACCGACCCCCACAGTCTCTGCCACTTTGATTACTGAAAGAGCTGCTGCTGCCCTCTTTCAGGGGCTTGATTTAGTCTTCAATACCGCCCCTCCTCTCAATATGATTAAACCTACGGTTTGCCGATAGAAATAAATATGCGTAGGTACTACTATTTACAAATTCAAAAACTGTTTTATTTCCAGATTTGGTGCGAAACTACTACAGCGGATACTCTCAAATTTCAAATCGAACACGATGAACATTGCCCAAACAGTTTAAGAGTATTTGGTTCTTTGCAAAACTCCGGAGAGTTTGCAAATGCTTTCAAATGCCCAATTGGAAGCAAGATGAACCCGAATCGAACTAGATGTAAAGTATGGTGACAGGCATAAATACTTTCACGTATATATTGCATGTATTTAATTGTATTTAATTGTATATTTTTATTATTTTTAACGAACCAAGCGTGTGATATTAGATATATTTACCTTTTTAATGTTCCCGGCGTGAAAAATTATTTATTTGTAGATAAAATTAAATAATCAAGCAAATACAAAATAATACTTTTATTAAATGCGCTCCTTCAACTGCCACAACGAATTACAATAATAATGATTTGTATTTATCACAAAATGCATTGATGGAAAAGATGAACATGAGACCATTGATGACTTTATTTACAACTTAATATTTTGAGTGGCCACCTCCGTGCGTAATACTGGTATAACTGGTCGCCGCTCCATGGTCTCCATGGCCTCCAAGACCTCCCGAACTAAACGATATCGAAGAATGTCCTAATCCACCGCCGTGACCACCTAGAGAACCTAGAGAAATTCCATGTCCTCCGTGACTACCTTCTCCTAAGTATATACCATGGCCTCCAAAAGAATACCCACCTCCTAGACCTCCATGGCCACCTCCCAATCCACCACCAAGTCCCCCGTGACCTCCTCCAAATCCACCTCCAAGTCCTCCATGGCCTCCTCCAAATCCACCTCCGAGTCCACCACCGCCTCCGCCGAAGCCGCCTCCAGCACCAGCACCACCCCCTCCTACAACTACAGGTACAGGCACTACGATGGTTTGTGGCACTCTAACAGGGTAAGGTTGAGGGACTGATACTGGGTAAGGTTGGGGTACTTCTACTCCAACGGGTTGTGGAACTGGTACTCTAACTTCTTGAGGGACAGGTACGGGTACTGGTCTGGTTACTGTAACAGGTACTGGTCTTGGTACTTCAACGGGCTGCGGTACTGGCACTGACACTTGGACCGGGCGGGGTACATTAACTGGTACTGGGTAGGGCTGCGGTACTGGTACAGGGCGAGTGACTGTGTATGGTACCGGTACAGGTTGAGGTACTGCTACGGCTTGGTTGATGGTTGTGACGGTTGCTCCGCCGCCGCCACCTCCTGCTCCACCTCCAAAGCCGCCGCCGAGGCCACCGCCGAAGCCACCTCCAAAACCGCCTCCGTGACCACCCCCGAAGCCACCTCCCAGACCACCGCCTCCATGGCCTAAACTGATCCCCTCGTGTAAGCCTCCACCGCCATAGGAACCACCTCCATAGCCGCTGCTGAAGATGCCCCTCTTCTCGTTTTTCTTTTCTTCCTTTTCACATCTTGCTAGGGTTACTGTGAGAAGTAGGACAGTAGCGATCTGGGGGGTGGAAAAAAACATTAAAAAATATATGTAAGCAATAAAATTTAAATTAATTAGTACATTCATATAAAATGGTAATGAATTTTGAGGGTTAGCTTACCACAAACGGCTTCATGCTTGTGTTGGTGAAGATCGGTGGCAAGTGATACAGTTACCCCCGACGAGTTTAGTTTATATAGTGGACCGCGCCTGGGCTGGGGATTATTATGATGTTTATACGGGATTTTACTTTCACCGGCCTCTTGTGAATCTTATGAGTCCCATATACATTCACACAAAGCATCGCATGGATGAACAAGTAGTTTCGAGTTATCCTTTAGATATATAATTTTTGTACTGTATTAGTATGTTGAGCGTGTATTCGAAGGAAGTACGGACATGTGTGTTTAATTTGATCGCTCGTTGCATAATTTCTTAGATAATTTTAAACTATTAAGGTCGAGGTACCTACTATTAAATATTAATAACAGAAAATTTAATTGTTGTCTTTAAACATGCTGCGATACTTCTGGTCCTACGCAAAATCAACATAAATCGACGAACTTACTGAGGCAACTGAATTTTTACATTACTATGCCTTGTACTAATAATATACAGCGTGATATTTTAAAACGTGCCCGATAGAAGATTTTCAATTTGAAATCGAGCTAGAAATTTGGGACCCGGCCATAATCAACGTTGCCCAATTCAATGAAAATATTTTCAAAATGGAAGCGCTTCCGGTTATACTGGAAATCGATACTAACATTGTTTTTTCAAATGGAAACCCCTATTTTTTATTCGATTTTTGAATTTTGCCCACTTTATTGGGTATGATGAACCCAAGTTGTTATAATTTATCTGTCATAGCTTTTGACGTATGTCATTTATTCTGTAAAAAATGCTCATTGCAGAGGTCTATTCAAATATTAATATGTATCTCTCTTACTGTCAACCGAAGAGGCGAAAGCGTTTTTTTTATCGCTAGCCCAAAGTTTGAGGTATCTTTTAGTATGTCCTTTGTTGAGAAAATTGTTTTGTTTGACATTGCAAAAAAACTTTGAATATGTCAATACAAAACTTCAAAAACTCAATTTTTTCAAATGGCACGTACCTATTTTTATTTTGTCATACGATAGAAAATTAAATTTTAAGGGCACTTTTATTACCCTTTCTTATGTTTATTTCTATTACTTAAGGAGATATTTAGGTTTTTGAGAATTTTCTATGGCAAATATCGTTTTTGCCAGCGTCTAGTTGGCCATGAACGTAAAACAATTATTGTTGCTACTGTCACAACTTTTTCTAGTTGACTAGTTGTCAAATTGATCGTTCTCTTTCCACGTAGTTATAGCAATAAATACTGAATCAAACCAGAAGCAGTTTCAATTATTATAGAATGAGCAATTTGGTTTTGTACTAACGATTTCTTTATGAAATAAATTTAGGGTAGTAATTTATAACAAGACTACAAAATATGCGCAGTGTGTCCACCATTTTGGTTCAAACATTCAATAATACATATACGTTTCTGAACGGCTTCGTTTGTGGCTCTTATCTGTCTTCCAGATTTCTGGGTTCTGTTTGATACACTTCTTCTTTGATTCGTCCCCACAAGTAAAAGTCAAGCGGTGTTAAGTCCGCAGAACGGGACTGCCAAAGCCGCAGACCCCTATTTTTCCATCACCTATCTTAAAACAAATCTGAGTTTAAGATCTACTACAGGCTACGGCTACTATCAAATGTGCTTGTGCGCCGTCCATTTGATAGCACGTACTAATCATTTCTCGCAAAGGCAAATTGTCTAGACAATTTTCAACAAAATTGCTAAAAATTTGCAAATAACGTTCCCCAGTTAAATTTTCTTGATACATGAACCATGCCACGCAATTTTCCAACGACAAACAAAAAACGTTGACTGAAAACTGGGTCTGATTTTCCACTTCTATGACCAAATGAGGATTTTCGGTGGCCCAAAAATGACGATTTCTTCTATTAAATACTCCTCTTTGAGCAAATTTGGTCTCATCCCTCGTCCGTCCAGATAATCCGTTTCACAATATTCTCATACCCTTGTATTTTGAACAAAAGTTCTTCGCAAAGGGCAATCCGTTTAGGACAATCCCTTGGCCGGAGTTTTTGCAGTCTTATAAAGGAGTAGGGATGAAGTTCATGCAAAGACCGGATCTTGTGAGTTGAGGAATAGCTCTTGGAAAAGCGGCAAAATATCCCCATATATTAATTTCATTTTCTTCACCTCCGGTTACCACTTTAATCACGTTTCTGGTCGGATTTATTCTTCCAGTAAGAATAAACTTCTGGCGAAGACATGAAAATTTCTTTCTGTTCATTGGAGGTAACTCTGGATATTTCAAATTAAATTCACGACAGGTTCTTTCCGCTATTTTATCACAGTTTCCGTAAATAGAAAATAGATCAAAAATTGCCACAGTTAGGCAGTTAGGGTAGTGATTCATTTCTATAGTTTGGGTTATTTGTAACAGACGTATAGTACAGTCATTTGGTTCTAAAAAAGAGGTTACCTGGAAAGTTTACCGGGAGTCTTGAAAATGGGTAATTTTGGAGATTCCGATGTGCTCTTTCCGAATTTCAACTTTGCCACATCGTATCTTTGCCGCTCGCGCGTCCATATTGGAAAAATGGCGCCTAAAAGCAGTCTTTTGACAATATCTCCTTTCCGACTCATTCCACGATTAAAACATTTATATACAAAATGAAACTTGAGAATATGTTTGAACGCGTAGATAGAGCCGTCAAAAGAATAACAAGATCTACAACTTCGCCGACAACTATTACGAAATCAAATGCCGATGAAACGCTTATTATATTGCGGTATTGATTATTAGCGTTATATGCACGAATTGTAGTGGTACCTGTGATAACTCGCAAGTTCCATCACAAGATAGCGATGAAGAGGAAGAAACGGAGACTATTTTAGAGCAATTGTATGATGAAATCGAGAACGAAGAGGATTGCGATGAAACTGATAATCCCATCGCGGATGATGTGGAAGAAATTTCGGTCTGCGACGTTTCGATCGGTACTAAAGACAATGAACTCGTAACACCTGGTCCATCAAGAACAGCGAAGCGAAGGAGAATGCGCTAAATTTTGGAATAGTGAATTGCATGTGGATTAGACCTACTGGGGATGCCATGATAAAAAAACGCGCCGCTTACTCTACCTCAAGGTGGTGTGGAAATGAGTTTTTTGGCCAAAACGCGTGTTGAACTACAATTTTCGGCGCTCGTACTCCAAAACTATTGATTTTACGAAAAAAAGGTTATTACATAAATTGTAGGAGATTTTCTCTAGTTTCATTTTATATAGGTATACATAAATGTTTTAATCGTGGAATGAGTCGGAAAGGAGATATTGTCAAAAGACTGCTTTTAGGCGCCATTTTTCCAATATGGTGGCGCAAGCGGCAAAGATACGAGGTGGCAAAGTTGAAATTCGGAAAGAGCACATCGAAATCTATAAAATTACCCATTTCAAAACTCCCGGAAAACTTTCCAGGTAAAACTACCAAATGACTGTACTAGTACAACAAAACTAGCAATTTGACAACTAAAAAAAGTAACCGCAATTGTTTTACGTTCATGGCCAACTAGAAGCTCGCAAAAACGATATTTGCGATAGAAAATTCTCAAAAGCCTAAATATCTCCTTAAGTAATGGAAATAGATATAAGAAAGGATAATAAATGTGCCCTTAAAATTAAATTTTCTATCGGATGACGGTATAAAAATAGGTACGCGCCATTTGAAAAAATTGAGTTTTTGAAGTTTTGTCGTTGATATTTTAAATTTTTTTTTGCAGTGGGTGTCAAATAAGACAATTTTCTCAACAAGGGGCATACTAAAAGACACCTCAATCTTTGGACTAGCGATAAAAAAACCTTTTGCCTCTTGGGTTGACAGTAAGAGAGATATGAATTTTTGAAGTTTCGCTCGAAGGGATTGTTTGTTTTCTCATGTTAAGAAAGTAGATTAAGTAAAACAAACATTAGATATATGTGTCTAATACTTAGTAGCAATTACCTCAAGTAAGTAAATCTCTTTGTTTTGTTACATATTACATCACAATAGGCGACTATGCGCAGGAGATTATTGCATGCAAGCAGTTCATTAAATATATTTCACTTACGATCCATTACATGAACGACCGAGAAATAAATTCTCTTGGGTATTTTTGAAAAAAAATTGCAGCAATAGTATCTGTTTAATTATAGGAAGTTATTATAGACGAGCACTTAGTTTAAAAATGGGAATAAATCTCGAACAATTTGCACTTTCTAAGAAGCAATCTTATTTAATATCTCCAGTTTCTCCGTTTAAATCCGAGTTTTCATAAAAAATCTTTGTTCAAATATTAGAACTTCATGTAATATAAGATATACGAAAATAAACATTCACAATAATTAATAACTAATACTAATAACCACGAGAAAAGCAACGATGATACAAAAGAAGACGGGGGTAATTTAGAGTACCAGCAATCCCCAATAATTTGTTGTTTTACATTGCTTTTCATTTAGATGCGTCATTCATGTAATTAATTCAAAATCAGAATTATTTTTCACTCGGCTGAAGCCAACAATTAGTAGAATCTCCAAGGTGTTAAACCTAATGTTTTCATTAAACATTCCCTCAATTAAAAAATCGCGTCGAAAGCACACCGTGCTTTCAAGAAAAAAAATTGTTCAAACGAAGTCATTTCTACTAATTAATTCCAATTACAAAATGAAATAATTACTGTAAATTCTCGCATACTTTAGTTCAACCGTTTCGTTTAACGACTAGAACATCATGAAGCTGGATTTTATGCGGCAACTTATGCAACAAGATATGTCACGTAGTCATGCAGTTTTTAACAATTAAAAATTCGTGTGTAAAAGTCTGTCTAAATAAAACTTGCTAATTATCTAGAACGTTCGTGGATTGCAATTTCTCACATTATTGTCTCTATTAATTTCGACATGCAAGAAATATTTAGTACAGGAAATAGAGGTTGGGTTTTTTTTGGTACAAATTTATGTTAGAAGATAAATATTTAAAAAATCATATCTGAGCACCGTACTCTTCCACATGCATTGCATATACGATTAAACCTCATTTTATTTAAAATGCCGGCCAGTTATTCTAACATTAATATTTTCATAATAGTGTATGCTAAGTCTAAAGTGTTTTTTTTATGTACCGGTGTCCAAATAAGAAAGGATGCCGGCTATGGGAAAGAAAAAATAGTTATAAAAGTGGCCAGGAGAAATCCCTGGAAATTATTTTCAAGTTTCTAAGTTTGCTGCTGGGGGGGGGGGGGGGGGCGTAATAGTTATAGTCGACAAAAAATATGGTTTTCTCTAAAATATATCCAGATAAAGTAGATTAAAAATACGAATACTGCAGTCTTCAATAAATTTTGTATAATTTTGGTTTTCCATTTATTGCTCTAGTTCATCAAATGGCAGCTGAGGGGGAAGGGGTGCATCTGGTTGTGGAGAAGCTTGTAACTTCGGTTTGATTTAACCGAATTTAGCAAACTTAGTCTCGTTAAAAAGAGCCATCTTCCTTTAATCAGATACTTACTTTTATAAGTTAAGTCATTTTTGTTCTGTAGTGATCGCTAGAGGGCGTTGTTTGAAAGGTCAGTAAACTTTTCTGATTTTCTTGAAAATTTTTAATATAACGGTATAATACACTGGCGAGCATAAAATTAGGGTCACTTTGAAAATTGCCAATTTTTCTAAGAATTCAAAATATTAAATTTAATTAATTCTTGAAGGCAATAACACTTGCATTTCTGAGAACTGTTATAAGCTTTTTGTGGTTTCTTTTGCACAACAAAGATTCAATATTTCCGATTTCTAGGAAATGCTTGCAGGTGCGCTACTTGGAAGCTTATTTCTGGGGGTCTATTTTTCAATTTCCTTCATTTATTCACTAACTTTCCTGTGTATAACTTGACGGTCGAAAAGTGTAGTCTTCGTTTATTTCCTTATAATGGCTTTAAATCCTGTCACGGCGGCCAGAATTATAGCGCTGTTGCAAGATGGTCGGGGGCAACATGTAACGGCAAGAACGGTTGGTGTAAGTCTTTCTACAGTTCAGCGGGTATCCCAACGATATCAGGAAACTGGTAGGCTGACGAGAAGACCAGGATCAGGGCGGAAAAGAACCACCACGCCAAGGGATGACCGTTTTCTTGTGTCCATGGCTTTACGGAATCGGACTGCTACGGCAGTTTCGCTTCGAAATCTCCTCCAAGAAGTCAGAAATGTTAACATTAGCGAATGGACAGCTAGGAGGCGACTTCGTTCTGCTGGATTATATTGTCGGAGAATGGCTACGGGTCCTCCACTTCTCCGTTGCCATAGAATTGCAAGACTGAACTTTGCTCGAGATCACTTGGGATGGACAAATGACGATTGGGGGAGGGTATTATTCTCAGACGTGTCGCGTTTCTGTTTAAATGGGTCGGATGGACGTCGGCGGGTATGGCGAAGACCCGGAGAAAGGTATGCCCAGGCTTGTATTGATGAGCGACTTCCATTTGGTGGAGGCTCAGCTATGGTGTGGGGAAGAATTTCTTCAGACGCACGTACCGAATTAGTGTTTATCGGCAATGGATCCCTAACTGCGCATAGGTACGTAACGGAAGTTGTAGAAAATCATGTCATGCCTTTTATGACAGTTCTGGGAGAAAATGCAACTTTTATGCATGATAACGCTCGACCCCTCGTGGCAAGGATTGTTAGCGGTTATTTGGATGAGGTTCAAATTACGCGATTTGATTGGCCAGCACGGAGTCCCGACTTGAACCCCATAGAGCATGTGTGGGATGAGCTAGGACAACGTGTACGAAGTCATACGCCGTCTCCCACCAACGCACAGGATCTTAGGGAGCTCCTACTACAGGAGTGGAATAACATCCCCCAAAATGTGATCCGTAATTTAATTGAGAGCATGCCACGTCGCCTCCAGGCTGTCATCAATGCACGGGGAGGAACCACTCGTTATTAGGGGTCAAAATTTTAACAGTTCCTTGTTTTATTCCAACATTTTTCTCACTACACATTTTTAAGACAATTTTGTTAAAATTTGCTTCTTTACGAATTTTCAATAAAAACATTAGAAAATGAAACGTTTTCTTTTTAAAACATTCCTGTTTAGAGATATGTATACAACGAAATCCATTTACAATAATAAGATACAATAAATAACCAGAAAAGTTGAATTTTTGAAGTGACCCTAATTTTATGCTCGCCAGTGTAATTATAAATTAATTAAAAAGAGGACAAAATGACGAGAGAAATAGTGAAAACCTCACAATGATATCTTTTTTCTAACCTGAGATATGGACAAAAGAGTTTTAGGGGTGGAAGAATAGGTTAATTACTAACCTTTATACGTGACACCGAATATAAAAGACGTTTTGGAAATATCAGAATAATTAAAATTATATGTTGCTAGTCACTGTCTTTTGGCGAGTGAGGGTAACTTATTAAGAATTCATAGTGAATTTACACTGAAGTTACCGATACAACCACTGTGTGTGCTATATTTTTATAAAACAAGTTTGCGTTGAAAAAAAATATCGGCACCATGTCAAGTGTTTGACTTTATCATTTCCTTTCATTTGTCCCTGCGAATTATTTTCTGTAGTAATACAATAAGTGGTCTGGAATTGTCGGAAATTTTACGAAAGCTGTTGCGTTGCTTGGTAGCCACGAGTATAAATTTGACAGTTAAAAGAGCACGAGCGCTTGCGCGAGTAATCTTCTGTCAAATTTACACGAGTGGCTAGTAAAAGCAACAGCTTGAGTAAAATTACCTAAAAATTCCAGACCACGAATTGTATTTGACAAGATTATTTTTTGAATGGAAGCAAGGTAGTTCAAAACGAAATTTTATTTAAATTAATTCACATACAAAGAAATGTGTTGGGAATATTTGACGTTTGGCAGGTACTAAAGTAACTAGATTATACATTATAAATGCACCTTCAAATTCGAAACTATGGCAACTTATCAACAAACAAAATTATCGAAAAAAATTACCGTACGTAATATCACAAGAGAGTGAGAATAACTTGAAAATAATTCGACAGATTTTCGAAAACTTGTCGCCAGGCAATAGACACGAGAGCCCGTAGGGCTCGAGTGGCTATTGCGGAATGGCGACAAGTTTGAGTAAAATGTGGAGAATTATTTTCCAAGTTATTCTTACTGTCGTGTGGTATTCGAAAGGTTATTTTTTGACGTTCAAATGTGAAACAACTCTTCAATATTATTCTTTCAGTGTCACAATTTGCGATTAAAACATATGACATATGTCAAAACCAGAAAACAAGTCGTTTTATCAACAAAATCAAAATACTAAAAAAAATTCCCGCTGGGATAAGTTAGGTAAAAAATTCACACTATATTAATGATTTAATTGGTCAGAATTAAACGCGTGATCAAAAATACTGTTCATTTATTGGAAAATAGAAACGTCAAAAAATAACCGAAATAATACACGCTTCTAGACACAAATGCAATGTTCCTATTGGTCAATTTGACGATGAAAAAAATGATCAGTAGTAATATCACAAGAGAGTGAGAATAACTTGAAAATAATTCGACAAATTTTCTAAAACTTGTCGCCAGGCAATAGACACGAGAGCCCGTAGGGCTCGAGTGGCTATTGCCGAATGACGACAAGTTTGAGTAGAATGTGGAGAATTATTTTCTAAGTTATTCCGTTGATTGTGGGAATCAACGGTTATTCTTACTCTCGTGTGGTATTCGAAAGATTATTTTTTGACGTTCAAATAAGAGAAAACTCTTCAATATTATTCTTTTATTGTAACAATTTGTGATTAAAACATATATTTGACATATGTCAAAACCAGAAAACAAGTCGTTTATCAACAAATATATAACATACTAAAAAAATTCCCGATGGGACAAGTTAAGTAAAAAATTCTCACTATAATAATGATTTAATTGGACAGAATTAAACACGTGATCAAAAATACTGTTAATTGATTGGAAAATAGAAACGTCAAAAAATAATCAAAATTATAAAATTCTGAAGTATTCCACATACTTACAATTTATCTTGAATATTTGCAAAATGGGATTATTGTCTCAAGAGTATGTGCTGCAAGGTAACCTGGAAGGTGTCATTTATGACAAAATGATTTATACTCGGATTGCTAGACATTAGACTTCGTCTTTGCATAGAAGATGATCGCAAGCAATAGGCCTTTTCATTTTGTTCTGTGTTCGTTAGTGCGCATGTGCTGACAATCAGCTGTTCTTAGATTTTCGGACGAGTGTCACTGTCAGCTGTCAGGCGTTATAAACTTCGTGTAGAATATTCGTAAGTAAATAGTAGAATACCAAATAAGGAGGGTGTTTGAAAGACGGAAAATTATTACAAATGTTAGTTCCAAGTGATATCCCTCGTAAAATTGTGAGGCTGAATCCCGAAGGCGTGCCTGGCTCCTGGCTCTTGCTTGAAATACGGGAATGTTAACCAAGATACTTCAATCATGTAGGTTTTTAATATAGACCTGAAAATTAATCAATTTTTTAAAAGAAAATGGAGAAAAAGGATCTAATATAGGTACAGGTGCGTATTTTTCTGAAATGTATGTATGTAACTACAAGTAATTCTTATTTTAAAGACCTAACAAATAATGACATAAAACCTGGAAACGTTCAATACACTTTTCCATTTCGAATCTTGCCTCTTACACATTTTTATCCAAGCAACATCATTTATATAGGTGGAACTAATCCTCACTTCCACACATGGTCACCAACCTAGTTATTAACTTCGATTTTTCCCAGTATTAGGCAGGGTTTAGGAAATGGATAAAATCGTAATCCCAAGCGATAACTTGGCCTTCCCGCACTGCTATCACCTTGGCAGTCACCAAAAGCACAATGCTTGGATGCTCCATAGTGTTTTAGTTTCGAACTATTACTAATTTTGCACGTTTGCAGTAAAATTTTACCAAAGAATTAATAAACACTTTCAAACAAGCAATACCGCCTACCCCTCTAGGGGATATTGATACAAGACTGACATTCGTCCGAAATTGTCATGGCGCGTTCGCGCATGCGCCTCCCCATTTTTTTATAATGAAAAGTCCTATTTGAACATTTAGGAAAAGGCATTAGAAGTTGCTGTTTTCGTTTTTTTATTTAAAGTCTATTTTCTTCTCTTTAATTTCTGCTGATTTTTTAAATAATTTCATAATTTGTGAAATATTGTCATATTTAATTTTTATTAACTGAAGAATTCTTTAAACCTACATTAAGGTAGTTTTAAAAACATATTTCAGGCCAGTTTTAAGACTAGATACAGTGACAGATACGGGAGGAATCGCATAAAACTTTCCAATACATTTATTTAGTTATTTATTTATTTATTATTTTTTAGCATTCAGAGTTGTATACATTTTTAGGGATATCTAAGTATATTAGAAGATATTGTATCATATTTGTATAATTTTTATAGTGGCATCAAAGCATACACAAGTTTGTTACTACTACATAATAATTAAAAATGTTGTACCGGGTGTTAATAACAATTTTTTCCCCCATCATCCCACTCCTAACACTAAATTGTTCATATCTCCGGTTATAAAAAAGATATCAATGCGCGGTTTTCACTATTCCTTTCGTCATTCTATCCTTTTCTTAACAAGGTTATAATTTTTATAACATTCAATTAAAAATTTTCAAGAAAATCTGAAAAGTTTGCTGGATTTTCAAACAGCGCCCCCTAGCGATCACTACAGGACTAAAAGGACTTAACTTATAAAAGCATATACCTAACTAACCGAAGAGAGCTCTTTTCAACGAGACCAAGTTTGCCAAATTATGTTGAACCAAACCGAAGTTACAAACATCTTCACAACTAAACATTTCCATTCCCCCTCAGCTACAATTTTTTGACCTAGAGCAATAAGTGTTAAACCAAGATTACATAAAATATGTTCAAGATTGCAAACTATCCGCAAACTTAGAAATAAATAAATAAATAAAATTTGCAGAGTTGCAAATAAACTAGTTTTATTTCAGCAATATCATACAGAAAATAGTATATTGTTTTATAAAGAGGAAAAGTGTCACTTAGTGATGAGTCTGTAGGCTTGGACAACATAGACGAATCACAAAAACACTTTTCATCCGAAGAAAACATGCTATTCTAACATTGGAAATGTTAATGTTCGTATATGGAACCAGAGTTACGATTTTTGTCCAGGTCATATGACGTATACTGAGATAATGCAGCGCTCGAGTGGTGAGAGCCGAGAGCCTGCTATACTGTGAAGCGTGCACAGTATGAGTATGCCCGGAGAACATGACGTAAAATAGTATATTCCGCAATGAGCATAGAAAGTGGCAAATTTCACTATGTATACTATTTTTCCCACGATAAAAAGTTAATTATGTTTTATATATGGTGTTATCATGTCCAATGTCACGATGGCTGCAAGGATTGCGAAATCTGTGAATTTTTTCTTCAAACGTTGAAAATAGGTCAAGAATTTAAAATAATTAGCTATTTTCTGCAAACGTCAGAAAAACATGACATTTCTAATTCTTAATTTTTTATTACTCAAAATCGTAAGATATCCAGATATCTCTGAAAACATCATAGGAAATCCGTAAACTGTCGACGTGAGCGGCAGCAAAAGTAAAAGTCATGTTCTTTTGACGTTTGATGAAAAACTTATTTGTCTTTTTCTATAGTAACACCTAGATCAACATAACTATAGTTACCATAACCAGACTAAATTTCCTACATAACACCCTGAATTATTGCTTCCATCCATCTCTCATCATCAGCTCTTCCTTTAACGTTCCCCAAACTAGTCGGTGAATCTTCTAAAAATGATTTAGCGCTCAATACCATGGCTGACATATCGTAATCCTTATGCCATACTGGTGCTTTTCTTTTTCTCCCTTCATTTTCATTAAAGTTTTCTTGAATATACGATCCTTTTGCTTCATCGTTTACTGTGTTTTTTCGTTTTCTATCTCTTCATCCATAGCATCAAGTACCGCAAAGTGTACTACTTCTCTTTTCTCTAGGCACTTGCGTATAGGCAGTAGAACCGGAACACCTTAGTTTCCTTGCAGCACGCTTCTTTCCATACGAGTAGATTTCTTTCAAAATGTAGTTTTTGCTCAGATTGCGATTTTTGATAAAGAGACAAAGTCTACCTTGTAGCAACGCTTTTTCATTTTGATTTTCTAGTGGGGCGTATGTTTATTTCTAGTATAAGCAATAAGGTAGAGTTAATAACTGTAAATATATTTCTGAAAATTAAAAAACAATTCCCAAGTGAAAAAATAAAAACAACATTTTGAATGTAACAATGAAAAGGGATACATTTTGAACGTAATACTAGAAGAAAAAATGCATTTTGAATGTAAATAGGTACTAAACTCTCAATCGATTATCTTCATCTTCACAGGCACAATGTTCTTCATCTTCTTCATTTTATCCTCTTCATCTTTTTCTGTATCTTCAAGACTTTCATCTGAACATTTATCTATGTTCTCCTTGTACCAAGCTAGTTTCGCAACATTCCTCCAGTTTATCTTCGCATTGGTGTTACTATCAATTTTTCCGTAGGCTTTATCCAACAAACTGTCAATATCCTTCAGTTTCTTGGGCTTTATTGTTCTCCCCAACTCTACCACCTTTAATGACAATTTTTCTAGTAACTTGCCCCTTTTGAGCAAATTTGTCTCTTGGGCAACAAGGACTTGTACCTTGACGCAATTCTAGTAATACTGGGACGGGTGGGATGGCTTGCGCGCTTCAATGATATAAAGAGCCGAACCATAGGTTTAACCATATTGGAGGGGTTTTTATTTGAGAAGCCAGACTAAATCAAGTCCCTGGAAGGGGGCAGCAGCTCTTTCAGTAATCATAGTGGCAGAGATCGTGAGGGTTGGTATGGCACTGTGATACACACTACTGCGATGTGGAAGGCAACGGGAAACCATCACATTATTTTATCCCTAGTACAGCGTACTTTAATTTATGATGATGGCACCTTCTGGAGTAAAATATTCCGGAGGTAAAATAGTCCCACATTCGGATCTCCGGGCGGGGACTGCTTCGGGGGGAGTCATCAGAAATGATAAGTGTAACATCTCACGAGTCGGAGCGTGGAATGTTAGAAGCATGAAACAAGTAGGGAAGTTAGAGAATTTGAAAATTGAGATGGATAGGTTAGCATTAGACGTAGTAGGTATCAGTGAAGTGCGATGGCCAGAAGCTGGAGACTTCTGGAGCGGAGATTTTAGAGTAATACACACAGGATCTGTAGGAGGAAATTCGGGAGTAGGAATTGTTATGCGGAAAAAAGTAGGACAGAGTGTAGAAAATTTCTTACAGCAAAGTGACAGGGTAGTTATGGTTAGGTTAGATTCGAAACCTGTAAAAACAGTAATAATACAGGTATATATGCCCACTTCTAACTACAGTGATGAGGCCGTAGAGGCAGTTTATAGTGATATTGAATATGTGCTAGATTTTGTGAGAGGGCACGAAAATTTAATAATTACAGGAGATTTCAATGCAGTCGTTGGCACAGGGCGAGAGGGCGGAATAGTTGGCCCCTTTGGATTAGGCAATAGGAACGATAGGGGAGTTAGACTGATAGAGTTCTGCGATAAACATAACTTAACGGTCGCGAACACTCTATTTCACCATCATGTTAGGAGATGCTATACGTGGAAGATGCCAGGAGACTTAGGGAGATATCAAATAGATTACATTCTCGTTAGGCAAAGATTTAGAAATCAAGTTAGGGATTGTAGAAGTTATCCAGGAGCAGATATAGATAGTGATCACAACATAGTCGTTATGAAAGCCAATCTTAAATTTAAGATTTTGAAAAAAAGAAGCGGAAGAAGGTATCTTGACCCAGAGACACTAAAAGATGATGATACGCGCGATAAGTTCGAGAAAAAGACAAACGAAGTACTAAAGGGCGCGGGTGGAAATATTGTTAGGGACATAGAGGCAGAATGGAATTGCATTAAAAATAGTTTAGTTTCCTCAGCTAGGGATATTTTGGGTCATAAACAGAATGAAAGTAGGAAACCCTGGATAACAAAACATATTGTGAGTCTAATAGAGGAAAGGCGAAAATATAAAAATAGGTTAGATGAAATAGGGAAACAAAGATATAAGGCGATCAAGTGGGAAATTATTCGGAAATGTAGGAAAGCGAAAGAGCAATGGATCGATAATAAATGCAAAGAAGTGGAAGATAAGTTCGAAGTAGGAAAGACTGATGAAGCATATAAAATAATCAGGAGAAATTTTAGAGAAATTGGATCTAGTACCAAAAACATTAGAAATGAGGCAGGAGATATCCTAATCGGAAGTGGGGAGAAGGCAGATAGGTGGAAAGAATATTTAGGAAACTTATATGCGGGACAGGAAGTGCAAGATATATTAGAAAGCGAAAGCAGTGTAGAGGGGGATAACCTAGGGAGTCCTATAATGAGAGGAGAGTTTGAGATAGCACTAAAAAGTTTAAGGAATAATAAAGCACCAGGTATAGATGGCTTGCAGGCAGAAATCTTAAAGTGCGCAGGTCAAGAGGTAATAGATCGTTTATTTAAATTAGTTAGTCGCATATACCTGACAGGCGAGATTCCAGAAGATTACAAACGGAACATCATAGTAGCTTTGCCAAAAAGAAAAGGCGCGGATAGATGCGAAAATTTTAGAACTATCAGTTTAACTTCCCATGCGTCAAAAATTTTAACTAGAATTGTGCAAAGAAGGATGGAGAAAAAGGCGGAAGAAATATTAGGAGAAGATCAGTTCGGATTTAAACGAAATAGAGGAACGCGCGAGGCCATTCTAGCTTTACGAGTAATTATAGAAAAAAACGATAGAAAAGAGAAAGAGCGTCTATATAGGATTTGTAGATTTAGAAAAAGCCTTCGACAACGTAAAATGGGGGAAGATGTTCGAAGTGCTGAGAAAGGTAGGGATGAAATACAGGGACAGAAGAATAATACACAATCTCTACAAAGAGCAAAAGGCAGTTATAGAATGTGAGCAGGAACAAAGGGAAGTAGATATCCGGAAGGGAGTGAGACAGGGATGTGCATTGTCACCTCTAGTTTTCAACTTATATATCGAAGATGCGATTAATATTGTTAAGGAAAGAACAGCCTCAGGGATCAATGTACAGGGCCAAACTATTAACATGCTCAGATTTGCGGATGATATAGCAGTGTTAGCATCTAGCAAAGAAGAATTAGGGGCGGCTTTGAATGAAATGGAAGCAGTTTTGACACAGGGCTTCGGCATGAAAATCAATAAAAAGAAAACTAGAATTTTGGTATGTAGGGGATGTGAAAATAGAACTAAAATTGAAATACAAATTGGAAATGAGAAGATAGAGGAGGTCGCGGATTTCTGCTACTTAGGAAGTAAAATAACTCAAGACGGTAGGAGCACTAAAGATATAAAACAAAGAATGGCGCAGGGCCGAGTTGCGTTTAACAAAAAGAAACAACTGTTATGCTCGAGAACGGTTAATATAGAGACTAGGAAGAGACTCTTAACGTCGTATATATGGAGTACGGCATTATACGGGTGCGAAACTTGGACAATAGGAAAAGCGGATAGAAAAAGAGTAGAAGCGTTTGAAATGTGGTGCTACAGACGCATGATGAAGATACCGTGGATAGATAAGGTTAGCAATAGGGAAGTATTAGAAAGAGTTGGGGAAAAGCGAAAGGTATGGAAATCAATAAAGAGTAGGAGAGATAGGATGGTAGGACACCTTCTAAGACACGAAGGAATAGTTCGTGACATACTAGAGTCAGAGATAGGAATAAAAAGAGGTAGCGGTAGGCCTAGATTAGACTACTGCTCTCAAATAGTTAGGGATGTAGGATGTTCTACTTTTAGGGAAATGCGTAGGTTAGCTCAGGATAGAAAAGAATGGAGGTACGCGTCCAACCAGTCTTCGGACTGAGAACCTTATGATGATGGGCAACATCGTTTTTATAGAAATTTTCTACTCTTACTGTAATGCTTTTCTTATTTTTATTAATGTATATTCATTTAGCTTCTCTAATTGCTATTAATTTTTTAAATTAACCTTCCAATTCTTTCATATTATACCTACAATAACCAGTCACTTATCACTGGATAGTTTTATAACATTTTTCAACCTGTAGCAAAAACTGCAAACATCTGTGGCCGGCGAGCCAAAGCCAATATTAAAATTTTGAACAAATGTTCTGTAGAAAAAGATGTAATTGACTTTGGCATTGTTCTCAGCTTCCGAATTATACATTCGCCACAACTTTTTAATTGTTAGTTCGGAACTCAGGTAAATCGCTTGGATTTTTGCCTATTATAGTGTGACTCTCTACCCTTAAGTTAAGGTATAAAATTTTTTACTGATACTTTTTTTATTTTAAATAATTTTGATCGCCGGTCTCCACCTCTTTTTTCCACGATGTCACCTCCCTCATGTAATTTTTTTACCAAATAAACCACCTTTCTCGGAGTAACATTCAAAGCGGCACAAAATAATTTCTGGCATACATTGTGAGCTTTATTATCTAAATTCAAAAGTTTGTACCTTACACGCACACTCTGTACATTTTTGGAACCCCTTCTTTCTTTAGGAGACGATATCCTCATAAGTCTGGAAAGTTTGTTTTCTTGGTCAATTTTATTTGGTATGCGGTAGTACCATTCTCTTGCTTTTATTGCAGCCGGATCGGTAATTGCATTGCAATTATACCGTTTTTTGCTATGATTGCAGGGCCTGATAAAGCCTTTCAGGTTAGAATACATAAAGTAATTGATATTGTTGTGTAATAATGCAACGCTTAACCTAAAAAATATATTACCTACCTTACTTTCTTCGCCCTTTCTCTTTTTCCAATGGTCTTGCTTTTTTTCCTCGTCCCTATGTTTCCCTGTTCAACAAGGATATCCATACTTTTATTCAATGTCCCGCAATAAACTTGATTATTACGAAAAACGTGTTTCAAAAACCTCAAGGGCACTAACAGTGGCAAGCCACAAACATAAATCAAGAAACTACACTTTGAAACCAACAAATTTTAACAAAAACTACACCATGACAGAAACATTGAATTAAACTTTCAAATTGAATGGAAAACGTAACGGTAAGCGGTATTTTTGGCAAAAATTACGTTTTGAAAGAAACCTCCTCATACCATAGTTGTTATGATGGACTCTTCTTCAAATTTTCTTCTTTCACAGCAGTTATTGGACTCCTGTTTGTTAAGAATTTGTGGCAAAATCATATCCCATGCTCTGTTGAGTACTGTTCGATTAAATCGTTCAGAAACCACGTTCTGGTACAGTTACCTCAATTGGGTCTTCCAGTGGCTTGAGCAAATTGAAATATTTCTTATTGTTGACCTTGTGATCTGTACCTCCACTATCTAAATGCCATTCCAGATTCTCTAATAGCACAACCAGTTCATTTGCTTCTGTAGCTGGCTATTCCAATAGATCATGTTCTTCAAGTAATACTTCCATTCTGTATTTCCAAGCGGTATCATTATTTCCATCAAGAAGAAGTTCTTCCGCTGCCATTCTGCAATGGCTTGTAACATTTTATGAATAAAATTTGCCGAGTTGCAAATAATCCACTTTTGTTTCAGCAATATCATGCAGAAAAACTTTTTTGTTTTTTTTTTATACGTATTGTGGCACCTAAATCAACATAAAATGTGCAACTATAGTTACCATAACCAACCTACAGTTGTTTTCAATTGCCTACTTAACAAAAGGAACTCTTTTTGCGACGAACTTTTTTGTATTTTATAATGTGTGAATAAAGTTCAGTCCTTTCTTGCATTACTATATTTAATGGTTCTGCATAACACTTTTATTTCCTGAATATCTACGTGATTTTTAATTCTTTCGTGTTCTTTTTTAGTAGATCACGACAAATTTGACGTAAACTGAGTGTAGCACGTCGTTTTTTATTTTTACACTCCCTCTTTAAAATGAGATATAAAAGTCATATCACAAGCGAATTTTACGATATACATGACACCACAAAACAATTAAGAGCGCTACAGGTGGGCTCTACATTTGCAATAATAAATTACATGATTTATACCAATTGGTACATTCATTTTTATTATTATTTGTCATAATTTGTTGTAATTTTGATAAATTCGAGTGTAATTTATTAAGAATATCCTGGTACAGCTGCACCTAAAAATCATCGAAATTGATCACTTAAAACCATCGAAATCTGTCAATCAAAAATCATCTGGTCATAGAAAGTAAAGTATTGATAAATGCGCCAACTTTGGTATAACATTGTTTTGCCTTACAAAAAAACCGCCGGATGTTATTTTGATTATATAACTGGGATCGAACGTGTTGGGTAACATTAAAAGCTCCAATGGATAGAAATCATTTATTGATTCAAAATTTCCTTATATTAAACAATTTAGAAATGCGAAGGAAGTCTCATTAGCAAAAAGCTAAATTATGCAACGCGTTTGTTACAGTTATTAAAACGTGCGTACCGCTAAAATAAAAACAATTATTTCCGGGATTCCCAGACCTCGCCCAGCTTTCTTAATCGAAGAAAATGTTACTTGCATTTAATCTAATTTGCTCTAATAGTTTACCCGAGATGCTAATAGCGTTACCGGTCTAGCGGTACCACACTACAAGTTGCTGGCGAATATCTGTTTCTAGGTTTCCAATTCATGAATAATGTAATAGAACGTATCATGCGTTCATAGGGGCAGCAATTCTTTCAGTAAGCAGGCCAAGGGTTATTTGGGGTTGGGCTTAGTAACCCAGAAATTGCCGGGTCTTGGTTAGTTGAGTCAATGCATTTATGTGCTACTAGACGAGTACTGATTGGATATTGAAGTAATTCCGGGTGTAGAAATAGTCCCGATAAAACATTTGACTCCCCCTTGACCTCTCAATAGAGTAGTTGAATTCGAAGAATGAAGCAAAATTGGTATGGGTACTGATTACTGATAGGGACAGAAGAATAATACGTTATAGAATTTGAACATTAACAAAGAGAAGTAGATATCCGCCAAAAAGTCGGCATGAAATGGGAAAGATAGGAATGAAATATAGGGACAGAAGAAGAAGAAGAGCAAAAGGCAGTTATAGAATTGGAGGAACGAAGAGAAGTAGATAATCAGGAAGGGAGTGAGACAGGGATGTGCATTGTCACCTCTAGTTTTCAACTTATATCGAAGATGCGATTAATATTGTTAAGGACAGAACAGCCTCAGGGATTAATGTACAGGGTCAAACTATTAACATTCTCAGATTTGCGGATGATATAGCAGTGTTAGCATCTATTAAAGAAAAATTAAGAATGGCTTTGTATGAAATGGAAGCAGTTTTCAAAATTTTGGTATGTAGAGGGGTGAAAATAGAAGTAAAGCTAAAATACAAATAGGAAATGAGAAGATAGAGGAAGTCGCGAATTTTTGTTATTTTGGAAGTAAAATAACTCGAGATGGTAGGAGCACTAAAGATATAAAACAAAGAATATCGCAGGGTCGAATTGCGTTTAACAAAAAGAAACAACTGTTATACTCAGGAACGGTTAATGTAGAAACTCGGAAGAGACTCTTAAAGACGTATGTATGGAGCATTATACGGGTGCGAAACTTGGACAATAGGAGAAGCGGATCGAAAAAGTGTAGAAGCGTTTGAAATGTTGTGCTACAGACGCATGATGAAGTTATCGTGGATAGATAAGGTTAGCAATATGGAGGTATTATAAAGAGTTGTGGAAAAGCGAAAGGTTTGGAAGACCATAAAGAATAGGAGAGATAGGATGGTAGGACATTTTCTAAGACAAGAAGGAATAGTCCGCGACATACTAGAGTCAGAGATAGGAATAAATAGAAGTAGGGGTAAGCCTAGATTAGACTACTGCTCTCAAATAGTTAGGGATGTAGGATGTTCTACTTTTATGGAAATGCGTAAGTTACTTCAGAATAGAAAACCAGTCTTCGGGCTGAGAATAATGTATTGCTGTATTAACTAATAAACAATTTTATATCTTATTTCTCATTTTATAGTTTTATTTTAAATTTGGAATCTAAAGTTAAATTCAATTTGAAATTTTCCGCCGCACCGGCTTGTCATCGCGCCATCTGTTGCCTGTTCACATACCTACCAGCTGCTGTGATTCGCTGGAGTATCAGTACAGGAGTTGCCAATCTTTAAGGTATTGTCTCTGGACTTTTATTTAGGTACATCAACTGTCGTAACGATATTCTTGATTGAAAGTTCCAGGCACATTTGAACAGCGAATTGAAAATGAAATTTTCTTTGTCATTAAGCTTCAATATAAAGGCCTCAAAACCACTATTGGATGATGCCATCCTCACCAGTAGATAATAATTTTAACGCCAAAAAGTTCTTCTGTAATAATACAATTCACCCTGTCTGGGCCACCATAACCTCTTGCAGGGAATTTTGGTAACTAATGAGTCAAATTGTATTAATTTCATGAGCTGTGTCTTCTCAACGTTAATCTTTAGATTATTGGACATAAACCATTTTTGTAGTATGTTAAGTGAGTCAGTTATCAAAGTTACTAACTGTTCTTTTAGATGGCACCTGACAAGTACTGAGGTGTCGTCCGCGTAGAGCTCTAGATCTCTATTCGTTGCAGTAAGTTGGGCAAGTCATTTATGTAAAGAAGGAACAGTACTGGTCTCAGTATCGAGCCTTGGGGAACTCCCATTAATAGAACATCCCATTCAGATGTAATTTTACATTCAGAAACCGTAGCCTCCTGTTGGACAGGTATGATTATGATAATATTATGAATGCGTCCTCTTAGTCCCATTAGTTCTAGTTTTTTCAATAGTAGGTGGTGGTCCACACTGTCAAATGGTTTCGATAAATCCACAAATACTGCCTGCTGCCTGTTCCTTTTTGTTTAGAGCATCCAAAATGTCAGCTATCATCATAGGTCCCGTATTGTGGATCTGTTTCTTATGTAGGCGTTCTGTCGTGTAGTGAAGATGTGACATTTTTCTATAAAGTTTATAATCCTACTTAGGACAATTTTTTCAAAGACTTCGCCCAGAACGGGAATAAGCGTAATGGGTCTGTAATTTATTATTTCTGATTTGTCTCCCTTTTTGTACATAGGTTTAACACCAGACATTTTTAACTTATCGGGAAATATCTCTTTTTCAAAACATATGTTATTTAATTCTGCAATTGGCACTGAGAGTATATAAGCAAATCGTTTCAATATTTTGGTGGAAATTTTGTCAGGGCTAACTACAGCTGACGTATTTTTAGTGAAAGAATTGTCATTTTTTGTAATATAATTTGTATTGCTGATGGCATTAAGATCAGAACTTGTATCTTTACATTGGTGAATATAAAAGGAATTAACATTGTTTAGTGTCTTCAAGTTTGTTATTTTTAGGTTCCAAATCTTGTATATCAAACCCTTTATTACTTCTCTTTCCTCCAGTAATTTATTTTATTAATGTCCATGTTGCCTTTACTTTATTATCCGATGTATCTACGAAATGAGAGTTTGAGTTTTTCTTAGATGTATTAATGAGCTCTTGGAGTCTTTTGCAATATTCTTTATAAACTTCTCTCTTGCAATGGCCTTTGCGCATCTCTTCATAGAGCTGCCTTTTTATTTGGCACTTATTACGAATTTCATTTGTAATCAATGTTTTTTTGGTTCTACAATCTACATGTTTTGTTGCAAATTTGTTTTTGAGAGTGTTTATCAATTATTTGTCCCATGGTCGCCAAAAAAGTAGCTGTACACAAGTCTGTGTCTTCATTCTTAAGAATTTCCGCCGAATCAGTTTCTGCCAGTTCTTTCTTTAGATTTTCCTTTGTACATGAATATATTTCTAACTTCTCAGAATTTTTCGTTTGAAATGCAAAAGCGTCGGTAAATATGGATATCTCCTGACCAAAATGATCCGATAATCCCGTCTTGCATACTTCTGCTTTGTAGTCTAGCCTGTTAATTGTCAATCATAGTAGCGGTTGTTTGAGAAATTCTTGTTGGCGATTTTATGGTCAAGTGGAGATCATATGTTGACAACATGTCCAACATTCTATTCATCACATTATCATCCGTGTTGAGAAAGTTTATGTTAAAATCCCCACATTATGAAGACTGTATGTGTAGGTATTTTTTTCTTTAACTTCAACAGAAATTCTTCCAACGTGATCAAAAATTCATTAAAACATCCCAGAGGTGGGCGATATAATTGATAACAATAATCTTTAATTTTGTTATTTCAACAGCACTACACTCAATTATTAATTCTTTCCCTTTCTGTTTCAGGTTACTTAGCTTTTTTGCCGATTCAATCATTTCATTTCTTACAAATACACATGATCCAGCATGGATAGCAGAGAGTCTCACAAAACAAGAAACCATCGTATAATCCGGCAATCTGATGAAAACTTCCGTTCCAGCTTTCAACGAATGTTCAGTAAAAGCCAATACACTATACTTTTCCTGTTCAAGTAGAATTGTTAGTTCATCTACCTTGTTTGACAAACACCGTATATTTTGATGAAATAAAGTAAATTTGGTATTTTTATTTTCATTTTGTGAATTTTATGTCTGAATTTTCCTGTTTGGTATATTGTCTAAAAAATTATTTCCGAGGAAAAAATTAAAGCGAGCCCACGCAATCCCCGTCGGCCAAAAATCTGCGTTATATACCATTTCCTTGAGAGATGGATCGACTCCCACCATAAATGCCTTTTTGTTATCCCTTGCATGCTTCATATCCAATAATTTCACATAATATTCCAGATCTGGTTTCCCTGTCTTCATTTTTAAATAATTGAGAACAATATTCTCCGTAACATGGCTCTTCGCTTTAGAAATGTATATCCAAATCTTCTTATCACGACTGCTTCCACAAAAACCATTATTTTGATCTTCTACACTTATACAGGTGCACTTCCCAATTGGTATTTTCGAATTATCGGCTTTTTTTCATATCCTTTTGCGCGCCAACAGAATTCTGTTGATATTTGTATTTTTTTTTTGCAGTGTGACGCCAGACGGGGCTCACCTGACAAAACCCTGTGTAAAATGTGAAAATAACAATAATGAAACGTCAGGATGTCACCAGCCAGGTGAATTTCGTCTGTGCACACTGAGAACAAAAGAAAAATTCCTTACCTTTGTGGGATCTTGGTCTATGATCGACAGAACCACGACCAGTGATGTTAAATGCCTCAGTTTATCTTATTTCTCTTTTTAGGTGGGTTGTGATAATTGACGGTCTGACCCAATAAAAAGCATTAACCCTGAACACCAATTTATTCCTTCATAAACATAGATCCACCATAAAATGTCACCAGCGATTGTGCCACATGCTTTATACAATTTCCTATTACAACCCTGTGCAAATTATGAACTAGAAATACCCTTAAGTTACTGATCCTTATACCAATTCACTACTGTAACACTAATAACTCAATCGGCACGTTTGACATCAATATAACACAGTACAATCAATACACAATAATATATAAACAATGCATATTATACATCCAATTATTTCATCAAATTCCGCTTACCTATGTTACAATATTAACTTGCCTCATGTGAGGAGGAGAGGAAATGTTTACCACTTTTCTTAGCCCCAACCACCATGTCTCGTGAATTTTGATCACCCTTGCATTTAGCACCCTTGTTCCGTGACTAACCAGACACCTCTGCCAATCTAAGCACCTCTATTTTCTATGCTTGATTTACTTCTGGAACCACCATAATCACTTTTACCGACTGTTGCAATACTACTTTGTTTAAACCCCGATTAATTTTACTCTGCCCGTTACTTGAATTTAGACCCTTTGAAACTACTGGCTTTTCCACTGGGATATTTCAAAATGCCCAACTTGAGAGCTTGGGCGATGACCGGGGCTTTTCGCCCCGGCTCCTAGCCGTCTTTTGCACTTGCTAATACTCTCCACTCAATCTCACTGTTTTTTTTTTCAGCTCCACTCCAACTAACTAACTAACTCTTCAACTCTCTCTGCCTTCCCTTTTGATAACTTTGCATGACACTGCCCATGGAAAATAGGCGTGCTTTTCCCTGATACGCTTAACCACCGTTTCCATGGAAAACATGGCTGTTTGCTTTCCCGGATAGGCTGGAAATGTGGTTGCCCTGGGAAACGGAATAACGTCATTTCCCCCTGACCCTGATGATTTATTTCTTTGTTTGTGTAATTTTCTAAGTATCATTCGTGACAATAGCCCTTTTATGAAATGAATTTGGTTATTCATCCTTACTTCAAATGCGTGCTGTTAAATCGGTTTTAGACCTAAGAACATGGTTGTGGCTTCCGCCAGTCTGTCTGGTTTTCCCATTAGTTGCCTTTCTTGTTTCGTTTGATATGACAATTATGAGTACAAATCGCCCTATTACTTTCCCTAAACCTTTTAGTGTTCGCGTGCAGCTGTGCCTACTTTGCTTAATAAAACGCAATGATTCCACTGTGGAAATTTGTATGAGTCATCCTTCCTTAAACACTCTGAATTTCACAATATCTCTCAATTTGATGCAACTTGTAACTTTTATTAAATAAATATTGCATTTATTTCTAGACCGTAAGTTTTTGAAATCGAATTTAAAGTGGCCCCGTTACAGCAGAATACTAGTTTAAAACTATCCTCCTCTTGAACTCCCACCTTATAATCTCCATTTGCATTCGGTAGATTAATGATATCCGTTCTCTCTGTTTGTCTTCAAGAATAATTGCTTCTGTAGATGCTTCAGCACATCCGATGTTTTTATGTTTAGGCTTGATTTGAGCATTCGTGTATGTTGGGATGGCCCCTGTATTTTGTTTAACTATTCCTGTGTACTCCTTTGGGAAGTTAGTGTTAGAGTTAGCTGGAGGGTTGCTAGTTTAGGTAGATTTTTGCAATCAACTGACCTTTGATAATTCAAAGTAGTTCCGGTGCTTTCCCGCTCCAAATTTTTGTTTTGAGATTCGAGTTCTTTAATTCTGTGAATTAGTAGGCTGTTATTTTCCTTTAAAATGGCGTTTTTGTCCATCATTTCTTCTGTCAGTCTTTTGAGATAGTAGTTTTCGAGAACAAGTTTTTCTGAATCATTTCTTTTGATGTTATTATTTCTTTGGTTTGGCTTTTCACAGCATATGATTTTGTTATCTTCAACTTTTTTTACTTTATTCTGTAATCTTTCGATACAGCTATTATGGTAGATGGCTTAGCAGTTTATGCACATTAGAACTGAGCACTTTTTGCCTCAGCATTTCACTTTAATGTCACTTATTTTATTTGATTTTTCGGGATCAACTCCCAGTGTGTCTGCACTGGTAGCCATCTTTCTAATATCGAGAATGTTCAAAAATATGGAAATTCAACTTATTAAAGTGTATAACAATGTACCACTGAAAATACGAAACAGACCCGAAAGACAATTCAAATCCACATTAAAAGAATTCTTTTATCTAAGGCAACCCAACATGTAATTGTACAGTATCGTAATTTATTGTTTCTGTTTTTTTTTTGTTGATGTATTTTATGCTTATATAGTAATTTTGAATGAATAAATATTATTACTATTATTATTATTTTCTCCAGAATGGCTTTTTTAAAGTAATTGAGAATATTTAATTAGATCTGCGCAGAAATATTTATTTTCAAAAACATGGTTTTCCAGAGCACACCGCAGTTCGTAATTTTCTTGATAATCTCTTTCTTCATAAACGGATTGAAAGATATTTGGAAAATCCCTGGTTTGCACGTTCATCAGATTTAATCCCATGCAAGTTTTTATGGAGATTGAATTAAGAATCACTCTGAACGAAATGGAAGCAGTTTTGGCAAGTATGGAAGACAATAATTAATAAGAGAGGTAGGATGGTAGGACACCTTCTGAGGCGTAAAGAATTAGTTCGCGACATACTAGAGCTGGAGATAGGAATAAAAAATGGTTGGGATGTTCCACTTTTGAGGTAATGCGTAGGTTGGCTCAGGATAGGAAAGGATGGACGTACACAACTAACCAGTCTTCGAATGATGTATTATAATTTTGTAAAATTGTAAAATTCTCAAAAAACTTGGAATTTCTCAAAATTCTCAGGAATTGGGTGAAGAGTGTGCTTTAAATATGTACGTATATTATGAATTCACTGTAGCAATTCCTACCCGCCCATTTTGCATTTCATCGAGGAAGAATATGTAACAGCTGCATACCGCTTCTAAGGAATTATTTATACTTTTTTTTTGAAATATGTTATATCGTGTTTCTTGTAGTGATAGTACTTCTAGCCAGTGGGCAGTCACTCGGGATGCTTGAAATGTGGTAGAAAGCGACTGACTTCCTTATGCACTGCTAATTTTTGTTACAATTCCGTAATATATCTGCTACACATTCGCCTAAGTTAATGGGTTCTCAGAATACGGATGCTATTTGAGTATTTACTTTAATTTAAGACAATTCTGTTACTATTTTTGCATTTAGAATCAACGGTGCTTGAAGTCCAGATTGATATACAGTAAAAGTTTGATATGCACATTTCCCATTCACCATTGATAGGTGAGAGGTTACCAATCTTAACTAGAGCAACATGAAGACTAGTTTAATAAAAAACGACAGTTAAAAATAAATACGCTAATAACGTATTTCAGATCTAATTTTACATAGGTACATTTTTTTCTTCTTATCTTCAAATGATTACTTTCCATCTTTGTATCGCTGTTATTTAGACGATTTTGCCTATTACGTTTACACTGATTGCTCAAAACTAAGAGCATTTACTATAGAGCACGATCTGCATTGCAAAACAGGTGGTCAATTTAAATTTTACGAGGTTTGAATCTAACGATGCCGGACTCTAACAAATAAGGTAAAGATATAATATTAAAACCACTGGTTTTAAATCAACTTGACATTAATTGGTGCATTCAATGCCTATTCCCAGCAGGAATTTTATAACTTTCTTGTCATTTTCTTCTTGGTGGCACCAACAGATGAATCTTTCTAGTTCAATTCGAATAAACCCGTTTAATAGAAAATATTTTTAAAAACATGTGTATTCCATTACTCTTGTTCGGCCTTTGGGTTCGTTCTTTCAAATTATGTAGAAGAACATTACTTGAGTTACAAAATTCCTTTGAGTTTACGGGCTATAATAAAACGTTGCAAAACTACATTAACTTCTGCTCTACATTCATTTGCGCAAGATGTAATGATTGGGTGTATCAAACAACACATACTGAAAATTACATGCAGCGTAGGTAGATATAGGTAATAATTAGTAACCTAGCATTCCATTTGTTTAAAATTTAATTGTAATCCGTGAAATAGCATACGCTGACTTATGCGTTGATCCATGACTCAAAGAAGGCTTTTTGAATTTTGCTATTCGATTTGCAATTCGCAAATAACAGGTTTAAAATGTTCACAATTCGCACAATGATACTTTTGTTTTGATTTCGCGAGGTATTTGGATTTCTTAATATTTTGTATGCTTGAGTTACAGACAACTATAATGTTATGTTGCTCAGTACTTCCTGGTTCTAGTTTTAGGAATATCCTTAATTAAACCTTGTCAAATACTTTCTGCTCGTGGCCTCCATATCGTGTTAACTGAGAAGCAGTTTTGAAAATACAATAGGCCCTGGCTATCAGAAGATGTTTGTGTTTGAACAATTTGGGGAAATTTTAACTTATAATCTATTAAGAGCCCGAGAGCTTGCTCGACGGCTCTTGTCTTTGACTGTAGAAGTTAGAGATGCGTTTTGTTGTACCTATAATATACTGATTTAGCAAAACTCATCTTTGCAATAAATCCCAATCATGCCCAATTGGATTCATATCCAGCGATTGAGCATACCACAGAAACGCTGGCATGTTGAGCTCGTCTAGTGCATCCGTTACAAGTCGTGCTGTATGGGGACGAGCATTATCCTGCATGAAAAGAAAATTTCCGCCTACAGCTCCTGCATACGGTTGTACGACAGGTAAAATAACCTGATTTAGATAAATTTGGCTTGTCATATTGCCTTGTAGCCAAACGAGGCCAATGCTTATTCCGGTCCACACCATTGTTGAACCACCCTTGTAAACATGCACTTTCTGAGGGGCGTTTAGACGATTTAAGTGCTCCGCTTCTCTCCATACTCTCACTCTTCTGGAATCGGAGTATATACCGTACCGTGATTCATCAGAAAAGAGGACAAATGACCATTGTTGATTTGTAAAACATTGGAATTCTCGTCCTCTTAACAGTCGCTTTCTTCGATTCACTCTCGTTAAAGGTGGAACCCTCAATAGTCGTCTAGACTTCAAATTAACTTCATGCAGCCTGTTTCGCACAGTTTGGTCACTAATAAGCACTCCATGGGTACGATTCAAGACACCGTGAAGTTGACGAACCGTACATGTCGGATTACGTCGAGCATTCAACGCCATAAAACTGTCTTGTGCCGGTGTCGTTTTCCGACCATTTCCGCGATGTTGGTTTCGAACATTCCCATTAGCTTGAAAACGTCGCCATAAGCGGCTTATGGCACTTTGTGCCATTTGAAATTCCTCCGAAACCTCAACTTGAAGTCGACCGGTTTGTAACATGTCTACTGCCTGCTGTATTTCGCCTCACGCCAAGGTACAACGTTCCATTTGGAAAAAGACTCACTCTCTGCAGGTGTCCCCACCAACCCAGCTGCCGTGGTTCTATGTATTCTAGGACTGGTTGCGTTACAAGGTCTTCCCTTATTTTGTTCATTTCTAATTTTATCCATTCTTGTCACCCCACGGACTCGCCTCAAATACTCCATTTCCGTTGCCTGAATCTGACTCTTCTGCTTTCTTGTTTGAGTCCATTCCTCACATTCCTATGTTAGAATGGGTCTGTAAACAGCCCTGAATACATTCATCTTTGTTCCGATTGAAACTTCTTTCTTGCTAATAAATGTTTTATTCATGCTGTGATATACTTTAAATGCATTTTCTATTCTTTTGTTTATCTCTCTTTCTTGCTTTCCCGTTCCTTCTATTGTTACTCCCAAGTACTCAAAATATTCCACTTGTTCTATTCTTACTCCGTTTAAGGTTATATGTACTTTTTTTGTTCTTCTGTTATTGTCATAATCTTTGCCTTTTCCGGATTTATATTCATGCCATTATCTTCCAATATCTCTTTCCAAATATCGTTCTTCTGTAATTCCTTCTCACTTGTTGCCATAATTACTACATCATCAGCATATGCACATTCTTTTATTTCTATTGGTTACAGATTATTATATCCCACAACCAGGCTCTTAGTTCTCTCTTTACATTTCCTTATAATGTGATCCATGAATATTGTAAACAGACTCAATCCCTCTTGTGTTTCCGATTTCCTATTTCTAAATAAAACCAAATTTTCCGTGTTTGCATACAAACTTTGAATTACTCTGTTCACCTTGTTGCTTGCTACTTTTCCCCCAGAATATCCCATACTATTTTTCTCGGTACTCTATTAAAGGCTTTTTGTAGATCTATAAAGTCCATTTTAGGCTTTTCCTATTTTCAATTTGGTCTTTTCAATGAACTCTTTGATAGTGAACATTTGTGATCTTGCATACTTCTGAACTTTCTAAATCCACTTTGGGATTCTGTCAAGGTTACTTCTATTATACTTTTCAGTTTAGTATTTTAGTATTTCTTCATACAGCTTCATTCCTACACTTAGTAATGTTATTCCCTTGTAATTATTACATTCTTTTAGAGCTCCTTTTTATGTATATCATTCCCGTTTCCCAATCATCAGGTATAGCTTCCTCCCTCCAGTCCTTATTTATAATTTCTGGTAATACTTGTTTTTCCACTTCTTCCATATTTTTCATCATCTCCGACGTCAATCTGTCTTTTCCAGGTGATTTACAGTTTTCAATAAATTTTCGTAAAGCTTTTAATAGTTCTTTCATTGTTATTCCCTCATCGTTGTTTGTTATCTCGCTTCTGTTTGTACCTGGTTGTTTCTTTTCTCTTTTCTTCTCCTGCTAGTAATTCCTTAAAATATTCTCACGATCTCTTCATTATTTCTCTTTCTTTTGTTAGTGTACTTCCCTTTGGGTCTTTCACATATATTGTCTGTTTTGTTTTCCCCTTTCTTAAATTTTTCATTACTTAAAAGAACAGTTTTTGATTGCTTTTGCTATCTTCTTCCAAATTCCGTCCATGCTTTATCTTTTGCCTCAGCTATCATTCTCTTGACAATTTTTCTTTGTTGTTTCTATTCTTCGTAAACTTCATCCGTTTTCCCTTGTAAATACTTCTTCCATTTTATTTTCTTTGTTTTTACTTGTTTCTGTATCTCCTCTGTCCACCAGGTCATTTGCTTTCTAGTCTTGGTTGTTTTACATGTTCCGCATACTGTTTTAGCAGTTCAATTGTGATTTCCTGTTCCACATCTGCTCTACATTCAGTATTTCCTTATCTCTCATTAATCCTTTCATCTCCAGATTCTTCATATTTTGGTTTAACTCTTTCTTTATTAGCTTATATGACCTTATTTTCTATCCGTTTCTCTACTTTTGTATTTTTTCTGTTCAATTTTTATACTCTCTTAACTTTAGTATCAACAACCTGTCTTCTTATAAAAGAATGGAAAACGATGGGAAGCCAGCCATAGATTTTCTTTTATTTTTTTTAGGATTCTTGAACATGTTTTTTCTGGTACGCTGATCTAAAGTTATTGCTCTATGACTATTACAGTTTCAGTTGTCTCCCTTCTTACAGATTGGCAAGATTATGCCAGTCCGCTTTTCCTCTGGTACTTACACTTTCTTCATCAACAACTACTGTTATAGTCTTATAGTCAGTATAATTTTACTATTTCTGGGTACCTATATGTAGGAAAGCGAAAGAGCAATGGATCGATAACAAATGCAAAGAAGTGGAAGATAAGTTTGAAGTAGGAAAGACTGATGAAGCATATAAAATAATTAGGAGAAATTTTAGAGAAATTGGAACTAATACCTAAAACATTAGAAATGAGGCAGAAGATATCCTAATCGGAAGCGGTGAGAAGGTAGATAGGCAGATAGGCAGAAATCTTAAAGTGCGCAGGGCAAGATTTTGGTATGTAGAGGGAGTGAAAATAGAACTAAAATTTAAATACAAATAGGAAATGAGAAGATAGAGGAGGTCGCGGATTTCTGCTATTTAGGAAGTAAAATAACTCGAGATGGTAGGAGCACTAAGATATAAAACAAAGAATAGCGCAGGGTCGAGTTGCGTTTAACAAAAAGAAACAACTGTTATGTTCGGGAACGGTTAATGTAGAAACTCGGAAGAGATTCTTAAAGTAGTATGTATGGAGTACGGCATTATACGGATGCGAAACTTGGATCGAAATAGAATAGAAGCGTTTGCTACAGACGCATGATGAAGATACCGTGGATAGATAGGGTTAGCAATATGGAAGTACTAGAAAGAGTTGGGGAAAAGCGAAGGGTATAGAAGACAATAAAGAATAGGAGAGATAGGATGGTAGGATGGTAGGACACCTTCTAAGACACGAAGTAATAGTTCACGACATACTAGAGTCAGATTTAGGAATAAAAAGAGGTAGGGGTAGGCCAGATTAGTTTACTGCTCTCAAATAGTTAGGGATGTAGGATGTTCTACTTTTAGGGAAATGCGTAGGTTAGCTCAGAATAGAAAATAAGGGAGGTACGCGTCCAACTAGTCTTCGGACTGAAAACCTCATGATGATGGGTATATGTAATTTACCCTTGCTGATTTTCAAGGCTCCATTAAAGCCTTTTATTCTTCCTCTGCTTCTTCTTAGAGTAATAACACGGCACAAGTTCCTAATTTAAGAAAGCATATTTTATGTAAGCCAATGCGAATTTTCCCAACGTGTGTGATACATTCCTCCTATCGACCGTTTTATTCAAATCTCCCTTCTACTATGTTTCCTTCGGTATTTCCTAATTTACAAAACATTTTTCTTTCACTATTATAATATTAATATCGTTTAAAACATAATTATAACATTAAGTAGGTAGATGCTAACAACAATTCACTTTGCTCTTAACAAAAAAGTAAACAAATTTAACATACTCATGGTCTGCCAGTGGCGTCCCTACAAATTTTTCCTTTTGGCTTTGTCAAATGTGAGAAATAGCAAATAAGATATAAAATTTCAAAATTTTAAAACCCGATTGTTTTCAATCATAAGCTCTTGCAAGCTGACCATTTTCTAATGCTAAAGCAGTGAAGTCGGCTGAAGTTTTTTGTGAAGTTTCTTTTCAATCGTCGAATCGTCAGAAAAAAATCGTACCTACTTGATTTTCTAGTATTTTCCGACTGTTTGCTTTAATAAAGCTGGTTGTTTGAATGGTGGCATAAGGCGCTAGCTTTGTTACCTAGGGTGGTTCAATTCCCCTGTCGTCCTTTCGGTTCTAGTCTTAGGATTAATACTACTTACCTTATCAGTCCAAGAGTAGTTTTTCATAAATCTGCCTATATCTTCGATATAGGTGGTTGCTCTAGTTTCTGGTCTGTATTGGGCAACTTAAAATAAATTTCTACATGATCGTCTGCTTCTAGTCAGAAACTAGATATAGCATGAAGCCGTAGTCGCATTTTATAACGCAGGGAGATGAGGAGTAAACTGAAGGATTATTCTATATTTATCGAACTCTCGAATGATTTTTGAAATTATTTTTTGACCCAAAGCTTTAACGCAACAACGGACACTATATTTCCGAGTCAGGTGCCTGGCAGACTTAAGAGGATCATCTGGAAAAAAAGGAATCTTCAATATGAACAACCTCTTAAATTTAGAGTAACAACTTAGTTATGGATGCTTCAATTTTTTTACATTTTCTGGAATAATTCAGTTCTTACCATCTTGCAAGTATTATCATTAATTGTTCCTCTTTAATTTATTATTCCTCTAGGTACCTAGTACATTGTACATAACGTGAAAAAAATGTTTTCTTAAACTTTTATCCTAACCTCATTTTTCAATTTTAAATAGCTTTTGTATATATATATTTCTTCATCTGTGTATGAATATCACTTCATAGTTGTCCATGACATAACCGCATTGAAGACATTAATATCTACGCCACTGCATGCTGCAACAAAGTCTCCAAAGAAACAGACATGAGCACCAATGTTTCAAGTGAACGTTGTAATGAAAGGGAAATGCGTCTACTCTCGTTTCTATCGCGACTAATGCTCTCCATTAGCGCTACCTTTCTCTTTCTGACTCAGCCGAAAGTCTCTAAATGAACAAGGAATGTAGAAAATTATGTACGAACAGGCTTTAGAAGCAATGAACTTGCACCATGGTCAGGGTTTTCGAAGAAAGTAAAATGAGTTTGGTTAGATCAAACAGGGTGTCACCGGACGCTACGAATTGTTCTCGCGTATAAAAGAGAAGAAATTGTTAGTAAAAGCAGTTGTTCACTTCCGTTTCCTCGCGGAGCAACATTTGGGATACTTAAAAATGCATTTCAAGGTAAGTGCAAGCTTAAAACCATTATTCGTAAATTTTGTGTAAATATTTATCGATTTCTTTCAGATTGCTTTGCTCGCCCTCATTTGCTTCTTAGCAATTCAAGCAAGACCAAGTCATCTAGGACACAGCGACTACCAGCTCTACGGAGTACCAGACGAAAGTCACTACGGAAAACTAAGCTACCCCAAATTTGAACTCCTAGAACTGGGCAGCGAGACAAAAGGAGAAGTACCACCAAAAATCGTAAAAGTCATCAATACCATATCCGTTAAAGTACCACAACCATTCCCTGTTAAAGTGCCAGTAAAAATACCGTTTCCTATCCATGTCCCTAAACCATACCCAGTTGTAGAAACTAAATTCATCAAAGTACCTGAACAAGTACCAGTTCACGTCGAAAAACAAGTTCAAGTGCACGTGGAAGTACCGAAGCCATACCCAGTACCGGCTGATGAATTCCAAGCACCCCATCCCCATGCTCAAGCAAGCCACGACTTTGGTACTTCAGGCACTTCATCCTTTGGTGACCACGCAAGTTTCTCTCAAAATCAAGGGCACCAAATAGGTAATACCTATGGAGTACCCGGCCATGAAGCTGGTACTCCAATCTCCAGCAAGGATTACTACAATTTGAACAACGAATCTGGAGGATATGGTGGTCAAAGTTTTGAAGGACACGGAGAAGAGCAGTCCAACCAGTGGCAACCATTGGGTGAATCTAGAATAGGGGAAGAACAGAAGGAATATGAAGTGTCCGATCAAGAAGAAGAAAGTGGGGGAGAAGAGCAAGAGCAGCATTAGTTGTAATTTTTTAATTCATTTTTGTTGATTTTTTGTTTGTATATACTAAGCTTAAGAAATAAATATTTTTTATAAATTTATAATTTGGTTTGATTCATTTGAGACAATTTTCGAAAAAAAAAATCAAAATGGAATAAGTTAAGACAAATGTTGTTTTACAATTATTAAAAAATACTCAAATTTTTAAATTAAAATAGTTGTTACTTCATAGTATTGTAGTACCTACAAATAAATATTATGCAAGATTGTATAATATTTATTGGATCTAAAGAACAAATTTGCTTAGTTGCCAAAGAACTTCATTTATTATTATGCTTTTTAATTGGTTTTTGTTACTTGAAGTGGCAATATTGTTGTTTTTATTTTTGTACTTAGCATTAGTCCACCTCCAACACTGATTTCAGTTTTAATTCAAAGGATGCCATCGAAGTACTACTACCAAAAAAATAGGCAAAAATTAGTATTTTGTCTTTTTTATTAGAAAAAGCACAGTATGTACAAAAACAAAAATGAGATGAAAAATACTGAGAGATGACAAAAACAGGCGAAATTATAACCTAAAAGTATTCACAGTCGTTATTCAATGGTGGTACCCTCCACTGATTTCATGTCCTCCTCCAAAACCACCCCCGAAGTCGTGTCCTTCAAGACCACCTCCATAACCTCCTTCGAATCCTCCATAGCTTTCTTCATGTCCCTTGAAGAAAATTGGTTTCTTAACGTAAACTGGTACTTTTACTGGATATGGTACTGGTTTGTGTACTGGGACTGGTACTGGTTTAGGAATTGGTACTGCTACTGGATGTGGCACTGGTACTTTAACGGTGTATTTTACTGGATATGGTACTTTCTTTTCTACTGGTACTGGGTATGGTTTGTCGACATGAACTGGGTATGGTTTTGGTACATGAACTGGATAGGGCTTATCGACTGGTACTTTAACTGGGTACTTCACTGGATAAGGTACTTGTTTTTCCACTGGGTATGGTACTGGATGAGGTACCGGTATCGGGATTTCCCTATGGATGGTAATATGTTTGACATGCCCTTCAACTTGTATGCTTCCTCCTCCGATACCACCTCCATATCCACCTCCAAGTCCACCTCCAAGTCCACCCCCGTGACCTCCTAGAGAGATTTCATGGCCTCCAAGACTGCCACCACCGATGTCATGGCCTCCCAAACTACCACCGAAATCATGTCCACCATATCCTGAATCGAAAATTCCACGTTTGTCGTGCTTCTTGTCATCTGCCAACTTCTTGTCATTTCCGGGGTGGGCGGAAGCGAGCACTAGGCTGGCCAAGAGCAGAGATGCACAAATCTGGAAATGAAACAAACACATGAACATGTTATTAAAAATGGGTGGTTCATACCCTGGATGTGTAATAACTTTTTATTTAAAAAAATAGGAAAAATACTGTTAAACGTCGTTTTTAATATAGGTACTTTGTTAGGGTTGTTTTATACTTAATTCACTTACGTGGAGCTTCATTTCAGTGGTGTGTGATAGATGAACAACGACTGTTGGTAATCCAGTCTAGACCTGAGGTATATATACTCTGGTTATAGGCGGAACGGGACGAGCAAGATGGTGTTATATACACATTTGCTTTCTATAATTCGCAGAGCGATTCTCTGTAAATGTAAATGTAATTTTGTTACGGTTATGATCAGATCTAAAATATTTAATGGGTGAAGTTCAAACAGGCGTGAAGTACTTGATTTTAATTGAAATGTTGATTTGGAATTAGTAAATTTTTGTGCAAGTCTTCATATAATAAGAAACAATTAGGGGAAGAAGGACTTCGGTCGGTAGCCCTAATAAATTCTTTTTTCTGAAATCGCAGTAAAGAAGCAGAAATAGTCACTAAATGTGCTCCAAAGCGACCCATTATTTAACAATTTGGTATCTATGGTTACATACAGATACAAACAAATATTGTCCTAAATTGCCAGCTGTCGAAATTTGTGCGCAAATTTCCTTACATTTGGGCTTGAGTGGTAGGTAAGCAGTTACATAAATATGTATTTGTAATTCTGTTGCTACTTTACATTTCTGTTTGAATTAATCAGGCGTACAAGATAAAAATGGAGAGCGATGATAATGATGCTCCGAAAATTACCTGCACACCATCAATTTTGCAGAGGCAAATTTGTTACCACAAAAGTTTATTTAAATTTATAAATATAAATTAAACCGCAAAACGTCTTGCCCAGAAGTAGATGAAAATGACATCTTGAACGAGCACACCTATATTCTTCAACTATGAAACTGACTGAACCAGCCGCTAGATACGCCTTAATACAGACGCCGCGACACTTCTACACGCACACGATCTCAATACCTAAAGGTTTTTTGAAAATGTCGACCAAAACTAGAATTTGGAACTGGTTGATAGGTGTAATTATGTAGCTACATAACAATAGATCAACTGAATATAAGAGGGGCAGGAATGAGGATGATTAACATAGAACTATAGAAAAAGTACTACCAAGAGCTGCCATTTTTGCCGAATAACAGAAGAGGAAGAAGTGGTTATCGTCCGAACGAAGAAGTAACAAGCGCGGTTGAAGAGAAGAACGGCAAAACTCCAGGCCACTATTACCTCTATCTATAAAAAGGAGGAAGTGCAGTGTTATGCCTTCAATATGGAGGGTGTACGTTAAAGTTCTGAAGAAATAGTGAAATTTGAATAGCTGAATGTTTTCAGATCATTCTTGCATTTAGGGTAAATCCGGGAGAGATGCCGTTTTTTTAAAATTAATCAAATAAAAATTTGCGTTAATAAAAATAACAGTTTATTCGATATACAACATAAAATATATTCATTTAGTAATATCATAACAAGATTTTAAACTTCTTAGTGCAAAATTAAACTTTTTTTTTAATTTAACAAAAACTGCTTTTCATTTGTCATCTCTCCCGCATTATATGGGAGAGATGCCAACTACCACTAGGAGAGATGCTAATGCCTTTATTTTTGTAAAACTAAAAATTTTACGCATGGTTGACATAATATAGTAACATATTTTGTGCACCCTTTGTACAACCAACAGCTGCATTGTACGCACCACATCGAGTCTTCTTTCTTTTTAGCGGTATTGTTTCAACAAATTCTTCAAAATTAATGTCCGAACTGCTGTCATGAATTGAAGGATCATCTGCAAAAGAACTTGAGGAGCTACTGTGTTTGCGCTTCTTATATTTCCCTACAAGTTCTTCCTTTTTGCCTTTCCACTTTTTAATATTAATTCCTTTTCTTAAACTAGACCCTCCCAGGTTTTGGTGAGACAGCATTTTGTTTTTCTAGTTTTAATTTTTTCTCTTCTTCCATTACCCTAAGTTTTTCGATGTTACTTGCAGCTGTTACTAATTCACCAGTGTTTACTTTTCTAGGTTTCGCATTATTGGCTACTTGCGGGAAGAGGGGCGATTTTTCTAAGTAGTTTACCGAGTGTCTCAATTTTTTCATCGCCCTCTGATCAGGCACCGCGCGAGTTACTTTTTCTTTTATAAAACGTCGGCATTTGTGCAAAAAATACATAAAACGTTGTTGGCATCTAACCCCCTTTAAAATCGACATCTCTCCTAAACTTATGGGAGAGATGCCTAACGTTACAACTTAGAATCACTGTAGTTTAAACTAACCGGACTTCGTCTGCAAATAACCTTACAAACTGAATTTCATCGCAACATCACATTTATTCGCAAATTTTGATCATTTAATTCAAAATTATAATTTTAGTGATAGTCTACGAAAATTTTAGCGTACGTTAAATTAGGTAATTGTTACTTTGCATCTTACCGAAAACAATATTTTCAGGGCACAAACCACACCACATAGTACATGTATCTGAACGACTGATGTAGTAGCTAACTCCGTCTAATATTTTAAAGTTTAGATAAGAACAATCGGCATCTCACCCATACCGGCATCTTTCCCGGATTTACCGTATAGAGAAAAAATAGCTTTCCAATAACCAGGGGTGTATGAGTACGTTTATTCTAATTTCTGAATTTAGTTTTTCATTATCAGACATTGTATAAATTTCATTTAAGTATACTATAGGTTAGCATTAGACGTAGTAGGTATCAGTGAAGTGCGATGGCCAGAAGCTGGAGACTTCTGGAGCGGAGATTTTAGAGTAATACACACAGGATCTGTAGGAGGAAATTCAGGAGTAGGAATTGTTATGCGGAAAAAAGTAGGACAGAGTGTAGAAAATTTCTTACAGCAAAGTGACAGGGTAGTTATGGTTAGGTTAGATTCGAAACCTGTAAAAACAGTAATAATACAGGTATATATGCCCACTTCTAACTACAGTGATGAGGCCGTAGAGGCAGTTTATAGTGATATTGAATATGTGCTAGATTTTGTGAGAGGGCACGAAAATTTAATAATTACAGGAGATTTCAATGCAGTCGTAGGCACAGGGCGACAGGGCGGAATAGTTGGCCCCTTTGGATTAGGCAATAGGAACGATAGGGGAGTTAGACTGATAGAGTTCTGCGATAAACATAACTTAACGGTCGCGAACACTCTATTTCACCATCATGTTAGGAGATGCTATACGTGGAAGATGCCAGGAGACTTAGGGAGATATCAAATAGATTACATTCTCGTTAGGCAAAGATTTAGAAATCAAGTTAGGGATTGTAGAAGTTATCCAGGAGCAGATATAGATAGTGATCACAACATAGTCGTTATGAAAGCCAATCTTAAATTTAAGATTTTGAAAAAACGAAGCGGAAGAAGGTATCTTGACCCAGAGAAACTAAAAGATGATGATACGCGCGATAAGTTCGAGAAAAAGACAAACGAAGTACTAAAGGGGGCGGGTGGAAATATTGTTAGGGACATAGAGGCAGAATGGAATTGCATTAAGAATAGTTTAGTTTCCTCAGCTAGGGATATTTTGGGTCATAAACAGAATGAAAGTAGGAAACCCTGGATAACAAAACATATTGTGAGTCTAATAGAGGAAAGGCGAAAATATAAAAATAGGTTAGATGAAACAGGGAAACAAAGATATAAGGCGATCAAGTGGGAAATTATTCGGGAATGTAGGAAAGCGAAAGAGCAATGGATCGATAATAAATGCAAAGAAGTGGAAGATAAATTCGAAGTAGGAAAGACTGATGAAGCATATAAAATAATTAGGAGAAATTTTAGAGAAATTGGATCTAGTACCAAAAACATTAGAAATGAGGCAGGAGATATCCTAATCGGAAGTGGGGAGAAGGCAGATAGGTGGAAAGAATATTTAGGAAACTTATATGCGGGACAGGAAGTGCAAGATATATTAGAAAGCGAAAGCAGTGTAGAGGGGGATAACCTAGGGAGTCCTATAATGAGAGAAGAGTTTGAGATAGCACTAAAAAGTTTAAGGAATAATAAAGCACCAGGTATAGATGGCTTGCAGGCAGAAATCTTAAAGTGCGCAGGTCAAGAGGTAATAGATCGTTTATTTAAACTAGTTAGTCGCATATACCTGACAGGCGAGATTCCAGAAGATTACAAACGGAACATCATAGTAGCTTTGCCAAAAAGAAAAGGCGCGGATAGATGCGAAAATTTTAGAACTATCAGTTTAACTTCCCATGCGTCAAAAATTTTAACTAGAATTGTGCAAAGAAGGATGGAGAAAAAGGCGGAAGAAATATTAGAAGATCAGTTCGGATTTAGACGAAATAGAGGAACGCGCGAGGCCATTCTAGCTTTACGAGTAATTATAGAAAAAACGATAGAAAAGAGAAAGAGCGTCTATATAGGATTTGTAGATTTAGAAAAAGCCTTCGACAACGTAAAATGGGGGAAGATGTTCGAAGTGCTGAGAAAGGTAGGGATGAAATACAGGGACAGAAGAATAATACATAATCTCTACAAAGAGCAAAAGGCAGTTATAGAATGTTAGAATGTGAGCAGGAACAAAGGGAAGTAGATATCCGGAAGGGAGTGAGACAGGGATGTGCATTGTCACCTCTAGTTTTCAACTTATATATCGAAGATGCGATTAATATTGTTAAGGAAAGAACAGCCTCAGGGATCAATGTACAGGGCCAAACTATTAACATGCTCAGATTTGCGGATGATATAGCAGTGTTAGCATCTAGCAAAGAAGAATTAGGAGCGGCTTTGAATGAAATGGAAGCAGTTTTGACACAGGGCTTCGGCATGAAAATCAATAAAAAGAAAACTAAAATTTTGGTATGTAGGAGATGTGAAAATAGAACTAAAATGGAAATACAAATTGGAAATGAGAAGATAGAGGAGGTCGCGGATTTCTGCTACTTAGGAAGTAAAATAACTCAAGACGGTAGGAGCACTAAAGATATAAAACAAAGAATGGCGCAGGGCCGAGTTGCGTTTAACAAAAAGAAACAACTGTTATGCTCGAGAACGGTTAATATAGAGACTAGGAAGAGACTCTTAACGTCGTATGTATGGAGTACGGCATTATACGGGTGCGAAACTTGGACAATAGGAGAAGCGGATAGAAAAAGAGTAGAAGCGTTTGAAATGTGGTGCTACAGACGCATGATGAAGATACCGTGGATAGATAAGGTTAGCAATAGGGAAGTATTAGAAAGAGTTGGGGAAAAGCGAAAGGTATGGAAAACAATAAAGAGTAGGAGAGATAGGATGGTAGGACACCTTCTAAGACACGAAGGAATAGTTCGTGACATACTAGAGTCAGAGATAGGAATAAAAAGAGGTAGGGGTAGGCCTAGATTAGACTACTGCTCTCAAATAGTTAGGGATGTAGGATGTTCTACTTTTAGGGAAATGCGTAGGTTAGCTCAGGATAGAAAAGAATGGAGGTACGCGTCCAACCAGTCTTCGGACTGAGAACCTTATGATGATGATACTATTATCGTGTTCAGGATAAACGAGACAGTAAAAAAATTATATTTAGTTAGAGGAGTTAATACAATCCATTTGTCATTATCCGTTTTTCTACTGACTCGAAGTAGAAGAGGTATAGGTACTTACTTACTTTCGTGATACTTATGCCCATACCTATAGCCGATGCTCAAGAAATTGCTCAGTTCATGACATGAGTTAGGCATTCCGTACCGTAGTGGAACCTTTGGTTAATCTCGGCAAAGCACGCATAATTTGGGTCTTGAATAGGGGATTTTGCATTACACACTTGAGAACAATGTTTGTGACAAACACACTGCTTGCTCAGATGAAGTATTTTAGGAAAACCTGCTAAACCGTAATAATAGTCAGATTCCAAACAATAATAATTATTGTGCCAGATGTTCCAATTACGTATGTAATTTTTTTGAATTATTTAACTAGTTCTGTGAGCTACAACTTACTAGTTGAAAATCTGTACTGTCTTCAAAAATATTTGTCATAGTAAATTTCTAATGGACTTTCCATATCACGATTATATCATTTAGATAATCTTCAGGGGCGTAAAGTACACCCCCGCAGACGACGGTGGAGAGGGGGCAGCCATCTAAGGGGCCCAAGCGTTCAATCGCCGAAAGACCAAAAACCCGTAAATAGCATAATTTTAAAAATTTATAAGGTAGGTAATTGAATTGGAATCCACAAACTTACCGGCTGTATTTTGATACAATGATCATTCTTAGTTTTTGTAGATTTAAACACAGAACAAATAATGGAGAAGTTAGGCAGTGGTCTATGTAAGACCTCCGTGGATGCAGTAAAAGTTTTCTACTGTGAATGCACCGACACACCACACACAGTAAAGGTGGGGAAACAGGTATCGACTGTAACCTAGCCATAATTTATTATACTTTGTAGACGCTCCTGTTTACGAATGACCAAGCAATACTGCCTCCGTTAAGTAAGTACCTACTATATTAACTACACATAGACTTATATTAAAAGTGACCATCCACATATCTAAAACTGAATATCTCCCAATAGGAGAGAATAACGTGGTAAGGAAGTTGAAGCTTAAAAACTTCAAGTAACTGGAGGTAACATTTATATTTAACGATAAAAGTGCAAAGGAAATATAAAATTTGAAAATAGAGACGGATAGGTTAGCATTAGAGCATTAGTGCCGTTACACATTAACGCGGACACTCCGCTCTCCGCGCTACGCGCGCGGACGTAGTTTCCTTATCGTAATTAGAGCTTTCACAATAGCGCGGATGGTCCGCAAGGCGGAGGAGCGACCGCGCAGCCCCTCCGCGACGCGGTCCATCCGCTTCACTAAATTACCCACGAACAAATCGAAGCTTGCACACACATCAAGCGGACATTTCGCGCGGAGAAAGTTGTAAACAAAGATTTCGATTTCTAGAATGGACCTGGCGCCCTTATGCAACAGCTGATTTTGTTGTGAAGTCTACACGGTCGTTGGCCAGCGGGTCGCGGGGAGCGTTGTTTGTTATTATATTCAAGCAACGGACCAGGCGAATGTTCCACGATGTTCTGTTTCCGCGGCGGCACCTGTTTACTACACAACTGGTCGGCTGCTTTGTTTCGCCTTTTCCACAAACAAACGCTAAGGCTGTGAGTATTCCCCCTGCTTCAGTCGTAAATGTAAATAGCTAAGTCCCCTCTATAAGTAGTCTTTCGTTGTAAACAAGGAGTAGCGACTGTTTTTGATGACGGTCTAGTTTTGTCCTCCAGAGATTTTCGTGTTGTCTTTTGATACTGAACTTTTGATTGGAAATGTAGAACAACGAGCGCACTTATGGGATGCATCACACAAAGAATACAAAAATTTAAAAAATTCTTTTCGTCGTCACGCAATTTAGAGTATAGTGTGAAGAACGTCCCTTTGGTGCATCTTTGTTCAACAATGGGGTGCACCCAAAACTTTCTCTGGCGCGTGGACTTCGAACTCATCGTGGCGTGCTTGCACGCGAAATGTCAACTGCAAGATCTCCTGCGCACCGCGCTAGCAAACGCGCAAACTGTGAAAACAACAGACGCGGAGGCGGTTGACGCGAGCGTAGCGCGGAGAGCGGAGCATCCGCGTTAATGTGTAACGGCACTTAGACATACTCGTAGTAGATATTAGTGAGGTGCGAAGGCCAGAAGCGGGAGACTTTTGGAACGGAGAATTTATAGTAATACACAAAGGGTCGATAGGTGGAAATTCAGCAGTAGGAATTGTTATGAAGAAGAAAATAGGACAGAGTGTAGAAAATTTCTTACAGAAAAACTGACGAAGCGTATAATCGGCAGAAATTTTAGAGAAATGGGATTTAGCAGCAGGAAGATTAGAAACGAGGCAGGTGACATCCTAATTGGAAGAAAGGAAAAGGTAGATAGGTGGAAGGGATATTTGGGAATCTTATATGCACGACAAGAATTAGGAGATATATTAGAAAAAGAAAGCAGCGCAGAGGGGATAACCTATAGGCTGTCAAGTAATAAGGGAAGAGTTTGAGCTAGCATTAGAAAATCTAAAAAACAATAACGCACCAGGTGTAGGCGGATTGCAGACATAAATTTTAAAGTGTGCAAGTCAAGAGGTAAGAGAGCGTTTATTTGAACTAGTTAGCCATATATACGAGACGTGTGTAATTTCAGAAGATTACCAAAGAAACATCATAGTCGCCTTGCCAAGAAGGAAAGGCACGGATGGAGAAATAAAGGAACACGATGAGTAATTTTAGAAAAAACAATATAAAAGAGAAAGAGCACCTATATAGGATTTGTAGATTTAGAAAAAGCCTTCGGCCACTTATAATGGGGGAAGATGTTCGAAGTGCTCAGAAACGAGGGGATGAAATATAGGGAAATATAGGGACAGAAGAATAATACATAATCTCACCAAAGTTATAGAATCTGAGTAGGAACGAAGAGAAGCAGTTGTCCGGAAGGGAGAGAGGCAAGGGTGGGAGTTGTCACCTCTAGTTTTCAATTTATTTATATATCGAAGATGCGATTAATATTGTTAAGGACAGAACAGCTTTAGGGATTAACGTATGGATCCAAACTATTAACATGCTCAGATTCGCTTGGGGAACTGCTAGATCATGTCCCAATAATTAGTTACCCATTTAATGCTGCTACAACATTGGAGCTCATTACTCTTCCCAAACAATAATACCTCCGACATTTATAAAAGGAATTAGTTTTGTAAAATATAGAGCAGACAATCTCGATGCGAATTTTTTAGTAGTGTGAAAAATCCGCAGAGTCCCATAAATAGAAGTTTGTTTTCAGCTGGCGGCTGCTTCTCTTGTCCAGGATGGAGAAATTAACAGAAATAGCCTTGCCAAAAATAAACTGCTATTGTTACTATCTATATATCACCAGTACGAGACTGTGGTCTTTTTCTACAAATTCTCTCCGAAGTTCTAATGGGAGAAGTTGTAATTTGTGAAGTCCATCTCAGTAATCTTTCTTCTAAACAATTCAATTTTCCCTTCTGGATATGCTCTGCTCAATATTTGTTTACTTGCTGATGATTCTGTTTTATCCCCACAACAGATTATCAACTCCATAACGATATTTACGATCTGAGTACTTCGTTTATATCAAAATTTAGTGGGGAATTAGGTAGACCGCTTGCCGTTCTGATCAATGAGGCTTTCACAACTGGAGAATTTCCCGATGCACTGAAGGTTACCAAAGTTACGAGTATACCCATACATAAGAAAGGTGACACAAAAGATCCTGAAAACTACAGACCCATTTCCATCCTACCAGCATTTTCAAAACTTTTTGAACATTCCATTAAAGCTCCCCTATTAGCATATTTGGACAAACATTGCATCCTACAAGAATAAATCAATTTGGCTTTCAAAGATTGTGATAGCAATATCTACCTTGCTGGACAACATGTTGAACAGTCTTGAGGAGTGTAGCAAACCAGGAGCTCTGATGTGCGACTTGTCCAAGGCGTTTGATTCAGTAGACCACAAAGTGCTTGTTGATAAGATGCAGAATTGCGGAATTAGAGGAATTACAAACAAATTATTCTGCTCCTATCTTACTAACCGGAAACAGTTGGTGGTTACACGATATAGTTGCTCATCCTTACAGGATATTCACTACGAGGTACCCCAGGGAAGTATATTAGTACCAATATTATTCCTGATATACGTAATTGATCTTTCTAATATGAGAGAGGAAATTACAATAGTCCAATTTGCTGACGATACAACTTTCTTCTGGGACAGAGTCGCTGACTTCTGGTTTGCCTCCAACCACCTGTGTATTAATGGAACATGGTACTGGGAATATAGACTACTTACCTGGAAAAGTACGTGATCTGCCCACCAAGACATTTATAAAAGCAATGAAGGGTCGCCTTGTTGAAGCAGGAATATTTTGAGGAGTCATTTAGTAGAAGCTGTACAGTAGGTATACTTCATGTTATATAATACCTCTTGACATTCTTATGTTTGAATTCAAATATTTAACAATAAACATATCCTTATTATTATTCTTATAATTCTTTCAGCCCTTCGTCAAATCCGCCTCTGTTCTCCCAGTGCTCATTTGAAATGGCGCACAATTTATGCATAAGTATCTAAATACATTTTAATAACAGCCAATCAAAAAGAAAGTCATAAAAACGTCCAAAGAAAAAAACATATTTCCTCATGGTGATCTACATTATTAGTGAAACGGAAGAGTATGACTTGTTTTTATTTTATTAGCTTCTATTAAGTAAAATACCCGCTCTTGTTTCTGTAATATCATTTACCTGGCCTCTTACTTTCCCATTTCAAGTTTAGTCGATATTTTTCAGCAGGAGGTATATTCGTTAACAATAAAATTATTTTAGTATTAACTTAAAATGATATAATCCAATACTATCTAATTTTACCACTCATAACAAGGCATTACACTTAAACTTTGTTCATAATAAATTTACATTCTAGTATGTATTTGACTTCAGTTTACTAATTCATCTACTTGAGAATAGGTGGCGCTACAATACCAAAAGTCAATCCCCAAGTAATAATATAAAAATATATTTTTAAGTTAGGTATGTACATAATTATTATATTCATTTGAGCAAACAGTACAAAAATATTATCACAAATCTTCAACAAATCAGTAATGATGTAATCCTTCTCCTCCTCCAAAGTGTTCTAAACCACCCCCATGTTCAAATCCACCCCCGATTTCTTCATGATGCTCTTTCACGTAAACTGGGTACGGTTTTTCGACAACTACTGGTACTTTGACTGGGTATGGTACTGGTTTATGTACTGGATAAGGTACTGGCTTTGGTACTGGATATGGTTTAGGTACTGGATAAGGTACTTTAACTGGGTACTTCACTGGGTACGGTACTTTCTTATAAACGGGATAAGGTACTGGTTTTGGTACATGTACTGGGTATGGTTTTGGTACGTGAACTGGATAGGGTTTATCCACTGGTACTGGATAAGGTACTTTAACTGGATACGGTACTTTCTTCTCAACAGGGTATGGTACTGGGTGTGGTACTGGATAAGGTACTTCTTTGTGAATAGTTATGGTTTTAACATGCCCATGTTCTTCAATACCTCCTCCTCCAAAATGATGTCCTTCAAATCCTCCTGAGATCTCATGGCCTTCGAATCCGCCACCGTAACCTAAGTCGAAAAGGCCACGTTTCGAATGCTTGTTGTCCTTCGTCAGTTTTGCATCTCCTTTTGCTTTGTTGTCCTTTTCGGCGGATACCAACAAAAGGCAAACTAGACCAACTAAAATCTATAAAGAGAAAAATTATTACACACTTTTATATTTATGAAAATGTTATAAACTTACTTGATATTTCATGCTAATGTCTTATTAGGATGAACAGTGAAGAACTGTTGGTTAAACGAGTACCGAAACTAGTATTTATACAAGATACTCAAAGTTACAGTGCGTATCAACTTTGTAATATGCAAAAGGAGGAGTACTTTCCATAATGTTGTACATAATACACATTTGCAGTTAAAAGGTGGTTTGGTAACAGTTTCTGAAACCATTTTTGATGCTTACGTACGATAGGGAAAAGAGTTATGCTCGATTTTTGTAACTTCCGTCGATAACGATTTATTTGTTTATACGGTTTCTACACTGCAATGAACAACGTAATTGCTGTTAATTAAAAATAATTAGTAAGGAGTCTCTGTCTGCTGTAGAAAGAAGTAGTGCAAGGTCGTTTTTTCTGCAGATGCAGATGCAGAAAGTTCTATTGTCATAGCAGTCTTGTTATTTCTATAGAAGGCTAAGAATATATCAATACACCCTGGTATAATGGATCCCTATTGCACAAATTCTGTTTCCTGTGATCCAGGCGCCATAATTATTCTCATAATAATAAATCATAATAACGGGCCTATTTTCTTTGTAATCATTTGCATAGCTAATTAATGTAACAATAAGGATCATGTTTTATAGAGCAAATATGCAAAAATCTTGCGTTATTTGGGAAATTGATCAATCTAGAAAGCCACCATTCAAACAATGTTAACGCACAAACAATTTTAAAAACTATAAATAGTAAAGAGATGCTAAATAAGATCAGTTATTAAGTTACTACCGCACGATGAGGGTAAAGGTGAGAAAAGAAAAATACAAAAAATACAAAAAACATGTTTTTATTTTCATAGATTACAGAGTGTATCGTGTTATTGGCTTTAGTAGTTATCGCATCAGCCGATAAAACTAAAGAAGCTAAAAAGGAAGAAACGAAAAAAGTGGAAAAGGCTGACGACAAAACTCAAAAGAAACGTGGATTGTTCGATTTTGGTTATGGGGGATTTGGAGGAGGCTTTGAGCATGGAATAGGACATGAAATTGGGGGTGGTATAGGCTATGAAATCGGGGGTGGCTTCGGGGGTGGTTTCGAACATGAACACGTCAAGACTATCGTCCAAGAAACTAAAGTACCAGTACCACACCCAGTACCATACCCTGTGGAGAAGAAAGTACCATACCCTGTTAAGGTACCTTACCCAGTGCCAGTTGAACGGCCGGTACCAGTACACATACCCAAACCCTACCCGGTACCAGTGGAGAAACCAGTACCTTACCCAGTAGAGAAGACTATTCCTTATCCCGTTAAAGTGCCAGTAAAGATTCCAGTACCTCAACCATATCCAGTACCGGTGGAGAAACCAGTACCCTACCCAGTACATAAACATATTCCATACCCTGTGAAAATTCCTTATGTAGTAGAAAAGCCAGTGCCGTACGAAGTAAAAATTCCGCATCATCATGAGGAACATATTGGTGGACTCGGAGGAGGATTTGGTGGTGGAGAAATCTTTGGGTTCCATCACTAAGAACTTCTGTGGATTATCTGTGAAAGTGGATATTATATTTTGTATTTAATAAAAATATGTTATAAAAATTGTTCTTTGATTGAAATGTTGAGAATGCATGGTAGAATTTCGAAGGAACTTAAAAACTACGGTAACTGATGAAAAACCAAGTTAGGAAAGCTTTTGGGTATTGATTATTCGGGCGGGCCAAAAGTGCGTAGTCCATGTCTCTGGTTCTATTCAAGATATCAACATCAAATATCATGTGTATGTGGAGAACCTCACGATGCTTCTGATAAAATTATTTTGATATACGAGTATATACAAACCAAATTTTTAATGGAATGCCCCACATTTGTTTCCCAATTTGGATTCCCTATAAAGTTTCATTAAAGTTGATATACTGCACGTTGGGGTTTAGAGTAAGCGATGTTAAGATATTGCCATTTTAGTGCCTGCCTGAGCCCAACTTTATGGAGCTACTAACATCTGCTGATCAAAGTTTTCTAAGCCATCTAAGATTTTTGTATTGGACTTGGACTAGGTTCACAGAAAATTTAGCGAACAGAGAAATCCCATTGCATGATTACTTTTTGAAAGGATTGCTTTCTTCCATAGTTGTCCTTGTTTCAAATTATATCTCGTAGTAGTACAGTCAACGGCGAGTTAGAAACGGGCTACCTGGGAAAAATCTCGAATTTTTGAAACTTGACAGTAAAAAAACTGCCTATTGCAATGGATTTTACGGAAAAAAGTGCCTTAAGAAAGTTTTTACCAAAATTGATTATCTTTATTAATAAACAAGTTATAGGACATAAAAGAAATCGACGAAATTTGAGAATCGCCCTCTAGCGGCCAAACGATAAGAGATAGCAAAGTTTTGTTTGCGCCAGTGGTTTTCTCATTAAATTTGAGCTCCGGACACCTTGGTTAATTTTTTTCTATCTCTTCAAATAAGGGGTGTTTCCATAAGAACGCGTCCAGTTTGGGACACCTTGTACAGGGCCAAACTATTGACATGCTCAGATTCACGGATGATATAGCGTGTTAGCATGCAGCAGAGACGAATTAGAAATAGATCTGACCGAAATGGAAACAGTTTTGATAGAGGGATACGCCATCAAGATCAATAAGAAGAAAACCAAAATTTTGGTATGTAGAGGGCTGAACATAGAACTAAAACGAAAATACATATAGGAAATGAGAGGATAGATTAAATCGCAGATTTCTGCTGTTTAGGAAGTCAAATAACTCTTGAAGACGTATGTATATAGATGCGTTTGAAATGTAGTGCTACAGACGCATGATGAAGATACCGTGGATAGATAGGGTTAGCAATAGGGAGGTATTAGAAAGAGTTGGGGAAAAGCGAATGTACGTAAGACAATGAAGAATAGGAGGGATAGAATAGTAGGACATCTTCTTAGACACGAAGTAATAGTTCACGACATACTACAGTCGGAGATAGGGATAAAAGAGTTAGGGGTGGGTCCAGATTTAGACTACGGCTCTCAAATACTTTCGGATGTAGGATGTTCTACTTTTAGGGAAATGTGTAGGTTAGCTCAGGATAGGAAAGTATGGAGGTACGCGTCCAACCAGTCTTCGGACTGAGAACGTCATGATGATGATGCTTATCTTTTCTCACTCCTGCCATTTCGTCTGCCTTCCAGTTTCTCCTTTTTCCTTCTTTTCTTCTTTCCTTGTCTCCCTTTTTTCGTTTTCTTTTCTTGTTTCATTTATTAAATAGCACAGACTGCCAACTTATATGTTATTAAATTAACGATTAACCACAATCTAATCTCAGTTTGCCTTTTCTTGAATTTGTCTTAGTATTTAGATTTAGTTTTAGAATTAGATAGTTAGGATGAGGAACAGGAACTTGGCTTCAGGCAACTGAATTTCGTCCCATTGTCGAACGTATAGCGAAATTATCTGAATTAAGTTCATTTGATTTAAGTTGGAATGTAATTTTTATTTGTCGTTACACGTTACACGGTAGTCAGTAAACGTATTATTATCACTATTATTATTTAATGTTTTGGGTACTAAAATATAGAAGAACCGAATAAACTATCAGCCAAATTACTACATTTTAAGGTTTAATTTTCAATTCATTCGTAACGTCAGTCGCAGGTTCTAGAAATATTTACATCAATCAAAAGTTTAGTAAACTGGCTATAAAATATCGAAACTTACATTTGAATTTCTTGAGAGAAAATCCATATTGTGTAAAGTTGTCCGCGCTGTATGATATGAAGTATTGTGACAAAAGTACTCGTGGACTTAGGTATCTTAAAATCGCTTGCTTGAGACAGTTAACTTTTTTCTTCAAGAGGTACCAATTCGCGGTATATTCCACTTTACGGCATGTTCCACTTTTGTAATCAAGACTTGTAAAGAAATAAATATGTAAATTATCATCGTCACTTCAATGTGTCGGGACCGTAGCATGTAGCATATACCTTATGTGAAATATTCTTTCAGCAATGATTAAAAATTTGCTAACTGATATGACAATTTGGGATAATCATCTTTTTTGCATCATTCTGCCTTGGTAATTTTCTCAACTTGGTCTGTTAAGAAATCCGTGTAATTATTATTTCACATTGTTTTGCCGGTATAGTGGCACCACTCTAGGTGGCGCAATAATAGTAATTATGCATATCCTAAATTATAACTTTTTAATGTTGTATATACATATTCGTTTTCATGAATGAATTTTCGCTATTGCATTCAACCATTACGTTCTCATAAATTCTGAACAATTCGCTTAATTGGCGTTACTACATTTTAATATGCAGGCAACATACTAATTACATGTAAAGGTAATTGCGGCTTTCTCTGCGTCAGCGAATTTAGCAGTTCATTACTGGAAGCAAAGACCCAAAAAAATAATTCGAGTTTTTAAAATTTTTATTTGTAATAGAAAATTTGTACATAAATTATAATAAATATGAGATGAGGTGTGTGCAATACTGATGTTATTTTCTAGTACTCAACAGTCGTTCAATGATGGAATCCATGTCCGTATTCGAAGCCACCGATTCCTCCAATTCCGCCGAAACCTCCGATCCCTTCTTCGTGATGATGCTTCAAAAGAACTGGAACGTGCTTCTCGACGTAAACTGGTACTTTCACTGGGTAAGGTACTGGTTTATGGACTGGGTATGGCACTGGCTTTGGTACTGGTACTGGGTATGGGTGTGGCACTGGTACTTTCACTGGTATTTTAACTGGATAAGGAATTTTTTTCTCCACAGGTACTGGGTATGGTTTTTCTACTATTACTGGATAGGGTTTAGGTACATGAACTGGATAGGGTCTATCAACAGGTACTGCCACCGGTACTTTTACCGGATAGGGTACGTGCTTCTCTACTGGGTATGGTACCGGGTGCGGTACTGGTACTGGAATTTCTTTATGTATGGTGATGTGCTTCACATGACCGTGCTCTTCTATTCCACCACCGAATCCTCCAAAACCTCCTTCGAAACCGTGACCGTAACTTTCGATACCACCTCCGTATCCGTAACCAAGATCAAATAGTCCACGTTTGTCTTGTTTCTTTTCGGAAGCGGACGCTGCTTGCTCCTTTTTGTTTTCTGTCAGTTTCTTTTCTGTGGCAGAAACCAGAACAAGGCCTGCAATGAACGCCACAAGACACACCTGAAACAAATTTTTTAAATCAATAGAAGGGGAGGGATGAAATTAAGTAAAAGAATCAAGTATTGTACTCACGTGAACCTTCATATTTGACTATATATGAACGACTGTTAAGCCTAGGTGACATTAGGAACAATTTATATGAAATGCAAAAAGGTGGTAGGACAAATATTTTCTGTAACCGCAATCTTGCTTTCTAAGTACTACCCCTACCAACGGAATGCGTGCGAACTAACACATAATACGCTAATTTAAAGTGTCTGTTCTACATCTGGTCAGCTAAACATTGCTCAATTCTTTAACCTCCTTGCAAGTATCTGCTTTAAATAGCGCTACTCTATTATTATGAAGTTTAAAAAATATATTTCGTGAACAAAGTATGTACACATAAGACCAAGACAGCGTTCTCAAGATAGTTAGAAGATAGTAAAAGTCTTTAGCCTTGAAAGTATTAAGTAATAACATCTATAATGAGAGTTCTGCATGGTGTTTTGTACGTATACGTTTCGATCACAATTAAGTCAATAAAAGTTCTGATTTGTTAACTAATAAATTAGGTTGATTATATAATTCATGTAATTTCAATGCTGTTCATGTCTGCTGGTTACTGTGGATGCTTCCATTTATTTGCGAGTTCGCGGAATTATATCTACGGGAATGCATTTACAAGGGTGTATTGTTAATTGTTAGCTTACTGAACAGAAAATATTTGATCATCACAAAGTTTTCAGTCCGAAGACTGGTGGAACACGTACCGCCATACTTTCTTATCCTGACCTAACCTACGCATTTCCTCAAAAGTTGAACGTCCTACATCCCTAGTTGAGAGCAGTTAGTAGTCTAATCTGGGCCTACCCCTACCTCCTCTTATTCCTATCTCTGACTAGTATGTGGCGAATTAAGCCTTCGTGCCTCAGAAGGTGTCCTACCATCTTATATCTCTCCTATTCCTTACTGTCTTCCATAAATTTCGCTTCTTTCCCACTCTTTCTAATACCTCTATGTTGCTAACCTTATCAATCCACGGTATCTTCATCATGCGTCTGTAGCACCACATTTCAAATGCTTCTAATTTTTTCCTATCCGCTTCCCATATCGTCCAAGTTTCGCACCCGTACAATGCCGTACTCCACACATACGTTTTTAGGGGCTTTTTCAGAGTTTCCACATTTATCATTCTCGAGCAAAATAGTTGTTTTTTTATTAAATGCAATTCGGCCCTGCGCGATTCTTTGTTTTATATCTCTAAAGCTCCTACCATCGCGGGTAACTTCCTAAATAGCAGAAATCTAAGACTTCCTCTATCTTCTAGTTTCCAATTTGTATTTTCGTTTTAGCCCTATTTTCATGCCTTCTACACACCAAAATATTGGTTTTCTTTTTATTGATCTTCACACCATCAAAACCGCTTCCATTTCATTCAGAGCCCTTCCTAATTCTTCTTTGCTCTAGTTAACATTTTTGACGTCCTAAAATTATCACACCTATCTGCGTCTTTCCTTTTTGGCAAAGCTATTATGATGTTCCGTTTGTAATCTTCTGGAATCTCGCCTGTCAGGTATATGCGACTAACTAGTTTAAATAAACGATCTATTACCTCTTGACCCGCGCCAAATCAATAAATTGTACTACTGTTATCCTTAATGTTTCAGTTAACTAATTATTACCAAATAAGACCCGCTTAGGATGTACTGTAAATTTTGCAATAATTTTATTTTGCAAGACTGCAAATGTACCTATCACCGAACCCTGTGGTCGGGGTTAGTTGGTACACACTAAGGGGCTGGTTGGAACAACATATATTATGGGGATTTTGCACTTCAAACGCAAATTAAAACAGTATTGAAAGCAAATTTCATTCTTAAAAAAGTAATAACAAAAAACAAAAAAATTATAATTGAAAAACTGGGATGGTCCAGCATCACAGCATTCTTCGTGTGACCACAACCACGTGAGCTACCAAATCTTTCGCCTTGTTCTGTTTCCCTTTAGTAATATCTCTATTTTCTACTACAATATTTTTCTTAACGGTTTCTATTTTCTTTCATTTCTTCGCTTTATCTTTCACCATTTTGCCACCTTTCTCCTTTTCAAATTCATCTTTAACTAGAGTGTCAGTGAAATTGGCGAATTTTATCGTGCGTCTATTCTGTTTAGATTTTCAGTCGCAGCTTCAAATTTTCGAGACGAATAGTAGCAGTTTTGCTATAGCCAGGCAAATTAAGAATCTCGTCAGCTGAAGTAGCGTGTCGAGGAATTTCTGTTAAAGTCGATGGAATTGCTACTTGGGATCCATCCAATGATACGACGCCTGTAGATCCTTGTCCACCAAAAGTAGGCTGAATGGCTTCAGCATTTTCATTGGCAACGCTGATGTCATTAATGATTTCGGGATTGGGATCTGGTCTATCAGTCTATCTTGCCATAAGTTCGCTATCCGGGTGGGTGATTATGTTCTGTAATTTGAGTTACCAAGTCTTATTTCACTTCAGCCATGATGTTGTTAGGAGACGCAGCAATAGGTAATGCTGCTGCAACAATCCCTGACCCATTTCTAACAGAAATGGAAAAGACCAAAGCAGCAAGCGTTGCTTACGATAATAACAAGAAATATCAAAAAAAGAAACACCTCGCAAATAATTCAAAATTTCGTTACGATTATAATTTCCTACGAGCGTTTGAAGTCTTCTGTTTAATTTTACATACTTTCTCTTAGATGCTGACCCATTTCTAACCCAGACTTAAAACGTGCTATATCTGATTCCACCTTATCTTGTTCTTTTAGGAAGTGGTCGATGAATTTCGAAAGTGACGGATGAACGCAATCAATAGTTGATGAAAAGCCCTATGCCAACCTTCAACCTTCTTCCGCGACTCGGTTGTACATATTCCAAATTTTTATAGGAAATTGTGGTTCAGCTCTTCGATTACGCTTAACTCGTCCGATATAGGTGTCTTCCCAGTAATTTATAATTTCATCCATTTCATGCGGTGAATCTTCTGCTGCGGTCTCAAATGCTTCAATAACATCTTCAACGGGTACAAAAATCAATGCTAAAAGCATCTTAACATGAATTCGAAAATTTTCGCCAAGGTAATACATTTGTGTCGAACCCAGTTCTTGTACTTTATGCCACAGACACTGCCCCAGATGAAAAATGCAACCTACTAAGTTGACGCCATTGAAAACACGACACACCGCATTTTGAATTGATTTTCCAAAGTATGTTAAAACACTAAGCGGTTGCAAAGATGGTCTTAAATTACGGATTTTCTCTAAAATCCTTACAAAAGAACTTCACGGTTATCTTGCATTAAAAGGTAAATTACCTAAAGGCAATGCTGAATTGCCGACAAGGGCATGAATGGTAGGTAAATACCTGAAAAAACAGTTCCGGTGCAATTTTGAAAGTTCCGTCAACGAACCAATGACAATGCTCCTCTAGCGTCTGAAGATTTTCCTCTGTACCAAACATTAATATTCGATACGTGCCATCGTTTCCGGAGGCCCATAAGAGAAAGTTTGCATTTCTTGATGTTATTTTCAGATTATCTAGGATGGCATGGGCAATATTTGTTGGATTTGTATATGGTTGAATTCGCTATTTGGCCCTTCCTATGGTTCTTTGGGATGATGTACAAGCTGGCTAGAACACGGCCTCTTTCGCCGAAGTACAATCTGTACGTTCACGAATTATTTGTCCATGTTTTTTTAGGGCTGTTCTTGCACGGTCCCGTATGTTGCGCATACGCGCATAGCCTCCTGTGCTTGGCATTTTGGTGGGTTAGGTGCGTGGCTATGTTCTGTAATTTGAGTCATCAAGTCTTCTTTCTTCTTTACACGGCCACGACAATAAGTTTCAAGGTACCTACACGAAACACGTTCGGCCGTCTTTACCCGGGCTTTTCGTTAACAAAAACAGTTTTTTTCTGGGATTTTATAACTTCCAATTTTCGGAAAATCACCGCACTACTTCACTGTTCGAAATACAAATAGCAACTAATTTTAGAGACTTGTATTTTACCGTGCAGGTAAAGAAAAACTGGATATACAGGGTGATTCAGAACGGGCGTGCCAAATTAAAATAGTTGCTAGAGGAACTCCAAATAAGACGAAAAGTTTATATGAACATAAATATGTTCTAAAGTGCCTACTACAGGGTGCAAAAGTTTTAATATTCCTTTTAATATCGTAATGTAATAATTGATGTGTTTTCTCGTTCTTCTTGTTAGTTTTGTTAGTGTTATTCTTACTAATTTTTTTTCAATTTTCACTTTCCTTGCATATCGGTGAAGCCATTATTGCATTATGGAAAATTTCAGTGCATGTGCACGATTTCACAATAAGCTATTTCATTCAAAAACTAAACATTTTACGAAAAATTTTGAAGATACCAATTTCTTCCGATATTGAACGTAGATTTCAAATACATTAATATCACCTGCATTCGCCAGTGGCGTAACATTGAATTGGGGAAATAAATAAAATGGCCTACCCCGTAGCAACGCTACTGATGGGGCTAGCAGAGCAATTTTTTTTAGAAAATTAGAACTTGGCAAATGAAAACGACTCCTTAAATTTCAACTCAATAACTTTCCTAGTTACAAAGATAATAATAAAATATTAAAAAATATTAAAACTTTTACACCTTGTATCTTTGTTAGTAGTCACTTTAGAACATATGTTCATTATTTATATTTATGGAGTTTCTCTAGCACCCATTTTAATGTGGCACGCCCGTTCTGAATCACCCTGTATAGCACTAGATATTTCGGCCCCTTTCATCTTCGCATTTAAATATACCTACCCACCTACCGTCCTAATATTACACTGCACTTTTGTGCTTTACTTATGTTATATATGTTACGGACAGTGATGTAAATTGGGCAATGACGACTTTAGCCGGACAACGACGTGAATGTCCATTTCTCCTGGCCATTAGCGCTATTGCCCGGGCATTGTCGAGTTGGCCCATTTATGGTGGGCAATGTTGTAAATAATTACATCCAGTTTTTATAAATATGAACAACTTTTCCCGGCCATTAACGATATTAGCCAAAAGCGATTAGACAATGGTGATATCATAATTAAAATTACCAAATATATTGTATTTTTTTATTAAATTACGGAAGTATAAAAATGTTATATGCGAATGTGTCAAATCGGCAAAATATGGTTACTCAAACTAATAGTAAGTACGAAGTGGAAAAAAAGTTTGATTCTCAAAACAAGGGCTAGCTCAGACTCTAATAACATGCGCGTGTACCTTTTAGAAAGTGGAAAAAGTCCTTACCTATATTATTAACCGCTGGGATTTATCAGGTGTTAGTCTATAAAGTGGTGCCACCTATCGTCCAAAAGTGTGATTAGGATTATGCAAAATATAGTCACAATCTACATATTATGATTGGTTTCTATCACAGCTGCAACCTCTTCAGACGGAACCCGTACAGCTTGGAATTTTCAAGGTTTTTTTGCTTTAGCGGAAACCGAATAAATCTGGGAGGATTAGTCGGCGGTCCTATCTTGAAATTATTATTTTCTATTTAGAAATAAGAGCATAATTTGAAGGGCCAGCGCCATCTGCATTACAATGGCTACGCTACTACTACTACTACTGTTAAATGTACAGTTTAGTGTGCATCTCTGCTAAATATGCACAAGATGGAGAGATTGCAATATAATTTTCATTCCAACACGGCCGTTCAACCAAGTAACGTATCAAGACGTTCTTGGTCGAAAATGAATACCGAATAATTAACTTAGACAACCCTACTTTCTAATTACGATAAGTATGTGTACAAATAGTAAAGAAGGTGTCGAGTTTATGACGGATTTATGACGGATAGAAACCAATCATAATAGATTGTGACTATATTTTGCATAATCCTAATCACACTTTTGGGCGATAGGTGGCAGAACTTTATAGACCAGCACCTGATAAATCCAGCGTTAAATAATATAGGTAAGGACTTTTTCCAGTTTCTAAAAGGTACACACGCATGTTATTAGTCTGAGCTAGGCCTTTGTTTTGAGAATCACACTTATGTTTTTCCACTTCGTACTTACTTTATTAGTTTGAGCAACCATATTTTGCCGATTTGACACATTCGCATATAACATTTTTATACTTACGTAATTTAATAAACAAATACAACATATTTGGTAATTTGAATTATGATATCAACATTGTCTAATCACTTTTGGCTAATATCGGGAAAAGATGTTCATATAAAAACTGGATGAAATTATTTACAACATTGCCCACCATAAATGGGCCAACTCGACAATGCCTGGGCAATAGCGTTAATGGCCAGGAGAAATGGACATTCACGTCGTTGTCCGGCTAAAGTCGTCATTGCCCAATTTACATCACTGTCCGTAACATACATAATATGCTATAAAATAAGAATTGAAATTTTTATTATTACCAACGACGCGTCGTGAACGTTCTTTGTCAGCGAGCTATTAATTTTATCGGGGTTATTTTGTACTGAGCTCTTATGTCGGTAGCTCGGTAGGCTATTTATTCTGGGGCTGTTTTATTCGGGGCTATTTTGACGGGGTTGTCTTGTCGATGGCTATTTTGACAGGTCACGGACCGAGTATTAAAAACTGCATTAAAACATTTTATACGGGGTGTCTCAGAACTGGACCACGGAAATTTATGGGCAGATTCCTTGACTAAAATATTAGAAAATTTGGTATACAACTACATACCCATTTCCCCTTCAGAGGAGAGCTACGGATGAGGATGTTGTAATTTCCATTGAATTAATGACAGCATTGAAGTGGATGAACGATTTATTGAGCCACTTACGCTATACATTGTTGCTTTATTTACCTACACACATACCTATTGCTTTTAAGTGTCTTTACACTTCACATATGAAGGTAGAATTGCTTAACACTTAAAAGTGTGATTAATTTATTTAAGGTCAATACCAAGCTTCAAGTTCAATAAACTGAATTTGTTCGTTAGAAAATAAATAAACTATTCAAGGTCCACTGCGGTAGTTTGCTTTCAGTAGGGGCTTGAAAGTACTGCTCGAAATGTCTAGTTATAATTTTCTTGGGTAATTGTGTGTCATCTTTTTGTGCTTTTTCGTGCGGGTTTAAAAAATGTCTTTTAGCAATGATTAATGCCGATCCATCGTATAGCATGCTAAAAAACATAAACAGTTACCCAGGAATTTACGAAAACATAATTATCACCCATTATGCACTGCCTATTAAGTAGGTAGGTACCTACTCCCCAAATTTATGGAACACTTTTACCTCAGCCTGATGTAGATGTAGGTAGAGTATCTTACATAATCTGAATTTTTCCAGCTACTCCCTTCCGTATGCCTTCTGGTATATATTCAAACTAAGAAGACTTAATATATACTTACGGAACAAATTCTGCAATGTTTCACAGTTGAATAAGCTCGCTCTTGAGCACCACATGCATAGGTATAAAACGTAATCGCTGTGGGTTGCCCCCTTACCGCAGCGTTGAAGTCTCTTTGTGTCTCACACCCAACAACTTTCCTTTCTTTCAATCGACTCTTTATTAGAGTAAATCCATGTGTTCCCTTGTTTATTTATTTCACAGTAAGCCAAAGAGATTTCTTTGAGCCGATTCATCAGGTCTTGTAAATTGGCGTTTGTTTGCAATTTCTAAATTTATTAGGTAACAATTAAGTAGGTACTTATAATTTTTGTTTAAATTCTTATACATTTATCTACGTTCTAATTTAATGTAATTACTCGTATCCGGACAGGAGACGAAATTATAAAAAAATGTAACAATAAAAAGTGTTAAACCAGCTGTAACAATATACTGAGACACAATGTACAATTATGACCGTAATAATGATAAATAACTGTTAATTGTCTAGACTAGTGTACCTAGTTGAAATGACTGGTTGCTCAAGACGTCAAATAATCAAATTACAGAAAATAGAGCGGAATGCTGCTTCCGTTTATGTAATATGTAGTTCTAGTTTGCTCTACCATATGCTTTTCGTTGGAAACTTTGCTTTCTCTAACGTTTTCAACTGTAAAAAGACGTGCATTGAAGTACCTATAGCTTATTTTTTAAAGGTAAATGTTTTTTTATGAACAATTGTTAAGTATTTCTAGAAACCTGTTATCCGTTTCAGTGTCAGGGTCGTGTCGGTAAGTTTAATGAAGCTTTTCGGCTGTATACAGTATACCTATACAGGATGTTTTTCTTATGTGGTGTTAACATGGCTATCTTTTTAATCTTAATAGATACAGGTTCGGTTAAATAGGAGAAAAGTTGCGTCTATTCAAGCATAAAGAAGTGCTGTTCGCAGAAGTTCATTATCTCTTTTCGTTTTTGAGATAATCGAAAAAATTAAAATTTTGACTTTTACATTTGTGTTCATATTTTCCTTATTTGGCATTCAATTTTCAATCTGCAAAAACTTTCTTAAGACGAATTTTCATCCTCTTTCCATTTGTGGTAGCAAAAAGTACCTACCACGTTTCGTTTCTTCAGAATCATCATCAGGTCAATTTTTTCTTATGTCGCCATCTTAGATTTTTTCACCATTTTTTTTCTGAATAAAATGATATAACATATTTGTATGTTTAAATCGCATAAACAAATAACATGTCAACCTTTTCGTGATTAGAGTAATCCATTGTAACCCGATAAAACCCAATCGTATTAAAATGTTTCTTGACGTTTGAGTTGACAAAGTAGATAAACTTTTGTTTTCACGGAAATTGAGATTAGATGGAAAAACAATTTTTATCATGTTTTATTAAAATTCTGGGCCTAAATGCAATTTAAACATACAAATATGTTATATCATTTTATTCAGAAAAAATGGGCTATTTCGTCATGGTGAAAAAATCTATGATGACGCCATAAGAAAGATGAACCTGATGATGATTCAGAAGAAACGAAACGTGGTAGGTACTTTCTGCTGCCACAAATGGAAAGAGGATGAAAATTCATCCTAAAAAGTTTTTGCAGATTGAAAATTGAATGCCAAATAAGGAAAATATGAACACCAATGTAAAAGTCAAAATTTTATTTTTTTTCAGTTATATCAAAAACGAAAAGAGATAATCAACTTCTGCAAACGGAACTTCTTTATGCTTGAATAGACACAACTTTTCTCCTATTTAACCGAACCTGTATCTATTAAGATTAAAAAGATAGCCATGTTAACGCCACATAAAAAACATCCTGTATAGGTACTTTGATAAAGGGATGAAAAAACATTATTTTTGAATTTTGCAGAAATATATTTGTCATTTTCCAATTAGTATAGGTAGTACATTCATTTTTTTATTTAACAATTGGTGTAGGGAGAAGTTATAAAAAGACAGAAGAAATGGATTTTAGAATATATACAGGGTGTCCCAGAACAACGGGGCAATATTTCTGGACCATATTGTTTGGATCAAAATAACACTTAAAGTATGCAGAATTTTTTTTCTAGGAGGCACCCCTTCGAAGCCATTCGCCCTTAAAGGTGAAGTCCTGAAAAAGGTTTTTGCTGGTAACTTTCAAACTACTGTATTAAATGTTATAAAATTTGGACTGGAGACATAGTAAGAAAGTATCTGTGATCGAGTGACATACATCTTCCGTATCTTGTCTAAGAAGCCGGGGGTGGAACACCGCTAATGGGTTTCATCCTTTAACTTTTACGTTGATGCTTTTAGCGAATTTGCAATGACATATTTAAATTCCTTAAACAATTGTCTCAAAAAGAGGCACTCTTTTTTGAAACCGTTAAAATGGCCCGTTTCCGAGAAAAAAATTATACAAAGACATGGTTTATCATTTTCACTACACAAAAATGTATGTGTCTACAAGGTGCTCACTTCGAAAATTTATTGTAGCCGCTATTATCTCGGCTATTATGTTTTCAAAACCAAGTGTTCCTATATTTTCATTTCATTTTCATTCTCTCATATGTTTCATGTAGCAGTTCATATTTCATAGCCTGGCTTTTGTATAGTAAAATTGATAAGCCATATCTTTTTATATTTTTTTCTCGGAAACGGGCCATTTTAACGGTTTCAAAAAATAGTACCTTTTTTTGAGACAATTGTTTAAGGAATTTAAAAATGTCATTGCAAATTCGCTAAAAGCATCAACGTAAAAGTTAAGGCGTGAAAAGCATTAGGGGTGTTCCACCTTCGGATTCCTAGACAAGATCCGGACGATGTCATGTCACTCGATCACAGATACTGTCTTACTATGACTACAGTCCAAATTTTATAACATTCGATACAGTAGTTTGAAAGTTACCAGCAAAAAACCTTCTTCAGGACTTGACCTTTAAGGGCGAATAGCTTCGAAGGGGTGCGTCCTAGAAAAAAAATTCTACATACTTTAAGTGTTATTTTGAACCAAGCTATATGCTCCAGAAATATTGCCCCGTTGTTCTGGGACATCCTGTATATGTTCTATGGCACCTCTTATAGCAGGAAGTAAGTACAACAACTCATGTCTTTCACTGCAGTGTCCTAACGCACACGGAAATACCATGATGCATCACAAGAACCTCTTGAATGTCGTAAGTCTTATTGACAAGTTTTCTTTTGGATTAAGTTAGCCGAAAAGATCCTTGATTACCTACCTACAATAAATTGCAACCCTGTGGGCTTTGCGACGATTTTTGTTCACTTTTTTGGAAATTATGATCTATATACAGGATGTTCCAAAATTAGCCTGCCAAATCATTACCATTCCTGACTGTCAGTTTTATTCATCAAATTGCCTGGCAACAAAATTTCACTCAAAACAGAAATTTATTCGGAAAAATAAAAAAGTACTGGTCAAATTACTGTTGAAAACATGACGGACATTGTCGATTTTTACGCCCCCCGTGAACAAATAGATCAACTTCCATAATACTTGAAACAATAACATAAAAATTAACTACTCTTTCAACAGTATCTACCGTAATTTTTTTACATGTATAAACATTTGCTGCACAAGCTCGCCCGTAGACAAAACTATCGACGACTCAAGTAGTTTCAGTTCCAACGAATATTTGTTTATCTGCAACAATTTTAGTAATAAGCGAACACTCATTACCAAGGTCAAAATAACATCAGACTTTCTTATTATTGAACAGAGTGGTTTTGAAACATTTTTCGTTACTCTTACCAATTAAATTAATATTTTATTGGAGTGCGAATTGACGCTTTACCGGGCAATTTCTTTTGTAATGCCCTGTCTGTTTGCAGTTAAAACACCGCCCAGCCTCTGATCTGCGATAATATTACTTGTGAGTGAAGTAACTCTTACCTGATGGTCAACTTCCCTTACCATAAGTTCCTTCCCTGCCTTACCCATAATTTCCGCAATCGCCTCCCCGGTATGGGTAGGTAACTGTTTCGCTGAGCTCGCTTCTCTTAGACCTGGAGCTCTCTAGAGTCCGACTCCGCTCTCGCCTTTCCGACCCGGACCTGAAGTACCATCGACTCCGACTTCTCTCTCTTCGTTCCGAAGTGCGATCAGAACGTCGAACAACCCTTTTTGCCTGACATTCCCCTCTTGCCTTCTCTGCTCTCGGTTTTTTTCCACTACTCCCTGAAGTCTCTGATTTTCTACTTCTACCAAGCACACCACTCGGGACCCTCATCCCATCTCATCCTGTGATCGATGAGATCCTCGACTCTCACACCTGCGATCACTAGACCTGGGCATTTCGCACTGGGGTCCTTTTTCACAGGTTCTTTTTTTCACTCACAGCCAAGAGCAACACTACCACCACGAACTAATACTGGGTACTTTATCCCACTTCTGATGTTAATTTGTTAATTATTATAGTTTTACGCGAAAAGTAGAAAACACAAATTATAAACTTTATTCTCCTGGCTAAAATTACATCTCATTCCTTCGATATTTCAAAAGCAAGTCCTTTCCCGTCTTCCCGCCGCGGTAGTCGTTGCCTCGTTCTTATCGCAGACGTGCCTCTAACCCATAACAACTCGAGGCTCCAGGAAGGTGTTCATTCTCCGATTTATTTCTAACACTTACTGTATTAAATAATGTTTATATTCAATTTCATAATTTATTGTCATTCAAATTCCAGGGTATTTTGAGTCGATTAGGGGTTATGTCCAAAGTTTCTGTGCCCCAAAAAGAGCCGGCAACAGAAGCAGAAGAGGAAGAACCTTTGCACAGAGAAGTTCCTAGTGTGATAAAAGTTAAGCCGAGAGTTTTGCTTCCCCACGCAAAACAGGCGAATAAAAATTTGCTCTTGAAGGCCGTCGCGGATGCCCAACGAAGTATTGCGCAAACCCCCGCCGTTGGCACCAACAAGGTAAGTTCGCCAACTGCCTTTTAAATCTTTTACAGCGTTATTTCTTGTGTAGATTGATGCTCTGTACACTAAAAAGTACAAAACTAAACTTGCCGAAGACAAAAACATGTCTACTTTGAAACTTCCTGAAAAGGAAAAAAACAAAATCAAAGATATCATTTCGAAGGTTGCTAAAGTGGCCACAAACTACGATTCAGATGATAACTTAGAGTACACTCCGAAGCCTGTAAAAAGAATGCAACAGCGAGACTTGGAGTACATCCCGAGCAGCAAATTACGTCGTGTAGCGACAAATGATGCCGAACACAAGTTGACCATAAATCAAAAGTTCATCATCACTCTGGATGGCATCGAACGAACCAATTTAAAAAACACCGCAAAAGAGCAAACGGAAGATAAAACAAAACGAACACCTTCTCCGATAATCTTCGACAAAACCGCGACTTTATCAACTGTTAAGTCCAAGAAGAACATACCGGATAAATTGCCCATAGTGCACCCGTCTCCTTCGGTTAAAAACAAGGAGAGGTGTAGGTATTGGCCATCTTGTAGGCAGGGCGAGAAATGTGAATTTGTCCATCCCGCTCTGCCCTGCAAAATGTTTCCCCAGTGTAAGTTTGGAGATAAGTGTTTGTTTCTGCATCCCAGTTGTAAGTTCGAGACGTCCTGTACGAGGAGGGATTGTCCGTATAGTCACGTGCCTGCAGGGAAAGTAGTAGGTGAGGTATTAATTTGATTTTGAATTTTTAAACGTCTTTAAAAATTTCATTAAGTATTCTTCTTTTCTCTCGGTTTTCTGAAATTTAGACTTCCTTATTGCTTTAAAAATTTCGTAAACATATTTATTATCAGATTCGAACATTTGACTTCCCTTCTTCTTCTTCTACACTTCTCCTTTTGCCTTTCAGCGTCTGATTTTAGGTCTGGTTGTCTTTTATCCATCTATCCCACTTCTTCCTGTTTAAGGCCATTATACTCATCTCTGGCAGCGATTTTTCCCTGCTGTTTCCAATTTCCTCTATTCTGTTCTTCCATGTTTTCCTAGGCCTGCCTCTCTTCTTTCCCCTGCCTACCGGTGCATCATGTATCACATTTACTAGTCTCTGTTGGCTCATTCTTTCTATATGTCCATACCATTGTAGTTGTTTATTTTCTATTTTTGTCACTATACTCTCCTGTTTTGTTTGTTCTCTTATAACTTCATTTCTAATTCGATCTCTCTTTGTTACATTTTTAATCTTCCTGAGAAATTTCATTTCCGATGCTGTCAGCTGTTGTTCATGTTTCCTCTGTGTCGTCCATGTTTCGCTGGCATACATTAGTGATGGCAGAGCCACTTGATTGTATATTTTCAATTTGATGCTCTGTGATATTTCCTTTTTTCCCAAGATTGCATTAATTAACGAGTAATATGTATATTTTGGGTCATAAACAGAATGAAAGTAGGAAACCCTGGATAACAAAACATATTGTGAGTCTAATAGAGGAAAGGCGAAAATATAAAAATAGGTTAGATGAAACAGGGAAACAAAGATATAAGGCGATCAAGTGGGAAATTATTCGGGAATGTAGGAAAGCAAAAGAGCAATGGATCGATAATAAATGCAAAGAAGTGGAAGATAAATTCGAAGTAGGAAAGACTGATGAAGCATATAAAATAATTAGGAGAAATTTTAGAGAAATTGGATCTAGTACCAAAAACATTAGAAATGAGGCAGGAGATATCCTAATCGGAAGTGGGGAGAAGGCAGATAGGTGGAAAGAATATTTAGGAAACTTATATGCGGGACAGGAAGTGCAAGATATATTAGAAAGCGAAAGCAGTGTAGAGGGGGATAACCTAGGGAGTCCTATAATGAGAGAAGAGTTTGAGATAGCACTAAAAAGTTTAAGGAATAATAAAGCACCAGGTATAGATGGCTTGCAGGCAGAAATCTTAAAGTGCGCAGGTCAAGAGGTAATAGATCGTTTATTTAAACTAGTTAGTCGCATATACCTGACAGGCGAGATTCCAGAAGATTACAAACGGAACATCATAGTAGCTTTGCCAAAAAGAAAAGGCGCGGATAGATGCGAAAATTTTAGAACTATCAGTTTAACTTCCCATGCGTCAAAAATTTTAACTAGAATTGTGCAAAGAAGGATGGAGAAAAAGGCGGAAGAAATATTAGGAGAAGATCAGTTCGGATTTAGACGAAATAGAGGAACGCGCGAGGCCATTCTAGCTTTACGAGTAATTATAGAAAAAACGATAGAAAAGAGAAAGAGCGTCTATATAGGTTTTGTAGATTTAGAAAAAGCCTTCGACAACGTAAAATGGGGGAAGATGTTCGAAGTGCTGAGAAAGGTAGGGATGAAATACAGGGACAGAAGAATAATACATAATCTCTACAAAGAGCAAAAGGCAGTTATAGAATGTGAGCAGGAACAAAGGGAAGTAGATATCCGGAAGGGAGTGAGACAGGGATGTGCATTGTCACCTCTAGTTTTCAACTTATATATCGAAGAGGCGATTAATATTGTTAAGGAAAGAACAGCCTCAGGGATCAATGTACAGGGCCAAACTATTAACATGCTCAGATTTGCGGATGATATAGCAGTGTTAGCATCTAGCAAAGAAGAATTAGGAGCGGCTTTGAATGAAATGGAAGCAGTTTTGACACAGGGCTTCGGCATGAAAATCAATAAAAAGAAAACTAAAATTTTGGTATGTAGGGGATGCGAAAATAGAACTAAAATGGAAATACAAATTGGAAATGAGAAGATAGAGGAGGTCGCGGATTTCTGCTACTTAGGAAGTAAAATAACTCAAGACGGTAGGAGCACTAAAGATATAAAACAAAGAATGGCGCAGGGCCGAGTTGCGTTTAACAAAAAGAAACAACTGTTATGCTCGAGAACGGTTAATATAGAGACTAGGAAGAGACTCTTAACGTCGTATGTATGGAGTACGGCATTATACGGGTGCGAAACTTGGACAATAGGAGAAGCGGATAGAAAAAGAGTAGAAGCGTTTGAAATGTGGTGCTACAGACGCATGATGAAGATACCGTGGATAGATAAGGTTAGCAATAGGGAAGTATTAGAAAGAGTTGGGGAAAAGCGAAAGGTATGGAAAACAATAAAGAGTAGGAGAGATAGGATGGTAGGACACCTTCTAAGACACGAAGGAATAGTTCGTGACATACTAGAGTCAGAGATAGGAATAAAAAGAGGTAGGGGTAGGCCTAGATTAGACTACTGCTCTCAAATAGTTAGGGATGTAGGATGTTCTACTTTTAGGGAAATGCGTAGGTTAGCTCAGGATAGAAAAGAATGGAGGTACGCGTCCAACCAGTCTTCGGACTGAGAACCTTATGATGATGACGTGAACAACTTTAAACAATATTCAAACAAAATACCTATGTGTCTTCTATACACAAATGTTTGTACCCAGTATGAAAATTTAGTTACAAAGAATTTTATTTTTATAAATAAAAATTTTATCTTCACCCTAACTTTTAAGAGGATTAACTTTGGATAAGGGTATGTTTGGTTCAATCAGTCTATTTTGACCTCTAAATTCACTGGTAACATTTATGCTACTTCGTTCATGAACAACCTGTATATCGAAGACGCTATTAATATTGTTAAGGACAGAATAGCTTCAGGGATTAATGTACAGGGCTAAACTATTAACATGCTCAGATTCTCGTATGATATAGCAGTGTTGGATGCTAACACTGCTATATCATCCGTACAGCACTGTACGGGTGCGAAACGTGGACAATAGGAGAAGTGGATCGAAAAAGAATAGAAGCGTTTGAAATGTGGTGCTATAGACGCATGATGAAGATACCGTGGATAGATGCGAAAAGTATGGAGGACAATAAAGATAAAGAGTAGGAGAGATAGGATGGTAGGATACCTTCTGAGACACGAAGGAATAGTTCGCGACATACTGGAGTCGGAGATAATAATAAAAGAGGTAGGGGTAAGCCCAGATTAGACTACGGCTCTAAAATTGTTTGGGATGTAGTATTTTCTACTTTTAGGGAAATGAACAGGTTAGTTTGGGATAGGAAAGGGTGGAGGTACGCGTCCAACCAGTATTCGGAGTGAGAACTTCATGATGATGATTTCCATTAAACCTGGAAAGACAAAACGAGTCTTTAGCTTTGAAAATTTTCAATCCTTTTGTTGTTCAGGCGTTATCAAAATTTGGATCAATATTTATAAAGCTAAAGATATCTCAGATTATATGTTAGTATTTTTATACATGGTGAAAAATAGTTAATGCTAAACCTAAAACACCCCTTAAATGAAAACGTTTGAATGACATTTATTACAAGTAATATTGCAGAAGATGTAGAAATTATTTTCTTGAATAAAATGTTAAATTGGCTTGAAATTTGGAAAGTTGGAAACTTTTCGCAAAAAGTAACTCCACAAACATACTGCGTTAATTCATACAATATATCTACGGATTGGCAGAAATAAACTAAATATTATGCTTACTTTTGGTCACGGTTAGAATGTTTTAAACATTTGTTTAAATCACCCTGTTTTAAACACGATTTTAAACACTGTGTTAAACATGTTTTTTATAATTGTGTTTTAAACATGTTTTAAACTAAATATGAATTATCTGAATTTGATTAAAATAAAATTATTAATAATCCAGAACACTCCACCAGTCACCAGTGGCGCATCAAATTATTTCCAGCAATTTTAAATGAGGAAAAGTATATTAAATTGTTTTTTAAGTTATCATTCACAATTTACGGCGCCTCTGATTTTGGGGTGAGTGTATTTTCTTTTCGCGGTCTGTGCCGCCGCGGGGGCCTGCCCGCCGACAGAGGAAAGTGCTGTGTGTTTTTGTTTTGAGGTCGTAAATTAGGTATTGCTTATTTGATTCAGGCTTCTGCTTTTCAGGGTTAAACTGACATTTTACACTCGTGGTTTAAACAAGTTTTAAATGTTTTAAAACATGTTTTTTTTCTTCTGGGTCATAAAAAACACTTAACAAAAAAAACGTGTTTTTTTGTTTTTTTTTCAAAACCCGTGTTTTTTTCCAACCCTGCTTTTGGTTCCATACCTGTTGACAGTTTTTATGAAAATGTTGTCAATAAACTCTTAAAGATTTCGAAGATTTTCTAAGTTTGCACAATAAAAGAAATTTTGTAGCTCATGTATAGTCACAGAAAAGAAGTTGATTTCTATGTTGTAGAATTCCAAATTTAACGTGTTTCTTGATTTGAAATATCGTTTTCCATTTTAAAAAGATCGAATGAGGTCTGTATCATTGATCATATTAAATTTTTGGGTGTTTATCTGGAATACGCGTTTGCACGATCTTAACTGGGGAATCTATACGAGTGTTATATTTTGGTCAAGTAGAGTCTATAATAATTGGTTACAGAATTTGTTTCTGGGGTTTCTCTAAGAAATCTATTAAAATTTCCAGAACTCAAAAACGTATCTATAATAATTATGATGTATTATAAAACTTTACTCAAGGATATAGTGTAGATCGTACATGACTAAACTTGGAATATTGACAGTTCCATCACTTTATTACATGCCACTGGTAATGTTCGTTAAAGGACATCCAGACTTGTTTCACAAAGCCAGGGACTGTTATTCTGATAAAATGAAAATATTATTTCTTAGCGTAGCTAGGTGAAAGAAGTGTAGATTCCTTATTCATGTGGGAATGTCACGTAAACTTTTCTCATTTAATTAAATCAATGTTGGATGCATAACTCTGGCTTATAAAGATCACTTTAAAGGTAGTGCATCCTTTATCTTAGTTCTACAATTACTTAACAGATGGCAGACGCACTAAACAAACAGTTTTCAAATACCATATTTTAGAATTAATATGGGTCTATCTTCGCATTGGAGCATTTATGCAATTTTTAAATAATTTTGAATTTAAATAGGGTAAAATAGTTCACCATAATTATTTTATAGTATTTAGTGAGGTTCTGATTTCACAGTGACAATCATATTCAAGACTGACTTCAGTTTACTTCTTTATATAATTTGTAGTTAAGTCATCAACCAACAGATGGCAACATATGGATTGTATAGCGATTTTCACTTCCGTATTCTACATTATGCTTGTTTAAATAAAGAAAAGGCACAAGATATTAGGAAATTATATTTAGCAAGATATACAAAAATTAAAACAAAAAGCTTATGTACAAATTTTAATTGTTTTTCACCATTCGCCCCATTTTTCGTGCTTCTCCTCCTTAACAAATACAGGGTAGGGCTCTGGGATTTTAATGGCGTACGGTTCTGGTACAGCCACTGGATACGGCTTACCTACCGGGATTTCTACTCCTACCTTGACAGGCACCGGTACTACTTTTTCAACAGGATACGGTACAGGTTTTTCTACTTTAATCGGGTATGGCTTTGGCACTTCGACAGGGTAGGGTTTAGGCACATATACCTTAACAGGAACTTGCTCTTTGATTTTAATTGGCACATGTTTGACCACAGGGTAAGGTTCTTTAACTTTTATGTACACAGGAACTTTTTTGGTAATGGTGATGAACTTGACTTTTTCGCCTCCACCGTGCCAGTCTGTGGAGAAGACTTCCTCCAGGAGGCAAAGGATGGTACCTACCAGCGCAAAGTAACTCTGGAACAATAGAAAACAATAGTTTAACTATACAGGTAATTCTGCAAACCGCGTTTTCTTCATTTTCTGCATTCAGAGTCGTGGATAAGATATTGAGGAAATTTAAGTTACCTACTATTAATTATTAAACTGGAAAGGGGATATTGGATTCTTCGAAGCTAAAGTAGGGTGCCAAGATATTTAACAATCTACAATTTAGTCATTAAGTGTAATACATTTATGGTGAAGCTCAAATTATGCAGCAACGTGACAAACATGACTACAAAAGATGTGGGAAATGTTAACTTCTAAGCGCAGCCGCAAACGCCTTTTTATATTTTCAAACATCCTAGCAAGCATATTAAAACCTGAACTTTGTAAGGAAACATCTCAAGGTCCTCCTAAAACATTACAGGACTGTTCCACTTGACAAATGAATTTCTTGGGATAACTTATGATTTTGATGGACTATTTTTGATAACACATGATTTTACTACTCATAAAATTTCCGTACCATGGGCTATAACTGAAAATCGATTCTTAAGGAGTAAACTCCAATAACGATAAAAGTAAAAAAAGAAAAGTAACCGCTATTGGATTTGAACTTCCGTATGTCGGATTCAATATCGGCGGCGTGCGATTGAACTCTCTAATCCATTGCGACATGGCTGTCGTTTTCTTTGCACTTGTATTTAAACGAAGTTGACTCCCACGCGATATATTTTTGGAAATATTTTTGATATTTTTTGTTAAACTTTGAAAAAATATTACACAAAAACGTTCTCTGGTGCACATTATATGTGTACTCGGAATATCCTTAAAACACGTTGGGGACATAGAAATCGCAATTTTTAAATTTCCCATGTTAAACAGGATGCTTCAGGATTCCCGGGACACACGGTAAACAATTAATCAAACATACATACACTAAATAAAAGACATAGCTGTTCGTATGTTCAATTTATATAATTCGTTAACATGTATTATACGCTTACCAATTAACCGCAGCCATGTGTTTTTCGAATTCTTCTTCATTATCACTGGAATAGGTTTTTTCCATATCTGTCAGTATTTTTTTAACTTCAATCACTTGATAATTTTGTTTATTGTACAGAAATATACGTATCCATAGATACACACATAATTTCAATGTGAAAGGTGCGTTGCGCAGAGGAACGTAACGTCTCACTTTTAGTTAACGCTGTTAACGCGAAATATAACACATGATTTTACTACTCATAAAATTTCCGTACCGCGGGCTATAACTGAAAATCGATTCTTAAGGAGTAAACTACAATAACAAACAACGATCCCCGCGACCCGCTGGCCAACGAACGTGTAGGCTTCAAAACAAAATCAGCTGTTGCATAAAGACGCTATTAGGTCCAGTCTATAAGTCTTTGATAAAGACAGCATTTGCAGTGTTTGTTCGTTCTTAAATTTGTTGAATCATTTGATTTAATATGGAAAAACCTAATATTAAATACTCCAAATATTGCTTAGTGCCGAAATGTGAATCAACGCCTATTCGAACACCAGGAAAGGTATTTATTTGACTGCCAGTGGGATCGACGTTTAGCAGATTGCCACTTAATTACTGAATTTATAAATTTTTCTTTGAGTTGTGCCAGTTCCAAAAACTTTAAATTTCCAAATTTTGTGAAATTTCTGGCAGTTTTTTTAACACATAAAACTTGTATTTTTTATTCGACGTTTCGCCCCCGTTTGGGGGCTTTGTCAAGAATATTTATTTAAACTTGTAAAGATATGAAAAAATATAAACGTAAATTATTTGACAAATTTTTTTAAAATATAAAAAATACAAGTTTTATGTGTTAAAAAAACTGCCAGAAATTTCACAAAATTTGGAAATTTGAATTTATAAACAATTTATATTTTGATGTAGTTGGACATTTTCGTACATAAACCATCTGATAAATACACATTTTGGTATAAAACTGACATTCGCGTGTACCCTATTATCAAGTGATTGAAGTAAAATAATCGTTTGTAAGGAGTTAACTCCAGTCATGCGTCGGAGCTGACACACACAAATTTTTTTTCTCAAAGACTTTATGATCAAATGATTCGCAACTGGGTTAATTCATTACTGGGAGTATTAGTACGTAAATTAAGTTGTATTACTTCTCTAAAGTTCCTGCACACATATATGAAAAGAAACATTTTAGTAGTCACTGGCCTTATTAGGAACATGGTCATGAAACATGGAACAGGAACATGGAAAAATTGCAAAATACGTAGTAAAAATTGACTAAGAAACATGAAAAAAGTATTAATAAATATCCGTTACAAAAATACCAATTTTAAACTTTATGCAAATTGTAACAAAAAAATACATTTTTTCAACAAAATGCTACAACAAACTTTTCATTTTTACCTCGTTTAAGAGGCTGCTTCTTATTTGCCTTTGGCATCGTTTTACTTTTCTTTGGTGTTGATGCTTGAACTGAAATTTTCTTTAGTTTTGCTGTTTGAAATAAGTTTTTGATCACTACCTGGGCCGATGAATTCAATGCTTTACGCCTTGGCTTGACCGAAGTTTTTATTTTAGGTGCTGGAAGTAATTCAGTGAAACTGGAAGACGTGTTCAACATTTCATAGTCTTCTGGTGAGCTGTGTTGGTTTCTTGACTAAGGTTCAGGTAACTCATGGCCGTCGTTTATCCCAAAAGGTAATTTGGGAAACTGAAGTGAATTTCGGAGTTCGCGTGAACAAGAAGGTCCAGGTGAATTATGTTGGGCGTTCGACACAGAAGGCAATCTAGAGGAATTTTGAGATGTCCTCTCGCGATACACAACGAGCGGTACTATTTCGAAGTTTGACCAGTCAGACTCTGATTGGTCATTTACAATACCTTCAGCAGTAGGATCTTCATTATCACTGTTACCATCCTGTTGATCTTGTTGGTCAATAATTGAAGCTTCTTGTAATGCCCTCTCCGTCAAAGTGCGAAAGCGGTATCTGGTATCATATCTAGATTGAAGGGATATATCCTCGTTGCTCGGAACCCTGACATCAATTTAGCTGGGCCAGATTTCGCTAAGAATGCTCCCAAATCTTCCTTTCGTAATCTTACTTTCAGGTTCTTGCATCCAATACTTTAGCATTTCCTTGTCCCAAAAATGTTCAAATGATCGGAACACACTCTTATCGAGCCATTGCAGCCCGTGTGTTGTATTACTAGGGAGGCAAAGAAGAGTCATATCGAGCGATTCTGCACAATCTACAATATTAGCGTCTAAGTGTGGGGCCGCTCCGTCAAATATCAACAATGTCCAGCTGCCTTGTACATACAAAAATGATCCAACCACTTGACAAAGGTCGCTGCGGTCATGCTGCCTATTGCTGTCATTTCTATCGACGTTCCCGGCGGTATTGAATCAATCCATTCTGGCTTCTTTCCACATGCGACCACAGTAACATTCTCAGCGGGCTCTGATGCGATAAGATGGACCGTTTTCGTTCCTCTTCTAGCAAGAACTTGTTGCTGATGGTGGAGAGTGAGATGGCATCTTTTCTCATCCATATTGTAAATAAATTGTCGCTGATTTGCAAGATTTAAATCTATCAAAACTTGCTTCAACTTTTGAAAATAATCACTTACGATGACTTTATTTACTTGTTGGGCCCTTGCCGGATTCATCCACTGAGCTTTTCTCCGAGCCACTTCGTGGTGCCTGTGTAGAACAAGCTCATCCATTTCCGCCCTGCCAATCTAGTATCTTGAGAAAAAGTATGCTTCAAACCATTTTCTTCGGCAAAAGTGAAAACGCTTCGACGGAGGACTTGGTTAAAAGACTCCTACACGGCATAATTTTCTTTTGGTGCTCCCAGTCCTAATATATGGTTTCTTAGTGTTCCACGGGAAATGTCATATTGTTTGGATCCTACGAAAACGTGCATCCCATCACGAACTGATCCCAACGCATGCTGCAATGCCTCTTCGAACCACAAGGCTCGTTTCAGGCAATCAAATGAAAAATAACAAAACAAATCGGTTCTAAAGAGAATTGTTCAAGATAAGGCCACTGCATCTATTAAAGCCACTTGACATTTCTTATGTGGCTTTATTAAGAGCAATACCATATCGTACAAAAAATATAAAATCAATTAAAATTGCAAATTCTTAATAATTGTTCACTTACCTTGACGACCAAACGAATAACTGTACTCCTTCCAGACAAACGAAGACAACAATTTCTATCCTACAACCTTATAACGTATACTTAACCGCTAAAAATTCAGATCGGTACATTGCCACCTAGCGGTCATCATAGAAACCCCAAAATGTTTTTTTTCACAAAGTATTACAGATACTTGTTCATGTAAGATGGTTAAATTCAGCATTTGTGTGAAATTTGACTAAAAACGGGTATTGGCCTTATTAGGTACGTGGCCTTATATGGTGCAGGGACCTTATTCCATGAATTCATTTTGCACTGGTCACAGAATTATGCAACAGCTGCAGTCGAAACAAAAATATCCTGATTTACTTGTATTGGCATTCCATATTCCAAAAATCTGTTAACTTGAACTGTGCAAGCTATAATTGGACCACTAAAGGAGCACCAATGAAGCACACCAAATACGAACATAATTATCTTGAAATATTTTTTGAAAAAATTTTGCAAATGTGGAAACATGAGGGTAATGTGGAAACGGCAAGTATTTCGACTGCAGAGAGCTTCACTCTAGCGGCGATTGCCGTAAACAGTCACTCTCGTTCCTATTCGTCACGGCGCAGCGCTAGAAATCAGTCGGGCATTGTAGTTAATGGTGGTGCATCGATTTCTGTTTCGTGATTTTTGTAAAGTTTTTGGAGGTAAGTTTGTGGTATTATTTAGTCCAAGTTATCATAGAGGTAGCGTAATGTGTATTAGGGTATTGGGAAAGGGAGTTATAGGGAGTTATATTGTTGGATTTCAATGAATCATAAGCTAACGTTTTCTTGACTTAACCCGGTAACTTCGAAACATGTGGATGAGGGCAATGTGTTGTAATTTTAAAAACGAATAATGTTTCCTATGAATAAAAACATATTATAAAAAGAATATAATGCTTGAAGTTCAATACTCCAACATCTTTGTATGTTTACACATTGATTTACTGTAATTTTAGGACGTTTCCACATTACGAGCACTTTTTTCAAAAATCGAAAAATGTAGTAAGTTTGCCAAATATTTTTTTATTTTTTAAGTACATGGTTTTTGCACTTGTGACTTATGGTCTCCTATTTCTAACATTATAAGGCATTTTAAGGCAATTTTCCAGGTTAAAATAATAATTAACTGATTTTTTACAAATTAAAACCAAACTGGGTTTCCACATTTGCACCACCTCCTATACCATTTATCCCGGATTTCATGATAAAAATCATTATTATTTTGGGAACTTCTGCCACAGATTAAATCAGGGAACTAACTATTAATTTTGCTGTTAATTTTGGGGAGCAGTAAATTATATTCACTTAATATCTTACCAAGGTTCTCATTTCTTCAATATTTTCGCTGCCCAAGCCTCTGAAGCATGACAAACTAAAACTAACAATGATGGATACTTTTACTTCACTTATATTTATACCACAGGATTTTCTTGAAACAAAATATATCTTGAGCGATATTACATAATTGCAGATTATGTTATTAAAAATGTTTGAAGGAAGCTAGGAAGTATATTCGTTAAGTTACAAAAAAACTGCATTTGTGGCCGACTTTTAGATTTTATTCTGTTTGAACGACACTCACTCATTATGAATTTTACTTTCGATTCATGTGGAACAACACTTCGCTAAACATTATATAATTTTGTGTTTATTTATTGACTGGCGGTCTACTTTTGGAACGGTATATAAAGTGATATCAAAAAAGTCTGGCTCTTGTCTGTTTTGGTGCTTAAATCAACATAGGCGAATATGTTTGTAGAAAACGTTTATTAGTTCATTTAAATACATCATTTTTTGTGATGGGCTATGCCATCAGAATGCCCCACTGTATGCAACTCACACCCGTGTCCCTCCCCACTGGCTCCTCCTCCAATACCCCCAGCACATCCACCAGCACCCCCTAATCCATTTCCACCGCCTGCTCCACCTCCAAGATCAATCGGAACTTGCTGCCTTACAATATTAACTTCTGGTACTGGGACTGGATATGGCCTATTCACGGGTACTGGATAAGCCCTAGGGACTGGATAAGGCACGTTGTATGGTACTGGAACACCCACTGGTACTGTAAAACGTAATGGTACCGGATTGTCTACGTGGTAAGGGATTGGTCTATCAACGTGCACAGGATATGGCCTCGGTACTGTTACTGGATACGGTTGGTCAACTTGGACTGGTATTGGTACTCTCACTGCGTATGGAACTGTTTGTTCTACTGGTACTGGTACTTGGTAGGTTATAGTTCTTGTGTTACCACCAGCTCCACCAAAACCACCAGCTTCTCCAAAACCATTTGCTCCTCCGAAACCGTGCCCATTCAAACCATGCCCACCTAGTCCACCATGGAAATGGTGTTTATCAAAAGCATGATGAGAACCATATCCTAGTAGCAGATTACGTTTTGTTTTCGTGGTTTCTGTTTCAGTTTTATTGCACTTAACAGTGGTTGCAATTAAAACGAAGCAAGTAATCTGCAAACAAATACATTAGCACCTATATAACAGCAAATTAATTTTATGAACTGTTGACTTACTAAGTATATTGTATTCATGGTTGTTGTTGTGATCTGACTGATGCCATGTTAACAATTTTTAAGTCTTTTATATTAGCGGCCATTGTTGTCGAAAGACACAAGAAATTAATCGGAATACACGATTTTGTTAGAAGTTGTAGGCGAGAAATGCTTTTCACGGTAATAACTGAATAATCGGTTTGTCACGTTCAATGATTTTCGTATCATGTAGAGCACGTATGAAGTTTTTGCGGAATATGTCTTATTTGTCAATTTTTTGGGCGGAAATGAAAACGAAGAAGAAGCATATTATTGTATCATGAACAAATAAGAAATTTTCAACAAAGGGAATATTTTTTATATTTTTGCCTGAAAGGCCTGAAAAGTCAGATAGCTTTTAAACTAGGTAGTTTTTTAGATTTTGGGGTTCTGAATAATATACTTACTAGATTTTTAAAAATCTAGCCTTTGACGCTGGCGCCGCCATATTGAAAAATGACAACAAGAAACAGTTTCTTTCAAAATATTTCATTTCGATGCACCCTTTGACAAAAATAGTTGGTATAGGAACATAATTTCTAGCGGCTGTCAATCGTGAAAATTTTCATGTTTGCTATAAGAAAAAAGTTGCTAAGAATGTAAGAAGTTTTTCATTATTGCATGTTTAGAATGTGCATGGGAAACCGTAGCCCACTGGTTTCGTCTTTTTGTGACTCATCAGTACGGTGCTTTGCCCCATACACTCGAACCATGCAATATTGCTTGCTGTATTATGTACAGGGTGTCCTATTTTTGTTGTGATTTGGGGGTTTTTCATAGAAACTTCAGAGATAGAGCCTTGGGGTTTTCACGAACCTGAGCTACTTTCTTGGAGAATAATAGAAAGTTGAAACCAGAATTTGGATATCCTTTTTAATTTTCGGGAAAAAAATAATTTTTATTTTTATCGATTTTCAAAAATTCTCTACAATTCTTTTTGTAATGAGCAGACTAAAGCTGTTAAGATTGATTCCTATAGAACTTTTTCCAAGAAATTCAGTGGCGAACGTAGTTTTTTTAGGGCGCGTATTTTTTAAGTTATGACATAAAGCTGAATTTTTTAAATGGAAACCACAACAGTTCGAAAGGTCTTTTTAAGCTATCAAAATATATATAATGTTACATCACGATAAGCTGGATGGCTAACTATGTTTCACTGGGCGTTAGTAAATATTGTTGTGTAATGTGAATATTACATTGTTAGATAATTTGGATGTAGGGATATGGATTTGTTATTTAAAGCAGTGGGTAATACAGTTTTGAATTGAACAGTCGCGTTTAATTTGATATCACCTAACATTTCAGAAGTGGGATTAACCCTGCCGCAATGAGTGATAATGAAAGTGAGAGTGTAAATGAAGTGCCGCGTTTTCAACGACAGCAGTTTGAAAGGAAACGAAAGAGGTGTGTTCAAGAAGATAGCTCCAGCAGTGACGAGGAGTTATCGACACGCAGAAGAGGGAATGGCGATAGTGATGAAACCTCTAGATCTAAAAAGTTAAACGACCTCCTTGAGCGAAAGTTGAACGAAATTCTGGACAAACGTAAGCAAACGGGAGTGAGTAAGGGTGCTTTGGATAAAACACCTCGTAAGTTGGCTCTGGAAAACGATTTGGTAGCGAAGTTTTACCCCGAAAAGAACGACGTATCCGCTTTAAGTTGGTTGCACAAGATAGACCAATTAGGTGAAATTCATGATTGGAATGATGCTGCAAAGTCGTTCTATATGCAGTGTAAGCTTTCTGGAATTGCAAAGGTATGGTACAATGGACTTTCGAATTACAATTTGTTTTGGGACGAGTGGAAAGACTCACTTTTACGTGCATTCCCGAGTCACGAAGATTTTGCCGATGCACTAAAGCAAATGCTAAATAGAAAAAAGTCCGCGTCGGAATCTATGATGAACTACTTTTACGCGAAAAACATTGCAGTGAAAAAATGTGAAATATCTGGTGTTAATGCGGTATCCTGCATTATTGACGGATTACCTAATCATGTCCCAAGGGAACGCTAAGGCGGGTAACTATGAAAACCCCGAAGACTTATTTTACAATTTCTTAAGCAAATTAGAGTCTACTGAAGTGTCTCGTGCAGTGCCGCCGAAAAGTTTGTCTAATGTTGCTCTGAAAAGTGCGCCGGGTTTTCAGAATTCGAGGGACCACAAAGTCTCTAAATTATCCGCCTGTTTCATTTGTGGCAAACCAGGGCATATGGCGAAAAATTGCTATCACAGAACGCCATCGGGACCGAAGATATCAATGGGTGCCAGTACTTCAACGGGTTATCAGAAACCATTACGACCTTGTGGGCATTGCGGGAAATCTGGCCATAGTGAGGACCGATGTTGGCATAAACATGGAAAAGTCGACAACGTACGGCAGGTGATAGCACACAGGCAAGTACCAAACAATTTATACAATATTCCAGTCACTATAAGAGATCACATTTTTTATGGGTATTTGGACACTGGTAGTGAGCTTAATATAGGTCACATATCAGTGTCACGTAAATTATCTTTGCCATTGCAAAAACCTGACGTAATTTTGCGATCCTTTTCGGGTGGGATAACACACGTTAGGGGAGTATGTAAAAATGTTACACTTACGATTGGTGATGTCACAATTACGAGTGACATTGTGTTTGTGGATAGTTGCATGCGACCTGACGTAATAGTCGGACAACCGATTTTAAACAATAAGTGTACCAAACTTGATTCATGATAATTGCGTAAAGCTATCTGCTGTTTCGCAACCTACGTTGTGTGAACATAGCAAACAAGATGATCATGTAACAGTATTAAAGATATTTTCTTGTAAATCAGGGTATGTGATGCCAGACCGATGTATTCGGGTGGCAGTAAATGTTGAAACCAATGATTTTGTCTACGTAAATGCTACTGTTCGTGCAATTAATTCAGGATATTACAACATTCAGAGCTGTATCATTAAAGGACCAGATGCCATTCTTAACATGAACAATATGAGTAAACGAATTAAAATGTGGGAGTATGAATAAGGAACTTTTAGGGATACTCTACAAACTCTTGGATAAATACGACAATTGTTTCGCCAGTGGTACAACTCAGTTAGGTTTCAGCAGCTCTGTCAAATTGGACATAAATTTAACAACAAATAAACCGGTGTACTATAGGCCCTACAGGCTATCGGAATTTGAGAAATCGATTGTTCGGGATAAAATTTCGGATCTTTTGGAAGGGGGAATAATAAGAGAATCGAATTCATGTTTCGCAAGTCCAATAGTACTTATAAAGAAAAAAAAGTGGCGATTACAGGTTATGCGTGGACTATAGACAATTGAATTCGATAACTGTTAAGGACCGTTATCCGCTTCCAAATATAGAAGATCTGTTGGGTCGATTAAGGGGAAAGAGGTATTTTTGCACACTTGACATGGCCCAAGGGTATTATCAGGTTCCGGTCAATCAAGATTCTGTTCACAAGACTTCGTTCGTCACTCCGGAAGGTCAATACGAATTCTTGCGGATGCCTTTCGGGCTGTGCAATGCTCCGGCCGTTTTTTCGAGAATGATAGGTAATGTACTAGGGAAACTACGTTACGACAAAGTTATTGTATACTTAGACGATCTTTTACTACCCTCGTACACTATACAAGAAGGGCTTGTATTGTTGGAAACCGTCCTGAAATTATTTAGCGAGGCGAATTTGCGTTTGAATATAGACAAGTGCTGTTTTTTCGAAACCCGAATTGAATTCTTGGGACACGAAGTCAGTCAAGATGGTATTAGGCCAGGCAGACAAAAGATTGAGTCGGTGGAAAAATTTAGAGTTCCTACTAATGTGCACGAATTGCGTCAGTTCCTGGGTCTAAGTTCATATTTTCAGCCGTTGACCCAGCTACTTCGTAAAAGTGTCACATGGTGTTGAAGTGAAGAACATGAAAAGGCTTTCCAAAAAATCAAACATAGGCTATGCGAAAGACCAGTTCTAACAATATACGACCCCCACGCTCGCACGGAGCTACACACTGACGCAAGTAGTAAGGGACTAGCTGGCATTCTTCTGCCGGAGGAGCAGGGCTCTTTAAAACCTGGTGCATATTACAGTAGGGCTACCACCCGAGATGAAAGTATGTATCACTCCTTCGAACTAGAGACGCTGGCCGTCGTAGAATCTATTAAGAGATTCAGAGTGTACCTAGACGGAATCAGCTTCAAGATCGTAACGGTTTGTAGCGCGGTTCGCGCCACATTCCTGAAGAGAGATTTGCTTCCCCGAATAGCACGCTGGTGGTTATTAATCCAAGGATTTGATTTCACTATCGAGCACAGACCAGGAACAAAGATGCGGCACGTTGATGCTCTAAGCAGAAATACTGTAGCGCAAGTAAGTATCATCTGTGAGTTTGACTGGCTGATGTGCCTACAAATGCAGGACGATGATATTCGATTAATACGGAATAAATTAAGAAGCGATACGTGTGATAAAGATATTCGACAAAACTATAGAATAAAGGACGACAGGGTATACAGGCTGACAGCCGATCAAAACCTTAAGCTTGTTATTCCGAAAGCGGCACGATGGAACATATTAAGAAAGTATCATGATGAAATTCGACATGTAGGACTTAAACGGTGCGATCAACTGATCAAAAGCAAGTTTTGGTTTAAGAAAATGACGCAATTTATAAGAAAATATGTGAACGCTTGCATGGATTGTGCACACAAACGAGGAAATTACGGTAAAAAAGAGGGTTACCTTCATCCCATACAGAAGCCCAGAGAACCTATGCACACTTGGCATATTGACCATCTGGGGCCGTTTGGTACAAGTAGCGAAGGTTGTAATTACGTATTTACCATAATCGACGCATTTGCAAAATTCATTTTAGCGAGACCCACCAAAACGACCAATACACGAGAGGTGGTAAAGCATCTCAAGGATCTATTTAGCCTCTTTGGAGTGCCAAAACGAATTATATCTGATTGGGGTACGGCATATAAGAGCAAATCGTTCAAAGAATTTGTCGCGGGACATCAGATCAAACATGTTTTGAACGCAGTTGCTTGCCCACGAGCCAATGGACAAGTGGAACGGTTCCACAGGACGCTCTTAGAAGCCATATGTACAAGCACTGATGACGAGAGGGAGTGGCAAAATGTCCTTCCGAACGTAGTGTGGGGTATCAACAATACTATTTGCAGCAGTACACTCCGCATAAACTGATGTTCGGGTTCGAAAGGAACAGACATGCGGATCTGGGCGATGATGAAATTCCTGCGGGGCCGTCACTTCGGTCAGTTAGACATCAAGCGGGCCAAAAGTTAGATAAAGTATCCGCATCAATGAAAAAAGTCTACGACAACAAGCGTAAAAAGCCTCGTCAGTACAAGAGGGGTGATTTAGTGTTGTGGAGCAATGCTGGAAAAGCAGATAAGGAAAGTTCGAGAAAGACGAAGTTAAAGTATGGAGGTCCCTATAAAGTATGTAGGGAATTCGGAAACGATAGATATGAAATAATAGCCATGAAAGGAATGAAGGGATATAGAAAATTTAAAGCTGTAGTTCCTGTAGATGCAATGCGGCCGTGGAACGGAACGGAGGCGTAATTGAAGAGAGCTCAGCCAGTGACAGCGAGGTAGACAGTACTGAAGAACTCATCGATTTATTAGAAGGTTAACTTTCGGCAAGATAAATTTTGTTTCTCATGTGTAGGGTTTTGATAAAAATAAGGCACTATTAAGGTGACCATAAAAATGGGGCACTATTAAGGTGACCATAAAAATAGGGCACTATTAAGGTGACCATAAAAATGGGGCACTATTAAGGTGACCATAAAAATAAGGCACCGTTAGGGTGACCATACAAATAAGGCACTATTAGGGTGACCATAAAAATAAGGCACTATTAATGTGACCATAAAAATAAGGCACCGTTAGGGTGACCATAAAAACAAGGCACTATCAAAGGTGACCATAAAAATAAGGCACCGTTAGGGTGACCATAAAAACAAGGCACTATCAAAGGTGACCATAAAAGTAAGACACTGACGCGACCACAAACCAGGGTACTGAAGAGATGGTGTATTGTTAGATGTACCTCAGTAGGCTGGTTATCCTCACTAATCTCTTACGTGGCTACGGTACCACGTATTATCTTTATTTGTTCTAGGAATAGACTACAGTCAAGGACAGCCGGAAGAGTTCGGGGTTCGCGGTATGGTGAGGGCACCAATTCGCAGGAAGGCCGAATGTTACATCACGATAAGCTGGATGGCTAACTATGTTTCAATGGGCGTTAGTAAATATTGTTGTGTAATGTGAATATTACATTGTTAGATAATTTGGATGTAGGGATATGGATTTGTTATTTAAAGCAGTGGGTAATACAGTTTTGAATTGAACAGTCGCGTTTAATTTGATATCACCTAACAGTATATACTTTTATATTGTTATTTCAAAAAACGGAAAAGATTTTGGTACTTTTTACCTTTAGAAAATATAAGATAGGTAGGTACATACAAGATACCTGTGATTTTATGTTAGCAACTTTGAATAACAACTGAAATAAAAGCAACAAAAACAGCAAAAACAGCAAAACAAACAAAACAAACAAAAACAAGAAAAACAACCAACAACAAAATTATAGGAACTGCTCAAATTGATTGCCATGTTTTTCAACACATAATGTACCTACATCTTTTAGTTAATAGATTGATGGCATTAATTAAAAAAAAAGGATGGGCTTGCAAATATCGGAAAGCTGCATGTGTTGCCTCTGATAGCTTTGCTTGATTGTTGTATCTTCGTATGTATGTATATGTTTTCTTTTAAAAATGCCCAAGCAAAAAAGTCTAATATACTCAGATCCGGTGATCTTGCAGGCCACAATATAGGTCCATTTGTACCCAACCGTCTACCCGGAAAATGATTTTCTAAATAATTTCTAACTATTGCAGAATTGTATGCAGGGCACCATCTTGTTGGAAATATACCCTGTTTATGTTTATTAACGGAACATTTTCCATTATCGCCTCTGCGTTAATATTCAATAAATTAATGTATCTCAACCCTGTTAAGTTTCCATCAAAAATTTGGTATTCTGGTTGACCACCCAAAATAAAACACGAAACGTTAAATCCAAAACGTCCGTGCCTCTGACGTTCAAATGTTTGGTGCTGATTTGTATCAGACCAGTGACGCACATTATGCATGTTAAATAATCCTACGCTGCTTATGTGAGTTTCATCTGTCCATATGACAGACCGTCCAAATAAGCAGGTTCGGTAATTTTCAAATTTCATTAAAATTGATAGAGTTTATTATACTGAAGGCAGTTATGTTGTTAATTTTTGTTAAAAAAAATTCCTTCGCCTGGTGAAGCCGTTGCAAAGTTTTCCGTCGGTGCGAGGCTAGAAATCGTACCTTGCAGCGAGAGTAGGCCGCGTGACGTCAGAACTTAGTATAACATACAATTCCCAGCTTCAGCGCGCAGTAGTCCCATAAGTATTATGAATATGCATGTATAGTTAAATTGTTAAATATTATTGACTGGTTCTAACTGGTGTTTTCTGTTTTGTACCCAGACTAATACATCGTACAGCACACCAATAAAACGGAAAAAGTGGTTCGTTGGAGCCAGAAGGAAAATCGGTCAGCATTATCGATATTTTCGCGAGTTAGTTTATCATTGCAAAAGTTTATAAAATTATAAAATTTATAAAATTTATAAAATTATAAAATCGAACATAATGTACTTTATCGACAGTTTTCTGGGACCCCTTGGTACTTGGTAACGTGTTACGGTTAGCATAATTTGAAACAGGATGCTAGGAGCATGACGGAGCCAAATACTGAATCGCCGTAGCGTTCCCTCTCTGAACTAAAAAAGGAAATTTTATTAACTATTTTACAATAATAATTAAATAGTACGTCATCATAAAGTTCTCTTTTGAAGACTGGTAGGACGCGTACCTCCATCCTTTCCCTGAGCTAGCCTACGCATTTCCGTAAAAGTAGAACATTCTACATCCCCAACTATTTGAGAGCAGTAGTCTAATCTGCTCCAACCTCTACCTCTTTATTCATACCTCTGACTCTAGTATGTCGCGAACTATTCCTTTGTGCCTCAGAAGGTGTTCTACCATCCTACGATCCTATCCCCCATTCTTTATTGTCTTCCATACTTTTCTCTTTTCCCCAACTCTTTCTAATTCCTTCTTATTGCTAACTTGTCTATCCACGGTATCTTCAACACCCGTCTGTAGCATCACATTTCAAACGCTTCTACTCTTTTTCAATCCGCTTCTCCCATTGTCCAAGTTTCGCACCCATAGGTATAATTTCGTACTCCATACATGCGTCTTTAAGAGTCTCTTCCGAGTTTCTACATTAACCGTTCCAGAATATAGCAGTTGTTTCTTTTTGTTAAACAAGTACCTACCTAGTACTTACGTAGCGTAGTTTTTTGATTCGCGTGAGGTGTATTTGTTTCCGTTTTTTTAAAAAAATTCCAATCCGTTATAAAACTGTTAACTTGATAACTTGTCAATTACTTAGGTATACATACCTACCTACATAAATGAGTAGGTATGTATTGTATTGTATTAGAGAATATAGGTAGGTACCTATTTTACAAACAGAAGTAAGCAGGTATCTACAATCTACATACCTACTTATACTGAATTATAAAAGGCATGTACAGTTAATAAATTGTTGACTTTGTTTTACTTATACCGGTCTGCCTTTACACTACTGTTTTGTGGTTGAATGAAATTGGGGTTAGATGCAAGAATCGCACACCATTTCCACATTTACCGGGACATTTACCTACCTACTACATAAATATGGCAAATTATGTGAATCGGACTTTTGATACCCTTGTTGCATCATTATATCGATTATGTTGTCTTTGTTTTATGTTTCCTTGACACCTTACTTTAAAATTCACGCTCGAAATAGTCCCAATAAGTATGTTATGAGATAGGTACCGCTTCACGGGAATTTCAAGAGAAGTGGGAGGAGCGCCTTACTAATCTCTGACGTCAAACCAATAACAAAGCGAACTAGCATGTGGGCGTGATAAGCTAATTTCTTTCGCTTATTAGGACGCAAAAAAATTTTTTAGAAAAAAAAGTTCGCCCTAAATCAATTACAATAACAATTTTCTGTCATATTCATGCCAAAAATAGGTAATTTATTTTTCTCCGAACCTCCCTATTCTGGATTTTCATGAATTTTATTTAAATACCTACCACCTACAAAAATTAAGCCTTCTTTTTTGATCTCCCGGGAAGACATGGTGAATAATTTGAATTTTATATGGCCTATATTTGCCTCTTTCAATGTTTTTCGAACTTTTGATTTGGAAACACCAACTTGTGATTCGATTTCGCGACAAGAAGTTTTTGGTGTCGCCTCAACCAACGATAAAACATTTATTTCTTCCTCTTCCTTATTTTCTTCATTATAAATTTTGTTTCTAGGTTTATTGAATGACCCATAGTGAATTAAATTTGATTTTAATCTCGAAAACAGGATTTTGCTTGGTTGTCTTCTTTCTGGGTATCCAAATTTAATAAATCGATGGATAGGTATTATACTGAAAATGGGTAACTAGGATTTTTTTGTGTACCTGTTGGAATATAGATCCATTGATTCATTTACATTCTCACGACATTCATTGAAAACAGCAATTATGTCGTATTTTTCGAAATTTTGATAATTTTGAAGTGCCATTTATGTATACAGGGTGTCTCTAAAATGCCTGTACAAAAAGCTACCACATATTGTTTAGACCAAAATAAGTCTATTTAACCAAATTTACCTATATCCAAAATTCCTTTGTTTAGGCGCTAGAGGGTGTCAAAGTTCTTAAAAAAATTTTAACTTTTCATAATAACAAAAAAAGTCTTTTAGTTATATGAATTAATTTTGGCCTGCGAGTTTGTACTTCAAAAGACTATTTTTGGTACTGATTCTTTGTTCTCTGTTGTTACGTTAATTGTCAATAGTGGGTCATCCACATCTTAAGACGTTCATATCTTTTTTTAAGTTTTGTTAATGTTCACCGAAATTTTGTGGCTTATAGCCACTTTTATTCTGATCATTTGTTGTCTCTTATTCGATTTCGCTATCTATCATAGTTTAGGCAGCAGAAATTGTTTTATTTTCCAATGCGTCGTACAGTGTAGCTATGATGCTAAACGTAGTAGGCTCATCTAACGTTATCACAATTTGACTAATAAAAACTAGACAAGTATTGTAATAATTATTGCAACTAAATCTAAAATTTGAAGAAACAAAACATTACAATGAGACAAAACACTACAATAAATGTTCAAAATGTCTACCATTTTCACGCATACAGAGATCAATGCGACGTAAAAAATTAAATTGTACTCTTTGCATAACGTCAATGTCATTTTTCAGTGTATCTATGGCATTTTGTATGCACCTCCACAATTCTTGTACTGTATTTATAGGCCTGGAGTACACCGTTGTTTTTAGGGCTCCCCATAAAAAATAATCTAATGGCGTTATGTCGGGAGAACGTGGTGGCCAGTTTATCGGAGCATCATTCCCTCTGCCTATCCACCTATTTGGATAATGTGCATTTAAGAAATTGCGAACATTTAAGGTGAAATGTGGTGGTGCCCCATCGTGCATAAACCACATTTCTCGACGAAGTTCCAATGGCAGATCTTCTAATAAATCTGGCAATGTATTCTGAAGATGCTCCAAATAAGTTTCACCATTTAATCGCTCCGGCAACATGACGGGTCCAATAATATGATTGTCGATTATTCCTGTCCAAACATTAATTTTAAATTCGTGCTGGTAATGCGTTACTTTAATGGCATGTGGATTTTCATCTGCGTAGACATGTTCGTTGTGTAAATTAGTTACACCCCTTCTTGTAAAACAAGCCTCGTCTGTGAATAAAATGGTTCTGGTAAAATTAATATTGTGTGCTCTTCGCTCGTTAATGAACTGACAGAATCCGAGCCGTAAATCAGGATCAAGCTCTAAGAGATCTTGCACTGGTTGAAGATGATACGGATGGAGTAGTTGCTCTTTCAGAACTCTGTGGACGACATCCTTGGATACTCCTACTTCAAGACCCAAGCGTCTGGTACTTAATGTTGGATCTTCTGCAACCCTTTCCAAAATCTCGTCTTCAGTATCAGCAGTTCTTACTGTTCGCTCACGTCCGTGGTCCACAGTTGAAGGTGCAAAACTACCTGTTTCCCGAAGACGTCTCTCAATAGCGGCAAAAGTTTGATGGTTCGGCACCCGACGATTTGGAAATTTTTCTCGGTACACTCTGACAGATTCGCGCCCATTCCCTTGACAAAATCCATATACCATTAACATATCCGTAAGTTCTACATTAGTGTATTTTCCGGCCGTAATAAAGAAAATTACAAAATTCAACAACGATTTACACAGCGTCTGCTGTTGGAACTGACAGTTTGATTAGATTTTGAAAGGTGGCAAAGCCCTCTTACTTAATTGCGATTTTTGTGTTGACAATCCAATGCCACTGTGATAACATTGGATGAGCCTACTACGTTTAGCATCATAGCTACACTGGACGACGCATTGGAAAATAAAACAATTTCTGCTGCCTAAACTATGATCGATAGCGAAATCAAATAAGAGACAAAAAATGATCAGAATAAAAGTGGCTATAGGCCACAAAATTTCGATGAACATTAACAAAACTTAAAAAAAAATATGAACGTCTTAAGATGTGGATGACCCACCATTGACAATTAACGTAACAACAGAGAACAAAGAATCAGTACCAAAAATAGTCTTTTGAAGTACAAACTCGCATGCCAAAATTTATTCATATAACTAAAATACTTTTTTTGTTATTGTGAAAAGTTGAAAAATTCTTAAGAACTTTGACACCCTCTAGCGCCTAAACGAAGGAATTTTGGATATAGGTAAATTTGGTTAAAAAGACTTATTTTAGTCTAAAAAATATATGGTAGCTTTTTGTACAGACATTTTAGAGACACCCTGTATAATATTAACAAAACTAGCTGCATGCAACTTTTGCTAAAGTATGTCAACAGATAATTATTCAGTTGTTAACATAAAATCACAGGTATCTTGGATGTACCTACCTATCTTATATTTTCTAAAGTTAAAACTTAAAAAATACCAAAATCGTTGCCGTTTTTGGTTTTTTGAAAAAACTTTTGTGTGTCAGCTCCGACGCACGACTGGAGTTTACTCCTTACGAACGAGTATTTTAACTTCAATCACTTGATATACAGACGGTTACAGAGCTAGAACGAAACATAAATTAAACATCAATTTGTTATACAAAAATTTGAAGACAATATTAATTAATCTTACTCATGTGTCTACAAAACAGAATGTAGTAGATGCTGTAACGAAACCATTGGTATTGCTAAAAGAAATTTAAATAAAATGCTAAAAATATAAACGCAATTTGGCCGGAAAAGATTTTGCGAAAACATGTTTATACATATAACAATTTTATGCATCACAATGTGTCCTCCTCGTTATTGAATACATTTTACAGTTAGGCGGCTGCAAGTAGGTCTATGGGGGGTCATCAACTTAGCTGGTACAAATCGTCAGTGAGTAAGATCAAGTTCACGGCCACAGAGCGTCGACTTAGCATTTTTAGTAGATAGATTTTGACCTTTGTCAATCTTTAATTCGTAAAGAAATATTTAAGTCTATGGGTCTAAAGAAGATACTATGGATAAAGTGATATCATGTGGGGTGTTTGTAATAATCTTTGTAACAGTATCAAATATTCAGGGTGCCAAATATGTGCCTAAATGGAAAAAGCAAGTAGGTAGATTTGATTTCATAAAGATAATGTATTTTCTTTTATGTGTTTGTCTCAAAATTCAAAAGAAGGTTTCTGGGTCTTTTTAATGTTGCATTGGTCTGTGCTTTCACATTTACAAATGCATAAGGAATTGCAGTACTACAACAAGGACTGCTTTATTCTGAACTTTTATTTCCCATCCTTTTTTATGTTTTTTTCTCAAAATTCGTATGAGTTTATAGTGTCATAACATAGTTGTGAATTCCTTATTTTGAAACGATACAGGGTCATTCAGTATTATTATCCTAAGGATCTAAAAATGATTGTTTTTACATCACTATTCCCCTCCCAGGCCTGCGAGATTCCAGCATCCCAAAACGAGCACTCCCATTACATCTGCAGCGACGATGGCGAAGTAAAGTGTTTACCAGGTTGGACCGGTGACTTGTGCGACGTGCCAAAGTGCAAACCAGGTTGTGACCCCTTACAAGGCTATTGCAACAGACCCGGAGAATGTCTCTGTAAGCTCGGTTTTTACGGCGAACGCTGCAATAAATGCATTCCATTGCCAGGTTGTCAGCACGGATACTGCAACATAAGTTTCGAGTGCATCTGTCGCGAGGGTTGGGACGGACTTTTCTGCTCAGAACGTAAGTAATGTTCATATCTCTTTTGGTTCCTCGAGTCTCATGTAATACTAGCATGGATCACATCGATAAATACCACCTTATTGTATCATTACCACCTAATATGTTATACCCAATGGTGGCGTATTCACTTACGAGCAATTAAGAAATGGTGCACAGCAGGGTTCACTTTTGGGGCCATTGTTGTATTCTATTTGCATTCCTAAGGAACTTGCAATATTATGGTATTATTGCTACTGTAGGAACGTATTTAATAATGGTGAAAAATTTAAATCTAATTGGTCGTGTAATAGGGCATTTGATTTTTTAAGTTTATTAATTTCTAACGCTTCTAATAAGATTAATTTTGTGCCTTTGTTTTCTAAATGTAAAATTTTGTAATTTTCATTGAAAGTACGATTTTCGTCAATTAAATGAGCTGCATATGTGGAATCCGTCTTCTTGTTTTTGAAACTGTGTAGATGTTCTGTGATTCGTTTTGCAAATGGTCTTATTATTTGTCTTGAAAGCTAATTAGTAATTTGAGTGTTAGAATTTTTTTTGTAATTTGGGTGTTTAAAAGTTAATTTAATTTATTAATTTCGGGTCCAAAATATGTTAATTCTTTGTATTTTGTTTCATAGTCATTCATCAAAGGATAAACTAATAATTTTATTGCTTTATTTTTTGTTTTCTTTGCCAACAGGTTATCAACCATAAGTATTCAATTTATAGCCGCTATTGATTGCAATTTGTCTAATAATGTTAAGTTCTTGATCAAATTGATCAGGTGAAAGAGGAATATTTAAATATCGATGTATCATACTACGAGTATTATACGAGGCTAATTTATGTTGAAAATGATGATTTGAATGATTGTGAATTGTTACGTCTGTATGAAAATTCCTGCCTTTTGTTATTTTTGTTAATTGTCAAGCCTACAAAATTAAATCGAATTTTGTATTTAATACTAATAATAATAAATTTATTAATATTGAAAAATTTTGGAATTAAATAAGGGCCTGCATTCAGGCATCTCCATATAATACCTTCTGAAGGGCCTGATCTTCCATGCAGGCCTAAAAGAACTAAAACAAAGAATTCTAAAAACTGACTATATACATTTATCAAACATTTAGAAATCACGTTAGGGACTGTAGAAGTTATCCAGGAGCAGATATACATAGATAGTGATCGCAACATAGTGGTTATGAATGTTAATCTTAAATTATTTAAAAATAAGGTATCTTGATCACTTGATCTAGAGCAACTAAAAGATGATGCTACGCGCGATAAGTTCGAGAAAAAGACAAATGAAGTAGGTAGTAAAGGGCACGGGTGAATATATGGTTAGGGACAGAGGCAGAATAGAATTGCATTAAAACTGGCTTAGATTTCGGAGCTAAAGATATTTTGGGTCATAAACAAAATGAATGTAGAAAACGCTGAATAACAAAACATATTGTGAGTCTAACAGAGGAAAGGCGAAAATATAAAAATAGGGAAACAAAGATATAAGGCGATCAAGTGGGAAATTATTCAGAAATGTAGGAAAGCGAAAGACCAATGGATTGGTATTAAATGCAAAGAAGTGGAAGATAAGTTCGAATTAGGAAAGACTGATATGAAACATAAAATAATTAGGAGACATTTCAGAAAAATTTGATATAATAGCAAAACGAGGCAGGAATTATCCTAATTATTGGAAGCGGGGAGAAGGTAGATAGGTGGAAAGAATATTTGGGAAGTAGGAGATATTAGAAAAGGAAAGCAGAGGGACAACGTAGGCTGCCCTATAATGAGAGAAGTGTTTGAGCTAGCACTAAAAAGTTTAAGAAACAATAAAGCACCAGGTATAGACGGCTTGCAGGCAGAAATCTTAAAGCGCGCAGGTCAAGAGGTAATAGATCGTTTATTTAAACTAGTTAGCTGCATAAAACAGGCGAGCCGGATTCCAGAGGAATACAAACGGAACATCATAGTAGCTTTGCCAAAAAGTAAAGGCGCGGATAGGTGTGAAAATTTTAGAACGATCAGTTTAACTTCCCACGCGTCAAAAATTTTAACTACAATAATTGTGCAAAGAAAGATGGAGAAAAGGGAGGAAGAAATATTAGGAGATCAAAATTGTTGAAACGTTCCATAATTGGAAGAAATATTAGGAGAAGATCCGTTCGGATTTAGAAGAAATAGGGGAACACGCGAGGCCATAATATTATTATTTCTTACGGGGTAGGTTTCTGGCCCCTAGCACTGAAGCTCAAGTTTATAATTGTGCCCCCATACATGATTATCTCATAAGTTCGGTCCCCTCAAAAAATTTTAGGACAAGACTTATGGGTGCATCTGCTATTACTTTTTGTTCTACAAACATAGCTCCAAAGCTTGTATGTCTAGCTGCGCCAAGAGCCGGACATTCGCATCCTGCAATCAGGATTGTCTTTTACTCCAACAGTGGTAAGATGTCTCATATTTAAGTGAACAGTGTCCCGTAAAAAGTCCTACTGCCCATCTCAGCTGGTTCTTACCCAGTCGTATTAACTCTTCAGCTCTCTTGCTGGATGATCCGCTAATGAACATCCGCGATTGCCTCAGTCCAGGTGTCCCCATCCAGTAAGAGGTATGTTTTTGTCTTAATAGGTCCTTTATCACCTCTTCGGCTATCTGATGTGCCAAAAGACACGTAGGTTCCGGCCCTATCAGCGGGACTTTGGCTCCCTTCTTCGCTAAAAGGTCTGCTTTTTCGTTCCCTTCACTTCATTGATGGCCTTTCACCCATCGTAGAATAACCTTGTTATGTACTGCTAGACGAGCCAGCGAGTCCACACAGTCTTTAAATGTTCTGGATTGTATCTTTCTAGCTTCCAAAGCTTTCAGTGCTGCCTGGCTGTCAGTGAGAATCTGGATCCTCCTGTTTTGAAAGGACCTCCTGATCATCTCCTGCGCACATACGGAAACTGCAGTAATTTCTGCCTGGAAAACGGTTGCAAGGCTGCCCAAGTTTATGCTAATTTCATTCCCTGAGATTTTGCCAGCAATACCCACCCCAGTACTGTACAGTTTTAGACCCATCTGTATACCAAATGTTTCCAACCTGTTCTCTCGCCCTTTGTGAATTGCCCTCCACTCCCTCTATCGGTATGGTAATCCGATAAGGTTTACGAAAGTTTAAGATTGGAATGGTTCTATCCGACTGCATGCTAAGCATGTAGTTCTTGTCTATTTGCGTGAACTAGTAATTATCCTGCCTTTTATCGTAGATCCACTCCGCAATAGAACGATCGACTCCGCGACTTTCAACAGCTCTCTTGATGGAGTCGAAAGAGGTATTGTCAAATGCACCCTCTATATCCAGAAAGGTTCCCAATGCAACTTCTTTGTTGATCAGGGCCCCTTCGATCCTGCTTGTGATTTCATGAAGACTCAGTTCGAAAGATTTCCCCGCTTGGTAGGCATATTGGTGTCGATGTAGGGGTGCCACTCCCAGGACTTCGTCTCTTATAATGTCTATCAACAGTAATATTAGAAAAAACAATAGAAAAGGGAAAGAGCGCTTATATAGGATTTGTAGATTTGGAAAAGGCCTTCGACAATGTATAGAATCTAGAATGTTATAGAAGTTGAGCAGGAACATAGAAAAGTAGATAACTGAAAGGGAGTGAGACAGGGGTGTGCGTTATCGCCTCTTTCAATTTATATATCGTAGATGCGATTAATATTGTTAAAGGCAGAATAGCTGCAGGAATTAATATACAGACCCAAACTATTAATGTCCTCAGATTCGTGGATGATGTAGCAGAATTAGAATCCAGCAAAGAAGAATTAGGAAGAGCTCTGAACGAAATGAAATCGGTTTTGATGGAGGGCTATGGTATAAAATCAATAACCAAACCAAAATTTTGATGTGTAGGGGGCGTGAAACGAAAATGCAAGTTGTAAACGAGAAGATAGAGGAATACTCACATTTCTGCTGTTTAGGAAGTCAAATAACTCCCGATGGTAGAAGCTCTAGAAATATAAAACAAAGAATAGCGCAGGACCGAGGTGCAATTAATAAAAAGAAACAACTATTATGCTCGGGAATGATAAATGTAGAAACTCGGAAGAGGCTCTTAAAAACGTATGCATGGAGTACGGCATTGTACGGGTTCGAAACTTTAGGAGAAACGTTAGGAGAAGAGGATAGGAAAAATTAGAAGCATTTGAAATGTGGTGCTATTAGACGCATGATGAGGATACTGTGGATAGATAAGGTTAGCAACAGAGAGGTATTAGGCTTGTTTCTTTCGATAATTTTGTCTTTTTATTATCAGTTCAGTTAATTATGGTTTTTCATCAAGTAAAGGCGGAAACCATCAACTATTTAAATTGTTCATGTTTCAATTCACAAAGTAGCTTTTTGAAAAACAGTTTTCGCCGCGACTTTTTATGGTTTTTTAGTAATTACATCATTTATTTCTTAAATATATGATTACATATGAATTTGTTGAGTATTTTGTTTTCCATTGTACGTTTTTGACAGAAGATGGTAAAACTGCCAATAAGGGTCAGTATTATTGTTAGGTATTGTACAAACTGTTTTGTTTCAGCTATTTGTCGATTGGACTGCCACCAAACAAGGGGTTACTGTGATATGCCGGGAGATTGTAAGTGCCGCATAGGGTGGGCCGGTAAGACATGCAAGGATTGTCAGGTTTTGCCAGGATGTGTTCATGGTTATTGCCAGAAGCCTTTGGAATGTAAATGTTATCCTGGATACACCGGAATTTTGTGTCAATCACGTACGCATACTTTGATTGTGCAATGTCTGTAGCCCGTTTTACTGAAACTAATTTTTTAGCCATTTGTTCTAAAACGTGCCACAAAGAAAGGGGCTACTGCAGAAAGCCTGGAGAATGCAGGTAATTTTGTAATTAGTACAAGGCTTTCCAATTCTAAATAAGTATAACAAAGTTATTATGTACCACTTCTTTTTGCCAAGTTTGTGTGGGTCTACTTCTGTTACGTCTTTCAATAATTCTTGCTCCATAAATTCTCTTGGTACTGGTAGAACTATCTGCTGTCATTTGATGTATAAGGTCCAACCATCCAAGTTGTCTCTCTGTTCACCTGTTTTATCTCTAACTGTTCCTTCAAGATTTAATTTCTAATTTAATCTTTCTTCTTTCCGTATTACAATCACGTGCAAATAATTCGAACAATTACTTAATTTTTTCTATAAAACATTAGATTTTCGGTATAGTATACAATATATTAATTAGACTGACAATCGAACTAACAATAAATAGCGTTTTACTCTAATTTCTTATACCTAATCAGATTAAGTAAAAAAAAATGTACGACGTGTTTTTATTCACACATTTATGTCCCAAAAGACAATAATTTCTTCAGTATATGATGCTTTGGGCATCCGCGGCCATTGTCGTAATGGTTACCTTGGCTTCCGGGAGAAACGCGTAATGGGTTGGCTGGATGCCGACGTTTCGTCCACTAACACAAGGGGCATCTTCAGGGCTGCGGAACTGGCACAGAACTGGTAGGACTAAGATCTGAGGGCTTATTGGTAACCGAAGAGTGGTCAGTCAACCGGTCAACGGTCTCGGGTGACTGATGATGTCCTTCCATGTATTTTGTAGGTAGAAGCCGTTGTCACGATTGACATTGAGGGGATGTTTGATGATTTTTATCGATTCCCTAATCTTCCTATTGTAGAAATTTGAGGTTCGGGCTAGAACTTTTGTGTCTGAGAAACTGATTTGATGGCCAGTGCTCCGCCAATGCGGAACCAGCAGAATTGAGCAACCTCGTGCATCGTTCATGTTCAGCAACACGAGTCGCACTGATGTAGACAAGTCCACAAGAACAAGGAATGCGATACACACCTTCCGTCTGCAAAGGCAAGGGATCCTTAGCAGAAGATAGAAGATCTGAGAGTCTGTTATGAGGTATGAAGACAGTCTTGATTTCATGTTTACGAAGAAGTTTGCCTTTACGATCAGTAACATTGTGAAGATATGGGAGAAGGATGTAGGAGTAGTCGTGTCACCGGCTCTTGGCCTGGGCTGAATTAGGATCTTGGAGATGGTAATTCTAATGTCATGAGGGTTGAAATTGTTACTGCTCAAAGTTTATGTGATATGTTGAAGCTCGGAAGATAAAGATGAGACTTCGGATATGGCGGCCGCACGGTGAACAAGAGAGTTGATGACTGACATTTTTTTAGAGCGACGATGATGATTTGTTTTATCTCCATTTGTATCTTGCCAACACCCTCTCGGTGTCAGATTGGAATCTTCTTGGCCGCATCACATTTGAACAGGCCTCTGCATCATATTTCTTCAGAACTGAAGTTTTCATCATATCATTCTAAACAATGTCCAAACCCTAAGATCCTCACTCATACTCAACCACTCAAGCACACGCTTACCGCAGACGAAATCTCCGTTCTCTCCAGAGGCCCAAATTTCGCATTCCTGTTGAAGACATTATCTGTGGAGTAGGAGTCATCCATTCGTAGTCTCCCGGCTCATATCTCAAGCACTCATCGGTCAGATGTAATAAGAGTTATAAATTCCTCGAAGCTCCCTAAGTCCAACATCTCTAAATATGAACTTCTCGCTTTAAAGAGGATGAAGTCCAATTCCGAGTTGGTCATTCTCCCAGTAGATATAAGGGTAACGCCACAGTCGTTCTTGATTGAGTTGCTTATGACGCAAGAATTTTCTCACTTTTCGAAGATCGTAATACGTATCGGCCCATCTCTCGTAATCCCATAAATCGACTTCTTACCACTGTCACTTCTTCCATGAAGTCATCGGGTCTTCCTCTTCAAGTTCAGAATAAACTCATTCCTTGATTAGGTACCTGTTCCGTCGAGACTCTATGGTCTCCCTAAAACCCGATAATCCTCTTCGTTCGATTGTAAGTGCGATTAATTTCTCCACTTACAAACTTGCCAGGTATCTCGCTTCCATATTAAAAACATTTGCAGATTCTATTATCCTTAACTCCGAACATTTTTTTAAAAACCTTCACGAATTGAAGGTGGCGTCTCAAGATATCCTCGTCATTTTTGATATCGAATCCCTATTTACCAATGTTCCTATTTTGCATTCTATTGCAATCATCAAACAACTCCTAGCAGGATCCAATGGTTCTTCATTAGATTTTGACGCGCTCGTTGAAGTATGCCTCACTTCCACATATTTCCTGTTTCGTGGACAACTACTCTCAGGTACCGCCATGGGTTCTCCCATGTCCCCTGTGGTCGCCAACATCTTCATGGAGTCTTTCGAAGAACAGGCCCTTGAATCTTATAGTCTTAAACCCAAATGTTGTTTCAGGTATGTCGATGATACTGTCGTAATTTGGCCACATGGTCGTGCCATTTTATATCCATTCCTAGGTCATCTCAATAGTCATCACCCCAATATTCGGTTCACCATGGAGGTTGAAGTGGAAGGAAAGTTGTCATTCTTAGATGTCTTGGCAAGCCGTGATCTTGATGGTAGTCTCGGTTATTCGGTCTACAGGCAACCCACTCACACTGACCGTTACCTCAATGTACCTATCTCATTATCATCTGAGTGGTGAATATCCCGAAAAATTTTAGTACACAGGACTCGGAATTCCAAAGATTTCCAAGGAATTCCAAAGATTTCCAACGATTTCCTAGGAATTCAAAAGATTTTCTAGGAATTCCAAAGATTTCCTAGGAATTCCAAAGTTTTCCAAGGAATTCCAAAGACTTTCAAGGAATTCCAAAGATTTCCTAGGAATTCCAAAGATTTCCAAGGAGTTCCAACGAATTCCGAGGCCTTCCAAAATAATTTTATGGAATTCCGTCTTCGAGGAAAGTAATCTCCTCCAAATTATCCCAAACAAAAGTGCAATACTGGGATAAACCTTTTTACTTTTATGCTTAAATTTCTTAATAGAGTGCTTAAAGAAACAAAATAAACTAATATATTATTTTATTAAAGAAAACAAAATATATACATATGTATATAAAAAAGGCAGCTCTTTAAACTAAAAATAACAAAATGGTAGCTTGAAAATAAACGTAAATACTAATACAGTGTGCCTCATTTTTTACGACTTATTGCTCTGTTATTAAAATGGAAGTCATGAAAAGTGAGATATATTGTGTAACGAATGAATATCATTAAAAAGGAACATAGAACGTATAACCTCTAATATAGGTAACTTTACATAAATATTACGGTAATTAATCCGGTGATTAATCCGGCTATTTTGTATAAATATCGGCAATTATACATACTTAATCACCACGAAATTTGACGAATATAATAAATTCTTTAATATTTGCAGTAGGTAATTAATTGAATTGGCTGGTTTTTATATTTGATACCCACAATTTAATGGTAAATGTAATAAAAGCCTTTAAAATATTAAATTTTTTAAATTAACTGGACGATATATAAAATCACCAACCAAGTACGGCAAATGTAATAAATTACGTTAGATATAACCGACCTGCCCTGTACGGAGTTCACCCTTGGAATGTATGATACTTGCGTACAAGGCAAATTTTATGACATTAGCGTCCATAAAGCAAAATAAGGCTCAGCAGGTAAATTAAACAACTCTGATCTAGTGGCACTTGCGTGCAACATAAAATTTGGATTCCTAATTTAAATATTTATTTCGAACACCTATTATGTTAAATATTGAGGTAAGTTAACTTGATTCCCCCGGTGATTTCTTTTGTAAAATGTTTGTTGAATGATTTTTGAGAAGAATCATATTATAAACGCTAACGACTGAGACTTACAACGTCCCACTCGCTTCGCTCCGCTCCGCTTGACCTTAACCTGGCAGATTTTTATGTTGTACGCAAATGACACTTATTTCGAGCTGCCCGCTTTTCCTGCTGGACATCTTTCCTTATGTACGCTAATGTTACGTACGCAAGTACCTTGACGCCCACCCTAGTACTACTACAGCTCCATGCCTTAATAATTTGAACAGAAAATAGAAGAAAACAAAATAATTTATTATTATTAGTATTATTTCCACCGCGTCTTGGAACCCTTTCGCAATTTCCTAAATCAAATATTCTCGAAATTATCAAAAAAGTATTATTTAGAACCCAATAATACCTACAATGGACAGTTATCCAACTAAATTCACAGATTAGAGACTAAACTTCTGAAACTAATACAGAATTGTGACAGCACTGTACCTCACCCCACCCTAAAATTGAAAATTATTGGCCGGTGGATGCGAATGCAATGGATGCCTGCAGAATGCAGAAACTCAGAAACACCTCCTATTACTCATCACACCACTAAAATTTTATTTTCATACAGATAATGAATAGAATATTAAAATGTATTTCAAATACGTGTGGAGAAATTTATGCTTCTTTTTTCCGGAAAAAACGGTAATTAAAAAGAAATCAAAGCTGCTGTAGAAACATTTGGAATTGACTATTTTACCTCATAAGGACCACATACAAAATTAACGGTTTCGGGGAATTCCAGGGAATTCCCAGAGAATTCCAAGGACTTCCAAGGAATTCTAAGGACTTCCAAGGAATTCCATTGGAATTCCAAATAAGTGTACACAAATTTTTCGGGATATTTACCTTTATCATCCCTCTCAATAAAAGTCAGTCACCGACTCTCTCGTTCGCCGTGCGGTCGCCATATCCGAAGCCTCCTCTTTATCTTCTGAGCTTCAGCAAATTACAGAGACTTTGACCAGTAACAATTAGAACCCTCATGACCATCTCCAAGAACCTAATTCCGCTCAGGCCAAGGGCCGGTGACCAGACTACTATAGCCATCTATATCTCCTGTGCATTCACAATGTTACTGTTCGTATAAGCAAACTTCTTCGTAAACATGATATCAAGACTGTCTTCACACCTCATAACAGGATCTCAGATCTTCTATCTTCGGTTAATGATCCCTTACCTTTGCACACGCATTTCTTGTTCTCGTGAACTTGTCTACATCGGCGAGACTAGGCAGTGCATCGGTACTCGCGTTGCTGAACATGAACGATGCACGAGGTTGCTTAATTCTGCTGGAAGAATGGAACCAACTCTAATAGTCTCATTTCTTGGTTTGCACTTGGAAGCGGCCATGGATAAAAGACGTAACATTGTTTGAGGCTCTAAGAATTCCTTATTTTGAATGCTTACGAAATATAATGTCCTCCCATCCTACGCTATTAGTAAGCACCTTTTTTTCGTTGTCTGTTCCTTTTCTCTCTAGGCCTTTCTTCTAATTCTATGGATATGTTTTTCTAAGTCCGCAAAACATTTGTTTATGCATTTCTTCGTTTTAGTTTTTGAACTTCTCTATCACTTACCACAATATGAAGAGCTGATTCTGCGAGGTCTACCTCTTTCTGAATCCATACTGTTTCCTATCTCGTATCTTCTAGTTTTTCTAATCTGCTTTCTATTGCCTTACCCAAGTAAAATTTCTTCTGGTATGCTTATCAATATTGTGCCTCTGTAGTTCTGGTAATCATTTCGTCATCCCTGGTGTGATGTCGTCAATACCTAGTTATGTTTTTTCTATAGTTTAATCTAGTTCTTCTTTTGTGGTGTGTGAAATTCCTTCTTCGCATGTTATTTCGTGACTTTTTAGTAGGTATTTCCATAAGATCTTTAAAATTCCGCCTCCAACCATAATTCCATCTTAGAGTAATTTGTGATTATATGTTGATTTTATCTTTTTTATTTTTCATGCTGTATTGCGTTTTCCTGTCGTACTTACCATAATGCGCAGTAGAATAGTTCAAAGGAAATAAAAGTGTTAATTCTGCATCAAATTACTTACTTAGTTCATGGTTTGTCTAAATTTTCTTCCAGATTCTTTCTTCATCTCTTTTACTATTTCTTTTTCTTATTTTTTTCATAGGTATTTCTCATAATCTACTGTTCTTGTGATGATTTACTTTCTGCATATTGCTGCTTTTATTAAAGATTCTTTGTGTTTCTTCCAGTTATCTCCTGCTTCTGTTTCTATTTCTTGTTTTTTATGTGGAAAAAACTGATTGACCAAAGCTGAAGAAAGAACTTGCATTATCTTCATCCAAATAGAACAAAAGAACTTGTAATTGTTCACTAGGTTACCAATTCTAATTTATTCGCCGTAGAAATATCCGGCCCATTTATTCCTAAAGTTTTTAGTTCAGTCATCTAGGAGCCAACTTCAAACAAGTTGTCAGTCCAATTTATGTACCGTTTAGGCTTGACTTCTTCGTAATGTAACACTCAAAAATGGAACACTGTAAAGTTTCCTTCATTTCCAGCTGGTCTTATTTAATTTAATTTTTGCAGATGCAAAGTTGGGTGGTGGGGTAAAAACTGCGAGAAATGCTACCCTTACCCTGGTTGCGTCAATGGAAATTGTACAAGACCATGGGAGTGTAATTGCAAACCTGGTTGGGGAGGAATGTTCTGCGATCAAGGTGATTTTAGTCGAAATTTAAATATTAAGTAGGTACCTTATAAAATTCAATTAATTTTTTACAGAGTTAAATTTCTGTGAGAACAATCCAGATACTTGTAAAAACGGATCAAAATGTGTGTCAGTGACGGAGGAGGATGGAGATTACAGATGTTTGTGCAGAGAAGGAACATCGGGAAGTAACTGCGAGCATTCTGAATTCCAGATGCCTGCAATAGCAACTTTAACAACTTCAGCGCCACCTTTGAATAATTCACAGCCTACTGTGGCCGGTGAAACAACTACAGAAGAGGAGAAACCGGTGTTGAATGAAACTGTTTAATATTTATTGATAATTATATTTATTTATTTATTTTATGTTATTATGGTTAATAAAAGTATAAAAACTACCAAGGAAAAGATTTCTTCCAGTATTTACAAAATGACCAATTAAGGTTCCATCATTACGAAACTTGCACTAGAATTTCTAAATTAAAAACTGGTATTATTTTTTGCGAATGCTTAAAAGACGCTATAAATATAAATTAAAAGTAAAACAAGATTACTAGAAGCACTGCATTATATAATAGTCCGGTAGAATTATTATTAAGCATTTCTCCCAATTATGTAAGAAGTTATTTATTTCCGCAAATAACGCTAGATGTCGTTGTTTTCATTAGAAGATAAAAGAGTAAATTGTTACAGAAATCTAATAAGTAATGGATACTGTATACAAATAAAAAACTAGAAAATTATTTTTAATTACTTTGGAACTTTATAGTGCTTTTCTTTTTGTCGAGTCATCGGTTAAGTTCCTGCCTAATAATTTAATGTATATATTAACGAATAGTGCTAACTACCTACTTCAACAATAATTATTCAATAAATCAATAACACATAATGAAAGTGTATATATTTTGATTCTATTTATTAAAATAGGCGGCAAGTGTTGGATATGTGGACTGTATACGTATAATGATGAATTATTTTTTACACAATGTTTAATATTTTTTACTGATTAACAACTTCCCTTTTTTCTGTTCTATGACAGCCATGCTAAAAACTTACGAGATAAACATGCCCCCAGCCTTGAAAGGATTAACTTTCTTTACATGGTATGAAAACATAAATTACAAAACTAACAAATGTTGGATACTATAAATTCACTTAGGTAAGAGAAAAATGGACATAAATTCACTAAAGCGCCACGCAACACATGTTTAGAAATATCAAGTGCAAAACACGTACCATACCATCGTCATCAGGATATAACTCGACAACTCGGTCCATCATCCTCTTCATAGGGGGCAAATTATAATTTTTTATTATGACAATATCGTAAACTTTTAACGACTGTTTGTTTTCATTCCATTTGATACGACACTGAAGATCGGGCACGTTTTCCTTTGAATAGAATTTTCTTGTAATGATTCAGTTCGAAAGTTAAGCAACAGTTACGCATAACTCTTCTTAGATGGTATTTCGCAGATTTCACAACAGCCTCCCAAACTCCCCCGAAATGTGAAGAATAGGCTGGAATGAACTTCCAGTTAGATTATATTGAACGAGTTTATTTTCCAAATATTTCTGATTTTGATACAAAAATTTACCTAAATCATTGAACTCCGAACTCGCTCCAACGAAATCTTTTCTGTTTGATAAAATTTTAGGTGGCGTGCCCCGACGGACCTCAAATCTACACAAACTTTGTATAAATGTCTCTGTGGAGAGAGCATATAACATGCTCCAAATGCACTGCTTTATTAGAAATCCTAGAAAGGTTTTGCAAATAAAAACAGGATAACAAAATGGACAAGCTGGGCGATTTATTCCTTCATACGATATTTGGCTAGGCAATATTTTGTTTCTTAAGTGCGGTGAATTTGAATTTTAATGGTTCCGGGATTTAAAATCTTTGGGTTTATCAACTTTCTCAAGAAATTGACTTCTACATTCTAAAAATCAATTAAGTCCGTCACTGTTGGCATCTCTTCGTCACGTACAGTTTCAGAATCCCGTCCTTTTCAACTATTGTCAACAATTAAATAAGTTAACAAATTATTGTTCCAGCTATCTGCTGGTTCATTTAAACATTGCAAAGACCGAATGTGACTCTGAAATGTATCGGATAATTGACGAGGTGAACTATAAGATTCAAGCATCACGCCACGCTGCTGCATAATTATTAGAAGTGAGAATTGGTGATAATGAGAACTGACGCGTCACCCTTTAAGCATCCCCTTAGATATGAAAATTTTTCGGTATCACTTAATTTTTGACTATTATGTATAATGGTGGTAAATAAATCTGAAAATTTTAACCATTTTATTATAAGAACTATCAAATTATGGGATCTTCTAAAACTATACAGGGTGATTCAGAACGGGCGTGCCAAATTAAAACGGGTGCTAGAGGAACTACAAATAAGACGAAAAGTTTATATGAACATATGTTCTAAAGTGACTACTAACAAAGATACAGGGTGTAAAAGTTTTAATATTTTTTAAACATTTTTTTATTATCTTAGTAACTAGGAAAGTTATTGAGTTGAAATTTAAGGTGTCGTTTTCATTTGCCAAGATCTAATTTTCCAAAAAAATTTGCTCTGCTAGCCCCATCAGTAGCGTTGCTACCGGGTAGGTCGTTTATTTATTTTCCCAATCCAATGTTGTGCCACCGGCGAATGCAGGTGATATTGTATTTGAAATCTACGTTCAATTTGGGAAGGAATTGGTATCTTCAAAATTTTTCGTAAAATGCTTAGTTTTTGAATGGAATAGCTTTTTGTGAGATCGTGCACATGCACTGAAATTTTCCATAATGCAATAATGGCTTCACCGATATGCAAGGAAAGTGAAAATTGAAAAAAATTGTTTATGAAGAATAACACTAACAAAACTAACAAGAAGAACGAGAAAACACATCAATTATTACATTACGATATTAAAAAAAATATTAAAACTTTTACACGCTGTATTTTTGTTAATAGTCACTTTAGAACATATGTTCATATAAACATTTCGTCTTATTTGGAGTTCCTCTAGCACCCATTTTAATTTGGCACGCCCGTTCTGAATCACCCTGTATATTGTGATTCATTAAGCTGTCTTTCGGAACTCAATGTTCGAAGCTTGTACTGAGAATGTTGAGCAATATTTGTTTTCAGCGAATGTTTTAATTTCCTTCAAAATCAAATACATGCACATTATTTCTGTATTTATTTAGATCATGTTGCCAAAATTTGAGTTGAATATTTATTTTTGTATATAGCAGGTTTTGGATGACAGTGACATTTCGTTTCGGCAGAAGGTGACGATTTTCTGTGCAGTGTCGTAACTGGAGATTAATGTTGGTTCCATCATTATGATCCAGAAACTAGACAACAAAGTATGGAGTGACACCATGTGAACAATCATCAAAACCAAAAAAGGCCAAAGTGGTGGCCTCCTCTGGTAAAGGTATAGGTACCTACAGTTTTCTCCTGAAAGTTGCATTTTCTTAGTGTTTCTTGAGAAAGGACAAACAGTAAATGGAGATACATATGCAAAACGCTGAAGCTGAAGCTGAAACGATATGCAAAACGCTGACGCTGAAACGAGTGCTTCGTGATAAACGGCCTGGTCGAAGAGTTCTTCTGCAACATGACAATGCAAGGCCACATGTCGCTAGGTCAGACGTTGGGAAAATTGCGAATTATGGATGGAAAATTCTTCGGCACCCTGCGTATAGTCCTGATTTAGCTCCTTCTGATTACCATCTGTTTCATAAAATCAAAGAACCGATGAGAGGGTAGCATTTTAGCGACGACGACGAGGTAAAAAATGCTGTTCGACGTTGGCTGAGAAATGCCGGAACGGAGCGCTGTCGTACTGGAATTTTTAGACTTATGGAACATTGGCAGCGATGTGTAGATCGAAATGGTGACTATGTGGAGAAGTAGAAAAATGATCATATTTTAACGTCCTATTGTTATGTCCACAATAAAATAAGTTGTTAATAAATAATTGAATGTTGCTTACTAGTTTTGGTACTACCTTCGTATTTTCAGTTTTCAAAAATTGCTTACGTTTAAGTAATTTTAATTTATCAAAATCTGTCATTACGAATTATTAAACAAATGTTAAACAAAACTTGCAAAAATCTAAAAAATCTAATGAAATTACTGTATTGAATGAGAAATACATAATAAATTGACCTGTTTTCTGACTCCCGTGTCTGCTATGACTAGGGTTCCAATTTTTAAATCTTGACTTGACTTTGCGATTTGATTGCTCTGAATGATCTCTTCTCACTGTCAAATGCAGTTCTTAACCTTGTGATTTTTGAACTTCTGAACGATATTACTGCCAAATGCAGTTCTTGCTTCTGAACGATATTACTCCCAAACGCAGTTCTTGTCTGGATGATTTTATTGCTTCTAATAACCAATGATTCTATCCGGCTCGAAGGGCCAATGTTGTATAATATTGGACTTTATATAATGATAAATTATTTTTTACATAATGTTTAATACTTTTTTCACTATTAGCCTGAAAGCATTGACCGATTTTTGTGCCGTTAAATTGTTTTTCTCTACCTCTTACTTCTAAGAGGTTAATAATGGATTCATTATTGACCTAGCTCAATAATATAGTGTCAATCATAAAACAAAAGTTTGAAACTCGAGAAACTTAATTTTCGTGGATATTCATATAAAACTGTTTACATTATTATCAATACAGAAGTCAATAACAAAAACTGCCACTGGAATGACCATTTTTTGAATTATGTCAAGTATTGAAATTTTGCTTATTAAATTATAGAATTAATGTGCTAATCAATTCAAGAATCAATTGTACCCCTAACCACATAAATTTTGAAATACTAAATACGCATTTCGGCAGCTAAGCTGCCATCTTCAGTAGCAGGGAAAACCTATAGTAATAAAAATAGCATTAATGAAAAAAAAAAAAAAAAAAATATTACACAATTATATATATAACAATAATAATAACAACAATAATGATGATGTGAAACAATGATAGTGACAATAACAATAATATAGGTCAGGTATTCTCTGCTCACCACTCCGAAGGAATCGAAGTGCACTCGGTCAGCTCTCAAGCTAGAATGAACTCCGCACGGAGAAAATCCCAAATATACACTTAAAGTGACGTAGCTCTGGCGTTTCATAATGCCATAGAAACATGTGCCAAGAAAAAATGGTTGGATTTGGAAATCAAATATTTGTACCAAAAACGTAGTTTTTTAGATGTAGAGAAATACCGATTGCATTTGAAACTCGTTTACGGTTTGAGTTCAATTGAATTTGGAGAATGGATGATTGTCCAGAGTGATATGTGGGAGATAAATTTACATAAAATTAAAGAAGTTAATGAGATTCATGCTAGAAAATTGCGTTCTTTGGTTTTTCCCGCGTCGCGGCTGGATAATGATCCGATTCAAGAAAATATAGTTGTTAATGAATCGTCCGAGACTTTCAATGATACAGAAATTGCCTTCCTTAACAAAGGTTTAAAATTTAATTTGCCTTTTCGAAAATCGCCGGTTATGGATATGGTAGCGGGTATTGAGAGTACTGTTCAGAAATTGGATAACTTGGATAGGAACTTTATTAGGAGCGCATGCAAAATACAAATTACTAAGAACATAAAGGATAATAAACATAAAAGTAAGAGCACAGTGAAAAACAATCACTATTATAGTATCGTTGAAGGACTCAGACAAAAAGATTGTTTTTATTTGAAAGCGGACAAGGGAAATAAGATTGTGGTATTAGATAAAGCAGATTACTTCAATAGAGTGGAAACTTTTTTGAAGGATGGTCCATACAAAGAGGTTAAGAAAAATCCATTGCCAAAATTGGTCAGTTCGGCTAAGAATGCCATGAAAGATTGTCCAAATCTTATTACCCCCCAAAACAAATTTAGGTTAAGTGTGTCTAATCCTGTAGTTCCTAAGATGTATGTCCTTCCTAAGATTCATAAACCAGGTAGATCGGTGAGACCCATCATTTCCGGTATTAACTCGCCAACCTGTCTGCTTTCTAAATGGCTAACGAAGGAATTCACCGCATTGCCCACAGCTCCGGAAAGTTTTTCAGTTGTGAACTCGTTGGAGTTTATTCATAAAATTAAAAATATAGTACTTGAAGAGGGTGAGGTGTTGGTTTCTTTCGATGTTGTATCGTTGTTTCCAAGTGTACCTATACCTACCACGCTTGCATATTTGGAGGAGCTACTGACTGAAAATGAAGTGGACAGAATTGTAGTGGATGAATATTTAAAATTGACCTCATTATGTATGTCCCAGAATTGTTTTCAAATTAATGGTAAGTTTTTTGAACAGCAGGAAGGGACTGCTATGGGCAATAGTTTATCTCCGTTTTTGGCTAATCTGTTCATGAGTAGGTTTGAAGTGTTGTTTAAAAGAGATAGTGAGTACTTCCCTCGAGTATGGTTGCGTTATGTGGATGACGTGTTCGCTGTTTTTGATACCAAGAGGAGTAGAATTGAGGATTTTTTAGATAATTTAAATTCACGTTATAATAGTGTGAAATTCACATTTGAAATGGAACAAAATGGTTCAATCCCTTTTTTGGATGTCTTGGTTGTAAGGAACAGCATAGGCGGATTGGAATTTGATGTGTATAGGAAGGATACTAATATAAGTAGGTTTATTGTGAATGATTCACAACATTCAATACAACATAAACTTTCGGCTTTGCATTTTCTGGTCAACAGATTGTTGTCATTTCCTCTGTCAAAGGTAAGATATCAAAAAGAATTAAAATATATAAAAGATGTTGCGATTCATAATGGGTACACGACTGTCTTAGTTGATAGATTGATAAGCAGAATTAGACACAAAAAGTTTGTTAAGGATTCCACGACTTTCTCCATGTCACCTATTGAGAATAAGAAATATGTTAAAATTCCGTATAGTTTGGCACATACCAGAGGCTTGGAACCTATTTTTAAGTCGCAAAATTTATGTGTAGCATATACCGCTAAGAATACCATCAAGCAGCTGTTGGGAAATCCCAAGGATAAAGTAGAGGACAAGCAGAAGTCGGGAATTTATGAAATAAAGTGTAGTAGTTGTGACAAGAGTTATATTGGGCAAACAAGGCGTACAATCGTCACTAGGTTTAAAGAACATATGGCACATTTTAGATATAATAGGATTGAGAAGTCAAGTGTTGCCCAACATATCTTTGATACCGGCCACCCTGTACATGAGAAGGATCTTCGGCTTATGAGGTCGGTATCGGACAATAGGGAATTAGACGCTTATGAGAGTATGTTTATTCGCAAGTATGAAGGTAAACTTATTAATTCAGATTTAGGTCCAATTTCTGATTCCGTATTGTTAGATGTTGTTAATGTGTAAGCGTGTAGGGGTCAAGGTCTTCTTTATTGCAGTTTACTGTAGTTATTTGCTAGCCCATATAAGCCATGGACCTTCGAGGTTATTTGGTAATATGGGATTCATTTTCTCTTTTTGTTTCATTCAAGTCAATTATCCTGAAGATAGGATGTTTTAATTGAAGCTGCAGTAAAGATGGCAATGGCAACCTTTTTGTACATTGTGATAGTGAAAATAAGAATAGAGTGGTGTAAAAATGAGCGTATGCCCGGATATTGAATTTTCTATCCTAGTGTGATTAATGTTGATGTCACAAGTAACGTCGGAGCTACGTCACTTTAAGTGTATATTTGGGATTTTCTCCGTGCGGAGTTCATTCTAGCTTGAGAGCTGACCGAGTGCACTTCGATTCCTTCGGAGTGGTGAGCAGAGAATACCTGACCTATATTATTGTTATTGTCACTATCATTGTTTCACATCATCATTATTGTTGTTATTATTATTGTTATATATATAATTGTGTAATATTTTTTTTTTTTTTTTTTTTTTTTTTTTTCATTAATGCTATTTTTATTACTATAGGTTTTCCCTGCTACTGAAGATGGCAGCTTAGCTGCCGAAATGCGTATTTAGTATTTCAAAATTTATGTGGTTAGGGGTACAATTGATTCTTGAATTGATTATTTAACCACAGTCTCTTACATATTAATCCTTGAATGTGCTAATGGTGAAAAAAAATGTATATACACCACGGTTGAGAAGTTCTCAACCTTGAAGTATAATATGCTATTACTGACTAACAACTTATTTTTTTTTCTCTCCTATGACAACCATGCTAAAAACTTATCAGATAAAGTTTTACATTAAACAGCAAGGTTGGCAACCCAATACCCTATCATTATTTAAAGTTCAGTGATTTTGAACCCTATATTTGAATTCTTTCAGATTTGATAAGAGCACTTATATGTATATACCGTTTGCAATATAGTTTTGTCGTGGCAATAAATCTACAAAGATAACTCCTTCGGCACCCCAGAGAACTGTGGCTGACCTTCACCGCAAATGATGTTACACGAAACTTTCGAAGGGGTGAACACTTGTGCCTCTATTCCACTCAGGACCATAATGATGAACCCAGGTTTCATTCAGATGGAAGCGTGAGAATTTGCATGAAAATACGAGTCAATAATAATTTCGTTGTCCTCGCTTGTAATTACTCGGATAATTACTGCAGTTGTCGGGTAATGGTCGTCTGGTTTTAACTCTATCATAATTCAAAAAGTTCAACCGGAATCTTCTAAATTTTTTAAAGCTCATTTATGAGGTACGTATTGTCTAAAATATTTGCTTCATAAGACACTTCCACTTAGTATTATTCTCCAAGGAAATACCGCGGGATGCACATGCACAAAGTAGGTCACATCATCGGTATAACTGGTATTGTCACCCAAACTCAAGTCTCCCAAGGTTTTAAAATAAGACAAAATGACTATTTTGAACGGTCGGCAGAAATTACTTTGCATTTCTTATTTGAAATTCGACTTTATAAAGAAATTTGCCGTGATAATAATTTTTATTTCTAAACCACAATTTTGTCAAAGTTTATCTAAACCCAAAAGTCTAGAAAAATAATGACTAACACGAAACGCTGGTCTCATTCAAGTTCTTGTCGATGATGTAACCGTGTTGATATATCTGTGTACTCAAAAGATATTTCATTTGCAATGACGGAACCAAAGAACATAAGAATTGCGCCGAGATGTATTAAATAAATGAACACTTGTATCGGGCACGCCCATCAGGTGAAAGGTGCTATCTGTCTCTGATCACGACTCGGCTCTTACATAGTCAACAGTTCAGCACATTGACCTAGACATCGGTTTGGTTACGAAAAAATCGCTCGGAAGCGCCGACAACTCTCCACATTTCCTTGGCGAATTTTGTTGAAATATAATTCAACCGTCTATTATAGAACGTTTGTATCAACAAAGAATACACTGAACGAATGGTTTTCACAATGTCTCGTAGCTAACTAAGAAATTATCACAGAAGTTCACCATTTATTACCAGATAACTCCAAAAAATCTAAGCAAATCTAACTAATGGAAAAGAGAGGTAATTTGGTAAAAACGGATGGATTGTTTTAACTCCAAATCGAAACTAGGATCAGCCACATCCCAGAGGATGGTATAAAAATTGTCCAGTTGGAAAAATCCGACTTCTTCTCGGTGTAAGTTACATTAGGTCATCCGTGATTGGCATTGTTACAAAGAAAATTAAAGTTACGAATTATTCAGCAAGGGCGATGGCGGTTTCTAATTTGGCGAAGAGAGGAGTTGGTACATAATATTATTAAGATAACAGGTCACAGTAATAATCAATCGATTAAGCCTTACCTGCAAATGGACGTTGACTCAACGTCGTTGAATATCATCAGAACATTATTGAAATTATGAGGAGTAGCATCTCTAGTAGGTAGTAGTTTGTCACAAATTAGAAAATAAGAAGATACCGAATACAGAAATAATTATTTTTAGTTTTGTAATGATGCTACTTAGCCTAAAGCTCATTTTCTTGAATACTTTAGTACAACTTTGTAAAAGATAGTATAACATGTCGAAAATTTCTTCTGCCGAAACTTTCTAGTTGTAAAACTCTTCAAAAATGTCACCCCATGCAAAATTATGAGTTTTTTCTTCATTAATTTATTCTTCAATTTTTATTAATTTCTTATAACATAAAAAAACAAGCACTTAAGTGACATGACAGCAAAGGGACCTCATTCTCCGAATGTCCCAGTGGGAATAAAATTTCTCAGTTTCGATTTACATATTTAAATGAACGCGCAGAATATGCAGCACCATTATAAGATTTTTATTCAGCTAATGTTACATCAGAATAACAAACAAATAATTTCTTTTATTGACATTGGCCTTGGGGGAGGAAAGCAAATCGTGATCGAGCAAGTTAAAATCTTTAAATTCTGAGGGTCGTCTCTATGAAAGAGAAAATCAATTCACAAAGTGCTCCAGGGTAACTTTTCATTCAAATTCTAATACACTTAACCGTCGCATTGTTGAAGTTGCTTCGCAACCACTGGTATCAATTTCATAGTTAAAAGATCACGAGCGCTTTAGCGCAAGAAGTGATCAGTTAAAATGACACGAGTGGTTACTCAGCAACTGTTTCTTAAAATTGACGACATAATAGGATGATGATTAAATTTTTTTGGAAGTAAATTTTAAATTCTTGTAGGTAACCCCTTCTTATTTTTTTGAAATGAGACTATAAAATTACCAAATACAGTTATTAGGAATGCTGAGATTACTGCGCCTGGTATCTGCGCATTTCTGCGGCGCATGCAGCTTACGAACTCGAGATTCGAGTCCGTCTTCGACGAGCGATGAGCGCTGAGCTGACCAGTGTTGGTGTACCTATTTGGTTGTGTATTTGGTGTAATTACCATTTGAATTTCTTTGTAATGAAATGTAAAATATAAATATAAGTATGTAAGTATTCATTTGGACTGGATAGTGACCTACTAAGAACTTTCAAAGTACTTTTTTCCAAAATAAAAATGAAATACAATTCATTTGATGAAATAAGTTTAATATTCGATACACATCTGGAAAATTCCCTCAAAAATTGGACACGGAAGAAGACGCACGGTGATATGTCAGCAGTTCAATATCACATAACTTCAGAAACCAACATACGAAATACGCCTTTGAAGAAATTACTGGCCCATGACAAAACGAAGAGTGAACTCGCAAAATTTCTGTCACGTGAAATTCTTAAATTGAGCTGCAATGAACATGAGGATTTTATATTAACCTGGGCCAATAATGAAGAAACTTCAAGCTATCCAAAAATTACTAAATCACCACTAGAAGTTGATACAAAGATAATTTTGCATCCAGAGTTCGTCGCAATAAGATCATGATCAGCTCATCATCATCATAAAGTTCTCAGCCCGAAGACTGATTGGACGCATACCTCCATCCTTTCCTATCCTGAGCTAACCTACGCTTTTACCCAAAAGTTGAACATCCAACATCCCTAACTATTTGAGAGCAGTAGTCTAATCTGGGTCCCCACCACTTTTTATTCCTGTCTCTGACTCTAGTATGTCGTGAATTAAGGCTTCGTGCCTCAGAAGGTGTCCTACCATCCTATCTCTCCTATTCCTTAATGTCTTCCATAAATTTCGCTTTTTTCCAACTCTTTCTAATACCTCTCTCTTGCTAACCTTGTCTATCCACGGCATCTTCATCATGCGTCTATAGCACCACATTTCAAATGCTTCTAATTTTTTCCTATCCGCTCCTCTTATCGTCCAAGTTTCGCGCCCGTACAATGCCGTACTCCATGCATACGTTTTTAAGAGCTCTTCCGAGTTTCTACATTTATCATTCCAGAGCATAATAGTTGTTTCTTTTTATTAAATGCAATTCGGCCCTGCGCTATTCTTTGTTTTATATCTCTAGAACTCCTACCATCGCGAGTTATTTGATTTCCTAAATAGCAGAAATCTGAGACTTCCTCAATCTTCTCGTTTTCAACTAGTATTTTTGTTTTAGCAATATTTTCACGCCCCCTACAAACCAAAATTTGGTTTTCTTTTTATTGATCTTAATACCGTAGCCCTCCGTCAAAACAGTTTCCATTTCTTTCAGAGCCCTTGCTGATTCTTCTTTGCTGGATGCTAATACTGCTATACCATCCGCGAATCTGAGCATATTAATAGTTTAGCCCTGTATATTAATTCCAACAGCTATTCTGTCTTTAACAATATTAATCGGATCTTCGTTATAAAAATTTAAAACTAGAGGCGTTAACGCACATCCCTGCCTCACTCCCTTTCGGATATCTACTTCTCTGCTCAAATTTTATAAGTAACTGCCGTTTGCTCTTTGTATAGATTATGAATTAGTCTTCTATCCCTATACTTCATCCCTACATTTTTGAGCACTTCGAGCATCTTCTCCCATTTTACATTGTCGAGCGCTTTTTCCAAATCTACAAAGCCTATATAGGCGCTCTTTCCCTTTCCTATTGTTTTTTCTATTATTTCTCGTAAAGCTACAATGGCCTCGCGCGTTCCTCTATTTCTTCTAAATCGGAACTGATCTTCTCCTAATATTTCTTCAAAATTTTTGACGAGTGGGAAGTTAAACTGATCGTTCTAAAATTTTCACAACTATCGCCTTTTCTTTTTGGCAAAGCTGCTGTGATCTTCCGTTTGTAATCTTCTGGAATCTCGCCTGTCAGGTATATGCGACTAACTAGTTTAAATAAACGATCTATTACCACTTGAGCTGCGCGCTTTAAGATTTCTGCCTGCAAGCCATCTATTCCTGGTGCTTTATTGTTTCTTAACTTTTTAGAGCTAGCTCAAACTCTTCTCTCATTTTAGGACACACTAGGTTGTTCCCCTCTACACTGTTTTCCCTTTCTAACATACTTATCTCGTACTTCCTGTCCCGCATACAAGTTTACCAATATTCTAATTACGAAAAATTCATGTAAAACAAGCTTGGTTCAACGAAAGCTGCTGGTCTATAATTCTATTTCAGGATCGCTTTATAGAAAAACTAAATTTTCTCATGGAAAAACTTTTGAAACAGTCGTTTTGGAAATATTGGAAGGTCTAAAGAATCTTGGAAAATCAGAAGAAATATCAAAGCCTATATAAAGCAATCGAAGTTTGTAAGGTGTATGTCCCCAATGCAGTTATGACGGATATAGGGGAATTACGATGCGGGCAGTTTTCTAAAAAAAAATTCTTGGGAAAATTTTCCTCCTACAAGGGATTCATTGATACCGGTTATAAAACAGCTCCCGTTTCCAGGGAATGGTTTGGCGATGTTGTCGTATAGCTAAACAAAGTCTTCCATCAGCTTGCAATAACGGTTCTCCGCTTTATGAAAATTCTTTAAGCATTCCTGAGAACGTTTTAGAATTGACTGCATGCTCTTGCCAAAAAGGACGATGTCCTCAAAATAATATAGTAGGCTCAGGTATTTGCCGTTGCGGTGGTTTGGAAGAAAACTGCGAGAATATGCAAAAGTTGTAAGAATACAACGGATCTGATGAACAATAACTAGATGACGAATCTTATAGTGAATATTAATTTAATATGTACCTATTAGGATATGATTTCGGTTACTTAGTTGAATAGCCTCGAAAACTTATTTTACTAACACGCCACTGACGTGCGTATTGTTTAAAAATTGTGTTAAAAGAAATTTTGTCCACGACTATCTTCCAATATACTCTTTATACTTGCGTTTCTTCAATCAAAATTAGATACATTATTCACTGCAGTGATTAATGAATATTATTCACTAAACCAATAGGAACATCGCTTTGACCCTTTTTTACATTTATTTAGTAGGCCGCGATCGCGATGTGTCAGTTCAAATTGAAACGTCAAATCAGCATGGTTTGCTTTTAATTTGAAATGCATATTCTAAAAAAGAAGATATAATGAGTAGTGAGAGTGAAAACGAGATTTCTTTAACAGCACCAGCAATAAAAGAAGCTGCAGAACTTCCCTCATTAGATTCATTGCCCAAAAAACAGAGAAAATTATACCTGAGAGCATATGTATGAATCTTTCTTACACTGGAGAAGGGAAATGAAGGTAAATTCTTTCTGGGAATCTGTTTTGATAGTCGTGGACAAAGTATAGTATACAACTCGTTATAATGATGCTATTATTACCACGGATGATTACAAAACTCGCTCGCTTCGCTCGCTCGTGTTGTAAACTTCATCCTCGGTAATAATAGCATTCATTATAAACTCGTGTATAATATACTATTATGCTATTATAATATCTGAATAAACTTTCATGTTATAAAAAATATATTAAATCACATAAGCAACCCATACAAGATGAATAATAATAATAATAATAATAATAATAATAATAATGATTTATTTTCCATTTTTGCGATTAAGTACATTATAAATACATAAAAATACATAAACATTGTCCAAAATGGAAAACCACAAGGTGAAAGTTCAGGTAGACAAAAAAAATCGTCCCCCAATCTGCCACTTGCACCCTGACATATCAGAAAAAAAAAACAAAAACAAATGCCTAAATCTAGCAACTAATCTAAATCACCTCCACAACATGACACCAAAGTAATAATAATGATAATAAATCACACATACACACTATCACCAATAATTTATGTTGTCGCATACCGCCCATCTCAATTATCAAGGTAAATCCTAAGCTGTTTTCTGAAAGTTCCACTGTAAGTTTTCAGTTTGAGTGGAAGCCCATTGTAAGCTCTAGGCATACAACCAAAGAAGGATCGGCCATAAATAGCTGTTTTATGAAATGGTGGAGTTACTAGTCCTTTGAACCTTACATTTAAATTATGAACATCAGTACGAAATTCTATATTATGAAAAAGATATGTAGGAGCTCTATTTACAATTAAACTATGGAACAGACAAAGTGATTGCAAAGAAAAACGGTTACTCATGTTCAACCAACCAACATCAAGCAGCTTATGAGATATGTGCTCGTATTTGCGAATGCCATATATGTATCTTAGGCAAGAATTTTGAATTTTTTGGACACGTCGCGCAGTCAGAGAATCCAAACTCGAGGCAAAGACAGGAGCACAAAAAGTGAAATGACATAAGATGAGAGAATCACACAACATAGCTTTTGTCTCCCGAGGAAGGTAACGCCTGTGGGGAAACAAGAGCTTCAAACCAAAGACTGCTGTTTGAATGCAATTCGATATATGCTTGCGATATCTGAAGGTATTATCCATATGCAGACCCAAATTCCTCACACTATATACCCTAGGTATGGAAACATTGCGGACTGATAATGCAATAGCGTTTTCAGGAATTGCGTTAACTGTATGCTCACGACCAAAAACTATGAATTGACACTTTGAAGGATTTAAAAACAAGGTGTGCTCCTCGGAGGCAGAACGTATATTTAGCAAATCCTTGTTAATATGTTCAACAGCCAATCGAAGCTCGTTGGGGTAAAAAGAAAGATAAACTTGAGTATCATCCGCATATGCATGTGAATTACAAAATTTCAGGGCAGAATTAAGTTGGCAGGTATAAATTGAAAACAAAACAGGTCCTAAGACAGATCCCTGCGGTACACCAGATTGAATATCCAGCACAGAAGAACAAACACCGTCAATCATGACAACTTGCGTTCTATCCGTCAGGTAATTTTTTATAAAATCAATGAATCCGCAACTCAGTCCCACATAATCTAGAATAGCACATAGAATTGTGTGTTGTAACGTGTCAAACGCCTTCGAAAAATCTAATAGGACAAGGATGGTTATTTTATTAATATCAGTGGCTTTCAAGATGTCATCAGTTACCTTCAACAATGCTGTAGTGCAACTATGATGTTTGCGAAATCCTGATTGATGTAAAGCTAACATATTGTACTTCAATAGATATTCACTCAGTTGGCAACAAACAATCTTTTCCAGAACCTTCGACATATAGGGTAATAGACTAATCGGCCTCAGATCCTTGAAATCCACTGGACTGTCGATCTTAGGTATTGGTCTGACTTGAGCTTGCTTCCACACAGCCGGAACTCTACCCTCAAGCAGACAACTGTTAATTATATTTGTAAAAAAGGGTATCACGTAGGGAGAGCATAACTTCAGCATTTGTATGTTAGTACCATCCGATCCAACGGAGTTGGATACAATACTGTGCAGGACCTTACAAACAGTTTCACACGACACCAAGCTAAACTCTAGAGAATTACGAAAATTAGGATGTTTATTATTTTTGTAATAATTCAATAACTCATAAGATATACTTTGTTGTTGAGGTACAGAGTTCATAAAGTAAGTATTAATTTCATCCACTTTCTTAAGATGGTCAGGAAGAGTCCTCTTGTTCCTTGCATTAACGTGAAGAGACCTTAATTCAGACCAAAGCAATTTACTATCATTTGAACGCAGTTTAAATTGGAAATAAGCTCTCTTCTCGTTTCGAATTGCAACAGAAGTAAAATTTCTTAGTTGTTTATAATATTCCCATTGGGCAGCCAATTTCGTTCTTTGGAATTTCTTTTTAGCTTTACTTCTTAACGAAATCAGATATTTTACATTGTCGGTAATCCAAGGGTAAGCCTTCGGGCGAGTGATTTTAATGTTTTTTAAAGGAGCGTGAATATCAAATAAATATAAAAGATTATGTGTAAAAAAATTAACTTTTTCGTCTATGTCGCGTATATAGAAAATCTCTTGTAAAGGTAATAAGTGTAAGTCATGAATGAAGGAGGGCAGGTCGAAATTTTTGTAACAACGATAAGTAATGGAGAACGGTTTAAAGGCAGGTACATCAATATTATATTTACAGAAAATCAGTTCATGATCAGAGATATCAACAGATTGAATTCCAGAAGAAAGAACTCGAGCTGGGTCAGATACAACAATCAAATCAATGAGTGTGGCAGCGTTCAAAGAAATTCGAGTTGGTTTGTTCATAATTTGCTCCAAACCCAGGGTATCTAAAAGATTACTGAAAAAACGCGTACTTGGATTCGCTGGCCGTAGCATGTCGATATTAAAATCTCCCAGGCAGCAAACATTATCAGAGATCGTTAAATTATGTGATATAGAGTTTTCAAAATGGTCACAAAAGTTTTTATAGTCCAAATTTGGAGGTCTATAAACAACTCCACAAATCAAAACCTTACCACAACACACCACGGAGATCCACAGCTGCTCAATGTTGTGAGCCGAAGGTAATACTTTATATTTTAACTTGTTTGACACGTAAAACGCAACTCCACCCCCCCCCTAGTACCCCTATCGGTATGGCAAAAGCTGTATCCCTCAACCCGAAAGCAGCTTTCCGTCGCCAACGACCCAATCCACGTTTCAGACAATGCAAGGATATCATAATTGCCATTTGACAACAGAATCCGCAGCTCGGTAAAGTTACGAAGTAGCGACCTAACATTGAGATGGGCAATAGTTAAAAAATTACTCATTTTAGAGAATAAGCAAACAGAATCAGCATAGCATGATTATAAAAATAAGTACTAAACCATAATAATAACAATAATAACAAAATTCAAAACAATTCGAAAACAAAAATCAATAGGTATAAGTACACAGAATAAATTCCAAAACAATTGTTTTCGAAGCAAAGAAAATTTATAAAAAATGTTTTATGAAAAAGCGGAAAAATAAAAAATGTTTATTCAAAAGTGTATAAAAATATCAGATAGGTATACCTGTGTAGAGATGGAATCGGTTCTTTAATATATGGAAAACAGAGGTTGCTTGTACGTACTTCTCCATCGCAATCACATAATATTCAATAAATTAACAGTATTAATAAGGTTGACTAAATCTCGATCGGTCACTATTTTATGAACACCATCATTCACTTTATCAAAAACATTACCGTCGCAAGTCCAACAGTTCCTTACATCATACTTTTCAGACGCTCTCCGAAGTAATTTAGCACGTTTCCAGGTTAAATCTTCTTTAATCACAATACGAGTACCTTTCAATTTGCTTTTATTGCTGAAAACTAACTTCTTGTTGGTACGTTGCACAAATTTAACTATCATAGGACGATGGCTGCCCTCTTTTCCTTTTAATCTGTGTGCAATGTCAATACTATTATGAGACAGATCCAGACCCAACTTATCTTTAAAAACAGACAAGGCCGCTTCCGATGCAACCTCATTCTCTTTCTCCGGAATGCCAAATATCCTGAGGTTGTTTATTCTAGAATATTGTTCATGAGCGTCTAGAATAGCCTCCACTTCATTTATACGTGACATGTAAGTTTCTTCCAACTGAGACACTTTGCGTTGAAATTCTTGAGTTACAAATTTGAGCTCATCTCTAATCGATTGTCGTATCATACCTGATAAGTTTTCCATAAATTTGTCACTATTTAGCAGTTTTTCCACCATTTTCTGTGCAACTGAATCTAGATCCAAACTCGGGGGATTAGCTTGACCTGACCGACTTCTTGTACTCATAATTATTACACAGTTAACTCAATTAACACGGAGAAGTACAAACGAACGTCTCTATCTATGCAGCGCGTACATACTATTTATAGCTATAAAGCTTGCCCACCGGTCTTGCACAAATTAATCGTTAATACACTATTTTTTATATACTTTTAAACATACTTAGAGGAACCGCATGCTTTAATCCTTAGAAGGCCCGCGGCAGCAATTTTTGTAAATTAGGCGCCTCTACTAACAATAATAAATTACTGACTACTCTTGGTTTACTATAAAATGTGGTTAGTCATTGCACTAGTAATGACCTTTGTGACGTCAGTAAGTCTGCACTGTTTTGCAGCAAACTACATTTTCTGAAATTGCCACTGTCAGTGAAAGATTGATTTGCTGCCAAACTTCTGCAAGATTTTTCTATTACGTATACGTATCTGTTGTGCTAAATTTCGTTTTGAAAATGTTAAATTGTGGAAGAAATTTAAATAACAAGTAGGAGTTATGTTGGATTTGGAATAGACATTAAGAAACTAAAAATTTATGGCCCAGTTTTACAAATTAGAAATTGAACTTAAAGAAATCTGGAATTTTGACCGTCAAGACCTATTTAAGAATTATGTAGAAATTGTAATTGTAATATAAAAAAATTAAATCTGGATCGCTCTATAATTCAATACCTAGATGGGTATTTGCTCGAAGAGTAGTTGTTCGAACGGTCCAGTGCCACTCATTGTAATGGGCAACTGGACACTAACTGAATTTGTGGGATATATATTTTTGGCATTTATAGATCTAGAGAAAGATTTCGACAGGGTGCCAAGAGTCATGTTATGGAAGATTTTGCGCGAAAGGGAAATCAATAACAAGATATTGAGAATAATACAAAAAATTTATAAACAAAATGTCGACTCTGTTATAAACAACAAAAACATGTCAGAAATATTTGCAACACAGGGTGGTGGTTTGAATCCCGTGCTTTTTATAATTTTCGAGAATGAAATAATAAAGAAGTATACATAGAAATACAAAACGCTGAATGTAGGGTACAGGAAATTGCAAAGAGTAGATATATCGGAAGGGGAATTTGCAGATGCATGGTTAGAAGTGAAAAAGAATTGCAGGAGAACTTGATGTGTGGAACAAAGTGCTAGAAGAAAATGGAATGAACATAAACAGAGATAAAACCAAAGTGATGATAATAGGGGAAGAACACACAGAGAAAAAAGATTGTTTGAATGAAACAACACAATTTGTTTGAACAGAATTTATTAAAATCAAAAAAGAAATGTTACATCAAAAGAAATAAATTTTACTTATTAATAAATTACCTTGTTTGAAATTTTGTTGGCGTTTGTTTGAACTAAAGAAATATAATTTTTTTAAAGTTAACAAACATTTTTTTCCGTCGCAGAAATGAAATGCACAGAAATGTTCCATAAAGCAATTTATTACAACAAACAACAATTTCTTTCAATGTAATATCCGAAATAGGCGGAAATTAAAATAAATTATAATTTCTTCCTTCAAAGAAATATTTCTTTAACTTTGAGGTCATGTGGTTTATTATTAGCCAATAAAACCATAGCGTCCTCGGCGAAAGCGAATCAGAATCAACCCATATGCAAGTCAGGTGATGGTTGTCTGTTCCTTTGCTTTCGTTTTCGTTTTGCAGTGCGGTACGGAACGCGTGGTGGTGTGTTTTCGAGGGTGTTTTTCAGATATAAAATGGAAGATTTTTTACTGGAAAACCAACTGCAGCACTTGCTTACATTTTCTATATCAGTTGTAGCTCCTACGAAATACAGAGGCAATAAATAGGTAGGCATTATTTTCTTCATAAAATTGTCTATGCACTTAGTAGTGGCTAGCTTTATAGAAGTAGATTAATGGCGGTTTTGCCGGTAAATTTTTCTGCTGTGATTTCTGTCTCGACAACCTAATTATTGTATTTGATGTACGTACCTTTTTATAAATAAACACCTATAGTTTAAAACAGATTTTTTTATTTGTACAATAATATGAATCAAACGTATCTACTTGAGATTTTGAAGCTTTAGAAATTATCTACCTGATGTTTAATTAGCAGTGGCTTTGCTGTACTTCATATTTTTCGTATGAAAAACACGTGTCATATTAGCCTTCACGTAAGTATAAAAATTTATTTTACCAATATTATTCGTGCTGATTATATATTTTTATTAGGAGGAATCTGCAAAACTTAAGGGCGTGTTCCTCGGGAACGTTAAACAAATAAAATTGTATCAAGATAAATCCAACTCGAAAAAATATACCTTATTTGCATCCGCATTTTTTCGAATTGGACAAGTTGATAATTTTTTTGTTTAAAATTTCTCGATGAACACGCCTCTGAAGTTTTGCATATTCCTTCTGAAACAAAATATTCATTAAAATATACAAATTTTCTTTTTTTGAATCAAATAAATATTTTTTTGAATTTATTTTATTCAATATTTATATCATTCCTAACTCAAAGAAATAATTTGTCAGAACAAATATCATTTTGTTTGGACTGCCAAACAATTTTTTTTATAAACCAATGAAATATTTGTTTGAATTCCCATTAGACGTTCATTATAATTCAAATAATTAAAGTGACAAACTGAAGAAATATTTGTTTCGTATTCTAAAGAAATTATTATCTAAAATCAAACAAACATTTACTTCCCCGTATACAAACAACAAATTTGTTTGAATCAAATAAAATTTGCTTGAATGAAACAATATTTTTTCTCTTTGCAGGAGGAACAGGATAGAACAAGTGAAGACCTTCCAGTACCTAGGAGTAGCGATACACGAGAAAGGAAGTCAAGAAGCCGAAATAAATGACAGAATAGAGAAAATATATTACGAGATGAACAAAAAATTTAGAGGCAACACGGAAGACGAAGGTATTTAAGACAATTTTCATTCCCATGTTAACATATGGTTCCGAATCCTGAGTCTTGACCGGAAAGCAGAAAAGCAAAATTCAGGTCCGTAGAGATGAAGTACCTGAGAATAGTTAGAGGAGTTACAAAGTTAGACAAAATGAAAAACTTAGAAATAAGAGATGACCTAGAGATACAGTCTACACTAGAATTTACAGAAGCGAGACAGTTCAGCTGTTGGGGCCGCTTGCAGCGTATGGAAGAGACAACGCCAATTAGGCGGATTTGGGAAACGAAAATTCAGAGAAACAAGAGAAACGGAAGGCCTACCTAGACTAACTTGGGATATAGTTGTTGTAGAAATATTGAAAAGAAGGGGCAATACGTGGAAGGATGTGAAGACGTTGGCGAAGAATTGGAAATAATGGAGAAAATATATACTTATACGAGTAGATTAATAATGTATTGCCCTACACCATTGTATGGTAATAGCAATATAGATTATATATTGTTTATAATTACATAAAAGCCAAACCTCTAAAATCAAGGATTTTCTCTGTTCTTTGCGATGGCTTGGTAGTCGAACATTCATCGTTGTTGTATTACTCTTTTTCCACGTGGCTATCACGAGGTAAGGTATATACGAACTAAGAAACGAAATAGCGATATTCTCGAACTGCCGGAAAATCGATTTTTCGTAAAATTTTCCAAAATAATTTTCGACCATTTTAAAAACTATTTCAGCAACGAAAAGAATTACAGATCTGTTTTTTCGTGGAATATATAATGAAGTGTGCTGTTCATCACAGTGCACTCACGTTGCCTCTACAATTTTCAAATTTTATGAAAAAAAAATGGGTTCTTGCTAGACCACAAATTTGTGTAATGTATTTTTCATGCACCGGGTAAGTAATCTTATTTTTCGGAATTAATACATATGGGAGACCAAACACGGACAAAGGCTCGAAATTATTTTTGGTAAAGAAACGAAACATTAATATTATAGCTCAAAAAAGTTACAGCTAGTTAAACACAACTAATTTGTGCGCGCTAGCCGCGCTGATGGGTTGATAGGTAGCGCTTTCATCCTTGATAATACCTAGGGATGCCACCTTTAAAAGTCACTTGACCCGGAGATTTACTGATGACCAAAAAAAAACTTGAATAGAACTAATCTTTATTCCCTTTATTGTGTTGCGTACTTGGCTCTTTTATTTTTCGGGATGGATTACCGATGACGAAGTACTTGGGTGTGCATTGTCTCTTTTATTACTCTCGCTCATGGCAAATTAAAAAATAGTAATAGATAACTTCTTTAATATACCTGACTTAAAACAAAACAACAAAACTGTACTACGAAACACTTAAAACTAGTTTAAACTAATTTGCGGCAAAAATATTGAACATCGCCGCAACGGCAACAATAGTACCTACTAGTATAGCACGACGTAGCGCGACATGCGTGCATAAACTCGAAACAAAATTGGGCGATTGCAGACCGCTCGGAAATGTGCTGAAGTTGCTGCGCTGTTGCCAAATATTTATTTTTTCCTGGCATAAGAATTACATTATTTTTGTTTTATTTTGGTAATTTTGTTTTATTTTGTTAAATGCAGTTTGGCCCGGAGAAAATATCTAGTAACCCGGAGACCGGAGACCATATGTCAAAACCCGGAGTCTCCGGGTCAAACCCGGAGAGGTGGCAACCCTAATAATACCGTTGACTGATTATTGGGTAGACACACAAGTATACGGCTGTAAATGATGCCTGCAAGACGTATCGGTCGCTAGGATTTCTCGCGTCGTCCACCTAGCGGTGCTTAGGAGCATTTAATAATATGAATAGTATTGAATAGCGTCCGGAACACGGTAGTTATCTAGAATCATAGCCCAAACAAGATGCCGGGACACCTGCGATCGGCTGCTTTGATGTATGGAAGCCAGTTTGCAGCTGGGCAGACCAGCAAGGACCGTATGTAAAAATTTTGAGGGCACCACAGAATTCAATCAAATTTTATTTTTACTTTGGAAACATCACAAATATAAACAACTATTAAAGGTATTCTGTTATTAATTAATTAATTATTATTAATAAAAACAAATAAAAGTAAAATAAGTAGGTAAATAATATCTAACAGAACTCGACTCAACACAGTTTTGGAATTGTGTATAAAATCTAATATTAAAATTTGTGCTGTTATAAAATAAAAGTTCTCATACTGCACATGTATTGCACTTAATATTAAATTTTCATTTACACATAAAAGTTACGTATCCACTTATACTTTCTTATAAGTATATATACGAACAAGATGTTTTTCTAAAAAAAAATTTTTAAGAATGTTTCCAAATTATGAGTTTTCGGTTTCTGGTTGTTTGCTTGAAATTATAAAGTGAGTTGTTGCTTGCCCCTCCCTGATCATTAACATTTCATAAACAAGAGCCCGCCCGCAGAAATTTTATTCAGACGCATCCACCCGACGTCCGACCGAGTCCCGCATTACACAATATCAGTAAAATGACGTTTAAGTAATTCGTTATTGAAAGACACCGGCAACAATTTCGGTGGGTGTTCGGGTATAGTACAGAGCTGCCATATTGTTCTCCTACCTCTACACGAGTTCTGCGCCCGCAAGGGTCCGCGTTTTTTGCTTGTTTCTACATCATCTTTTGCCAAAAAATGCGTGTGTCTGGTGCGAAAGGGCAAGTGAAGGGTCTGTTTTAAAAAAGCGTTCTCTCAGCTTTAGTTTTTTTTTACACTTCCAAAACACAAGGCTCGGTCGGGCGTCGGGACTGGGGCGGATGCGTCTGAATAAAATTTCTGCAGCCCGCCCTGGATCTTTGCCATTGCTGCAGGCGATCGGCGCCTACCAAAGTAATAATTTATGTTTGAAGCTGTCGGATTACCGCGTTTGGCGGTGTTACAAAAACACCGACTATGCATAACCGCGAACGCGTCTTTGCCAAGTTTTTTTTAAATATCAGTAGACTTGGAACTCAAATCAGTATGTTAGAACCAAAATCAGTAATTCTAATGGCAAATCAGTAGGTCTGGCAACACTGGTGACGCCGACCAAGGGAACATCTCTGAAACTAAAAATTAATATTTGTTTGCCATTACTGACCTAGCGATTGTGTTTCCATGGTATGCCGCTGCTTGTGAGAGCGCTGCATATCGGCTAATCGGACGTTTTGAGACACATGATGGCTAAACAGAGCTCTTGAGAGAGATGAACAGAGTTTCGGTATAAAATATTTTCACGGCTGGATGAGGCGCGCTTTAACCAGTGGAGTTAGACATCTTCCCAATAGAGGTGGGCTAAACCGTTCCTTTTTAGGAGTCGATTCATCGGAATCAATCCTTTTGTGGGAATCGATTCCTTCGATTCGTTCACGATTCTCGTTCCTCTTATCGTTGTAAAATACAATACCCTGCCCGGAAATTTCAATGCCGGTTTCGGCTTCTTAGCAATACCAAACTTTGGTAACCAAAGACTAGAAACGCCCAAATTCAACAGTAGCAAGTATATCTGAAATAGATAAATACATCCAAGAACCTTTATTGGATCGCAAACAAAATTATATTACGTTCTTTTATGATAGAATACCTATTTTTTGTTAAATTATAGGTATTTCTATAAAGAAATGCATATTCTTGTTCCTAATAAATAGTAAATAAACACCTTTACTACGTTTGACTTGCAGATATTTCTCCGCGATCCTCGGTGAATCTCTATTTACTCCAGTGTTTATCGGAATCGAATGAAAGTCGTTCCATTGGCGACTCCGCGCGACGCGCGTTTCTAAACTCTGGCAACTAGAGCCGGAGTCGGAAAATCACGGAATCGAACGTAAGTCGTTCATATAATAGGTGAACTCGCACGCTGCGAAACCGTGTTATCTTTGCTGAGACTGGAACTGCAGTCGGAATCGTGAATCGTAAATTTTTTTGCTGCGGAATAGATTCCAACGATTCCGACCTCGGAGTCGTTCCTTTTGAACGATTCGTTCAGGACCGACCCAACTCTACTTCCCAATAGTCAATCAACGATAATACACACATAGCCGAAACTCTTGGCCCACTGAATTAATTTGAAACGTAAGCAAAAATAATTCTAACAAATATGTGGATTCAATTCTACATTTTATTGAAATGCTTTATCACATGTAAGGTTATTTTCATGGAAGGAGTAAACGGCCAGTTATCAAATTTAAGAAAATGTCAAAATTAATTTTTTTTGAAAAGACCAAAGTCTTCCCAAATGTGCGAAACGAAGATGTCAATAACAAGTATGTCCTCCTCTGTTCTCGAGCAAAACATTAACACGTCTGTACATTCCAATAAAAAGGTTATTAATGGCTTCCTGCGGTATGTTGTTCCATTCTTCTTGAGCAGCAACAATTAGCTCCTGAAGGATGAAAGGGGGGCTATATCTCTAATTAAAATTGCCCTTTTTAGCATATCCCACACGTTCTCATAAGGATTCAAGTCAGTCCTGTAGCAAATTGGCAACCCTTCTTGTGCGGTGCGGGGCGTGGCGTTATCGTCCATAAAAACGAAATTTTCTCCAATGGAAGGATGATTGGTTGGATAATGTTTTGGACGTAAATGTTTCCACGTGAATAAGTGGAGTGCGACGACCATACATTATACCCCCCTCAAAACATTACTGTTCCGCCTTGATAAGGAACAACCTCTCTGGCAAAAGTAAGTCTTTCTTATCGTTCCGGTCCCCTAGAGACCCTTGTACGTCGATAATCACTCACTAACCCAATTTTTGTCTCATCAGAAAATGATATGCTTTGCTTTCAGAGATCTGCATCCTACGGAAAACGCATTTAACTTTCATGTTAAAAGAGTGTGCTGTATATAAAACGGCTTGGCAAATAAGCCCAGATATTCCAAACATCCTGGAATATGGATGGTACGTGGAAAATGACGTTATTATGTCAATAACATTCACAAATAGCTCTAAACTGGATTGTGTTACTATGTATAACACAGTTCTATAAATGTAAAAATTTTACCTGTTCTTTTCGTTGTGCATGCATGAAATCTAATGTGCAATGTATTAATGTATAATATTATGTTTATGTGAAGGGAAATGCAATTTGTCGGAATAAAAAATACGAATGTTCTCGATATTAATGCAGCGTTTGTACGCTCGCATATAAACCACTACTACACGGCTCAGCGCGGCTAGCGCGCACGAATTATTTATGTTTTAACTCCCTGTAACTTTTTTCAGCAACAACATTAATGTTTCGTTTCTTCACCAAAAATAATTTCGAGCCTTTGTCCGTGTTTGGTCTCGCATATGTATATGTTAATTCCGAAAAATAAGATTACTTACCCGGTGCATGAAAAATACATTACACAAATTTGAGGTCTAGCAAGAAACCATTTTTTTCATAAAATTGGAAAATTGTAGAGGCAACGTGAGTACTCTGTGATGATCAGCACACTTCAGTGGAAGTTCCACGAAAAAAACAGATCTCTTAACTCTTTTCGTTGCTGAAATACAACGGAAAAGTTTTAAAATGATAGAAAATTTATGTAGGAAAATTTTAGGACAAATCGATTTTCCGGCATTTTCGCAATTCCCGATCTTTTCGAGCACCTTGCTCCCCGACTAAATCAAAATTATAACATTAATTTGCTACCTGTTGTTTCCAACGAGAAATCTGTCAGTTTGACAGTAACAATACCTCATAGGCTATTTTCACTCCTTTTAGAGTTTTATCGCCGACAGTTTTCATTGACATACCTATTGTTGGTCCAAATTCTAAATTACTAAATGACTGACCAAAAACTAGCAGGATTGCTCGAATAATTTCATTCAGTTGATTTGCCGAAGTGTTTTGATTTAGTTAGGTACCTAAAACTTCCAATATCAACAAGCTTTCTTGAAAAAATGAAATTTATTCAGATTCTTTGCAATCACTTATGGTGTTACTAACGCTCTCTGCTTTCTTGGGTAAGCAACCCTGAAAATTATTGTTTTGTTTCGCAGTACTGCCCACACTTGGCATTTAATGGAATGCACTTGTCGCATTTAAATATCAAGGAAGTACTTTTGAATAGATTGTATTGGTCAATTGTTGTTTTATTCATGAGCACTGCGTAGTTCAGTTATTGCAAGTAATGGAGAACTTCGTTTTTTTCCTTTTACCAATCCGTATCTTTTAAACAAATTACTATGGCAGTTGAATAGAGCCGTTATTCTATCTAGCTTTGTACAATTCAATGTATTCAGATATATTTGTAATTAGAGATTATTTAAAAAGATAAGTAGTATAATAAGCGCTAATTCATTGTTATATAAAGTGTGTTAAGTAATAGGTAGACAACGTATAGGCTATAAAATTTTCGTTAATTACAAAAAAAGGAATAAATATGAACTCCATGTAATTTTATACTTGCTTCATTAATAATCAGTGCAAGACTGTTGGTAGGTATATTATTTCTGAAGGTAGGTATCAAATGAACTAACGGACCTCCAGTTATCTGGAGTACAAGTTCTAGTTTCACTAAAGATATAAGGTAAACAATATTATATTTTGACTAAGGCTTTTAATCCTTGCTGTCATTGTATTAGAAATAATATCGGCAGTAATAATTCATCATCATAAAGTTCTCAGTTCGAATGCTGGTTGGACGCGTAGGTACCTCCATCCTTTTCTAACCCGAGATAGCCTACGCATTTCCCCAAAAACAATACCATACTCCATACATACGTCTTTAAGACTCTCTTCCGAGTTTCTACAGTAACCGTTCCCGGGCATAAAAGTTGTTTCTTTTTGTTAAACGCAACTCCGTCCTTAGCTATTCTTTGTTCTATATCTCTAGTGAGTTTAGTATGCCCCTTATTGAGAAAATTGTCTTATTTGACACTGCAAAAGAACTTTGAAAATGTCAACGACAAAACTTCAAAAATTCAATTTTTTTCAAATGGTACGTACTTATTTTTATATCGTTATCCTATAGAAAATTAAATTTCAAGGGCACTTTTATTGCCATTACTTAAGGAGATATTCAGGATTTTTGAGAATTTTCTATCGCAAATATCGTTTTTGCGAGCGGCTAGTAGTTGACCATGAACGTAAAACAATTGCTGCTACTGTCACAACTTTTAGTTGTCAAACTGATAGTTTTGTTGTACGCCTGTTACAAGTAACTCAAATTGAGGACCGTTTTTTCAAAACTCACTATGTCCAAATTTACACTTTTTCTGAAATTGAACTTTTCGTTCTGCTAAGGCATGAATTTGTTTCATAAAACTTCTTTTGTCAAAATCATAACATGAATCTGAATGCTTTAGAATACCTTGTTATAAGTACAGTAAAATCGAACAATGCTGAGAAAAAAGTTCTGGAAGAAGACAAAATGTTTCAAAACTCGCTTTATCCAATTTTTATTTGAAAAAGAAATGTAACTTTTGTAACAAAATAATAAAAAAACTTATTTAAATGTTTAATTTCCACCATCAGCATCCTCACTGTCCATCGCTTGGTCATTCATGGCAGAGATTTCATTATTTATCCCAAGAATTTCATTATAAAAATCCCTGGCTTCTTCAATATTTTCAATGTACCTTATAATTTTGCGTATATCAGCCTTTTTTTCTTCACTAACATGACTTGTTTTTGGAACTTCTTTAGCTTTGTCTAATAATTTCATTGTTTTTACTCCTCTTTTTAATATCTCCGCTTCAATGGTGTCTCCTGTAAACGTAGTTTTGACTCCTACATTTACCTTTCTACCCACCTTGCAGTATTCCAATACTCTGCATTGGCTAATGTTGAAAGGAAGTTTAGTTTTCACTAGCTTCTTCGATTCTGTCTTATAGTCGAACGTTTTCCAATCTTCTGACCACTTCTTAACGCTCCCATGTTTGCCAAGTATGTTATAATATTGTGCTGGTGTTTCTATGCTTTCAAGTCTCCGAAAATCTTTTTCAATTCTCCCAAAAACCCTATCTGGCGGCATGTAGCTGTGACCGCGAATGGGAAAAATTTGTTGAATTTTCGAAAATACCGTTGATTTTTCCAAGAATCTATGCAAAGCTGCTAAAAGTATTGAATTTTTGTTTTGCGCTGAACACGAATCTGAAAATAGGCGTAGTGCTTTTGGTTTCGTATTGCCTTCCTCTATAATTTGCATTTCCAAATTTTCTAAATAATTGATTAATGCAGAAGCCACTAGATTCGCCCCTTTTCCAGCTTGCGTCTCAAGCCATGTATAAAGGGATATTTTATTTTTGTTTAAAGGCGTATCATTAATCATTATGCAGAGATTGTAAAGCCATACCTGCCTTAAATAAAAAACCTCACCTATGGAGAGTTTTGGAATAGGCTGATTTTGTTGCATATCGAAAACTATGTATATCAATTTCATTTTCATTTTTTTGCTTCATTATTTCAAAGAATCTTTTCGCACGCAGCTTATGAAGCCTGAACTGTGTTCTGATAGTATTCTTTTCTTCCAAGTTACGTTCTATTGTAAGCTTAATTAACAGTTCTTTGCAAGTGGAGCAAGTGTCACTGTGTGGAGACCCAAATCCAAGATTGAATTTGGAATAGAAATTTTTTTTGAATTTACTCATTGAACAAACTAACTTATTTTCAGTACTTTGCTCTTCGCAAAAGCGCTCGTACATTTTTTTCAAGTTTAGTTCCGGTGGTAGGTAAGCCCGGATGCACCTATTCCGACTATAATGACTACTCCTGCATTTGTATTTTTTTATGTGACTTATTACATCCGCAGTAATACTTTTGTCCTTTCTTTGGTTCTGTCACCCCCTCGTTTCTCCATAGGCGATTGACCCGTTTCCAAAAACACGCGAGCGATTCGTGCAAGCCGATCTCTGGATACACCTTAATAAAACAAAAGGCAATTTGAAAACTAATAAATGTTAAAAGTCAATGTTATGTACCTGTGATTGATTGGAAAGATTTTGCACAAATTTCAATCTGCTTATTAGTAGTTCTAATAGCGTACTTAATAGAAACGTTTTTTGGACATCGGACCATATCTGGATCGATACGGTAACGCTTTGGAACACTAACGTCCATATATTTTAGTAAAAACGAATCCTGCGATATTTTGCTTTTATTTGAATACAAAAGTTTCCGAAATTCTACGAAATAATAATTCTTTTTCTACACCTATTTAATTATATGACAATTATTCGGATTTTCTTCGTGAAATATCGTACCCATAATTCACTGTAGTGAATTATGAAATCATAATTCACTGCATTTGGCCAATCAGAAATACACTTTCAATAATCACCGTTTCCCTGATCCAACGATATTTTATATCGACCGCGATCAACTCTTGCTGGAGCTGACAGTCGACTTGGGTGACAGCCAAGTATCGCCATATATTATTATTTACGTTTTCCAACGTATGCACTTCGTTCGAGTAGGTACCAATTAATCCGTACAAACTAACAATTCCACCACTATAACTGCCAGAATTTAACAATGGAAGGGACAACTCCAAATTTGTATATTACTAACTGCACAAATTTCAATATATATTCCTAGTAAGTAGTTCATTTATTGAAAAGTCAAAATTAATGTATTATGATAGTGTTCCATTAAAGTTATGAAATTTGAGTCTAATTTATTTGTTTAAAAGGTGTAGAAAAAGTATAGTATTATATTCGCGATTATGACCATTATTCACTCAGATGATTTGAGCCACTCGCCTTCGGTTCGTAGGCTCAAACATCATCTTCGTGAATAATGACTGTCATAATCGCTCATATAATAATATACTATTAAACTCAACCTGACCTATACCTACTTGTATATGGCATAAAAACATACCTTTAATGTCTTCGCGAGTCAGTGTAGCTACTGAACAACGACTCTTCTGAGATAGCGGTTCAGAATGTGAACATCCGATATCTAATATTCCCGCCGCAGCTTCTGTGTAACGGGTGGATTTTTTCGCGGGTACTTTCGAAGGTGTTTTCCGTTTACGTCCTCTTGCCACTTCAACGATATTAGCTGAATATTCAGTCATTTTTAAAAAAATCAAAAGACGCACCAACTAACTTTCTAATTTGCAAAACATGTGCATGACCTATGCTTCGCTAGTGGCAAGTGACAACACAAAAGTCAAACGTCAAAGCTAGACAGAACGGTTATTTAAAATGCGCTGATTGGTCATAGACACAGTCAAATTCTGGGTTTGTGTTAGTTAAGTATGAAATGGACAAAGCGAGTTTTGATATATCTGCCCGTTGGGACAAGGCGAGTTTTGTAAAACTGCACGATTTTCTAATACAACTCCTAATGTAACGAAGCGAGCTTTGTAAAAACCAACAACAGCATACGATGCACAAGGACGAAATCATATAGAAATGATATTAAGCTCAATTTTGCGTGTTTTGGACAAAGCGAGTTTTGAAAAAACGGTCCTCAATTATCAAAATGAATCACTACCCTAACGGTGCCATTTTTGTTCTGTTTTATATTTACGGAAGCTGTGATAAAATAGCGGAAAGAACCTGTCGTGAATTTAATTTGAAACATTCATAGTTACCTCCAATGAATAGAAAGAAATTTTTATGTCTTCGCCAGGAGTTAATTCTTACTGGAAGAATAAATCCGTCCAGAAACAGGATGAAAGTGGTAACCGGAGGTGAAGAAAATGAAATTAATGTTTTGGGATATTTTTCCGCTTTTCCAAGAACGTCGATAAGAGTGGCCGCAAATGATTTGGGATTGAGCTATTCCTCAACTCACAAGATCCTTCTTTGCATAAACTTCATACCTACTCCTTTATAAGACTGCCAAAACTCCGGCCAACGGATCATCCTGAACGAATTGCTTTTTGTGAAGAACTTTTGGTCAAAATACAAGACGATGAGAATATTCTGAAACGGATTATCTGGATAGACGGGACCAAATTTGCTCAAAGAGGAGTATTTAATAGAAGAAATCGTCATTTCTGGGCCACCGAAAATCCAGATTTCAATCAACGTTTTTTGTTTGTTGTTGGACAATCGCGTGGAAAGGTACATGTATCAAGAAAATTTAAATGGAGAACGTCATTTGCAAATTATTAGCAATTTTGTTGAAAATTTTTTAGACAATTTGCCTTTGCGAGAAATGATTAATACGTGCTATAAAATGGTCGGCACAAAAGCACATTCTACAGTAGCCGTAGACCGGAAACTCAGAGATTTGGCTTTGGCCGCCCCGTTCCCCGGACTTAACACCACTTGACTTTTACTTGTGGGGACGAATCAAAGAGAAAGCGTACTAAACAGAACCCAGAACTCTGGAAGACTTGATTGCCAGAATTACGCAAGCTATGAACTCTCTAGATTGACATGAAATAAGAAGAGCCACAAACGAAGCCGTTCAGAAACGTATTATTGAATGTTTGAACCAAAATGGTAGACACATTGAGCATATCGAATTGGTGGTAGTTCCGTACATCCCATTTCCGTACAAGGCGAAATCAGTGGCAGTTCCGTACACGATGCACGTGTCGCGATACTGGGGGTCATTTCTAAGAAACTCATTAGCATAATGGTAGTTGCGTACCAAAGTTATTATATATAATAACTTTGGTTGCGTACAGGTACAATCCTTTAGCACTCTAAGAATCACCCGGGTTGTTTATGTAGGTACCTGAACATAGAATTTTGTGGAGCAAAACGGAAACTACAATATTGTGGGTTTAGTTTGCATTTTAATTTTTTTATGCATAGTAAAGAGATGCGTCGTATCATGTAAAAATTTAAGAATGATCTATAATTGCTGCAGATTATTTTTTAGCTTCCCTTCGCACTTTTTCCAGGCTTAGGACTAGCAGTATAGGTATAAATACGTAACTGGCGTGTTTAAAAGCTGGTTTTTACACCATTGTCATTTTTATTTTTATGTTCGTTTTCTTTACCTATTTATTGTTTTTTTTTGTTTTAAGCTTTTATGTTTTTTTGTGGTTTTGTCTTTAGCCATCATTATTCGAGTTTTGTTATGTATGCCAGAGAAACAAGGCATTTCCTAATGTCTCCATATTCTTCATACTGCAATAAATTTCGTTTTATGCGATCGTCCAAACGCACGTACTCACGTTTTCTTCTTTTTCCTTCCAAATTAATTTCTGTTCGTCTGTACAAAAAATCGCTGTACTCTGCTTCGTTTTTTAGGGTTTTAATTAAATGTTGAATTTTTGGGTGAGGCCTTCCGAGCAACTTTATGAATTTATGGTTCCAGCCTTCGACAGAATTGTTAGTCCTTCGATTACTGTTCGAACAGTTCCACATATCTACAGTTATTGTAGGATTCTCCAGTCACTGATTCACAAAATAGTCATAAAACTGTTGCAAGCCGACATGTATGACATGACATGACATGAATGGACAGCCACCCATCGTCAACGTCTGCAACTAGTAGATAGGCTAACGCAGCACACATTCGAATATGAAGCCGAATTTCGTCATTGTCCTTATACTGTGTAGCCAAACCCAAATGTTGCACTTTTCTCCAAAGACACTGATTGAAATGAAAATTGCAGCCCCTTATCAAAGCGTCAGGATATACCTTCTGTACAGCCAAAATTAGTGCTTCCTCAAAGTCCAGATGAATTGTTTCCGGCATCCATTTAGTGGTCTCCTTTGTAATAGAAAAAAGTCGTTCATACGTTTGACGGGTTTTGTTTGGCAATAACGCGAATGATACCGGGACGATGTTTGTTTCTGTCGATGTGCTTCCTATATCACAATGTATTGTGTACTGTTGGTAAAACTGTTTACTACAACTCTTGAACGTGCCATCGACAAAGAACGCTTTTCTTGTTGCCAGTATTTCCCTACCGGTCGTTGAAGCAAAAACGATGATTCTTTTGTCATCAACATTGTCGCATACCAAAAAGCTGGAACCATCTTCCATTCGTAAAACCTCTTCTGGTATCGAAATATCTTCAGCGGTTTTCGGTTCACTTGTCTCGCCTTGGTGTGCTCTTCTGATGCGATAAAATGCCGATTTAATAGAAGCATACGTAGGAACTTCGGTTACAAAGTTATATCCACCATTAAATAGAGGGCAAAGTTCTTGCTGATAGATTTTGGAAATCTGGACTTCTTCTTCTCGAATGCGTTTCTTCGCGCTGGAAATGTGCTTCCTGACTTCCGTTCGGGCAACATTTCCTTTGCAACTATGGGTTGATACATGAAGCACTCGTCCATTATACGTTTTCATCGTACCTCTGCAACTTTCTCGTCGTTCGTTCGTACACAACCAACTCACAACATATTCTGTATTTATTCGATGTTGACGATATTCGTATCCATCAAAAACAGCGGCTGCTTTCCTCTTTGATGTCTCAAAAACTTTGATTGTCGTCATTGTAAACTCAGTATGCAAAATATACTTGTACATAAACACTCACTCTCTCACAGCAAAATAGCAAATAAATGAACAGCGCTAATCATTCGGGTCCCTACACCTACAATAATCGTATTATCTTCAAGGGAACCTGTGTTTTTGGAAACATAAATAGAGTTCATTGAATGAGTCTGAAATACTGAACGATCGTCAAAGAAGACCGCACACCATTCCTTAGTACCCTTAATTGCAGGCCGCTCCGGGGTAGTTGGAGAAACCCACTTTCAGTTTTATTACCCCTTTCTTTCCCAACGTGTACTCTCTTATTATTGCTATAACGTGCTGGTCCGGTTCAGGTGAATACGTAAACAACCCGGGTGATTCTTAGAATGCTCTCCGAGTATATGGTCACTAAGCGAATGTACCTGTACGCAACAACCACTATTGCCAATGACAGTTTCTTAGAAATGACCCCCAGTATCGCTTCACGTGCATCGTGTGCGGAACTGCCACCGATTTCGTCTTGTACGGAAATGGGACGTACGGAACTGCGACGATACCGAGCATATCTTTTAGTCTTGTTATAAATTATTTCCCTAAGTTAATTTCATAAATAAACTGTTAGTACCAAACCAAATTGCTCATTCTTCAATAACTGAAACTGCTTCTGGTTTCATTCAGTATTTATTGTTATAGCTAGGGTAAAACACCCAAATGTCGGCACTCGACCATCGATTGGCACACTTACTTTAAACTGTATTAATAAAGACAATAAGTCAAATATCTAAAAAAATGTATTTTTTTAAAATTTGGAAACATGTCCCCTTTTTAGTAAACGACTGCGCGTGCTTCTTAAAACTAGTATGGCTGATGTTTTGCGTGCTTGTTGTGGTGACGTTACCAAACAAGGTAAGATTTTAAGTTTTTCGTAAGGATAGTGCAATGTTTAAGCGCTTTGTAACCTATGGTAATTCTTGTTATATATAGCACAATTTGTTACACACTTTTAGTGACCTTATTAGTTTTGTTTTAGCATAATTTCAGTAATAAGAATTTCGATTTAGCACCAATTTATAGGGTGCCAACATTTGGAAAGCACAACTTAAGAAATCTAATTATTGGCATCGGTGCCGAAATATAGAATTGCCGTTAACTTTATTGTGCCTAACATTGGCAACTTAAAGTTAGGTACCTACCTAAGTAGGTACCTAATTTAAAACGCATTTTTATGATTTTGTAAGTATTTTGATTCAAATAAATGCTTTTTTTAATTCTGTTTTTATATCTTAAATATAAACACCTAGGTATGAACTTAAATCAAAACATTAATTACGGAAGTGTAGGTAATCATTTAAAGTAGGTATTAACATTCAGTTACCTACCTAGATAGGATCTTCCACAAAATATTTGGTGCCAATAATTGGAATATATATGATGCCAATAAATAGCGTATGAGTGCCAATAATCGGAAAAATGCAATTTTTAACAAATTAAATTAAATTTGGCTTTAGCAGTCAAGATATGGATACAAAAACTTCAAATAAATGATCTTAAATTGATAGGTATTGGGGAAAAATACATATAAACCTTATGGAATGCACCTTATTATTTTAGAGTTAGTTTTATTAATACGATTCCCTAAGGGCCGGTTGTTCAAACGCTGTTCAAATTTTGATCAGAGATTAACCTCTGATTATCTTTCAAACCGGTTGTTCAAAACTTCCAAGCAGCTATTTGATCAGAGATTAACTAATCTATGATTAAACTGTGATCAAAGTATGGTTAAGTCGAATTCGGGTTGTTCAAAGCTCTGATCTCTGGTTAAACTATGATCAAAGTGTGATTAACTTGAACGCTGTTCAAGCTGTGATTAAAGTGTGGTCAAATTGACAGTTGCGAACGGCAGACTCTGAATTATAAAACTTTTTAGTAAAAAAATCGTCAAAAGGTAAGCACATGTAAAGAAAAACTTTAATTTGTAAATCCTTTTACTATTTTATTGAGTATTTTATCTGTTATTTGTGATTTTATCGTCAAAAATATTGCTAACCTAAAATTGACCGCATGCTGATATGTTTTCTTCAAATGTGTATAAACGCGCAGAAAATGTAAACAAATTGTGATAATGACTTTGAATGCAATATTAGTTTTCCTATAAATGTAGGCTGTCCAATTATTGGAATACGCACCATCCACCTATTTACCTATATCACTCGTAACGGTTAAGGTATGTCTTTTTTATAGAAAAGTCGAATGTTCTTATACCTAGATGCGAAATTCACAAATTTGAAATTAATAAACAAATGCTTTGAAAAATGCTCTTTCGTACTTCTGGTTGATCCTGAAGGAATTACTACATTACTAAGTTCTTGGATATTACGGTCATAGTGAGCAATACGGCCATCCATCTGAAACCTGGACCAATCGTCAAAATATAGTAATGTAATGTGAATACTTTGAGCAAAATAGTTTAAGTACAGAACCCCAATATTTTATATCTTGGTATTTATTTACATTACAATCGTCCTTTCCCAAAAATACTTATTGCTGTACTAAACTGACCAATTCATGTTTCTCTCGCTCTGTGAAGTTTTTTGTCCTCTTATCCATCATAAACGCACTTTTGACATGCCAAACACAAATAAATAAATAGAAATTAACAAATAAGTTGTTTAAGTGACAGCGAACTGTCAGTCGTCAATTAAAATTCAAGGGATCGTATCTTAGCAACGTATGGTGCATTTGAACTAAAGCAAGTTAATCTGAGATTAGTTAATCACAGTTTGAACAACCGGTGTCAGATTTGATCAATGATCAAATTTAACCAGTGATTAGTTAATCTCTGATCAAATGGAGTTTTGAACAACCGGCCCTTAGACTGCCAATCATTGGGTAGTTTACCCTACATGAAAAGAGAACTATCAACTTGACAACTAAGAAAAGTTTTGATCGTAGTAGCAATTGTTCTACGTTCATGGCCGACTAGCCGCTCGCAAAAAATCGATATTTGCGATAGAAGATTCTCAAAAAACCCAAATATCTCCTTAAATAATGGAAATAGACCGGGCAATAAAAGGGTAATAAAAGGGTCTTTTTCAATTTTCTATGGTATGAAGATGTAAAAATAGGTAGGTAGGTAACTACCTGTCATTTGAAAAATTGAGTTTTTAGAGTTATGTCCTTGACATTTTCAAAGTTTTTTGCAGTGTCAAACAAGAAATTTTCTCAACAAGACACCTCAATCTTCGGGCTAGCGATCAAAAAAACCTGTTGGCTCTTGGGTTGACAGCAAGAGATATATGAATTTTTGAATAGACCTCTGCAATGAGCATTCTTTACAGAATAAATGGCATACGTCAAAAACTATTACAGATAGGTTATAACAGCTTGGGTTAATCATGCGCAATAAAGTGAGCGAAATTCAAAAATCGAATAAAAAATAGGGGTTTCCATTTGAAAAAAAAACAATGTTAGTATCGATTTCCGGTAAAACCGGAAGCGCCTCTATTTTGAAAATATTTTAATTGAATTGGGCAACGTTGATTATGGCCCGGTTCCCAATTTCAAATCTCTAGCTCGATTTCAAATTGAAAATCTTTAATGGGCACGTTCACAAAATCACGCTGTATAAATTGAAAACTAGAGGTGACAACGCACAACACTGTCTCACTTCCTTCCGGGTATCTACTTCTCTTCGTCCCTGCCAAAATTCTATAACTGCCGTTTGCTCTTTGTAGAGATTATGTATAATTCTTCAGTACCTATATTTCATCCCTGTCTTTCTGAACACTTCGAACATTTTCCTCCTTTATACGTTGTCGAAGGCTTTTTCTAAATCTACAAATCCTATATACGCGCTCTTTTATTATTTTTTATTATTTTTTCTATAATTATTCGCGTAATCCTCTACTTCATCTAAATCCGAACTGATTTTCTCCTAATATTTCTTCCATCCCTCTTTGCATAACTCCAGTTAAAATTTTTGACGCTTGGGAAGTTAAACTAATTGTTCTAAAATTTTCGCACCCATCCACGCCTTTCCTTTTTGGCAAAGCTGCTTTGATGTTCCGTTTGTAATCTTCTGGAATCTCACCTGTCTAGTATACACGGTGGTCACTTTTACAATGTACGCCATTGGAATCTTCTAAACCCGAAGAGATTCAGAGTTGGTCAAATCACAGAAATCGTGCACATTTCCATGCTCTTTAAGGATCTGAAAAGAAATTCTGGATAGCTCTCGTTGTTCCTGAAATATCCTGAAAAAATTGAAATATTGCATTTTTTTATTTCTTCCATATATTATTTATTACTTAAGCAGGTATTACTTTGGCAGGTTTACATAAGTAGGTATGGGCTATCCACTGGATGTTTCAAAATTTGTCTAAGCCTACTACAACTTCAAGTTTTCATAATCGTGGCAACTAGATTTTGTAGATAAATAGTTAAATTAGTGTTCCAGAAAGTTAGATGACCCATGTGCGATACATCGTTGAAATCGTATTTTTTTTCTCTATCCAGCCTTATGAAAATTCAATATGGCGTCCATAAGAAATTCAAAAGTTGACTATGAAAACTTGAAGATGTAGTAGGCTTAGACAAATTCTGAAGCATCCAATGGAAAGTCCATACCTACTTATGTAAACCTGCCAAAGTTCATTACATTTGCTCAAGTAATAAATAATATATGGAAGAAATAAAAAAATGCGATATTTCAATTTTTTCAAGATATTTCAGGAACAACGAGAGCTATAAAGAATTTCTTTTCAGATCCTTAAAGAGCATGGAAATGTGCACGTTTTCTGTAATTTGACCAACTCTGAATCTCTTTCGGGTTTAGAAGATTCCAATGGTGTACATTGTAAAAGTGACCACTCTGTGTGTATAGAGCTAACTAGTTTAAATAAACGCTCTCTTGCCACTTGCCCTGCACACTTTATAATTTCTACCTGCAATTCGTCTACACCTGGTGCTTTGTTGTGTTTTAATCTTTCTAATGCTAGCTCAAGGAGTAGCATAGATGCGCCAGTTCGGCAGCCTTGCGTTCATGAAAGTTAAGCAACGCTCATAACGGTCTATGTTTCGATGGGGGGCTGGAGTTTGAAACCGTAAGCCCAATCAATACGCCGCGACGAGTTGAACTCCCCTCGCCAACACACACCAAGCCACACGTACCCGTTCTTACGACATTGTGGCATCACCCGCACCTCGCTTGATTGTGGCCACATTAATATTTCAGTACGAGCGAGATAGAGAATGGTGCTATAAATTCGACAAACCAAGTTTGAATTTGATACACTCCACAGAATATTTTTTATTGGCATCACAATATTGTGACATCTTCTGAGTATTGTGACCTCTGAAGCAACAAATATAGAAAGACCTACCAAGTGTAAGAAAGATGCCACAAATATAACAAAAGAGGGTTAAGTGTAACAATATGTGTTTGGGCAGTAATACTGAGATAAGTATTAAATTATTTTAATGATTCTACAGAGTAAGTTGTCCAGAAATTCCATATCAAATTCACATTTAAAGGGTGGACCGCATTTTATCTTAAAAAACAACTTAACATTTAAATAAACACGTTAGTGAAACACAACACCTCGTAATAATCATAAATTATGTTAACCTGTGTCTAGGTGCACAAAAGAATGCGGGCACGCGAAACATCATCATGGTATATACGTTATACTTCGGTTTAAGGAATTGGTTAGGTAATTGGTTAGTTGTCAATACCGTCAGTGGTTTCGGTGGGTAGGTAAGTATCGCACAGAGTTAGTAGTTTGTTGTCCTTAGGCTTAGTGGGTCGATTCCCGTAGAGGTTAGTTTTTTCTTACAGATTTACAGAATCTTTTTTTTACAGAAAATGCGTTTGTCAGTTAAATATTGTGTGGTAAATATTTAACATGTGTTTGCAATTCACAAGCCCACAATTTTCAGTTTTGCGTGCACGTTAGCGTAGCTGTAGTAGTATTAGGGTGAACTTCATACAGTGCGATCAAGTCAAATCAGGTCAAGTTAGGCAAGGTAAATCTAATGTAATTTATTAGATTTACCGTACTTGATTGATGGTTTCAAATATTCACAGGTCAATGTAAAAATCGTACAATATTTTAAAGGTTTTTATTACATTCACCCATAAGTTGCGGGTATTATAGGTAGGTACATAAAAGCTGGCCAGTTTGACAAATTTCTGTGAATATTAAAAGATTTATTAAATTTCATGGTGATTTTGCATAATTACCGATATTTTTACAAAATCGTCGAATTAATCACAATTACTGTAACATAAATACAGTACCTATGTCCCCGAATGGGGTTACAAAGAGTGAAAAAATATTGTTTTCAATTACTATTAATATGCTCAGATTCGCGGATGATACAGCAGTATTAGCATCCAGCAAGGAAGAATTAGGAATGGCTCTGTACGAAATGGAAGCAGTTTTGATGGAGGGCTATGGTATGAAGATCAATAAAAAGAAAACCAAAATTTTGGTGTGTAGGGGATGTGGAAATAGGATTAAAACGAAAATAAAATTGGAAACGAGAAGATAGAGGAAGTCTCAGATTTCTGCTATTTAGGAAGTAAAATAACTCGAGATGGTAGGAGCTCTAGAGATATAAAACAAAGAATAGCGCAAGGCCGAATTGCATTTAACAAAAAGAAACAACTATTATGCTCGGGAATGATAAATGTAGAAACTCGGAAGAGGCTCTTTAATGTATAGAGTACGACATTGTACGTATGCGAAACTTGGACGATAGGAGAAGCGGATAGGAAAAAAAATAGAAGCATTATTATTATTATTTAGATATAGGATGGTAGCACACCTTCTGAGGCACGAAGGCTTAGTTCGCGACATACTAGAGTCAGAGGTAGGAATAAAATAGGTAGGGGTAAGCCCAGATTAGACTACTGATCTCAAATAGTTAGGTATGTAGGTTGTTCAATTTTTGGGGAAATGCGTAGGTTAGCTCAGGATAGAAAAGGATGGAGGTATGTGTCCAACCAGTCTTCGGACTGAAAACTTTATTATGATTCAATTTCTTAGAAAAAATTCACAGCCTTTGCAAAGATGCAACCTGGGGAGACAATGAAAATGACGAAGCAGACTGTAACCCTCGTGCGTTTGGGATATTTCCGCATACGGGATAGCGTGTTAAATAATTATTCATAAAACAGCTGCGCCGATTTACATATAATAACTGCATTTCTGTTGTGGCATTCTCTCACATTTGTGACGCTAGACGTTCCAACTATGAATGAAGCTTACTCACACTGAGCGATCTAGCGGCCGCCAGGCACTTGACAGCTCGACTTTAACCGCTACCGCTCGCGTGCGTGCGACGTACCTATGTGGCAAATGCAACACAATCTTTTCGGTGAATATCATACCCTATACTAGGATACTAATAACATTTTCAATGTTAAAATCGCTATACGTAAAAAACTGCTTTTTCCGAAACTCCCATGGCACATATTATTTTTTATTCAACTCTTCCAAGAAACATTTTACTCATTTTTATGCGCTCATCAACTTAGAAAATTTTCATTAATACTGACACTACAGTAACATGTATTTAATTCTGTAACATATGGAACTGGTAAGGAATGCTACCATCTAGTAATTACAAAATTTTCGGGAAAAAAATAAGACAGGTTTTTCATGTCGGTACGAAAACTGGCAAACAATATTTTTGGAAATTGGATCGGTTCAAATTAAAGAAGAAAAATATAGCCTTAATTAAGATGATGCTATTTATATTTTTTAACATTGTTGTAAATAATGCACTATTTGAATCCTAAAATATTCACGAAAATATTTTTTCGGTTTAATAATTTTAATAAATATTTTCTGTGTTCAAGAAAACGCAAAAAAATAAATTTCCTAAAACATTGTTGGATAAGTACAAAATTTTGTGCTATAGGAATTTGGGGACAAGCAGGGTTTTTTATAAGGAGTGATTTTTTTGAAAAGTTAAGATAATTCTGATTTGTCCTCTTATTATTAGTGTTAAGATTAATATACCTATCTACATTATTCTATCTAAAATACCAAAATGTTGTTCAAAATAAAAGTATTAAATTATATATGCAGCGAAATTTTTGAATCGATTGCGTGCTCGATAACGGTGCCTCCTATCAAAACGAGACGGGAGCACATTTTTTTTTGCAAAAACTCCGAATTTGAAAATTTGTATGGAAAAAATGAAAATGTTCTAAATAAGTTGGGGTAAATCTTACCTCCGCCACTCCCAGGTTTGAGACGCCCCTGTTAAATTTTGAAAATTATGTTTACAGTGATTCAGCATTTGGTAAGTACTTATTCATGCCATTAAGTTTCATAATTTTAACTGGACTTGCTTCGAAGACGCATTAGAAGAAAACGTCTTCAGGCCTCTTTTAGAAAGCTATCTCACTTGGGAAGCATATTTCGGTATACGCTTATAGGAATTTCTTGTCTTAATTTTGACCACAGAACATGCTGGTAAAATATTGCACGCTAATTTCGGGCTACCCTGTATAATAATTATTGGTAGTGCGCATAGTAGTGATAAACTCAATATATGTACTAAATTATAATTCCCATTTTTATTTCTACTAAGTTACTAACCTTATAAATAATTTTTATTATTTAAAAATACATATTAGCAGATGAATAATTTGTCATTTCTGATATATTTTACTTAATTAATTAATTTTATTTATTTATTAGGTTTATAATAGAACAGTGTACCATTTATTCATATTTAATTAATCTTGACAAATGCCCCAAATAGGGCCGAAACGTCGATAGTTACAATAATCACCCGCGACTTGTAGTATTGTCGAGAATTAATAAAAGCACGAATAAAGTGGAGGGGATGCAGCGGGAAACTCATAAAACTGTATATCAATTATAACCTCAAACACACAAATTTTAGGGAAAAGTGTAAACTGTAGAGTGCGCTGCTATACAGTAACTTTAGAGAGGTCATAGCTTATTGTGTGTGTGCAATGAAATGCTGAGTCCATTATGACCTCATACACACCATTTTCGAATTTAATTTTCAATCGTCATTATATGACGTGGAGAAACAGAAAACGTGAAGAAATATTGTGGCATCAGGTGTATGAGGTCACAATAGTTGGAGAGGTTATAGTACACTCACAATCACACACATGAGGTCACAGATAATACGAAACAAACACAGCGTGTCGTTGTAAGGCTTATACACTCCCGTAAAGGGAGGCCGATCATCCAGTAGTCGATGAGTTTAGGCTTATAAATAGATAGATAGAATGCTAGCTCAAACTCTTCCCTTTCGCTTTCCTATATTTCCGAATAATTCCCCGTTTGACCTTTCATCTTTGTTTCCTCCCTTCATCTGTACATATGTCAAAAAATTCGTTATGGCAACTGAAGAAAATTTGATAACCCCCTGTAGAACCCGCACAGACAACGGTTCTTTTGTTTCTTTATTCGCTAACTTTGTATGCAAATGAATCTGTCACTCAAATACCTCTCATTAATCAACAAGCGTGGTGTTAAACCGGAACTAAAATGAACTAATCATCTACTACAAACAAGACAGTAAAAAAAACAGAATTTGTTGGCGTCCTAGTGGGCTTGGAAATATATATGTATTTAAAAGAAAGTGCTCCATATTATTGCGTACGAACCTATTCCCCCCATAGCTGTAAGAACATAGTAATGCTTAGATATATCTACTCGATCAAGAGTGAAGGGATAATATTATATATAAACCCGAAGAAACTTTGTCTGCAATTTCAATTTGTTATAATAATTAGTGCAACACGCAACATGCAGCAGGTAATGTTAAAAGAAATTACTGTAACATATTAATAATCAATAATTATAGCTTTTTATAACTTTAATAGCTCTGGCCCTCGACCCCGGGTATACCCTGCAGGCAACGGTCAAGACGAAGAGGTACATCAGCAACCAACCGGTAGCATTTTCTTACGCCGAGTTCGACCATTTCTTTGCTGAATTAGAAAAACCTTCGATTCAACACGACTTGCATTTATTTGAAGTTACTTTACCATCCTATGGAGGGTATTACGGGGATATAAAACCAGTGAATGAGGAGAGTGATTATCAAATTCAAACACAGGTCCCTGCTATTGGAAGTGCGAGCCCAGTTTCAGTAGGTTCTGGTTCTTTAGGCGTAGTTCAGTTAACCAACGGTGGTTTCGTACTTGGTTCTGGCTCCATTGGGTACCAACCCACGAGGAATTTGAATTCAGTGTCGGTGATGAGGACTGTACAACCCAATCAACAAATACAACAGGTTGTTCTGCAAATACCTCAACCTGTCCAGCAACAATTACCTCAGCAAGTTTCACAACCACAAATTCAAAAAGTTCAACCATTGGTTAACAACCAGATAGACGCGAATATCTACAGTTTCCTTCCTCAAAAAAGTATATCACTAAGTTATTTCCCAGTTAGTACACCAGTACAGCAAGTACCACAATTTCTTCAGTTTTACACGCCAAATGTCAATCTTCTTCAAATAAATTCCACGCAGCCAATACAAAGTTTGCCAGCACCACCAGAACAAGTAACAAGAAAAATTCCAACCACTCATGGTTATAGTACTACCCCGGGTCTTTCAGGCTACTCTCCTTGAGAAGATATTGTGGCTTTCTTGGTAGGCAGTAGTTTTGGGTGATAAAGATAATTTATTGTTGTATTATTTTCTTAGAAATCAGGTAAGGTAGACAGTCTAACCGCATTTTAATGTAATCTAGGAAATTAAATTAATTTATATAAGAAGAAAGTTTAAAAAAGTACAATTATTATTAGTACAGTGCTTTCACGCGTAAATGGTATATGTTGAAATCGATAAAATTTTGTAAAAATTGTACATATTTACATATTATAATAAATAAAACACGTATTATTTATAAACTGTATTTCTTCTGTTATTATTTATTGGCAACGAAAGGTAAATAGTATGTTACTTTTATGTCCAAAGCAACAGTGGGGGTTATTTTGGAATTCTTTAAAATTAGATATTGTAAATTAAATATTTGCCAATTAAAATATTGCTCTCTATGCCCACTGCTTTCAAAGGGACAGTGTTAATATTTCGAATACAACTTTATAATAAGGTAGGTACATGTGTTCCACAGAAAATGAGGATACTAAAACATTAAGTTTATAGGCTTCGTGAAATAAATTGACATATTAAGATAAAAATAAATATAGTTTTTTATCGACGTTTCAACCCTATTTATTGTCAAGATATACAGGGTGTTACAATAAAAGGAGGGCAAGCCTTTAACCACAGATTATCTGGCCGAAAATAATGGGACTTTCCTTATTCCATTTTTCTTTTAGGCTTCTCTCTTTCAAGATACAGGGTGTTAAAGTTAAAATTTAAAAAAATACTTTTATCAATAACTCCTTTGTTTTTTACGATATTCCGTTGAAATTTTGTACAACATTTTTTCATATACCGGCGCAATGTTTGTGTCATTTTGGTCAAAAAAATCTATGTGCGAACGGAGGAAAGGAGGGTTGTAATACCCATTGACCCCCCAACTTTTCCCTGAGCACGTCTATAGTTCAAAGGTATTCAAAGGTTCATTTCTTTTACTTTTTTCTTTCTTGTAAAATTTTGATTTAGGGCTTGGTTTACGAGATATTGCAACTCATTTTTTTGACTATGTGTTGTTGATCCGCTCGCTTTTTAAATCCCCCGATTTGTCTTAGGTGACGAACTAAGCTCGAGAAAAATGTCTTTGGATGGATACGTCCCTGCATAACGCTTAAGTTTCATAAAAGTGCCCTTGAATGGCACCGATTCGGACATGTTCCTGCATAACGTCTAACAGCCAAATTAGCATTGGAGAGAAAGACAGGTAGGCGTTAAGTTGTCAAAATAATTATTAATAAAAAAGGTACCATCCAAGGGCATTTTTCTGAAGATTAGACGTTATGTAGGAATATATCCATCTAAGAACATTGTTCTCGAGCTGAGTTCGTCACGTAAGAAAAATTTGGAGATTTAAACAGCGTGCTCAGAGAAAAGTTGGGGGGGGTGTTAATGGGTATTACAACCCCCCCTTTCCTCCGTTCGAGCATCGAATTTTTTGATCAAAATTACACAAACATTGTGCCGATATATGAAAAAATGTTGTACAAAATTTCAACGGAATATCGTAAAAAACAAAGGAGTTATTGATAAAAGTATTTTTTTAAATTTTAACTTTAACACCCTGTATCTTGAAAGAGAGAAGCCTAAAAGAAAAATGGAATAAGGAAAGTCCCATTATTTTCGGCCAGTTAATCTGTGGTTAAAGGCTTGCCCTCCTTTTATTGTGACACCCTGTATATCTTGACAATAAATAGGGTTGAAACGTCGATAAAAAACTATATTTATTTTTATCTTAATATGTCAATTTATTTCACGAAGCCCATAAACTGAATGTTTTAGTATCCTCATTTTCTGTGCCTTCTTTTTCAAGTGATAATTTGTAACTGATTGTAGCGTTTTCACTTTTCACTTTTCAAAACCTTCACAACCCTTACCTCTCTCCACTTTATCCCTTCGTCCACGATATTAAAATTAAAGTTTTTTCATTTTTTCGGCAACCTCCTTCCAATTAATAAAATTGTCAAAAAGCTCTGATTTATAATAAAATTGCACAACTTCACCTTGAGACAAAGTCATTGCAACCTGCAAATCGTATCAAGTCAAAGTGCTTTTATCTTGTTTGGAGATATTTTTATAGGCGAGACATCACCGTTGAGAGAAAACCCTCTTAATGTTCTCTTAGGGAACAGTTTAGATGAGCCATTACGGTACAAAAGCAAGACTTTCTATTACGTACCACCAGCACAGTAAACACACATAATGCTAAACAAAACGCTACAACTTCAAGTTACCTACATGCAACACTGAGATATCTTCCTGTAACCATTAGGTGTGTAGATTTATTAACATTGAAAATGTTATTATCCTAGTATAGGGATCAAATTCACGAAAAGCGTGAATACTGCATTTGCTACACCACGTGACGCGTTGATATCCGACGTGGCCCACGAGAGAATCTCATAGGCCACGGACCTGAGCGCCAGCGCAGCGGTTCAAAGCCAAGCGGCTGGCAGCGCGGACCGCGGAGCGCGCTCATTCTTCTCTTCTAGCAACGAGCATACACTAGTGTGAGAGATTGCAATCCGAGCAAGTTATTTAACACGCTTTACGTATGCGGAAATATCTCAAATGCACAAGGATTAAAGTCTGCTTCGTCATTTTCTATGTCTCCCCCGCTTGCATCTTTGCGAAGGCTGTGAATTTTTTCAGCAGTAAACACTGATTTATTTCCAATTGCGCATGTTCTTTATTCCGTAGGCATATCCCACTGTTACTAAAACATGTCTCTGAGAACGCCGCTTCTTATAATATGTTATGGGCAAAGCTCGGAGTGCAGGCAATCCTAGGAATGGCGAGTCAATTCGCGAAGTGACCGGAGGTTTCGTTCAAAGTCCGAAACACTCCTCAGTTTCGGACTTCGACTGCGGCTCTTTTAGACAATCCTAGGAGTAACCGACACACCTCGTCAAAGTCCGATACGAAAATACGCTCGTCGGACTTTGACTAGGCGATCTTAGGTCCGACGAAAATCGGGCTTTGACTGGACAATATTCAGTGGTACTGGACCGTTCGAACAACTACTCCTCGGGCAAATACCCCGCCCGGCATTGAATTATAGAACTAAATCCGGATTGTTTGTACTACGAGACGTCACAAAAAGATACCCCACCTAAGGTACGTACGTATATGGAGACACATTAAGATTGCTTCAAAGCCACTTTAGGTGGGGTAGCTTTCAGTGACGTCTCGTAGTACGCAAAATCTCGATTTAGTTCTATAATTCAATGCCTGACGGAGAATTTGCCCGAGGAGTAGTTATTCGAACGGTCCAGTACCACTGAATATTCTCCAATCAAAGTCCGATTTTCGTAGCACCTAAGATCGCCTGGTCAAAGTCCGACGAGCGTTTCTTCGTATCGGACTTTGACGAGGTGTATCGGTTACTCCTAGGACTGTCCAAAAGAGCCGCAGTCGAAGTCCGAAACTCAAGAGTGTTTCGGACTTCGACCGAAACCTCCGGTCACTTCGCGAATTGATTCGCCATTCCTGGGATTGCCTGCACTCCGAGCTTTGCCCATAACATAATATAGGCTATACTTGGGCCGCCGAACAGAGGGAGTGATCATCACGCAAGAACGTGCTCTAGCGGGGCCAATAGTAATTTATGACGACCGAATTGGAGTGATGCGACTTCGTTAGGTCTAAAGATAGCGCATCACTGCGGTTCGGTTGTCCTAAATTGATAGCGGTCCCGCCTAGAGCACATTCTTGCATGGTGATCACTCCGTCTGTTCGGCGGCCCAAGTATAAGTACCTATTTTAAAAGATGATTTTTTGGAGATATCTCCCTGTTGCTTTGATGTATCGATATATACCTTCAAAACTGCTTCCATTTCGTTTAAACCCATTTCTAGTTCTTTTTCGTTGGATCCTAATACCGATGTATTAATCGCGAATCTGAGCATAAATAAAGTGAAAATTAGCGAAGACAACGTAAATCTCTGTCTTACTCCCTTCCGAGTATCTCTTTCTCTACGTTCATGTTCCAATTTCATAACTGCATTTTGCGCTTTCGTTCATTTTCAAATTTTGCATCAACTTTCAGATACATTTTATACCAAACAGTTTTTCTCAAGTTGCACGACTATGGAGACAACTTAACTTTCATGAAAACTGTGTGTCATTTGCCAACTTCACTTCACACTATCTGTGCTACAGAAAACAATATAGCGTTGCTTCATAATTATTAGTTGCGTGTTGCACTGCCTAGAAGTTCGCTCCAAAATTGAGCGATAAGTTTCTCAAAGGAAGATTCAAATTTATTATACCTACAGGATGTTAGGGTATTAGAGAACTAAATCAGAGTAGAGGGGGATAACCTAGGCTGTTCTATAATGATGGAAGAGTTTGAATTAGCATTGGAAATTTTAAAAAACAATAAAGCACCAGGTGTGGGCGGATTGCAGGAAGAAACTTTATATTGTGCAGCTCAAGAGGTAAGAGAGCGTTTATTTAAAGTAGTTAGCCAAATATACGAGACAGGTGAGATTCTAGAAGATTATAAAATGGGAAGTCGCCGATAAGTGCGAAAATTTTAGAACTATCAGTTTAACTTCCTACGCGTCAAAAATTTTAACTACAATTTATTGTGCAAAAAAGGAAGGAGAAAAGGGCGGAAGAAATATTAGGAGATCAAAATTGTTAAAACGTTCCATAATCGTAGCTATTTAAACAATAAAGTTGTAATTCAAAGTCCGATTATATTCGACACTCTATAAATAGTCATCAGTTATAAGTTGGAAACAGTACGAGACAAAAAAAATAACTTACATGTCCCTATCCTAGTTTTTAATTCTCTATCTAATGGGTCTGAAAAATACTGCTTCCTGATTGGTCAAGAAATGACAAAAAGTTGCCAAACAGGAAGCAGTATTTTCCAGACCCATTAGATAGAGAATTAAAAACTAGGATAGGGACATGTAAGTCACTTTTCTTTATCTCGTACCGTTTCCAAGTTATGACTGATTAAATTTGAAAAATGACAATTTATTTTTAACGTCACATAACGCCGAAGCCGTATGACTTAGACCCAATGTATGGTTAACAAAGTGACCCTCGAATTCAACAAACAATTCCAAAATGCAATTAGATACAGGCTGTTTCATTTAAAAAACCAAAGTTAGGTGCTGTGCAGAAGAAATGGAACAACCTGTATAATTGAAAATAATTTTAAAATATGAGGAAGTTGATTGGATGCAACTTTCATTGGAATCATTTGTCGATATCGCCAACTTACTCCTGTTGAGTTATGGAGGAAATACGCTAGCTTGGGACACCCTGTATATCGCAACTTATGGTCTACGTAATTTCCTTAATCTTGGTTGTTTAAGCGAATTGAGAATTTTAGTATTAACCAGAGATCTTTTCTCATGTTGCTTCAATTTTGAAGTGGTTGGAACATATGTCGATCTGCTACTCTCTAGGACAAGTTGTCCCTACACTTTTGATACTTTGAGCACGCCTCGTAGGGAGTAAGAGAAGCTAGCAACAAAGTAGAAGCGTTGATTGAAGGAATCAACGGTAGAAGCATGAATTTTCGAGAGTATTCCAGCTTTTGTCGTAACATTCCTGCTTCATTCTACTCAAAATCCCAACTGAGAAACACATCGTTTTCGAAATATTTCGAAAATTATCTTTTTTTCACAGAAAATCAAAATAGGTACCTCACGTTCCATCAACCGGATTAACCTTCTATTCCCAATGGAAAAACCTTTTCTACAAAATGTTGGATTTTTTAATTTTTGTAATGAAATAGACCACTTAACTTAAAGAACCCTGTACATTCCCTACTTTAAACTGGTTTTAAACATTCGCAGAACACACTGCTGTTTACAATAAAACCTGAATTATTGAATACATTAAGAATCTGATTGTATAACGCTCTTCACATATTATGAATTTGATCCACATTTAATATAACAATTTCTTAATTGTATCTAATAAAAATAAAATTCACCCAAAACAATTTACACGAAGAACAATTTATTCAGTAAATTAAAAGGGATTTTAAACATCATTATAAGGAAGTTACACAATATGTTCTGCATATCTACACCAGTTTAAAATGACGATTATAAAGATTCAAGAAATGTAAAAATTTCACTCTACAACACTGACCTTCCACTTTTACGTCACTTTATGTCTTCTCCTTTTACATAATGTTCCGAAAGTAGACTATCTTTTCGGGTGGTATACCGGTCATGTAACACCCCACCCAGTTACAAAATTGTTATCTTTCCACTCCATATAAAATACGCATCCAGCTTCCTCAGAAGCATCAGTCTTGATCTTCCCTACCGTTCAACCATGAAGACTGCAGTGAGTATATTTCATCACGTCACAACTTTTAATGTTTAATACTTTTGTTTCTTTCAGGCATTATTCTTCCTATTAGCTATTAGCTCTTCCTTAGCAGAGGAGCCTACAAAGAAGACCAAACGTGGTGTCTTTGGTGAAGGCCATGCCATAGGAGGAAGTGGATTAGCTTTAGGAGGAAGCAGTTTTGGTGTTGCTTCCGCTGGAATAGCACATTCTGATTTCAGTTCTGGTATTGCTGCTCCCGTTGCTTCAGCTCCTATTGCTGCAGCCCCAATTGCTTCTCATGGTTATGGAATAGGTGGTTACGCTGGTGGATTCAGTGCAGGAGCTGTGGGAATAGGTGCAGCTCCAGTACAATCTTTCGGTACCGGTGTAGCTTATGGAGCAGCCCATGCTACAGTGCACTTAGGACAAAGTATTCGTCAGCACGTTCATGTTACTAATAAAGTTGGAATTCCAGTACCTCAACCATACCCTGTAGAGGTCGTCCGAGATGTACCAGTGCAAGTACCGGTACCACAACCAGTACCAGTAGATCGTCCTTATCAAGTACCGGTTCCTCAACCGTACCCAGTGCCAGTTGAGAAACCCGTACCGTATACAGTAGAAAGAAGAGTACCTTATCCGGTTACTGTTAACGTAAAAGTACCAGTTCCAGAACCACATCCAGTTCATGTGCCTAGACCGGTACCAGTACCTGTACACAAACCTTATCCGGTAGCAGTACCCCAACCTGTTTATGTTAAGAAACCCTATCCAGTAATAATTCAGGAACAACCCCATGTTGTCGAAGCTGCTCCAGTCAGTTTTGGGGTGCACGCCCCCGCTTACGGAGTTGGATATGCCTCATCATATAAGGCATGGTAGAAAAAATGTTGTTGTTTTTTTTTTGTTTTCATTCATTCATTGTGTCATTTGTTGTAAATGTACTAGTCCACATACTTTTATTTTTAAATAAAAGATCCAAATATTATTGTGTTTATTTTATTATTAGATAACAAATCTATGTGAAGTATAATAAACAATATTATCGAAAGATACTTTCACTGACTTGTGCCCGTTTCCAGTTTTGGGAATTTTAAGTAGACATTCTCCAGAACTGGTTTTTATCAACTTGCGTTCAATATTTTTATGGCATTATGTGTTTTTGGCACAATCTCGTAAAGTCTGTTTTACATTTAACTATGCACTGAAAGTTTTATCGATCACTTCTATTACGTGTTCATATACTACATCCCTAGCATATCTTCCGAATAAAAAGTCTATGTGGTTGAAGTTCTTTTCTTTGAGTTCGTAAATGCCGTATCTCGCTTCCTTAGATAAAGACCTCCACAGGTTCCATGCATCCTAAAATTAAAAACGAATATCATGCAATGTGGAAAGAAGCATTTTTAAAGGAACGGAGTAATGAGAGTAGGTATACAGGGTGCGCATACATCGTCAGCACCCGGCAGTTATTTGCAACATTTAATATTCCCAGAAATAAGACGGTTCGTTTGTTTCTACAAGAATATTCACCATTGGTCTGATGATAACCCGCACGAATATCGAGAATATGGTCATCATATACGATTCTCCATTAATGTTTGGCTGCGCATAATAAACCAATTTATGTACCCAATTGTCTTAATGCCAATGAATACAATATCAATGCTTTGCAACAAGTAATTGACGAGATTCCCTTGCAGATACGACGCGATATGTTATACAGGCATGATGCAGCTCCTGCTCATTTTACTCGTATTACGAGGGAGTGGTTGGACGAACATTTGCCAAATATATGGATTTGTCGCGGTGGTGCCATCTTATGGCCAGCAAGATCACCCGATCTCAATCCATTAGACTTTTTTGTTTTGGGTTTCATTAAAGGACAAGTTTATATCACGGACTGCAGAAGCTATCCAAGAGCAGATATGGATTTCTCATCTTAAATTTAAGATTTTGAAGAAAACAAATGGTGGACCTCGAGAAACTATAAAAGATGGTGATACACGCGATGAGTTCGAGAAAAAAACGAACAAAGTACTAAAGGGCGCGTATGAAAATATTGTTAAGGCCGTAGAGGAGACAAAATGGAATTGCATTAAAAATAGTTTAGATGCTATAGTCAGAGGTATTTTGGATCATAAACAGAATGAGAGTAGAAAACCTTGGAGGGACGAAAATATAAAAATAGACTAGGAGAAGAAGGGAAACAAAGATATAAGGCGGTCAAGGGGAAAATTATTCGGGAATGACCAGGTTAAATAACACACTGAAACAAATGTTAAAGGTCTTCCACAGCGACAGATGGGAAGAATACATAGGCACGTTAAATGGAGATCTACAAGACATCTAGAAACTTAGCAAGTCACTACGAGGAGGTACAGCACCAGAGGTACCCCCACTCCACGGCTTCAATGGTATGGTATGGCCTTCAGTGCTCTGGAAAAGGCCGAAGCACTAGCTTCAAGCATTGAAAAGCAATGCACACCAAATGATTTTGAGGCCGAAGCGGTAGAGATCCTGCCATATATACGTGACAGTCTCAGAAGGCTCACAGATGCCCAGAACCAGCGAATTCAAACGGCAACGTACCAAGAAGTCACCGAAGTTGTGAAAAACTCAAGAAAAAGAAAGCTCCTGGTGAAGACAACATAACCAACCTAGTCTTGAAAAACATACCAAAGAAATCAATGGTGAAACTGCTCCACATAATCAATGCCAGCCTGAAATTGTGCCACTTCCCGACTGTATGTAAAGAAACTCTTATCATAACAATCCCGAAGCCTGGAAAAGACCACCATCGGCCCGAAAACCACCGTCCCATCAGTCTACTGTGTGGACCGGCAAAAATACTGGAAAGAGTGATACTCAACAGACTCAATGACTCCATCGATGAACTGGGCATCCTGCCAAACGAACAATTCGGTTTTCATCACGAAAATGATCAAATCCGCATTTATGAGGAAAGATACCACAGCAGCGTTCTTTCTTGACATTGAAAAAGCCTTCGATATAGTGTGGCATAATGGCCTCCCCCACAAAATGCTCGAACTGGGCATTGGCCTGTCGCTCACCAAGATAATCCAATCTTTCCTCTCGGGAAGGTCGTTTGATGTCAAGATTGGAGGCGCGAGTTCTGCCCCCAAGCCAGTGCATGCGGGGGTACCACAAGGCTCTGTATTGGGCCCGACCCTGTACAGCATTTATACATCGGACATACCGAGGGCTCCAGGTACGGAGATTGCGCTCTTCGCTGATGACACCGGAATCTCAGCTCAATCCAGAGACCCGGAACTGGCCATACGTAACCTTCAGGCCTCTAGTACCCAGCTAAAATCATGGTAAAATAAATGGTGCATCAAGGTGAACTTGTGAAAGCGACAGGCCATACTCTTCACAAAAAGAATATTACGCAACCCAGCTACTATCAACTTCGCCGGCACAGAAATCCCCTGGACTCTAAGCTGACCTGGAACTCTCATACGGATTACGTCCGGAAGAAAGGCACCATAGCAATCAAGCTACTCTACCCTTTGTTGAAAAGTACCAAACTCAACTTTAGGACGAAGAGGCTCCTATGCACTGACAGTTATCAGACCAGCTATGACCTACTCCATCGCATGCTGGGGACACACGACAGCTGCAAATCTCAAAAAGGTTCAGATTATCCAATCGCGGATCCTACGAATCCTCACCGACGCACCATGGTTCATGCGCAATCAGCAGTTACACGCAGACCTTGACCTTCCTACCAGATTGGGCAAAGCAAAACACAACTAGATCGTTCTCTAGAGCAGAAGAACATAGCAATCCACTAATCAGAGAGGCAGTGGACTATAATCTTGAAGATATCGCGCCATCGTGCAAGATACCGCATCTCATGGCCCTACGGGACGAATAATCACCAAACCCCAACAAGATACCCACAAAAGGACACAACGCTTCACACTCATCCGTTCCAAAGAGCAAAAGATGCCAGCATCTGCCCAGAAAAGTCACGAAAATAGATAGAGATAGATATTCGGAAATGTAGGAGAGCTAAAGAACAATGGATTACAGGTCAAGAAGTAAGAGATCGTTTATTTAAACTATTTAGCTGTATAAATACATCGGGCAGGTGAGATTCCAGAAGATTACTAACGGAACATCATATTCGCTTTGCCAAAAAAAGGTGCAGATAAATGTGAACATTTTAGAACGATCAATATAACTTTATATGCTCCAAAACTTTGTCTAGTTGTTAACATAATCACTGATTACTTTTTTGTAGTTTATGTAGGTACCTATTGAGTTTATAACATTACTAATAATTATTATAAATATATAGTCACTTTCTAAATGCATTTTCGGAAATTTTGTTTCCATCGTCGGAGAATGTTTTTTCTATATTGAAAATAATAACATAATTCCAGTAGAACCCAGACAACTTCAAAAACACACCAAGACTAGTGCTGTACGTCAGATCCGGATCGTTTTCAAATCCGGATTAGATCCGGATCTGATCCGGATTTATCAGACAGCGAAATCCGCATCCGGATCGATCCGGATTTGGGTAAGTGATATTCGGATCTCGGATCCGGATCTTTGAGCCGGATCTCGGATCCGGATCTTGGAGCCGGACCTCGGACCCGGATCTTTGAGCCGGATCTCGGATTTGGAATCCTTTTCGCTGGGCTGGTGCTGTTATTTCCTTATTTGAGTTCCAGTGGGTAGCGTCGGCATTAGAAGCTGCATCAAAGAACAAAGGAAAGCCGACTTTTTGGTCGGTGGCTGAATCAGCTTTGTGGCGGCTTTTTCTATCTATCACATAAATGATAGCGGTGAAATTTTGAGTGCGTTTTTTATTGTGGTTTGGCAAATGTTTTGGGAGTTATTTTTTATGAAATAATAACGTTGCGTTTTGTATCAAAATGTAAAAAAATGCTTCATTGCAATATGTACTAGGTACCGTGAGACACCCTGGTTTCATTTAAAAATTCTTATTCCCAAACTTTCGAAATTTTAAATTTAGTTGATGATTTGAATCCCAAATTGACGTTTTTTGTTCAATCATTGTTATCTAGATACAAAATCCAATTTTCAGTTAAAAATTATTTAAGTTAAATTTTTTGTCTAAAGCACACCAAATTTCAAATTAATAGGTACCTTAAGGCACAAAAATGATATAGGAAAGAGCCTGATTTCTTGGTCACCCGGCATATTGATCGTGTGTAGGCCCCTTTAATATATTTAAGGTACATATATTTTTTAAGACAATATTAGGATATAAGGGCATATTTGTTTTTAGAATGAAATTAATTTTTTGTTGCAAATTTTATCTCTATTACACCTATTTCCCAATGCACTTTCTATTTTCTTCATTTTTATTAAGTAATAACTATACTGTCTTCAGAAAACAACAATTTTCAGAACCAGATAGCGAGATCCGGATCTGACACCAGGATCCGAATCCAAGATCCGGATTCAAGATCCGGATCCAAGATCCTAATCCCGAGATCCGATATCCGGATCTTATAATAAAATCCGGATCCGGATATATCCGGATCCGGGTTTTTTCTAAACGGATCCGGATCCGTCAAAATTTATGGATCCGTACAGCACTAACCAAGACACTCTTGTAATCCAGAAAGACTGCGAAAAAATAAATATTGGTGACTGTTGACATCATTATTGACAGACATTTTATTAAACTTAAAAAAATCTAAATTACCTGCCTAAATAGTTTAAATTTAATTTAAAAAGATTAGATTGTATTAAATCAATTTGCTCGTTAAGGAAGTTATATTTTTATCATGTTTATGTTTATAAATTTCTATAGATTCCAAAATATCTAATTGATAACCTTTTTCCAAATTATACAATAATAATTTAGTTTATTCCAGAGTAGTTAATTTACCATTATTTTCGAAAAATTTTTTTTGCACAATTTGAATCGTTTATAGGGCTGGGCGATACGCAATTTTCTGTATCGATATTCGAAACGGAAAATATATTCGATACGTAGCGATATATCGATTTTCGATACGTATCGCAATATCTCAATATCGACTTTCAATATTCGATACGTTTCTATCGCCGATGCGTATCGATAGTTTTATCTAGAGATACCCATTAGGGACCTAAGTGGCGCGTCACAAACGTCAGATTTTCATTCCAAACAAAACAAAGCCACGTGGTTTTTGACGTTTTAACCTAACCTCCGAAATATAATTATAGTCGTTTTCAAGTTTTTCCACGTAAGCCCAACACACAAATTGAAAATAAACTGTTTTCATTGCAAAACGTCTATAATTATATTGCAAAAGCTAGTTTAAGACGTTGTAAATAATATCGATAAACGTCAAATGGCACGTGCTTTTGTTTTGTTTGGAATGAAAATCTGACGTATGACGGAGGCACTTAGGTCCCGAATTCTACTTTGGCTTTCAGGCTTCCGCATCCGCGTGCGCGTGCGCGTTACTTATGTCGGTAAAATGACGCTTAAGTATATCGTTATCGACTTGTGACGCTAACGGTCTTCGTGGGTGTGGGGTTTCGTACAGAACTGCCTTTTTGTTCTCCTACGGCTAGACGAGTTCTGATCCCGTAGGGGTTTGATATATTTTACTTGTTTTTATATCATTTTTTTTCCAAAAAATGCGTGTGTCTGGTGGGAGAGGGCAACTGAATGGTCTGTTTAAAAAATGCGTTCTCTTGGAATATAAATTTAATATTAAGACATTAGTCTGCACTATCCTATACAGGGTGGCCCGAAATTAGCGTGCAATATTTTACCAGCGTGTTCTGTGGTCAAAAATAAGACAAAAAGCTCTTTTAAGCGTATACCGAAATATGCTTCGCAAAGGAGCTATAGCTTTCTAAAAGAGAAGGCCTGAAGACGTTTCCTTCTAAATATCTTCGAAACAAGTCCAGTTAAAATTATGAAATTTTATGAAATGTGTAAGTACCAAATGCTGAATCTTTTGCTGTAAACATAATTTCTAAAATTTAACAGGGGCGTCCCAAATCTGGGGGTGGTGGAGGTAAGATTTACCCCAACTTTTTTTACAACATGTCGTTTTCATTTTTTCCGAAAATGTTTCCATAAAAATTTGCAACTTCAGAGTTTTTCTGCAAAAAAATGTGCTCCTGTCTCGTTTAAGTATACAAACGAAGTTTTCCACTTCTTGTAGGAATTTTTTGGGCATGCAGCGAAATTTTTAAATCGATTGTGCTCGATAACGGTGCCTCCTATCATAACGAGACAGGAGCACATTTTTTTTTGCAAAAAACTCTGAAGTTTCAAATTTTTATGGAAAAATTGAAAACGACGTGTTGTAAAAAAAGTTGGGGTAAATCTTACCTCCACCACCCCCAGATTTGGGACGCCCCTGTTAAATTTTAGAAATTATGTTTATTGCAAAAGATTCAGCATTTGGTACTTTACACATTCCATAAAATTTCATAATTTTAACTGGACTTGTTTCGAAGATATTTAGAAGGAAACGTCTTCAGGCCTTCTCTTTTAGAAAGCTATAGCTCCATTGCGAAGCATATTTCGGTATACGCTTATAGGAGTTTTTTGTCTTATTTTTGACCACAGAACACGCTGGTGTAATATTGCACGCTAATTTCGGGCCACCCTGTATATGCGGAAGCCTGAAAGCCAAAGTAGAATTGGTATCTCTAGAATCAAGTCGTATCGATCGCCCATACGTATTTATGGCCGATACGTATGGATCGCCGATACGTATCGATGGCCGATACGTGTCGATGACCGATACGTATTGAAGACCGATTCTTAACATAAATTCCTAGGCAAAACTTGGGTAGCGGTAATTGATAAGTTTACTCGCGTATGGAAAAAATCATTTTGACTTTTTGTCAAAAGAGAGATAACGTTAACACGACAAAATTAGGTAGAAAAAGAGGGAGAGAAAAAGGCTCGTCTTTTATGTTAGAAATAAAGTACATTCGCCAAATACGAATTTGTGGCTGTTCCGTACATCCCATTTCCGTACAAGGCGAAATCAGTGGCAGTTCCGTACACGATGCACGTGTCGCGATACTGGGGATCATTTGTAAGAAACTGTCATTGGCAATAGTGGTAGTTGCGTACAGGTACAATCCCTTAGTGACCGTGTACTCGCAGAACATTCTGAGAATCACCCGGGTTGTTTACGTAGGTACCTGAACATAGAATTTTGGATTTAGTCCCATTTCGTGCGTTCCCGTTCGTGCGTCGATGAAAATTTCTCTCCTATTGTTTTCAAATGTCAATAGTTTTGTTTTGGGAGGGGGGGAGACTTAAACGCTCGGCTTGCCCACAGACCGGAAATAGTGGGACGTGGAACCACATTTTTGGCCGTATTCAGTGACGGGCAACACAACTTTTTTGGCTGGGTGATTCTTAGAATGCTCTCCAAGTATACGGAGACGCACGAAACGGGAACGCACGAAATGGGGCTAAATTCAAAATTCTATGTTCAGGTACCTACGTAAACAACCTGGGTGATTTTTAGAATGCTCTCTGAGTATACAGTCACTAAGGGATTGTACCTGTACGCAACTAGCACTATTGCTAATGATAGTTTCTTACAAATGATCCTCAGTGTCGCGACACGTGCATCGTGTACGGAACTGCTACTGATTTCGCCTTGTACGGAAATGGGATGTACGGAACTACGATGATACCGCCGAATATATGGGATCTTGGTGTCTATTAGTATAGAATGTCTTTGCTTGCTCTAAAGAATTGGTACAGCAATATAGACGAAAATAGCTAGATTTACTGAAAACCATCATGTCCAAGTGGAATATCGACCACATCTTCTGTAATTTACGGACAATACGAATATTGTTATGGAATACTAGCCTGGACGATTGTATACCGCTGTACTGAGACGCGATGCTGTTTTTGGGAAATTGTTTGAGGAAATTTATGAAGAACTATGTAGTTCTACGGTGGAAAAACTTCTTTACGAATTCTGATAGTGTTTAAAATGAAATGTTCACGATTTAATACTTTTTTGGGCTAAAAGGTGTAAAGTAAGGTGACAGATTTGCGTTTACTTAAGTCAGTGAACGCAGCCTACTAACTTCAAGAATGAGCTAAATTATCTATCGGTTCTATGTTTTACTCAAAATAATTTCACGTTTTGCTTTTTAGAGACTGTTAGAACTTGTAAAAATTACGTAAACTAAAAGGGTGCCAAATTCGTAGTAGAAAAACCATCAACAAAGGATGAAGTTAATACCGTGCAAATCCCTATAACGCAATTAAAAAAAATATATAAGTAGCTATTGAGAAATCAACAATAAAAAAGTTTTCAATACTTTGTTATACATATACTTTTTTGGATAGACTGTATACTACTATTACTATTTATTGAAAAACAAAGATAGAAACGGTTCATTTGCCGATCCAAATTTAAAAAGACTTAAATTTCAGCCGCAATACATGGCTTTAAAAAACTTTACCTTTCTCAACGGCCTATAGTAATATTTCGATACACATGCTCATATTCCAAGATATACAGGGTGAGTCATTAAGGCGAAATCGGCCGATAACAAGAGTACAGTTCAAAATGGAAGAAACTTTTTCAAATAAAAGTTTTTCAAAAATAAGTGCTTAATGAGATAAAAATATTTTCAAATATGGCGGACTTCCGGTTATACCGGAAATGGACACTAACTGTGTTATTTTAAATGGAACACCTGTATTCGTTTGCATTTTTGGATTTCGCATGAAAAATAAATGTCAGTTTGTTAATCAAACATTGGGTATAAGTCGAACCGCTATGGAGTTTTTTAATTTTTGTTGAAAATTTTGACGGTTACAGTAGTTGGCGCCATTTTGAATATCTTCGAAACGAAAGCACCTAGAGGAATGCGGTTTCGACAGTTCGTCTCTGGAAGTAACAGCCTATTAGACACAAGTATAACATGGAATCATAACTTTTTAATTAAATGAAATTTATCCATGCCAATATTTACTAATTCAAACGGGAATAACTCTTTTTTTTTAATGGAATGCTACATTGGTTCTCACCTCATAAGACGCAACATTAAATTTCCTTTCTGACGATGTATGGTTGTTGGCATCTGTCACCAGCAGTTTTTAAGAAATTTGCGTTTTTCTGGAAATTTTAAATAATATCGTGTTATTGCGTTAACAATAGTTGGCGTTCAGCGATTTTGTTTTGTTTTGCCAACGAAATGTCATTTCTATTAAATTATTGTTAAGTAAGAGTGCAATTTGAGTTCAGTTAGTGAGAGTATTGATTTCAATTTTAATAAATATCACAATTAAGAAAACTGAAAATGTACACTCAAGAAGAATTAATTGCTATGGTTTATTCCTTGGGTGAAGCAGAAGGAAATTCGTTACTTGCCTCAAGAATGTATGCGCAACGTTTTCCCGAGCATAGACATCCAAATGTAACGGCATTCGCAAAATTAAAAGAGAGGTTTGAACGAACTGGTTGTGTGGGATACGAGAAGAAAGAACGTGTAAAATCAGTGACACATGAGGAAAATCAAGTTTCAGTAGCTGCTACTGTTGTCCGAGATCCTCATTTAAGTACCAGAGAAATTAGTCGCGAGTTAGAAATAAGCCAAACTTCTGTATCTCGAATACTGCGCAAAAATAAATTTCACCCGTACCACGTTCAGTTGGTTCAGGAACTAGATCAAAATGACTTCAACAATCGGTTGCAGTTTTGTGAGCGGGCTTTACGTAAACTTCAGGAGCGAAATGACTTTTTCGATCATGTTCTCTTTACGGACGAAGCTTCGTTTCATAAGAACGGTTTTGTTTCAAGATACAACTGCCATTATTACAGTACTGACAATCCCCATTGGATAAGGCCATTGGATCATCAACATAGGTGGTCTTTGAATGTATGGGGTGGCATAATTGGACGACACGTAATTGGACCACATTTTTTCGATGGAAATTTGAACGGTAATAGCTACCTACAATTTTTACAAAACGATTTGCCAGAAATGTTAGACAATTTACCACTTGCTGCAATACAACAGATGTGGTATCAACAAGATGGAGCGCCTGCACATTACGGGAGGGATGTAAGGGAGCACTTGACTGCAGCATTTCCAAACACATGGATAGGAAAAGGAAGTCCGACACCTTGGCCAGCGCGATCTCCAGACCTAACAAAACTTGACTTTTTCTTGTGGGGGTACGTAAAGCAGTTAGTTTACAGGGAACCTCCAACTACTCGAGAAAATATGATGGAACGAGTTCGCGATGCATTTCAAAGTATCAATGAAGATATGTTGATAAATGTGAACAATTCTTTGTTGAAACGATTGCGTGTTTGTTATCGTGAGGATGGCGAACATTTAATCTAATTACATTAATTTATTTTTGTTGCTGTTATTATCTAATGATCTTTGAAGTTTTGGAAATAGTATAGAAGATTTGGAACGAACATTTTGTAAGACAAAACAAAACAATATCGCCAAACGTCAACCATTGTTAATGCATAAACATGATATTATTCAAAATTTCCAGAAAAACGCAAATTTCTTAAAAACTGCTGGTGACAGATGCCAACAACCACACATCATCAGAAAGGAAATTTAATTTTGCGTCTTATGAGGTGAGAATCAATGTAGCATTCCATTAAAAAAAAAAGAGTTGTTCCTGTTTGAATTAGTAAATATTGGCACGGATAAATTTCATTTAATTAAAAAGTTATGATTCCATGTTATACTTGTGTGTGATAGGCCGTTACTTCCAGAGACGAACTGTCGAAACCGCATTCCTCTAAGTGCTTTCGTTTCGAAGATATTCAAAATGGCGCCAACTACTGCAAACGTCAAAATTTTCAAAAAAAAATTAAAAAACTCCACAGCGGTTCGACTGAGACCCAATGTTTGATTAACAAACTGACATTTATTTTTCATGAGAAATCCAAAAATGCAAACGAATATAGGGTGTTCTATTTAAAATAACACAGTTAGTGTCCATTTCCGGTATAACCGGAAGTCCGCCATATTTGAAAATATTTTTATCTCATCAAGCACTTATTTTTCAAAAACTTTTATTTGAAAAAGTTTCTTCCATTTTGAACTGTACTCTTGTTATCGGCCGATTTCGCCCTAGTGACTCACCCTGTATACGTAAATACCGATATACCAATGTAAAACGTGCTGATGCATATTAGCCATTAAGCAGTGATCCGAATCAATCCTCGATACGTATCGATGGTGGATATGTACCGATCTCCGATACGTTTCGATCGCCGATACGTATCGGATTTCGATATATCCATATTTTTTTCTTTATTTATCGCTTCCTCGATACGGTTAAGTGTATCGATACGTATAGATATATCGATATGGCAACCCAGCCCTAATCGTTTATCGTTATTCCACAACCGAAATGATCTTAAATGTTCATTATATCTTACAATCAAAGCATTTTAGTTGGTATATAAGTACCAAATACCTACCTAAACCTGTTCTGCAAAATTCATTAGTATTTGAAAGTTTAAATGCTACATGTATAATGTTTTTTGATAAAATACTCTCGTAATTCTTTCAGAAACTTTTTCTACGTAAGTTATGCAACAAAATTTAATACGTTTTTTATCTAATAATTTTGGCTGTATGCTATTATAAGAAATTTTTATTTTTTTAACTATCTAAAAAACGAGACAGATCATGAACGCATCAGAAATAAAATTAACAAAATTTTAGAATGCAAAAGACAGGCAACTCATAATTTGAATAATACAGATAAACTAAATTCTTAAAGAAAGGTTATTAAAGATAAGCTAGTTATTTCTAAAGGAGACATATCTAATGTGATTCTACCTAAAAAAGATTATTTAACGAAAATGGAAAATTTTATAGTAATGAATAATTAACAGAACTTCGTAAGGATCGAACAAAACAGTTTCAATTAAAATTGAAAGGTTGGTTAAAAGTTTATAATAGTATTTTTGAAAGTAATTATCATAAATCTAAATTAATTAACATGAATGCTTGTGCACCTAAATTATATGGTGTCTAACGTTCCACCTAAAGAATGCTTAAAATTGTTATCAGATATTTTAGAAAAGTCTCATAGGTATAAATATTGTGATTAAAAATGAATCAGAAACTGCATTTGAAATTTGTATTGAACAAAATTATTTTCAACTTAAGAGCCCGACACACCAATTTACTAAAAATCGGGGGGGTTCAGGGGTTCGGACCTAGAGCGGACGGCAAAAACTATCTGGATAAGCAGGGAACTACTCGACCAAACTAACACTGAGAATGAACTGTTGCACGCATTCCTTATTTCGGGATCGATTGACAGCTGAGCGACTTTGATCAGTAGTCGAAATATAGGCGAGAGCATGGGCTACGATGAAAAACTTCGAATGCATGGGTACCGCTGTTTACGATTAACTTTTTTATGTAGTTAATATTTTCTGATTTTACTATTTGGTAGAAATTCATGATCAATTGAAAAATTACTACGCGTACTACCAATATAACGATTTATTATTATAACTTGACCGGTTTCAGAATTCACAATGATTCCATCATAATAATAATTTGTTTACAATAATTTTCTTTATACATTTCTGATGATGGAATCATTGTGAATTCTGAAACCGGTCAAGTTATAATAATAAATCGTTATATTGGTAGTACGCGTAGTAATTTTTCAATTCATTAACTTTTTTGTTTTTCGGCCGAAATTGAAAATTTTATGTGTTCGTACAAGCCAGAGGTTCAGTCTACTATTGCTATTAACCAGATTCTGAGATTTTCTTTTCAGGAAAGTTTTATTAGGTTCTATAAGAAGCAGTTTTTCGCCCACATATAACATGCTCCTTCGTTTATTGTTTTCATATTTTTTAACAAATTTCAAAATAGCAATAGTAGATTTGTATTTTAAGAACTGTTTGCAAACAAAAACAACTTAATATCATTTATATTTTTTGAAATATTTACAAACAGGCGAACGTCTACCGTGCTCCCAAAATTCCTGTGTGTGTCGGGCTCTTAATGAATATTATTGTCGAAATTCAGGGGTCTCCTATAAGCCCATTATTAGAAGACATTTTTATGTTTAATATTGAAGAAAAAATTATTCATTCAGAACACAACAGGAAAACAACATATTTTCTTTTGGTTCAGATAATGTCGATAGAATTTCGATTTTTCTTTAGGTCTCCCAAAATGTCTGTCAATAATGATGTCAAAGTCACTGATATTTATTTTTTTGTAGTCTTTCTGGATTGCAAGTGTGCCTTGGTTTGTGTTTGAAGTTGTCTGGGTTCTACTGGAATTATGCTATTATTTTCAACAATGAAAACATTCTCTGACGGTAGAAAGAAAATTTCTGAAAACGCATTTAGAAAGTGACTATGTTATATAATAATAATTAATTGGTAGAGCGAATAGTAGTTTTATAAACTCAATATAACTTTATCTAGACTATTATGCAAAGAAGGATGGAAAAAAGGCGGAAGAAATATTAGGGTAAGATCAATTCGGATTTATGATGATATTATTTTACCTTTTTTGTTGTGGCCCAATCTCCCACGCTGTATACAAGATAAATTGGAACTTTTATGCGTTTTATATCGTATATTGGTGGCAAGACTGACCCATAAATTTTTATATTCTTCTCTCCGAAGTTGTATTTTCTAAAATTACCATAAATTAAATCTTTGGCATGGTCATATACTTTTAAGGCTGTCCCTCCTGGTAACTGATTGAAGTAAACAGGCACTATTTCCTGCACATAAAACAAAAAATTATTTATTGGTTATACACTGTTTTTATGGAGCGAATAGAATATTGAATAATTCGTGTTTTAAATATACAGTGGCAGATAATACGGTTTCTCTGATTACATAAGTGAATAACTCACAGGTCCCATCTGAGTATTCGGTCCATAGAATAAATTATACATTTGCAGACAGAACTGCATTAATTTGGGCGACTCTAGACATAGTTGTCTTACGATTTTCCTAGCAGGTTCAGCTTGAGAAAGTAGTCGCACCATTTCATAATCTTCAGCAGTTCTCTACAAGAATAAAATTAGCTACAAGAATATTTGAGTTCTTGTTGAATTTACCAAACCCTGGTTCATAAAGGGCGCCATAGATTTAATCGGTGACATCATATTTGAAAGAGTGTATGCTGGTGATAGAAATATGTAGAGTTTAATAGTTTCTTTGGCTTCTTTAGGAAATTCTGCTGCATGCATCAAGGCTATGGTTGTTCCAAGCGAGTGACCGATGAAAACTATGTTTCCTTTTTGACCCGTATGAGTTACAATGGTCTTGAGAATGGCAGGCATATCGTAAACGGCTAATTCGTCCATGCTGTATCAAACAAAAATTATTTGCCTTTCCTTTCATTTTCTTGCCGCATATTTCTAATCATTAATTTTATCGCAATTGTTTCCTTTCACCCAAGAGCATTTACAAGCCAGAACTAATGAATTTTGTCCAATTACAATGCAAGTTTTGATTTATATTTTGTCTATAAGAAATGTCAACAAAAAGTGCTGTCTATTCCGGCAATTCATATTAAGTATTAATAATAAAGGATTTTTTGCGCGTAATATGTGAAATGAACAATAGTTTTCAAGGACGTAACACAATAATTTTACCTACCTGTGATCCCAAAATTTTTGGTCATACACTGTATAATTGGCGTGGTGTTCAGAATACTGATTTCCCCTGTAGTTTGGTAACCAAACGTCATATCCAGCGTCAGCCAATAGGAAAGCTACAATTCATGATTTTCTTATTAACTAATTGAAAAGTTAATCAATTAGGGTAGGCACCTAAAGAATTCTTGCCCAGTCCTATGAAATTAGAGCAAGTTGATACTATGCCATGTTGGATTATCACAGGGTAACTTTTCGATTTTGGGTTCTTGACGTTGTCGCTCGGTATACGAAATACGGTGAGAATAAAACCATCTTTAGTTGGTACTTTGTACTCCAGCACAGGATAGCCATTTTTCTTGATTATGTCAGGCTGAAAAGTAAATCACTATATGAGAAATTAAAAGAAAGATAGGTACTACCAAGTACTGCTTTAATTTTACATTCATGATGATGAAGAATGCCTCAGGCAAGTTATCCTACTTTTTTAAGGCATTTGGATAGCTACTTGCTTCAGATAGCAGTTTTAGTTGTATTTCTATTGTTTAATTGTGTTTTTTGCATCCGCAAGCTAAAAAAATGGTACTAAACCTTGTTGAATATTTTAAAAATGAGGAAAGAGAAGCAAACAGCAACGCAAAAATATACATCTTCTGAAGCGCTAGGAGTTGGTATAAGAACGGTAGAAAGGATTGTACATGGAAAGAGGATGAAAGAGCCAGAAAAAAGAAAAGAAAAACGAAAAAGGAAATACACGAAAACTAAGGATTTAAGCGATACCCAAAAAATGGAAGTAAGAAATGATATTTTTTTATAATTTATATGAAGCAAAAGTGAATGTTACTCTAGTAAGTTTACAAAAAACCTTAAGAGAAAAGGGTGTTTTGGAAATTGGATTACGTATCTTGTCAAAATTAATGAATATACTGGGTTTTCGATATAAAAAAGATTGCAATAGGAGATTCCTCTGTGAATAGCCGCATATAGTTCACCAAAGAGTTAAATTTTTAAAGAAATATGAAGAAAATCTTAATTCAAAATTTAGGAAAGTGATTTTTTTTGGACGAGACAGGATATTTTCGAACGGAAGTGGGTCAAAGTCGGCAAGATGATTCGGTGAAGTCAATATAGAGAAAGAAAGGATGTGGAAAGGACGCAGGATCTAATTCCGAATTTGTACCTGGTGCTAGTTTAATTTTTTCGTCAAAATCAAGAAGTATGGACTACGACGATAATATGGATAAAGATTTATTTGAAAAATGGTTAACAGAACAGCTAATAGGGAGGTTCGGAGAAAAATAAGATATCTATTTTTGGCATCAAAATGACAGAAAATTGTTATTGTAATTGGTTTACGGCGAAATTTTGTTTCTAAAAAATTTTTTTGCGGCGTATAAAGCGAAAGAAATTAGCTTATCACGCCCACATGCTAGTTCGCTTTGTTATTGGTTTGACGTCAGAGATTCGTAAGGCGAGCGCCTTGAAGTGCCCGTGAAGCGGTACCTATCTCATAACATACTTATTGGGACTATTTCGAGCGTGAATTTTTAAAGTAAGATGTCAAGAAAACATAAAACAAAGACAACATAATCGATATAATGATGCAACAAGGGTATCAAAAGTCAGATTCACATAATTTGCCATATTTATGTAGTAGGTAGGTAAATGTCCCGGTAAATGTGAAAATGGTGTGTGATTCTTGCATCTAACCCCAATTTCATTCAACCTCAAAACAGTAGTGTAAAGGCAGACCGGTATAAGTAAAACAAAGTCAACAATTTATTAACTGTACATGCCTTTTATAATTCAGTATAAGTAGGTATGTAGATTGTAGATACCTGCTTACTTCTGTGTGTAAAATAGGTACTTACCTATATTCTCTAATACAATACAATACAATACATACCTACTCATTTATGTAGGTATGTATACCTAAGTGATTGACAAATTATCAAGTTAACAGTTTCATAACGGATTGGAATTTTTTAAAAAACGGAAACAAATACAACTCACGCGAATCAAAAAACTACGCTACGAAGGTACTAGGTACTTGTTTAACAAAAAGAAACAACTGCTATATTCTGGAACGGTTAATGTAGAAACTCGGAAGAGGCTCTTAAAGACGCATGTATGGAGTACGAAATTATAACTATGGGTGCGAAACTTGGACAATGGGAGAAGCGGATTGAAAAAGAGTAGAAGCGTTTGAAATGTGATGCTACAGACGGGTGTTGAAGATACCGTGGATAGACAAGTTAGCAATAAGGAGGAATTAGAAAGAGTTGGGGAAAAGAGAAAAGTATGGAAGACAATAAAGAATAGGGGATAGGATCGTAGGATGGTAGGATGGTAGGGCACCTTCTGAGACACAAAGGAATAGTTCGCGACATACTAGAGTCAGAGATAGGAATAAAGAGGTAGAGGTTGGAGCAGATTAGACTACGGCTCTCAAATAGTTGGGGATGTAGAGTGTTCTACTTTTACGGAAATGCGTAGGCTAGCTCAGGGAAAGGATGGAAGTACGCGTCCTACCAGTCTTCAAAAGAGAACTTTATGATGACGTACTATTTAATTATTATTGTAAAATAGTTAATAAAATTTCCTTTTTTAGTTCAGGGAGGGAACTCTACGGCGATTCAGTATTTGGCTCCGTCATGCTCCTAGCATCCTGTTTCAAATTATGCTAACCGTAACACGTTAACAAGTACCAAGGGGTCCCAGAAAACTGTCGATAAATTACATTATGTTCGATTTTATTTAGAATGGCTGCAATGGGGCAGCCGATAATTTTATAAACTTTTGGAATGATAAACTAACTCGCGAAAATATCGATAATGCTGACCGATTTTCCTTCTGGCTCCAACGAACCACTTTTTCTGTTTTATTGGTGTGCTGTACGATGTATTAGTCTGGGTACAAAACAGAAAACACCAGTTAGAACCAGTTAATAATATTTAACAATTTAACTACACATGCATATGCATAATACTTATGGGACTGCTGCGCGCTGAAGCTGGGACTTGTACGTTATACTAAGTTCTGACGTCACGCGGCCTACTCTCGCTGCAAGGTACGATTTCTAGCCTCGCACCGACGGAAAACTTTGCAACGACTTCGAAGGCGAAGGATTTTTTTTTAACAAAAATTAACAACATAACTGCCTTCAGTATAATAAACTCTCAATTTTAATGAAATTTGAAAATTACCGAACCTGCCTATTCCAAATGTGGATGAACCTTCTTTAATTGTTCTCGATAACGCATCATATCATTCTAGAATATTAAATAAGCAACCAAATTCTTCATGGAAAAAAATGAAATATTTGAGTGATTACAAAAACAAAATTAAAGCCTTTCACCGAATTTGTTAAAATCAGAATTATTGATGATTGAAAAGTCGATAAGAAAAGATAAAATTTATGCTGTCGACGAAATGTAGGTATTAAGGGAACATGGTCATGAGGTATTGCGCCTGCCTCCATATCATTGCCAGTTTAATGCCATTGAATTAATATAGGCAGGCGCAAAAACTTATTACGAAAAACATATTGGAGATAGTTTACGTTCCGGTCAAGTAAAAACAGTTTGAGAATCTTCTTTAAATCATATTTTTCAAGAATATTGGGAAAAGTCGGTGAATCGCGCAGAAAACCTTATTTTGAACTGGTGGCGTCGGGAGCAGGCGTTGGACGTCGAAATTGATCCAATTATTATAACTTCATTAGGAGATTAAACAAGTTCATCTGATGAGATGATCAATTTAGTGAATAGTGATTGTATTTTATATTCATAACAATTAATATTTCATTCATTGCGCATTAAAAATTTTATTAAATTTATTGTAGCATTCCCATAATAAATAAAATTGTTTCTATTACCAAATTTAAATTATCCAAGTAGGTAATTATACCTACCTATAGTAAACCTTTTATTCCATATAATATAGACACAGAATATTACGGTTTTAATGTTTTATATTTGAAGTTTTTTTGACCAAATTTTCAAAGATGAAGTTGGCGGTTATTGCTTGACATTGCCATTTTCACGTCCGTCACATTTTTGTGAACTCTGAATAAGTTAGTTTGATTCATTTATTCAGATCCGCCTCACTAGACTGCATTTGACTATACAATATTGTTAGCCTAAGAACTGTTTGGAACTTCACTTCGAGTGACTGTACGTACAGGTATTAAATGATACCTATATGTAATCAGAAAAGTATTCCAAGCATGTAATATTAAAAACGGATAGGTCTACCTAGTTCCGTTATCGTTATTCGTTATTGCTGTTCGCACTCGTGTCAAGTAAAAGCATATTACATAGCCTTGTTACACGAAAACATCTCTGCAAGCGGAATAGTTTTAACTCCATTATTTAAAATAGCAAATAAAAAATGGTTATTAGCCAGGTCTCTAGTCGTCACCCTGTATACTATATTAAAATTTTAACATTTTAGCTCGTAAATAGGTACCTATTGCAACATATTCCGCAAAACTTTGAATAATAGGTTTTGAAATTGACCCACCCCTACATCTGGAAATGTCAGAATAGATACCATATCAGATGGATTTTTGGCAGGTACCTATAATAGCGTGCTTGAGAAATGCACACAGAAGTTTTTGAATTTGTTTCGGGACACGCTGTATGCGTGGGCGTGAGCAGTTCAGCATACTTACTGCAGTGAACTCGGCTGCGACATCATACCAACAGTTAGGATTTTCCTTTATGGTATAGTAATCCTTAAATGTGGGACAAACATTATTTTCTGCTGCTGGGATTTGGCGCACAAACAGGAAACAATGAACGATCAAAACAAAAGCGAACGCGCACATGATTGTTCGTAACTGAAATAATCATTTTACTTTTGTTCAATAAAGAGAAAAATCCTTGACTTGTATTTCTATTAAGAACAGGAGTATGACCTAGAATTGTGTAAAAACTTTGAAGTTAATTGCATGTGGTTGCAATAAACTGAATAAATTTAGTTTAACCCTGCTTTCATGTACATATTTGCCGGGATATTCATTTTTCTCTATGCTTGAGGTAAGTTACAAAACTCGTTTATTAATTATGATAAAATCAAATAATAGTGATTCCGTGAGAAAGCTGAGTTGCAATTTACATAAATACGAACGATTTCAAATGGATTTGGCGCGTCTAGATTCAGTGAAACATTAGGAGTCTTTGAACGGAAATTTGTTCCCAAAAAATCGTTCAAAACACATTATCCAGATCAACTGTTTGGCAGGTTACATGTACGCTTTTTCGTCATATCCATACATTTGAATTTCAAATTTCAATAGACACAATATTATGTCAGAAGACACGCGGAAAATAAAGTTTCTGCCCTAAGGAAGGGCATGAAATTAAATAAAGATAAAATATCAGTAGAAGAAGCATTAGAAAATTTTGTCTTATAGCAACTGGGTCCGCAAGTGTGACATTAAATCCGAAAGTACCATCCGCAGCTGCCAATTTTCATTCCAAACAAACCCCCTCCCTACAGCGCCAGATGTAGAGTGTGATGGTAAAGTTATGGGAACTGTACACGAATTAGGTACTTGAGTAGTGTTTGTTTTTGAATAAAAATTTAGGTCACAGCTTCCCTCCGCAAATGGAGAAGTATATAGCTGTAGCTTTAAAAGTTCTCGCAATTCAAAAATTACTTTTCGTAATCCTTGTTAAGTACTTATTTAAAAATTCACCAGCACTTACTGTTATCCAGCAATTATGTTGTTGATATAACTCCACAAGTCACAATTTACCAGGATCTCCGAGCTGAACTAATGCTATAAGTAGGCTATAAGTAGGGCTGGGCTGTAGCCTACCCACAGGCTGGGAGATACACAAAATGAATCGAAACATCGATATGTATCGATGTATCAGCGTATCGATACGTATCGATGTATATCAATATTTCGACATATCCATACGTAGATAGATAGATAGATAGATAATACTTTATTAGCTCCAATGTACAAGTACAGTACACAATTAAACTCCTAGGAGTGTGGAACATGTCAACAACAAACAAATAAATAAATAAATAAATAGTTTCATATACATCAGCACTGACATGAGGAACAAATACATTTAATTGTTAACATCAATACATTTAATTGCTAATATCACCCAAGTTTACAATCCATATTATCATCAAAAAATTCCTGTATGCTGTAGTATGGCTTTTTAAGCAGATAGTTTTTCAGACATTTTTTTAAGGTGGCACATGCAAGATTTCTGATATCACCTGGAAATACGATTCGATACACAATATTTTAAATTTTATACAGAGTATCGATATGCAAAATGTATCGACATATTGATAAGTAACTATTGATATCTTAGCATATTGATACTTACGTATCGATACGTAGATATTAATACACCTTAAGTAACAGTAAGGAAACTTATATGCGGGACAGGAAGTGCAAGATATATTAGAAAGTGAAAGCAGTGTAGAAGGGGATAACCTAGGGAGTCCTATAATGAGAGAAGAGTTTGAGCTAGCACTAAAAAGTTTAAGGAATAATAAAGCACCAGGTATAGATGGCTTGCAGGCAGAAATCTTAAAGTGCGCAGGTCAAGAGGTAATAGATCGTTTATTTAAATTAGTTAGTCACATATACCTGACAGGCGAGATTCCAGAAGATTACAAACGGAACATCATAGTAGCTTTGCCAAAAAGGAAAGGCGCGGATAGATGCGAAAATTTTAGAACTATCAGTTTAACTTCCCATGCGTCAAAAATTTTAACTAGAATTGTGCAAAGAAGGATGGAGAAAAAGGCGGAAGATATATTAGGAGAAGATCAGTTCGGATTTAGACGAAATAGAGGAACGCGCGAGGCCATTCTAGCTTTACGAGTAATTATAGAAAAAACGATAGAAAAGAGAAAGAGCGTATATATAGGATTTGTAGATTTAGAAAAAGCCTTCGACAACGTAAAATGGGGGAAGATGTTCGAAGTGCTGAGAAAGGTAGGGATGAAATACAGGGACAGAAGAATAATACATAATCTCTATAAAGAGCAAAAGGCAGTTATAGAATGTGAGCAGGAACGAAGGGAAGTAGATATCCGGAAGGGAGTGAGACAGGGATGTGCATTGTCACCTCTAGTTTTCAACTTATATATCGAAGATGCGATTAATATTGTTAAGGAAAGAACAGCCTCAGGGATCAATGTACAGGGCCAAACTATTAACATGCTCAGATTTGCGGATGATATAGCAGTGTTAGCATCTAGCAAAGAAGAATTAGGAGCGGCTTTGAATGAAATGGAAGCAGTTTTGACACAGGGCTACGGCATGAAAATCAATAAAAAGAAAACTAAAATTTGGTATGTAGATGGAGTGAAAATAGAACTAAAATTGAAATACAAATAGGAAATGAGAAGATAGAGGAGGTCGCGGATTTCTGCTACTTAGGAAGTAAAATAACCCAAGACGGTAGGAGCACTAAAGATATAAAACAAAGAATGGCGCAGGGCCGAGTTGCGTTTAACAAAAAGAAACAACTGTTATGTTCGAGAACGGTTAATATAGAGACTAGGAAGAGACTCTTAAAGTCGTATGTATGGAGTACGGCATTATACGGGTGCGAAACTTGGACAATAGGAGAAGCGGATAGAAAAAGAGTAGAAGCGTTTGAACTGTGGTGTTACAGACGCATGATGAAGATACCGTGGATAGATAAGGTTAGCAATAGGGAAGTATTAGAAAGAGTTGGGGAAAGGCGAAAGGTATGGAAAACAAAAAAGAGTAGGAGAGATAGGATGGTAGGACACCTTCTAAGACACGAAGGAATAGTTCGCGACATACTAGAGTCAGAGATAGGAATAAAAAGAGGTAGGGGTAGGCCTAGATTAGACTACTGCTCTCAAATAGTTAGGGATGTAGGATGTTCTACTTTTCGGGAAATGCGTAGGTTAGCTCAGGATAGAAAAGAGTGGAGGTACGCGTCCAACCAGTCTTCGGACTGAGAACCTTATGATGAAGTAACAGTTTTGTTACTTTTTATCCACAGCAAAAAAGGCACTTTATAGTTTCAGGTTGTTTTATTCTTTTCGCTTTCATAACTAAAGTCTACTAAAACCCTACGATCAGAAAAGTCAAACTATAAAATTTGGGAAAATCATATTATTCATTTTTTACACACAATAGTTGGATCAAGAACTTTGACGTAAATTTACTAGGAATTTTTGATAAGTTACCCCCACACCCCAAAAGACAGTGGTACAGTAATAATTAAACTCGACACGTGTTTCGCTAACGTCAGCATCCTCAGGAGTTGATGATTAATCTAAATCTAATCTTACATTAGAGTGCTATAAATACCCACCCCCACTACCGAAGTAAAATGGATCGATAAACCTAACAGGGTTTCTTAGAACGATTTTGAACATAAGAGCAATAAAATTGGTTTCTTAGAACTGGAGGGTAAGTATTTTTATATACCTATCGCTACCATCGATCCAGAAATTCTCAATCGGTTAATTAGGAAACGAAAATTTAAAATGCGTTTGCGAAATTCCACCGCATTAAATGGGAATAATAAAATTACTAAATTTATAAAAATACCATATACATATACCGCAGATAACTAGAGGTATGAATACTATTTTCGGGAAAGCAGGCTTCAAAATGGTTCACACTTCCAGCAATAATCGGAGTTTACTCCTTAAGAATCGATTTTCAGGTATAGCCCGCGGTACGGAAATTTTATGAGGAGTAAAATCAAGCGCTACGTTACGCGTTAACTAGTGAGCGTTACGTTACCTACGTATCTATGGATACGGCTGTTTATGTCTGACTGCATAGAGCATGGAAATAGTTAAAATAGAGGGGCATAGGGTAGATATGACAGTTGGCGTTGTAAAGTCAGCATTTGCAGTACTTGTTCCTTCCTAAATTTGTTGAATCTTGTGATTTAATGTGAAAAAACCGAGAGGTGAACCGCAGAAGAATTTTGGTGTACAAGCTTGAGGAATTAGTATTGAATTACACAAATTTGTAGGGAATTGTTGGGGAATTGCAGGAATTATTGAGGAATTGCACAGGAATTTCACAGGAATTAGAAAGGAATTGCAGGAATTAGAAGGGAATTGCAGGAATGTTTACCCCCTTATACTAACGATTGCGCATGCGCTGTAAATTATTACATCATCTTTACAAATATCTTTGTAAATAATATACTCGGATGTACAGGAAATGCGAGAATTAGTTGTAAGGGAATTCCAGGAATTAATAGGGGAATTGCAGGAATTATAAGGGCAATTGCGGGAATTACATGGGGAATTGTGGAAATTACGGGAATTACATGGGGAATTGCGGGAATTACTTGAGGAATTGCAGGAATTAGATAGGAATTGCGAGGAATTAAAAGGAATTACACATAAATAGAGGAATTGGTGTACAAGATTTTGCCCTGCGGTTCACCCCTCGGAAAAACCTAATATTAAATACTCCAAATATTGCTTAGTGCCGAAATGTGAATCAACGCCTATTTGAACACCAGGAAAAGTATTTATTTCATTGCCAGTGGGATCGACGTTTAGCAGATTGTCACTTAATTACTGAATTTATAAACAATTTATATTTTGATGTAGTTGGACATTTTCGAACATAAACCATCTGATAAATAGACATTTGGGTATAAAACTGACATTCGCATGTACCCTATTATCAAGTGATTGAAGTTAAAATAATCGTTCGTAAGGGGTAAACTCCAGTCGTGCGTCGGAGCTGACACACACAAGTTTTTTACAAAATCTACTTGGATATGTGAAACATATTCATAAAGCGGGAATTTACGAAATAGCATGCGGAAATTGCGACAAAAATATTTCGGGCAGTCAATTAGGTCTAATTTAACTCGCTCCAAGGAGCGTCAAGTCCATAACAAATTCGGCGGTACTGCTAAGTCTAGCATGGCGCCACACGCGTTGGAAACGGGCCATAAATTCAATGATCTTAAACTCTCAAAACCAGGAAATGATAAATTTGGTTTAAACGCCTTGGAAAGTATAGCGATATATAAAAATAAACGTATTTGTCTTAAGAGTCCGACACACATAGGTATTTTGGGAGCACGGTAGACGTTCGCCTGTTTGTAAATATTTCAAAAACTATAAATGATATTAAATTGTTTTTGCTTGCAAACCGTTCGTAAAATACAAACTTACTATTGCTATTTAGGAATTTGTTAAAAAATATGAAAACAATAAACGAAGTCGCATGTTACAAAAGTGGCGAAAAACTGCTTTTTAAAGAACTTAATAAAACTTTCCTGAAAAGAAAATCTCAGAATCTGGTTAACGGCAATAATAGACTGAACCTCTGGCTTGCAAGAACACATAAAATTTTCAATTTCGACCGAAAAACAAAAAAGATATTAGTAAACAGCGGTACCGTTGCATTCGGAGATTTTCGTCGTAACTCGTACTCTCGCCTGTCTTTCAACTACTGATCAAAGTCGCTTAGCTGTCAATTTATCCCGAAATAGGGAGCGCGCGCAACAAATTCATTCTCAGTATTAGTTTGACCGATTAGTTCCCCGCTGTTCCAGATAATTTTTGCCGTCCTCTCTAGGTCCGTACCCCTGAACCCCCTGATTCTTAGTAAATTGGTGTGTCGGGCTCTTAACAGTAATTATTATGGTCCGATTCCGAACTCAACCCTGCATAGATTTATCAGGTGGATAGAATTACGACTAGCCATAAATACTTACCCTCCAGTTCTAAGAAACGAATTGTATTGCTCTTATGTTAGAAAAAGTTCTAAGGAACCCTATAGGTTCGTCGATCTATTTTACTTCAGTACCTAGTGGGGGTGGGTATTTACAGCAATGTAATGTAAAATTAGATTTAGATTAATCTTCAACTCCTGAGGATGCTGACGCCATCAGCGAAACACGTGTCGGGTTTAATTACTGTGTCACTGTCTTTTGGCGTGTGCATTTTTTGTGCAAAATTTCATTTAAAAAAGTTGCTTACAAGTATCTCGTATTACATCCAAAATTTTATGCAAATCAGTCGAAAATTTTACGTAAATAAATTCAGAAATGAAAAATGATTGAAAGCTGTGTAACCCTTGATGGCGGTTTTGACTGAGATGGATGTAACGCTTCTTTATGGTTCTAAAATAATTTTGTAGGTATACAGGGTGGGGCAAACTCCTGGGGATGGACGATAGAGGCCATACGGTTACAGTTAGAAAGAAAAACTAATAACAAACCCTATCTCGTTTCAAAAATTCTATTCCATAAAAATATTTTCAATTATACCAGGTGCGTCCAAATAGTTGGAATTAAGTACAACTTTGTTATTTCTTATGGAATGTGTATAATTTTATATTTTTTCCGGCTTCAAAATGATAATTTAATGGTACTTTGATAACATTATTCTATGTCTATTGTTAATGGTTATTGAGAAATAAATTTTTTCCCGAAAATTTTGACAGATAAATAGTACATTTCAAAAATTTATATCTCGAAATTGGTAGAAGTTAAGAGGATGAAATTGGTATTGGTATTGGTAAATATCATGTAGTTTTTTACAGATTTGTTGAATTTTATTTATACTATACAGGGTGTTTGCAAAAAAATGTTTTCTGAAACTGTCGAAAAAACATCAAAAAGTCGAATTTTTCAAATGGAATATTATATTTTTTCTTGCACTATCTGAAAGAGTTCAAAATTTTGAATGAAAGTGGCCAATAATAAACTAATGTTACATAATGAAGTTTTTTAGCGAAATCCTGTTTTCTTCAATTTTATGTAAAAATGAGGGATCGTGAAAATATCATTAGCCTTGGACGATTATTGCTTGTCAATCTGAAAATGGGTTATTGTTATAATTTTGCTAAGAATTTAATGTCATTGCTATCAATGTATTGTTATTGGTGTTATTTTTTCATTTGTGTTGTTCCCGATTATTGTTTTCGTTTCAGTTTTGTCATCAATTTAAATTCATTGTTACATTCTCTTGCACCCTGCAAAAGGCTTATGAAAATAATTCATCTTCATAAGAACGGTTAACAAAATACTAAAGTTACATAAATGAAGAGAGTTTCATAACTTTTTTCATATTAAAAATCACAACAATATTAGATTTATGGCTACCTTTGGATTATCATTATTACTAATTTTATTTTTTTATTTTGTTGTACCTCTAATAAATTTCTTTAATAAATAAAAAAAAATATTTTTTTAAGAAAACATTAAAAATAAAACAAACATTATGTAGGTTGAATTTTTATTAAACTTTGTTACAAATCAAAATAATTAATCTGTAAATAATGAGCAGATTACAACAAATGCTCAATGATCTGGCTATTTTCATTGGAACAAAGAGCAATTCTTTGATGAAAGGATCTATCCACGTTATCCAAAACTTCGGGAGTAACAGCCGAGAATGCATTTTGAATTCGTATAGGCGCATGTCTTCTGGTGTGGTAGGAGGAATACTAAACACAATGTCTTTCACGTAACCCCAAAGAAAAAAGTCTAGTTTATTTAAATCAGGACTCCTTGCAGGCCACGGATTTTGACTCCCAATCCCTATTCACTGTTCTCCAAAATTTTCATTCAAAAAATTTTGAAATAATCTTGCGCTGTAGGCTGGAGCTCCATCATGCTGAAACCACATATTTTCAATATTAACTTCTTCATTGGCTTCATCAATAAGTACAGGTAAGTTGTTTTGCAAAAAATTGTGGTAAACATTTGCATTTAATTTTCCTTCAAAAAAATTTGGCCCAATTACATTTCTTCCAATTGTTCCTCTCCAAACATTCACTGACCACTGATGTTGTCTATCAAAGACTTGTAGAAAATGTGGGTTTTCTTGTGCATAACAGTTGACATTCCTTCTATTAACTTTATTTAAATTTTGAAATGTTGATTCGTCTGTGAACAAAATATTTTTGGAAAAATCTTCATTTTCTGTCAGTTTCCCCTGAGCCCAATCGCAAAATAAGGTTCTGTTGACATGATCTTGTTCATTTAAAAAGTGGCATGTTCGGGGTTTATAATCATGGTACCTAACGGTTTTCTTTTAAAACTCTATGTATGCTTCTCCTGGAAATATTCAATTCTGTTTCAATTCTTCTGCCACTTGTCTGCACATTTTCAGCTATTGCCAGCAATACATTTTCCTTTGTCACAGCGGTTAATACGGATTTGGTTATTTCATTGCGTTTTTCGTAGAGAACAAAACCAGTTATTTCAAATCTATCCACCAATCTCTGGAAAGCTTCCACGCGTGGATGACGACGCTGTTCATATCTTTGCCCATATACTCGAGAAGCCAGAAGAGAATTTCTGTTGCATTCAATAAATACTGACAGCATATCAACAAGTTCTTGTTGTTGGAAATGCATTTTAAAAAAATAATAAAATTGGTTTAACAAATAAATACTTCGCGAACTACCAATATATAACGTTTTATTTAAATATTTTACCGGTTTCAGGATTCACAAAGATCCCATCATCAGAAATGTACGAAAAATTGTAAACAAATTGTAAACAATTTTTCGTACATTTCTGATGATGGGATCTTTGTGAATCCTGAAACCGGTAAAATATTTAAATAAAACGTTATTATATTGGTAGTTCGCGAAGTATTTATTTGTTAAATCATGAACTACCAAAAAGTAAAACAAGAAGATATTAACTAAATAAAATTGGTGATTAAACACAAAGACAGAAATGAAAACAACAAACGGGAACAACAAAAACAATTACTTGTAACACCAATAATAATGACAATGAATTCACTACAGAACAAGATTATAACAATAAACCCATTTTCAGATTGACAAGCAATAATCGTTCAAGGCTAATGATATTTTCACGATCCCTCATTTTTACATAAAATTGAAGAAAGCAGGATTTTGCCAAAAAACTTCATTATGTAACATTAGTTTATTTGGCCATTTTCATTCAAAATTTTGAGCTCTTTCAGATAGTGCAAGAAAAAATATACAATTCCATTTGAAAAATTCGACTTTTTGATGTTTTTTCGACAGTTTCAGAAAACATTTTTTTGCAAACACCCTGTATAGTATAAATAATATTCAACAAATCTGTCAAAAACTACATGATATTTACCAATACCAATACCAATTTCATCCTCTTAACTTCTACTAATTTCGAGATATAAATTTTTGAAATTTACTATTGATCTGTCAAAATTTTCGGGAAAAAATTATTTCTCAATAACCATTAACAATAGACATAGAATCATGTTATCAAAGTAACATTAAATTATCATTTTGAAGCCGGAAAAAATATAAAATTATACACATTCCATAAGAAATAACAAAGTTGTACTTAATTCCAACTATTTGGACGCACCTGGTATAATTGAAAATATTTTTATGGAATAGAATTTTTGAAACGAGATAGGGTTTGTTATTAGTTTTTCTTTCTAACTATAACCGTATGGCCTCTATCGTCCATCCCCAGGAGTTTGCCCCACCCTGTATATCAATAACATAAGTTCATTCCAATTTCCTAAATGTTTTTGGAAAAAATATTTAATTTTCGTAAAATTTGAGATTTCAGCTTTTGGGACAGGTTTAAGCAACTTTTTTAAGCAACATATTTCTTCAAAAAATGACTTATTGATGTTTAACAATTTTGAAAGCGCTTAGGATTTGTATTGATAGCGAAATTTAGCACAAATGATATAAGCATTAGGTCTTTACAAGCTCTATAGAGTATTTTTCGTTTCTCACAAGAAATAAGAAGAATATTACGGTTTACCAATATTAAACACCAGGTACATTTTTGTATACTGATACTCTTAATATACAATATGTCCCTGGATTGGGTTACAAGGAGGACAAAAAATGATTATTTATTACTTTTCAAAAAATCACTCTTTATGAAAACCCCTGCTGGTTCCCAAACTTCCATAGCACATATAATAATTTTTCATTTTACTGTTACAGGATACATATCGGTGCAACGATCCGTATCGGCGTATCGATATAATGATACGATCACACCTAGTGTATCGCTTGTCCGATACGCATACCGTATCATATATCCGATACGTCCACACAGCCCTAGCTATAAGTTGACTTTTTCCTTTATTTTAACATTTAAATATTCTTTCGAATATTTTTGCATTCTGGTTTTTTGAATTCAATGCTTTAACCTAACATACATTATGCAAAACTCAAATAAACAATTTGCCGTTTTAGGTGTGTGCGCATGATTCAATGGCATGGTTTTTAACGAATAATCCAGAACTGCGGAAGTTTCACTAACAAAAAGGTCTGCAGTAGAAGCAACTTTGGAATTAATAAAGCATTAAACGATACTGTTACCGAAAATAAGAACTGTACTAGGTACTATCATTTTTATTAATTTTTTATTAGATCTATCAAGAGTACATTGAATAATTGCATTTTCTTGAACATTAAGATCTACTTTTTTGCGAAACAATTAAAAATTTGAAGTATATCAAAAACTATTGAGTTTTGCATAATGTACGTTAGGTTAATACTCCTTAGATCCAGTCCTATCACATCTTCAAAGGAATGTATTGTATAGTACCTACTACAATAATAAATTGTTAACTCTAACTTTATAAGATCCATTCTACGGTGGGTATTAAACTAATCTTTATTAAATAACATTGTTGGTTATTATTAAAAATTTGGTTCCAATTTTTATCGACGTATTATATTATGATTAAGGGGTGTCTATTAAAAAAATTATACTGAATATCTCCCCGTAAAATTGTTATATTTAATACCTGCAATTCACAACATAAAAAAATAACAAAAGCATACTAAAAAGTATCAGTCAAGGTTATTGATTTTATCTATGACGGTCACCAGATGGTCATAGACAAGTTCTTTAGCATATCTTCCAAACATAAAATCAAAGTGATTGAAGTTTTTCTCTTTCACTTCGTATCTTCCAAAACGGGCTTTCGGAGGTAAAGTTTTATATAAAATTAAAGCATCCTATAAACAGAAATAAGTATATTAAAATAGGTGCTTAAATAAATATAGATATAAACAAATATACGTACTTGTTTTGTTGTAATCCAATCCCCAGGACTGTACACCACATAACAAGGCACCAATATTTTTGATATATCATATTGAGGTGGTTTAGGTTTTCCATAGATTTGATAATTTTTCGCACCGTAGTCGTACATGCTGAACTTGTCAAGTTGCTGTGCTAGTTGAAAGTATGCTTTAAGTCCTGCACCTCCAGGCCATTGATTCAGTATGATAGGTATCCGTTCCTGAAAAGGATCATTATACCAACGAAGTTAACGGGAATTTAGTTTTTCTATAATACAGGTGGTGTTTGGTTGTTCAAGCCGCCAAATAAATTCATGATATAGACGAAAAATTTCATCAGCTGTGGCGATCCCAAACATATTGTTTTCGTTATACTTCTCAGTGTGTGTGCTTCTGATAGGAGATGCTCTGCTTGGAAACTCCTGACATATTTCTAAAAGAACTAATCATAATTTTACTAACTTATTACAGAGCGAACAGAGACCGTCGCTATCTGAAGGCTAGTAACTCAGGCCAAATGCCAAATTGGCATTTTTGATCTCAAAATATTTTCGTATACTGGCACAATGTTTGTATAATTTTGATCAAAAAAACTTTTCCCTGAACACGTCTATATGGTTCAAAGGTATTGTTTTTTATACCAAGCGTTCATTTCTCTTATTTTTTCTCTCTTGTAAAATTTTAATTTAGAGCTTGGTTTACGAGATATTGCAACTCATTTGACTATGTGTTGTTGATCCGCTCGCTGTTTAAATCTCCAAATTTTTCTTAGGTGACGAAGTAAGCCCTAGAAAAATGTTCTTGGATGGAGATGGTCCTACATAACGTCTAAGCTTCAGAAAAGTGCCCTTGGATGGTACCGATTCGGACATGTTCCTGCATAACGTCTAACAGCCAAATTAGCATTGGAAAGAAAGACAGGTAGGCGTTAAGTTGTCAAAGTAATTATTAATAAAAAAGGTACCATCCAAGGGCATTTTTCTGAAGATTAGACATTATGCAGGAACATATCCATCCAAGAACATTTTATCTCGAGCTTAGTTCATCACCTAAGAAAAATTGGGAGATTTAAACAGCGAGCGGATCAACAACACAACATAGTCAAATGAGTTGCAATATCTCGTAAACCAAGCCCTAAATTAAAATTTTACAAGAGAGAAAAAATAAAAGAAATGACTGCTTGGTATAAAAACAATCCCTTTGAACCATATACCTGCTCAGTGAAAAGTTGGAGGTCAATGGGTATTACAACCCCCCTTTCCTCCGTTCGCGGATCGATTTTTTTTATCAAATATACACAAACATTGTGCCGATATATGAAAAAATGTGGTACAAAATTTCAACGGGATATCGTAAAAACAAAGGAGTTATTACTAAAATAGTTTTTTAAATTTTAACTTTAACACCCTGTATCTTGAAAGAAAGAAGCGTAAAAATGAAAAATGGCGCAGGGGAAGTTCCGTTATTTTCGGCCAGATAATCTGTGGTTAACGGCTTGACCTACACCTACTTTTTTGTAACACCCTGTACACAGGGTGATTCAGAACGGGCGTGCCAAATTAAAATTGGTGCTATTTATTTAGATAATTCTGATTCGCTTATTATTATTACCTAGTTGCTAATTCCTTATTGTTCGCTAACTTAAATTTTACTGGGATTATGAGAAATTTAACAAGTGATAACATGGAGTGAAACAAAACTAAAATTAATCTTATCATTTATTTTTTTAGTCGTTCCAAGAAATCTAAATGTTGAGGTAGAGGAAATGGTAATAGGCCTGATAACTGCTAGTCCAACATATAGTTTAAGGTCTATTGCCCTAGAATGTAATGTTTCAAGAGAAACATATTAAAAAAACAAATATCATCCCTTTAAATTCCAATGTCACCAAGAGTTACTTCCTTTTGACGAAGAATCAAGGCAAACTTTCTGTGAAGAAATGCAAGAACGGGCTAATCGGGATCGCAGCTTCCTCTCATCAATTTGTTTTACCGATGAGTGTACCTTCATTTTAAATCAAGAGCCAAATTCACAAGACGTTAGGCATTGGGCCCAGGAAAATCCCAGAATAAATCTAGCCACTACAACGCAATACCCTCAAAAAATCAATATTTGGGCAGGCATTTTTAATAATCGCATTATAGGACCATTTGAAATACAAGGAAACTTAAATTCAGAAGCTTATTTAGATCTTTTAATTAACCATACCTTGGCCCTGCATTAGAAGAAGTTGCACATGCGAATCGGGAGGTCTGGTTTCAACATGACGGATGCTCAGCACATTTTGGAGCACAAGTGAGGGAATTATTAAATGAAATATTTCCAGAGAGCTGGATTGGTCGAGGTGGTGCTATAAACTGGCCAGCTAGATCTCCCGATTTGGCACCGTGTGACTTTTTCTTGTGGGGTCATTTAAAAAATAAGATTTATAAAACTCGTCACCCAAATATTGATTCTTTAAGGAATGCTATTTTTGCGGAATGCAACTTAATAAACGATCGGCAACTTGCGAATGTGAGAAATTCTTTCTATAATAGGCTGGTATACTGTCTGATACAGAATTGGGGTTTATTTGAATATTTGTTATAGTTATTTTTCTTTTTTTATGTTACTTTAATTTCATTGTATATTAATAAGTTTTTGTCCTTACCTAGATATGAAATAAATAAGTATTAAATTGCCAGATTACAAAATTCATTAGAGCAAAATAAACAAATGTTGCCGCTTGTTAAATTTTTCATAATTGCAGTAAAATTAAAGTATGTAATTTAATTTTTATTACGAAGAATTGAAAAATTACTACGCGTACTACCAATATAACGATTTATTATTATAACTTGACCGTTTTCAGAATTCACAATGATTCCATCATCAGAAATGTATAAATAAAATTATTTAAATAATTTAAATTAAATTAAATTTAAATAATTTAAATAATTATTTAAATAATTTTATTTATACATTTCTGATGATGGAATCATTGTGAATTCTGAAACCGGTCAAGTTATAATAATAAATCGTTATATTGGTAGTACGCGTAGTAATTTTTCAATTCATCATGAATTTCTACCAAATAGTAAAATCAGAAAATATTAACTACATGGGGAGCAGGAATCCCCAAAAATGTAATTGCCCATGTTATTTCCCCATGTACACATGGAAGTTTGTCACACGGTATATCCATTTAGAGTATTGAATTGTTGTTTTCACGTTTGTGTAAAGTAAAAAGTAAAAAATTCATTATTATTATCAACAGTAATTTGGCGAGGACTTTTTATTTTGCCGGATAAATTTTTGTTTGGAACGAAATTTTGTTGCCAGGGAATTTGACGAATAAAACTGACAAAACCTGAGCGTTCTTGGCTGTCAGTTTTATGAGTCGAATTTCTGTCTAGCAACAAAAATGAGTTTGCAAAACAGGAATTTATCCAGGCAAAATAAAAAAAATTGGGTGCCTGGTCGCCACATGTGATAGAAGTGAAACTTCAACGTTATTAGAGGAATAAAAAATTTGTAGTCTAAAGAGATGACTAGAGTGTAAGCATTTATGAGTTTCGAATATATCTTTATTCATCAACTTCCATGTCTTCACTCAAATCTAAAAATAAAAAGATACGTCTAACACTGGGATATATTCATTAATTTATAGACTACCAATCTCACTTCAAATACACAAAAACTCGATAATAAATATTGTCCGCTTCATAAAAATAATATTGAAAGAATAAATCGAATATTAATGTTTTTAACCAAGCGCTTTGTGGCGTCACGAGAACTGAAACGCTGTGTCCTCGTTTTACTGACGCTTGCCTGAGAGAAACAACGCGAAGCATATGCACACAGTTCCTTTGCTACTATGGGGTCTCGCAGCCCCAACAGTAGTGACTCATAATTTCGATGTGTCAGCATGTATTAGTTAGCGACCGCCTCGACTAGCATTTGGTACTGCTATTTTGCACCCCGAGCTTCCCATTAGTCTGAATCCTATCAGTGAGTGAGTAGGTATCAAACGTGTTTACATTTAAGAGACAAACTCCCTTGCAGAATGTCTCTGTAGTTTATATTTTTCTCTAGGTGCCAATTAACAATATAGGATGCCTGAATGCAAACCGTACCATGGCTAAGCGTCCAACCGGTTCTACAAATCTAAAGGGTGCAATTATATTTGATAGGGTATAAGCAGGTCCAATAAAAATGAACAATTTAACCATCCGCTTAGCAACTTCAGGATATACTGAAGAGTATATTAGGCCAACACTCGTTCCCAAGGAGTAACCTATGAATATGATATCCCCACGTCCTGTTTTTCCATTTATTAAATCGATTAATGCCGGAACGTCATACATACCGATTTCATCTGTGCTAAAAGTGATGCAAAATTGTACTCAAATAATTCTTTACCTATAGTTTAAAGTGCCTATACTAACCTATAATCCCAGTATTTCAGGTCGCGTAGTGTTAAATTTACGTGTTTCTCAGAGTATTCTGAGCCTCGAAAATTTCCCAGCCAAACATCAAATCCTTTTTCGGCTAAAATAAAAGCTGCAATAATAAAAAAATTAATAAAAACAAATGTCATTTATTTCTTACAAGGGTATACCTAACGCAAATAAGAGTAGGTAAAGTGTAAAAGTCGTCAACTGGTATAAATTGAGATATAAATGTAAAATTTTACATGGATTTATAGTTGATTCTATATGATATATGATGAAAATTGTATTTTATAGGATAAAACTGGAATAATACTTTCTGAATATATCTGTTTCTAACCTAAAGATCTGTTCCCCGAACTAACAGCATTTGTTGCGGTACCCGTAAATCCATGTAACAGAAAAACTGGTTGTCCTCCCACATGGGGTATACGGAATAGAGTTAATATGTATCCATCCCATGTTGTTGCTTCATGTTCTTCCACTTCATATCCACTTCTTCTTATAATTTCTGGCTGAAAACAATAATTCACCGATTTATTCAACACTAAGTTCGCAATCAAAAAGAACACCAAGATCAACAGAGTAGACTCCAATTTAGGTGAAATTTGACTGTTCACTTTATATAAGAAATTACAATTAACTATCTCAACATCGTCTGGTAAGTTATTTATAAATAACAGAAATAATAACGAAGGGCCAAAATCGCAGCCCTGCGGTACACATACAAGTTGGAGTTGTACCTCCGAACTTTTTGATGATAAATGGCGGGGCATTTGCCCGAGGTGTAGTTGCTCGAACGGTCCAGTACCACTAATTAATACCAGATAATTACTCAAAGTAGTTGTCACTTGCTGATATCTGTCCAGAGCGCGGCAGCATATACAGGGTGGCCCATTAGTGCGGGGACGGTCTATATCTCTTGAACCATTCAAGGCATCAGAATGAAATTTTGCAAGTGCTTAGGAAACACTATGCCGCATATTGTAACATTATTTTGGTGTATACAGGGTCTTCACATTTTGCGTAACAAACCAAAGTTATATTTTTTTAATGGAAACCCCCAATTTTGTTTACATATTCACGTTCTCCACAAAATTTCATGGAAAACGATAAACCATATTATGGGGTTTCCAGTAAGGGATGTTAAGATATTGCCATTTTAGTGCCAATATGGACCCATCTTTGTGGCACTTCTGACGCCTACTTACCGAAGTTGTCTACGATTTCTTTATCGAATTAGATTCACAGACTATTCTATTTGCAAATTCTGTTAATACCTTTGCTACAGTACTTTGTATTATACAGGGTGGTCAACATACACATAATTGATGCAGGCATTGCCAGGTCTGCGGCTGACAGTTTCTACGGAAATTAAAATTGAAACTTAAATTTTCAATTTCACTGTTATTTTTTACAATTTCATTCGGATTTCCCCATTTAACTTAAATTCGGACCTGTCCCGTTTTAAATCGATTTAGTTAGGTAACTTTGTTGCGTATTTTGAATTCCTTGTTTTGAAATTTCGAGTTTCTTCAGGACAGATAAATGGTTAAAAGTAGATACAAATTATTAATAAGCTAAATACATATGACTTTGCAGAGGAAATGTAATTTAAACGAAAAGCTGGACGGACAACAAATTTATAATGTAAATAATGTTTATTAACAGTGCCATTTTTATGGAAAGTAATTCGAAAACATTGCTTTCCCGCGAAAACTGTTTTATTCTCACTTTTTATAGAAGAATCATATTTTGTAGTCAAAATGCAAATCGCGTTGAAATCATGTTACCTGTCATAACAAAACAGCTCCAACTCGCATCTGTCATAGTTTGAAGGATTTTCTGCATTTTCTTAATTTTAGTATTGAAAATACTTCTGGGCGCGTGTATATGGGACTCATCTTACGAAAAATGTATCGACACGCGACAGATTCTGTCGGCGGCGCGCGCAGTCGAGGCCGCTAATAATAATATATTGGATGGAGAGCGCTAGCCAGATGTACACTAAGGTACGGCAAGCTCGAGTAACGTTTAAGAGGGATATCGCGTTGAATAAAATGGGGACAATGGGTATTTTGGGCCGATGGGCTAGCTCGTTTGTAGATGTTGTATAGGGATGAAGTATTGGGTTTATATATATTGTTTGGTAGGTTTGTTTAGGAATAGTATTTTGGAAGATATTTGTAAGATCAGGAAGTTCGTTTAGGTTCGTAGTTTGTTTGGTATAGGATGTTTTATTTGGATTATTTTAGGAGTTGTATTTTGGATAGTATTTGTCGTTGGGAAGTTTGTTGTAATTTGTAAATTGTATAGGAAATAATTTTAGGAAGCACTATGGGATGCAGCCTCACACCTCTGGTTTTATGGTTTGGTTATAGTGCAGGTAGGTAGTAGCGATTAACGAAACTTTTATCATTAATGTCGATTTATTTAAAAAACAAGAATTTATATACATATCACAAAAATAGCTTAACAATTAATTTTGACCTAAAGAGGAAATAAAATTTGCTGATTAGTTAGATGTCGACAGTTTGCAATATTAAGTGCTGCATTGAAAATTAAAAGCTTGCATTCTGAAAGAAATAATAAATTGTCGTTTTGTTGAATAAGCTTAAAAAAGTACTTGTGTGTTCGCAACCAGGAAATAGATATTTCACGGCTAGCTTAATTGTCCGGATTCTGTGACAAATGAAGATTGTGACCCTTGGTCGATTAGCACCCTCAGAAGTTGAGGCATTTTTGTTACTGTTTTGGTCTCAACTATTGCTGTTGCCAAAAGAATAGTATTTTCTTGTCTTCCAACGTGATTAATTGTCCGGATTATTTCTTGTGGAGTATTTGCCGGTGCCTGGTTCGCTTTAATGGTATGGACAGTAGTGTTGAATGGATTCGTTGTAGCCGGTTTTGTTGTCTGCAACCTTCTAAATTGATCGATATGCAGAAACGTATGGTGCTGTAGTCTGCATATATGGCATCGCATGGTACTATTGCACTTTATTTTGTTGTCGTGATTTAAGCAATTGATACATAAGTTTTTGTCTTTAATTGCTTGTAGTTTTTCTTGTGCACTCAGTAACTTGAATTTCGAACAGCCGTAGATGTTGTGGTGTTGTTTGCAAAACCTGCAAGTGACATCAGCTGAGTTGCCATTTATTGGTTGCCACTTCTGTGCTGGATGATGGATGTTTGATTTGAATCTCATTTCTTCAGTTGCCTCCAGGGATTGAAATCGATTTTCTAAGAAGTTCATGAATGCGTCAAAATTTTGAAGTGCATGAGGTTCTGTCAATGACTGTTCGTATATTTTATTTGTTTCTTTATCCCATTTACGAATTAACATACGGCTTACTAATGGACCCCAAGCATTAGTGTCTATGCCAAGATTGTTGATTGCTTCTAGACATTCATGCGTCATATCATACAGATGTTTTAACTTGGATGCAGGTTCAAATTGTACAGCGGGCAGGTCCAACAATTTGTCCATTAATTTGGATACTAATAGTCTGGTATTTTGGTATCTTTTTCGGAGAAGTCCCCAAGCGGTTTCGTAATTCGTTTCTGTAATTTGTAGATGTTGTATAATTCGGCCTGGTTCCACTCGAACACTTGTTTTCAAATATTGCATCTTCTCCGCCTTCGTTATTGTAGGATTGTCATGAATAACTCTTCGGAATAGGTCGTGAAAGGTGGGCCAGTTTTCGTATCCTCCTTCAAACATGGGAATTTTTATTTGAGGAAGATTTGGTTTGGATTGGACAGGGGTAGTATCAGCTTCGGAAATTTTGTTTTCTAGGATTTCGGATATAGTTTCGTATTTCTCTTCAACGTCTAAGTACATATTTGCCATGAAGTACTCATCTTGAAAATATTCCTCGTGCAACATAATTTCTTCATTTAATTCGTAAACAGCATCCCATTGTTTGGAAATTTTTCGTAGTAGGGATTCGTATCGGTATTTGGAATTTTCTTCTTGGATTTTTTCTTCAACTTGTTTAATTGTATTTAGTAGTTGGTTTATTCGAATAGATTGTTTCTTGAGTCGTAATTTTTGGTTTTGATCGTCGTTAGTATTTGTTTTTTCGTTTTTGGCTTCGATTTCTTCGGTAATTGGTATTTCTACCTTGCGACCTTGCAGACTTTTTTGGCAATCTGCAAGATGCGCTTGTAATTCGTTATATACTTCTTTCATCTGACTGAAGTAATTGGATTCGAAGTAATTGTGTGGTAAAGCAATTTCGGTCATTGCTTTGTCATTCTTGGTAACTTCATCCCATATTTGAGTAAGTTCGCGGAAAGGCGATTCTTGATGTATTCTTCCGTTTTTCTTCTTGCGGAATCTTTCTTCGTGTTCGATAGGAGTTTCACCAATTGTCTTCCATTTTCTTTTTGTTGTAGGGCTAATTCGTTCAGCTCGCCCATCTCCGAATTTATTGGCGGACTGGAGAACATGGCGATAGTTCAGTTTTTTGCTCGAAGGACCAATGAATAAAATGGGGACAATGGGTATTTTGGGCCGATGGGCTAGCTCGTTTGTAGATGTTGTATAGGGATGAAGTTTTGGGTTTATATATATTGTTTGGTAGGTTTGTTTAGGAATAGTATTTTGAAAGATATTTGTAAGATCAGGAAGTTCGTTTAGGTTCGTAGTTTGTTTGGTATAGGATGTTTTATTTGGATTATTTTAGGAGTTGTATTTTGAATAGTATTTGTCGTTGGGAAGTTTGTTGTAATTTGTAAATTGTATAGGAAATAATTTTAGGAAGCACTGGGATGCAGCCTCACACCCCTGGTTTTATGGCTTGGTTATAGTGCAGGTAGGTAGTAGCGATTAACGAAACTTTTATCATTAATGTCGATTTATTTAAAAAACAAGAATTTATATACATATCACAAAAATAGCTTAACAATTAATTTTGACCTAAAGAGGAAATAAAATTTGCTTATTAGTTAGATGTCGACAGTTTGTAATATTAAGTGCTGCATTGAAAATTAAAAGCTTGCATTCTGAAAGAAATAATAAATTTTCGTTTTGTTGAATAAACTTAAAAAAGTACTTGTGTGTTCGCAACCAGGAAATAGATATTTCACGGCTAGCATAAAATTAATAATGAACTCCAAGTAGGTCAAATTAGTTTCGGAATTTACAGAAAAATAAAATAAAGATAATTATGTTTAATGGTTAAATACGCGTTGCAATAAAAGTCCAAACAGTACAAAACGGATGCGTTAATATTTTGTTATGTATTGCGTCAGTTTGACTATGTGCCTTGTGCGTGTCACAAATCATTTCTTGTATTGTATTGTATCAATAATATACCAAATTGGAACGGCACAGATCACTTTTGTTGGACATCTTAGAAACCGAGCAGTTGTGTCGGTATTTTCAATACGCCTATGATACTTGCCTAAGATGCCAGGTCTGTGAATTTTTTAATTTAATTTTAATTTACCTATTTATTAAATTTAAATAAACTTGTTCTTGCTGTAGTTTTTTGTTTAAATTACAACATTTCCCACTAATGATTAAATCCAAATTTATCTCATTAATAATTTCTACTGACTTTAAAATATTTATCTGTTCTGACTTCCGCAACAACTCCAAATTTGTGAAGAAAGAATTGAAAACACACAACAAAAGTACGTAACTAAATTGATTTAGAGAGTCAGTGGCTCAAATTTAAGTTTTCTTGGTTCTGGTAGACTGCGATTTTGAGCTATTTTTATTATTTTTGCTATATTTGTTCACAATAATACTAATTCTCGGTAAGAATATCTTGAAAACTACCTACCCGTTTTAGGCATACGCGGGTATACTTAATAAAAATTAAATCGATTTACCTTCAAGAAGTAATTTTGCAATGGGACTTTTTGTGTCAGTGTAAATTATTTTGGCTTAGTTTTGCGCAGAAACCAAATTTAAACATTTTTTTTTTTGTTTTGGTTGAAAAAATACGTGAAATCCTAATAAAATTGTAAAAATAACAGTGAAATTGGAAATTTGTAAGTTTCAATCTTAATTTCTGTAGAAACTGCCAGTCGCAGACCTGGCAATGCCTTTGACAATCAGAAGTTTAGTAAACTGGCTATTAAATGTGCAATTAGTATACAGGGTATTCCATTTGAAATTCTTGAGAAAAATTGAATTATGCGTATGTTTACCACCCTGTATAAAGTAAAGCACTGTCACAAAGGTATTATCAGAATTTGCAAATAGAATAGTTTGTGAATCTAGTTCGATAAAGAAATCTTTGACAGCTTCTGTAAGTAGGCGTCAGTAGTGCCACAAAGATGGGTCCAGATCGACACTAAAATGACAATCCCCTGCTCGAAATCCATTAATGTGGTATATCGTTTTTCATTAAATTTTGTGGGGAATGTGAATATTAAAAAATGGGGGTTTCCATTTAAAAAAATGTAACTTTGGTTTGTTACGCAAAATGTGAAGATCCTGTATACACCAAAATAATTTTTTAAGATGCAGCATGGGATTTCCTAAGCACTTGCAAAATTTCATTTTGATGCCTTGAATGGTTCAAGAGATATAGACTGTCCACGCACTAATGGGCCACCCTGTATAGCAAGATTAAATTGCATGGTTTGAGTGTGTAGGGGAAAGCACCGTACTGATGAGTCCCAGAAGGACGAAACCAGTTGGTCTGCGGTTTTTCATACACATTCAAAACATGCAATATTTGAATAAATGGAATGCAGAACGATTTGAATAAACAATAAACTAAATAAATTAATAAAAGTAACTTACGCAAGAGTAATCAGCCGCAAAGTTATACCAACAATTACTATTATTTTGGGGGTTTTCATAATCTTCTAAAGTTTTGCATACATTATTTTCTTGGCAAAGAATCCGAGGTACTACCGCGATAAATATTATGTAACATAATGCTTCCATGTTTCGTACTTGCTCAGGCATTTTTCAAAGGCTGCAAACCTTGTTGGTCAAAGTTCTTTATACTGATTTCTCTTCCTCTCCGATGGGACAAAAAGTAGTTTAATAATTATTGTTGCTGCTCCAGGATAAGAACGTAAACAAATTAATTAAGATGTAATTGAAATTAAAAATGATTTGCAATCACATACAGGGTGTTTTATCTCGTGCAAATCCGTCGACGTTTCGAATTCTTTGGATAATTCTGAATACATTTTATAAGACCACCACTCACTAAACCCAAAGATTATTGTTATTATTCCTCAACCGCAATGATCTTAAATGTTCATTATATCTTAAATATGAAGAGGTCTACCAGTTTGACCAATACTGTGACAATCAGAGCCCTGTTGTTGTAGGTACTTTATAGGACAACATCGCTTATATATGATACTTTTGGATATACAAATGATGTTCTTTTTTATTTTTAATTATTATTCTATTAATCATTTCTGTTTTGAATCCATTATTATTGAGATTATTAGAAAATTAACAACGAAAACAACTATATTTATTTTATAATAAATATAACAAAATTTATAATTTAAAACATGTTAAAATATTAGCTATTGCCATTGACTTTATCTATAACAGTCAATAGGTGGTCATAGACGAGTTCCTTGGCGTATTTTCCAAACATAAAATCGTAGTGATTGAAGTTTCTCGCCTTAACTTCGTATTTTCCAAAACGGGCTTTCGGTGGCAAAGTTCTATATAAAACTAAAGCATCCTAGAAAAGCAAACGTAATTTAAAATAAGTAAATAAAATGAAACTTGATAGAAATACTTTTTTTGATGTAGCCCAGTCTCCTGGACTGTAAACCACATAACAGGGCACCAGTATTTTTGATATATCATATTGAGGAGGCTTTGATTTTCCATAAATTTGATAGTTCTTCGGACCGTAGTCATATCTGCTAAACTTGTTGTCAACCTGTTGCATTATGTGGAAGTAAGATTTAAGTCCTGAACCTCCAGGAAACTGGTTGAAAATTACTGGTACTTGATCCTTAAACAAAAAAATACATATTTTTATGCAGATTGTTTCTGAAATAAGCCATCAATTATTGTAAACCCTTTAGTTAGTCTAATTCTACGTACAAATGTTACTGTTAAAATTAATTTACTTATTTCTGTATAAAAAGATTTTTAATTGTTTCTATTACGGGTGGTGTTTGATGGTTTAAGCCGCAGAATAAATTGACCAAATGGAAGCAAAACTGCATCAGTTGTGGCGACTCCAAACAAATTGGTTTCAAAATGCTTCTAGATGCGTTAGCTTCTGATATAAGGCGTTCTGCTTGGAAGGATCTAATGTATTTCTAAAAGAAGATTAATCAGCATCCCAGAAGAAGAAGATTGCGAACTTACCATGACTGCTGGTGTGGTCAGTTCTGCATACCTATATGGGGTAATCATGTTTGATAGAGTATAAGCTGGTCCCATGAAAATAAACAATTTAACCATTCTTTTGGCAGCTTCAGGGTATACTGAGGAGTATATCAGGGCAGCAGTCGTTCCCCAGGAGTGACCAATGTATATGATATTCTTATTTTGTCCTGTTACTTCATTTATTAAATTCATGAATGCAGGAACGTCATACATACCAATTTCGTCTATGCTGAAAATAATTTAAAACTGTGGATTATTGAAAAATGCATATTATGTGACATCAGAAAGTGGATTTGGCTGTACGATCCATCTAGCGCCATAGGGAGGTTGCTGAATTAATGTCTGTACTAACCTGTAATTCCAGTACTTTCTATCATAAACTGTGAGATTTACATGTCCTTCAGAGTATTCTGTACCTCGAAAATTTCCTAACCAAACATCAAACCCTCTTTCGGCTAAAATAAAAGCTGCAACAATAATAAACAAATAAATATAGACAAATGCAAGTAGTTTATTTGGTAAGAACGCATAGGAAGTAAAAGAAGAGTAAAGTATAGGACGCCCTCAATAAGTTTAAGTTTAGAGAAAGTATACCTACATTTTCGGGGAGGTAATACCAGTAGTCGCTATGGTCAATTCTAGGTAAAAATCTCCACGATTTGGTTGTAAATTTCCAACGAGAATTATCTAAAAACTACTTTTTGTATCCGTTGAGCACGATATTCCTGTTTCAGTTTTACCACGCGTTTGTTTAGATTTCTTACAGCGCGACCTATAATACCTGTTCCAATTTTAACTTTGCCGTTCCTTCGACAATGTCATCTACTCTTGCTGTCTCTCCTTTTTCAGTAGGGTAAGTCCGGGATAGATGCCCCTTCTGCGAAGATGCCCCACCTTAATAACTACGTTATTAGCCGATAGATTGCGCCAGCTGTCCTACGCGCTGTTGCTAATACACTGTTCTATTATGTATGATACTGTTTTGTTGTAATATAATCTTATTCGTGTAAGTTATTTACAAAAGTTTATTTTAAGAGCTTACTAAAAAGTATCGCTATATTTTAACTGTGCACGTTCACCTTTGCCACTGTTTTTGTGTTTGAAATATATTTAGGCACTTTGTAGGTTTGAGCTTATGCGCAACTGCCAATACTAGCGCAAAATTTGAATGTGGTATTTGGCTGGGGCATCTATACTGGACGATAGGGGAAGATGCCCTAGCTAAATCAGTGAAAAAGCCCTACTTCTAAAACTAAGATCCAGAAGAAAAACAAGAAGAATGAGAAGAAATCGAAAGAAAAATAGGTGGACGAAAAAACAAGAAGTAGCTCAAGAAAAGAAAACGTGAAAAAGTAGACTCTGAGACAGACACGGACACAGTGTGCAATATGAAGAAGAAGAAGAAGAAGATGATGATGATATTAGTGAGGAAGATAATAATGAATGTGTTGCATGTGGAGAAAAATACTCAAACACAAAAAGAAATGATGAGTGCACTGGGAAAGATGGTTCCGTGAAGGATGTTTTAAATATAAAAATTTTTGTTACCAGTGTGGAAAAATTCTTACACAGAAAAAAATAGTTTATATTGTTTTGAATTGCATTTGGGAAAACTGAAGTTTTAGTTCATATTTTGGAGTATTAAGCATTTGTTGCATATTATTTTTACCGGGGGCATCTATCCCTATCCTGATGGGGCATCTTACCCCGGTTGTCCGAGGTAGGAAGCAAAAGTTGTTTTTTAAGTTTTTTTGTAATGGGACAGTTTTAAATTTGTTATAATGAAAATTTTCATGTTTAAATAAAATATAGTAAGTTCAGTTATCCTACAGTGTAGTTTATGTTCCCATTTTAATATTTTTTTGTCTGGAAAATATGACCATACCCTAATCCTTATAGTTAGAGAGCTAGCGTCATTTTTGAAGACAAAAAAGTGTCAGGCTGGAACTTTGCCAATCACTAGTTCAGAGGGTGGCAGACACTTTTTCTATGTGGCAAAATTTTCGCTTGCAGTCATTTCTATTTTTTATTTTTAATAAAATATGTACCTATTGGACAGGTCGTGTGACAAATTTGTGTCTGGTTCATATCTTTTGCACACATTACTTGACTATCGACGAACCTGAATTTAGAACTGGCAGACATTGTTTCATGTCTTAGGATGGAGGCAGAACTGTGGAACTGGAGAAATAATAAAATTGCGATGACTAATTAGTGTCAAGTTAATTTTTTTTCTACACATTGTTGTCTCTTACTATGACAAGAAAATGCAACTGGCAGACATTTTCTGCAGTCAAGGGCAGAAGGCAGACGTACTGAATTGGGGTGTTGGTGAGGGCTCGGTGACAAATTAGTGTCCGTCTGTCAAGTAAACAGAGGAGTGTTATAGAGGGATCAAAGTATATGCACAAAAATTTTAATGTAGACAATAATTTGTCACCGAGCCCTCACCAACCCTCCCATTCAGTATGTCTGTCTTCTGCCCTTGACTGCAGAAAATGTCTGCCAGTTGCATTTTCTTATCATAGTACGAGACAACAATATGTAGAAGAAAAATTAACTTGACACTAATTGTGAGAGTTCACGAAAATGTAATAATTGTAGGAGATTTCAATGCAGTCGTAAGCACAGGGAGAGAAGGCGGAATAGTTGGCCCATTTGGATTAGGCAATAGGACCGATAGCGCCGGAGTTAGACTCATAGAGTTCTGCGATAAACATAACCTAACGGCCGCGAACACTCTATTTCATCATCACGTTAGGAGACGCTATACGTGGAAGATGCTAGGAGATCTACGGAGATATCAAATAGTTTACATTCTCGTTAGGCAAAGATTTGGAAATTAAGTTAGGGACTGTAGAAGTTATCCAGGAGCAGATATAGATAGTGATCACAACATAGTGGTTATGAAGACCAATCTTAAATTTAAGATTTTGAAAAAACGAAACGGTAGAAGATATCTTGACTTAGAGAAACTAAAACACGACGGTATGCGGGATAAGTACTAAACGGAGCGGGTGAAAATATGGCAAGGGATGTAGAGGCAGAATGCAATGGGATTAAAAATAGTTTAGATTCCACAGCTAGAGATATTTTGGGTCATAAACAGAATAAAAGTAGAAAGCCCTGGATAACAAAACATATTGTGAGCCTAATAGAGGAAAGGTGAAAATATAAAAACAGGATAGATGAAAGAGGGAAACAAAGATATAAGGCGACCAAGTGGGAAATTATTCGGAAATGTAGGAAAGCGAAAGAGCAATTTATTGATATTAAATACTAAGAAGTGGAAGATCATTTCGAAGTAGGAAAGACTGATGAAACATATAAAATAATTAGGAAAAATTTCGGAGAAATTGGATCTACTAGCAAAAACATTAGAAACGAGGCAGGAGTTGCCCAATCGGAAGTGGGGAGAAGGCAGATAGTGTTGCATTATAAATTGACAATGAGGTGATTAATAAAATCAAGACAGCCTTTACCAACTTTTATCTAGCTAATGCTCTAGTTTCACATTCTTATATCCCTCAGTACTCTGTTGATTATTGCCTTTAAGTCCATGGTAGGTGATCCCCATTTTTACATATTCAAGTCTTGTTAATAAGTACTTACCTTTCGTTTCTTCCAGTTTTGATTGTGTCTTAACCTAACTTCTGGTTGGGCCCAGTATTTGCACCTCTCTAAGTTGTCAAGCTGTCATGCTTTCGCGGGTTCTCCCTCGGTTGACAGCGGTCGTGTCATTGACCTTACGCTCATCTCGGCTCGCTCTCTATCTTGATGACTTTTCCAGTCTATTTTCCCCGCCTCTGGATTGACCGCGATCCTGGTGGATTTTGAATTTACCGGCTGCATTCGGTCTTCTTTTTGGAGTTCCCCTCTCGAGATGCATAAAAAAGGTCTTCTAGTGACTTCCGTAGAGATCAGATGGGTTTTCTCGAGTGTAATTAGCCTTTGTGTTCGGCTGTCTTTAATTGAGGATTTTCTCTCGTGATACCATAGTTTGCGGCGTGCGATTTAGTACCGTGTAGGTTTTGGAAAATCGCCGCCCGTCCACGTATTGTGGGATTTTCTTCTGATTTCGGAATTTTATGGGTTTAAAAAAAAACTCTCGCCTCGAGGTAGGTCATATCTTTCCTTATTTTCATTATTCTAATGTCGCTTTCGCCTTGCAGGGTCTTTTTTGTAGGGTCCAGAGCATAGCATAGCTCCCCTTTTGAGAGTCCCGCTAAAATCATAGGGATAGTTTCTTCTTGGAAGAGTTTTTTTCCTCCGTCTGTGTTCGGTGTACCGACGTTGTGAGTTGTAGCCGCCTTTTTCAACGACGCCGACGTTTTATCATCGAGGACCATCATAAACCGCTGTTTATGTTAAGGTCAGATTATTTAATTATCGTTTTCTTCGGCATTCTGAAAGCCGGTGACGTGCGAACCTCTGCGTGGTTGGAGATCACCGTGGTCTGTGCATGCGCTTAGCTTCTTCGTGCAGCATTATTTTGCATTTAATTAAATTAATTGCGTTTATTTAGTTTTATAATTTAATTGCTTATTGTAGTGCAGTAGCTAGCTTAGTTTAGCTTAGTTTCATGTTACATTTTTCACTGTACTTATAACACTTTGTTTTAACTCACTATTAGTCATTTGTTTTTTTTGTTCGGTGTGACGGGTTGTGCTGCATCGTCCGGATTTGGCTTGTTCGCGCGATTGTTCCGGTGAGCCGTCTTCGCGTCGGGGTCCTGTCGCGTTTTCGGGTTCCGGGAAGGTTAGCGCCCATTTTGTTTAGTATTACATTCATTCCCGTTCGGACGAGGCGACGTTGGCCGCGTTTGCCGCGCTTGATTGCATCATTATCATTTAGTTAGTAGTTTCCTAGAAATTATTATTGTATAGTTCTTGCATGATAGTTTGTTTGGCACGCTGCCGCTAATAGATGTAGATTACGAAGTGGGCAGACTGAGCTTTAATATACGCAGTGGTTGTCATTCTCACATTGTTTATATTTATATTTTTCCATTATTATATCCTTTAATATTTTTATTTTGTTTTTTTTTGTTGCTAAGAGTACCCCGTTGTACCTCGGCCTCCTTTAGAGGTTGTGGAGGTTTGAGATATAGACCTTGTTGGTAGGTTCTGAGCAAGTTCTTGGCGCCCGTTTATCAATTTATTTCCTTTTACCCACTCCCATCTCCCTGGGTCGGTCGGCCAGGTCCTATCTGTTTTCTTTTGTTGCGCTTATATACGTAACAATCGGTGGAAAGAATATTTGGAAAAAAGTAGGAGATATACCTATTAGAAAGGGAAAGCAGTGTAGAGAGGGACAACGTAGGCTGCCCTATAATGAAAGAAGAGTTTGACCTAGCACTAAAAAGTTTAAATTTTTCTTCAATTTTGTGAATTTTCCGCTAATCAGGGGCGAAACGTCGAATTATATACATTTGAACATTTGTTATTAATGGACATTTGTCAGAAAATTCACAAAATTGAAGAAAAATTATAAAACAGACTGGCACAAATCAAACAAGAATATTTAAAAAGTTGAAGAAAGAAGAAACAATGAAGTACCAGGTAGATATAGACGGCTTGCAGGCAGAAATCTTAAAGTGCGCAGGTCAAGAGGTAATAGATCGTTTATTTAAACTAGTTAGTTGCATATACCAGACATGCGAGTATGCGAGATTCCAGAAGATTACAAACGGAACATCATAGTAGCTTTGCCAAAAATGTAAAATTGCAGAAGTTTTTCGAAGTGCTCAAAAATGTGGGGATGAAGTATAGGGATAGAAGAATAATTCACAATCTATACAAAGAGCAGGAAGGGAGTGAGGCAGGAATATGCGTTATCGCATCTAGTTTTCAATTTATATATTGAAGAGGCGATTAATATTGGTAGACAGAATAGCTGCTGGAATTAGTATAATACAGCGCCAAACCATTAATAGTTATTATGTTCAAATTCGCGGATGATATAGCAGTATTAGCATTCAGCAAAGAAGAATTAGAAAGGGCTCTGAACGAAATGGTATGAAGATCAATGAAAAGAAAACCAAAACTTTGGTGTGTAGGGGGCAAGAAAATAGGACTAAAACGAAAATACAAATTGGAAACGAGAATATAGAGGAAGCCACAGATTTCTGCTATTTAGGAAGTCAAATAACTCGCGATGGTAGGAGCTCTAGAGATATAAAACAAAGAATAGCGCAGGGCCGAGTTGCATTTAATAAAAATAAACAACTATTATACTCGAGAATGATAAGGGAAGAAACTCGGGAGAGGCTGTTAAAAACGTATGTATGGAGTACTGGTTTGTTTTTGAAGTTGTCTGGGTTTTACTGAAATTCTGTTATTTATTTTCAATAATACAGACGTCTTCTGATGATGGAAAGAAATTTTTCGAAAATGCATTAAAAGGTATGTTGTGTTGTAATAATTAGTAGTGCACGTAGTAGTGATAGACACAATAATTATAAAAGAATATTCTTGGCAGTTATTTGGTTGTATTTTAGACCAGTCTGACGTTAGGAACCGTTCGAAATTGAATCCAAACTGGCGACGTCATAGAAATTTTTACTTAGAATTGGCCATAGGAACTACAGATACAATATTGCTGGTATTACCTCCCAAAATATCCTGGAAATAAACGTTAACGATGAAATTTTCTGTTTTCCGATTGAACATATTCCGCTATACGATCTTATTGACATACTGAAGTCGCTCTATACTTTTTGGGTACTCCATATTGACCTAATGATTTTCTTCCTAAACTAACGAAATTCGATGAGGTACTTAGAACCCCGTGCAACAGAAAAACTGGCTGTCCTCCGTCTTTTGGTATACGAAATACAGTTAATATGTATCCATCTTTTGTCGTTACTTTATGCTCTTCCACTTCATAATCACTTTTTCTTACAATTTCCGGCTAAAAAAATTATAATTGTTTATACAAAGTTGACGAAGTCTTATTCATGATTATACGAATGGGCCAGGTATAAAAGCGGATGAATCTACATTTTTTTTTGTGAAACTGAAGTAGATATTTACGAACAAGTCTGCCTTGGCAATGTCTTCAAAAATGCAAAGATAAACATACCTTATAGCAAGAGTGACTTTAGTAATACGTAAGATATGTGCCCATATTAGGAAATACAGAACAATCTGAATAAAAATAAAACTTACGCAGGAAGAATCCGCCGCAAAATTGTACCAGCAATTACTGTTATTTTGAGGGTGTCTGTAATCCTCGTATGTTTTACAAACATTATTTTCTTGGCACAGAATTAAAGGTACCACTGCGATAAACGTAATGCAACACAATGCTTTCATGGTTTGTAACTGTTTAACATTTTTTCAAAGGCTGCAAACCTTGACATGTTAAGTGGCATGTTGGTTAAACTTCTTTATACTGATTTCACTCCCTCTCCAATGAGATAAAAAGCCATTTAATCCTTGTCACAGTTCTAGGTTAAGGATGTACATAAATTAGCAATTATTTAATTGATATAGGTAATTAAAATAGAAATTACATGCAATTGCTGCAGTTTGATAATAAAAGTGAGAGCAAATTTTTTTGATGTTGATATACAACTCAACATAACGAATGGCTTCAAAAATTGAGATTTGAGAGGTATGCTTGGACATGGACTGCTTCATAAAATGTCATCTCTGGGAATCAGAATTACAGTGATAAAATTAATAAATTTAAGTCTGCAGAAAAGGACGTTCAAAATACAATTGTCCTCGGCAAGAAATATTACCGCTGGAGTCACACAAGGTTCGGTCTTAGGGCCGATCCAGTACATTTACATCTGTGACATTCCGAGATACCCAAATACGGACCTAGCTCTATTTTCTGATGATCAGGCAGATGATGGCAGAACAATCCAGAAAAATGTCTCGAAACCTTCAGTAGGCAGTGAATCTGCTGCAAATGAAGCCCATTCCGCACATTTCGTCCGGTGCCCAACTAGCAAAATAGACCACTAAAAGAACGAAATTATTTCATAACTATCCTATAGCGCCGCTTGAAGAACAACTTTATTTTTCAAAACGTCTTAATACGACAATTTTGTCATAAAATAGAGGGATTTCTATAATGCTGTTGTATAGACGTTCTTACAACTCATATTATAGGACAAAGAAATATTGTAAGTATACAAATTTTGTAACAATTGCATAACGTTTTATATAATCCTTATAAAATTATTTTAAAAGAATTTTATACAATTTATAATACAGTTGGATAGCTATTATATTACTTTTAAAAGCAACGTTAAAAGATAGTTTTAATGGAAGTTATGTAAATAGTTGTATTGAAGTTCCTTAAGAAAAGTAATAAAATTGTTACTTTACGCAGAAGTAAAAACATTACACAATAAGTATGAAAGTATTTTATAATCAACCTATAACTACAACAGTATACTCGCTTATAAAAAGTTTATAGAATAAAAATGTAGTTACCAGGAATAACGTTATCGCAAGTTCTGCGTTATAAGATCTGTTTATACAACCTCATAATACTTTAATGCATTAATATACTAGAATTAAGCTGGTCCATGAGTAGCGTTTACAAAATGAATTCGGCGGTATCTCAGTGGAAACAAACTAAAAAGAGTGGCCATTTTAAAAGATCAGTTAAAAAAGTACCATAGAATACTTCAGACTTGTAGTTCTCTTGATCAACCTATAGTTGAAGCCGTATGTAATTCTTCTAAGTGTAACGACGAGGCTAATTTAGAAGAAACAACAATTTTACCTCCAATTGCCAGCAGTGATATTGAATCAGAAGAAGCCAAGGGAAATGAAAACCAACAAGATATGGTAAAAGAAAGCGACATTTAGTGCTAATGAAGAATACACGGATACCGACGAAGAAAATTTGATGCCTTCTCTTTCTGAAATTGAAAAGAAGATTAAAATAAAATAACAACTTAAGATATGGGCAACGTCTGTCAACATTAATCATTCTGCATTAAGAGAGTTCTTCGAAATATGGAACCAGGCTATTCCCAATCTTCTTCCTAGAGATCCAAGGACATTTCTAAATACTCCTCAACAAGTTAATTTGGTAACACTTGAGAATGGCACTTATTGGCACAATGGTCTTGAATCCAATTTTCAATTTAATAATTTCTTCGGAAAACTATGTATTTTGATCTTGAATGCCGGTATAAACAAAAATAATATTTGCAGGTTAGGTCACGCATGGAACGAATTCTATACCGCAGTTGTCTGAAACACAATATAACTGAATAATTGTATACTCCCCATACAACACGTACGTTAAGTGATACTTCTGTTCTATTATGTAGTCCGCCAACTCGCTATAGGATAACATGGAAATTTAACGTACAGTGTTGCCACCTTGGGCAGTAGTTATACGTACATAAAATTCAAACAATTATTTATTATGTTACATCTTGTACTTCTTAAAATGCCCTACTGTTATTTTAATATTTTATATTTTACAATATACTATAATATAAGGGGGGTATTAATTGTAATCATGCAAATTTTGGAATTTTTCGGTGTCGCGGCACTTCGATGTCGCGGTATTTCGGTGTCGTGGGATGTCCCCATTTCTTGCTGGATTCTTGAAAGGATTCTCCAGGGCGCAACTTACAAGAAAATGAAAATTAATTTAAAAAAAAATTATTTTTAATAAAAGTGAAATCAAAATTCCCTCATGAGCAGCTAAAAAATAAGGAGTACTGCACAAAAACAATTTTTTACGGATAGTACTTCCCGTTTTCGGCAATGTCTCAAGAAGCGCGCTATGTAAGGAAGTATTCACCGACACTGCAAATAATATCGAGCCAGACAACTAAGTCGGTGCCCGTCGTAACCACATATATAGATCACTATATCGCTTGAGAGAGTGCAACAACACTTGTAAAATTGAAACTTGACCTTGGCGCCATTTTTACCTACTTTTTACTTTAGCTGTCAAACAACATAACCCAAGAATTTTCAGTAAGAAGAAACCACAATATTTTGATAAGCACATTGTTGTTAATAAAGCTTCTTGTCACGGAGAATGTAACTTTGTAATATATGGTAAGAGCAGGTATTTTGGACATGAATTTATATTTTCTTTTGTAAGAAGAAAATTTTGTGTCTAGTCGTACAAAGTTGTTATTATATTAACAATTTGATTATAGGTATGTACATATAGAGCTCTAGACTCATTAACTTCGCTGAGCAGTACATTATGAGAGTTTCCAGTCAATCAAGTTCTCATACTTTGAACCTGAAGATGAATTACCAGAAATGGATTCTGAAACAAACTATCGCTGCCATGGAGGATCATAGAACATTAGCGGTAACTTTAGATGCTATTAGAGAAATATCAAGAGCATGGGATACAGATGTCTCAGCAACAACAATTCAGAATTGTTTTAAGAAAGCCGGATTCTCCCTACATTCGTGAAAATGAAGATCATTCGTTGGATGAAGATGATCTTAGTCTTATTGAATTAAAGGCAACGCTTGCGAAATGCAGGGAATCGGTACAAATGGAAGATATTAATTAAAGGCAACGCTTGCGAAATACAGGGAATCGGTACAGATGGAAGATATTGACGTAGAAGAACATTGCCATCGACGACGACATCCAAATTGCAGAATTTCCAACTAATGATGACATTTTGTCTAGTTTAAAATGTCACTCGTCTAATTGCGAAATGTCCGACAGCAAAGGCAACGAAGAAAATGAAAGTGAAGGCGTTGAGACTGGGATAACAATACCAACAACTAATCAGTTAGGTGACAGTTTGTAACATTTTTAATTTTTTGTGTGCAAGTGAAGGTCTGTACAGCAATTTTGTGAAAATGAACAGTTATGTCATCAAAAACAGTGCAAAATTACACTTTTTTTTTAAACAATGATTTGATTGGTTACAGAATTGTAATAACCTGCATTTTGTATGGGTATATTGTGTATAGTTACGTTATGTTATTTTGTGAATAATGCAATGTATGGAAATTTTAATAAAATGTTCTTAAACTCGAAGTTTCTTTAACTCAATTTTTTTGCGTCCCTTGAGATTGAGATTTGACTTATGGGAGTTCCACTGTATTTTTATTGACCTTGTAAGAATAGCAATTGAAAAATTCGACAAATTACATAAAAATCACAATTTATTGTGCATGTTTGATACAAATAAAAATGAACTAGTCCAGTTCCACGCACAAATCACGATGATCCCGTGCTCTGTTTGTATGTCCGCAACCTGGGTCTCGGTGGCTCCAATCACGTGGAATAAAAAGGCTGACTCAGGAAACATTCACAATCTATATTTTTACGTCAAAATTATGTTAGTTTTAAACGAGTTTGATTCCAAAAGGAACAGCAGGTATATGGGTGCACTAGGAGATGAAAACTTCACACAAAAAAAGAACACTTAAACTATTCCAACTGATCAGAATAATAAATGTATGGGATTTTAAACCACATTCAAAACGTGAAACCAAAGAACATACTTAAGTAACTAAACAAACAATATTTTCTTTGGTTATGTTACTTGACACTTGTCAGTTGTTGAGCCAGCAAGCAACTCCAGATTTGATTGGACCACATCCACCAATCAACCGCGAGTATGTAAAAATGGCGTAATTTTCTATCCCTTTTTATTGCATGACCGGAATTGATGCGCAATGGTCCAAAGGCGGTATATTTATCTAAGTATGTGCCTGTATACCCCACATATATAGATCACTATATCGCTTGAGAGAGTGCAACTACACTTGTAAAATTGAAACTTGACCTTGGCGCCATTTTTACCTACTTTAGCTGTCAAACAACATAACCCAAGAATTTTCAGTAAGAAGAAACCACAATATTTTGATAAGCACATTGTTGTTAATAAAGCTTCTTGTCACGGCGAATGTAACTTTGTAATATATGGTAAGAGCAGGACATGAATTTATATTTTCTTTTGTAAGAAGAAAATTTTGTGTCTAGTCGTACAAAGTTGTTATTATATTAACAATTTGATTATAGGTATGTACATATAGAGCTCTAGACTCATTAACTTCGCTGAGCAGTACATTATGAGAGTTTCCAGTCAATCAAGTTCTCATACTTTGAACCTGAAGATGAATTACCGGAAATGGATTCTGAAACAAACTATCGCTGCCATGGAGGATCATAGAACATTAGCGGTAACTTTAGATGCTATTAGAGAAATATCAAGAGCATGGGATACAGATGTCTCAGCAACAACAATTCAGAATTGTTTTAAGAAAGCCGGATTCTCCCGACATTCGTGAAAATGAAGATCATTCGTTGGATGAAGATGATCTTAGTCTTATTGAATTAAAGGCAATGCTTGCGAAATACAGGGAATCGGTACAAATGGAAGATATTAATTAAAGGCAACGCTTGCGAAATACAGGGAATCGGTACAGATGGAAGATATTGACGTAGAAGAACATTGCCATCGACGACGACATCCAAATTGCAGAATTTCCAACTAATGATGACATTTTGTCTAGTTTAAAATGTCACTCGTCTAATTGCGAAATGTCCGACAGCGAAGGCAACGAAGAAAATGAAAGTGAAGGCGTTGAGACTGGGATAACAATACCAACAACTAAGCAGTTAGACAGTTTACTAAGCTTTTGATTGATGTAGATATTTGTTAGAGTTCCCGTGGTACGACCGAAAAACTTTGCTTAATTAAAAATGAAATGAAAATTGATTTTAATTACAACACTTTAATAACACTAAAGAAAACAAACAACAGAACAAACAAAAACAAATTAATAAAACAATTTAAATAAAACTCGAAGGACCTGATTGATTAATTAATTGAAATGCGTTTAAACAACGAGAAGAAGGAAATGCGTGTGTTCGCTAAATTGAGTAAATCTATACTATCCTAAAATATTTCTAAATTTTACAAACTAGGGCAACTAAATGAACAGGTAGCAAACCTATCAACCCTATGTGACACTACCCAGATGTGTTACGAACGCTGGCGCTGTACGAAAGGCATACAAATATCTAAATCTAAAGCTAACTTACATATACAGAGTGTTTTAAAGGTTTTTAAATCTAAACATTCCGCCCACCTTGAAAGGCTACCTTTCAAAAGAACAAATAGTTTAATTCACAGAACAACATATAATTAGTTATTACCGGCACTGATCACCCTACGCACTATTTTCACCTATTCCGTTGTTGATGTCTACCGGCAGCAAACAGATTCGGGAAACCGCCATCTTTGATGTTCCTGATGATGTTCGAACTGAAACAATCCTTGTGATTCCGTCAGTTCCAGGGTGTAACTCGATCACGCGACCTAGTTTCCAATTCAAAGGTGGAATGTTATCCTCCTTTATGATTACTATTAAACCCGGCTTCAAAACCAAATGTGAGCGGTGTTTCCACTTTGAGCGATTTTGTAAAAGTGACAAATATTCCGATGACCAAGTTTTCCAAAAATGCTGGAACATCTGCTGGGTCCTTTGCCAATAGGACAAATGATTAAACTTTATATTAAGAAGTGATGGTTCTGGAAGAGCGGTAAGCATATCCCCAACCAGAAAATGGGCTGGAGTGAGAAATGTTAAGTCTGTGGGATCTGAGGAAAGTGGAGTTAGGGGACGTGAGTTTAAACATGCCTCTATTTTTGCTATAAGTGTGTTCATCTCTTCGTACGTTAATGCTGAATAGCCAACCACTCTGCGAAGGTGATGTTTTACTGATTTTACTGCCGCTTCCCATAATCCGCCAAAGTGAGGCGTTCTTGGCGGGATAAACTTCCAATTAAAGTCTTCCTCGGCTATAAATGCTTCCATTTTATTTCTATGCTGTTCACTTGCAAACAGTCGGGCCAATTCTGCTAGTTCCTTCTTTGCGCCAACAAAAAAAATGTTCGCTACCTTACCCCTTCTACACATGAATCGTCTTAGAGCGCCTATGAAACTGTCGGTGGTTAAATCCGAAACCAATTCGAGATGTGCTGCCTTTGTTGAAAAGCACACAAAAACAACGATATAACCTTTAACGATTGATACTCCACGACTTCTTCTATGATATAAATTGAAAGGCCCACAATAGTCTACGCCACAGGTAGAAAAAGGTCTTGCTACTCTCACTCTGCTTGCTGGTAAATTCCCCATGATTTGTTCTAATGTAATTGGTTTCGCTCTGCAACATCTTACACATTGTCTGATGATCCCCTTTACTGAATTTTTTCCACCGATTGGCCAATATTTCGTTCTTAAAGATGCTAAAACTGATTGTGCGCCACCATGTAAATTTCTCAAATGTTCATAATTAATTATAAGCATGGTTAGGTGGTGACCCTTGGCAGTGTTGTGCACAGATAACCGCATTCTTATCTAGATAAGATAACAGATAATTATGAAAAATATTATCTAGATACAGATGAAAGATGATTTGGCAAATAATAATCTAGATAAAGATAATAGATGAAGTATAATTATCTAGATAATTCAGAAGATAATCGTAGAAAAATTCACGCCAGGTATTTTTATTTCTAAATTTAACATGGTTTAGGTACAAAGGTAAGTACTGGATTTAGCAGCAGTATTTACGTAGCTCAACATTTAACATTTAAGTAGGGATCTATAACATATTGATCGTTATTATGTAGGTAGCTCAATTTTTTTGTCGTTTTCAAGATATCTTAAAAACAGAAGAAAAATACCACTTACCCAGAGCTGGTCAGTAATTAACTACAAATTGAATTACTTTTTCTGTATTTTAACTACTGGCATAAAATTACAAATTGCAAGTCTTTGCCTGTCATTTACAATTTGTTTGTTAACTATTATGCGAATATTTTTGTTACATTGTTGTGTTTGTTTATTTTAATAAAGTTAGTTTCCTTTATTATTATAATCTACCTAAGTTGAGAGAAACGTTTTATTTATATGCATTTTTGTTAAGTTTTATTTTGAAATGTTTTTTTTACTGATAGACTATATTTTCGTTTCATTTTCAAAAAGATTTTTTAAATCTTTTTTATTTAGATTATCCTAAAGTAGTTACTAGTTGAACTACATACTGCAAAGTAGTTAGTAATTCAAATTACTTTCCTGTGAAAGTAGTTTGAGTACATGGTAGTTTAATTACTTTTCTTCAAGAGTAATTGTAATTTGTAGTTAACTACTTTTTTAAAGTAATTTGCCCAGCTCTGCACTTACCTATTAGGCTATTACAGTTACAGAGATATAAAAATGAAAAATAACATGTTCATAAATAATAAACTTTACTGATTAGTAGATCAGATTAAATTGGTTAAAACTTAAAAGTAATATGTACCTAATTCATTTTCTTAGGTTGCTTCTGCAAGTTAACAGCATTTCAAAATGTTTGTCGGTAAGTTTATTTCTGCGTGGAATCAGGATTTGAAAAAGAGGTATTTTGAGCGTTTTATGAAGCTACGGATTTTTCCTTTGAAAATACAGGGTGTGCCAAACTTCAGAGGAACGTAGAGAAGCTCAAAATAAGAAGAAAAGTTCCTATGAACAAGTACCCAAAAGTTACTACTAACGGAGATACATGGTGATTAAGTTTCCTTATTTATTCCTGTTTCTCGAAAACCATGAAAGCTACTGAACTGAAATTTTCGGAGCGATTTTCATTTGCAGACATCTACTGTTCCAAAAAGTTTTGCTTTTGTACTGCTTCCAGTGGCGTTGCTATACACGCTAGGCTGTCTACTTATTTTCTCTAAACTATGTTACGCCACTGATCTGTGCAGATAATTGTGAGGTAGGTACTTAATATCTGTGTTCAATCTGGAAGAAAATCGGCATCTGAAAATTTTTTCGTAAGCTGCTTAGTTTTTGAGCAAAACACCTTTTTGTGAAATCGTTCATAATCTGCATTTCTGATGAAAAAAATCATCAACAATCGATTGTTCCAGAACTTCTTGCGATTTGCCATTTGCCAGTAAAAAACACATTTTTTAAAATAATAGATGTCTTCAAAGGGCACTCGCCCTAAAAATTTTAATTCAATGGTTTCCTTGGTTTCGGAAATAAAATTCTTTTTCCAGAAACTTCAACACCCTGTATCTTTCTTAATTGTAACTTTTGGCTACATGCCTATAGGAACTTTTCTTCTTATTTTGAGCTCCTCCATAATCTGTTGAAGTTTGACTTACACGTTCTGAATCACCCTGTATATTCGAAATATTATCTGTTATCTAATACCTCCAGATAACCTGTTTTTTCATCTAAGATAAGATGATAGATAATTGATTACAGTGTCATCTTAGATAAGATGATAGATAACAAAATTGTATCTAGATGATTTATCTAGATAATATTATCTAGATGATGCACAACACTGACCCTTGGGTAAAATCACAGGATGTTGCTGTTGATAGGAAATGGGAGCATTTTGCAATCTTCCGCCAACTCGGAGTAAGCCTTCGTGATCTACAAATGGATTTAAAGACAAAAGTTTGCTCTTAGGGTGAAGCTTTCCCTTGGACAACTGTTCGAGATCTTGTTGAAACTGATTTTTCTGCGTTAACTTAATTAAGACCTTCATCGAATTTTCTAATTCTTCGGCTGTTAAATTTCCCTTCCGTCTATCTGCTTGAAAATTCTTGCTGTTGTGTGCGAATCGTAAGCAATATGCGACAACCCTTTTCAGTTCAATTAGCGACGAGTACTTCTGAATAAGATCAAATGTTTGATGCGGAATGAGTATCATGACAACGATTTTCCTTTCTGGTAAATTATTAACTTCTATTGTTTGTGATTTGACCCAGTATTCTTCATTATGACATAAAAATTCTGGTCCATTCCACCACAAGGTTGAAATTTTTAAATCTAGTGCAGAAACACCCCTTGAAATAATGTCGGCGGGATTTTCGTGTGTTCGCACGTGTTTCCAATCATCTATGTTTGTGAGATCTTGTATCTCACCCACTCTATTTGCTACAAATGTTTTAAGTTGGTTTGATTGAGATTTGATCCATCCTAAAACTATAGTAGAGTCTGTCCAGTACGTGCACTTTGAAAATTTTATTTCTAGTGCCTCTATTACCCTTGATGCCAATTGAGCCAGTAACAGTGCACCGCATAATTCCAAACAAGGCAAAGATGTGGATTTCAAGGGTGCAACTCTCGATTTTGCACACAATAAACGTGTATAATACATGCCGTCATAAGCTGTCGTTCGTAAATAAATGCAGCAACCGTATGCCACTTCAGATGCGTCACTAAATCCATGGAGTTCAATCGACTTGTAATTCTCCACAGAAATTGCTTGTCTTTCGATTGCTAAATCACTCAAATGATTCAACTCTGCTTGGTAATCTCTCCATGTTGAGAAAATGCTCTCTGGGACTGTCTCGTCCCAATCCAACTTCAAATTCCACAGTGCTTGCATTAAAATTTTGGCCCTAACTATAATTGGCCCTATTAATCCCAGCGGATCAAAAATCTGAGAAATCTCTGATAACAGTGTACGTTTGGTAACTGGACCTTTATTTTTGAAGACAACAGAGAAACGAAAACTATCTTCTTGATTATTCCACAACAACCCTAACGTTTTTGATGATGCGTTTTTGTCGATGGTTAACGGGTCGTTTGTGGCATCTAGCATCATAGACTTTAATATTTCTGAATTATTTGTACGCCATTTTCGGAGCTCAAAGCCTCCACGCTGTAATAGTCTAGTTATCCCTCTATAAATATTTACTGCTTCTTTAACAGAGTGTGCTCCGGTCAACATGTCGTCTACATAAAAGCTATTCTTTAAAATTGTTGATTCTATCGGAAAACTATTCTCTTCTTGAAATGCCAACTACTTTAGACATCTTGTTGCCAAATAAGGTGCACAAGAAGTTCCGTAGGTGACCGTATTTAACTGATAAGTTTTAATCTCTTCGGCAGGATCAGACCTCCACAAAATTTTTTGATAAACTCTGTCTCTATTCTCAATTAATACCTGACGATACATCTTCGCTATGGATATTTTCTAAATCTTAAAATAATGGAAAATAGTTCATCTTGAACTGCTGGTCCTATTTCTAGCATGCTATTTAATGACCTTCCATTTGTTGTTTTAGACGACGCATCGAAGACCACTCTTAATTTGGTTGTTGTGCTCGATTCCTTGCAAACGGCATGTGGTAAATAATAACCACCTTTGTTTGATTCTGAAATTCGTGTCATATGACCTAATTTCTCGTACTCGTGCAAAAATTCTACATACTGTGACTTCAACCATGGATCTCTCTGTAATCGCTTCTCCAAAGTAATGGAAACGATTTAAAGCTGCTGTCCAAGACTCACCCAACACGCGTTCTTGTTTAAATGGCAAGCTTACGACAAATCTGCCATCATTATTTCGTTTCGTATTGTTTTTAAAATGCAGTTCACAATATTGTAATGTAAGTATCCTTGTTTCTACTTGCGGTGTTTCTAATCTCCAAAATCGTTCCAAAGTTTCGTTAAGATCGTAATTCCTACTTAAATTACAAGACACCTTCTTTTCTCTACTTGATATCGTAAATTTTCCACCTGACACCAACCAACTTAATTTTGTGTTCTGCATAATTATATTTCTAACTGGCTTTATTATTTCTTCGCAAATGGCGTCCCAATAAACTTCAGCACCTAGAAGCAAATCAACTGGTGCAGGTACGTTGAAATTAGAATCTGCTAGTTGAACGTGTGACGGTATATTTAGGTGCTTAATATTCAGAGAATTTGTCGGCAATGGTTGCGTGATTTGAGGAATTACAAGAAACAGTTGTTTGGATGTAAAAATGCTAACCCTTGATTTAACTGTTGCCGTAACAGCTCTCGATGATTTCGTACTGGATTCACCAATACCTCCTATCAGCATATCCAGGTCACGTGATTGTAATCCAAGTTTTCGAGCTAACGCGCTAGTTATGAAGTTTGTTTGGGACCCATTGTCCAAGAGTGCTCTGCACGGTTGCAAATTCCCCCTGTAATCTACTATGTCAACAACAGCCGTTGATAAAAGCACCTCGTTTCTTATTTTACCATTTGTTGTAGCCGCAGCGTGCGAAAATGCAGGTGAAGGATTTTTTGTGGATCTGTCGTCATTTGCTATGGAGTTAGTCACTGAATGTTGCTGTTCATCCTTGGCGACAAATAAGCTTTGCGGTGGTTGTTCTATATGCAGTAACGTATTATGTTTTCTTTTGCACCTTCTACATCCCGTTGACATGCATTCATACACTAAATGTGATGATCTCAAGCAATTTAAACAAAGCCTAAGGTTCCTAACTGCTTCGTACTTCTCATCTCTGCTTAGATCCAAAAATTTTTTACATTGATAAATAAAATGCGCTTCTTGACAATAAGGACAAATTATGGTATTTGAAACGTGCGATGTTGGGTATTTATTCGTGGGTTTTTGGTGCCTGCTGGCATCTTTACTATCCAGTGGCGTATTTCTTCTACGCGCTAAAACTTGTAATCATACTTTCAAAAATTCTGTAAGTTGGACTAATGTTGGTTGCTCAATTTTAATCGTGGCTTCTTCCCATTTGTCTTTTGTTTCCGAGTCGAGTTTGGATGTTACTAAGTACATTAATAATGTGTCTCTAGATGGTTCGCCGATGGCCTCAAGAGCGCGAATATTCCTCAGAAACTTGTCTCGAAGAGCTTCTAGTGATGCGTGAGAATCTTTCAGAACTACTGGTAATTGAAATAATTTTTTTACGTGATCGTCAACAATAAGTTTCTTATTTTCGTACTTGTCCTTTAACATTTTCCATGCTACCGGATAATTTAGTGCACAAACCTGAAGGGCATATATTGTCTCTTCTGCGTTTCCTTGTAAACTGGGCTTTAGATAGTGAAATTTCTGAACATCATCTATGTTCGTGTCGTTATGTATTAGTGAATTGAACGTATCATGGAAGCTGAGCCAATCTTCTAGTGCACCATTAAAAGTTGGTAGTTGTATTGTCGGCAGTTTAACGTTGCCTCGAAGATTATTCGATGAAGCGCTTTGAATGGTAATGGGCGAATCACTTGGTAACTGCGAACATTTCTTAATAAAAAGGTCTGCTTCGGTTATGATTTGGTAATAAAATTCTTGATATTCATCTTCGACGTGTTTTTGATTTTCACTTTGGTCCATAAATTCGATTTCGCCTTGAATCTTGTTGAATTCAAAGTCGTTCTGCTTGCAAACCTCTAATCGCATTTTTATTTGCGAAATTTCTATTTCAGAGACATTCAACAGTTGTTGTCGTGTAATATTTACAAAAAACGTTTGAAATTTAGTTAAATTTTCTTGAATTTTATTACGGCGGTGGATATAGCGTTTAAGTGTATCATCTACTTTAGGAGGCATGTTTTGAATTGAAGGATAAAATCATTACCTAAATAGGATTCACTTACTACTTCGATGCTCTACGTGGTATGTTGATTTCTAGCGATGTAATGATATTCCAAGATTCACTTACTACTTCGATGCTCTACGTGGTATGTTGATTTCTAGCGATGTGATGATATTCCAAGTTTCTTGACGATGCGTGACCACGACCACGCTACGATAAACAGTTGTCCCAGTTGTCCCAGTACAATATTTTTCTAGACGATGATGTGAAAACTATACGGTGACGGTGGTAACCCAATAAAGTTACAAACTGATGAATTTCCCTTATGATGTGGGAACTACACTAAAAGGTTCGATGGCAATCCAATGTGATTGCAAACTAACACGCGATGTTTAAACACAAACACTAACTTTTCATATGTAGCACTGAACTGTCCATACGCTGATTACAAAGTATATCCGCGACTCGAAGTGACCAAATTTATGTTAGAGTTCCCGTGGTACGACCGAAAAAACTTTGCTTAATTAAAAAAGAAATGAAAATTGATTTTAATTACAACACTTTAATAACACTAAAGAAAACAAACAACAGAACAAACAAAAACAAATTAATAAAACAATTTAAATAAAACTCGAAGGACCTGATTGATTAATTAATTGAAATGCGTTTAAACAACGAGAAGAAGGAAATGCGTGTGTTCGCTAAATTGAGTAAATCTATACTATCCTAAAATATTTCTAAATTTTACAAACTACGGCAACTAAATGAACTGTTCACAGACCGCAGGTAGCAAACCTGTCAACCCTATGTGACACTACCCAGATGTGTTACGAACGCTGGCGCTGTACGAAAGGCATACAAATATCTAAATCTAAAGCTAACTTACATATACAGAGTGTTTTAAAGGTTTTTAAATCTAAACAATATTCTTAGGTCTGTGAATGACGGTTTCGGTAAAATTGAAAATTGACCAGTAGTTTATTCGTTTCTCCCATATTTTAGCGCCCAAAACACAAAATATGATTTCCATTTTGTTTCTGGAAGTTGATTTCACTTTCAGACAAAAATTTCATCACCAGATTGCTTCTTCATTGTAACGTATTAAACCTAGGTATAAATGAAAACAAGGAGTGTCATGGAAGAAAACCGTCCTTTCAAGAAGTAATCTCGCAATGAGATTTCTTGTGCCAGTGTAAACTCTGTTCGCTAAATTTTCTGTAAAAACAAAATGTAAGCGTTTTTCTGAGTCTTGGGTGGCAAAATGGGGGAAATTCCCCAAAAATGGTGCAAAATTACTCCAAGAATCTCAATTCTTAAAGTTCAATCTTTATTTCTACCTAAATTATCAGTCCTGTCAATATCTGCATCAGTCAAAAAGCTTAATAAACTGGATATCAAACCTGCAAATAATATACGGAGTGTTCCATTTAACATTTTTGAGAAAAGCTCTGCACAATATGAACTATTTTGAAAAAAAGTGTTAATGAATTTTACAAATAGAGTATCCTCTGAACCTAGTTCAATAAAAAAAATCATAGTTAACTTTGACTAGCAGACGTCAGTAGCACTACAAATTTGGGTTCACACTGGTACTAAAATGGCCATATCTTAACATCGCTTACTCTAAACCCCACCGTGTAGCATATCAACTTTCATTAAATTTTATGGGGAATCCAAATATGTAAACAAATGTGGGACATTTCATTAAAATACAGAACTTTGGTTTGGTACGTAGCACGTGAACATCATGTATACATCAAAATAACTTAATCAGAAGCTTCGTGGGGTTCTGCAAGCACACGTAAAATTTCATGTTGATATCTTGAATAGAATCAGAGATATGGACCGACTACGCACTATTGACCCACCCTGTATATTGGCACAGAAGGATACTTGAAAAATAATACTTATACAGGGTGTCCCAGAACAACGGGGCAATATTTCTAGAGCATATGTTTTCGGTCAAAATAACACTTAAAGTATCTAAAAAATTTTTCTAGGACGCCTCCCTTCGAAGCTATTCGCCCTTAAAGGTCAAGTCCTGAAGAAGGTTTTTTGCTGGTAACTTTCAAACTACTGTATCGAATGTTATAAAATTTGGGCTGTAGACATAGTACCTAAGAAAGTATCTGTGATCGAGTGACATGACATCTTCCGTATCTTGTCTAGGAAGCCGGGGGTGGAACACCCCTAATGCTTTTCACCCCTTAACTTTTAGCGAATTTGCAATGACATTTTTAAATTCCTTAAACAATTGTCTCCAAAAAAGGTACTCTTTTTTGAAACCGTTAAAATGGCCGGTTTCTGAGAAAAAAAATATACGAAGATATGGTTCATTATTTTTACTATACAAGCCAGGCTATGAAATATGAACTGCTGCATGAAACATGTGAGAAAATGAAATGAAAATGTATGAGCAATCGGTTATGAAAACATAATAGCCGAGATAATAGCGGCTACAATAAATTTTCGAAGTGAGCACCTTATATACTTGGGCCGCCCAACAGACGGAGTAATCACGCTGCAAACATGAGCTCTAGACGGGACCACTATCAATTTAGGACGACAGAACCGCAGTGATGCGCTTTCTTTAGACCCAACGAAGTCGCATCGCTCCAATTCGGTCGTCCTAAATTAATATTGACCCCGCTAGAGCACGTTCTTGCAGGGTGATCACTCCGTCTGTTGGGTGGCCCAAGTATAGACACATACATTTTTGTGTAGTAAAAATGATAAATCATGTCTTTGTATAATATTTTTTCTCAGAAACGGGCCATTTTAACGGTTTCAAAAAAGAGTCCCTTTTTTGAGATAATTGTTCAAGGAATTTAAAAATGTCATTGCAAATTCGCTAAGAGCATCAACGTAAAAGTTAAGGGGTGAAAAGCATTAGGGGTGTTCCACCCTCGGCTTCCTAGACAAGATACGGAATATGTCATGTCACTCGATCACAGATACTTTCTTACTATGTCTACAGTCCAAATTTTATATCATTCGATACAGTAGTTTGAAAGTTACCAGCAAAAAACTTTCTTCAGGACTTGACCTTTAAGGGCGAATAGCTTCGAAGGGGTGCGACCTAGAAAAAAAATTCTGCATACTTTAAGTGTTATTTTGACCAAAACAATATGGTTCAGAAATATTGCCCCGTATTTCGTCTATTATTCAAATACCGTTAGAAACACGAAAAAACTGCTAAGTACTATCAGTGCCAAAATTGGTCTTACACTTTAGGGTTCAATTCCGCTTAAAATGCCATAACCAATTACATTCTGAGGTAAAAAGCCTTAGCAACTGTCCGCCAATTAAAGTTTTGAAGGCGGATCTAAGCGATTTTATTTGAATGACAACAAACGTGTTAGCCTTGCACTAGTAAACAAAGGGCAGCAAAAAATAGATAAATAATCATATTCTTTTAACGAAAAATCACATCGCCTATGGGGGGGCGGGGCTGGCGAAAACATAGCAACGTCCGGCATAAACGATTCGCGTCGCAAACTGGAACACCACTTTTGGGACTTTTAGTACATAAATCGTTTCTCTAATTTGTAACCTGCAAGTTTTAAAATCATTTTCAAATATGGCGAACTTCCGGTTATAGCGGAAATAGATACTAACTTAATTATTTTAAATAGAACAACCTGTATATTGTCGCATTTTTTTTTATTTTTTTTTCAACTTTAGGGACACTTTGTTAAAAACTCTGTGGACCTAAGGCGTAATTTGACATTTTCTGTAAATTTAACATTTGCAGCGCTTTGAAAAATTAATGATACGTCGGAAACTAAATACTGAATTAGATAGAAATTTACGGTTTTAACGGTTGTGCTAAACACAAAAGAAGGTATCTGCTACGTTGCGAACTTTATTTTAGAGAATTGGGAAAGTTCATGATGTGGACCATTAAATTTGGGATTCTTCAGAAATTGATATCTCGACTTTTTTAAATGGAACGGTATATTAATTTTTACACAATCGGACGCAGGTTTTTATCATCTTTCAATTTTATTCAAACCATTTTGGTCTGCCTCAGCTGGTTTTTGGAATATTTCGGATTTTCGGATTTTTTAAATTAATTTTCATATTTTCACACTTACTTTGCGTGAAACAATAAATTTGTGCAATTTTTTGTTCTTAAGAAATTATTTGAAAAATATGCAATAATTACTAGTTAGAGATAAACAAAAAAATTGTTGGCGAAACGTTTAATCAGGCTTATTATTAAACGATCGGAAATGAGCTATGCAACGCAGAACAAAACCGACTATAATGACGTATCTTAAAAAAATGTGACAATGGGGAAGACCCGCTTAATCGAATTTTTAACTTTTAGTACTGAAATATCAAGCACAAATAGAATATGTATCGCGTACCACGCAAAAATTTTGATGAAGCGCCGTGCTAAAAGAAAAACATGCAACTAGAAAAGCAGCATAACCGGGAGAGCTAAAACGCGCGCTTTCTGTGTCGTAGGAGGCCGTTGCGCCGTAGTATAACGCGTCTCCCTAGATAAAGTGGGGCGGAGTCGAAGAATGAGCGGGGGCTCAGGGTGTCAACGGATCGGTTTGCGCATGTTAAAATCCCTACCTAATCTGTACGTCACAGCGACATTCAAATATTGCGTTTGAAGTGTGATTCACGTTTCGTATTTAATTATGACGAAAATAAGTCTCAAATTTAAAAAACGAAAATTGCGGAATTTGTTTTGGATAGTAAACTATTCAATAGGATCATTTTCAAAATTTGCGGGTTTTCCCCATTGCAAACCAAAGCCCCTTGGTACCGGTTGAAAATGTGATGACCAAGGCGCGGTCATCTATAGCGCGAGGCTGTAATGAAATTTTCCAGTGCGGTATGTACAGTGTACACTATTTTATTCGCTCCCCGAGATCACAGAAAAACCGGTAGGAAATTTTATTCTAAGTTTATTACATAATACATGCATACTTAAGTATAAAATCAAATAGGCACCGAATTTTCCACCCGGGAGGAAAATTTTCCAGCCGGGAGGAAAATTTCCCAACCCGGTCGGGAAGTAGAAGTTAGGAATAACCTACTTCCAATTAGGGTTTTCATACGTCCGGATTTTCCCGGACATGTTTGGGTTTTTTAGGCGTCCGGGGAGATCCGGCCGGAAATTGTAAATACGCCCGGGAAAACAAAAAATTCGGACTCACTTTGTCGATTACCTTTATCGTCATCCATTACATCTCTAGTAATAAAGCGACGCACGAGCATGCACCCATCTCTAGGCCGTGATATCAATTCGATGTTTATCCGGCACAATTTGTTTATGCAACCAGTATGAGTTATGGGGCCTCGTTTGGCTATATTCGGGTCAATTCTTCCACCGCAACACGCGTTGTTAACTATTTCTACGATACTTCGAAGGCGTCAGGCAAGTTCCTCTGTGATCGGATGGCTAATATACACTGGCTGTGTAATCAAGATATCCGCGGATCAAGCCTATTTTGCTGCCGTTTTTTTCGTTTGTTACTGTTCTTTGCGTTAACTCCGAATTTATGTTTAAAGCTTTCAACTCAGAGTATGTGTCTGGTGCCCCGTCAGATATGGGAATCACATTCCAAGAAGACAGTTTATTTCTTTATTTATAGCACCTCAGGTCGCACGACTCCAACCGAAGACGCATACTGGTTATAGGAGTTTAACCGGTGAATACCAGCGACAAGAGTGTCTGAACCCGCCGGTCGACCGCCGGTCGACCGCCGTTCGCGTCCGAGTCGTTCTTTATTTTAGAATAACACGAAATGCACGCATGTTTTATTATTTTTACATAAGTAAAGAAATAAACTTAAAACTTTAACGCCATAAGTAAATGAATTTAAAACATAAGTACAGCAATCGTCAGACGTGATGGCGAGCGATAGAGATGCGCAAATGAGTATTTCCCACTATTCACCCACTAGGCTCTCGACCGGGATTGGTTTTCGGTGGACGCTCGCAACTGTCAGAGGCGCACGATTAACTTCACAATAAATTCATCTATAGTCAAAGGAACCTCGCGCCACTGCCTGAACCTGTTTTAAACTAGGGCGTGGCCTTACCTGCGCGAGCTCTCGCCATCACGTTTGACGATTGCTGTACCTATATATTATTTTTCGGTAAAGTTCGGTTTTTCTTCGGGTTTCAGCGCTCGTTTATCCTGGATTTTAAAAAACCATATGGAAACCCTACTCCAAGAGTATATTGTGTCACAAGGGCAGAAACTAGGCATTTGCTGGCCCCCGGCTAAGGGCCAGCAAATGCCTTTCTGCCTCTGTGACGCACAACTGTTTTTCGTTTCGCATTAAACCAAACAAAATTTCAAAAATGTAATTTAATAAATCAATTAATTTTATTAACAGTATGTAAGAAAAACTTTAGTAACACCTTATTATTTATTATAGTTAGTAATTAATGTTAATTATACCTTGAGCACAATAATTATGCATACTTAGTAATAGCAGAATTTGTAGGCATTTGGGAAATGTTTGAAGCACTAGTATGTAGCATTATGACTTATTTCTATAAATGAAGTTGATGAGTTCTTGGAATTTTCTGGATTAGCTGGTATGTCATTTATTTGGTTAAGGCGTTGACTGATTATTGGGTAGACACACAAGTACTTTCTAGAGATACCAATTATACTTTGGCTTTCAGGCTTCCGCTGCGCGTTACTATGTCGGTAAAATGACGTGGTAAAATGACGTTTAAGAATATCGTTATCGGCTAGTGTCTCCAACTGTCTCGGTGGGTGTTCGGATATGGTACAGAACTGCCATTTTGTTCTCCTACGGCTAGACGAGTTCTGACCCCGCAGCGGTTTGATATATTTTGCTTGCTTTTACATCATCTTTTTTCCAAAAAATGCGTGTGTCTGGTGCGAGAGGGCAAGAAAGGGCTTTGTTTAAAATACGTTCTATCAGCTTAATTTTTTTACGCTTATACTATATGCGGAAGCCTGAAAGCCAAAGTAGAATTGGTATCTCTAGAATCAAGTAGACACACAAGTATACGGCTGTAAATGATGCCTGCAAGACGCATCGGTCGCTGGGATTTCTCGCGTCGTCCACCTAGCGGTGGTTAAGAGCATTTAATAATATGAATAGTATTGAATAGCGTCGGTAACACGGTAGTTATCTAGAATCATAGCCCAAACAAGATGCCGCGACACCTGCGATCGGCTGCTTTGATGTATGGAAGCCAGTTTGCAGCTGGGCAGATCAGCAAGGACCGTATGTAAAAATTTTGAGGGCACCACAGAATTCAATCAAATTTTATTTTTACTTTGGAAACATCACAAATATAAACAACTATTAAAGGTATTCTGTTATTAATTAATTATTATTAATAAAACAAATAAAAGTAAAATAAGTAAATAATATCTAACAGAACTCGACTCAACACAGTTTTGGAATTGTGTATAAAATCTAATATTAAAATTTGTGCTGTTATAAAATACAAGTTCTCATACTGCACATGTATTGTACTTAATATGAAATTTTCATTTACACATAAAAGTTACGTATCCACTTATACTTTCTTATAAGTATGTATACGAATAAAATTCGTTTTTCTGAAAAAAAATTTTAAGTATGTTTCCAAATTATGAGTTTTCGGTTTCTGGTTGTTTGATTGAAATTATAAAGTGAGTTGTTGCTTGCCCCTCCCTGACCATTAAGATTTCATAAACAGGAGCCCGCCCGCAGAAATTTTATTCAGACGCATCCGTCCGAGTCCCGACGCCCGATCGAGTCCCGCATTACACAATATCAGTAAAATGACGTTTAAGTAATTCGTTATTGAAAGACACCGGCAACAATCTCGGTGGGTGTTCGGGTATAGTACAGAGCTACCATATTGTTCTCCTACGGCTATACGAGTTCTGCGCCCGCAAGGGTCCGCGTTTTTTGTTTGTTTCTACATCATCTTTTTGCCAAAAAATGCGTGTGTCTGGTGCGAAAGGGCAAGTGAAGGGTCTGTTTTAAAAAAGCGTTCTCAGCTTTAGTTTTTTTTACACTTCCAAAACACAAGGGCTCTCTCGTCGGGACTGGGGCGGATGCGTCAGAATAAAATTTCTGCAGCCCGCCCTGGGTCTTTGCCATTAATGCAAGCGGTCGGCGCCTACCAAAGTAATAATTTATGTTTGAAGCTGTCGGATTACCGCGTTTGGCGGTGTTACAAAAACACCGACTATGCATAACCGCGAACGCGTCTTTGCCAAGTTTTTTTTAAATATCAGTAGACTTGGAACTCAAATCAATATGTTAGAACCAAAATCAGCAGTTCTAATGGCAAATCAGTAGGTCTGGCAACACCGGTGACACCGACCGAGGGAACGTTTCTCAAACTCAAAATTAATATTTGTTTGCCATTACTGACCTAGCGATTGTGTTTCCACGGTATGCCGCTGCTTGTGAGAGCGCTGCATATCGGCTAATCGTAGGGTCCCTATATTTAGAGAGTACCGCAATCTCCGCCATATTTACTCACAATAACAGCCGCCAAATTTGAATTGTGGCGGAACGTCAGAATGACATTTTGCTGCTATATTTACTCACAGTTCTGAAACATAGTGGAGCTATTGATTGCGGTACTCTCTAAATACAGGGACCCTAGCTAATCGGACGTTTTGAGACACATGATGGCTAAACAGAGCTCTTGAGAGAGATGAACAGAGTTTTGGTATAAAATATTTTCACGGCTGGATGAGGCGCCCTTTAACCAGTGGAGGTTAGACATCTTCCCAATAGTCAATCAACGGTTAGGGTTAGAGATATTAACCACTTCAATTGTGTTATTACTAGCTAGGCTGCTGTTCTTGATTTGTCAGGATCGCAGAAGGCTATATTGATTGATTGATTGATTGATTGATTGATTGATTGACCTGACCTCCATGTCTTTTAAGTGTTAACAAATCAGTCCCAGAGTTAGCTAGTTGCAGAACTACGAGGGAAGCAATGTCCTGTGTATGTACTGGGTTCAGGCAGTTCTAAAAAGTGGCTATTATGCTAGAAATTTTGCGAAATGTATTTTTTCCGATCGGTTGTACTGCGCATTTATTACTGGGTCGTAATTTACACCCGATAATTTAATGAATTTTGCATACTAAAAAATAATAAATGCTCGATATAAAATAATTAATGCTCGATAAAATATAAAAATGCCCAATAAACTAATTCAATTTGCTTTGTATTTTAAAGAAATTCACCCGCTCTAAAAAACCCCGCTCTAATAAAAATAAGTCGGGTTCACTATTAAATCAAATTTTGCTTGATATAATTGAATTATCCCGATGGGGTACTAAATAAACGCTCGGGGGGGGGGGGGGGAGACTTAAACGCTCCGCTCTCTCCGCTTGCCCAAACACCGGAAATAGTGGGCCGTGGAACCACTTTTTTGGCTGTATTCAGTGATAGGCAAGTATAAAACAAAGCAGTACGTTTTGTATACCTTTATATACCGAACATTCATTATAATAACTGAGAGTTTATAATTTTTTATCGAATATTTATTATTATGGGAGGCATTTGAATTTTGTATCAAACTTTCATTACATTTATCGAGCGTCTATCATATTTATCGAGTATTTATTATATTAGCGAGCATGTGAATTATATACCGAGCATTCATTATAATAATCGAGTGTCTGTTATTTATATCGAATTTCTATTTCTTAATCATACATTTGTATAAATTAACGGGAAAGTGTACTCTGCAGTATGATTATAATATCGAGCACCTAATTTGTTCCCTTTATTACTCTTGCATGAAATAAATAGAAGACTATGAGGAGTGTGGGTAGGTCTAAGGGAAACATATTAATGGTTTTATTTGTGATTGTAAACGTTCTTGTCAAATTATTTTTTGTCTCTGGAACGGTTACTATCAGTTAATAGGTCTCTTCTCTCCTCTGTTATCTATGTGATCAAGTTTCATATTATTTAACAGCTCATTTCGACGACAAGCTCCATATATTCCCATTACAAGAGAAACCTACGATGCAATCTTAATAAAAATAGAAATTTATTTATTTTAATTTTATTTTCCTTCATCATAAGATAATCTGAATCATCTGCTTCTTTCAAAAATTGAATACATTTTTCTTGAGTTAGTATTAGACGGGTTATTTACAGACGCTTGCTTCAAAAATGTTGGAACTTTATGAAAAGTGTCAAAATTAATATTTTCCTTGACTTTGAAAGTGCTTTTCAAGTTTCAACAAAGAAAATTCAGACAACAATGTAGCTGCATTTATGTAGATTCTTGGATAATAAGCAAGAAATACATTTTCGGTTAAGTTTTTGGCTTTTTTAATTTTTATCCAGTTATTAAATAATAGGGCTTTTCATTATAAAAGAATGCTGAGGCGCATGCGCGATCGCGTCATGACATTTTCGGACAGATGTCAAAGTTTTGTATTGTTTGAAAGTGTTTATTTTAAATTGCTTGGTCTATATGTATAGTAAAATTTTATTACAAACGTGCAAAATTAGTATGGAGCATCCAAACTTTGTGCTTTTGGTGACTGCAACGGCTCTATCAGAGTGAGTAGGCGAAGCTATCGCTTGGCATTATGATTTTATCCATTTCCCAAACCCTGCCTAACACTGGGGTAAATCGAAGTTACTAACTGGGTCTTTGACCAAGTGAGGACTTGTTCCACCTATGTAAATTGTGTTGCGGAATGAAAATGTGTAAGAGGCAAGATCCGAAATGGAAAAATGTGTTGGATGTTTCCATGGTTTACGTCATTATTTGTTAGGTCTTTAAAATAATAATTATTTGTAGTTTTTTTTTCTCCCCTTAGGGCCTGCCTGTCCGAAGGCTCAGATGAACTGCAGCCACAAAATGGGCTTATTGTGCTCACCCTAAATTCTAAGTCACACCCATTCTATGATCTTGGTGCCTTGGACCAAACGGTACAAGTCAAACATTGAATGCGTGGAAAATTCTTTCGGTTCCATCAGACATCGCCCGAAAATTCGCTGCCTCTTCTGGTCTAGAGCTTCACATCTGCACAGGATGTGCATAGCTGTCTCCCGTTCCTTATTACACAAGCGGCAGTTAAGGTCTCCGTAATATTTGCCAATCTTCCACAGGTGTTCTTTAACCGTGTCCCGTTAGGAAGCCTGTTACGATTCTAATTTGCATCCTACTAAGGCAAAGTAGTTCTGAGCATCTTTTCCTGCAAGGTCCCTTTATATACGACTTGCTGTGCCTGTGTCCTGGAATCACGTTCCAGTGATTGTGATGTTGAGCGCGAATCCATCCGTTTACTTGGTGTCTGACTGCGCTCTTAGTTATGCCTAGGGCAGGTTCCGGTCCAACGAAAGGATCGTTGGAGCCCCGCTTTGCTAGATTATCGGCTTCCTCATTCCCTATCAGCCCACAGTGACCTCGAATCCAAAGCAGTCTCACTGCGTTCCGCATGGCTAGGATATTAAGTTGCTCGAAGCATTCCCACAACAGTCTGGAAGACATCTTTGGGCTCATAAGAGCCTTCAAAGCTGCCTGGCTGTCTGATAAGATAAAGATCCGCTGATTTTTGTAGCCCCTCTTAATGTTTTCCCGCGCACATTGTAGTATCGCGTAGACCTCTGCTTGAAAGACAGAGGCATATTTGCCCAGAGAGGAGCTGATTTTCACTCTTGGTTTATCTCCAAACAGTCCTGACCCAGCACCTGTGTCGGTCTTAGAACCGTCGGTGTACCAGATCAGACTGCCGGAAGGTATGCTGTTCAGAGTTTGGTTCTCCACTCTAGGGTCATCGATTGTGACCTGAAAGAGTGGTTGTGCGGTGTTCTTGGGGACCATGTAATCCGTCCTCATGTCAAGCATGGGATCCTTTATGTCCTTAATAATGCTAGTATGCTCTGTAAAAAGAGTTTTGCAGTCTGTATAGTGCCAGTCTCGCCTCCCCATGTATCACGAAGTGGAGAGGGGGAAGGTCCAGAAGAGTCTCTATGGCTGCAGTTGGCGAAGTCCGCATCGCTCCTGTTATCCCTAGGCAGGCAAGCCTCTGAATTTTGCTTAGCCTTTGTCTAGTAGTTACCTGTTCGACTTTGGGCCACCATGCCAGTGCACCATTCCCGGCCTTAGACCCCATTTTTTGTTATACGTTCGCCTAACTACTGCAAGAGTAATTTCCGACTTTCTAACTATTCTATCGATTTGTTGGTTCCAGGTAAGTGTTGAGATCTTTCTACCACGGAGATATAGAGGTCCAAGAGCCTCTATGTTTCTCTTTCGCGTAAATGGAACTATTATTGTTTTTTCTGGACTAATGGTCAAGCCTTCCTTTTCAGTCCAAACTGCTACAATACTCAGGGCCATTTGCTTACGTTCCCTAATCGTACTGCTAAATCTTCCCTCGACTGTGATGACTAAATCATCTGCATATCCTAGGGGAGAATATCCTTCATCGCTGAGTTTCCTAAGCAGTCCGTCCATAACTAGGTTCCACACAAGAGGAGATAGAACTCCACCCTGCGGACAACCACCTACCACCCTGACTGCCAAAGTCTCATCAAGCAGTGTAGTAAACACCACTCTATCCCTCAGCATGCAGTCTATCCACCTGCAGCACAAAGCCTCTAGTCCTGTTTGGCCTACGACTTTGGAGATACTATTGAATTATGTATTATCGATCGCTCCTTCTATGTCCAGAAAGGCGGCTAGGAGGATTTCTTTGTTCTCCATTATTTGTAGTTACATACATACATTGCAGAAAAATACGCACCTGTCTATTAGATCCATTTTCTTTTAAAAAATTGATTGATTTTCACCTCTACGCATTAAAAACCTGCGTGATTGAAATTATTTTGGTTAACATTCCCGTATTTCAAACAGGCCAGGCACGCCTTCGGGATCCAGCCTCATAATTTTATGAGGGATGTCACTGGGAATCGGGAACTAACATTTGTAATTTTCTGTCTTTCAAACAACCTCCTTATTTGGTACTCTACTATTATACTTGCGAATATCCTACACGAAGTTCAAAAACTGACAGTGACATTCGTCCGAAAAACTAAGAACAGTTGATTGTCACTGTACTTCTGCACATGCGCACTAACGAAATATTCTTAGCTTATTCGTGCAATTCCGGTGGAGAACTTGTAAAAATAATTCTTCGCTTGAGTCTTCGTTCATTTTCACGTTTTGACAAATTAGATAAATATAAATAACTGAAGTTGTTGAAAACTTGTCTTGTTGTCTGTTTTCATTTAAACCTACGTCTAATACTAAATTATGGGAAACGTCAAAAAAGTGCGCAAATGACAGTCAAAGGTGTCCAGATTGTGATGAAAAACTATATAAATTAGGGACGTTCGGTTATTTTTTTAGGGTTGGAATTATTCATTTTCAGGTATGCGAAGCGAAAATCTTCAAGTTAGCAATTGACTCATTACTAACCGATTGTGAATAAAAATTAATATACCATTCAATTTAAAAAAGCCAAGCTATCAATGTTTGAAAAACTCAAATGTAATGATCTAACCATCAACGTTCCCAATTCTCTAAAATAAAGTTTGGAAAGTAGCAGACAACTTCTTTTGTGCTTAACACAACAGCCAAAACCGCATCTTGCTCTCTAATTTATTTCCGAGATACCATTTATTTCTTAAAGTACTGTAAACCTCAAATTTCTCGAAAAATGTCAAATTACGATCAAACGGTACGTCATGGATCGAGTATCTCTAAAATTCATTAAGAAATTAAAAAATGAAATAATATACGGGGTGTTCCATTTAAAATAACTGAGTTAGTATCTATTTCCGCTGTAACCGGAAGTCCGCCATCTTTGAAAATAATTTCAAAACATGCAGCTTACAAATTAGAGCAACTTTAGTACTTGGCAGTTTCTTGGTAGGTATATCTAACGGCAGTTGAGTTATGGAGGAATTACACTAGCTTGGGACAGCCTGTATACTACTATACAATACTTCACCAAGAATTCGCAGTTTTCAATTGCATCCGTGACCTTTATCAACGAGTTCTCCTCATGTAAGGTTTTGCTTCCGTGGAAATAAAATTAATAAACAACATATACAAAAATAGATTTAATAATAAAAAATGGCATATATTACAACTAAAATAACAGAATAACAGTAAAATTTGGCGTACACAATCTTTCTAAGTTTCAGGAAACTTCTTTATTAATTCCAGTATATGGTCATATACATATTCTTTGGCATCTCTACCCAAAACGAAGTCTATGTGATTGAAGTGCGTCTTGTTCACTCCATAAATGCCATATCGAGCTTTCGGCGGTAATGCTTTATGTAATTTTATCGAATCCTGAAAGAAATCGGGTGTGAGCGCAAAAGAGAGTAGTCAGATAATATCCAAAATGACCCAAAATGTTCAATGGTTATATAAAATCACATGTATTTTATATGTACATAAAATGACAATATACTGAGTGGTACTGAATTGTTCGAACAACTACTCCTCAAGCAAATGCATTTTGTACGCAACATATTTAATGACAATATACATTTATTGATCGTATATTATGGTCCATTTTCTTTCAATATACTGAATATTGACAATAAATATAGTTTACGCATGGGTCTCTTCACCTTACCTTTTTCGTAGTAGCCCAGTCATTAACGCCATAAATAATATGAACAGGAATTTCGATTTTCGTCAGATTAAATTCAGGCGGATGTTTGCTACCGTATATTTCACGGTTCATCCAACCGTAGTCTTGTTTAATGAACTTATTGCTGATCTGGTTGCCAATAAATGAATACACCTTCAACGCTGTCCCTCCTGGGAGTTGATTGAAAAATACCGGGACTTTCTCCTGCAAAACTCACAGAAGTTACCATGGAAACGATAATGTGGACATTAAAAACGCTGCCAGCTGTAGAAAAGAATTAATGAAACGTGCTAAAGAGATTGGTCTTATAAATAGAAGCGTTCGAATACGAACAATTTCTTTTTCAATTTCAATATCTGCGTTGCAAAATACGATAAATTAATTTTTTAATTCAAACAAAATTTTATTTTCTTAAGATATTATGAAACAAATAATTACTCCGCGGACTACCAATATATAACGTTTTATTTAAATATTTTACCGGTTTCAGGATTCACAAAGATCCCATCATCAGAAATGTACGAAAAATTGTAAACAAATTATTATGACAGTTGACAAGGAAACTAAAATTGACAAAACAATACAAAGAATAATGATATCCATGAAAAAAGATAACTAGATAACTGAATTTCAGTATTTACCTACGGGGTATAAGCAAAAAAACAACACAAAGGAAAATCGAATACCTCGTAGCTTGAAGGGAAAAAACAATGAATTTAAAGAAAACCATATTGGAAAAAACAATAAATTCAATTGAAAAAACCTTTTTTTTTCTTTTTTTTTGTTTATTTAATTTTTTCTGTTCTGATATTTCACTTGAAGGTTTTTTCAATTGAATTTATTGTTTTTTCCAATATGGTTTTCTTTAAATTCATTGTTTTTTCCCTTCAAGCTACGAGGTATTCGATTTTCCTTTGTGTTTTTCTTATACCCCGTAGGTAAATACTGAAATTCAGTTATCTAGTTATCTTTTTTCATGGATATCATTATTCTTTGTATTGTTTTGTCAATTTTAGTTTCCTTGTCAACTGTCATAATAATTTGTTTACAATTTTTCGTACATTTCTGATGATGGGATCTTTGTGAATCCTGAAACCGGTAAAATATTTAAATAAAACGATATATATTGGTAGTTCGCGGAGTAATTATTTGTTTCATCATGAACTACTACCAAAAAGTAAAACAAGAAAATATTAACTACTTAAGATATTAATTTTCATCATCATAAAGTTTTCAGTCCGAAGACTGGTTGGACGCGAGCCTCCATCCTTTCCTACCTTTAGCTAAATTACGCATTTCCCCAAAAGTTGAACATCATTCCTAATTATTGCCGTTTCTCGCATCTCATTCTCCCCATATTTCTGTCGCTCCAGTTTTCCTCTTCGAGACCTGTGTCCCGCATGCATATTATATTATATCCGTATCGGACGTAGCGTATTGCAAAGTCGGAAGCTATCGAATTGCGCTGATCGGAGACGCGTAACGGACGCGCGAAATTGAACTTGTGGGTGCAATATTGCGAGGCCGATAAGCTAACAGCTGACGCCTGCATGAAGTGTAATTCTACATAACCTATTTTATTTTATTTTGCTTACAAAGTTGTGCAAAGTGTTGTCTAACTATTGCAATTATATAGGAATTAATTGGTTTTGGAAAATGGATATTTATCCCCAGAATTATGAATACAAACTAAACGGCGATACAATGAAAACAGAATTTAAATCCGAGGAAGAAATCGAGGTAAGTGCTTCATATTATTATTTTGAAGTAATAAAATTAATAAATTATTCATGAAAACTTAATTTATTCTAATCAAAGACGTCTTTGATTTTGAACTGTCAACATTTATCGTGAATTTAAAATTTGGATTTTAAAATTAACAAAAATATTTCTTGACTAAATTATTTATTGCTGTTACTGAAGGAATAGGACTGTTATTGAATTTTACAGAAAATAGGTTCGGACGAATTAGAAAATCCATAAGAATCAAAGAAGCCTTTGATTAGAATAAAATAAATTATAATGGATAATCTGATAAATTTTTGTGTTTTAGTTGGAAAATTATGAATGTAATTTTTGCTTTTAATGCTTTAATAATTTGGAAAGTTGTAGAGTTTTTGATATCCTCATATCCTTACATGATAAATAGATAGCGCAAAGCGTATCGGACGACTGATATCACACATATCTCTGCGACCACGGTCGTCCGATACGAGACTGAGTTCGGCATTTGCCAATCTGCAATACGCTACGTCCGATACGGATATGCGTCCCGCATTGCCCTCTCTATCTCTTCCTTCCCTTCTATTTGACTTCCTAAATTGCAGAAATCTGAGACTTCCTCTATCTTCTCGTTTCCAATTTGTATTTTAGTTTTAGTCCTATTTTCACGCCCCTTACACACCAAAATTTTGGTTTTCTTTTTATTGATACCATAGTCCTCCGCCAAAGCCGCTTCCATTTGCTGGATAATAATACTGCTATATCATCTGCGAATATGAGCATGAGCATATTAATAGTTTGGCTCTGTATATTAATTCCAGCAGCTATTCTCTCTTTAACACTATTAATCTCATCTTCCATATATAAATTGAAAACTAGAGGCGATAACGCACATTCCTGCCTCACTCACTTTCGGATATCTACTACTCTATGTTCCTGCTCAAATTCTATAACTGCCGTTTGCTCTTTGTATAGATTATGACTTATTCTTCTATCCCTATACTTCATCCCTACATTTTTGAGCATTTCGTACATTTCGAACATTTTCTTCCATTTTACATTGTTGAAGGCTCTTTCCAAATCCTATATAGGCGCTCTTTCCCTTCTCTATTGTCTTCTCTATTAGTAGTCGTAAAGCTAGAATGGCGTCGCGCGTTCCTCTATTTCTTCTAAATCAGAACTGATCTTCTCCTAATATTTCTCCGCCCTTTTCTCCATCCTTCTTTACACAATTCTAGTTAAGATTTTTGACGTGGGAAATTAAAGTGATCGTTCTAAAATTTTCACACCTATCCCCGAGTTTCCTTTTTGACAGAGCGACTATGATGTTCCGTTTGTAGTCTTCTGAAATCTCACCTGTCTGGTCTGCAGTCCCTAATTTGATTTCTAAATCTTTGCCTAACAAGAATTTAATCTATTTGATATTTCACTAGGTCTCCTGGCATCTTCCATGTATAGGCTAAACTGGAAGATTATTTTGTAAAAGGATTCAAGAACATAAAAAGTGACAGATTCTATGACAGCAAATAGACGGCTTAATGAACGCTGCAGCTCCAACAAACTTAAATTCGAATCATCTATTCCAACTATTCCGTGGTTGCAGTAAAGCGTTGCAGTAAAGGGGTTTGTCTTAATTGAAAAGTGACACTTTAATTCTGACATATTATTATTGCATAACATCCTACTCTCAGTCTCTATCATACATTTTACATGTACATGTCTCCTAAGATATATCAACTTAGAATGTAGTTGCCTTAATGACAACTTCAGATATTACACTGTATCTTAGAAACTATTTGTCCTATTGGCAGTCCGTTAACTTAAGTCAAGTACTGCATCTTTCCTACGGAACTACCACCTTCTTCTGCTGAGCATTCTCGTTATAGTCGTCCAAGTCCCTCACCAAATGGTTCTCGTGGTATGTCATGCAGAGAAATATCTTTGCTGCCAATTGCCGTATAAACTCGGTTTTCGTAGAGATAGCGATGTTCTGGTGGATCTGAGTTCCTGATGTACCAAGATGCATCGTCATGGCTTTGATCTGAACTAATTGGAGCTTGGTAATGCGGCTAGTTGATACTTGTCCCCACGTTGCAGATCCGTAAGTTTCACTTCTCCTGTTGAGAGAGATGGTACAAGCAGGCCATAGCTACCTTGGCTCTGTAGGGCTAGTGGGTCATGTGAGCCCCCCAGAAAGTCTTACTGTCAATCACGACGCTCGTCCAGAAAATTGCTCTGGTACAAGCAGGCCATAGCTGCCTGGGCTCTGTAGGGCTAGTGGGTCATGTGAGCCCCCCAGGAAGTCTTACTGTCAATCACGACGCTCGTCCAGAAAATTGCTCTTCTAGTTGTTGACCTGGCTTCGCCAGGCTTTGAACCAGACAAGTATGTTGTCTATTGCTTCTTACAGCTTTTGGGAAAAGTGATAGGTATGATGAGCCACTATAAAAGTGAATTGTCAGTCATGCGCTTGCGCACTGAGCGGTTTTGGAAGATTTCGGAAAGTTTAGCATTGACGTCATTTGCCAAATTCGTCTTTGACTGTCCGATAAAAAAGCTTGTTGAATGCAAATGTAAATAAGCTATGTATATTTTTCACACTAGTGTTTTCTTTTAGTAATCGACGATTTCCACAATAATCATCTTAAATTTTAATGTGTGGTCTTGCAGAAAATGTGCCGAAATTCGAGTATACATAACGAAGCATACAGGTGTGAGAAGAAATGTCATTAGGATCATTAGAAAGAGGAATGGTGTTTGGCAGATTTAACGCTAGCTTCTCAAAGGCCACCAAAATGAGGTTCATAAGGAGGTGGAAAATGCAAAGTAATATTATTTAGTTCAGTAAATTTAGAACCATTTTTAATTTGAGTGATTAAATTTCGAAATTTTTGTCTACACCAACAAAATTCTTACCAATATTGGTGTAAATATCACTGGAAATACCTCTACTAGATATAAATAGTTTGAAACTGCATAAAAATGAATCGGTAGAAAGGTTTTAGACTAATTCTAATTCTAAATCTAACGATTTTAACTTTTTGGGATATTCATTAGAATATCATTTTTCATATCTGGAATATCTATATTAGAAGTTTAATTTTCCGATAAAAGAACTTTCTCTTGCATTAAAAACGAAGGCTCGTTTAACAAAAGGGGCGAAGATTTTAACTTTTGTAATACGAGTATGTAGAGAAAGAAAAATGAAACGCCAGATCAGAGTAAAGGAAAACTTTGACTTATGCCTTTTAAGAAAATAATAATAATAATAATAACATTAAATCTTTATTTGTTCAGGTAGGTAACAATAATAAGTATGAACATTATTAAAAGAAGTATATCACCTGGACAAAAGGGCGAAGTTCAGCTCACCATGCACTTAGAATTAAGTGCATAGCAGCTGGTCTTCCACTTAACCCGAAAAATACAGAAAAAAATATATATAACAAAGTGAAAGCGAAATGTAAAAGGAGTATGCACATATAACGCCGTCACAGAAGGTAAATAAACTAAAATGAAACAAACAGCAATGAAAATGAAAATGCAAAAAAAATACAAGATAAAAAGGAAAATATTTTACATAAGCAAAGCATCCGAGGAGAAGTGACCACGACACCACCGAGCGCGCATTAACGTGGACCATCACGCATGGATAATATCCCGACGTCCATCCAGTAGGAGCCGTTTCAGTCGCTTAGAAAAAGATGAAACCGACAAGGCTTTCAAGAAAGGAGGAAGAGAATTGTAAAGTCTAGGAAGATTATAAGAAAAAGATCTTTCAAAAAAACTAGTTTTATGAAACGGCGGTGTTAAAGTTGCTTTGAAACGTAAATTTAAATTATGTACATCCGTTCTGAATGAAATCCGACGATACAGATATATGGGATGCCTGAAATAAACAATTTTATGGTAGAGGGAAGCGCAGTGTACATAGCATCGTGTCTGCATGTCAAGAAGTCGACACTCGGAAAACAAATGACGGACTGACTTTCTTTTTCTAATTCCGAAGGCAAATCTAAAGCAATAATTCTGAATCTTCTGAATGCGGTTCCTGTTAAAAGCTGGGAGACAATGGCCATATACTGTATCACAGTAGTCAAATGTAGACAGAACTAGGGAGTTACACAGATGTAATTTTAATTTTGAATTTAATAAGTGCCGGGAACTATACAAAAATTTCAATCCTATGATAGCTTTCCTAATACACTGAGAAACGTACCCGTCGAACCTTAATCCAACATCAATCGTAATGCCCAAATTTTTATTTTCGTCACGTAAGGGTAATGAAACGCCATCTATTTTGATATCGACCCGGTCAAGTATCCGTGCTCGTACAAGTTTGCTCCCGAACAACATAACTGCACACTTTCCGGGATTCATTAACAGAGAGTGGTCCCTGGAAATTTCATACAAAGCTTTCAAATCGTGGTTGACATTAGTACAAGAAATCTGGTAAGTATCAGGAAAAAATGAATAAATCAACTGAGTTCAGCATATAACTGTACCTTAGAATACTTCAACAAGTTAGGAATAGATGAAGTGTATATGGAGAACAATAATGGCCCAAGAATGGAACCTTGGGGCACTCCACTATGCAATCCCACAAATTGTGAGACGTCTTCGCCCAAAACCACCCTCTGTCGCCGTCCCCCCAAGTAATTCTCAATAAGTGAAACTGCGCTATCCCTCATGCCCATATATCTGCATATGTGGAACAATATATTATGATTTATTGTATCAAACGCCTTGGAGTAGTCGAGAAGAACCAGCAATGTAACCATTCCATCATCAGCAGCGCGCAGTATGCTATCAGTGACATTCAAAGGTGCTGTGGCGCAACTGTGACCCCTCCTGAACCCTGATTGAACTTCAGGCAGAAGATCATTATTCTCAACATACTCAGACAACTGCAATTTAAGTACATGTTCAAAAATCTTAGACATAACCGGCAATATGCTTATAGGCCTTAAATGGTTGAATTCAGTTGGATTAACTATTTTCGGAAGTGGAAGAACCTGTGCCAGTTTCCACTGGGTAGGAAAAACCGACTGTGATATACAACAGTTCACTATGTGACATACAAATTCTAGAATAAAAGGACAACACAAGAACAGAAAATCAATAGATATACCATCAACTCCAACAGCATGAGATTTAATAGAGGAAATAATTTTTGCAATATCAGACACACATACAGTTTTAAAATGAAAAGGAACAGATATGTTTGGATGTTTATTATCATAAAGGTCAGTAATACTTTTCGAAATGTTATTATTTACTTGAATCGAGTTTACAAAGTGTTGATTAACATCTGATAAATGATTGGGAATTACGGGAGTTTTCTTATCTTTAACAATATTCAATTTTTTTAGCGCATTCCAAGTAGCTTTTCCAGATTTAAGAAATGTAGATTCCAAGTAAGCTTTTTTTCACGTCTGATAGAATTGTTGGCAAAATTTCGCAAGTTCTTATATTCCAAAAAATGTTGAGGCAGCTTTGACTTTTTATATTTACTGTAAGATTTATGCCTCAAATTCATAAGCAGTTTAATATTATCTGTAATCCAAGGCTTATGCGGTTTTCTCAAAACAATTTTTTTGATCGGTGCATGGATATCCATCAATGTAAGAATGCATTCATTAAAAAAATTAACCTTCTCATCAATACTTCGAATGTCAAAGATATTCCGCCAAGGAATTGACCGCAGATGGTCATACAAAACCTGGATGTTAATGTTTCTGATATTTCTAGCATAGCGAACTACTGGTTCCGCTCCACCACTACAAGGACATATTTTAAGAGAAGCGAAAACAAGTTCATGATCAGAAATTAAGGGAACCGAAACGGCACCCACCGAAAGGACATCACACCCCTCCATTACAATAATACAGTCTAAGAGTGTCATACTGCAAGGGGTAATCCTGGTAGGAACATCGACAATTTGCCTAAGGCCCGTACTCTCTAGAATAGAATTAAATCTACTACAACCAGAACCAGTTATGTTAAACATATTAATGTTTGTGTCCCCCAGACAAATTATGTCGTCATATCTGGGTATGTTACGTATCAGAAAGCTTTCAAATTCGTCTAAAAAACTGTCAACATTCCCACCAGGAACCCTGTACACGCTACCTATCAGAATTTCAAAATTGGTCAATGAAATACTCACCCATAGATCCTCGGCATTAGTTGAATCATCAACGACTTTAAATTGAAACTTATTCTTAATAAATATTCCAACTCCGCCACCCCTGGAACCAGTTTCCCTGTCCTTTCTCAGAAAAACGTATCCCTCAAGACTTAAAGAACTAGACAAAATATTAGAATTTAACCACGTCTCAGTCACCGCGATGATGTCGTAATCCTCCTCCTCAAATTGATCAACAAAAGCAGCAAAATGAGAAACCAGCGATCTTACATTAATATGGCAAACCTTAAAATTCATCAAAGCACAACACAATGCATTCATAGCCCCAAATAAACATAATTCAATTTAATCTAAATGTAACACCCCCCCTCACAAATCAGCCAGTTCATCCATTGTCGTAACCTTCGTCAGCCGGCCATTCCGAATTAGACAAATAACACCATCACGTGTCCACACTTCGCGATAGCCAAACTTTCCAATAGCTTCATTTAACACTTCGAATCGTCCGGCACATAAGTCTTCCTTGATAACAAAGGAAGTGCCCTTCAACATTTTTTTTATTTTTGAAAACTAATTCCTTAAATTTATAGTTGGAAAACTTTATAATTATAGGCCTGGGTTTATTGTTATTGCTTTTCCCAACGCGATGACATCTTTCAATAGCGTAAGGCGGTAAAGTTAAATTCATTTTGGTATTAAAAATCTGTATAATTAAATCCTCAACAACCTCTCCTTTTTTCTCCTCAATGCCGTATATGCGTACATTATTCCTTCGCGTGTATTAATTGTTCTATTTGGTCAGCGCGTATTTCCAACTGTTTTTCAATGCATTTGTTGTCATCTCTTAGTGTTTTTATTTCCTTTGACATGGATTCAAGTTTTTCGTCAACGGCCAAAAATGCCGTTTTTACAGCTTCCGATACGGCCACAAAAACAACTTCTTTCAAATTCTTTAAAACATCTCCCTTCTCAAGGACAGATATAACTGCATTTTCGATTTCTTCCAGCTGGCGCTTCGTGAATACCATCTTCGCTCAAAGATATATATTGAAACTGCACTAATTTGAATAATAATATTACACACGATGCCGCAGCATATAACTGAACAATATTATGTCAATAGAACTAAAAACAATACTAATTCACGGGCGTTATTTTAACTATAAAGAGGAGCCACAAATACACGTGCTACTCAGTCAGCATTATTATGACTTGAATGACGTACGAATTAATGAAGAAAATTTATCGACAAACGATGTTAACAGCACATACAGTTGTAGTGCAGATACTATACAGAGTAGCTAAGAGTGGTGTAACATAAATTCAAAGTGACAAAAATTTTAAGTTTCGTATAGAAGAGTGAAATATGTTCACCATCATGACCACCATCTTGACCTGCACAGTTTAAACTTTCTGCCAGCAATCCGTTCACAGCTGGTGCTTTATTGTTTTTTAAACTTTCTAAAGTAAGCTCAAACTCTTCCCTTATTACAGAACAACCTAGGTTATCCCAATCTACACTGATTTCCTTTTCTAATATATCTCCTAGTTCTTGTCCGGCGTATAAGATTCCCAAATATTCCTTCCACCTATCTGCCTTCTCCTCTCTTCCGAATAGGATGTCATCTGCCTCGTTTCTAATATTTTTGCTCATCATCATAAGGTTCTCAGTCCGAAGACTGGTTGGACGCGTACCTCCATTCTTTTCTATCCTGAGCTAACCTACGCATTTCCCTAAAAGTAGAACATCCTACATCCCTAACTATTTGAGAGCAGTAGTCTAATCTAGGCCTACCCCTACCTCTTTTTATTCCTATCTCTGACTCTAGTATGTCACGAACTATTCCTTCGTGTCTTAGAAGGTGTCCTACCATCCTATCTCTCCTACTCTTTATTGTTTTCCATACCTTTCGCTTTTCCCCAACTCTTTCTAATACTTCCCTATTGCTAACCTTATCTATCCACGGTATCTTCATCATGCGTCTGTAGCACCACATTTCAAACGCTTCTACTCTCTTTCTATCCGCTTCTCCTATTGTCCAAGTTTCGCACCCGTATAATGCCGTACTCCATACATACGACGTTAAGAGTCTCTTCCTAGTCTCTATATTAACCGTTCTCGAGCATAACAGTTGTTTCTTTTTGTTAAACAATATTTTTGCTGCTAGATCCAATTTTTCTGGAATTCCCACTTGACCGCCTTATACCTTTGTTTCACTCCTTCGTAGCCTATTTTTATATTTTCGCCTCTCGCTTATTAGAATCACAAAATCCTGTTATCCAGAGTTTTCGACTTTCATTCTGTTTGTGAAATATGTTAGCACTTTTTAATACTGTTGAGAGGGTTCAACTAGAAGGCTACTCTCGTCTCCACGTGTAGATTAATTATTATACTTTACCATGGGTGAAAATATTTTACCAAAAATTTGGCATCTTTGAATTCCGTGTTAGTGAAAAGTTATTCAATTTTAAGACAAACTACTAAGCAGACTAAAACCAAAATGTCTTCCCAGAAGTAACTGATATCATTCTGGACCATGCTACAGCTATGCACCCTTAGCCCAGAATCACAAACTATTCTTAAAATGCTTTAGATCGTTTTTTTACTTACGGGTCCCATATTGGAAAACGGTCCAAAGAACCAATTGGCCATCCTCATGCAAAATTCCATGAGCGCTGCAGACTCAAGACAAACTCCTCTGACCATGTTTCTTGAAGGTTCCGCTTGGGAAACCAGCCTCCAAGCATTTAAATTATCAAATAGTCTCTGAAATGGAACGTTCACAAGTTCACATACTTTCGGTAAATAATAAATTCACTTAAAGCGAAATGCATAGTGATAATGAACTTCATGTGTACTTTCTTGTTGCGAAAGTGTATTAAACCGCAACTAATATTAATGAGGCCCATACGGTGATCACTGGCGTGTGCACAGATAATGATTTTGATTATTTGATTGTATACAAAGAACTGTTAATGTTATGGTTTTGTATAAAATATTTCTTACGATATATCTAATTTATTTTAAGTTATTTTATATTGCGTTTTATTTATTTCGAATTCAGTTTCTCTATTTTATGTATGGATAATATTATGGAACTACCTGAGATGTTTCAAGTTCAGCTTTTCGAAGAAAATGATATCATTTTGAGTATAAATTTGGGTATATTTAGCCTTTTGTTCTGCTTAAATTTTTTTTCTTGATCCAGTAGTTATAGGTATATTTCTTTTCGTAACCGGCGACGAAAACTCTCGACAAGTTTAACCGCTTTAACCTATTTACGAGCAGTAAACAGGACTAATTGTTTTCTACAAGGAGTTAAGGTGGTTTTTAATTTAAGTACCTGCGTAATCGAATTTGCATAAACCGCAAATATAATCATTCTTCATTACATTTCAATTTAAAATACGTAGGCTAATTCAGATTTTCAGGAAAACTTGCCACGCTGTGTGCTTGCGACAAAAATAACACTCGACTTGTAAGCAACATGACTGGAGAGAAATATAATTACGTATACTGTATAACCATGAACTGTACAGATCATGTAGACTGTACTTGAAAACAAATATTGAGACAAATACTTGTAAATTACGTAGGTAATATAGGTACGATATTGGAAGGCCATCGTGATCATAAAGTTTTCAGTTCAAACACTGGTTGGACGTGTCGTGACCGTCAAAATAGTGCCATATAAAACAGTCCAGACAAATTAGTCCCGAACAAAACAGCCCCAGACTAAGCCTATAGCGAAAAGCCCGGGTAAATATAGATGAAAGTATTTCTTGGAGGTGCGTTGAAATTTATTGTCGTAGCCATATAAAAGTGAAAGAAGACTTGGTAACTCAACTTAGAGAACATAGCCAACTACCTAACTTAACAAAATGCCAAGCAAAGAAGGCTATGCACAACATACGCGGCCGTGCAAGAACCGCCCTGGAAAAACCTCGACAAATAATTCGTGAGTGTACAAATGGCACTTCGATGGAAGCCGCCATGTTTTTGCCAAATAATCTGAAAATATTATCAAGAAGTCGTCTCTTATGGGACTCCGGAAACGATGAATCGGATCGAATATTCATATTTGGTAGAGGAAAATCTTCAGGCACTGGAGGAGCATTGCCATTGATTCATTTACGGAAATTTAGTTAGTCGTATATACCTGACAGGCGAGATTCCAGAAGATTACGAACGGAACATCATAGTAGCTTTGCCAAAAAAGAAAGGCGCAGATAGGTGCGAAAATTTTAGAACTATCAATTTAACTTCCCACGCTTCAAAAATTTTAACTATAATATGTGCAAAGGAGGATGGGGAAAAAGGCGGAAGAAATATTAGGAGAAGATCAGTTCGGATTTAGACGAAATAGAGGAACGCGCGAGGCCATTTTAGCTTTACGAGTAATTACAGAAAAAACAATAGAAAAGGGAAAGAACGTCTATATAGGATTTGTAGATTTAGAAAAAGCCTTCGACAACGTAAAATTGCTGAAGATGTTCGAAGTGCTCAGAAAGGTAGGGATGAAATAAAGGGACAGAATAATAATACATAATCTCTACAAAGAGCAAAGGGCAGTTATAGAATTTGAGCAGGAACGAAGAGAAGTAGATATCAGGAAGACAGTTAATATTGTTAAGGATAGAACAGCCTCGGGGATTAATATAATGTACAGGGTCAAACTATTGACATGCTCCGATTTGCGGATGATATGGCAGTGTTAGCATCTAGCAAAGAAGAAATAGGAGCGGCTTTGAATGAAATGGAAGCAGTTTTGACACAGGGCTACGGCATAAAAATCAATAAAAAGAAAACTAAAATTTTGGTATGTAGAGGGAGTGAAAATAGAACTAAAATTGAAGTACAAATAAATAGGAAATGAGAAGATAGAAGAGGTCGTGGATTTCTGCTATTTAGGAAGTAAAATAACTCGAGATGGTAGGAGCACTGAAGATATAAAACAAAGAATAGCGCAGGGTCGAGTTGCGTTTAACAAAAAGAAACAACTGTTATGTTCGGGAACGGTTAATGTAGAAACTCGGAAAAGACTTTTAAAGACGTATGTATGGAGTACGGCATTAAACGGGTGCGAAACTTGGTCAATAGGAGAAGCGTATCGAAAAAGAGTAGAATCGTTTGAAATGTGGTGCTACAGACGCATGATGAAGATACCGTGGATAGAAATGGTTAACAATAGGGAAGTATTAGAAAGAGTTGGGGAAAGCGAAAGGTATGGAAGACAATAAAGAAGAGAAGAGATAGGAGGGTAGGACACCTTCTAAGACACGAAAGAATAGTTTGCGACATACCTACTAGAGTCAGAGATAGGAATAAAAAGAAGTAGGGGTAGGCCTAGTTTACATTACTGCTCTCAAATAGACACGCACTTAAAAAAGATCAATATCTAAATTTTCTGAATACTCACGGCCAACGGTTCATCATTGGAGGTGACTACAATGCCAAGCACACCCAGTGGGGATCTAGGTTAATAACAACTAAGGGAAATGAGCTCCTAGAAGCAACCAAACAGCTAAAGTGTGAAACACATTCAACTGGCAAGCCGCCATATTGGCCCTCAGATCCAAGTAAAATTCCCGACTTAATTGATTTCTTCATAACTCAAAATGTCTCTGCAAACTATATACGTGTTGAGGAGGCCTGGGACATGAATTCTGATCATTCACCCATTCTTCTTACACTCGGCCATAGAGTTATCCAAAAGGAATTCGCTCCTAGGCTAGTTAATAAACTGACTGATTGGCGCAGTTTTAGATCACAACTTGAGGAAAATATCAAATTATCAGTCCCCTTAAGAAGTGAGGAACAATTATTGGATCATGAATTGGAAACTTTCGTTAAGAACATCCAACAAGTTGCATGGGATAACACCCCCATGAATACCAACACCTTAAGGGACAAAAGTAATAACTACCCAATGGACATAAGAGAACTCATTTCTGAAAAGAGAAGTCTCAGAAGAACCTGGCATCAAACTAGAGCTCCAATGTACAAAACTAGACTGAACAACGCTACGCAGAAGCTTAAAAGACGAATTCAAACATTTAAAAACGAAATGATAAAAGGCTATCTAAGAGAATTGTCAAATAACAGCAAAACTGACTACTCACTCTAGAAAGCTACTAAGAGACTAAAACGACCGATCCTACAGAATCCACCAATAAGAAACTCCGATGGTAGTTGGGCAAAAAGTAATACTCAGAAAGCCAATAGGTTTGCCGAATACCTCGAAAGCACATTCCAACCGGATGAAGGTGAGGACACATTGGACTGGGAAAATATTAGTAAAGAAGAAGGTGAAATCAGACCCACTACTCCAAAAGAAATTGCGAATGAAATTAAAAATAGCATCAACCCAAACAAAGCTCCAGGATATGACCTAATTACTGGGGATATTCTAAAACAACTCCCTAGGAAAGCTATAGTCAAACTTACCTATCTCATCAATGCATTGTTTAGATTGAAATACGTACCTAAGATATGGAAAGTCGCGGAGGTAATAATGATACCAAAACCTGGAAAACCACCCAATAACTTCTCATCCTACAGACCAATTTCCTTACTACCTGTAATCTCGAAACTGTTTGAAAAGATATTTCTTAAAAGGCTGAAACCCATAATAACGGAGAATAATCTAATTCCACCGCACCAGTTTGGATTTAGAGAAAATCATTCAACTATAGACAAAGTCCATAGAATAACAAATATAATCGAAAGATCATTAGAAGAAAGAAAAGTTTGTTCCGCAATCTTCCTTGATGTAACGCAAGTTTTTGACAAAGTGTGGCACGAGGGTCTTAAACACAAGCTGAAGAAGACGCTGCCAAGACAATATGCACAATTATTGGAATCATACATTTCAGACAGGGCCTTTAGAGTTAAACAGGAAGATGTTTATTCTGAAATAAAGGCAATTAAAGCACGAGTACCTCAAGACAGTGTTCTAGGACCTGCCCTTTATATACTATACACTTGTGACATTCCTAAAGTAAGGCATGCCGCGATAGCTACCTTTGCTGATGACACAGCAAGCCTGGTTGTGGGAAAGGATCACCAAAAAGCAGCAGCAAATCTGCAAGGATCTATTAATCAAATCATTGACTGGACCAAGCGGTGGAGAATTAAATTGAACGAAAGTAAATCTGTTTATGTCAATTTTACAAATAAGCGCAGACAACATGTTCCTGTCAGCATAGGTGGTGCACAAATATTGCACTCTGATACAGCAAAGTATTTGGGCATTACTTTGGACGCTTGGGTAAGGTGGAAAGCCCATGTCAAAACGAAAAGAAAAGAACTTGGCTTAAAATACAAGAAAATATACTGGCTATTGGGTAGACAATCCACCCTGTCAATCTACAATAAAATCCTAATATACAAACAGATCCTTAAGCCCGTATGGACATATGGCATTCAGCTGTGGGGTTGTGCCAGAAAGACCAATGTTGACATCATTCAGCGCTTCCAGAACAAAGTACTAAGGAATATTGCCAATGCTCCCTGATACTTCAGAAACAGTGACCTCCATAGGGATTTGGAAATGGACACCGTTAATCAAACTATAGAAAAATTCGCCCGAAGTCATGAACAGAGATTCGTCATCACGTAAATGTCGAGGTCATCCAACTCCTAGGCAATGTAACCTTAGTGAGAAGACTCAGGAGGACCAAGCCCTTTGAGTTAGTGCAAATGTCAGCGTAAAAGCAGAACAAAATGATAATAGGTATATTAATGTACTCTTAATGTATACGCTAGAATTAGACTAAGGACTGCTATTGAGCAAGACCTTAGTTTTAAGTTTTTGATGTAGTAAATTAGGTTTGAACAATATTACTCACTGATCAACTTTTGATCAGATTGTAATCTTATAATACCCCCAAAAGGTATTTATAATTAAAAAAAAGTTAGGGATGTAGGATGTTCTACTTTTGGGGAAATGCGTAGGTTAGCTCAGGATAGAAAAGGATAGAGGTACGCGTCCAACCAGTCTTCGGACTGAAAACCTTATGATGATGTTCAGATGCTCTTAGCATTGAGTTTTGTACCAGTTGATATTATTGAAGCGTTTGAGACACTAACAGAAGATTTACCGCGTCAAATGGATGAAACTATGAATTACTGGGAAGGCACCTATATCGGACGAGTGAGGGAGGCGTAATCGAAGAGCCGAACCACAATTTCCTATTGAAATTTTTAATATGTACAACCGAGACGTGGAAAAAACTCCTACGCACAAATAATTTTTTTAGTTATGGGACAATTTCATAATTTACTTTTATATAATTTAAATTTTTTGTTTCTAAATTAATGAAATTTGTCGATATTTCTGTAAACTATTCTTTTCTTGCTGAAAATGTCTCTTCCATCTAATAATAGTCGAAGAATTATAATTAAGAACATTCATATTTAAATCGAAAATATCCAATTGGTTCGAATATTGTTTAATTGATATCTCGCTAAATCTTCAATCTTCAATATACAGGGCGAGTCAATAGTGTGGGATTGTTCCATAATTCCTCTATTGTATATTTTAGCGAAAAATGTTATATAAGAGACCCCCTTTTAATCATCTAAAATTATTTTAACTTATACAGACTGTCCCATTTCTTCAGCACAGCACCTAACTTCGTTTTTTTTTAATTGAACATCCTGTATTTCACTTTATTTTCGAATTCCTTGATCAATTTGACTATCAGGTTGTATAAAGTCATTTTTGTCTAAACTTCATATTTTTTAAGTTGCGGGCATTTTTTTGCGAATATTGACAGATGTAGAGCAATTTTTAAATTTGATAATTTGGATACTAAATGAAACTGTAGCAGAAATATTTGAGTGGCGTGAAAGCAATATGTAGGAACAACTTCTGCTGTAAGAAAAAATTAAAACTGTTATACAGGGTATTAGCAATTACATAACCAAATTAGAAAACTTAAGAACACCATAACTTTGTAATTTCAAATAGAACCCTATATTTTTTAGGCCATTGTTAGATTCCCCATAATATTGGCTTTCATTTTGCTATACGCTTCCCTATACCCAAAATCAACCGTTTTTGCCAAACAAATTTGCATTTCCTTGAAAAGAGTGCCAAAGCAGACAACTATAAGAACAAACCATAGCAATATTTAATTAAACAGTAACAATTACACAAAAGGTCAACAATTAGCGAATAAACAAAGTAATATTATAAAGCATAGAACAAAAACAATAGAAAGTTAATTAGAAATTACTAAGAATTTAAGAAAAATTATAGGTACCTAGGTTTTCAGATATTTATAAGATGTGCTCAACATGTTGACCGTTTTGTTATGCACAACTGAATTCTTTGCTGAATTTTCAACTCTTCTCTAGACTTCAGGATTAACCCTTAGAAATGTTTCACATATTCTTTCTATCATGTCAGCTCGTGTAGTGGATCGAACTTGGTACACCTGATCTTTAACAAAACCCCACAAATAAAAATCTAGCTTGGTTAAGTCAGGGGACCTATCTGGCCGCAATTTATAGGGCCGCCTCTAGCAATCCATGTGTTAGGAAACTGATTATCCAGGTAGTTTCTTACCTGCTCACTGTAGTGAGCAGGGGTACTGTCGTGTTGTATCCACAACCTTCGTGTTACGCCTAATGGCAACTCGTCCAACATATTTTAAAAATCATGTTGCAGAAAGTGGAACTAGGTGTTTCCATCCACATTACCAAAAAAATAAGAACCAACAACACGTGTCCCAACAATACCACCCCTAACGTTGATGAACCATCTGTGCTTGTGCTGGTGGTCCATATATCGTACAAAATTTCAGTCGCATAATAAAGCAAATTATGTTTGTTCACATTTCTGTTTCTATGGAATGTCGCTTCGTCACAAAATATGTTTGTGTATACATTCTGGCAGCTAACAAACAATTTCTTTCACTTTCGCCCAAAATGTAGACTAGGTCTATTAATAAATTCTTGTTTTGCAAAATTCATTTTCACTTAACCAACCAAGTATTATCAAATCATATTTGCTAGATTTATCTGGAAAACACAAATATTTCAAAAATGGTAAATTTTGGGATATTGCAATAAGAAAGGCAATTTTATGGGGAATCCAATAATGGTATAAAAAATAGGGTTCTATTTGAAATTAGAAAGTTATGGTATTTCGAAATTTTCTAATTTGATCCTGTAATTGCTAATATTCTGTATAATATTTTCGATTGTTTCTTGCAGCAACAGTTATTCCTAAATGTAGCTTTTATTCCATCAAAATATTACTGGTACAACTTTATTCAATTCCGAGATATTAAAATTGTTCTGCATCTGCAAATATTCGCAAGAAAATGTCCATAACTCAAAAAATATGAAGTTTAGAAAAAAATTATTTCATACAACCTCATAGTAAAATCGATGAAGGAATTCGAAAATGAAGTCAAATACAAGGTGTTGAAATAACGAAGTTGACCTGCATACAGCAAATATGGGGCAAGCTGTATAGCTAAAAATAATTTTAGCTGGAGCGACATGTCACAGGAAACAACTTTTATATGGAAAGTTTTTTTAGTATTTCTAATTGTAAAGGATATAGCGAATAATCCCGCACTATTGACTCACCCTGTATATAGATGTATGTGGAAATACAGAGTTCGCGACGGCGACGGTTAGATTATGTGACGGTATATAATTTATTTTCTTACCTAGAAATGGCAGGTAATTAAAATTTTCCTGAATTATTTTATTCAATAGATAAGATATACTCCTCTATTTAAATCAGAATTAATCAATCCCAATAATCCATTTAAAACATGTCTACCCAGAAATGTTTTTCCAACTTAATAAGCTTTTTCATTCACCAAAACCTGACCTCTTCCACTTTTGAATAGCCTCAAGCATTTTATGTGCAAAATGAACTGTCAACGGCGGAGAATCAAAATTCATGTTGAACAAAATGAGTCATGCTCATTAAAGTACCGCTAACATCATTATTATGTAATATATATTTAGAACCAATAATGTAAGAGAAATTAAACCGAAACACTTACCCTAAATATAGGCGAAAATCTGCTCAATATCTTGTAAGGCGAAATCATATTTGAGAGTTTATAAGAAGGTGAGATCCAGATAAACAATTTGATGGTACGTTTGGCTTCTTCTGGGTACTCAGTGGCAAAGATCAAACCCATGGTGGTCCCCAAGGAGTGACCTATATAAATAATATTTCCTTTTTGTTTAGTTTCTTGAATGATGGTTCCCAGCATGGCCGGTACGTCGTACAATGCTATTTGGTCTACGCTAAATCATTATTGCTTTATTGTTTGTTAATGTTTCTGGGAATTTAGCTTACCCGTGATCCCAGTAATCCTTATCGTAAACTGTAAGATTTACGTGCTCTTGAGAATATTCGTTTCCTCTGTAGTTACCCAGCCATATATCATGCCCCTCATTGGCTAATAAAAATGCTAAAATTTGTCTTTTGCATAAAAATAAATTTGAGAAAAGATCAGCATACCAAGAGAGTCTTTTCCTAAACTTATAAAATTCGAGCAAGTGCAAGCTACACCATGCAAGAAGAATACTGGATCTTTCCTTTGCTGGGGTGGGAGATTATAATTTGGTATCCTGTACATTGTTAGGATGTACCCATCTTTCGTTGTTACTTTGTATTCTATAACTGGGTAGCCACTTCTCCTGATTATTTCTGGCTAAGAACGGAAATTTTCCACTTAGTTACGTTGGTGGGCGACATATTTATTCAAAAGCTAAAATCTAACTATAAGGCAGCATCAGATCAAACTATCGTGTGTCCTAGGATTGATTTAGTGAATCATCCTCCTTACAGTCCGGACCTTGACCTAGTTTGAGAACTTCGTCCTAATAAGATACACACAAAGTTTACTTACTGCTGAATTATCCGCCGCAACATCGTACCAACATTTCTTATTATAAGTAATTGTCTCATAATCCTTGTATGTTGGACAAACATTATTAACAACACCATATACAGAACGCGCGATATAAAACACAATAGCACACAGACTGAGTGTATTCATTATTGTGAACTTTCTTCGGTACTAAATTTCACTTGTTATAGAGCAATGTATTTTCCATACTTTTGTCTACCTTCCAGCATTTTAGATCAATATTATCACCCTCCCCTAACTTTCTACTTCATTTTTATTATAACGAACATGATCTAATGAAGAATTCAAAAAAATTGTCCAGTCATAGGAATAGGAAATAGGAATTGCCGCTCGGAACTCGCAATGACTCTGAGAAATAATTACATATCGGCCTGCTATTTTAATTATGAAAGTACAAGCGTAACTGCAAGTAGATAATTAGATCTGGTGTTATCGTAAAAGTGCAGTTGACAGTAGCAACTTTTCCAAGTATTATGATTCAATTCATGATTTAGAAAATAATAGAATGATAGAAAAAATCTTGTCTCGGAGAAACTAATCGATTGTGATATTATCATAAAATTTTCAGTTTCTATCATTTTCAACTCCTAGCTCCTTTTATTCCTATCTCCGAATCCCCGGTATGTCAGAAGGTGTCCTACCATAATATTTCTCCTAATCTTTATTGTCTTCTATATCTTTCGCGCCACATTTCAAACCGTTTTCTATTTGTATTTTAGTTTTAGTTCCATTTTCACCTTTGTTACATACTAAAATTTTGGTTTTGTTTTTATTGATATTCATGACGCAGTCCTCCATCAAAACTGCTTCCACTTCGTTCCTTATTCCTTATTCCTTAATCTTCTTTGGTGCATGTTAATAATTATTATTATAGGAGATCTCAATGCAGTTGCAGGTACAAGGAGCGAAGATGGAATAATCGGCCGCTTCGGATTAGGTAATAGGAACGACAGGGGAGTTAGACTGATAGATTCTTGCGATAATCATAACATAACCGTCGCGAACACTATATCTCAACATCACGTTAGGACACGCTATACATGGAAAATGCCAGAAGACCTAGGGAGATATCAAATAGATTACATGCTTGTTAGGCAAAGATTTTGAAATCAAATTAGGTACTGCAGAAGCTATCCAGGAGCAGATGTACAGAGCGATCACCATAGTGGTTATGAATTTAAGTTTATTGAATAAATTATTTGTGCCATTTTTTTATTATATACATTTGTTTTAGTGAAATAAAATACTATGTATAAAATATCAACGTTCGGCCCCGTTTAGGACCTTTGTCAAGATTTATTTAAAAATGAAAACCTACAAAAATGACAAATATCTTTGTAAAAACATTTGTAAACAATAACGTAACTCAGTATGTATACAGGGTGTTTCAGAATTAACTTGACAAACTTAAAATCTGACTTCAGGACCTCGCAATGAAAGAAAAGTTCCTATGAGGGTATGTCCGGAAATGCTTCGTTAAAAAGTTGCCCCCTCCAAAGATATCGGCTAAAGTTAGGCTTTTATTTTCTTTCTCAAATTTGGTAAAAGATGAAAAAATAAATTTTGATAGAGATTTTCTACAAGGATTAAGATGTAAGAGACTGTGGTTAAATAATCAATTCAAGAATCAATTGTACCCCTAACCACATAAATTTTGAAATACTATATACGCATTTCGGCAGCTAAGCTGCCATCTTCAGTAGCAGGGAAAAACCTATAGTAATAAAAATAAAAATGGCAATAACATTAATGAAAAAAAAACAATTATATATATGACAATAATAATAACAACAATAATGATGTGAAACAATCATAGTGACAATAACAATAATATAGGTCAGGTATTTTCTGCTCACCACTCCGAAAGAATCGAAGTGCACTCGATCAGCTCTCAAGCTAGAATGAACTCCGCACGGAGACAATCCCCAATATATACTTAAAGTGACGTAGCACTGACGTTACTTGTGACATCAACATTAATCACACAGAAAATTCAATATCCGGGCATACGCTCATTTTTATACCACTCTATTCTTATTTTCACTATCACAAATGTACAAAAAGGTTGCCATTGCCATCTTTACTGCAGTTTCAATTAAAATATCCTATCTTCAGGATAATTGACTTGAATGAAACAAAAATAGAAAATGAATCCCATATTACCAAATAACCTCGAAGGTCCATGGCTTATATGGGCTAGCAAATAACTACAGTAAACTGCAATAAAGAAGACCTTGACCCCTGCACCCTTTCATTTTTCTGGTTAAACCCTGCACGCCTACACATTAACGACATCTAACAATACGGAATCAGAAATTGGACCTAAATCTGAATTAATAAGTTTACCTTTATACTTTCGAATAAACATACTCTCATAAGCGTCTAATTCCCTATTGTCCGATACCGACCTCATAAGCCGAAGATCCTTCTCATGTACAGGGTGGCCGGTATCAAAGATATGTTGGGCAACACTTGACTTCTCAATTCTATTATATCTAAAATGTGCCATATGTTCCTTAAACCTAGTGACGATTGTACGCCTTGTTTGCCCAATATAATTTGAGTTCAATTGAGTTTGGAGAATGGATGATTGTCCAGAGTGATATGAGGGAGATAAATTTACATAAAATTAAAGAAGTTAATGAGATTCATGCTAGAAAATTGCGTTCTTTGGTTTTTCCCGCGTCGCGGCTGGAGAATGATCCGATTCAAGAAAATATAGTTGTTAATGAATCGTCCGAGACTTTCAATGATACAGAAATTGCCTTCCTTAATAAAGGTTTAAAATTTAATTTGCCTTTTCGAAAATCGCCGGTTATGGATATGGTAGCGGGTATTGAGAGTTCTGTTCAGAAATTGGATAACTTGGATAGGAACTTTATTAGGAGCGCATGCAAAATACAAATTACTAAGAACATAAAGGATAATAAATATAAAAGTAAGAGCACAGTGAAAAACAATCACTATTATAGTATCGTTGAAGGACTCAGACAAAAAGATTGTTTTTATTTGAAAGCGGACAAGGGAAATAAGATTGTGGTATTAGATAAAGCAGATTACTTCAATAGAGTGGAAGCTTTTTTGAAGGATGGTCATTACAAAGAGGTTAAGAAAAATCCATTGCCAAAATTGGTCAGTTCGGCTAAGAATGCCATGAAAGATTGTCCAAATCTTATTACCCCCCAAAACAAATTTAGGTTAAGTGTGTCTAATCCTGTAGTTCCCAATATGTATGTCCTTCCTAAGATTCATAAACCAGGTAGATCGGTGAGACCCATCATTTCCGGTATTAACTCGCCAACCTGTCTGCTTTCTAAATGGCTAACGAAGGAATTCACCGCATTGCCCACAGCTCCGGAAAGTTTTTCAGTTGTGAATTTGTTGGAGTTTATTAATAAAATTAAAAATATAGTACTTGATGAGGGTGAGGTGTTGGTTTCTTTCGATGTTGTATCGTTGTTTCCAAGTGTACCTATACCTACTACGCTTGCATATTTGGAGGAGCTACTGACTGAAAATGAAGTGGACAGAATTGTAGTGGATGAATATTTAAAATTGACCTCATTATGTATGTCCCAGAATTGTTTTCAGATTAATGGTAAGTTTTTTGAACAGCAGGAAGGGACTGCTATGGGCAATAGTTTATCTCCGTTTTTGGCTAATCTGTTCATGAGCAGGTTTGAAGTGTTGTTTAAAAAAGACAGTGGGTACTTCCCTCGAGTATGGTTGCGTTATGTGGATGACGTGTTCGCTGTTTTCGATACCAAGAGAAGTAGAATTGAGGATTTTTTAGATAATTTAAATTCACGTTATAATAGTGTGAAATTCACATTTGAAATGGAACAAAATGGTTCAATCCCTTTTTTGGATGTCTTGGTTGTTAGGAACAGCATTGGCGGATTGGAATTTGATGTGTATAGGAAGGATACTAATATAAGTAGGTTTATTGTGAATGATTCACAACATTCAATACAACATAAACTTTCGGCTTTGCACTTTTTGGTCAACAGATTGTTGTCATTTCCTCTGTCAAAGGTAAGATATCAAAAAGAATTAAAATATATAAAAGATGTTGCGATTCATAATGGGTACACGACTGTCTTAGTTGATAGATTGATAAGCAGAATTAGACACAAAAAGTTTGTTAAGGATTCCACGACTTTCTCTATGTCACCTACTGAGAATAAGAAATATGTTAAAATTCCGTATAGTTTGGCACATACCAGAGGCTTGGAACCTATTTTTAAGTCGCAAAATTTATGTGTAGCATATACCGCTAAGAATACCATCAAGCAGCTGTTGGGAGGTCCCAAGGATAAAGTAGAGGACAAGCAGAAGTCGGGAATTTATGAAATAAAGTGTAGTAGTTGTGACAAGAGTTATATTGGGCAAACAAGGCGTACAATCGTCACTAGGTTTAAGGAACATATGGCACATTTTAGATATAATAGAATTGAGAAGTCAAGTGTTGCCCAACATATCTTTGATACCGGCCACCCTGTACATGAGAAGGATCTTCGGCTTATGAGGTCGGTATCGGACAATAGGGAATTAGACGCTTATGAGAGTATGTTTATTCGAAAGTATAAAGGTAAACTTATTAATTCAGATTTAGGTCCAATTTCTGATTCCGTATTGTTAGATGTCGTTAATGTGTAGGCGTGCAGGGTTTAACCAGAAAAATGAAAGGGTGCAGGGGTCAAGGTCTTCTTTATTGCAGCTTACTGTAGTTATTTGGTAGCCCATATAAGCCATGGACCTTCGAGGTTATTTGGTAATATGGGATTCATTTTCTATTTTTGTTTCATTCAAGTCAATTATCCTGAAGATAGGATATTTTAATTGAAACTGCAGTAAAGATGGCAATGGCAACCTTTTTGTACATTTATGATAGTGAAAATAAGAATAGAGTGGTATACAAATGAGCGTATGCCCGGATATTGAATTTTCTGTGTGATTAATGTTGATGTCACAAGTAGCGTCAGTGCTACGTCACTTTAAGTATATATTGGGGATTGTCTCCGTGCGGAGTTCATTCTAGCTTGAGAGCTGATCGAGTGCACTTCGATTCTTTCGGAGTGGTGAGCAGAAAATACCTGACCTATATTATTGTTATTGTCACTATCATTGTTTCACATCATTATTGTTGTTATTATTATTGTCATATATATAATTGGTTTTTTTTTTTTTTTTTTTTTTCATTAATGTTATTGCCATTTTTATTTTTATTACTATAGGTTTTTCCCTGCTACTGAAGATGGCAGCTTAGCTGCCGAAATGCGTATATAGTATTTCAAAATTTATGTGGTTAGGGGTACAATTGATTCTTGAATAGATTTTCTACCATCGAAAACGCTTGCAAGGGATACTTTTTTACCCATCCCTTATCATTTAAACGGCTGAAAACAGCAACCCCCATTCAATTTTTGTTATTGAACTTTTGTTCGGACCAGAATTTTATCATATAAAAGTGTGACTTGCAAAGCCTGATTCATTTATAGAAACTTTTTTATGTCTTTTATTTTTTGCACAAGACTAATATGTTTAGAACAAAAAAATTAAATATGTTGTCACGACTCATACGGTTATTTGAGAAATTGCATTAGGTAGGTAGTTATTTAAGAAAATGAAAATTACCTAGGAGGCTGCTGTCAAGTAACCGTGTAAAATCGATTATTTGACATCAGCCTATTAAGAATTTTAAATTTTCTTAAATAGGTACTTGATGCAATTTCTCAAATAAACGTATGGGTCGTGACTCGTGACAACATATTTACTTTTTTTTGTTCAAAAACTATCAGTCTCATAAAAAAATAAAAGCCAAAAAAGTTTCTAAATGAATCAGGCTTTGCAAACCGCCTTTTCATATGATAAAATTCGGGTCCGAAAAAAATTTAAATAAGAAAATATAATGGGGGTTGCTGTTTTCACCGATTTAAATGATAAGGGATGATTGAAAAAGGGTCCCTTGCAAGCGTTTTCGATGGTAGAAAATCTTCATCAAAATTAATTTTTTCATCTTTCACTAAGTTTGAGAAAGAAAATAAAAGCCTATCTTTAGCCTTTGGAGTGAGGCAACTCCTTAATGAAGCGTTTCCGGACATACCCTCATAGGAACTTTTTTTCTCATTTTGAAGTCCTGAATTCCGATTTTAAGTTTGTCCAGTTAATCCTGAAACACCCTGTACATATAAAATTAAAAATAGAACTTAGGTATACTTGGCCCATTTGATTTTGATGAAATTATGAAATAGGAAAAACATGTACATATTATGTATAGTAATTTAGTATCAAGTGGTAGAAAGCAGATTGACGTTATTATGTTACTGTAAATTAGACTTAATTTTTGAATGTCAGATCTGTTATTTAAAGAATTTTTAAGATAAGTCTAGCTTCTAAATTTTTTCTTGTTGTAGAATAGTAGTATGTTATTAAAGTCAAAATTATGTTTGGTGTCTTTCGTATGTTTACTGATAGCTAAATTACTATTTTGGTATGTATGTTCTTTAACCTAGTTTCAAAATTATTTTTGGTTTGTCCAGTGTATGTCTTGTTACCGTTATTACATTTAATTTTGTATACAGTGTGAGTTTTCATCAATTTTGAAACTGAGGTTTTTAGTCGAGAATATGCCTAATATTATTATATATTATTATTATTATATAATGTTATTATTACAATTATATAATATTATAATAATATTATTATAAAATTGATGTACCTATTCTGTATATTTTTTATAATTTTCATAATAAGATGACTTGGGTAGTTATTTTTTACTAAACAGTTTATGGCTTTGTCTAGATTTTCTAAATTATGGCCTAGAAAGTTTAATATTATTGCTCGGTCAACTAAACATACAGCAATATTTTTTTATCATGATCAGTTGCCTTGCCTATACATCTCTCCCGAAAGATCCTACCATAAGTTTACAAACTAAAAAAAACAATTATTTTATTTCTTAATAACTAATTCTTCTTCGATTTGTACCAGTTCAAAATTTTTTAGATTTTTAACTTTTGTAAATTTTCTGGCATTAATTTGTTAACCCCTTACTGCATGATTTTTTATTTTTTGATTAAAAAAATATATGTGTGAGAAAGTATGCATCATTAGAACACTGAAAAAATAAAAAAATATTTGTGAATTTTTTTAGAAAGCAAATGTCAAATTTTGACGTGTATCAAATTTGGTACAAAAAGCGACAACAGTAACAATGTTAATTTCTAACATGTGCCAAATTTGGCACACATTTCGAAAATGAAACAAAAGTAATACAACTATACTTGGGCCGCCGAACAGATAGAGTGATCACCCTGCAAGAATGTGCTCTAGCGGGGCCAATATTAATTTATGACGACCGAATTGGAGTAATGCGATTTCGTTGGGTCTAAAGGAGGCGCATTACTGCAGTTCAGTCGTCATAAATTAATAGTGGCCCAGCCTAAAGCTCGTGATTGCAGGGTGATCACTCTATCTGTTCGGCGGTCCAAGTATAAACTGAGATTTATTTTAACAAAATGAAGTGTATTTTAGTCTAAAAGTCGAAAAAACGTGCACTATCCACTGTGGAATTTATTAAAACAATTGCGATCCTTATTTAGACATAGAAATACTAAACATTTGTCACATGATATTTGGGATTTTCCCTTACAATCTGGATATTTGCATCTCTGTCGTTCTTCATTTACTATTAGCAAACAATACAAGTTGTCCGTTCTTATTTCCTGGGCTGCAATCTGTGAAAACGGATATTTTTTTCTTTATATCAAGTAGAGGTTGTAAGCTGATACTTGGCCTTCCCATTTTTCTTTCTGAAGTATAAGGTCTGGCCAAAACTTCTGCAATAACAAGTTTGAATTCCGAAAGTGGTAGGTATAAATCATCATTTTTTAGGTTTCGCCTCCACAGTATCCAGCTGTTGTCGCATATCATATCGAGATTAATACCCTCATGTACCACTTTTTAGATCGAATTTGAATTCTATAGTACCCTAACATGGAATCGACAAAAATAAAAAAAAAAAAATCATTACAAAAGTATATTATCTCTTTATTTCATATTGTTCCAAATATGGCAGTTCTTTTCTTGTTTTTATGAAAAAAAAATGTTTTGTACGACTTCAGTAATAACAATAAACACTTACCTTGATAAAAATATTTTTTTCACACAAAATAGGTCAAAATAACAAACAAATATTTCATTCGGAACTAACCTCAAACAGGCTAGAGCGCATCACCAGCCAGGTGTTCATAGTAGAGTCAACGTGAAAGTTTATCTTGGTGTTCGCTGTACATTGAAAGGTAAAAATGTATCGAGTACGTTTTCGGATGCTATTTGGGGTGTATAACGACCCCCTAAATTCGTCTGGCGATATCGATGTCCAACACACCCCCAGGGGGTAAAAACAGAAAAAACGAGGAATTTAGAATATTTGATTTGCTATCCGGCAGTAAAAAGTTTTTCTGTTCCGTCAAGTAATAAGGGAGTAATAACTAATTTCCGTCCAAAGTTTAACATTAGATGAACGGAAGAATATTTACTAAAATCGCTTGTAGCTCCATTATTATTCGTGTTTCGATTTCTGACAAAATTGAAAAATGCCTACACCGCGATAACTTTTTAACGACACAAGATATCGAAAAAAATCAAGAAGTAAATGTTGTAGTCTGATGCTTTTGCAAGGCAAGAGTTTTTGAAATTTTGAAAGCGAACAATAAATAAGAAAGATATTGCCAATTTACTCCAAGGATGTAAAAGCCGCCGCCGCGAAGCGCGCTCTCTGTCTTTACTTTCGCCCGTTTCCCATCTCATTCTGACGGAGTCCTCCGTGCCCCACCATGGCCCTCAAGCCTCGTAGTATCGTACTCGCCCATACCCGGCGTCTGCATTGCTTGTATTGGGGAATGGTGATTAATTAATTATCAATTAATTTCGTGCTATTTTCATTTTCGTGAATTTGGCATCTTCAAGTGTTACAACAGACGATGAACTACATAAATTTAAACTAAAAACAAAACAATTAAGGCGTGATGATAACAAATGAGTAATATTCAAAAAAGGCGGGAGGAATCTACTCTAAAAACTGAAAACCATTAAAAGGCCGGTGAAAATGAGACTTGATGTGTAAACTTACAATAAAGACCCGAGAGTGCTTAGTGATAAAATAAATAATTCGTGTAAGTTAAGGTGCAGCACAGGAACTGTTACTCCTCATTTACAAGCCTGAAAAACATTTCCACGGCAATGAAATTAAAAGCACAAAGTAGTCAATGTATAGGAAATAAAGATGTAGGTAACCGAATCAACGACAGACAGAAAGCCAATAAATTGCGATTCCACAAGCCGAATTTTAATATTAATTTATGTGTTTCCTGTAAAAAATTGAAGAAGGGTAAATCTTTGAGCCAGGTGTCGACAACGAATTTCAGTAATAAACGTTAATTATAACCTTTTTAAAAAATTAACACATTAGATTTAATTGCTGCTGAAGTCAAATTCCATAGTTATTGTTTCGCGGTAGAGTGGAAAATATATAGTAGCAAATCTGAATCTAAGGTAGCTTCAGTGGATGACTGTGCAAGTAAAAACGATAAAGGGAGTGAGACCTCGCAAAAATTGTTGGGGAAATGAAGGAAGAGGACCTACTTACGACCGATATGCGCTAATGCGTTAGCTTGAATCCGCAGTATTTCATGAGAAAACTGAAAATGATTATGTCGTTTTTGTCAAATCTTATAAAAGTAATGAAGCTACTGTACCAAAAATTACAAAATATGTAATATTTATAACGAAGTTGAAATGCTTAAAGAATCAGCGGAATTCTATTATATACTTTTCCTTTGGATATGCCTTGCTTTATTTCCCCAACAGTTTTTTGCCAGGTCTCACGCCCTTTATCGTTTGACTTGCACAGTGTCATCCATAGAAGCTAATTTAGATTCAGATTTGCTACTATATTTTTCCACTCTACCGCGAAACAATTACTAGATATGGTATTTGACTTCAGCAGCGATTAAATCTAATGTGTTACTTTTTTAAAAAGGCTATAATTAACGGTAGCTATGTCCAGAAGTTTATTACTGAAATTCGTTGTCGACACCTGGCTCACAGATTTACCCTTCTTCAATTTTTGGCAGGAAACACATAAACTGATATTAAAATGCGGCTTGTGGTATCGCAATTTATTGGCTTTCCGTCTGTCATTGTTTCGGTTACCTACCTACATCTTTATTTCCTATACTCTTTGCTTTTAATTTTTCATTGCCGTGGAAATGTTTTTCACGCTTGTAAACGAGGAAACAGTTCCTGTGCCGCACCTTAACTTAACGAATTATTTATTTTATCACTAAGCACTCTCAGGTCTTTATTGTAAGTTTGCACATCAAGTCTCATTTTCACCGATCTTTTAATGGTTTTCATAGTTTTTAGAGTAGATTCCTCCAGTTTTCCGCCTTTTTTGCATATTGCTCATTTGTTATCATCACGCCTTAATTGTTTTGTTTTAGCTTAAATTTATGTAATAGTTCATCGTCTGTTGTAACACTTGAAGATGCCAAATTCACGAAAATGAAAATAGCACGAAATTAATTGATAATTAATTAATCACCATTCCCCAATACTAGCAATGCAGACGCCGGGTATGGGCGAGTACGATACTACGAGGCTTGCGGGCCATGGTGGGGCACGGAGGAGTCCGTCAGAATGAGATGGGAAACGGGCGCAAGTAGAGACAGAGAGCGCGCTTCGCGGCGGCGGCTTTTACATCCTTGGAGTAAATTGGCAATATCTTCCTTATTTATTGTTCGATTTCAAAATTTCAAAAATTTTGCCTTGCAAAAGCATCAGACTACAACATTTACTTCTTGATTTTTTTCGATATCTTGTGTCGTTAAAAAGTTATCGCGGTGTAGACATTTCTCAATTTTGTCAGAAATCGAAACACGAATAATAATGGAGCTACAAGCGATTTTAGTAAATATTCTTCCGTTCATCTAATGTTAAACTTTGGACGGAAATTAGTTATTACTCCCTTATTACTTGACGGAACAGAAAAACTTTTTTACAGCCGGATAGCAAATCAAATATTCTAAATTCCTCGTTTTTCAGTTTTTACCCCCTGGGGGTGTGTTGGACATCGATATCGCCAGACGAATTTAGGGGGTCGTTATACACCCCAAATAGCATCCGAAAACGTACTCGATACATTTTTACCTTTCAATGTACAGCGAACATCAAGATAAACTTTCACGTTGACTCTACTATCCCTAAAGGTACCCCTTCATGTTCAGTTTTTCGTCAGTTTTGGACTGACAGTCCTTCAGGTCAGTCCAAAACTGAACGTGAAGGGATGCAACATTCCCGGCGCGTCTCAGTCCCGGCGCGGACTGAAGAAATCCAATCGGACAAAAGATTTGGCGCGGCCTGAGACGCGTCACAGGCAAGACCTGAGTGTGTAGCTGCGCTTCAGTTCCCAGTTGGCGATTAGCAAGAGAACGGCGACAGTGGTTTGCGTGGATGAAAGAGAGACGTGTGGTACGTTCTCAGTTTCGTACACAATCAGCCGTGCATTTTGCTTGCTTAATTTGGTAGTGGGCATTATTAATTATTAGTTATGTTGATATATTATATTATATAATAATTGTAGAGAGAACATGGCACCTCCTCTGTCTATGGAGTTTTTAACAGAATTTATCGAAATGCTTATGGAAAGTAAAAAGCACGAAATACGCTAATATAAGCATTTGAGGGAAAAGGCTTTTGAAAAATTAACTGAATTTTGCACAACGGTTGTACCCGATGCAAATAAAGAATGTCACTAAAACTGAAAAGTGCAGAACGGCCTGCAGTTTCGGACTGAACGTGTAGGGTTGAACACTTAGCGTCAGTCCCGGAGCGCGAGCCGGGTTTTCAGTTCAGGCGCGCAGGCAATAACTGCACGTGAAGGGGTACCTTAAATGATGCATCAAACTTACGCGTTCGCTGGTGGAGGGGATTTAGCGGCTGACCAGTAAAGAAGCGAGCGTCTCATATATGGGGCAACTTGAGTTTACGTTTTAAACTATTTGGGAACTTAGAAAGAAAAATAAATTGAACGTGTGCCAAATATGGCTCAGTATGCGGTAAAGGGTTAGTAAATAATTGTATATTTGTATAACATTCGACGTTTCGCCCCCGTTTGAGGGCTTTGTCAAGAATAGTTTATTAAAATGTGTAATTATATAAAAGGAAAATATTTGACAAAAATTTTTAAACAGTCAAATTAACAAATTAATGCCAGAAAATTCACAAAATTTAAAAATCTTAATTACTAAATGGAAATTATATTTGTCCTTATCTTAGAACAATTTAAAACTTAAAATTCTCTTCTCCCACGTATACATATATGGCCTCCCAAAACAACATAAAATTAATATTCCACTTAGACAAATTTATAGTATCATGCAAAGTCCTTCTTACAAATTATTAAAATATTTAGCTAATTCTCTATCTAATATATTACAGGAAAAAGTGAATTTTATGTCAAAGACTGATGGTCATTTAAACTCTTATATTCCTGAAAATTTCAAATGAATTTCACTAGATGTTGTATCACTCTACACAAACATTCCAATAAATCTAGCAATTACAACTATCCGCAACTATCAAAAAAACTACCAAACCCCATATATCACTTACTTTAAATAATTTCATTACAGCAATTGAACTTACTTCAACTACAACATATTTCAAATTTAAAGATATAATTTACAAACAAACTGATGGCGGTTCTCCAATTTCAAGCACTATAATTTCCCAATTAGTTTTAGAAGATTCAGAAACTGCACTTATTCCCAAATTATCATTTAATTTACCATTTTTTTGTAAGATATGCAGATGATTGTCTCACTGCTGTTCCTCCCGGCGAAGAAAATGAAACTCTTAATCAATTTAATAACTATCATTTCAAGTTGCAGTTTACTATAAAAACTTCCTGGTCTGGTCGTTACGTTTATTTTAATTGTAAACAATCCACTTGTCATAAAAAAGTATTTTGTGTTTAGCTAACAGAGCAATTAAACTTTCTAGTCCACAATTCAGAAAATCTGCGCTATAGACAAAGCCATAAACTGTTTAGTAAAAAATAACTACCCAAAAAATTTTATTACTAAAATTATAAAAAACCTGCAGAATACATAAATTTTACAATAACACGAATATTAATAAAAACCAAAAATAACCTAGAAACTACATTTCATTACCTTATATAAAAACATCACACAATATTAATAACTAAGTTTCAAGTATACTCAGTGTAAATCAATGTAACAATTTGTAAAAGAATGAGAATGATAACATTTTCTTGCAATCCAAACAATGACAGTCGACCGCACACTGCAACAAACAAAATAGTGGGGACGTTGTTTATAACTTTTGAAATTTGTACTGGTGTTACCAAACTCATTATTAATATGTATTATTTTTGTTACTATTATTATGTTGTATTTCTCATCCGGAGATGATACATTTATCATCTCAAATGGAAATTTGAAATTTTAACATTTACTAACATAAAAAATTACAAATTATTAAATTAATAAAGTTACTGTTTCATGAATATTTTACTTTCTTTAGGGGTAATGGGAAAAATATTGTATATAACTCTATGGAACGTGTATTTTATATGCACTCGTGTGATTTCTGCACTCGGCTGCGCGTCCTGCATAAATTTATTTGTTATTTTTATTTACAAACGTATGCTGTGTAACCGCACGAAACGCTTAAAATTTTCTAAGAACGTAGCTCAACTTTACACCCCTAAATATCGTCCTCGTGCATCTCAGACCCCAAAAACCGCTTTCAAACTAGCCCAATATCAAAGCTTGATGTTTCATAAAGTATGCGATGTAACAGCACCGAACGCTTCCGTGTCCAAAAAATCGGTGTATTCTCCGTATTTTCGCTCCCTCGAATCTTACATATTTTATTCCTCCTCCCAAAGTTCACATTTGATGAGATCTTCAAAATGACACCAAAAACATTGACCTGGCATACGTAGAACGTGCAAAAATTCGAAAAAAACTGCGAAATTTCCAGACGTCACAGAAATCGCTACTGTGGGCCCCCGAATACCGTCAAACTTCCAAATCGTTAAACTAACATTTTCAATGTTAAAAATCTAATCGATGATGATATTCCTGATAATCATAAAGTTTTTAGTTCGAAGACTGGTTGTATGTGTACGTCTATCATTTTCCATCCTGAGACAGCCTACTCATTTCCTCAAAAGTAAAAAATCCTACATCCCCAACTATTTGAGAGCAGTAGTCTAATCTGAGCATACCCCTACGTCCCTACATATATTTAGAAAGTACAATTTTCTAAATAGGTATATATAGTAAAACAAATAATTTAAACGCAGCAAGTAACTAAAAAATAGAAATTTATTAGCAACAAAAATGTACAATCATCCAAAATGTAATAATTTAACTTCTCGTCTCCATTTTCACCAGAGGAAAAATCATTTCCATAGCCCTTTGGAAACTGAGAGTGATACTGCGTGAGGTACCACTACTGGGACAGGCTTGGCTACCGGTACTGCATAGGGTTCAGGCACTGGTACTCCAACTGTTTTAACTACAGGATAAGGTACTGCATGTGGTACTGGGTAGGGTACTGGACGATCTACAGGTACTGCTACGGGTTTCTCTACAGCAACTGGGTATGGTTTGGGTACATGAACTGGTACTAGACGATCAACGGGTACTTCAACTTTGTATGGTACTGCTACGGGTACGTGTTTTTCCACAGTAACGGGGTAGGGTTGTGGTACAGGTACTCCGACAGTTCTTGTAACGGTTGTGTGGGTGTGGGTGCTTGCACCGAGATCTATTGCTGCGGGAGCTGCTAGGGGTAAACCATTTCCAAGGCTAGTGTACAAACCTCCTTGTAAACCATCGCCTAAACCAATGGCTGGTCCGAAACCGCCCCCGTAACCATATCCAAGTCCTATGAGGCCACGTTTTTCTTGCTTTTTGTTCTTTGATTCTTCTTTGGCATAAACCAAAGCCATTAATACGAAGAAAACCTGAAACAAAATTGTTTGCTTTTAATATCAGCATAAACAAGTTATTTACTTGAGATTAAAAGTAGGTAATAAAGTTTAATTGGTCAATATCGGCATTTTTAGTTTAGCAATGACAACGAGTACACTCCTTGTAATTAAATGTTTTTTGTATTTGAAGTTGAAAAAAGTGCTAATTTATGTAAGCGGTTGGAATTCCACCAGATGCAATAAATTATGGCACGTTCACTAATAGGGAATATCGGTTGTGTTAGCCAAAGCTGGTTCGCATGAGCTGAATTCTCCAGCCCACGTGCCTCGACATGCGCTTGCAGTAACGAACATTTCAATAATCCTAGGTTAATAGAAAAAACGAAAATAAAAGTGGGCTTTGTTACGAACAAAAGCTAGATAGTCTAAGCTTTTAAAACGCTCTCTGTTGAAAATATTCGCCATTGATTTTTAAACATAACGCATACCTACGTTTTTCCATGTTTTCAAATATGCTAACAACAATTTTCTGGTTATCGCATTTCGTCAATCTTTCAAATTAAAGATCTACCTACCTTCAAACGTTTTTGAAAAATATCTATTTGGTGCTTTTTTGCAACATGCAATTTCAAATAATGGTATATTATTCTTACACGATTCGCATTAAAAAATAAATGAAAATACTAATATATTCATTTTCAAAACGACAGTTGAAACAAAACAAAATATAAGTTGATTGAGCCGAACATATCTCTATACAAAGTTGCTTGGTTGAGCGTTATCGAGTGTTGGAAGGTGAACTTTTGGTTTGAAATGAAGTATGTTGCCATTTCTTGGGCTTTTGTTTAATGAAAATGGTAAAAACTAAGCCATTCACAAATTAAGAGCTCCATAATTTTTAGCCCTACCTCTTGTCCTACCATCCAACCTCCCCTATTCCTTACTGTCTTCTATAAATTTCGTTTTTCTCCAATTCTTTCTTATTATTAAATGCAATTCGGCCCAGCGCTATTCTTTGTTTTATATCCCTAGAGCTCCTATCATCGCGAGTTATTTGACTTCCTAAATAGCAGAAATCTGAGACTTCCTCTATCTTCTCATTTCCAATTTGTATTTTCGTTTTAGTCCTATTTTCACGCCCCCTACACACCAAAATTTTGGATTTCTTTTTATTGATCTTCATACCATAAGCCTCCGTCAAAATCGCTTCCATTTCGTTCAGAGCCCTTCCTAATTCTTCTCTGCTGGATGCTAATAATGCTATGAGCTATATCATTCGCGAATCTGAGCATATTAATAGTTTGGCTCTGTATATTAATTCCAGTAGCTATTCTGTCTTTAACAATATTAATCTGATTTTAGATATATAATTATATAAATTGAAAGCTGGAGTCGATAACGCACATCCCTGCCTCACTCCTTTTCGGATATCTACTTCACTATGTCCCTGCTCAAATTCTATAACTGCTGTTTACTCTTTATATAGATTGTGAATTATCTTCTATCACTATACTTCATCCCTACATTTTTGAGCACTTCGAACATCTTCTTCCATTTTACATTGTCGAAGGGTTTTTCCAAATCTACAAATCCTTTATAGGCGCTCTTTCTATTGTTTTTTCTATTATTACTCATTATTATTACTTATTATTACATTATTATTACTTAAAGCTAGAATGGCCTCGCGCGTTCCCCTATTTCTAAATCCGAACTGATCTTCTCCTAATATTTCTTTCGCCCTTTTCTCCATCCTTCTTTGTACAATTCTAGTTAAAATTCTAAAACTTTCACACCTATCAGCGATTTTTTTTCGGCAAAGCTACTATGATGTTCCGTTTGTAATCTTCTGGAATCTCGCCTGTCAGGTATATGCGACTAACTAATTTAAATAAATCATCTATTACCTCTTGACCTGCTCACTTTAAGATTTCTGCCTCCAAGCCATCTTACCTGTTGCTTTATTGTTTCTTAAACTTTTTGGTGCTAGCTAAAACTCTTCTCTCATTATAGGGCAGCCTAGGTTGTCCCCCTCTACACTGCTTTCCCTTTCTAATATATCTCGTACTTCCTGTCTCGCATATAAGTTTCCCAAATATTCTTTCCACGTATCTGCCTTCTCCCCACTTCCGATTAGGATATCTCCTGCCTCATTTCTAATGTTTTTGATACTAGATACAATTTCTCTAAAATTTCTCCTAATTATTTTATATGCTTCATCAGTCTTTCCTACTTCGAACTTATCGTCCACTTTGCATTTATTATCGATCGATTACTCTTTCACTTTCCTACATTTTCCAATAATTTACCACTTGATCGCCTTATATCTTTGTTTCCCTCTTTCATCTACCTATGTTTGTATTTTCGCCTTTCCTCTATTAGACTCACAATATGTTTTATTATCCAGGGTTTTCTACTTTCATTGTGTTTACGACCCAAAATACCTCTAGATACGGAATCTGAACTACTTTTAATGCAATTCCATTCTGCCTCTATGGCCCTAACCACGCCTTGGCCTTGAAAAAAATATTTATTACTTTAGGTGACAGTATGGCGGACGCGGATGAGGACCGTGAAGAGTGTAGTCTGTGTAAAATTGAGTTTAACGGAGACAAAATTATCGGGTGCGATGGTAAATGCCAAGGATGGTATCATTTGAAGTGCGTGGGTATCACTGAAAAGCAATTTCCGGTCATTAATTCGTGCAAAGGTATAAAATGGTTTTGCCAAAAATGCTTTGGAATAAGTGAGGTTAAGAGTGAGGAAAGTGATATTAAATTCGAACGTTTATTAAACGAAATTGAGAAACTAAGGAATTCAGTATCGTTAAATATATTGAACAGAAACGAAAACTCTAAACAAGAATTAAATCTGTCAACAAATAAACATAACATGGAAAGTACAAGGGGTACGTATGCAAATGCAGTGAAGTCCCATAAGAAAGTGAACAAGGTTATAATAACTGCAAAGGGCGATAACCTGGAATGTGCTTCTATTGTTAAGGATTTACAAGACAATATTTGTGTTGCAGAAGGAGGTATCGGTGTTACAAATGTAACAAATTCTAAGGACGGAAAGGTGATTGTTACTTGTGATAGACGTGACGACTGTAACAAGTTGACACAAGAAATAGAAAGCAAGCTTGGGGATAAATACCATACATTAGTACCAAGACTTTATAGGCCCAGAATAAAAATTAATGGAATAAAGAATGTACAAGATACGGCATATGCGGAAATTGAAAGCATTATTGAAAAACAAAATTTCTTGGAAAAAGGAGAGAACTACTATCTTAAGGTGGTTGCAAAATTAAAGAATAATAAATATCAAGATTCATCGTTGATAATAGAAGTAGACCCGAACACTTATAAGTATATAATGGATCAGTGCTGTGGCAAATTAAAGGTGTTGTGGAATATGGCAACGGTACAAGACCATTTTCACATAAGGAGGTGTTACACGTGTGGCGGTTACAACCATGGAAGTGATAAGTGTACTGTTGGAGTAGTGTGTTTCAAATGTGGCGTAAAAGGGCACAAAGAGTTGGACTGTAGTGCCTCAAGATTTGGCTGCAGTAATTGCAAGGAAGCGGCGAACAAGTTCAATCTACAGATTGAGGTCGATCATCGAAGCAACGATAAGGACTGCCCGTATTTACAGCGGTTACTAAAGCAACTCAAAAACAGAATTGAATACTCGATTCCGATTTTTCCGATTTGTTCGTGACCAATGGTAGAGGTGAGACAGCATCGCATGCTGGGGGGATTTTTTTACTGAATTCACAAAGTGTCTTGGCACATTTTGATGAATTGCGCTGGTTTATACAAAAAAAAAATCCTCATGTTTTTTGTTTAACTGAAACCCATTTAACAAATGATATAGATGACTTTGAGATTGGAATTAGTAACTATAGTGTAATTAGAATAGATTCTGAAAGCAGGCACACGGGAGGAGTTATGTTTTATGTTAGAAGTGATGTATGCTTTAAAGTAATAGACACACTAGTAATTAACAAAAATCTTTGGTTGTTAGCATTAACTATTGTTATAGAGGGTAAATCCCAAACAGTGATAGGTATTTATCATTCCCCAAGCCAGTCACATTCAACATTTTTGGAAAACATTGAGAAGTGGTTTGATGAACATTATGATGTTTTCAGTGACACCATTATCTTACTTGGAGACTTCAATATAAACTGGCTAGCGAATGGTTATTATACTAACAGGTTAAAAAGGTGCATGCGAGACTGGAATTTAACGCAGTTAGTTCAGAGCTATACTCACAAACTTGAAGAAAGCGAAACTATTATTGATTTGGTGTTAACAAACACAAAGAATTACCTTAGTTGTGAAGTACTCAATGAACCAAATATCACAGACCATCAAATGATAAAAATTTCCTTTGATAATAAGAAGTATAATACCAAAACGATGATTGTTAGAAGTAAATTGAACAATGTTACTAAAAGTAAACTGAAACAGAAAATAAAAGAAATTAAGTACGATTTTCGTAGTGATGACTTGGGTCATAAGTTCCATTCTTTTATTGAAAGTATGCAAGTAATAATAAATGAAGTAATGCCAAAAAAAGAAATAACGGTGAAAGAAGGGAAACACTGGTTTAATAAAAAAGTTTTAGATGCTATTAAAGAAAGAGACAATAAGTACAAACAGTATAGTTGGACCAAAGAAAAAACATATTGGGAAGGGTACAAAACATATAGAAATATGGTAGTAGATTTAGTTAGAAAAGAAAAGAGCAAGTATTTGAAAGAGATTATAGATTATAACAGTCACAACCCAAAACGGATGTGGAAAACGTTAAAAGATTTAATATCGAGACCTAAAGGGGAAAATTACATGAACATAGAATTTCAAGGTAAAACTGTTAGCGACAAAATCTTGATAGCTGATAGTTTTAATGAGTTTTTCGTTCAAAGCATTAAGGACATTGTACACACCATACCAGATAGTACCCTTCATTTTGAGGTGCAATGTGAAAGACTAGAAATATTTTCAGATTTTAATTTATTAGAAATAGTTGAGTTAAAACAAATAGTATTAGGCATGTGCAATAAAGCTAGTCCAGATGAGGTGAATATGAAGATATATAAAGAAAACTTTGATGAACTGGCTCCATACTTAATTAATTTAATAAACAGTTCGTTGGAAAATGGAAATGTACCTGAAATATTAAAGACTGCTGAAATAGTCCCTATACGAAAAGTAAACAATACAAAGAAGGCAGAAGAATTTAGACCAATAAACATGCTGTCAGCAATCGAAAAAGTCTTAGAACGGGTTGTGTATGTACAGTTAAATGAATTTTGTGAGAGAAACAACGTATTATCTGACTATCAGTCAGGTTTCAGAAAGGGATATAATTGTGAGAGTGCACTGCAGTTTATTCTAAATGAGTGGAGATCAGCCATTGATGTTGGAAAAGTGGTAGTAAGCATTTTTTTGGACTTCAAACGTGCCTTCGAAACTATTGATAAAGGGATGTTAAAAAGAAAACTTGAAGCATATGGCATACGTGGAAAAGTTCTAAGATGGATCTGTAGCTATCTGGAACATAGAAAACAGAAAGTGAGATGCGGTGAAGTTCTATCAGATAGTTTAGAAGTCGAGACTGGTGTACCTCAGGGAAGTATTCTTGGACCGCTGCTGTTTGCCTTATATATAAATGATATAGTGTCAACAATACAAGAAGGCAGAATTCATCTTTTCGCTGATGATACAAATATTTATATATGGGGTGAAAACCCAAAAGATATTGTGGAGAATATAAATAAAACATTAAAGATAGTGTGGGAATGGGTGGCATTTAATAAATTAAAGCTTAATACAAGGAAAACGAAGGCAATGATTATTGGAAGTGACAAGGCTCGAAGACTTTTCCTTGAGCAAGGCCTAAAAATTACTGTTGGTGATGAAGAACTGGAAATAGTTAATCAAATTAAATACCTGGGAGTCATAGTGGATTCTAAATTAAATTTTAAGGAGCATCTTGATTATATTTGTAAGAAGATGTCTAAGAAGATTGGGGTTTTGAAACGGGTAGGGGTAAATTTAACAATGGAAACCAAGAGAATAGTATACAATACAATCATCTTACCACATATGACTTTCGCGAGCAGTATCTTATATCTGGGACAACAGGGTGATGTTGCGAGATTACAGTTGCTTCAAAACAGGGCCATGAGGATAATACTAAAGTGCAATAGATACGCGAGAATTAATGACATGCTTCGTGCGCTTAATTGGTTAAACGTAAGTCGGTACATAGAATATCAGACCATGGTATTTATCCATAAAATCAAATTGGGTATTATGCCGAAGCATATGAGTGACTGTGTGTCCAAATTTGTAGAAAACCATAATTATGACACAAGGGGTAAAGGCAATTTTGTTTTAAGTACAGTGCAAACTCGAATAGGGAAGAATTCTATTTTTCACAAAGGCATATTAGTTTATAATGGTCTGGATGAAAGTTTAAAAACTCTCCAGCTTGCTTGCTTTAAAAAGCAACTGAAGAAAACATATCTTGAAGTAAAAGACTGATAGGCTACAATGTATTATTTTTTGTGTTTCTTATATGTTTATATTAATTTTAATATAAGTTTTTATTAGTTTCTAGATCTTTTTGTGTTGTTTTAATTTAAGTTTTTCTTTTGTTTGTTGTGTTACTTATCTGTAGTTTTGTTAATTTCTTTTGTATTATGTATGTATAGCATTTCTTTGCTAAATAAACGTTATTATTATTATTATTATTATTAGCTTAACAAACTTTGACCATCGATAACGCTTCAACCAAGCAACTTTGTATATATTTATATATGTAAATATTTTCGGTTCAATAAACGTATTTTGGTGTCAGGAAACTGTAGTAGCGTGTTGCCCCAACCCTTTAGAGACACTCTGTATATCTAATGGAACCACAGAATGAATGAAACCCGTTTTGAAAGCGGATTGGTTGAAAAATGAGTATGAAATTTGTCTTTTAGAACCCGTCTTTTAAGTTTATGCATATTATAAAATTTTAATCAAGTTTTACTAATAAAAGATGCTCAGAATTGCCCAAAAAGCAAAAATACAAAGAGTGATCAAATTTTAATAAATCTGAAATTTTATTTCAAAAACTAAAACTGAAACGCTAAGACCCATTAAAACGTACAGGTTTTTTGAAACAAAACTTTTTAATTTTTTAAATTTGATCAAACTTTCTTGCAATTTATAGTTATCTTTGAAGTGAACCACTTCTAGTAAAATTAATTTGTGTTTGCTTCTTTCTTTTTAATATGTTCTAATAGGTGTATACAGTCAAATTTATTGATCTCCTACATAGATAAGAAAATACTTGCGAATGCAAAAGTTGTAATATTTTGGATACGCCGTCAGAATTTGGATTTCACGAACAACTCAACAGTTCAACAAGAAAATTGTTTTTTTAGAGGAATGTGCGATTATGGCCTACAAAAGTGTAAGTGAATTTGTGTGTTTACACGCCGGAAACTCTACGCCCTGGTATTCTAGAAAGCTGTGTAGCTCGATCCTCGATGGGGGCTGACGGCTGAATATAGAGTGCTCGACTTACAGGTTTCCAATTTGGTATACAACTTCAAAGTTTTCAAGAAAATGCCAATAACTGAACTGATTTTAATTGTTTATTCAAAAACCAACAAAACATTTTACTAACTGGTTATTGAAATCAAAGGAATTGTTCAAAGTGTCCACCATTTTCTCTGATGCAAAAATAATAACATCTTTGACGAAAGTTGTATACCACTCTTTCAATCATCTCAAGATCTCCCCTGATATTGTTACAATTATTTACAATACGATTCCAAAGTTCTTCTTCCGTTTCAACCGATGAAAATACACTTTGCACCTCAAAGAAAGAAATCACTCGGATTGAAGTCCGGGGACCTAGGTGGCCAGTTTTGGGGATAGTCATTTCCTCGTCCTATCCATTTCTTAGGGATTTGTCGATTTAAATGATTTCTAACATTGACACTAAAATATGGAGGGGCTCCGTCATGCATGTACTACATTTCATGTCCAAGAAGTAACGGCAAATCTTCAATGAAATCTGGAAAAGTATTTACAAGGAATTCTAAATAATTTTCGTCATTCAAGCGATTTGATAAACTGACCAATCAAGAAACGGTCAACAAATCCTGCCCAAACATTTATTCGATATTCATGTTGAAAATGTTGAGGTGCTATTGCATGAGGATCACAATAAATATGTTCATTGTGAACATTATTTTTTATATCTCTTCTTGTAAAACTAGCTTCATCCGTAAAAACAATCTTCTTGTGAAAATTAATGTCCTGATTGAGGATAAATCGACAAAATGTCGTGCGGCAAAAGTTCTTGCAGTTGTTGCACATTGTATGGATGAAGAAGCTGTTGGTGTCTTATAATCCTATTTATTGATGTTCTGGACAGACCCGTTTGGCGAGCTACATTTCTAGTGTTTATTTCTGGCTGATCTTCGGTTATGTCCAAAATAATTTCTTCATCTTGTTAGAGTAATTAATTTAGGACATCCTTGGCGGTTATTTGTTTTCAAAACTCCCGATTCTCTTAATCGTCTTCCGACATGTTTGTCGATTTGTTATAATTCGATTAGGATGATATTCTTCGGCACTTCTCCTACAGTTTCCTTCACAGAAACCTAACACCGAGAGCATGTCAACTTGCTCATTAAATGTAAATTTTTGAACCATTTTAAATTATTACATACCTACTTAAACAATTAAGTCGTTTCACAGTTTAATAATTATTATTAATTGTCACATGAGAAAATCTAAAAAAGTCATAGCCGGCTATTTAATTTTTGATTACTTCTTGAACAAAATTATTCAAATCTTACCCATGTTAGCCGCATTTGTTTCAGAAAGCATTGATTTTAATGAAAATCACCTAGAGTAAAAAACATCAAAACAAAATTCTATGAAATGAAACTTTTACAGATAAATTAAAAGATAAAATTATTCTGCGAAATTTTAGGGGTGACCCACCTGTGTACTTCAAATATCTTAATATCAATAAATTGAGGCTTGCAATGTGCCTAAGTTGTGCGCCAAATTGGAAACCTATAAGTCAGGCACTTTCCAAGATATCATTTTTTTCCTAAATTCTAGCGTATACTTTTGAGGGGTATATCTCCTCAGGGGTAACAAACTAAAGTAATATTTTTTTAAATGGAAACCCCCAATTTTTTACATATTCACGTTCCCCACAAAATTTCATGGAAAACGGTATACCACATTATAGGGTTTCCAGCAGGAAATATAAAATAAGATATTGCCATTTTAGTGTCAATGTGGACCCAACTTTGTGCCACTAGTGACGCCTACTTACCGAAGCTATCTAACATTTCTTTATCGAACTAGATTCACAGACTATTCCATTTGCAAATTCTGTTAATACTTTTGCCACAGTACTTTATATTATACAGGTGGTCAACATACGCATAATTGAATTTTTCTCAAGAATTTCAAATGGAACACCCTGCATATTAATTGCACATTTGATAGTCAGTTTTCTAAGCTTTTAATTGATGCCGACATTGCCAGGTCTGCGACTGACAGTTTCCTCAGAAATTAAGATTGAAACTTAAAAATTCCCAATTTAAACGTTATTTTTTACAATTTCCACATTTAACTTAAATTCGGTCATTTAAATTTCGGGCAAAACAATAATATTCAATATCATCATCATAAGGTTCTCAGTCCGAAGACTGGTTGGACGCGTACCTCCATTCTTTTCTATCCTGAGCTAACCTACGCATTTCCCTAAAAGTAGAACATCCTACATCCCTAACTATTTGAGAGCAGTAGTCTAATCTAGGCCTACCCCTACCTCTTTTTATTCCTATCTCTGACTCTAGTATGTCACGAACTATTCCTTCGTGTCTTAGAAGGTGTCCTACCATCCTATCTCTCCTACTCTTTATTGTTTTCCATACCTTTCGCTTTTCCCCAACTCTTTCTAATACTTCCCTATTGCTAACCTTATCTATCCACGGTATCTTCATCATGCGTCTGTAGCACCACATTTCAAACGCTTCTACTCTTTTTCTATCCGCTTCTCCTATTGTCCAAGTTTCGCACCCGTATAATGCCGTACTCCATACATACGACGTTAAGAGTCTCTTCCTAGTCTCTATATTAACCGTTCTCGAGCATAACAGTTGTTTCTTTTTGTTAAACGCAACTCGGCCCTGCGCCATTCTTTGTTTTATATCTTTAGTGCTCCTACCGTCTTGAGTTATTTTACTTCCTAAGTAGCAGAAATCCGCGACCTCCTCTATCTTCTCATTTCCAATTTGTATTTCCATTTTAGTTCTATTTTCACATCCCCTACATACCAAAATTTTAGTTTTCTTTTTATTGATTTTCATGCCGAAGCCCTGTGTCAAAACTGCTTCCATTTCATTCAAAGCCGCTCCTAATTCTTCTTTGCTAGATGCTAACACTGCTATATCATCCGCAAATCTGAGCATGTTAATAGTTTGGCCCTGTACATTGATCCCTGAGGCTGTTCTTTCCTTAACAATATTAATCGCATCTTCGATATATAAGTTGAAAACTAGAGGTGACAATGCACATCCCTGTCTCACTCCCTTCCGGATATCTACTTCCCTTTGTTCCTGCTCACATTCTATAACTGCCTTTTGCTCTTTGTAGAGATTATATATTATTCTTCTGTCCCTGTATTTCATCCCTACCTTTCTCAGCACTTCGAACATCTTCCCCCATTTTACGTTGTCGAAGGCTTTTTCTAAATCTACAAATCCTATATAGACGCTCTTTCTCTTTTCTATCGTTTTTTCTATAATTACTCGTAAAGCTAGAATGGCCTCGCGCGTTCCTCTATTTCGTCTAAATCCGAACTGATCTTCTCCTAATATTTCTTCCGCCTTTTTCTCCATCCTTCTTTGCACAATTCTAGTTAAAATTTTTGACGCATGGGAAGTTAAACTGATAGTTCTAAAATTTTCGCATCTATCCGCGCCTTTTCTTTTTGGCAAAGCTACTATGATGTTCCTTTTGTAATCTTCTGGAATCTCGCCTGTCAGGTATATACGACTAACTAATTTAAATAAACGATCTATTACCTCTTGACCTGCGCACTTTAAGATTTCTGCCTGCAAGCCATCTATACCTGGTGCTTTATTATTCCTTAAACTTTTCAATAATGTGCCCGAAAATGTGCAAAATTATATGTGGTTTCAACTGGACGGCGCTCCAGCACATTTTCAAATTAGACTTCGGCAATAATTGTTAAATGAACTTTTTCGTAATAAATGGATTGGTCGTGCTTCCGCGGTACCCTGGCCTGCACGATCATCTGACGTTACCCCCACTCGACTTTTTCCTGTGGGGTTATGTGGAAGACAAAGTACACGTTCAATCACCAACAACCCGTGAAAATTCGCAAGAACGGATGGCAAGCATTTGCAACAATCACGCCGCAAATGCTGGAAAATATTAGAGGCGGTAGCAAATAGAGCTCGAAAATGTATTGAACAACATGGAAAACATTCTGAGCATCTGCTGGCTTAATGGATTTTCTCTATTTTCTGTATTTTCTTATTTAATTTTAATTTAGGTATTAACTTCATTTCGATAAACTTGTTCTCACTGTATAGTCTTTTGTTTAAATTACAATTCCCACTAATGATGAAAGCCAAATTTATCTCATTAATAATTTCTACTGATTTTAAAATATTTATCTGTCCTGACTTCCGCAAAAACACCAAATTTGAGAAGAAGAAATTGAAAACACAAAACAAAAGTACGTAACTAAATTGATTTAGAAAGTGAGTGGCTCAAATTTAAGCTTTCTTGGTTCTGGAAGATATTGCGATTTCAAGCTATTTTTATTCTTTTTGGTATATTTTATCACAATAATACTAACTTTCGGTAATATAAGAATACTTGAAAGCGACCCGTTTTAGGCAAACGCGGGTACACTTAATAAAAATGAAACCGAGTTTACTTTCAAGAAGTAATTTGAATTTTTTCCATTGGCTTAGTTTTGTACAGAAACCAAATTTAAACATTTTTTTGTTTTTGGGTGAAAAAATAGGGGAAATCCGAACAAGATGCTATAAAACAACAGTGAAATTGGAAATTTTTAAGTTTCAATCTTAATTTCTGTAGAAACTGTCAGTCGCAGACCTGGCAAAGCCTGCATTAATTAAAAGCTTAGTAAACTGGCTATTAAATGTGCAATTAATATATAGTGTGTTCAATTTGAAATTCTTGAGAAAAATTTAATTATGCGTATGTTGACCACCCTGCATACTACAAAGTACTGTGGCAAAGGTATTATCAGAATTTGCGAATAGAATAGTCTGTGAATCTAGTTCGATAAAGAAATCTTAGATAGCTTCGGTATGTAGGCGTCAGTAGTTCCACAAAGATGGGTCTACATTGAAACTAAAATGTCAATATCTTAACATCCCTTGCTGGAAAGTTCATAATATGGTATATCGTTTTCCATGAAATTTTGTGGGAAACGTGAATATGTAAAACATATTGGGGGTTTCCATTTAAAAAAATATAATTTCGGTTTGTTACGCAAAATGTGAAGATCCTGTATACACCAAAATTTCATTTTGATCCCTTGAATGGTTCAAGAGATATAGGCCGTCGTCGCACTAATGGAACACCTGTATACTATGTACTGCTATAAAGGACCCTAGTGATGAAGCCTTAAAACGGTTATATTCAAGTAGTAGTAGTTTATTATGCACATAAATGTCGCTGATACAAAGTTACTTTCACTGATCAAGATGCATGGTAGCAGGACGAAGAATGAATATAGATGTAGTATTCCGTAATACCACTGAACGGATTTTCACGATAAAACGTGCCAAACATTTTTTCTTGTTTCAAGAGTACAACGTTCTTGACAGCACCATAGAAGGTTACCGGTAATAAAGTGTCTGCATAAGTCTGTTGAAAGACTCTGGTGTCTGCCAGATTTTTTCGCATAGATATACAAGGCATTACATAAGCAGAAGATAGTAGAGATTTCATTGTGTAAATTCAAGGATTGCTTAGGATTTGAGTTCCACTTTTTAAGTAGGTATAGTTTACAAATGGGATGTTCAGTGACACGTCATAGCTGAGTTTAGAAGGAAAATTTATGTTTGTTGAATTGCAACTTGAAAAACTGAATCATAATGACACTCATTTGATGATAAAGATAGACGTTGTTTACTTGTAATTCTTAAAACTGTCATTTCTCACTATTTAAGGGTGGTGTTGTGATTGAAAACCACATACTCTTGCTAAAGGATGCGTAGATCATTCTGTACGAAGCAAGTTGCAAGCGTATTGGAACATATTAGAAAAAGAACAAATAAACAGTTTAAAACCTTCTTTAGATTTAGTTAATCGTTCCAAAAACGATTCACCCAAAAATGCGAGAAATCTTGAATAAAGGGGTTGTTACCATTAAATTTATTAAACTAGAAGCGATCTGGGTAGCGTGCGTACTTACTATCCACTTCATCGTGTACACTGGAAGATACCGATCACTTACAAGGGAAATATGAACAACTAAATCGTTTACAACAAGTACAATTCTTTATACTTCATCCCCCCACTTGAAGATAAAGCTTTTCGCTAATATATTAGTCCTGCAATGTCGTTCAGGGATATCAGATAACGGAAACCAAATCACTTTCTCTGCAAGTGTACATTGTCTAGGATGTTAAATAACTAGCTACAAAATACGTTAATCGCAGAAATGCTTTGATGGTTGTTTTCAGCAAAACCATAATTAAAAAAATGTACATTAAAATACAACAATGCCCAACAATTATTAACAAAAATGATCTTCCGATCTGATGAGGTGACACTGAACTGGTAAGATCGAGGGACAAGTTAAGTGTGAATCATCTGGATGAACGACAGTAGAGTGTACCAAAGCGCCAGTACAGATATTGAAATAATTTTTCGTCATTCTAGTTAAATTCGAGTTTTAAAACTCAAAGACCTCAAAGAAGACTGAATCTGACTCGTAAACTGCTAAGAAAAAAGAACTCGAAAAGAGACACACGACGTGAGTTGAACCAAAAAGCACTTACTTGTGGAATGTGGATTTCTTCATACTTTCTGGAGATTCGTTGAGGAGTTCCTAGAATTGCATGAGAAATGTCAATGATTTCTAAGGTTTCCAGAGTATTTCCTGATGTTCATTTTTGGAACGGGCAATTCCACGTGCTTTTTTGTCTAAACAGCATTAATGCTATTGGCATTTGTTTGATTCCCCTAGCTTGCTTTAGTAGAAACTTGACATTCTTGCGTGATGATGGCCGAGGCGTTGGTGTAAATGGTTTTCCTGCAGGCCCAATGATCTGATCTTTAAATGAAAACGACTAGAAAATGCCAGTTTCCATCAACTTCAACTTTCTCGGCGAAATGAATATTAGGATAATGACTATTGAGATAGTCTATTAATCGTTTATGGTGGCGCGACCATGTGACGAAAATACCATTTTGTTTGGGAATCGCTGCTATTAGGTTGGTACATACTGTAACCAAATGCTCAAAATTGACCCTGTTGTATACAATACTATTGCGCGTCTTGTCTGACTCGAAATTTTGAGTTTCTGGTGATCCTAGATATTATACCAAATTTTCCATAAATTCCCGAAAATAAGAATCCATTGGAATTAGGTCAGGGTTACGTGGGGACCATTGAATCGTCTGATCCATCTTCCTGGAAATTAACTTGTATTAGATACTGGCAGGGGCTCCATCATGCATAAAAAACATTTTAATAATGGTACATTACTATTATTATCAAGAGAAAAGGAAGAAAATAACAAAAGAAAAAATTAAAAGCTATAAATTGAAAGACAATGAAATTAAAAAGTTATACCAAGAAAATATAGAGAAACGATTTGAACAGGAGGAACATAGAGATGCAGGAATTGAAGAAACATGAAGGAGATTTAAAGGAAATATACTTGGAGCAGCTAGGGAATCTTGTGGAATTACGAAGGGTACAAACTTACTTGCAAAGAAGAGTAAATGGTTGACACAAGATATGCAACAAAAAGTTAAAGATAAGAAGCATAATTGGAAAGATATCTACAAACTAGAACATTATGAAGCTTACAACGAATATAAAGCTGCCATCAGGTCAATGGTAAAACAGACAATTAAATGTAGAAAACAACAAACATGGGAAGAATTCGGACATAAAATGAGGGAAAACTATCATGAGAACCAGAAACTATTCCACTGTACACTGAAACAACTAAGACAAAAAAATCACCAAGAAGGAAGAAAAGGAGATAATGGAAAGGTGGAGAAAATATTTCGAAGAGTTGACAGAAACAAACAGGGACAAAGATATATATGAAGAAAACGATAAAATAGATAAAGAAATAAACGAGAGAATAGGGGAGGCTGGAAGAATCTATAATATGTTGCGAACGACATTTCTAGGAAAAAGAGACTTATAAAACGATAAAGACACGGGTTTATAAAAAAAGTAGTAAGACAGTAGTGGACAGTCTCAGAGAAAGATAAAAGTAAAATTACAAATACAGAAATGAGATTTCTAAGAAAAATAGAGGGAATTACAAGAAAAGACAGAATAAGAAACTCGGTAGTTATGGACCGGCTGGACATGAAACCAATTGCAAAAGCAATAGAGGAGAGACAACTTGGATGGCTGGGACACCTCCATAGAATGAATAAAGACAGGGTTGCAAAACAAACGTATGACGTTAGATAGCAGGGAAAAATAAAGTAGGACGCCCAAGACTGAAGTGGGAAGAACAAGTGCGCCACACAACAGAAAAGAGGGGAATCATTTGGGGCGAAGCTAGGCAGACAGCCCAAGACAGGAAGATTTGGAAAGGGTTGATATGTGAAGGAATGTAAAACGTATCATGTAGTTTGTTATCGCCCAACACCCAACGGTACAAGGGTGTTTAGATTAAATAAAATAAAATAATGATACATTTTCCAGAGGATCTTCTGAACCATTCTAAAGGAAATCATGAATACGAATTAAAGACCCATTAATTAATCCACCCCACCCCAAACCAAACCAAAATTTTTATTGGAAACTGGACCTTCTTATTGCATGAGATTTACTGCAGACCACTTCATTTTCTTGGAGAACCCATTGGCAAAAAGCGAACTCTTCATATGCGGTCCTCTGGAGTCAAGCTTGTACCATTTGAAAGTGATAAGGGTGCTGTAAATGCTCGCTGATGTCGTAAAACACGGCTTCTTCTACTCTACCAACAACAGTTTGGTACGGTATGGTTAAAAATTATCACTTATTAACATAAAATGGTATCATTTATTCGTTTGCATAAGTAAATGTAGCAATGAACTGTATTCAAATTGCTTTATCTAGTTGACTCATGAATGCTTAATTTTTTTGCAAAATTCAAGGATTTTCTTCTTAAAAATTGGCGACCTACACATATATTGAGTAGGTGAAACGTTCACAGTTACCTGCGCCATTACGCGATATTTCATAATTATTATTGCACCTGTCATTGCCTACATTATGTATAAGGAAAACTATCACATGATTTCATTTAAATCTATTTTGGTTGGTATTATACATTAACTTGGTCAGAGTCGAGGATTTCGAAGTAAAAATTATAAATATAAACATACTTAAACTATTCTAGGAATAAGCGTATTTCCGCAGAAGTGAGAAACCGAAATTCTGAGACTCATTCTGGAATGTTATCGCTTCATTCTGAAAGTCAATATCCTGGACAGAGTCACGTGTAAATGAGTTAAAAAGTAAAGTAATATTATAAGTGTCAGTAATTGAATTTTTCTATTTCGAACACAAGTTCTTATTATTGCTGGCTACCTTGAAATATTTTCGAGCACTTTTCCTTTACTTATTACATTTTCTATATTACTTATGTTGAAAAAAATCTGTCACACCTTTATTTTATTGGATTGCAGGTAAACTGAGTATAAGTAAACTACTGATATACTAATTTCGTGTAAAAAACCTTTTTGAGTGGTTTTAAGAAACAACTTGCTATGTACACTTTTCGTGGATGATACGCGGTCTGGGCAAGCTTTACACCTACATCAAAAAATGTACCTACTCTGAAATCCTCAAAGCACTCGACTTTATTTTAAGAATTTTGTTCTAAAAATATTTTTATTTACCAAGAACAGGAGAGCCATATCGATAGATATTAACTGCTATTATCTTGATAGAATTGAATGGAAAATTTAAGGCGGAGATTTTGAATCATTATTTTCGTGCCTTTCTCGGAATGTTGCGTAAGTCAATTGGCTTCGCATTAAAGTCTAAGTTCCGATTAAAATTAAAATTCTTTTAGCGAAACAGGAAACAGAGCAAGCCGGTTTAGTATTCTACAAATGACACATGGCGTTCACGTCAAATAACAGCATACTAATTATAACAACATAAGAAATTGCTCTACTATAAAACAAAGTTGAAAAGTGCCTCATCTCAATTGGTACAGGTTAGAGCCGTTTGCTCGTTTCTGCGTAAGGGAAGGTAATTAAAATCTGATAATTTGTACACAGTATGCCCCACATGGGCAACTTGTTTATTAACGTAGAAAAAATGTCCGCCAAGTTGAAGTTATTTAGAAAAACTTGAATAGGACTTTTCATTATAAAAAAATGCTAAGGCGCATGCGCGAACGCGCCATGACAATTTCGGACGAATGTCAAAGTCTTGTATCAATATCCCCTAGAGGGGTAGGCGGTATTGCTTGTTTGAAAGTGTTTATTAATTCTTTGGTAAAATTTTACTGCAAACGTGCAAAATTAGTAATAGTTCGGAACTAAAACACTATGGAGCATCCAAGCATTGTGCTTTTGGTGACTGCCAAGGTGATACCAGTGCGGGAAGGCCAAGCTATCGCTTGGGATTACGATTTTATCCATTTCCTAAACCCTGCCTAATACTGGGAAAAATTGAAGTTAATAACTAGGTTGGTGACCATGTGAGGAAGTGAGGATTATATGATGTTGCTTGCATAAAAATGTGTAAGAGGCAAGATTCGAAATGGAAAAGTTCCAGGTTTTATGTCATTATTTGTTAGGTCTTTAAAATAAGAATTACTTGTAGTTACATACATACATTTCAGAAAAATACGCACCTGTACCTATATTAGATCCTTTATCTCCATTTTCTTTTAAAAAATTGATTAATTTTCAGGGCTATATTAAAAACCTACATGATTGAAGTATCTTGGTTAACATTTCCGTATTTCAAGCAAGAGCCAGGAGCCAGGCATGTCTTCGCGATTCAGCCTCACAATTTTACGAGGGATATCACTTGGAACTAACATTTGTAATAATATTCCGTCTTTCAAACACCCTCCTTATTTGGTATTCTACTATTTACTTACGAATATTCCACACGAAGTTTATAACGCCTGACAGCTGACAGTGACACTCGTCCGAAAATCTAAGAACAGCTGATTGTCAGCACATGCGCATTAACGAACACAGAACGAAATGAAAAGATCTATTCCACGTTTTTAATTCGTCCAATTTCATTTTATTTATTCATATTCTATCAATACATAATAAAAAATTGACATTAATTTGAATATTATTTGACATATTATATATATAATATAATTATAATATAATATAATTATATATATATTATGAAAAAATCAAAATTACCTACTTACCTACGTAAATAATTTAAATTTACAATAATTTAAAAAATTAGATTGTATTAAATCAATTTGTTCATTAAGCAAGTTATATTTTTTATCAAGTTTACGTTTATAAATTTCTATAGATTCAAAATATCTAATTGATAACCTTTTTCCAATGATGTGTACAATAATTTAGTTTATTCAAGAACATTAAATTTGTGATTAATTCCAAAAAAATTGTTTGCAAATTTATTTTGAATCGTTATTTCTCAACCGAAATGATCTTAAATGTTCATTATATCTTATATATGAATAGGCCTACCAGTTTGACCAGTATAAATTAATATACTGTTACAATCAGAACATTTTATTTGATATACAGGATGTCAACGAGAGCATGTAACATCCCGCCATTTCCTTACTTTTTCAAATACACTTTTGCAATTCTGTGTTAGTATTATACTCCGAAAACTCCATATTTTTGTCAACTTTGACATATCTAATTACTTCCGGTTCAGCCGGAAGTGATACCTATCAACATTATTATGTTAAATAGCAATATATAATTTTTTTAGATAGCTCGATAGGTCTTTTTATTCTCTTGACAACCATTTATCATACATACCCAAAAACTTTATATTTTTGATGTTAGAGGGCGTTAAACGAAAAAGTCACGTTGGCTGTGAATTTGACTATATGAGCCTAATTTTAAACCTTTTAATGAATTCAACTATTAACTCTAACAGACTGTTTTAATGATCATGGAAAGATTTTTGAATTTGAAACATTACATCTTTTATTTTTTTTTAAAATAAGTTTAACATAGTAGTTTTAAGTGTTTTGAAAAATGGAATTTAAACTACTAATTGAAAATTGAATTGCACTTTTTATCCACTACTTTTGAGGACAATAAACTGAAGTTCGAGAAATAAGAAAAATATTAGCACTTTGCTATTTAAGATTTCACGAAAAACTCGATTTCAAAAACGAATATTTGCATAATAAACGATATAAGGGAAGCTGGTATCATTAACGCAGTAGCCATGACAAAACAAAAGTTGCATTAATTTGACAGTTCTGCACTGTAAACCACTACAATAAAAGCAAGATATTGTTGAGAAATTGTTACAAAAGTAAGAGTAAAATGGCGTATACCAGAGACGAAAAAGTTGACATGTTATTAATATACGGAGAATGCAGAAGAAATACTCGAGCAACTAACGCGTTTAACGCTCAACAGCACTCTAACAGACGCGTACCACCAAACAATTATTTTTTTAGATTGGAAGAGCAGTTCAGAAGGGAACCTAACATCATATTATTGTAAGTGAGGAAGCCGAAATTAATGTTTTGGCTTACGTTGGCTTTATTCCATCGTCTTCCGCACTTGACATTGGCAACAATGGGGCGTCAGCCACGAATCGGCACGCAAAATTTTAAAAAAGCACGGATTCAAATCGTACAAGTATTAGATACACCAACACCTTTATGAAAATGATTATGGAAGAAGACTCGAGTATTGCAATTGGTTTTTCAATAATCATCTTCAAAAAAACTATTGTCATCGGGGTGTTTAATAGAAATAACACAAGATATTGGGGGTACTCAAAACCCCAGATTAGTACGGCAAGCTGGATTCCAAGAGCGATTCGGATTTAATGTGTGGTTGGGAATAATAGGAAACAGAATCATTAGTAGAGTCAACGTGAAAGTTTATCTTGATGTTCGCTGTACATTGAAAGGTAAAAATGTATCGAGTACGTTTTCGGATGCTATTTGGGGTGTATAACGACCCCCTAAATTCGTCTGGCGATATCGATGTCCAACACACCCCCAGGGGGTAAAAACTGAAAAAACGAGGAATTTAGAATATTTAATTTGCTATCCTGCAGTAAAAAACTTTTTCTGTTCAGTCAAGTAATAAGGGAGTAATAACTAATTTCCGTCCAAAGTTTAACATTAGACGAACGGAAGAATATTTACTAAAATCGCTTGTAGCTCCATTATTATTCGTGTTTCGATTTCTGACAAAATTGAGAAATGCCTATATCGCGATAACTTTTTAACGACACAAGATATCGAAAAAATTCAAAAAGTAAATGTTGTAGTCTGATGCTTTTGCAAGGCAAGGGTTTTTGAAAATTTGAAATCTAACAATAAATAAGGAAGATATTGCCAATTTACTTCAGGGATGTAAAAGCCACCGCCGCGAAGCGCGCACTCTGTCTCTACTTTCGCCCGTTTCGCATCTCATTCTGACGGACTCCACCGTGCCCCACCATGGCCCGCAAGCCTCGTAGTATCGTACTCGCCCATACCCGGCGTCTGCATTGCTTGTATTGGGGAATGGTGATTAATTAATTATCAATTCATTTCGTGCTATTTTCATTTTCGTGAATTTGGCATCTTCAAGTGTTACAACAGACGATGAACTATTACATAAATTTAAGCTAAAAACAAAACAATTAAGGCGTGATGATAACAAATGAGCAATATGCAAAAAAGGCAGAAAACTGGAGGAATCTACTCTAAAAACTATGAAAACCATTAAAAGATCGGTGAAAATGAGACTTGATGTGCAAACTTACAATAAAGACCTGAGAGTGCTTAGTGATAAAATAAATAATTCGTTAAGTTAAGGTGCGGCACAGGAACTGTTACTCCTCGTTTACAAGCCTGAAAAACATTTTCACGGCAATGAAATTAAAAGCACAAAGTAGCCAATGTATAGGAAATAAAGATGTAGGTAACCGAATCAACGACAGACAGAAAGCCAAAAAATTGCGATTCCACAAGCCGAATGTTAATATTAATTTATGTGTTTCCTGTAAAAAATTGAAGAAGGGTAAATCTTTGAGCCAGGTGTCGACAACGAATTTCAGTAATAAACGTTAATTATAACCTTTTTAAAAAATTAACACCTTAAATTTAATTGCTGCTGAAGTCAAATTCCATAGTAATTGTTTCGCGGTAGAGTGGAAAATATATAGTAGCAAATCTGAATCTAAGGTAGCTTCAGTGGATGACAGTGCAACTCAAAACGATAAAGGGAGTGAGACCTCGCAAAAATTGTTGGGGAAATAAAGGAAGAGGACCTACTTATATAATTCCGCTGCAGTTTACGACCGATATACGCTAATTCGTTAGCTTGAATCCGGAGTATTTCCTGAGGAAATTGAAAATGATTATGTCGTTTTTGTCAAATCTTATAAAAGTAATGAAGCTACTGTACAAAGAATTACAAAATATGTAATATTTATAACGAAGTTGAAATGCTTAAAGAATCAGCGGAATTCTATTATATACTTTTCCTTTGGATATGCCTTGCTTTATTTCCCCAACAGTTTTTTGCCAGGTCTCAGGCCCTTTATCGTTTGACTTGCACAGTCATCCATAGAAGCTAATTTAGATTCAGATTTGCTACTATATTTTTCCACTCTACCGCGAAACAATTACTAGATATGGTATTTGACTTCAGCAGCGATTAAATCTAATGTGTTACTTTTTTAAAAAGGCTATAATTAACGGTAGCTATGTCGAGAAGTTTATTACTGAAATTCGTTGTCGACACCTGGCTCACAGATTTACCCTTCTTCAATTTTTGGCAGGAAACACATAAATTGATATTAAAATTCGGCTTATGGTATCGCAATTTATTGGCTTTATGTCTGTCATTGTTTCGGTTACCTACCTACATCTTTATTTCCTATACTCTTTGCTTTTAATTTTTCATTGCCGTGGAAATGTTTTTCACGCTTGTAAACGAGGAGTAACAGTTCCTGTGCCGCACCTTAACTAAACGAATGATTTATTTTATCACTGAGCACTCTCAGGTCTTTATTGTAAGTTTGCACATCAAGTCGCATTTTCACCGATCTTTTAATGGTTTTCATAGTTTTTAGAGTAGATTCCTCCAGTTTTCCGCCTTTTTTTGCATATTGCTCATTTCTTATCATCACGCCTTAATTGTTTTGTTTTTAGCTTAAATTTATGTAATAGTTCATCGTCTGTTGTAACACTTGAAGATGCCAAATTCACGAAAATGAAAATAGCACGAAATTAATTGATAATTAATTAATCACCATTCCCCAACCCAAGCAATGCAGACGCCGGGTATGGGCGAGTAAGATACTACGAGGCTTGCAGGCCATGGTGGGGCACGGAGGAGTCCGTCAGAATGAGATGGGAAACGGGCGAAAGTAGAGACAGAGTGCGCGCTTCGCGGCGGCGGCTTTTACATCCCTGGAGTAAATTGGCAATATCTTCCTTATTTATTGTTAGATTTCAAATTTTCAAAAACCCTTGCCTTGCAAAAGCATCAGACTACAACATTTACTTTTTGAATTTTTTCGATATCTTGTGTCGTTAAAAAGTTATCGCGGTGTAGGCATTTCTCAATTTTGTCAGAAATCGAAACACGAATAATAATGGAGCTACAAGCGATTTTAGTAAATATTCTTCTGTTCGTCTAATGTTAAACTTTGGACGGAAATTAGTTATTACTCCCTTATTACTTGACGGAACAGAAAAACTTTTTTACTGCTGGATAGCAAATTAAATATTCTAAATTCCTCGTTTTTTCAGTTTTTAGCCCCTGGGGATGTGTTGGACATCGATATCGCCAGACGAATTTAGGGGGTCGTTATACACCCCAAATAGCATCCGAAAACGTACTCGATACATTTTTACCTTTCAATGTACAGCGAACATGATTTCTAGACGAGTTTTTCAAGCGCGCGAACTCTACTACATCTGCCACATTACTTTTGAAGGTGGTTTGAATGGTGAACGCTATTTAGAAAATCTGCCTCTGGCTCATGAAGGGCATATCATTTTCCAACAAGATGGTGCCCCCCCCCATACAACTCAAGACAAGTTATAAACTACTTGAACCGTAGATTTCCTCAGCAATGGATTGGTACAAATGGGACAGTTAGGTGGCCTGCTAGGTCACCTGACCTAACTCTTTTAGATTTTCTTTCTGGGGTTATCTTAAAAATAAACTCTACGCAACTCCTACAACGACCAGAGAAGATTTAGAAAATCGAGTAAGAATCGTAATGCATCATTCCACTCCAGTTAAATGCTGTACTGAGAGAAACATTAGAAAGGACAGTGTTGTATAGAAATCGTGGCGGCCAGCATTTTGAACAATTATTTGCCTAAACAGTAAATTTTAGTGGACACTAAAAAATACGTGCATCTTCTTGTTGTCCTTCTTTTTCCTTTTCAAATAATTATGTAACCGTAGGAGTCTATAGATTTAACTTTAGGTATCTTAAAAATTTCGAATAAGTATTCTTTTTTGAAACCAAGTTTTTCCTGAAATTCTAAATAGCAAGGCGCTAATATTTTTCTTATTTTTCGAACTTCAGTTTATTGTCCTCACAATTAGTGCATAAAAAGTGCAATTCAATTATCAATTAGTAATTCAAATTCCATTTTTAAGACAACTAAGTTAAACTTATTAAAAAAAAAATAAAGGATGTAATGCTTCAAATTCAAAAATCTTTCCATTAGAGTTAATAATAGAATTCATTAAAACGTTTAAAATTATGCCCATATCGTCAAATTCACAGCCAACATGACTTTCCATTTAACGCCCTCTAACGTCAAAAGTATAAAGTTTTTGGGTATGTATTATACATGGTTGTCAAGAGAATAAAAAGACCTATCGAGCTATCTAAAAAAATGATATATTGCTATTTAACATAATAATGTTGATGTCACTTCCGGCTTAACCGGAAGTAATTAGATATGTCAAAGTTGACAAAAATATGGGGTTTTCGGAGTATAATACTAACAGAAAATTGCAAAAGTGTATTTCAAAAAGTAAACAAATGGCTGGATGTTACTTGCTCTCGTTGACTCCCAGTATACCTGTTCTACAAAATTTATTAGTTTTATCTTTCACATTAAACAAAATATAAGATAAAATATTTGAAGGTTTAAATGCTACATGTATACTGTTTTTTGATAAAATACTGACAGTTCTTTCAGAAACATTTTCTGCGTAATTTATACGACAAGCGACAACATTTAATATCTTCTGTCTGGTATAATTTTGGGTATATGTAAGCTGTTGAACAGCTGCCGACTAATACACCCGCTCAAACAACTACACCTCGAGCAAATACTCCGCCAGGCATTGAATTACAGAACGGGCCTACGTCGGCAGAATGTACATTAGGATGCACACAAGAGGCCTACCCCAGCAAAGCTGGCCTTGAAAGCCTCCATACGTGCCCCATCGTACCACAGTGAAGCTATTATAAGTATTTTTTATTTTTTATTGTTCTATTGTTGTATAGATTATTTATATTCTGAATCCATTATTACCAGTGGCGGCTCGTGGGTTAATAACCAGGGGGGTCATTTTGGTTTTGGAACTTATAATTAATACTAAAAATATATACATATACAACGTGTCCTATAAAGTTCTCTACATATGGGAAACTTTTTTATTATCCGTTTATTAAAAAAATATTCTTCATAAAAAGCTCTGAATTGCTCAAAAATCAAAATGCACTCGCAACATTCCAAAAATATCGGATAATATACAGGAGAGATCAAAAAATAATAATTTGACTAAAGAGTAAAGTACCCTTATTTTTGAAAATAATGAAAAATGTTATTCGGGAAAGTTATTCAGTATAAAAAGTTATGGACTATTATGAACAGCCACCTATGATCAAATTTATTTTTCTAAATTACAAACGTGTTAATATCTAATAAAGAACTAAAATTATTTTAAATTAACTTAAATTTAAATTAGAGTTCTTCCATTATTGCATCGGATAAATGTTGTGCTGTGGTACCTGGAGGGTTGACAAATTTCCAAAATCTTTCATGCACCATACCATCTATTACATATCGAAAGATAAAAATTGCGTTTTATTGGAGCTATCTGTGCTCTCATCAACTTGAATTGCCACAAAATTTGTCTGGTCAATTTCCTTTATTATATGTGTGTGTACAACGGCCAACATTGAATCTAAAATTTCGTTTTGAATTGTTTTTGATATTCCTTTGAATAGTGTATTTTTTTCAAGGTGCTCTTTAAATATTAAGTCTAGTTCAGAGACAAAATCTATAAGGCCACGAAAAATCCCAGGATCATATTGGACATGTCACTTTCGTCATGACCGCGCAATGCAATTTCAAAGACTCCACAAAATTTTACACAATCAATTATTTTGTTTAAAATATACCTATTTTTAGAAACCGATTCATTAAAGTCGTGCACTGATTTGCGATACGCACTATCAAGTTGCCGTCTTATGTCTACACGTCCTAAACTGGCGTAACTCATTGAACAATTTATATGAGAAGCAGAAGAAGCATGCTTTTTAATTTTGTCTTTTAAATGTTTAATATCGGTTACTCCATTTTTAGCCCATATAGCATCATTTGAAAATAATAAGCACGGATAGCAAAAGAACGCATTTTTAACACTGCATCCACAAATCTAGTCGCACAAATTGTACATCGATTCTTTAAAATATCTTTGGACATTTTTATCTTTATCCTTTGTTGTCTGCTTCAAATTCAGTTTTGGTTTCGGCCGTCCACTTTCCCTCTTTTCAAGCCGGCATTCATAATTTAATGTTCCAGCTGACTTTAAGGCAAATATATCCTCAACAACACTCATCTTGTTTTGCTAAACACACAAAATTTCTCAACGATCAGAACTTCACAACGATCACAGTTCACATCCGCAACAATAAAGAAAGGTTTCCCGCCTGCTATCTAAGAAGAACTGAGATCCAGAGTCCAGAGAAAATATAACTGAATACTGTAGAACTAAACTCGATTCTGCGCAGTTGTAATCGGGACATTGACCACGTTGGAGATATAGAAGTAAAAGGTGACTCTCACTTCCACTCAAGAATTCGCCATCTGCTGTCACTGTTCTTCTTTACATGCATTTCTCCATAAGCCATAAGAGCTGTGCAGGGTCAATTTGAATAATGTCCCGGCTTGCTAGCGAGCGCGCAGCGCGGCTTGACGCTTGGCTATTTCTAGTATTGCTGCGAATGCAGACTTCTGAAGATTTTAAATTTGAGACTGTTAGACAAAAAATATTTTTATTAAAATTATGGTTTTGATTAGAATATTTTAGGAGGGTCATTGACCAATTGACCTTAAGGAGAAACCGCCACTGATTATTACTAGCAATTGTTCTTATTGTACTTTATTTCTTTTAAGTTAGCTTTAAATAAAGGAATAGTAAAGGCTCTGTGTATCATTGAGTTATAAGCGGAATTTTTTTGAGAATAAGGATGAAGTGAATTTGACCAAAATGTGATATTTGTGTTTCTTAAAATTATCCAAATATCCAAATGAGTTTTCAATTTATATATCGAAGATGCGATTAATATTGTAAAAGACAGAATAGCTGCTGGAATTAATATACAAGGACAAACTATTAATATGCTCAGATTCGGGGATGTTATAGCAGTATTAGCATCCAGCAAAGAAGAATTAGGAAGGGTTTTGGACGAAATAGAAGCGGTTTTGACGAAGGGCTATATGGTATGAAGATCAATAAAAAGAAAACCAAAATTTTGGTGTGTAGGGGTCGTGAAAATAGGTTTAAAACTAAAATAAAAATTAGAAACGAGAAGATAGAGGAAGTCTCAGATTTCTGCTATTTAGGAAGTTAAATAACTCGCGATGGTAGGAGCTCTAGAGATATAAAACAAAGAATAGCGCAGGGCCGAATTGTATTTAATAAAAAGAAACAACTACTATGCTCGGGGATGATAAATGTAGAAACTCGGATGAGTACGGCATTGTTTGGGTGCCAAACTTCGACGATAGGAGAAGCGGATAGAAAAAGCATTTGAAATGTGGTGCTATAGACGCATGATGAAGATACCGTAGATAGATAAGGTTAGCAACAGAGAGTTGAAGAAAAGCGAAATTTATGGAAAGCAGTAAGGAATAGGAGAGATAGGATGGAAGGACACCTTCTGAGGCACGTGTTCCAGTGAAATTCTTGTTCAGAAAATTTCTTGTTATTAGAGCTTTATGGGCTGGTGCTCCATCCAATTGAGCTGTGCGTTTAGTCATTCCACATAACGCCATCCAGTTCAATTGTCATCATAAAAAAGTAATAAAAGGTTCTTCCTTTAATGAAGCATTCAACATTGAAGCAAAATAATGACAAAAAATTCAATCATGCTCATTGTTCCCGTTAAAATTGGGTAGGATTTAAGCGCGCATTAGTTTAAATACTTTGAGCATTAGATTAATTATTATGCGCATTAAAATTCTTCATATTGTGCAATAGATAAAGTTATTTTTAAAAATAAAATATGTAGAAATGAGCAATATTTTGAATATTCTGAGAAATAGTTGTCAGTATTTTGCGCCCTATATTGACTAATGCGCGCATTAAAAATTTTCATATTGCGCAACGTATAAACAAACATATGCGTTTACAATAAAATGTGTTCCTTAAAAAAATTACACTGGCGAGCATAAAATTAGGGTCACTTCAAAAATTCAACTTTTCTGATTATTTATTGTATCTTATTATTGTAAATGGATTTCGTTGTATACATATCTCTAAACAGGAATGTTTTAAAAAGAAAACGTTTCATTTTCTAATGTTTTTATTGAAAATTCGTAAAGAAGCAAATTTTAACAAAATTGTCTTAAAAATGTGTAGTGAGAAAAATGTTGGAATAAAACAAGGAACTGTTAAAATTTTGACCCCTAATAACGAGTGTTTCCTCCCCGTGCATTTATGACAGCCTGGAGGCGACGTGGCATGCTCTCAATTAAATTACGGATCACGTTTTGGGGGATGTTATTCCACTCCTGTAGTAGGAGCTCCCTAAGATCCTGTGCGTTGGTGGGAGACGGCGTATGACTTCGTACACGTTGTCCTAGCTCATCCCACACATGCTCTATGGGGTTCAAGTCGGGACTCCGTGCTGGCCAATCAAATCGCGTAATTTGAACCTCATCCAAATAAACGCTAACAATCCTTGCCACGTGGGGTCGAGCGTTATCATGCATAAAAGTTGCATTTTCTCCCAGAACCGTCATAAAAGGCATGACATGATTTTCTACAACTTCCGTTACGTACCTATGCGCAGTTAGGGATCCATTGCCGATAAACACCAATTCGGTACGTGCGTCTGAAGAAATTCCTCCCCACACCATAACTGAACCTCCACCAAATGGAAGTCGCTCATCAATACAAGCCTGGGCATACCTTTCTCCGGGTCTTCGCCATACCCGCCGACGTCCATCCGACCCATTTAAACAGAAACGCGACTCGTCTGAGAATAATACCCTCCCCCAATCGTCATTTGTCCATCCCAAGTGATCTCGAGCAAAGTTCAGTCTTGCAATTCTATGGCGACGGAGAAGTGGAGGACCCGTAGCCATTCTCCGACAAGATAATCCAGCAGAACGAAGTCGCCTCCTAGCTGTCCATTCGCTAATGTTAACATTTCTGACTTCTTGGAGGAGATTTCGAAGCGAAACTGCCGTAGCAGTCCGATTCCGTAAAGTCATGGACACAAGAAAACGGTCATCCCTTGGCGTGGTGGTTCTTTTCCGCCCTGATCCTGGTCTTCTCGTCAGCCTACCAGTTTCCTGAAATCGTTGGGATACCCGCTGAACTGTAGAAAGACTTACACCAACCGTTCTTGCCGTTACACGTTGCCCCCGACCATCTTGCAACAGCGCTATAATTCTGGCCGCCCTGACAGGATTTAAAGCCATTATAAGGAAATAAACGAAGACTACACTTTTTGACCGTCAAGTTATACACAGGAAAGTTAGTGAATAAATGAAGGAAATTGAAAAATAAACCCCGAGAAATAAACTTCCAAGCAGCGCAGCTGCAAGCATTTCCTAGAAATCGGAAATATTGAATCTTTGTTGTGCAAAAAAAAACACAAAAAGCTTATAACAGTTCTTAGAAATGCAAGTGTTATTGCCTTCAAGAACTAATTAAATTTAATATTTTGAATTCTTAGAAAAATTGGCAATTTTCAAAGTGACCCTAATTTTATGCTCGCCAGTGTATTTTAGCATTAAAAAATAAATGCACGCTTAAAATGATTGAAACGAGCATTAGATTGAGTAAAGCGTGCACTATACCTTGACAACAGCGTATGGTACTCGTAGATACATTTTGCGGGCAATCACCACGTGCACGCGGTCGCAGGTGAATACCGGTAGAGTTTTGAGAAGAAATCATCGTTTTATATGTTGCACTTACCTAGGGCCTAGGGGAGATAAAGAGTGGCAGACAGGATACTGTACTTGTCCTGCGTTCCTAAACAATATATTTGCAAGCATCTTTTTAGGAGTGACTATAAGGTTCAAGTACGTGGAACCTCCACCCGAGGCAAAAAATTTGCCGATCGGGGAGAAACGAAAACGTGGTCGGCCAAGCAAATCTAAAAAAGCTTTACATGTTCAGTAAGGTTTTTGAATGTTTGTATTGTTTGAGAATTTTCTATGTTCAGTTGGTTTTACGTTGTTATACTTAAACGTTAATTAATGTTTTCTTTAACTAAACCCTTTTATTTAGTATATACCCTGCTACTGTATTAGTGCGCAATATGCAAATCTGTACTTGATCTAATGTTTGTTAAATTGTTTAATTTCAATATTGCATGTTTTGAATGTGTATGGAAAACCGCAGACCAACTGGTTTCGTCCTTCTAGGACTCATCAGTACGGTGCTTTCCCCTACACACTCAAACCATGCAATTTAACTTGCTATATATGCTGCCGCGCTCTGGACAGATATCAGCAAGTGACAATTACTTTGAGTAATTATCTGGTAGTAATCAGTGGTACTGGACCGTTCGAACAACTACTCCTCGGACAAATACCCAGCCAGGCATGGAATTATAGAACTAAATCCAGATTTTTTGTACTACGAGACGTCACAGAATGCTACCCCACCTAAGATGGCTTTGAAGCAATCATAATGTTTCTCCATGTACGTACTTGCTTTTAAGCAGGTCTTTGTTTAAATATTGCATGTTTTGAATGTGTATGGAAAACCGCATTGTTTAAGTGTGCAGTTATTTTTCGCTGCCTAAAATTAGTTTTTCTGAGGAACATCTTAAATACATACAATACAATAAAATTATTTAAAAACTGCTAATATATTTTTAGCTTCCTACCATCCTACCTACTCCTCAATTAGTTATTTTAAAACGTTAATAGATAATCTAGGAAGCATTTATTTTTTAATGCACTCTTTACTCAACCTAATGCTCGTTTCAATCGTTTTAGTGTGCAAGTAATTTTCTAGTGCTCAAAGTTATTTTTCTGAGAAACAACTCAGATATGTAAGTGACAGTTAATTTAAATCATTGTAAATTAAATAATTTTAATGCAACTTTAATTTCTGAAGTGATAAAATGGTTTACTAACTGCTCATATATTTTTTAAATGTAGCAGACATACTGCACATTTAATTAGTTTGCAACGCAAATATATTTTCTAAGGAGCGTTAATTTTTTCCAATGAACGCAATTTCTTTTTTTGGTGTTAGTTAATATAATCTACTGCAAAATTATTCAAAACATTGCTGGTTAATTTTGTTTGCTGGCAATTGTTTTTTTCGAATGCTAAGATTTTTTATGTAATGCACAAATATATTATATAATGCTTAAAATTAATGCTTATTTAATATAAAATAATGCTCAGTTAAATTGTCCTGGTTAAAATTTAGTTACTTGTTCGGCGAACCTCATCATTCCATATAATGTTATTTTCGAAATTAGAATTTTCACATGTTTCTTGGATATACCAGTTGTGAAACTGCAGGCGTCTGTTGTGATCTTCAGGAAACAAAAACTGGCTTATTCTATATTTATGTTGTTCCAAAATTAGAGCATGCTTATTTTAGTAACTTTCTGGGTATTCTCGATTTCCTAAGAAGATATGCCTAGACATTGCTTCAACACTTCCAAGAACTGCACTGCTCCGGAGAATTTTTTAAATTTTGCTCGAATTTTTAAAAAAATAACCGATTTCGGTTGGCGCTACTCAGGTTATCTTTTAAAGTATTCGCTGGCATGCAGTTTGTCCCTACTACATTCCAAGAATGCCTGCAACATATCAAATCACTTTTAATTTTCGAACTTCACCATTATTAATTTTAACATAAGTACCTATCAGAAGCAAAATAATTTAGAAACAGCACCAAAGGAAATAATACTCGAGAGCGATGCAATCTTGGAAATATCAACTGTACAGGATGCTTTTTGGACCGTCTATTAGAGGTACCTATCTAGAGAACGAAGAAAGATATTGATTAGAATTTATTGAAATTTTGGTTGTGGCCATAATCGGGTCGGATCTATTTAATGAAACCAGCAAATATGTAGAAACACCATAGGTACATGGTTAAATGCGCATTTCTGTCCTTTACTGATTGGTTTCTTTGAATATAGATATCATTCAATTTAAGAGAAAAAGACTGTCTGCTACTTCTCTATGATAAACATGTCGTTGATTAGAAAATTTGCAATAGATGTTGAAAATTTGTTAGTTTGATTAGTAATTCCTTGCTATCATAAAAATGGAACATCTTACTGCTAAACGTTATCGAGATATTAACTTTTACATTATCTAACACAACTGTGAAAGTATTTAAAAAAATATCCCCGAAAATACTAATTTTAGACATAGGGAACCTTCACTAAATAAACATTAAAATTTCTCCTGGAATTAAAAAAAAAGGTAAAAATGGTACCATTCCTTTTAAGAAAACAAAGTTGGTGTCAACTTCCGGTATTCTCGGAAATGTCACCATTTTGAAAATACCTACTTTCATTAAATAGATCCGACTCGATTACGGCCACAGCCAACATTTCAAACCAACATAAATAAATAAATAAATAAATAAATACATGTGGATTTATTGTGGCAATTTTATACTTTAAACTTTTTTTTGTTATTACATTAACAAATTGCCACAATGGGCGAAATTTAGCAGAAGCGAGAGCATGTAACATCCCGCCATTTGTTTACTTTTTGAAATACCCTCTGGCAATCCTCTGTAAGTATTTTAAACTCCTAAAACCCTATATTTTCATCATCTTTGACATATCTAATTACTTCCGGTTAAACCGGAAGTGATATCAACTTTTTTTATGTTAAATAGCAATATATCATTTTGTTTAGATAGTTCTATTTATAGGCCTTTTTATTCTCTTGACAACCATGCATCATACATATCCAAAAACTTTATATTTTTAACGTCACAGTGCGATAAATGAAAAAGTCACGTTGGCTGTGAATTTGACGATATGAGCCTGATTTGAAACGTTTTAATGAATCCAACTATTAATTCTAACAGGCTGTTTTAATGGCCATAGAAAGGATTTTGAATTTGAAGCAGTACATCCCGAGGTACATCCTCTCTTTTTTTAAAAATAAGGTTAAAATAGTCGTAAAATATTCGTTTTTAAAACATAGCTTTTCGTGAAATTTTAAATAGCAAGGTGCTAAAATTGTTCTAGTTTTTCGAACTTCAGTTTATTGTCCTCACAATTAGTGCATAAAAGTGCAATTCAATTATCAATTAGTAATTTAAATTCAATTCTACAAAACACTTAAAACGACAATGTTAACTTTATTTTTTAATAAAATAAAGGATGTACTGCTTCAAATCCAAAAATCCAAAATACTATTATATTCGCGATTATGGCCATTATTCACTCAGATGATTTGCGCCACTCGTCTTCGGCTCGTGGGCTCAAACATTATCTTCGTGAATAATGGCTATCATAATCGCTCATATAATAATATACTATTTATGACGAATAAAATGGTGAAAACACAAAACGATAATAAATTGTATATCGTAATTTCATACTCTCTGAATCAGGGGCGGCTCCTCAATAAGTGCGCTCGTGGGCGCGCACTGATTACAAAAATATGTATTAAACCTTTTTTGATAAGGTCACACCTTATAATTATAAACTAATAAGTTTAAAACTTTTTGAATCTCCAGCGTTTAGCTGCCGCAATATTATGTTAATAATAATAAATAGATAATAAATAGTACGCGCTCTAAGCATCCCGCGTCGTCTGTTTCAAAATGCCTACCACACACACAGCCAATCGTCTGAGTACTGTGAGGTGTGGATCTGTTCGGCGCTCTAGGCAAATGCACATTCGATATGGGAGCGAGATCGGGGAGACTCGGAAAAATTTCGTCGTATGTGTTTTTAGGTGGACTGGGAGCGCTGTTTGAGTACACACTTGGTAACTTAAAATTTAAAACTTCCAGTTGGGCGAAGCATATACAGGGGTGTTGGTACTTCTGCGGCGTTGTTTATTGTTTTTGCTTACCATATTTAGGTTAGGTCGGAGATTGGCTCGTTGCTTTGCTTATAACGTGAGTAATTAGCTGTATTATCCTGTTTATTATTTTTAAATATTGAAATTTCCAATAGCATGGCTAGTGGTAGTGGTTTGGTTCAAGTGAACACTTAAACATTGTGGAGTGAACTTTAACAAAGTGGTCGCCTGATTTTTGCATTTTTCAAAATTTATTATTATTGAGTTGTAATACTCCATTATTCAGTTAAAAATGAATATTTTATCTAAATATAGACTTTTGACGAAAAACTTGAAATAAAATGAAATGGATGTCCTAAGCCTGTGCGAAGTATCAAATGCTTCTCGAAAGGTCGCGGTAAAAGTTGTGTGCGAAAGTTTAACCTTTTGGATTTGGGCTTTTCGTCAAATACTGCGGTGAGTGAAATTTCTTGTTTGAAAATGTTTTAAAATGGCTTCTAAAGCAGTTCATTTAAAAAAACTACGGGGAAAAACCGCTAGACATCCCCCCCAACCCCTGAGCGGTGATTTCATTCCAGAGCACTGTAAAGTTCTAAAGCCAGGAGCCGCCACTGCTCTAAATTAATATACAATAGTCAGTAGCAGGCCTGCGCGATATTGAAAATTTGATATCGAATATCGATATCAAAAAGGTATCGATATACAGGGTGATTCAGAACGGGCGTGCCAAATTAAAATGGGTGTTAGAGGATCTCCAAATAAGACGAAAAGTTTATATGAACATATGTCCTAAAGTGAATACTAACAGAGATACAGGGTGTAAAAGTTTTAATATTTTTTCAATATTTTTTTATTATCTTAGTAACTAGGAAAGTTATTGAGTTGAAATTTAGGGAGTCGTTTTCATTTGCCCAGTTCTAATTTTTCAAAAAAATTTGCTCTGCTAGTCCCATCAGTAGCGTTGCTACGGGGTGGGCCGTTTATTAATTTCTCCAATCCAATGTTACGCCACTGGCGAATGCAGGTAATATTAATGTATTTCAAATCTACGTTCAATTTGGGAAGAAATTGGTATCTTCAAAATTGTTCGTAAAATGCTTAGTTTTTATATGAAATAGCTTTTTGTGAAATCGTGCACGCAGGCACTGAAATTTTCCATAATGCAATAATGGCTTCACTGATATGCAAGGACAGTGAAAATGGAAAAAGAATAGTGTATTAAGAATAACACTAACAAAAGCTAAGAATAAATTACAATAACTGCTCAAAATGTGCGCCCCCAGCTTGGATGCACGCATGGCATCGGCGCACAACTGAATGGTAAATATGATTTACTAAATTTACATCATTTACAATGTTATTTGCCGCATTCATAATTCTTTCGGCTAATTGTTCCCGATTATTAATTTCAACACTGTAAACTGTCTGTTTTAGGTAGCCCCAAAGGAAAAAATCCAATGGATTTAAATCCGGTGATCTCGGTGGCCACGGTATAGGTCCTCGTAATCCTATCCATCTTCCTGGAAAACTTAAATTCAAGCACTGCGTAACCAGCCTTCCATTATGAGGTGGTGCCCCATCCTGCTGGTACCAAATTTGTAAACGTTCGTTAAGAGGAACATCTTCAAGTATTTCAGGGAGATAATTTTCTAGGAAATTTGTATAAATTGCCGCTGTTAATCTGGGATTTATAACCCGAACTTGAAGAATTCGTCCATTGAAAATTCCTCCCCAAACATTGACCGCAAATCGTTGTTGAAATCGCCGTTGGCGTATTGAATGCGGATTTTCAAGAGACCACATGTGTAGGTTACGAATATTGTTCACACCGTCCCTTGTAAATGATGCTTCATCAGTCCATAGAACTTTACCATAAAAATTTGGATCTTCAGCAATTCTATCCAAGAGCCACCGGCAAAATATGACTCGTCGATTTTGATCCCCAGGGTGAAGTGCTTGAACTTGCTGGAAATGATACGGGTGCATTTCCTCCCGACTTAGAGTACGCCATACGAAAGATTGCGTTGATTGTAGGTGCAAAGCGATTCGTCTAGTGCTTAATGTAGGATCATAGAGCACTTCGTCTATTACCGCCACTTCATTTTCAAAACCATGTTGACGAGCTCGACCTCCAGTATTAACGAAAGCTGTTGTTCCTGTTTCACGCAGTCTTCGAAATGTACGACTAAATACATTACGAGCAGGGTGGCGCCGATTTGGATATCGTCTTGCATATTCTCTGACTGCATTGCGTCCATTGCCTTCACAAAATCCGTACACGAAAATCATATCAGCTTATTCAGTGGGGGTGAAACTATTCATTTTTAAAAGTAAACAACTTAAAACGCAATGCGAATACAACCACGATTTGTTGGAGAGTATTATGTAGATGTTTTATTTGTTTTAATAAATTTATTGACACGAACACTCTTGATTTTTCGCTGAAATTTCAGTGCATGTGCATTGTGCACGATTTCACAAACAGCTATTTCATTCAAAAACTAAGCATTTTACGAAAAATTTTGAAGATGCCAATTTCTTCCCAAATTGAACGTAGATTTGAAATACATTAATATCACCTGCATTCGCCAGTGGCGTAACATTGGATTGGGGAAATAAATAAATGGCCCACCCCGTAGCAACGCTACTGATGGCGCTAGAAGAGCAAATTTTTTTGGAAAATTAGAACTTGGCAAATGAAAATGAAACCTTAAATTTCAACTCAATAGCTTTCCTAGTTATGAAGATAATAAAAAAATATTGAAAAAATATTAAAACTTTTACACCTGTATCTCTGTTAGTATTCACTTTAGGATTTATGTTCATATAAACTTTTCGTCTTATTTTGAGCTAATCTATAATCTGTTGAAGTTTGGCACACCCGTTCTGAATCACCCTGTATATCGATATATCGAAATATCGATATATTTCGATATATCGAAATATATCGAAACATATCGTTATATCGACATATCGGCATATCGAAATATCGATATTTTGATAGATACTTATACAGTGCGGGTCCAAAAAAGTGTGCAACAGGAGGAAAACTATTATATTGATTTCTTAGAAAACTGTCCAACGTAAAAGTTGGTGCTTGTTACTAAACGTAAGACGAATAATATCAAAAATTAGCCAGAGTTGCTAGGTTCCCACACGACCGCATGCATTATGGAAGAAGCTATTCAGCTATTCATTTCTGTTTTAGAATATGTATTTACCCCTACCCAATAGGGAGACCCAATATGTCCGCCACTGCCGCTATCAATAAGAAAGAAATATTCCGTGCTCATTATAAAACGTCTTACTCCTGCCTGTAATTGTCACACTTTCCATTTTGATGTAAGTAGTCCATTAATTCTTCTCCAAAATAAGACAAATTTTAGGGTGGGAGTAATTTATTGTCACCTGAAGGCTTGGCTGCATGTTGAAGGATAATAAGACAAAGCGAAAACTCCAGGTCACAAACAATATTGAATTCAGTGGCGTCATTAGAATTTGGGGCCTCCCCACCCCGCCAGATATACTTGAAAGGAGGCCCCTTAGTTTGAAAAATGGCTAAGTACGATTTTTTATTGTAGTCATATAACCAAAAATAAGACCAAACATTGTTTCGTTCTGAATGACCAGGGTAACCAAAGACAACTGGTTTCGTCCTTTTTAGGACTCGTCAGTGCGGTACAGCTCTATATATTAAGAACGAAACATACTTATATACCGACTTCATTAATTATTTATGAGATTCTAATGATACTGGATATTTCCAACAATGTTCGGGCAAGTTCGAGTACCATACCAGGTGGCTGTCCTGTACATTTACAGCAAAATAATGTTTGATCTGATCTATTTATTCTAACCAAACCTTGTTCGCTATTCGTATGTACTATTATCAGCAAAAGTGGTGTTAGTTCCAGTTTGCGATGTGAATCGTTTGTGCCGGACGTTGTTATGTTTTCGTCAGTCCCGCTCCCCATAGACGATGTAATTTTTCGTTATCCGATCTCGATACTTTGATGAATGCCCTTTGTTTACTAGTGCAAGGCTAACACATTTGTTGTCATTCAAATAAAATTGTTTAGATCCGCCTTCAAAACTTTAATTGGCGGACAGTTACTAAGGTTTTTTTACCTCAGAACGTAATTGGTTATGGCATTTTAAACGGAATTGAACCGTAAAGTAGAAGACCACTTTTGCTGTTAATAGTACATAGAGACACAATGAACTGATACTGATACTGGAGGTTATACCTCTTGAATTTAGTTTCAAAACAACGCTTCTAATCTAAAGAATTATTCAGTTATTCTTCAAGTATGCTTCAAGTTAGGGCACAGTTAAAGGATTGAAATTGTATCCTACATGCGGCATAAAATTAATGTAATTTCAGTCACTTTCACATTGCAACTATCTTTTAGGTTTTACTGTTGCAAACTTTACTTGGAAAAACTCGACGTAGGCTCAACGGTTTCCGGTACCAGAAGTTATTAAAATCATTGTAAAACGTCGACATCGCGCTAAATCGATATATCGAAATATCGACATATCGATATATCGATATATCGAAATATCGATATATCTAAATATCGATATATCGAAATATCGATATATCTAAATATCGATATATCGATATATCGATATATCGACATAAAAATATCGATATATCGAAATATCGATATTTCGATATATCGACATTCCGGTATCGTTATTCGATATATCGATATCAATATCGATATATCAAAAAAAGTCGCAGGCCTAGTCAGAAGTAATATCACAAGAGAGTGAGAATAACTCGAAAATAATTCGACAGATTTTCGAAAACTTGTCGCCAGGCAATAGACACGAGAGCCCGTAAGGCTCGAGTGGCTATTGCCGAATGGGTACAAGTTTGAGTAGAATGTGGAGAATTATTTTCTAAGCTACACTACTCTCGTGCGGTACTCGAAAGATTATTTTTTGACGTTCAAATAAGAGAAAACTCTTCAATATTATTCTTTTATTGTAACAATTTGTGATTAAAACATATTTGACATATGTCAAAACCAGGAAACAAGTCGTTTATCAACAAATATAACATACTAAAAAAATTCCCGCTGGGACAAGTTAAGTAAAAAATTCTCACTGTAATAATGATTTAATTGGATGTGATCAAAAATACTGTTAATTGATTTGAAAATAGAAACGTCAAAAAATAATTAAAATAATACACAAAACGCAAGTTTTCACCATATTTATGGTTCTTCTTCTGCCTTTTCAGATAAATTCTGTTTTTTTTAAACAAATTCGCTTATTACCAGTATACGAATATATGTAGGGGAGGTTGGGGGTTGGGGCCGCTGGGGTAATTTGGGCCAGCCAATATTTTAATTCACGTGAGCTCTATTCACAATATGACATAAGACGCCATCTAGTGACCACTAGTTAAACGTCCAGAAACAAAGTAACCGCTACTTGTCACTATCATTCAGTAGCTGCTGAGACATTAATGTAATACTGAGCTACACTATAAGAACAAGTGATCTGTGAAATTTTGTTTCTGATACGTACATAATATATTTTAAGGTACTTATGTACACCTCATTAATTCGCTTATTAATTATAGTAAAAAATGAACCTAGTTAGACACATTTTGATCTCGAAGAAAAACGAAAAAATATTTTTTAACGGAAAGTTACATTTTGGGGTTATGGCAGCCACAACAAACGGGGTAATGGTGGCCGGACCATCATTACGCCGTCATCATCATGTGGACGAGTTTCCTCTAAATAAGGTTACCCAATGTTTCAAATGCCCAGAATCTACCAAATAACAACGAATAAAGCTGCATGGTCTGCTGACAATCTGAGCAAGAAATTAACGAAGACTTTTGTGTGGTATGTGGGGAATTTGGAGAAGTTTGGTTGCGATGTGTTATGTGTGGCAATTGGGCACATAAAGCTTATACAGATTCTCCCAAAAAAAGGTTTCTTATTTGTGTATAGTTCTCGAATTTCACCTGTTAAGGGGTAATGATGGCCATGGCTACCATTACCCCATTGACATGGGGTAATACCGGCCAAGGAGATGTTTAAGTTTTATTGTTAAATACAGTTAGGTACGTTTTGTATTATATCGCTTTTCTTAATAAGGTTCTATTCAGTTACATATTTAACTTATAGTTTTTCATTGTGTCAACTCCATATTATGTTCAAAAACATGCTTAGGGGGCTGCCATTCCCCCAACTTCCCCTACCTCCGACAGAGGCAGCATTTTACTATGCATAATCTCTCAACAATTTTTCTCATGTAGACCTGTGCTAAAAGACAAATATCACTCTTATTTTTTAACTAATCGACTCCAAACAGGAGGTATTAGATAGGTAAAAGTTTCAGCTTCATTACGTGTGTTTTACTTTTTTACTTTTTTTATATGACTGGTAATATTTGCCTTTAAAATTCAATTAAAGTAGAAAGTTTTTGACTGTCATTTTGAAAGCGAATATTAGAATGATCAAATTTTAAAAACACGTTGTTGAATATACATCTTTCTTCTAAACGCCATCGAAAACCGCGTGTCTGTAACTGATAAGGTGACATAAATATTTGGCTTTTCGCAAAGGTCTAAAATCATGTAAAATGGCATGCTAGGTACACTCCCTTTTAAAAATACTTTCACATCATTTAATATTTACCCTAAACTAGCTCATTAGCAAAACTAAACCGTTAAAATAAAATTAAATTTTTCCATTAGTAATTATTCAATATTTTTTTGTACACATTTTTAAATTAACAAAGTTGGCATCGATTTAACCCAAGCACTAAAAATTTGCTGTGGTCTTCCTTTGGGCGCGGTCGTTTTAAAAGAGTCTGACATTTTAAAGTAGTCCAATAAAAATTAATTACTATATTATGTCAAATGATTATCTAAACACTGGTCCCATCTTCCTGCACATCTGTATCAGAGAAAGTGGCACTAATATTATCGTTACGTACCGAAATTTGCTATACTAAATTCTCGTCTAATCTATATGCTAAACAACCACGTGACATCACTGAAATATATGTTATAAAATCAAAATTTCTTTCTAAAAATTGTCATTCACATCACAGCTCCATCGACATGAACAGCTACCACAAGGTAACAAATACTGATACCAAAAAAAGATAAACATTAAGCATATTTAATTCATTTTTCTGATATAGATCTGCATCGCCCTCCTGGCTATTGCCACAGTCGCCTTTGCCGAAGAGAAGAAGGTCACCAAAAGGGGAATTCTCGGCGGTGGCTTAAGTTACGGCGGTGGTTCAAGCTACGGTGGTGGCTACGGTTATGGCGGTGGTTTTGGAGGCGGTTACTCTATTGGAGGGGGCTTCGGAGGCGGTTTTGGTGGCGGCTATGGCGGCGGTTATTCTATTGGAAGTGGATTTGGTGGCGGTTACGGATTAGGCGGTGGCTTAGGCTACGGGTATGGAGCCCCAGCAGTAGCAGTGAGCCAGCCAGTTCCCGTACCAGTACCTGTTCAAGTTCCAATTACTATTACAAGAAATGTTGCTGTGCCAGTACCAGTGAGAGTTCCAGTTCCTGTCAACAGGGCTGTACCCGTTCCTGTTCCTCACCCTGTTCCCGTTAACAGGCCAGTACCTGTGCCTGTGGCTGTACCAGTTAATAGGCCTGTACCAGTGCCTGTTCCACACCCAGTGCCAGTACCAGTAGCTCAGCCAGTTGCTGTTGGAGCTGTTGGTGGATATGCTGGTGGCTATGCTGGCGGATTTGCTGGTGGATATGGAGGCGGATATAGTGGTGGATTTGGAGGTGGATATGGAGGTGGATATGGCGGTGGATATGGCGGGGGTCATGGAGGTGGTATTCACGAACTCGGCCACGGTTTAACATTAGCTTCAGGAATAGCTGTTGGCGGCGGTTACGGAGGATACTCGGGAGGCCTTGGGGGAATTGCTCTAGGAGGCCATGGCTATGGACATCATGCGTGGTAGATTCTAATTGTTGTTGTTTGATTCCTTGTTATAATTTTTAATAAATATTACTTTATACTTAATTTGTTTTATTTCGTTTAATTTGTTTAAAATCTGAAAAATATTAAAATATTGTTATACTTTTGTTTTTAGTAAAGTGGTATTGTTCTAAATTTTATACATGAAACGAAGTACTAAAGGGAGCGGATGAAAATAAAGGTATACCTATGGTGGTCAAGTGGGAAATTATTTGAAAATGTAAGAAAGGTAAAGAACAGTGCATAGATAATAAATGCAAAGAAGTGGAAGATAAGTTCGAAATAGGAAAAGATGACGAAGCGTATATAATGATTATGAGAAATTTCAGAGAAATTGAATCTAGCACCAAGAACATTGGAAACGAGACAGGTGGCATCCTAATCGGAAGAAAGGGAAAGGCGAATAGGTGGAAGGAATATTTGGGAAGCTTATATGCGGGACAAGAACTAGGAGGTAAATTAGAAAGAGAAATCAGTGTAGAGAGTGATAACCTAGTCTGTCTCATAATGAGGGAAGAGTTTGTGCTAGCATTAGAAAGTTTAAAAAACACTAAAGCACCAGATGTAGATGGATTGTAGGCAGAAATTTTAAAGTGTGCAGGTTAAGAGGTAAGAGAGCGTTTATTTAAAATAGTTAGCCATATATCTGAGGCAGGTGAGATTGCAGAATATTACAAAAGGAACATCATAGTCGCTTTGCCAAACAGGAAAGGCGCGGATATGTGAGAAAATTTTAGAACTATCAGTTTAACTTTCCACGAGTCAAAAATTTTAGCTACGATTGTGCAAAGAAGGATCGCGAAAAGGGAGGAAGAAATATTAGGAGACGATCAGTTCGGATTTAGACGAAATAGAGGAACGCGCGAGGCCATTCTAGTTTTACGAGTAATTATTACAGAAAGAACAATAAAAAAGGGAAAGAGCGTCTATATAAGATTTGTAGATTTAAAACAAGCCTTCGACAAAGTAAAATGGGGGAAGATGTTCGAAGTGCTCAGAAAGGTAGGGATGAGATATAGGGACAGAATTCACGATCTCTACAAAGAACAAACGGCAGTTATAGAAAATGAGCAGCAACGAAGAGAAGTAGATATCCGGAAGGGAGCAAAAGACTTCACTAATTTCTATTGTGATTTTACAGTGGAAGATTGCAAAATTCCTTAAATATTCCGGAACATTAACGTATATAATACATACACATTAAGTTGTCAATGTTTTTAGAAACAAGCATGTCGCATAACTAATATATTCGTCGTAATCGAAAAACATGCAGTTTTTAGTGGAACTTCTATATTTTTTTATTATGTTCATCAAGTAATCTTGATACTGATCGAGAACTAGGCCGCTGTTTTTGAAAATATACCAGGAATTGTTAAAATATCTGATTCTTTACCATTGGCAGAACAGATTGCAATATTATGAAGATTAGATAAAAAATCGAGAGCCTTTAAATGCTTTCTGGTAATTGTTGAGTTGTTGTGTAGTAAAAACAGTGAACACAAAATGGTCTTTATTAGAATAAGGTCGGGTCGCTGCTTCTCCCTCGAATCGTATGCTGTAAGGCAAGCAGTTGGAAGCATCATATCGTATATAGTTTTGGTGGTAGTGCTTATATACTTGGGAGTAACTTATGGACAAAATTACGACTTTGAGTGTAAGGCATAAAAAACAAAACGTTGTCCCGAAATTCGATCACGGAGTGTTAAGGGTAGATTAATTGGTCGAAAATATGAAGAAAATCTCTATAATAAATTTTGAACCAGGTAAGATGGGGCAACCAAATTTAGCCAGTGCGAATATTTTACCATTCTAACTTCATTTAGTGTTTTAAATCGAACGCCCTGTATTTGATCGCACTTTTGGATTCCTTGATTGATTTTACTATACCTAAGTCTGTATAAGATATTTTTTCTTAAAATGCATATTTTCGTATTTTCTGGTAATTTATTCATTTCAAAATGAATTATTGTCTGCCTTAGGATACTACTTTTTGTTCACCAAGCTTACGATTTCAAGTGTTGGACGGTATGGAAGAAAAAAATTAGTATAAGAGAAATTTGGTTGTTTTGTCTTAATCTGCCCTTGATACTCCGTAGTCAAGTTTTGAAACACCGTGTAGAATAGTAACTTATTTTCTCTTTTAGATCTGAAAGTTCCGCTTATCGTGTTAGGCTGCGCATTTGCAATACCATTCCTCTTTTCGTGTTACCTGCTACGTGGTGTTATTAAGGTAAGGAAATACATAAATACAGTTTCATACAGATTGTTTCACTAGCACGCCAATAAATCCAATAAAGAAGACCTCACCAAGAGCGATCGAATATAAAAGTTAATGAGTTCATCATCATCATGAAGTTTTCAGTTCGAAGACTGGCTGGACGCATACCTCCATCCTTTGCTGTCTTCTACGGTTAATGACTTGGGGCGTGGAAATCAAATCAAATCAGCAAGACCACACAGCAAATGAAAAAAAGTATAAACGAAGACCACGTGAGGAATGGAAATCTTCTGAACAGGAGCAACATGCAAGACATCAGAATATGAGCAAGGTGATGGAGGAAAGAATGTAATAAACATTAGAGTGAGCGAATTACGACTAGTGAAACGAAAAATAGAGAACAGGCCAGTGGAAAGGAGGACTGTGGGGGGCTACACATAAAATATGGGGAGAATGTTGGACGTCAACCCCGTGTAGGGAGGCTGATAACACAATTACAGGCTTTTAGCCTCAAAAGAAAAGAGAAGAAGATAACGAAAAAAAAATGTATATACTTCAAACATTCTCCACTAATTCACAATTAAAATACTTGGTCGTTCTTGATGCGGTTTCCTTTACTTGTAGTCTAGAGATGTTGACATAACAAAATTTGATGTGTTACCAAGAAGTTTGATGTAATTTAAGCTTTTAAGGCAGTTCTGTTATTTTTAATTATTGGTCAATATAAGCATTTCCAAAGCTTCATTGTTACAGAGAGACGAAAAAACACTGAGAATCTGGGTTATATACGGATGCGTGGAAACTTTTGTGATAACTGCTCTATTAATCTCCTTTTCTATCTATGGGTTCGTAAACAACTGGCTTGGTGCCCCAATTTACATGATTGTCTTGGCCTTTATATATGCAGGTACACACGTAACACACCAACATAGAATTTTTCAAATTATCTAAACACATTCGTTTACAGCGAGCATGTACTATGTCTTATGTGTTATAAATAGTTTAAGACTGACGATTTTAGAGGAATCAGCGCGACAGCCTGAAGGAAATCCACCATCTTACGGACGAAAATAGACATTCCCTAAACAATACTTAGTTTTAATCTAGTTTGTAAAAATGTCTGAAATTATGTTATTTTGTACTATGGAATAATGGTTTCCGGGCTGGTTGCCACGTCGTCGTTGGTAATCTGTAACACTAAAATTAACATTAACACTTGACGTTTCGACTCTCATATCGGAGTCTTCTTCAGAAGCTATTCTGAAACTGAAAATCCTATCGCAGGTAACTCTATTTATACTCGCCGGTAATCACTGAAGCGCGGCGTTTTCACGGAACAGTGATTTCCAAGTAACCGGTAGATCCATTCCTCCATCTCTGTTGAAGTTGGGTCTCTTGAAGATCTCTATAGCCTCCCTGATCCGTCTGGGCCAAAAATTGGGAATCCTTGCTAGCGCCTTAGTATCCTCGAAACGAATCTCGTGTCCTGGCAAAGAGGAGTGTTCCGCGACTGCTGACTTCTCCGTCCGTTGGTTCCTGACGTCCCTCCTGTGCTCTTGCAGCCTCGTGCTGATGTGTCTCTTCGTTTCTCCGATGTATTCCTTACCACAGATACATGGGATGCTGTATACTCCTGGTCCTTGATGCTTCTTCTGCTCTCCTACGGTCCTAGGGAAACTTGCAGCAATCTTTCCAGGCGGATTGTACACTACGTTGATCTTGTGTCTGTTGAGTAGACGTCCGATTCTGTCCGTGCATCCATCTATGTAAGGAAGGTAGGCTGTCGCAATGTAGATTTCTGGTTCCTTTCGCCGTTGGTCGCTCTTCCTGATAGCATGCTCTATGGCTCGTAGATGCCGATGCCGAGACCAGGACGTGATGCCAGGGTTTTTGAAGGTGAAGCACCACATCAGGACCAAGGCAGCAGCAGTTATCCTCCAGAGGACATCCAAGGCACTCCTAAGGGAAAGAATCCATGACACCCGCCGTCAACTGGAGAGGAACGACAGGAACCTACTTGATGCACACGGAGCTGTCAGCGTTCACCTAGATAGAGATACCTGGGAAACCATAGATCGACTGACCATGGAGAAGGCGGAACATTGTAGCAGGAAGACCGCAGGTATCCAGAAGAGAAAATTTGAGAACCTGATGGAGAAACAACATCCTAAGTGCCAAGGACTGGATAAACGACGAGTTGTCATCAACCTTTCGCCAGTCACCATCAACGAGGAAGCCAAGGAGGTCCTTGCCAAAGGATTGAACTTCGCCATCGCACCAAGGACTATACCAAAGGAGGGGATAGCCAGTTCTCTGGAGAGTACTCTTCGCCGCCTACCGGAAGAACTAGCGGAAGTGGTGCGGTCAGGAGCAGCCCACATCCTACGGACAGCCAAGCCACCGAGGCCTAATATATCCCGGACGGAACGAGCAGTCATTCAGGAACTGAGAGAAAACAAGGATTTGACGATACTCCCAGCTGACAAGGGCAATGCCACTGTCATCATGGATACCACGGAGTACAAGGATAAAGTGAAGGCTCTTCTAGCGGACCCCATTTACCGGAGGATCAAATTCAATCCTGTGAAGAAAGTGGAACAGGCTGTGAACGCCGCCATCAGGACATCATCAATACCAGAAGATATCCACAAACATCTAGTGCAGTCGGACTCGAGAGTGCCTCAGTTTTACTGCCTGCCGAAGATCCATAAGGCCGGGAACCCTCTTCGCCCCATTGTGAGTGCCAGAGGATCAGCGACTCACCCTCTGGCCAGGTACATCGCAGGAGTTTTTCGGAGTCTGGTAGGGGAAACGGAACACCACATCAAGAACTCTGGACATTTCATCGAGAAGATACGAGGGATACAACTAGACCCAGGAGACATTTTGGTGAGTTTCGATGTCACTTCGCTCTTCACGAAGGTACCCATCGAGGACGCTTTGGTGGAGATCCGTTCCAGATTGAGGCAACGAGGGATGGAAGACCTCGCGGATCTGGCTCGACTCTGCACGACATCTACGTTCTTCGCCTTCGACGGGGAGTTCTATGAACAGACCGATGGAGCAGCGATGGGATCACCTCTATCACCAGCATTAGCGAACATCTACATGGAAATCTTCGAGACCACGGCCCTGGACACAGCGACTCTGAAGCCGAAGTGTTGGTTCAGGTATGTGGATGATACCTTCATCGTATGGCCCCATGGATCGGACGCCCTCGGAAATTTCAAGGACCACCTGAACGGACTGCACCCCAACATTCAGTTCACGATGGAAATGGAGAAAGACGGCGCCCTCCCATTCCTAGACGTCCTCGTCAACCGCAAGACTGATGGAACCCTGGGACACAGAGTATACCGGAAGCCCACGCACACGGATCGCTATTTAAATGCCGCTTCCCATCATCACCCGGCACAGAAACAGGGAACCATCAACACCTTGGTGCACAGAGCCCGCCAAATCAGCGAACCGGAACATTTGGAGGAAGAACTAGCGCACCTGAAGACAGCCCTAAGGAAGAATGGATATTCTCTACGAGCCATAGAGCATGCTATCAGGAAGAGCGACCAACGGCGAAAGGAACCAGAAATCTACATTGCGACAGCCTACCTTCCTTACATAGATGGATGCACGGACAGAATCGGACGTCTACTCAACAGACACAAGATCAACGTAGTGTACAATCCGCCTGGAAAGATTGCTGCAAGTTTCCCTAGGACCGTAGGAGAGCAGAAGAAGCATCAAGGACCAGGAGTATACAGCATCCCATGTATCTGTGGTAAGGAATACATCGGAGAAACGAAGAGACACATCAGCACGAGGCTGCAAGAGCACAGGAGGGACGTCAGGAACCAACGGACGGAGAAGTCAGCAGTCGCGGAACACTCCTCTTTGCCAGGACACGAGATTCGTTTCGAGGATACTAAGGCGCTAGCAAGGATTCCCAATTTTTGGCCCAGACGGATCAGGGAGGCTATAGAGATCTTCAAGAGACCCAACTTCAACAGAGATGGAGGAATGGATCTACCGGTTACTTGGAAATCACTGTTCCGTGAAAACGCCGCGCTTCAGTGATTACCGGCGAGTATAAATAGAGTTACCTGCGATAGGATTTTCAGTTTCAGAATAGCTTCTGAAGAAGACTCCGATATGAGAGTCGAAACGTCAAGTGTTAATGTTAATTTTAGTGTTACAGATTACCAACGACGACGTGGCAACCAGCCCGGAAACCATTATTCCATGGACAACGGCCACGAAAGCCTTAAGAAGAAATTTATTTTGTACTACTTGATAACGAAAATTAGAGGCTGATATATTTTTGACGTTGTGAGATTATTTTAAAACCCCAAACACAGTTCTAACAGGTTAGATACTAAATACTTAATGCTTCCAATTTTGTCTTCATGTCAGATAATCACAGATACTGAGGGCAAATATCAAAAATTCAATATTTACAAAAAAATCAAATTATACTTGGGCCGCCCAACAGACGGAGTGATCACCCTCCAAGAACGTGCTCTAGCGGGGCCACTATTAATTTATGACGGCCGAATTGGAGTGATGCGACTTCGTTGGGTCTAAAGAAAGCGCATCACTGCGGTTCTGTCGTCCTAAAATGATAGTGGTCCCGTCTAGAGCTCATGCTTGCAGGGTGATCACTCCGTCTGTTGGGCGGCCCAAGTATAGTTCGCTTCGCTACAACCCTTAAACTCTGTGACCTTGTTGAAATTAGAATAAATATATTGTAAAAAGATGCAACGAATATTTCTGTGCCAAAATTTATTAGCTTTATATTCTTCGTTTCTCTTTGAATGTGTCTGAACATGAGAAGAAATTTCTTAAATAAAGCGTGCGCGAGTATTGCAGCAAAAAATTGTTATTTACTAAATAATTAATATTCTTGTTTGATTTGTGCTAGTTTAAATTTTTAATATGTTTATATGAATTTTGTGAATTACTGGAAATAAAAATTGTATAACTATACAGGGTGATTCAGAACGGGCATCATCATAAGGTTCTCAGTCCGAAGACTGGTTGGACGCGTACCTCCATTCTTTTCTATCCTGAGTTAACCTACGCATTTCCCTAAAAGTAGAACATCCCACATCTCCAACTATTTGAGAACAGTAGTCTTACCAGGGCCTACCCCTACCTCTTTTTATTCCTATCTCTGACTCTAGTATGTCACGAACTATTCCTTCATGTCTTAGAAGGTGTCCTACCATCCTATCAGAACGGGCGTGCCAAATTAAAATGGGAGCTAGAGGAACTCCAAATAAGACGAAAAGTTTATATGGACATATGTTCTAAAGTGACTACTAACAAAGATACAGGGTGTAAAAGTTTATTTTTTTTAAATATCGTAATGTAATAATTGATGCGTTTTCTCGTTCTTCTTGTTAGTTTTGTTAGTATTATACTTAATAAACTATTTTTTTAAATTTTCACTTTCTTTGCATACCGGTGAAGCCATTATTGCATTGTGGAAAATTTCAATGGATGTGCACGATCTCACAAAAAGCTATTTCATTAAAAAACTAAGCATTTTACGAAAAAATTTGAAGATACCAATTTCTTCCCAAATTGAACGTAGATTTCAAATACATTAATATCACCACGTGACATCACTGAAATATATGTTATAAAATCAAAATTTCTTTCTAAAAATTGTCATTCACATCACAGCTACATCGACATGAACAGCTACCACAAGGTAACAAATACTGATACCAAAAAAAGATAAACATTAAGCATATTTAATTCATTTTTCTGATATAGATCTGCATCGCCCTCCTGGCTATTGCCACAGTCGCCTTTGCCGAAGAGAAGAAGGTCACCAAAAGGGGAATTCTCGGCGGTGGCTTAAGTTACGGCGGTGGTTCAAGCTACGGTGGTGGCTACGGTTATGGCGGTGGTTTTGGAGGCGGTTACTCTATTGGAGGGGGCTTCGGAGGCGGTTTTGGTGGCGGCTATGGCGGCGGTTATTCTATTGGAAGTGGATTTGGAGGCGGTTACGGATTAGGCGGTGGCTTAGGCTACGGGTATGGAGCCCCAGCAGTAGCAGTGAGCCAGCCAGTTCCCGTACCCGTACCTGTTCAAGTTCCAATTACTATTACAAGAAATGTTGCTGTGCCAGTACCGGTGAGAGTTCCAGTTCCTGTCAACAGGGCTGTACCCGTTCCTGTTCCTCACCCTGTTCCCGTTAACAGGCCGGTACCTGTACCTGTACCTGTACCGGTTAATAGGCCTGTACCAGTGCCTGTTCCACACCCAGTGCCAGTACCAGTAGCTCAGCCAGTTGCTGTTGGAGCTGTTGGTGGATATGCTGGTGGCTATGCTGGTGGATTTGCTGGTGGATATGGAGGCGGATATAGTGGTGGATTTGGAGGTGGATATGGAGGTGGATATGGAGGTGGATATGGCGGGGGTTATGGAGGTGGTATCCACGAACTCGGCCATGGTTTAACATTAGCTTCAGGAATAGCTGTTGGCGGCGGTTATGGAGGATACTCGGGAGGCCTTGGGGGAATTGCTCTAGGAGGCCATGGCTATAGACATCATGCGTGGTAGATTCTAATTGTTGTTGTTTGATTTCTTGTTATAATTTTTAATAAATATTACTTTATATTTGATTTGTTTTATTTCGCTTACTTAATTTGTTTAAAATCTGAAAGATATTTCAAAAACATATCGCCATAAAAGGGTGTATCAAAATATTGTTATAGTTTTGTTTTTAGTAAAGTGGTATTGTTCTAAATTTTATACATGGAACGAAGTAATAAAGGGAGCGGATGAAAATAAAGGTATAAGGGGGTCAAGTAGGAAATTATTTGAAAATGTAGGAAAGCGAAAGAACAGAGGATTGATAACAAATGCAAAGAAGTGGAAAATAAGTTCGAAGTAGGAAAAACTGATGAAGCGTATAAAGTAATTAGGAGATATTGCAGAGAAATTGGGTCTAGCAGCAAGAACATTGGAAACGAGACAGATGGCATCCTAATCGGAAGAAAGGGAAAGGCGAATAGGTGGAAGGAATGTTTGGGAAGCTTATATGCGGGACAAGAACTAGGAGGTAAATTAGAAAGAGAAATCAGTGTAGAGAGTGATAACCTAGTCTGTCCCATAATGAGGGAAGAGTTTGTGCTAGCATTAGAAAGTTTAAAAAACACTAAAGCACCAGATGTAGATGGATTGCAGGCAGAAATTTTAAAGTGTGCAGGTTAAGAGGTAAGAGAGCGTTTATTTAAAATAGTTAGCCATATATTTGGGGCAGGTGAGATTGCAGAATATTACAAAAGGAACATCATAGTCGCTTTGCCAAACAGGAAAGGCGCGGATATGTGCGAAAATTTTAGAACTATCAGTTTAACTTCCCACGCGTCAAAAATTTTAACTACTATTGTGCAAAGAAGGATGGAGAAAAGGACGTAAGAAATATTAGGAGAAGATCAGTTCGGATTTAGACGAAATAGGGGAACGCGCGAGGCCATTCTAGCTTTACGAGAAAAAACAATAGAAACAATAGAAAAGGGAAAAAGCGTCTATATAGGATTTGTAGATTTAGAAAAAGCCTTCGACAAAGTAAAATGGGGGAAGATGTTCGAAGTGCTCAGAAAGGTAGGGATGAGATATAGGGACAGAATTCAGTGGAATATTGCAAAATTCCTTAAATATTCCAGAACATTAACGTGTATAATACATCCACATTAAGTTGTCAATGTTTTTAGAAACAAGCATGTCGCATAACTAATATATTCGTCGTAATCGAAAAACATGCAATTTTTAGTGGAACTTCTGTATTTATTATGTTCATCAAATAATCTTGATACTGATCGAGAACTAGGCCGCTGTTTTTGAAAATATACCAGGAATTGTTAAAATATCTGATTCTTTACCATTGGTAGAACAGATTGCAATATTATGAAGATTAGATAAAAAATCGAGAGCCTTTAAATGCTTTCTGGTAATTGTTGAGTTGTTGTGTAGTAAAAACAGTGAACACAAAATGGTCTTTATTAGAATAAGGTCGGGTCGCTGCTTCTCCCTCGAATCGTATGCTGTAAGGCAAGCAGTTGGAAGCATCATATCGTATATAGTTTTGGTGGTAGTGCTTATATACTTGGGAGTAACTTATGGACAAAATTACGACTTTGAGTGTAAGGCATAAAAAACAAAACGTTGTCCCGAAATTCGATCACGGAGTGTTAAGGGTAGATTAATTGGTCGAAAATATGAAGAAAATCTCTATAATAATTTTTGAACCAGGTAAGATGGGGCAACCAAATTTAGCCAGTGCGAATATTTTACCATTCTAACTTCATTTAGTGTTTTAAATCGAACGCCCTGTATTTGATCGCACTTTTGGATTCCTTGATTGATTTTACTATACCTAAGTCTGTATAAGATATTTTTTCTTAAAATGCATATTTTCGTATTTTCTGGTAATTTATTCATTTCAAAATGAATTATTGTCTGCCTTAGGATACTACTTTTTGTTCACCAAGCTTACGATTTCAAGTGTTGGACGGTATGGAAGAAAAAAATTAGTATAAGAGAAATTTGGTTGTTTTGTCTTAATCTGCCCTTGATACTCCGTAGTCAAGTTTTGAAACACCGTGTAGAATAGTAACTTATTTTCTCTTTTAGATCTGAAAGTTCCGCTTATCGTGTTAGGCTGCGCATTTGCAATACCATTCCTCTTCTCGTGTTACCTGCTACGTGGTGTTATTAAGGTAAGAAAAAACATAAATACTGTTTCATACAGATTGTTCCACAAGCACGCCAATAAATGCAATAAAGAAGACCTCACCAAGAGCGATCGAATATAAAAGTTAATGAGCTCATCATCATCATGAACTTTTCAGTTCGAAGACTGGCTGGACGCGTACCTCCATCCTTTGCTGTCTTCTACGGTTAATGACTTGGGGCGTGGAAATCAAATCAAATCAGCAAGACCACACAGCAAATGAAAAAAAGTATAAACGAAGACCACGTGAGGAATGGAAATCTTCTGAACAGGAGCAACATGCAAGACATCAGAATATGAGCAAGGTGATGGAGGAAAGAATGTAATAAACATTAGAGTGAGCGAATTACGACTAGTGAAACGAAAAATAGAGAACAGGCCAGTGGAAAGGAGGACTGTGGGGGGCTACACATAAAATATGGGGAGAATGTTGGACGTCAACCCCGTGTAGGGAGGCTGATAACACAATTACAGGCTTTTAGCCTCAAAAGAAAAGAGAAGAAGATAACGAAAAAAAAAATGTATATACTTCAAACATTCTCCACTAATTCACAATTAAAATACTTGGTCGTTCTTGATGCGGTTTCCTTTACTTGTAGTCTAGAGATGTTGACATATCAAAATTTGATGTGTTACCAAGAAGTTTGATGTAATTTAAGCTTTTAAGGCAGTTCTGTTATTTTTAATTATTGGTCAATATAAGCATTTCCAAAGCTTCATTGTTACAGAGAGACGAAAAAACACTGAGAATCTGGGTTATGTACGGATGCGTGGAAACTTTTGTGATAACTGCTCTATTAATCTCCTTTTCTATCTATGGGTTCGTAAACAACTGGCTTGGTGCCCCAATTTACATGAGTGTCTTGGCCTTTATATATGCAGGTACACACGTAACACACCAACATAGAATTTTTCAAATTATCTAAACACATTCGTTTACAGCGAGCATGTACTATGTCTTATGTGTTATAAATAGTTTAAGACTGACGATTTTAGAGGAATCAGCGCGACAGCCTGAAGGAAATCCACCATCTTACGGACGAAAATAGACATTCCCTAAACAATACTTAGTTTTAATCTAGTTTGTAAAAATGTCTGAAATTATGTTATTTTGTACTACTTGATAACGAAAATTAGAGGCTGATATATTTTTGACGTTGTGAGATTATTTTAAAACCCCAAACACAGTTCTAACAGGTTAGATACTAAATACTTAATGCTTCCAATTTTGTCTTCATGTCAGATAATCACAGATACTGAGGGCAAATATCAAAAATTCAATATTTACAAAAAAATCAAATTATACTTGGGCCGCCCAACAGACGGAGTGATCACCCTCCAAGAACGTGCTCTAGCGGGGCCAATATTAATTTATGACGGCCGAATTGGAGTGATGCGACTTCGTTGGGTCTAAAGAAAGCGCATCACTGCGGTTCTGTCGTCCTAAAATGATAGTGGTCCCGTCTAGAGCTCATGCTTGCAGGGTGATCACTCCGTCTGTTGGGCGGCCCAAGTATAGTTCGCTTCGCTACAACCCTTAAACTCTGTGACCTTGAAATTAGAATAAATATATTGTAAAAAGATGCAACGAATATTTCTGTGCCAAAATTTATTAGCTTTATATTTTTCGTTTCTCTTTGAATGTGTCTGAACATGAGAAGAAATTTCTTAAATAGAGCGTGCGCGAGTATTGCAGCAAAAAATTGTTATTTACTAAATAATTAATATTCTTGTTTGATTTGTGCTAGTTTAAATTTTTAATATGTTTATATGAATTTTGTGAATTACTGGAAATAAAAATTGTATAACTATACAGGGTGATTCAGAACGGGCGTGCCAAATTAAAATGGGAGCTAGAGGAACTCCAAATAAGACGAAAAGTTTATATGGACATATGTTCTAAAGTGACTACTAACAAAGATACAGGGTGTAAAAGTTTATTTTTTTTTAAATATCGTAATGTAATAATTGATGTGTTTTCTCGTTCTTCTTGTTAATTTTGTTAGTATTATACTTAATAAACTATTTTTTTTAATTTTCACTTTCTTTGCATACCGGTGAAGCCATTATTGCATTGTGGAAAATTTCAGTGCATGTGCACGATTTCACAAAAAGATATTTCATTCAAAAACTAAGCATTTTACGAAAAATTTTGAAGATACCAATTTCTTCCCAAATTGAACGTAGATTTCAAATACATTAATATCACCTGCATTCGCCAGTGGCGTAACATTGGATTGGGAAAATAAATAAACGGCCTCCCCTGTAGCAACGCTACTGATGCGGCTAGCAAAGCAAATTTTTTTTGAAAATTAGAAATTGGCAAATGAAAACGACACCTTAAATTTCAACTCAATAACTTTCTTAGTTACTAAGATAATAAAAAAATATTTAAAAAGTATATTAAAACTTTTACACCCTGTATCTTTGTTAGTAGTCACTTTAGAACATATGTTCATATAAACTGTTTGTCTTATTTAGAGTTCCTCTAGCACCCATTTTAATTTGGCACGCCCGTTCTGAATCACCCTGTATAATATATCTTTTTTCTTTTTTTTCTTTTTTGCATAAAATTTCGTTTTATTCACAGCCTCAGTAAGTTTTAGCAACAATAAGTACATTAGTGCTGTAAAGTAATTTTATCAACATGAAATATATCAATTATTCTTGTTTCGTGGCATTTTCTAAAATTTAAATCAAAAGTTCCGAGGCAATACTTGCTATCGGCTTTTTTAAAGTTATTCAAACCTGGACAAATTTTAAAAACCCATCCACTGTCAAACTTGATTTCTCTGTCATGAAGAGTACTTGAGAAACTGTAGAAAAAAGTAATGATTTTTTTTGAAAAATCATGGGATTACTAAAAAACAATAAATACAAAAATTGTGCGTATAGCACCGTATAAGCGATAGAAGTGAAACTTCTTAGAGAGATTTACGGTGAGAGATGAGAGAGAGAGAGAGAGAGAATATTCACAGGACACAAACGTAAAGAACGTAAATAATCACAAAACAAAATGGTAAGAATTAATTATACAACGCGTGGTATCTCAGCTACTCATGCAGGTATAACTCTCTTTCTCCTTCTCTCAACGTTATATCTTTCGTCTCTCTCGTGTAACAAATTTCCCGAAAACGTGACGCGACCTTGAAATTTTACTCTCAATTATTGGGCAATTTTCGAGGTGCCGCTAAAGAAGTTTCACTTCAAAATTTGCACGTATAGCATCGTATACGTGATAGAAGTGAAACTTCTGAGCGATATTTACGGTGAGAGATAGAGAGCATTGCACGGGAACGTTCAGTCATTTTTTTGACACAATATAAGCATACAAACGTCATTATCGTTAAAATTTTAATATTTTAAATATACTTACATACTAACTTTTAGGGAAATGCGTAGTTTAGCTCAGGATAGGAAAGGATGGAGGTACGCGTCCAATCAGTTTTCGGACTGAAAACCTTATGATGATGAATAACTGTTCACGGATTATAATCGAATATTCACAGGCCACCAACGTAAAAAAAGGGAATTGTTAAAAAAGAGAAAACATATGGCCAGTTAGATATAACAAGAAAAAAAGAAGAAAAATACAAGAGAAAACAGTATTAACTTCTCATTGCAAGAATGCAAAACAAATATAAAAAAATAAACAAGCGAAACTAAAAAACTACTTGAATTTCATATTATGAAGGATATAATAAAATCGTCTTCATGGATCTGCCTCCCGATGTAGCTTAAATTGCGCATAAGGTTATTTATTGACAATAAATATGTGACTTTTGTCGCAAATTCTTTTAACATCTACGTATCATCTCTAGTGATGGGTTGCATAGGGTAAAACACCCAAATGCCGGCACTCGACCATCGATTGGCACACTTACTTTTAAACTGTATTAATAAAGTCAACAAGTCAAATATCTAAAAAAATGTATTTTTTTTAAATTTGGCAACATGTCCCCTTTTTGGTAAACGACTGCGCGTGCCCCTTAAAACTAGTATGGCTGATGTTTTGCGTGTTTGTTGTGGTGACGTTACCAAACAAGGTAAGATTTTAAGTTTTTCGTAAGGATAGTGCAATGTTTAAGCGCTTTGTAACCTATGGTAATTCTTGTTATATGTAGCACAAATTGTTACACACTTTTAGTGACCTTATTAGTTTTGTTTTAGCATAATTTCAGTAATAAGAATTTCGATTTAGCACCAATTTATAGGGTGCCAACATTTGGAAAGCACAACTAAAGAAATCTAATTATTGGCATCGGTGCCGAAATATAGAATTGCCGTTAACTTTATTGTTCCTAACACTGGCACCCCAACAGTAAAACAAAGTTAGGTACCTACTTAGGTACCTAGGTAGGTACCTGGGTACCTAATTTAAAACGCATTTTTATGATTTTGTAAGTATTTTGATTCAAATAAATGCTTTTTTAAATTCTGTTTTTATATCTTAAATATAAATACCTAGGTAGGAACTTAAATCAAAACATTAATTATGGAAGTGTAGGTAATCATTTAAAGTAGGTATTAATATTCAATTAACTACTTAGATAGGATTTTCCACAAAATATTCGGTGCCAATAATTGGAAAATATATTATGCCAATAAATAGCGTATGAGTGCCAATAATCGGAAAAATGCAATTTTTCACAAATTAAATTAAATTTGGCTTTAGCAGTCAAGATATGGATTCAAAAAATTCAAATAAATGATCTTAAATTGATAGGTATTCGGGAAAAATACATATAAACCTTATGGAATGCACCTTATTATTTTAGAGTTAGTTTTATTAATACGATTCCCTTAGAGTGACAATCATTGGGTAGTTTACCCTAATTAATAGATATTAATTTATTATGTTACCATCTTACACAAATACATCACTCCCTCCCTTTCTCTTTTCCCTAGATTGTTTTCTTTCGCCATTATTTTTTACCCTTAAGCTTGCGACAACTTTAAAGAAATGTACTAGCGCTGAGTGGATGGTAAAGTAGATAAGAAGTTTTATACTTTAAAATTGTGCGTCAACTGGTGAAGTAAGAGACCTAATTTTCCCGACCAGACACCCCCCACTACCGCATAATTCCATACTTACGGCAACGGGCGTATTTTCTACGTTTATACTATTTTCGTAACCGTTCTGGACACCACACCTTCGTGGCTCACTGGTCGATGTGTCATTCCCCCAAATCGCAACGCCGGGGGTTCGCCCCTCCCCGTAGTTATTTTTTGTTAAGATGATTTCACTTTTCTTTTTTGAACAAAAAATCGGTCAGGTCCAAAAGGACAGATAGGGGATCGCCATCACGCCAGACAGACATCCACTCATTTGACTTTTATTGTTGATTTTATAAATCTCCATTGTTTACAAGTTGTTGATAGTGGGGAGTGCCAGGTCGGGAAATTAAGCTCTCGTATGTAGTACTTCCTTACTTCACCAGTTGACGCACAATTTTAAGGTAGAAAACTTCTTATCTAGGTACTTTACCATCCACTCAGCGGGTCAGCGCTAGTTCATTTCTTTAAAGTTGTCGCAAGCTTAAGGGTAAAAAATAATGCCGAAAGAAAACATTCTAGGGAAAAGAGAAAGGGAGGGAGTGATGTATTCGTGTAAGATGGTAACATAATAAATTAATATCTATTAATTATGCAACCCATCGCTAGAGATGATACGTAGATGTTAAAAGAATTTGCGACAATAGTCACATATTTATTGTCTATAAATAACCTTATGTGCAATCTAAGCTACAACGGGAGGCAGATCCATGAAGACGATTTTATTATATCCTTCACATATGAAATTCAGTGTAAATGAAGCTTTAAATTGGGCGTTCTTCGTAATTTTGCAACTTTTCTATAGGTAATTTTAAGTCCTGCTCATGAATCAGGGCATTTTTTCAGATTCCCACCAAACCATCCTAAATAATTCTGATGATAAATAAATTGCATGGCTTCATCTTAGAAAATACTGAACTGTAGTTTTAGTTGCGTTTTTCACGGAACTGTAGTTTGAGATGCTGCCTGGAATTTGAATTATTTATTAAGAAACACAAAGTGAATTCGTTGATATAGTTTACAACATTCGCAATAAAATTATCATTGCTTCGTAATAACATTCTCACAGAGATTTTGCATCAAATACAGCGCTGAAACTTTGTCTTACAGGACTATTATTGATAAATTTCCAGTTTTCCTGGAATAGTGTAAATGTCTGCTTTTGACTTTTTCGTGATTTTCACCGCATTGTTTTTTTGTTGTTCGTTTTTGTGAGCTTCTGTATATTGGAGATGACTGTAAAACGTGCAATATTTCACTGAGGATATAAGGTGGGAAATGTATTGTCTGATATATCAAGAGTAATCCTGATACTGATCAAAATCGAGACAGCTGTTTTGCGAAAATATTATACCAAGAATCGTTGAAATATCAAATTCTATACCATTAGTAGAACAGATAACGCCGAAGATTAGATAATAAAAATCAAACCTTTAAATGTTTCCTGGTGATTTTATTCAGTAGTTGTTTAGCACATTGAACTGAAAAAAATGGTCTTCATTAGAATTAGGTCTAATCGTTGTTTCTCTCTAGAAGCATATGCTTTAAGGCAAGCTATCGGTGGCATTATAGGCTATGTAGTTTTGGTTATTGTGCTTATATACCTAGGAGTCACATTTGGGCAAGACAGAGACTTAGACTGTAAGTTACACATAAGAAATTTGAAAATGTCTCAAAAATAAGATATTTCTGTTTTTAGTTTTGAAGGTGCCTCTCATCTTAATTGGTAGTATATTTGCAATACCATTTTTGTTCTCGTGTTTCTTACTGCGTGGTATTATTAAGGTAAGGAATTGTAAGTATATAATTATACAAAGGCATATAACATCAATTTTTTTGCAGAAAAACGAGAAAATATTGTTTATCTGGATAATATACGCATGCGTAGAAACCTTTGTTTTAACTTCTCTTCTAATAGCATTTGCTATTTATGGATTTGTGCAAGACTGGCCTTTTGCGCCGATTTATATGTTGATTATGTCTATAGTGTACGCAGGTACGTAAAGCTCCAACAAAGTTACGTATATCACTTATTTATCTGAGTTCATTTACAGGGAGTATGTTTTACATCTTATGCGTTATACATAGTCTGAGACTGTCGTACTTGGAGACATCATCACCGCAATTGCCTGACGAGAATCCACCGCCATATACCCCGCACGATACGCCGCCATATTCGAAAAAATAAACGTTCTAAACAATCGCATCTAGTAATTATTATTTAATCCTATACTGCATGTGTAAAAGTTATGTTTATAGTACAAATTTATAAGTATAAAAAGAAGTTTCTCTTTCAAATATAGTGACCTTTCTGGTGATGGTGTAGTAAGTTCTTTAAATATTACAGGAAGTCTAAAAGAATTTATAAAATTTAACGATTTGTTGTATATCACTGGCTTTCATTTTTACAAGTTAAATATTCCCGAAAATGACCGGCTTAAGGCTTCTTTATATGGGAGTACAGGCTTCTAGTCTCTGTACTCTGCACTCTACTTTAGCACGGCACCATAAGCTCTATCATATGGCGCACAGAGCACAGACCGTTTAGTGAGATGTACATAAATGATTATTTTTTTCATCGTCAAATTGACCAATAGGAATATTTCATTTGGGTCTATAGCATGCCGTGCTACGCTGCCGACCGGAATCCGTCTCGCACTGCGCATGACGTCACATCGAGGCGAAATTGGCGCGAATTCTCCGAAAGATCCGGTTGGCGGATGTGTTTTTGCTTTATCGCCGCGAACGTTAAGTGACAAGTGTCAAAATGGCAAATTGTGCGATGGCTAAATGCCACAATCATTATAAGAACACAAAAGGCACAAACATAAGGTATTTTTCGTTTCCCAAACACAATGATATGCAGAAAGCATGGATTATCGCATGTAAGCGTGAAGACAAAATCAATGTTAAACATGGTACGCAAAAAAGTGCATTTGCATGGTTCAGATCAATTTCGGATGCATAAAGTTTATTAATATTACTTTTAGCAAGTATCTGAACTGCGCATCTTGAGGAATAATGTTTCGAAATCCCTTTCCAAGTGCGTCTTCTTGGAAACTATCTATTTATTATTTCGGCTGTGGATATTTTCTGATTAATTATGCCATTATGCGTTTAAATTTCCGTCTTTCGCCTGTACTATTACAGTAATAAACGCACTTCTACCTCGGAGTTTCAAGTTCTTAAGCAGTTTCTTATAGGTACCTATAAACGTGTCCAAATTCCTTCAAACCAAGAAAAAATTTCCTGTGAAGTGAAGTGTCATAATTCAGATCTTGCATTTATTTATTTATTTATTTAGCAGTTCCATAATCATACATGTACAATATTCAGCGAGCCTGAGGCTCATGTTTTGAACACATTTCTACAATTCTGAGAAAAAAGTCCAAAATTTCCCCTGCCGAAAAATTGTAGCTGTCAAACTCTTCTCAATTAGGTAATTATTTTCTTCAATAAGCTCACCCCCATCCAAAATTACTCATCTTCATCTCCAACAATCCATTTCTTAATTTCCATACAAAAACTTTTCTCAATTACTGTAATTTTCCTATTTGAACCAAACATTTTTCACTGACAATTTGAAGTTTTATCATGAGTTTTATTTTGACACATATGTAGATCTAAGTAGGTATGTGGTTGGTGTCTCTCGAATCGCCGCGCCGCCTCGATTTTACGTCATCGAAGTGGGAGGAGCAAGGAGCGATATATGCGCCGTAGCTTACCATTGTATTTATATTATGGTCTATAGTGTATTATTTCGGTTATTTTTTGCCGTTTCTATTTTCCAATAAATGAACAGTATTTTTGATCACGCGTTTAATTCTGACCAATTAAATCATTATTATAGTGAGAATTTTTTACCTAACTTATCCCAGCGGGAATTTTTTTTAGTATTTTGTTTTTGTTGATAAAACGACTTGTTTTCTGGTTTTGACATATTGTCTTATATGTTTTAATCGCAAATTGTGACATTGAAAGAATAATATTGACAGTTGTTTCATATTTGAACGTCAAAAAATAACCTTTCGAATACCACACGACAGTAAGAATAACTTGGAAAATAATTCTCCACATTTTACTCAAACTTGTCGCCATTCGGCAATAGCCACTCGAGCCCTACGGGCTCTCGTGTCTACTGCCTGGCGACAAGTTTTCGAAAATCTGTCGAATTATTTTCAAGTAATTCTCACTCTCTTGTGATATTACATACGGTAATTTTTTCGATAATTTTGCTTGTCGACAAGTTGCCATAGTTTCGAATTTGTAGGTGCATTTATAATGTATAATCTAGTTACTTTAGTACCTGCCAAACGTCAAATATTCCCAATACATTTCTTTGTATGTGAATTAATTGAAATAAAATTTCGTTTTGAACTACCTTGCTTCGATTCAAAAAATAATCTTGTAGTCCAGTCAATATAGACATTTTAATTTACAATAATTCGCATAGAGCTAAATATTGGTACAGGTCTTGGGTACACTATTACAAATAAAATATCAAAAGTCCCCACCGATCCTACGTCTGCTAAAAAAATTATTGAAGGTTAAAGGTCAAGAATATCGGTTTTTTGCATTTTTCTCGTAAACGGTAAGTGTTATCATAAAAATAGGTCAGGCAAAATTTGTAGATCATGCAATTATCTACAAAAATTGCTCTTATACTTTTTTTTACGAATCACCATTCCTGAGATATCACCATTTGAAATATCGAAAATAGTAATATGCACGCCTACGCCGCCTATACAGGGTGATTCAGAACAGGCGTGCCAAATTAAAATGGGTGCTAGAGGAACTCCAAATAAGACGAAAAGTTTATATGAATATAGTTCTAAAGTGACTACTAACAGAGATACAGGGTGCAAAAGTTTTATTTATTATTTTTTTATTATCTTAATAACAGGGAAAGTTATTGAGTTGAAATTTAAGGTGTCGTTTTTATTTGCCAAGTTCTAATTTTCCAAAAAAAAATGCTCTTCTAACATCAGTAGCGTTGCTACGGGGTAAGCCGTTTATTTATTTCCCCAATCCAATGTTACGCCACTGGCGAATGCAGGTGATATTAATGTATTTGAAATCTACGTTCAATTTGGGAAGAAATGGGTATCTCCAAAATTTTTCGTAAAATGCTTAGTTTTTGAATGAAATAGCTTTTTGTGAAATCGTGCACATGCACTGAAATTTCCCATAACGCAATAATGGAAAGTGAAAATTCAAAAAAAATAGTTTATTAAGAATAACACAAACAAAACTAACAAGAAGAACGAGAAAACACATCAATTATTACATTACGATATTAAAAAAATATTACAACTTTTACACCCTGTATCTCTGTTAGTAGTCACTTTAGAATATAATCATGTTCATATAAACTTTTCATCTTATTTGTAGTTCCTCTAGCGCCCATTTTAATTTGGCACGCCCGTTCTGAATCACTCTGTATAGGCGGCGTAGGCGTGCATATTAGTATTTTCGATATTTCAAATGGTTATATCTCAGGAATGGTGATTCGTAAAAAAAAGTATAAGAGCAATTTTTGTAGATAATTGCATGATCTACAAATTTTGTCTGACCTATTTTTATGATAACACTGACCGTTTACGAGAAAAATGCAAAAACCGATATTTTTGACCTTTGACCGTAAATATTTTTTTTAGCAGACGTAGGATCGGTGGGGACTTTTGATATTTTATTTGTAATAGTGTACCTAAGAACTGTACCAATATTAACTCAATGCGAATTATTGTAAACTTACCACTACATTTTTGTCTACTTTGACAGGGCTATTGTCAAATACAATTCGTGGTCTGGAATTTTTAAGTAATTTTACTCAAGCTGTTGCTTTTACTAGCTACTCGTGTAAATTTGACAGAAGATCACTCGCGCAAGCACTCGTGATCTTTTAACTGTCAAATTTACACTCGTGGCTACCAAGCAACGCAACAGCTTTCGTAAAATTTCCGACAATTCCAGACCACTTATTGTATTACTACAGACAATATCATGGGTTCGCGAAATAGCATTCATTCGAGTGCTACAATACTGAGGGTATAAAACAATCAGACAAAGCTCTACAAGATATTAAGGCCTAAGGCTTCTCTCACTATACCCTTCCACAGTCTTCAATCTTCAGCTTTTCGTCTCCATTGTCTTCTATCTTCATCTTTCCGTCTCCATTCTCTGCATCCCACTCTAAGCAAATCTTCCTCTAGCTCATCAATCCACTTTGTCATCGGTCTTCCCACCCTGCGCTTTCCGCCATCTCTTCTCGCTAACATCTTCTTTACAGTCTTTTCGGGCGGGCGTCTTGCAACGTGGCTTAGCCATCTTATACGCTGTGCCTTCACCACAGCGTTTGTAATAAGTGGTTCTCCATAAAGTTCTTCTAATTCTATGTTTGTTCTTCTTAACCACTCATCATGTATCCTTTTACCTACATATATTCTTCTGAGAATACGCCTCTCCCATATATCTCCAGCTTGTTTTGCTTGCTTTTACTGGCGGTCCATGTTTCAGATGCATATACGATTGTCGGACGCACCACTGTCTTGTAAATGAATATTTTTGTCTTCCGTGATATGTTCTTGGATGTCAGTCACTTAGTCTTGTTTTTATACATGTTGCTAAAATCTTGTATACCGTGTCGAGCATCGCTATTCCTCTGTAGTTTTCGCAGTACGTCCTGTCTCCCTTTTTGTGTGTGGGGCATAATATGGCATGTGTCCATTCTTTGGGCAATTCGTCCTAATGCCATATTTGCTTAATTTATTAGTTTTTGTATGTACCCTTGTTATGATCCTTTTCCCTCATACTTAATTAGTTCTGTACTTATGTTATTTCTCCGGAACTTATGATTCTTCAATCGATCAATAATTTCAGCAATCTCCTCGTCCGTTGGTGGTTCTATTTCATTTCCTGAGCCACTTCCATTAACACCTTCCGGTTCTTGTGCTTCGCCTACACTGTTCTGCCCAATTTCTTATGAATTGAATAGTTCCCTGAAATACTCTGCCCATCTGTCCATTTGCGTCTTTCTCCACCAATCAAGTTTGATTCTTTATCCCTACACAATTTTATGGCAGCCTGGTAGCCAAGTCGTGCCTTTTTGATATCCTGATAAAAGTTGCGCACCTCTCTGTGAACAAATTTGTCTTCCAATCTTTTCGTTATTTCCTCCATATTCTCCCGTTTCTTCTGCCTGCATATCCTTTTTGCCCCACATCTTGCTTTTGCGTACTTTTCCCAACTTTCTTCTGTGTATTTGTCCAACATGATCTTTCTTTCTTCTTGCCTTCTCTCCACTGCTATTTTGCAATCACTGTCAAACCAGTCTTTTTTCGTTGTTCGTCTGCTTTGCTTCAGTGTCTTCTTTGTTGCTCCTTGTACTCCTGCTACTATTTCATTCCATTTGTGGTTTATTTCTTTTTGTTCTCCGTTCCCTTCCTTCAGTATTTCATTTACTTCGCTTTCGTATGTACTTTTCACTTTTTTACTCTTCAGCTTCTCACAATCGTACCTCATTTCTGTTACTTGTTGTTTCTGTCTCTCTGTTGGTATTTGTTGTTTTATTTTTATTTTGAGTAGAAAATGATCCGTATCAACATCTGCTCCTCTACAGCTTCTGACATCCTTTTTCCTCTATCAAACATTGGTCTATCTGATTTACCGTGTTTCCATTTGGAACTCTCCAAGTGCCTTTGTGAATTTCTTTGTTCTGGAAGCTGGTACCGCTCAATCTTAGTTTTCTCTATAAACTTTTCTCCGTTTTCATTTGTGCCATAATGTTTGCTGTAGTGTCCTATCGTCAGTTTACATAATATCTCCTCTTTCCCTATTTTCGCATTAAAATCTCCCAACACTAAATTTTGATGGATATTATCATAAACTTTATCTAGTTGTTCATAATATTCAGCTTTTATTTCTGTATACTTATCCTCCGTTGGTGCGTGAGCGTTAACAATAATAATTTTCCTGTATCTACCTCTTAATTGTAACACGCAGATTATCTCTGATACCGGGGAGAAGTTGATTATTGGTTGCTTTAACTTTTTGTTTACTAGAAAGCCGATCCCCAGCATCCTTGTTTGATTTCCGCTATTTAAAAAGGTCTAATCTTTCCACTCTACTATTTCACTCCCTTTCTGCTTCGTTTCTTGCATCGATCGCTAGTATATCTATCTTATACTTTTGAGCTTCATTCATCAGTGTTTTCATTGTTCCCTCAGCGTTTGGTTCCTCTTACATTCCATGAGCCTAGAATCATAAAGAGGGCTTTATATTTGCTGCTCCTTACTATTTCATTCCTTGTAAAATCGTTTTATATCGATATTCTCGATTGTCGCCATGTTCGTACCGTGTTTCCTTCCGTTTATACACTTCTGCTACATCCTCAAGTTTTTTTGACCCTTCTCCCCCACCTTCGCTCGTCACTTCTTGTAATTTCTCCTGGCTCTGGTTCCACATCCATATTTTATTGTCTATTATAAGCTTTTGATAGGCCACCCTTACATTTTTCACCTTTTCTCTTTCTTCCTTCCCTAGTTCCCTCAATTTCCCTTGTATATCTCTTTCTATTAGTGTGAGGTCGCTATCGATATATACCTATCGTCTTGTTTCCAAGTTTGCTTTTATTTGTCATTATTTCCATCTTACCTTCCATACTGATAACGCCCCCCTCTTCTGGGATGTATCTCTTCTGTGGAAGAGATTTTTGTTCTCAACCCTATTTCCTTTTCCAAGAATTGTTGCTTCATCATATTTCTTAACTCATCCATTTCTTCTTCGTTACACCCACTCTCTCTGCCTTTGACTAGTGTTCTGGCAGTTTTTTTGCTTTTTCTTAAAAATTCTGGAGGGCTTATATCCTTTCTTTTCCTTTCTTCCCCTTGCATTGATTTCGCCGCTTCTCACAAGTCAGGCAACCAGTAATACTTGTCCGTGCGGTGTGTTCCAAACCCAGCTATATTGCGATTACACCTGCAAGGCGAAAAACGCCTTTATTGGCTTATCGGTTCTAACCTCTTACCCGTGGATTTCTCGTGAAAAACTCTTGTGCTTCGGCGGATATTGCACAACCGTGCCTTGTGTTAGGATCCTAAATTCACCTCTCATCAAACTACACCCTTTTCTAAGTTGTTGCTTCTTTCCTAAAATTCTATGTAAACCGAGCTGACATTCAGTAGATAATCACTTTGTACACTGAGTAGGTATTATAAATTATTATTATACTTGATTAGACAAAAACTAAATTGATAAAAATCAAGTTCCTGGTTTTGTTTAATATTCTTCCTGAAATTTGGGAAAGGCTGGTGCCCCAGAGTCCCCCCAATACCAACCGCCACTGTTCAGGTAAGATGAACTTTTCGCCTGATTGGTAGATCACCAACTTTTCATCCATTTAAGTTTCTTTTCCAACTAAAACAGAGATCCACCGTTTTTCAGACTTCTTGCTTAATTCTGTTTAAAACTTCTCATAACTTTTTTAATTATGTAGCTTATATGTCCTTATTTTTATCACCACAAGAGGTTGATGTAAAGGATGCATGTTCAGGTCAAAGAAACAACCTTTCTTTCCATTTTCTGGAACTTCTGGAAATTAGTTCATAACGTTTTCAAAAAAGCACGATCCTGTTATTTTGTTTTCATCATCATCATAAGGTTCTCAGTCCGAAGACTGGTTGGACGCGTACCTCCATTCTTTTCTATCCTGAGCTAACCTACGCATTTCCCTAAAAGTAGAACATCCTACATCCCTAACTATTTGAGAGCAGTAGTCTAATCTAGGCCTACCCCTACCTCTTTTTATTCCTATCTCTGACTCTAGTATGTCGCGAACTATTCCTTCGTGTCTTAGAAGGTGTCCTACCATCCTATCTCTCCTACTCTTTATTGTTTTCCATACCATTCGCCTTTCCCCAACTCTTTCTAATACTTCCCTATTGCTAACCTTATCTATCCACGGTATCTTCATCATGCGTCTGTAACACCACAGTTCAAACGCTTCTACTCTTTTTCTATCCGCTTCTCCTATTGTCCAAGTTTCGCACCCGTATAATGCCGTACTCCATACATACGACTTTAAGAGTCTCTTCCTAGTCTCTATATTAACCGTTCTCGAACATAACAGTTGTTTCTTTTTGTTAAACGCAACTCGTCCCTGCGCCATTCTTTGTTTTATATCTTTAGTGCTCCTACCGTCTTGGGTTATTTTACTTCCTAAGTAGCAGAAATCCGCGACCTCCTCTATCTTCTCATTTCCTATTCGTATTTCAATTTTAGTTCTATTTTCACTCCATCTACATACCAAAATTTTAGTTTTCTTTTTATTGATTTTCATGCCGTAGCCCTGTGTCAAAACTGCTTCCATTTCATTCAAAGCCGCTCCTAATTCTTCTTTGCTAGATGCTAACACTGCTATATCATCCGCAAATCTGAGCATGTTAATAGTTTGGCCCTGTACATTGATCCCTGAGGCTGTTCTTTCCTTAACAATATTAATCGCATCTTCGATATATAAGTTGAAAACTAGAGGTGACAATGCACATCCCTGTCTCACTCCCTTCCGGATATCTACTTCCCTTCGTTCCTGCTCACATTCTATAACTGCCTTTTGCTCTTTGTAGAGATTATGTATTATTCTTCTGTCCCTGTATTTCATCCCTACCTTTCTCAGCACTTCGAACATCTTCCCCCATTTTACGTTGTCGAAGGCTTTTTCTAAATCTACAAATCCTATATATACGCTCTTTCTCTTTTCTATCGTTTTTTCTATAATTACTCGTAAAGCTAGAATGGCCTCGCGCGTTCCTCTATTTCGTCTAAATCCGAACTGATCTTCTCCTAATATTTCTTCCGCCTTTTTCTCCATCCTTCTTTGCACAATTCTAGTTAAAATTTTTGACGCATGGGAAGTTAAACTGATAGTTCTAAAATTTTCGCATCTATCCGCGCCTTTCCTTTTTGGCAAAGCTACCATGATGTTCAGTTTGTAATCCTCTGGAATCTCGCCTGTCAGGTATATGCGACTAACTAATTTAAATAAACGATCTATTACCTCTTGACCTGCGCACTTTAAGATTTCTGCCTGCAAGCCATCTATACCTGGTGCTTTATTATTCCTTAAACTTTTTAGTGCTAGCTCAAACTCTTCTCTCATTATAGGACTCCCTAGGTTATCCCCTTCTACACTGCTTTCACTTTCTAATATATCTTGCACTTCCTGTCCCGCATATAAGTTTCCTAAATATTCCTTCCACCTATCTGCCTTCTCCCCGCTTTCGATTAGGATATCTCCTGCCTCATTCCTAATGCTTTTGGTACTAGATCCAATTTCTCTAAAATTTCTCCTAATTATTTTATATGCTTCATCAGTCTTTCCTATTTCGAACTTATTTTCCACTTCTTTGCACTTATCATCGATCCATTGCTCTTTCGCTTTCCTACATTTCCGAATAATTTCCCACTTGATCGCCTTATATCTTTGTTTCCCTATTTCATCTAACCTATTTTTATATTTGCGCCTTTCCTCTATTAGACTCACAATATGTTTTGTTATCCAGGGTTTCCTACTTTCATTCTGTTTATGACCCAAAATATCCCTAGCTGAGGAAACTAAACTATTTTTAATGCAATTCCATTCTTCCTCTATGTCCCTAACAATATTTTCGCCCGCGCCCTTTAGTACTTCGTTTGTCTTTTTCTCGAACTTATCGCGCGTATCATCATCTTTTAGTTTCTCTGGGTCAAGATACCTTCTTCCGCTTCGTTTTTTCAAAATCTTAAATTTAAGATTGGCCTTCATAACGACTATATTGTGATCACTATCTATATCTGCTCCTGGATAACTTCTACAATCCCTAACTTGATTTTGTTTTCACTACCTCAAATTCTACAATTTATTCTGGTTCTTGACGAAGTCGTTTAATCCTATCCCACCTGATTTTCTAACAAATTAAATATGACGACTTCAGTATTCAGTCAGCTTCAGTGTACACAAGAGATGCGGAGTACCAAGAGCCCCATTACGTGAACGTGAACACCCCTTCTGGGTTCACACAGAATGGGGTGGAGCGAGAGCCCATCATAACCTCCTCTTGCCTATTCATTTTTTGGTTAGCTACTAAATCGAATCCCAAAAAATCTTTGACAATCAAAAACCTCCAGTGAGGCGAGTGAGCATTACAACGATTGCTTAGATCAAAGGGCTAGTAGTAATCAAAAAGGATTACAAATTCAACCGTAAAAATCTAGGGCAATCCTCTAAACCCCTTTCATCTAGCTCTCTACCCATGTTATACAACCAAGCATACACCCATTGTATACATTGTATACCTGTTCTTAAAAATAAATAAATATTACTAATTTCTTGCAACCAGCAGTACAAAATATTCTAGGTGTGTAGTTCCAACGTGATAACGATAAGAGATAACATCAAGTTTATGATGAAACTAAGAGATTAAATTCAAGAGAACCGTGTCCCCTACAAATTGGTCTTATTATAAGCAATTGAGAAATATCACTTCTGCTTTGCTCTCGGAATTTCAAATTTTAAATTTCAGAAATGGGTGGAGCTTGGCAAGCTTAATGCTAATGATCTACCATCAAATTTGAACAATATATATTCTTAATAAGCATTTCGTTTGATGCCCGGTATTTCAGCAAATCTGTTCGCGTTCCGGCGACATCCTCCTGTCGGTCAAGTCCTGGAGACCTAGCCGAGGAAAGGTTCCGTTGAGATACTGAGTCATTACACGAGGGCCAGAAGCAACTTGATCAGTTATTTTCAAAGCTGTATCTCCGATACTATTAAGAATATTAACCATGTTCATATAAACTTTTTATTCGGAATTATCACCTGCCAAAAAATTTCCCTCTCCTCCTGACTCGCCCTGTATATTATATAAAGAAATCGGTGTAGAGGGAGATAACCTATTATGTACTATAATAGGGTAAGAGTTTGAGTTAGTATTAGAAAGTTTAAAAAACGATAACGCACTAGGTGTAGATGGATTGCAGGCATAAATTTTAAAATGTGCGGGTCAAGAGGTAAGAGAGCGTTTATTTAAACTAGTTAGCAGTATATACAAGACGGGTGAGATTCCATAAGATTACAGAAGGAACATCATAGTCGCTTTTGAACTATCAGTTGAACTTCCCATGCGTCAAAATTTTAACTAATTGTGCGAAGAAGGATGGCGGAAAGGGCAGAAGAAATATTAGGAGATCAGTTCGGATTTAAATGAAATAGAGGAACGCGCGAGGCCGTTCTAGCTTTACGAGTAGGTAGTTATAGAAAAAATAATAGAAAAGGGAAAGAGCGCTTATGTAGGATTTGTAGATTTGGAAAAAGTCTTCGACATTGTAAAATGGGGGAAGATATTCGAAGTGCTCATATAGGTAGGAACCCACCCACATACTGAAGTCGGAGATAGGAATAAGAAGAGGTAGGGGTAGGTCCAAATTAGACTACTGCTCTCAAATTTAAGATGTTCAACTTTTGGGGAAATGCGTAGGTTAGCTCAGGATAGGAAAGGATGGACGTACGCGTCCAACCAGTCTTTAGACTAGGAACTTCATTATTATAGTTCGTTAAGTAAATAATCCTACGTGGAAGACCAGTCTCTGGGAACACCTTCTATTCTCATCATACTTGACTGTTTGCCGTTTAGCGCCAGTGTTCAGTGTATGTTTATCCCCTACCACTATACCTACTGGGGACTTCGAATTCACAGGTTTGTAACAAACTGATTACAATAGCACACAATAATGTGTTAGAAGAGATTTAGAAATTATCTGATTTTCTCCCCCATTAACAAAACAAATAGAATTGCCGATAAGATAATGAACGGAAAAAGTTATAAATCTCTCTGATCACTGGTTATTTTGATTCCCAATTAATATTTTAATTAGTTAATGTATAAAAATGGTGTTTGTTCGATTGAGATCGACTCTTTGTTTTTCTCTGGAGACATACGCTTTGAGACAGTCTGTGGGTGGAATGTTAATATATTCGGTTTCAGCAATATTGCTTATATTTTCAGGAGTTACGATGGAAGAGGATAATTTGCTAGCTTGTAAAGTACAATAAACAATATTAGATGCATAATATTATAATAAGTCGTTTTTTTTAGTTTTAAAAATTCCATTCATGATTTTTGGCACCATATTCGTAATATCGCTGTGTTTCTCTGGTTACTTGTTATTCGGAATTTTCAAGGTAAGAACGAATTTCTTGATCGAAATTTAGTACACTCTGTATTCAACTTTTCGTTCAAGATGAACCATAGAATCTTACATTTCTGGGTGAAGTACGCATCAATAGAAACTGTCTTGATAACTGTCCTTCTTGTGGCGTGTTCCGTATATGGATTTATAGAAAATTGGCCATTAGTGCCAGTTTGTCTCTTGATAGCAGCTACCATGCACCCAGGTAGGTGTTTCGTTTTGAGAGGCTCTAAAAGCTTAAAAATCTGTTTATTTGTAGGATACATGTACTACGTTCTTTGTGTTGTATACAGTTTACAACTAACATATTCAGAAGCGAAACCTTCGAAGCCTGTTGACCCGCCACCATATATATGAGAGCTCTGCATATTTTGTAGTCCCAGAAGGCTTTATTTGCTTGGTAATATCCGGTCGTTCTTGCCGGTGTGTATTATGTCCTTTGGGATTCCTCCACATATTCTAACCTACGTTGTGACTTGTTTAAACTTTACTATCACAGGCTTTCTGTACTTAGTTCCTAGAGTAGATTGGTTCGTCTCGTCTGCATTTTTGTTCCGAAGTTTTGCATTGTTCTTCTTCTAAAACTCCTCCATTTACTATTCTGATTAGTTCTCCTTCCTTGCATCTAAAAATATTGTTCTGTTACGTCTCCTTTTCTTTATTTATATAGGAAGAAGCATTTTGCAGTGAATTTGCACTAACCATATTAATAATAATAAAAAAATGTGAAACAATTTGAAGTTTAAATAATAAAGAACTCAAATTTAAGTTATATAGGTAAGTGTTTCAATAAATTGAAAATCAGCAACCAGTCCAACACGTTGAAGAAACAACTCAGATAAGATAATAGCGGGTTACATACGAGTATATCGCCAAAACCACAGCTTGTAACAAAAAATAACGTCTTTGGCAACATCCCAGCATTGGAGGTAAGCATAAAATGCGCTGCTCAAAATTGTCTAAGGAACAAAACTATTATTTCAAAAATATTTTCGCCAACAATTTGCAGCAAATTGAAAATGAAAATGTATGTTTGTTGGATATCATACCATAGCATGATAGAAAAAGGACTTGATTTGTTCGTTGTATTTATACAAAAAAAACTGAAATTCAAAAAAAGGTGGACGATAAAAATTTCGCTTTTTATAATGTTTTTGTTTCACATCATCATTGAGCATATAAGGTGGTGTTTGTGTTAAACATATGAAAACAATTTACAGTACAACGACGACATTTAGCAAAGTATCGCGAAGTGTAATGTGACGATTGTGGGGACGATACCAGGAGACTGGCGATGTGGCCGAAAGACACGACGGCCGTAGAAGAGAAACAACAACTGCCCAAGACCGATTTATTATTCTTTGAGCCAGGTGTAATGCATCAATTATTTCGACACGAGAACTTTCTGCGGATCTTCAAAATCTAAATCTGATCAAACCATGAGAAATCGTGTCCATGAAGGTGGTCTTCATTCTCGTCGACCAATTAGAGTACCTGCACTTCGCCACGGCAATCGCGAAGCTTGTCTTAAATAGGCGAAAGAGCATGCTCAATGGGGTGAAGCAGAATGGTCCAATATTCTGTTTGCCAACGAATCTCGGTTCAGATTTCAACCTGATAGCAGAAGAACGAGAATGTGGGGAACAAGCGGAGCCTTGGAGAGAACCAGGCACTTCCAGGAAGTTCACAATTACAGAGGAGGATCTGTGATGGTATGGGCTGGAAACAAATTGCACCATAAAACGGACCTCGTTTGTCTGGATGGAGCCATGAATTAGCGGCGTTATATTGAACAAGTTTTTGTACCTGTTGTGCAACGATATTCATATGCTGCTGCTCCAGATTTGGTTTATATGCAGGTCAATGCTCGTCCTCACATTGCACATCAGCTACAAAAGTGGTTTGAAGAAGAGAACATTGCCTTTTGTCATGGCCTGCTCAGTCTCCCGACCTCAACCCCATTGAGCATGTGTGGGACAACTTCTTTCAGTTGTGGCAAACATTCAAGGCCGTTTTGCATTTTAAAATGCACTGAGAGAGCACTGGGCCTTTTTGCTACAAGATGCAATCGATAGGCTGATGCTTAGGCGATGCTTAGGCGGTGCCGGGCAGTCATTGATGCCCGAGGAGGCAATACATCGTATTAAGTACATATTTCAAAAAATTAACGTTATCAGAAATACACTTTTATTTTAATACACAATGTATTGTTTTACAATTAAATGTTTATTTTAATTATTAAACAAATAATGCAAAACATTACAAGTACTTATACTTTTAGCCTAGTTTTCTACTAGACAAGCTAATCAAATAAATAGTATAACCTACTCACTTGTAGGATAAAAATCATCATCATCATCATAAGGTTTTCAGTCCGAAGACTGGTTGTACGCGTACCTCCATCCTTTTCTAACCTGAGCTAACCTACGCATTTCCCTAAAAGTAGAACGTCCTACATCCCTAACTATTTGAGAGCAGTAATCTAATCTAGGCCTACCCCTACCTCTTTTTATTCCTATCTCTGACTAATATGTCGCGAACTATTCTTTATTGTCTTCTACTGCACCATCATTTGGTTCAACAAAACTTCCCACTTTAATAATCTGGTCTGTGTGTCTCTTCCAGACTACTTTACTCTCCAGAAGTTTACATAAATAAGTTCGAATTCATAATTTACCCACAATAACTGCTCTCTCCCACGAAGCCTTTTTTACATTTCTATAATCCTTTACATATACAATCTCACCATTTTCAAACTCTACTTCTCTACGCCCGTGATGATATTTAATTTGGTTCCTAGTAGCATTTAGGGATTCCAACCTACTCAAAAAATCTAACCGCGTATGAATATGACGATTAAACATCAACTGTGATGGCGTTATTCCTGTTGTACAGTGAGGTGTATTTCTATATGAGAAAAGATATTTACTTACTAAATTTGTGAAATTTACATGAGTAACTTTAGACTTATTATCTTCTAAAAATCTAATCAAAGCCCCTTTGAACGTTTTTACCGCGTTTTCAGCCTCTTACAAAAATTTTCAAATTTTTCCGAAACCAACCGACTACCATTATCAGAAATTATCAGATTTGGCAACCCGAATCTTGCAAAACAATCTCTTAGTTTTTCCAAGGTTTGGTCTGAATCAGTTTTTTGCATCTCATAGACTTCTGGCCATTTAGAAAACGCATCTGTAACAATTAGAAACATTTTCCCTTTAAACGGTCCAGCGAAATCGATACGTATCCTATCAAATGGAAATTTAGCTTCTTCAAATTTAATTAATTTTGCCTTTTCGGGATCCCTAGAATTCTTCATACAAGACTCACAGTCCTTGCAATATCTTTCGATATCCATATCTAAATTTGGCCACCAAAAATACTGACGAGCTAACGATTTCATTTTACTCATTGCATTATGTGCTCCATGGATTTCCTCCAATAGCTGCTCTCTAAATTTTGTAGGAATTAAAACTCGATAACCCCACATCAGTAAATCTCTATCAAAACTTATTTCATTTTGACGATGCCAAAATGGTTGTAAATCTTTTGACCTACAATCTTCTTTGGGCCACCCATCTCTAGTATACATATAAACTCTGCTAAATATTTTATCGTTCTTATATTCCTGTTGAATTTGCTTTGCACTCACTGGAATTTTATCCTCGATTAGAAAATGAAAATAATCTTCCTCAACCACATCAGATTCTACACTAGACAAAACCGGCAAGCGTGATAAACTATCAGCCACATTGTTACTTTTTCCACTGATATGTTTAAAGGTATAATTGAATCCGCTTAAAAACAAAGCCCATCTCTGCAGCCTCCCTGCCGCCATCTGTGGAATACCTTTATTTTCTCCAAATAAAGCCAGCAATGGTTTATGATCACTACAGAGAATAAAATAATTTCCCATCAAGTATTGGTAAAATTTTTGAACTGCCCAATAGATGCATAGAGCTTCCTTATGAATCACGGAATATCCTAATTCAGGTTTACTCAAAATTCTTGATGCAAAATAAATTGGTTTCTCAGAACCATCAGGGTAGACATGTAACAAAACTGCACCGACTCCCGTTTTAGATGCATCACATACTAATTTAATCGGAATTTTCTGATCAAAATGTGCTAACCCTTGTTCCGAAGAAATAATAGATTTAATTTTAATAAATGCGTTTTCCGCTTCTTTTGTCCATTTAAATTTAGTTCCGCATTCATGTCTCAATAATTTATAAATAGACTCTAAAACATCTGCTACTTTAGGAACAAATTTCCCATAATAATTAATAAGTCCAATAAAAGCTCTAACTTCAGTCATATTAGACGGTCTTGCTGCCTTAACAATTGCGTCTACCTTACTAGGATCTTTATGCAACCCACTCTGATCTATTATATGACCTAAATACCTAATACGTCTCTTGAAAAATTCACACTTTTTTAAATTCAGTCTAAATCCAGCTTTTCTTAATCGTTCAAACACTTCTTTCAAATTTGCCAAATGTTCCTCTCTATTTTTGCCAGTTACTACAATGTCATCTAAAAAATTAAAGGTACTTTCTACACCTCGTAGAACCTGTTCAACCTTTTGTTGAAATAAAGCACAAGCTGGTTTAGTACCATATGGTAATCTATTAGGAACATAAATTCCCCTACGAGTACTCCAGCATTTCTCTCGTACGCTGAGTCAAAACAAACTGATTGTAAGCATTAGAAAAATCTAATTTCGTAAAATTTTCACCCTCCTGACATGCCGCGAACAGTTCCTCAATTCTGGGCACCGGATAATTAACATCGGCTAAAGCCTTATTTACAGTGACCTTGTAATCTGCACAAATGCGAATTTTCCCATTTCCCTTAACAACCGGCACCAGTGGCGTACCCCACTTAGAATTTTCAACATGCTTAATGACTCCTTCTTTCTCCAACCTATCTAACTCACCATCAATCATTTTTTTAAAAGCAAAGGGTACTGGACGTGGTTTAATAAAAATAGGCCTAACTCCTTCATTAATTTCTAAATCTATTTGCTCATACTTATACTCGCCCAACTCCTCTTTAAATAAATCGACAAATTCATTAATTAGTGCATCTAATTCCGTATCACTTGTTATGCTATTAACTGGTTCTGAATTTTTAGGAATCTCGTCAGTAACAACCAAATTAAATATCCTCATTAGGTCGCGTCCCAATAATGGTGTTGTACCATTACTAACAACAATTAAATTACACCTACTTGACTTATCTTGGTACTTAACCTCGACATTTATTTCCCCTTGGGGAATTATTACACTTTGTTCATAGGTTTTCAGTCTAGTTAAGGGCGCTTTCAAAACACAATAATGAAACTTTTCCAAATATAACTTTTCTGGAATCATCGAGCGCCTAGCTCCTGAATCAATTTCCATAAAAATCGGCTTATTATTTATTAAAACTTTAACTTGAAATGGATCCAACAATTCACCACTTGAACTTAAATAAAACATTTCTGACACCTCGTGCATCACTTCAGAACTTTCTTGTTCCTCTAATTCAAAAAAATTATTCTTACTTTTATTTTTCCAACATACTTTAGCCAAATGCCCTACTGTGTTACACAATTTGCATTTATATTGCTTAAATTTACAATAAGAAAAATTATGGTTACCTTCACCACAACTATGACACTTCTTACCCGCACCTTGCGAACTAAAACTGTCTGTCCTTCTGTCTACACTCTCTCTGGTTGACTGCTTTTGCTGCATTACCAGTTTCTTATGCTTGGATACCTCCTCGATCCGATGTACACCTGCATGCACTTCTCTCGACACCGCTTCTTTCTTGAGTGCATCTTCAAGTAAATCGGCTAACGTTCTTGATTCTTCTTCCTCACAAACCCTATCTAAGGTTGGTCCTGAGTGCATTCCGCTTACAAACTTGTCTTTAATCACTTCTTCTAGTCTGTTTGAAAATTTGCACAGCATTGCTGCATTTTTGATCCGGACATAATAATTATTTATCGACTCCCCTTGATTCTGTCTTAAATTGTAGAATTCGATCCTTTTCCTAAAAACAGATGATCTTGGTGAAAACTGTTTTGTTAGCAACTCACATAAGTCCTTGAACTCCTTGTCCTTGGGCAAAACTGGATCACAAAGATCTCTTAACACCTTGTAAGCCTGTGTGCCAATTAGAGTTAACAAAACTGGAACTCTACGGTCATCAGGTATCATATTTGCCAAAAAATATTGTTCCAATCTTTCGTTATACATATTCCAATCCTCTCCTATGGAAAATTCCCTTAATCCACAATGTATTTTCGATTTTAATAGAAATATCGCCACGTGGCACGTGCTCCGCTTCCGGGCAACAAAAAACGAACGCCGTGTTCTTTCTTCCAAACTTCTGTTATTTACCTCGTCGCCAATATGTAATATCGTGATCCAATAAAATCCAAATATGTATAAACAATAGTTTATTCCCTTTTTCCCCATACAACAACGAACAATTTAATCTCAAACCGTAACTCAACAAAATGGCGAAACTTGAATGCTGCACGCTTTCATGCTGCTTGACAGACTACAACTCACTGAATGGGGCGACGTGTGGCGTGCTAAAGCTACAGCCCATATAAAAACATCGACTATATTACATCTTCCATACCTTTCGCTTTTCCCCAACTCTTTCTAATACTTCCCTATTGCTAACCTTATCTATCCACGGTAGCACCACATTTCAAACGCTTCTACTCTTTTGCGATCTGCCTCTCCTATTGTCCAAGTTTTGCACCCGTATAATACCGTGCTCCATACATACGACTTTAAGAGTCTCTTCCGAGTTTCTTCATTAACCGTTCCCGAGCATAACAGTTGTTTCTTTTTGTTAAACTCAACTCAGACCTGCGCTATTCTTTGTTTTATATCTTTAGTGCTCCTACTATCTCGAGTTATTTTACTTCCTAAATAACAGAAATCCGCGACCTCCTCCATCTTCTCATTTCCTATTTGTATTTCAATTTTAGTTCTATTTTCACTCCCTCTACATACCAAAATTTTAGTTTTCTTTTTATTGATTTTCATGCTGTAGCCCTGTGTCAAAACTGCCTCCATTTCATTCAAAGCCGCTCCTAATTCTTCTTTGCTAGCTAGATGCTAACACTGCTCTATCATCCGCAAATCTGAGCATGTAAATAGTTGGACCCTGTACCTTAATCCCTGTGGCTGTTCTGTCCTTAACAATATTAATCGCATCTAGAGACAATAGAGAAAAGATAATGTGGTAGTTTCCCGTTACCTTCCACATCGCAAAAGTTTCATTTAGAAAAACCTTGTTTAGTTTTCGTATAGTTATTGATTTTGGTAATATTTTGAAGTTGCGTCTTTTGTTAACATGTTGTTTTTGAAAGCGACAGATGTGCTTCTTGAGCTGCGCGCTGCATGAGATTTTAGTATAAGTAGTAGAATAGTAGCAGTCGTACAAGTACTCGTTGCATGCAGAATTAATAGTATTCAGAAAAAGTCGATTTATTGGCATCGAAGTAAGGTCGCGAGTGCATTGTTTGTTGTTGTGTTACTTGATCATCCACCCGCCTATAGCTACATCCATCCCCGATCGCCACCACAGCCAGGCGACGGCGAACACGAGGAGCGCTCCCCACAAACAAGACACCACGTCCAAGTAAGTGGGGCGATTTCCTCGTCCACATTCTAACGATTTAACATACAGTCCGCTATTTATACCCCACTAATTAAGAAATTTGTTGGATATCCTCAACATCTCTTAGATATTAAACAGTTCTGAAAAACAGTTAAGAGATTTTCGGGATCATTTCTACAGTGGCAAGCCTATCTTTACTTCTGTTTAAAACACTAACTTGATTTTCAAACAAAATTCTTGGATTATTAGTAATTCGTCTGCGAGATAACGAAGTTTTCATGAGCAGTCTAATCATTATTGTCTTAGTTTGCACTTTTTTAAGTCTGGATTAAGTGGACTAAATCTTTTATGGAATCAATACTCTGAGATTTTAGCAACAATGTTTATAAGAGGAGTCGACAAAATATCATCTTCTATTATTATAGATAAGATGCGATAAAGAATTGTTTCCTGGTGTATCTACATTTTAAATGGAAATAAAATAAGTATCATTCTATGGAGATAAGGTCCCAACGTTTGAAGTGTGATTCAGATGTGAAATCCCGTGCAAATCTGTTTTATAAAACTAATGCATTAGAATATTGGGAGTGCCTCCGTAGTCCGCGCCGGCCGCATATTCCTAAGTTGCCGACACATTAGCGCCTCGGAACAATTCGTCGACCGGTGGCTCCTGGATCGCAAATTCCCGATGTATTAGCCTAACACGTCGGCGATTTATTTAGTTGTTAAAGATTGCATTTTGATTTTTGTCAGTTGCAATGGTTGAGTATTACATAAATATTGTAGTTTGCTCCAAATAGTTAATAGAATAATGAATGCTAAGACATTACCTTTACCTTAAAGAAGTGTCTAAACATATATTAAGGCTGCAAATAAATGATCATTTGAGGTATGCAAATATTTTTTCAGATACAATAATGCCAAAAGGACGTTTTAAAGGTATATTTCTTACGGCTAGTACAACTTTACTCTACAAACGATAATATTAAACTGAGCCAAGTATTCGAACGAGATTCCTGCGACAGTTGTCAGTAACTTAAACATAAACAAAGTGCCACGGGTCTCGTCGAGAGGTCAGCCCATCAATAAATATCTGTAGACGGCCGCTCTCTTTCTTTATTTATAACATTTTCTTACATTCGGCCATCCTGACCTAAGCGGGCTGTCCTCAGACTTACTCTAACAAAACAAAGTCATAAAATATATGCATCACTGCCCAGTCGGCCACCAACGTCACAGTCATGCGCCCAGTCGGCCATCGAGAACGTTAGCCCAGTCGGCTAGTCAAACACCTTCTGTACCTCCTGCCCAGTCGGCCTTTAGGTACTTCTAGCCCAGTCGGCTATAAAAAACACCTGAGGCCCAGTCGGCCATTGTTAACTCAAGCCCAGTCGGCTCTGTTGTCAACTTTCCACCTGAGGCCCAGTCGGCCATTGTTAACCCAAGCCCAGTCGGCTTTAATATTACATTTCAAAATATCTCTTATTCACTCAAGTTCAGTTGGCTTGTAACTTGACCCAAACGGCCGGACCGCCACTGTCTCAAGCTAGTCACTTCTCTTCAAAACATTTTCTTACACTACAGTTTACAAATACTTATTTGGTAGCTCTATTCATACTCATAAGTTCTAAAGACTAAATAAACTATTCTTAGCCTACACTGAGAAAAAATTTTATTACTCCTAAATAAAATAACATTTGCAGTAAATAGAATTCTTATTTAAATAGGGGACAAGTAGATGTTTTATAGCCGTAAATAATTACACATTATTGTGAATAATAGAAGTTCTTATTTATTGCAACACATTTTCTGATTTGTCACTAAATTTTGCAATATTTGTCACCAATGTATTCGTGTTTGTGTTGAATAGGTAACAGTATTTGTGACAGTTCATTAACTTTTTATCCTAAATAGAGAAAACATTTACTGGTAATACTTTTTCATTAATGACAGAATTGTTAGTTTTCATCCCAAATGAGAAAAAACATTAGGCACTAATATTATTTTTATTTGTGGCTAAAACGTGACTTTATAGTCACAAATATGTTTTTATTTGGGTTTTTCATATTTAACCCTTTTATATACAGTTTTTCAGAGTTTTTATTAGCAGGACATCAACAATCATTAGAGGGCATCATTTTATGAATAAAATGTTATATAAACATAGGTCATTTCTCGGATTCAGAGTGTTGAATTTAAAAGTAAAATAATACTCGTATCTTTCTTTAATTACATTAAATAACTGCTCCCAACAAATTCATGATTACTTGTTATCTTAGAGCAAATTATTTGAACAGAAAATTATTGTTTATTATATACAGTTGCGGAGACTGGGAGGAGGTACCTATGAATGTTTTCATCAAGAAAAGTATCGCAGGATTGAAATTTTATTATAAATCTTGAGAGTATTCCATTTTATCTAAGAAAGACCCTGTAGTTAGAACTTAATAGAACGCACTGCTTCCAAGAGAAAACGAAATAATTGTTGATCGACGGCGACGGTCAAATCTACTGAGTTCCAACAAGAAGGCCTCTTTTGGATAAAATTAAATACTCTCGCGACTTTTAACATAATTCGGGAAATTTCAGTTTTTCAGCGGAGTTTATTGTGAGCAGTTATTTAGTAATTAAAGAACACCATTAGGTATTTTATTTTCAAATTTAACACCCCGTAACTCAGAAAATTAGCTATGTAATATGAACAAGTCAACTGTAACTGTAACTCCACCACACAAAAATGCTAGTTCCGAACTAACGCTAAAAACATTCACAGCAACCTCTCGGCCGGGGTTGCATATGCACGATTTTTATCGATTATTTCCGATTCCATAGTTTCTTACTTACTACAGATATTTAAACATTACTCCTAAATGTTTACCTTAATTGTGCTTAATAGAAACATTATTAGGGACAAATAGAACAGGCGGGATAATGCAAATATTGGTGGCAAATATATAAATTGTAACGACTAAATATCAACTTATTTATCACAAATAGAACAACCCAAAACTTTAGCTTTATTTGTCACAAAACTTTGGATTATTATCACGATGTATATTTCTATTTGTGACAAATCAGTTAAAGCTAAATAGACATTCCATTTGGAACATTTTTCTCAGTGTACATGGGTATCCTTACATCGATTTATTGCCGTAATGAGTTAGCTTACACGACCTAGCCTACACCAACTGTTCACTCATAAAGTCGAGCGCCGATCGCACACTACAAAAACAAACACTAATAACAAATTCGTCACTTCACATCTGCACTGTAATCCATTTTTTCATGTTGTCCACGGCAATTATTGCAGTTGCACTTCTATGACCTTCTCGTAAGTCTTCCACAACATATCGATCATTGGGCAATGCACATTTCACTCTGTACGGTCCTTTAAATTTAGGATTTCATTTTTTACTAACTCCAGTGTTTTGTGCGCTAGTAATTCGTACTGATACCAGGTCTCCTACCACATACACATCTGCTTCTCTTCTGTTTTTGTCATACCGCTCCTTTTGTTTCCGTTGTTCTTCACTTATATGGCCTTTAATTTTCTCCCGTAATTGTTGCAAATCCACCCGTTCAATGTCAGTTCGGATAGAATTTAATAACGCGGCTTCCGCTGTTGTGCGAGCCTGATAACCAAACAAGGCCGTAGATGGTGTTGTGTTTATGCTGCTGTTAAAAGAGGTATTTAACGCACTTTGAAGTTTCTTAATATGCTTGTCCCATTTGTCACTTTGATCGGTGACACTTGTCGTTGCCAACATGTCTACAATTGTGAAATTATACCGTTCACACTGCCCATTCGCTCGTGGTGTGGCCACCGCATTTAACACATGTTTTATGGCATAAGATTCACAAAACAGTCGGAAGGTCTTGGAAGTAAAAGCCGTTCCTTGATCACTAATAATTCGAGTTGGTAGATTTGACAGGCTCAATCAATGTAAATTTAGTAAACGCATCCACAATCACAAACAGATACTTGTTCCCAGATTTACTGGTCTCAAATGGGCCGACATGGTCTATGTGAACCGTGTGAAAAGGAACTGTTACCTTTTCAATAGGATGTAATTTACCTTGTTTTTTCCTATTACAATGTTTGTAGTACTGGCAACTCAAACACGCTCGAACATACTTGGTTACGAAATGACGCATTTTTGCAAACCAATAATACATCATAATTCGTCGTATAGTTTGTTCTATACCCTGATGACCAGCTTCATCATGACACAATCGTACTATCTGCCATCTTGCAGCTTTCGGTACAACCCATAGTTTCTTTCCGTTGGTCATAATTCGGTAAACCTTGCCGTTTTTGAGTACATAATCTTCAAAGTATTGTCGCGTATCGCGGTTCAATGATCCCTCTTCAAGTATCGTTCGGATTCTTCCTAACTGGTCATCTTGCAACTGAGCGGCTAAGATCCAGTCTCCTTCTGTTATATCCACCTGGACTACAGCTACTGTTTCAAATGGATACCGGCTTAAAGCATCCACGTGTGTCATACGAGCACCAGGTCTATATTTAACATCAAACGTGAAATCTTGTACTTGCAACCACCATCTTCCCACGCGGGGAACTAAATCTTTTTTTGTAAACGTTGTGCGTAGTGCACTGCAGTCTGTGATTACGGTAAATTCCAGTCCCACAAGATAAACCAGAAAATGTTGTAATGCTAAAACCACAGCCATTGTCTCTAATTCGTAAGAGTGATAGAGTCTTTGCTCTGGACTGTTCTTTTTACTAAAATAAGCAACAACTCGTTGTACGCCGTCATTTACTTGGAATAATATTGCACCCACAGCGACCGCACTAGCGTCTGTATGTAACTCGGTAGGCAATGATCTATCAAAAATTGCTAACACTGGTCTCGACGTTATCACTGTTTTTACAGTCTCAAATGCTGTCTGTTGCTCGCTTGTCCAACACCACACACTGTCCCGACGCGTCAATCGAGTTAATGGTTCCATTAATTTCGAATAGTTTTCAACAAACTTACGAAAATAACAACATAATCCTAAAAACTGTCTCATCTGTTTTACATTGGTCGGTGGTTGCAATTTGAGTACTGCTTCTACCTTTCTTTTCCCGGGTCGAACCCCTACTTCACTTATTTCTCGTCCTAGATAGTCAATTTCTGTACGAAAAAAATGCGCACTTACTAAGTTTCAAAGTTAGATTGTATTTTCGGAAAATTTGTAACACTAGCTTTAATCGTTCTAATCCCTCTTGGATTGTTTTTGAAGGTATGATGATGTCATCAATATACGGGAGCGCAATGTTATTCTTTAGCGGTCCCAAAACAGTATTCATCAAACGCTGAAAACATGCTGGAGCATTGCAAAGTCCGAAAGGCATTCTTAAAAATTCGTAGTGACCATCACATGTAATGAACGGTGTTTTGGCAATAGAACTTTCATCAACCGCAACTTGATAATAACCTGATGCTAAATCCAACCCAGTAAAATACTTTTGATTACCAAGTCGGTCCAATTGGTCGTCGATTAAAGGTAATGGATACTTATCTTTTACTGTAATTGCATTCAGGCGCCTATAATCTACCACCATTCGATAATCGCCTGTTTTCTTTTTTACAAGCAACACTGGACTTGCATACGGTGAACTCGAATGACGAATAATGTTATTTTCTAACAGATCGTTGATAATGCCCTGCAAGATTTCCTTTTCTACTTGGGGCATTCTGTATGGTTGGTACGACACTGGGTCGTCTGTCTTACAGTTAATCACCAATTTTATAGCGTCAGTTTTTCCTAAATTCGACATTGAAGTCGCAATTTGCCCCTTGAACTCCGTTAGCAACTGTAAACATTCCTCCCGCGCAGCACTTGGAATGTTTTCTCCAAAGTTTACATCTTTTATATGAGTTAGTATTTCACAACATTCAACTTCGGCTATTTGTTTTTCTTTCGCGTTAGTCGAACGCACACATAAATTTCGTCCCGTTTTCACTAACACCACATGCGGCAGATTTAAGAAGTCGCAGCCTATTATACAATCATGAATCAAGTCTTTGTCGTCCATAACTATAGCTTGAATGTCCGCACTGGCGTCCCCAACACACACGTGCACTTTCGCAATTTGTCCACTTGTTACTGCCCTTCCGGCAAAACTTCGTAATACCGAATCTTTTCGTTCTATTGTTATTCCTAACCTATTGACTACACTACGTTTAATTAAAGTATTTGAACTCCCTGTATCTAACAAACACTCCACGTCCGCACAGTAATTTAGAGTAGCAGCCACAAGGCACGCATTCGTTTTAACCGTATCATCGCAATCCCGTTGTAGTCAGGATTTTACCTTCCAATCTCGTGTTCCTCGTTTCGAATTTTCGGCTGTGCAGGTATTTCGTTTATGCCCTAAACGTCCACATTTGAAACATTCAATTTTAGGTTTCGGGCATTCCAAAACTCGATGGGGACCTTGACAATTAAAACACCGTATTTGGCGATGCTCTCTCTTTTCAACCGGTAGTTGCGTTACTTCTCCCCTGGGAACAATTTTTGCGCGAACTTGACTACCTTTCACAGGCATGCGGCCCATTGTACTTAAGAAAGAATAGAGTTCATTGGTATCCTCAAACCGCGATGAACGTGCTGATCTTGCTATGCTGAGATCAGTTATTCCTTCGATGATAGCATCAATTTGGTGTTCTTGTGGAATGTTCAATTGTAAGGCACGGAGCTTGTCCATTTTGATAAAACAATACTCTGCTAAATCTTGGCATTCCGTAGCCTCATACAATGCAGCATCCCGGAGTAGTTTAGAAAACGGTAACGGCTTATGAAACTGTTTCACTACTAACTTCTTCATCTTCTTCCAACTCATTCGTGCTTGCTCTTGTGAATCATACCAACGCCTTGCCATTCCTGCAAGTCGTGTGGCGGCTAACTTACTCGTCGTTACATCATTCCATTTATAGAAGTCAGCCAGTTCGTCGACGCGTCGCACCCAGGTATCCACTGATTGAAACGTTTGTTGCGGATCAAACATAGGGATCACTTTCTCATCACCTAGATGATGAGAGTATATGGGGCGGTGTTCCATCTCAAATACTCGCTGCTCCAATCGTTTAAGTTTTTTCCGTTCCTGTTTTCTCTTCCTGCGTTCTTCATACGAAGAACTTGAAGAAGTCGATGATGACGACGACGTGGAACTGCTGCTGGAAGGGTGGTCTTTCCGTTTACTTTCAATGCGACGTCTACCCTTGTTTCCAGAAGTAGACGGTTCTGGTTCAGGAGTATGTCTTGCACTACAGTCCGACATAATTCAACTTCTAGGGCAATTTGGAGTAAATCCCACTTCTGAATTGTCAGATACAATAATGCCAAAAGGACTTTTTAAAGGTATATTTCTTACGGCTAGTACAACTTTACTCTACAAACGATAATATTAAACTGAGCCAAGTATTCGAACGAGATTCCTGCGACAGTTGTCAGTAACTTAAACATAAACAAAGTGCCACGGGTCTCGTCGCGAGCTCAGCCCATCAATAAATATCTGTAGACGGCCGCTCTCTTTCTTTATTCATAACATTTTCTTACAATTTATTATTTTTAGGCTAGGTATCTTACTTGTTCGCGCCAAATAAAAGAAGCATTTACGCTGCACTTCCCTCCAAAAAAATTTTTTCCAAGTATTTGTTTTCGATCACTTTCGTATAATTGTTATAAATTATTATGGTGTTATTAAGATAAGCCCTTAATGTTATTTGTGTTAATTAAGTATTAGAAAATAGGTACATACAGGGTGTTAACGGTCTTCTGTTTTTAATTTTAATGGGTGATACTACATCTCAAAAGAAAACAAAATATGTACGTTAAAATAAGTTAGTAAAAGTTGTATAAAAAGAGAAAAAAAGCCTTTTGAAATATTTTTTTTTGTTTTTATTTTTAATGGGTAATACTACATGACAAAAGAAAGCGACAAACGTTAAAACACCTTAGTAAAGGTTTTATGATATTGAACATCTTTTGTAAAAATTTGTCGTCTTTTAACCTGTATCATCGCAAAATTAAAATTTAAAAATCGTCTATCGCTTCCTTTTCATGAAACTTTTGCTAAGGTGTTTGAACGTTTATTGCTTTCTTTTGTCATGTAGTATTACCCATTAATAATAAAAACGAAAAAATATTAAAAATTTAAAAAAATTGTTTTTTTCTCTTATCACACAACTTTTACTAACCCATTTTAACGTATTTCGCTTTCTTTTGACATAAAAATTAAAAACGAAAGACCGTAAACACCCAGTATATAAATAAAAATACTTCATATTATGTGATATTTACATTTTTGCATTTTTCATAAAGAAAAAGGTTGTTTCGGAAATTGTCTTTAAACATACTTTTAGTCTGTCAGTTGGTCTTCTAATATGGAAAAACTAAACAATAATCCCGTAATTAGTTACTAGTGTAGGTATAAAAATAGGGGAGTTTCTAATTAAAGTTTTTTTGTAGAAATGCTTGGAAACTTGAAGAATTTCAAAAACCACGCGTAATATTTAAAAGGTTACATCATTATTATAATCATAAATTATTTCCTTAAAAATTACCGTTATACAGGGTGATTCGTTAGCCTCTTTACAAACTTTAGCAAAGTAAAGAAGGTGTAATTTCATGAGGAAAATGCCCTATTAACATAGGTCCGATTTTCTTTTGTTCCGAAGTTGTAGCGTTTTTAAATATTTTATGGACAAAAAATTTAGTAGCTTTAAGTTAATAATAAAAAATATTTATTTAAATGATAGAGACCGCGAATTATAATAAATGTTCAAAAGCAAGTTCCTCTGCCTGAATACAACTCGCAACGACGAACCAAACTTTCTTGCACCCGTAGTAAATTCATATCATTTCTAATATAAGTTGCAGCATCTTGAATTCTCTGTATTAAATGAACACGATTATTTATTTCCACTTGATAGACAAGTTGCTTCAAATGACCCCATAAATAAAAATCACAAGGAGTTAGATCGGAAGAGCTAGGTGGCCATGGTATCGGTCCTCCATTACCGATCCACTTGTTTGGGAAATAAGTATTTAGCCATTGGATTACTTGCCTTCTTCGGTGAGGCGGCGCCGCATCCTGCTGATACCACATATGTTGAAGTGGGATATCTTCCAGAAAATCAAAAAGTGTGTTGTCTAAAAATTCGTGGTACATTCCTACTAATCGACCCCAAATATTTATTATAATTTTGTAATTTGCGGTCTCTATCATTTAAATAATTTTTTTATTATTAAGTTAGAGCTACTAAATTTTTTGTCCATAAAATTTTTTAAATGCTACAACTTCGGAACAAAAGAAAATCGGACCTATGTTAATAGGACATTTTCCTCATGAAATTACATCTTCTTTTCTTTGCTGAAGTTTGTAAAGAGGCCAACGAATCACCCTGTATTTTGCCTCCATAAAATGTTTAATTAGACAGCTTCAGTTACATTTTTCACAGGGACTTAAATTTGTATCTCAAAAATAATGTCCGAAAATATATATTTTAATTGTATTTAAACTATAAATTCTAAAAAAATAGGTAGGTACATATCAATTTATTGTGAACCATTATTGGACCTCTTCAAAATTCACCTGTTATCTGTTATTAATAAGACATAAGTATGATGTACTTTTAGTAAATCGTAAATCGCCGACGCATTAAACTAATACGTCGGGAATTTACCATCAAGTTTTTGTATCTCCAAATTGTTCCGAAACGCTAATGTGCATTTTAAACAGACTCCTTAACTGCTCTCGCACCAGACACACGCATTTTTTGCAAAAATGATAATGTAAAAACGCGATAGAAACAACTAACCTATATGGGAGCCGATCCCACCCGATCCGAGAATACTAAAATACCAGTTCTATGCGATACCTACCGTCACTGCTGGATGCGTTACTACTAACAAGGTACTTAAATTGCCCTATTATTAATTCGAAAACTGGCACCGGCTCCGGCAATAATACAGATACAAAACTTTAGCCGGCGCCGGTTACGGAGGCACTACCTAGAATACTATTAACTTCCAACGTTCTCGTTTTGAGCTATAAAAATAATTACCTATCTAAAAAATGAATTATTTATGTAGGTATTATTTTTTGAGTTTCTCAGTTGCTCAAAAATCCTCTAAAAATATGAGCAAGACGAAGTTGTGTTCTGAGTACCTAGGTAGGTATGTCATAATTTTTTTATTCTTTTTGAATGTTCAGCATTTGAGAAAGTTGTGAGAAACTGTAAAACAAAAACATACCTACATTTAATTTTTATACTTAAAACAGGATTGTCCCTTATTTGGTCTTTGATATTTCGTGATCAGAGCTGCACAAAAACTGCAACTACAAGTTATGTAATTCTTCGAACGGCAATACTCGTATAATTTGGATCAATTTTCCTTACAGGTAAGTCAATTGATCATTTAATTATTACTTCTTTATGATTCATGATTATTTGTGATACAGCTTATATTTTTTATATGTACTTTTTATGATAAACTAAAGCTTAGTTTTTAAATAGTTATTTACGTAACCAGTTATGAAAAGACTAATTTTATTTGACGAATATAATATTTGCCAAAACGAGCGAACGAAGTGAGTGAGTTTTGCAAATTATATGAATCAAATAAGATTAGCCTTTTCATAACGTGTTAAGTACAAAATTTTATCTAACCCCGCTTTAAAAAATAAAAATGAATTGTGCTACTCCAAATAATGTAACATCCCTTGTAGCCGTAGAAATAAATTCAACTTTATCGCTTTACCTTGGCGTTGGTATGGATACTATAAATAACTATTGTCAGTGATGAGTTTTTTTATTGCAAATTACGCCAAAAATGGATGATTCTGAGGTAGATATGCCTTCTGATATAGAAGAATCAGCGAATTTGGCAATAGATTCAATAATACCCTGTAAATCAAGAAGTAGGTATGAAGATACATATAAGAAATTTGAAAAATGGTGCCAAGAAAAAGGAGTAAAAAATGTTTGTGAAAAGGTTCTGTTAGCGTACTTCGAAACAATGAAAAACTATAAATCATCTACAGTATGGAGTATGTATTCAATGTTAAAGGCAGAATTAAATGTCAAAAGAAGCATTAACATCCAAAAGTATACTACATTAGTAGCATTTTTGAAGCGCAGATCTGCGGGTTATCACGCCAAAAAATCTATGATTTTTACAAGAGAAAACTTTGAAACTTTCATTAGAGAGGCTGATGACAGGAAGTTTTTATTCGAAAAGGTATAATTTACTGTCATTGTATTTGAAACATTTCCGTTTCTAATTTATTGATTATTTTAGGTGGCAATGATTGTTGGAGTAGCCGGTGCTTGTAGAAAAGCGGAACTGACTGAGATGCGTATCAGAGATGTTGTAAATGAAGGAAATTTTTTTAAAATTACTATTCCAAACACAAAAACACATATGATACGGGAGTTTGTGGTCACAAATAGCAACATTTCTGAATATAAAGACAATTTGGTTGATATTATTCGAAAATACGTCAACCTGCGACCACAAATTACAAAGCATGATCGTTTTTTTGTTAAATATAGTAATAGCAAGTGTGGAGTGCAGCCTGTAGGTATCAATACATTTGGATCCTTACCAAAATTAATTGCCCAACATCTTGGTTTACCAAATCCTGCCGGTTATACTGGAAATTGTTTCCGGCGGTCATCTGCATCTTTGCTCGCAGATTCAGGAGCTGACATTTTAAAGATTAAGCAGCATGGGGGCTGGAAATCGAGTACTGTGGCAGATAGCTACATCGAAAATTCTTTGGCCAACAAAAAAAGAACTGCAAATAACATACTAGGAGAACATTCCGAGGGAACTGCTTCAATCCAATTAAATCTATCGGGCTCAGAATACCACGAGCAGGTTGCTATTTCGAAGAAAGAAATGAATATACCGTCAGGTTCAGGACTTGGGTTTAGTAACTGTGTTTGTAGTAATTTTGTTATTAATGTACATACAAACCAACCACAACTGTAACCGTAACAATTCGGAATTGCATGTTTAAAATTAATTTTAGTTTCTTGCTATTACACGAATTTAATTATACGTTATAAATTCTTATTTTTGTTTTTGCTTTTAAATATTCAGTTACGTAATAGTTCATTACATAACTAGTTATGTAATGAAAGTTCATTACATAACTAGTTACGTAATGAACTGATAGTTTGAAAAATATGACGTTTCGTAATGTCAAAAATGCATTTAAAATGTGACATTTCATAGCGGGGTTAGATAAATATTATTTTCTATATTTCTTTCGTCTTTTGTCTTTTCTTTTTGCAGGTGTTGGGATGGATGACGTTTCTATTGCACATATTAATGTACGATCTTTATTAACAGGTTTCAATGAGCTTAAAGAACATGTTTTGAATTTTGATTACGATTTTGTTCTGATGAGTGAGACATGGCTGAGGCCGGATGTCGATAGTCGGTTTGCCAATATTCCAGGGTATGTCTTGGTAAGGATGGACAGAGAGGGTCGAGGGGGTGGTGTTGGAATGTACATAAAACAAAACTATAAGTATTCAAATGTGGTGGTTTCCCAGTGTCAATGCCTTGAGCATTTATGGATAAAGGTAAAATTTTCTAACGTTTTTTACGGTATTGGAGTAATGTACAGGCCCCCAAACACAAATTGCTTGATGATATAGGTTTAAAACAAATTATTAACGAACCCACGAGGTTTTCCATAAGTAAGATGTCCCTAATAGATATTGCAATGTGTACCAACCCTGAGGATGTAAGAGAGAGTGGTGTGAGAGGGAATTGTCAGCTGATAACGGATCATGAACTTATTTTTTGCAATTTAAGTATTGGTAATCCGGCAAGAGAGGTGAAATTTAGGACTTTCCGAAGTTTTAAGAATTTTAACATTGATCATTTCCAATTGGATCTTCGGTCTGCATGTTTCCATGAAATGTTGCGTATTGAGGATGTTCTTGAGAAGGTATTGCTATTTAATAATATCATATTAAATTTATTTGATAAACATGCACCTTTAAAATCGTGTAGAATGTCCAAAAAAGCATCTCCGTGGTTGACTCCCAACATAAATTTGTGAATAAAACTTAGAAAGAAATCGTTACTTCGCTACAGGCAGACAAGATCCATCTCATTTTAATTATTATAAACAATTAAGAAATTATACTACCACTGCAATTAGATCCGAAAAGAAAGTCTACATAAATTATAAATTTAAAAAGGGTGGCACTAACACCTTGTGGAGAGAACTATCGAATTTAAGTGTGCATACGTCAAAAAATAATAAATCAGAAATACCATGTCATCTTTCCGATGCAGAGACAATTAATAATTGTAGTTAATATTTTCTGTCTAGACTATTTGGTAGAAATCCATGATGAAATAGAAAATTACTATGCGTACTACCAATAAGTATAATAAATTATTTTATTGACCGGTTTCAAGATTCACAAACGATCTCATCATCAGAAATGGTAAATAAAATTTATTTACCATTTCTGATGATGAGATCGTAAATAAAATTTATTTACCATTTCTGATGATGAGATCGTTTGTGAATCTTGAAACCGGTCAATAAAATAATTTTTATACTTATTGGTAGTACGCATAGTAATTTTCTATTTCATAATTAATAATTATTTTCTTACTTGTGCTAATAACATTCCGAGTGGTGACATTAATGCAAAAATAGCTTTTTATAAAAACAACCTCAGATGCAACTTTGAAGAAATGTTGAATTTTAAATTAGTTTCGGAAAACACAATCAGTGATATTATCTTTTCATTCAATAGTAATTCAGTTGGTTATGACGGAATATCAGTACAGATGTTAAAATATTGTTGTCCATTTATTCTTCCCTATGTGACACATCTTGTAAACTCCTGCTTATTAGAAAGTATTGTACCGGACACTTGGAAAATTTCTTGCGTGTTACCATTGCCTAAAATCAGTCAACCTAAAGAACTTAAGGAACTAAGACCTATAAGCATATTATCTGCGTTATCCAAAATACTAGAAAGAGTTATTTATTTACAGATTGTTACTCACTTAAATATCCATAACATTCTCCCGGTTTGCCAATCTGGTTTTAGAACAAATTATAGTTGTGCTTCTGCACTGACTCATATTACAGATGACATTCTTGCTGCCTTAGACAGAAATTTAACAACGGTTCTAGTTTTATTGGACTATACAAAGGCCTTTGACTGCATAAATCACAGTCTTTTAACTTCAATACTGTCTTATATAGGTTTTGGTGCCGATGCAATTGCACTTTTAGAAAACTATTTATTTAACAGAAAACAGTATGTGAAAGTTAGTGAGATATGTTGCTCTGGACTCGGTGCACTGAGGTACACCCCTCAGGGATCTATTCTCGGCTCTCTTCTGTTCTCCATATTGTTAGGATTTTATATTTTAGGAATTGTTTGAGAGTGTATGGATAATTCTGGGTGGTATTTTGAAGTATATGCGTGTGTGTGGCCATCTGCAAGGGATGTTTTGCATTGTGAGAGGGTCGAGTGTCTGGTCTGTGGCGTCACTGGGACGGGCAGTATTTCTTCTATTTTGGCATTTATAATGCGACAGCTACAAGCCCAAGTTGTGACGAATTGGTGTTTTAATTGGTGTATCATATTTCGTACAAGGGTCTGTTTTGTAACTGTCGCATAAGATAATCACCCCTGTGATTGGACGAATGAAATTGGAATGTTTAGCATGATTGGTCGAATGAATCTATTAAGGGAGTATTTTTATAAATAAGGGGTGTGTCTGTAGTTTTCCTAGTTTTAAGAAATTGTAAATAGAGGCAGTTACCTCATAGCATCCGCGTTGTAAAATTGTATTAAAGTGTAAATAAAGTGTGTAAATAGAAAACAAAGGTCTTTTGCTTGGTGTTCCTGACAAAACACATAACAGCAGTTGTTATTATCAAGTAGAGATACAACAATATATGTTTCTGATTTGTGTAGGTGTATTAATAACTGCAATATTCATTATTATGCAGATGATACTCAAGTCTACCATTCTTTTAGTTCGGCTGACGTGTTGCACGCAAACGATCTTATAAACGCTGACTTGAATTCTTTGTTGGATGCTTCACTTGATCATGGTTTATGTATAAACCCTCAAAAATCAAAATTAATTGTGTTTGGAAAACCTGCTTCCCTCACTGTGGTCAATGAATTATTAAATATAAGCATAAATGGCGTGAAATTAGATAGCGTGAGTGAAGCAAGAAATCTGGGAATAATCATGGACTGTGACTTGAGATTCAAAAAACATATAAGTAATTGTGTAAGGAGGTCATTTTGTAGTTTAAAACAGATCTATTCCAATAAGGATATTCTAGATAAGAAAGTGATTCGTTTGTTGTGTGATGCGTTGGTTCTCTCTCATTTTTCGTTTTGTGATGTGCTGGATGGGTCCTGTATCGATGCTGCTACATCTCACAGAATTCAAATGGTTCAGAACTCATGTGCTAGATTAATTTGTGGGGTCTGTCGGCGGGATCGCATCTCGAGTAAGATTAAGGAAATAAAGTGGTTGAATATGGCGAACCGACGTCGCTTGCACGCTTGCGTTTTTTACCATAAAATAATGCAGACTCAATGTCCACCTTATCTATACAACAAGATTAGATTTAGAACAGATGTTCACAATTTGAATATTCGAAGAAAATCCATAATCACCACACCATCTCACAAATCTGCTCTATTTCAAACGTCTTTTGCTTATAATATTGGTAAAATATATAATAGTATACCTAGAGAAGTTAAACAGTTGGATCCAAGAAAATTCAAATCTAAATTAAAACGTTATTTCATGGATAACCAATAAAATCTTCTGTTTGTCACTTAGTCCATGGCAGTGGTTGTGTCATTCCCTCGTAGCATTTGCATTTTGTTCTTATTTATTTATTTACTCTTCATCCCTTCCTTTTTCTTCCCTTTCTTCTGTTTCTTCTGTTTCTTTTCTTCCTTTTCTACTTCTTCTTTTCCCTTTCATTTAATCTTAGCTTGAATTTCAATTTTTTATATATCTGTTGGGTTGAGTGGTAGAACAGCGTGTGCAGGAGCATTTTTCTGCACACAAGCTGAACTCCGCCCATTGTCTCATTGTGTAATAATGTGCAAACATTTGTATTTTCAATATGTATGTGTGATGGGCAATAAAGACGTTTATTAATGTTATTATTATTATTATTAAAAACCCGTATCTCGCGACAATTCCCGTCAAGGGGGCCCGCCTGGGAACAAATCACTTTCGTAGAATCTGTAAAAATTGGTGTGATTTTGTAGTTTCTCATTAGGTATTTCAAAACGAATATGACTGGAGAATAAGATACAGCTCGAATATTTATAACAAACGCTATGTTACTGCTGCTTCTTTTGTTAGAAGATCATACATACATGGCGGTGTAAGAACCTATACACGTAGAGAAATTGTAGCAACCGAACTAATATCAATTCGAAATAAATCCATTGAGAAGGATTGTGAAATAGTTGCTGTCTCTCTCCCAAACACTAATCTCATTATTGTGAGTAGTTACAGATCTCCCAATGGAAATTTCGATACATTCCTAAATATATTAGATTCATCTTTATTCCACATTGATTTTAATATAAAAAATAAAAATAAAAAATACTTATAAATTGCTTGCAATGTTTGCTGGACATAATATATGCATCCAACAATTTTTGACCCAACTCTAGATCGTGTATTGATAATATTTTTGTGAACACTAAACTTTTTATACATGCCAGTGTGGGTGTTAGCGGGCCTCAGTGACAATTTTTGCATATCAATAGCGTTACCACCGAAAGAAAATATAAATTCACCATGTAAAGCATCAAGAAGATTTGCATCTGATGAGATACTGGCGTTTCAGAATAGTTTGTCCGTGGAGACGTGGGATGCAGTTTTTGAAGTAGGACAACCTGCTGGTATGGTCGATGGATTTCTCAGAACTTTCTTGGAGCATTATATGGCGTCATTTCCTGTGAAAACTTCCAGTGCCTAATCATAGCCGACTTGCATCTAGTACTCTACGAACTATGAAGGAAGAAATAAGATTTCTGTTCATATGCAAAGCAGCATGCCCTTGAAGAATGACATGAGCAACGTTATTAGATTGCATCGTGAGAGATATTTGAGAGTAGCTCAGCTAGAAAGGAAAAGCTACAATCTGGGTCAAATTGAGAAGTCTGATAACAAGTGTAAGACTATCTAGAGCATAGGAAATAAGGAAACTGGTCGAAAAGTAATTAAACATCACGTCCAACGACTTACGTGTGACGAATTTAGTATGCACTTTAGTAGTGGTCTGCCAGCTGTCGCCTCAAACATTCACCACCCGACAATTAGCAATTATCCAGTGAACGGTAGCTCCTTCTTCATGTATCCTACATGTGAAGGCGAGGTTCAATCTATTCTATACCGACTGAAAAACAAATGTTCCCTAGATATATATGAACTATCTTCTAAAACTGTTTAGTGTGCAGTGCCTTGGATTTTGTATCCACTAACAATAATTATCAATAAATGCTTGGAACAAGGAATTTTCCCAAACAAGTTGAAGGTAGCAAAAGTTCATCCCATATACAAAAAAGGATCCGCATCTGACTGTTCTAACTATCGACCGATCTCAGTTCTACCGATATTCTCTTAAGTTTTTGAGGAGGTTATACGCACCAGGATAGTGGACTTTTTCAATAGGCACGGTTATTTTTGTAAGCAGCAATTTTGCTTCCAGCACAACACTGTCACCAAGGATGCCATGCTCTCGTTGATTTCTTTCCTAAACAGTGCATTGGAGCATAATGAAAAGTGTATCGCCAGGCTTTGTGATCTGACTAAGGCTTTTGATAGTGTATCACATGAAATCCTCCTTTCGAAGTTGGCTTGGTACGGGTTCAGAGGTCCCCCTTTGAAGTTGATGTCTCTTCCTTATACAGTTCGATTTTTAAAAGAAGCATCATTCGTCATCGACTATATTCGTATGAATTAAGACCGAGACGTGTGTCGCAGTTGTTTCTTCTCTCAATGACTGTAACCGTCAAACAAACGTCAAAAACGTAAATGTCAGCAAAATATTGAAAGTTTAATGTCAACCAACTATTAAGATTTGAGTTGTGTTTTGAATTTCTTCTTAAGTGCCTTTCAGTAATAAATAGTCGTAAAAATAAGTTTTTATTTTTTAACTAGTGAGTATAATTATGTATCAAAGTAATAATAAATTGGATATTATAAATATCAGCAGATAATAGTTTGTCTACCAAAAATCGCCTAGACTTTTTCTGGTAAATATGTCCACTAAAAATTGCCTAAAATATCTTAAATAGCTTTTGAGAACTGGCAATTTAAAATCCTTATATCTGTATTAAAACAACTATAGAATTATGCGTTATTATCATATTATTAAGAGCTGGAAGTTGTAATAAGATGCTAGGGTCCTTTTTAATGCGTTTCGCCCTTCAGACTAGTATGAACAGAGTTTTTGGCAATCTCTGCAGTTACCGTGGATTCGTCGATATATGATAGTCGCAGACTGTTCACGACGCACAAAACATAATACATGTTGACTAGAAAGAAAATAAATTTGTAGAACTTGAAGCTTTCATTTAGGACAATGTACCTACCTGGATGAAAGATACCGAGAATTAGAAACAAGATCGGAGCAACTGGCCAATGCTGAGTAAATCCATAGACGGAAAAAGATAAATAAAAGATGGTGTACAACAAAGTCTCCACGCTTCCGTAAACAACCCAAATTAACAAGATGCTTTTGTTGTCCTGTAAGAAAATAGTTATAAAATATATTAAAACCAGAGTAAAATCGTCTGTCTGTCGTTAAGCATCACATTAAGACATTTTTATGTTCACAGGAATTTTTCGTGCTATATTGGGGGTTGGAATATTGAATTTATTAATTTCTTACCTTCAAAACACCCCATAATAACAAAAATGAGAAGCCAAATGGCATGCTGTGTGTACAGCAATATATTATCATTACCAAATTGAAAACTAAAAGAAAAAACAATAAATTACTGTAATAGGTTATATAAATTTACTTGTACTTTACCATCTGTTTCTTCTTCGGGATTGTATTTAATCCCTAAGAGTATCAGGCCTCCTATCACAGCTATAAACGCTAACATGTTGATGATGGCTTGTCTTAAAGCAAAACGCCTGAGGGATGCACAACAAGCTTTCTTCAGTCTAAAGAACATCATTTTCGTTGCTTATTGTTATTAGTCACCAAATGTACTATAAGACAAACTTACTCATATGTGCCGTAAGAAGAAGTACTTATAGTTTTCTGATTCTTTTATCTGCCTTATCTTTTGAGTCACAGTAAAGCTAATTTAACTATCAACAAGATCAAGTCTCTGACTGTGTTACATATGGGAAGAAATAATTTCTTGGTACCTAGGATATTCATGTTTGAAACTTTCGTTAATGGACGTATACGTATACAGGGTGGCTCAACTTAAACTTACGAGGGGTACCAGTGAGCAAATTATTTTGATAATTTAATTCATATTAAAAATCCTGATTTCGGACGTCACTTATACAACGATAACTTTCGTCTGGGTTTATTTCGTACGCCAATTCTGGACGTTCTAGGTGCGGTCCCTAAATATGCAGCGGTACCCCTCGGTATCACTTATTGGGATACGCTGTATATTTAGGCTGGTCGGATCGTTCGTTTATGAACGTTTTTCTTGGGTTGTATTTACGGTCAGGTAAGACTTATACGTTGGTCACCCTTTTGCTCGTAGTCGCAGAAGGGTGGGTCCAAATATTATGTTACTATTGCTAAACGTGGAATAACACAACAGAAAGAAAATGAAACGGTACTCTATTAATTTAACTATATACACTTGCAAAAATCGGAACGATAAATAAAATAGAATTGAATAGATAAAAACATAATATATATGTTACGGACAGTGATGTAAATTGGGCAATGACGACTTTAGCCGGACAACGACGTGAATGTCCATTTCTCCTGGCCATAAGCGCTATTGCCCGGGCATTGTCAAGTTGGCCCATTTATGGTAGACAATGTTGTAAATAATTTCATCCAGTTTTTATATGGACATCTTTTCCCGGCCATTAACGATATTAGCCAAAAGCGATTAGACAATGTTGATATCATAATTAAAATTACCAAATATATTGTATTTTTTAATTAAATTACGTAAGTATAAAAATGTCCTTACCTATATTATTTAACGCTGGGATTTATCAGGTGTTAGTCTATAAAGTGGTGCCACCTATCGTCCAAAAGTGTGATTAGGATTATGCAAAATATACTTAGTCACAATCTATTATGATTGGTTTCTATCACAGCTACAACCTCTTCAGACGGAACCCGTACAGCTTGGAATTTTCAAGGTTTTTTGCTTTAGCGGAAACCGAATAAATCTGGGAGGATTAGTCGGCGGTCCTATCTTTAAATTATTATTTTCTATTTAGAAATAAGAGTATAATTTGAAGGTCCAGCGCCATCTGCATTACAATGGCCACACTACTACTACCACTACTGTTAAATGTACAGTTTACTGTGCATCTCGGCTAAATATGCACAAGATGGAGAGATTGCAATATAATTTTCATTCCAACACGGCCGTTCAACCAAGTAACGTATCAAGACGTTCTTGGTCGAAAATGAATAACGAATAATTAACTTAGACAACCCTACTCTCTAATTACGATAAATATGTGTACAAATAGTAAAAAAGGTGTCGAGTTTATGACGGATTTTTCAATAATTTGAGGGAGATTTATTTAAGGCGAACCAAAAATATTACTATAAAAGAAGTGCGAGTCTCTAAGTTGATCTTTTATTGATAAATCTTTTTTTTATTTAACGCCTCATCTACTTTAATTTCAGAATGGTGTTGGAATAAAAATGTGTCTACATGTCCCGTTTTTAGTGCTCAAATTCCGCACCCTTAACATAGCTCTCTCTCAAGTGGACAAAGTCAAAATGTCCAGGACAATGTCGTCAAACCACACTTGACTAATGAATTGTCAACACCGCCCAATTAACATGGCCATAGACGTTATTGGCCGGTCATTATCGATACTGCCCGACATAGTAGGGCATTATCGACATTGCCCGGACAATAACGTGATTGGCCATATTTTCGTCATTGTCCGTAACATATACAAAAATACGAGATATTTACATTTAAATCAAACACGGTTTTTACGGAGTGTCCAGATAGAACGCTTGCGGTCCGCCGGGTGATCAATACTGAATATTTACGGGGTCTCGGAGATTTCGTGGGAGCACCGGACGGTGCCAGCTCCGAGACGGGATCGGCGGGCAATTCTCGTTATAGCACGCGAGTGCAATCGCCTGGGGGAACGCCGCTAGCTCCTTCGTCGCAAATAATCAATTCGTTCTACCTTAAGATTTCACCAGGAGCCGCCCGTTACCCGGATGCGATCGATTTCCACCGGTATATCGTCCTATTACAGGCGCTAGGGCCACACAGGATGGGAAAATCGATCGATCTTCATAGACAGCACTCCCAATTCCCCAGCATGAACGGATTGAATTTATTTGATACGAACGAGGTAGGGTACTTACTCAAATATTTACGGGATAATATAATTACTTTCGGTTTGATCACATGGCGAAGTCAGAACGGTCGATCAAGTACTAAGTTCGGATGTCAGCGGCCAGCACCATCTCGGACGCTGGGAGTATTGGTTTCGGCTGATGGCCGGGCGACCAAATACTGAATTCTCTTCGGCGGAGCACCCACTTTTATAAGCGAGGAGCGGGAGGTCTTCTAGCGGGAAGAGTAGTGCCGGGTGCAAAATGCAGGACGTCAGATTAGTAACGGCCGCAACTACCATCCATCTCGCTTGACGGTCGTCTCAACTGGCGGGCGCTTGCGTCTCCCACCTGTGTCTACGAACACAGGTGACGTGCATCTCTTCGGGATCCGGGCGTGACGTCAGAACGTTAAAAGTAAACACAATCAATTCTTGATTACCTAATGTGTTTCTTTTTGCAACGTTACAGTATGTATAAAATCTCGTAAGCCACCATGTTTTTGTCAGAATGACAGCGATAAAAGTTAGCCCTAACTATTACAGCGATAATTTTTTTATTTATCTACCTTTTGCTGCCATGGCGACGTTCCAAATTTCGTATTTTTGATTGTAAAATGTTTAAAAATCGAGTCTCCCATATGCGTAATCTCATATTCATTAAATTATCTAGCCGAATTTGACTCGAACTTTTTATTTTGCCTGGATAAATTTCTGTTTTGCAATCTCAATTTTATTGCTAGACGGCAATTCAACTCATAAAACTGACAGCCAAGAGCGCTCAGGTTTCGCCTTCGCGCTCTTACTGGCTGTCAGTTTTATTCTTCAAATTGCCTAGCAACAAAATTTCGTTCAAAACGGAAATTTATCCGGCAAAATAAAAAGTACTCGTCAAATTACTGTTGATAATTTAATTCACTTTATGTATAAAATCTCGTAAGCCGTGATGTTTTTGTCAGAATGACAGCGAGAAAAGTTAGCCCTAACTATAAAGGCCTCGCCACATAGGCCATGCTATGCTATTCCAATGTAAAACACAGAAGTAGAGATAATGGAATTCAAATGGAAGTGTTCACATTGTGCATGTTTAAAGTAATTTGCCTAGCAACGAAATCGACTTCTATGCTGTTTCTATGGATAACGTTTCCATGGAAATAAGTTGTAAAATGAACCCCAAAGCAACGTTATGAACATCATCCATTATTTAAATTTATGAATATTGACAGCTGCCAATTGATAAAAATAAGTTTTCAAACAAATAACTATGGTTACCCAAATTTACATAGCATACCTATGTGGACAGCTCTGTGCTGTGCCATGCTAAATTTAATTTAGCATGACATGGCATGGCCTATGTGGCGAGCGCTTTACAGTGATAATTATTTTATTTACTTTTTGCTACCATGACGACGCCGCAAATTTCATATTTTTGATTGTATAATGTTTAAAAATCGAGTCTTCCATAATATGCGTATTCTCATAATATTCATTAAATTATCTATTCGAATTTGACTCGAACTGGATAAATTCTTGTTTTGCAAACTCAATTTTGTTGCCAGATGGCAATTCGACACATAAAACTGAGAGCCAAGGGCGCTCGGGCTTCGCCTTCGCGCTCTTACTGGCTGTCAGTTTTGTTCCTCAAATTGCCTAGCAACAAAATTTCGTTCAAAACAGAAATTTATTCGGCAAAATAAAAAGTACTAGTCAAACTGTTGACTATTCCACTCATAAAATTTTAAACCATTTCAAACTCGTCATTTCCGAATATATTGATGTATTACAGCGGAAAAAATACCTGATAAAAATTTTATCGGGAGTAATAAGCCAATGAACTATTTGATATTCACCAACCTACATGGTTTTACAGCGACAAAATTTTTAAGTTTCCTGGACTACCAGGTCGTTGTCTAGCAATTCAATTTATTTATTTATGTGTGTATGTATGTTCCCTATGGACTCCAAAACGGCTGGACCGATGTTGATGAAATTTTCAGGCAATCTTCAGATTAGCCCAGCGGGTGATCCTGTGAAGGTTGGTAGCGATCGGATCAACAGAACTTTTTTTATACGTTTATGTGAAGCCGGGGAGGGTCGCTATAATTTATAAAGTGACAATTGACAGCACACGTCAAACGGCATATGTCATTCGCAGTTTATCAAATTTCAAAAGATTTTACCACAATTATTTCTTCTGGGGCAGCAACGCGCCGGGTACGAACTAGTTACTTATGAAAATTTGTACGCATGACTTATTAAAAAGCATTTCGAGCATCTTCTTCCATTTCGCATTGTCAAAGGCTTTTTCCAAATCTACAAATCCTATATATGTACATAGTAGCTCTTTCCCTTTTCTATCGTTTTTTCTATTATAGACTGTTTTAGAATGGCTTGATTTTGACAGGCCGCCATTTTCTGCTGTAAGTGTTACCAAAATTTGGGCAGATTTGGTGCCAAACAAAGTGGTGATGTTTAGAGTTCATGTAATTTAACACTTTTGTGTTATTTTTAACGAAACAACGTTTGCAATTATAGTGCAACCAGTCATATCATTTTAAGAATTTTCGTTCAGTTCTCGGCGTGAAACGACTAAGTTTAAGTTGCGCCCCTTTTTTGGTGCCAAATGGTAAAACAAACATCTGCTTTGTTATTCCTCCCCTTCTTCCCTCCAATAAGCTTTAAAACAAACAAATGTGTGCCCTCCAGCTGCCAATTCTGTGACGACATTCTAAAATGATCTATTACTCGTAAGGTTAGAATGGCCCCAAAAGTTCCCCTATTTCTTCTAAATCCGCACTGATCTTCTCCTAATATTTCTTCCGCCCTTTTCTCCATCGTTCTTTGCACAATTCTAGATAAAATTTTTGACGTGGGGGAACTTAAACTGATCGTTCTAAAATTTTCACACCTATCCGCGCCTTTCCTTTTTGGCAAAGCTACTATGATGTTCCACTTGTAATCTTCTGGAATCTCGTTTTTGTCTGGCATATGCAGCTAACTACTTTAAATAAACGATCTATTACCTCTTGACCTGCACACTTTAAGATTTCTGCCTGCAAGCCATCTATACCTGGTACTTTATTGTTTCTTAAACTTTTTAGTGCTAGCTCACACTCATCTTCTCTCATTATACAGGATCCTGCATCTCACCTCCCGCCTTCTGCTACACCTAAACGATTTGTTTTAGAAAAATGATTGAAACGGGACAATTATGGCATTTTGTTTATTTGTTTTAGTTAATTTGTTTTATTGTTCTTTAAAGTTCCATAGTTAATAAAAACAATAAAAGAAATGTAGGATTTTATTTCAATCCAAGTACTAATTGACCCTTTTCAAAATTTCCATAAATATTTTGACCACAGCCGATTTCTTAAACTCTTCAGGAACCACCGTTTATTGTTAGTAATTGCGCAAGTATTCTCTGATTTAACCGAATTTCTATCTCTTTAAATAGAAAAGGTGGGAATACGTGGGCTTCCAGTCAAAGTAAATTGTTTATTGATAAAGATTTTTACTTACCCCAGCTCTTTTGTTGCATGGCTACCTTGATTACGTGCTAATATGTTTTCTCTGTAACCTCTTTATTTGAGGTTCGATGGCTGCCATAAAGAAAAAAAAAAGTTGACTGTCGCTCTGCAAAAATGACAGATCGCACTGCACTGCCAATGTCACCAAACGATGCACAACGTTCTTTTATGTAAGCATTCCAAGTTTCAAGTCATTTGCACAAACCACACTTGAGTTATCAACAAAAGAAAAAAATGGGAAATTTTAATTTTTTAATTATATCTAGAAAGCCGTGAAAATTTTTGAAAGTTTGAAAGTAGGTTTAAGATGGCCCAAAAATAGTGCAACTTTTCTCTCATTTAACCGACCTTGTAGCTCTTCAAATAACAAAAATACCAATACATAGAAGGATTCCTGATTCACCCTGTATATACTGCTTTCCCTTTCTAATATATCTTCTATTTCTTGTTCCGCATATAAGTTTCCCAAATGTTCTTTCCACCTATCTGCCTTCGCCCAGCTTCCGATTAGGATACCTTCTGCCTCGTTCTTAATATTTTTGTTACTAGAGCTAATTTCTCCTAATTATTTTATACGCTTCATCAATCTTACCTTCTTCGAACTTATCTTCCACTTCGTTGCATTTTTTATCAATCCGTTGCTCTTTCCTACATTTCCGAATAATTTCCCACTTGATCGCCTTATACCTTTGTTTCCTTCTTTCATCTAACCTATTTTTATATTTTCACCTTTCCTCTATTAGAATCACAATTTGTTTCGTCATCCAGGGTAGTCTACTTTCGTTGTGTTCACGACCCAAAATATTTCTAGATACGGAATCTTAACTACTTTTAATGCAATTCCATTCTGCCTCTACGTCCCTAACCACGCCGTGGCCTTGAAAATAGTATATTATACACGAGTTTATAATGAATGCTATTACTACCGAGGATGAAGTTTACAACACGAGCGAGCGAAGCGAGCGAGTTTTGTAATCATCCGAGATATACTATACTATACTTTGTCCACGACTATCAAAACAGATTCCCAGAAAGAATTTACCTTCATTTCCCTTCTCCAGTGTAAGAAAGATTCATACATATGCTCTCAGGTATAATTTTCTTGGTTTTTTGGGCAATGAATCTAATGAGGCAAGTTCTGCAGCTTCTTTTATTGCTGGTGCTGTTAAAGAAATCTCGTTTTCACTCTCACTACTCATTTAATCTTCTTTTTTAGAATATGCATTTCAAATTAAAAGCAAACCATGCTGATTTGACGTTTCAATTTGAACTGACAAAGATATTTGTCCGCGACTATCTTATAATATACTCTTTATACTTGTGTTTCTTCAATCATAATTAGATACATTAATCACTGCAGTGATTAATGAATATTATTCACTACACCAATAGGAATATCGCTTTGACCATTTTTTACAATTATTTAGTAGGCCGCGATCGCGACGTGTCAGTTCAAATTGAAACGTCAAATCAGCATGGTTTGCTTTTAAGTTGAAATGCATATTCTAAAAAAGAAGATATAATGAGTAGTGAGAGTGGAAACGAGGTTTCTTTAACAGCACCAGCAATAAAAGAAGCTGAAGAACTTGCCTCATTAGATTCATTGTCCAAAAAACCAAGAAAATTATACCTGAGAGCGTATGTATGAATCTTTCTTACACTGGAGAAGGGAAATTCTTTCTGGTAATCTGTTTTGATAGTCGTGGACAAAGTATAGTATACAACTCGTTATAATGATGCTATTATTACCTCGGATGATTACAAAACTCGCTCGTTTCACTCGATATTCATGTGACCGGTGCAACATATCCTATTATTTGCCGCATCTTCAATTTAAAATTCAAATTTCAAAATTCCTAGCTTTTCAAATAACTGAGACTAAAAGGACTGCATGATGAGGGAAGTCAGATTAATGAACTACAAACGATTGGGGAGGCTGAAAAAGCGTGACAGATTTTTTAAATATTCTTTTGTACAGTTTCAGAAAAATAAATTTAATTTTTGAATTGATTATTTAACCACAGTCTCTAACATCTTAATCCCTTAATAATATTATAACAAAAATTTCTTTTGAAATGTGCCTTCTTAGGCTAATTAACCCTATAAGTGGCAACTTGTTTTGCTATTTGCTGTAAGAAGTTCATGTCTTCTACAATAAAAATTACTTCTGTGTTCGTCTTTGAAAATATATTTTTTTTTTGTTTTAGTGCCCTTTTGCGCGTTACTATTTTCTGCAGCTTTTGGATTTTCACTTACTAGGGCAGTAGTTTTTTATATGGGAAGGTTCCCACACAGAAACAATTTTCAGGCAATTCGCAGGGAGCCCAGCAATCAACTAAAACATCAAGTAAGCACATTGTTATTATGGATTTTAAAAGATAAAGATGAACTAATACAATCACCTATTATCAAATAAATACAAGAATTTATGACTAGAATTCAATGATTCAATCCTCCATACTCAACTTTTATATTGTAATAATTCGTTTTACAGCATTTAAATAGAAGAGATGCACAATCATTAATTACTAATGGCTGGATAGTCACAAGATAATAATCATTTGTTTGCTATAAAAAGCTGTCAATAATCACATCCAAATGTACCTACATCTTTTTATTCCTATTTCCTACTCTAGTACGTCGCGAACTAGTCCCTCGTGTCTCAGAAATTGTCCTTTATTGTCTTCCATATAAGGTACTTTTCGCTTTTCTACAACTCTCTATGGATGCAAATATACGCAATTTAAATTTTAAAAAAATGTTCACTCTCCGACTGTGGTTTGAATTTCTTCTTATGTGCCTTACAGTAATAAATAGTCGTAAAAATAAGTTTTGTAACGCGAGGTAAACGCGGAAAAGTAGATAAATAGCGACGAACTTGCCCTAGCAGTTTTATCAAGACACACGTGTTAAAAAACAGTGATTATTATTATTGACGTTAGAAAAAAGTATAATTTATGTGTCATGTATTTTTAAAGGTAGAGTAAAAGTGAATTCAATTAATCCAATTACAATTTTGTAATATGTTACTTTGCTCTGGTTGTTAAATAAAAGTCCTGGAAAACAACTAAAATTCTTGCTAACCCAAGTAAATCCCATGATAGTTTTTATTATTTTAACTAGTAAGTAAATTATGTATCAAAGTAATAATTGGATTATTATAAATATCAGCAGATATACTTATAATAGTTTGTCCACCAAAAATCGCCTAGAGTTTTCTGGTAATTTGTCCATAAATTGTCTAAAATATGTATCTTAAATAGCTTTTGAGAAATGGCAATTAAAAATCTTTATTTTTGGATTAAAACAACTAAAGAATTATGCGTTATTATTATATTATTAAGAGCTGAAAGTTGTAATAAGATGCTTGGTCCGTTTTTAAACTTAGAGTTTTTGGCCATCTCTGCAGTTACCGGAGGTTCTTCGATATATGATAGCCGCAGACTGTTCACGACGCACAAAACCTAGTCCATTTTTCTTATAATTTTCACCTCTTTTTAGCAGTATTAAAAAAACTATATTATTCCATTTGAATTTTTCAAGATAAACGCGAAAATAGCTTTGAATGTAAAATCGCACCCTCTACCGGTGGCCACGAAATTCGAAATGACTTTATTTAACTTTCGTTTGATAGAACAAGGAAAGTTCTTCTCAAGAAGCTCAAGTTTGTCCAATTCCGTTGAGCCAAACCGGAGTTAGAAGCATTCTTTTATCTCAATGTTTGTCCGCACATGCCATCTCTATTTGACGAGCTAGAGCAAAAAATCCTAAAAGAAAGTTATTCAGAATTTTCAGTAGAATTCAATTGATAACCCTTTATTGGTGATTTTTCAGGGAAAAAAATATTTTTCTCCTTTGGTGTAGCCCTTACGCCCCCTAGCGGCGAATCTACGAACTTAAAAATAATTTCCAGCAATTTCTGGTGGCCAATTTTATCTTAAATATTTTTTTCCGACCTTTCTTATTTGTTTCTTCTTCGGGATTGTATTCAATCCCTAAGTGTATCAGACCTCCTATCACAGCTATAAATGCTAACATGTTGGTGACAACTTGTCTTAAAGCAAAACGCCTGAGGGATCCACATTCCACAAGCATTCTTCAGTCTAAAGAACATCATTTTCGTTACTTAGGTATTAGTCACCAAATGTACTATAAGACAAATTTACTCGTATGTGCTCGTATCTGCCTTATCTTTGAGCCACAATAAAGCTAATTTAACTATCAACAAGATCAAGCCTCTGCTTGTGTGTTACATGGGAAGAAATAATTTCTTGGTAGGATATTCATGTTTGAAACTTTCTTTAATGGCCGTATACCTACGTATACTATTTTAGTAGTTCCAGCATGTCCGGTTCGTTGCAGAGACGAAAAATCTATCATCAGGTTCAGATGTCTCTCTTCTTCGTCTTGATCCCGGTCTCTTTGAACTGCTGAACGAGATACGCCTAAAACTTGAGTCACATAATATTGGCTCCAGCCGTCGCGTCGTCAGCCAGGGCTACTACTCTTGCTGCATCCGTTGGGGACAAATCCATTTTCCTCAATCAAAATTGATTCAATTCAATGCGTGAACAGGTCGATTTAAGGCTAAACATCAAGCATATACTGAATAAATTATCGTCTTGCGTGAACATAAACGTGTCAATAAAAATACGTGGTACATTTTTTGTAACCTGGCTATAAAAATTGGAGTAAAAGTTATCTGCTGTTAGCCCGAATGTCAATCTAAATGTATTGTTTATTATTTAATTAAGATGAAAAATAGTAATGAATCGAATTTTTTGCACTTGAGTGTTAGATTTGTAAGCAACCTCGTAAACATAGCTTTAAAAAATCTACAATCATGCAGCTACTTCTTTATTCGCAGAATAGATAAAAAATGAAAGAATATAAAAAGATTAAAAGTTCCTAAGTACTTAAAATTGTATGCGTACCTTGTTTCATAGCGTATATTTTGATAATTGTTATAGTAGATTATAGTAGATTATAGCAAAGTGCTCGACAGTAGGGGAATCGCGGTTACAACCTAAAACATACACATTGACGAGTTGAGTTTCAAAACTCGCCTTATCCAAATATCTGGAATGTTAGGAAAATTATGTTTTATTGTACAGTTGGCAGTTCTGAATCTGAATTTAATTTAATTTTGCAGCAAAAGTGCTTTAATCTCATCTTTAGTTCAAAAACTTGCCTTATAGCATAGTTCGGTTGCAAAAGTGGTTTTATCCATGCATAATAGTAGAGTGCCAAGCAAATTTTATTTTGACATCATTGGGCATTTTGAGGTTAAAATATATGACTTGCCCAGTATTGTAGCTTAGGCCCTATGGAACTAAAATCCGAAAGTCGTCAAAAAATTGTCCTGTGCAAAAGGGCGCAATTTAAAATTTTCAAGTTATGTATACGAGCCGAAAGGTGAAATCATATTCTAAAAGCAAAAAAAAAAATTGAAGAGATTTCTGTAGAATTTATATGTTTTATAAATTATACAAGTTTTTGAATTACGTAGCCTCTTACGGAACTCGAAGACGTAAACAGGCGTTTTTCTCCGTTCGAAGTGAACAAAAATCTAATTATTTTATGCTTTCTTTATTTTGAAACTCTATTATCTCTTACGCCGTTGCATTTAGCGAAATTATCCTCTATTGATAAATTATTGCCCAAATCTTGTAGAATATGATGGTTTTTGATTTATAATTTTTGAATGAATATTAAGAAAGTTAGGCCATTAAATATAACATGGTGCATAATCTAGAGGCTCGCCACCGCTGCGTGAATCACTGGATACATCGCATTGCACCGCACCCCGCAGTCCACACGCGCGACCTTCTTCTCTTTACTTGTCTCACTCCCTCCTTATAAACCTATGCTATTTAGCTTCTTGCATACCTACACTATTACTTATTTCTGGCTTATAGGGATGAATTTATTAATCATTATTGCAGGACCTTTTTAATACAGTACCTAGAGGAAGTACATACCATAAGAAAGGGATAATTTATTAACAACGTAAAATTTAACTTGAATCTCTATTTCCTTTGACACTGTTAACGCATGAAATGCCAGTAAATTTTTCAATAAAATACAATGGGTTCCATATTTATTTCATGTATTGCAATAAATCTGTGTGAACTTTGATTTCCCACTTTCATCCAAACTTCCTGTCTTAACAATTCCTTGAAATGGGCAAGAAGAACTAGGACATCTGTGTCTTTGCAGTCTACTATGCATCTAGTATATCCGGAGCTCTTTGCAGATAAAATATGTAGGAGGATTCTTGTGTCAGCTTCCTCGTGTCTAGATTCTAAGTTATTATCAGCAAGTTCAAAATTAGATTTACTTATAATCCAAGACATTACTAAATCCCCCGCTGGTCGCAAACTGAATAGGGTAGTTCTTTAAAGCAAGTACCAGTTGCTGAGGCAAAAAATTTGTCAATTGACCTTTGTTCAAATATTGCATGTTTTGAATGTGTATGGAAAACCGCAGATCAACTGATTTCGTCCTTTTGGGACTCATCAGTACGGTGCTTTCCCCTACACACTCAAACCATGCAATTTAACTTGCTATATAATTATGCTGCCGCGCTCTGGACAGATATCAGCAAGTGACAACTACTTTGAGTAATTATCTGGTATTAATTAATAGTACTGGACCGTTCGAACAACTACTCCTCGGGCAACTACGAGACGTTTCAAACTGCTACCCCACCTAAGGTAGTTGTCACTTGCTGATATCTGTCCAGAGCGCGGCAGCATATATAGCAAGATTAAATTGCATGGTTTGAGTGTGTAGGGGAAAGCATCGTACTGATGAGTCCCAGAAGGACGAAACCAGTTGGTCTGCGGTTTTCCATATACATTCAAAACATGCAATATTTGAACAAAGATCGTCTTAAAAGCACGTACGTACATGGAGACAAATTAGGATTGTTTCAAAGCCACCTTAGGTGGGGTAGTAGTCTGAAACGTCTCGTAGTACAAAAAATCTGGATTTAGTTCTATAATTCAATGCCTGGCAGGGTATTTGCCCGAGGAGTAGTTGTTCGAACGGTCCAGTACCATTAATTGACTTTTATTGAAAGATGAGTGGATAAACAGGTGCCATTGTTGAGGTAGTGGTGTATCTATGCTATCTATTAATTTGCTTGTTGGCGTTTCCTTTCTTCTCTTTAAACGAGTTGAATCCTTAATTGAATTTTCATAATAATAATCAAAAACTAGGTCGATCATTTTAGCGTCGTATTGGTTTTAAAAAATAATAGATTAGAATATTTTCGCGTAGGTAGTCTCCGAAAGTTTTTGCTTTGGTCGGTTTTCCAAGAACTTGAACCACAGACATTCCGTCAAAAATATAACATGTTTCACCGGAGTTAATTGATGGCAAGACTTTAATGGAACTTTTGTAGGTTTCTATTACGTTACCTAGTGCACTTTTATTCGATGGTGTTGCTAACATTCCATTTGATGTTAGTGATGTTAGTGCCATAGATGGTGTTCTAAATAGGGGTAATTCCTAATAGATTGTACGACAAAAAGATGCAGCTGCAGAAAAAATGGAATATCCTGCATTGATATGTTTTTGCATGTACCAAAAGTCGTGTAAAACCGCAGTGTCAAATAGGAAATAGAGATTCAAGTTAAATTTTACGTTGTTAATAAATTGTCCCTTTCTTATGGTATGTACTTCTACTAGGTACTGTATTAAAAAGGTCCTGCAATAATGATTAATAAATTCATCCCTATAAGCCAGAAATAAGTAATAGTGTAGGTATGCAAGAAGCTAAATAGCATAGGTTTATAAGGAGGGAGTGAGACAAGTAAAGAGAAGAAGGTCGCGCGTGTGGACTGCGGGGTGCGGTGCAATGCGATGTATCCAGTGATTCACGCAGCGGTGGCGAGCCTCTAGATTATGCACCATGTTATATTTAATGGCCTAACTTTCTTAATATTCATTCAAAAATTATAAATCAAAAACCATCATATTCTACAAGATTTGGGCAATAATTTATCAATAGAGGATAATTTCGCTAAATGCAACGGCGTAAGAGATAATAGAGTTTCAAAATAAAGAAAGCATAAAATAATTAGATTTTTGTTCACTTTGAACGGAGAAAAACGCCTGTTTACGTCTTCGAGTTCCGTAAGAGGCTACGTAATTCAAAAACTTGTTTAATTTATAAAACATATAAATTCTACAGAAATCTCTTCAATTTTTTTTTTGCTTTTAGAATATGATTTCACCTTTCGGCTCGTATGCATAACTTGAAAATTTTAAATTGCGCCCTTTTGCACAGGACAATTTTTTGACGACTTTCGAATCTTAGTTCCATAGGACCTAAGCTGTAATACCGGATAGGTCAAACATTTTAACCTCGAAATGCGCAATAACTTCATTTTTAAGCACATTTCGGACGCGCCAGCACTCCACTATAAACATTTGTAACAAAACTAGCTTTATCCTATACGGGATTTCAACGGTGCTTAGTTATTTACCTATATTCAAAAACTCTCCTTATCCAGAGTAAGTATTTTCGCCCAGTTTCTGCAGTAAGAAATTTTTATTTCCTAACCTACCTTTTGTTGCCTTACAAGGTTTATAAATTGGCTAATTTTTATCTAATAAAAAAATTAAAAAATTAAAAAATTAAAAAATGGAGAGAGAGAATCGAGGTGGTAACACAAAATCAAAAAGTATGATGATAAAAGTATGATGGTAAAAGTTGCCATTGTTTTCATTGAATAGAGAATATTTGAAAACGTGATATTACACATTTTCAGAATTCTATTGTGAGCGGTTCTCCACAAACGTCTAATAGGAACTCGTCGTGACACACCCTGTATGTATGTATAGTTATCTTCAAAAACGAATTGTTGACATGTTAAATAAAAAAGAAACAAAAAAGAAAATGTTTATAATACCCTCAGTTCGTCCATCCATATCCAACAAGGTATACTGTAAATAAATTGTACTTTCAAAAATGGCAACCATTTTGAAATTTTTTGGGATACCAAAAATATCATTAGAACAGGTTAAGAGATTGCAATTTAAATAAAAATGTTATATATTTTACAATTTTTTTAATATTAGCGAATTTAACAAAATTTTGAATTAAAATTGGAAATTTGGCCGCCATTTTGAAAATTTTATAGGTTAAAAAAACATGGTTTAAATTGACTTCAGCGATATCAAATCGGTATAAAATGACATATTACTTGCCCATATTGGTTATTATTTAATTATTTGTGAAATTCAAACTCCTTGGAATACTTATATTCCGCGAGTACAAAACTATCTTCGCCAAATACGGAACCGTTGAAAATGTCTGTATGGACTTTCCAGATTGTGACTGGATATCATCGGTAGCTGCAGTTCTGAAACCACCTGAGCAATTACACTTCCAATTTGCTTCATCAAATATTATGGCATTGAAGAAATCTGATGCTAACAGCATTCCACCTATCTGCCTTTTCCTCTCTTCCGATTAGGATGTCATCTGCCTCGTTTCTAATGTTCCTGCTGCTAGATCCAATTCCTCTGAAATTTCTCCTAATTATTTTATACGCTTCGTGAGTTTTTCCTACTTCGAACTTATGTTCCACTTCTTTTCATTTGTTATCGATCCACTGTTCTTTCGCTTTCCTGCATTTCCGAATAATTTCTCACTTATACGGTTATACCTTTGTTTCCCTCCTTCATCTACCCTATTTTTATATACTTTCGTCTGTCATCTATATTCGAGTCAGAATATCCCTTGTTAGGTTTTCTACTTTCACTCTGTTTGTGACCCAATATATCTCTAGCTGCAGAACCTCAACCATTTTTAATGTAATTCCATTCTGTCTCTACGTCTCTAACAGTATTTTCATCCGCGGCCTTTAGACCTTTAGTACTTCATTCGTTTTTTTTCTCGAACTCATTGGGCGAATCACAGTCTCTTAGATTCTCGAGATCAAGGTGTCTCCTACCATTTCGTTTTTCTCAAAATCTGAAAATTAAGATTAGCCTTCATAATCAGTATGTTGTGATCTCTATCTATATCTGCTCTTGAATAGCCTCTGCAGTCCCTAACTTGATTTCTAAATCTTTGCCGAACAAGAATGTAATAATCTATTTGATATCTCCCTAGGTCCCCTGGCATTTTCCATGTATAGCGTCTCCTAACGTGATGTTGAAATATAGTGCTCGCGACGGTTTGGTTATGTTTATCACAAAAATCTATCAGGCTAACTCCCCTGTCGTTCCTATTACCTAATCCAAAGGGACCGATTACTCCATCTTCTCTCCTTGTAAATACAACTGCATTAAAGTCTCCTACAATTATTAAATTTTCATGCCCCTTTACATACTCTAGCACATATTCAATATCGCTATAAACTGCCTCTACAGCCTCATTACTTATTGGATGTGGACATACATATATACCTGTATTATTACCGTCTCTACAGGTTTCGAATTTAACCTAACCATAACTACCATGCCACTTTTCCGTAAGAAATTTTCTACGCTCTGACCTATTTTCTTCTTCATAGCAATTCCTACTCCCGAATTTCCACCTATAGACCCTGTGGATGTTGCTCTAAAATATCCGCTTCAAAAGTCTCCAGCTTCTGGCCTTCGCACCTCATTGATACATACTATGTCTAATGCTAACCTATCCATCTCTATTTTCAAATTTCCTACTTGTTTCATGCTCCTAGCATTCCACGCTCCGACCTGTGAAATGCTACACTTATTATTGCTGATGACTCCCCCGAAGCAGTCCTCGCCCGGAGATCCGAATGTGGAACTATTTTTTTATCTCCGCAATATTTTACTCCAGAAGGTGCCATCATCATAAAATTTTCAGTACGCTGTTCTAGGGACAAACTAATGTGGTGTTTTCCCGTTGCCTTCCACATCACAGAATGAGTACCAAAGTGCCATAACGACCCCCACAGTCTCTGCCACTCTGATTACTGAAAGAGCTGCTGCCCTCTTTCAGGGACTTTATTTAGTCTGTCTTCTCCATAAAAACCCCCCAATATGGTTAAACCGATGGTTAGGCTCCTTAGATCATTGAAACACACAAGCAATCCCACCCGTTTCAGTATTACCTACTGGAACTGCGCCAAGTTACAAAGTCCGTTGGGATAGGAACATTGCCTAAAGAACAGAAAATTAAACGTTTAAACTTTAGGTTTATCCCAACGGACTTGTACGTTGACGCAGTTCCAGTAGCTAACTGAAACGGGTGGGATGGCTTATGTGATTCAATGATCTAAAGAGCCGAACCATAGGTTTAACCATATTGGAGGGGTTTTTATTTGAGAAGACAAACTAATTCAAGTCCCTGAAAGGGGGCAGCAGCTCTTTCAGTAATCAGAGTGGAACAGATCGTGAGGGTCGGTATGGCACTGTGATACACACTACTAGGCGATGTGGAAGGCAACGGGAAACCACCACATTATTTCATCCCTAGTACAGCGTACTTTAATTTATGATGATGGCACCTTCTGGAGTAAAATATTCCGAAGGTAAAATGGTCCCACATTCGGATCTCCGGGCCGAGACTGCTTCAGGGGGAATCATCAGCAATGATACGTGTAACATCTCACGATTCGAAGCGTGGAATGTTAGAAGCATGAAACAAGTAGGAAAGTTAGAAAATTTGAAAATTGAGATGGATAGGTTAGCATTAGACGTGGTAAGTATTAGTGAAGTGCGATGGCCAGAAGCTGGAGACTTCAAGAGCGGCGGTTTTAGAATAATACACATAGGATCTGTAGGGGGAAATTTTGGAGTAGGAATTGTTATGCGAAAAAAAGTAGAGCAGAGTGTAGAAAATTTCTTACAGCAAAGTGACAGGGTAGTTATGGTTAGGTTGTTACAGTTAAAAATTAAATTAGACATTTATTCATTAGAAAATTTATTTAAAATACAAAGCTTACAGTTTTCCTTTTTATCAACCGATTTGTTTTCTTTACTTCAGTATTTTGATTTTATCTTGCCACTTATTTCTTGTCTTCTTGTAAATTCACTATCTGAGTACCTATTTCTTGTTCTTTTGGCGTATTCCCTTGTTTCTCTGATCTATTTCTGCTCTGATTCTTGTTTATTTCGTTCCTGCAATAAATTCGAGATTGTTATATTTGAGGCGGTTGTGTTTTCAAAACTTACCTTGGTTTTCGCAGATCGTCGGCCCACATTCATTATTTTCCTAGGTTCCTTATTAGCACTGCATTATGTCTTCAATTATTTGCCATTCTTGACTCTCTTTCCTGTTTATTCTGTTTAAATCCATTTTATTTGTACAGCGGCTCAGCTGTTCGGTACTTTTTCTATTTCCTTGGTAGGTTTTGAGCATGCTCGATTTTCCGTCGTTTAGGTCGTATTGAAGTTGTTGGTCATGAGCGTGCGCCTCCGAGTTTATTTTTGATTTCACTTTCCTTCTATATTTTCGCTTTTATATTCCCTTCTGTGTATCTTTCCATTCTCTATCTGTTTGGAGGACTCTTTTAAGTGTGGTTTCCTCCGATCTTTTCATAGTTTTTCTTGATCGATTGCGATTTTCCTTGCTCTTTTGACGACACGGCACTGCTCTAGGTTAGCTCTTAAATTTCACCTTTGATGTACCTAAGGACGAGTCCTACGTCATCTTTTAAACTTCCGGGTTGGCACTTTTCTCGTGATTTTTCGCAGACAAGACACGTTTTGTGATAGCGGTCATTTTGTTGAATTTTATGTTGAATTCCGACCTTCTGGAGTATCCAGGATTTCCCGAAATAGTGTCAAATTGTTCCTTTTCTGGATTTTGCAAAGTTTTTGGTAAAACTTATTCAGAAAAGGCTCCTTTTATGGGATTTTTGTCTTCGACCACGAGGTGTTTTTTTGGAGGTTCCATCGGATCCCTTTCGAGGTAGGTTCAGGGGTGATTGGGGCTTCTTAGACGCTTTGCTTTATTATTATTTCTTTTTAGGGTGCTACCGTGGGGTATATTTAATCTATACTTCCCCACAAGAGTATTATCCAGCGATCTATTGAAACGACAGTGTTTTAAGGTCAGATCTTTAAGTTATTTTTATTTTGTCCGAGCGGAATATCATTTCATCCGTCGGCAGAAGTTTTCATGTACAGCCTGGCAGCGGCCTATCGTTGCCACCAAAACGTTACATTAAGCTTATTGTTAAACAAGTTAGTATTATTCGCTTAAGTAGTGCCTCGTAGCGGCTTATTGCTATTAGTTAACGCTAATTTATAATTTTCATTTGTAGGTAGTAGTTTTGAAGTTTTTTTGTAGTCAAGTAGTTACAGTATTTTGCTTATTTTTTATATTCATATTCAATTCTAGTTTTTGCTTTTACCCGGTCTTTTGGTAGTGTCGGTGCTTTGCGTTTGCGTCTTGTAAGTTTTGTTGTGCGGTTTGACTCGTCGGTGCGCCTGCGCGAACGAAGCTTCGGCCGTGGATAGTCGCTCGTGTCATCCGTGAGTGACTCCATATTTTTTTTGGGCGAGACGTTTGCGCCGCGCTGTTAAATTTCCGGATAGCTTATTTTGTTAATTTTGTAGTTTCTTTTCAGTCATTTTTTGTCATTTTTATTTTTGTTGCTCATTTAGATTCAGATATTTGTTTTGTAATACATTTACGCTTTCTTTTCAATATATCTGTTAAATATTTGACTGCGGGTTTTGTTTATTTTGCTCCCCCATTGTTGTTTGGATGCCAGTGGCTTTTAGGAGTTGTAGCCACTGGATTTTTGCGTTCTTTCCCGGAGGATTAGCCGACAACTCCTTGGCGCCCCTTTTGTTAATAGCCCACTCCCATCTTCGGCTAGAGTTAGTCGCGGTCGGGTCCTCCCCTCTTTGTGACGCAACGGGATTTGTTACGTCACAAGGTTAGATTCGAAACCTGTAAAAATAGCATTAATACGGGTATATATGAACACTTCTAACTATAGTGATGAGGCCGTAGAGGCAGTTTATAGTGATATTGAATATGTGCTGGTTTTTTGTGAGAGGGCACGAAAATTTAATAATGTGGGAGATTTTAATGCAGCCGTAGGCACAGGGAGAAAAGGGGAAATAGTTGGCCCCTTTGGATTAGGCAATAGGAACGGTAGGCGATTTAGACTGATAGACTTCTGGGATAAACATAACCAAACGGTCGTGACTCGTGAACACAACGGTCACGAACACTCTATTTCACCATCACGTTAGGAGACACTATACGTGGAAGTTGCCTGGAGACCTAGGGAGATATGAAATAGATTACATTCTCAGTAGGCAAAGATTTAGAAATCAAGTTAGGGACTGTAGAAGTTATGCAGGAGCAGATATAGATAGTGATCACAACATAGTAGTTATGAATGCCAATCTTAAATGTAAGATTTTGAAAAATCTAAGCGGAAGAAGGTATCTTGACCTAGGAAAACTAAAAGATGATGATACGCGGGATAAGTTCGAGAAAAAGACAAACGAAGTAGGTAATAAAGGGCGCGGGTGAAAATATGGTTAGTGTAAATATGGTTAGGGACATAGAGGCAGAATGGAATTGCATTAAAAATAGTTTAGTATCCGCAGCGAGAGCTATTTTGGGTCATAAACAGAATGAAAGTAGAAAATCCTGGATAACAAAACATATTGTGAGTCTAATAGAGAAAAGGCTAAAATATAAAAATAGGTCAGATGAAAGAGGGCAACGAAGATAAAGGCGATCAAGTGGGAAATTATTCGGAAATGCAGGAAAGGGAAAGAGTGATGGATGGATAATAAATTCAAAGAAGTGGAAGATACGTTCGGAGTAGGAAAGACTGATGAAGCACATAAAATAATTAGGATAAATTTTAGAGAAATTGGATCTAGTATCAAAAATATTAGAAATGAGGCAGGAAATATCCTAATCGGAAGTAGGGAGAATATTTGGGAACCTTATATTTGTGCATTACCAAAACCTAGTTGGGATATAAATAAACGCGTATCGATACAGTATCGCACATCTCTAGGTAGGAGAGTCAGTTTGCGAATGTCTATCAGCCTTGAAAATAATAATGTAGCCACGCAAGTTTACCATCCGTAAATTTGTAAGTTAAATAAATTTTTCAGCGGCTGAAATACAGCATATTAATATAGGTATGTAAGTATTTTTGTAATAAATTAGTTTGGTCATAGAGCATATTATCCTGATCAGTTTAAACCCGACATTTTAGAATCTGTCTGGGACAACATAACGTACGTGATAGGGGAGACCGAGGAGGGTTGTGACAATTTTTACTTAAAAGAACATATCTCAATAAAGAAACATACCCAATTATGAATTGTATGCCGCAATGTAGCTCAATCCTTACTCTTTTAAAAACAGTCATCAAAGTCAATAAAAGTTATAAGGTTTCTGAGAAAATCCACGAAAACTGAAACTACTCCCTTTGTCACAACTCTCCTAACACCGAGGTAAGTTGTGACAGGTACCAAGGTAAGTTGTGACAGCTGTGTATCTAGACTATATTTGATAGATAAATTTACTTTTATATGAATTATAAACAAATCACACGTTTTTTTGCATAAAAGTACTTTAATTATCATTTGGCATAATTGAAGGAACTACAATAAGTTCCTGACAAAAATGTAATTTTTAAGACAGACTTTAATTGCCGAATACTTTTTATATCAAACTTAGGTTGTAAGAATTGACCAAAGCAAACGAACTTACATATAAACAGAAAAAAACATTGCAAAAAGCGTGTAAAATAAGTTAACCAGAAAATAAGCTTAAATAGGAGAGTTGTGACAGCGTGTCACAACTCTCCTAGGTGCCAAAAATCGCGATCTGGTCAGAATAATAATTCGTAATTTCGAAACAAGATGCAAACACAGCAAAACAATGCCACGCTTTGAAACTCCAAAAACCACACAATATAAGAAAAAATAGCATAACCACGTGAATGTAATATATCATGATATAAATACAATCAAAATTTTTATAAAAAAATTACTTTTCGGTTGTTTTTTCATGCAGACGTCGTACTAACGCAACCGCTTGTCGTGGCCCTCTGGCGCGTACTGCGTCAAGTAGCGAGTCTCTAAACAAACAATCGTGCGTTGTTGCCAGCTCGCTAACGGTCATAGGTTTCGAGAAATCGTCTTTGTCACAACTCTACTCTGTCACAACTCTCCTCGGTCTCCCCTACTTGATACAGCATCGGACCCCGGACGCATATTCATATCGAACGTAGCGTATTGCATTCCCAACTGTCGACTTACAGCAACGGGCGTATTTTCTGCTTATATACTATTTTTGTAAGCGTTCTTGCCAGCAAACCTTCGTGGCGCAGTGGCCGATGTGTCAGCCTACCAAGCCGCAACTTTGAGGGTTCGCACCTCGCCGTTGTTCTTTTTCGTTTTGATGATTTCACTTTTTTCTTTTGACCACAAAATCGTTTCTGGTCCAAAAGGACAGCTAGGGGATCGCCATCACGCGAGACAGACATCCGCTCGTTTGACATACCTCTCGCGCGTTGGATATGTTACTTCGGATTGCGATACGATACGTGAGTTATGAATATGCACCCCGGACCGTACTAGTACTAGGAATCCATGAAATATCAACTTCTGTTATTAGATAACCCAACGCAAAGATTAGATAGCAAATGTTTCCTGATACGGATTTGAACAAAAGTAAAATGCACTAAAATGGTATTCTTTAAACTGAAATCAAGTCGCAGTTTTTCACTTGAAGCATATGCCTTGAAACAGGCAGTCCTGGCCACAGTAGCTAATGCAGTTTTGTCAGTATTAAATTTATATGTAGGATTTACAATAAACCCAGAGGATGATGCAGCATGTAATACTTATATATTAAAATTGATAAATTTATAAACTTGTAATAAGTAAGTATAATTTTCTGTTTTCATTTTTAGACTTAAGAGTACCACTATTATTTTTTGGTAGTTTATTTATCATACCATTCTGTTTTGCATGGGTTTTATTACGAGGTATCAGCCAGGTAAGGAAATATTTAGTTTGTGCTAGTGTTTCAAAAGCCGGAAAAATTGGAAAAATTTCCAGAAAAATTCGTAAATTTTTCCGACGATGGGAAAAATTGCAAATTTATTTAAAAAAGTATTATTGACTACATTCCTGACTTTGACAAAAACAAGTTCGATTAAAAAAAAGCTACCGCCATTGGTACCAACACACCCTGAATTATACATCTTTACTCCGTCAGCCTAGAGCACAATGGTAGTTTTGCATGTTAATGAAAAACGGCGCACTAATGTTGAAAGCAAATTCGAAACTCCTACCCGTCCAAAGGTAGCTGAGACGACTCATTCTTGCATTTAGTGCGAAGCGGTGCAGTGTTCTAATTTTTAGGAAACTGATTTGTTTTTCGTTTCTACTATGAGCAGTGATTCGGATGTGCCCCGTAGAAGGCGGGGAAAGAGATCTTCGTCAGGATTGAGAGAAATCAAAAGGAAATTGAGAAAAATCCAGAATCTTATTCGGAATTACGACGATTCGGTTTCCGATGGTGAGTACTTTTCCTTAGTTACATGCAAGTTGTTTCCAGATATTCGTCATGCCTGGGTGTGTTTGTTCAGTTTTTGCCCGCATTCCGAATTTCGATTCATGCTTGTGATAGCGTTTTTCGATACTGTTACTCATGACCTTCAATTTTTCGAGTTCTCTGCGATTTTTAATAATATGTTTGTTTATAGAGATTTTTTGTTTCCTTCGGCACATAGATTGATCTTAACACATAGTCGTCTGTGACAATAATTATTACTTTAATAGCGTATTCCGTTACATAGGATGGTCTTTATATATAGGCCCCTATGAGGAACAATTCTTAATAAATATACAGGCTGTACTTTAAATAGGGTCCCCAGTATAATTTGTACTAAGCAAAATATTATTTAAGTTTCTCTAATCAAACAACTATAATTTATTATCTAAATGACATGAAACTTATTGACAAAAAACAAAACTAAGTATTAGGTACTGGCAAAGTGATAACTAGAAGTGAAAATTTCAAACAAAACTACCGGAATTAATGACAAACTAAATTTAATAATACAGGTGACAATATGTCAAAAAAAACAAACAGGTGACCACAACAAGCCGTGGCCAGGCATCTACATTAAAACCAACCGAATGGACTGGCGACGTTCAAACACGAAAAATACAGTTACAAGGTGGTCACAAAATGCTGTGCCAGGCGCTACACAAAAACCAGCCGTTGGACGCGGTGTTCCAGACGGACAGGCGACGCAATAATCAAAATTATATTTCTGACCTTACAGACGGATCAATGAGATGCAGGACAAGGGTCAGCTACTATCGAAAATCTCTAGGTGGTGTCTAGGTACCTGCAGCTCAGCACCAGGTGGTCGGCGTTTTTTTTTCTTCTAATAACTCGAGCGGGAAGTGCACGAAAAGCAAAATTTGCACCCCAAAAAAAACCCTAAAATGTCATAAGGACAAATTAGAAAAGAAAACATAAAAAGGACAAGAAGAAACAAGGATGATTAAAGATTTAAATAAACGGAAGAATTGGCTTACCACGTGTGGGTCTTTTTTTCCAACTAAATCAACTGTCCTCGTGAATTAAATCCCAAAAGGAAAAAGGTGGCGATTTCTAATACAACAACGCAATTAAATCGACACCAAAGGAAGTGATTTGAGAAAATCCCAAAATCTTGGCCAGCAAAATTAACTAAAATTTTACACAAACTCTCAAAATCACAACCACTCACGTTCAGAACAGCATGAAAAGTGAAAAGTGCCGAAGCTAATCGGAATTTTGAAAAAAACTATAAAAGTGTAGACCCATCAACTAAATTTCCAAAAATATCAGAGGCGTCACCGAGAGTGAGGAAGTTAACTAAAGAAAAGAAGGCTTAAAAGACTTTCGAACGCAAAAGAAAGGAAGATAAAGATAAAGGAGAGACCTCAGCCGAACTTACGAGAAGGAAGAACAAAGACTAGAAGAGATAAAGAGTAAAAAGATGTGCCACGGAGGGAAAAATCAGAAGCACGCCACTGAACCGCGTATTAAATGCGTGCAACAGAGCTAACGCCATTCTGAGATGACATTACCGAACATACATAACCTAGCAAAACGCGCTGTCATAACAGATCCTATTAACCATATTAACTAAATAAACATAGGATAAAATCTGCAAAATCAGGGAATAATTGACAAAAGACTCACTAAGAAGATGGTGAATATCAGTAATGAACAACTCCAGACCAACTAACGTGCTAATTCTGCAGGTAAATCTAGGTTCGAGGTAGGTGACAAAAATTAAACAAGAAAGCATAGAAATTGAAGAGGCACATAAGAAGACAGGATAAATAAAGTCTAAAGAAAATATAGCAGAGAGCAAACTACAACTTGAACCAGCAACTATAAAGATTAATAAGCTGCAGGACACGACAAGCTATATCTACGATGAAAAAGGGGAAACAGCTGAAACGAAGAATAAACAAACCAAGGTAAGAGAAGAAAAGCTATATGAAATACTAACTAACAATAGGGAATGATTCTAGGCAAAATAGTAACTTTAAGTGAATGGAGAAAACAATGTACCGGCACAAGAACGGAGAAAGATCGGAAGACGAGGCAAAAATGTCTAAAGGGAGAACAAATACTTATGAGACAATAAATAGATCTAAGTAGTGTCGAAACTAGTACGGTTTGAGAGAAATTATACACAAATTGTATAATATTTTAAATAACACACTTGCTGAAAAATAAAACCGTAACATTCCCCCCTTACTTCAAGAAAATTTCCACAGGCAAATTTTCTCACAAAAGTGTTGGATCTCCTCTGAGGTCCTTACAGTGCCAGACACCTTTGTCCTTGCCATGCTCATCACGCAGCTGATATGTCCACGGAGATAGCCTCTTATAGATGCAGAAAGGGCCAATATACTTGGGCGCTAGCTTCTGCGTAAAATACTTGGAAGCATCTGACAGTACATAGTTCCTCCTCCAAACCAACTGACCAGGAAGGTACTGTACTTCACGCCTTCGCAGATTGTACGAATTAACACTCTTTGCAGCGGCTGCCTTTAGTCTCTCTCGTACATCGTGAAACATTCTACGAAACTCAGCATTCCTTGTATTGCTCGCATCTGTTGCGCACGTTCGTGAATCCGTGAGTTTATCTGCAACATAATCCTCCCCAGAAAGAGTCATCTTCCTGCCAAAATTTACATAAAAAGGTGTTAGTTTTGTGGTCTCGTGAACGGCTGTACGGATGGCACATGCTAGCTGCGACAGATGGACGTCCCAAGTACGGTGATTATCTGACACGTACATCGCCAGCATAGTTTTTAAAGTCCCATTTGTTCTCTCTGTCGGATTTGCTCTAGGGTGATAGTTAGCATCATATTTCAAATGGAACTGGTATGTCTCGGCCAACTTCTTAAACTGCTTACAGATGTACTGTTTTCCATTATCACAGATAACGATCCTGGGCACACCAAACAACAAGAACACTTCGTCCTCGATTCTCCGAGCTACAGCCTCACCACTTGCTTTACGAAGAGGATACAATAACACAAACTTAGATAGATAATCAGTCACCACCAGCAGAAATGTATGTCCTTTTAAGGATCTCGGGAAAGGTCCCATTAAGTCCGTGCTGATCATCTCCCACGGCCGATGTACTTTAGGTTGAGTTATCACTTTATCACAGGGCTTGTCACATACGGGTTTGTGCATAAGACAAATACGACAACGCCGAACATAGCCTATAACATCACTCTTCATCTTTGGCCAATAGTACTTGTCAGCCACTCTCCCTTATGTTTTAAAAACGCCCATATGGCCTGAGGTTGGGGGGTCATGAGCCTGTGAGATCACCTGACTTCAATCACGTTTTGGCACAACCAGTCTCCAATTGTCAGCATCAGGACTCAGGGTAGGATATGTCGGTTGTACCTGCTTCCACAATTTTCCATCTTCGACTCTCCATTTGGAAAACTTCAAAGGATCTTCTTGAACATTTTTCAGCATCTTAGAATACCACGCATCCTTGATGGGTTCACGATGATCATCACGATCCACTACATCCATCTTCAGGACATCAACTGTCGGAACCGATCTCGAAAGCATATCCGGCACCACGTGTTCTTTGCCTTTCCGATGAATTATCTTAAAATCATGCTGCTGCATCCGCACAGCCCATCTGGCTAATCAGCCAGTTGGATCTTTGAGGTTCTGTAACCACACCAAGCTATAATGATCTGTTACAACAGTGAACTGTATACCCTCCAGGTATGGCCTAAGTTTTTCGATTGACCATAATACAGCAAGGCATTCTCTTTCAGTTACGGAGTAGTTGCGTTCCTGACGGGTCAGCGACCGACTGAGGTAACAAACTACATAATCCCCATCTGAATGAGGTTGAGTAAGGACACAGCCAATTCCGTAACCAGAGGCATCGCACTGCACAACAAATGGCAAGGAATAGTCTGGGCAATTCAAAACTGGTGCCGATATTAGGAGTTCTTTAATACGAATAAAACAATCTTCACATTCTGTCGTCCAGGCAAACTTCTTATTTTTTCTTAAAAGTGCGGTAAGAGGTTGAATGGTGGTCGAATAATCAGGTATGAAGCGGCGATACCACGAGAAGGTTCCCGAAATGCGTCGTACCTCACTAACAGTTTTCGGAGCAGGCAACTCTAACATTGCACGTACCTTGTCTGGGTCCACATGCAACCCATTCTTATCCACCACATACCCAAGGTACTTCATTTGTGACCTGCAAAATTGGCATTTATCCATACTGATAGTTAAGTTCGCCTCACGAAGACGTCGAAACACTTCCTCCAAAACCTGCAAATGTTGCTCGAACGTTTGTGTCACTATAACAATATCATCCAGATAAACGAACACATGTGGCTCTAAGTCATGTCCAAGTACACGGTCAATTAGTCGCTGCCAAGTTGCTGGTGCATTGTGGAGACCGAAGGGCATCCGCTTAAACTCAAATAGTCCACGGTTAGGCACTCTGAGCGCTGTATACTGCCGAGATTTTTCTGCGACAGGCACTTGCCAGTAAGCAGATTTTATGTCCAGTGAAGACAGATATTGAGCATCTCGCAATTTATCGAGGGTATCGAACACATACGGTAATGGATAGCTGTCTCGCTTGGTAACAGCATTCAGTTTGCGAAAGTCCACACAGAATCGATAACCGGAATCTTTCTTCTTCACGAGCAAAATTGGAGAAGACCAAGGGCTGTTCGATTTCTCCAAAATGCCCAGTCTCAGCATCTCATTCAACTCATGATCCACATGTTTCTGCATAACAGGTGATAAGCGGTAATACCTTTGCTTTATTGGATCAGCTGTTGTTTCAATTACATGTTCTGCCATACTCGTGCACCCCAAACTGTCACCTGTCTTACTCAAATGTGCATCTACGACAGTCTGTAACCGTGCTGCTTCTGCCGGCTTTAATCCTGCCTGGTCCATGATACATTTTGACGAATTTAAGACTGCATCAGAGTCCTCCCCGAAGTACCACTCATCACGTCGCGGATCAGTTATAATTCCCATCCTTTTCGCAAAATCATAACCAAGGATCAACGTATCGGGTATGTCAGGAACAACTAGGGCTTCTATAATCAGAAGTTTTCCACGGAGGTCTATAGGTAAGTTACAAGATCCTACAGTACTAGACTTCTTCTTGTTAGCCATCTTACAAGCACCCACGTGTGTAGTGTTCAGGGTGAGACCTAACTCTTGCACAATTGTCTGTCCCTTGCTGCCTAAAATTGTGTGTGATGCTCCGTAATCCAATAACGCCAGTACCGCCCTACCAAGAATATTAACTTGAAGATAAGGACGATGATCTCCATCAGCGTGACTTAGAATGTAGTTCAAGTTTGCTGAAATTTCAGGGGTCGCAACTTCCTTCGGCATTCTCCCCGAGCGACCATTCAGGGACAGCCTTGAGCATTTTCCGAGTTCTTAGAACATCTCGGACAATTTCTCTTAGTCACACCTTCTCTCTTACATCCATAACATCGCAATCTCTTCTTTTCAGTACACCCAATGGCACGATGACCAGGCTTATCACAATTAAAACATACCACCATTGGCCTAGTTCGATCATTTCCATCGGACAACTTCAAGGAGTCTACAGATGCGGTTGCCAGCTCACAGTAAGCTAAATCGGGCTCAAGTGTGTGAGTGCGTCGGGTAGGCGGAGTAAACGATTCAACCGTCTCTCTTCTGGCTTCCAATCTTCGACAAAGTGTACGTAACTGCACAGTAGAAGTAACGTCCACCAGCCCCAACTGACTCTGGTAAAATGGACTGATGTTGCGCAGAAGTATCTTCAGCTTTGCCTCCTCTGATAAGGCTAATGTCATACGGCCAAATAATGCCTCCATTATGGATAAATAAACTCCAATTGTCTCATTAGCACCTTGTGTTCTCTTCTTGATCTCTTCAAAAAGTTTTTCATCATAATCTGTAGGTTGAAACTCTTCACGAAGTTCAACAACAAGCTGATTCCAATTATGTACACGTCTTTTCACTGACCTATACCAGTATAAAGCATTCCCGACAAACAAGTCAACTGCCGAATCAAACAGCATCTCTTTCGAAACATGCCGAGCCAAACACAATTCATCGACACGCTCCAGAAACGCATTCACGGATAGTCCTTTCTTGTCTCCGGAAAACGTCAGGTTCCACTGGCTAACAGGAATCGACCTAACATTCCGACGAACAACTGAAGAATTCTGGGACACATCCAGGAGTGGTTCTAACTCTTCTTCTCCCTCAGAGGAAACAGCACCCGCAGCTCCCTCCAGAACACTCACATTTGCTGGGACATATTGTTGCTTCTTCGCATAATCCTCAGCTTTAATATCCAACGTCGACATAAGTGACAGGATGGTGGCCAGAAGTTTTGATTTACATGTCCGTTCCTCTTCGGAACTAATCTTCATATGTTCCAATCTATTAACAACACAGGCTAACTTGCTTTCGTACTTCACAAACTGATTACTATCCCGGGGCGCGTCAAACGTTTCAAGTGCTTGGGATATCTCCCTCAACTTATGCTCTATGGCAGTTCTATCCTCTAGAAAAGTAAAGGGATGTTCGGGGAGTGTCAGACTATCGCCTGATCTCTCCATACGAATAGCACGCGATAATTGCCGCCGCATCTCTTCACAAGTTCCAGAAGCTACTCCTCTAATAGCCAGTTCATAGCTAAGCTCATCTTGAGCTAGCCGGTTCACGTTCATTTTTCGAGACATGGTATAACAATATGCACACTAATAAACAAATACACCAAAATCTCAAAATTCAAACTGCACAAGCACGTAAACCGTAACTCTTAACTTCAAATTGACTAAGATAACTGAACAAGCTGTTGAAAAATATCAAATTGCACAAAAAATTATTTAAAAAAAATTTAGGCTCCCCTAAGAAAATATTCGAAGTACGGCACTGATCAAAATTAAATATAAATGGCCCCACGTTGGGCGCCAGAAATGTGACGTCACCAAATGACGTAACGTCACAATAAGGGAGGATCCGGCCGCGACTATGCTCAAGCCGAAGACGGGAGTGGGCAAAAAAAACAGTAAAAGGGCGCCAAGGAGTTGTAGGCTGATCCTCCGATGTAAACGCAAACACAGCGGTCACAGCTCCTAAAAACCGCTGGTACACAACAGGGTAAACACAAAAAAAAAATAAAACAAATAGTCAAATAGTGTTGCCAGCATATAATATTGCGAAAAAAAAATATCAATGGTACCTACCCAAAATACAAGATAAAAAAAACAGTGGTAAATCCAATCAGGATGCAATAGTATTAAATAACAACAAAATTACTGGTAATCTAGGCACCCGGTACTAGCGTTGCGCCACAACAAAGAAAACCAAAATAGGCGCAGATGACGCGGTAAATACACTGCACGTTAGGAGCTCCGTACGCGCAGCGCACCGACGGGTCAATCGCACGCACTCTACACAAACGCAAGTAGACGCAAACGGCAGTATCGACTGTCGCTAAATCCCGTTACAAAAATAAATGTAAATTATAAGTGAAAGGTGAGTGTACGACAAAAACTAAGCAAAATATTATTTAAGTTTCTCTAATCAAACAACTATAATTTATTATCTAAATGACATGAAACTTATTGACAAAAAACAAAACTAAGTATTAGGTACTGGCAAAGTGATAACTAGAAGTGAAAATTTCAAACAAAACTACCGGAATTAATGACAAACTATTTAATAATACAGGTGACAATATGTCAAAAAAAAACAAACAGGTGACCACAACAAGCCGTGGCCAGGCATCTACATTAAAACCAACCGAATGGACTGGCGACGTTCAAACACGAAAAATACAGTTACAAGGTGGTCACAAAATGCTGTGCCAGGCGCTACACAAAAACCAGCCGTTGGACGCGGTGTTCCAGACGGACAGGCGACGCAATAATCAAAATTATATTTCTGACCTTACAGACGGATCAATGAGATGCAGGACAAGGGTCAGCTACTATCGAAAATCTCTAGGTGGTGTCTAGGTACCTGCAGCTCAGCACCAGGTGGTCGGCGTTTTTTTTTTCTTCTAATAACTCGAGCGGGAAGTGCACGAAAAGCAAAATTTGCACCCCAAAAAAAAAACCCTAAAATGTCATAAGGACAAATTAGAAAAGAAAACATAAAAAGGACAAGAAGAAACAAGGATGATTAAAGATTTAAATAAACGGAAGAATTGGCTTACCACGTGTGAGTCTTTTTTTCTAACTAAATCAACTGTCCTCGTGAAATAAATCCCAAAAGGAAAAAGGCGGCGATTTCTAATACAACAACGCAATTAAATCGACACCAAAGGAAGTGATTTGAGAAAATCCCAAAACCTTGGCCAGCAAAATTAACTAAAATTTTACACAAACTCTCAAAATCACAACCACTCACGTTCAGAACAGCATGAAAAGTGAAAAGTGCCGAAGCTAATCGGAATTTTGAAAAAAACTATAAAAGTGTAGACCCATCGACTAAATTTCCAAAAATATCAGAGGCGTCACCGAGAGTGAGGAAGTTAACTAAAGAAAAGAAGGCTTAAAAGACTTTCGAACGCAAAAGAAAGGAAGATAAAGATAAGGAGAGACCTCAGCCGAACTTACGAGAAGGAAGAACAAAGACTAGAAGAGATAAAGAGTAAAAAGATGTGCCACGGAGGGAAAAATCAGAAGCACGCCACTGAACCGCGAATTAAATGCGTGCAACAGAGCTAACGCCATTCTGAGATGACATTACCGAACATACATAACCTAGCAAAACGCGCTGTCATAACAGATCCTATTAACCATCATCATAAGGTTCTCAGTCCGAAGACTGGTTGGACGCGTACCTCCATTCTTTTCTATCCTGAGCTAACCTACGCATTTCCCTAAAAGTAGAACATCCTACATCCCTAACTATTTGAGAGCAGTAGTCTAATCTAGGCCTACCCCTACCTCTTTTTATTCCTATCTCCTATTAACCATATTAACTAAATAAACATAGGATAAAATCTGCAAAATCAGGGAATAATTGACAAAAGACTCACTAAGAAGATGGTGAATATCAGTAATGAACAACTCCAGACCAACTAACGTGCTAATTCTGCAGGTAAATCTAGGTTCGAGGTAGGTGACAAAAATTAAACAAGAAAGCATAGAAATTGAAGAGGCACATAAGAAGACAGGATAAATAAAGTCTAAAGAAAATATAGCAGAGAGCAAACTACAACTTGGACCAGCAACTATAAAGATTAATAAGCTGCAGGACACGACAAGCTATATCTACGATGAAAAAGGGGAAACAGCTGAAACGAAGAATAAACAAACCAAGGTAAGAGAAGAAAAGCTATATGAAATACTAACTAACAATAGGGAATGATTCTAGGCAAAATAGTAACTTTAAGTGAATGGAGAAAACAATGTACCGGCACAAGAACGGAGAAAGATCGGAAGACGAGGCAAAAATGTCTAAAGGGAGAACAAATACTTATGAGACAATAAATAGATCTAAGTAGTGTCGAAACTAGTACGGTTTGAGAGAAATTATACACAAAATGTATAATATTTTAAATAACACACTTGCTGAAAAATAAAACCGTAACAGTAGAGCAGAAAGCCGATTCGTTCCTGGCTCATACGCAGGAAGGTATAGGACGTGGATTGAGTGCTATGGGGGTTGCCTTAAATAATCTTTTAAATGGTAACGATCCTAGTAGGGATTTTAAGGCACAGGTGCTACCATGTTTAGTTGATGCAGCAAAATTATTTTCTCAGAGCCATCACTTGCTTTCTCTTCACCGTCGCCACCAAGCTTATCCCAAGCTGAATCAATCCATGCAAAAGGTTGCGAAGGTGAATAAAATTGGTAGCCTTCTTTTCGGAGCGGATCTAGATGAACGGTGCAAATCAGTTCAAATCCTTAAGAAATCAAGCTTGGAATTAAAGGCCAGCGCCATACCAAGTCTTTCTACAAGTCCCAGTACTTCCAGGGGCTATTTAAACTCCCAAAGACAGCCTCCGAGAGCGAAATTCAGAGGTCCTGTCCAACAGGACAGAAAATCCTTCAGATCTCACCATCAGATCAGGAACAATCAGCCCCGACCCTTCAAGAGACGCAATGCACAGTCGATGCAGAATCGTCCTCACTATCAACAATAACGGTAAGACATTCCCAGGCAGGCAGACTTCATTTGGTTCATTGGTTTGCCATTGGTTTGCCAATAAATGGAAGTCTCTTACTAATGATCCATTTGTATTGCAATGTGTCGAAGGCTATATAATCCCATTCCAGTCTAAACCGGTACAATATCGTATCCCTAAGGTTAAGAAACTCTCTGCAGGTGAGAGTCGATTTTACAGTAAGACCATTGATAATCTCATTCAAATTGGAGCAATTTCAGAGTGCTCCAGTAAATAAGACGAATTTTTGTCGCCTTATTTTCTTGTATCTAAAACTAATGGAGGGTTCAGATTTGTTTTAAACTTAAAGAAACTTAACTCTTTCATTTCTGCCCCTCACTTCAAACTGGATGATTATAGAACAGTTAAGAATTTAATTTTACCTGGTTGTTATTTCGCTTCTATTGATCTTAAAAATGCTTTCTTCGCAGTTCCTGTAACTGCCAGACATAGAAAATACTTACGATTTCGATATCAAAGTAGGACTTACGAATTTAATTGCCTGCCTTTTGGATTATCTCTGTCGCCATTTGTTTTCACTAAAATATTGAAACCTGTTGGACAGTTTCTTCGATCTAAAGGTTTTATTTTTGTAAATTATTTAGATGATTTCCTTCTTATCGGAATTAATAAGAAAGAGTGCTTTAGACTTATTAACGTTTCTTTAGACCTATTACAGTCTTTAGGGTTTACTATCAATTTCACTAAAAGTGACCTAGTCCCTAGTCGCAGGCAAAAGTATCTAAGGTTTCATGTTTGACAGTGCCGCAATGTCTATTAGCCTACCACAAAATAAATCACTTAGAGCGGTTGGAAAGGTACAACAGTTTCAGTCCCTCTCGCGCTGTAAAATTAGAGCTTCCGCTCATCTAATAGGATTCCTTATATCTATTTGCCCGGCTTTAAAGTATGGTTACGTGTACGGTAAATTACTAGAAAGAGAGAAATATTTAGCTCTCAAGAAGCATAAAGGCAATTTTGATAAGAAAATGTCAATTTCATCTAAATTAAGGACGTCCTTTCGTGGTGGACTTTTGCCATACCTTCTGCAGGAAAATCAATTCTGCCCGAGTCTTTCGAATTAGAAATATTTTCGGATGCTTCAAATTCGGATTGGGGAATCTCTTGTGGTCCTGAAAAATCTCATGGTTTTTGCAGCCGAGATGACTTGAACCACCACATTAATTTCCTAGAATTAAAAGCGGCTTTTATAGGCGTTAAGTGTTTTGCTCATGACCAACATCATTGCAATATTCTACTCAGAATTGATAACAATACTGCCATAGCTTAAAATTAAAATTAAAATTAAATATGTGCGTCGAGTAGGTAGCACGCGTTTGCTGTTAGCTCCTGTGAAATTTCTATTTCTATTTGCCAGAACATTCGTATATTTACTTTTGAGTGACGTAGTTGTTAAATTAAAATCTTTTTTTTTTTTATTCTGTTTATCGGAACACGTTTGCATATTGACTTTTTGTGTGTTTGTGATTTGGTGATACAGTTATGAGTACGGCAAAGTCATTTAAGTTGCGTAGTGATAAGACTGAAACAGATGAAATCAAGTTGCCTGAAGATGTAGTTGAGAGGATGTGTAATAAGCAGGCCCTTGCTGTTATGGAACAGTTAAAACCTTCCTTGATGAAAATCGACGCCCTCGGCGACTCTGTTGAGGAGCTCAAAAAGGTCATACATGCTTACTCCGATAAGTTGCTGAATTTGGAGCAGAGGGTAGGTTTTTTAGAGGTGCAAGCTGAAAAGATTAGCAAGGGAGTCGATAGTAAGAATGATGAGTTGGAGCAGTACTCCCGAAGATGCAATTTGCGGGTATTTGGTATTATCGAGATGTGTTATTGTGTAATATTTTCCGGGATACATTGGGCTGCTCGGTGGAAGTTCGCGATATAGACAGATCACATAGATCAGGAAAGAGAGTCCCGGGTCAAAATAGGCCAATAATTGCCAGGTTCGTATCCTACAGAGTCAAATCGGAAGTTTTAAAGTGCAGAAAATTATTGAAAGGGTCTGGTGTGTCTATTGCTGAGGATCTCACTAGGTTTCGGTACGAGTTATTTAGGGAGGCTTCCGCGAAGTACGGTAGAAATAAAGTGTGGACCTCCGATGGTAGAATTTTGTGTAATAAGGGTGATAAGGTGGCCGTGATCGAAAATTCCAAAGATTTACTATGAGCATTATAATTTTTGTACTTACTATACCTAAACTTATAATTCAATTTTATGTTGCTTTCAGGGTCAGACTTTTTCTCTTTTGTATGTCGTTTTTGCATTGTTGATACTTTTTGAAACATTCCAATACACTAAGTTTATTTTCTATGCCAAATGTTTTGTTTGATATGCATATTTTCTTACTATGTATATTTTTTGTTTGTTTTTCGTTGTTGTAATGTTATTTTAATTTTATAGATGAAAAAGTGTATTTTGAACATAATATCTTCATTGCGCAGTGCTGCAGCTGGCGATTATGGTCTTAACATTAATCTTCTTAAACTATGCTGTCCATACATTATGCCGTTTCTGGTCCATATTATTAATTCTTGTATTTTGGCCAACTATTTTCCCAACGTTTGGAAACGTACTATTATCATTCCGCTACCTAAGATTAAAAATCCTTCGATGATCAATCATTTACGTCCAATAAGTATACTACCAGTTCTGTCAAAGATTTTTGAGAAGGTGTTATATCTCCAATTACTTGAGCATTTAACGCAGGAGTCTATAATTCCAGAGCAGCAGTCGGGATTTAGAGCCGGTCACAGCTGCACTACTGCATTGTTAGCGATCACGGATGATATCTTGAAGGCCACGGATCAAGGATTGAGCACTGTCCTTGTCCTTTTAGACTACACTAAAGCATTTGATACCCTAGATCACAAAGTTTTACTTTCACTTCTTCATTTTGCTGTTCTATGTGAGAATGCCGTTCAGTTAATCACAAACTATTTGACTGCCAGGAGTCAGAGGGTGCTCTTAAATGGCGTATTTTCTGACCCGCTTTTCATAGATGCTGGTGTTCCACAGGGTTCAATTCTGGGCCCACTTCTTTTCACCCTATATATTTCGAATTTTGTCAAATCTATAAAACATTGTAAATCTCACTTCTACGCGGATGACACCCAGCTCTACTATTCTTTCTTACCACATGATGCAATAACTGCTGCAAACAAAATCAATGAAGATTTAGAAATAATTTCAAACGTGTCGGTGCAGCATAGGCTTTTCCTAAATGAAAGTAAGTCGAACTTAATCATTTTTGGCAAGGGGGTTGCGTCTGGTTTACGTTCCGAATTTCCTGATATTGTACTAAATAAGAAAATCTTAGCGGGCCAAGACTGTGTAAGAAGTTTGGGAGTCGATGTAGATGCATCACTTAGATTTGAAAAACACATAACTCGAATTCTGGGTAGGGCTTATGCTGCTCTGAAAATTATTTATCGTAATCGTGAATTCCTCAATAGGAAAATTAAAACAATTTTGTGTGAAACGCTTGTGCTCTCGCAGTTAAATTATGGCGATGTAGTTTATGGCCCATGCCTGACCGTTCTTAGTAGGTCCAGGCTACAGAAGATTCAAAATTCTTGTCTTCGTTTATTGTTTGGTATTAGAAAATATGAGCGAATTTCACATACACTGAAAGAAATAGGTTGGTTAAATATGAACAATCGAAGAATTCTTCATGCTGCTTGTCTGTATCACAAAATAATTATAGAGAAGAGTCCACCATATCTTTACAACCGGATAATTTTCCACACGGATGTACATACTTTGAATATTCGATTCAAGGGGTTAATAACGCCGCCATCTCACAGGCTCGAAATGTTTAAGAGAAGCTTTTCCTATCAAATTTCAAATATTTATAATAAACTTTCCCCTTGTCTAAAAAGCTTACCACCAAATAAATTCAAATATAAATTACGCTCACAACTTTTCGTTGACCAGTGCATTCGGGTGACCGGCTGACTCGCCTGCCCGTCCCGCTGCGCCCACGTCGCTTTTGCTGATTTTGGAATTTCCCTATTTTGTTTGTGCCAGAGTGTAAACTGTATTTTTTTATGTATGTACTTTTTTGGTTTTTTTTTTGGGTTGAGTGGAAGAGCAAGCAACAATGCGTTGTTGTTTGAACTTCGCCCAATATTACCCATATTTGTTTTTGCTTCTCTTTTTGTATTGAATTTTGTGGGTAATAAAGTCAATTTATTATTATTATTATTATTATTATTATTATTATTATTATTATATTAATCGAATGGGCAGGGTACGATTTCTCGGTCTAGCGAGTTTGGCTACAGAAATTTGGCAATGGTGTGAAGCTAGAAATATCTGGGTCATGGCGTCATACATAAAATCTAGTGATAATATCATAGCAGATTCAGAATCTCGATCTTTTAAAGTAGAAACTGAGTATTCTTTAGATTGTTCATCCTTTCAGGCAATTGTCTCAAATTTTGGCCTACCCCAAGTAGACTTATTTGCCTCATATTTAAATGCTAAGTGCCGAACCTTCGTAGCATGGAAAAGAGACCCTGAGGCAACGACCGGCAGTGGATGCATTTACAGTTAGTTGGCCGAACACTTTTTTTATGCGTTCCCTCCGTTCTCCCTAATTTCTAGAATATTAAACAAAATTATATTTGTCAGGGGTGAGGGTATAGTCGTTGTCCCATTGTGGGAAACGCAGGCTTGGTATCCTCTCTATATTAAGTTGTTAATATCTAATCCTACTCGTATTATATTTAAACCCAAAAAAACGCTTTTACTGGCTCCTTTCGGTTGCAGTCTTAAGTATTTTAATATTAAACGATACTGTATGCTTCCACAGCTTTTCATGTAATGACTTCCGAGTAAAAACGACATCGTTGATTAACTGGACGGCCACGTTTCGTACACAATCGAAAGAGACATCTTCAGGTACCATGGGTACTCGTGTGGCTGAACATCAACGATTAAATACTCCGGCCCTAGTTATATCAGCAGTCGGGATGATATCCCTTGTGGCAGTGGACGAAAAGCCTGCATCCAGTCAATCAAAGATACAGTCTTAGTCCGGAAACCAACATAACCATTATTTTAATAGGTATACCATTTTTGCAGGAGAATAAAAATATCTTATTCATTTGGGTGGTTTATGCAAGTGTGGAGACTTTAGTGCATACACTTTTTGATTTATCCTTTTCTGTGTATGGCTTTACTCAACAATGGCCAGTTGCGCCAATCCTTTTTCTCATTTTAAGTATAATTTATCCAGGTACGTAGTCTTAAATGAAAGCACCATCAAATTCTTCAAATTAATGTATTTCATTTACAGTTAGCATGTATTATCTTCTATGCGTCGTGAACAGTCTGAGACTATCATACACCGAGGAATCCTTATTAATAGTAGAAAATGAAATAAGCTGATATTGTAGAAATGTATTAATAACAATAAACAATTATAAAAAATGAGAATTCATTCTTTTTGCCTATAGGCTGATTCCTAGGTTACAGATATACTACGTTATGTGACAGAGCGTAGAGCTCAAGAACTCCACAATTACTTGGAAAGCCAGTGCTAGAATAATCAATATGTTCCAGTCTATTATTTCTTTCGCGCGATCATGTCTTACAACCTTTCCAATATTTATGTCTTCTCTCCATTGTTCTCCAAGGTCTCTTGTATTCGTTACGCTTCTGATACCTTCTGTCAAATCCATTCTTCTTCTTCTCCGTTTACGATGTTAAGAGAAAATTCATTGCCTGTTTCAGTAACCTGGAGTTCTACATCCTTTATATCCATCCCTGCCATATCAACTGGTTCAATTCGGCATCCTCACGTCTCTTTATTTCCTCTTGTCTTATTCTTTCCCTGCAAGTTATTCTTAAAGGTCTTCTAAGAGCATCCATTTCTATTGGATGAAGATACACAAACGTATTATGCAGGGTGAGTCAATAGTGCGATATTCTCAAATAGCTCTTAAGCGATTGAAAATATAAGAAATTTGTATGGATGCAAAAATCCTGTAAGGTAAAATTATTTTTGTTTGTACAGGTTGTCCCAACTCTGCTGTCGGGCATCTAACTTTCTTATTTTAAATGAAACCCCCTATATATTCTTACATTTTCCAATTCAACGCTTAATTCTGATAATATTTTGTTCAAGACTGACTATGTGAAAAGTGTAGGGTAAGTCCGGGATAGATGCCCCACCTTTTTGTATGGTCATATTTTCCAGACAAAAAAAAATAAAAATGGGAACATAAACTACACTGTAGGATAACTGAAAATCTTACTACTCAAAAATATAAACTAAAACTGCAATTCAAAACTATCTTTTTTCTGTGTAAGAATTTTTTCACGCAGGTACCTAACAATGATTACATCCTTCATGGGATCATCTTTCGCAGTGCACAAATTGAACCCACCAATCATTTCTTTTTGTGTTTGATTGCTTTTCTCCACATGCAACACATTAATCATTATCTTCCACACTAATATCATTATCTTCTTTTTCTTCTTCATATTTTGCACACTTGTATCCGTATCTGTCTCCAAGTCTACTTTTTCACATTTTCTTTTCTTGGGCTGCTTCTTGTTTTTTAATTCACTTGTTTTTCTTTCGATTTCTTCCCATTCTTCATTTTCTTCTTCTGGATCTTAGTTTTAGAAGTAGGGCATTTTTCACTGATTTAGCTAGGGCATCTTCCCCTATCGTCCGCTATAGATGCCCCAGCCAAATACCACATCCAAATTTAGCGCTAGTATAGGCAGTTGCGCATAAGTTCTAACCTATTCATAAATGTATTTCAAACACAAAAATAGTGGTAAATATACTTTAACATGGTGAACGTGCTCAGTTAAAATATAGCGATACTTTTTAGTAGGCTCTTAAAATAAACTTTTGTAAATAATTCACCTGAATAAAATTGTATTACAACAAAACAGTACCATACACAATAGAGCAGTGAATTGGCAACAGCGCGTCGGACAGCTGGCGCAATCTACCGGTTAATAACGTAATTATTATGGTGGGGCATCTTCGCCAGTGGGGCATCTATCCCGGACTTACCCTATAGTTTTTGAGTTATATTTTTTGTTCAAAAATTTTGAAGTTGCATGCTCTATAGGTAAAAATGTTGTTTTTTTATGTGTGCTACTTATCGAATTGATATTTTGGTAACTCAAACTCTGTTGTGCTGACCGTTTCAAAAGAATCAACATAATATTCTACAGGAAGTTTTAAAAAAATGCCCTATGCTTAGAAAAATAAACTGGCATAACTTTCTTATTTTAAATGGAACGGTATAATTTTTGTAATGCCTTCATATATGCTACCACTTTTGTATACACTTCCCCATACACAAAAATTGTCGTTTCGAGATACATATTTGCATTCAAATAAATTTAATATTTTGTAAGAATTTATGCAGATGGCTTTGAAATTATTGCAATGAAAAACCAAATATTACCTACCTACATGTCAAGTTATTTGTGTACCTTAATTTTTTGAGTTTTATTTAATAAGTACCACTTAAAACGGTTCCAGTTTTCAAATTAAGATGAACTTCTCTCAGAGAGAATTAAAAGATATGCTAGATGCACTCGGGGAAGGTGAACAAAATCATTTGATGACTGTATTCTCAAAAATTTCCCGAGAGGCGCCAACCGCCAGTGTTTAGTTTTAGAAAACTTTGCGAACGATTTGAAAGAAATGAATGTGTAAAGTACGAAACAAATAAACAAAGAAAAGCAGCTATACACGCGAAGAAAATGAGTTTTTGACGATTGCAGGTGTAATTGATTCATACCAGCACCAGGAAAATAAGTCGTGAGTGGAACATGGTTGAACATAAGCCATCTTCTGTAAACTAAGAAAACACAAATTCCATCCTTATCATGTTCAATTGGTACAAGAACTTGACGGAAGAGACTGTCAGCGACGTTTAACTTTTCGTGAATGGAGTATGACTAAATTACGTGAAAACCCATAATTTTTCAACTACGTAATGTTCAGTGACGAGCTGCATTTCACAAGAATGATTTCGTTAATACACATAATTTCCATTACTATTGTACAGAAAATCTGCATTTTATTATATACCATTAGACCACCAACACAGATGGACTTTTAATGTATGTGGTGAAATAGTGGGGAATACAGTAATTGGTCCCTATATACATTTTCGAAGAAAACGTTAGGGGAAGTTGGGGAAATGGCGGCCACCTAAGCATTTTGCCTTGCAACTTGCATGTTTTTGAACATATGGAGTTAACACAATGAAAAACATTAAGTTAAATATGTAACTGAATAGAACCTTATTAAGAAAAGCGGAATAATACAAAACGTAACTGTTTTTAACAATAAAACTTAAACATCTCCTTGGTCGGTATTACCCCATGTCAATGGGGTAATGGTAGCCATAGCCATCATTACCCCTTAACAGGTGGAATTCGAGAACTATACACAAATAAAAAACCTTTTTGGGGAGAATCTGTACAAGCTTTATGAGCCCAATTGCCACACATAACATATCGCAACCAAACTTCTCCAAATTCCCCACATACCACCCACAAGTCTTCCTTAATTTCTTGCTCAGAATGTCAACAGACCATGCAGCTTTATTCGTTGTTATTTGGTAGATTCTAGGCACATTGTGTAACCTTATTTAGTGCAAACTCGTCCACATGATGATGACGGCGTAATGATGGTCTAGCCACCATTACCCCATTTGCTGTGGCTGCCATAACCCCAAAATGTAACTTTCCGTTAAAAAATATTTTTTCGTTTTTCTTCAAAATCAAAATGTGTTTAACTAGGTTCATTTTTTACTATAATTAATAATTTATATAATTATTTGTGCCATTTTTTAATAATATTTTAATAATTTGTGAAATTGATGGCAATGTAAAACAATTTGTATAAAATGTCAACGTTTCGTTCCCGGTTGGGAACTTTGTCAAGACTTTATACGTTTTTTCAATAAAGTCTTGACAAAGTTCCCAACCGGGAACGAAACGTTGACATTTTATACAAATTGTTTTACATTGCCATCAATTTCACAAATTATTAAAATATAATTAATAAGCGAATTAATGACGTGTAAATAATTACCTTAAAATATATGTACGTATCAGACACAAAATTTCACAGATCACTTGTTCTTATAGTGTAGCACAGTATTACATAAATGTCTCAGCAGCTACTGAATGATAGTGACAAGTAGCGGTTACTTTGTTTCTGGACGTTTAACTAGTGGTCACTAGACGGCGTCTTATGTCAAATTGTGAATAGAGCTCACGTGAATTAAAATATTGGCTGGCCCAAATTACCCCAGCGGCCCTCATTCCCCCAACTTCCCCTACTGGCTAAAACTATTTTATTTTTTTGCAAAATGATTCCAAGATTTTATAGATGAACTTCCACTTATTTAATGTTTTGAGAAGATTATGGCTCCAACAAGATGGGGCTCCTCCACACTATAGTCTAATTGTTAGAAACCATTTGGATGCTTGTTTCCTGATAAATGAATAGGTAGAGTGGAACCAATATCATGACCACCGAGATCTCCCGATCGCTAAAATTGGACTTCTTTTTGTGGGGTTACGTGAAAAATGTAGTATACCAAACAGCACCTATCACAAAGGAAGACATGACAATGCGTATCCGAGAAGCATTTAGAACCATTGGTGCAGAAGTAACAATGCATAATTGGAATGTCCGTTACATCCAACAGACTTAGATTAGCATTCACCATTGTTCTCTCCGTTCCACCGTATTACAGAGAGAGCAGTGGCACATCCATATGAAGAGAGAAAAGTAAGAAGCTACTTCACGAACATAAATAAACAAAAGCATAAGAAATGTAGTGGTGGCAAATTACCACCACGCTAAGAGTTTCGATGGTAGGAATGGGAGCCCGACCGCCGGCCGCCGACCCTATCCGGGTGGTTATAAAACCAGCACGCATCAAGCCCTGCCAACTAGGCCTGAGCAATGTTGAAAATTTAAAATCGAATTTCGATATCAAAAACATATCGATATATCGAAAGAAGTGTGCAACATGAGGAAAACTCTTACCTATATTGATTTATGTATATTGGTGCTTATTTCTAAACGTAAGACGAATATATTAAAAAATAGTTGCTAGGTTCCAGCACCCATGTTTACATTTACCATATAAATGGGTAACTCTTATAAAATAAAAACTACATTAGATAATAAACCAACTAAACCAAAGTAACGCGTTACGTTACCTGTAACATTGAAATTGTGTACGTATCTGTGGATACGGATGTTTATGTCTGACTGCATAGAGCATGGAAATAGTGAAAATAGAATGGCATAGGGTAGATATGACAGTTGGCGTTGTAAAGTCAGCATTTGCAGTGTTTGTTCGTTCCTAAAGTTGTTGAATCTTTTGATTTAATATGGAAAAACCTAATATTAAATACTCCAAATATTGCTTAGTGCCGAAATGTGAATCAACGCCTATTCGAACACCAAGAAAAGTATTTATTTCATTGCCAGTGAAATCGATGTTTAGCAGATTGTCACTTAATTACTGAATTTATAAACAATTTATATTTTGATGTAGTTGGACATTTTCGAACATAAACCATCTGATAAATACACATTTGGGTATAAAACTGACATTCGCGTGTACCCTATTATCGTGTGATTGAAGTTAAAATAATCGTTCGTAAGGAGTAAACTCCAGTCGTGCGCAGGATCCGGCAACAATACAGTTTTATAGGTGTATTGTTGCCGGAGCCTGCGTGTGTCTGGTACGAGAGGGCAGCTAAGGGGTCTGTTTAAAATGCGTATGCGTTGTATTTACACTTTCGGAATTTAAAACAATGGAAACAAACAAATAAAGAAACAAACAAATTAATTAAGTAACAATAATCGAATAATTTTACAAACAACGATAATCAAACATTTATAAATCTTACTTATGTTTTCTGGATGATCGGAAATGTCACAGTATGTCGCGAACTAGTCCTTCGTGTCTCAGAAATTGTCCTACCTTCCTATTTATCATATTCTTTATTGTCTTCCATACTTTTCGCTTTTCTCCAACTCTTTCTAATACCTCCTATTGCTAACCTTATCTATCCGGTGCTCATGCAATGTGTGTTTTCATTTGCTAATAACTTTCCCCGGACGGGAGAGGAAATCCATGGAAATCTAAAGGCGACGTACAAGAAATTCATCAGTCATTCACCCCTCAGTTTATTTTGGATGTAAATATACGCAATTTAAATTTATAAAAAAATGTTCACTTTAATAATAAAGCCTCAACAACACCATCGCATCAGGACCAGTCGAATTGTAAAAGAGAGGAAAACACCACGAACCTCAATCAAAAAACCACCACCAAAATTGCTGCTGCTAATCTGGCAATCTCTATTTCTTCTGTATAAATTTAATTTACTGGTGTCCACCAACTCTCCGACTATTAAGTTTTGAGTTGTGTTTCGAAATTCTTGTGTAGGTACCTTACAGTAATAATAATTAGTCGTAAAAATAAGTTTTTATTATTTAACTAGTAAGTAAAATTATGTATATCAAAGTAATAATTGGATATTATAAATATCAGCCGATATACCTATAATAGTTTGTCCACCAAAAATCGCCTAGACTTTTCTGGTAAATATGTTCACTAAAAATTGCCTAAAATATCTTAAATAGCTTTTGAGAAATGGCAATTCAAAATCCTTATTTCTGTAAACTAAAGAATTATGGGTTATTATTATATTATTAAGAGCTGGAAGTTGTAATAAGATGATTGGGTCCTTTTGAATGCGTTTCGCCCTTCAGACTAGTATGAACGGAGTTTTTGGCAATCTCTGCAGTTACCTGGGATTCGTCGATATATGATAGCCGCAGACTGTTCACGACGCTCAAAACATAATACATGTTGACTAGGAAGAAAATAAATTTGTAGAACTTGAAACTTTCAATTAGGACAATGTACCTACCTGGATGAAAGATACCGAGAATTAGAAACAAGATCGGAGCAACTGGCCAATGCTGAGTAAATCCATAGACGGAAAAAGATAAATAAAAGATGGTGTACAACAAAGTCTCCACGCTTCCGTAAACAACCCAAATGAACAAGATGCTTTTGTTGTCCTATAAGAAAATAGTAAAATATATTTTAAATTGTAAACTTTTGAAACCACAGTAAAATCGTCTGTCTGTCGATTGTTAAGAATCACATTAAGACATTTATGTTCACAGGAAATTTTCGTTCTATTTTGGGGTTGCCAATATTGAATTTATTAATTTCTTACCTTCAAGACACCCCATAATAACAAAAATGAGAAGCCAAATGGCATGATGTGTGTACAGCAATGTATTATCATTACCAAATTGAAAACTAAAAGAAAAAACAATAAATTACTGTAATAGGTTATATAAATTTGCTTGTACTTTACCATCTGTTTCTTCCTCGGGATTATATTTAATCCCTAAGTATATCAGACCTCCTAACACAGCTATAAACGCTAACATGTTGGTGACGGCTTGTCTTAAAGCAAACCGCCTGAGGGATGCACAACAAGCTTTCTTCAGTCTAAAGAACATCATTTTCGTTACTTATTAGTCACCAAATGTACTATAAGACAAACTTACTCATATGTGCCGTAAGAAGAAGTACTTATAGTTTTCTGATTCTTTTATCTGCCTTATCTTTTGAGTCACCAGTAAAGCTAATTTAACTATCAACAAGATCAAGTCTCTGTCTGTGTGTTACATGGGAAAAAATAATTTCTTGGTAGGATATTCATGTTTGAAACTTTCGTTAATGGACGTATACGTATACAGGGTGTCTCAACTTAAGCTTACAAGGGGTACCAGTGAGCAAATTATTTTGATTATTTTTTTCATCGTCGAATTGGCCAATTGAAACATTTCATATTTAGGTCCCGTGGCGTGTATTATTTCGGTAATTTTTTTCGATTATTTTGCTTGTTGATAAGTTGCCATAGTTTCCAATTTGTAGGGCACTTATAATTTTTATAATCTAGTTACTTCAGTGCCTGCCAAACGTCAAATATTTCCAACACCTTTCTTTGCATATGAATTAATTGAAATAAAATTCGTTTTGAATTACGTTGCTTCGATTCAAAAAATAATCTTGTCGAATACAATTCGTGGTCTGGAATTTTTAGGTAATTTCACTCGAGCTGTTGCTTTTACTAATCACTCGCGCTACGCACTCGTGATCTTTTAACTATCAAATTTACACTCGTGGTTACCAAGCAAAGCAACAAACAACAAACTTAGATTAGGCGTTATCTATTTTGTTCGATGAAACAACGCCGCCTTAGAAAAAGTGAACAGATGAAACCGGCCGTTCACGAAGTTTGGCCGAAGAATTTATAAAACGCGATGTCACCGGCATTCAACGGACATTCACTTAGCATTCATTCGACAGACATTCATCCTGCATTCTCATACCAGACATTCTCCGAATAACTTCCAGAATTATCGCGAGTACCTGCGTCGCGTGAAGTGATTAGCTGTGATACAATAAGTAAATGCCGTTATTTAATGATTGAGGCTGTCAATAATTAAATATACGTTAATTGATCCGGTGTAGAGGTATAATAGGCCGGTGAAGGCTAGTTCTGAAGTTCTACGGGTAGAAGTGGATGTTCAAACCATAAATTAGCACACGCCGTAAGCAGATTGAAACATGCATTGAAAATAGCATATGCCGTGAAAATAGCACGTCTGCCTTCGACCGATGCAGTGAGCGATTGAACATCCCGTCCGATTGAGTTTCGGAGCAATTATACACCTGCGTACTTAACAATTAATGGCCATCCGATTAAGAGATCGCCGTGAGTGGCTGTAACGTATATTCCCGATTTACACATCACCTGGTTGCACACCTTTGCGGCGACGTAAACCAAATACCGAGTACGCAGTATAATTCATCCCACGGGACGACAGGAAATTACCAGAAAACCGTCACGGAGAGAATCGCTTGCGATACCTGGCTATCAAAACCCAGTATCGTTTGCTATTCGCTCATTTAAATAATTATTACCGTTTAGATTTTACCGTATGAATCATATTTAATTTCCTGTAAATATTTTGTATAATACCGTTTGACCAGTTTTAATGTACATAGCTAACTATAATAGAATCATATTTATTGGGTATTATTCTCTCCGTATAGCAATAGAGAACCCAGCCCTTCTTCGACTAAAGCGAAGGGTATTTATCTTTCCAACCAACCGACCGAGATGCAACAATTCGATCGTTCGTAAGCGAACGACCCGAAATAATTTAGTATACAGTGTGTCCCAGGACGCACGAGGGAAAGTTCGTTGCAATACCTTTGTTTTCCTTCGTCATCTAGCCTATTTTTATATATTTTCGTCTCTCATCTATTAGAGTCACAATATCCCTTGTTATCCAAGGTTTTCTACTTTCACTCTGTTTGTGACCCAATATATCTCTAGCTGCAGAACCTAAACCATTTTTAATGTAATTCCATTCTGCCTCTACGTCTCTAACAGTATTTTCATCCGCGCTCTTTAGACCTTTCAGTACTTCATTCGTTTTTTCTTGAACTCATTGGGTGAATCACAGTCTCTTAGATTCTCGAGATCAAGGTGTCTTATACCATTTCGTTTTTTCAAAATCTTAAATTTAAGAATAGCCTTCATCACTATCTATATCTGCTCCTGGCTTCTGGATAACTTCTACAGTCCCTAACTTGATTTCTAAATCTTTGCCTAACAAGAATGTAATCTTTTTGATATCTCCCTAGGTCCCCTGGCATTTTCCATGTATAGCGCCTCCTAACGTGATGTTGAAATATAGTGTTCGCGACGGTTTGGTTATGTTTATCGCAAAAATCTATCAGTCTAACTCCCCAGTCGTTCCTATTACCTAATCCAAAGGGACCGATTCCTCCATCTTCTCTCCTTGTAAATACAACTGCATTAAAGTTTCCTACAATTATTAAATTTTCATGCCCCTTCACATACTCTAGCACATATTCGATATCGCTATAAACTGCCTCTACAGCCTTATCACTATAATTTATTGGATGTGTACATATATTTAGCTGTATGACCGTCTCTACAAGTTTCGAATTTAACCTGATCATAACTACCCTGCCACATTTCTGTAAGAAATTTTCTGCGCTCTGCCCTATTTTCTTCTTCATAACAATTCCTACTCCCGAATTTCCACCTATAGACCCTGTGTATGTTACTCTAAAATCTCAGCTTCAAAAGTCTCCAGCTTCTGGCCATCGCACCCCATTGATACCTACTACGTCTAATGCTAACCTATCCATCTCTGTTTTCAAATTTTCTAACTTTCCTACTTGTTTCATGCTCCTAGCATTCCATGCTCCGACCCGTGAAATGCTACACTTATTATTGCTGATGACTTCCCGGAAGCAGTCCCCGCCCGGAGATCCGAATGTGGAACTATTTTATCTCCGCAATAATTTACTCCAGAAGGTGCCATCATCATAAAATTTTCAGTACGGATAAACTAATGTGGTGGTTTCCCGTTGCGTTCCACATCACAGAGTGAGTATCAAAGTGCCATATCGACGCCCACAGTCTCTGCCACTCTGATTACTGAAAGAGCTGCTGCCCTCTTTCAGGGACTTGATTTAGTCTGTCTTCTCCATAAAAACTCCCCCAATTTGGTTATACCAATGGTTCGGCTCTTTAGATCATTGAAGCAAATAAGCCATCCCACCCGTTTCGGTATTAGCTACTGGAACTGCGTCAAGTTACAAGTTCGTTGGTATAGGAACATTGCATAAAGAACGGAAAATTAAACGTTTAAACTTTAGGTTTATCCCAACGGACTTGTACCTTGACGCAGTTCCAGTAGCTAATACTGGAACGGGTGGGATGGCTTGCATGCTTCAATGATCGAAAGAGCCGAATCATAGGTTTAACCATATTGGAGGGGTTTTTATTTGAGAAGACAGACTAATATTCAAGTCTCTGAAAGGGGGCAGCAGCTCTTTCAGTAATCAGAGTGGAAGAGATCGTGAGGGTCGGTATGGCACTGTGATACACACTACTGCGATGTGGAAAGCAACGGGAAACCACCACATTATTTCATCCCTATTACAGTGTACTTTAATTTATGATGATGGCACCTTCTGGAGTAAAATATTCCGGAGGTAAAATGGTCCCACATTCGGATCTCCGGGCCGAGAGTGTTTCAGGGAGAATCATCAGCAATGATAAGTGTAACATCTCACCAGTCGGAGCGTGAAATTTTAGAAGCATGAAACAAGTAGGAAAGTTAGAAAATTTGAAAATTGAAATGGATCGCATTAGACGTGGTAGGTATTAGTGAAGTGCGATGGAGACTTCAAGAGCGGCGATTTTAGAGTAATACACACAGGATCTGTAGGAGGAAATGTGGGAGTAGGAATTGTTATGCGAAAAAAAGTAGAGCAGAGTGTAGAAAATTTCTTACAGCAATGTGACACTGGTAGTTATGGTTAGGTTAGATTCTAAACCTGTAAAAATAGTATTAATAGGGGTATGCCCACTTCTAACTATAGTGATGAGGCCGCAGAAGCAGTTTATAGTGATATTGAATATGTGCTAGGTTTTTGTGAGAGGGCACGAAAATTTAATAATGCAGGAGATTTCAATACAGTCGTAGGCACAGGGAGAGAAATAGAAATAGTTGGCCCCTTTGCATTAGGCAATAGGAACGGTAGGCGATTTAGACTGATAGACTTCTGCGATAAACATAACCTAACGGTCGCGAACACTCTATTTCACCATCACGTTAGGAGACACTATACGTGGAAGTTGCCTGGAGACCTAGGGAGATACTGCAATCGTCAGACGTGATGGCAAGCAACAAAGATGCGCTGTTGAGTAATCCCCACTATTCATCCACTACCCTCTCGACCAGAATTGGCGCACGCAACTGCCAGTGGCGCACGATTAACTTCATAATAAATTCATCTATAGTCCAGGGAACCTCGCGCCACTGCTTTAAACTAGGGCGTGGCCTTGCCTGCACGGGCTGTCGCCATCACGTATGACGATTGCTGTATGAAATAGATTACATTCTCGGTGAAAATATTGTCAGGGACATAGAGGCAGAATGGAATTGCATTAAAAATAGTTTAGTATCCGCAGCTAGAGATATTTTGGGTCATAAACAGAATGAAAGTAGAAAATCCTGAATAACAAAGCATATTGTGAGTCTAATAGAGGAAAGGCGAAAATATAAAAATAGGTCAGATGAAAGAGGGAGACAAAGATATAAGGCGATCAAGTGGGAAATGATTTTTAAATGTAGGAAAGCGAGAGAGCGATGGATCGATAATAAATTCAAAGAAGTGGAAGATACGTTCGAAGTTGGAAAGACTGGTGAAGCATATAAAATAATTAGGAACAATTTTAGAGAAATTGGATCTAGTATGAAAAACATTAGAAATGAGACAGGAAATATCCTAATCGGAAGTAAGGAGAATATTCGGGAAACTTATATGCGGGACATTAAGTATGAGATACATTAGAAAGGGAAAGCAGTGTAGATGGGGACAACCTAGGGTGTGCTATAATGAGAGAAGAGTTTAAGCTACGAGGGGTCGGTTTTATATTCCCGGACTAGGCATGAAAACAAAAGACTAGAGCAGCAACAACTATTTATTTTTCAATATAGTTTCCTTGCTTTTGAATACAGGTATTACACCGCTTTAATAACATCTTCAATCCGTTGTAAAAATATTCTTTCGGTTTCTCCACAAAATGGTCCTCAACAGCTGCAATAAGTTCGTCATTGTCCCTGAATTTTGTCCCCCTGAGTGTTTTCTTGAGATTAGGAAACAAAAAATAGTCACTAGGTGCCAAATCTGGACTATAAGGCGGGTGTTCAATTTCTTCGAAGCCACAATCAGCAACAGCAGCTTTTGCAAGTCTTGACTTGTGCACTGGTGCATTGTCGTGGCGCAACAAAACACCTCTCCTCAGTTTTCCGCGTCGTTTCACTTTAATTGAATCTCTGAGGCGATGCATTAAGCTTGAATAATACTCTCCCGTTATTGTTCTACCTCTCTCCAGTTAATCAATCAGCAAAATTCCCTGACAGTCCCAAAAAATGGTTGCCATTATTTTTCCTGCTGAAGGGGTGACCTTAAACTTCTTGGGAGGGCTGGAGCCCTTAACATGCCATTGCATCGACTCTTGTTTCGATTCTGGATCATAATGATGCACTCACGTTTCATCTCCAGTGACAAGTCGGTCGATAATTAAATCTGGTTCATCTCCACAAAGCGTCAAGAATTGTCCACACGCCTCTACCCGAACCTGCATTTGGAATGGCGAAAGCATTCGCGGAACCCATCTTGCACTAACCTTTGTCATTCCAAGGTACTCGTGTAGAATTCTGAAAACCGTGGTTTCTGAAACTCCTAGTAAAGCTGCTAATTGCCGCTTCTTCAATCTTGCATCCTCCAATACCAAACACTTGGTTTTTTCAACAACATCTGAAGTGATCACGTCAACAGGGCGACCTGGGCGGGGATCATCATCCAATGATTCTCGACCATTTTTAAACAGTTTTGACCACTCGCAAATAGTTGACTTAGAAGGACAATCATTCCCGTGCACAACCAACATTTCTTCAAGAATAATTTTTGGAGTTTTTCCTTGTCTGGTAAGGAATTTTATAACAGCCCGATATTCGATTTTATTCATTTTGATGCACGACAACACTAACTGACAGTTAATGAAATTAAACATGTTGCAATTGTTCTGTAATTTGGCATACACGTTTCCAAAGCATATGTGATTAGAAAAAAAATTAATGGAAAATTGTCTCAAAATTTAAAACTGCCCAGTCCGGGAATATAAAAATGGCCACTCGTAGCACTAAAAAGTTTAATAAGAAACAATAAAGCACCAGGCAGAAATCTTAAAGTGCGCAGATAAAGAGGTAATAGATGGTTTATCGAAACTAGTTAGTTGCATATGCCTTACAGGTGAGATTCCAGAAGATTACAAACGGAACATCATAGTAGCTTTGCCAAAAAGAGAAGGCGCGGATAGGTGTGAAAATTTTAGGATGGAGAAAAGGGCGGAAGAAATATTGAGAGAAAATCAGTTCGGGTTTAGATGAAATAGCGGAACGCGTGAGGCCATTCTAGCTTTACGAGTAATAATAGAAATACAGTATGAAAGGGAAGGAGCGCCTATATAGGATTTGTATACTTGGAAAAAGCATTCGACAGTGTAAAATGGAAGAAGATGTTCGAAGTGCTCAAAATTGTAGGGATGAATTATAGGGATAGAAAAATAATTCATAATCTATAGGTAAAAGATCAACAGGCAATAATTATAGAATATGAGTAGGAACATAGGGAAGTAGATATCCGAAAGGGAGTGAGGCAGCGATGTGCGTTATCGCCTCTAGTTTTCAATTCTGTTAGAGACAGAATAGCTACTGGAATTAATATACAGCGTCGAACTATTAATATGCTCAGATTCGCGGATGGTGTGCGAAACTTGGAGGATAGGAGAAGCGGATAGGAAAAAATTCGAAACATTTGAAATGTGGTGCTATAGACTAGTGCTGTACGGATCCATAAATTTTGACGGATCCTGATTCGTTTAAAAAAACCCGAATCCGGATATATCCGGATCCGGATTTTATTATAAGATCCGGATCCAGATATTGGATTTCGGGATTAGGATCTTGGATTCGGATCGTGGCGTCAGATCCGCTATCCGGTTCTGAAAATTACGTTGTTTTCTGAAGACTGTATAGTTATTATTTAATAAAAATGAAGAAAATAGAAAGTGCATTGGGAAATTGGTATAATAAGAGAGAAAATTTGCAACAAAAAATTTAATTTCATTCCAAAAACAAATATTTACTTATATATCCTAAAATCGTCTTAATCCGAAATCCGAAATCCGGCTCCAAGATCCGGATATCACTTACCTAAATCCGGATCGATCGCAGTCTGATAAATCCGGATCAGATCCGGATCTAATCCGGATTTGAAAACAATCCGGATCTGACGTACAGCACTACTATAGACGCATGGTGAAGATACCGTGGATAGATAAGGTTAGCAAAAGAAATTATAATAGTTTGTTGAAGAAAATGTTGAAGTCGGTAGTAGCAAACTTACTTTAAATTCTTGACGAACACGCTGCCAAACAAAATTATAAAATAAACAGAAATAGCAAAGCAGATAGCGGGAAACAGCTGATTACGATTTTGGCTAATCAACACGCTGAATATTTGTGCATTGGCAAAACCTAGTTGGGATATACAGTAGTGGCCATAAATATAGCAACTTCCTGAAATTTCGAATTTAATTTTTTTTTCTACGCAAAAATATTCTTTTTATTTACTTTTTGTTCTTAAAATACATACACATTTCTAGTACATAATGCGTATTTATGTGTAATTAAAACAAGTATTATTTTTAATATTTTTTAATTTTTGTGTTGGACATAATTATAGCAACTACGGAAAAAAAATTTTTTTGACAAGTATTAATTAAAAATAACAAAAGCGTTTAATATTTTGTATAATAACCTTTATTTTTAATAACCTGGGCACATCGCTTGGGCATCGATTCTATTAATTTAGTAATGTATCCATCATCAATTATTTCCCAAGCATTTTCCAGTGCAGTATAAAGGTTTTCCAAATTAGTATAATTATTTCCTCTAATTTTGCCATCCAAGTAATCCCACAAATTTTCTATTGGATTTAAGTCGGGTGACTGTGATGGCCATCGCTTAATTTCGAAGTGTTGCTCCGCTAACCAATCCTGCACAAGTTTCGACGAGTGTTTCGGGTCATTATCTTGCTGAGACACACAACTTAAAGGCATTGTTTCGTCGATGTATGGGACCAGATGGTATTGCAAAATATTTTAATACATGAATCGATCCATTTTACCATGGATTCGACAGATTGGGCCCATCCCAAACTTAGAGAAACATCCCCAAACCATAACTGAACCACCACCGTGCTTAACAGTTGGACATGTGCGCTTCTTGTCAAATCTCTTGCCCGCTGGTCGTCTAACATAAAGTAGCCCATCACTTTTAAACAAATTAAATTTTAATTCATCGCTAAAAACTACATTCTTCCAATTTTCTGGGGTCCAGTTAATATGATCTATTGCGAACTGGAGACAGGCCTTCACATTTTTCTTTGACAACAGCGGTTTCTTCGCTGGTCGGCGACCAAATAACCCGCCGTCGACTAATCTCCTTATTGTACGAGCACTAACATCTTTTGATCCAATTTCCTCCAATTTTCCAAGAATTTTGGAAGAGGACAGGAATGGGTTTTCTTTCGATATTCTTAACACGTGTCGATCAAATCTTTCAGAAGTTTTTCTTGGTCTTCCTGGATTTGGAATGGGTTCAACATAAATAGCTTAAAAATTCTGGACACAACGGATTTATTTAAATTAAAACTTCTTGAAATTTCAGCCTGTTTGACACCGTTTTCATACTTTTGTGTAATAAGGTTCCTAATTTCAATTGAAACTGTTTTAGCCCGACCCATTTTTTAGTTACTAACCAGAAATAGTGCCAATGCGATAAATACTCGGGATAAGTACAACTTAACTGGCGTTTTAATTACTTTAAACTTATTTATGACAGTTGTTGCTATATTTCTGTCCAACAAAAATTTGAACAAATGCTGGGATTAATTTTTTATTCACAGAGCTCTAATTTTTATTGCAGGAAACACTTACCATAGAAGCAATGTGAATGCTGGAATGCATTTCTAATCTTAAAAATAATGTTGTTTAATATTACATTGATTTTTTAAAAGTTGCTATATTTATGGCCACTACTGTAAATAAACGTGTGTCGATACAATATCGCACATCTCTAGGTAGGAGAGTTAGTTTGCGTATGTCTATCAGCCTTGAAAATAATAATGTAGCCACGCAAGTTTACCTTCCGTAAATTTGTAAGTTAAATAAATTCAGCTTGTGAAATACAGCATATTAATATACGTAAGTATTTTTGTGATAAATTAATTTGGTCATAGAGCATATTGTTTGATATTTTGATGTTAATAATTATTATTATAATGTTTTTGGGATACCTAAATGTTTTTAGTATTTTGTCTTAGTGCGTACGCATGTACATGTAAAATTTCAAAAAAGGTAGTATCAGGTAAAATATCACTGAAACGTGTTTTCTAAAAACGTGTGTGGTTTTATTTCAATTTGTTCGCAAAATAAACCATTAAAATTAGCCAACAAGCTTTTATTACACATATTATCCTGATCAGTTCAAACCTGACATTTTAGAATCTTTCTGCGACAACATAGCGTATGTGATACAGCATCGGATCCCGGACCGTACTAGGAATCCATGAAATATCAACTTCTGTTATTAGATAACACAACGCGAAGATTAGATAGCAAATGTTTCCTGATACGGATTTGAAATTTAAAATGCACTAAAATGGTATTCTTTAAACTGAAATCAAGTCGCAGTTTTTCACTTGAAGCATATGCCTTGGAACAGGCAGTCCTGGCCACAGTAGCAAATGCAGTTTTGTCAGTATTAAATTTATATGTAGGATTTACAATAAACCCAGAGGATGATGCAGCATGTAATACTTATATATTAAAATTGGTAAATTTATAAACTTGTAATAAGTAAGTATCATTTTCTGTTTTCATTTGTAGATTTAAGAGTACCACTATTATTTTTTGGTACTGTATTTATCATACCATTCTGTTTTGCATGGGTTTTATTACGAGGCATCAGTCAGGTAAGGAAATATTTAGTTTGCGCAATTTTATATTTTTTCCCAACACTTCTCTGTTACAGAAAAAAGAAAAAATCTTGTTGCTCTGGATAACATACGCATGCGTGGAAACCATTGGCATAACTTTTTCTTTCATTGCTTTTGCTATTTACGGATTCATAGAAAAATGGGCATACGCCCCAATTTATTTTATAATGTTAGCTATAATTTACCCAGGTGAGCATTTGTTCATGAGAATCTTTGGCAAGTTGTTACTTTTTCATTTACAGGGCGCATGTATTACGTTCTTTGTGTAATAAACAGCCTAAGACTGTCATATCTGCATAGGAAGCACCAAAGAACTCTGTCCAGTGTGCCCCTTTTAAAAAGCTGATTGTACTTTAAGTAATAAAGAATTTAGCGTTTAAGACCTCCTTCACGAAAAATAGTTTAGGTACCTGCTTTTGTCAAATTTCCTCTACGTTCATTACATGCCGGTAATGAAGTTCACTATTTAGTGGCCACTGAATTAGAGCCCATTGTCTCATGCAGCTGTAGTCAATAAAAACCACAGAGAACCTCCAGAGGCATAACTTAATGTAAAATTGATGGCAGACGAAAGAGAGGGAAGTTACTTATCTCACTCCGTTTCGTAGTAAAACGTACTGTGGTGGCGCTGATTACTCACAGCTGAGAATTTGCGGGAAATTTGAATCTGACGTATACAGAGACCTACATTTGTAGCAACATCTATGATTGAGAAAATGAACTAGAATGAAGTAATTCTAGCAATGCACAATAGGGGCGCTCCTATATTTGAGGTATTTTAAATTATTCAAATTTTTATTTCCTTGCAACAAAAAAAGTACTAGTTATTTTAACAGCAAGCAATTTATTACGGTTCAGTAATTTACAAGACAAAGGCATAGCAAATGCTGCTAAAAATACATAATACTTGGTTTTCATTGGCAACTGATATTAAATTTTACGATCTAAAATATCACAACATAAAAATCGACAAATTTATTGAACAGAATACACCAGGTTACTTAAAAACGAAATGTTTAAGACTTTTAAATTGCAATTGTAAAATAAGTAAGCAGTAATAATACACAGAAGTTGATAAATACTGAATATTAAAGAATATTTAGGATTACATAAAATATAAACACATAAATACACTGATGTAAAAAAATGGACAGTAGTAAAATTGCTTGTAGAAACTTTGAATACAAATAAAACCGAGAGGTAATGCCTACGTGATTGATATGTAAGTTTTGTACATTGTTTAAGTAGAGTACAAAGCAAGCGAACAAAAAGAATGTTCATTTAACATGAAAATTATGACAAACATATATGCAGGGTGATCTATGAGTGTAACAAACTTCGAGAGTAGATAGAATACTTAAAAATATTGTGAAAATCTCTAATGACCATATGTCCAAAATGGCAACTAAATGAGATACAGGGTGTTGACATTTCTTAAAAAAAAAATGTAATACATATCTGCTTCTGTCGTTACTTATTATTTTCAACTGTTTTGTTCTCTTCTTGAAAATTTACCTGCTACTTCGAAATCAACAACGCTTTACTGTTACAAAAGATGACTGATAACTTCGTACGGAAGAATCAAAGATATATTTTTTCTTGTAAATAAAACAAAGTTAGTAGTGTAACATAGTTTCGGTAATAAATGTAGCCTCTCCACCTCATAGCGACGCCAATGGTAAGAGTACGAAATTCAAAATTTATAAGCTCGTAAAAAGCTTCAATAAATCATTATGCCCCAAATTTCAAATGAATAACTTTGGTAGTTTTCCAGATAAAAAACACATTTTTTAAGAAATTTCGACAACCAGTATCTCGCTTAGCTTACAAATAATAATAATATATCATTTATTTAGCAACGCTAGTTAATATACAAGACAATAAAACAATAACACAAATATAATCCCAACAAACCATCACCTTTCAGACAAAAGATCTTTTTTCACCTTTAACTTAAATTTAACAACAGACAGTAACTTATAACTATGTGGCACTTTATTATATTCTATAATGCCCTTATAAAAAACACCCTTCATATATCCTCATACACACAGTAGATGGATCAAGAACTTTGACGTAAATTCACTATGAATTCTTAATAAGTTAACCCCATACTTATTAAGAATTCATAGTGAAAATCCTCATAGCCTTGCTTTGAAGTGTTTGCAACCTATCTAATTCTTTTTCATTACAAGTCATCAATACAGTACAACAGTAATCAAAAGGTGGCCTAACAATAAAGTGAATATATCAAACAACCACTCGATAAAAATAGTTTAACTGGTTCGACATTTTTCTGCTTCTGGAGTTTCTTAACAAATTTTTGAAACGTAGTACAAATTTCTTTTAAAAAAAATTGATTTATTTACTGATATCTCAACAACTCCTAAGATTTCCAAATTCTTTTCATTTCTTAAGCCAAAGAAAACGTTTAAAATTTCGTAATATTTACACAGATTTGTTTATTATGCTATTGACGTTTCCTTTGCAAGTTTTTAAAACAAAAAAAGAAATTTGCATATTAAAGGGAGTGTGTCCCAAAAACCAAAATTGCAGAACAAAAAATTGTAAGGTCAAAAATGAAAACCGTGTTGTTCTGCGTCAAGCGGTTCGAAAATTAGACCCCTCCAAAAACTGCTGAGCTTGAAATCGTGACGTCACAGTGTCTTAACTCTGTTCAATACCAGATGATAAAGCATTGACAGACATGCCAGTTTTTATATTTTATATTAGTACAATAATGTACAAACATTATTTTGCTAGTAACATAATGACTTCGTTCTATATGGCGTGTTGTGTAGTATATAATACGAGTAGGTATTTTTGTGACATCAAGTATTCAAGAAAACAAAAAATAAATGATGCTAACGACATAAAAATAAATGACATGACCATCTGTGAGAATATCCGTCGCTGCATTTGAATATCCCGCCAGCAGTGATACAAACTCAGGCTACAAAATAGTTACTGTGTGGGCTGTCAGAGTGGAGTGAATGGCGACCCCGTTGGCGGTAGATGTTTCACGCTAGATTTAAGTTGCGTTAAATAAAGAGTTCATTTAATAACCAAAGTGAAGCATAATTACAATCCTTAAATTCCCGAAAGGTTACGGGCCCAGGGCATGCTTCAGCTGCGCTCAAAAATTGAGCATTTGTTTTTCTTTGGTTATCGCTAGGAGGTGCACCAATCTAGATTTCTAGATTAAAACAAAGGTGAGTACACACTCATTTTGTATTAGAATTTTACTATTTAGTAAATTTAGAGTGTTAAAGATTTGTATTTAAATCCGGAAAAGTCCGAAAAGCTGGTAGAAACTTTTATAAAAATCAAAGGTCAATGAACCCACCGGTTCTCGATAATATAGTAGAGTAGAGTAGTGTAGAGTACCTATGTAACTAGAGAAATCGAAAATTCTGTCCGATAATAATCAAAAGCATTCTGGGGTTAGCTGTGAGGTAGTAGCTTGTATTCAGTGAATTCAATCAGCTAACTAGGGATTTTATGTGTGATTGCTAGTGTCCCGGACATGTGCATGATCAGCTGATTTAGAGTCGGTCTCATGTGCAGTGCTGGAGATCACATACCAAAAGTCGGCGTGCATGTACGAGTGGTACTTCTATCATTATATGATTTCTCGTTTCGAACCATTCTGAAAGGCAGTGCGTTCAGAATAGTTGAGAAGCACAAACAATTTTTTTTAGTAAATACCTGGTACGGTTTAGAGTAATAATACTAAAATAAATACTTTGTTTCATAATCCTGGAATAGATGTCAGACAAATCGATGTCTGACAATGATGATGATTATTTTGGACTAAATAATTACTCAAATGTTCCAAAATTAGTTGAATATGATGACAAAAGTGAGGACGAATATGAAAATTTTGAGATTGAAGTAGAAGCTTTGAATACTAGAGGTAAAATCTAAAGATTATTTAATTTATAATATTTTAAATTTAAAAAGAGAAATTAAGAGATTAGAGAAATTAGAGCTTAGATGTTAGAAGCAAAGGCCTAAATTCCAAGAGTTTAGAGAAATCCAGGTTACTATTCAATGTTTTTAATTTACAGCCAAATCTCAAGAGATGGCTAACAATCAGAATAAAATCAGAGTACTTCAGGATGTACATATTCCCCAAATTGATAGCCATCCTTTAGAATTACAAGAAAAATTGATTAAACGAACTGAGATTGTAGCTGATAAACTGTCAGCAGCTCTGAATTCAATTTCAGACATTATGAGAGGAGCAAACAAGATGTTGACAAAAATCAGCGAAATCTCAAAATCAAATTTAGAAACTGAAAAATTAAGACTAAAATATCTGGAAGCTCAAAAGACCCCTCCAGTCAGAGTAAATAATACCGATAACGACCAAATTAAAGAAGTGATAGATAGCATCGAAGCTTCAGATAATAGAGATAAAGAGAATAATAATTCTAACTCAGATAATCAAGATTTTTTAGACAAGAGCATGCAGGTTATTAAAACCACCATAGAGACTGGAATTAATAATACCAAAATTAATATTAAGAGAGATTACAAACTTTCCCAAAAATCAAACTTTGAATTGTGGCTAGATTATTTAAAGTCAGAATTACAAAGTAATGACTTACTAGATGTGATTGATGCTAATATAGAAACTTCTAATGATTATTCAGAACAAACCATTCTTAAGCGAAAAGGTTTAGTTCGTGATATAATTATTAATCATTTGGACGAAAATTATCATAAAAGAATACTAAATGAAAAAGAACCCAAGGAAATTTTGAAAAGATTAAGAATTTTCAAGAAGGGCGAAACAAACGTTACACACACTTCGGTAAGAGCTAGATTGTACCAAATTAAAATGGGCAAAGAAGAAAAAGTGATTGATTTCTGTGAAAGATTCGATTCAATAGTTAGGGAATACGAATCAAGTGAAGATGCAGTACCCTTAACAGAACAAGAGAAAAGATCCTCGTTTTATCAAGCTGTTTCTGGGGTTATGCCCGAGTTACGTAATGTTGACTTGATAAGACGACAAACTTCTTTAAAGGAAATGAATTTAGATGAAATAAAGTCTTTTATTACTCAGTTGGAAGCTGAAAAAAGATGCGAAGTGAAAGAAGAACCAAAAGTGCAAAAGGTATCAAGTAACAAACAAGAGTCCAGATGCCATCGCTGTAATGAACTTAATCATTGGGCATCTCACTGTCCATTGCAGGGCAGTGGGAAATGGTTCTGTTATTACTGCCAATGCATTCGCACACATAAAGGTTCAGACTGCCATCTTGCCAAAACAGTAAAGAGAGGAAATTTTAGAGGGAAAAATAACAACTCGAACCAAAAATTTAAGAAGAACTATGAATCCGATCAGAAAAATTATCCAAAAACTGACGGTGGTAAAATATCCAAACAAAACTATAGAGGTAGAGGCAGAGGTAGAGGTAAAGGAGGAGCTAACCGAACCTCAAACAAAAATCAATCAACAAAAACCAACCAAGGTAAGGATAATTTAGAGTTAGATGAAAATTCTATTGAATTTATTGCTGATTCTGGAGCTACTGACCACATCATTAACTCAAGCTTAATTCTAAGCGAATTTAGATGCTGTGAAAATGACTCACTCAAGACTGCTAATAAAAATCAACTGGCAGATATAAGAATAGATGGTAGAGGCAATCTATTGCTCTACACTAATTCATCTGATAATCACATAATCAAGTTAACTGATGTGGTAGCAGCACCAGATATATCAGAAAATCTTTTATCTCTAAGACGGTTTGCGGACGCAGGATTTAGCATTTATCTAGATGATGAGGTATTAAGAGTGTACGACAAAAAGTCGAACTTTACAGTTTTAGAGGGTACCTATGATAAACCAAATTGGAAAATTTGTTTTATTATAAGGAAAAATGATATCAAAGATACAGAAACCTTAGAATACAAAGAGTATAGATGTAAAGCACGCATCATATCAAATTCTGAGTTACCAGTTCAATCGCAGCCAAGCACTTCATGTAAGATGCTACAAGAAGGAGAAGATTCAAAATTAGAGGAAGTAGATAAGCTTGAAACTGCTGGTTCTGCGATTGGGAGGGAGAATGAATTAGAGTATAGTAACTCGGACTTTGATGTTAGCGTATTGTCAAGAAAGCCAATACAAATCGGCAACTTAGAGTCAATAGAAACATTAGATGGTTTATATTGCACCAATCCACTTAAAGAGAAGCCTAAAAACTTTGAGAAGATTAATGAGGCAATGCTGTGGCACGTGAGGCTCGGCCATGCATCGTTGAATTATCTAAAGAAATTACAAAAACTAGAGAAAAAGTTAGAGAAAGTAAACTTCGATAAGTCAATCTTAGAGTGTGAAATCTGCATCATGGCTAAAATGGACAAACTACCTTTTATAACTAAAAGGAAAAGAGCAGAGAGACAACTTCAGTTAATCCACACAGATACTATGGGTCCAATAAAACCCATATCGTATCCGGGACAAAAGAAGTTTGTGGTTGTCTTCATAGATGATTACTCAAGATTAGCTAGAGCATACACAATCAAAACTAAAGATGAGTCCGGTCAGTCATTAGAAAGATACCTGATTTCAGCCAGAAATTTACTTGGAAAAGACGAGAAAGTATGCTACATACGCTCCGATCAAGGTACAGAGTTTATGGGAGGTAAGTTTATAGAGGTTATGGAAAAAGAAAAGATAGAGAATGATCCATCACCACCATATACACCAGAACATAACGGAGTCGCTGAAAGATTTAATCAGACAATTCAAGAGAAGGTAAGAGCATACATGTTCGATTCAGGTCTACCCAAGACAATGTGGGAATTAGCTGTTGAAGCTGCCGTGCATGCATACAACAGAACTCCCCACAAGTCGATAGATTATCAGGTTCCTCTACAAATGTTTTCCTCGAATGCAAATTGTCATTTCGAACAAATTAAGAGGTTTGGGTGTATTGGTTACATAAAAGTACCAAAACCCAATACGAAATTTGATGCACGAGCAATCAAAGCAATACTTGTAGGCTATACGAATACCGGCTATATTCTATGGCATCCAAGTTCCCGAAAATTTTTAGAATCGAGACATGTTAGATTTAATGAAAAGGTTGTCTACAAAGAAGTTTTCAAATCTGATGAAAAAGAACAATTAGAGGATTTAGAAGAATCGGAAGTCGGAACTAAAATCGATGATGTAGATTATATGAAAGAGTTTCATGAAGAAAAACCAGTAGAAATTGAAAAATCAAAAAGAAAAGGAAGACCACGTAAAGAATTATTAGATGAAAACAAACAAAAACAAGATGTGGTATTAGAAAAAGACTATGAAGGACCAATGACGAGAGGTAGAAATAAGAGGAAAGCAACTTCAGATGAAAAGCAGGTTAGTGTTAATGTTGCGAGACCTATCGATGATACGAGTTTTGCTCATTTCATGACTTGTTTGACATCTGGACATGAGTTGGTAAAAGATGATTTAAATCACTGTCTTCTCGCGTCATTAAACAAAAATCCAATAACATACCAAGAAGCGATAATGAGTAAAGATAAATTGAATTGGAAAAAGGCAATTCTAGAGGAAATAGAGTCCTTAAACACCAACAAAGTCTGGAAATTCGTTGACAGACCAAAGGTAATGTTAGATGGAAGTAAGGCAAATATTATAGATTCCAAATGGATATTTAAGAGAAAATTAGAAGCAGATGGAACTACTAGATTTAAAGCGAGATTAGTAATTAGAGGTTTCAAAGACAAAAGAACATATGATCTTAAAGAAACATATGCACCTGTCTCGCGATTGTCTGTAGTTCGATCAGTACTCGCAATGATTAATAAATATAATTTGTTTGCAAGTCAATTAGATGTTAAAACAGCTTTTTTAAACGGGATCTTAGATGAAGAAGTCTACATGGAAATTCCTGATGGTATCGAATTAGACGATCGAACAAAACAAATAAAAGTTTGCAAACTAGAAAAGGCTCTTTATGGGCTTAAAATCAGTCCCAAGAAATGGAATAAGAGATTTACAGAAGAAGTAATCAAATTTGGTTTGGAGAATGATCTTCATGAACCTTGTCTCTTTACTTGGAGGAAAGAAGGCAAATTTGTAGTACTTATTCTGTATGTAGATGACATGCTAGTTGCTAGCAATCACAAGACTAAATTAGACGAAATGGTAAACCAATTGGGAAAAGTGTTCGATATGAAAGACCTTGGAGAACCCAAAAGTTTTCTAGGAATGACAATTGAGAGGAATAGAGATGAAAATTATATGAAACTACATCAAGAGCATTACATTGAATCTGTTCTAGAGAAATTCAGTATGAATGAGAGCAAACCTCAGGGTACACCAATGGTTACAACACAAGTAACAAAACAAAACAAAAGGAGAAAATTAGAAGAACAAAATTTAAGAGACAATACACAAACTAAAGAGTCAGCCCTTTGTAAAGCTCCATATAGAGAAGCTATAGGCAGCCTAATGTATTTAGCGAATGCAACTAGGCCTGATATAGCGTTTGCTGTAAATTATCTAGCCCGAAAACAATTAGAACCAACCGAAGATGATTGGGTAAGTGTTAAAAGGATTCTTAGGTACTTAAGAGGAACATCCAGTCTAGGTTTGGTCTATAGAGGGAAAAAGGATAATCTAGAAGCAATGACAGATGCAAGTTTCAGAGACTGTGAAGATTCAACATCCACCAGTGGCTATGTGATAAGATTATATGGTGATGTGGTTGGTTGGAGAAGCCATAAACAATCATATGTAACTCTATCAACTTGCCAAGCCGAATATCTAGCAATGAGTGAAGCTTGTCAAGAGTTAATCTCATTAGATAAAGGCATTAGATTTGTTATAGGAAAAACACTATTTCCCACAACAATCTGGTGTGATAACAGATCAGCCAGAGATTGCACAAAGAAAGACGGAAGTCATAAGTTGAAAATGTTTGACGATGACTTAGAAAAGATTAACATAGATTTAGATGAGAGAGAGAAAACAGGTAACAGAAGACACATGGCTGATACGCATGGTGATTTTGTAAAATCCTGTGTTGATCGAAAATTAGTTAGAGTTCAGTGGATAAACACTAAAGAAAATCTTGCAGATATAATGACAAAACCGCTGCCACTAGATGCGCATAAATATCTTAGAGATGGAATATTGAATCAATTTTAGAGTTAAGAGTTCATTCACTAAAAAGCTAACACTTTATTTTGTTTAAACAGATAATACTTCAGACAAAAGCAGTAAGGACTAGTTCTGGACGAAATGAAGAGCTGCAGTTTGAAATTATCATTCTAATTATAAGTGTTTATGCATGTTTATTTGTTTATTAATGTTTTCGTTCCATTTCTTATAATATTTAGTTATTGGAGATGTTAGAATGCTAGCGAAGGGAGGGAGTGTGAGAATATCCGTCGCTGCATTTGAATATCCCGCCAGCAGTGATACAAACTCAGGCTACAAAATAGTTACTGTGTGGGCTGTCAGAGTGGAGTGAATGGCGACCCCGTTGGCGGTAGATGTTTCACGCTAGATTTAAGTTGCGTTAAATAAAGAGTTCATTTAATAACCAAAGTGAAGCATAATTACAATCCTTAAATTCCCGAAACCATCATTTTCAATTTGACTGTGACATGACACTGTCAGGAAAATTCACTCACATCCCTAATTATGACCTCTAATACCTTTATGTAGGTATACCTACACAAATCTCATAAAAATTAAACATGCCGAAGCTTCTGCTGCTTGCGCTTTGAAATTTTTTTGCTAGCTTCTGACCTTAGCTGACGAACAATTCTAGTACAATACCACGGAACCCCTATACGACAAATACTTGTAATAATACAGTTTTTCAAAAAATCAAAGTGTTCTGCACAAGTCAGGAAAGAAAAGTCCAACTCCTGATGAAAAAATGTAACTACCGTTTCCTGTAATTTAGTATTTTTCCTAATTGTAGTGAGCTTCTTCTCTAACAAAGTTACAGCATGGCCAACAGTTACAACTAAACGTTCTGAAGGATAAAACAACTTATTTTTGGAATTAGAAAATTCCTTACAAGAAATAAATTGATTGCAAGGGAGTGTCTCATCTGAACTTAAATCAGATTCACATTGGTGACAATTAAATTTGGAAAAATTTTTTTTAACGATAAAACCACTCACATAAGCAACTGATAACGTGTCTGCAGAACCAACAGCTATTATTATAATTAAATATGTAAATATGCTATATCATCACAAGCACCTACCCTTAAAAATATTATTTACTTCAGGCCACTTGTCAATATTTGCTAAATATTTCAGCGACTTTCCTTTTTCCTTGCAAATTCTCTGCAACTTTCTTATTTGTCCCTGCTTTCTCTTAACAATGCCCATTAATTTTTCTTTTCTTGGGGTAATTTGTGTTGCCAGTAGACCTTCAACATCTTTAAAAAGTGATTTTCTCGATCTTGCGCCCTTAGAAATTGGAGTCGAAGTAAATATGTTAAGCTTGAGATTACCCTAAATAAGGAAACCCACATCACTCATATAGTACGTACTTATAAAAAAATTGATGCAATAGAAAAGAAAATAATTTTCAACACTATTTCACATTGTGCATAACTTGCATTAAAATATAGCTATCTACTATGAACAACTCACCCCTGGTGTTAAAATCTCAGGTGAAATATTTACTTCTCCGTCGTTTGAAATGTGTTGTGCCTGGAAATAAATTTTGTTAGGTATCAGCTACATTCATAAGTGTGGTGTACTGTATAACTTACACAATGAGCCGGTGTTTTTGTTGAGCTTATCGTTGATAAATCAGCAGGATGTGCCTGGAGATCAGTCGTACCGAAAGATGTAGATGGCACACAAACATTAGGCTTGAAATTCCCCTAAACAGAAAAACCTAAGTAGGTACGAGTGCTTATAAAAACAGGTAAACAGATCACGCTCAACTTTTGCATTCCAGAAGGATTCGTATACAAATTTAAAAACTTTTAATCATATTTTTTTTGTGCAAAGTAACAATCTTGGATAATATCTTGTGGGTATAACATGCAAATAAAGTGAAGAACTTACCTCTGGTGTAATAATCACATGTGAAATAATGTTTATTCTGTTATTATTTAACGTGCACTGGCCGGTTTCTTGTTGTGGCTAAAAATAAATTCTGCGATATAACAACTGCCACATTTATGGTGAATTATATGTATAACTTACATAATAAACAGATATTTTTGAACTTGGGGTTATTATTGATGGCAATGCATCGGGTCGTAAACGCAGATCATGAGTGAATGGAACAAAACAGTCTTCTTGAAAGTGCTGATCACAAATCCTTACATGACCAGACAATTTGCTCCATTTCATTCCCATAAGTTCTTGCCATTTTTTAGATCTAAACAACAAATTATACACCTAAATATGAGCCTTCATGTAATATGAATTTCTCCTATCATTTATTCCACACCGACAAATACAAAATGTAAAAATTTCAGTTGCAATTAAATAAATAGACAATTTAGTGCTAGAATGACGATGTATAAAATAAAATCAACTTACTTTTCTGGTTGTCGAGGAAAACAAAATAACCGTTTTACTTCCTCTTCCGAATCACCACAAACAATACAGTATATCAATGTCGCAAAAACAATAAACCCATTCATAATTACAATAGGTAATTTCTACGTAACACAAACAGGTAGATCACAATCACGATCAAAAACCACGAAAACAGTTTTGAGAATTTTTGCTACGGATTTTTCGCAAGAACGGTCGACGAGCAAGCGACTACGCGATATGCAAAATTTTGAATTTTTCAGCACATAGAACGTTAATCCACAGAGAACGTTCTCTGTTGGTAACAGTTTTGGCGGTGAGACGGTGACGGTGGCGCCACCTCTGCGCAGTGGAGTTAATTAAGCAAAAGTATTAGGTAGGTCTCTGCCTGATGACAGTAGCGCCTCTATGAGGATTTTACGTGATGAGCGATAAAGATAGTCCTATTGAATGTACGTAATGTTAGAAAGAGATAAAGAAAGAGCCATATTTTCAGGGGAAGTTATGACTCTGGAGGTTCTCTGTGATAAAAACATTCCCATTGTGGCATATCGGGCTTGCTGTGACGCAGAAAACGTCAAATTTACTTGTTTATGGCAAGGTTCGTGCAAGGACTACTGTCTGCACACACTTATCTAGAATAAAGATTTCATTTAACCTCAAAATTGCAACTACCGATGAATCGGGAATCACCTTGGTAATCTGTATTCAGTAAGTACCCTGATAGGTGGATCCGATGTAGAAACCCGACTGAGTCTCTTGCATTTACGACATAAGTTATTGGTAATTAGAATAAGTAGTATCATGACTAATGCTGAGAATAACTTTTTCAAACTTCAGTTAATAAAAACATTTTTATACTTAGTCACAAAATAGATGGAAGTGCAGATTAGATAAGAGGATCGAAAACCTATAATTGTAACTATGAATTTCGTTCAGTAGCGCAGTTTGTGACTAATATAAGTGCAGAAACATGGTGTTCGTGAGACTGAAAAAAGCTTGTTGTGTTTCCCTTAAGCGTTATGCCATAAGGCAAGCCATCAACAATATGATATCATACATAGCTGTGCTAGGAGGTCTGATATATTTAGGAGTAAAATATAATCAAGAAAATGAAGCAGATGGTGACGTATAAACAAATTAGATAAACTGTTTCAGCGATTTATTTGTTTCTCTTTTAGTTTTCAATTTAGTAATGATAATATCCGGCAGTGTTCAAATCATACCGTTTTGTTTCTCATGTTTGTTGTTACGGGGTGCATGGAAGGTAAGGAATTTAGAAGGCAAAGTTACTATTTAAATTAACACTCCACAAAAATCACTGTCTCACGGGTTCGCCATTTCTAAAGTATTTTAATATTAAACGATACTGTATGCTTCCACAGCTTTTCGTGTAATGGCTTCCGAGTAAAAACGACATCGTTGATTAACTGGACGCCCACGTTTCGTACACAATCGAAAGAGACATCTTCAGGTACCATGGGTACTCGTGTGGCTGAACATCAACGATTAAATACTCCGGCCCTAGTTATATCAGCAGTCGGGATGATATCCCTTGTGGCATTGGACGAAAAGTTTGCATCCAGTCAATCAAAGATACATACAGTCTTAGTCCGGAAACCAACATAACGATTATTTTAATAGGTATACCATTTTTGCAGGAGAGCAAAAATATCTTATTCATTTGGGTGGTTTATGCAAGTGTGGAGACTTTAGTGCAAACGATTTTTGATTTATCCTTTTCTGTGTATGGCTTTACTCAACAATGGCCAGTTGCGCCAATCCTTTTTCTCATTTTAAGTATAATTTATCCAGGTACGTAGTCTTAAATGAAAACGCCATCAAAATCTTCTAATGTATTTCATTTACAGTTGGCATGTATTATCTTCTATGCGTCGTGAACAGTCTGAGACTATCATACACCGAGGAATCCTTATTAACAGTAGAAAATGAAATAAGCTGATATTGTAGAAATGTATTAATAACAATAAACAATTTTTATAAAAAATGAGAATTTATTCTTCTTGGTTAGGCAAAAAAAAATTGCTGATTCCTAGGTTACAGATACTACATTCATTATGTGACAGAGAACTCCACAATTTCTTGGAAAGCAAGTGCTAGAATAATCAATAATCAATATGTAGCAGTAGCAGTCTATTATTTAATTCGCCCCATCATGTCTTACTACCTTTCCATTGTTGTTCTACAAGGTTTCTTGTATGCGTTACTCTTCTGATACCTTCTGTCAATTCCTTTCTTCTTCCCCGTTTAGGATATTACGATGTTAAGAGAAAATTCATTGCCTGTTTCAGTAACCGGGAGTTCTACATCCTTTATATCCATCCCTGCCATATCAACTGGTTCCGTTCGACATCCTCAAACAGCCCCCTCAATTCCTATACGTCTCTTTATTTCATTTTTTTCTTATTCTTTCCCTGCAAGTTATTCTTAAATGTCTTCTAAGAGTATTTACGCAAACATGTTTAACGAATTGGAAGTGTGATTGTATAAAAGGGTCCCAGTAGCAATTTCTGTGACGCCTGGAAATTTCGCAGTTTTCGCGAATTTTTCAAGTTTTGCGTATGCCAGGTCAGTATTTTTGGTGTCATTTTGAAGGTCTCGTCAAATGCGAATTTTGGGGGGAGGAATAGAAAGTATAAGATTCGAGGGGGCGAAAATACGGGGGTCAAAACGATTTTTTGATCACGGAAGCGCTACATCGCATATAATACTTTATGAAACACCCAGCTTTGATTTTGGGCTAGTTGGAAAGAGGATGAACCTGCCAACATCCCATGGGTTGGTTCTTGGGTCTAATTATTATCTAAATATTTTTGGCTCCAACAGTCCTAATTATTTTTGCCTCCAACAGGCCTTATTATTTAGATTCATCCCACTTCTGAATTGTTAATAATTAGTAGTAATTTTCAATAACAATAAATAATTAAGAGAACTTTAAATAACTTTATTCACCTTTCGTTAGAGGCGTGTAAAAGCAAAACTCGTCTTGTCCATCATAAGCACATTTGAGAAAAATGGGAAAAACTGGTAGAAAGTTTATTTTGATGTTTGATGTTAGTTTTGAAAATAACAGCTATTTATTATTATATAGTTATATGTTCCAATAAATTGAGGTATTAGTATGGGATGCAGTCGGTGTAGGCAGAAATTAAAACTTTCCGAGCTTTCGGCACTATTTATTGCCATTTTCAAGGATCTAAACAAATCACGCTGTTATCAAAATCAAGGCTTACACACAACATCTACTTACGTAAGTGAGAAGCTAAACTCGCAATCAAAAACGTATTGAACAAGCAGGCACAACAGAACAATTCTCTCCAGGTTATATGGACCAAATATACATAATTAAAAACATAAACCATACAATGTGCCGTGCTCATGGGTGGTTCTCTACGATACTAGAGCAACGAAACATGTGCACTATTTCAAAATAGAAAATTGTCTATCAATAAAACGCAAAAATCTAAAATGCACAAATCTAAAAACTAACACCTAAAAACGTGAAAGAACAAAAAAACAAAAAAACACACACATACAAAAACAATAGCAGCAACTAAAGTGAACATCTCTAAAAACTTTGGTCAAAATATAAATCTACACAACATACAGGGAGTAGCAAATTCCGAGCTGGCAATGATCCCCAATTACAGGGCCATAAGGTTAGTATACATCGCACTCTCTTGCTATATGGAGCATCTCCAGAAACACCCTCCGTCGATAATTTGCATCCCTGTCCAACACACTAATATCCCCGAATTCAAATCTGTGATCACACTCCCTTACATGGTCAACCAGAGCACAAGTAGAGTGTGTTTTGTTTTTAATATCACTTTTATGATTGGCTATCCTGGTGCTCAGGTAGCAGGCAGTCTGGCCCACATAACATTTATCACAATCTTTGCATGGAATTTTATACACCACATTTGAACACCTCAGCTTATTGATTTCATCTTTCGTCTTAGAAAAGAGTCTCCCCACAGTTAGTACCGGATACCTTGCAAGAACGAGACTGTCTACACTGCGAAATATGTGTGTGAGACGGGTGGTCAGACCGCGAATATATGGTACCGGTTTATAAATGAAGTGGGTACGCATCTCTTCTTCCTCGTCACCTGCCCCAGTCACACGTTCAGAAAGAACACTGCCCTCGTGAACCCGCATTCAACCATGCCTAAGAGGGTAAGGGGTGTTGAACAGAAATCTGTTCAACATCTTCCTCGGATACAAATTCTGCCCAAACAAATCAAAGAGGATTCTGAGGTTTCTCGATCTAAGTGATATATGGCATATGTTCTCGACCCCGCCACGCATATATAGAACCATGTTCGCCTTCATGTTTTCTGGGTGGTAAGAATTATAATTCAAGAATCTTCCCGAATGGGTAGGCTTCTGATACCAATCCAAAATGATAGTTGTCCTCCCTCCGGATTACTCCGACGTCAAAGAACGGCACCCCAGAATTTGTCTCTTCCTCCATCGTGAACTGCATGCGGTGATCATACTGATTGAAATGGCGAGAGTGTGCTCCTTCATATCATGGGGCACAGCACAAATAATATCGTGTACGTATTTTTTCAGGAAAGGTAATCTATAAGGTAATTTGTGGACACATGTCAAAAGTAATTCATCCAATACATATTGTCCCAGGACAGGAGACACCGACGATCCCATGGGAGTACCTAGTATTTGTTCACCACATCTAGGCTAATCAATACGAATCCCTCTGGCAGGCGGAACTTATTAAACTGCCGTGCAAAAGAAAACGAGTCTTCTATGAAATACGGGTTCTTCTTTTCGTACGATTCTGTAAGAATTTCGCAGCAAAAGGTAGCTAATTTGCTAGTAGGGGAATTAATAGATGATACAATTATTGGTCTTAATGTTAACACCGGTTTATGGATCTTAGGCAAGCCATAAATGCGGGGAAGAACATAATTATAAATCATGAGTCTCTTTGCCTCATCTGCTGTAATATTGTTCTTACTCTTCAACTTCGAGACAAAGGCATTGCATTTACCCTGCAATGTTAGGGTGGGGTCCCCATTAATAGAAGTATAGTGGTCCGCATCATTCAAAATATCTCTCGCCATACCCTTGTATTGGTCAGCATCAATCGCCACATTTGTGTTGCCCTTATCTGCCCTAAGTATAAGTATGTTGGGCTTACTCCTAAGAAAATCCCTACAGCAGTCAAACTTATACCTAAAAACCAACTTCACAGACCCCTCACTCTTGTGCACAAAGTTAGTAAGGACATTAGTCTCTTGCGCCCTACAAACATCCCTATCCCCCCGGTCACAGTCACCAATCACACCCTCCACGTCAGCCAATGGTGCAAGGGAAAACTTGGGACCCAGTGCAAGGCACGTCCGCACATCCCTTGGAATGTCCTCATCTGTTAAATTTTTAAACCATTTTTCTGGCACCCTTACATATGTAAATGCCTCCTCCTTTAAAACATTAAACTTTCTTATATTGATAAATTTGACCTCATTAAATTTACAATCATACGAATGCCTCAATCTGCCTTCATATTCAGGGAGCATATGAACAGGGAGAAACTCATGGAGCTCATACAAAATGGAGATGATCCGGTTCTGATGCTTCTGCACTCCATTGTGAGCAATTCTGATTTCTAAATTCAACAAACGGAGTCTCGACCTGAAACTGAAGTTGGTGACAGCCCGACCAAGAGGCCCCTAACTGCGTTTCTTCATATTTCTGGCTTACTCTATCGCCTCCACGATTTTCTCAAGGCATCAGCCCAGACTCTAGATGTCTTTTAACTATATTTTGAACGCAATATTTCGAAATATGGAGGATGTTCAAGAATGTTTTTTGACAAACTTGTATCTCAAATTTTTGGCACTCTGTTTACTTTAAAAAATATTTCACAGCAATGCCCTTTCTACTGCTATTTTCCTTCTTCTGTCTATTACCTCTCATCGGCTTAGAAGTTCTGCAATATTTCAAAATACAGGTATGTTGTTCAATTTTTGATGTGGTACAGTAGAAGTTGCTGTGAAAGAGGTACATGTCGCGGAGTTAATTTTTTACACTTGTATGTTTTTCCGTTATGATTGCACTTAGAACCTAATGGCAGATTTTTGGCAACGTGCCTGTAACACAATAAAACTATAATAAATATTGTTTTGACTAAAGCAACAGTTAACATTTTAAAATAAATTTTTGCAAAAAAGTTGTATCAGTGTGTGCCTATTAAAAATATAGTTTAATGCAAATCAGTTTAAAATTTGGAGATTTACCATACTCGTTCAAAAAGTATTAGTTTCATTATTATTGGAGTAGTAACTTTTGAAATATCGAATTAAAATCCTTTAATCATTTTTGCTACCAATATACAATTCTTATTCATTAGGTAATTGAGAACCTTAAGATTATATTTAGAATATGCACAGCAATAATAAAAAGAATTTTTATTTTATTGACAATAAAGAAAATATTATTAACAATAATACAACAAACTTACCTTTCACGTTTAGCAATTTCCCTCTTCCAATTAGATGGGTCGACAAGTTTTTTTCTGCCTTTACCTGACTGTGAAGGTAGAATATTCTGCAATCCTATGGGGTGCCACATCCGGTAAATAAGATCAGTCAATCTGTCGAACTGAATGTTATTTCACCCCAAAGTTTTCGTAAAAATGGCGGCCAGATTTTTTTAATCAAATTTTGCAATACCTATGTCTCAATTCTGATTCCGGAAAGGTATATACATACTTAAGAATTATTATAACTCCCGAGGTGGTAGTTTGAAATGAAATGAAATGGTTTATTTTACCGAAGACTATACATAGGTATCTACATCTACATTTAAAAAAAAAAAAATTCATAAGCAACTGAATTACTAATATAATATAATAAGTAGTAAAATAAACAGAAAAATATGGCTCACTGAAGCAGAGCTTGTGTGTGAGCTTTTGTTTCAATGGGTATTTGTAGTAACATTTGTAGGTATTTCGACTATATTTTTTCAAGATGGGTAGATACAACATTATCTTAATTAAACTTAAAACTAACGTCAATCTAAGCAAAGCATAATATCGTATAATAGCATTGATTTTCTTTGGTAACCCTACACTTATAAAACTTAAAACTAGTACTATCTACAGGGTGAGTCATTAAGGCGAAATCGGCCGATAACAAGAGTACAGTTCAAAATGGAAGAAACTTTTTCAAATAAAAGTTTTTCAAAAATAAGTGCTTAATGAGATAAAAATATTTTCAAATATGGCGGACTTCCGGTTATACCGGAAATGGACACTAACTATGTTATTTTAAATGGAACACCCTATATTCGTTTGCATTTTTGGATTTCGCATGAAAAATAAATGTCAGTTTGTTAATAAAACATTGGGTCTAAGTTGAACCGCTATGGAGTTTTTTAATTTTTTTTGAAAATTTTGACGTTTGCAGTAGTTGGCGCCATTTTGAATATCTTCGAAACGAAAGCACTTAGAGGAATGCGGTTTCGACAGTTCGTCTCTGGAAGTAACAGCCTATTAGACACAAGTATAACATGGAATCATAACTTTTTAATTAAGTAAATGAAATTTATCCATGCCAATATTTACTAATTCAAACAGGAATAACTCTTTTTTTTAAATGGAATGCTACATTGGTTCTCACCTCATAAGACGCAATATTAAATTTCCTTTCTGACGATGTATGGTTGTTGGCATCTGTCACCAGCAGTTTTTAAGAAATTTGGGTTTTTCTGGAAATTTTAAATAATATCATGTTATTGCGTTAACAATAGTTGGCGTTCAGCGATTTTGTTTTGTTTTGCCAACGAAATGTCATTTCTATTAAATTATTGTTGAGTAAGAATGCAATTTGAGTTCAATTAGTGAGAGCATTGATTTAAATTTTAATAAATATCACAATTAAGAAAACTGAAAATGTACACTCAAGAAGAATTAATTGCTATGGTGTATTCCTTGGGTGAAGCAGAAGGAAATTCGTTACTTGCCTCAAGAATGTATGCGCAACGTTTTCCCGAGCATAGACATCCAAATGTAACGGCATTCGCAAAATTAAAAGAGAGGTTTGAACGAACTGGTTGTGTGGGATACGAGAAGAAAGAACGTGTAAAATCAGTGACACATGAGGAAAATCAAGTTTTAGTAGCTGCTACTGTTGTCCGAGATCCTCATTTAAGTACCAGAGAAATTAGTCACGAGTTAGAAATAAGCCAAACTTCTGTATCTCGAATACTGCGCAAAAATAAATTTCACCCGTACCACGTTCAGTTGGTTCAGGAACTAGATCAAAATGACTTCAACAATCGGTTGCAGTTTTGTGAGTGGGCTTTACGTAAACTTCAGAAACGAAATGGCTTTTTCGATCATGTTCGCTTTACGGACGAAGCTTCGTTTCATAAGAACGGTTTTGTTTCAAGATACAACTGCCATTATTACAGTACTGACAATCAACATTGGATAAGGCCATTGGATCATCAACATAGGTGGTATTTGAATGTATGGGGTGGCATAATTGGACGACACGTAATTGGACCACATTTTTTCGATGGAAATTTGAACGGTAATAGCTACCTACAATTTTTACAAAACGATTTGCCAGAAATGTTAGACAATTTACCACTTGTTGCAATACAACAGATGTGGTATCAACAAGATGGAGCGCCTGCGCATTACGGGAGGGATGTAAGGGAGCACTTGACTGCAGCATTTCCAAACACATGGATAGGAAGAGGAGGTCCGACACCTTGGCCAGCGCGATCTCCAGACCTAACAAAACTTGACTTTTTCTTGTGGGGGTACGTAAAGCAGTTAGTTTACAGGGAACCTCCAACTACTCGAGAAAATATGATGGAACGAGTTCGCGATGCATTTCAAAGTATCAATGAAGATATGTTGATAAATGTGAACAATTCTTTGTTGAAACGATTGCGTGTTTGTTATCGTGAGGATGGCGGTTATGTCGAACATTTAATCTAATTACATTAATTTATTTTTGTTGCTGTTATTATCTAATGATCTTTGAAGTTTTGAAAATAGTATAGAAGATTTGGAACGAACATTTTGTAAGACGAAACAAAACAATATCGCCAAACGTCAACCACTGTTAATGCATAAACATGATATTATTCAAAATTTCCAGAAAAACGCAAATTTCTTAAAAACTGTTGGTGACAGATGCCAACAACCATACATCATCAGAAAGGAAATTTAATTTTGCGTCTTATGAGGTGAGAATCAATGTAGCATTCCATTTAAAAAAAAGAGTTATTCCTGTTTGAATTAGTAAATATTGGCATGGATAAATTTCATTTAATTAAAAAGTTATGATTCCATCTTATACTTGTGTGTGATAGGCCGTTACTTCCAGAGACGAACTGTCGAAACCGCATTCCTCTAAGTGCTTTCATTTCGAAGATATTCAAAATGGCGCCAACTACTGCAAACGCCAAAATTTAAAAAAAAAATTAAAAACTCCATAGCGGTTCGACTGAGACCCAATGTTTGATTAACAAACTGACATTTATTTTTCATGAGAAATCCAAAAATGCAAACGAATACAGGGTGTTCCATTTAAAATAACACAGTTAGTGTCCATTTCCGGTATAACCGGAAGTCCGCCATATTTGAAAATATTTTTGTCTCATTAAGTACTTATTTTTCAAAAACTTTTATTTGAAAAAGTTTCTCCCATTTTGAACTGTACTCTTGTTATAGGCCGATTTCGCCTTAGTGACTCACCCTGTATATAATATGTATTATTATACCATGTACGAGTATACACCTTTGGGACAAAAAGCAGGTAACCACTAAACTATCTACTTAGGTATTGCACAATGTGAATCTTTTAAAATCCACACTTTTATTGCACGCTTATACTTCTGAAGAATTTTGATGTTTTTAATTTCAGGATCCAATTGGTTATACAGCTTTTTTCCGATATATTCTATACGATCTTTTGGACAATTCTTTTATTTTTCCGTTCTATAACTAACTGTTTACTTGGTTTGGCCCGCGTGTTATAGGTATGGTACACAAAATCATATTGATCATGATGTTTAAACTGTTCAATTAATATTATTTTAAAAAATAACTGTAAGTACCTACTTGTGCTTCTGCATATAACCGCTCACTGTAATAGTCTCGGTTCTTGCCGTATATTACTTTCAAAATTGCTTTTTGAATTATTTCCAAAGGTTTTAAATGACAGCAGCCAAACCCCAGCCAATAATTCAATAATACCACATTGAATGATCGACTCGCCCAACCCATAATATATGGTCTTCAACTACTTTATTTCTAAAACTTGTTTTAGTTGTTTAATCTTTGCTAGAACTGCTCTTAGTTTGTTTATTGCTGTCTTTATGTGTGAATTCCACTTTAGATTGCTATCTAATTGAATTCTATTCCCAAATATTTTGCAGTTTCCATTCTTTTTATTTCTATGTTTCTATTATCTGTTTTTATTTCGAGGCCGTCAAAATCAGGTTGGGTGTCGTTATAACAAGAAAAAGTAATACAGCAAGTTTTCTCGAAATTAATAATTGTTAATAGGTTATCATCAAACCATGCTTTTAGTTTTAGTACATCTTTCTCTGCTTTTTTCTTTACTTTATCCCAGGCACTATCTGCATAAAAAAATCACGGTATCATCTGCATACGAAATTACTTGCCCTGATGTTTGAATATTGTATAACTCATTGATATACAAGTATAAGCCCGAGAACTGTATCTTGGGGCACTCCATAATCAACAATTTTTCGGAACCCAGTGTGTTCTTTCTTTTGAATAATTTTCAAAAAACGTGTACGCTACACCACTGACACCTACTCGTTCTAAAGTTTTCATTAATTTAGTGTGGTTAACCGTATCAAAGCCTTCTCCAGGCAAATTAGGATGCACAGTGGCGTTTCATTATTGTCTAACGAATACTGAATTTTTAGATTAAGCCAGAAATTGCGTAAGACATGGAAAAACCTTCTCTAAATCCGAATTGAGATTTTGATAATATACACTCGTGGACAAAAATATGGAATATTTTTGATTTTATTTATTTCTCGGGAAACTTTGTTACGAACAGCTGCGACAGCATTTTATATTAGATACTGGAGCATCTAGTAAGCCTGGCAATAATAAGCAAGTATCACAAACTGTCATTGTGTTCTAAAAATCGAATTGCACAAATTAAACACTACAGATAGTCAACGCACATATATTATTTTAGAACTGCTAACAGCGCCTCTGATGTTTGGAAGTAGAATTACGGGCGGAAAGCGGGAATTTTGAATATTTCTCTTTTGAAGTTTACTTACTTTTGACGTTTAAAATCGTTTTAAAAAATGTAACAAATGATGTGTGACATATTTTATTGTGTGGAGGAGGCGATGTTTAAACAGAATAAGATCCATCAAAAATGGATATATACAAGAATTTTAAAACTTATACCATTGTATTATTATTAAATAAAAAACTACTCACATAATATTGGTAAAATAGGGTAGTATTTACTATCCACAAAACACACTTACTAAAATATTCAAAGACCCTTCCTTGATAAATTAATTCGCCACTGTGAGGAATCCAATGCACAATGCACGTTAAAAATAAGTCCCAAGATAATTTTATGAAACATACACAAAACGCAAAGGGTAGTATCTAAATTTCAAATCTGTCACCTTATCTGTTATGTCCATGTTAAACAACTTGTCCAAGAAGAATGTAAGCAAATAACTTATAACGCCTGATCAAACTACAATAATTTAAATTCAAAGACGTTTGACATTAAGTTTTGCGTTTGTTTTTGTTTTGTTGCCATGCTACGGTACAAATGCATACCCCGCATGCTTTTTTATTTTAAATTGTATAATTATTTGTGCCATTTTTTTAATAATTTTAGTAATATTTGTGAAATTTATGGCAAATGAAACACTATGTAAAAAATGTTATCGACGTTTCGCCTCTGGTTGGAGGCTTTGTCAAGATTATATATTTAAAAGTTTACAAAATGTATAAAAGTGACAAAATTTTTTCTTAATAAAAATGTAAATAACAGTAACTAAGAACTTATATTAAAAATAGAAATTATACGTAGCACACATGATTTTGTAAAAAATATGAAGGAGGAAAGAAATGTACATAAATTATAATCAAGTGGTAGAGAACAGATTTACGTTATTATGTCACTGTAAATTTGACTTAAATTTTGAATGTCAGATCTGTCATTCAAGGAATTTTTATCTTTTTGGATGTGTATCATTTCTAAAACCAGTCTAGCTTTTAAGTTTTTTTCTTGTTCTAAAATAGTAGTATTGTGAAAATCGAAATTGTGTTTAGTATCTTTTATGTGTTTACTGATAGCTGAATTACTATTTTGGTAAGTATGTTGTTTTAACCTAGTTTCAAGGTGATTTTTGGTTTGCCCAATGTATGTTTTATTACAGTTATTACAATTAATTTTGTATACAATATGAGTTTTCATTAATTTTGGAATTGGAGTTTTTAAACGAGAATATAAAAATTGTAAGTTGTTATGCTTTTTATGAGCAATTACAAAATTATGTTTTAATAATAATTTATTAATGTTATGTGATATGTGTTTTATATATGGTAAAGAAATGTAATTTTTAGGTTCTTTTTGGTTTTGATTGTCGTTATTGTTATTATAATAATGATGTAGTCTATTTTTTATAATTTTGTCAATAAAATTTCTTGGGTAGTTATTTTTTATTAAACAATTTATGGTTTTGTTTAATGCATCTTGTCTGAATTGTGGACTGGAGAGTTTGATTGCTCTGTCAGTCAAGCAAATAACGATACTTTTTTTGTGACAAATGGGTTGTTTGGAATTAAAATGAATATAACGGCCAGACCAAGTGGGTTTTGTGTACCATTCTGTTTCTATTGAATTATTAATTTTGTATAGTGTTAAGTCTAAGAAGTTAATTTGGTTATTTTTTGAAATTTCTATAGTAAATTGTAATTTGGGATGATAATTATTGAATTGATGAAGAATTTCATTTTCTTTGTTGGGAGGAATAGCAGTAAGACAATCATCTACATAACGTACAAAAAAAGGTAGATTAAATGATAATTTAGGAATAACAGTGGTTTCTAAATCTTCTAAAACTAATTGGGCAATAGTGCTTGAGATTGGAGAACCCATAGCACAGCCATCAGTTTGTTTATAAATTTTATCTTTAAATTTGAAATATGTAGTGGTTAAGGTAAGTTCAATGGCTGTAATAAAATTGTTTAAAGTAAGTGACGTGAACGGTTCGATTTTATTCCAGTTTTTTTTGATTATTGTAATTGCTAGATTTATTGGAATATTGGTATAGAGAGATACAGCATCAAGTGAAATAAATATATAATTTTCAGGGAAATAAAAATTTTTGCTTTTTTCTTTAAATGACCAAGAATCTTTGATGTAAAATTCATTTTGACCTGTGATGTTAGATAAAATATTAGATAAATATTTTGATAATTTATAAAAAGGACTTTGTATACATGATACTATTGGTCTAAGTGGGATATTAATTTTGTGTAATTTTGGGAGGCCATATATACGTGGGGGTAGGGAATTTTGTATTTTAAGTTTAGTGCTAAGTTTATAAGAGATATTATTTTCATTTAATAATTTAGATATAAAATTATTATTTTTAGTTTGTAAACTAATAGTGGGATCTTTAGGAAGAGGCATATAAATTAATTTGTCGTGTAATAGATTAAACATTTTATTTTCGTAATCAGTGGAATTCATTATTACTGTTTTGTTACTTTTATCATCCCAAATTACAATTTACTATAGAAATTTCAAAAAATAACCAAATTAACTTCTTAGACTTAACACTATACAAAATTAATAATTCAATAGAAACAGAATGGTACACAAAACCCACTTGGTCTGGCCGTTATATTCATTTTAATTCCAAACAACCCATTTGTCACAAAAAAAGTATCGTTATTTGCTTGACTGACAGAGCAATCAAACTCTCCAGTCCACAATTCAGACAAGATGCATTAAACAAAACCATAAATTGTTTAATAAAAAATAACTACCCAAGAAATTTTATTGACAAAATTATAAAAAATAGACTACATCATTATTATAATAACAATAACGACAATCAAAACCAAAAAGAACCTAAAAATTACATTTCTTTACCATATATAAAACACATATCACATAACATTAATAAATTATTATTAAAACATAATTTTGTAATTGCTCATAAAAAGCATAACAACTTACAATTTTTATATTCTCGTTTAAAAACTCCAATTCCAAAATTAATGAAAACTCATATTGTATACAAAATTAATTGTAATAACTGTAATAAAACATACATTGGGCAAACCAAAAATCACCTTGAAACTAGGTTAAAACAACATACTTACCAAAATAGTAATTCAGCTATCAGTAAACACATAAAAGATACTAAACACAATTTCGATTTTCACAATACTACTATTTTAGAACAAGAAAAAAACTTAAAAGCTAGACTGGTTTTAGAAATGATACACATCCAAAAAGATAAAAATTCCTTGAATGACATATCTGACATTCAAAATTTAAGTCAAATTTACAGTGACATAATAACGTAAATCTGTTCTCTACCACTTGATTATAATTTATGTACATTTCTTTCCTCCTTCATATTTTTTATAAAATCATGTGTGCTACGTATAATTTCTATTTTTAATATAAGTTCTTAGTTACTGTTATTTACATTTTTATTAAGAAAAAATTTTCTTACTATGCGTACTACCATAGTAATTTTCTATTTCATCATGGATTTCTACCAAATAGTCAAGACAGAAAATATTAACTACATAAAAAATTTTCTCACTTTTATACATTTTGTAAACTTTTAAATATATAATCTTGACAAAGCCTCCAACCAGAGGCGAAACGTCGATAACATTTTTTACATAGTGTTTCATTTGCCATAAATTTCACAAATATTACTAAAATTTTTTATTTTAGAACAGTGCTCAATTTTCAGATCGAGTGAGCAGCTATACTTGGGCCGCCCAACAGACGGAGTGATCACCCTGCAATCATGAGCTCTAGGCAGGACCACTATCAATTTAGGACGACCGAACCCCAGTGATGCGCTTTCTTTAGACCCAACGAAGTCGCATCACTCCAATTCGGTGGTCATAAATTAATATTGGCCCCGCTAGAGCACCTTCTTGTAGGGTGATCACTCCGTCTCAGGGGGGTTTCACCGTTATGCACGACGTTGGACCATGTTAGCTTCAGTTTCTGTAAACCGCTTTAGATGGCACTACGACTCTGACATTTGTCGTCGAAACTCTGTATTACCGATATCCTGAAATTTAAATCTGAAGTAGGCGCTTTATTGTTATTTCTGTAGCAACCGGCATCGCCAGACAAAATTTAAAATTTAAAAATTGGGCGTTGTTTAAGATATTCTGAGGTTACGTTCACAGAACACCTAATTATGATTACGTTTTCTCGATACGCAATAATACTGAACCAGAAATAGGTACATAATAAAGAAATAATAATTATGAACAAAAAAGTAGCAGGCCGGTACGTATTTATTTTGACTTCCGTCAGTAGGTACTTTTTTGACATCTATGTGAATGAGTTTTTCGTCGGACATTAAGATAACAGCAATGCGACTGTGAAATGTCTTCCTTCAACATCTGCCAGTGTGGAGTTAATACATCAAATTGCCCAAATTTTGTAATTAACGTTTACAAGTAAGTTTCATTTGATTTTAGTATTAGTTTTCCTAGCAATTCACTTCACAGATTGTGAAGTACGTACCAGAAAATATTTTTTGAAACTGTTTGCTATAATGTGTACCTACATCTTACAGTTATTTGTGTCTCTACTTAGAATGTAAAATGTTAATTAAATAAAATTAATACCTACCTACATAATAAACACGCATAGTCTTTGTTTTCTTTAATTCATTTGCAGTTAAAGTGCAATTATCTAACTAAATTAGCATTCTCTATACTGCTTTAATTTAGTTGGATTTTTAATATTAAAAAATCAATTTTAAATTTCAATTCTATCTAGGCGCGCTTATACATAATTGGTACTTGTAAACCGACAGAGATGGCGCTAAACGCAGTTCCAACTATTAACATTGAGCTGCGCGTTCTTATTTAGGTGTTCTGTGCTCCGTCTGTTGGGCGGCCCAAGTATAGTGGACAATTTGACAATGATTTGACATTTTTGTGTTTTATGTGCCACACAGCGGCAACTCGATTAAATGCAAATGTAAGTTTAATTACTTTTCGTTTAAACGTCATTGCATTTGCGTTAAACGTCTATATAGTGTCTAGTTTATGACGAATTGAGTAAACTTCGTGTTCACACCTGACTTTTAACTTTTCCAAGTAGGTAAGTTTACTCGTCAACCTAGGCGTACTGAGGAAAAATTTAACATTTGTTGATTATTCTGTAGCATTACTGTCTTCGATAATGCCAGCAGTTCGATGTTGCACTGAAGAAGAGATAGCAAAGGTTGTAACTTTGTCAAATGTTGGTTGGAGACAAAGCCATATTGCAAGATTTGTTGGAATAACTCAGTCTGCGGTTTCAAAATTTTAAACAGGCACAGACAAACTGAAAATTTCAAAAAGAGGCCTGGCCAAGGACGGAGACGGTTTACAACTCGCCGGGATGATAGATTTTTAATATTGCAGTCACTACGAGATTGTACCTTAACATCAACTCATTTAAAAAAAACAACTTTTAAATGTGAAGCAAGTTAATGTTAGCTCCAAAACCGTTCGGCGAAGGTTGAAGGAACCAAATTTGGAAGCGGGACGGCCTGCTAAAGTCCCTCGATTCACTCAAAATGCTAGGGTTCGCAGATTACAATTTGCTAGAGCATATGGTGACTGGACGCTTGACCAATGGAAGAATGTTATGTTTACCGACGAAACAAGAATCGTACTGTGGACGCCAGATGGACGTAACCATGTGTACAGAAGAATTGGAGAAAGATATTCCAACTGTGCACTAACTTCAAACGTCAGTTTTGGAGGAGGTGGAATAATGTTTTGGGCAGGCATTAGTTGGGAGGGTCGTACAGAACTTGTAGAGGTGTGTGGAAGGATGACAGCTGACAATTACGTTGAAAACATCTTGTCAGAACATGTTGTGCCATACGTTGACTTCATTGGTTACAACAGATTCATCCTAATGCATGACAATGCACGACCACATGCTGCTGCAATTGTAAACAGGTGTCTTAATGGAGTGGGAATCCAAAGTTTGGACTGGCCACCATACCGTCCAGACTTAAACCTAATAGAGCACTTGTGGGATCAACTAAAAATTCGTATTCGAGCCAGGAATCCTGTGCCAATGACGCTAAATCAATTGAGATTTGCCGAACATCAGGAGTTGGATGCAATTCCGCAAGAATGCATACAAAATTTAATCTCCAGCATGCCTAGAAGAATGGACGCCATAGTCCGCGCTCGGGGAGGCAATACTCGATATTGAGCAGCCCATGTTTTGTAACTGGTTTCGTTCTTTTGGTGTTAATGTTTGTCAGACCGTAATTTATCCATTCTATACATATGTTGAAAATCACTCAACGCCCGAACAATTGGGAGAACTCGGTGACGTGCGAGACAGTATAGGGTAGTTCGGGGGTGCAGTGAAAGCGAAAGTTAAGTAACATATTTTGAACGGAACGGAACGGTTGAACGCGAGTGGTTTTTTATTTGTTTATTCTCTTAGTTGTTAGTTATAGTTAGTATATTCTTTATAAGCCATATTGTTTTTGCCTAGTTTACATCTTTTAATAGTAATAAATAGTTTGTACCTAACCGAGGCCGATTATTATTGAACATTTTGGTGCCGAAACCCGGGACAGTGACCCACTTAAAACGTGAACGCGAATTTGTAAATTTGTAAAGCAATATGGAGATCGTATACCGAACGTCTTGTCGCAGACAAGTAACAAAACTTATTCACAACGCGAACGAAATGATAAATAATAGTGAAATTGACATCGACGAATTATCCATAATGGTGGCTAGAATAAAAGCTGCAAATGATTGTTTGAAACAAGCTAATGGTGCAGTGCGCGTTATCGACGGAGGTGTTGCAAACCAAGAAGCAGAAGCGGACGCTATCTTGGACTACGAAGATCGAGCTGTAACAGCCCTCGCTAGGTTGGAGCGGCAGATTCAGAGACGATTACGTCCTGTACCAGTGGCGGAGGCTGCAACGGAGGCTACACAACAAATACGGGTAAACCAAAACAGCAATCAAACGGTAAGATTACCCAAATTAGATTTAAAACGTTTTAACGGGGAATTGGCTCAGTGGACGCCTTTCTGGGAACAGTTCCGAACGGCTATTCATGAAAATAACGACTTGGACGGAATCGCTAAATTTAATTATTTACAAACTGTTTTAACGGGACGTGCGGCTGAAACAATAAGTGGGCTTACGCCTTCGAACGCGAGCTATAATGATGCCATTGAAATGCTTAAAAATGAATACGGAAACGCAGATCGAATTGTAGATAGTTACGTTCAAAAATTGGCTGCTTTGAATCCTGTAAAGGGTAAAGAAGTGGTAGCTTTACGTCAGCTGTACAACACATCATCCATAGTACGTACATTTAATTCTTTAGGATTGCCGGTGTCAGTTTATGGTATGATGATAAAAGCGACAATTTTACGGACAATTCTATTTCAAATGAAAGTAGATTTTTATAGACAATATAATATAAATAGCGGCTCCACTGCGGGATCGGAAAACGGTAAAGCTTCTAGAGACGCAAGTGTTGAATGCGAAAACTTCATCAGTAAAATGATGGAGTTCTTGAAGGTAGAAATCGATTCGATCGAACGAGCGCGAGACATTTCAGTGAACGCGTCGGCTTCAGAATCGCGAAGCGACAAAGTGCCTTCGAAATATGGCAACAATAGACCTGTGAACACAGCGGCGGGGTTGCTGACCAACGTGTCGGGTTGTGTCTTTTGTAAATCGAGCGGACATATTTCGGAGAAGTGTAACGGACTAATATCGCTGCAGGTAAAGAAAGACATTTTAAAGGGGACGTCGAGATGCTTTAGATGTACTAAAATTAATCATTCATCGCGGAACTGTCGCGCTAAAGTTATTTGTGAAAAATGCAAGGGACGCCATGCAACCACCATGTGTGATCCTGAATATACGGCCAAGAAACGGTCTGAACGGAACGAACTCAGAATTGTTAGTGGAACAAGATCAAATAACGAAACCACTACCAATTTGATAGCAAATGGTCGAACTGCTAGCGTATATTTACAAACGGCCCGCGCGTTTATTAAGCATGCAGAATCCGAACGTAAAGAATCTCTTATCAGGGTGATTTTTGATGGAGGTAGCCAACTTACCTTTATTAAAGAAAGTGTCTCAAGACTTCTTAATTTACCGGTTATTGGGACTCACAACCTCAGCATTGTCCCATTCGGAAGTACAAAGGGGGCGCCAGCAAGGTTATGCAATCGGGTTAACGTGAAACTACGAAGTCAATATGACGATAACGTCATTGAAATAACTGCGGTAGAGGTACCAGAGATATGTTTGGATACTCTGGAAGTACCATCCACACTTGTAAATATGCATCTAAATAAATTCACTCTGGCTGACGCTAATTTAAACGAATCAAAAGCTATTAATGGTATTTCTATGTTAATCGGGGCTGATTATTATTGGTCCTTAGTTACCGGTAAATATGAACGACTTTCAGGACAATTAATGGCTCTTAATACGAAATTTGGTTGGACAATTCATGGTCCTTCAGGTGTTGATACTTGCAACGTCAATTTTTCTATGGCTCTCGTTCAACATACGAGTGTTATTCAAGAAGATTATGACAATTTCGACTTAAAACTACTGTGGAGTCTAGATACGATCGGTATCGGCGGCGAATCAAAGACTTCTAACGATTTTACGACCGAATTTAACGAAAATTGTATAATCAAACGAGGTGACCGCTATGAAGTCTCATTACCTTGGAAGTGTCCTGAGTAAATCTAGACAGTCATTACGCGGGTGCGTTAACGCGAATGAGAACTCGACGACAAAATTAATGAGAAACTCTGCGTTAGTAAATTACGACAAAGCAGTGCGTGAATACCTAACGAACGGGTTCGCGGAAGTGGCTGATGGACCTGCGACAAACTTAACGTATTATATGCCACACCGACCGGTATATCGCGAGGACAAAACGTCGACGAGATTACGCGTTGTGTTCGACGCTTCCGCGCATGCGCCAGGATTCCCATCATTAAACGAACTCTTACATTCGGGTGAAAACTTAGTGCCAGCTTTATTGCGCGTTTTATTAAATTTTAGAATAGGTTTGGTGGGAGTTACTGCCGACATTGAGAAGGCATTTTTACAAATTTTAGTGTCCGAGAAAGATCGAGATTGCCTTAGTTTCTTTTGGTATAAAAATGATATTAAAGACGTTAACGAATTACCCCCCGTGCAGAGGTATCGAATGACAAGGGTAACATTTGGTGTAACAACTAGTCCTTTCCTACTTGCGGCTACTACTAAGAAACATCTGGAGTCTTTGTCAGACCGATATCCAATAACGTGTGACATATTGCGACAATCTTTATATGTAGATGACTTAGTTGTTGGTATAGAAACGGTAGAAGAGGTCAAGCGCCTGTTTAGCGAATCTAGAGAAATAATGAAGGGAGCTGGAATGAATTTAAGAAAATGGACAACGAATAACGAAGAACTGCAACAAATATTTGAAGATAATGGGTTATCGGAGAAAGTGCACAGAACGAAAGTGCTGGGAATCATGTGGTTTACCCAGTCTGATGAACTAACGATAGATTTAAAACCCGTAATAAATTTTATTAAAACTATTACATATGGAACGAAACATAACGTGTTGCAATTGATTTCAAGGATTTATGATCCGATGTGCTTTCTGGGACCGTATGTCATTAAACTAAAAATTTTACTGCAAATAATCTGGAAGGCAAAATGTGGTTGGGATGATCTGTTGCCGAACGATATGTTAAAGATGTTCGACGCTTGGTGCAGAGACTTGGAAATACTGAACGATTTTTCTCTGCCCAGATGCATAGTGAACTCATCGTCACAGAGTGTGCAACTACATGTATTCGCCGACGCCAGCCCACAAGCCTATGGGGTTGCAGCCTATTTTCGAATTAATAGTTTGGAAAAAATAATAGTTCACTTAATTTGTGCGAAAAATAGAGTAGCACCTATTAAAAACGCTGAAAATATAACTCTACCCAAATTGGAACTGACTGCGGCGTTGTGTGCAGCTAGGCTTCAACATTATCTTGTGAATAATATGACTGTAACAATAAACGAAATCTATTTGTGGTCCGACTCTAAAATTGCTCTGTATTGGATAGCTGGTGAACCTTCAAAATGGAAACCCTACGTGGCGAATCGTGTTAAGGAAATACGCGAACTTACTGAACGTTGTCAATGGAATCATTGTCCTGGAGACTCTAACCCAGCAGATTTGTTGACAAGAGGAATTCGGGCTCACGTATTTTTAAAGTCCGAATTATGGAGGCATGGGCCTAGTTGGTTAGCGAAGGAACGTGAGGAATGGGAAATCGATGACCAAGAATGGAATATCCAGGAGCTGAAGAGTTATCAGTTGTGTACTTTAACAGGTGCTCCAACGGTGAAGCCGGTATTCGACTGCGACCGCTATAAAAATTATAATAAATTATTGAGAGTTACCGCATATATTCAGATGTTTTTAAATAATTTAAAGACTAGAAAGAAAGTAACGATTTTAACGTCCAACGAAATTAATAACGCAGAAATTTATTGGATTTATTGGATAAGGGTTGAAACCAAACACCCTATTATTTTGCCAAAGGATCACAGTTTCACTAAAAAACTAATATTTCATTCACATGTCCGATTGCATCACGTCGGAATTAACGCAGTTTTGGGAAAAATCAGGGAACGATTTTGGATAATCAAGGGGCGGCAAACAATCAAAAGCGTGATAGGAAAATGCATAATCTGCAGAAAGTTACGAGGAAAGAGTGGGCAGGAACCCTTTGCCCCACTGCCCAAAGAAAGAATTGTTGTTTCCAAGCCATTCCAGACAACTGGAATTGACTTTGCGGGACCATTGTACGTTAAGGGTGAAGGAGAACTCAAGAAAGTATATGTAATGCTTTTTACAAGCGCAGTAATTAGAGCTGTGCATTTAGAACTAGTACCAAGCTTGACGACAGAAAGTTGTATTCGAGGATTTCGTCGATTCATGGCTCGAAGAGGAGTTCCTTCGATTGTTTATACCGATAATGCCAAAACTTTTAAGCGAACGGATCTAGAGTTGCGAGAACTCACTAAAAATCTTGAAAGTACAGAATTCCTAACCTTATCTCAAGACCACCGTATAGAGTGGAAATTCATAGCAGAACGAGCCGCATGGTGGGGAGGCTGGTGGGAAAGAATGGTTAGAACGATAAAAAACGCCTTAAAGCTCACAATCCAAAGGGCAACTCTTAACGTAGACGAGCTTCAAACTTTATTGACTGAAATAGAAGCCACAGTAAATTCTCGACCACTGACTATCTGGATGAAGACAGCGACCGTATCCAAGAATTGACCCCGAATCATTTCTTAGTTGGTTTACCGAAAGTTGGCATCGCCTCCAACAAGAGACCGGAAAGGACCGAAATTATAAATTTATGGAAGAAGCGTGAGGCGTTGACCAACAGATTTTGGAAACGTTGGGTTACCGATTATTTACAACAACTTCGGTCATTCCACTTCACACCTGATATCAAATCAGTGCCCATAAGGATGGGCCAAGTTGTGCTCTTACATGAACAAGGAGTTCCACGCCTGATGTGGAAGTTAGCAAAGGTGGTAGAAGTATTTCCAGGACGAGATGGAAGGGTTCGAGCCTGCAAAATCCGCCTGAGTAACGGAACTATTCTACGACGTCCAGTGCAGCTGCTGTTTCCTCCGGAGATTTTGCCGGGCCGCCGGAGGATGTTGAAAATCACTCAACGCCCGAACAATCGCGAGAACTCGGTGACGTGCGAGACAGTATAGGGTAGTTCGGGGGTGCAGTGAAAGCGAAAGTTAAGTAACATGTTTTGAACGGAACGGAACGGTTGAACGCGGGTGGTTTTTTATTTGTTTATTCTCTTAGTTGTTAGTTATAGTTAGTATATTCTTTATAAGCCATATTGTTTTTGCCTAGTTTACATCTTTTAATAGTAATAAATAGTTTGTACCTAACCGAGGCCGATTATTATTGAACAACATATTCAACTAATTTAGTTTTTGTTATTGGTATTTATTGAGCAGTTACTTGATGAAAAGTTGTTATTAGATTACTCTTAAAATAGACAAAGATGACTTGATTCTTTAGTTTTCTATCTTCGTAATCTGTTATTATGGAAATTTAAAAATATTCCATATTTTTGTCCATGAGTGTATTATATTTATCCAAATAACTTATAAGGCTATTTTAATAACTTTTTCTAAAATTTTTGCTATATTAGATTTTAATTTTTAAAAATGAAAAATTGTAATACAGAACTGTCTAGCATTAGCAAAATACCATAATGTTAAGTAATTGCCATAGTTATTGATATGATACTAAAATATTACCACCACACACCATTATTCCAATTTTTTACCATTAGAAATTTCTCATTTTTAAAAATTAATTTTACAAGATCTTTCCATTCGGGAGAAAATGCACATATTCGGATTCAGAACAAAGGAATATTTCTAAATTCGCTATAGAAATGTAGCTTTGCCTTAGACTTTCTAAATATTGGCAACGTAGGTTCTATAAATATGACGGAAATTTTTGTCAAAATATTATAACTAATATTGTTATAATTATTTGTGCCAATTCTTTGTTAAGAATTGTTAATTTCTTGAAATTTTTGGCATAGGTAAATAAAAATATTGTATAATAAATATAATCGACGCTTCGACTCTGGATGGAGTATTTGTCAAGATTTTATTTAAGGAAATTTATAAAAGTATACAAAAAATGACATGTTTTTGTATACTTTTATAAAGTTTCTTAAATAAAATCTTGACAAAGACTCCACCCAGAGTCGAAACGTCGATTATATTTATTATACAATATTTTTATTTACCTATGCCAAAAATTTCACGAAATTAACGAATCTTATTAATAACTAAGTGCAAGGATTTTCAAAAAAAAACGGTACATAACAAAATTATTAATTTTGTGCAGAATATCACATCAATTCCCTTTTTATCTGGAATTAGTCCAGAGTTTGACGTCACTTCCACCGGATCACAGATTAGTCTGTATTGGCATGAATTAGTTTGAATTTGAATTGAACTGGAGTGAATTGTTTTAAATTATACATTAAATTGAATTAAATTCAGTTGAATTGAATTGACAGGAATTTATAAAATTAGCGCCCTTTAGTTTATTTTTTTTAGTAAATTTTTGCAGAAATCTTATATGAGATGGATCAAATAAAATAAAATAAAATAAAATAAAATTACCATTTAGCTATTTTTAGAAATCTTAAAATGCTTACCTACCTTATAAACGCCAGTCCTTATACACTCTGATGGCTAAAGCTATAATTTTTAAACTCGTCTTTCACTGTTAATGATCTACCACCGGGATGATTTTTTAGACCTTGAACCTTGAACTGAGCACAAAGAGCGACGGCCATACCGTGCTATGTTTCTTATATATGACACGGTAAATAGCAATAAAGGTTAATAAAAGACAGAATATAATCTAATTTTAATAATAAGATCAACCACCTGCCTGATAATATTTCTTTGAATTGTTTCTACGAACGCCTCCATTTCGACATTTCTGAAAATAATGATACATTCAAAAATTCGTATCTCGCCAAACAAAAGAATTTTTCTTCTTAAATAGCCCTGATAGCAGATCTTATTGATAGTTGGCTTCGTTTAATAATGCTGAGTAATATTCCAAAGTTTTTCCCCGCAAAACTTGAAATAAAGATCGGGAAAATGTTAAATATGGAGGCACTTTTACATTCGGAGAATAGATAGAGGTTCGATAAGAAAATGGGCAGGTACCTATAAGTGCGTCCAATGGCAAATATGGATTGTGATTCGTAGCGTACCTATTGACTTCGAAGTGTGAAAGGAATGTTGTTCATTAGACTGAAAAAAGCTTGTTGTGTTTCTCTCAGGCAGTATGCCTTGAGGCAAACCATCAGAAATATGATATCGTTTCTGGTTGCTGGGTTGGGAGGTCTGATAACTTTAGGAGTTATGTGTAATCAAGGAGAAGAAATAGACCGTAAGTGACCAATAAATTTACACAAAACACTTTTGCAACTTCTAACGCGTTTTCTTTTAGAATTTACGCTGATAGTATTAATATCAGGTAGTTTGCAAATCATACCATTTTGTTTCTCTTGTTTATTGTTGTGGGGTGTTTTGAAGGTAAGAAATTTAAACCAAAATGTTTCTTAAATGCATATAGTCTTCATTTTTATGAAAATCGTTTTAAGTTAAGAAAAAAAAAACTCGTCAATTTATAAAGGTAACCATTTTGAAGATAGGCGTAAGTCTTTAAAGTTTTATTTCTTTTTCAATTCTTTTCTGTGAGCTTCTCTGATAAAAATAAACTTGGTACGCACATTAACCCATTCACAAGCAATTATTTGCTAGTTGTCCAGAAAATCCAAAACAAACTGGATGGAAAAAAAATGAAATGATTTACTTATGTTATAATGAAGAATAAAAATAACACAAATTGTATTATTAAATATCCGCTATCGTATCCTTAAATAAAAATGCCTCTCATTTATTTTTTGCGGCAAAACCTCTCTAGACATAAGCGCGACCCTTATTATCAAAATATTGCGCAATTCTGTGCAATTCTCACATACAGTAATTTTTTGAATTACTGGCATGAGGTATACCTGGTTAACATTAAACATTCTCATTATAAATTTAAAATTATTTTTTTTTTAATTCCAAAAATTTAAAATTAACGAAACCAGAAAATTACAGCAATTTTTTCTCCCATTCACAAAATCAAAAATTTAATACTAAATTTATCGACATAAAAGAAAAACAACAATGCAAATTAACAAAACTTACAAACAAACATGCAAACAACTCAATTAACCCTGAATGAATACATAATACATCCACTACAAATATTCCAATAAATATTCAAAATTTTTACAATATTACTGCCCGATTTTACCATGAATATTAATAATAAATAAATTCCAATTAAAAATATTGTTGCAACTATTGAAAGTCTGACTATTCAAGTCTTGACTTCCTTTGGAAGATACAAATTTTATTAGAAATCAAATTTGTCAAATTATCAAATATGTACATCTATAAAAATTAATAAAAATGAAAGGTATTTTAAATAACAGTAAAATAATATTTTAGCATTTTCGTATTTTAAAAAATTCTTCTTTTAGATATGTTAAAATAGTTTATACTCTAGGGTCTATAGTTATTATACACAGTTGGCAGTAACCTACAATAGTGTCAGTTTGATAGATGTGATCACTAAACCAACCTCTCGTGTTAAGTGTTCTTTTGTTATTTAAAACGAACATGGAGGTCATGTATGGTTCTTCATACCGATTTTCTTTTATAACTTTTACATATTTAAACAAATCTTAACAAAGACCCCAAACGGGGCCGAAAAGTCGAATATTACCAGATTCTTATTATTTTTCTCATAACCTCCGTGCCAGCAATTCACAAAATTAAAACAATATATTTGAAAAACTGGCACAAACTAGAAAATAATCCAAAGAATTACCTGCCAATATATTCAATTTAAAAACTGCTAGATCTAATTCTAAATAATGGATTGTCGGATGCACATGATTTTTGCTTTGGTTCGTTTTGCATCCAAGATGAAATCAGAAGCCGAACAAAAAGAATATTAGTTTAAAATTCAATTCAATCCCGATCCAATTGTAACCAATTCATTAAATTCAATTCAATGCGAATTTAATTCAATAAAATTCAATTTAATTTAGTACCTAAAATTAATTCTAGTTCAGTTAATTCGTTTTAGTTCATGCCAATCGATCCAATTCATATAAATTTATTTTAGTTCAATTCTATAATAATTCCGCAAAATATTAGTAGTTAGAAAATGACAATACTGGATACGAACCCGTTCGGAGCACATAGCGCCATCGAGTTCTCGAGGTGCCATCGACTTCTTCGGCAATGACCTTGAAAGAGACCAGAGGCTGCTGAAGGAGCCGTTGAGGCATCCGAAGAAGTGACTTCAGCAGCGGCATCTGCAGCAGCCTCTGGTGTCTTTGAAGGTCACTGCTGCAGAAGTGGGCATGTCTTCAGCAGCGTCTGGTGTCTTTCAAGGTCATTGCTGAAGAAGTGGTGTTCAGCAGCGTCCAGGCGCATGCGCCGGGGCTATTCCTCAGGTCAGTCCACCCAGTTCTTCGGCAATGACCAGAGGCTGCTGAAGGAGTAATGTCTTCTGCCTCTGGTGTCTGGGGGCCTTTGGTTGCGGCTCAGGCGCCTGCGCCGGGGCTCAAAAAGTGCGCGTGTTGCTCATTGTTGCGCAATTGAAGAATGTTCTGGAAATGCTGATGCAATAGTACACAGATGTTGCAGAATTAATGTTTTTTCTCGGAAATTCGAACGTTTGCAATTGTTTACCCTAAATAACTATTGTTATCAAAGTTTGAGAAAGGAACAACAGATTCGAAGTCGATAAGAGATGTTATGATTTATTGTTTTTATTACGATGAAATATTAATAGCTAAGAACGTTATAGAAAAACCTTTCAACTTTGCCGACAGGATATGTATATGTGTTTGGTTTGACTCCCACGTTCTGGATGCTAATAAGTACATGTGCACTTAATATTATGTCGTAAACTCTACAAGATGATCGAGATTATTTTATACCCTGTTGTTTGTATTATTATAATAAAACATTCTAGAACATAAAAAGTTTGAAGGCCACCGCCAGAAACATAAACACTGGATTGATTGTTGTTTTTGATAACTTCTGCATGTTACCAAAATTTTGCAAGCTCGGCAAAAGCTGCGAGATAAATAGAACGAATATAATTGCGAGACGCATTATTCAGTAATCACTCCAATAGTTTAGTTGGTTCCCACGGAAAAGGTGCGGTAAAAGTTAGTTTCCCAATATGGATGTTGTAATTGGCCAAGATGATGTTGGAGATATTTTATTGTACCATTTTATCCACCAAAATTTACCGGAAAATTTAAAAGTAAGTCCATTTGCAGTAATCACTTCTTTTATTGTTCAAGCATTCTGTTAATAAAACTCATTCATAATAAAACTCATTCATAATAATTTCGTTATATGTAGTTAAAAAGCTCACGTATCTGTTCCATAATTGTAAACTATTTTCTATCTTTAGAACCAACCCAAAATGATTATGTGCGGAAATGTATCGCACATGGCAACGGAAACCGAAAATGTTTTATTTTCTGGACTATTCATGGAGAAAGAAACCAAGATAATTTTGTTGGAATCGTGCAGTGAACTTGTGGTCATTTGGGTCAATATTGTAAATCGTAAGTAAAGTATTTAGATTTTTTAATATGCAGTGATAGTAGATAAAAAGTGCCAGTTTTGGATTCACAATTTTAGTAGTGGAAAATTAATTGTTTTTATAATTAATGAAGTTATTTCTTTGTTTGTCCGCCCGTTTGTTTGTTTGTTTGTTTGTTTGTTTGTTTGTTTACTAGTATAATTTCTTAATTATGGTATTTTTCTCTTGTTGCAGTCAACGATGGATAAGCAGCGTCACGAGTTTGATTACACTGTTATATTATTTTAATGAATAAAATGTATTTTAATATAATAATATCATATTATGAACAGTATTATATTATTTTAATTGACAAAATGTATTTTAATATAATAAATTATATTATATAATTTACCGTATTCCATGGGAACTAACTAAACTAATGGATTGATTACTGAATAATACTCCCCATTATGTTAGAAATATTTGTTGTGTGCTTTCCCATAAATGTATGCCAGAAGCGTGATTTTTTTTTGACAAGCTGTCTGTTGACACCAGACAGCTGTTGACCCAGACAGCTGTTGACACAGCTGTCTGTTGACACAGACAGCTCTATTCGCAAACACCATGGCTGATGACACAAGCAAGAATAGAAAGAGGAAAAACCCCTCTATGTAGATGCAGCTTAGATGCGGCAGTACGTAAACGTCTTGTTGGTGGATTGGTATGCGAATTTCGTCATTGGCATTGAATGTTGTTGTTGACACGAACGGCTGATGTAACAGACAGACAGATAGACAGACAGGCAGGCAGGCAGGCAGACAGACGGACAGACACAGACAGACAGACACAGACAGACAGACAGACAGACAGACAGACAGACAGACAGACAGACAGACAGACAGACAGACAGACAGACAGACAGACAGACAGACAGACAGACAGACAGACATCTGATGAGAATTCTGAAGTAGGAGAATAACTATAGATTCCTATTTGTCTCATCGAGCTGGTTAATTTGATACCCTCCATGACCTAAGTGGGCGAGGCAAGGGGGCGTGTGCAGTGGGCCCTAATCTACATGCGTTCTATATTACCGACATTCAATTTGCACTTTCCAGTAAGTGTAACAGAAATCTACATGTGTTCTATATTACCGACACTCAATTAGTACTTCCAGCACTCACCAGATGGTTCCCACACGTGTCCGAAACGCATTAAGATAACAAGTAATTTCAAAACATAGTACGTATCAAAATAAACAAACTGACGAATGTTCTAGAATGTTATTTTATTGTAATAATACAAACAAATAAACGGGTCACCTTGTAGTGTCTACAACGTAGTATGTGCATATACAGAACGTGGGAGCAAACCTAAACAAACATAATCCTGTCGGCGAGTTGAAAGGTTTTTTACCCATAATAAAAACAATTATAACATCTCTTATCGGCGGCGAACGTGCTTTTTTTCTTAAACTTTGATATCAATATTTATTTAGTATAAACAATTGCAACCATTGGAATTTCCGAGAAACTTCTGTTTACAATCCTAAGTATATATGGATGATTTAAAAGACGGGCATGTAGGCAGCCGATTAGCTCAGTGGGTTTAGCGAGGGCTTCGTTGCGCGGGGACCCGGGTTCGAATCCCGGTTGGCGTCATTTCCAGAACGTTTGCGAAAACCCCGGCGCAGGCGCCTGGGTCACATCCAAAGGCATCTAGTAGTAGTTGAACCTTACCACCCACAACCACACCCATTGGATGCCGCCCACAACCTCTATCATTGGCTGTTGCCCCGCCCACTCTCATAGAGCCCCGGCGCAGGCGCCTGAGCCACAATCAAAGGCCGCAAAGACACCAGAGGCAGAAGTCGTTGCTGAAGACATTACTCGAGGACTCCTTCAGCGTAGAAGGGGAAAAAACATTAATTCTGCAACATCTGTGTACTATTGCATCAGCATTTCCAGAACATTCATCCATTGCGCAACAATGAGCAACACGCGCACTGTTTGAACCCCGGCGCAGGCGCCTGAGCCGCAACCAAAGGCCCCCAGACACCAGAGGCAGAAGACATTACTCCTTCAGCAGCCTCTGGTCATTGCCGAAGAACTGGGTGGACTGACCTGAGGAATAGCCCCGGCGCATGCGCCTGGACGCTGCTGAACACCACTTCTTCAGCAATGACCTTGAAAGACACCAGACGCTGCTGAAGACATGCCCACTTCTTCAGCAGTGACCTTCAAAGACACCAGAGGCTGCTGCAGATGCCGCTGCTGAAGTCACTTCTTCGGATGCCTCAACGGCTCCTTCAGCAGCCTCTGGTCTCTTTCAAGGTCATTGCCGAAGAAGTCGATGGCACCTCGAGAACTCGATGGCGCTATGTGCTCCGAACGGGTTCGTATCCAGTATTGTCATTTTCTAACTACTAATATTCATTTAAAAATTAAAATTAGGTTTTGATTAACCAACCTACGAGCTTAAAAATTACTACGTCAATCCTGCGAAGTGTTATATAAACAAAAATATAGTCATTTTGCAACAAGACGAGCGAAAATATTATCCTTCTTGCAAAGAACGGTGAAAAGTAATTTTGCCACAAGAATACGTAATACGTACATATACAGGTGGGCCAATAGTGCGTAGTCGGTCCATATCTCTGATTCTATTCAAAATATCAACATGAAATTTTATGTGTGTGTGGAGAACCCAACGAAGCTTCTGTTAAAATGATTTTGATGTATACAGGATGTTCACGTGCTACGCCCCAAACCAAAGTTATGTTTTTTTAAATCAAATGCCCCACATTTGTTTATTTATTTGGATTCCCCATAAAATTTCATGAAAGGATGCTACACGGTGGGGTTTAGAATAAGCGATGTTAAGATATGGCCATATTAATACCAGCGTGAACCCAAATTTGTGGTGCTATGATTTTTTTATTGGACTAGGTTCAGAGAATACTCTATTTGTAAAATCCATTTACACTTTTTTCAAAATAGTTCATATTGTACAGAGTGGCCAACTTGGGCAAAATGGAGCTTTTCTCAAAAATGTTAAATGGAACACCCCCTATATTATTTGCATGTTTTATAGTCAGTTTATTAAGCTTTTGACTGACGCAGATATTGGCAGGTCTGCGATTGATAATTTAGGCAGAAATAAAGATTGAACCTTAAAAATTGAGATTTTTGTCGTAATTCTGTACCATTTTGGGAGATTTTCCTCATTTTGCCACCAAAACTGAGAAAAATACTTACACTTTGTTTCTACAGAAAATTTTGCGAACAGAGTTTACACCGGCACAAGAAATCTCATTGTAAGATTACTTCTTGAAAGAACTATTTTCTTCCATGTTTAAATTTATACCTGGGTTTAATAAGTTACCATTTATTTAAGAATATGACCATGGAGAAGCAATCTGGCGATGAAATTTGTTGTCATATTTTGTGTTTTGGGCACTAAAATATAGGAGAAACGAATAAACTACCAGTCAAATTACTACATTTTAAAGTTCAATTTTCAATTCTACCGATACCGTCAGTCGCAGACCTAACAATAATATATCATCTAGGTACATCAATAAAAAGCTTAGTAAACTGACTATCAAATATATGGAAATAATATAGGTATGGGGTGTTCCATTTGGAATTTTTAAGAAAAAATGCATAAGCTGTCCGCTCTGTATGTTATTAAGTTTTGTGACAAAAGTACTCAAGAATTTTACATATAGAGCAGTCTGTGTACCTAGTCCAATAAAGAAATCTTAAATAGCTTCGACCAGTAGACGTCAGCAGCTCCTCAAAGTTGGTACTAAAATGGTAATATCTTAAAATCGCCCAATCTAAACCCCATCGTGTAGTAAAATAAAATAAAATTTTATTGGGAATTCAAATATGTAAACAAATGTGGGGCGTTCCATTTAAAAAAACATAACATTGGTTTGGTGCTCAGAATATGAACACCCTGCATACACCAAAATAATTTTATCAGATGCTTCATGGAGTTCTCCATATACATATAAAGTTTTATTTTGATACTTTGAATAGAACCAGAGACTACACTACTCACTACAATTGGCTCACCTGTATATGGACAAAATGACACTCAAGCAAATTCTTTTCTGTATTATCGTTAATTGAAGTTTTTGAAACCCTTCCCTTCCGAACATTTTCACCCGACTATATCCATATTGAGGGTAAAAGTTGGAATTAAATGTTTCAGCAGTTTTAACTTTCTGTCATGAGACATCAACAGCGACACTTGGTACCAGATATTCTCGGAGAACCCAGTAATTTATTTGGTGGAACTGTCAACTCTTTGTTAGAGTTTTCTTTATTTTCCAGCATAACCATTATAAAATTTGATTTGCAATCTCCAACTTTAATGTAATCAAAACTGGACCACCAAATGACTAAGTAATTTGTTTTAAACCATAGGCACCCACCTCGTCATTTACATTAGCTGATTTCGAAACTGATCCTTCCAACGCTTCCCCCATGTCATTCCAGCTATCAGCATTTTATTAGTCGCTCGTTCATAATCAGCTTCACAGTTATAATCTATACGTCAGTTATGCCCAATAAAGTTGCAAAAATTATGGCCTCTCCTTGAGCTCTGTTGATAACCTCAAGGAATTTTATGCATTTTGTGCAGTTTAAGATTCAGATACCTAACTCACTTTTCGACTTTGGTTAATAATTAGTTCTTTATTCATATTCCGAGGATATTTATAATAATTTTCATTGTGCTCACCCACAGTTTTTGTTTGAAGACGAAACTTTTGTATTTTATGTGCACGGAAGTCATGAACCGCAAATGCTGAAAAAGACTCTCACAGGGTTGGCTACTGATTTCTTTTGATTTGATGCGATTAATATTGTTAAGGACATACCAGCCTCAGGGACTAATGTACAGGGTCAAACTATTAACATGCTCAGATTTGCGGATGATATGGTATGGTATGGTATGTAGGGGATGTGAAAATAGAACTAAAGTTGACATACAAATAGGAAATGAGAAGATAGAGGAGTTCACGAATTTCTGCTATTTAGGGAGTAAAATAACTCAAGACGGTGGGAGCACTAAAGATATAAAACAAAGAATAGCGCAGGGCCGAGTTGCATTTAACAGAAAGAAACAACTGTTATGTTCGAGAACGGTTAATATTGAGACTAGGAAGAGACTCTTAAAGTCGTATGTATGGAGTACGGCATTATACGGGTGCGAAACATGGACAATAGGGGAAGCGGATCGAAAAAGAGTAGAAGCGTTTGAAATGTGGTGCTACAGGCGCATGATGAAGATACCGTGGATAGATAAGGTTAGCAATAGGGAAGTATTAGAAAGAGTAAGTTGGGGAAAAGCGAAAGGTATGGAAGACAATAAAGAGTAGGAGAGATAGGATGGTAGGACACCTTCTAAGACACGAAGGAATAGTTCGAGACATACTAGAGGCAGAGATAGGAATAAAAAGAAGTAGGGGTAGGCCTAGATTAGACTACTGCTCTCAAATAGTTAGGGATGTAGGATGTTCTACTTTTAGGGAAATGCATAGGTTAGCTCAGGATAGAAAAGAGTGGAGATACGCATCCAACCAGTCTTCAGACTGAGAACCTTATGATGATGATAGCAGTGTTAGCATCTAGCAAAGAAGAATTAGGAGCGGCTTTGAATGAAATGGAAGCAGTTTTGACACAGGGCTACGCGCGGCCTACGAGAGCTCTCGTAGGCCGCGGGCTACGGCATGAAAACCAATAAAAAGAAAACTAAAATTTTGGTATGTAGAGGGAGTGAAAATAGAACTAAAATGGAAATACAAATAGGAAATGAGAAGATAGAGGAGGTCGCGGAAACAAGGAATAGCGCAGGGGCGAGTTGCGTTTAACAAAAAGAAACAACTGTTATGCTCGGGGACTCTTAAAGTCGTATGTATGGAGTACGGGATTATACGGGTGCGAAACTTGCACAATAGGAGAAGCGGATCGAAAAAGAGTAGAAGGGCTTGAAATGTGGTGCTACAGACGCATGATGAAGATACCTTGGGTAGATAAGGGTAGCAATACGGAAGTATTAGAAAGAGTTGGGGAAAAGCGAAAGGTATGGAAGACAATAAAGAATAGGAGAGATAGGATGGTAGGATGGTAGGACACCTTCTGAGGCACGAAGGAATAGTTCGCGACATACTAGAGGTAGGCGTAGGCCTAGATTAGACTACTGCTCTCAAATAGTTAGGGATGTAGGATGTTCTACTTTTAGGTAAATGCGGAAGTTAGCTCAGGATAGAGGTACGCTCAGGATGGAGGTTCGCGTCCAACCAGTTTTCGGACTGAGAACCGTATGATGATGATCGATCCTTAAAATTAGTTACCTAACAGGTTAAATCTGACCAACCCTGCATGATGCTTTGGGTCGATATTTTAATTTGATGTAAGTGAAATTCTAAAATCCAGAAAGTGGGATATGATAAAGTTTGATTTCTTTTATTCAATTAGCCTTTGACCATAATATTTGAGTTATTTTATATTCTGAATTACTTTTCTTGTAAGGTGATCCGTCATAGGCGAGATAATAAACTCTTGTATGAAACTGACTTTATTTTAAGTTTTTCGGGCATATTCAAATATTTGATTTCGGATTGGTAACGTCATGTTTAATAATAATTACAAAATTTTGCATAAATTTTAGTACACACTGCATTAATCATTCTGTTACAGGAAAGTAAAAAGATTTTGTACGTCTGGATGATTTATGGGAGCATTGAAATGTTGTTACAAACTGTTTTTGATCTGTCTTTTTCCATATACGGATTTACTCAGCAATGGCTAATTGGGGCCAGTATTTTTCTTGTTCTAGGTATTTTATATCCAAGTAAGTTTTCCAAATGAAAGTGCCCCAAATATCTTTCTAACATATATCTTATTTTTAGTGGGCATGTACTATCTTCTATGCATTGTAAACAGTTTGAGATTATCATATGCCGAAAAATGTTTAGGAATAGAAATAGTAGAAAATCCTGTAAGGTGATATACCTACAATTTTTTCTAAAAATATAATAAACAATTTCTGGTTGTTTTTGTAAGTACCTACCTACCTTTACCTTGTCCAAATTCACTTCACTTTTATATCTGCTAATTTACCGTAAAATAGTCGTAACAGGAAAACAATTTTCTCTGCATGTTGATAATGGGAAAATTCATAAACTCTTGCTACTTTCAGTTAAATTTGAAGAAAATACAAAAATGTAATTTATAGAAAACATTCATTTATTGTTTAATAATAACTACCTGTATTGCGTTGTGGGGTGTGAATTACTGTTGCTGTGAGGCTACCAATAATTAAGCATACGTTAATTAATCCATTGTAGAGGTATGCCAGGCTGATTAAGACTTGTTCTGAAATTCTACGGGTGCCGTGGATGTTCACACATGCTGAATGCATTTAGTGCCGTGAAAATAGCACGCCTCCATTCAACTAATACAGTGAGCGATTGAACATCTCGTTCGGTTGAGATTCAGAGCGATTATGCAACTGCGTACGTGCTAATTAAAGGCCATCCTATTAAGGGATTGCCATGAGTGATGTGACGTACATTCCAGATCTACATTCCGTCTGGATTGCTTATCCGTGCTGCGCCGATAAATCCAGACACCGAGTACACAATTTAAATCATGCTTCGGTTATCAGAATACTTTCATGTAGAGAATTGCTTGCGAAACCTGGTACAAGACCCAGTGCTCGTTTGCTATTCGCTCACGTGAATAATTGCTGGCTAGGCTTTACCGCAAAAAGCTCAATTTTAATTTCTTGTAAATATTTTTTATAATACCGTGTTACCCGTTGATTGAAGGTACATAGTTAAATTAATAGAATCATATTTATTTGTTTTCCGTGTTTATTATTTTCTCCGTATAGCAATAGAGAACCCAGCCTTTCTTCGACTGAAGAGAAGGGCATATATCGACGAATAACCGGCCGAGATGCAACAATTCGATCGTTAATAAGCTAACGACCCGAAATAAAATGGTATACAGTATGTTCCAGGACGCACGAGGAAAAGTTCTTTGTACCATTCTGTTTAAAAAAATTGAAATTTTACTTATTCATAAAGACACTGGAATATTACAATTTTGTGCACACTAAGTGTAAGAAACTAAGTTTTAAAATATTCCACTGATAGAGGCATCTTCCAACTACAATATGAGCCATCATTCACGTTTTTTCTTATTCCGAACAAAAGTTATAACGAATTTTCAAAACGTTTGTTAGCGGTCAAAATAATTGTAGAAATTAATGGTTATCTTGAAAGCTAAAAATGATAAGTGTACAAACCGTTAATAAAAAATGTTGTTCAAAATTTAACGCGGAGTCCAAAAGTGCAAATATATAGGGTGTTCCATTTAAAATAACACAGGTGATAGCTACTTCCGGTAAAACCGGAAATGCTAGAAACTTTAAAGTTTTTTACCTGATTAAAACAGAATCAATTGGGTATGTTAAACTGTAAATTTTCAAATTTCCATTATAACGGGAACCCCCTAAATTTCTAATGAACAGTTTGCGTGGGACACCCTGTTATCTACTTCCATTGTAAACAGCATCAGAACATAATATAATATAATATAATTCTAAATTGTAACGTTAATCTGTAATAATGAGCCGAAGGCTCGCACGGATGTTACCTTGTAAATTTAATAAGCACTTCCTAAATAAAATCCTCAATAATGATGATGAGGAACTTTTTATACAAATGCATACCAGTTACAAGTTCATTATTCCCCTATCACGCTATAATATGATACTCCTGACTCAGCATGACATCATGATGCGTTGTTTGGTACATGTAAAACATTAATTATAACAGTAGTCTTGAATTAGAATCAAAAACATACACTTGTAATATTTCGGAATAAAAATTGTTTTTTTAAAAAGGGATTTTTCCAAATCTATAATATAAGTGGCGCAGTCGGTAGGATTGGTCAAACGATATTACGGGATATAATATCGGTTTGTTTCAACAATTTATTGACCAATCGAAAATAGACATTTTCGCGAAATTTCGAGTGAAATTTCAAGAATCTCATCCAAGGTCCAGTCGATAGGTGAATTGAGTAGCCTAGCGTGAAGCGTTCGAGGGAATATCGAATTGGCTCTGTATTCGACGAAGGCACATGGAGAAGACATTGATTTTGCTGTAAGTACATATGTCTTATAGAGATTCATTTAATCAATATAATTCCGAAAGTTCAAATAACGATTCAAATTCTGATTCAGACTCAAGTTCTCATACAGAACTTCTACTTAAACATGTAAATTTTAATATTTGCGAATCTAATATTTTAAAAATGCAAAACGAAGTAGCAGTACCTATAGTAGAGTCAACGTGAAAGTTTATCTTGATGTTCGCTGTACATTGAAAGGTAAAAATGTATCGAGTACGTTTTCGGGTGCTATTTGGGGTGTATAACGACCCCCTAAATTCGTCTGGCGATATCGATGTCCAACACACCCCCAGGGGGTAAAAACTGAAAAAACGAGGAATTTAGAATATTTAATTTGCTATCCTGCAGTAAAAAACTTTTTCTGTTCAGTCAAGTAATAAGGGAGTAATAACTAATTTCCGTCCAAAGTTTAACATTAGACGAACGGAAGAATATTTACTAAAATCGCTTGTAGCTCCATTATTATTCGTGTTTCGATTTCTGACAAAATTGAGAAATGCCTACACCGCGATAACTTTTTAACGACACAAGATATCGAAAAAATTCAAAAAGTAGATGTTGTAGTCTGATGCTTTTGCAAGGCAAGGGTTTTTGAAAATTTGAAATCTAACAATAAATAAGGAAGATATTGCCAATTTACTTCAGGGATGTAAAAGCCACCGCCGCGAAGCGCGCACTCTGTCTCTACTTTCGCCCGTTTCGCATCTCATTCTGACGGACTCCACCGTGCCCCACCATGGCCCGCAAGCCTCGTAGTATCGTACTCGCCCATACCCGGCGTCTGCATTGCTTGTATTGGGGAATGGTGATTAATTAATTATCAATTCATTTCGTGCTATTTTCATTTTCGTGAATTTGGCATCTTCAAGTGTTACAACAGACGATGAACTATTACATAAATTTAAGCTAAAAACAAAACAATTAAGGCGTGATGATAACAAATGAGCAATATGCAAAAAGGCAGAAAACTGGAGGAATCTACTCTAAAAACTATGAAAACCATTAAAAGATCGGTGAAAATGAGACTTGATGTGCAAACTTACAATAAAGACCTGAGAGTGCTTAGTGATAAAATAAATAATTCGTTAAGTTAAGGTGCGGCACAGGAACTGTTACTCCTCGTTTACAAGCCTGAAAAACATTTCCACGGCAATGAAATTAAAAGCACAAAGTAGTCAATGTATAGGAAATAAAGATGTAGGTAACCGAATCAACGACAGACAGAAAGCCAAAAAATTGCGATTCCAAAAGCCGAATGTTAATATTAATTTATGTGTTTCCTGTAAAAAATTGAAGAAGGGTAAATCTTTGAGCCAGGTGTCGACAACGAATTTCAGTAATAAACGTTAATTATAACCTTTTTAAAAAATTAACACCTTAAATTTAATTGCTGCTGAAGTCAAATTCCATAGTAATTGTTTCGCGGTAGAGTGGAAAATACACTGGCGAGCATAAAATTAGGGTCACTTCAAAAATTCAACTTTTCTGGTTATTTATTGTATCTTATTATTGTAAATGGATTTCGTTGTATACATATCTCTAAACAGGAATGTTTTAAAAAGAAAACGTTTCATTTTCTAATGTTTTTATTGAAAATTCGTAAAGAAGCAAATTTTAACAAAATTGTCTTAAAAATGTGTAGTGAGAAAAATGTTGGAATAAAACAAGGAACTGTTGAAATTTTGACCCCTAATAACGAGTGTTTCCTCCCCGTGCATTTGACAGCCTGGAGGCGACGTGGCATGCTCTCAATTAAATTACGGATCACATTTTGGGGGATGTTATTCCACTCCTGTAGTAGGAGCTCCCTAAGATCCTGTGCGTTGGTGGGAGACGGCGTATGACTTCGTACACGTTGTCCTAGCACATCCCACACATGCTCTATGGGGTTCAAGTCGGGACTCCGTGCTGGCCAGTCAAATCGCGTAATTTGAACCTCATCCAAATAACCGCTAACAATTCTTGCCACGTGGGGTCGAACGTTATCATGCATAAAAGTTGCATTTTCTCCCAGAACCGTCATAAAAGGCATGACATGATTTTCTACAACTTCCGTTACGTACCTATGGGCAGTTAGGGATCCATTGCCGATAAACACTAATTCGGTACGTGCGTCTGAAGAAATTCCTCCCCACACCATAACTGAGCCTCCACCAAATGTAAGTCGCTCATCAATACAAGCCTGGGCATACCTTTCACCGGGTCTTCGCCATACCCGCCGACGTCCATCCGACCCATTTAAACAGAAATGTGACTCGTCTGAGAATAATACCCTCCCCCAATCGTCATTTGTCCATCCCAAGTGATCTCGAGCAAAGTTCAGTCTTGCAATTCTATGGCGACGGAGAAGTGGAGGACCCATAGCCATTCTCCGAGAAGATAATCCGGCAGAACGAAGTCGCCTCCTAGCTGCCCATTCGCTAATGTTAACATTTCCGACTTCTTGGAGGAGATTTCGAAGCGAAACTGTCGTAGCAGTCCGATTCCGTAAAGCCATGGACACAAGAAAACGGTCATCCCTTGGGGTGGTGGTTCTTTTCCGCCCTGATCATGGTCTTCTCGTCAGCCTACCAGTTTCCTGAAATCGTTGGGATACCCGCTGAACTGTAAAAAGACTTACACCAACCGTTCTTGCCGTTACACGTTGCCCCCGACCATCTTGCAACAGCGCTATAATTCTGGCCGCAGTGACAGGATTTAAAGCCATTATAAGGAAATAAACGAAGACTACACTTTTCGACCGTCAAGTTATACACAGGAAAGTTAGTGAATAAATGAAGGAAATTGAAAAATAGACCCCGAGAAATAAGCTTCCAAGTAGCGCACCTGCAAGCATTTCCTAGAAATCGGAAATATTGAATCTTTGTTGTGCAAAAGAAACCACAAAAAACTTATAACAGTTCTCAGAAATGCAAGTGTTATTGCCTTCAAGAATTAATTAAATTTAATATTTTGAATTCTTGGAAAAATTGGCAATTTTCAAAGTGACCCTAATTTTATGCTCGCCAGTGTATATAGTAGCAAATCTGAATCTAAGGTAGCTTCAGTGGATGACAGTGCAACTCAAAACGATAAAGGGAGTGAGACCTCGCAAAAATTGTTGGGGAAATAAAGGAAGAGGACCTACTTATATAATTCCGCTGCAGTTTACGACCGATATACGCTAATTCGTTAGCTTGAATCCGGAGTATTTCCTGAGGAAATTGAAAATGATTATGTCGTTTTTGTCAAATCTTATAAAAGTAATGAAGCTACTGTACAAAGAATTACAAAATATGTAATATTTATAACGAAGTTGAAATGCTTAAAGAATCAGCGGAATTCTATTATATACTTTTCCTTTGGATATGCCTTGCTTTATTTCCCCAACAGTTTTTTGCCAGGTCTCAGGCCCTTTATCGTTTGACTTGCACAGTCATCCATAGAAGCTAATTTAGATTCAGATTTGCTACTATATTTTTCCACTCTACCGCGAAACAATTACTAGATATGGTATTTGACTTCAGCAGCGATTAAATCTAATGTGTTACTTTTTTAAAAAGGCTATAATTAACGGTAGCTATGTCGAGAAGTTTATTACTGAAATTCGTTGTCGACACCTGGCTCACAGATTTACCCTTCTTCAATTTTTGGCAGGAAACACATAAATTGATATTAAAATTCGGCTTATGGTATCGCAATTTATTGGCTTTATGTCTGTCATTGTTTCGGTTACCTACCTACATCTTTATTTCCTATACTCTTTGCTTTTAATTTTTCATTGCCGTGGAAATGTTTTTCACGCTTGTAAACGAGGAGTAACAGTTCCTGTGCCGCACCTTAACTAAACGAATTATTTATTTTATCACTGAGCACTCTCAGGTCTTTATTGTAAGTTTGCACATCAAGTCGCATTTTCACCGATCTTTTAATGGTTTTCATAGTTTTTAGAGTAGATTCCTCCAGTTTTCCGCCTTTTTTTGCATATTGCTCATTTGTTATCATCACGCCTTAATTGTTTTGTTTTTAGCTTAAATTTATGTAATAGTTCATCGTCTGTTGTAACACTTGAAGATGCCAAATTCACGAAAATGAAAATAGCACGAAATTAATTGATAATTAATTAATCACCATTCCCCAACCCAAGCAATGCAGACGCCGGGTATGGGCGAGTACGATACTACGAGGCTTGCAGGCCATGGTGGGGCACGGAGGAGTCCGTCAGAATGAGATGGGAAACGGGCGAAAGTAGAGACAGAGTGCGCGCTTCGCGGCGGCGGCTTTTACATCCCTGGAGTAAATTGGCAATATCTTCCTTATTTATTGTTCGATTTCAAAATTTCAAAAACCCTTGCCTTGCAAAAGCATCAGACTACAACATTTACTTTTTGAATTTTTTCGATATCTTGTGTCGTTAAAAAGTTATCGCGGTGTAGGCATTTCTCAATTTTGTCAGAAATCGAAACACGAATAATAATGGAGCTACAAGCGATTTTAGTAAATATTCTTCTGTTCGTCTAATGTTAAACTTTGAACGGAAATTAGTTATTACTCCCTTATTACTTGACGGAACAGAAAAACTTTTTTACTGCTGGATAGCAAATTAAATATTCTAAATTCCTCGTTTTTTCAGTTTTTACCCCCTGGGGATGTGTTGGACATCGATATCGCCAGACGAATTTAGGGGGTCGTTATACACCCCAAATAGCATCCGAAAACGTACTCGATACATTTTTACCTTTCAATGTACAGCGAACATGATTTCTAGACGAGTTTTTCAAGCGCGCGAACTCTACTACTATTCTTAAACAAGAGTACCTCGGTATGATACCTGAATTTCACGGCCAAACCGAGTTACTCCCTAGATTTATTGAAATTTGTGAAAAACTAGTAACAAAATTCTATAATGTAGTTGATCAAAATGACTTTCAGAATGAGTACTTGATGTCTAGTATTTTAGCTAAGATAAAGGGTGAAGCTGCAATAAATATTTCATCCTGTGTTGTGAAAAATTGGCTCGATTTAAAAAACGCTTTAGTAAATGCATATTCAGACAAGAGAGATATTTACACGCTTAATATTGAAATGATTGAATTAAAACAAGAAAGTGAATCTGCATTTGATTTCTTTAATCGTGCGCAGCATGTTTTAAATCTGCAAATTTCATATTTAACGACACACATTACTGCACACGAAACGCAAATTTTGTCTGGGTATTTTCGTAATCTTGCTTTGAGAGTTTTATTGCGAGGGTTGAAAGATCCAATAGGATCTTTAATGCGAACGAAAAATCCCGCTGATTTAAATTCAGCGCTCAATATGTTAACTAACGATTTTCAATTAGAAACTGCATTCCAACAATCCCAACAGAAAAATAAACCCAAACCTAACTTTCCAAACAAGCAACAATTTCCATATAAACCTCAATTTAACAGACCGCTCCAGTTAACAAACTTCGCACACAATCCTCAAGCATATAATCCTCAAACACAAAGACAAAATAATTTTGGCAATATGCAAAGGCAATTTAGTGGTCCTACTACTAGTCAAAACCAACAAAATAATGTGTCCAGACCTAATCAAAATCAAAATTTTTATAAACCGACTCCAATGAGTGTTTCTACTAGAAATACTTTCAGGCAGCCGAATAATAACCCCCAAAATTATCGTCCAAATTATTTTAGAGGCAATAATAAACCAAATTTTGTTGTGGAAGAACTAAATAACATCGATGAAGAGCCGACAGTGGAACTTCCGAACGACGATAACGAGTTTTTTCAGGAACCAGCCTCGGACGAAGCCTCGGACACACAAGACTCCCAAAATTTCAATTAATGACTAATAATGGAAGTCAGTTACCCTATATTATTTTGCCCGAAAACAATTTAAAAGTATTACTAGACACCGGTAGCACCAAATCCTTTGTACAGCCAGAAATTGCCAAAAAATATTTTAGTCCTTCAATTAAAAAGGATCCTTTCCAAATTTCCACAGCACACGGTACTTCCGTAGAACATTTTAGTACTACGATTCCCTGTTCCAAAGTATTTAAAATAAAAATTGAACCACTTAAATTCCATTTGTTCAATTTGATTGCTTATTTGGAATCGATAACTTAAAAATTTTAAACGCCAATATAGATCTGTGTAAGAATATTTTAGTTACGCCTTATAGTGAAATTAAACTTCAATTTCACAAAGTGAACCCCTGCATGAATTGTATAGTAGTGCAGCCTAGGTCAGAACAAGTAGTTGAACTTAGTATTAAGAATATAAAAGACGGTGAGATCATTGTACCATACACCAGAATGGAAGATTTAGAGATACCACAGTGTATAACAAAAGTAAACAATTATAAAGCAATATGTTCTGTTCTGAATAAATCAGAGTCTCAAAAAACTATCGACATTTCAAAACCAATAAATGCAGAATTGTTCGAGGAAGACGAACAATATTTTCAAAATTTTAACGGTTTTAATGCCGAGAAATTGAAGTTTGACCTCTCAAATATTAGAACCGAACACATGAATTCAGAGAAACGCGAGAAAATATTAAAATTACTTAAAGAATATTCAGATATATTCCATTTAGACGGCAACGCATTAAGTTTCACAAGTAAAGTAAAACATTCAATAAAAACTTCTGACGAGTTACCTGTTTACACTAAGTCATACAGATACCCCGAAATCCATAAAAAAGAAGTCCAAAAGCAAATGCAAAAAATGTTAGATCAAAATATCATCAGGCCCTCTCATTCACCTTGGTCTTCACCAATCTGGGTCGTCCCCAAAAAAATGGACGCTTCCGGACAAAAAAAATGGCGAATCGTGGTCGATTATCGCAAGCTTAATGAGAAGACTATTGGAGATCGATACCCATTACCAAACATCACCGACCTGCTGGATAAATTAGGGCGTTGCCAGTATTTCTCAACGCTCGACCTAGCGTCGGGATTCCATCAAATCAAAATGGCAGAAGCGGACATAGAGAAAACCGCCTTTAACACCGAAAATGGGCATTACGAGTTACTCCGCATGCCCTTTGGGCTCCGAAACGCACCAGCGACATTCCAGAGGGTTATGGACAACATTTTGAGGGGAATTCAAAACGAAAGATGCTTAGTGTACCTGGACGATATTATTATATTTAGCACAAGCCTCCAAGAGCACACTGACAGGCTTAGGGAAGTGTTTGAAAGGTTGCGACAGTCAAATTTTAAAATCCAAATGGATAAATCTGAGTTCCTCAGGAAAGAAGTGCTTTATCTGGGTCACGTTGTGACACCGGACGGCGTTAAACCTAACAAAGAAAAAATAATAGCTATCCAAAATTATCCTTTACCTAAAACCACCAGTTAAATTAAAGGGTTCCTTGGTTTACTGGGATATTATCGCAAATTCATAAAGGATCTTGCGAAAATAACCAAACCGTTCACAAAATGCTTAAAGAAGGGCGCTAAAATCAATTATGATGACCCCGAATATATTAAATGTTTTGAACTTTGCCGCAATTTGTTAATCAACGAACCAATATTACAATATCCAAATTTTTCCGAACCTTTTATTCTAACCACGGATGCCAGCAATTATGCGCTGGGCGCCGTTCTTTCGCAAGGAAAAATTGGGTCAGATTTACCGGTCGCTTATGCCAGTAGGGTATTAAGCGAGTGCGAAATAAACTACTCTACAATCGAAAAGGAACTTTTAGCTATTGTGTGGGCAGTGAAATATATTAGGCCCTATGTTTTTGGTTACCTCCCATTTAAAATAGTTACAGACCATAAGCCACTGCAATGGTTATTTTCCATTTCCGAGCCGAATTCGAAATTAGTTAGGTGGCGATTAAAACTCGCTGAGTATGATTACGAAGTAATTTACAAAAAGGGGTCCTTAAATAAAAATGCACACGCTTTATCCAGAATAGAATTGAATGCAAATAAAACAAAACAGTTAGATATAGGCCCCAGTACTTCCAATATTACACATGTAGATAATTTAGCGAGAAACATAGAAAAACTCCCAGAAATTGACTTTGACGTAAATTCTGTCTTGGCTGAACAAGGTAATTTAGATGATAGACAAAATATCGATGATGAGGATGACCAAACTGTTCATTCAAACATCGAAAATCCGATCATCGCTATTCCGATTATTGATTGTCCCGTAAATTTTGGTAAAAATCAAATCTTAATTTCTGAAGTAAATTTTGGAGCAACGAAACCATCACTGATACGATTATTTCAAAACAAACAGCGAATAATTGTGCAGTTCTCAAAAAAGGATTTTGAACAAGAAGTGATAAAATTTATTAAAGAATTCGTAGTACCCAAAGTTAAATATCATCTATATTTTGAGGACCCAGTGTATGAAAAGTTCAGTATAATTTTGCAAAATTACTTCAAAAATTCGGAAATTAAAATGATTAAATGTAAAATAAAATTAATTGACGTGACAGACGATGACGAAATACAACACATTATCGAAATACACCACGAAGGTAAAACTAATCACAGAGGAATAGACGAAACGGAAAAGCGAATTAAAAAATCATACTACTGGCCTAACCAAAGAAATTCTATTCAAACGTACATAAATAACTGTGAGATTTGTCAACTTACGAAATACGACAGAAAACCTCTTAAATTAGAGTATAATGTGACGCCTACAGCTATTAGACCCTTCCAAATTCTTTACATTGATAGTATCAGTTTGGAGAATTGTAAATTTTTAACCATAATAGATTCGTTTTCAAAATATTCCCAAGTGTACAAATTAAATTCTGCTCAAGCCATCGAAATAGTAAACAATCTAATTAAATATTTCACTCATCACTGTATTCCGGAACAAATTATTTTTGATAATGGCGGAGAATTCAAAAATTCTCTAGTCAAAGAATTATTGGAAAATCACAAAATAAAAATTCACTTTATTAGTTCGCAACACCCGGAGTCGAATGGTCCTATTGAAAGGTTCCACTCTACAATAATGGAGCATTTAAGACTACTAAATAATCAAAAAGAATATAAAAGGGAATCGATAGAAACTAAAGCAAATTACGCACTTTTGGCTTATAATAATACTATTCATTCCGCAACAGATTTTAAACCATATGAAATCACTACAGGCCATTTAGACACGAAGTCTCCTTTTGATATTGATATAAATAAACAACTCGTAAATAATTACATTTTAAATCACAAAGAAAAAATTAAAATTCTGTATGAAAAATTAAATCAGGATCTACAGAATAAGAAAGAACGCGTCATAAACAAAGTTAACGAAAAACGAGAAAATTTGCCAGAAATTCCGAAACAGATATTTGTAAAAAATAAGCAGAAACAGGGTAAAACCTTAAATAAATTCAAAAAGGAAGAGATCAAAAATATAAATCCAAAATTAAAAACTGCGAAAATTAAACAGTCTCACGGCAATACTGCCGAAAATATTCACTTATCTAACATAAAAAGGCTGAGAAAGCAAACTTATGCTTTTAAAAATATTGCAGGTCCGTCTTCACTGCCGGATGGGGAGTAGAAATCAAAAATATTACGGAAAACCTCGGGGTACTGCCGATTAACTTGGGCCCCGCCAAACTGCAGAAAACAGACCACACGTTCGTACATTTTTATGATTGACGAATACAATAACCTAAACACTCAGTATAATAATCTTAAGTTAAGCTATACTAATAATACCATTTACAGTAGAGAAGTAGATAATTACGATAAGGTAGCTTTATTCATTAAAAATTCTATAAGTATAAAATTAGGAAACATAAATGTACATGTAGGTGAAACTAGATTTAAAAGAGGGTTAGTAAATGGATTGGGTTCCGTTGTAAAAGGAATAACCGGAAATTTAGACGCTGACGACGGTGTAAGAATTTATAGAATTCTAAATCATCTTCAAAATAACGACAAAAACATTCAAAATCAGATTAAAATGCAGTATTCTATCAGCCAACAACTTATTCAAAATTTTAATAACACAATACAGGATGTTCAGCATAACGAGCTAATCTTACAATCAAGAATCATGCAGCTTAAAGAAATAGTCAAAAATCAAGCCACACATCAAGATGTACTTCTATTGAAATATTTATTTAATCAGCTATTGATATTATATAATACTATTTTAAGTGTTGTTTAAGATATTGAAAATTCTGCTACTTTTTGTAAACAAAATTTACTACATCCTAGCATAATTCGTCGCTGTGATGACATAGGGGCGTATCTCAAAAAATGTCGATTTTAAATTTAGCATGGCAATCATACTGCATAGGTGAGCTGTATGTACTAACTAACAAGGTGACACGTCTCATAAATGAAGCAAACTATTATATACATGTCGTACATTTTCGGGCGTAACTCACAAATAATATTATAGGTTTGAGACATACAGGCGTAACTCAGACTTTTGAGTTACGCCTGTTTGTCTCCAAAGAATGGAAAATGTGCTGAGTTACGCCCATGGTCACACAATAAATTATTATGTATTCATGCGTTGCTCCATGCAATTATGTATAATATTAGACATGTATCCATGGTTACGTCTTTCCTTTAATTTATTATTTACGCATGCGCAAAGAAGTGCGTCTAATGAGCAATTAACAAAATGGTGGGTAATTTCTATATGACGCTGTTCTATTTGATTTTTACGCATTAATTTGTATTTTCGCATTTTAAAATTGAAAAGCTTTTCGTTCCGTATTATTGACACTGAATAGAGTAGGTGATGATGTGACAATAATATTGGCATGTGCATTTATCTTAAGCAACTTTGACTTTCAGTTTGAATTACTGCAAATACGATTATTAAGCGATGGATGTGCTTGTGCAGTGGAGTGATGGGTCCAAAAACGTCGTTTCGGTGAAAGGCATTGTGTGTGTGCCTAAATCTGAGAAACCAAAAGTAGGTGTTGCTGTGAAAATGTACTAGGAACCGGACAACTGTTGGTATTTCGGTACGATACTTGCCACAGAACGAGATTTCGATAGTAGCAGTAGTGAAGATGATATACCTTTAGCTAACTTTGTTAACTTCGGTGAAATTCATAACAACCAAGAACATATACCGTCCGAAGAACTAACCGTAACCGATATTTCCTCTGACGCCGAAATCGGCGACTCCAATCAAGATCCGACTTGTGTGCAAGAATGCCAATTTTCTGGTTGTTACGACGAAGTATTTAGTACATGTTACAAATGTCTTTGTTTTTTATTTCATTAACGGCGACGGAATGTGCCACATGCATACAAAAAATCCAAGAAAGTTCCGAAACCAGCAGAATTCGCGTAATTTTGGTAAAAATGTTACCCCAGAGAAGCACAGTTGTTTGAACGACCAGAGTGTCAGCAGTCGTATGCCAGAAAGTTATGTTGTTGAAGGTGCAATGAGGGAAGGCGAGTTGGATAGGAGAGTTGCCAAAGGAAACAAGAAGATGATAACGAAACAGTTAAGAAACGAAGGAAAAGCTTACACAAATCCAAGAAACAATAAGTTTTGTAAAAAGAAAGACTTAGGGCCAAGGTGCCGTGGTTTAGGTTGTAGGAAGTTGGGAAGACAATGCGATAGTTTAACAGATCGCGAAAGAGAAATAATCCTGGCAGATTTTTACGGAACAGGAAGTCTTCAACTCCAAAGAGAGTACATTGTCCGCCATGTCAAGACGGAATGTACAAAACAAAAGACAACACCAGAAAAAATATCAAGAAGGAAGAAATCTCATTATTATTATTTGCCAAAGGAAGGGAGAACCTTATCTGTCTGCAAAACTATGTTTCTTAGAACCCTGAGCATCTCAGAAAAAGCAATGCGCACTGCCTTATTAAAACGAAGGGGCTCAGGCGTTGTTGAAAAAGAAAAACGTGGAGGAAGAATATCTCAGCTCAAAATGAAAGATGAGCAAATTCGTCGAGCTATTTTAGAACACATTCAAAGATTTCCGCGTGTAGAGTCCCATTATTGTAGGAAAAATTCCAAACGGGAATATTTGAATGCTGATCTAAACATCTGTAAAATGTTTCATTTATTTCTAAATGAGCACCTTTATCGTAAAGTGAGTTATTGGACTTACGCCGATGTGTTTAAAAGTTTAAATCTGTCTTTCCACCGTCCCAAGAAGGACCAATGCGGCTTATGTTTAGCGTACAATAAGGGTGACACAACAAAGAAACGGGAATTGGATGAGACTTATCAACAACATATAGCTGAGAAAACCGCCGTTCGACGCAAAAAGGACTCTGCCAAAGCTGACGAAAATGTTCAAAATGAAAGTGCTGTATTCGATTTGCAGCAAGTTATCTTTCTACCCATTAGTAATCAAAGTAGTATTTTTTATCGCCGGCGACTGTCAAATTACAACTTTACAATATATAATTTAAAATCGAGAGAATGCCACTGTTACTTCTGGCACGAAGGTCTTAGCAAACGCGGATCCTCTGAAATTGCTACTTGCTTGTTCCTGTACCTCAAGGAATCCGATGCACGAGGTACAAAAAATGTGTCACTGTTTTCTGACGGTTGTAGCGGCCAGAACAAAAATTCCATAATCGCTGCAATGTTACTTCATGTACTTGCTGTTTCAAAAAATTTGTCTCTAATTTCGTTGTGTTTTTTTGAGCCCATCACGGACAGAACGAAGGCGATTCCGCACACAGTGCGATTTCTGCAGCTATTGGCCGGACCGAAGAAGTCTTTATTCCTTCCCAGCAAATTCCAATTTTTAAATTGGCAAGGCGGCAGAAGCCATACATCGTTCATCAGCTAGAATCTCGTGATTTTTTAAATTTTAAACGTATGTCTCAAGATCTCCGTATCTTATCGGTTCGAAAGGACGATGCGGGAAATTGCATGGATTGGAAAAGAGTACGTGAAATTATGGTACGGAAAGAGGAAACAAAGATTTTCTATAAAACTACTCACCTCAACCATGAATATCACAGTCTTTCTTTAAATAGGCAGAGGATTGCACCAAATGCTGCACCTCTCGCATTAAATCTGCAACCGCCAAAACTGTCAGATAAAAAGTACAAAGATCTGATGATTCTATGTCAGGGAAAAACCCCGATTATCAAATCTCAAGAACATGTCTTGTTTTATCAAAATTTGTCCCATAATTAAATTTATAATTAATTTTGAATGTGTAATTGTAAAGTTTCTAGTTAAATTAAATTTTGCCTTTGACTTTCGAATTTGATTTATTTCTAGGCGGTCATGCGTTACCTCGAAAGAAATGTATAGATCGCATGTTTGAATTTACGCGTGTCAGTGCACCCACACATGTAAATTCGGTGAAAATTGCGACCTTTTCTTACTGTGTATCTCACGGAGCCAGTCGGTAGTTACTGAGACATAGGGGCGTATCTAGTTTAGGTCAGTTTTTCAGTGTCATAGCTACAAATGTAAATAATGATACGCGCTTTATAAATTACTCCCAACATATATGAATCTCAATCCACATCTAATCAGATTGAAATTCCAACACAGAATGCACAAAAACATATCAAATAAATGCAAAATCTTTAACACGTTGCGCTGAAAATGTGGAATATTTGAGATACGCCTCTTTGTCTTCACAGCGACGAATTGATTCGAAACAATTATTTTTAGAACTACAAAAAATTTCGCTACATTATAAAAGTCTACTTCCTTTTGAAGTTAAGTACGAGAACATCCTGAATTTTGAATCAGTTATAAAGGTAAATTGCCAAATTGATTATAACAAAATTAATTATTTTCTGTCGATACCTATTAATTTTGAAAAGGACTTTGATTTATGTTATATTCTTTCCACTCCAACCAGGTATAAATCAGAATTTGTAACGATCATCCCAAATACTAAATATTTATTGAAATCGAAAGATAACTTAATAAAACCTCTAAACGACATATGTATGAAAGGTGAAATTTATCAATGTCCTAGCCGATTACAAGCCAATTACAGAGCCTTCTGCGAAGAAGAGATCATCCTGCACGAGAATCCCAGCCGATGTCACCTTACCAAATTGGAAATTTCGGACAACCACATAGAAATTATCCCGGAAATTAATAATTATTTGGCAGTCTTTCCAGAAGATGAAAACCTCAAAATTCAGTGTAGGCAACAAACTGAAAGCAAGACGCTAACAGGGATCTACCTGATCGAGAAAAACACCTGCAAGTTATTTTTCAGGGAACAAGAACTTTTATTTCAAGACAGCACCCATGGCACGCCACTGGTGATCAAGACACCGCATCTGAAGTTAGAAACTAGCAGTCAACCGAAATTCAAAATTGAACTAAATAAACTCAACCTCAAGGAATTGCCAACAAATCCAATAATGCCAATCGAAGATGAACCAATAGAATATTACGTGCCTAGTGTTTGGACCATTTTATTGTACCTACTTTTTATATCTTTAGGTACATATTTTTGGATAATCAAGAAAAGAACTCGCACCCAAGCAAGTAAACCAACTACAGACAGAATTGAACTTCAAGGGGAGAAAATCAATCTTCCAGGGGGAGCTTCTTTCTAAGGGTGGAGGAGTTACAGGTTCATTATTCCCCTATCACGCTATAATATGATACTCCTGACTCAGCATGACATCATGATGCGTTGTTTGGTACATGTAAAACATTAATTATAACAGTAGTCTTGAATTAGAATCAAAAACATACACTTGTAATATTTCGGAATAAAAATTGTTTTTTTAAAAAGGGATTTTTCCAAATCTATAATATAAGTTACCTACCTAATTAAAAAAATTAAAAAACTGATGTTTGACCTAATCTACTATAAATTTTCATATGTTATCTAGTTATCTAACAGCATTATAAAATGCAAGGAGCTCCAATCTTCAAATGAATCAGCTACCTACTAATAGTAAAATGAGTAGTTTACAACACGAAAAATTATCATATTATCATATAAAATCAAAATAAAACTGATAAGAATGATAAAAAAGATAATGCGTCACAGATCAAAAATAAACTGTAATTTAAAGTTGTTGTCGTTCGAGTACCATAGGAATATGAAGTTCTTTGTGCGAATTCGACGAATTCCTTGTTATCCAAATATAGAAGCCTATGTGTTCAAACAAGCTATAGGAATCATAGTTTCGTACTTAATTTTTGTAATAACAGCTTTCTTCTTGGCATACGTCTTTAGCGAAGACGGTGATACTGATGGTAAAGTACATACCAGCAAATATGGTTCAAAATTAATATTTATTTTCATTTTGCCTTTTTTAAGACTTGGCTTTGTCCAGTTTAGCTTGTGGTGGCTTGTTCATCATACCAATTTGCTTCGCATGGTTTTTAATGAGAGGAATAAGGAAGGTAAGAAAGTTAATAACAGAAGTTGAAGTCATTGTGGAGAATGGCTTGTTTATATGTCAAGTTATTATTCTGCCCAAAAGTTCTTGCTCTGTTATATTGTTTAATCGTGCTGCTAGAGATTGTGATGCTCGTGGCGACCCTCCGAATTGCGAATTGCTTTAACTGACGCCATTCTGATATAATCATTTGATTATTTCACACAGCTGGCCGCCATATTTGCTGGAGGGCAAACATTTGTTTGTTTACAGTTACGCACACAGATCGTTACCTAAACGCGGAATCGCACCATCACCCGGGGCAGAAGCAAGGCATCATCGACACTTTGGTTAGACGAGCTTAGCCGGTCAGCGAACCAGAGCATTTGAGGATGGAGCTGAACCATCTACGCCTGAGGTTAAGGAAGAACGGCTATACTAGGACCGACATGGAGAACGCTATCAGGAGAAACCAGTGATGAAAGAACCAGAGATATTCGAGCCATCTGCCTATCTTCCTTATATCAGGGGATGCACGGATAAGATAGGACACCTTCTGAAGAAGCATGGAGTACATACTACCTTCAGTGCACGAAATAAGATAGCAGCGGAATTTCCAAAATATCGTAGAGCGCGCAAGATACCAGGATTTTGAGGAAGTAGGCGCGGTTCTGGCCTAGACTATACAAGGAGTCAAGGAGGCGATGGAGATCCAAAAGGAGCCGGACAACTTCAACAGGGACCGAAAAATTTAGGGCCTTTCATAAAGAAACAATGTAAAAACCGTACCACTGCATTACAAACAACAAAATGTTTGCCCTCCTGTCAAAATTACGTACCTATTCGAGAACAGTCAATAGGAAGAGATTATTTTAGTAATACTAGCAAACAGTTGGACCTTGATCCGTAATTGACCTGGCCCACTTTAGAGCTTCAAAGATTTTCACCAAGGGACGCCACTCCACCAGACTTCGAAATTACATTGAAATTGTCCTAGACAAGGCAAATTCTTTCAGTTTCAACGTTCTTGTTCAAATTCTTTCAATTTCAATGTTCTTGTTCCAGAGAAAGGCAAAAACTTTGAGAATTTGGGAAATATACGCTTGCATCGAAACAATTTTTATTTCTGGAGTTATTGTAACATTTATTGTTTTCGCATTTAAGTTCCAATGGGGACCAGCACCATATTGTATGTTACCTGTAATAATCATATATCCAGGTTAGTACTTCTATAAATATTCTATTCGAAACACTTTTGCACGTTAAATTTTCTTTCCAGGAAGTATGTATTATCTTCTATCAATTGTGAATAGTTTAAGACTGACATACTTAGAAGACATGCCAGTTATCCAATTTTTGTAAATAAATTATAAAAATGTATTGTACATAAATATAATTTTACCCTTAGCTCGCCGCGTCTTGGCCAACTTATCCATATTTTCTTTTGTTAAGGTTCACATTTGGTAACTATACAAACATTACAACCGGCAGCATAGATTTATGTACTCGTAAGACGCGGCTGTTCAGCTACTTACTGATGAACCATCACGTTCCTTAATAAAAGAACGTCTCAGACTCACGTATTTTCTGGATAATCACCGAATATTAAGCCATGTTAATACGCCCTCACAATAATCGACTTTGCTCTGTTGGTTTCCTAGATATTTGAAAAAATGAGAAATTTGCATTTTGGTTTATTGTTAATATTTCGTTATTTATTAACATTTTAACGATTTGTAAACTGTCCATTCAAATATTTAATGCATATGTACTAGGGAGAAAGCAGTGTATTTTGTTGAACGGTAGAATGTCTGATACAGTGCCTTTAATAAGTGGTGTGCCACAGGGATCTATTTTAGGTCCACTTCTATATACAATTTACACTTGCGACTTCCACAGGTCGGTGAGAAATTGTAGTTACCACTTAATACGCGGATGATACACAACTTCTCTACCATTTTGAGCCGAGTGACGTATTATTGACAAACAACATTATTGAGAGTGACGTCGCCGGTCTTGTGAGGGTATCTGAAGCGCACGGTCTCATGCTCAACCCCGGCAAGTCCATGGTGCAGCTGTTTGGTAAAGAGAAGTTTCTTAATAGGACACGGGAGAGTGTGTCTGTTCGAGTGGGGGCGAGTGTCCTGAATTATAGTAATTGTGTAAGGAATCTGGGCATTCATATTGACAATGACTTAAGATTCAATGTGCATGTTTCCAAAATGTTACAGAGAGCTTATGTGAACCTCAAACTTATTTTTAATAACAGATATTATTTAACCCAGAAGGTTAAAATTCTGTGGTGCGATGCACTGGTTACTTCTCAATTTAATTTTGGTGATTGCATCTATGGACCATGTATAACAGCTGCCGATTCATATCGAATACAAAAAATGCAGAACTCTTGCCTCCGACTAATTTTTTGTATAAAAAAGTATCAAAGAATATCACATAAATTGTTGGAAATTAAGTGGTTAAATATGCGGAACAGGCGCATTCTTCACGCTGCTACTCTCTATCATAAAATCATTCTAAATAAAACTCCAATATACTTGTTTAAAAAATTATCTTACAGATCAGATATGCACAATCTTAATATTCGTAATAAAAACTTATTAAATGTACCCACCCATCGGCCACAGTTATTTAAAAGATCATTTTCTTATCAAATAGTTAACGTGTATAACAACTTGCCGGATATCATGAAATCAATGTCTATTGCTAGATTTTCGTCTCATCTGCGTAATATTCTTTTTGCGTCTCAACTGGGTTAATGTTGTTATTTTTTTTTTTGCTCTTGATTCTTAATTTCCCCGCACTGTTTCATATTTAATTCTTTATTTTTGCCTCGTTTATGTTTGTATTTAATTGTTTTTTCGGGTTAAGTGGAAGAACAGGATGTGTAGCAATCACTTGCCACACGTGACTGAACTTTGCCCAGTTGTAACTGATATATATATTTTTCTTGTATAATTGCTGTCTGCAAATATTAATTTTTGTAATTTATTGGTTACAATAAAAGTCATTTATTATTATTATTATTGTTGTTTTATTGTAAAGAAACATGGTGCAGATGATGTACTAAAAGCTAAAAAATAATTAGGTAGGTATCAGGTACCAGTCATCACACCACTCTCCTCATCAATCTAGAGCATTGATCAGACTAAAATAAAATCGTGGGGCGAATCGGATTTCTATTATCTACAGTCAACCGCTCATATCATTATAGGTATGCTTTGGATGCATCTTCTCAATAGACAACATCGCAGAACGATCATTTAAATATTTACTCAGGTTACGCTACGCCCCACGATTTTATTTTAGTCTGATCAATGCTCTAGATTGATGAGGAGAGTGGTGTGATGACTGGTATCTGGTACCTACCTAATTATTGTTTAGCTTTTAGTGCATTATCTGCATCATTATTATGTTCCTTTACAATAAAACCGTTTACCTTAATTTTTTTTTACTTATTTTATTTTCAAGTTTTTAGTTTTTTTGTTTGTTTTTGTTTTGTTATTATTTTTCTAAAGTGTACTACTTGTCAATCCCTTTCATTTGATACCCATATTGAGGGGATTGGAAAATAGTAATCCGCCATGTTGTGGAGGCGGCCATCTTGGATTTCCAAGTTTTCATGGTGTACTGTATTCTACTAGTTAACCCCTTTCATTTGATACCCATATTGAGGGGGTTTAAAAAAATATCTAATCCGTCATTTTGTGGCGGCCGCCATCTTGGATTTACAATGATACTGAATATACATAATTGTATTGTCATCACAACTAAAGATGTGTACCAAATTTCAGATCAGTCGGTCAACAGGAAAGGGGTAAAATTTCAATTACTAGATTTGACCTACACAAGACACAAACAAGGCAAGCTATATAAAACCGTTAAAAAAATAGTTTAATTCGAAATATTATTTGCCACCTCAGGAAATTATAATTATTTCAAAATTCAAAAACAAAAAACATCAATAGAATAATAAAAACTAGTTACAAAACAAACGAAAACAATGTTCAAAATGTGCGCCTTCATTCTCGATGCAAATTTGCGTTCGTCGTATACAATTGCACTAGTTTTCCGCGTCTTTGTAGGGCTTATTTTTAGGCCTTCAATAACTTCATTGAATTGGAATCGTAAATCGTGCAAGTTATTGTACCTTAATTCAAAATTTTACAACAGACTGTTTTGCAATTAAAGAAAGTATGCATTGGGAAGACACCAACTTTGAAACTCAAAAAAAATATAACTTATTTCTAATTTCATCGTTAAGATTAGTTCACACTTTCCTATTGTTTAGAAAGTTAATATTTCCTAAAATTACATTTTTATAAATATTTTTTCCAAGGCCAACTAAATTGTTGTCCAAAATAATAGTATAGTATATTTTTAAATTGCTTTTATTAATTTTAATACAAGGTTGCCAAAATTTTTGCTCCTACATCCTACAGAAGTCAACTTGATCGAATCGTTAACGTCAAATTTAACTGCAAGACGCTTAGTAATAATTTTGTTGAACTAGAAAGCAGTCAGTCCATACACCCTGTATCTTCTCCTAAATGTTAGTCAGTCATTTATTAAACATGAATTTTCCTATTAGCATGATATTATTTTCCAACTTAGTCATATTGCTTATTCTTCTACACATTAGTATAAATTTATTTGGTACCTACGTGACGTTTACAAGATTAGCGTTTGTTGGTTTGCCTATAGTTAACGGATTACTTTGCAGTTTCTATTATTTCAAGTTGCCGCCAGCGCTTCCGTTTTTGTGCGTTGAAGATTCTCTGTCCAACAGATTTCAAATAAACAGGGTTAAGAATAATTTGTTGTCGGTGATGTAATTTTATAATCTATACATTAAATTTCGTGTTTATACATTTTATCATTTTTATCAATCATTCATCATCATAAAGTTTCCACTCCGAAGACGCATACCTCTATCCTTTCCTATCCTGAGATGATCTACGCATTTCCCCTAAAGTTGAGCAACCTACGTCCAACTATTTGAGAGCTGTAGTTTTATTTGGGCCTACCCCACCTCTTTTTATTCCTATCTCCGACTCTATTGTAGGACGCGAACTAATCCTTCATGTCTCGGAAGGTGTCCTACGTAGGTAGCACCAAAAATTTCTGCAATCACATGAAACCAATGCACTTTTTGCAAAAATACTTTTATTATTGTTTTTCAAAATATTCACCCCCAAACTCAATACATTTACCCATTCGATAAAACCAATTGTCAAAACAGAAATTCCACTCTTCTTGGGTCACTTCAGAAACGAGGTTTTTAAAGTGTTCCACTGCATTTTCTGCGGTTGAAAATCGTAATCCCCGCATTTTATCCTTTAACCGTGGAAATAAAAAGAAGTCACAAGGTGCCAGGTCGGGACTGTATGGTGGATGCTCCAACAATTTAACTCCAGACTCCTCCAAAAATTGCATTGTTTGCCTTGCCTTGTGACTTGAAGCGTTGTCCTGATGCAAACGTATTTCTCCTTTAGGACGACGTAAACGAGCCATTTGAAAAACTTCTGGCAGGCATACTGTTGTATACCATTCTGCAGTAACTGTGCGTTTGTTCTCTAGCGCTATAGTTGCAACTGGACCAGATTTTGAGAAAAAACAGGCTATCATCTTTTTCCTCACACTTCGAGACTGCTTAACTTTGACAGGATTAGGGTCAGTAGGAAACACCCATTGTGCCGACTGCCGCTTTGATTCAGGTTCAAATGCATATATCCAACTTTCATCACCAGTGATGATATTATAAACTGCTTTAGACCTGCCTTCGTTGCATTTTTTTAAAGTTGCTCTGCTCCATTCGACCCGTTGCACCTTTTGCGCTTCTGTTAAATTGTGAGGTATCCAACGACAGCAAATTTTCTTTACACATAAATGATCGTGTAAGATCTTGTTTACTGCAGTCATGCCAATGCCCAAGATGCTTCTAATAATCCTGTAGGTGATTCGATTATCATCTTCAACCATCCTTCTAACAGCAGCCACATTTTCTTCAGTCACTGCAGAAATTGGCCTTCCTTCGCGCAAATCATCACTGAGTGACACTCGATCAAATTTAAATTCATTGTACCAGCTATAAATCGTCCTCTGAGATGGTGCTTCATTATCAAATGCAGCACGAAGCCGATCGACATTCTGCTTTGGAGATAAACCGCTTTTGAAGTCATAATAAATCATAGCTCTAAAATTTTCTCTGGTTAAATGCATTTTCACTGTGCACGAGTTACTTTACGGACAGATAAAAAAATAACTATTGCAGTTATTTGAGCCAAATTTATACTGTCAAACTACAAAACAACAAGCTTTTGTTTCATGGCAGAATCGATTAATTAGATGCATTTGATCTGCCAGTTTGCAGAAATTATCAGTGCTACCTACGTACTATCCTATCTCCTATACTTTATAGCATCCATAACTTTCCCTTTTCCTCGACTCTTTCTAAAATCTCACTTCCTTCCGTATATCTAATTCTCTTCGTCCCTGCTCAAATACTATAACAAACTACCGTTTGCTCTTTGTAGAGATTGTGTATTATTCTTCTGTCCCCATATTTTTTTCAACCCTAACTTTCTGAGCTCTTCAAACATCTTCCTCCATTTTACGTTATCGAAGGCGGTCTTTCCCATTTCCATTGTTCTTTCTTTAAATTATTACTCGCGTTCCTCTACTTCACCTAAATACTAATTGATCTTCTCCTAATATCTTCTCACTTTTGATATATGCAGATGTTGATGGAGAATGTTCAAAACGGTTGTAGTAGATACTCCAACCATTTCTGCTTTTTTTTCAGACCCCCGCTTTCCAATACTAATATTTTTAGTTTATCCAGGATTTCCACCAATGTTTCTAACAGAATGCCCAGAGAGGGGATCATCCTCAGTGGAATCTATGCCTTGCTTAAAAAGATTGTGCCATTTATAAACTACAAGTGGAATCCGTGGACTACGCCACACGTCTTCTCAGAATGCTCCATATTCAAAAAGTCATTAATATTCATTTTTTTGCAGCCTTACTGGATTGCAAGAGTGCCTTTGAAGTTTTTTGAAGTTTTTACTGATGACTGATGGAAAATGTCTCCACCAATTTGTTTGTTGCTAAGTTACACCAAACAAAAAACTCTAAATTTTCTGCCTCATACTCCGACGAAGTAATGAACTTTAAACTGCAAAAAGACACTATTTAAAGCTTTTTAAACCCCGAGAACCCCGAAAAGGCACATCTACAGCATTAGAGCTTTCCGTAGAGCCCACAATTGTTGAAATCGATGGAGTCCTCGATGTAAAATCACTTTCGCTATTAATATATAAGGATGACTTTTCCAGACATCTCTTCCAAAAGGATTTCAGGTGATTTTTGTTGCTTTGTAAGGAACTTATGACGGCGCGGAATTCAGTTTTCTTGTGCCATATTTTAACATTGAAAATGTTTATGTTTTGGCAAGCACGGAGTTCGTTTTCGTGTTACATTTGCAGCCTATCTTCGTGAGAATTCGGCAGTGACGAATAAGGCCGAGCGTCTGGCACACAACTATGAATGACACATGTGGGATGCGGGAACGAGAGATGGTTTATATGCGTACACACGCAGCTTGCCGATTAGGACAACATAACAAAAGAATATTTATTTAACATTGAAAATGTTTTTATTTTCGTAGTATGGAGTTCGATTTCGTGTTTCATTCGCAGCAGCATGGGTGGTTTTTGGGGGTGCCTTTAGGTGTGGTCTTGGGGGGTGGTTTTAGGGTTTGTTTTAGGGGTGGTTCATGGGGGTGGTTTTTGGGTTAGGTTCATGGGGCTGGTTTTGATGGGTGGTTTTGAGGGGTGGTTGTGGGGTTGGTTTTTAGGAATGGTTTTAAGGGGTGGTTTTAGGTGTGGTTCTTGGGGGGTGGTTTTGGGGGATGCTTTTTGGGAGTGGTTTTTGGGGTGGCGTTAGGGGCTTTTTGGGGGTAGTTTTAGGGGTGACTTTTAGGGGTGGTCTTCAGGGGTGGTTTGTCTGCTGGGGGTTACGTGTATTTCCGATTCACCTGATAATGGGCGCGTGCAGCGCGCTCATTTTTCCCACGTATTACACATCGACGCTTTTATTTCTACATTACACTTACCTCTAATACATATCGATAATACTGTTGCACTTTACGTTATAAATCAATACTAATTTCCATTTTTATCATATTCCAAATCCCACAAGATTACCACTAGGTACTTCATCATTTTCAATGCCACCCGATTGCATCTTTGCAAAGGCCTGTAAATTTTTTATATTTGTTTTGGCACCAATTTCGATTTGACTTGCTCGCACAAAAACGTTAGAAGACTGTTGGCGGAAGAAAATTTTATTTGAAAATTCTGCAGTCATATTAATATGCACTATCTTTGTAATAATCATAATATTAAAAGCGAACTGGCACAACACTTGAAATACGGGTGGGGATATCGGTCGGTCGGTCTCTTTTCAACTGACGGAGATCGTATGGGTGAGGTCATGCACTCGATCAGGTGTTTCTGCATCGGCATCATTTGGATGGACGCTTGGATCTGCTGAGCGCTGTTCGCAGTCGTAGTTCAACGTCGCACCCGTAAGTAGAATGATTTTTTGTCGTATTAAATTAAACGCAATTAATTACGGACAAAAGGACAAACAGGGCAGCGTACACGCGTGAATATTTCCTCAGAAATAAAAACAAAATAAACGAGAAACGACATGAAAACCGCAGGAAAAACTAAGCAACTATCTGTAGAGGTTCAGGAGGTTAGTACTGCATACGCATTTTTCTGTACCTACAGTTAATAATATCAACAGATCATATTCTGTGGTGCACCTGGGATGCACGTTTTAAATATAATTATGTAGGTACTACACCGATTCACTACTACGTAAAAGTCGTGGAGCGAAGCCCACTGGTTCATCTGGTTTTGCAATAAATACCAGAGTTTCCTTTTCCACATCTTTTTCAATATTATAAACCTTAAATTTTCTAAAAATAATGAGGCTTTAAAATATTCATGTCTCACTAAACGAAAACAATAGTCAGATAGATAATCTCATTGATTCTTAGCTAAGTTTAATAGTGACTAATACTGAAAACATTTTCCCACACAACTTGAAGTGGCATTGGAAAGATGTTAAACCTGGAGACAATTTTATATTCCTAGAAGGGATAGATTAGATAAAAAGATGAACAATGTGTAAATGCGTCTAATTGAAACATGAATTCTGATTCACAGTAGGATATTTTCGCTATTAAGTACGAAAGAAATGTTGTTCATTAACCTGAAAAAGGGTTGCTGCAGTTCCCTCGGGCGTTATACCTTCAGACAAGCCATCCATAACACTGTATCTTATGTAGCTGCTGCTATGTATGACCAAGGAGAAGAACTAGATGGTAAGGCACCAACAGATTGTTTTCAAGGTAAGAAATTAATTTAAACGCACCATCTCCAATTTGCGGAAAATATTACGGAAGCTATAGGATGGTAGGATGACTTCTGAGACGTCATTTCTATAGAGTCGAAGATAATATAAGGTACCTGAACCAAATAAGGCCACGCTAATTTTTGAGAGCCAATCACTCAGATACTGTTGGCAAAAAAACGTGCAATTTCAGCTGCAGCTACATAGGTTTATGTAGTTTATGCTGTCCCGTGTGAGACACTTTCCAACGGCAGCATTCTTCTTTTAGATTATTTTTTAAAAAACACTGCACGTGGCCTTATTAAGAACTCCTATGTTTTAATAAGGCCACGTGGGGGTTTCTAATAAGGCCATAATATTAATACAGACGCAAAGTCATGAAAATCAACGGAACATATATTTCTGCAAATATAAACAAACGTGACAAATAATAACAACATAATTAAAAATAAATATAAAAGTATAAATAAAAAGGAATTTCAAAAATAAGTGAAATAAATTCTTAGAAAATTTTAAAGCGTTTGGTAACTATACATTTCACAATCTGGATATACGAACGATATGCGATCACCCTTCCTCAGACCTGCGCACTCTTCATGGGCGTATCTTACGCTACAGACAAGGGAGCACACAACACACAGTCTCATGTCGCGCACAACATCTTCGTTGCACAGAAAACAATAAGTACCAACTTTTCCCTTTAGTTTTTCGACCTTAAACCGGTCTTTATGGTCTTACTATACTACAGGTCTAACTGGCCTTATTAGAACCCAATAACATTGGCTTTATTAGGCTCACTTAACTTTAAACAACAAAAGTTCGTTAAATACCTTTTTGCAACATGACATTTGAAAACAAACTAGTGAACATGTTTTAGACCCTTACCTGAGTATGTACGACCAAAAATTTTCTTCTGGCACTCTAAAATTTTCACATAAAAGCTTAAACCACCCACGCGGAAATTTACAAAGACGCTTCCATAAGTTTAGCTGCAGTGGAGCCATCTGGAAGTGTTCCGATTAGCCTGACGTTGCGGCAGAACGAAGTACTGTATAAACCCATCCGATGGTAGGAAACTGTAGGAGTTGCGCGGTTTCTTAAAAAGACAGCATGGCCTTATATGGACTACGGCCTTATTTGGTTCAGGTACCTTAGTAATAAGAAATAGAGGTGGTCCCTTAAGTATTCTAAAAGTTTTTAAGAGGTGGTTCTTTACACTATTTTGAGTCTAATTTTTCATATGAGCATATGAATGTTTAAAACGGCTTAATGGTTTTTTATAAATGTTATTAAATAGCACAAAAAGTTTTCTATACATTTTCAAAAAAAAAATAGTTACCGAAATTTTAATTGGGAAGTACGGAAATTTACAGCTTTCGATCTCAATGATGAAAACCTACCTGTTTACACTCGTATCGGCCGGGTGATTTGTTTTTTATATAAAAATCGATGTGTGATGTGGGCATGTATGTTCCCTATGGACTCCAAAACGGCTGGACCGAAAATGGCTTGCATGTCCCTACCCTAGTTTTTAATTCTCTGTCAAACGGGGGTGGAAAATACTGCTTTCCGATTGGTCATTTTTGACCCATTCCAAAGCAGTATTTTCTGCCCTCTTTAGATAAAGGATTAAAAACTAGGGTAGGGACATGTAAGCCATAACTCCGAAATTATGGGAGATAAACCCAATGTTTGGTTAACAAGGTGTCGCTTAAATTCAACAAGGAATTCAAAAATGTAATCAGATGCAGAACGTGTGGACACCCTGTATATACTTGTCTTTACAGGTTTCGAACTTAACCTAACCATAACCCTGTCACTTTTCTGTAATAAATTTTCTACGCTCTGCCCTATTTTCTTCTTGATAACAATTCCTACTCCCGAATTTCCACCTATCGACTAAAATCTCCGCTCCAAAAGTCTCCAGCTTCTGGCCATCGCACCTCGCTGATACCTACTATGTGAATTGTAATTTAGGATGGTAGTTATTAAACTTATTAAGAATTTCGTTTTATTTGTCAGGAGGAACAGCGGTTAGACAATCATCTGGAAGATAATTTAGTATTTAGGAATAACTCTTGTTTCCAAATCTTCTAAAACTAACTGAGCAATGGTAGTAGAAATTGAGAAGCCCACGGCACAGCCATTTGTTTGTGAACTGAATCTTTAAATTTGAAATACCTATGTAGTTGTTAGAGAAGTTCGATTGCAGTGATGAAGTTATTTAATGTAAGAGATGTGTAAGGTTCAATTCTATTCTAATTTTTTTTTTTCAGTAGAAACTGCAAGATCTATATGGATATATACATATGTGTACAGGGATATTACATCGATGGAAATTAAATTAAACGACAATCATACTTTTGAATGTAATGATAGCAAAATTGTTGACTGTTTTTAAAAATCACTTAGATAAAAAACAACAAAACTAAAATGTTAGAAAATAGATTTTTGAACTCACCGCTCTCAAAATGACATTTCGCGAACCCGACAGACAAACTCAAATATAGTGCACGAAATCTAGCAAAAAGCACTGGCCCTTTCAGGCTTTCTAGAAATAATTTGACTTGATAGTAATAAAGTTTGGTTAACAACACGCCATTTCTCCAATTTGGATGTTGAAAATAGTGAAAGAATAAAGATAAATCGCTATTAATTCGATTGACACTTTGACAACTCAATTCAATAAATTAAACCAAATGTCATTTTCTACAATATTGTCAAATGGAAATCTGTCAATGTAACCACTTGATTTTTTGACATTTTAAATTGGAAACGTATTAGATAATAATTATAAAATTATAATGTTCGTTTCAAAAAATATTGTACGAACCTCGATGCGCGAAGACGTCTTCGGCGCATTCGCGCAAACATTGCGCTCATGCGCGAAAAATGTTTCGTAAATAACTAACATAATCTTGTTCTTTTAACGAAAAATCACATCGTCTATGGGTGGGCGGGGCTGACGAAAACATAACAACGTCCAGCATAAACGATTCGCATCGCAAACTGGAACACCACTTTTGGAATTTATAGTACATTAATGTACATACATTAATTTAAATGGGACAAAATTGTCTGATTTTCGTAAATTTATTAATTAAATACTGGATTAAATATGACAATTGTTTCGCCTTCACAGTGGCTTCTTCAGATGTTAGTAGGCGAAACAATTGTCATATTTAATTAATAAATTTATGAAAACCTAGAAAATTTTGTCTCATTTAAATTAGTGATCATGGATTTTCGTCAAGTAAAGGCAGAGACCATCAAATATAATGTACATACATATTTTTCGCATATTAAGTAAGAAACTAGGCAACACAACATAAAATTTCTATAAAAACAAAGAAGTAAACCTTGAGTAACGTTTACCTTACGTTTTCATAACCTTAAAATTTACGCGGAGAAAAAATCGTCAATAGAAAAAATCGTCAATTTTTGCTTGTTTCAGTCTACACAACAACCATTCAGATTATTGAAGTTTTTTAAGATTTGTTCGGATTATAGAGGTAACGTTTTTTCGACCGGCGGTTCGGATTGGCGCATGGTCGGATTAGCGAGGTTACACTGTATTAAAAAACCAAAAGAAAATCAAAATTACATTTCATTACCATATATTAAAAGTACCTAGGTCACAGAGTATTAATAGCTTATTAGCAAAATACAACTGACAAATTTCACACAAAAATTATTATAACAACTTAAATTTTTTTATTCTAATTTGAAAACACAAATTCCTGACTATTTTTAGAAATGATTTACATAAAAAAGAACAAAACTCTGTAAATGATAGAATTGGGTACTTGCATGAATTTGGGATTTTGCGAAATTATAATCTTCGGGAGGGCAGAAATACATTCCCAAAGCAATTTTTCTCTGAGCCCTGTAGAATTTAAATTATTGGGGAAAAAACATTTCCCACTAAATATGCTTATGGCGCCATGTGTGAATTATTGAAACTATGGAGGGTTGGTTAATTATTTTTATGTACACTCCATATAAACAATAAAAACTCATGTATTTCAGTAGAATAAACAAGTACAAAATAACGTGTTACAGAATGAAGATTTCTTACATACGAACATGCCCACTGTCAACATCAGAGAGAGAGAATACCTGTTCTCCAGCGGCAACCGCGTGTGTTCAGTAGTCAGGGTCGACAACCCAGTCTCTGTACCACGCTGTTAACTAGAGGCAGAGCAGTGTGAAAGCGCTACCAGTAGGTCGATTACTTACGAGCATTGAGGACGCCACAAAACTATACGGTGACGTCAGTATGACGCACCTATGCATTCCTAAATCGAAATGGCCGCTTCCGGTTAAGTTGACAGCTGTCTCGTAAGTCTTGAAATTGTTTGGTGTGTACGTTAATGGGGTTTGCTGGGAGAATGGAACTATGGTGGAGCTCAGTAGCAATTTGTTGTTAAAAATCCATTATATTTTGTAATTCCCAACTGTGAATAGCGTACAACAAGACCACTTCTAACCTCTAAACTCTGCTACCTATCGTGAACGCGGCTATTTTAAGATTGATTATGGGATTCTGCTTGCAAGAAACTTCTGCGGATATTTTACAGATGGATTTGTGATATTCGTACTAGTTGTGAAATAACAACAACGTGGACACAAATGAGTGAAACGAAAATTCTATGTTTGGCTAACCTATAACTCACTGCATGACGGGGCTCAGGGCAGCCACGGTAAAAAATTGAAATGTACTAATGATCCTGAAATACTCTAATAATTAGTTCATTCTTCTTCTTAACTTATTTCCAGTGTTTATCTGTGCATTAATAAAATATTGATACTGCTCAGTAAAGTAATAACATCCAATTGAAGCGCTGATAATAAGTGATACTGTTAAGGTAAGTGTCCATTTGAGAGAAATACTCTCGAGAGCAGCTCTCAAGAGGTTGAGAGTATAAAAATCGCAAGTAGACACATATCTGAGAGCAACTATCAGAGAGCACCTGCCAGCTATCGAGAGCGAGCGCGTTGAGACTTGCTCTCAAGTGGACACGCTATTAAATGTTTGTTTGGATAGTAACTCGCAGAATACGGACGCGTTTCGAATTTTTGAGAGTATTGCTGAGAATAGTATATGTAGATATGGCCCCAAACGAGTGGTCAAAAGATGAAACCATAGAATTAATTGACATATATATGAAGGAAAACTCTGTTTTATGAAATTCCAAATGTAAGCAGTACCGAAATCGGGAAAATAAGGACATACTATTTAAAGAGATAGCGGCAATTTTTTTACGATTTTTGGACCTACAAATTCCATTATATGCTGAACCTGTACTGCATTTATACGAACAAAGTTGCGAAATTGCTGTGCATCCTCAATTTCAAGTTCTCTTGTCAACGTAAAACATACACCTAGTTTCGATCTATGCTGAATCCACGGTTTCACCCAGCAGCTTCTTTTTCGTTTCTTTTTTCTTTTTAAAACGTTGGAAATAATGATTGCAGCCGCAATTTTTTTCACATCCATATTTTCGCACTGCTTCTGAGACTAGGCCTGCGACTTTTTTTGATATATCGATATTGATATCGATATATCGATATATCGAATAACGATACCGGAATGTTGATATATCGAAATATCGATATTTCGATATATCGATATTTTTATGTCGATATATCGATATTTCGATATATCGATATTTTGATATATCGATATTTAGATATATCGATATTTCGATATTTCGATATATCGATATTTAGATATATCGATATTTCGATATATCGATATGTCGATATTTCGATATATCGATATATCGATATATCGATTTAGCGCGGTGTCGACGTTTTACAATGATTTTAATAACTTCTGGTACCGGAAACCGTTGAGCCTACGTCGAGTTTTTCCAAGTAAAGTTTGCAACAGTAAAACCTAAAACATAGTTGCAATGTGAAAGTGACTGAAATTACATTAATTTTATGCCGCATGTAGGATACAATTTCAATCCTTTAACTGTGCCCTAACTTGAAGCATACTTGAAGAATAGCTGAATAATTCTTTAGATTAGAAGCGTTGTTTTGAAACTAAATTCAAGAGGTATAACCTCCAGTATCAGTATCAGTTCATTGTGTCTCTATGTACTATTAACAGCAAAAGTGGTCTTCCACTTTACGGTTCAATTCCGCTTAAAATGCCATAACCAATTACGTTCTGAGGTAAAAAAAACCTTAGTAACTGTCCGCTAATTAAAGTTTTGAAGGCGGATCTAAACAATTTGATATGAATGACAACAAATTTGTTAGCCTTGCACTAGTAAACAAAGGGCATTCATCAAAGTATCGAGATCGGATAACGAAAAATCACATCGTCTATGGGAAGCGGGAGGCATATTCGTTAACTACACCCATTATGAACCGCTCGGAAAGCCGAAGATGGCTTTGTTAACAGCGGACGATATAGACGAACTTTGGAACTATTCCGTCTGCACTTAACATGATTACGTTTTGATTCTAATTCCGCAATCCAAGCCTGAAATTATAACAGTATTAAATTTTAAAAAAATCAGAGGCGTTCAAAATGGGGTTCAGTAACGTTATTAAGTGTAATTTATTTGTTTTTGTTAGGCGTACAAAATAGGAACTATTACACAGAGTGGTCAAAAAAAATGTAAAAGGGGCATCAGTAATTTAAAAAATTAAAATACCAGTTTCATTCATTTTTCCAATAATAGTATTTTCATTTAGAAAGTGCGTACAAGTCATTAATTTCTTTTTGCTAAATTCATATGCATGCAAAAGAGAGTTCATTATACAGAGTGGTTCAAAAAGTATCATAAATATCTTTTCAAATGCAAAACGTCGGCCTCGCAGCTAAAAAATGTTAACGCAATTTTTTAGAGTTAATTTCTTTTTTTTTATTTCTACAAAATGAGGTCTTAAACGTGCCATTTAAAGTTGTTTACCGAAATGTTTAGCATGTCGATGAGACACACTGTATAAGTATCGCCTTGTGTAAGCTTTAATTTTGACGAAAGAAAAAAGAAATTGATTACCTTTATGCACTTTCTAAAAGCAAATTATGTATTGGAAAAATGAATGAAATTGGTATTTTAATTTTTTAAATTACTAAACCCCCTTTTGCACGTCTCTGAATTGTTCAAAATCACACTAATTACAGTTATTGCACCTTCTAATAAGAACTGTTTAAAAAATTATTTAAAATTTCCCGATATATATCAAATTTTTTGGACCCCCTCTATAATGATTTCTATTTTGTATGCCTATAATTTTAACAAAAGCAAATAAATTTCATGTTGCACCTTCTAAATGAAAGTATTTACTAGCGTTACTGAAAAAATTAATTAATTAATTTTTTTACTGAACTCCCTTGCGCACGCCTCTGAACTTTTTAAAATCATACTAATTACAGTTATAGCACCTTTTAAATTGTAACGCTTAATGAAATTGTTAGAAATTTCAAACAAAAACGAATTTTCGTTTTTTAAATTGCATAAACCCCTGTTTGCACGCCGCTGGTGTTGACCATTTTATCAAAAGTTATTCCTTGATGCAGTTTAGATGATTAATATTTAATTAAAAAAGAAAAACGGAATTTCATATAATGGCAATATTTCTATAGCAACGCAATATATCAAAAAAACTCAAAAACGTCCCGACGTGTAGGCCTAAGAATTCGCTCAACAAAAAACAGAACTTTCTAAAGTCCCTCACTTTTCCGAAATTCTTGGTCAAAATACTAAATTTTTTCACGGCCCTAAAGAGAAGGCATTGCATTACATCACTGTCGCGATACAAATCTGTACATTATACCCAAAACTATTTTTGTTTAAAATAATACTTTCGAATTTTTAGCATAAAGAGCCTAAAGCCGGCTCCAAACGATATAGTCATTCGTCAAATGTTTGTCAAGTAAAAATGCGTCAAATATTTGTAGACTGTTTGTCGAAAATTTATAGCGTCAAGTCGTTCATACACACGATGTGTTAACGTGGCAATGTGAACACATGACAAATATGCCTCGAAGTATTCGTTACGTTATCCACACTATATGCTCACTTGGCAATTTTTGGCTTGTCTACCCGCTTGTTTAAGTTCGCCAAATTTGCAGCGAATATGAGAAGATAATCAATTTCATCAAGGCATCAATCTGGTAAAATGTAAAAATGAAAGTGAACGAAACAGTTGCTGCAGTAAGTGCCGCGTAATCGTTTTTGCGGGTGCAAATCTAATCAAACAGAAAAGTAGAGATGAGCTAAACGATGATTGCATAATCACTCTGTGACTTGTGATTGCTACTCCAAAATCACAGTGAGTGAAAAAGGTGATTGCGATCGCAGTTTGAGGACTTGAGCGCTAACCCGCTAACGGTCGTGGTAATCTGGTCACCGCACACCGCTTGTTGCTGCACATGCTGCTATTGCTATTATGCTGGCGTGGCGGCTGGTGCGATCGCGGCAAGGCGAGCGCAGACGAGACGAAACGAATCGCAGTTGCGAGTTGCGATCGCAATATGCAATTACAAATCACAATCACCTCGCCGACTCAGCGTCAGCGACTGTTCAGTAGTTCAGTTCAACGGTGGCCGTTCTCCGTTGTCTGAGTCTGCCAGCGCGGAGGTCGGAGATGGCGCGATCGCGGCAGACGAACGAAACGAATCGCAGTCGCAATCACCGTTGTCTGAATGAACGAATCACTGACAGTGATTGTGATTCCCCACTCACAGTGACTAAATCACCGACTGTGAAATATCGCTCAACTCTACAGAAAAGGAAATCTCGAAAAAGGAGATGGTGGATGCTATCTTTAAATAAAAGTAGAAAACTTGTTAGACCATTCCATAATTTTCGAAAACACTAGATCGCATAGGTAGGCAGTTCAAAAATCAAAACTTATAAATTAAAATGCGGCCTACGAAAAGGCAAACTGTGAATGCATGCACGTGCTCGGGTTCGAAGCGCGGAGATTCGTCTGCTTTGATGTTTGCTTATTTACCGCCCTCGAAGAGAACCTTTAACACATCAAGTAAAATACATTCGTCCATGGTCCAAACGATGTGTCGTGTGTATTGCTTTGGCGAATATTTGACGAGTGCACACATCCTCTCGAATGCACATGCATGCATCATCCACACGATGCGGCATTTGCTTGCGATTGTCAAACATTTGGCGTTTGGACAAATCTACGCACATGACCACATTGGCATACGTCGTATCGTCCACACGATGCTGCATTTGCTTACACATGGCGAATATCTGTCGAGTGACCACATCGTTTGGAGCCGGCCTAACACAAGGTCGAAAATATATGTACATACCATGTAAATCCTCTACAGCCAGTCTTAACTGAAACTTACTTATATTTAGGTTATGTTATGTACACCATGCTTTTTCGCGGAAATAAAATAAATCTGCTTTTCTGTAAACTAACTTTCGCTTACCTCTACTGCTTCTTTGTCTGTGAACACTGTCCTAATCGTAGTACTGTTAATTTTTGTAATATTGAAAATCTGTCGGTAATGAATCCATCCTTTCGCATATTTGAGTAACCACGTGTTTGTTATCACTGTCGTAGCCGTCGTAAATACCAATCTGCTATACCGAATAAGTTAAGTGCAGACGGTACCTATAGTTCCAAGTTCATCTATATCGTCCGCTGTTAACAAGGCCATCTTCGGCTTTCCGAGCGGTTCATAATGGGTGCAGTTAACGAATATGCGAGCGGGACTGACGAAAACATAACAACGTCCGGCACAAACGATTCACATCGCAAACTGGAACTAACACCACTTTTGCTGATAATAGTACATACGAATAGCGAACAAGGTTTGCTTAGAATAAATAGATCAGATCAAACATTATTTTGCTGTAAATGTACAGGACAGCCACCTGGTATGGTACTCGAACTTGCCCGAACATTGTTGGAACTATCCAGTATCATTAGAATCTCATAAATAATTAATGAAGTCGGTATATAAGTATGTTTCGTTCTTAATATATAGAGCTGTACCGCACTCACGAGTCCTAAAAAGGACGAAACCAGTTGTCTTTGGTTACCCTGGTCATTCAGAACGAAACAATGTTTGGTCTTATTTTTGGTTATATGACTACAATAAAAAATCGTACTTAGCCATTTTTCAAACTAAGGGGCCTCCTTTCAAGTATAGCTGGCGGGGTGGGGAGGCCCCAAATTCTAATCACGCCACTGAATTCAATATTGTTTGTGACCTGGAGTTTTCGCTTTGACTTATTATCCTTCAACATGCAGCCAAGCCTTCAGGTGACAATAAATTACTCCCACCCTAAAATTTGTCTTATTTGGGAGAAGAATTAATGGACTACTTACATCAAAATGGAAAGTGTGACAATTACAGGCAGGAGTAAGACGTTTCATAATGAGCACGGAATATTTCTTTCTGATTGATAGAGACAGTGGCGGACATATTGGGTCTCCCTACTGGGTAGGGGTAAATACATATTCTAAAACAGAAATGAATAGCTGAATAGCTTCTTCCATAATGCATGCGGTCGTGTGGGAACCTAGCAACTCTGCCTAATTTTTGATATTATTCGTCTTGCGTTTAGTAACAAGCACCAACTTTTACGTTGGACAGTTTTCTAAGAAATCAATATAAGAGTTTTCCTCCTGTTGCACACTTTATTGGACCCGCACTGTATAAGTGTCCATCAAAATATCGATATTTCGATATGCCGATATGTCGATATAACGATATATCGATATTTCGATATATCGATATGTCGATATATCGATATATCGATATTTCGATATATCGATATATCGAAATATATCGATATTTCGATATATATCGATATCTTTTTGATATCGATATTCGATATCAAATTTTCAATATCGCGCAGGCCTATCTGAGACTCTCGAGAGCACGGACACGACACTCTGCATGTCAACAGTGGACACGGTTCTGAGAGAACTTTCTGATAGTAGCTCTCCGATAGTCTTTAATAGTAAGCTCTCCGATAGTCAAATACTATCAAATGGACAAGCATTTGAGAGCAACTATCGAGAGGAACTCTCGCGAGTTCCTCTCAGATGGACACTTACCTTTAGGCGAGTAGGGACAACAGACGCGAAATGTTGGCAATAAGCAAAAGTAGCACGTCAGACTGTGACGACAGCTAGATTATGTGACGTCAATACGACTGCTCAGGCGTGCTCCGCGATTTGAAACTAAAAATGAAATTATATTCTTATTACTACACAAAAGAGTCTCATTTTATACGGTCACGATCAACTTAACACATATTTGCAAAATATGATCAAAAAAGTGCCAGTTTAAATTTGTGCAAGTACCCAATTGGCATAAAAAATTTGAGTCAAATTTACTAAGTATAATATAATAAAATAAATCCTGCTCTCTGCTACTTACTCACAAACGCCCCAAATGGGACTGAAACGTCAATTAAACTGTATTTAAAATTTACCTTATTCCAGAATGTCACCAAATTAAAATAATATAAAATTATACCTACGGGCACAAATTGGGTCAACAATTTTGGGACTAAGTTTCGAATTTTGAAAAGAAACGAAAATTTTTGTGCATTGTTAATTTTATTTTCTTCCTGATAATAAAAATGCATTTAATTCAAGTTCAAGTTTAAACAAATATATTACAGAAAGAAATTAACTCATTTGTCCAACGTTTGATGACTTGGAACAGAAATAGCGCAGGCCCCTGCTCTCCCGGTAGTTAATGGTGCTAACAAATTCCACTTGTTATTGATCGGATCGTATTGTTCAACAGTACTCAATAATTCAGAGTTTTCATCCCATCCCCCGGCAACTATTATCTGATCTTCAAACAAACAAGCGGCAATATTGCTCCGCCGGCAAGACATATTCGCAACAAATGTCCAGGCATCAGTATCTAATTCAATAAAAGCTCTATCAATTTTGGAAATCTACATAAAACAATTGATTTAGCTCACCGGGATCGTATCTCTCCACACAATCAAATTTTAAATTACTGTTTCTTCCTCCTATTGCATATACAAATCCATTAGCAGCAACGACACCCAAGCCAGAGCGACTTTTAACCATGGAAGCGCATGTTGTCCATTTGTTAGCTTGTGGTTCATAACATTCAATGGTGTTCAATTCAGGAGAAAAACGTGTATCTGTACTCCCACCGACAGCGTATAATTTGTCTCCTAAGACTGCCACGCCAAAATGCATACGGCTACTTTGCATTGGGGCCACGTAGCTCCAACGACGGGTAACTGGATCCCACCTAAATTTCCACAGTAGAAACAATAATACGCAGGTGTCAAATTTGAGAAAACTTGTGTTTCTCGATTAATAATTTTTACCTCTGTAGTGTTTACAATGCTCTGACCATTATATCCACCTAGAACATAAAGTAAACCATTTAACATAGCAACACCTGACGCGAAACGTCGTGTATTCATAGGTGAAAGTTGTGTCCTTGTTCCCGTTGTCATATCTAAACACTCCATAGTATTTAACGCATTAAAAGTGCCATAGCGTCCACCTACCACCAACAGTCTACTAAAACAAATCAATAAATCGATGTTTTCTTTAGAAGAAAATTCACCAATACTTGTCTTTCATCAAAGCAACACCAAAGTCCAATCGATTAATGCTTATAAGATATTCATTCGTCCAGGTAGCGCACTTATAATCATAACTCTCTATAGTCAAAGTTTTAGAGTATCCCCCAAGAACTATAAGTTTTCCTGGAGTGTTTTTACGAGGCCTCGTTCTGCTACTACTCATTCCAGATCTCTGTTCAGGCAACAAATGCCAGTTCATTGCTTCCACGATTAATTTCAGACAAACAGGATCTGACCCGACTGCATTCTGAACATGATCCACCAAAAAAGCAGTCCCCAACAGAGGCAATTTAACGAGAGCTAACAGGTTGGCAATGTGCAATCTTCGTGTATCGGAATCGTGTTGAATCCACGACATTAACGCTTTGAAAACGTGCTGCTCAGAAGTCACGCTGAGATCGTCCCTTGACAACAGATCCCTAATTTGGTCCAAACTTAATTCCAGGAATTTTGGAGTGTCAATTACCTAAAATATTCCCACACACATCATTTTTACTGCTCCGTACTGATGAGTCCCACCAGGATGAAACCAGTGGTTTACGGTTTTCTACGCAAATTTAAAACATGCAATAGGGAGCACCTAAAGAAAGGGAACAAATTAGGTGCTCGATATTATAATCATACTGCAGAGCACACTTTCCCGTTAATTTATACAAATGCATGATTAAGAAATAAAAATTCGATGTAAATAACAGACACTCAATTATTATAATGAATGCTCGGTATATAATTCACATGCTCGCTAATATAATAAATACTCGATAAATATGATAGACGCTCGATAAATGTAATGAAAGTTTGATACAAAATTCAAATGCCTCCCATAATAAGAAATATTCGATAAAAAATTATAAACTCTCAATTATTATAATAAATGTTCCGTATATAAAGGTATACAAAACGTACTGCTTTGTTTTATACTTGCCCGTCACTGAATACAGCCAAAAAAGTGGTTCCACGGCCCACTATTTCCGGTCTTTGGGCAGGCGGAGCGAGCGAAGCGAGCGGAGCGTTTAAGTCTCCCCCCCTCCCCAAAACCAAAACATTACCGAACGTTTATTTAGTACCCCATCGGGATAATTCAATTATATCAAGCAAAATTTGATTTAATAGTGAACCCCACCTATCGAGCATTTACATTTTTTAGAGCGATTATTTGATCAAAGTAGCGACCAGAACTTATAGTGCAAATGAGATACTTTATCGGGTGAATTTCTTTAAAATACAAAGCATATTGTATTAGTTTATTCGGCATTTTTATATTTTATCGAGCATTTATTATTTTATATCGAGCATTTATTATTTTTTAGTATGCAAAATACATTAAATTATCGGGTGTAAATTACGACCCCTAAAGAAATAAGACAGCAGCGGGAATATCACAAAAATATAACATTCATTTATACACGGTGTTACAAATTTTAGGTCCGGAAATTCATAATAACGGAGATAATTGCCAGTTATGATTTTAAAAAAAAAATGAAATAAAATTTCGAACAAATTTTGGATAGGTGTTTTTGAATTAAGCATCTACAAAATGACAATAACTAGTTTATTTTAAAGAGTACAGTGACGTAGATTTTGGGGGAGTTGGCCGATTTTTGTCCCCTATTTTGTACGCCACTCATTTTTTTTAAGTTGAACCAATTTCGATATGAAAATTCAATTTGTAAAAGAACGATACTCTTGCAAGATTTTGATTTGTGGCTTCATTTTTGAGACATTCAAGGTTTAAAAATGCATTACATTTGCGGGCGCAAAAATCAAAATTAAGTGTTTTTTTGTAAGTTACTGTCAGTTCGTGTCGGTAATGCAAGCTTAGCTCGACCCAAAAACTTCCTTTATTGGTTTTCAAGAATGCCAAGAATGGTTTCTCATGCTGCATACGCGAACATCCATGAATGGAAGGATTTTGCAACAGCAATGCTGTATGCGCTGTTGAAGAATATCGCAATCGCTTTCCTAACAGGCATATACCACCTCCAAAAGTGTTCATTGCGACGCATCGGAAATTTTCGGAATTTGGATGCCTAAGAATTGAAAATCGTCAGATAAATCTTAGGCGATGCAAGTATGATGCTCAAGTTCTTCAACTGTTCAACAAAAATCCAAATTTGAATACAAGAAGAGCTGCCTTCCAGGTGAATATCCCGAATCATATCAAAGTAAAATTTGTGACGTCACCAAATGACATAACGTCACAATAAGGGAGGATCCGGCAGCGACTATGCTCAAGCCGAATACGGGAGTGGGCAAAAAACAGTAAAAGGGCGCCAAGGAGTTGTAGGCTGATTCTCCAATGTAAACGCAAACACAGGGGTCGCAGCTCCTAAAAACCGCTGGTACACAACAGGGTATACACAAAAAAATAAAACAAATAGTCAAATAGTAATGCCAGCATATAATATTGCGAAAAAAAATGAATGTTACCCAAAATACAAGAAAAAAAAAACAGTGGTAAATCCAATCAGCATGCAATAATATTAAATGACAACAAAATTACTGGTAATTTAGGCACCCGGTACTAGCGTTGCGCCACAACAAAGAAAACCAAAATAGGCGCAGATGACGCGGTAAATACACTACACGTTAGGAGCTCAGTACGCGCAGCGCACCGACGGGTCAATCGCACGCACTCTACACAAACGCAAGTAGACGCAAACGGCAGTATCGACTGTCGCTAAATCCCTTTACAAAAATAAATGTTGTAACGTTGCAAAAACAAACACATTAGGTAATCAAGAATTGATTGTGTTTACTTTTAACGTTCTGACGTCACGCCCGGATCCCGAAGAGATGCACGTCACCTGTGTTCGTAGACACAGGTGGGAGACGCAAGCGCGCGCCAGTTGAAACGACCGTCAAGCGAGATGGATGGTAGTTGCGGCACTACTCTTCCCGCTAGAAACTCGAAGTGACCCGCCGCCGAAGACCTCCCGCTCCTCGCTTATAAAAGTGGGTGCTCCGCCGAAGAGAATTCAGTATTTGGCCGTCCGGCCCTCAGCTGGAACAAATACTCCCAGCATCCGGGATGATGCTGGCCGCTGACATCCGACCTAGTAGTACCTGATCGACCGTTCCGACTTTACCGTGTGATCGACTGAAAGTAACCGACCCGTAAATATTTGAGTAAGTACCCTAGCTTGTTGGTAACAAATAAGTTTATGCGTTCACACTGGGGAATTGAAAGTGCTGTCTGTGAAGATTAGATCGTTTTGGCAATCCTGTGCGACACTTGTGTCTGTAATGGGACGATATACCGGAGGAATTCGATCGCATCTTTATAATGGGAGGCTTTTGGTGAAATCTTAAGGCAGGACGTATACTTATTTGCAACGGACAAGCTAGCGGCGTTCCCCCAGGTGATTGCATTCGCGTGCTACGACGAGAATTGCCAACAGACACCCGGCTCGGAGTCGGCACCGTTCGGTGCTCCCACGAAAACTCCGAGTCACCGGAAATATTCAGTTTTGATTACACGACCGGCCGTAGCGTACCATCAGGATACTCCGCGTTTTATTTCCAAGTAAATATCTCGTATTTTTGTATATATTCCGATTTATTAACTCAATTCTTTTAAGAATACTCCGTGAGAACCGCATTTTATTTCAATGTAAATAATATCTCGTATTTTTATATATAAATTCTGTTTTTATCCATTCAATTCTGTTTATTCAATTCTTTCAAATGTACATAGTTAAATTAATAGAGGACCGTTTCATTTTCTTTCTGTTGTGTTATTCGACGTTTAGCAATAGTAACATAATATTTGGACCCGCCCTTCTGCGACTACGAGCAAAAGGGTGACCAACGTATAAGTCTTACCTGACCGTAAATACAACCCAAGAAAACGTTCATAAGCGAACGATCCGACCAGCCTAAATATACAGCGTATCCCAATAAGTGATACCGAGGGGTACCGCTGCATATTTAGGGACCGCACCTAGAACGTCCAGAATTGGCATACGAAATAAACCCAGACGAAAGTTATCGTTGAGTGGTACTGGACCGTTCGAACAACTACTCCTCGGGCAAATACCCCGCCAGGCATTGAATTATAGAACTAAATCCAGATTTTATGTACTACGAGATCCATACTGAATGCTACCCCAAACATATCGTAGGGCTTGGAACATCCTTAGATCTCTACGTACTTCCTGCTCCCAGCAGTAGGTTATGTATGTTAAAAGTTTTTCAATATTGTATATTTCGAATGTGCATGGAAAACCGCAGACCACTGGTTTCGTCCTTTTGGGACTCATCAGTATTAGCAAGAGCTAATTATTTGCCGTAGTACATAAAATCTGGATTTAGTTCTATAATTCAATGCCTGGCGGGGTATTTGCCCGAGGAGTAGTTGTTCGAACGGTCCAGTACCACTCATAACCGCCCCATAATTCGGCAAATAATTAGCTCTTGCTAATACTTACACCAAGCGTGTAAGTATATATAAAGCAAGCAATAATGCGTAGTTCGGGTGTGTAGGGCAGAGCACCGTACTGATGAGTTCCAAAAGGACGAAACCAGTGGTCTGCGGTTTTCCATGCACATTCGAAACATGCAATATTGAAAAACTTTTAACGAAAGTTATCGTTGTATAAGTGACGTCCGAAATCAGGAGAAAGAAATCGTTGTAATGTATACTATAAGTGAAAGTTGAATATACGGCAAAAACTAAGCAAAATATTATTTAAGTTTCTCTAATCAAACAACTATAATTTATTATCTAAATGACATGAAACTTATTGACAAAAAACCAAACTATTAGGTACTGGCAAAGTGATAACTATGAGTGAAAATTTCAAACAAAACTACCGGAATTAAGGTGGCAATGTTAGGATTTCCCGCATTTTTCATAAATTCGCAAGTTATTCAAATTTCTATAAATATTTTTAAAGGGGGGCTTTTTAGCGACCTAAATAAATTCGACATTCTTATCCATACACATTTTTGAGTCAGAAAACTGCAGCTTCGCGAAAAACGATCCAAATGAATTTATGCAGTGTCTTCATTATATTACAAAAGGAAACGTTCCAAAAATGTGCATGGGTATAATGTTTGAATATATCTAGGTCGCTAAAAAGCCCTTTTTTAAAAATATTTATAGAAATTTGAATTACTTGCGAATTTATGAAAAATGCGGGAAATCGTCACATTGCCACCTTAATGACAAATTAAATTTAATAATACAGGTGACAATATGTCAAAAACCAAACAGGTGACCACAACAAGCCGTGGCCAGGCATCTAATTACATTAAAACCAACCGAATGGACTGGCGACGTTCAAACACGAAAAATACAGTTACAAGGTGGTCACAAAATGCTGTGCCAGGCGCTACACAAAAACCAGCCGTTGGACGCGGTGTTCCAGACGGACAGGCGACGCAACAGTTAAAATTATATTTCTGACCTTACATACGAATCAATGAGATGCAGGTCAGGGGTCAGCTACTGTGGAAAATCTCTAGGTGGTGTCTAGGTTCCTGCAGCTCAGCACCAGGTGGTCGGCGTTTATTTTTCTTTTAATAACTCGAGCGGGAAGTGCACGAAAAGCAAAATTTGCACCCCCAAAAAAAACCCTAAAATGTCATAAGGACAAATTAGAAAAGAAAACATAAAGAGAAGACGAAACAAGGATGATTAAAGATTTAAATAAACGGAAGAATAGAGTCCATTAGTGTAACGGCGAAAACAGAGCGCGAAATTTAAAAGGCTATCCTAAGAGACTAGTTGATTAAAATTTTTCAATGCATTTTAAATGGAGCTCAGATGACCTTCTATTCTATTTTTCTATTTTTACCTTTCATCCTGATTTCTTAACATTGCGATTACTATGAAGCTTTTTTTCGGTGTTTGTCTTGTAAAAGCATTTATTTATGCAGTCATTTTGTTTAAAACTAAAATTCAACAAACTACTGCAATTTACGGCGCAAGAATGTCGGTGATAGAACCGGCGCAGTAGATCGTTTAAGTCGTCTATAAAGAAGTCGTTAACAACACTAATTTTTAACACTTTCTCTTCCATTTTACACGCTTTAAATATAAATACATTCTCAAACCCCTTATTAAATAAAGATTAAACAACAAACAACCCGAAGAAACAAACAACTTAACCTCAAATCATGTGTGTAGCAAACGTCAAAATAATATGGTTTGGTCTAACAAGACATACGTTATTTTCTAATAGGTACTGTGCTCCGTTTTAAAATATTTCTGAAATTAAGTTGTATTTTAAGTTGTTTTTGAAAATGTAACAGCTGAAAAGAGCAGTCTATATGTCACTTGCAGAATCCATGTTAAGAAATGCACTGAATTTAAATAATCAGTGTTTAAAATCTATGTCCCATAAGAGCTCCATGATAAGAATTTTGAAGTAGGATAGAGCGCGAAACTAGTAACATAACCTAACTAATGGACTCTATTGGCTTACCACGTGTGGGTCTTTTTTTCCAACTAAATCAACTGTCCTCGTGAATTAAATCCCAAAAGGAAAAAAGCGGCGATTTCTAATACAACAACGCAATTAAATCTAATCGACACGAAAGGAAGTGATTCGAGAAAATCCTAAAATCTTGGCCTGCAAAATTAACTAACTTTATACAAACTCTCGAAATCACAACCACTCACGTTCAGAACAGCATGAAAAGTGAAAAATGCCGAAACTAATCGGAATTTTGAAAAAAAACTATAAAAGTGTAGACCCATCGAATAAATTTCCAAAAATATCAGAGGCGTCACCGAGAGTGGAGAAGTTAACTAAAGAAAAGAAGGCTTAAAAGACTTTCCAACGCAAAAGAAAGGAAGATACAGATAAGGAGAGACCTCAGCAGAACTTACGAGAAGGAAGAACAGAGACTAGAAGAGATAAAGAGTAAAAAGATGTGCCATGGAGGGAAAAATCAGAAGCACGCCACTGAACCGCGAACTAAATGGGAGCAACAGATTAGACACTAATAGTAGCTACCGGTTGCATACAATACGCATTCGGCGTGACCATTACACTATATCAGTGTATAACGTTTAAGTAATTCGTTCTTGGAACACATCGTCAACGATCTCGGTGGGTGTTCGGGTATCGTACAGAACTGCCGTGTTGGTCTCCTACGGCTAGACGAGTTCTGATCCCGCACGGGTCCCGCATCTTTAGTTTGTTTCTACATCATCTTTTTGCCAAAATATGCGTGTGTCTGGTGCGAAAGGGCAAGTAAGGGCTTTGTTTAAAATGCGTTCTCTCAGATTTAGTTTTTTTACACTTCCAAAATACGTGCGCATGCGTATTGTATGCAACCGGTAGCTACTATTAAGGTCTCGTAGCAACAGAGCTAACGCCATTCCGAGATGACATTACCGAACATACATATCCTAGCAAAACGCGCTGTCATAACAGATCCTATTAACGATATTAACTAAATAAACATAGGATAAAATCTGAAAAATCAGGGAATAATTGACAAAAGTTTCACTAAGAAGATGGTGAATATCAGTAATGAATAAGACCAACTAACGTGCTAAATGTACAGGTAAATCTAGGTTCGAGGTAGCTGACAAAAATTAAACAAGAAAGCATAGAAATTGAAGAGGCACATAAAAAGATGTTACAGTTACTTTTAGTAATAATAAATTGTGTTAAGTTTAAAGTAAGCTGATGTGTCAATAGATGGCGCAGAGACGCATTTTGTTAAGAATTAATAATGTTCTGTGAGATAGTCCGCGCCCAAGTCAAGTAAAGTTACGTCTTTGTCTGTAAAAGAATAAGTAATAGTATTGTATCAAAAGAAGTCCGTTTTGTATTATTGTGTATCCAGTTTCATATTGTTCGTTTTGCTACTCCTGTGAATTTACTTTCTAAATAAATAACCACTACACTTAAAGCTAAAGTTTTTAATAGGTTATGGTCTCAGGCACGCGTTATTTTTAGAAAGACAATGGATTTAGCAAAACACATTAAGCCATTAAGTGGTGAGTCAGACTGGCCGATATGGAAAAGGAAAGTTCGAGACCTACTTGATTATCATGAAGGGGCACTAGATGCAATAGAGGGAAGGTTAGTAAAACCAGAGCCATTACAGCTTGGTGCTACCGATATAGAAGTTAGAAACTACAAAGAAAAGTTTGACTTATATCGTAAAGCAAACAGCTATGCTAAATCAATGATTACAAGTGCAGTTACCGATACAGTATACCAGAAAATTATGGATAAAGAGACAGCGCAAGAGGCGTGGGAGGCATCAAAGGTACATTTTGAAGCAAGTTCTGTAGTAACTTAAGCATTATAAGTGGGTAGTAGTTAGGTTGGTAAAATAGGATAAGGATGTGTATAAGGTAGCGGATGGCCATGTTGTATGATCTATGTAGTTATGCGCAATAAATTCATGGTTATCTGGATCATCAGTTATTATTTATTGCTAGATATTACATATTTTGGCGACGAGGACTAAATTGGTTGTATAAAAGTAAGAATTTTTTACTTAACTTACGTTTTTGTCGGAAGCAGTTCTGATTTCATTTTTAACCTAAAAGTTGAGGTTATTAGCACGTGTTAAGAAAATTGTAAGAAATGGCAGAAAGTCAAGTAACAATAATAAATACTGGTAATATAGCTACAATCAGCAGTTTTAAGTTGGGAGATGATTGGGAAATCTTTTCGGAGAGATTAGATCAATATTTTTTGGCCAACAAAATCGAGGAAGAAAGGAAAGTTTCTGTTCTTATTACATCAATAAGTGAAGAGGTTTATAAAATTTTACGGAACGTTTGCGATCCTGAGAAGCCAAGTACAAAGCAATTTGGAGAGCTGATTTCCCTTTTATCAGAACAATTTAAGCCAAAGATATCAATATACAGGAAAAGGGTGCAGTTTGATAGGTTACGGCAACAACAAGAGTCAGTAATCGAGTGGTATGTGCGCGTAAAGCGGGAAGCAGCTCAGTGTGAATTTGGGGCATTGTTAAGTGCTCGGGTGCTCGACAAATTTGTTGCAGGTTTAAGGGCAGGGCCGATCCTCGATAGGTTGTGCGAAGAAAAACCTGATAGACCTTTGAAAGAGATGTTGGATATAGCTTTGGGGAAAGAAGGAACACTTAAAGAAACAAAGGGAATAGAAGTTAATAAAATGCATAAAATGCAAGGGAGGACCCAGGTACGAGAGTTTGGTAAGGACGTGGAAAAGAAAAAAGAGGAGAACGAAAGGAAGTTTGAAGAAAATTTGTGTTATCATTGTAATAGAGGTAACCATAGTTTTGTAAATTGTAAATTTAAGAAATTTAATTGTTCTAAGTGTAAGAAAAAAGGCCATATCGCTCCTGCATGTAAAAATAATGTTCAAAAATTTGATAAAAATTATTTTGTGGATGATAAGAGTGAGAGTGAAGTAGAGGAGGGTGATGATAGCTTTCCTATGCTTAGTATCGATTTTGTAAATTGCAACTATATAAAACCGATAGGTATTGAGGTACTTATAAACGATAAACCAGTTTTTATGGAAGTAGATACAGGGGCAGGATTGTCCTGCATACCTTTTAAAATATACAAGAAAAATTTTGCCGATGTGGTATTGGAACCGTCTATCGTAAAATTAAGAGCTTATAATGGTAGTATTATGACCCCAAAAGGGGAAATCCATGTTCAAGTTAAAATTGGAAGCACAATAAAAAAATGTACTCTGATAGTTGTGGAGCATGCGTCAAAGGTTTTGTTAGGTCGTGATATTTTGGGAAAATTTAAATTAACATTGAAAGATTCTCAGGTCTGTATAGATACAGTGACGCAGGTAGTTAGCAGTCTGGAAGGTAAGTCGCTGACACTTGATTATTTATTAAAAAAATATTCAAACCTTTTCAAAAGGGAACTAGGGGAATATAAAAATGAAAAGATCAAATTGGAAATTAATTTAGGAGCAACACCAATATTTATGAAACCTAAGCCAATTCCCTTCGCATTTAGAGAAAAAGTAAACAAAGAATTGGAGCGGCTAGAGGCAGAAGGCGCAATAGAGAAAGTATCTAACTCTAGTTGGGGTACGGCGCTTATACCTGTGATGAAACCGAATGGAAAATATATCAGGGTATGTGCCAACTACAAAGTAACGGTAAATAAGCACTTAAAAGAGGTTAATCACCCATTACCTCGTATTGAGGACATTTTTGCAGCTTTACAAGGGGGGGTCCAATTTACAAAATTGGACTTGTTGAACGCATACAATCAATTGGTACTAGATGAAGAAGCAAGTATGCTACTAGCGTGGTCTACCCCTAATGGAATATATAAGGTAAATAGACTCCCTTTTGGGACTAAACCCGCGTGTTCCATATTTCAATGTATTATCGAGAAAGTTTTGCAGGGTTGTAAGGGTACAGTTGCATATTTAGATGACATAGTGGTAACAGGAAAAGATAAGGAGGAACATTTAGAGAATTTGGCAGAAGTACTGAATCGGTTAGAAAATGTAGGGTTTCGAGTAAATTTAAAAAAGTGCGAATTTTTCAAAGACACCATTTTTTACCTGGGGCATAAAATTTCAGTAGGAGGATTGGAGAAAGATGAAAATAAAATAAAAGCGGTTTTGAAAACGCCCAGACCAAGGGATATAACCGAGGTTCGGGCATTTGTAGGATTAGTTAATTACTATAACAAATTTATTCCAAATTTGTCAGAAAAATTAAAACCCTTGTATGCTTTATTGACAAAAGATAAAAATATTAAATGGACCAGAGAGTGTGAAAAAGCTTTTAACTTAGCAAAGAAGGAAATAACGTCAGATAAGATTTTAATTCACTATGATTTAGAGAAACCGTTGCGTTTAGCTTGCGACAGTAGTCAGTATGGTATAGGGGCAGTACTATCTCATGTGATGGGTGATGGAACGGATAGGCCGATTTGTTTTATCTCGAGGGTTTTATCGAAAGCAGAAAGGAATTACTCGATGATTCAGAAAGAAGCGTTAAGTATTTATTGGGCAGTGGGTAAGCTCTATCAATATTTAGTAGGTCGTAAATTCGAAATTCTGTCAGACCATAAGCCCTTACAGGCCTTATTTGGTGAATATAAAAGTTTGCCTCAAATGGCTTCAGGGCGAATACAACGGTGGTCCTTATTTCTATCGAGTTTTAATTATACATTTAAGTATATAAAAGGAGCAGATAATAAAGGGGCTGATGCGTTAAGTAGGTTACCATTACCCGAGGGTGATACAGATGAGGGAGATATAGATTATCTGAACTTTATGGAAAATCTTTTGCCTATTGATTCATATAAGATTAGGTCAGAAACAAGAAAGGACCCGCTGTTAGGAAAAGTGTTTAATTTGATTCGGTATGGGTTTCCAAATCACATAGATGATGAAATTTTAAAACCATTTGTAATAAAAAAAAACGAGTTGACAATTGACATGGGCGTTATAATGTGGGGTTACCGTGTTGTGGTACCAAGCAAGCTAAGATTTCAATTATTACAGGAGTTACATAATACACACGAGGGTATAAGCAAAATGAAATCCAATGCAAGGTCCTATTTTTGGTGGCCGTCATTAGACAATGATATCGAAAAATAATTGTAGAGTTTGTATGAATTCGAGGCCCGAACCAAGTAGGGCAAGACTCATTCCATGCGATAAAGGTGGATATTTTTATGAAAGAGTGCATGCAGACTTTTTAGGACCTATAAAGGGGAAGATGGTTTTAGTAATTATAGACACATTTTCAAGGTGGCCGGAGGCATTCATTATGAGTAGTACCGAGTCAGTTGTTACTATAGAAAGGTTTAGAGAGTGTTTCGCAAGGTTCGGATTACCTAAAACAGTGGTGACGGATAATGGGTCCCAGTTGTGTTCTGAACAATTTTCAAACTTTTTGTTTAGTAATGGAATAAAACACATAACTTCGCCACCTTACCATCCGGCGACAAATGGGTTTGCTGAGAACGCGGTGAAAAGTTTTAAAAATCCATTGTTTAAAGCATTGAAGGATGAAAACAATAGTAGAGTGTCGTTTCAATCACTAATGAATAGATATTTGTTTCAGTACCGCAATTCAGTTCACTGTACTACTGGTGTCACACCTTCAAGTGCAATATTTAAGCATAAGATTAGAACAAGGTTGGACCTACTGTTAGAGAAAAGTAAAGATGGTAAGAGGAATGTAGAACACTTTAGGGGACAAAGAGAGGAGACGTTTAATGTAGGCGATAAAGTATTTTGCAGAGACTATCGAAACCCTAATAAAAAAGGTTGGGTAGAATGCTTTATTGATGAGGTGCTAGGCGATAGAGTTTATTTATGTAAAGTTATAAATGAAAACTGTATTTGGAAAAGGCACTTAAATCAGATTTTGAGGTCTAAAACAGAAAATAGTGATATTCGGGGAAGTGGTGTTCACCCAAAACCTGATGGTGATGTTATACCCCAAATAAATACTAATGTGTGGGACAAGAATGACGAAGCTCAGCCAAAGGAAATTCGGGTCAGTAGTGATCCCGAAAAAGGGATTGAAACTGAAATTGAAAGTAGCGAGCAAAATGGTGATGTAGTTGTAAGAATACCTATAAGTTTAAACGAGCAGGATGACGATGTAGTTGTAAGAACACCTATAAGTTTAAACGAGCAGGATGACGATGTAGTTGTAAGAACACCTATAAGTTTAAACGTGCAGGAGCGGCCCAAGCGAAGCATTAAGCCGCCTGTGCGTCTTGACTTATGAGGGAGGTATTGTAGTAACTTAAGCATTATAAGTGGGTAGTAGTTAGGTTGGTAAAATAGGATAAGGATGTGTATAAGGTAGCGGATGGCCATGTTGTATGATCTATGTAGTTATGCGCAATAAATTCATGGTTATCTGGATCATCAGTTATTATTTATTGCTAGATATTACATATTACAGATCAGTTGTTTAGAATTTGTACAGAATTCTTTGCATTTAATTGGACTCCAGGTGAAGATGTGTCAACACACATAGCACGATTGAGAAGCCTATGGAATGAATTGAACAATGGACTCACAGCTAGAGGTGAGAATGCCCTACCAGATTTAATGTTAGTTTGCAAAACATTGCAAATCTTGCCCACCAGTTTTGAAAGCTTCCAATCCAGTTGGATGTTGTTAACCAAACATGAAAATAAGACGTTTGATGAGTTAACAATGCAGCTTTGCATGTTTGAAATAAATTTTGCAAAAAATGAAGACAGTAGTAAGATAGTGCAAGAAATGCTAGTAGCAAAAACAGAGAAGAAATGGCAAGTTAAGGAGAACCGATCGAAGAAAGAAGATGTCTGTAATTACTGCAAAGAAAAAGGTCATTGGGTAATAAACTGCAAGAAGTGGATAGCTGATGGAAGACCACCGAAGAATAACAAAGTTCAGGACAGTTCAGCAACGGCTAGTGTCGCGTTAATGACTCTGTCGGATGAAGTTTGTGCAGTGGACAATGTTTTGACAGATTGGTGGATTGACAATGGCGCAACAAAACATGTGACTAATTGTTTAGATTTGTTTCTTACTTTTAAGGAGTTCGAGAGCCCCTGTAGCATCAAGGCAGCAGGAAATGAAACTTTAATGGCAATTGGAGAAGGCTCTATTGATTTTGAATCATGCGTGGGAAACAAAAGCGAAGCAATTACTCTGCATAATGTCTGGTATGTCCCAAAAATAGCAAAGAATTTATTTTCTGTTTTAGCTGCTCAAGATAGAAACCCAAATAGTGTATTCAAGTCTTCAGCTACAAGGTGTACACTAGAGGTTGATGGTAAAGAAGTAATATGTGGAATTCGTAAAACACATGGAACACTGTATAAGGCAGCCATCAAACCAATTATCTCAAAGCAGAAAAACGAAATAAATGTAGCTGTTGCAGAGAGTTCAGTTTTGCAACTATATCACGAGAGATGGGGACACCAAGACAAGCGTCACATTAAAACAATGCTTGAGAAGCAGCAAGGTATTAATGTAAAGCTTAGTAGAGACCTTTGTGAGCCATGCATTTTTGGTAAAGCACACCGTTTGCCGTTCGGTACTAGGGAAAGAGCTACGAAGCCAGGTGAGCTCATATCAAGTGATGTTTGTGGGCCATTTGAAGAGTCAATTCAAAAGAAGCGATACTTGGTTATATTTAAAGACAATTATACCCAGTTTCGCTATGGCTACATCATCAAAGAAAAGTCAGAAGTGAAAACTGTTCTAGAAGACATGCTTGCTCATTCAAAAATAATTGGTCATTGTATCCAACAACTGCTCAGTGATAATGGTGGAGAATTTGATAATGAAGAAGTAAGAAAAGTTTTACGTAATAATGGAATCACTTAAAGACTGACAGCACCGTACACGCCTCAACAAAATGGCGGCAGTGAGCAAGAAAATCGTACCGTTGTTGAGATGGCAAGGACGCTGAAGTATTCAAACAGCGAAATCGAGTTTCCAGATGCCATGTGGGCTGAGTTTGTAAGCACTGCTATTTATATTCTAAATCGGACTGGTAAATCATCTGCAGAAGGTATTAGTCCATATGAGGCATGGCATGGGAAGAAACCTAGGACTAAGCATCTGCGTATCGTTGGATCTATTTGCTACTTTCATATTCCAATTCAGAAAAGAAGGAAAATGGATAAGAAAGCAATGAAAGGATACTACAGAGATGTTCAGTTTCAGGAGAGACCCAATGATTGCAGATAACGTATTAGGTTGTCGTTTGAAGATGTAGGACTTGAAGATGTCGAAAAGGAACAAAAAGAAAATGAAGAATATGAAAGCGAAGTTGAAGCTGAAAGTGAAGATGAAGAGGAGAACATTCATCAAGCACCCATCAGAAATTTAAGAGATCGCTCAAGGCTAAAGGAACCAAAACATTTTGAAGATTATGTTACAGCAGTAGAAGATATGATCGAAGTAGAGGAAAGTCCTGATACATACGAAGAAGCAGTTAATAGTAAAGAAAGTGTAGAATGGAAAGAAGCTATGGACAGAGAAATAATATCGTTAAAGGAAAATCAGACTTGGGAGTTGACGACTCTGCCAGAAGGTGCAAAAGCTATACCATGTAAGTGGGTTTTTCGTGTAAAAACTAATCCAGATGGTAGCATTGAAATATACCGGGTGGGGATTTAGTGTGTAATCGGCTCATATCTCTGGAACTATTTAACATATCAAAATGAAATTTTGCGCGAATATGGGGAACCACATGGAGCATTTCCCAAAATTATTTAGGTATATACAGGATGTTCACATTCTAAGTACCAGACCAAAGTTCTATTTCTTTAAATGGAAACCCTACGTGTTTTTGCAAAATATGGATTCCCCATAAAATTCCATGAAAATTGATATACTACATGATGTGGTTTTGACCAAGGAATGTTGAGATACTTACATTTTTGTGCCATTATGGACCCAAATTTATGACGCTACTGACGCATACTAACCAAAGCCACCTAAATTTTTTTTATTGAAATAGGTTCACACACTGCTGTATTTTTGAAATCTATAAATAATTTTATCATAATACTTGGGATAATACAGGGTGGTTAAGTTATGCAAAACGCAGTTTTTCTCAAAAATTTCAAATGGAACACCATGTATTTTATTTGTACAATTGATGGTCATCTTACTAAGCTTTTTATTGATGTGGATATTGTCAAGTCTACCAGTAAAAATTTCGGCAGAATGTACAATTGAATTATAAAAATGTAGAGTTTCGTTAGTATTTTATATTATTTTTGACGATCTCCCCTATTTTGCCACCCAAGACTCCAGAAAAAGTCTGCATTTTGTTTCTATAAAATATTTAGCAAATGAAGTTTACGTTAACACAAAAGATCCCATTGCAAGATTATTTCTTAAAGATAATATTTTCTTCCATGGCACTCCTTGTTTGAACATTATACCCGACTTTAAAAAGACATTATACATTTAAGAATATAACCATCAAGAAACAATTTTACCATAAGATTTATTGTCTTTATATTGATACCAATATGCAGATACAAAATATAAACATTATTGTGAGTTTTGAGCAACAGAATAGGGGGAATTTGCCAAAAAGAGGATAAACTAATAATGAAATTCAAAAATTTTGATGTTCAATCGTAATATCTGCCGAAACTATCAGTAGTAGACCTGGCAATATCTACATCAATTAAAAGCTTAGTTAACTAACTGTCAGTTGTGCAAATAATATACATGGTATTCTATTTGAAATTTTTGAGAAAAATTCGCTTTTGAATAACTTAACCACCTTGTATAACCCTAAGTACTATGGTGAAAGTATTTATAGATTTCACAAATATAGCAGTGTGTAAACCCCTTTCAATAAAAAATAATTAGGTGGCTTTGATCAGTAGAAGCCATTAGCATCATAAATTTGGGACCATAATGACACAAAAATGTCAATATCTTAACAGTCCTTACTCAAAACCACATCATGTAGTATATCAACTTTCATGAAATTTTATGGGGAATCGAAATCACGCAAATACTTGTGGGGTTTCCATTTAAAGAAATAGAACTTTGGTCTGGTACTCAGAATGTGAACATCCTGTATATACATAAATAATTTTACGAAATGCTCCATGTCGTTCCCCACATACATGTAAAATTTAATTTTGGTACCTTAAGCAGTACCAGAGATATAAACCGATTACACACTAAATCCCCACCCGGTATAAAGCTAGAGTTGTAGCGAAAGGATTCAGTCAACGTCTAGGTATTGATTATAGTCAAACGTTTAGTCCAGTAGCAAGAATGGGCACCATTCGATCTATTTTGAGCATTGCTGCTAGTGAGAATATGCATTTGGCACAGTTTGATGTAGCTACTGCGTTCTTGTATGGCGAGCTAGAAGATATCATATATATGAGTCAACCCCAGAAGGGTATGACGACAACACAAACAGAGTTTGTAGACTAAAGAAGAGCTTGTATGGTTTAAAACAATCGTCCAGGTGTTGGAACAAAAGGTTCGAGAATTTTCTGTTAAAATTAAGGTTTAAAGTGAGTGAAGCTGATCCGTGTCTGTATATTAGAGAAGAAAATGGGAAAAAGGTTATAGTAGTATTGTATGTAGATGATGGATTGGTTGCAGCAACTGACATTCAGGATTTACAGACCTTTCTCAAAGAACTGAAAGAAGAATTTAAAGTTACTGAAAAACCAGCAGCTTATTTTTTAGGACTTGAAATTGAGCAAAGAATTGGTGAAAATATTAAAATATCTCAGCAGGGATATGCAAGAAAGATTCTTGAACGATTTAATTTCATTGAGTGCAAACCAGTTTCCACACCTATGTTGAAAAGTCCAGGAATACTTAAACCAGGGAAAGAAGATGTAAAGAAGCATGCTTTTCCCTATAGACAAGCAGTTGGCGCTCTAATGTATCTGATGCTTGGAACGAAACCTGACTTAGCGTACAGTATAGGATTTCTGTCGAGGTCACTTGAAAATCCATCGTTAGAAGATTATAGCAAGAGTGAAAAGAGTGTTTCGATACATAGCTGGAACAATAAGTTTGGGTATAATTTATCAGTCTAATTTCAGAAAAGGTGTTCTTGATTGATATAGTGATACAGACTTCGGAGGATGTACCAAAACAGGTCGATCAACTTCTGGAGTAGTTGTAATTCATGCAGGTGGTGCTATTTCTTGGCTAAGTCAGAGACAAGCAATGGTGGCTACCTCAACTACGGAATCGGAGATTGTGGCAGCGAATGAGGCAGCGAAAGAAGTTATTTGGTTGAGTAGACTGTTTAGAGGAATAATGCAACTAAATAAAATTCCGACTCTAAGAATAGACAATTCTGCAGCTGTCAAGCTAAGCCAGAATGCAGAGTTTCATCGCAGAACAAAACATATCTCTGTCAAGTATTTCTTTATCCGGGAGAAAGTCGCGGAAGAAAAATTAATAATAGAGCAGATCTCTACAGAGCAACAAATTGCTGATATTATGACGAAACCATTGGTAAGAACATGTTTGCAAATTTTGTGTAATCAGATGGGTCTAATATGAACATTTTTTTTTTGTGTTGAGAGTTGAAGCTGACTTTAAAATTAACAAGGACAAGTGTTACAGTTACCTTTAGTAATAATAAATTGTGTGAAGTTTAAAGTAAGCTGATGTGTCAATAGATGGCGCAGAGATGCATTTTGTTAAGAATTAATAATGTTCTGTGAGATAGTCCGCGCCCAAGTCAAGTAAAGTTACGTCTTTGTCTGTAAAAGAATAAGTACTTAATAGTATTGTATCAAAAGAAGTCCGTTTTGTATTATTGTGTATCCAGTTTCATATTGTTCGTTTTGCTACTCCTGTGAATTTACTTTCTAAATAAATAACCACTACACTCAAAGCTAAAGTTTTTAATAAAAGACAGGATGAATAAAGTCTAAAGAAAATATAGCAGAGAGCAAACTACAACTTGGACCAGGAACTATAAAGATTAATAAGCTGCAGGACACGACAAGCTATATCTACGATGGAAACGGGGAAACAGCTGAAACGAAGAATAAACAAACCAAGGTAAGAGAAGAAAAGCTATATGAGATACTAACTAACAATAGGGAATGATTCTAGGCAAAATAATAACTTAAATGAATGAAAAGCAAATGGAGAAAACAATGTAGGGTCAACCGACCAGTAATTGACCACCCACCAGTAGTTGACCAGTTATCTGTAGGCAACGCCATAACAAGATTTTTAACGGAAAAAGTTAAAATTTTATTGGATTATTTTCGGCCAATAAGAGTTTCCCACCAATCCCTTAAGTTACAAGTTTGAATATTTTGTTTTTATACTACTAGTGGGTGAACTTCCAACAAGTGCACATGTGAGTGTTGGAAGTCAACAGATTGCAATAAGGAAGGTATGTATGCAGTATTTTAGTGATCTGTTTGTATTATATTAATCGATCAACTTTTTGGCGGTTTTTTGCGCTGTTGTAATTCTGACACTTAAACGATTACCACCTTTATAATATTTTTCTGATATAATTAAAAAAAAGTAAAAAATGCATAGTGGACAATTACTAGTTTAATTTTTCGGTATGTCATACCGGTAATTGACCAAGCGGTCAACTACTGGTATATTACAGCAGTTGCTGTATTCCATTTCATTCTTCCCTATATGAATATATGGATTATAAGAAACATTGAACTCTTTTTAATTTTTAAATATCTTAATCCAATCCAGTATTTGACCAGCTTATTAAAATGGTCAAACAATGGTTAAATACAACTGGTCAACTACTGGATTGCAGAATGTGACACATAATTTAATTTAATAAAGTGTAAAATATCTATTATCTAGCCCTTATTAATCTATCAAAATTAATTAATTGGAAAAATTCAGGAATTTGCCTGTGTATTACATAATTGCGAGTATTGCAGATTTAATGTTCAAAAGAAATGGCAGCATCCAAAAGAAGATTCTTTAAGTACACTGAAGACGATCTTCAAAATGCGTTAAGGGATGTCGCAGAGTCCAAATGTTCCATACGGGAAGCGGGAAGACAATACAACATCCCACATTCTACAATAATCAACAAAATGAAAGGTAGAACTCATGCATTTAGAAAAATGGGGCCGCCTACCATTTTAACTGTGGAAGAAGAAGAATTACTGGTTAGGTGGATTTTTCCAAATGCAAAAAAGGGTATTCCACTTAATAAAAGATCTCTATTTGAAACTGTGGCTGAAATAATTAAAAACGATGGCAGGAACAATCCATTTACAAGGGGTGTACCTGGAGACAAATGGTTTCACTCCTTAAAAAGACATCCTCAAGTAAAGTTGCGGCATGCAGAATCCATAAACACAGCTAGAGCTCAAGTCACAGAAGAAGCTATTAGAAAATGGCATCAAGAAATTAAAACGCATCTAGAAGGACAAAATGTGTTAGACATTCTAGATGATCCAAGACGTATTTTTAATTCAGATGAATCTGGTTTCGCTACTAACCCTAAAACGGGATTAGTTTTGGGCCCGAAAGGAATGAAAAACTTGTATGAAATGAAGACCGGATCTGAGAAAGAACAAATTACAGTGCTTTTTACAATAGCAGCTAGTGGAGAAATATACGCCCCTATGATTGTGTACCCATCCGAACGCATACCTGCAGAAATCTCAAGAACTACTCCCTCAAACTGGGTTTTAGGACTATCGAAATCTGGGTGGATGACAGGCCAAGCATTTCACAGTTACGTTTGCAATACTTTATTGCCAAAATTAAATGAAAACGGTATTAAATTACCTGTTTTGTACTTTGTGGATGGCCATAAATCGCATCTCACATACCATGTGTCAAAATTTTGTTCTGACAATGGAATTATCTTATTCGCATTATTTCCAAATGCAACTCATATTCTCCAACCCGCAGATGTGTCTCTTTTTAGACCCCTAAAAGCAAACTGGAAAGTTACAGTGCAGGATTGGAAACGAACTAACAATAATAAATCTGTGACTAAGCCTGTATTTAGCTTATTGTTAAAAAAAGCTGTTGAATGCATATCCATTGAAACCGTCCAAAATGGATTTCGAAAATGTGGCATTTACCCATTTAATGTTGACGCCATCGATTTTGAAAAATGCATGTCTAGTAATAACAGAATTTTAGATGATGAACACGATACGCCATTCAAAGTGAAACCAACCAGTTTTAACGCTGAGCATTTGCTTTATTTAGAATCCACCATGCCATCTGGAAGAACATCTCAATTTAGAAATGCACTGAATGGTGATGGCGAATGGCACGGACCGACAGAAGCGAGTGAATTATTTTATGTTTGGAAAAAACTAAGGAATAGATAATAATAATATCTCTACTCACTCCTGCTAACCCTAAGGTTAGCCCCAGAAGCTATATGGCTTGTGCGGGACGGAGGAGGCGGCATATTACTATTGGCCGCAGGTGCGTCACAGGAACGACCTACAGTTGTTAGTACTCTACCCACCATTTAGTGCGAGAATGAGGAAAACCTGGAAAACCTCATTAGGTAAAGCTGGATAGGTGATCCAAGGCGCGTCCTAGCCACAGCGCAGAAATGAGTCACCCATCCATAGCCAAACCGCGGGCACTGTTGCTGAGCATTAACGACTACTCACTCGCGCATGCCAGCAAGATCCCACGGCTAGGTTTAAATGTGACTGTATGTTGTCTTTTGAAGTGAAACTTCTTTTGTCGCGGTAGAGTAAGTTCCTGTGTTGGCAAATGCGAGTGTTAACGAAAAGTGAAACGAAAGGAGGGGAGGGGAGCAATCTGAGAAGACGGACAGAGGAGAAAAGGAATACCGAACGCCCCACTCTTTAGCCACGTTCTGTGGATGATGTTTGAAAGGAGACACAAACGAAGAAAGTATTCAAACAAACGAAAATGAAGTTGAAGAAACTAATAATAATGAAAAAGCCTCGGAAAAAGCGGAAACTATCGATAGCTCAGAAATTCCAATTAAGAGAATAACAAACGAAGAAAGCAATGAACAAAACCATACAAATGAAAATAATGACATGGAAAAGGAAATAAATGATAATTATACTGCAAAGACCAAGGCAAAGGCTAACAAAAATGAAAATATAATGGGAGAAAACAATGGAAGAGAAAATCCAGAAGTTGGAGAGGCAAAAGAAAATGAAACTGCCGCGAAGGTTAATATAATACAAAATGTCATAAAACAGGGAAAAGGTGAAAAAATTTCAATGTCCGACAAGGAACCAGCACCCAGGGCACGTACGTCAACACCTCAGTCAACGCCAACGAGTTCTATAAGCACTTCTTTCCTCGATCACATATTTTGGCCAGAAGAATCGCCTGAGAATAAAGCAAAGAAGCGTAAACAAGAAAGACTGCCCTATGCTACTACTGCAAGAAGATGGCTTCTATATCATGAAGAGAAAGACAATCTTAAAAAGGAGAAAGATGCGGCAAAGAAGCAGAGAGCCGAACAAAGAGCAATTTCTAAAAAACTGAAGGATGAAGAAAAACTAAACAAAAAAGCGCATAACATGAAGTCCAGAAAGCAGAAGAGAGTATTAGAATCAGAAACGGAGGAAGAAGACGACTGGGTAGAAAGTGGATCAAGTGGTGATGATGTCTCTGACGAATTTGAGAGTGCCATGTTACTTTCATTGCAGGAGCCATGTTCTAGAGGCGATTTTCTAGTTGTCGCTTTTCCAGGGAAGAAGAAGTTCCACAACTATGTTTGTGTTGTTCAAAGTATCCTTGGAAATGATGAAATTGAAGTCATGGCTCTAAAGTCAATAGACACAAAAAATACTTCATTCGTAATGAACGAAAGAGACATAAGTGTTATTGATAGCAATCAAGTGAAAAGAACATTGGCAACTCCTGAAATAATTAGTGCTGGTAATCGAATTAAATACCAATTTGCAGATCCAATTCTTGACATCGATTAGTGCGCTGTTATATCTTTCATATGTGACTTTCATTTCCTGGTCAACTACTGGTAACTTATATGGACAACGATTGGAAATGTTATGGTCAAACACTGGAAAAGTATGTAATACCTACATTGTTTTTTTTTACTTGAAATATGTTATGTTAATTTCAATATCTATGGACGTTTTTGTAATCCTTAGACATTAAACAATTTGTTAAAAATTATCAGTTTAGTAATATTTTTAGTTAACAGCAGAAATATTGGCATCAACAAAAAAATTACGCTTAAGTGGTCAATTACTGGTCGGTTGACCCTACTTACTGGCACAAGAACGGAGAAAGATCGGAAGACGAGGCAAAAATGTCTAAAGGGAGAAACAAATACTTGCGAGATAACAAATAGATCTAAGTAGTGTCGGAACTAGTACGGTTTGAGCGAAATAATACACAAAATGTATAATATTTTAAATAACACATTGCTGAAAAATAAAACCGTAACAAATTTCATAATTAACTTTTCTCGGCTTCATATCGGAATATGACCGAAGTCACCGATGAAGGTATGTAAATGAAGATATTTGATAGCGTAGCCATTATTGTCCATCGCTGGTTCTTTTTTCGCACGTGGACTGTATGAATTATTTTCTTTTGTTGCAAAGCACGCCCACTTTCACAACAATACCTTTCGCTAGCAGTTTTCAATTAATTTTAAAAACGATTTGAATAATATCAGATACGACTGATGCCAAAAAACTGATGCCGCTTAGGCATCTGAGTTTGGCGGCGCCATTTAAGTTACGTTTGAGCGAGGCCTATTAGTTTAGATGAAAATATAATTGATGGCCGTGGAAACAGTTTCGAGTGGCGAGATACAATTTTTTAATTTTTTTTTCAGTCTTGCAGCTGATTCTGCATTAGTGTCGCTCTACGTACCTTACTAACAACCAAAAAAAACACGAAAATCGAAGAAGGCGTCAGTATTCTAGTTACCAAAATTATTTCATTTTCAAAAAGTAGTTATGAAATATCTCAAAATATCTCAAAAATGAAGCCCCAAATCAAAATCTTGCAAGAGTATGGTTCTTTTACTAATTGATTTTTCATATCGAAATTCCTTCAATTAAAAAAAATCTTCAGTGGCGTAGAAAATATGGGGTAAAAATCTACGTCACTGTACTCTTTAAAACAAACTAGTTATTGTCGTTTCGTAGCTACTTAATTCAAAAACGCCTAACCAGAATTTTTTCGAAATTGATTGAATTGTAAAATTTTATTTAATTTTTTTTTAATCATAACTTTCTATGGTAATTATCTCCTTTATTATGTATTTCCAGACCCATGTTTTTTCATAAAATCTTATATACAATCATCACTTAAATTTACGGATCTAAAATTTGAAAAACCCTGTATACTGATTCGATCATACGAACCTCCATGAAATGGCGGTTAATGTAACCCGTTGTCTCACTCGACAAACTATTGCACGCATGATGTTCCGCATACTCGGCGATACTTAAACAATTGCTCGGATGCAACTGACGAACCAAAAACCTCGAACATGCTTCCGCAACTTCATGTAATTGAAATACCCCTAACCACATAAATTTTGAAATACTATATACGCATTTCGGCAGCTAAGCTGCCATCTTCAGTAGCAGGGAAAAACCTATAGCATTTTTTTGCATTAATGTTATTGCCATTTTTATTTTTATTACTATAGGTTTTTCCCTGCTACTGAAGATGGCAGCTTAGCTGCCGAAATGCGTATATAGTATTTCAAAATTTATGTGGTTAGGGGTACAATTGATTCTTGAATTGATTATTTAACCACAGTCTCTTACATCTTAATCCTTAATTGAAATAAACGAGCTGTCGGCAACAGAGTCTCGACATTGTCCTTTCTTATCTCTATCGTCCCTGAATAACAATAATTCACTACAGCTTGTAAAATATCGCCGCTAACATTGCCTAGTGTGATTTCGGCTTCTCCAGTTTCACGGAAATTCCCATTGAACATTGCGGAGAAATATTCACTGGCCACAGAAAGTACCAGTATGTGTGCAAGTACTCGTTCGCCATTGTTGCCAGCAACTAATGTTACGTCGCACAGTCTCCTTTCTTGCAAATAATTTTGCATACCAGATAAACTATTTTCCGCATGTCTTTCACATCTGAAATTCTCATTGTCCAAACTTGTGGGTGCTGCAGTAAAACAAAGATAATTAATTGAAGTATCGCAGAATGCCTTACTTGTGCTACCTGTATTTTCTAATAAAGACATTTTGGCTGCAAAGCTCAAATTCTTTATATTTAAACAACGAAACAAAATCTACCTAGTTGCACTTGTGCTGGCTCCAAGCAGGTATACTTTTTTTTATTTTCCTCTGCACGTTCGTATAATCAGCAAATTATTTATTTCAGACTCATGTACTGACCCTAAAATTGTAAAATTCATGGTACCTAATTGAACACTGGCACTGGCTTGTATTTTTGTAATAACTAACAAACAATATTTAAACATATTTATATTTGTAGAAAAGAATAATTCGGGACCTAAGTGCCTCCGTCATACGTCAGATTTTCATTCCAAACAGAACAAAAGCACGTGTCATTTGACGTTTATCGATATTATTTACAACGTCTTAAACTACTTTTTGCAATATAATTATAGACGTTTTGCAGTGAAAACAGTTTATTTTCAATTTGTGTGTTGCGCTTACGTGGAAAAACTTGAAAACGACTATAATTATATTTCGGAGGTTAGGTTAAAACGTCAGAAAGCACGTGGCTTTGTTTTGTTTGGAATGAAAATCTGACGTTTGTGACGCGCCACTTAGGTCCCTAATTATGTAGATACAGGGAGAGACACAGTTTATAGAAGAACAGTAAAAACTTACATCCGTATTTGCTTCTATTCCAACACTGCCACCAATAATTTATTGTCTTTGATTAGTATCCCAATAGAAGGGGATGCAGCGGACTGTATTTACCAACTTGAAACACAATAACTTTGAAATTAACTTGTTTTATTCCTTAAAATCGTACACGAAAATTTCTTATATCAACAACGAGTCGCCATGTTACTTACATTATGCCGGGTTGACATTAATTCGAGCTCGCATTAGCGTAATTCGAATGCGATTTTGGACCGAGTACTCGAACCGACTCCTCGAATTCCACTAGTGTTTACATTCAAAAGAGTGTAAACCGTACTGTGCTCTATCAGTTGCGAATTTTCATTTAAAACGTTCGTGACAATATGGATGAGTTAGTACAAGAAGGTATTTTGACGGTTCGGTAATTTTCAAATTTCATTAAAATTGATAGTTTATTATACTGAAGGCAGTTATGTTGTTAATTTTTGTTAAAAAAAAAATCCTTCGCCTGTGAAGCCGTTGCAAAGTTTTCCGTCGGTGCGAGGCTAGAAATCGTACCTTGCAGCGAGAGTAGGCCGCGTGACGTCAGAATTTAGTATAACGTACAAGTCCCAGCTTCAGCGCGGCAGTCCCATAAGTATTATGCAAATATTATTAACTGGTTCTAACTGGTGTTTTCTGTTTTGTACCCAGACTAATACATCGTACAGCACAACAATAAAACGGGAAAAGTGGTTCTTTGGAGCCAGAAGGAAAATCGGTCAGCATTATCGATATTTTCGCGAGTTAGTTTATCATTGCAAAAGTTTATAAAATTATCGGCTGCCCCATTGCAGCCACTCTAAATAAAATCGAACATAATGTAATTTATCGACAGTTTTCTGGGACCCCTTGGTACTTGGTAACGTGTTACGGTTAGCATAATTGGAAACAGGATGCTAGGAGCATGACGGAGCCAAATACTGAATCGCCGTAGCGTTCCATCCCTGAACTAAAAAATGAAATTTTATTAACTATTTTACAATAATAATTAAATAGTACGTCATCATAAAGTTCTCTTTTAAAGACTGGTAGGACGCGTACCTCCATCCTTTCCCTGAGCTAGCCTACGCATTTCCGTAAAAGTAGAACATTCTACATCCCCAACTATTTGAAAGCAGTAGTCTAATCTGCTCCAACCTCTACCTCTTTATTCCTATCTCTGAATCTAGTATGTCGCGAACTATTCCTTTGTGTCTCAGAAGGTGTCCTACCATCCTACGATCCTATCCCCTATTCTTTATTGTCTTCCATACTTTTCTCTTTTCCTCAACTCTTTCTAATTCCTCCTTATTGCTAACTTGTCTATCCACGGTATCTTCAACACCCGTCTGTAGCATCACATTTCAAACGCTTCTACTCTTTTTCAATCCGCTTCTCCCATTGTCCAAGTTTCGCACCCATAGATATAATTTCGTACTCCATACATGCGTCTTTAAGAGTCTCTTCCGAGTTTCTACATGAACCGTTCCAGAATATAGCAGTTGTTTCTTTTTGTTAAACAAGTACCTAGTACCCACGTAGCGTAGTTTTTTGATTCGCGTGAGTTGTATTTGTTTCCGTTTTTTTAAAAAATTTCCAATCCGTTATAAAACTGTTAACTTGATAACTTGTCAATCACTTAGGTATACATACCTACATAAATGAGTAGGTATGTATTGTATTGTATTAGAGAATATAGGTAGGTACCTATTTTACAAACAGAAGTAAGCAGGTATCTACAATCTACATACCTACTTATACTGAATTATAAAAGGCATGTACAGTTAATAAATTGTTGACTTTGTTTTACTTATACAGGTCTGCCTTTACACTACTGCTTTGAGGTTGAATGAAATTGGGGTTAGATGCAAGAATCACACACCATTTCCACATTTACCGGGACATTTACCTACCTACTACATAAATATGGCAAATTATGTGAATCGGACTTTTGATACCCTTGTTGCATCATTATATCGATTATGTTGTCTTTGTTTTATATTTCCTTGACACCTTACTTTAAAAATTCACGCTCGAAATAGTCCCAATAACTATCTTATGAGATGGGTACCGCTTCACGGGCACTTCAAGAGAAGTGGGAGGAGCGCCTTACGAATCTCTGACGTCAAACCAATAACAAAGTGAACTAGCTTGTGGGCGTGATAAGCTAATTTCTTTCGCTTATTACGCCTCAAAAAAATTTTTTAGAAAAAAAATTTCGCCGTAAATCAATTGCAATAACAATTTTCTGTCATTTTCTTGCCAAAAATAGATATCTTATTTTTCTCCGAACCTCCCTATTCAAAAACATAACTTTATCCATCGCCACTCCCAACTTTTTCGGGGCTTCAATTTTGTTCACTTCCTGATAATAAGTGGAACGTATATTTTTGACTTTGTCACGTCCTTTATTGCTGTAAAATTGTCTAGCCATTTCCCTTGCAATTTACTTCAAAGCGGTGTCACGGCTCACGGGCTTCCCTGCTTTTATACATTTTTACACTATAATTGTCGGAAAATTTCGCCATTTTACAACGTGGCTGAAGTTAGATTTGGATTTAGATTTGCAATTCGCGTTTTTACAGCGGTCCAGATAAATACTGCACAGTTATATGCTAAATGATATTTTTCAATTAAATAATGGACATTTAACAAATTTAGGATGCTAGGGTTTATTCTAATGTACAGAAATGCTTAAATGAAGTACGGTAATTGAAGATTTACTAAAACATGCATTTAAAATGTAATATAGGTACTATATTCATGGATTACTTGAACCTAATAATAATTTCAAATAAAAATTCGCCAGAATAATAATTAGATTGCAACACTAAACACAACGTAGGGGTTGAGCTATAGTTTCCCCTTTTGAGGAAAGCTTTTTTAAAATTCATATTTCTAATTGCACCAAACTAGTTTTTTTCTCTATATGAGTACCAGTGGTGTACGTGTACCGATGTTCTGTAAAAGTCGTATCATCAGATTTGCCTTGGGTTTGAGATACACTCACGCCCATTTGCAATGCAGTTCTAAAATTCCCGTTCTTAACTGTTTCAACCCAGATTCTTATCTGTAGGATAAAGGGTGTACCTGTCAATATTCAGTAAAAATGGAAGAACAGATTTCCCGTAGGGGTTGAGGTACAGCAACCCTTATTTCCAAATATTTCTTAAAATTCACGCTTTTAACTGTATCAACCTAGATTTTATTCCAAATGATGAAGGACATCCCTGAAGATGTTCGGTGAAAATCGCATCCCCAGATAAGCCGTAGGGGTTGAGATACAACCATACCCATTGCAATTTTTGTAAAATTCGTGCTTTCAACTGCATCAACCTAGATTTAATTCCAAATGATGAAGGAAGGCTCAGTAGATGTCCGGTGAAAATCGAATTCCCAGATATGCCGTAGGGGTTGAGATAAAGGCACCCTTATTTGCAAAACATATTTTAAAATTTACACTTTTAACTGTATCAACCTATATTCTGTTCCAAATGATAAAGGAAGTCCCTGTCGATGTTCGGTGAAAATTCCATCTCCAGATTTGCCGTAGGGGTTGAGTTACAACCACCCTTATTTGCAAAATACTTCTTAAAATTCGCGATTCTAACTGTATCAACCTAGATATTGTACCAAACGATAAAGGAAGACCCTATCGGTGTCCAGTGAAAATCTCACTGCTAGATTTGCCGTAGGGGTTGAGATAGAGCAACCCTTATTTGCAAAATATTTCTTAAAATTCGAGATTCTAATTGTATCAACCTAGATACTGTACTAAACGATAAAGGAAGGCCCTCTCGGTGTCCAGTGAAAATCTCACTGCTAGATTTGCCGTAGGGGTTAAGATAGAGCAACCCTTATTTGCAAAATATTTCTTAAAATTCGAGATTCTAATTGTATCAACTTAGATACTGTACTAAACGATAAAGGAAGGCCCTCTCGGTGTCCAGTGAAAATCTCACTGCTAGATTTGCCGTAGGGGTTGAGATAGAGCAACCCTTACTTACAAAATATTTCTTAAAATTCGCGATTCTAACTGTATCAACCTAGATACTGTACTAAACGATAAAGGAAGGCCCTGTCGGTGTCCAGTAAAAATCTCACTGCCAGATTTGCCGTAGGGCTTGAGATAGAGCAACCCTTATTTGCAAAATATTTCTTAAAATTCGAGATTCTAATTGTATCAACCTAGATACTGTACTAAACGATAAAGGAAGGCCCTGTCGGTGTCCAATAAAAATATCACTGCCAGATTTGCCGTAGGGGTTGAGATAGAGCAACCCTTATTTGCAAAATATTTCTTAAAATTCGAGATTCTAATTGTATCAACCTAGATACTGTACTAAACGATAAAGGAAGGCCCTGTCGGTGTCCAGTGAAAATCTCAATGCTAGATTTGCCGTAGGGGTTGAGATAGAGGGTGCCTTTATCTCAACCCCTACGGCAAATCTAGCAGTGAGATTTTCACTGGACACCGACAGTGCCTTCCTTTATCGTTTAGTACAGTTTCTAGGTTGATACAGTTAGAATTTCGAATTTTAAGAAATATTTTGCAAATAAGGGTTGCTCTATCTCAACTCCTACGGCAAATCTGGCAGTGACATTTTCACTGGACACCGACAGGGCCTTCCTTTATCGTTTAGTACAGTATCTAGGTTGATACAGTTAGAATCTCGAATTTTAAGAAATATTTTGCAAATAAGGGTTGCTCTATCTCAACTCCTACGGCAAATCTGGCAGTGAGATTTTCACTGGAAACCGACAGGGCCTTCCTTTATCGTTTAGTACAGTATCTAGGTTGATACAGTTAGAATCTCGAATTTTAACAAATATTTTGCAAATAAGGGTTGCTCTATCTCAACCCCTACGGCAAATCTAGCAGTGAGATTTTCACTGGACACCGACAGGGCCTTCCTTTATCGTTTAGTACAGTATCTAGGTTGATACAATTAGAATCTCGAATTTTAAGAAATATTTTGCAAATAAGGGTTGCTCTATCTCAACCCCTACGGCAAATCTAGCAGTGAGATTTTCACTGGACACCGAGAGGGCCTTCCTTTATCGTTTAGTACAGTATCTAGGTTGATACAGTTAGAATCTCGAATTTTAAGAAATATTTTGCAAATAAGGGTTGCTCTATCTCAACCCCTACGGCAAATCTAGCAGTGAGATTTTCACTGGACACCGAGAGGGTCTTCCTTTATCGTTTGGTACAATATCTAGGTTGATACAGTTAGAATCGCGAATTTTAAGAAGTATTTTGCAAATAAGGGTGGTTGTAACTCAACCCCTACGGCAAATCTGGAGATGGAATTTTCACCGAACATCGACAGGGACTTCCTTTATCATTTGGAACAGAATATAGGTTGATACAGTTAAAAGTGTAAATTTTAAAATATGTTTTGCAAATAAGGGTGCCTTTATCTCAACCCCTACGGCATATCTGGGAATTCGATTTTCACCGGACATCTACTGAGCCTTCCTTCATCATTTGGAATTAAATCTAGGTTGATGCAGTTGAAAGCACGAATTTTACAAAAATTGCAATGGGAATAAAATCTAGGTTGATGCAGTTAAGAAATATTTGGAAATAAGGGTTGCTGTACCTCAACCCCTACGGGAAATCTGTTCTTCCATTTTTACTGAATATTGACAGGTACACCCTTTATCCTACAGATAAGAATCTGGGTTGAAACAGTTAAGAACGGGAATTTTAGAACTGCATTGCAAATGGGCGTGAGTGTATCTCAAACCCAAGGCAAATCTGATGATACGACTTTTATAGAACATCGGTACACCACTGGTACTCATATAGGGAAAAAACTAGTTTGGTGTAAATTAGAAATATGAATCTTAAAAAAGATTTCCTCAAAAGAGGAAACTATAGCTCAACCCCTCGTCGTATTTATGGTGTTGCAATCTAATTATCTAAATTTTGCTAAAAATTATTCTGGCGAATTTTTATTTGAAATTATTATTAGGTTCAAGTAATCCATGAATTTTGTACCTATATTACATTTTAAATGCATGTTTTAGTAAAACTTCAATTACCGTAGGTACTTCGTTTAAGCATTTCTGTACATCGTCAATTTGTTAAATGTCCATTATGTGCATTTGCTTATTATTATTCGTGTTCTTTAATACTAATTTTAATTGAAAAACATGATTTAGAATATAACTGTGCAGTATTTATCTGGACCGCTGTAAAAACGCGAATTGCAAATCTAAATCCAAATCGAACTTCAGCCACGTCATTTTACAGACGCAACACGAGGTAAACCTTTTGGAGTGCGAGCAATAAACCAACAGGTTGGATAGTGCTCGTACAGGCATATTCTTATTCGAGCTCGAATTCGCACACTCGTGTTCCAGTAAATCTGATGTTTACATTCAGTCGAGCCCGTATTCGAGTTTTCCTGGAATACGAGCTCGGATTAATGTCAACCCGGCATTATCCAGATCCACACACCACGAGACCACGACACCACAGCACCACACTCCTTTACCGACACTACTGGTGTAGCGTCTAGCCGACAAATGCCAACTTAAAGTCCAGCCTCCATAAATACTGGACAGTCTTACTTAAATTATTCTTAATCTACAAAGACCTTTTATTAATATTAGGGAGTGTTTGGACCTTGCCCTTGATGTTGGGGGTAAAGGTACAAAGATTATACAACAGAAAGGAATGCAGAAGGGTAGGTATATAAGTATATCCACATAAACTTTAGGAATAGGAAAGCAGTTGAAACTAAGAGGATAAAGAAAATAATTTACAAGGGTGAGTACTTGCCTCCAGGCAAATATCTCAAAAACAAGTTTTTGTAGGTACCTCTGCTACATGTACAACAATTAATATTTTTGTATTAGTACATATTTCTGCTTCAGCAGGTTTATTATAGGGTGATTTTCAGGGAACTCAATAATAATTGAATAAATCCAAGAAAACAATATTGTTCCAGTTTTAAATCAACTTTAATATATGTATAAATAACAGAAATCGCATCGGGATTAATAAATTAATGCACAAAAAATTAATTTTTTCCAATCTATTTATAAAGAACTATTCCATAGCAACGTGGAAATATTACAGGATCAAAAAGTCTTACCAAAAACGAATTCTCATACCCCCTTTCTAATAAAAACAAAAGTCTGTCCGTCAAAATCAAAGTGTAAACAACTGGAGCCAGCAGACACCACAACAAATAGAAAACGTCCAATTCCAACTCACGATTACGATACAACGTGTAAGTCTTCTCAATTTCTTCTCGGTCCAACTCAATTTCTACCCCAATTCTTTTTGAAGCTTCAAGTACGTATTCGTAAAAATTCCCGTGCTGTTTTTACTTCTATGTTCCGTATAAGGAAATGGAAGTATTGTATTACCGACAAAAATTCGTGAGATGAGGTCAGATTCGCATTGTACTAACTTCAAAACTTCGAGAAAAAGTGTTTTTAACTTCGTGTCTGTGCTTGCGTGTGTATATCTGTTTGTGTGTGTGTGGGCGTGGGTGGAGATGGGTGTGTGTGTGTGTATGTCCTGCATAAACTGTGGGGATTTCATCGTGCAAATTACCAGGCGTGTGGGGACTGATTCGATTGTGGGGACATACACTCGTCCCCACAGTGTTTTTTGTTTCTGTAGCAGCTAACGTGCGGTCAAAATCAAAATAAAACTATTTTCCAAATTGCTAATTACGTACCCTACGTCAGCCAAACGAATACTTTCTCCGTCACTGTACCTAAGACATGAATTTTTTAATTTAGCCTTAGTCCCCAAAAGTATACTTTATTTCACGTGATCACGTCTTGCATAAGCAGTGGGGACTTTAAACTGCCTGTTCAGAAGCGCCATCTGCAAGCAAATAAAATCCGTTTCTGCGGAGAACGATAGTTTTGATCTCGTTTATCAGCAGTGTGTATAGAAGTAAGCAGCGCATTAACTGGGGGCACAGTAGTTGGATCAAGAACTTTAGACGTAAATTCACTATGAATTCTTAATAAGTTAACCCCACACATGCCAAAAGATAGTGTCACTGTCTTTTGGAGCGTGGGGTTAACTTATGAAGAATTCATAATTAACTGTGGGGTAGTTTACGAACTTCAACATCTTTATTCATTAGGTAAGTTTTTAGATGGGTTATTTATAGTTAATAATGCACGTTTTGAGATAAATAAAAAATAAAAATATACAGCGTGTCCAAAAGAGTAGGCAACATCTGGAAAACTTTTTTATAATGGATTTCTCAAAAAGTTTTATTGCACATAAAAGTTTGTTTATACAGGGTGATTCAGAACGGGTATGCCAAACTTCAGCAGATTATAGACGTAGAGGAGCTCAAAATAAGAAGAAAAGTTCCTATGGACATGTGACCAAAAGTTACAATTAAGAAAGATACAGGGTGTAGAAGTTTCTGGAAAAAGAATGATTATCTCGGAAACCACGGAAGCCATTGAATTAAAATTCTTAGGGCGATTGCCCTTTGAAGATCTCTATTATTTGAAAGAAATGCTTTTTTACTGGCTAATGGCATCGCAAGAAGTTGTGGAACAATCGATTGTTGATTAATTTTTTTCACCAGAAATGCAGATTATGAATGATTTCACAAAAAGGTGTTTTGCTCAAAAACTAAGCAGCTTACAAAAAAAATTTAAGATGCCGATTTTCTTCCAGATTGAACACAGATGATATTAAGGACCTCACAATTACCCGCACAGATCAGTGGCGTAACATAGTTTAGAGAAAATAAGTAGACGGTCTACCGTGTAGCAACGCCACTGGAAGCAGTACAAAAGCAAAACTTTTTGGAACAGTAGACGTCTGCAAATGAAAATCGTTCGTAAAATTTCAATTCAGTAGCTTTCATGGTTTTCGAGATACTAAAACAGAAATACATTTTTAAGGAAACTTAACCACCATGTATCTCCGTTAGTAATAACTTTTGGGTACTTGTTCTAGGAACTTGTCTTCTTATTTTGAGCTTCTCTACGTTCCACTGAAGTTTGGCACACCCATTCCGAATCACCCTGTATACGAGACAGGTGAGATTCCAGAACATTACAAGAAGAACATCATAGTCGCATTGCCAAAAAGGGAAGATGCAGATAAGTGGGAAGATTTTGGGACTCTCAGTTTAACTTCCCAGGTGTCAAAAATTTTAAGTACAATTGTGCAAAGGATGGAGAATAGGGCGGAAGAAATATTAGGAGATCAGTTCGGATTTAGACGAAATAGAGGAACGCGCGAGGCCATTCTAGCTTTACGAGTAATTACAGAAAAAAACAACAGAAAAGGGAAAGAGCGTTTATACCGGGTGGGGATTTAGTGTGTAATCGGCTTATATCTCTGGTACTGCTTATGATATCAAAATGAAATTTAACGCATATGTGGGGAACGACATGGAGAACTTTGTAAAATTATTTATGTATATACAGGATGTTCACATTCTGAGTACCAGACCAAAGTTCTATTTCTTTAAATGGAAAACCCACATGTATTTGTGTAATTTCGATTCCCCATAAAATTTAATGAAAATTGATATACTACATGATGTGGTTTTGAGTAAGGACTGTTACGATATTGACATTTTTGTGCCATTATGGTCCCAAATTTATTACGCCACTGATGTCTACTGACCAAAGCCACTTAATTATTTTTTATTGAAATAGGTTTACGCACAGCTGTATTTTTAAAATATACAAATACATTCACCAAAATACTTAAGATTATACAAGGCGATTAATTTATGCAAACAGGAATTTTTCTCAAAAATTTCAAATGGAATACCATGTACCTATATTATTTGCACAACCGACAGTCAGTTAACTGAGACATTAATTGATTTAGATATTGCCAGGCCTGGTACTGTCAGTTTCGGCAGATATTACGATTGAATATCGAAATTTTTGAATTTCATTATTAATTTTATACTCTTTTTGGAGAATTCCCCTTATCGTGTCGCTCAAGACTCACAATAATGTTTAAATTTTGTTTCTGCAAATTGGTATCATTATAAAGACGACAAATCTCATTGATAAATTGTTTCTTGATGGTTGTATTCATAAATGTATGTCATATTAAAGTCGGGTAAGTATAATTTTCAAACAAGGAGTGTCATGGAAGAAAATATTACCTTTAAGAAATAATGTTGCAGTGGGATTTTTTGTGTTAATGTATGAATTTGCTAAATATGCAGACCTTTATTGGAGTTTTGGGTGACAAAATAGGGAATATCACCAAAAACAACGTAAAATAAAAACGAAATTCTACATTCTTAAAACTCAATTGTAAATTCTTCCGAAACTTTTACTGGTAGACTTGTCAATATCTACATCAATAAAAAGTTTACTAAAGTGACCATCAATTGTACAAATAATACACATGGTGTTCCATTTGAAATTTTTGAGAAAAATTTTGTTTTGCATAACTTTAATCACCCTGTATAATCTCATGTATTATGATAAAAGTACTTATCGATTTCAAAACTGCAGCAGTGTGTAAACCTATTTCAATAAAGAAATTGTAGGTCACTTTGGTTAGTATGCGAGAGTAGCGATATAAATTTGGGTCCATAATGGCACAAAAATGTCAATATCTTAACATTATTTACTCAAAACCACATCATGTAGTATATCAATTTTCATGGAACTTTATGGGGAATCCAAATTATGCAAAAACACGTGGGGTTTCGATTTAAAGAAATAGAACTTTGTTCTGGTACTCAGACTCTGAACATCCTGTATATACCTAAATTATTTTGCAAAATGCTCCACGTGGTTCCCCACATTCGCCTAAAATTTCATTTTGAAATATTAAATAGTACCAGAGTTATGAACCGATAACACACTATATCCCCACCCGATATAGGATTTGCAGGTTTAGAAAAAGCCTTCGACAAAGTAAAATGGAGGAAGATGTTCGAAGTGCTCAGAAAGGTAGTGATGAAACATAGGGACATAAGAATAATACACAATCTCTACAAAGAGCAAACGACAGTTACAGAATTTGAGTAGGGACAAAAAGAAGTAGATATCTGGAAGAGAGTGAGATAGGGATGTGCATTGTCCCCTCTAGTTTTCAATTTATATATCGAAGATGCGATTAATATTGTTAAGGACAAGACAGCCTCAGGGATTAATGTATGCGGTCAAACTATTTACATGCTCAGATTTGCGGATGATATACCAAAATTTTGGTAGAGGAAAGTTGCCTAATATGGGGTACTTTTTTTCAAATTGCTCCAAAGTTGTTGTAACTATGTTTTTAGGAGAATTTTCACTAGCAAACTTTAAATTTGTTTGTCTTTGAGCATTGTGCTATAAAACAGACCAAAAACAATTAAAATGAGGGAGATGTGCAATAAATAAATTCCCACTTACTACCCCATATTAAGTTTATGCATGTCCTTAATATGGGGGACCCCAAATAATATTAAGAATTTATACTCAAAAAACAATATTTTGAAAAAAGGTTTTTATTATCAACTCAAAATAAACAAAACATTTTATTCCAATATAAAATATATAAACAAAATAACAAAAGAGAAACAAATAAGTTGTCAAAACTTAAAAAATTGTTTTGGGCAGTATTACTGAAAATTTGCTCTCTATTCCATGATTTGCGGTTATTGGGCATCTGGAAATAATGTATTTCCCATTATACACAGAAATAAAAATGCTAACGTTGCTATTCCATCGAATAAAAAAATAATTTCCTCATATATGTGATACCCCAAATTAGGATCAAATGATTGTTTGGTTATATAGCATTTTCGCAGAAATTTTGCTGCGTCTTCTAAAATGCCACATACATGACAATAAACTGTGCAAAATTTACTGTCGGATGCAAATAAACTAATTTAAAATACTTACTTTTAAGACTCAGTACACTCGCAGGAACAACGCGCTCACTAACATTTCAGATGTATACAAACTTTTGAAGCCACCTGGTGGAGAAACGGTGAAAGTAGTAACACCGTTGGTCATATAGGAAAATAGCAAAATAAAGTTGATATTAATTATCAATGAATTCAACAGGTGGCAATAATGGAATTGGCCAAAAACGCGGTACCCCATATTAGGAACTATCGTCATATTAGGCGACTTTCCTCTATGTAGAGGGCGTGAAAATAGAACTAAAACTGATATACAAAAAGGAAATGAGAAGATAGAGGAAATCACGAATTTCTGCTATTTAGGAAGTAAAATAACTCTAGATGGCAGGAGCACTAAAGACAAAGAATAACGCAAGGTCGAGTTGCGTTTAACAAAAAGAAACAATTGTGATTCTCGGGAACGGATAAAGTAGAAACTCGGAAGAGACTCTTAAAGATGTATGTATGGAGTACGGCATTATACGGGTGCGAAACTTGGACAATAGGAGAAGCGGATCAAAAAAGAATAGAAGCATTTGAAATGTGCTACAGAGGCATGGTGAAGATACCATGGATAGATAAAGTTAGCAATAGGGAGGTATTAGAAAGAATTGGTGAAAAGCGAAAGGTATGGAAGACAATAAAGAATAGGAGAGACAGGATGGTAGGACACCTTCTAAGATACGAAGGAATAGTTCGCGACATACTAGTCAGAGATAGGAATAAAAAAGGTAGGGATAGGCCTAGATTAGACTACTGCTCTCAAATATTTAGGAATGTGGGATGTTCTACTTTTATGGAAAAGCATATAGGTTAGCTCAAGATAGGAAAGGATGGAGGTACGTGTCCAACCAGTCTTCGAACTGAGAACCCTCTGATGATGTAAAATATTCAGGTGACCCGTTTTCTTTTCTTTTCTTCTTGCTCGTCCAGTGTAGTTACGTTACTTGCAATTTTATATTGGACTATTGTATAATAAATTTACTTTGGAAGCAGACATATTTTAATTATTTCATTTAGTGTCGTTGTTCTTTTCTCTTTTTTGTACACACTTATACTTAAGCCTAGAAAAGACTGCTACTTTTTAATTCATAAATAGTGGCAGAAATAGAAAAACTGCAACTTTTCTAGTGGTTATCTGGAGCAGTCCTTCATTTTGCAAAACAAATGTATGTTTTTTGATAAATAAATAAATCTTTTGATACCTAAATGAATAATACATTTTATTTGTTAATTGTTACCATTCCTGTTTTCAATCGTCCGTATCTCAGCGTGACCACTGACTGTTCGTTATCTCCACTTCCTCTATTTTCTAGTGAAAAGCCAATCCGTTCATAGTACTTGCCTCTATTTATATTATTTTACACATTTTTATCTATTTCTGAATTAATTGTGGGGACTTACACAATCAGTGTTATTTATTACGTAGTCGTGGGGACTTACACACCACGGTTCACCGCGCGTAAACTGTGGGGACTGTCCCCACACTGGATTTTCAGAGTGTACTCGCTTAATAGCGAGTGCATAGCAAATCGGACTATATTCCCAGTATGCTACTATTTCGGTAGATGCCGCTACGGCAGTAACTTCAATGTCCCCATAATGCTTGTTTTTGCACATGTCCTCACAGTGAATGCATCACATGTAGGTAATGGTGTGTGTGTGTGTCCGGATTACAGAGTACAGGAGTACAGATCCGAGGTATAAATGGAAAACAGCAGGGGCCCAAGGATAGATCCCTGTGGCACTCCACGATCCAAGGTGCCTTCGAGGGAGCAATATTACCAATTGTTTTCTGTCTGTCAAGTAACTACTAAAGAAGTCGATAACATCTTGGCGAAAGCCAATATTGGGAAAAATGGACAGTAAAACGCGGTGGTTTAGAGTATCGAATGCTTTAGATTTTAGAATAATCTAAAAGTATCAATGCTGTTAAATTATTATTATCTGTAGCTTGTAGTATTCCATCAATGACATGAGTTAAAGCTGTAACGCAACTAAAGTTTTTCCTAAAGCCTGACTGGTATGACGGAATTATATTGTATTTATTTACACGATTCAAAATCTGGCATACACTACCCTCTCAAAATACACGGCAGTATGTTAATAGGACGGAGATCACTGAACTCCTGTGGCTGACCGACCTTTGCTAAAGGAGTAACATAGGATGTTTTCCAGATTCTGGGCATTACACCGCATTCTAAACAATAGGTTATGGTATGAACTATATAAGGCAAGATGCATGGAATGCAAAGCAGTAACATTTCAAGTGACACATCATCAGCTATAACAGCTTTGCTTTTTAAGGAGTATATTATATCCAGTACATTTTTTTCATCAATCTAGGAGAAGTGCTATCTCGGAAAAGTTACATTTAAGAGTACTCGAGTAAAACTCCACCACATGGTCCACATTACCAGTAGGAAAATTTTTCACGCTATTTATGAAATAATTATTTATTTCGTCGACATTGGACAATTGCGACGGAATTTCACTCACCCTCCTCCCCGAATAAATATTTAATTTCCTTAATTCTTTTCATAATTCTTGAGATCCATAAGTTTGCAGTCTAGAGTTCATATATGCCTCTTTTCATTTCTACAGTTGTAGTGTAATTTTTGAGTTGTTTATAATAGTGAAAATGTTCGGGCTTCCCAGATTTTCGGTGAGTAGCAAGTGCCTTTTCCCTTCATTTAATAAGAATCAAAATACTGCCTGTCAGCCAAGGAGCCCTCGGTTTTGTTATTCTGCGAGTTACAAGTGGGGCATATCTATCAAACATTCTCAAAATTAAGTAGTGTAAATAATAAATTTTATCATCTATATTCGAGAGGGGGCAGCAGCTCTTTCAGTAATCATAGTGGCAGAGATCGTGAGGGTCGGTATGGCACTGTGATACACACTACTGCGATGTGGAAGGCAACGGGAAACCATACCACATTATTCTATCCCTAGTACAGTGTACTTTTAGTTTATGATGATGGCACCTTCTGGAGTAAAATATTCCGGAGGTAAAATAGTCCCACATTCGGATCTTCGGGCGGGAACTGCTTCGGGGGGAGTCATCAGCAATGATAAGTGTAAAATCTCACGAGTCGGAGCGTGGAATGTTAGAAGCATGAAACAAGTAGGAAAGTTAGAAAATTTGAAAATTATGAGATGGATAGGTTAGCATTAGACGTGGTAGGTATTAGTGAAGTGCGATGGTCAGGAGCTGGAGACTTCTATAGCGGAAATTTTAGAGTACCTAATACACACAGGATCGGTAGAAGGAAATTCGGAAGTAGGAATTGTTATGCGGAAAAAAGTAGGGCAGAGCATAGAAAATTTCTTACAGCAAAGTGACAGTAATAATACAGGTATATATGCACTCTTCCAACTACAGTGATGAGACCGTAGAAGCAGTTTATAGTGATATTGAATACGTACTAGATTTTGTGAGAGGGCACTAAAATTTAATCATTGTAGGAGATTTTAATGCAGTCGTAGGCACAGGAAGAGAAGGCGGAATAGTTGGCCCTTTTGGATTAGGCAATAGGAACGATAGGGGAGTTAGGTTGATAGAGTTCTGCGATAAACATAACCTAACGATCGCGAACACTCTATTTCACCATCACGTTAGGAGACGCTATACGTGGAAGATGCCAGGAGACCTAGGGAGATATCAAATAGATTACATTCTCGTTAAGCAAAGATTTAGAAATCAAGTTAGGGACTGTAGAAGTTATCCAGGAGCAGATATAGATAGTGATCACAATATAGTCGTTATGAAGGCCAATCTTAAATTTAAGATTTTGAAAAAACGAAGCGAAAGAAGATATCTTGACCTAGACAAAATAAAAGATGATGATACGCGCTATAAGTTAGAGAAAAAGACAAACGAAGTACTAAAGGGCGCGGGTGAAAATATTGTAATGACATAGAGGCAGAATGGAATTGCATTAAAAACAGTTTAGATTCCGCAGCTAGAGATATTTCCAAGACTACGGAGACGTGGAGACATTTTACATCAAATTTATTAAGCATATAAACCTTTTTGACAGCATGATATGTGGTAGCTGGAAAGAGAATGATGAACACCGTACAAAGCACAGCTCAGCCTATATCGCTTACAGCAGGTATCGTTTATTCGATATCGCTCTAAAAGTATCGATACCAAATATCGATACTTTTTTGTTGAAAGTATCGATACTTCAGAAGTATCGATGTATCGTTAGCATCCCTAGGAATAATTGTTTGGTCTATACACAAAGCGTTTAACAAATTTTAATGAATTGTCGAATACCAAGCAAAATTTAAACGTATATTATGTTAAGTAAGTTATTACACGTTTTATAATTGGTAGTTTTCACCATCCTAATAACTCTCCTATTCTTTATTGTCTTTATTGTTAGTAGGCATAGAATTCAAATTAATTTCTGAAATAATAATGTTAATGTGTCTTTATCGTTCACCAGATGGATCCAAAAAAGAATTCCTAAATTTTTTTGAAGAATGACTTGAAAATATTTTAAGTGAAAACGACACAACAATGATAATTGCCGGAGTTTTCAATATGGATTGGGCAAATAATATAGTAGTACGGCCTATGAAATATAATCATTCAAAATTTAGAGAAAAATTTAAAAAATTAGATATGACTTTCAGCGAAAGGAATTAGAAAATTTTACGGAATATTTATAGAAATTTTGGATCAGAATAGACCAAAAAATAAATGTCTGTTAGGGCACATGAAAACAAATGGTTTTATAAACAAGTGTTAGAAGAGATAAAAAAGAGAGATAGCTATTATAAAATGTGTGTGTTAACAAAACTCGATGATGACTAGGTAAAATATAAAGAGAAAATCGAGGCTCATCCGAGAGAGGAACCATATTCCACTACCTAACATTCCAATTTAAATATTCCCTTGTAAATCTGAATCTGGGCCACACGGGTATTTCTTGAAAGTAACTTTGATAAGAAGTGTACGAAATAGTTGCAAAAAATGTGACCAAACATTTTACGTGCATCGGAAAAATTTTTAAATAAAAATACGCAGTACTGTTGCTATCTTTGAACTGCGCAATTTTTTGAGACCGGCATTTCCTTTTTTCTGAAAATACTATCTCACTGAAAAATATTTTTCTCTTTCAATAGCCAGATGGCCGATCTGAGTGATTAGTTTAATTGTATTGAGCAATACTGAAAACTTTTTCCCCAAACATTGAAACAGAGATCGGAAAGATGTTAAACATGGAGATATTTTTGTATTCGCAGAATATGTAGAGATTAGATAAGGAGATGTGAACTAGGTATAAGTGCTTCTAATGGCAAACGTGAAGTTTGATTCACCTAGTACTTTTTGACTAATAAGTGTTAAAAAATGTTTATTAGACTCACAAAAACTTGTCGTGGTACTCTTAGACGATATGCCTTCAGGCAAACCATCCAGAATATGGTATCGTATGTAGCTGCCATGTTGGGAGCTCTGATAAACTTGGGAATTAGATATAGTACATATGGAGAAATAGATGGTAACGTACCAACAAATTTTAATAAATTATAAAACTTTTGCAGCAATTTAAATTTTTTTTAGATTTTAACATAGTACTAATAGTAACTGGCTGTATTCAAATCATTCCATTTTGTTTTTCGTGCTACTTATTGCATGGTATCCGGAAGGTAAGAAAATGATGAATTCTTCCAATTATTCCGCAATCAAATTTTCAAAATATTTAAAAACAATTTTCTGCAGGAAAATAGGGACATTTTACGCATTTGGGTTTTCTATGGAAGCATAGAGACTTTGGTGCAAACTACCTTTGATTTAGCGTTTTCCACATATGGATTTACTCAACAATGGCCAATTGCGCCCATCCTCTTCCTCCTCCTAGGAATTGTATACCCAGGTAAAATTTCTTCTCAAATAAATTTTCATCAAATTCTACACACATATTTTATTTTCAGCCGGCATGTACTATCTTCTGTGCGTTGTAAATAGCTTGAGATTATCATACACCAAAGAATCCTCAAAAATAATTGTAGAAATATGAATAAAAACATATTATAAAAGAACTGTGTCTGACCTAACCTGCTGTACCTTTCTACTATTATCTAATAAAATTATAAAATACTCAGAGCTCCCATGAATCAGCTACTAATCGTAAAATGAGTAGTTTACTTACAACAATATAAGTTATCATAGATTATCAAAATAAAGCTGATAAAAATGATAAAAGCTATAATGAGTCACAGTGCAAGTTAACATAAACTGTAATTTACAGTCGTTACTTAACTGCTATCGAAGTATGATGCTTTTTGTATTGTTAGAGATTTGTCAGACACATGTATTATCTGCTCCTTGCAATGTCATTGCGTTTCCGAGAAACTTCATCTGGTTCCCGAGTTCGGCTTTTTGAAAGAAGTAAAACTTCCCCTTTTCTATTTAGAATCTAACCGTAAGTACCACGTCACTTTGCTGGAGAAAATTTACTTTATTCTTCCCTGGTCTCTTTCCCATAACACTTTCAAAAGTATCCAACTTCACTAGTAACTGCTATGTCTGATGCTAACCTACACATTTAAAATTCCCTATTTTGCCTTAGTCCAGAAGATAACATAATTCTCTTCCTACTCGAAAAGCTATTTTTCTCATTCAAAAACTATAGGACTGATGTTGCTGATGGAGTACTGCTATTGACTAATACTAAAAACTTTAAATGGAAAGATGTTGAGCATGGAGATGCTTTTACATGGGCAAAATAGGTACAGATTAGATAAGGAGATGATATATGTATGTATAAGTGCTTCTAAAGGTAAACATTCATTTTTATCCTTAGTGCCATTACTAATTAATAAGCAAGAGGCAAATGTACATTACACTCACAACACACTGCTGTGGTTCTTCCAGATATATTTAGGAGTTACATACAGTGAAGAAGGAGAAATAGACGGTAAGTAGGAATCCTACAAGCTATATTTCTATTAAAACTTACAGTGTGCCTATTTTTCTCATTATCTCGATAATATTTATCTAGCTGCGTATCGTGATGCACCTCAGAATGAATATTTCAGGTGTATATGTTAAGAACAGCAGAGGACTTAAGGTCGAGCCCTGTGGAACCGCTGCGTCCAAAAGTACCCTCCAGTGAGCAACTCTCTGTTTGTTTGACTATTTATCCATAGCCCCTTAAATAACCTTTCCAGGAAAACCAGCAAGAAAGAATGGATAATAGAATATCTTGGCTGACAGACTGATGCTTTAGCATTTTTGTTCATATGCTAGGACAGTAATGTAATACAGAAAGACGATTTCGTCGGCATCTATTCAACTTGTATTCCGACATTGTATTATATATACTCACAACATAGTGGTTATGAAGGCCAATCTTAAATTTAAGATTCTGAAAAAACGAAGCGGAAGAAGGTATCTTGACCTAGACAAACTAAAAGATGATGATACGGGCGATAAGTTCGAGAAAAAGACAATCGAAGCAATAAAGGGCGCGGGTGAGAATATGGTGAGGGACATAGAGGCAGCTAGAGATATTTTGGGTCATAAACAGAATGAAAGTAGAAAACCCTGGATAACAAAACATATTGTGAGTCTAATAGAGGAAAGGCGAAAATATAAAAATAGGTTACACGAAAAAGGGAAACAAAGATAGGCGATCAAGTGGGAAATTATTCGGAAATGTGAGAAAGCGAAATAGCAAAGGATTGATATTAAATGCAAAGAAGTGGAAGATAAGTTTGGAGTAGGAAAGACTGATGAAGCATATAAAATAATTAGGAGAAATTTTAGAGAAATTGGATCTAGTATCAAAAACATTAGAAATACAAAGGGGGTAAATTAAATTGTCACCAGAATACTTCTTTGTTATCAAACGCAATCCCCTAACTAACTAACCTAATCCCAGAAATTTATTTTTATCTCGGATTAAAAGAACTGTCTCCTAACGTTTGTCTTCGAATTAACAACAATCTATACACTAAATAAATAATTAAGCGCCTTTTTTGGCCCCCTCGAAATCGGTTCTGTGCACGAAAGAACTACTTTTGCATTGAAATAACTAATGTGTTTTCAAAATTACTGATTTGTCACCAAATGAAATACTCCCGGCGCCTGATTACTATCCATGTTTTATTCTCTTGCGATCACCATCATAGTAGCAACAGTTAATTTACTTAGTTATCAAAGAATATGAAGTGTTGGTATTTTATACTTTTGATTCCCAAATTGAATGAAAAATGCAGCAAAGAAGGGTTTGCAAGGGGCGGAGCCAACGCGAGACCAGCACTACTAGTTGACAAGCTTTTGCGGTTGTGTTGACTTGCGGTCCATAATTTATTATTTAGTTGCTACGAATTAAAATTACATATTTGTTGTTTGTGTTATCTACATTTACTATTATGGAATCAAGCAGCGGTGTAGGGGTCGCAACTCCATCGACTCGTTCATCAGCGGTGCAGAATGAAGTGCCATTACTTTTTTCTAGTTCGGAAGGTGACTCGGAGCACGAGGAGGTAGTGCAACCAAAGAAAAAACGGTCCGAAAATAAAGTGTGGACATTTGTGGAGAAGTTTGAAAGTGTAAAAGACGCTGAAGGAGCCATTAAAACAGAAGATACTTGGTCTTTTCTACGTACGCATGAGGTATGAAAAAATATTATAGATGTAACAAAGTTAAACGTAAAGGACCTCAATGTGCGGCACAGATTTACTTGCTTTTTGACGCAGCTTCCGATGCAGTTTTAATGTACCGCACAGATGCCGAACATGTTCACGAATCAAAAACGCACTCTAATTATGGGTTGAACGCTAGAGTTAAAGAAGAAATAAATAAATTATTTGACTTGCATCTCAAACCAAAAGCTATCTTGAGTAACTTGGCTAAAATTGAGGGCCTTACCTTGCCTAAAATGTCACAATTAAGAAATTATTTATACGATCGACGTCGTGCGAAGTATGGCAGCCCAACAATAAGTCTCGGTCAACTAGAAGCTTGGTTATCGTCTCATTCAACTGTTCCTGAAGATGTACATGAAGTGTACGTCCTTGCATATGAGATACTTGATGAAAATGATTCACCAAAGTTCCGATTTGTGCTATCAACGAAATTTCTGTTGCAGTTAGCTCGTAATGTGAAAGTAATTCATGCGGATGCCACATATAAGTTGGTGTGGCAGGGATTTCCAGTTTTTGTGGTGGGAAGTACGGATAAAGATAAAAAATTTCACCCGCTTTGCTTGGGAGTGGCAACTTCTGAGGAAAAGGACGATTTCAGAATGTTATTTGGTGCAGTAAAAAGTAATATTTCAACCGTATTCTCAGACTGCCTGCAACCAGATGTTTTGGTTTGTGATGCATCCAAAGCCATCCAGAATGCCTTTATAGAAATTTTTGGGGAGGAAATCATAGTGAGGATGTGCTGGGCACATGCCAAAAGAAAAATTCAAGCCCGCGTAGAACAAGTTACAAGAAAGGAGTTTCAGAAAAGTATACTGGACGATGTAGATGCTTTGAAAGTAGCAACTGATCCCGAAACATTCAACTTAGCGGCAGAAGCATTTCTGCAAAAATGGCTGAATGAGATGGACTTCATCCGATATTTTAAGGAACAGTGGCTAATTCTAAACCGTAATTGGTATCTGGGTGCTCATCTAGGATCGCCAGCAACGAACAATGCCCTAGAATCGTTCAATAGGGTCATAAAAGACGAACATACCCTTCGTGAACGTTTCCCGATATCACGTTTTTTAGTCGTTGCCACCGAGATGGTCAATCATTGGTCTATGCAATATCTGAATACCTCTCAACATAGAGTTTTCGCGACAACACCAACCTTAACATTAAGAGAGTGGACCCGGTCCTATCAATGGGCCAAATTGCCCAAAACAGTTATATTGACAAGCAGCGATGAGAGTTTTAAGTACTATGACGTGCCTGGTGGCAAGGCTGAGAAAATAAGAGCATTTCAAAACAAATGGACCAACTTTAATGAATACAAGATACAGTTCTTCAGCAAATGGGGAGTGGCTTTGCCCCAAAATGGTGACTGGATTAATGGAAAATGTAACTGTCCCGTATTTTATAAACAATATATGTGCAAACATGTTATGGGGCTGGCCATTCGCCTCAAGCTTGCGCATCCACCTCCTGAGACCAAAAATGTACCAATTGGCCAGAAAAGAAAGAGGGGACGTCCTACCAAATCTAAGCCTGCACTTATTATACAATAATAAAATTATTGTTTTCATGTCTTACCTACTTACATATTATATCAAACGCCCAAATAGGTATATTACTTTTTCCAGAATAAATATTTGATTTCCCAATTTTTTAAAATTTATTTTTGATAGCGAGTCAGTCAGTCAGCATACCTAAGCAGGTAACTTTAAATTGAATCAAGTTTCATTTATATTGAGTCACAAAACTATTAGTTTGGTTCACAATTTGGCGATAAATTATTCTGAAGGCAAATTAGGTATCTAGATTATTTAATTTAGTAACTGATCACATCATGTACTGCGGACTGTAAGTGAATAAAGAGATATCCGTATTGAAATAGTGTGGTGTTCCCAATTTGCTGACATTAGTTATTGTGGAGGCAATTATTAGATAATTTACTAATTCGTCATGTTTACTGATGACCGTAAATGAATAAACAGACGTTCGTATTGAAATAGTTTGGTGATCACAATTTGATGATAAATTAGTTATTCTGGAGGCCAATTATATTACTTAATAACTAATCATATTTACTGGAGGCCGTAAATGAATAAATAGAGTATTCATATTGAAATAGTTTGGTGATCGCAATTTGGTGATAAATTAATTATTCTGAAGACAAATTAGATTATCTGGTAACAAAAACTGGAATAATTAGGTGATTGATTAATTCATACCCAAATTCAAATACGAGAAGATAGAGGAAGTCCCAGATTTCTGCTATTTAGGAAATCAAATAACTCGCTATGGTAGCAGCTCTAGCTCTAGCTCTAGCTCTAGCTCTAGCTCAGTTATGTCAAAGATCTTGGAGCGGGTCATTTATTCACAATTAAATGGCCATATACAAAGATATGATATTCTTCCCCCATTTCAGTCTGGCTTTAGACCTAACCATGGTTGCGCGACTGCGCTTGCTCATGTTGTTGATGACATCCTAATAGCGTCAGATAAAGGACTTTTAACGGCACTAATATTGCTCGACTATTCAAAGGCATTTGACTGCATAAATCATGACATTTTGAATTCAATATTCTCATATGTGGGTCTGGGTAGCGATGCAGTGTCTTTGCTTCAGAGTTACTTGTTTGATAGGAAGCAAGTGGTGAGAGTTGGCGGGATGACCTCCTGCATTGGTACTTTAGATCGTGGGGTGCCCCAGGGCTCCATCCTCGGCCCACTTTTGTTCTCCATATACACATCGGATTTGTACAGCTGTATTAATTTCTCTGCAGTTCACTGTTATGCCGATGACACCCAACTCTACCATTCGTTTTCGTCTGTTGATGTGCTTCAAGCAGGGTACAATATATGCGCTGACCTAGAGTCTTTGCACCGGGCCTCTCTTGACCATGGTTTAATTATGAACCCGCAGAAGTCGGTTTTGATGTTGTTTGGAAAATCTGCAGCATGGGAAGGAGTCAAGAGTCAACTTGATATTGAAATAAATAATGTTAAATTGACTTGTGTGGATGAAGCGAGGAATCTGGGACTAACGATTGATAGCGAATTAAGATTTAAAAAAACATATCAGTAACTGCATAAAAAAATCCTTTGGTACTTTGAAGCAAATTTATTCGAATAAGAACATTCTTAATAAAAATACAATTCGCTTGCTTTGTGATTCACTAGTGTTGGCACATTTCGCTTTCTGTGATGTAGTTTATGGACCATGCATAGACTCTGGGACGGCGCGTAAAATACAGCGGGTGCAAAATGCGTGTACGCGATTAATTTGTGGAATACGCAGAAGGAAACATGTTTCGCACAAGATAAAACAAATAAATTGGCTTACCATGGCCCATCGTCGTTTGCTTCACACATATCTTTTTTATCATAAAATAATTTATTATAAATCGCCACCATATCTATACAACAAAATTAAATATAGGACGGACGTGCATAATTTAAACATTCGAAGAAAATCTCTAATTACACCTCCTATTCATAGAACTGCAATGTTTGAAAGGTCGTTCTCCTATAACATAAGTAAATTATATAATTCTATACCTCGGCATTATAAGCAATTTAACCTTGCGAAAATGAAGTTAAACATGAAGCGAACTTTGTTGGCTGCACAATGATATCATCCATTAACCTTTTTCTCTCTTTCTTCTCTTTCTTCTCTTTTCTTTAACTTTAACTTTTCTCTGCCCTTGTCTTCTTTCTAGCCATTATATTTTTTTTGTTTTACTTATGATATAAAGATTGTATATATTTTTGTTTCTTGGGTTAAGTGTAGGAACAGCATGTGTCAGTTGAATGACTAACACAAAGCTGAACTTCACCCTTGCTGCTATATCTAACATTATCTGATGTATTTGAATTTTGTATTATTCTACGGCAGTAATAAAGACCTTTATTATTATTATTATTATTATTATAAAGAAAAGAATAGCGCAAGGCCGAGTTGCATTTCAGAAAAAGAAACAACTATTATGCTCGGGAATGAAATGTGTAGAAACTGTGAAGAGGCTATCAAAAACGTATGAATGGAGTACCTACGGCATTGTACGGGTGCGAAACTTGGACAATAGGAGAAGCGGGTAGGAAAAAAATAGAAGCATTTGAAATGTGGTGCTGTAGACGCATGACGAAAATACCGTGGATAGATAAGGTTAGCAACAGAGAGGTATTAGAAAGAGTTAGAGAAAAGCGAAATTTATGGAAGACAGTAGGGAATAGGAGAGATAGGATGGTACGACACCTTCTGAGGCACCAAGGCTTAGTTCGCCACATACTAGAGTCAGAGATAGGAATAAAAGGAGGTAGGGGGTAGGCCCATATTGGGATGTAGGATGTTCAACATGTGGGGAAATGCGTAGGTTAGCCCAGGATAGGAAAGGATTGAAGTACACGTCCAACCAGTCCTCGGACTGAAAACTTTATGATGATGGTGATGGGTTGTCAAATGGAACCGAAATCTTTCCATTTCGTATCGTAATACGAACTGTTATGATACTGGTATCGCAAATAACTATTACTTCCACGTTCCGTAAGAAAAGTATTCTAGATAAGATTAGATTCGTATTGAACTAACCTCAAAACGTTGATCAAAGTTGTTTTTAGATTGACGTCTGTATGGCGTGTGTTCAGACACGCGCGCGTGTGTTTATGTATATTTTGCAAATTTAAGTTTCACATAGACTACCAAAAAGTGAATAGTAATTGTGTTATAAACGTCAATTATTTTGAAAATATTTTTCTTCAAGTTCATTACTGGACAGAAAATGCTGTGATACGGAGAACCCTGTGTTGCGCCCGAAGGGTGCACACAAACCCAGTCATGATTAACCGAGTAATATCCGTCAGCGCCCTGAAATATTTTAACACTTTTGCAAAAATGTTTCTTCTTTTAGATATGTATAAGTAGTTTATGCTCTATTGTTTATAATTATTATAGACACTTGGCAATAACTTACAATAGTGTCAATCTGTTAGATAAGTACTCGTGATTACTAAACCAACCTTTCGTAAAATTGCCAATAAACAGATAATTGTTTTAAGGATTCTTTTCTTATATACAATGAACATGGAAGTCTTCTTTGATTCTCCATACGGACCTTTTCTCTTTGCAGGAAGTTAGCCTAAAACATATGGTGCTATTTAAAACGAATTGCGAAGAGGCTCGTTTAAATGGACCGGAGGCTCATTGTCAAATGAGCAGGTTTTCACAACAATACATGATATCGTTTATTATCAAATTAAACTGATAAGATTAATAGAAGACATAACGCGTCACAGTACAAATATAACTGTACAATACACTTGTTACTGTACTGAATTAATAATAGAAATATGAAGTTCTTTATAAGATTTCGGCGAATACCTTGCTATCCAGATCTAGAAGCTTATGTGTTCAAACAAGCCGTAGGAATCATAATTTCCTACTTAATTTTTGTGATAACAGCTTTCTTCTTGGCGTATATCTTCAGTGAAGACGATGATACTAATGGTAAAGTATATATCAGCAAATTTAATTCAATCTATTTCAATAGTATCTTTTTTTAAGATTTGACTTTACCCATTCTTGCATTTGGTAGCTTGTTCATCATACCAACTTGCTTCGCGTGGTTTTTACTGAAAGGAGTAAAAAAGGTAGGTAAATGATAAGTGCGGAACGCCATTTCTAATAAAAATTCATGCCCAATGAAAAAGATGGTTTTGTGTTAAGAAATAAAACGAAAGTTTCTGAAATTGTTCCTATGAAGTCTCTTGTCTTCTTCTCTTGAATCCCGTTCCTCTTTTAGGTAGCTTGTTCATAAGTACAGGCCAACAGGTTTAAGTTGGCGAGCGGTGGGGTTGCGCATTAGCATACTTTACAGATGCAATAAAAATTTTCAGTTGCCGGTGATCTTTTGAAAAGGTAAGATGGTGGATTGCGAACGGAAAGGTATTTTACGTAGTCGAACACGGGAAATAGTGTTTTGTTATTTTAAAAGTGGGAAAAGTGTAACCGAAACATTGGACAGTGTGAAAATGAAGACGTCTGTTGCAAATAAAATATTGAAAATAATCTTTAGAACACCGGAGTATAAGACTGCTGATATACGTCACATCGTACACGAGGTTGTCGTATTACTCTTGCAACATTGAACCAAAAAATGCGGACCGAGCTAGAATGCAATGGATCCAATGAAATATTGAGAGTTTTTTTCGTAAAATGGGGTTCAGGTGGAGACAGACAGAAAATATGTATAATAAGAAAGTCCTAATTCGTATTTCGTATTTGAAGAAAATTAAATATTTCCGACGTCAAAATAGACCGATTAGTTCTTAGAAGTTTTTCAATATTACATGTTTTTAATGTGCATGGAAAACCGTATAGACAGCTAGTTTCGTCCTTTTCTGACTCATCAGTACGGTGCTTTTCCCTAAACACTAGAAACATGCAATATAGCTTTCTGGATATACAGGGTGTCCCATATAAGCCTAGACAGCATTGCTATCTCACTTATCTCTAAAGATAGAAACACGTTTAAATGGGAAAAGTTTTACAATTTAAAGCTCTTTAATATGTCTGTTGGTTTGCCAGACATTTTAAAAAAGGGAAAAATTTGCGATTTGGTTTTTTGTTATTACCCATAGTTATTTATTAACATTTTTATGATTTGTAAAAACAGGTTTAAGTGGTTATTTATCCAGCATATTTTACAATATTCTAAAGTTGTCTCCGACATTTCATACACTTACAGTCATCATCATGTTTATTTTTTCTTATAGACGCCATATTGGATTTTTATGTCATTAAATAGCTTATTTCTTGCTGAAAATAGCAAATCGCGAGTACCTGACTACCTGTCCTGCGTCGCGTGAAGTGATTAGCTGTGATACAATAAGTAAATGCCGTTATTTAATGATCGAGGCTGCGAGGCTGTCAATAATTAAATATACGTTAATTGATCCGGTGTAGAAGTATAATAGGCTCGTGAAGGCTAGTTCTGAAATTCTACGGGTAGCCGTAGATGTTCAAACCATAAATTAGCACACGCCGAAAGCAGATTGAAACATGCAGTGAAAATAGCATATGCCGTGAAAATAGCACGTCTGCCTTCGACCGATGCAGTGAACGATTGAACATCCCGTCCGGTTGGGTTTCGGAGCAATTATACACCTGCTTACCTAACAATTAATGGCCATCCGATTAAGGGATCGCTGTGAGTGGCTGTAACGTATATTCCCGATCTACACATCACCTCGTTGCACACCTGTGCGGCGACGTAAACCAGATACCGAGTACACAGTATAATTCATCCCACGGGACGACAGGCAGTTACCAGAAGACCGCCACGGAGAGAATCGCTTGCGATACCTGGCTATCAAAACCCAGTATCGTTTGCTATTCGCTCATGTAAATAATTACCGTTTAGAGGATCTGGAATATATGACCAGAAAACTTAAAGAAACATATGGGGAATGGGGTCTATCGATGAGCATACAAAAGACAAAGTACTTATGCATAGGTGATCGAAAGAGCAATCTGCGGATTAACGACAAAGAAGAGATAGAAGGATGTGAGGAGTATAAATACTTGGGGACTATTTTTGACAAATCTGGAACTGACGACAAGGAAATAAGAGCAAGAATCATCCAAGCAAGGAAGGCGATTGGTTGCTTGAACAGCATCTTGTGGAGCAAAAACATCACAAAGAAACGGAAGCATAACATATACAATTCTTTAATTAAAACAACCCTTATGCATGGAGCGGAAACGTGGAGACTGACGGAGAGGAACAGGAAAAGAGTGGAGGCTGTAGAGATGGATGCTTTACGGCGAGCAGCGGGAATATCAAGATTACAACATATAAGAAATGAAGAAGAGAATGGATGAATCTCGACTGCCCAAGCAAGCCATGAACTGGACCCCGGTGCAGCGCAAGAAAAGGGGAAGGCCGAGAAAGAACTGGAACGAAGGAATAAGAAAAGCAATGAGGGCCCGTAACCTTCAGGACGGCCAGTGGGAGGACAGGAAGCGGTGGAGTATAGAAATCGGACAACGTCGTCGAACGTTCTAAATTATATATATATATATATATATATATATATATTTGTTCTCCCTACAATCGTGCGTCCCTATATTGTGCAATTACATGCAATCCTGCGTCCACCGTAATTCTGCGTCCATATACGGACGCAGGATTGCCTGCCCATAGTAAACGATGGCGGGGAGGGGTAGCAGCCTGCAGAAACAAAATCAGATGGACGTCAAATTGTCGGTATAATAAAATTGATCAGTATAATGAAGTTCACAAAATTTCCGCTGCGAGGCGCTGCGGAATTTTTCTATATACACGATTCCGTATATACATAATTTATGCTTCCGCGTATTCTGCGTCCGATCGATATACTTACTTTCACGATGTGGTGGTTACTGCTACCGAAGAGAGTGGCAACAGGGTTTTTATTCTTTATCATCTGTCTATGAGGAGCTGGTGGAAAAAGTCTTTTAATAATCTTGCCTCAGCCGCGCGCAACTAAATTTCAGAAATATGTAAATCTAATATTGAATAATGAATTTATTGCTTCCCATTTGGGATTACAATTTAAAATAAAGAAACAAATGGAACAAATAAAAGTAAAATAAAATTATTCTCACAATTCATTTCAGCATATCTCAACTCCCATTCATGTGTAATTCACCCTCCATCTCCTTTCTTCCCCTTTGTATCAATTCCATCCACTTCTCCCCTCCGCTTTCCTCCAGTATCACATGTTCTCATGTCTCCTCCGCCTCGTATACCCTACACATTCTTCTGTCTTCGCTTTTCAAATACCTTCCATCTCTCATCTCATTATATAGATATTCGACCCGGATTTGCTCCAACAATTATTTTCCGGGCAAGTGCCCCGACAGGCATTGAATTACAGAGCAAATTCAATGCATGTAGAGGTATTTGCCCGGGAAATAGTTGTTGGAGCAAATCCGGGTAGAATTTTTATATTTTTGCTCTTCGACTTTAAGAATAGATGCTGGTTTGGTTTGTTTGTACATAGCTGCTCCATACTGATGAGCTCTAATAAGAGTGAAATCATGATATGCGGTTGCTGTATGCAAACAAACCAAACAGTTTCTATTCTTCCTTTGTTCTCATCTCATTTCCCAGCTTAAACCTCGCCACCCTTATTATCCTCTCCTCCCTTCCGCTTCTTTGTAAATATCCTGGCAGTCCCTCTGCTCTTATCTCATTGTATTTATTGTTGTATCTTGATCGTCTTCTCTTCTTTATCCTGTTCTTGTATTTGCCTGTCTCTCTCCTCTACCTCTCTCACTATGTTCCATCCTGATGTTCTACAGTTCCCCACTTCTGCTGATGTCTACCCTCGCTCCTGGTAAAAATATTCTTGCTTCTCTTCCCATTTCGATCTTTCATTTCCTCTCTTCCGTACCTCTTCCTAACACTGCCTGGCTAACTCGTTACAGCACCCACCTTAACTTTTCTTCGTATTTCATTGTTCTCGTTCCTGCCCTGATTCTCAATTTATCTCTGTTTGACTCCTCTCTTATCATGTACCCTGTCGTTATCCAATTTAAATCCAGTGTCGATCTTTATGTACTTCTCATGGAGCCACTCTATTTTCTCTCTCTCTCTCTCTCTCCTCACCCCCAAATTTCCGCTCCATACATTCCTACGCTCCTCACTAATGCGTCAATCCACTTTACTATTCTCTTCCAGTCCCTCAAACATTCCTCTTTCCCAATCCCCATACCTACCTGTTTCATCGCTATTGTTGTCTTGCTACATCTCTTACATGCTTCTTTTGTCGCCCACTTTGTAAGGTGAATCCAAGGTATTTAAACTCTCATTTCTTCCAACTCTTCCCACTTCCAATTCTCTATGCGACTTCTTCCTGAATCTCATAATTTAGTCTTCTCAGTGTTCAATGCTAGTTCTTTCCTCTCCAAACATTCCATTCTTATCAGCATCTAATTGCGTTCTTTCTCTTCCTTTGCCAAGAGGACTATATCATCCGCATATGCTGGTGCCTAATATTCCTTTTTCCCTATCATCACTCCTCCCGCCTGCCCCTCATTGCCTCTTCTAAATATGACTTCTCTATCTACCCGTCCAAAATACTTCACTTAGCCGTCCTCCCACCCTTACTATGTTTCTTGCTCTATATGTTTCTTGCCCTGTATTCCCTCTTAATTACTTTCTTTCTCTCCAACAATTTTTTTCCTGTTAATTTTGGCAAATGCTACCGTCAGATCCACTAAGTATGTCATTATTTTCCCTCCCTTCCTTTTCGTTTCTATCCCTATTACATGATTCAGTGCGTAAATATTTTCAATCGTACCTCCCTCTCCCTTTCCTGAATCCTGATTGCCCTTCTTCTCCTCTAACTTTTCTTCCAGTATATTTGCCAGTACTGGTGCATATTTTTTGTATATGTTTGCGTCAGTCTCACTCCTCCGTAATCTGCCGTTTCCCTCCCATCTCCTTTCTTTCTTATTGGCAGTATCAGTCCCTCCCGTCACATTCCCATATTCCACTGCATATCTTCCTTATCATCTCCAGTGTTTCCTCAACTTCATGTGTCTTTACTTCATTTTGTAGTTCGTCCACTCCTGCAGCTTTTCCTAATTTCAATTTATGAATTCTTAATAAGTTAACCCCACACGCTAAAAGACATCATCATCATCATCATCATAAGGTTCTCAGTCCGAAGACTGGTTGGACGCGTACCTCCATTCTTTTCTATCCTGAGCTAACCTACGCATTTCCCTAAAAGTAGAACATCCTACATCCCTAACTATTTGAGAGCAGTAGTCTAATCTAGGCCTACCCCTACCTCTTTTTATTCCTATCGCTGACTCTAGTATGTCACGAACTATTCCTTCGTGTCTTAGAAGGTGTCCTACCATCCTATCTCTCCTACTCTTTATTGTTTTCCATACCTTTCGCTTTTCCCCAACTCTTTCTAATACTTCCCTATTGCTAACCTTATCTATCCACGGTATCTTCATCATGCGTCTGTAGCACCACATTTCAAACGCTTCTACTCTTTTTCTATCCGCTTCTCCTATTGTCCAAGTTTCGCACCCGTATAATGCCGTACTCCATACATACGACGTTAAGAGTCTCTTCCTAGTCTCTATATTAACCGTTCTCGAGCATAACAGTTGTTTCTTTTTGTTAAACGCAACTCGGCCCTGCGCCATTCTTTGTTTTATATCTTTAGTGCTCCTACCGTCTTGAGTTATTTTACTTCCTAAGTAGCAGAAATCCGCGACCTCCTCTATCTTCTCATTTCCAATTTGTATTTCCATTTTAGTTCTATTTTCACATCCCCTACATACCAAAATTTTAGTTTTCTTTTTCTTGATTTTCATGCCGAATCCCTGTGTCAAAACTGCTTCCATTTCATTCAAAGCCGCTCCTAATTCTTCTTTGCTAGATGCTAACACTGCTATATCATCCGCAAATCTGAGCATGTTAATAGTTTGGCCCTGTACATTGATCCCTGAGGCTGTTCTTTCCTTAAGAATATTAATCGCATCTTCGATATATAAGTTGAAAACTAGAGGTGACAATGCACATCCCTGTCTCACTCCCTTCCGGATATCTACTTCCCTTTGTTCCTGCTCACATTCTATAACTGCCTTTTGCTCTTTGTAGAGATTATGTATTATTCTTCTGTCCCTGTATTTCATCCCTACCTTTCTCAGCACTTCGAACATCTTCCCCCATTTTACGTTGTCGAAGGCTTTTTCTAAATCTACAAATCCTATATAGACGCTCTTTCTCTTTTCTATCGTTTTTTCTATAATTACTCGTAAAGCTAGAATGGCCTTGCGCGTTCCTCTATTTCGTCTAAATCCGAACTGATCTTCTCCTAGTATTTCTTCCGCCTTTTTCTCCATCCTTCTTTGCACAATTCTAGTTAAAATTTTTGACGCATGGGAAGTTAAACTGATAGTTCTAAAATTTTCGCATCTATCCGCGCCTTTTCTTTTTGGCAAAGCTACTATGATGTTCCGTTTGTAATCTTCTGGAATCTCGCCTGTCAGGTATATGCGACTAACTAGTTTAAATAAACGATCTATTACCTCTTGACCTGCGCACTTTAAGATTTCTGCCTGCAAGCCATCTATACCTGGTGCTTTATTATTCCTTAAACTTTTTAGTGCTATCTCAAACTCTTCTCTCATTATAGGACTCCCTAGGTTATCCCCCTCTTCACTGCTTTCGCTTTCTAATATATCTTGCACTTCCTGTCCCGCATATAAGTTTCCTAAATATTCTTTCCACCTATCTGCCTTCTCCCCACTTCCGATTAGGATATCTCCTGCCTCATTTCTAATGTTTTTGGTACTAGATCCAATTTCTCTAAAATTTCTCCTAATTATTTTATATGCTTCATCAGTCTTTCCTACTTCGAATTTATCTTCCACTTCTTTGCATTTATTATCGATCCATTGCTCCATTGCGCTAAAAGACAGTAAGGATTAATCTTCAACTCCTAAGGATGCTGTCGTTGTCAGCGAAACACGTGTCGGGTTTCATTACTGTGTCACTGTATTTTGGCGTGTGAGGTTAACTTATTAAGAATTTATAGTGAATTTACGTCAAAGTTCTCGATTCAACCACTCTGTGCTCTTTCAATCTGTTTACCACGTCTCCGACTTCCTCCAGTTTATTGTCTCTACTTGTACCTCTTTACTTGTTTCTTCGTTCATGTCATTCTCATAATTTTCTCTCTCCCCCTCCGCCCCCCCCCCCCCCCCCCAGTACTTTTATAAAGTGCCTCTTCCAATCACCCATTGTAATTCTTTAATCTATCTCTCTTCCTCGTTTCCTCTCTCTACTTATTATATTCCATACTTCTTTTTCTGACTTCACTTTTCCTATTTTTTGCAATAGCTTGATACTTGCCCCTTCCTTTTCTTTCGGCATAAGTTCTTGTAGGCATTTTTAGCTTCCTAGTCTAAGCTAGGTAGCTATTGTGATAGTCGTTTTTTGACCATGGTGTTTTTTCATCAAATGTGGACGTTTCAGGTCATTCTAAGACTTTTTGGCAAGGTGGCACATTTCCGTCCGTATGTATGTGTGTATGTCTGTTGGCACTTTTACGGGAAAACGGCTCCACAGATTTTGCTGAATTTTTGCATACATATATCAGAGATGGTTCATAGGAAACTGGCGGGGCGGGTTTTTTTAAACACTTTTGAGCCGAGATATGACGTCATAGAACATTTTTTTCAATGAGACCGTATATATTTTTGTATTGCATCGGCTAGAGGGTATTTTTCTCTACACGATGTGCGAAAATCGTAATAGGTTGTATAAGGAAAAAATTGAGAGAAAAAAATTACGAAACGGCGCGCGCGCGCGCGCGCCAAACGCGCCTTCCAGTTCAGTTGTGGCTGTGGCTAGGAAGCTGTTCTGTCAATGCGTTGACAACTAGTTTTCTGACCTACCTATACTCTTCCAGGCTCATCTCCTCTTCGACATCTCATTGCTTTCCTTACTTCTCTATATCTCCCCACTCCCTGTCCCTCCAATTATTTGTCCTTCCTCCCCCCTTACATCCTTTTGGATAGTTTTCCATCTTGGTGCTCCCCTTATTATCTGTTCTATCTCCTTCACCATCTCATCTGTATTTTCTTCTCTGACTTCTTTTCCTCTGATGTTCTTCTTGTACTCCTCTAATCCTTCCTCCGACCAACCTATCACTGCTTTTTCCTCTTGATCTCATTTTTTTTATTTTCGCCATGTTGCATTCTTCTTTTAGTTCTGCAATTGTCGGACAGTGGTCCGAGTCCACGCTGTCTCCCACCTTCAGACTATCTTTACCAAGCTTCCATATTTCTAATGACATAATCAGTTACAGAGGTTCCTCTTCCTCCCACATAATAAGTTTTCCCTCCATACCTCCTCTGTTCATTCCATTCATTATTCCCCAACCTTCCTCTTCCACTAATTCCAGCACTAACTTTCCGTCTTTGTTTATGTTTTTCTTGGATTCCCGCCCCCCAGTACTTTTATAAAGTGCCTCTTCCAATCAGCCATTGTAATTCTTTCATCTATCTCTCTTCCTCGTTTCCTCTCTCTACTTATTATATTCCATACTTCTTTTTCTGACTTCACTTTTCCTATTTTTTGCAATAGCTTGATAATTGCCCCTTCCTTTTCTTTCGGCATAAGTTCTTGTAGGCATTTTTTTCTGACCTACCTATACCTACTCTTCCAGGCTCATCTCCTCTTCGACATCTCATTGCTTTCCTTACTTCTCTATATCTCCCCACTCCCTGTCCCTCCACTTATTTATCCTTCCTCCCCCCTTACATCCTTTTGGATAGTTTTCCATCTTGGTGCTCCCCTTATTATCTGTTCTATCTCCTCCACCATCTCATCTGTATTTTCTTCTCTGACTTCTTTTCCTCTGATGTTCTTCTTGTACTCCTCTAATCCTTCCTCCGACCAACCTATCACTGCTTTTTCCTCTTGATCTCATTTTTTTCTTTTCGTCATGTTGCATTCTTCTTTTAATTCTGCAATTGTCGGACAGTGGTCCGAGTCCACGCTGTCTCCCACCTTCAGACTCTATCTTTACCAAGCTTCCATATTTCCAATGACATAATCAGTTACAGAGGTTCCTCTTCCTTCCACATAATAAATTTTCCCTCCATATCTCCTCTGTTCATTCCATTCATTATTCCCCAACCTTCCTCTTCCACTAATTCCAGCACTAACTTTTCGTCTTTGTTTATGTTTTTCTTGGATTTCCTTGCTGTTTCTTCCTCTTCGTCAACTGTTGCCATCATTCCTCCTCTTTCACCTGTTCTTGTATTGAAATGGCCTCCTATTAATATGTTCTTCACCACCTCTTCCCCGCCTCTTATTTATTTTAACACTCTTATCTTCTCCTGCATATTATTAGTCACATTAAATAAATTACGCACTGGGTTTACCCTACGGGAAAAATTTAAGAAACCTGAAATAGAAAATGCGTGGCAAGAAGCATTTAAAAAAATACATTTTTCGTTTTTATCCAAAGTAGAAGAAGTCTTGTTTTACTTACTTTTGCGAGTTCCAATAAATTGTCCTATCATTGGCACCACTTCGCAGAGGAATAGACAAAAAAGTTACTTATACTTACCAGTGTTGGCATTCTGGATTAGAATCTTCGACGGCTTCCACAACAATTATTCATATCCCTACATATCTTTCTCTTGCTTCTCCAGCGATCATCCGTACGAAAGCGCTGAAGATTCAACCTCTCACTTTACTTAACCCAATCGATGAGCTTAAGTTTAATAACTGGTGAATATTTAAATGGCAACGTCGCGGAGTTCAGCTGCGCCATTAAGTAAAACTGAATATACAATCGGACGCTCAAAGAGGTGGACGGTGAACTGGAATATACGGAGGACGCCTTAAAACCCTACTCATAAAAGGACGTCTTACTACATGAATAGTAAACTTTCCGTTATCTGACAGATTTTGAAATATCTTTGGCGGTTTTCCTTTTCTCCAGTGGTATGTGACTCTCTATCCTTGTTTAAAATTGTATATACACCATTAGTTCATGTGGACGCGGGATTGGGGAGGTAGTGAAAGGACGCGGCAATGATAGAGAGATGTATATATATATATATATATATATATATTATAAGGATTTAGTTTCGACTGTTGAGTTTATGTAAATATTAAAATTTTATTTGGGGAATTCAGTCTGATATTAAAAGAATACTCTTTTTTAGGTTCAAGCTTTCAACACTTTATTGTGTCTTCGTCAGGAACACTGTAAATGAGCGACAATAAGTATACATTATGGAAAATTAGAAGATTTTTAACACTTACAAAAGTTGAGTTTTAAAAAGTACGCTGAACTGAACATCATTTAAAATTAAAGAAACTCAAAGAAAAAACTGGTAGTAATAGTTACATTATTTCACACACAGACTCTTATACATTTGTAATTTAAACGTTTTTTTATAATCTAAAAATTATTGTTTGACAGTAGTCAACACAATATAACCATAGTAAAAAACTCCAAGATTTTTAAATTTTCAAATTGTGTTGACTACTGTCAAACAATAATTTTTAGATTATAAAAAAACGTTTAAATTACAAATGTATAAGAGTCTGTGTGTGAAATAATGTAACTATTACTACCAGTTTTTTCTTTGAGTTTCTTTAATTTTAAATGATGTTCAGTTCAGCGTACTTTTTAAAACTCAACTTTTGTAAGTGTTAAAAATCTTCTAATTTTCCATAATGTATACTTATTGTCGCTCATTTACAGTGTTCCTGACGAAGACACAATAAAGTGTTGAAAGCTTGAACCTAAAAAAGAGTATTCTTTTAATATCAGACTGAATTCCCCAAATAAAATTTTAATATTTATATATATATATATATATATATATATATATATATATATAATTTTTATATAATACCGTTTGACCAGTTTTAATGTACATAGCTAACTATAATAGAATCATATTTATTTGTTTTCCGTGTGTATTATTTTCTCCGTATAGCAATAGAGAACCCAGCCGGGGCCTCCGATAGATACAGGCCTACCTACTGAATTTGAATGGATGCGATAGTAGTCCGAATTCTGCTGCGTTAGTAAGCGGCTCCTTACGGCGATTCAGCGTAAATACGGTGAATATTACTAAAACATGGGTGTTTTAGTGGTTTAAAAAGGTGTTGCGATTGACATGTCTTTGTGTAACTTACTTTTATATATTTTATCTTGAAAATTGGACACATTACCGCTAATAAATAGAAAATTAAACAATGAAAAACTGAAAGAAACATTTACAACACTTTATATTGAAAACAAAAACACGTAGGTAAACTTAAGAAAATATCCTAAGTTTTCTGTCCCCATTTTAAAGAAACGTTTTTTTTTTAAATACGTAGCATGTGGTATAGTTAAAAATCTTGAAATGCGAACTGTCTATAGGCACCTGGCTGTTTGAAATAAAATGAAACTGCCCAAAGAAATTAATTGTTAAAGTATCTTGGACTTCTAGAAAACACGAGTTTCAATTGCACACTTAAAAATTTTAATTTAGTTTGAACACACGAACTCAATTCCTTGAAGTTATTACATGCAAGGGCACTTTGCAAGTTTGCATTTGCTGCTTCTAAAAAATGGTACAATTCATTCACTCGTATCTGTATTAAAAGTTTCAAAATACTTCATAACATCATTGAATTTGCACTACTTGTTAACCAGCAGATCCTTTTCAAGAATTTTTACAATGTCTTTATCGCAGTTCGTAATATTACATAGTCTTTGGAAAACATTTGGATTTTTAAATTTACGTATGTTATTAAAGATAAGACAATTGCAGGCATTTTTTACTGCCGTTGGTCAAATACATACTTTTTCCGAGTCACCTATTTTTTTTAAAATAGTTGAGTTGTTTGTTATGTTCTAACTTTCGTGCGAAATTTTGACAAAATTCTTAGAAACTTGGAAACTCTACTTCTTGCTGAGCTAAAGATTTTCTTATGTGCATAGCATGCTCACGATCCTAGGGAGATTTTTTTTTATTACAAACGAAGACATGTAAGAAGGCTGTGCTTTAAAAGTAGTTGGATAAGCATCCTTAAGTCAGTTTTAATCCTTTGTTTGATAATTCTACTGTGGTTCCGTCCGAATATGTAAATTTTTCGTTGCACACTAAAAATCGCTCATCAAAATGATCTATAGATATTCAAATTACCGAAGATTTGGAGGCTACAAAATTATCGCGATGTATAGCGCGAAGTCACTTTTGTAATCTTCCCGGTTCCTTATGAGGGAACGAGAACGTACTTTTGCCGGATTCGTCCTGATTTTTTCTTTTATAATTACTGGTGCACCCAGGCGCACAACAGTGACATGGCATCTACATATACCGTTTATTTATAATTGACCCAAAATTTATAGAAATAACAATGATGGTCACGTTGTTGCCTTCCATCAAATTGAAAACAATCGGGGCGCGCTCGTATACCTACAGCATGGGTAATGTGAATTCGCGCGCGTTTAGTCGGACTACTAAATATGAATCTCTAATGTGGAGGGGAGCAGCATGTTGGCCTGTATCTATCGGAGGCCGCGACCCAGCCCTTCTTCGACAGAAGCGAAGGGTGTATATCTTTCGACGAATAAGTTTCCCGACCGACCGACCGAGATGCAACAATTCGATCGTTCATAAGAGAACTACCCGAAATAATTTAGTTTAGAGTGTGTCCCACAACGCACGAGGGAAAGTTCGTTGCACTGCAAAAAAATACTACCTTCAAATTAGAAGATGTGCCGAAGTTGGCGGAAAATGAATTTAAGCGTTGTGATCATGTGATTATGATCGAGGACAAATATTTAGAAAATGAAGTGTTCGCGGACAATATCAGGGAAGCTGAACTATTAATTATTTCTTTAGACAAGAGTGACAGTGATACTAGCGATTCTGAAAGTGATGATTATGATTATTGATGTACTATTACTTGTTTAATAGAATTAAGCCCTATCCCAAAGGACTTGTACCTTGACGCAGTTCTAGTAATACTGGGACGGGTGGGATGGCTTGCGCGCTTCAATGATATGAAGAGCCGAACCATAGGTTTAACCATATTGGAGGGGTTTTTATTTGAGAAGCCAGACTAAATCAAGTCCCTGGAAGGGGGCAGCAGCTCTTTCAGTAATCATAGTGGCAGAGATCGTGAGGGTTGGTATGGCACTGTGATACACACTACTGCGATGTGGAAGGCAACGGGAAACCACCACATTATTTTATCCCTAGTACAGCGTACTTTAATTTATGATGATGGCACCTTCTGGAGTAAAATATTCCGGAGGTAAAATAGTCCCACATTCGGATCTCCGGGCGGGGACTGCTTCGGGGGGAGTCATCAGAAATGATAAGTGTAACATCTCACGAGTCGGAGCGTGGAATGTTAGAAGCATGAAACAAGTAGGGAAGTTAGAGAATTTGAAAATTGAGATGGATAGGTTAGCATTAGACGTAGTAGGTATCAGTGAAGTGCGATGGCCAGAAGCTGGAGACTTCTGGAGCGGAGATTTTAGAGTAATACACACAGGATCTGTAGGAGGAAATTCGGGAGTAGGAATTGTTATGCGGAAAAAAGTAGGACAGAGTGTAGAAAATTTCTTACAGCAAAGTGACAGGGTAGTTATGGTTAGGTTAGATTCGAAACCTGTAAAAACAGTAATAATACAGGTATATATGCCCACTTCTAACTACAGTGATGAGGCCGTAGAGGCAGTTTATAGTGATATTGAATATGTGCTAGATTTTGTGAGAGGGCACGAAAATTTAATAATGACAGGAGATTTCAATGCAGTCGTAGGCACAGGGCGAGAGGGCGGAATAGTTGGCCCCTTTGGATTAGGCAATAGGAACGATAGGGGAGTTAGACTGATAGAGTTCTGCGATAAACATAACTTAACGGTCGCGAACACTCTATTTCACCATCATGTTAGGAGATGCTATACGTGGAAGATGCCAGGAGACTTAGGGAGATATCAAATAGATTACATTCTCGTTAGGCAAAGATTTAGAAATCAAGTTAGGGATTGTAGAAGTTATCCAGGAGCAGATATAGATAGTGATCACAACATAGTCGTTATGAAAGCCAATCTTAAATTTAAGATTTTGAAAAAAAGAAGCGGAAGAAGGTATCTTGACCCAGAGAAACTAAAAGATGATGATATGCGCAATAAGTTCGAGAAAAAGACAAACGAAGCACTAAAGGGCACGGGTGGAAATATTGTTAGGGACATAGAGGCAGAATGGAATTGCATTAAAAATAGTTTAGTTTCCTCAGCTAGGGATATTTTGGGTCATAAACAGAATGAAAGTAGGAAACCCTGGATAACAAAACATATTGTGAGTCTAATAGAGGAAAGGCGAAAATATAAAAATAGGTTAGATGAAACAGGGAAACAAAGATATAAGGCGATCAAGTGGGAAATTATTCGGGAATGTAGGAAAGCGAAAGAGCAATGGATCGATAATAAATGCAAAGAAGTGGAAGATAAATTCGAAGTAGGAAAGACTGATGAAGCATATAAAATAATTAGGAGAAATTTTAGAGAAATTGGATCTAGTACCAAAAACATTAGAAATGAGGCAGGAGATATCCTAATCGGAAGTGGGGAGAAGGCAGATAGGTGGAAAGAATATTTAGGAAACTTATATGCGGGACAGGAAGTGCAAGATATATTAGAAAGCGAAAGCAGTGTAGAGGGGGATAACCTAGGGAGTCCTATAATGAGAGAAGAGTTTGAGATAGCACTAAAAAGTTTAAGGAATAATAAAGCACCAGGTATAGATGGCTTGCAGGCAGAAATCTTAAAGTGCGCAGGTCAAGAGGTAATAGATCGTTTATTTAAACTAGTTAGTCGCATATACCTGACAGGCGAGATTCCAGAAGATTACAAACGGAACATCATAGTAGCTTTGCCAAAAAGAAAAGGCGCGGATAGATGCGAAAATTTTAGAACTATCAGTTTAACTTCCCATGCATCAAAAATTTTAACTAGAATTGTGCAAAGAAGGATGGAGAAAAAGGCGGAAGAAATATTAGGAGAAGATCAGTTCGGATTTAGACGAAATAGAGGAACGCGCGAGGCCATTCTAGCTTTACGAGTAATTATAGAAAAAACGATAGAAAAGAGAAAGAGCGTCTATATAGGATTTGTAGATTTAGAAAAAGCTTTCGACAACGTAAAATGGGGGAAGATGTTCGAAGTGCTGAGAAAGGTAGGGATGAAATACAGGGACAGAAGAATAATACATAATCTCTACAAAGAGCAAAAGGCAGTTATAGAATGTGAGCAGGAACAAAGGGAAGTAGATATCCGGAAGGGAGTGAGACAGGGATGTGTATTGTCACCTCTAGTTTTCAACTTATATATCGAAGATGCGATTAATATTGTTAAGGAAAGAACAGCCTCAGGGATCAATGTACAGGGCCAAACTATTAACATGCTCAGATTTGCGGATGATATAGCAGTGTTAGCATCTAGCAAAGAAGAATTAGGAGCGGCTCTGAATGAAATGGAAGCAGTTTTGACACAGGGCTTCGGCATGAAAATCAATAAAAAGAAAACTAAAATTTTGGTATGTAGGGGATGTGAAAATAGAACTAAAATGGAAATACAAATTGGAAATGAGAAGATAGAGGAGGTCGCAGATTTCTGCTACTTAGGAAGTAAAATAACTCAAGACGGTAGGAGCACTAAAGATATAAAACAAAGAATGGCGCAGGGCCGAGTTGCGTTTAACAAAAAGAAACAACTGTTATGCTCGAGAACGGTTAATATAGAGACTAGGAAGAGACTCTTAACGTCGTATGTATGGAGTACGGCATTATACGGGTGCGAAACTTGGACAATAGGAGAAGCGGATAGAAAAAGAGTAGAAGCGTTTGAAATGTGGTGCTACAGACGCATGATGAAGATACCGTGGATAGATAAGGTTAGCAATAGGGAAGTATTAGAAAGAGTTGGGGAAAAGCGAAAGGTATGGAAAACAATAAAGAGTAGGAGAGATAGGATGGTAGGACACCTTCTAAGACACGAAGGAATAGTTCGTGACATACTAGAGTCAGAGATAGGAATAAAAAGAGGTAGGGGTAGGCCTAGATTAGACTACTGCTCTCAAATAGTTAGGGATGTAGGATGTTCTACTTTTAGGGAAATGCGTAGGTTAGCTCAGGATAGAAAAGAATGGAGGTACGCGTCCAACCAGTCTTCGGACTGAGAACCTTATGATGATGATGAGAATTAAGCCAAAGAATCTAATATTAATGATTGTTCTTCAATAAATCACATTGTATTTGTTTTTTTACATTCTGAATTACCTTTGGTACTAATAATTTTTTTAATGCACGTTTAATATTATTTACTGAATTTGTATTATTTAATATTTATCCCCAGAGTAAAAAAGTCCACGCCACTGTTGCCACTGAGTTAGATGCAGGCTGTGGCAGGCGCCAACGCGACTCCAACCCTCGCCAACTTAAATCTGTTGGACTGTATGTCAATTTTTCTTATAAGTACTCCTCGTTCCAGAGAAATACGAAAATATTGCGAATTTGGGAAATATACGCATGCATCGAAACAATTTTAATTTCTGGAGTTATTATAACAGTTACCATTTTCGCATTTAAGTTCCAGTGGGGATTAGCACCATATTGTATGTTACCTGTAATAGTTGTATATCCAGGTTAGTGCTTCTGTAAATTTAATTTTTTTTAAATTTTTTCTCCGTTTCTTTGCAGGAAGTATGTATTATCTTATGTCAATTGTGGATAGTTTAAGGCTTACGTATTTAGAGGGAACAGCGATTTTATAAATATTATTGTTCGTAATCTTTTTTATACAATTTGTGTACGTAGGTAATTTCGAAAAATATATTAAGTATGCAAAAAAAAATTGTTTAACAATTTTCGAAAAATATCGTTTTCATTTTTGATCCTGAACACGTTAACGAAATTTTGAAGACTAGGTAGGTACATAATTCTGAATTACCCTGTACAAACAATGACATTTGTATTAGACTTTAGTGACATTCCGGTCAGTTATTAACATAGACAAGGGATATGGTTATTAAGACCATAACTTTCAATATGTTAAACTAAATCGTAATATGGTTTTCTGGTAAGTCTATAGTCTTGTTACGTAAGTACACATATCTTTTCTACGAAAATTTTGCTTATAGTAAAGGAGCAAAAATAAGGAAACCGAAAAAAGAATTTTCCGATCAATTGCAGCAGACAGTTCGAGAACCAGTGCGAGAAATTTCGACCATTCTTCGAACTTATTCTAGAAGAAGTATTTTTGTTAGAATAACCTTATACTCAGTTTTAACTGTTGTATTTATTGGACTTACATGCTTCCATTATTTTGTTCATATAAGCGGTAAGTGTGAAAACGACACATTCAAGAAAAATTATTTGCACCATTTAAGTTTCTCCAAAACTTTCTTCTTTTACCTCTGCCCTGTATATTTGGCCACGTTAGGTCCATTTCTCACAATTTCCAGGTGTTCCTATACAGCCTACCTGGATATGGATCTTATATACGATCTTGAGTATTATAAATTTCTTATTTGCAATAATGTACACAATTTTGCTATTTGCTGTTAAGAAGGTGGGTAAGATAATTTGAATTCAAACTTACCAAGCTTATCGAGTTCATTTGCCTTTCAGAAAAATTTCAAGCTGCTGTCGGTATGGTATTACGGGAAAATTATTTTCCTCTGTGGCACTACAACGGCATGCAGTACAATTGGCTTGTTATTGCTTAAAAACGAGAAAATTTTTTGGTTTGGATATATCTTTATAGGGACGGGTTGCCTCGTGCCATGTTAGTAATCTTTTTGTACTGTAATTTTACTGGTTTATTTATAATAATTTTGTTTTCAGTGTGCATATTTTGGTTGATTTATTCGCATAGGAGCATCAGGAGGCAGATCACCAATGAAAATTGCATATGCGAAATGTGTGGTCATTACTAATATTATGCCCAATCTCTGTATAACCGTTTTTCATTAAATAAGTTTAACAAAATATAGTGATTCCGTTTTTGTCACTAATCAGTGGCGTCTCGGCCCTCCTAAAAATTTCTGAAAGATAATTTATTAAACAAAATTACTCAGCGAATTTTCATCCCTTTAATTTTTATCTAATCAAGTATAATAAAACATAATATTTGTGGTTATTTTCATCTATAGAAGATTAGACTTTACTTTTAGACTTTAATTTTTGATTCTTGCCTTGTTTTATATGAAATAAAATAGAAGTTTAGACTTTACTTTTAATTATTTTTTGCGTTGATTTATCTATAAATTAGTTGATAGTTTAACTGAACTGATAGTAGAAGGACAAACTTGTCTAGATTTTAACACTTTATTTCAAATAAACAACAACAATTGTTTTACTAAAACAGTGACTTCGCCAGGTATTTGTACAGACTAAACTAAATTTCACAGTGGGACAGTTTTATACCTGAAAATTGCAAATGATAATAATTGCTATTGTGGAAACATATTTAATAACTGTAAAAAATTTAAATCTAATTTAAATGTAATTTAAATCTAATTTAAATCTAATTTGAATCTAATTTAAATCTAATTTAAATCTAATTTGATATTTTAAGTTTATTAATTCCTAACGCTTCCAATAAGTTTAATTTGGTGTCTTTGTTTTCTGCATGTAAAATTTTGTCATTTTTATTGAAAGTGTAATTTTCTGTAATTAAATGAGCTGCATATGTGGAATCGGTCTTATTGTTTTTGAAACTGTAGATGCTCTGTGATTCCTTTTGCAAATGGTCATCCAGTTTGTCCCACGCAACTATTAGGGCAAGATTCACATATTAATTTATAATTTTATAATTTATAATTGTATTTTTTAATGATTTTTCCTAAAGAATTATTTGAATAAATTAAGTGCATTATGTTTGGATGAATGCTATTTATAAAATCTAGAAATAAGTTTAATTGTCTATCAGTACCTGTAAAACATGCTATTATATCGTCGACATACCTATACCAGTACCAGAATTGTTTACTTATTAGTTTATTACTATGGATGTTGATTTCTACCTGATTCATAAATATTTCGGCTAATAATGGGCTCGGGGGATTTCCCATAATAAGACCTTAAACTTTATATTTAAATTGCAAATAGTTTTGATCTAGACACATATGGTTAGCAAATTTAAAATTTCAGAATTTTGTACTGTATGGGTTTCGATTACCTATGGTTATTTTCTAATAATTTTTTGACTAATCGAATAATACTTCCTTACAGCAAAGTGACAGGGTAGTTATGGTTAGGTTAGATTCGAAACCTGTAAAAACAGTAATAATACAGGTATATGTAGTTAATATCTTCTTGTTTTACTTTTTGGTAGAAGTTCATGATTTAACAAATAAATACTTCGCGAACTACCAATATATAACGTTTTATTTAAATATTTTACCGGTTTCAGGATTCACAAAGATCCCATCATCAGAAATGTACGAAAAATTGTAAACAAATTATTATGACAGTTGACAAGGAAACTAAAATTGACAAAACAATACAAAGAATAATGATATCCATGAATAAATATAACTAGATAACTGAATTTCAGTATTTACCTACGGGGTATAAGAAAAACAAAGGAAAATCGAATACCTCGTAGCTTGAAGGGAAAAAACAATGAATTTAAAGAAAACCATATTGGAAAAAACAATAAATTCAATTGAAAAAACCTTCAAGTGAAATATCAGAACAGAAAAAACTAAATAAACAAAATATCCATGGAATCTTGACAACTGCCAACTGCTAATCTTGAAATAAACTCTGTGGTCAAGTCTATGTGTTCTGTCTTGACAACTGCCAACTGCTAGAATTGTAATAAACTAAAAAAGAGAGAAATAAGTCAAAAAACGGCATAATGGCAAAAAAGAAATAAGGCAAGGATTAAGATGGAGAGACTGTTGTTGAATAATTAATTCAAGAATCAATCCTAATAATACCAATAATAAAACAAAAAGAAGAAAAAGAATCCCATATTGCCAAATAACCTCGAAGGTCCATGGTTTATATGGGCTAGCAAATAAACTGTAATTGATTATTGAACTAATGTCATAATGGCAATAAGAGAACCTGCCCTACCGAGACATGAGAATCATTTTGATCAAAAGACATTTACAAAAGTTTAAATAAACTAGATTGTATTAAATCTACTTGGTCATTAAGTAAGTTACAATTTTTATCATTTTTATGTTTATAAATTTCCATAGACTCTAATATATCTAACTGATAACTTTTTACAAAATTAAACAATAATTTAGTATTTTCTAAAGGAGGGAATCGATGATTGTTATCAAAGAAATGATTAGCAAAACTTGAATGATCGTTTTTTAAACGAAACGATCGTAAATGTTCATTATATCTAATACGTATAGATCTGCCAGTTTGTCCTATATAAATGCTGTTACAGTCTAAGCAATTTAGTTGATAAACACCTGTGTGGTCAAGTTTATGTGTTCTGTCTTTACTGTTAAATAGAATATGTGATAATATATTTGAAGGTTTAAATGTGACCTGTATGTTGTTTTTTCTTAAAATACTGGCAATCTTTTCAGAAATATTTCCAAAATAAGTAATTCTGCAAAATTTGGTAACTTTATCATTACATAATTTAGGATATATGTTGTTACAAGCAATTTTAAATTTTTTATTGTTAATGATTCTATTGATGATTTCAATTTTAAAACCATTATTTATAGCAATTGTTCTAATTACATTTAGTTCTTTATTCAATTTATCCAAAGATAGTGGTACTGTAAAGGCCCTGTGTATCATAGAATTGTAAGCAGAAATTTTTTGACAAAATGGGTGAAATGAATTTGATGAAAGAGTAATATCTGTATACGTTGGCTTCCTAAAAATATCGAAAGTTATTTTATTATATTCATTTATTAAAGTTAAATCTAAGAAATTAATTTTGTGTTCAGTTTCTATTTCTTTTGTAAATTTTATTTTTGGGTGAATACTGTTCAAAAAATTTTGAAAATTGTCTAATTGTCTTGTTGTTCCTTTAAAGCAAGCAATTATATCATCTACATATCTATACCAAAATAGAATATGTTGTTTGCCTAATTCTGAATTCATAATTTTTTCTTCAATATCTGACATGAAAATATCTGCTAATAAAGGACTAATTGGAGAACCCATAGCAAGACCTAAATTTTGAGTATAATATTTATTATTAAACTGGAGATAATTTTGTTCAATACAAAGTTGGAAAGCAGTAATAATATATTATCACATATTCTATTTAACAGTAAAGACAGAACACATAAACTTGACCACACAGGTGTTTATCAACTAAATTGCTTAGACTGTAACAGCATTTATATAGGACAAACTGGCAGATCTATACGTATTAGATATAATGAACATTTACGATCGTTTCGTTTAAAAAACGATCATTCAAGTTTTGCTAATCATTTCTTTGATAACAATCATCGATTCCCTCCTTTAGAAAATACTAAATTATTGTTTAATTTTGTAAAAAGTTATCAGTTAGATATATTAGAGTCTATGGAAATTTATAAACATAAAAATGATAAAAATTGTAACTTACTTAATGACCAAGTAGATTTAATACAATCTAGTTTATTTAAACTTTTGTAAATGTCTTTTGATCAAAATGATTCTCATGTCTCGGTAGGACAGGTTCTCTTATTGCCATTATGACATTAGTTCAATAATCAATTACAGTTTATTTGCTAGCCCATATAAACCATGGACCTTCGAGGTTATTTGGCAATATGGGATTCTTTTTCTTCTTTTTGTTTTATTATTGGTATTATTAGGATTGATTCTTGAATTAATTATTCAACAACAGTCTCTCCATCTTAATCCTTGCCTTATTTCTTTTTTGCCATTATGCCGTTTTTTGACTTATTTCTCTCTTTTTTAGTTTATTACAATTCTAGCAGTTGGCAGTTGTCAAGACAGAACACATAGACTTGACCACAGAGTTTATTTCAAGATTAGCAGTTGGCAGTTGTCAAGATTCCATGGATATTTTGTTTATTTAGTTTTTTCTGTTCTGATATTTCACTTGAAGGTTTTTTCAATTGAATTTATTGTTTTTTCCAATATGGTTTTCTTTAAATTCATTGTTTTTTCCCTTCAAGCTACGAGGTATTCGATTTTCCTTTGTTTTTCTTATACCCCGTAGGTAAATACTGAAATTCAGTTATCTAGTTATATTTATTCATGGATATCATTATTCTTTGTATTGTTTTGTCAATTTTAGTTTCCTTGTCAACTGTCATAATAATTTGTTTACAATTTTTCGTACATTTCTGATGATGGGATCTTTGTGAATCCTGAAACCGGTAAAATATTTAAATAAAACGTTATAAATTGGTAGTTCGCAAAGTATTTATTTGTTAAATCATAAAAAAAAAAAAAATAATAATACAGGTATATATGCCCACTTCTAACTACAGTGATGAGGTCGTAGAGGCAGTTTATAGTGATATTGAACACGTCCTAGATTTTGTGAGAAGACACGAAAATTTAATAATTATAGGAGATTTCAATGCAGTCGTAGGCACAGGGCGAGAGGGCGGAATAGTTGGTCCCTTTGGATTAGGCAATAGGAACGATAGGGGAGTTAGACTGATAGAGTTCTGCGATGAACATAACTTAACGGTCGCGAACACTCTATTTCACCATCATGTTAGGAGACGCTACACGTGGAAGATGCCAGGAGACCTAGAGAGATATCAAATAGATTACATTCTTGTTAGGCAAAGATTTAGAAATCAAGTTAGGGATTGTAGAAGTTATCCAGGAGCAGATATAGATAGTGATAAGGTGATAACAACATAGTCGTTATGAAGACCAATCATAAATTTAAGATTTTGAAAAAACGAAGCGGAAGAAGGTATCTTGACCCAGAGAAACTAAAAGATGATGATACTCGCGATAAGTTCGAGAAAAAGACAAACGAAGTACTAAAGGGCGCGGGCGAAAATATTGTTAGGGACATAGAGGAAGAATGGAATTGCATTAAAAATAGTTTAGTTTCCTCAGCTAGGGATATTTTGGGTCATAAACAGAATGAAAGTAGGAAACCCTGGATAACAAAACATATTGTGAGTCTAATAGAGGAAAGGCGAAAATATAAAAATAGGTTAGATGAAATAGGGAAACAAAGATATAAGGCGATCAAGTGGGAAATTATTCGGAAATGTAGGAAAGCGAAAGAGCAATGGATCGATAATAAGTGCAAAGAAGTCGAAAATAAGTTCGAAGTAGGAAAGACTGATGAAGCATATAAAATAATTAGGAGAAATTTTAGAGAAATTGGATCTAGTACCAAAAGCATTAGGAATGAGGCAGGAGATATCCTAATCGAAAGCGGGGAGAAGGCAGATAGGTGGAAAGAATATTTAGGAAACTTATATGCGGGACAGGAAGTGCAAGATATATTAGAAAGCGAAAGCAGTGTAGAGGGGGATAACCTAGGGAATCCTATAATGAGAGAAGAGTTTGAGCTAGCACTAAAAAGTTTAAGGAATAATAAAGCACCAGGTATAGATGGCTTGCAGGCAGAAATCTTAAAGTGTGCAGGTCAAGAGGTAATAGATCGTTTATTTAAATTAGTTAGTCGCATATACCTGACGGGCGAGATTCCAGAGGATTACAAACGGAACATCATGGTAGCTTTGCCAAAAAGGAAAGGCGCGGATAGGTGCGAAAATTTCAGAACCATCAGTTTAACTTCCCATGCGTCAAAAATTTTAACTAGAATTGTGCAAAGAAGGATGGAGAAAAAGGCGGAAGAAATATTAGGAGAAGATCAGTTCGGATTTAGACGAAATAGAGGAACGCGCGAGGCCATCCTAGGTTTACGAGTAATTATAGAAAAAACGATAGAAAAGAGAAAGAGCGTCTATATAGGATTTGTAGATTTAGAAAAGGCCTTCGATAACGTAAAATGGGGGAAGATGTTCGAATTGCTGAGAAAGGTAGGGATGAAATATAGGGACAGAAGAATAATACATAATCTCTACGAAAAGCAAAAGGCATTTATAGAAAGTGAGCAGGAACGAAGGGAAGTAGATATCCGGAAGGGAGTGAGACAGGGATGTGCATTGTCACCTCTAGTTTTCAACTTATATATCGAAGATGCTATTAATATTGTTAAGGACAGAACAGCCTCAGGGATTAACGTACAGGGTCAAACTGTTAACATGCTCAGATTTGCGGATGATATAGCAGTGTTAGCATCTAGCAAAGAAGAATTAAGAGCGGCTTTGAACGAAATGGCTATGGCATGAAAGTCAATAAAATTAAAACTAAAATTTTGGTATGTAGGGGATGTGAAAATAGAACTAAAGTTGACATACAAATAGGAAATGAGAAGATAGAGGAGATCGCGGATTTCCGCTATTTAGGAAGTAAAATAACTCAAGACGGTAGGAGCACTAAAGATATAAAACAAAGAATAGCGCAGGGCCGAGTTGCGTTTAACAGAAAGAAACAACTGTTATGTTCGGGAACGGTTAATATTGAGACTAGGAAGAGACTCTTAAAGTCGTATGTATGGAGTACGGCATTATACGGGTGCGAAACTTGGACAATAGGGGAAGCGGATCGAAAAAGAGTAGAAGCGTTTGAAATGTGGTGCTACAGGCGCATGATGAAGATACCGTGGATAGATAAGGTTAGCAATAGGGAAGTATTAGAAAGAGTTGGGGAAAAGCGAAAGGTATGGAAGACAATAAAGAGTAGGAGAGATAGGATGGTAGGACACCTTCTAAGACACGAAGGAATAGTTCGCGACATACTAGAGTCAGAGATAGGAATAAAAAGAGGTAGGGGTAGGCCTAGATTAGACTACTGCTCTCAAATAGTTAGGGATGTAGGATGTTCTACTTTTAGGGAAATGCGTAGGTTAGCTCAGGATAGAAAAGAGTGGAGGTACGCATCCAACCAGTCTTCGGACTGAGAACCTTATGATGACGAATATTACCTTGAGGAGGAATGCTGGAAAACCAAAGGAAACAGTCTTGCATTAGTAGGTATGTGGATATCTTTGATTTCGTGTATAACTGATATGAGTTTTTTATAGAATAAATTGCGTTAAAATTGGTAAGTCTTAATTAAATCTATAAGTTTATTGGAAATTATGTAGGCAGGTGCTGAAATATAAGAAACCTCAGGTCAAATCAGGTAATCGGTTTTGTAGAATTTATACAAAGGGTAAGGGAGAGTGGGGGAATTGTGCGCAGCGGGTAATTGTGCGCATGTTGATTCTCACACAAATAGTGCCAAGCTTGGAACACAACAAGTGCTGTCCTCTGTCGACAAGTGTATTAAACAACCTCCGTCAACAACTTGCGTTGCAGCGCTCTTGTTACGTGAATATGGTCGCCAAACGTCAAAACGCACGAATTGCTATAATTTGTTAGCTCCAGCAGCTAAAGAGATAAGCTGACACTTTTATTTTAACAATGATCTCTCATGCATGGCTGTAATTAGCATTGTGTTCTGTGGTATTTCATGTAAGAATCCTCGATAAAGTCGGACTTGTTTATCAGCTACGATTTTCTTTTATGTTGGATCTGCTTTGGGGTAATTGTGCGCACGATTAGCCCTATAATCGTGCTGAGTCTGCTAAAAACTATCGTGATTATTTCCAAATGTAAAAATATTTAGTTCTTAATTTCGCCAAAGCTCGATATACATAGTTACCTATAAGTACCTATCCAAATGGTTGGTTTTCGTTATTTTCATTTTAGAGAAGTTTATGTTAATTTTGTTAGATGAATAAAACATTTTGGTAGTTTAGAACAAATGTTTCTTATGCCAATTCGTACCGATTTATAGATTTAAATGTAAAGCGCACAATTCCCCACCTTCTGCGCACAATTAAACCGAGAGTTGGGGAATTGTGCGCTTTTGGGACTTTGGGCATTTTATTTTTTATGTTACCACTCCTACCTTTGAATCAAATATGCTTCTGCACAATGAAGCTACCATGTTGGGGATTTACATTCCTATATATGTATTTCAACGTCATAACTGTAATGGGTTTTTCACAGCAGCAGACCTTCCTTAAGTGCGCACAATTCCCCCACTCTCCCTTACAGTTTTGGAATTTGAGGGTTCATGTTTGAAAGTTTAAACTTTTCGTTGTCACTAAAGATACTTTTTGAATAATTTATAATTGATTTAAGTATTTTTTGAACATTTTCCACCATTATTAAATATATTTCCACAATAGCAATTGTATCATAATATTGCAAGTTCCACTGTAAAATTTAGTTTAGTCTGTATTAAGGACTAGCTGGTACCCGGCGCGTTGCTGCCCTGTCGAATTGCAGACATAGTCATCAAATACATTTCCCCGTACGAGACGGGTGCCACCTTCTGTTAATTGTGTAAGTGCGAGCCATAAGTTGACAAAGTTTTATCGCAATGGGATGCACGGTATGGCAGCGCATATATTAGATAGCGACCCGCCCCGGGGAAAACCAATAAAAAAAAATCTTGTGATATGATCGCTACCAAACTTCACAGGACACCCGCTGGGCTAATCTGAAGATTGCCTGAAAATTTCATCAACATCGGTCAAGCCGTTTTGGAGTCCATAGGGAACATACATACATACCCACATACACACATCGCTGTTTTCTGCACAATAAATTGTCTTTACAACTGCTTCTAACTCATCGTAGCCTTTATCTGTCTTATAATAGATTACGTCTAGTCCTCCTCAGTCTATATCAACATCTGATGAAGGCACTGAGTTGGCGAAACAATAAATAGTTATTTTTACTTAAAATAAAGTGCGAAAATCTAGACAAGTTTGTCTTTTTACTATCAGTTCAGTTAATTATGGATTTTCTTCAAGTAAAAACAGAAACCATCAACTATTTGAAGCAAGCTTGCAACTTTTTGGCTTCATGGTACTTTAAACTGATACTTCGATGCGCAAGATTTCAACCCATAACATTTGGTTTTATATCAAACAACTCCAGGTTACTCCAAACTACATTAAAGTGAAAACAAAGCAACAAAAGTGCCTCCGCAAGTATATGTGCATCTGCTGCGAAGAAATGGATCACTAAAGACAGGAAAGCCCAATACGCAAGAAGAGGCACGTACTCGTACAATGCATATGTCAAAGCAATTCACACAGAATTAACGAGTAAACTCTCAAAAATTATTTTTCGTATCTCCGTCCTTCTGTGATAGCTTGGTAGGTACATTTTATCGGTGACTCACGCACAGTGTTCAAAGAAATTCAACAAAAACAACGCTTTCCTGCCGACTTAGCATTCTCATATCGGCTACAATCAGTTCATTTTTTGGTGCCTTCACGTTCAGTGTATTGTGTGTATGTGCAAAATGCCGCGACATCGTTCAAATAAGAATTTTTTAAAAACTTTTAAATCTCTACAGAAACAGATGACTAGATTAGAAAGGAAATTAGAAGCTTCTTCAGAGTCTTCAGGCTCGTCTTCAGGTTAGTCCGTTTTTTCATCTCTTATACCAGGTTTATTCTTTGTATAGCTCGGGGCGTTAACTGTTTTGGTTATCAATGCCCCGCAAACATTTGTTTGCAAGACGCTGGTGTTTTTCAGCGGTTTTACTCGAGCTCTAGGGCTGAGCTGTTTTGGCTCCCACAGCCCGGCAAAATTTTTTTTGTTTGCATTACTTACATCACACTATCCCAAAGGACTTGTACCTTGACGCAGTTCTAGTAATACTGGGACGGGTGGGATGGCTTGCGCGCTTCAATGATATAAAGAGCCGAACCATAGGTTTAACCATATTGGAGGGGTTTTTATTTGAGAAGCCAGACTAAATCAAGTCCCTGGAAGGGGGCAGCAGCTCTTTCAGTAATCATAGTGGCAGAGATCGTGAGGGTTGGTATGGCACTGTGATACACACTACTGCGATGTGGAAGGCAACGGGAAACCACCACATTATTTTATCCCTAGTACAGCGTACTTTAATTTATGATGATGGCACCTTCTGGAGTAAAATATTCCGGAGGTAAAATAGTCCCACATTCGGATCTCCGGGCGGGGACTGCTTCGGGGGGAGTCATCAGAAATGATAAGTGTAACATCTCACGAGTCGGAGCGTGGAATGTTAGAAGCATGAAACAAGTAGGGAAGTTAGAGAATTTGAAAATTGAGATGGATAGGTTAGCATTAGACGTAGTAGGTATCAGTGAAGTGCGATGGCCAGAAGCTGGAGACTTCTGGAGCGGAGATTTTAGAGTAATACACACAGGATCTGTAGGAGGAAATTCGGGAGTAGGAATTGTTATGCGGAAAAAAGTAGGACAGAGTGTAGAAAATTTCTTACAGCAAAGTGACAGGGTAGTTATGGTTAGGTTAGATTCGAAACCTGTAAAAACAGTAATAATACAGGTATATATGCCCACTTCTAACTACAGTGATGAGGCCGTAGAGGCAGTTTATAGTGATATTGAATATGTGCTAGATTTTGTGAGAGGGCACGAAAATTTAATAATTACAGGCAGTGTTGTGCACAGATAACCGTTTTTTTATCTAGATAAGATAACAGATGATTACGAAAAATATTATCTAGATACAGATAAAAGATGATTTAGCAAATGATAATCTAGATAAAGATAATAGATGAAGTATAATTATCTAGATAATTCTATAGATAATCGTAGAAAAATTCAGGACAGGTATTTTTATTTATAAATTTAAACTAGTTTAGGTACATAAGTATTGGATTTCGGGTTCCAGAATATACAGGGTGATTTCTTTAAAGCGCACGTCTACTTATGCTAGAGCATAGTCTAATCAAGAATTTCTTAAGCTATGGCTAGAGCTATGAAACTTGTAACCTAGCCATAATCGATGATTCTGAGACGAAATTAAATATTTACTGGATGACGTCAGTCTTAAAAATTGCGGAAGTAGACGCCATCTTTGTTTTTTAAATGACAATCGGCCATTTCGATTTCATATTTGAATTCGGCATTTAATTCCGAGTACAACTAACCAAATTGTCACTACTTATCTGTCATACTTTTTGACACCAATTTACTCAAAAACTGCAAATAGCTCCAAAACGATTGGAGTTAGGTATAGCACATGCTTACATAACTCTCCTTAGAATTATATTTTACATCCAACGGTGAGGAAGAGATAAATCGCCACCCATGCGGATCGCATGCACGCATTTTGGTGTAAAAAACTAAAGTTGAGAGAAAGCATTTTTGGAACAGACCATTTACTAGCCCTTTCACACCAGACACACGCATTTTTTTGAAAAAAGATGATGTAAAAACAAGCAAAATATATCAAACCCCTACGGGATCAGAACTCGTCTAGCCGTAGGAGAACAACACGACAGTTCTGTACGATACCCGAACACCCACCGAGATCGTTGGCGATGTTTTCCAATAACGAATTACTTAAACGTCATTTTACTGATAAAGTGTAATGGTCAAGCCGCATCCGTATTGTATGCAACCGGGATCCGCATGGGTGGCAATTTATCCCCTAATCAATAACGGTGACATAAAATTTGACACGTGCCATTTGAAAAAAAATGAGTTTTTGACATTTTGCGATGCCCGTATTCAAAAAATGGTAGCAACCGCTGGCAAACTCGTTGTGACTTCGGTTATCAATCAAAACATTCCTTGGAGCTTAGGGAATCGAAGTAAAAAAAATTATCGACCTATCTTCAGCGGTTCAAGAGATATCAATTTTTTAATGAAGCCTTGCATCTGAAAATTTGAAGAGAAAATGTGGCATATGTCAAAAAGTATGACAGATGAGTAGTGACAATTTGGTTAGTTGTACTCGGAATTAAATGCGGAATTCAAATATGAACTCAAAATGGCCGATTGTCATTTAAAAAAACAAATATGGCGTCTACTTCCGCCATTTTTAAGAGTGACGTCATCCTGTAAATATTTAATTTCGTCTCGGAATCGTCGATTATGGCTATGTTCAAAGTTCCAAGTAGAAGTCGAAAATTTTCTAATGTGCGCTTTAAAAGAATCACCCTGTATATCCCATATTGTGATATTTGTAATTGTAAATTATTAGGCATACCTAATAATAACCTAAATATAGCTTACAAGGATGCCGACCTAAATAAAACAAATTTACTGAAAAGAGGAATTTTGCGCGTTTTATGAAGCTACGAATTTTTTCGTTTGAAAATCTATTCTCGATCTATTCGAAATATTATCTGTTATCTAATACCTCCAGATAACCTGGTTTTTCATCTAAGATGAGATGATAGATAATTGATTACAGTGTCATCTTAGATAAGATGATAGATAACAAAATTTTATTTAGATGATTTATCTAGATAATATTATCTAGATAATGCACAACACTGATTACAGGAGATTTCAATGCAGTCGTAGGCACAGGGCGAGAGGGCGGAATAGTTGGCCCCTTTGGATTAGGCAATAGGAACGATAGGGGAGTTAGACTGATAGAGTTCTGCGATAAACATAACTTAACGGTCGCGAACACTCTATTTCACCATCATGTTAGGAGATGCTATACGTGGAAGATGCCAGGAGACTTAGGGAGATATCAAATAGATTACATTCTCGTTAGGCAAAGATTTAGAAATCAAGTTAGGGATTGTAGAAGTTATCCAGGAGCAGATATAGATAGTGATCACAACATAGTCGTTATGAAAGCCAATCTTAAATTTAAGATTTTGAAAAAAAGAAGCGGAAGAAGGTATCTTGACCCAGAGAAACTAAAAGATGATGATATGCGCAATAAGTTCGAGAAAAAGACAAACGAAGCACTAAAGGGCACGGGTGGAAATATTGTTAGGGACATAGAGGCAGAATGGAATTGCATTAAAAATAGTTTAGTTTCCTCAGCTAGGGATATTTTGGGTCATAAACAGAATGAAAGTAGGAAACCCTGGATAACAAAACATATTGTGAGTCTAATAGAGGAAAGGCGAAAATATAAAAATAGGTTAGATGAAACAGGGAAACAAAGATATAAGGCGATCAAGTGGGAAATTATTCGGGAATGTAGGAAAGCGAAAGAGCAATGGCTCGATAATAAATGCAAAGAAGTGGAAGATAAATTCGAAGTAGGAAAGACTGATGAAGCATATAAAATAATTAGGAGAAATTTTAGAGAAATTGGATCTAGTACCAAAAACATTAGAAATGAGGCAGGAGATATCCTAATCGGAAGTGGGGAGAAGGCAGATAGGTGGAAAGAATATTTAGGAAACTTATATGCGGGACAGGAAGTGCAAGATATATTAGAAAGCGAAAGCAGTGTAGAGGGGGATAACCTAGGGAGTCCTATAATGAGAGAAGAGTTTGAGATAGCACTAAAAAGTTTAAGGAATAATAAAGCACCAGGTATAGATGGCTTGCAGGCAGAAATCTTAAAGTGCGCAGGTCAAGAGGTAATAGATCGTTTATTTAAACTAGTTAGTCGCATATACCTGACAGGCGAGATTCCAGAAGATTACAAACGGAACATCATAGTAGCTTTGCCAAAAAGAAAAGGCGCGGATAGATGCGAAAATTTTAGAACTATCAGTTTAACTTCCCATGCGTCAAAAATTTTAACTAGAATTGTGCAAAGAAGGATGCAGAAAAAGGCGGAAGAAATATTAGGAGAAGATCAGTTCGGATTTAGACGAAATAGAGGAACGCGCGAGGCTATTCTAGCTTTACGAGTAATTATAGAAAAAACGATAGAAAAGAGAAAGAGCGTCTATATAGGATTTGTAGATTTAGAAAAAGCCTTCGACAACGTAAAATGGGGGAAGATGTTCGAAGTGCTGAGAAAGGTAGGGATGAAATACAGGGACAGAAGAATAATACATAATCTCTACAAAGAGCAAAAGGCAGTTATAGAATGTGAGCAGGAACAAAGGGAAGTAGATATCCGGAAGGGAGTGAGACAGGGATGTGCATTGTCACCTCTAGTTTTCAACTTATATATCGAAGATGCGATTAATATTGTTAAGGAAAGAACAGCCTCAGGGATCAATGTACAGGGCCAAACTATTAACATGCTCAGATTTGCGGATGATATAGCAGTGTTAGCATCTAGCAAAGAAGAATTAGGAGCGGCTTTGAATGAAATGGAAGCAGTTTTGACACAGGGCTTCGGCATGAAAATCAATAAAAAGAAAACTAAAATTTTGGTATGTAGGGGATGTGAAAATAGAACTAAAATGGAAATACAAATTGGAAATGAGAAGATAGAGGAGGTCGCGGATTTCTGCTACTTAGGAAGTAAAATAACTCAAGACGGTAGGAGCACTAAAGATATAAAACAAAGAATGGCGCAGGGCCGAGTTGCGTTTAACAAAAAGAAACAACTGTTATGCTCGAGAACGGTTAATATAGAGACTAGGAAGAGACTCTTAACGTCGTATGTATGGAGTACGGCATTATACGGGTGCGAAACTTGGACAATAGGAGAAGCGGATAGAAAAAGAGTAGAAGCGTTTGAAATGTGGTGCTACAGACGCATGATGAAGATACCGTGGATAGATAAGGTTAGCAATAGGGAAGTATTAGAAAGAGTTGGGGAAAAGCGAAAGGTATGGAAAACAATAAAGAGTAGGAGAGATAGGATGGTAGGACACCTTCTAAGACACGAAGGAATAGTTCGTGACATACTAGAGTCAGAGATAGGAATAAAAAGAGGTAGGGGTAGGCCTAGATTAGACTACTGCTCTCAAATAGTTAGGGATGTAGGATGTTCTACTTTTAGGGAAATGCGTAGGTTAGCTCAGAATAGAAAAGAATGGAGGTACGCGTCCAACCAGTCTTCGGACTGAGAACCTTATGATGATGATGACTTACATCACATACTGTTTTGTTGTGCTACTTGTTTACCTGAGAGCATGGAGCAATTAAAAAACGCTTGTTTTTTCTTTGCTCACTTATAGATTCTTCTATGGCCACGGACAATAACACCCATTCGGATTCAAGTGAATCTCATGAACCTCAGACATTACCAGTAGCTTCAGCGCCAGAATTAATTACAGCTGATCAATCGACCACTCAAAATCTTGTTCAGTTTTTGGGGGATAATCCAGGGTTATCTGCTGTAAATGGTACTCCATTACACGAAGAACTAGTTGTCCGTTGGTCAGCATACCTTCGAGAGGGTATCTCCTCCGAAACACGAAAGGAGCTAATTCAAAAATATCCATTAGCGGAAAATTGTTGTGCTCTTAAGTCGCCAAAAATCAATGAGGAAATTAAAGCTATTTGGTCTAATACAGTCTCGAAAAACGATATGTTCTTGTCTTCCTTGCAAGATCAATTGGGAACCAGTTTGCAAGCCGTGGGTACACTCTTAAGTACTAATTTGCAAAATCCCAATCTAAAGGTATCCGATGATTTCCTGCAGCGTTTGGCGGACGCTGGTCAACTGATATGCAGCGTTCACCACGCACTTTCGAAGAAGCGGAAATATGAATTGCATCGGCTCATTAACGATAATGGAAAATTGGCCTCCCAAAACAGCCCAATTGACGAATTCCTATTTGGTAAAAATTTTATGGCCACTGTTTAATCATGTCAGGCTGTTAAAAAGGCAGGCACTGAGCTTAAGAGGAAGCTAAAAGCCTCTGTTCCTGCTCCTGCTTCCTCCAAACCAGGTTCTTCCGGTCTTCAGACTTTAAACTTCCGGCGCCACAATTACAAATTCAGGATGAAAGAGGAGAGGGAGAAAGACGTACCCCGACTCCTCAAGAGGAAAGCAACAGACCAGGGCCGCTCAGAGCAGAGACGGGGCTTCCACAAATATTACAGTCGGTCTCGACCGTACCACTAAAGGTGAATACTCCCTTTGCTGGTAGATTACAATTTTTTATTGAGGCGTGGACCTCGCTATCTAATGATCCTTATGTATTACAATGGGTAAAAGGTATTAAAATATCGTTTAATGAAAAACCACAGCAGTGGTATAGCCCTAAAGTTAAAGTTCCCCCGTCTCTAAGGGAAAATTACTTGGAAGAAATTAATTCCTTAAAACAAAAGGGTGCTATATCTAAATGCTCTCCAGAAAAGGGTCAGTTTTTGACACCTTATTTTTTAATTAAAAAACCAAATGGTTCACATCGATTTATTTTTAATCTAAAAGAACTAAACAAATTTATTCCCATTAGTCACTTTAAACTCGAAGATCACCGTACAGTAATGAAATTAATTTCAAAATCATGTTATTTTGCCAAAATTGATTTAAAGGATGCTTATTTTTTATTACTAATCGATATACGTTTTAGGAAATATTTAAGATTCGAATTTGAAGAATCTCTCTATGAATTTAATTGTCTTCCATTCGGTCTTAATTTAGCACCCTTTACTTTTTCAAAACTTTTAAAACCTGTCATAAAACACTTAAGACAACAGGGTTATACTATAGAACTATAGTAAATTATCTTGACGATATATTGCTTATTGAGGCATCGTATGAGAAGTGCCAGGAAGCAGTATATAAAACTATTTGTTTACTAAATTCTTTAGGATATATAATAAATTATGAAAAAAAGTCAACTGTTGCCTCCAAAGGAAATAAAATTTTTGGGTTTTTTGTTTAATTCTCAATACATGACAATACGGTTGCCAGACGAAAAAAGTGCGTCCTTACGACGAGTATTTACTGCCTTTCGATTAGGGCATCCAGTCCCGGGATCCCGGGACCGGGATTTCCCGGGACTACATGTGATTTTAGAGGTCCCGGGACCACAGCTTTAGTCCCGGGACCTACCGTGGTCCCGAAAAATGGTGGGAGATTGTGCTCGCGTCACAATACTGAGCACGTTTTCAATCAAATGACGTAAGGGCGTTTCATTTTGTTTCATTTATATGTAAAACTTTCGTGTATGTTTTGTATATTTATTTCCTCTTATTTATGTACCCTGTGTACATTTTTCTTTTGTGTTTCTATGTTACATATTTATTTTGTTTTTATGCACTAATAAAAGTTGCAACGTTTTTTTCATGTTAGACAGTTGTTTTATTCAACATTCATGGTAGTCACATCTTAAATAAAATAAAAATTTGCCTATTTAATATATTCGGCACTGCGGGACTAGGCCCGGGACTTTTTGGTCAGGACCCGAAGTCCCGATTGGCCCCTTGGTCCCGGGACTTGGATGCCCTACTTTCGATCAAAACGATTTTGCAAGATACGACAATTTGCTTCTCTCGTGGGGAAAATGGTTTCAGTTTCACCAACATTAAAATATGGATGGTTACATACAAAACCTTTTGAAATTATAAAACAAAAATGTTTAAAGTTTAATAACGTGAATTTCAATAAAATAATGGAAATTCCTATAGAATTAATACCTGAATTGGATTGGTGGATAACTCATATTTCCACTACGGGAAAAGGCATTGCAGAAAAAAGCTATGATCTGGAAATTTACTCGGACGCGTCTACCACTGGATCGGGAGCGTGGTACAACAGTGTTGACACCAGAGGTTTTTGGATTCAACATGAAATGAAAAAACATATTAATTACCTTGTATTGCTTGCCGTATATTACGCTCTAAAATCATTTACAGCTACCAATTATAATCAAAATATTTTGCTACGAATTGATAATGTAACAGCCATAGCTTACATTAACAAAATGGGAAGTGTCCGACATAAAAAGCTAAACTATATAACTCAAGCCATTTGGCAGTGGTGTGAGCCCAAGAACATTTACGTTTTTGCTTCATATATTAACACCAAAGATAATGGTAGAGCAGATGCTCTATCCCGTATAAAATCCACTAATACGGAATTCGAGCTACACCAGAAAGCATTTAATCTTATTATTCAGCAGTTTGGGTCTCCAGAGATTGACCTTTTTGCTTCCAAACACAATACAAAATGTGAAAATATGTTTCTTGGGGTCCTGACCCGGATTCCGTAGCGGTAGATGCTTTTACCCTTGATTGGAGAACGTTATATTTTTATGCTTTTCCCCCATTTGTGTTAATTGGTAGTGTATTGGCAAAAATTCGTAACAATAAGGCTTCAGGAATTGTTATTGTTCCGAATTGGCCATCTCAGCCATGGTTTCCACTATTTTTAGCACTCCTAACTCAAGATCCCATTGTTTTTCAACCACATAAACAATTATTGTTTTCTCCTTTTAGGACTGCACATCCCTTATACAAGAATCTTTCCCTGGTGGCCGGAAAATTGTCAGCCAAGCATTTAGATTAAAGGGTGTCCCTGAAGCATCCATACCTGTTATGTTATCTTCCATTGCAAATAAAACTCTAAATCAATATACTACAGTATATCGTAAATGGTGGAGCTACTGTTTTCAACATAAATATGATCCATACACATATTCGCTGGATCAGCTGCTAAATTTTCTTCATGATGGCCTACAAAATAATTTGTCTTATTCTACCTTAAATTCGTACCGGTCAGCCCTAACTTTAATTTACCACATATCGGATACAGACGGGAAAATTATTAGTAGGTTTTTAAAAGGTGTATACAACCAAAAACCCTCATGTCCAAAATATTCGTTTACTTGGGACACTCAACCAGTTTTATTATATTTGGAAAGCCTTTTTCCGTTAGATCACTTGAGTCTCAAAGATTTAACGCTAAAGCTTGTTACGCTGTTGGCGTTAACGACAGCCCACAGAGTACAAACTCTATCAAAAATTTTAGTGTCTAATACTATCCAATATGAAACTAGATTGGAAGTTCGAATTTCTGGGACAATAAAAACTTCAGGGCCGGGAAAAAACCAACCTATATTAATTAGTATTTCCATTCTTCCGGGAAAATCCAGCACTCTGCGTTGCTTCTACACTTATTTTTTATTTACTGAAAACAAAGTCCTTCCGTTCGGATGATAACTTACTGTATACTTATAAACCACCTTATCACCCAGCTTCCACCCAAACCATCAGTAGATGGATTAAAGAAGTCCTTCGGAAAAGTGGTATTGACACTCGGGTTTTTAGTAGTCACAGTGTCCGACATGCATCAACTTCAGCAGCATTTCGTTCGGGACTCAGTATAGATGCAATTCGTAACACTGCAGGTTGGTCGCAACAATCTACGGTATTTAATACCTTTTACAACAGACCTTTGCAATCCAATCCAGAGGAATTTGCTAGATGTATTGTTCAGAATAATAATAATAATTGCTCATAATATAATAATTCTAATTGTAATTGGTTTTTCATATACATATTTGTTACGTTGTTTAAACAATATTGGTTATAGACTAAGCGACATTTTGCATTTTTCGTATTTTTTGCGTTTGTTTCCAAAATTAAAATGTTCTTTGCACTGCTTAATCGCATGTTATTAGTCTTTGAACATCTACCAAGCTATCACAGAAGGACGAAGATACGAAAAATAATTGTAAGATTGGTCGACTTACCTGTAAGGAGTATCCAATCTCAATTATTCGAGTATTGTAGTCCTTCTGTGATAGGGCCCACCCTTCCCGTCTCTGTGATAGGGCCCACCCTTCCCGTCTTCGGACCCAGATGCGATTGGTTCAGTCAAAAATGAACTGATTGAAGCCGATATGAGTATGCTGAGTCGGCAGGAATGCGTTGTTTTTGTTGAATTTCTTTGAACACTGTGCGTGAATCACCGATAAAATGTACCTACCAAGCTGTCACAGAAGGACTACAATACTCAAATAATTGAGATGGATACTCCTTACAGGTAAGTCGACCAATCTTACAATTGGATTTGACATGTTAGATAACAAAGATAGAAACCAGATAGAAAAGCCAGGTAATTTACAAAAAATACGTTAGACAAAAACAAAAATTAGAATTGCTAATTTCCAAAAAACAAAAAAGAACGCTTAAAGCTCATAAAAAGAAATTCTCAGATCATGTTTTCTTTGGCCGATTTGTTAATCTGACTTCGGTGCAATTTACAGAGCCTGAAAATAATTTGTTAAATAAAGGATTTAATTACAACACAATCTCCGCGTTTATATAAAAACATAATATAAAAGCTAGGTGCAGAATTAGAAATGGTTTTCATGAAAGATAAAGATAGCACCCATAAAAAACATTTAGGCAAGAACTCCGAAAGTGCGTGTAAATTCTCAATGATTAATTGGTCAGATTAATCATGCATTATGAGCCACAGATATATTCTTAATAGATGAGAATCAATATTGACTGAGAAATGTTTAAGATAATAGATATTATTGGCCAGCAGTCATAATTGTTACGCAAGACAGGACTCTCTCTCGCGAAAAATGCGAACTAGCGCATGTAATGAATAATTTCCTTCCCATTCATATGCAGCTTATATAGAACTTTCTCTCTCGACAAGTTGCGGCGCTGATAGCTCAGTTGGATAGAGCAGTCGCCCGGAAAGTGAAAGACCCGGGTTCGACTCCCGGACGGCGCTAGTTCGCATTTTTCGCGAGAGAGAGTCCTGTCTTGCATAACAATTATGACTGCTGGCCAATAATATCTATTATCTTAAACATTTCTCAGTCAATATTGATTCTCATCTATTAAAAATATATCTGTGGCTCATACAATGCATGATTAATCTGACAAATTAATCATTGAGAATTTACACGCACTTTCGGAGTTCCAGTCGGTTCAAGTTGCTATATGTCGACAACAGATTGCGATACTCCAATTAGTGATTTTCTCTGTAATGAATAATTTCCTTCCCATTCATATGCAGCTTATATAGAATTTTCTCTCTCGACAAGTTGCGGGGCTGATAGCTCAGTTGGATAGAGCAGTCGCCCGGAAAGTGAAAGACCCGGGTTCGACTCCCGGTCGGCGCTAGTTCGCATTTTTTGCGAGAGAGAGAGTCCTGTCTTGTATAACAATTATGACTGCTGGCCAATAATATCTATTATCTTATACATATATATACATACTATTACATATTATGTAATAGCATGTTTTATAGGTACTGATAGACAATTAAACTTTTTTCTAGATTTTATCAATATCATCCATCCAAACATAAAATGTTCAATAGAAATAGAAAGAGCAAAATCAATTAATCTTGACAATCACCAAAAATAACAATAGGCATGATTTAAAATTTTTCACAAATCTTCTCATACCCACATAACAATTCAGTCATTCAAATCATCCTCTTCAACACAAATTAGCTGCGTGTGTATGATAGTGCAACGAACTTTCCCTCGTGCGTCCTGGGACACACTGTATACTAGATTATTTCGGGTCGTTCGCTTATGAACGATCAAGTTGTTGCATCTCGGTCGGTCGGTTGGAAAACTTATTCGTCGAAAGATATATACCCTTCGCTTCAGTCGAAGAAGGGCTGGGTTCTCTATTGCTATACGGAGAAAATAATACACACGGGAAATAAATAAATATGATTCTATTATAGTTAGCTATGTACATTAAAACTGGTCAAACGGTATTATCTAAAATATTTACAGGAAATTAAATATCTAAACGGTAATTATATACATGAGGGAATAGCAAACGGTACTGGGTTTTGATAGCCAGGTGTCGCCAGCGATTCTCTCCTGGACGGTTTTCTGGTAACTGACTGTCGTCCAGTGGGATGACTTATACTGTGTACTCGGTATCTGGTTAACGTTGCCGCACAGGTGTGCAACCAGGTGAAGTGTAGATCGGGGATATACGTAACAGCCACTCTCGGCGATCCCTTAATCGGATGGCCATTAATTGTTACGTAAGCAGGTGTATAATTGCTCTGAAATTGAACCGGACGGGATGTTCAATCGCTCACTGCATCGGTCGAAGGCAGACGTGCTATTTTCACAGCATATGCTATTTGCACCGCATGTTTCAATCTGCTTTCGGCGTGCGCGAGTTTATGGTTTGAACATCCACGGCTACCCGTAGAATTTTAGAACTAGTCTTCACCAGCCTATTATACCTCTACACCGGACCAATTAACGTATATTTAATTATTGACAGCCTCACAGCTTCAATCATTAAATAACGGCTTTTAATTATAGAAGCACAGCTAATCACTTCGCACGACGTAAGTCAGCTAGTCAGGTACTCGCGATAATACTGGAAGTTATTCGGAGAATGTCTGGTATGAGAATCAGGATGAATGTCGGTCGGATGGATGATGAGTGAGTGTCCCGTGAATGTCCGCGGCACCGTGTTTTATTAATTCTTCCACCAAACATCGCGAACGGCCGGTCGGGGGTTCGGCGCCTCCCATTGTCAGCGCGCGGTCCCGGTACCCTCTCTTTCAACTCTCTTCGGTTCATTGACGTCGTGACGTCTTCTCTCATCCGTGCACTTTTTCTGATGCGCGATGTTTCTCGAACAAAATAGATAACGAATAATCAAGTTAGTTAGATCTACAGGAGGTTAATTATGCTTTCTTACAATAGGTACATCGATTATTAAATATTCCTCTTTCACAGGATCAATTTGAACAAGAACTTAACATTATAAGACAAACTGCTATGGATATGGTTGGTAACATGTAACATGATAAAATGTCGCCAAAGAAAACAAGAAATAAAGCACTAAAATTACTTTATCCTTTGATTAATAACAATCAAACAAAATGCAAAGCATTAGCATATTTATGGACCAAAAATTAATAAATGAAATTAGCATTTCAAACACTCAAATTACAAATTAGCTTTCAAGGGAAATAATTCTTTATGAAAAATTATGAAAAATTAATAATTAAGTGGGACAAACTGGACGACCATTTGCAAAACGAATCACGGGGCATCTACAGAGTTTCAAAAACAAGAAGGTCGATTCCACATAAGCAATTCATTTAACTGCAGAAAATCATACTTTCAATCAAAATTACAAAATTTAAGATTTAGAAAACAAAGGCACAAAATTAAACTTATTAGAAGCGTTAAAACGATCAGTTTAACTTCCCACGCGTCAAAAATTTTAACTAGAATAGAGAAAAGGGCAGAAGAAATATTAGGAGAAGATCAGTTCGGATTTAGAAGAAACAGGCGAACGCGCGGGGCCATTCTAGCTTTACGAATAATAATAGAAAAAAACAATAGGAAAAGGAAAGAGGGCTAAATAGGATTTGAAGATTTGGAAAAAGGATTCGACAATGTAAAATGGAAGAAGATGTTCGAAGTGCTCAAAAATGTATGGATGAAGTATAGGGATAGAAGAATAATTCATAATCTATACACAGAGCAAACGGCAGTTATAGAATTTGAGCAGGAACATAGAGAAGTAGATATCCGAAAACGAGTGGGGCAAGAATGTGCGTTATCGACTCTAGTTTTCAATTTATATATCGAAGATGCGATTAATATTGTTAAAGACAAAATAACTGCTGGAATTAATATACAGGGCCAAACTATATTAATATGCTCAGATTCGCGGATGATATAGTAGTATTAGCATCCAGCAAAGAAGAATTAGGAAGGGCTCTGAACGAAATGGAAGCGGTTTTGACGGAGGGCTATAGTATGAAGATCAATAAAGAGAAAACCAAAATTTTGATGTGTAGGAGACCTGAAAATAGGACTAAAACGAAAATACAAATTGGAAACGAGAAGATATAACATATAAGTCTCAAATTTCTGCTACTTAGGAAGTCAAATAACTCGCGACGGTAGGAGTTCTAGAGATATAAAACAAAAAAAGGGCCGAATTGCATTTAATAAGAATGATAAATGTAGAAACTCGGAAGAGGCTCTTAAAAACGTAGGTATGTAGTATGGCGTACGGCATTGTACGGGTGCGAAACTTGGATGATAGGAGAAGCGTGGGTGCGTGGTCACCATACCCAATAGAAGTGAAACTTCAACATTATTAGAGGAATAAAAAATTTGTAGGGTAAACAGATGATTGGAGTGTATGCAATATAATACACAAGAACAAAATACACTAACACTATTTTAAACGTTTATTCTAATTTTGCTAACACTGGAATATACTCATTAATTTATAGTCTACCAACCGCACTTCAAATACACAAAAAATCGATAATAAACATTGTCCGTATCAAAATAATAATAATGAAAGAAGAAATCGAATTTTAATGCTTCTAACAAAGCGCTTTGTGGCGTAACGAGAACTGAAACGCTGTGTCCTCGCTTTACTGACGCTTGCCTGAGAGAAACAGCGCGAAGCATGAGACAGAGCGTGGCTAAAGCTTCATTTACGTTCAATTTCACATCGGCTTAAATTTGTGATGGAAGTGAAGAAGCATTTACATTGTTAGTTTGTTATGTCAAATTGGTAGTTATGTTCGTATTTTTTACAAGATGTTCTATGGAAGATAAATAATTTGCATGAACAAATAGAATTGAAATATATTGAAAGGAAACTTAAATGCACTCAAGTCTTGCGGCAACTACCAAGAATTCAAGAAAATTTTGAAACTTTTTTTTTGAATTCTGCGCATTGCATGAAATATCAACTGCGCATGACAATTTCGGAGCGAATTGGCGTATTTGCTTGCCTTTTCCAAGCAGGAGCTTTCGCTTGCACGAGTTCAAGGTCAAATTGGGAAAATTTCAAGTTGAATTTTGAATGTAGGTAAATGGTAAGGTATAAAGGCATATGACAAGCAATGAAATTTCGAATGCAATTTGTTGTGGCGTTCGATATTCCCTTTCTCCTCTGCCCGTCTTCTCCGACTGCTCCCTTCTATTCGTTTAACTTTTCGTGACGCTCGCATTTGCCAACACAGGAACTTACTATACCGAGACAAAAGAAGTTTCACTTCAAGTTTCACTTAAAAAATTTGAAGCATTTGAAATGTGTTGCTGTAGACCCATGATGAAGATACCGTAGATAGATAAGGTTATCAACAGAGAGGTATTAGAAAGAGTTGGAGAAAAGCGAAATTTATGGAAGACAGTAAGGAATAGGAGCGATAAAATGATAGTACACCTTCTGTAATAATAATATTGTAAGTTCCAGATGGAAGTAAATACTCTCCCACTGTAAAATTTAGTTCAGTCTGTACCAACATCTGATGAAGCCACTGTGTTGGCGAAACAATTATTGTTATGCTTATTTTTTTAAATAAAGTGTGAAAATCTAGACAAATTTGTATGTTTACTACCAGTACCAGTTAGAAATTTTCATTTCTTCTACATATTTACTATTTGCTATTTTGCAGAGTTGCTGGAGATTCTACATGACCATAGACCTGATACATAATATTGAAGTTGACATACCGAGTTACAATTCTTTTCGAAAGGATCGTGCTTGATATTTACTTTTGATGTCTTAATCTGTGTGATATTTTCACGCCTTTAATAGAGAGACTTAACTACAGATTCTTTGTTGAAATTTGATCAATTGACAGCTGACCTGAATCTAACCTTACTTCACACTTTACTTTTGTTTTATATAGAGTCAAAGTTGGTAATCATGTATTTATTTGTACTTTCATTTTTTTTGTAAGTAGGCAGGAGATAAACAACTTTTGTTAATTTTCATGAGACAGCGTAAAAAGCGAAATAGAAAGGCAAAAAGCAAAACGTGCTCCGAATTATAATTTTGTTTAATAAAACAAGGAGTGTCAGAAGATTCAAAAGGTATGTTAAGATTGTATTGTATAAAGTCATGAATAATTCTATTTATTGAAAATTGTCAAATTAGATACTGATTCTTTTGTATGTTGACAGGTACCTTTTGTGAAACTCTGTTCAATAAACTGAACTTTGTCAACCTTGGACTCAATTTATTTGCAACAATAAACCCAAATCCACTGAAAAGAACAACAGGTTATCGGCCCAGGGCAGCTGTAAAAGGGTTTTTTATTGTTGGAAGCAAGGTCAGGAAAGCGACGGTGAAGTCGAGAAAGCAGTCCAAAACGTCAGAATCGGCACGGCAGACATAATCTACAAATCAGCGACATCGGAGCAGTCATCGCACAGCGTTGAGCAACGTAAACGCAAGTCGCCTTAAGTCAGAAAATCGTCACGAAAGACTGTAAATTCATTTTATTTTAAAAATTGTCAGAAGTCAGTCAAATCCTAAAATTTTTAAAAGTAAAATGGATACTGTAAAATCTCAGTTGGAGATGTTAAGTGACGATAGTCAGGGAAATGTCAATTTCATTTCATGACGATTTAAACTAAATCTAGCACTTAAGTATAAAGACCTGTACGACATTGTGACAGGTGTGAAAGTCAGACCAACAGGTGATGTGTCAGAAGGAAACGTTTCAGCTTGGATAAAGAAAGATGTCGAAGCTCAAACGTTGATAGGTTTAAATGTAAACAGTAAGATAGCGAACAAAATTGTCAATTGTAAAACTGCCAAAGACATGATAGACAAATTAGTTAGTTTATATGGCACAAAGACTGATGTAACTTTAGAAACGTCCCGAATCAAATTCTTTACTTTTGAGTATGATGAAAGCAAGTCATCAGTAGAGAATTGTATGGAGATTATGGACTTGGCTGAAGAAGTGTCAACTGAAAAATGAAAATGATCCTATGAGAGAAAGTTGGGTCATGACGAGGATCTTGAGTGTCTTACCGTCAAAACTGGCGCATTTTAGGACATCATGGAACAACGTGACGGGACCTACAAGAAACTTAGATATTCTCATCGAACGTCTGAGACTTGAGGACGAGCAACTTAAGGAACCGACGACAAACGCAGAGAGCAGCGCCAGCAACGCTCTCATGACAAGACGTGAGAAACAAGGACAGTCGTCAAGCAAGCAGGACAAGTCACAGTTCGCATGTTACAAATGTGGAAAGAAAGGTCACGTGATCAAAGAGTGCAGAGGAAAGGCATGTCAAAAATACATTGAGTATTGCAAGAAGAAATACTCATGCAACAATTGTAAGCAGAAAGGTCACTTCGCAAAGGATTGTCCATCCCGAGAAGAAGGAAACAAGTCAGGAAATGGAAAACCATTAAAGAGGGCTTTTTTGACCACAGCATTCTCGACAGTGGACAACGACATTTCGCAGGACAGGGCAACTTCATGGTATCAAGACTGTGGAGCCAGCCAACACATGACGTCTCATCGAGAATGGTTTGTACAGCTTGCTGAGCTGGACGAGCCAATTCCAATTGTGATTGGAGATTCAACCAGGCTGGATGGCGTTGCAGTCGGAAACATTGATATGGAGGCTTTTGATGGTCAAAAGTGGTATCCAGTGGTACTTGAAGATGTGATCTATGTACCAAATCTCAACTTTAATCTTTTCTCAGTAAGTCAGATGCTAGACAAGGGATATGTACAGAAGGCAAATGGAAACGAGTCAACTTTTTACTGTCAGGACAGCAAGGAAATTGTGGCAATAGCAAGGCGCAAAGGAAATTTGTACAAAATGATGCTCAGGAGAGAAGAAGAGACAAGCTTGATGGTCCAGTCGATCAAAGTATGGCATGAAAGACTCGCCCATCAAAACGTGAAGTATGTGAGGGACATACTGAAAAGAAAAGGGATCAAGTATGTTGATGACTGGAATAATTATGTGTGCACAGGGTGCTCATATGGCAAGTAACATCGATCTTCACACCCAAACAACCCCAAGACAGCCCAGCAGCCATTAGATCTTGTGCATGTCGACACCGGCGAGATGAACATCTCATCTCTAGGAGGAGCAAAGTATTGGCTCATGTTGAAAGATGATTTCACTCACTACCGAACCTGTTATTTCATGAAGACGAAAAGTGAAGCCCCAGCGAAGATTGAAAGCTACCTGAGATTTGTAGAAAATCAACTGAGAAGAAGAGTGAAGAGTCTGAGATCTGATAACGGCACGGAACTGAAAAATGCAAAAACGAAAGAGCTGATGGACAAGTTGGGAATTTTTCACACTTTTACGAATGTACATACGCCAGAGCAAAATGGAAGGGTGGAAAGAGAGATGAGAACGATTGTCGAGGCAGCCAGGGCAGAGATACAAGCAGATGGTTTGGACGAGAGATTATGGGCAGAGGCAATGAACCATACAATCTTCACGATCAACCAGACAGGAACCAGCAACGTACCAGGAAAGAGTCCAGCAGAATTGTGGTTCGGAAGGAAAATGAAGATTGAGAAACTGCGACCTTTTGGATGTGAATGTTATGTGCTGACCCAAGCACAGAAGAGAGGCAAGATAAATAGAAAATCAGAAAAGGGAATTCTGGTTGGCTATGACATTGATTCGCCCTGCTATAGGATTTATATGAAAGAGAAAAGAGAGGTCGTCACTTCAGACAATGTAATCTTTGACGAGGAAAAGATACGACAGAGACAAGGCACTGAACTTGAGACATCGGCAACAGAGGGCACACCTGAGAAACAAGAAGAAAGCAGCAGTGAGTCAGACGAAGAAGAGGACAACTGGACAACTGGAGAAAGTGCTGAGGAGACAAGTGACAACGATAATGGGACACAACCGCCAGAAGAAGAGCCAGGAAAGAAAATTTTGCGAGATCGTCGAACTTTACAACCACCACCGAGACTGAGAGACTGTGTACTTGACTCCAGACGTGGAGGAAAGAGCGCAAAAGTAGCCATGATTGGTGAAACGGAAGACATCCCGGTGAGCGAGGCACTCAAAGATGAGAAATGGAGACAGGCAATGCAAGAGGAGTACGACTCGCTAATGGAAATGAAAACTTGGGAACTGGTGGATTGTCCTGAAGGAGTGAAGCCAATCACTTGTCGGTGGGTACTTCGAGAGAAGGCAGACGGAAGATACAAGGCCAGACTCGTAGCAAGAGGTTTTGAACAAAAGGAAGGAGTGGACTACGCGGAAACATTCAGCCCAGTAGCCCGCCATGCATCAATTCGACTACTACTAAGTCATGCAGCTTCAGAGAAAATGAAGTTGGTATCGTTCGATGTGAAAACGGCATTCTTGTATGGAAATCTGGAGCAAGTCATCTATATGAATCAGCCTGAAGGGATTGACGATGGATCAAGGAAAGTTTGCAAGTTGGATAAGAGTCTTTACGGGCTCAAACAAGCTCCAAGGATGTGGAACGAGAGGGTCACCACACACTTTGAAAAGAAGATTGGCCTAATCAACACAGATGATGACCAGTGCATTTACTATAACAAGGACAAGAGCATTATGCTCTCACTCTTCGTGGATGATGGATTGATAGCTGGGAAGTTTGAAAAGGAAATATACAGACTCTTGAAGGAGATAAGCAAGGAGTTTCAGATCACATACAGCAAGAAAGCACAGGACAAGTTGACGTACTTGGGCATGGAAATCAAGATCAATAAAGATGGTATCTTTGTGAATCAGCCTCGTTACACGGAGAAGATCTTGAGGAAAATGAAACTCGAACAGTGTAACCCAGCATTCACACCTATTGAGCAAGGAATGATCACCAAGAAGACAGACTTCAAGAACGACGAGGCGATAGGGAGCTTACTGTACTTAGCTACAATCACTCGGCCAGACATAAGCTTCGCCGTGAACTACCTGAGTCGATTCTGCAACAACCCCATGAAAAGCCATCAGGCGATGGTAAAACGTGTATTTCAGTACTTGAGAGGGACAGTGACAGCAGGAATCTACTTTGGAGGAGACAAAGAACTTGTGGCATATACCGATTCAGATTTTGGAGGAGACTCTGAGACAGGGCAGTCGACGAGTGGAGTTTTGGTGATGAGAGGAGGACCAGTGATCTGGTACTCACAGAAGCAGCGTTTGGTAGCGACTTCAACTGCAGAAGCCGAGTACCGAGCCGCGGTGTCCGTGATTGACGATGTGTGCTGGATCAAGAGAATTGCACTGGAACTTGGTATCCTGGAAAGTGATCAGCCGATCACTCTGAAAGTCGACAACATGTCAGCCATTCACATGTTACAGAATGCACACGAAGGAAAGACAACCAGAGGCAAGAAACACATTGAGATACCACGAAAGTACATTCAGCAACATGTTGGCAACACTGTGATATTGCAACACGTCGAGAGCAGCAAGCAGATTGCAGACATTCTCACAAAGCCACTCAACAGAAGAGTCTTTGAGACGCTCCGCTGTAAATTGATCAAGGAGGAGTGTTGAAATTTGATCAATTGGCAGCTGACCTGAATCTAACCTTACTTCACACTTTACTTTTGTTTTATATAGAGTCAAAGTTGGTAATCATGTATTTATTTGTGCTTTCATTTTTTTTGTAAGTAGGCAGGTGATAAACAACTTTTGTTAATTTTCATGAGACAGGGTAAAAAGCGAAATAGAAAGGCAAAAAGCAAAACGTGTTCCGAATTATAATTTTGTTTAATAAAACAAGGAGTGTCAGAAGATTCAAAAGGTATGTTAAGATTGTATTGTATAAAGTCATGAATAATTCTATTTATTGAAAATTGTCAAATTAGATACTGATTCTTTTGTATGTTGACAGGTACCTTTTGTGAAACTCTGTTCAATAAACTGAACTTTGTCAACCTTGGACTCAATTTATTTGCAACAATAAACCCAAATCCACTGAAAAGAACAACATTCTTCAATCTCTTCTTTTTTTAACTGCTGATGAGAAAGGTCTCGACAAAGCATCCATAGCGCAGTTTTTCGACACTGGCAGCTCGATGGTTCTACTTCCGATGGCTTCTATTGAGCGTTTAGGCATTGTGCGATCCACTTTGTGAAATTCAAATTCGACGATCTGTAAACTACAGTTAAAATCACCTTACTTTTTATGCACGTCACCGGCTTCATATCAGCACTGTTGCCACAAGAGTTTATGGTACTCAATTCCAAAATATTAAAACTCAATTTATCTCTCTAACTGAATTCAGTGGTAATAAGGGTCCATTGTTTTCCAATTCTCTTTCAAAATAGTTGATAAGGGACGCTACAAGCTCCTTACACCGACTGTTTAAGAACTTGGGCATTATACCAACAATAACAATGACAACACCGATAATAAATAACCAGGAGCACTATTTTAGTTCTCAAAAGAACAGATTTTTACCGCAAAAGTTGATGAACAAAGAAAACAGGGGTTTAAAACACCAAAAACAGCAAAAGTTAACGAAACTTGACGCTTTCAGAATATCAGCTGTCAAGTCAACCGGGAAACGTCAACAAATCAAGCGGCAATTATGCAACAAAATAGTGTTGTGTTTAGACATTCAAATATTTCTTTATTCTTTTTTAACACATTCAATTTATATGACTTGTCATTTTACGTAAGGCGACTCACAATCGTTACATTTTGTGACGTGCATAAAAAGTAAGGTGATTTTACCTGTACATCGATTTTTTTAGCGAAACTCGGTGTTTGCGGAAGCTTTTTGTAGTTAATCCCTTAGAATTAATCAAATAGTTGTCCAGATTTGGGGAATCATAACATTCGATATATCAAAATCTCAGATACACAAAGGATTTAGATTAGATCCAGATAATCTCATGTTCCCAGTTGTAGATAATTCCCCTTTTATTCATACACCACTCTTGAGTCAAGTGCAACAAAATGTATATCTACAAAACATGCTTGGAGAACATAGAAGTGGCGGCTTTTCGTGTGGCCATATCTCAGTTCGTAAGCAGATATTTAAATTTTTTTGGTTATTTCAGGCTAGAAAAAATTATTTCAGGCACTATTCTTGACTCTGTCCGTTGTATTATCTTACTGTTCGACTGTATCGACTGTGAAAGAAAACAGCGAAAATATTTTTGCGTTAACATGTAATACCAAAATGCAATTTACTGATTAACCTAAAATGTGTTATCTTTGTTAATTTGTAGATGAAAAGTACGTAATCTTGGGCAGCGCTATTTATATGTTTCTTCCATTCGCCTTGTCTTGCATTTTGATACTAGGTTTACTGCATGTAAGTCTTTACTGCTCATATTCTTACATCGTTTTCAAAATAATTCTGGATCTAAAATAGTTTACTTTAGATCCAAAATTGTTCTAGCAAATATTAAAATTAAAACACTGGTAATAACTTTACAGAAACACCTGGTATGCTTAAAAGTATGGTTACAAACCTCATTTATTTTACTTACTATTCTCTTTTTAATTGAACTGGCTTCTGGAATATATATTTCCATCAAGGGAACTACATACATTGGTGGAATCATAATTTTGGGTACCGCTCTATTTCTTGGTATGTATAGTATAAGTTAAATTTAATATAAAATATATATTACATATACATAGAGTTATCACAATTTTAGTGGACCTACAAACTAAGATGCTTAAAATTACGTCCCCTAATAAAATAAGAAGTAATGAATATTTCTGTTTTAGTTTACATGGCTTATAGTCTATTCATAATCAATGAAGTACACAAGAAGTTTGTTCAAGACGATGTTTGCTCGAACGACCCTGATCGGAACGATCTAGGTTTCTAGGTTATTAACCAACTCACCAACTGTGAATTTCAGCCCTGAAAACTTTTAGTAAAACTAAACTCATTTAAAAGTGTACAGCTAATTATTTATGTAATAAAATGCTTATTTTATTAAATATTCAGTTAGAAGTGGAGTTTTTTCAAGTGTTTATACAGGCTGTAGACTGTCAGTATCTTGTAGGCCCCAAAAACTGAAAAAGAAGAAATAATTGAGTTTATTACTATGTACTAGGCGCACTACCGAAAATTTTATCTATACGTTTCTATTCATCATCATAAAGTTCTCAGTCAGAAGACTGGTTGGATCTAGGTCTACCCCTACCTTATTTTATTCCTATCTCTGACTCTGGTATGCCGCGAACTATTCTTTCGTGTCTTAGAAGGTGTCCTACCTTCATATCTCTCCTATTCTTTATTGTCTTCCATACCTTTCGCTTTTCCCTAACCTTTCTAATGCCTCCCTATTGCTAACATCTATCCACGGTATCTTCATTATGCGTCTGCAACACCACATTTCAAACGCTTCTACTCTTTTTCGATCCGCTTCTCCTATTGTCCAAGTTTCGCACCCGTATAATGCTGTACTCCATTCATACGTCTTTAAGAGTCTCCTCCGAGTTCCTACGTTAACCGTTCCCGAGCATAACAGTTGTTTCTTTTTGTTAAACGCAATTTCTAAAATTTTCGCACTTATCCGCGACTTTCCATTCTGGCAAAACGACTATGATGATCCTTTTGTAATCTTCTGGAATCTCACCTGCCTCGTATATACGGCTAACTAGTTTAAATAAACGCTCTCTTACCTTTTGACCTGCACACTTTAAAATTTCTGCCTGCCATCTGTCTACACCTGGTGCTTTATTGTTTCTTAAACTTTCTAATGTTTGCTCAAACTCTTCCCTTATTATGAGACAGGCTAGGTCATCCCCCTCTACAATGATTTCTTTTGCTAATATATCTCCTAGTTCTTGTCCTGCATATTAAGATTCCTAAATATTCCTTCCACCTATCTGCCTATTCCTCTCTTCCGATTAGGATGCCACCTGCCTCGTTTTTAATGTTCTTGCTGCTAGATCCAATTTCTCTGAAATTTCTACTAATTATGTTATACGCTTCGTCAGTTTTTCCAACTTCGAACTTATCTTCCACTTCTTTGCATTTATTATCAATCCACTGTTCATTCGCTTTCCTACATTTCCGAATAATTTCCCATTTGACCACTTTATACCTTTGTTTCCTTCCTTCATCTAACCTATTTTTATATTTTCGTCTCTCTTCTATTAGAGTCACAATTTTCCTTGTTATCCTGGGTTTTCTACTTTCACTTTTTCTTGAACTCATTGCGCGAATCATAGTCTCTTAGTTTCTCAAGGTCAAGGTGTCTCCTACCGTTTCGTTTTTTCAAAATCTTAAATTTAAGATTAGCCTTCGTAACCACTACGTGCTCCTGGATAGCTTCTGCAGTCCCTAACTTGATTTCTAAATCTTTGCTTCACAAGAATGTAATATATTTGAAATATAGTGTTAGCAATGGTTAGGTTATGTTTATCGCAAAAATCTATTAGTCTAACTCCCCTATCGTTCCTACTACCTAATCCAAAGAGGCCGGTTATTCTATCTTCTCTCCCTGTACCTACAACTGCATTAAAGCCCCCTACAGTTATGAAATTTTCATGCCCCTTCATAAACTCTAGCACATATTCTATATCGCTATAAACTGCCTCTACTGCCTCATCACTATAAGTAGATGTGGGAATATATACCTGTATTATTATCATCTTTACAGGTTTCGAATTTAACCTAACCATAACTACCCTGTCACTTTTCTGTAAGAATTTTTTTGCGCTCTGCCCTATAGGGTTGTAATGAAGAAACTCCCGAATTTCCCGCGTTACTCTAAAATCTCCGCACCAAAAGTATCCAGCTTCTGGCCATCGCACCTCACTGATACCTACTATGTCTAATGCTAACCTATTCATCTCAATTTTCAAATTTTCTAACTTTCCTACTTGTTTCATGTTCCGCGCTCCGACCCGTGAAGTGTTACAATTATTATTGCTGTAGAAAGAGAATTTATATTGGTAAAACTGGTTGACCTATTCATATAAGATATACCTAATGAACATTTAAGGCCATTTCGGTTGAGGAATAACGATTCAAATTTTGAAAACTATCTTTTCTAAAATAATCACAGAGGCAGAATTTAATTTATTACATTAAAAATTGTTTAGGTTCTGCTGTTAGAAATATATTGGGTCACAAACAGAATGAAAGTAGAAAACCCTGGATAACAAAACATATTGTGAGTCTAATAGACGAGAGACGAAAATATAAAAATAGGTTAGATGAAAGAGGGAAACAAAGGTATAAAGCGATCAAGTGGGAAATTATTCGGAAATGTAGGAAAGCGAAAGAACAGTGGAAAGATAATAAATGCAAAGAAGTGGAAGATAAGTTCGAAGTAGGAAAAACTGGCGAAGCGTATAAAATAATTAGCAGAAATTTCAGAGAAATTGGATCTAGCAGCAAGAATATTAGAAATGAGGCAGGTGACATCCTAATCGGAAGAGAGGAAAAGGCAGATAGGTGGAAGGAATATTTGGGAATCTCATATGCAGGATAAGAACTAGGTGATATATTAGAGAAGGAAGTCAGTGTAGAGAGGGATAACGTATGCTGTCCCATAATAAGGGAAGAGTTTGAGCTAGCCTTAGAAAGTTTAAAAAACAATAAAGTACCAGGTGCAGACGGATTGCAGGCAGAAATTTTAAAGTGTGCAGGTTAAGAGGTAAAAGAGCTCAGAATAGGAAAGGATGGAGGTACGCGTCCAACCAATCTTCGGACTGAGAACCTTGTGATGATGATGAGAAATTTATAAACATAAACATGATAAAAATATAATACTTACTTATCGAACAAACTGGTTTACTACAATCTAATCTTTTTAAATTATTTTAGATTATTTAGGTATGTAATTTTGGTTTTTTAGGTTTCCTAAGATGTCTGTCAATAATAATGTCAAAGTCACTAATAATTACTTTCTGGATTGCAAGTGTGCTTTGGTTTATTATTGAAGTTGTCTGGGTTCTACTGGTATTTATTTTCAATAATAGAAACATGTTCTCTGAAGATGGAAAGAAATATCTGAAATTTCAATCCAGAAAACTCTATACATGTCGGTATCTCTTCAGGTAAAGCTCGCGAAGAATACTGATGCGACCGCACCGGTAGGAGTAGCAAATGTTAGCAAATCGAGTTTAAATTCCTGCGAATTTGATTAATCCATCCGCTATCCAACATTACGTCAGGGGGGACGTAGACTTATCCAAGGTAAAAAATGTGGCGCGCGCGCAATACTTTAAGCTTTTGAGTTTTTTGTGTCATTTGCACCAGCATATACGTACCACAAATAATCGTTCCAATAATCAAATGTCCAACTATAAACCCGACGTGGTAAGCTCCTCCATAATGAGCGAATGCAACTAGAGTACCAATTATGTAAAATCCAATAAATAGAGGTTTAATTATCAGCCAGGGCATTAGTAGCAAAGGTCGATTCTGAAATATTTAAAAGTGCATTTTAAGCATGTTCCAAATAAATAAGTAAGTAATAGTGGTAGTACAACAGTTATTTGATTAGATAAGCATGTGTTTGCTAAAAAATTATCTCTCACCGTTTCAGCTCCAAATATTAGCATAATTGAGAAAATGCAAAGTAAAGCGTTGATGACGGCCGCTGTTATTAAGATCTCCCTTAATTCTGAAATACAAAGAAAAAAACAAATTTTATGAAATCTAAATCAAAAGGTTTCAGGGAATCAAGTTCTAATCTAAATGCACGAATAAACAATACTATATAGTTCAATACAATGAACTAGGGGCGAGATTAGGGGAGAGCCAGGCACTGTATAAATTCCTCATGCACTTTGCGTTCAAATCCAAACATTTTTATTCACCATAATTTCTAGTCCAAAAATTGGTTGCTCCTGCACCTTCGTTCTTTGGTATCCTAAACTAATCTACTTATGTCCCTGAATGTTAAACACCCTACATCCCCAACTTTAATTTTATTATTATTAACTGGCCCTCCGTAAAAACTACCCCATTTTGTTTAAAAAGAAAAAATTAAACAAACAGGTTTTAATAAATTTTATGGAATTCACAACAATAAATTATTCAACCTTATCTACATAGAAACAAACCCCCAATTAAAAAAGTAATTATAAACATCACAACACGATATAATTCAATTCCTCGTACCTAAACAATTCTGCGCAACATTCACCCTAAAACGAATTTTACGCTCGCTCTGGCATAAATCCACGAAATTACAACTGGCAATAATAATAATAATGCAAATACTCACTTTCTGCGGCGGGTACTACGGACGGATGCGCCATGTCGATCAGTTCCTGGGGGTTGTCAGCGTACGCCGCAGTTATAATCAAAAGGATGAACGCCATTATGCTCTGCACAATTCCGATGATAATTGTGCCATGTTTTAAACTCAAGCACTTGCAGAAATTAGTTACTTCCGGCGCCATTCTCATCTGGAAAGTAAGAGATTGGTGGTGTTCAGAAGGCATGAATGCACCAAAGTTGCTTTTGAAGTTGGAACGTAAAAAATGACCGAGTTAAGAAACTGGCAGCGTTTGTTCTGATGGAGTTTCACTGTTTATGATAATTATAAATTTAAGTAAATTTGTGTTATCTGAGGAAAAACAAATGACGTTTGTTTGAATTTTGATTGAAGGTTATGTAGCTTGTTTTATTTAACTACTTCCAAAAGAAGCATTACTTGATGTGACACGCCCATTGAAGAAATGTCGGTTGTTTAATTTAGTTTCTTCAAGAATAAGAAATTTGTAATTATTTTCGAAAAAATGGTTTGCAAAATTTTTATCCTTATTCCTCAACGGAAATGATAATAAATGTTCTTTATATGTATCTTAAAATTATGAATATAGGTCTACCAGTTTGACCAATATAAATACTGTTACCAATCAGAGCACTGTAATTTGTCTTACAAAATTTATTATTATATCTATTGCCTTAAACAAAATGTGAGATAAAAATATTGGAAGGTTTAAATAGGTACCTACATGTATACTGTTTTTGATAAAATACTGGCAATTCTTTCAGAAACGTTTCTTACGTAAGTTATAGGACAAAATTTAATATCTTTTATATTTGATAATTTTGGGTAAGTACACATATATTCTGCTGTAAGCAATTTTTTTATTTTTCATTGTAGAGTTCTGCGATAAACGTAACCTAACTGTCGCGAACACTCTATCTCACCGTCACACTATACGTCGAAGATGCCAGAAGACCTAGGGAGATAAGCCGATCTTAAATTTAAGATTTTAAAAAACGGAGCGAAAGAAATTATCTTGAACTCGAGAAACTAAACGATGATAAGTTCCAGAAAAAGATAAACGAAGTACTAAAGGGCGCAGGTGAAAATATGGTTAGGGACAGAATGGAATTGCATTAAAAATAGTTTAGATTCCGCAGCTAGAGATATATTTTGGGTCATAAACAGAATGAAAGTAGAAAACCCTGGATAACAAAACATATTATGAATCTAATAGGGGAAAGACGAAAATATAAATATGGGTTAGAGTTAGATGAAAGAGGGAAACAAAGATATAAGGCGATCAAGTGGGAAACTATTCGGAAATGTATAGGAAAGCGAAAGAGCAATGGATTGATATTAAATACAAAGAAGTGGAAGATAAATTCGAAATAGGAAAGACTGATGAAGCATATAAAATAATTAGGAGAAATTTCAGAGAAATTCGATCGAGTAGCAAAAACATTAGAAACGGTGCAGGGGGTATCCTAATCGGAAGCGGGGAAAAGGCATATAGGTGGAACGAATATTTGGGAAACTTCTATGCGGGCCAAGAAATAGGAGATATATTAGAAAGGGAAAGCAGTGAAGAGGGGGACAACATAGACTGCCCTATAATGAGAGAAGAGTTTGAGCTAGCACTAAAAAGTTTAAGAAACAATAAAGCACCAGGTATAGATGACTTGCAGGCAGAAATCTAAAAGTGCGCACTTCAAGAGGTAGTAATCGTTTATTTAATCTAGTTAGCTGCATATACCAGACAGGCGAGATTCCAGAAGATTACAAACGGAACATCATAGTAGCTTTGCCAAAAAGGAAAGGCGCGGATAGGTGTGAAAATTTTAGAGCGATCAGTTTAACTTCCCGCGCGTCAAAAATTTTAACTTGAATTGTGCAAAAAATAGGGGAACGCGCGAGGCCATTCTAGCTTTGCGAGTAATGATAAAAAAAGCTATAGAAAAGGGAAAGAGCGCCTATATAAGATTTGTATATTTAGAAAAAGCCTTCGTCAAAGTAAAATGGGGAAAGATGTTCGAAGAGTTCAGAAAGGCCAGGGATGCAATATAGGGACAGAGGAATAATACATAATTTCTACAAATAATCCAGTCAAATTGTGTTTTTACCAGGAAAGTTGTGAGGTAGTTTTGATTTCTTCCATTCTGTATGTTTTTTGAGGTGCTGAATCCGAATCTGAGGTTTGCTAACAAAATTTCGTGACGCAACATTGAAAAAAAATGCAAAAAGTGTAAAAAATTCTCATTTTTTTCGGTTTTTTGCTTATAACTCGAAAACTTTAAACTTTTCATGAATAACCTCCCTATTCAAAATGAAAGTACATAAAATTTCCTACATATTTCACCATTTAGGTTTTGTCTACGACGAACCGTTCGGGCTCAAGCGCTAGTTGAAAATTAGCGTATTTTGTCTGTCTCCATAAAAACCTACTTTTTCCAATAAAACTTTTGACAAGGACAAAAAAATTGACTTGTCAAAAGTTTTATTGACAATTTTACATGTTATATCTTATACAAATAAATCTTGACAAAGCCCCCGAGTGGGGGTGAAACGTCGATTTTATACTGTGGTTATTTGCATTATTCACCAAAAAAATTGAAATATTAAGTTATTTAACGAAGTCCGAAATTGTACAAATTCAGTTACAAAAAAAGTTGAAATTCCAACGAAAAATCTTGAAAAAGTATTACATGTTATTATGTTATATTACATTATATAATTACATTATTATATGAGCAAATAGATTGTTAGATTAGACATACCTTCCGCATCTGGTAAGCATCTTTCTTCAGTTTGTTCAGTGCCGTCTTCCGGGGGCTCGACGTTTTCACACAGCCCTTTGCACGATGTGCAAATCGGGGAGCAATGGAGGCATGCCTTTCTGCATCCACAATTGCGTTGGTATCCTGTTTTACATTTACAAGAAATATGCCAGAGTATCGAGTCCGGTGGAGGGTTCAAAGTGGTTGGCACTAACACGAGACGCCAACGCAATTGTGAATGCAGAAAGGCAGGCCTCCATTGCTCCCCGATCTGCACATCGTGCGAAGGGCTGTGTGAAAACGTCGAGCCCCCGGAAGACAGCATTGAACAGACTGAAGAAAGACGCTTACAAGATGCGGAAGGTATGTCTAATCTCACAATCTATTTCGTAATCATTCATCTCTCATTGAGAAATGGTCACAAGTTGTTGTTTTCTCACCACCTTTTTCATTTTCCAAATGAACAAGCCCCGACGTTGACGATAGAACAAACCGAACCTCAGACAGGACCCTTTAAACGACAATGGCTCATATAATTTTTGCTCATATAATAATGTGATATATAATCATAATAATTATGTAATATAATATAATAATATGTAATACTTTTCCAAGATTTTTTGTTGGAATTTCAACTTTTTTGTAACTGAATTTGTACAATTTCGGACTTCGTTAAATAACTTGAACATTATGTAATTTTTGAAAAATGACCTGTACCTTTACATATACGATCTAAATAAGGCATATGCAGAGAACTGGGAGGAATTCACCAATTGACAGCCTTTAGTAATAAATTAGAATTTTTGAGTGGAGTGGAGTGAAGAAAGTGGGTTTTTGCGGAGACAGACAAACTACGCCAATTTTCAACTAGCGCTTGAGCCCGAACGGTTCGTCAGAGACAAAACCTAAATAGTGAAATTTGTAGGAAATTTTATGTACTTTCATTTTGAATAGAGAGGTTATTTACGAAAAGTTAAAAGTTTTCGAGTTATAAACAGAAAACCGAAATAATGATATTTTTTACATTTTTTGTATTTTTTTTCAATGTTGCGTCACGAAATTTTGTTAGCAAACCTCAGATTCGGATTCAGCACCCCAAAAAATATACAGAATGGAAGAAATCAAAACTACCCCACAACTTTCCCGCTAGGGGTCCTTTTGAGCACAAATTGACTGTATTAAAAGAGCAAACGGCAGTTATAGAATTTGAGCAGGATCGAAGAGAAGCAGATATCCGGAAGGGAGTGAGACAGGGATGTGCATTGTCACCTCTAGTTTTCAACCTATATTTATCGAAGATGCGATTAATATTGCTAAGGACAGAACAGCCCCAGAGATTAATGTACAGGGCCAAACTATTAACATGCTTAGATTCGCGGATGATATAGGTAGCAGTGTTAGCATCCAGCAAGGACAAATTAGAAATAGCTCTGAACGAAATGGAAGCAGTTTTGATAGAGGGATACGGCATGAAGATCAATAAAAAGAAAACCAAAATTTTGTTATGTAGATGTATAGGGCGTGACAATAGAACTAAAACTAAGATACAAATAGGAAATGAGAAGATAAAGGAAGTCGCGGATTTCTGCTACTTAGGAAGTCAAATAAGTCTGCTCACAACTCAATGGTACATAGAGCATTTGCTGTCCCTTTACCTAAAGCTAACTTAGAAAAAGAATTAAATTTAATAATGAACAATTAATATCATTTCGTTTGAGGAATAACGATTCAAATTTTGCAAACCATGTTTGTATTATAATTGGTAGTGCGCATAGTAGTGATAAACTCACATATGTACATAGACTATCAAGGACTAACAACTTACCTATAAAAATTAATAAAACACTTCCTAGAAAATTTGATAAAAAATAATGTGTGGTGGGAGTGAAGTAAGGTTTTTATGAAGTGATTTTCTTGAGAACTCAAAAATGTTTTTTCTCTCTTTGTAACTCCATTCGGGGACATGCTGTATACCTTAAACGGTAGGTATTTAAAGCGTTTACAAAAATGTCCCGGATAAAGTCAATTGGTGAATGGAAAAGTAGATTTTCTGATTCAAATTTGAATAAGACGAACTTGTGGATTGAGCCTAGCATTAAATATTTAAAAGAAACTGCGAAGAGGCAGGTCTAGATGGATGACAGATAGAAATCTTAAAATGGGCAGGACAGTTGGCTGTATAATGCCCCCATTTTGAGAACATATCTACTGTATTCTGTACACGAGGGCAGATTTTTATTGTTTTTGTAATGAAAACCTGAAAAATGTTTCAATATTTAGCAATTCTAATAAGTTCTATCGAAATGTAAATTTTTCCAATGTCTTTAGCTCCGTAACTACAAATTAACACATAATAAGTGCTTTACCTACGTGGATTTTTAGCCAAACGCATAATCCACGGCCTACTTTTCAAACTTCCTCGTCTACGTCGTTCTGACTTTCACGAAATCCGCTTTTTATAAAAAAACTGACTTAATAAACATAATTAATATTACCTGAGTCAATAACAAAATTTCTTGGCTTCAATGACGGTCCAGAAATCTCCAAAAATTCTACCGCAACACAACAAAACGTATCATTTGCTTATGTCATACTTTTTAATGTAATTTATTAACAAAGCTGGTGATTAGAGTGCCAGCACACGCATGCAGAGTCAACTAACACAATGCAAAAGATTCTTACCTGTTTAACGCACGTATGTTCGAGATTAACTCGGACACAGATCAAGTTGACTGCACCGGACCTTGATGTAGGTTTTACAGGAAAAAATTGCGGATATTATAATTAGATTGGGAGAATTATTTTTGGTTTTCGCATAAATAAATTTTCTGAATTTAGTTCTTATATTAGTATTGTTTATTTCGATACAAAAACCTTGATTTTTGTGCACGACAACTGACAATAAAATACGCACGATGCTAAATACATTTTTCTAATAATTATACCCAGAGCAAATTGTTAAAACCTAATTACATCTATATCTAACATCCCATCAGTGGCTTTTATTAACCTGAATGATTACCCGCTTTTACAGCAAAATATGTCGTCAATGTAACGAGACACGCTAATAGTAATTATTAAAAGAAGAAAAAACAGAAATAGAATCAGATGCAGATGCAGATTAATTGATTAATTGATATTAATATACAACTAGGAAATGTTTACTGATCGTCAGAATTAATGAAATGGCTCATTTGATATCTGCAATACAGTATGTCTCACGAAAACTACCTGTAAGAAACTCAACATAAAGGCTTTAGTCTGAAGACTACTAGAACTAATCTTGGGATACCCTACATATTTCCCCGAAAGTAGGACACCATACATCCCCAACTACATCTTTTATTTATATTTATTTATTTATATCTCTACAGGTTCTTAAACACTGCAATCCCATCATATGTGATGCACGGTGCACCGACGAAATAGCATGCGACAAAATAACCCCGACAAAACGGTACCGACAAAATAGCCAGGCGGCAAAACAGCCCCAGGCAAAGATACAGGGTCTAGAAAATTCTCGAAAAAAATTGATTATTTTTAATATCTCCGAATCTACTGAAGCTATTGAATTCATATTTTGAGGGTTATTGTCCTTTGTGAACCTCTATCATCCTAAAAAGATTTGCTTTTCTACTGCCGCCAGTAGCGCTGCTATAAGCTGGAGAGCCCTTTCCTTTGGTATACACGATGTTGCGCCATTGATTTCTAAAGAAAAGATTGAAGTTTTGGATTCTGCGTTCAAAAAGGTATTCTTGATTTTTTCCGTACAACTGGTAACTACCGAGTAAAACAGCATTTTGTAAAAACATAAAAATCTGAATTTTCGGTTAAAAAATTGTTCATAACAGATAAATTATTCTTGGATATAAAAATAATTTTATTTTGATGATAGAGGTCTGCAAGCGACAAGTTGTCCCTAAAACTTTAATTTGATAGCTTTCTTAGTTTCGGAAATATTAAAAGCTTAGAAGCTTGAACACTCCGTATTTTTATTGGGGGTAATTTTAGGATACAAGTTCATCAATTTTTTCTTATTATTTTGACCTCCTCTATCAGCCCTCGAAGTCATTTACACTCGTTATGAATCACCCTTTGTTCAAAAGTACAACAAATTTTAATTCCAAATTTAGCGTAAAAAATTCTTTAGAATTAATTAATAATATCAAAAATAAAAATATTCCAACATGGTCCTTTTTGGTTTATTTTGATGTTACAAATATATGTTCCCTAATATTAATCCTAATAATGAATGCTTCAAATTAATTGAAGATATTTTAGATTAAACACATACCTACTAATATTGTTATAAAAAATGATATTATTACTGCTTTCCAACTTTGTATTGAACAAAATTATATCCAGTTAAATAATAAATTTTGTCCGCGACTATCTTATAATATAGGTACTCTTTATACTTGTGTTTCTTCAATCAATGCAGTGATTAATGAATATTATTCACTACACCAATAGGAACATCGCTTTGACCCTTTTATTACATTTATTTAGTAGGCCGCGATCGCGATCTGTCAGTTCAAATTGAAACGTCAAATCAGCATGGTTTGCTTTTAATTTGAAATGCATATTCTAAAAAAGAAGATATAATGAGTAGTGAGAGTGAAAACGAGGTTTCTTTAACTGCATCAGCAATAAAAGAAGCTGCAGAACTTGCCTCATTAGATTCATTGCTCAAAAAACCAAGAAAATTATACCTGAGAGCGTATGTATGAATCTTTCTTACACTGGAGAAGGGAAATGAAGGTAAATTCTTTCTGGGAATCTGTTTTGATAGTCGTGGACAAAGTATAGTATACAACTCGTTATAATGATGCTATTATTACCTCGGATGATTACAAAACTCGCTCGTTTCACTCGCTCGTGTTGTATACTTCATCCTCGGTAATAATAGCATTCATTATAAACTCGTGTATAATATACTATTATGCTCAAAATTTAGGTCTTGCTATGGGTTCACCAACTACTTAGTCCTTTATTAGCAGATATTTTCATGTCAGATATTGAAGAAAAAATTATAAATTCAGAATTACCTAAGCAAACAGCATATTCTATTTTGGCATAGATATGTAGATGATATTATTGCTTGTTTTAAAGACAATTAGACAATTTTCAAAATTTTTTGAACAGTATTCATCCCAAAATAAAATTTACAAAAGAAATAGAAACTGAAGACAAAATTAATTTCTTAGATTTAACTTTAATAAATGAATATTATAATAAAATAAATTTCGATATTTTTAGGAAACCAACATATATACAGGGTGTTCATGGAATCATTCTACAATGGCTAACTTTTTTATTTGAAATCGGAGAAAGTTCGTTAAATGGACAAAGTTTAATAACTTCTCGAGAAGAATTTGATGGTGCTAGCAAAAAAACAATGGAGCATCGCATTTTTAAGATATCGCTATCAACTTCCTTAACTTAAATGGAACGACCAACTTTCAATTACACCATCTCATTTAAAATCAAAAAATACGCAAAAAATTATAAGGTGACCCACCACCTGTTTTCAACTGTTCAACTGTTTTGGAGTTGCCGACAACTGTTCACGGAATCGTTCTACAATGGCCAACTTTTTTATTTGAAATCGGAGAAAGTTCGTTAAATGGACAAAGTTTAATAATTTCTCGAGAAGAATTTGATGGTGCTAGCAGAAAAACAATCGAGCATCGCATTTTTAAGATATCGCTATCAACTTCCTTAACTTAAATGGAACGACCAACTTTCAATAACACCATCGCATTTAAAATGAAAAAATACGCAAAAAATTATAAGGTGACCCACCACCCACAGTCAACTGTTTTGGAGTTGCCGACAACTGTTCACGGAATCGTTCTACAATGGCCAACTTTTTTATTTGGAATCTGAGAAAGTTCGTTAAATGGACAAAGTTTAATAATTTCTCGAGAAGAACTTGATGGTGCTAGCAGAAAAACAATCGATCATCGCATTTTTAAGATATCGCTATCAACTTCCTTAACTTAAATGGAACGACCAACTTTCAATTACACTATCTCATTTAAAATCAAAAAATACGCAAAAAATTATAAGGTGACCCACCACCTACAGTCAACTGTTTTGGAGTTGCAGACTACTGTTCACGGAATTATTCTACAATGACTAACCTTTTTATTTGAAATCGGAGAAAGTTCGTTAAATGGACAAAGTTTAATAATTTCTCAAGAGGAATTTGATGGTGGTGGCAGAAAAACAAACGAGCATCGCATCTTTGAGATATCGCTATCAACTTCCTTAACTTAAATGGAACGACCAACTTTCAATTACACCATCGCATTTAAAATCAAAAAATTATAAGGTGACCCACCTACAGTCAACTGTTTTGGAGTTGCCGACAACTGTTCACGGAATCGTTCTACAATGGCCAACTTCTTTATTTGAAATCGGAGAAAGTTCGTTAAATGGACAAAGTTTAATAATTTCTCGGTAAGAATTTGATGGTGGTAGCAGAAAAACAATCGAGCATCGCATTTTTTTAAGATATCGCTATCAACTTTCTTAACTTAAATGGAACGACCAACTTTCAATTACACCATCGCATTTAAAATGAAAAAATACGCAAAACATTATAAGGTGACCCACCACCCACAGTCAACTGTTTTGGAGTTGCCGACAACTGTTCACGGAATCGTTCTACAATGGCTAACTTTCTTATTTGGAATCGGAGAAAGTACGTTAAATGGACAAAGTTTAATGACTTTTCGAGAAGAATTTGATGGTGGTGGCAGAAAAACAATCGAGCATCGCATCTTTGAGATATTGCTATCAACTTCCTTAACTTAAATGGAACGACCAACTTTCAATTACACCATCGCATTTAAAATCAAAAAATATGTAAAAAATTATAAGGTGACCCACCACCTACAGCCAACTGTTTTGGAGTTGCTGACACCTGTTCACGGAATCGTTCTTCAATGGCTAACTTTTTTATTTGAAACCGGAGAAAGTTCGTTAAATGGACAAAGTTTAATATCTTTTCGACAAGAATTTGATGGTGGTGGCAGAAAAACAATCGAGCATCGCATCTTTGAGATATCGCTAGCAATTCCCTTAACTTAAATGGAACGACCAACTTTCAATTACGCCATTGCATTTAAACTCAAAAAATACGTAAAAAATTATAAGATTACCCGCCACCTACTGTCAACTGTTTTGGAGTTGCCGACAACTGTTCACGGAATAATTCTACAATGGCTAACTTTTTTATTTGGAATCTGAGAAAGTTCGTTAAATGGACAAAGTATAATAACTTTTCGAGAAGAATTTGATGGTGCTGGCAGAAAAACAATCGAGCATCGCATCTTTGAGATATGGCTACCAACTTCCTTAACTTAAATAGAACGACCAACTTTAAATTACACCATCGCATTTAAAATCAAGAAATACGCAAAAAATTATAAGGTGACTCACCACCTACAGTCAACTGTTTTGGAGTTGCTGACAACTGTTCACGGAATCGTTCTACAATGGCTAACTTTTTTGTTTGGAATCTGAGAAAGTTCATTAAATGGACAAAGTTTAATAATTTCTCGAGAAGAATTTGATGGTGCTAGCAAAAAAACAATCGAGCATCGCATTTTTAAGATATCGCTATCAACTTCCTTAACTTAAATCGAACGATCAACTTTCAATTACACAATCGCATTTAAAATCAAAAAATATGTAAAAAATTATAAGGTGGCCCACCACCTACAGTCAACTGTTTTGGAGTTGCTGACAACTGTTCACAGAATCGTTCTACAATGGCTAACTTTTTTATTTGAAATCGGAGAAAGTTCGTTAACTGGACAAAATTTAATAATTTCTCGAGAAGAATTTGATGGTGCTAGCAAAAAAACAATCGAGCATCGCATTTTTAAGATATCGCTATCAACTTCTTTAACTTAAATGGAACGACCAACTTTCAATTACACATCGCATTTAAAATCAACCCACCACATACAGTCAACACTGTGTAATTGAAAGTTGGTCGCTCCATTTAAGTTAAGGAAGTTGATGCTCCATTGTTTTTTTGCTAGCACCATCAAAGTCTTCTCGAAAAGTGATTAAACTTTGTCCATTTAACGAACCTTCTCCGATTTCAAATAAAAAAGTTGGCCATTGTAGAACGATTCCATGAACAGTTATAGGCAACTCCAAAACAGTTGACTGTAGGTGGTGGGTCATCTTATAATTTTTTGCGTATTTTTTGATTGTAAATGCGATGGTGTAATTTAAAGTTGGTCGCTCCATTTAAGTTAAGGAAGTTGATAGCGATATCTCAAAGATGCGATGCTCGATTGTTTTTCTGCCCGCACCATCGAATTCCTCTCGAAAAGTTATTAAACTTTGTCCATTTAACGAACTTTCTCATATTCCAAATAAAAAAGTTAGCCATTGTAGAATTATTCCGTGAACAGTTGTCGGCAACTCCAAAACAGTTGACAGTAGGTGGCGGGTCACCTTATAATTTTTTACGTACTTTTTGATTTTAAATTGATGGTGTAATTGAAAGTTGGTCGTTCTATTTAAGTTAAAGAAGTTGATAGCGATATCTCAAAGATGCGATGCTCGATTGTTTTTCTGCCAGCACCATCAATTTCTTCTCGAGAACTTATTAAACTTTGTCCATTTAACGAACTTTCTCAGATTCCAAATAAAAATGTTAGCCATTGTAGAATTATTCCGTGAACAGTTATCGGCAACTCCAAAACAGTTGACAGTAGGTGGCGGGTCACCTTATAATTTTTTACGTACTTTTTAATTTTAAATGCGATGGTGTAATTGAAAGTTGGTCGTTCTATTTAAGTTAATGAAGTTGATAGCGATATCTCAAAGATGCGATGCTCGATTGTTTTTCTGCCAGCACCATCAATTTCTTCTCGAAAAGTTATTAAACTTTGTCCATTTAATGAACTTTCTCAGATTCCAAATAAAAAAGTTAGCCATTGTAGAATGATTTCGTGAACAGTTGTCGGCAACTCCAAAACAGTTGACAGTAGGTGGTGAGTCACCTTATAACTTCTTGCGTATTTTTTGATTTTAAAATGTGATGGTGTAATTGAAAGTTGGTCATTCTATTTAAGTTAAGGAAGTTGATAGCGATATCTCAAAGATACGATGCTCGATTGTTTTTCTGCCAGCACCATCAAATTCTTCTCGAAAAGTTATTAAACTTTGTCCATTTAACGAACTTTCTCAGATTCCAAATAAAAAAGTTAGCCATTGTAGAATGATTTCGTGAACAGTTGTCGGCAACTCCAAAACAGTTGACAGTAGGTGGTGGGTCACCTTATAACTTCTTGCGTATTTTTTGATTTTAAATGTGATGGTGTAATTGAAAGTTGGTCATTCTATTTAAGTTAAGGAAGTTGATAGCGATATCTCAAAGATACGATGCTCGATTGTTTTTCTGCCAGCACCATCAAATTCTTCTCGAAAAGTTATTAAACTTTGTCCATTTAATGAACTTTCTCAGATTCCAAATAAAAAAGTTAGCCATTGTAGAATGATTTCGTGAACAGTTGTCGGCAACTCCAAAACAGTTGACTGTAGGTGGTGGGTCACCTTATAATTTCTTGCGTATTTTTTGATTTTAAATGCGATGGTGTAATTGAAAGTTGGTCGTTCTATTTAAGTTAAGAAAGTTGATAGCGATATCTCAAAGATGCGATGCTCGATTGTTTTTCTGCCAGCACCATCAAATTCTTCTCGAAAAGTTATTAAACTCTGTCCATTTAACGAACCTTCTCCGATTTCAAATAAAAAAGTTAGCCATTGTAGAATGATTCCATGAACACCCTGTATATATCTATTCTATATAATACAGATATTATCTACTCTTTCATCAAATTCATTTCACCCTTTTTGTATAAGCATTTCTGCTTACAATTCTATGATACACTGTAAGATAGTGGTATACCATGGTATACCACTATCTTCGGATAAATTGAATAAAGAACTAAACATAATTGGAACAATTGCTAAGAATAACGAATTTAACATTGAAATCATCAATATAATCATTAACAATAAAAAATTTAAAATTACTTGTAACAATATACAGGGTGTCCAGTTAAGAATGGGCCATACTTGAAATCTAGCTTCCTTGTGTCAAGAGAAACCGATCTGAACCAATTTATCTTGGTACAATTCTGCTTCCTTAAAAAGTTAATGGGCCTTCGAAAAACAATAATTTTCTATTTAATTTTTTCATTATTGCTCGTGAACTTTTAAAGTTATTTCAGTGAAATTTGGAATAGGGAGGTTTTTTGGGTAGCTGAACCATAATATGTACTTACTTTTGAGTAAAACATAGAGGGCGCCAACTTTCACCTAGCGCCTTCTTTTGTTTTTTTCTTATTTTTTTAGCCGGTGCAAATTTTAAAACAATTACTAGTTTTATGGAAAGAGCACTCGATTAACTGTAAAAAAGGTATACTTGTTGAGAGTCCTTAAAACGTACCGCTTTAGAGAAAAATGCATTTAAAATAATTAATGCTAATTTGGTATGCCAATGATACTGATCAGAATCCGGCCTCCGTTTTAAGCACATTAATCATGGTAGACGTCAAATATACAGAAACATGAGACAGCCAACAATTTTCATTTATAAAATTAGAAATACAAATTTCTTCGGAAATCCATAAGGAAGCAAAATACTCGTAATACTAAGATAAATTGGTTCAGATGGGTTTTCGAAAACATTTTATTTCATTTTTTATCAATGAAAATTGTTGACTATCCCATGTTTAATGTCTACCATGAGTAATGTGCTTAAAACGGAGGCCGGATTCTGATGAGTCATTGGTATACCAAAGCAGCATTAACTTTAAATGTATTTTGCTCTTAAACGGTACGTTTTAGCAATTCGCAACAATTATAACTTTTTACAGTCAAGCAAGTGCTCTTTCCATAAAACTAGTAATTGTTTTAAAATTTGTACGAACGAAAAAAATACGACAAAAACAAAAGATGGCGCGGGATGAAAGTTGGCGCCCTCTATGTTTTACTCAAAAGTAATTGCATATTATTGTTTAGCTACCCAAAAAACCTCCCTATACCAAATTTCACTGAACTAACAGGAGAAATAATGAAAAAATTAAATAAAAAAATTGTTCTTCGAAGGCCCATAACTTTTTAAGGAAGCAGAATTGTACTAAGATAAGTTGGTTCAGATCGGTTTCTCTTGACCCAAGGAAGTTAGTTTTGAAGTATAGCCCATTCTTAACTGGACACCCCGTATATCCTAAATTATCTAATGATAAAGTTACCGAATTTTCAGAATTACTTATTTTGGAAATATTTCTGAAAAGATTGCCAGTATTTTAAGAAACAACTGTGTGCGTGGTAGCCACGCGCGATAGAAGTGAAACTTAAAGGTTATTAGAGGAATGAAAAATTTGTAGGGTAAACAGATGATGATGATTGGAGTGCATGCATTTATCAGTTTGTAACGATATTCCAAGTTTTCTATATCGGAAATAATGTAGAGAAGTAGGCAGGGGCGCGGTTGCGCGGTAGACAAAAAATAACAGTATCAGAAAATATATAAAAATAATAACGTCAAGTTTTCAGTTCATGTTCACTTCCTATTTGTATTAGATGTGAAAAACCCGACTTAAAAGTTATAAGTTTCAAATATATATTATTTATTCATCAACATCCATGTCTTCACTAAAATCTAAAACTGAAATGATAGGCTTATGTGCGGTTTGATTTTCTCTGAAAACAAAAAAAAACAAAAAAACAAAAAAAAAACAAAAAAAAACAAAAAAAACAAAAAATGTCAAATATTTTATATCTTTTCACACGTTTTTAATAAATCCTGACAAAGCCCCCGAAAGGGGACGAAACGCCGATATTATTATATAATTATACAGTTATTTATTTACTACATGCCAGAAATTCACAAAATTTAAAAAATTAAAATTTGAACTGGCACAAATTAAGCAAGACTATTTTAAACGTTTATTCTAATTTTCGTAATACTGGAATATACTATTTAATTTATAGACTACCAATCGCACCTCGAATACACAAAAAATCGATAATAAATATTGTCCGTATCAATAATAATAATTATGAAAGAATAAATCGAATTTTAATGCTTCTAACCAAGCGTTTTGTGGGGTTTCGAGAACTGAAACGCTGTGTCCCCGCCTTACTGACGCTTGCCTAAGAGAAACAGCGCGAAGCATGAGACAGAACGTGGCTAAAGAGTGGGGCGTTCGGTATTCCTTTTCTCCTCTGTCCGTCTTCTCAGATTGCTCCCCTCCCCTCCTTTCGTTTCACTTTTCGTTAACACTCGCATTTGCCAACACAGGAACTTACTCTACCGCGACAAAAGAAGTTTCACTTCAAAAGACAACATACAGTCACATTTAAACCTAGCCGTGGGATCTTGCTGGCACGCGCGAGTGAGTAGTCGTTAATGCTCAGCAACAGTGCCCGCGGTTTGGCTATGGATGGGTGACCCATTTCTGCGTTGTGGCTAGGGCGCGCCTTGGATCACCTATCCAGCTTTACATAATGAGGTTTTCCAGGTTTTCCTCATTCTCGCACTAAATGGTGGGTAGAGTACTAACAACTGTAGGTCGTTCCTGTGACGCACCTGCGGCCAATAGTAATATGCCGCCTCCTCCGTCCCGAACAAGCTATATAGTTAGCTTCTGGTGCTAACCTTAGGGTTAGTAGGAGTGAGTAGAGATATTATTATTATTATTATTATTATTATTATTATTATCACATATGTTATCTAACGGTAAAGACAGAACACATAAACTAGACCACACAGGTGTTTATCAACTAAATTGTTTAGACTGTAACAGCATATGTACATATTGGACAAACTGGCAGATCTATACGTATTAAGGCGGGTACAGATCTGAGCACGTTCGCGTATGAGGCAAGCCGAGGCCGAACCGAATGCCTCGTGCGGCGTAATTTGAATACCCGAATGGTGGACGCACGAGGCACTGTTCGCCACTGATCCAATGAATTCGCGAGCACGCGAGCGTACGTTAAAAGTAGTTCGGTGCGGCTACGTACAATATCCCGCGTCCAGACTGAGCACGCACGGCCTTTGATGTACCGCCAACAAACGGATCGGGGCGAGGCCGCACGACGCACAGAACGAGGCAGTTTGCCGCGCCTCGGGAGCTCGTCCACATCTGAATGCTCATGCGTCCTCGGCTTGCCTCATACGAGTACGTGCTCAGATCTGTACCCGCCTTTAAACATTTAAGATAGTTTCGTTTAAAAAATGATCATTCAAGTTTTCCTAATCATTTCTTTGATAACAATCATCAATTCTCTCCTATAGAAAATAGGTACTAAATTATTGTTTAATTTTGTAAAGAGTTATCAGTTAGATATATTAGAGTCTATAGAAATTTATAAACATAAAAATTATAAAAATTGTAACTTACTTAATGACCAAGTTGATTTAATACAATCTAGTTTATTTAAACTTTTGTAAATATCTTTTGACCAAAATAATTCTCAGGTGTCGGTATAATAGGTTCTCTTATATACCTACTTTTTCTAACCTTTCTTAATGCCATTATGACATTTTTTGACTTATTTATCTTTTTTAGTTTATTACAAGATTAGCAGTTGGCAGTTGTCAAGATTCCATGGATATATTGTTTATTTAGTTTTTTCCGTTCTGATATTTCGCTTGAAAATTTCTTCAATTGAATTTATTGTTTTTTCCTAAATGGTTGTCTTTAGATTATTTGTTTTTTCCCTTCAAGCTACGAGGTATTCGAATTTCCTTTGTGTTTTTCTAATGACTCGTAGGTAAATCCTGAAATTCAGTTATCTAGTTAGCTTAATTCATGGATATCATTATTTTAATTATTTGCATTGTTCTGTCAATTTTAGTTTCCTCTTGTCAACTGTTCCCTTAGTGTCATATTAATTTATTTACAATAAATTTTATTTTATGTAAACATTTTCTGATGATGAGATTTTTTAAATCTTGAAACCGGCCAATACTACAATAAATTTTTACATTGGTAATGCGCAAAGTATTTTATTAATTCAACTTAACGAAAATATTTTTTGTTTTAAGGCTGGGATATTCGAGTACCCGAGAAGCGTTCTCCTAGCCTCTGAGACGGTGTTACTACAGACAGTCCAGCTCAAAAACTGTATTACTTATAGACATGAATTATGGTTTAAAAGAAATATGAGGGTTGGTAGAATACGCTTATAACTATTTTATTTGCCATATTTACGCTGTTGTTAAAATAAACGAAGTTGAAAACTGGCAAATTTTAACGGAAATCTTAGCATTATTCACACACAAATTGTACATTCGGATTTTAGTTAACAGCCAAATAAAATATGTGAGCATACTCACCGATCTTTTAGCTTTATTTTAAGACTATATTTGCCTAATTTCGTTATTTCAATTTTCTGCTGGACTGTCTGTACCAAGCGGTTGCTAAAGCTATGTCTATTTCTGTCTTACACATGTACTACCGATCTCCTGTCCTGTCGTAGCGTATCCCACCCTTAAATGCAACACACTGTACATACGTTGACCTCTGATAAAGTGCAGCAACGTGTCATTTATAGGCCCAAGGGTGCTGGAGATTCTCCTTCGAATCCAAGTCGATAATTATCCAGAAGTCTATTGGCAGAACTAATAATATGCTCAGATCAGGAAAATACAGATGCTATCCTTAATATATGAGTTTATCCCCTCTTTTTAACAATTGTCCGTCGACTTCATGACAGAATACATCAAATCATCAGTAACGCCGAGACCTTTGATAACATCAATACCATAATCCACATTTACATGATTACCTCCGTCTAAATATTACATGAGAGCAGAGGCAATCAAGAATTCATTATCCGTTTTGTTTCCTAAATTAAAACTAGTTTTTCTCGTATACGGCGCCAGTCGAAAGATGAAGTTATCTCTAAAAGTTGGGATCGTTTCTGCTATTTTTTTGTTAGTAATTTTAGCTTTTGGCTGGGGAATATTCCCTATGCTTCTAAGCAGCAAAATCAAATCTGTAAGTCGATCATAATTTTAGTGGTTGTTTAATTTTTTGTCTTCATTTTCTTGTATTAGCAAGTGGTTTTAAAGCCTGACAATGAAATAAGGAAAATGTATGTGAAAGTGCCATTTCCTTTAGATTTTAAAGTATATATGTTCAATGTTACTAATGCTATGCAAGTTCAAAACGGAGACACTCCAGTTGTTGACGAAATAGGACCTTATTGTTTCGAGTAAGTAATTTATTGCGAAATGGATTTCCCATTCTCATACACACATAATTTTCACATATCATTATTATAACAAAGTTTGTGTTGAGTCATGCACAATTATAGGACAACTTATTTATTTTGCTTGAATAGCTGCTTATATTTGCACATATTTACACTTGGAATAATTGAACATTTAATTGATCTCTCCGTAAATCCACAAGTAAGGCATTGTTCGCTGATCTCATAACTGAAATGAAAAAGTATCTCATAATAATTGCAGATACAGCAAATGGAAATTGCTGTTTGTGCACCCTATTTTTGATTTTTTCCTTGGATAGTTCTCATCCGTATTAGAATGATATTTACTATCTTCCTAGTCCTCTGCATTCGGCTCTTCAAGAACCAGACATTTATTTTTTACCAAGAAAATTGTTCATCTTCTACTTCATCCTCCAAATCTTCCTTGTAGTGTTCTATTCACAGTTTAGAACATACAACCAGAAATCAACGATTGTCCCAGAATCTAAAAAATAGTTGAGGTGGAATCTTTTAGAGCAACAGAGAAGTATGTACTTAGTGCTTTACTTCTTATCAGATACAAGATTTTATCCGTCATACTTAAATTTCACAATAATGTGAGCATTATCATCTTCAAATTCAAAATTACATTTCCAATTAACATTTTCATGCACTTATCCACTTTACTATAAATGCTACCAATTTATATTCTCATTTTCCTTGTGTAATACGGGAGCTATTCAGAATTTTTTTAAGAGGTCTTTGTCTTTGAGAGGATGCAGAAACTTTTATCAAACAACATAAGGTCCTCAGTCAAAAGACTGATTGGACGCGTATCTCCATCCTTTCCTATCCTGAGCTAACCTACGCATTTCCCTAAAAGTGGAACATCCTGCATCCCTAACTATTTGAGAGCAGTAGTCTAATCTAGGCCTACCCCTACCTCTTTTTATTCCTATCTCCGACTCTAGTATTTCGCGAACTATTGCTTTGTGTCTCAGAAGATGGCCTGCCATCGTATCTCTCCCATTCTTTATTGTCTTCCATACCTTTCGCTCTTCCCCAACTCTTTCTGGTAAATCCATATTGCTAACTTTATCTGTCCACGGTATCTTCATCATGCGTCTGTAGCGCCACATTTCGGACGCCTCTATTCTTTTTCGATCCGCTTCTCCTATTGCCCAAGTTTCGGAATCGTACAAAGCCGTGCTCCATATATAGGTCTTTAAGAGTCTCTGCATTAACGGTTCCCGGGCATCAGTTGTTTCTTTTTGTTAAATGCAACTCGACCCTGCGCTCTTCTTTGTTTTATATCTTTAGTGCTACTTCCATCTCGAGTTATTTGACTAACTAAATAGCAGAAATTAGAGACTTCCTCTGTCCTCTCATTTCCTATTTGTATTTTAGATTTAGTCCTCCGCTACACCAAACTAAAATTTTTGTTTTCTTTTTATTGAATTTCCAAACTACTTCCATTTCGTTCAGAGCCATTCCTAATTCTTCTTTGCTAGATGCTAACACTGCTATATCATCTGCGAATCTAATGCCAATAGTTTGGCTGTTAATCGCAGCTTCGATATGTAAGTTAAGAACTAGAGGTGGCAACGCCCACGTCTGTCTCACTCCCTTCCGGATATCTACTGCTATTCGTTCCTGTTCAAATTCTATAACTACCGTACCTTTCTGAACACTCTACCTTGTGGAAGACATTTTCTAAATCTACAAATCTAGACGCGCTTTCCCTTCTCTATTGTTTTTTCTATAATTAGGTACTCGAAAAGCGTTCCTCTACTTCGCCTAAATCCGAACTGATCTTCTCCTGGTATTTCTTCCGCCCTGCTCTCCATCCTTCTTTCCACTATTTTAGGTAAAATCTTTGGAGCGTGGTAAGTTAAACTGATCGTTCTAAAATTTTCACTCTTATCCGCGCCTTTAATTTTCGGCAAAGTGACTATGATGTTCCTTTTTTTAATCTTCTGAAATCTCACCTGTCTCATATACAGGGTGATTTATATCAGGGAGCGAAAAATTAAAATTAGGGTTCAGAGCCACAAATTAAGTAAAAAACTTCATATGAAGGTGTGTCCGGAAATGCTTCGTTTAAAAGTTATGCTCGTCCAAAGGTGGAGGCTATTAAATGAGGTTTTTAATTTTTTCTCAATTTTGGATATAGATATAAGAATGAATTTTGGCACACCTTTTATACTAATAGGGACTTTGTTCAAATATTGCATGTTTTGAATGTGTATGGAAAACCGCAGACCAACTGGTTTCGTCCTTCTGGGACTCATCAGTACGGTGCTTTCCCCTACACACTCAAACCATGCAATTTAATCTTGCTATATATACTGCCGCGCTCTGGACAGATATCAGCAAGTGACAACTACTTTGAGTAATTATCTAGTATTAATTAGTGATACTGGTCCGTTCGAACAACTACTCCTCGGGCAAATACCCCGCCAGGCGTTGAATTATAGAACTAAATCCAGATTTTTTGTACTACGAGACGTTTCAGACTGCTACCCCATCTAAGATGGCTTTGAAACAATCCTAATTTGTCTCCATGTACGTACGTGCTTTTAAGCAGGTCTTTGTTCAAATATTGCATGTTTTGAATGTGTATGGAAAACCGCAGACCAACTGGTTTCGTCCTTCTGGGACTCATCAGTACGGTGCTTTCCCCTACACACTCAAACCATGCAATTTAATCTTGCTATATATACTGCCGCGCTCTGGACAGATATCAGCAAGTGACAACTACTTTGAGTAATTATCTAGTATTAATTAGTGCTACTGGACCGTTCGAACAACTACTCCTCGGGCAAATACCCCGCCAGGCGTTGAATTATAGAACTAAATCCAGATTTTTTGTACTACGAGACGTTTCAGACTGCTACCCCATCTAAGATGGCTTTGAAACAATCCTAATTTGTCTCCATGTACGTACGTGCTTTTAAGCAGGTCTTTGTTCAAATATTGCATGTTTTGAATGTGTATGGAAAACCGCAGACCAACTGGTTTCGTCCTTCTGGGACTCATCAGTACGGTGCTTTCCCCTACACACTCAAACCATGCAATTTAATCTTGCTATATATACTGCCGCGCTCTGGACAGATATCAGCAAGTGTAGGGGAAAGCACCGTACTGATGAGTCCCAGAAGGACGAAACCAGTTGGTCTGCGGTTTTCCATACACATTCAAAACATGCAATATTTGAACAAAGACCTGCTTAAAAGCACGTACGTACATGGAGACAAATTAGGATTGTTTCAAAGCCATCTTAGATGGGGTAGCAGTCTGAAACGTCTCGTAGTACAAAAAATCTGGATTTAGTTCTATAATTCAACGCCTGGCGGGGTATTTGCCCGAGGAGTAGTTGTTCGAACGGACCAGTATCACTAATTAATACTAGATAATTACTCAAAGTAGTTGTCACTTGCTGATATCTGTCCAGAGCGCGGCAGTATATATAGCAAGATTAAATTGCATGGTTTGAGTGTGTAGGGGAAAGCACCGTACTGATGAGTCCCAGAAGGACGAAACCAGTTGGTCTGCGGTTTTCCATACACATTCAAAACATGCAATATTTGAACAAAGACCTGCTTAAAAGCACGTAGGTACATGGAGACAAATTAGGATTGTTTCAAAGCCATCTTAGATGGGGTAGCAGTCTGAAACGTCTCGTAGTACAAAAAATCTGGATTTAGTTCTATAATTCAACGCCTGGCGGGGTATTTGCCCGAGGAGTAGTTGTTCGAACGGTCCAGTATCACTAATTAATACTAGATAATTACTCAAAGTAGTTGTCACTTGCTGATATCTGTCCAGAGCGCGGCAGTATATATAGCAAGATTAAATTGCATGGTTTGAGTGTGTAGGGGAAAGCACCGTACTGATGAGTCCCAGAAGGACGAAACCAGTTGGTCTGCGGTTTTCCATACACATTCAAAACATGCAATATTTGAACAAAGACCTGCTTAAAAGCACGTACGTACATGGAGACAAATTAGGATTGTTTCAAAGCCATCTTAGATGGGGTAGCAGTCTGAAACGTCTCGTAGTACAAAAAATCTGGATTTAGTTCTATAATTCAACGCCTGGCGGGGTATTTGCCCGAGGAGTAGTTGTTCGAACGGTCCAGTATCACTAATTAATACTAGATAATTACTCAAAGTAGTTGTCACTTGCTGATATCTGTCCAGAGCGCGGCAGTATATATAGCAAGATTAAATTGCATGGTTTGAGTGTGTAGGGGAAAGCACCGTACTGATGAGTCCCAGAAGGACGAAACCAGTTGGTCTGCGGTTTTCCATACACATTCAAAACATGCAATATTTGAACAAAGACCTGCTTAAAAGCACGTACGTACATGGAGACAAATTAGGATTGTTTCAAAGCCATCTTAGATGGGGTAGCAGTCTGAAACGTCTCGTAGTACAAAAAATCTGGATTTAGTTCTATAATTCAACGCCTGGCGGGGTTTTTGCCCGAGGAGTAGTTGTTCGAACGGTCCAGTATCACTAATTAATACTAGATAATTACTCAAAGTAGTTGTCACTTGCTGATATCTGTCCAGAGCGCGGCAGTATATATAGCAAGATTAAATTGCATGGTTTGAGTGTGTAGGGGAAAGCACCGTACTGATGAGTCCCAGAAGGACGAAACCAGTTGGTCTGCGGTTTTCCATACACATTCAAAACATGCAATATTTGAACAAAGACCTGCTTAAAAGCACGTACGTACATGGAGACAAATTAGGATTGTTTCAAAGCCATCGTAGATGGGGTAGCAGTCTGAAACGTCTCGTAGTACAAAAAATCTGGATTTAGTTCTATAATTCAACGCCTGGCGGGGTATTTGCCCGAGGAGTAGTTGTTCGAACGGTCCAGTATCACTAATTACTAATAGGGACGCTTCTAAGAGATGTTTTTCAATCATCCCTTATCGTTTCAAAAGGTGAAAACAGCCGTCATTTAATTTTAAGCCAAAAAGACGAAATAATTTTTCCCTACCAGACTCTCTCTTTGAGATATCAAGGTTCAAACTTTTGAAAAATAAATTTCAAATTTTACAAAAAGTAATAGTAGGTCATGCAAAATATCTAATTTAATGAACGTAACAGTACCACTAATTAGTAACAGTTATGCAGAAAAACATTATTTTAAATATTATAAATTATGTTCGAATAGTCCACCACCAGCCATGATTCAGGCCTGGCAACGTTGAACCAATAAATTAGTAACTGCATATTCTTCATTGCTGACTTCACAAAATGTTCACTTTTTTAGCAACAGTAATTAAAAGCAGTAAGCAAAGTACGTGAAAATTGTCAAAAACAGACAAATAACAATCAGCCTGCTACAAATTATTCGTGCAAAAACTAATCATGCGTTTTTGCAAGTAACTGTTGGATTATGACAACATTAGTTTTAGGAAGTGTTTACGGAACCGAATATTCGGACGAATAATATTTATTATATAACCGAACAGACCACTTTGCTGACGGAAACTTTTTAAAACGGACCGCACGGTTGACACACGCATTTTAAACAAAGCTCTTAGTTGCCCTCTCGCACCAGACACACGCATTTTTTGCAAAAAGGATCATGTAAAAACCTAACCTGAAAAAACTAAACTCTATGTAACGTGTGGGCAATTACACACAACGTTAAGAGAACATATTTTATTAGTTAACACTTATTTGCATATGATTATTATATTATACGACAAGTACACAACAACATTAAGTAAATACACGACTACGCCATTGACAGCGATTGCCAACTGGGTGCGGCCCATGAACTTGACCGTCAACCTGTGTCTGCCGTGTGTTCGGATTTACCGCCACCAGGATCGTACGTAAGCGCTTCTGGTTACGTTACATCCCCCTTTTTGTATTCAAAGATTTAGTCTTTGAGGTGGATTCACTATTCTTCCTGACCTTGTCTTGATGGGTGATGCCAGGTTTGGTCCTGTAGTTGGTTGGGAAGAGTGAGAATCATCTCTCTCAACTTCTTGGGTTTCTGGAGATGGAGGTTGGAGATTTACAGTCGATGTGGATGGAACGACGGTAATGGGTTCAGTAAACTTGGCTTCGGTTTTACGAAGATGATAGGAATTTCTTCTATAAACACTTCCATCTTCTGCTCTTACCAGGACTGACCTTGGATTTTCCGTATTTTCTATTACTTCTCCTCCTTTCCATTTCCTGTGTGCTACTCGGATGCCAACTTTGTCTCCTTTTTGAAACTCTGGTCTTACTCTGGTTGTTCGATCTGCGTATTGCTTCTGTTTTTCTCTCAATTTTTTCAGTTCTTCAGAGACGTTTTTTGTAACTTTTGGTTTCAATTTTTCTTTTGCAATTGGTAGTTTTGTTTTAGTTACACGGCTCATTAACCTTTCGTTTGGAGAGTGCAGTACATCATTTCTTGGTGTATTTCTGTAATTTAGCAATGCCAATTGAACGTCAGAGTCATCTTCTGAGCACTTTTTCAAAATGTTTTTTATTATTTGAACACCACGTTCAGCTAATCCATTTCCACTTGAGTGATATGGACTAGAAGTCTTGTGTTCGAATCCCCAGGATGATTCAAAATTTTTGAATTCTCTGGAAGTATATTGCGGACCATTGTCGGTCTCGAGCACTTCTGGAATTCCATGGGTGGCGAACTATTCTTTAAGTTTATCAATCACTTCCTTTGAGGTGAGTGTTTTTAACAGTTTATAGTCCACGAACCCGGAATAACTATCGTAGATCATCACGTTTTCTTTACCGCGAAACGTAAAAAGATCACTCGCGACGATTTGCCATGGGAAATTTGGTATTTCTTTATTCACCAATGGTTCTTTGATGTTCGCGCGTTGCGTTTTTTGGCACACCGAGCACTTGTTGATAAAGTCTAGTATGTCTTTATACTGCGATTTCCAGTACAACAACGGTCTTGTGCGTTTTAGACAACTTTGTATGCCGAGGTGTCCAGCATGAATGTCTTTTAGCACTCTGTTCACTTCTGATTTAGGAACAACTATTTTTTCACCTTTGAAAATTAGACCTTCGTAGTACGAAAGTTCTTCGCGGAAGTTGTGGTAGTGCTTTATACAATTTGGCAGTTTTTTACTTTCATCTGGAAAACCATTTTTTATGTATTCCAGTAATTGTTGCAATTCGAGATCTTGCTTTGTTGATTGTACAAAATCTTCTCGTGCTTTTCTGCTCATGCCTAGTATTATTTGCACTTCCAATTCTTCTTCCTCATTTTCTTCTTCTTCATTATTACAGTCACGACTCAGAGCATCTGGAATTGGAATTTCTGTCCCTTTTATGTACTTTACTTGAGGTGTATACATGAGTACATCAAACAAAATTCTTTGGAGACGCGCTGGTGCTGACTGAATTGGTTTTTTGAAGATTACTTCCAGTGGTTTGTGATCCGTTTCCACAAACAGCGTTTTTCCGTAGATGTATTCATGAAATTTTGTGCAAGCGAATTTGATCGCAAGTGCTTCTTTTTCTATCTGCGGGTAGTTCTGTTCTGATTTGGTTAAGGATTTGGTAGCGTATGCTACTGGTTGACCACTTTGGAGTAAAACTGCTCCTAAACTCTTGGAACTTGCATCTACTGACAATGTTACGTTGTCATCGACGTCATAGTACTTCAGAACTGGTGGTTCAGTGAGTACTTTTTTAATTTTGTCAAACGCTTCTTGCTGTTCTCTGTTCCAGACCCATGTTACATCTTTTTTCAGCAACTGCCTTAATGGTTCTGTTAATTTGGACATGTTGTTTATGAACTTGTTCAAATATGTTACCATGCCTAGCAGTCTTTGTAACTGAGTTTTGTTTTCTGGCGTTTTCAGCTTGTTTATCGCTTGGACTTTTTCTATGTCTATTTTTAGACCTTCGATTGATAGGATATGCCCCAGGAATTTTATGCTTGGTTTGGCAAAAATACATTTTTCTGCGTTTAATTTCAATCCAGCATTTTCCAGTTTCTTCATGACTTTTGCAGTGATTTCTTCTAACTTCTGTTTTGACCCTGCATGTATCAATATGTCATCCATTGAACATTCTGTATTGGGCATGTCTCTTAACAAGGAATTCATCACTTGTTGGAAGACTTCTGGTGCTGATGCGAGACCAAATGGAAGTCGCGTACAACAATATCTTCCCCAATGAGTAGCAAATGTTAGGTATTTTTGAGTTCTTTCACTGACTTTTATTTGCCAGAACCCTCTTTTGCAGTCTAGCAAAGAGAAATACCTGGATCCTGCAACTTTAGCTGCGATTTCTTCCATCGTTTTCAGAGGATAATGTCTTCTCAGTAAATTCTTGTTAACATCGGTAGGATCAATGCATATCCTTATTTGGTTCTTTTTTTTACTATAACCATTGGACTGACCACCGGTGTTGGTTCTGTGATCGATTTAATGACTTGGAGGTCAACCATTTTATCCAGTTCTTTTTTAACGGCCTCTCTTATAGCGTAAGGAATTCTTCTGGCTGGTTTTATTTCGAAACTTGGATTTGGCACTAGGTCAATACCATATTCAAAATTTTTCAGGCATCCCAGTCCCTTGAAAACATTAGTTTCCTGCTTTTCTGTAGAAAGTGCGTTAACTCTTTGGATTAGTTTTAGATCTTTGCACGTATTTCGACCTAATATTGGGCAGACATTCTCTCGAACGATTTTGAAGGTTATTTCTGCTTGTTTACCTTTAACCGTACAACTCAAAGTTGTTTCACCGATCACTTTAATTTTGTGATCCGTAAAACTCACCAATCTGGCTGTTTTGGATGGTTTTAGCGAAATTTTGGCTTCTAACTTCTTTAGCAACCTTAATGGAAGGACATTGCATTGTGCCCCTGTATCTAGCTTGACTTGGAACTTTTGCTGCTTGTATTTGACAGTTTCATTCCATTCGTTGTCTTCTTTTGAGCTGATCGCGTGCACATACACAACTTCTTCATCATCTTCCGTGATGGAGTTGATTTTGCTTTTTTGTTCGACCTTCTTTTTGTTTTGGCTGAAGCACTTTTTTGTTAGGTGACCTTTTTTCCCACAGTTTTCGCAACTTTTGTTGTAGGCTGGACACTCTTTTTTTCCGTGCTTGGAACCACATCTTCTGCAGTCGAATTGTTCTTTTGATGAGTCTTTTGAGTTTTTCTTTTTTCTTATTACGTGTACTTCTTTTGCCTCTTCTTTTGTTATCTCGTTCATTTGTCTGGACGTTTGTTCACTTGCCCTACAAATTTTAATTGCTTTTTGTAGATCAAGGTCATCTTCTGAGAGTAATTTTTCTCTCAATTTCACATCTTTGACCCCGAGAACTATTCTGTCTTTTATAAGGCTGTCACATAAATTTTGAAACTCACAGGTTTTGCTTTTGTTTGTGATATTAGTTAAAAAATCATCAAAGCTCTCACCTTCTTTTTGCTGTGTCGTGTTGAAGACGTACCTTTCATATGTGGTATTTAACTTTGGTATAAAATACGCCTCGAATTTTTCTTCAATTATTTTTAGGTTGCTTTTTTCTGCCTCTGTGAGCGTGAATGTGTTAAATATTGCCAGTGCCTCTGGTCCGATTATTGTCATAAAAATGGCAACTTGCATGTTTGGTGTTTTCTTATCTAATTCTGCTGCAACTGAATAGAAGTCGTACTGTTGTTTCCAGAGCTTCCAATCGTTGATCATGTTTTCAGACAAGTGTAAAGGTTTGGGTGGTCTAATTTGAACGCCACTGGACCTCATTGTTTCTTCCTCAGCATGGGACATTTTCAGACACTAGTTAATTTATTTTATCACTTATTTTTCACTGCTTTTTACTTTTTGGCACTTAAAAACAAGACTTCTGACACCATGTAACGTGTGGGCAATTACACACAACGTTAAGAGAACATATTTTATTAGTTAACACTTATTTGCATATGATTATTATATTATACGACAAGTACACAACAACATTAAGTAAATGTACACAACTACGCCATTGACAGCGATTGCCAACTGGGTGCGGCCCATGAACTTTACCGTCAACCTGTGTCTGCCGTGCGTTCGGATTTACCGCAACCAGGATCGTACGTAAGCGCTTCTGGTTACGTTACACTCTACGGGAGCCGATCCTACTCGGGCTAAGCATACCAAATTACCAGTTCTATGCGATACCTCACTACCTGCCGCCGCCGCTGGATGCAGTTTTGACTAACGAAGTACTTAAACCTAAGTATAAGGTATAACTAGTATTCGGTTCTATAATAAATATTATTCGTCCGAATATTCGGTTCTGTAGACACTCCCTTAGTTTTATCAACACATAAACTAACAATTCTATGAAGAAATAAAGAAGACAAAAAGTTCTAAAATGAGTCAAGCTTTACAAAGAACATTTTTGTTTCATAAAATTAGGGTTTGCCTGAAATTTCAATAAAAAAATTAAATGACGGTTGTTGTTTTCAAAAACACAACAACCGTTAGAAGCGTCCCTATTATAGTATAATAGGTGTGCCAAAATTCATTTTTATATGTTTCTCAAAAATTGAGAAAAAATTAAAAACCTAATTTAATAGCCTCCATCATTGGACGAGCATAACTTTTATACTAAGCATTTTCGGACGTACCTTCATATGCCATTTTTTACTTCATTTGTGGCTCTGAACCCTAATTTTAATTTTTCGCCCCCTGGTATAAATCACCCTGTATACGGCTAACTAGTTTAAATAATTCTTACCACTTGACCTGCACACTTTAAAATTTTTGCCTGCAATCCGTCTACACCTGGTACTTTACTCTTTCTTAAACTTTTTAGTGCTAGCTCAAACTCTTCCCTTATTATGGGACAGCCTAGATTATCCCCTTCTACACTGATTTCCTTTTCTAATATATTTCCTAGTTCCTGTCCCGCATGTAAGATTCCCAAATATTCCTTTCTTCCGATTAGGATGTCACCTGCCTCGCTTCTAATGTTCTTGCTGCTAGAAGTGGAGGAGCAGGTTGCTCAGTTTTTGCTGAGTAATCTGAACTTCGCCTATTGCAGGTAGACCTGTTTAATACGAATATAAAATTTAGTTCTTATTGTTAATCCTCGTTGTTAAGTTTTTGAATTTATTTATATAGGTACTCTGCCTGTAATAAAGTCATTTATTATTATTATTATTATTATTATTATTATTAGATCCAATTTCTTAGAAATTTCTCCTTATTATTTTATACGCTTCCTCAATTTTTCCTACTGCGAACTTATCTTCCACTTCTTTGCATTTATTATCAATGCACTGTTGTTTGGCTTTCTAAATTTCCGAATAATTTCCCACTTCATCTAGCCCATTTTTATATCTTCGGCTCTCATCTATTAGTCACAATCTCACAATATCCATTGTTATGGAGGGTTTTCTATTTTCATCTGTTTGTGACCCAAAATATCTCTAGCTGCAGAATCTAAACTATTTTTAGTGCTATTCCATTCTGGCCTCTACGCCCCTAACAGTATTTTCATCTCGTTCGTCTTTTTCTCGAATCACAATCTTTTAATTTCTCGAGGTCAAGGTCTCTTCTACCGTTTCGGTTTTCAAAATCTTAAATTATTAAGAATAAAATTTTCCCAGAAATTTTTTGTATAAAAAGTTTGCTATTCCGTCACCGTTACCCATTCAAACATAATCACGTAGGTTTTCCTACACACGATGCCCCGGAAAATGTGGACAATCTCCCAGAAATGAGTACCTAGTTCGCATTGATATAATACTAACTCTTCATATGAAATTTTTCGATTAAACTCACCCCCGCCATGATATTCACCCTTAAATGGTTGAGGACGAAACTGATTTTTCATTTCTTCTTGTTTAATGAAACTTCACAACAATTTGGTTGTTATTGCACTGCATGAAATCCGTTATAATGATGAAATGAACTATCTTATACCCCTTCAGAAGAGCGCTGGATGAACTGCCCTTTTAAAGAGTATTGTACAATTTTCGATTCAATTGCATTTTAGTAGAAAATATGACAGTGTTCTCTTGGTTGAGGTTCGTAAGGTGAACCGTTTTCGAGAAAAGCGCAGTTTTGTTGCAAATGGTATTATTTTCTGAAAATTCTGTTAGAAATTAGTTTTTACAGTGAATGAAATAATGTCACAACATTTATATTATTAGGATCATTGAAAGCTATGGAAGACAATAAAGAGTAGGAGAGATAGGATGGTAGGACACCTTCTAAGACACGAAGGAATAGTTCGCGACATACTAGAGTCAGAGATAGGAATGAAAAGAGGTAGGGGTAGGCCTAGATTAGACTACTGCTCTCAAATAGTTAGGGATGTAGGATGTTCTACTTTTAGGGAAATGCGTAGGTTAGCTCAGGATAGAAAAGAATGGAGGTACGCGTCCAACCAGTCTTCGGACTGAGAACCTTATGATGATGATGCATTACTAAATCTAAAAATGTTAATTTAAAAACAAAGTTTAAAGATGAAACCAAGGTTTTTCAATAGGTATGTACTATCAGCGCCAAAATTCATGTTCCACTTTACGGTTCAATTTCGCTTAAAATGCCATAACCAATTACATTCTGAGGTAAAAAAAACCTTAGCAACTGTCCGCCAATTAAAGTTTTGAAGGCGGATCTAAACGATTTTATTTAAATGACAACAAACGTGTTAGCCTTGCACTAGTAAACAAAGGGCAGCAAAATAGATAAATAATCCTGTTCTTTTAACGAAAAATCACATCGTCTATGGGGGGCGGGGCTGACGAAAACATAGCAACGTCCGGCATAAACGATTCGCATCGCAAACTGAAACACCACTTTTGGAATTTATAGTACACACCAACTTTTCCATCAGGGAATAATTATGAAGCCACTGAAAAATCAAAATTGTTTAGGTACTTAGTTGAAAACTTTGTAAGTAGATTCAAGATGAGCTCCGATGACGACGAATTTATTGATGACTGCTACACTCTCCACAAGACCGCAGGATTGTTTTGCAGTAGACAAGAATTCTTTGTAATACTTCTTCCCTGATATCTACTTAGTGGAATAATCCAAGTTCTTTAAGTGGCCCCGTAAATAAAATTCCAATGTATTATTTAGATCGGGATATCGAGGAGGCCGAGCAATAGGTCCTCCACGACCTATCCACTTGTCAGGATTTTACATTTTACATTGCCAAAGGCTTTTTCCAAATCTACAAATCCTACATAGATACTCTTTCCCTTTTATATTTTTTTTTCTATAATATTACTCACAATGGTCTCGTGCGTTCCTCAGTTCCGTCTAAACCCAAACTGATTTTCTCCTAATATTTCTTCTGCTTTTTACTTCATCCTTCTTTGCACAATTCTATTAGAGTTTTTAAGGCGTGGATCTGATCTTTCTGAAATTTTCATAACTATCCACGTCTTTCCTGTTTGGCAAAGTGACTATGATGTTCCGTTTGTAATCTTCTGGGATCTCACCTGTTGGGTATACAGCGGGTTCAGCGAGGAATGGGACAGTGCAATATCTCTGAAAAGAGCGAAGATTTTGAAATTGTGAAAATGTTTTGTTAAACCTCAGTCAGGGGGACATATTTTTTGACAAAAAAATGTAAAATTCCGTCCATCATTGCTAGGTGGCGCTATCTGATTTAATTTTTTTAAATGGAATGACATATTTTTGACAGCATTTTTGGATTCTATAACATTTTTGTGATAACTCTTATTAAAACTTCTACCAACCTATGACTTTTAGTTTCCGAGAAAAAAAATATTTTCAAAATTTAAAGACGAAAACATGTTTTCAAGAAATCGCATTGACACTTGAGTGGATAGAGATAAATTAACAAGTATAGTATTTTACCAAATGACAGACAAAAGATGTTTTTTTACAATACTAATACAGAAAATGCCAAAAGAATTCAACAAAAAGTAGTCAAGTCCCCGCAGTCATTGATTAAGAATCATCTATCAAAAATTGAGCATGCCATTAAAACAAATGTCTAATGAAGCTTCTAAAAATTGAGATTGTCAGTTTTGAATATCTTTTGTATAGTTTCAATTTTCATACGTAATTTGACGAGTACAGTTTTAACCGACTTCAAACAAGGAGGTATGGTTCTCAATTCGATTGTATTTTTTTCATTTATCCAGGCAAAATAAGAAGTCCCAGTCTAATTCGGCTAGATAATTTAATGAATAATATGACAATACGCATACAGGAGACTCGATTTTTAAACATTTTGCAATCAAAAATACGAAATTTGCAACGTTGTCATGGCAGCAAAAGGTAAATAAAATAATTATCGCTGTAATAGTTAGGGCTAACTTTTCTCACTGTCATTCTGACAAAAACATCACGGCTTACGAGATTTCATACATATGAATTAAATTATATGTAGTAATACAATAAGTGGCCTGGAATTTATTGTCGGAAATTTTACGAAAACTGTTGCGTTGCCTGGTAGCCACGAGTGTAAATTTGACAGTTAAAAGATCACGAGCGCGTAGCGCGAGTGATCTTCTGTCAAATTTACACGAGCAACAGCTTGAGTAAAATTACCTAAAAATTCCAGACCACGAATTATATTTAATAAGATGATTTTTTGAATGGAAGCAAGATAGCTCAAAACGAAATTTTATTTCAATTAATTCACATACATACAAAGAAATATGTTTGGAATATTTGACGTTTGGCAGGTAGGTACTAAAGTAACTAGATTATATATTATAAATGCACCTACAAATTTGCAACTATGGCAACTTATCAACAAGCAAAATTATCACTTATAATAGCCCAAGGGTCTTGCAGTGATGTTAAATTACCGTAATTTATATTTTTGGTAATTTACGGTGGTAATTTACGATTTTTAATTACCGATATTAATTACCGTGGTATTAAATTTGTTTCGTAAATTACCGTGGTAATTTACCGTAATAAATATTGCGTAAATTATGGTAAATTACCGTATTTTACCAGTAAATTACCTAAATTTACCTGTAAATTACCGTAATTTACCAATAAATTACCGTTATTACCAACAACACAGTAATTTAGCATTAGATGTTAGATGAAAGATGATGTCACCAAAATATAAATTTTATTTGTAAAAAATATAAACAAAATTACTATAAAATATGGTAATTTACTTCGTAATTTACTGTGTAATTTACGGTAATTTTCCGCGTAAATTACGGTAACTAATTTTTGGTATTTTACGGTAAATTACGGTAAATAACCGTGGTTATTTACTGGTAAATTACCAGCTCACATCACTGGTCTTGATAATTCGAAATAACGTGATACATTTTCGAAAGCGGGTTGCTCGGCAACATCCCGACGCCGAAGGCGGAGGTATGTTGCCACAGAGAAACCCGCGTGAGGAAATGTATCAATTATGAGGATTTGTCAAGACTCGAGGGCTATTCGGTAAGAAAATTTTTTGCCCAAAAAGAACAATTTGTTAAAAAGAAATTAAAATTGAAAAGAACAATCTTGGAAATGACATTTTGTGCAAAAAATTCGACAGCAGTGCAAAATAAACATTTTTCCGTTGCTACAGTAATCCAGATGACATAAGTGAAAATAGCCCATAAGAACTCTTCAGTTAAATGTTCTCCTGATTGGCTGTCTTTGAACACGTGACTGTAGATACACAAATTCTATTGGATTATTGTATAGGTAAAAAATTTTCGGGGGTAAATACATAAGAGATCATTTTTTTATCGATAAATACATGTTTAATTGTATGAAAGTTTTATTGTCATGGTAAATATTCGAGAATCAAGGTAGTGAAAAATTCGCGAGAGCTTGCTCGAGCGATTTTATCTATAGTCTGTCAACTATAACTTTACGCACACGTGACAAACAGTAACCGTATGGGTCAAGTAAATTCAAGGCCGAGTCTGATTCTAAGCAGTGGCGTGTGCTGGAAAGGCTTTCTGGGCTCAATAAATTGAGAGCTTGTTTGTACATATAATAAGCAGGCACTATCATTAATATAATTATTTAATTTACCTGCTGAATGGCATTTGGCATTTAGAGACATTAAAACATCACCATAGTCTCTTTCGGCCGCAAAGTATTGCAGTAAATTTACAACAAACCTTCTTGCTTGCGAATTCAAGCGCTTGCCTGGCATATACCTATGCTGATCTTACATTATGTAGGTAGTCTTTCAAAAAACACAATAGAAAGATGAAAAATGGCAACACAAAACGATGAAAGAACTGTAACACAGATAATTCTTAACAAAAATAGGAAGCTTCCAAACCAAAATTAATGAGAAACATTGAAAAAATACACAAAAAAACTTGACGCCGCTGAATCAATGTCAAAGTCAAGGCACGTTACGGCTACGACATGAAATGATAAACGCCTCTCTTTTTAACCAAATACAGAGATTTTGAGCGGTTGTCTTAGCATTGACAGACGTACGTTTATATCGCCGTCCCTGATAATATTTATTTATTTATTTATTTACATGGTGCTTATACAATGTAACATCCGTGCGAGCCTTCGGCTCATTATTACAGATTAACGTTACAATTTAGAATTAAAGCTCCAAATGGTGAATCCGAAAATATTTGTCACTTTAAATGTCAAAACTTCAATACTCAAAAAATCATATTTTTCTTCATAAATCTCACCCCCGTTCAAAATTATGAGATTTTCTCTTCAACAATACATTCCTTAATTTTCATTCAAATATTTTTTTCAAAGTACTTCAATTTTCCTATATATAATCCAACATTTTTCACTGACAATTTTGATGTAAATTATGAATAAAACGGCATAGCAGCATGGCGCATGTCGCATTTAATTTGATACACGCGCAAAGATCGATTTTACAGAGTATACTTCCCTTGATTCGAGATTTTTTGCCGAATGGCAATAAAATTTGAATACAATTTGAAATGTATTTATCTTATAAAAAATTGATCTCGAATGTATTTTAGGGAGATTAATACACAACTACATTATAGGGACAATTTAAAATGACTTTGCAAGAAAACTCGAAAATAATATGACAGTGACAGTTGTAAAGGTAGAAATTTCAAAACTACCATTCACAGAATAGTTGATTAAAAGCAAGGCGCATATTTATCAGTTATTGGGAAAGCTAGGTAGGTTTTCATCGTTTAAAACGAAAGTTGATTGGTCGATTTTAAGAAAGTGAAGAAATCTCATTGGCTCTTTGAATAGGCGTGTATTAATCGAAAAAATTACCAAAATAATACACGCTTCTAGATCCAAATGAAATGTTCCTATTGGTCAATTTGACGTTGAAAAAAATAATCATAATTATTTAAGTTTTCTAACGAAGGATATTTTGATATAATAATAATTTATTGAGAATTCGAGGGCTGCACAAGAATTATACTGCCCGGTTTCCCAATAGACACCGTCAAGGAAAAAATACATTTATCGTTTAAAGTAAGTGAAAGTAACTATTGGAAGCACCACGTATAAAAAATCGAATATCAATATTTTTGTGGAAAAAGACAATATTTTCTCCATCATTTAATATAAAATTTGCTCTTATATCTCTATTCGCTCAAATGTCAATGCGATTTCCTGAAAACATGTTTTCGACTTAAAATTTTGAAAACATTTTTTTCTCGGAAACTAAAAGAGATAGGTTGGTAGAAGTTTTAATAAAAGTTACCACAAATATGTCATTAAATCCAAAAATGCGATAAAAATATATCATTCCATTAAAAAAAAAATAGTCAGATAGCAATGATGGGTGGTATTTTATTTTTATTTTTTTCCACAAAGTATGCCTCCCTGGGTGAGGTTTATTAAAACATTTTCGCAATTTTGAAATCTCCACCCGTTTTCGAGATATTGGAGTATCCCATTCCTCGCTGAACACACTGTATACAGCTAACAAAATACCTCCGAATTGCTAACCTTCATCAAGCACCTGTATAACTTCGGGTTACACTCTGTATACTCTACAACATCTGTTTTAATCTCACCATCTTTTCTTTAATCATCGAGGGTAGTTCATTATTTAATAAAGATAATCGTTCTGTTTATTACCCTAAATCGCCAATAATTACAGAAACTTATCGTAAATGGTACCATTTATAACAAAATACATTTTTCGTTAAAATTAACAAATAATTAATTAAATTAATAAAGTCAGATCAATATCACTGAATCGAATGAGAAAATTTCCAAAAATACTCTGTGTCAAGGTTATCTCAAAAATTAATTTGTGCTGCACTTATTTTACGACTCCCAATATTATGCTTTACGTGAGCAAATTAAATATAAAGTTTTAAGTGTTGAGAGTGACAGACGCGACAAATCTCTAATTAGAGTTTTCGTGACTTCCTAAATTGCTAGACAGATTTATCATTTTGTTTCTCTCTAGAGAGTGGAAAGACAAGTTGAACGTGGTAGATCATGAAGAAGACGATACTTTGGAGTTCAATCCCAGAGACACATTTATATTTGACCAAGAGAAAACTGGCGAATTAACAATGGATGAAGTCATAACTATTCCGAACCCATTGATTGTGGTAAGTCATCTAGTAATTTATTGAAAAATAGCGTAGACTATATTCAATTATTCATTTCAACTGGTAATCACAAAGTTAGTAGTTGGCAGAGGTACTCCCCTTTAATTTAATAATTGATTAAGTAAACTATATTTTTCAGCACTTTTAAAACTTTCAAAGTTACAGGTCAATGAGGTAATCAATAAACTTGACAGAGAGGAACCAGTGTACGAATCAAATTTTAAATTCACTTACAGGGCAAAAGCCGACGTTAAATCCTGTCTAAATTGCTATTAAAATTACGATCATCAAGTTTTCTAATATTCCTAGGCACTTTCTAGCGTTCAAACGTCCAACAATGTAAAATGGGTTAAAAAGTCACTTTTATAAATCTCGACTTTTTATCTTTTTATCAGCGTCAAACTTTTCTAGTGTGAGTTTTGCCAAGTCTACGTATTAATGAGTTTCTTTAGTAGTCCGTAGGGAAACTAAAAAATTCATATAGGTATGTTTTTTATAACCGAGACAGAGAGCCAAACATAATTTCCACTGACTTATCAAACATCCGCATTTTTACGCCTAGTGAGAAAAAGTTGACTTAGAATCCTTCAAATTATCATAAAGTTCTCAGTCCGAAGACTGGTTGGACGCGTACCTCCATCCTTTCCTATTATGAGATAGCCTACGCATTTCCCTAAAATTTGGCCTTACCTCTACCTCTTTTTATTACTATTCCTTCGTGTCTCAGAAAGTGTCCTACCATCCTATCTCCTATTCCTTATTGTCTTCTATACCCTTCGCTTTCCCCAACTCTATCTAATACCTCCCTATTGCCAACCTTATCTATTCACGATATCTTCATCATGCATCTGTAGCAGCACATTTTAAACGTTTCTATTCTTTTCCGATCCGCTTCTCCTAATGTCCAATTGTGACGCCCGTACAATGTCGTACTCCATACATACGTCTTTAAGAGTCTCTTCCGAGTTTCTGCATTAACAGTTCCCAAGCATAGCAGTTACTTTTTTTTGTTAAAAGCAACTCGACCCTGCGCTATTCTTTGTTTTATATCTTTAGTGCCCAAACCATCTCGAGTTATTTGATTTTCTATATAGCAGGAATCGTCGACTTCTATCTACTCAATTACCTACTATTTGTAACTTAATTCTATTTTCACGCCCTCTACATACCAAAATTCTGGTTTTATTTTTGTTCATGCTTTAGCCCTCTTTCAAAATTGCTTCCATTCCTAATTCTTCCTAATTCATAATTCTTCTTTGATGGATGCTAACACTGCTATTGCTTCTCGACTACAATAATTTTCCTCTTACTCTCAAACAAGAATTCAAGCCTATTTTTCTCCATTCAATGCCGATGTATGTATGTTAATTTTTAGGGCATGATAAATACAGTGGCAAGAGACAAGCCAGCAATGCTTACTCTCGTGGCAAAAGCAATAAATGGCATTTACAGGAATCCTGAATCGATTTTTTTAACAGCGTCAGTGAGAGAGATATTGTTTACTGGAGTATTAATAAATTGTACAGTTACTGACTTCGCTGCCAAAGCAGTTTGTTCGCAGCTGAAAACAGAAGCCAAAGATCTCGTGCAAGTTGGGGAAAGCGATTTTCTGTTTTCCCTATTTGGACCAGTAAGTATTTTTTTGACTTTTATTAAAGTTTTAAAGTTTATTTGTTTACGCTTGCCAACTTGTTTATAATTCATCTTCTGAAACTTCAAACTTTATTTGAATGCACAGAAAAATTCGATAATGAATTTTTAAAACGTTCAACTTGATGCAGAAAAACGCAACGATGGGAGGGAGGTTTAAGGTCATGCGGGGCTCGAAAAATTCACATGATGTAGGCAGGGTTCTGTCTTACGAGAACCGATCAGAGATGTCAGTTTGGACTACAAAGGAATGCAATCAATATCAAGGAACTGATGGGACGATTTTCCCTCCGTTTCTTACAAAAGAAGAGGGCCTTGTCTCCTTCGCACCTGACCTCTGCAGGTAAGGATAACCCTTTCTTTGCTAGATAATAAGTAACCTATTTATATCATTATTTTGTTTTGTATATCTCTCATCAGTATATGCCGCCACTTCTTTTTCCAAATTCGTGTATTCACTCGATACTGTCACAGCATAATACAGCAGTTAAAGTTTTTGGCGGTGTCTTTGAACTATTTTAGCTGCATTTGGTGACCTCCAACTGTAAGTGATTTACAACCGTGGCGTTTTATTAATCGGTTTGACACTGGTATTAACTCGCCGACAGACGAAAAAGAACACGTGCGTAGCCTGAGAAGTTGCGCGGGCTACGCTGCGAGAGATAGAAAATTTAGGGAGAGCTGTTCTGCTGTATTATGCTGTGATACTGTCTTCCATTTCCTTCGATTGTCGCTACTTTATTATGTTTATGATCGGTGAGTGTGTGGTCGGAGGTGGACGCATGGCAAGAAATGGTATCGCTATGAAAGCATTGTTACAAACATCCATGTCATGATATATACTTAAAATAAAAAGAAGCGGAAGTATAACATAACCCATATTTTTCAATCGCACCGACAATTTGAATATCTCGGAAAGTACTGCAAATAAAATAGCCAAACTTTACACCAGAATCAGAAAAAGTTTTTGGGCAGATAGGTAGGTAACAATATAGGTACATCAGGATTCCTACTCGATTTAGAAAGACAGATCTTTACGACATAACTTCTGCATGAATTTTTAATAAGTTAAACCCACACGCCAAAAGACAGTGATACAGTAATTTAAATATTGTAAATATTTAAAAATTATAGTTATGTCACAATATTGTTTTATTGGGTAAGCCCATGCGAAATTTTCCGCTCTTTCAAATGGAGTAATAAAAAATATACTATGTCATTTGAAAAAACTGACTTCTTGATGGTTTACTCTCATTTTTATTTGATAAATTATTGAATGCTCCTCGTATATTTTATACAAAATTTGAGCAAACAGTGTTAGTCACGACCATCATGAGGACCGCTGTCAAAAATATCATTATTTCATCTTCAACCAGTGCAGAAATATGAATTTTTTAAATGTATGATGTAACTGTCAAAATATCGAGAAAAAAATTATTATCTCAAAAAAGAAAGGAAATTGCTATAACATTATGTTAAGAAAGTGCCATTAAAATATTGTTCTGAATCAAGTAAAAAATTAAATAATGCACATGCCATAAGAAAAAACAAAGTTGACCATCATTCCAACTATTTGGACTAACCTGGTATAAGTAAAAACATTTTTAGATTATAGAGGGTAGAGAATGAGGTGGGGTTAGTTAAAATATTTTCTTGATATTTTTCGTCATTTAGGCATAATCTTCCGCGGACGCTTAAAAACACACCCTGTATAGCAAGATTAAATTGCATGGTTTTAATATGTAGGGGAAAGCACCGTACTGATGAGTCCCAGAAGGACGAAACCAGTTGGTGTGCGAGTAGTTAGAAAATGAGAGCCTCAGACCAGGCCATCGAGTTCTCCAGGTGCCATCGACTTCTTCGGCAGTGACCTTGAAAGAGACCAGAGGGTGCTGAAGGAGTCGTTGAGTCATCCAAAGAAGTGTCTTCAGCAGCGGCATCTGCAGCAGCCTCTGGTGTCTCTCAAGGTCATTGCTGAAGAAGTGTGCATGTCGTCAGCAGCCTCTGGTGTCTTTCAAGGTCATTGCCGAAGAAGTGGGCATGTCTTCAGCAGCGTCTGGTGTCTTTCAAGGTCATTGCCGAAGAAGTGGTCTTCAGCAGCGGCCAGGCGCATGCGCCGGGGCTATTCCTCAGATCAGTCCATCGAGTTCTCCATCCACTTCAAGTGGGCGTGTCTGCAGTAGCCTCTGGTCATTGCCGAAGGAGTGGTCTTCAGCAGCCTCTGGTGTCTTTCAAGGCCATTGCCGAAGAGTGCACACCCAAGCCGCCATTTTGTGGTCTTTGGCTGTGGGTCAGGCGCCTGCGCCGGGGCTGTCGCGTACAAAGCACGTGTTGTTCAGGCCAGTCCATCCTGGCCCCATCCACTTCTTCGGCAATGACCAGAGGCTGCTGAAGGAGTCATGTCTTCAGCAACGGTGTCTTTGGGGCCTTTGGCCGTGGCTCAGGCGCATGCGCCGGGCTCTGGCTATGAGAGTGGGCGGGGCAACAGCCAATGAGAGTGGTTGTGGGCAGCATCCAATCAGAACTGATCTTGTTGTTAGGTGCTGTTGGGCCTTTGGATGTGGCCCAGGCGCCTGCGCCGGGGTTTTCGCAAAAATAAAAACTTTGAATATATTTTTACATCAATATAATTAAAACTATAATCTGTATACAGAGTAGGCATGCGTGTATTTTCTGGGCAAATCGAAGCCCTGCAGCTTCTCATACCACTCTTCTGACCGATTCATTACCCGATGTATACTCAACGATGCGGTCATGCAGGATGAGACATTATGCGGTTGTGTTGGGCGGAAAATTCTCGCTCGACTCAAATTCTAGACGCATATCTATGGGTCCAGGATTGATGCTTTCCGACTGCTTTGATGCGTCAATCACCACGATGGGCGCTAGTTCCTTGAACTGTTCCTTGCCGTATAACGGCTCGCCAACTTTTCCATAGTATGAACTCTGGAAGTTCTGGTACATTTCGTATAGCAGGGCGTATTTCCCCGTGGAGAAATCCAAGTTTAAATTCTCGTAGGGGAAGCACTCAGAATTCAGGTACAGTTTGACGTTTGTCAGATTGCAGTGGTCAAATTTGCTTGAATCCGTGTCCAAATTCGCTTTGCGATTCGTCTGGAAGGCGACAATAACGTAGCGGGGTTTCTCCAACCGTGTTGCAGTCTTGACGGCCCACGTTTGTTTCGTAGCTTGCGGCAACACCGGATACTCGTACAGCTCCCAGCTGCGAAAACATATCTGCAACGTTCTCTCTTCCTCAACAATATTGAGAAGTTTTAGGTATTCAGCATCCGATGGATAGACGTACGGCACCCTCCAATGAACCTTGCTCAACTCAATTCTGGTGTCCTCGTTACCCACGAAAGCGTTCCTATCGTTTTTCGATCGAGTCAAAATGAGCTCGTGACACACATCTAACAGAATTTTGGGGTAATCTTCCAAGAATCCCAGCAGGATTCTTCCCGGGATGCACACGTTAAAGTTCCCGTTCGCGTCGATAAGGTGGCTCGGTGAGTCTCCCGTATTCGTCCAGCCGGATTCTCCAGGGCACCTACCTCACCCTCATTCAGAGAAACTACACCCTTCAGTGTGCTCGTGATGCCCACGTTTTTTGTTCGATCCACCTCCACCCCGTTTATTTCATAGCGGACGTCGTCAAAGAGGAAACTGAGGGCGTTATTTGTTAAAGCCGCATTTCCGTCTCCTGCACCCTTGATGAACCTGCCCTCTATGTAGATGCTGCTTAGATGCGGCAGTACGTAAACGTCTTGTTGGTGGATTGGTATGCGAATTTCGTCATTGGCGTTGAATGTTGTTGTTGTCACGAACGGCTGATGTACGTGCACCTCGACACGGCGTGCTAACTCATCCAAAACAGCACCGTCCAGAACACGAAACGTGTCTACGTTTATGTGTGTCATTATTCAAATGCGGTTCCCTTGTTGAAGCACAAGTACTAACTGACAGCACCGTTAATTTTCTTGCTTAAATACTCTTCATACAACCGTGCGCATGCGCAGTCTTATTCTTGCTCGTGTCACAGCCATGGTGTTTGCGAATACAGCTGTCTGTGTCAACAGACAGCTGTATTCGCAAACAGACAGACAGACAGACAGACAGACAGACGGACAGACGGAGAGACAGACAGACAGACAGACAGACAGACAGACAGACAGACAACTACTGATAAGAATTCGGAAGTAGGAGAATAACTATAGATTCCTTTTTGTCTCATCGAGCTGATTAATTTGATACCCTACATGATCTAGGGCAAGGTGCGTGGCCGGGGGCGCGGTCAGTGAGTGGCCACCCCTAAAAACCACCCCCAAAAATCACCCTCCAAAACCACCCCAAGAACCGCCCCTAAAAACCACCCCTAAAAGCTACCCCTAAAACCACCCCTAAAACCACCCCCCTAAAAACACCCCTAAAAACCACCCCTAAAAACACCCCTAAAAACCGCCCCCAAAAACCACCCCCAAAAACCACCCCTAAAATTCACCCCAATATTCCGATACCTCTAGTCGAGTCCTTTAATTTGACACCCCACATGACATAGTTTTTACGTAGGGGTTAGCCTAAATTTAGACTTCTGTTCTCAAATAATTAGTGATGTAGAATGTTCTACTACCGAGAACTAAGATGTTTGCATATATCAATCAGATGGTTCCCACACGTGTCCACTTGCTGATATCTGTCCAGAGCGCGGCAGCATATATAGCAAGATTAAATTGCATGGTTTGAGTGTGTAGGGGAAAGCACCTTACTGATGAGTCCCAGAAGGACGAAACCAGTTGGTCTGCGGTTTTCCATACACATTCAAAACATGCAATATTTGAACAAAGACCTGCTTAAAATCACGTACGTACATGGAGACAAATTAGGATTGTTTCAAAGCCACCTTAGGTGGGGTAGCAGTCTGAAACGTCTCGTAGTACAAAAAATCTGGATTTAGTTCTATAATTCAATGCCTGGCGGGGTATTTGCCCGAGGAGTAATTGTTCGAATGGTCCAGTACCACTAATTAGGTTCAGTGTATATCCGGCCGACTAATAAATTTCGTGGAATTCCGACAGAGTCGATTTTTACTCTGCATAAACTCTTGTCTATTGTCGACCGGTTCCAAACGAGAAATATCACTAGGGTGATGTTTCGTTCGCTCCTCGTATAATCAACGGCATCCGCTATTTATTTACAGTTTTTCGAACCAATTTTATTCATCACTCAGAGAAATACATTTATTTCGCAATTTTAAGTGGTTCGGAGATTTTCCAATATGTTTTCAAATAAAACCTGTAAAGGTAATCAATTAATATTTCTTTGTAGATAGAAAGACTGGTTAAATCTAGATTAGATCAGGTTAGAACTAAGTTGTTCATCAAATTTATTACTTCAGTGACGGATCGAGTTGTAAAATTTTGTATTTATGTACATACATATTTATTTTCAGAGTGTCCATTAATTAATTTTTCTGTTATACTTTCAACCTATCGATTTTTGGATATAGGTACGTAACTACTTAAACCAGATCCCGATAATTTAAATGCTCACGGCATTGAATAAATTAGTTCGTGCTTCTCATCGTCTTTCTGAATAATTCAGTAATTGGATTAAACATTATTGGTTCACATATTAACTGGAAATAATCAGCTTATACATATTTAATAGAACCCAGAGCATCTGACTGTCATCACCCTAAAAAGACATTTTCGATTGGTTGAAAACTTCAGTAGTGTTTACTGTATTGTTACATGATGTACTTATATTTTGACGAATGGCAGCTGTATACTATGAAGAGTAACGAACCTAATATAGGCCCTTGCGGTACTCCAGAAGTCAAAATCCGATGTTCGGAAAACCTCTATTGGCAAAAAAATCTTTTATTATTTAAACCTAGGAAATGAAAAATAGCCAACACAAAATCATATTTTCAATAGACTCCAAACTCGTCATCAACGAACGAACATTCAAGTGATCCGCTCTGATTCCGTCAAGAGACATTACAACAGACAATGTAATAATTGTAGTTCACCATCAGCAATACACAAAACAAAGAAATTCAATGAAAATTGTATTGTTTAATAATTTTTTTAAATACATTTTATAAGACCCATGACCATAAAGTTATCAGTCCGAAGACTGGTTGGATGCGTACCTCCATACTTTCCTATCCTGAGCTAACCTACGCATTTCCCCAAAAGTTGAACATTGTGCATTCCTAACCCTACCATCCCTATCTCTCCTATTCCTTACTGCCTTCCATAAATTTCGCTTTTCTCCAACCCTTTCTAATACCTCTCTGTCGCTAACCTTGTTTTATATCTCCAGAGCTCCTACCATCGCGAGTTATTTGACTTCCTAAATAGCAGAAATGTGACACTTCCTCTATCTTCTCGTTTCCAATTTATATTTTCGTTTTAGCCCTATTTTCACGCCCCCTACACACCAAAATTTTGGTTCTCTTTTTATTGATCTTCATACCATAGCCCTCCGCCAAAACCGTTTCAATTTCGTTCAGGGTCCTTCCTAATTCTTCTCTGCTGGATGCTAATACTGCTATATCATCCGCGAATCTGAGCATATTAATAGTTTGGCTCTGAATATTAATTCCAGCAGCTATTTTATCTTTAACAATATTAATCGCATCTTCCATATATACCTAAATTGAAAACTAGAGGAGATTACCTCTTAACCTACGCACTTTAAGATTTCTGCCTGCAAGCCTTTTGTACCTGGTGCTTTATTGTTTCTTATTAAACTTTTTAGTGCTAGCTCAAACTCTTCTGTCATTTTCTCATTTTCTACACTGCTTTCGCTTTCTAATATATTTCGTACTCCCTGTCCCGCATATAAGTTTCCCAAATATTTTTCCACCTATCTGCCTTCTCCCCCTTCCGATTAGGATATCTCCTGCCTCATTTCTAATGTTTCTGATACTAGATCCAATTTCTCTAAAATTTCTCATAATTATTTTATATCCTTCACCAGTCCTTCCTACTTCGAACTTATCTTCCACTTCTTTGCATTTATTATCGATCCACTGCTCTTTCGCTGTCCTACATTTCCGAATAATTTCTACTTTGATCGTCATATATTTGTTTTCCTCTTTCATCTAACCTATTTTTATATTTTCGCCTTTCGTCTATTAGACTCACAATATGTTTTCTTATCCAAGATTTTCTACTTTCATTCTGTTTATAACCCAAAATATCTCTAACTGCGGAATCTAAACTATTTTTAATGCAAGTTCCTAACAATATTTTCACCCGCGCCCTTTAGTAATTCGGTTGTCTTTTTCTCGAACTTATCTGCTTATCACCATCTATTATTTTCTCTAGGTCAAGATACCTTCTTCCACTTGGTTTTTTCAAAATCTTAAATTTAAGATTGGCCTTCATAACCACTATGTTGTGATCACTATCTATAATCTTCTCCTGGATAATTTCTACAGTCCCTAACTTGATTTCTAAATCTTTGTCTACCGAGAATGTAATCTATTTGATATCTCCCTATGTCTCCTGGCATCTTTCACGTATAGCAATTCCTAACGTGATGGTGAAATATAGAGTGTTCGCGATCGTTAGGTTATGTTTATCGCAGAACTCTCTAACTTTCTAAGTTATCAGTTATCACCCTCTAAACTGATTTCCCTTTCTAATATATCTTCTAGTTCTTGTCCCTCATATTGCATATAAGGTTTCCAAATATTCCTTCCACCTATCTACCTTTTCCTCTATTCTGTCTCCTGCGTCGTTTCTAAAGTTCTTACTGCTAGATTCAAGTTCCCTGAATTGCTTAGTCAGTTTTGCTGCTTGGAACTTATCTCCTACTTCTGCGAAAATTATGGCACAGAATATTTTTACAGATCTTTGGGGGCTGTCTACGCAAGCGATGCACAGTACCAAGGCATCCCAGTTTATAAATACATGGCAACTTTAGGAGATATGTCAACAAACGAGGCAGAAAAATGCTTCTGTCCCACTCCCGACACATGCTTAAAAAAAGGTCTCATGGACATTTCTAAGTGTGCAGGGGCTCCCATAGTTGTTTCCCAACCTCATTTCTTCAATTCTGATGAAAGCTATTTGAAGAAAGTAAGAGGATTGCGGCCAAGAGAGAAGGAACATGAAATCTTCATTTACTTTGAAGCAGTAAATAATAATAGCTTTGTTTGACTATATTATTTTTTCCATTGAATTCTAATTTTAGTACACAGGGAGTCCGGTTGCAGCAAGGAAGCGATTGCAGTTCAACTTGCCTTTGCAGCCCTACGAGAAAGTAGCCTTATTCAAATCGTTGCCTGAAGTTATGTTACCCCTATTTTGGGTAGAAGAGGTAAGACAAATTGGTTTTTTGAAATTTAAAATTTAAGAATGGGCAACTGGAACTTATTAAATAATATTTCAGGGTATAGATCTAAATTCCACTTACGTGAAACAGTTATCTAGTTTCTTCAAAATCAAAAAAATCGTTGGAGTGACAAAATGGGTTATTTTTACATTATCGCTACTGGGCATTGGAGTCGCGGCATATCTGTACATTCAACAAAATCCGAAGATCAACATAACCCCTGTCCACAAAGTTCAACCAGCTGCGGAAAATTCTAAAAGTTCTGTGATTAGCATGATAAATCAAAGTAATACGGATAATGGTAGTAATAACAATGGTGTAAAGAATTTTGCTTTTTTGAAAAGGGAGTTCGAAAAATATTAGTTAGTTTAATGTTGTAAATATATAAATAAGAAAAAGATATAATAATACACGAATAAAAAAGTTGTTATGAGAAATTTATGTTTTCTTCTCCTCCTACTCATTTCTAACTATCTCCAATTCTAGTGAACATAGTTCCAACCCAACCAATTTGAAACTTTCAACCGCACGTATTTTACTAAATAAAGTTTGCAGCAGAACCAGAGCAGGCATTCACCCGAAACAATTAATCTCAGAAATTTAATTCTCTTCCAAGTTATGTGATTAAGATTATCTTAGTTTAGGAACTATACTCACCCTGTATTCTATGGACTTTGCTTATTAGTTATTACTTATCATACAGGACATTGAAACATTGAGTATGTCATTAATCAAAATAGTTAATTGCGTAATTTTTGGCAATAAGTAAATTATGATGCCTAGGGATGTATTTTGACTATGAAACACAAGACATTCTTTATTGCTGAATCTAGGTGCACGCTAACGTGCACGGAAAAGTAAAAGTTGCGGGCACGCGAACTGCGAACACGTGTTAAATATTGTGTTAAAATTTGCAAAAAAGAAATTTATGAAACCAAAGAGACAGACGGAAACCTGCCAGAAGGCATTTTTGAAACATACCACTTAACTGACGGAGACCTGACACACGTATTTTTTTGTAAAAAAGAAATCTAACCTCTACGGGAGTTGACCCCAACCAACACAATGACATAAAACTTCTAGCTCTGTGCACATAGACACAACGTTTCTTAAAATACGAAAATATTCAAATATTAACTTTTGGAGCGGAGATTTTAGAATAATACACGTTTGGGGAAAGATTGGCCTCCTTGATCAAAACTAATGATCCGATAGAAATACTGTTTGATTGTCGTTTCCATTTTAATCTTTGTTGTAATTGGGAAATATATTCTGTTGACCATCTTGTCCAAAATTGTTGATACAATTGTTGAATTAACTGATAGCCGGACAGACGATTCATATTAATAGCTCTTACATCTTGATCTGGTATAGCAGTGAGAGGTCGACCAATAAGAAAATGCGATGGTGTTAGGGGCTCGACGTCGCTTGGATCAGAAGACAGTGGAGTAAGAGGTCGGGAGTTTAAAATAGACTCAATTTGAGTTAAGAGAGTAGAAAGTTCCTCGTATGTAAAATTTATATTACATGCAATTCTTTTCAGATGAAATTTTGTACTCTTGATCCCTGCTTCCCACAATCCACCGAAATGTGGAGAATGGGCTGGTATAAAGTGTCAATTTATCGACTCGAGACTTGCAAGATGAGACAATTTTTCTTGATTTTTGCGGAAAAAATTGCCTAACTCTTTTAGTTCATTGTTGGTACCGACAAAATTAGTTCCATTATCAGAGTAAATTTCTGAAGGTTTACCGCGCCTAGACGAAAATCTTCGTAGTGCTGCTATGAAACTTTGAGTGGTTAGATCAGTGACAAGTTCTAAATGTACAGCCTTAACACAGAAACATACAAATAGTGCTATATAGCATTTAGATAATTTAGCACCGCGCCCCTTTTTGTCTTTCATGTTAAATGGACCTGCATAATCTACACCAACTACCTTAAATGGAAATGATTGTGTTACCCTATTGGCAGGTAAATTACCCATTAATGGAGGTTGAAATTTAGTATTAAACTTAAAACATTTTACACATTTTTGAACAGTTTTTCTAGCAAGATTTCGTCCACCAATTGACCAATATTTCTGGCGAACTGTGGCTAATAATAAATTAGGCCCAGCATGAAGCAATCTATGACGCTCGTGCTCAAAAATTAAACTTGTTAACTTATGATTTGCGGGAAGCAATAACGGATGCTTAATGTTATAGTTAAAATTGGACTATTGAAGTCTTCCTCCAACTCTCAGAAGACCTTCTTGATCTATAAATGGAAGCAAACTAGAAAGGCTGTGTTTAACAGATAGTGATTTATTAGTGGTAAGCAAATTAATTTCACTGTTAAACGAAATCGACTGAACAATTTTAACTAATCTTTTGATACTAAAAGTTTGTTCTTTAGCAGTTAAAAATTTTGTGTGACGTTCCGTTTGTTTTGCTCTGCAATTGTGAATGAATCTAAAGCAATACGCTATTGTTCTATAAAGCTTCATAAAGCATGAAAACTTATTGAGAAGTATAGTTAAATTGTCAGCTTCAGCAATATTTAAGAATACATACTTTTGAACTTTTATTTCTGGTAAGTCCGAAAATGGAATCGAATTGTGTGAATATTGATTGAATGATGCTTGAGAATAAAGCCAATTGGGCCCATTCCACCAAAGGAATTAATTATTTAAATTATCTGGTAAAATTCCTCTTGAGGCAATGTCTGCTGGATTTTCTTTAGTGTCTACATGTGCTGAAATTTTCAGCACTCTGATGGATATTACTCGGTTAGTCATTAAAATAATATCTGAAAGTCTTCTACTATTCTCCTAGTAAGTTTATTTTATTTTCAAAAAAAAATCGACTGCAGTAGTTAGAAAATGAGAGCCTCAGATACGAACCCGTTCGGAGCACATAGCGCCATCGAGTTCTCGAGGTGCCATCGACTTCTTCGGCAGTGACCTTGAAAGAGACCAGAGGCTGCTGAAGGAGTCGTTGAGGCATCCGAAGAAGTGTCTTCAGCAGCGGCATCTGCAGCAGCCTCTGGTGTCTTTCAAGGTCATTGCCGAAGAAGTGGGCATGTCTTCAGCAGCGTCTGGTGTCTTTCAAGGTCATTGCTGAAGAAGTGGTGTTCAGCAGCAGCCAGGCGCATGCGCCGGGGCTATTCCTCAGATCAGTCCATCGAGTTCTCCATCCACTTCAAGTGGGCGTGTCTGCAGCAGCCTCTGGTCATTGCTGAAGAAGGGCCTCTGGTGTCTTGCCATTGCGCACCCAAGCCGCCATTTTGGGGCCTTTGGTTGTGGCTCAGGCGCCTGCGCCGGGGCTCCGCCTTCAGCAGCTTCTGGTCATTGCTGAAGAAGTGGTCTTCAGCGGCCCCCCTGGTGTCTCTCATTCTGTTGGGCCTTTGGATGTGGCTCAGGCGCCTGCGCGTACAAAGCACGTGTTGCTCACTGTTCAGGCCAGTCCATCCTGGCCCCATCCACTTCTTCGGCAATGACCAGAGGCTGCTGAAGGAGTCATGTCTTCAGCAACGGTGTCTTTGGGGCCTTTGGCCGTTGCTCAGGCGCATGCGCCGGGGTTTTCGCAAACGTTCTGGAAATGACGCCGACCGGGATTCGAACCCGGGTCCCCACGCACCGGAGCCCTCGCTCCAACCAACTGAGCTAATCGGCGGCCCACAAGCCCGTCTTTCAAATCATCCGTATATACTTAAATGATTGTAAACAGAAGTTACAGAATTAATATTTATTTTCTCGGAAATTTACAATTGTTTATACTAAATAAATATCGATATTAAAGTTTAAGAAAAAAGCACGTTCGCCGCCGATAAGAGATGTTATAATTGTTTTTATTATGGGAAATAACCTTTCATCTTGCCGATAGGATATGTTTGTTTAGGTTTGATCCCACGCTCTGCATGTGCATTTAATACGTTGTAGACACTACAAGGTGACCCGTTTGTTTGTTTGTATTATTACAATAAAATAACATTCTAGAATATTCTTCTGATTGTTTATTTGAAATTACTTGATATCTTAATGCGTTTCGGACACGTGTGGGAAAAAAACATTCTAGAACATTCTCCAGTTTGTTTTTAGGGGTGGTTTTTAGGGGCGGTTCTTGGGGTGGCTTTGGAGGGTGATTTTTGGGGGTGGTTTTTAGGGGTGGTTTTTAGGGGTAGCCACTCACTGACCGCGCCCCCGGCCACACTCCTTGCCCCGCCCACCTAGATCATGTAGGGTATTAAATTAATCAGCTCGATGAGACAAAAAGGAATCTATAGTTATTCTCCTACTTCCGAAGTCTTATCAGTAGTTGTCTGTCTGTATGTCTGTCGGTCAGTCTGTCTGTCTGTCTGTCTCTCCGTCTGTCTGTCTGTCTGACTGTCTGTTTGCGAATACAGCTGTCTGTTGACACAGCTGTCTGTTGACACAGACAGCTGTATTCGCAAACAGACAGACAGACAGACAGACAGACAGACGGAGAGACAGACAGACAGACAGACAGACAGACAGACAGACAGACAGACGGACGGACCGACAGACATACAGACAGACAATTACTGATAAGAATTCGGAAGTAGGAGAATAACTATAGATTCCTTTTTGTCTCATCGAGCTGATTAATTTGATACCCTACATGATCTAGGTGGGCGGGGCAAGGAGCGTGGCCGGGGGCGCGGTCAGTGAGTGGCCACCCCTAAAAACCACCCCTAAAAACCACCCCCAAAAATCACCCTCCAAATCCACCCCAAGAACCGCCCCTAAAAGCCACCCCTAAAACCACCCCCTAAAAACCACCCCTAAAAGACTCCCCCAAAAACCACCCCCAAAAACCACCCCCAAAAACCACCCCTAAAATCCACCCCAATATTCCGATACCTCTAGTCGAGTCCTTTAATTTACACCCCACATGACATAGTTTTTACGTAGGGGTTAGCCTAAATTTAGACTACTGTTCTCAAATAATTAGCGATGTAGAATGTTCTACTACCGAGAACTAAGATGTTTGCATATATCAATCAGATGGTTCCCACACGTGTCCGAAACGCATTAAGATAACAAGTAATTTCAAATAAACAAACTGGAGAATGTTCTAGAATGTTTTTTTCCCACACGTGTCCGAAACGCATTAAGATAACAAGTAATTTCAAATAAACAATCAGAAGAATATTCTAGAATGTTATTTTATTGTAATAATACAAACAAACAAACGGGTCACCTTGTAGTGTCTACAACGTATTAAATGCACATGCAGAGCGTGGGATCAAACCTAAACAAACATATCCTATCGGCAAGATGAAAGGTTATTTCCCATAATAAAAACAATTATAACATCTCTTATCGGCGGCGAACGTGCTTTTTTCTTAAACTTTAATATCAATATTTATTTAGTATAGACAATTGTAAATTTCCGAGAAAATAAATATTAATTCTGTAACTTCTGTTTACGATCATAAGTATATACTGATGATTTGAAAGACGGGCTTGTGGGCCGCCGATTAGCTCAGTTGGTTGGAGCGAGGGCTCCGGTGCGTGGGGACCCGGGTTCGAATCCCGGTCGGCGTCATTTCCAGAATGTTTGCAAAAACCCCGGCGCATGCGCCTGAGCAACGGCCAAAGGCCCCAAAGACACCGTTGCTGAAGACATGACTCCTTCAGCAGCCTCTGGTCATTGCCGAAGAAGTGGATGGGGCCAGGATGGACTGGCCTGAACAGTGAGCAACACGTGCTTTGTACGCGCAGGCGCCTGAGCCACATCCAAAGGCCCAACAGAATGAGAGACACCAGGGGGGCCGCTGAAGACCACTTCTTCAGCAATGACCAGAAGCTGCTGAAGGCGGAGCCCCGGCGCAGGCGCCTGAGCCACAACCAAAGGCCCCAAAATGGCGGCTTGGGTGCGCAATGGCAAGACACCAGAGGCCCTTCTTCAGCAATGACCAGAGGCTGCTGCAGACACGCCCACTTGAAGTGGATGGAGAACTCGATGGACTGATCTGAGGAATAGCCCCGGCGCATGCGCCTGGCTGCTGCTGAACACCACTTCTTCAGCAATGACCTTGAAAGACACCAGACGCTGCTGAAGACATGCCCACTTCTTCGGCAATGACCTTGAAAGACACCAGAGGCTGCTGCAGATGCCGCTGCTGAAGACACTTCTTCGGATGCCTCAACGACTCCTTCAGCAGCCTCTGGTCTCTTTCAAGGTCACTGCCGAAGAGGTCGATGGCACCTCGAGAACTCGATGGCGCTATGTGCTCCGAACGGGTTCGTATCTGAGGCTCTCATTTTCTAACTACTGACTGCAGAATTTTCGTTGTAATATATTTAAAAACGAAGTAGAAAAAAGCTGAGCACGCTACCGAATTATTTCAGTTTCTCTCTACATATGTACAGGATGAGTTTTTTTTTTTTTATTTTCACTACAGGGATCTTGGAAACCAGCAGAGATAGAAGGTAGGTTAAATGAGGAAAGAAGTGCAGTTCTATGAGCTTAATAAGCAAATTCAAATTTTCGAAAATTTGCATAGTCTGCTAGATAAAATTGAAAAATCAAATTTTGCGAGATTTATAAATATTTTCTAGCCGGTTTGTAACACAAAATATGAAAAAATGGCAAGGAAAAAGTACTATGTCAAATAATCAAAAGTTGTATTATACCAGTATTATACCAGTCGTATGCGACTATGGCACCTAACCACTAAATAGGATATTTTTTGCTGATTTCTGCGATATAACATTGTCCATACTTATTTTTAAAAAAATTTCAGTTGTAGGGTGTAAAATGCATGAAGATAAAAAACAATCGGTAATTGCAAGTTGAAGGTTTACTACGCCATCGTGGTTCACTTGTAGGTACATACTTATGTTATTTTTTTTATTTTCCATGGATAACTTGCATATTTCATTAATTTAAAATTGAAAAATGCTTATAACTCCTTAATTTTTTAAAATAAACATGGAATATGATATATCGCCGAAATCAGCAAAAAATATCCTATTTAGTGGTGCCATAGTCGCATATGGTTTCCATTAAAAAATACTAAGTTTGCATTATTTCTCGAAAAGACTGGTATAATGCTACTTTTATCTGAGATAGTACTAAGTCTAATTCTGTACAACTTTTTCTTTTGGCACTTTTTCATATTTTGTGTTACAAGCCGGCTAGAAAATATTTTTAAATCTCGCAAAATTTGATTCTTTCATTTTATCTAGCAAACTATGCAAATTTTCGAAAATTTGAATTTGCATATTTATTAAGCTCAAAGAACTGCACTTCTTTCCTCATTTAACCTACCTTCTATCTCTGCTGGTTTCCAAGATCCCCGTAGTAAAAATCAAAAAAAAGCTCACCCTGTATATCTCTTAGTAAAGAAAATAAAAATTGCTTAGAATGGTTTAAAATGCCAAAATGCCAGATTCCATTAAAAAATTAAAGTTTTAGAGTTTTTAGTAACATACAGGGTCACTATGAATTCTGAATAAGTTAACCACACACGCCAAAAGACAGTGACACAGTAATTAAACTCGACACGTGTTTCGCTGACAACGTCAGCATCTTCAGGAGTTGAAGATTAATCTTAAACTCCTGTTTCCCGATTGGTCACCTTTTGTCATTTTTGACCAATCATTAAGTAGTATTTTCCAGCCCCATTAGGTCAAGGATTAAAAAATAGGATAGGGACATGTAAGCCGTTTATCAGTATCTCTTGCCGTATTCAAGTTATAATTTAAAAACTTAACAATGTGGCTCTCAAATTCAACAAGGAATTCTAAAATGTAATCAGATACAGGGTGTTCCATTTAAAATATCAAAGCTAATGGACACTTCCGATAGAACCGGAAGTGCCGCCATCTTGAAAATATTTTTATTCAGTAGATGTCATACAGCTAGGCCCTTATGCAAGATTTCATCTTAATATCCTATTTAGTTCTCTATATTCTTCTGATAGGAATTCATCGTGACACACCCTGTATAACAATATAATGTAATTCACTTCATGGCACTCTTACGCATATCAAAATAGCATGCAGTTCCTATGATATTGCAAACATTACAACGGACATAAAAATTCGAATTTTTCAACTAAATTTGATTTTAGGGCATTTTAGACCACTCTGAACAATTTTTTTTTTTATCAAAAAATCTCTAGAATCAATTTTTTAATTTTACCGCTTTCTTTCGGTCGTAGATATTTCAAAATTTGTAAATTGGAAAAATGCGTCTTATGGAGAAGTACAGATGGTAAAAAAAATATTTTTTTTCCTCCTGAGACAAAGATGATATCGAGGTGTCTTCATCTGAAGTGAGACACACTGTATAAGAATGTTTAGGCTTCGATGAAGTGATTGAAATTTAGGTAAATAATATTTACTGCGATTGAAAAATATGGTATCATCATCATAAGGCTCTCAGTCCGAAGACTGGTTGGACGCGTACCTCCATCCTTTCCTATCCTGAGCTAACCCACGCATTTCCCTAAAAGTAGAACATCCTACATTTCTAACAATTTGAGAGCAGTAGTCTACTCTAGGCCTACCCCTCCCTCTTTTTATTCCTATCTCTGATTCTAGTATGTCGCGAACTATTCCTTCGTGTCTTAGAAAGTGTCCTACCATCCTACCATCCTATCTCTCCTATTCTCTATTGTCTTCCATACCTTTCGCTTTTCCCCCACTCTTTCTAATACCTCCATATTGCTAACCTTATCTATCCACTGTATCTTCATCGCGCGTCTGTAGCACCACATTTCAAACGCTTCTACTCTTTTTCGATCCGCTTCTCCTATTGTCCAAGTTTCGCACCCGTATAATGCCGTACTCCATACTTACGTCTTTCAGAGTCTCTTCCAAGTTTCTATATTAACCGTTCCCGAGCATAACAGTTGTGTTGTTTTTGTTAAACGCAACTCGACCCTGCGCTATTCTTTGCTTTATATCTCGAGTTATTTTACTTCCTAAATAGCAGAAATCCGCGACTTCCTCTCTTCGCATTTCCTATTTTTCTGTATTTCAGTTTTAATTCTATTTTCACGCCCTGTACATACCAACATTTTGGTTTTCTTTTTATTGATTTTCATGCCGTAGTTCTCTGTCAAAATATGGTAGATTTTTGTGAAAAAAATGGGTATGGTAAATCTAACAGGCAAGGGATATCACATGGAGATCTTTGGCCAACATCAGAAGAACAAATAATACTAAACTTTCAATTGATATCTCAAAATCTGTAAGAACAGGATGACTATTATAATGTGGGATTTTTTAATGAAGAAAAAAATTTGTCAAAATTGGATTTTCTTTTAAAACCATTCCACAGTGGTAACAATCACATTAAAACGTGCCCAAAATTAGGTTTGAAGAATTTCCTGAAAGCATTAATCAAAAGGGCTTATTTTAAAGAGAAAATCCTGTGGTTTACGATGATATAACTCAAGGGCGTAATCCGGTAAAACTAGAAGTTACCGGCACCCAAAGTACGAGGTCTTGTGTCTCATTTGCATTAATAGTTTTTACCTATATGTACTTTAGAGACCTTGGAGTTAAAACAGTCAAGTCAAATTTGTGTGTCGATATAATTTTTTCAACTCCTAGAACACAACCCCTTCTACGAATTCGTTTTTTGAACATTTTTCCCATAAATGTCTGTCTCCTTGCGAGTCGTCTTGTAAGTTTTAAAATTTTGGCCACCTTTTAGGGCAATTATTGGTCCCGCTGCGCATTCGGAAAGCTTCGAATCGGCGATGGTGTGTGGAGTGGCCCGTTCAATTTCTTTCCACTTTTTTCAGCAAACTTGCTCTAAATTTCACCTAACTTGAAAAAGAGATGATTGCTTCTCAAGATAAATGGGCAGTTTTCGTAAATATGAGAGGGCAGTATTTTACCTCTCCGTCGGGAGGTGTGGCGCCAAACAGGATATCGAAACGAAACGAAGGGCTTATAAACTTTATCAAAAAAGAACACGCGTCGGGCTGGTCTCCGAAACAGACCCTGAGGCCTGAGCTTAAGAAAATGTGTAATTTCGCTGAAATATTGACATTTGGGTTATTTAAGGAATTTCTGTGAGGCAATTTCAAATGCGAATTTCCACACTTAAACCCTTTCAAATGATACATTTAGACGCGACAAATGAGTAAGGTTTCGAGGAAAATTTTATTTAGCTTTGCAACTCTGGTACGAGGGGTGGTTCTTGCGGTACACCGACAAGATAGACTGCGATAAAATAGCCCCTTACAAAACGGCCCCGACAAGAAAGCCCGCCGTCAAAACAGCTCCAGACAAAGTAGCTCCGACAAAATAGCTCACCGACAAAATGGCCCATCGACAAAATGCCTCCTTTAAAAACACCACAAGGGCATGAACGGTAAATACTTGAAAAAACAGTTCCGGTGCAACATTTAAAGTTCCGTAAACGAAGCAGTGGCAATGCTCCTCCATCGTCTGAAGATTTTCCTCTGTACCAAACATTAATATTCGATCCGCGTCATCGTTTCCGGAGTTCCATAAGAGAAAATTTCGATTTCTTCATGTTATTTTCAGATTATCTGGGATGACAATATCGGCAATAATATTTGTTGGATTTGTATATGGTTGAGTTCGCTGTCTGATACTTTCTGTGGTTCTTTGGGACGATGTATACAACTGGCAAAAACACGGCCGCTTCCATGGAAGTGCCATTTGTACACTCACGGACTCACGAATTATTTGTCGAGGTTTCTCCAGTGCGGCACTTGCACGGTCGCGTATGTTGTGCATAGCCTTCTTTGCTTGGCATTTTGAGTGGGTTAGGTGCGTGGCTATGTTCTGTAATTTGCGTAACCAAGTATTTTTTTACTCTTATATGGAGTTCCACGACAATAAATTTCAACGCACCTCCACAAAACACTTTCGTCCGTGTTTACCCGGGCTTTTCGATAACAAAAACAGTCTTTTAACAAAATGTTCTAATTTTTCTGGGATTTTTGCAAAATTACAAACTGCCTTTATGTAATACCACACGACTTCACAATTCGAAATACAAATAGTAACTAATTTTAGAGACGCACGCGCATTTTACCGAGCAGGTAAAGAAAAATTGGATATTTCCGCCCCTTTCATCTTCACACTTAAATATACCTAATGATTGGGGTTTGCCGTGGATCCGAGGGGTGAACCGCAGAAGAATTATGTTGTACAAGCTTGAGGAACTGCAGAGGAATTAGTACGGAATTATATAAATTTATAGGGAATTGCAGGAATTATTTGGGGAATTGTTGGAGAATTGCAGGAATTACAAGGGAATTGCAGGAATGTTTGCTAACGATTGCGCATGCGCTGTAAATTATTGCATCACCTTTACAAATATAAATTACACGGATTACATGGGGAATTGCAGGAATTACATGGGTAATTGGGGGAATTACTTGAGGAATTGCATGAATTAGATAGGAATTGCGGGAAATTAAAAGGAATTACACATAAATAGAGGAATTTGTGTACGAGCTTGAGGAATTACATAAATTTGTAAGGACTTGCAGGAATTGTTTGGGGAATTGCAGGAATTAGTAAGGAATTGCAGGACTTACAAGAAATGTTTACCCCTCTTATACTAACGATTGCGCATGCGCTGTAAATTATTGCAGTATCGGACGTACAGGAAATGCAAGAATTAGTTGTAAGGGAATTCCAGGAATTAGTAGGGAAATTGCAGGAATTACATGGGGAATTGCGGGAATTACATGGGGAATTGCAGGAATTACATAAGGAATAGCGGGAATTACTTGAGGAATTGCAGGAATTAGATAGGAATTGCGGGGAATTAAAAGGAATTACACATAAACAGAGGAACTGGTGTACAAGATGTTGCTCTGCGGTTCACCCCTCGAGTAGATCCTTCCGCACCTTTAATCTTCGCATTTAAAAAATACACGTACCCACCTACCTAATATTACACTGCGCTTTTGTGCTTAATGCTATATGCTATAAAATACCAATTCCAAGTTTTGTTATTATTAACTTTGTTTAATACTTTTAGAAGATTAAATTATCCAATTTATTAGAAATGTTAATTATTTTGTTTGATACATACATTGGTGATACCAGACTAAATAATATTATATTAAATAGAAAATAAAATGTCCAAAATGTTCTCTTCTCAAAGGGTTAAAAGTTTATGACCCTTTATTTTTAATTTACTATGCACACCACTGTTTCAGATTTAACGAGTTCCAAAAAATAATATTATTCTCAGCCTGTCAGTTTATTTTTATTAATTTTCAAAAATTACATCAAATTTTTCCTTTCTCAAAATGACGCATCATCATCATAAGGTTCTCAGTCCGAAGACTGGTTGGACGCGTACCTCCATTCTTTTCTATCCTGAGCTAACCTACGCATTTCCCTAAAAGTAGAACATCCTACATCCCTAACTATTTGAGAGCAGTAGTCTAATCTAGGCCTACCCCTACCTCTTTTTATTCCTATCTCTGACTCTAGTATGTCACGAACTATTCCTTCGTGTCTTAGAAGGTGTCCTACCATCCTATCTCTCCTACTCTTTATTGTTTTCCATACCTTTCGCTTTTCCCCAACTCTTTCTAATACTTCCCTATTGCTAACCTTATCTATCCACGGTATCTTCATCATGCGTCTGTAGCACCACATTTCAAACGCTTCTACTCTTTTTCTATCCGCTTCTCCTATTGTCCAAGTTTCGCACCCGTATAATGCCGTACTCCATACATACGACGTTAAGAGTCTCTTCCTAGTCTCTATATTAACCGTTCTCGAGCATAACAGTTGTTTCTTTTTGTTAAACGCAACTCGGCCCTGCGCCATTCTTTGTTTTATATCTTTAGTGCTCCTACCGTCTTGAGTTATTTTACTTCCTAAGTAGCAGAAATCCGCGACCTCCTCTATCTTCTCATTTCCAATTTGTATTTCCATTTTAGTTCTATTTTCACATCCCCTACATACCAAAATTTTAGTTTTCTTTTTATTGATTTTCATGCCGAAGCCCTGTGTCAAAACTGCTTCCATTTCATTCAAAGCCGCTCCTAATTCTTCTTTGCTAGATGCTAACACTGCTATATCATCCGCAAATCTGAGCATGTTAATAGTTTGGCCCTGTACATTGATCCCTGAGGCTGTTCTTTCCTTAACAATATTAATCGCATCTTCGATATATAAGTTGAAAACTAGAGGTGACAATGCACATCCCTGTCTCACTCCCTTCCGGATATCTACTTCCCTTTGTTCCTGCTCACATTCTATAACTGCCTTTTGCTCTTTGTAGAGATTATGTATTATTCTTCTGTCCCTGTATTTCATCCCTACCTTTCTCAGCACTTCGAACATCTTCCCCCATTTTACGTTGTCGAAGGCTTTTTCTAAATCTACAAATCCTATATAGACGCTCTTTCTCTTTTCTATCGTTTTTTCTATAATTACTCGTAAAGCTAGAATGGCCTCGCGCGTTCCTCTATTTCGTCTAAATCCGAACTGATCTTCTCCTAATATTTCTTCCGCCTTTTTCTCCATCCTTCTTTGCACAATTCTAGTTAAAATTTTTGACGCATGGGAAGTTAAACTGATAGTTCTAAAATTTTCGCATCTATCCGCGCCTTTTCTTTTTGGCAAAGCTACTATGATGTTCCGTTTGTAATCTTCTGGAATCTCGCCTGTCAGGTATATGCGACTAACTAGTTTAAATAAACGATCTATTACCTCTTGACCTGCGCACTTTAAGATTTCTGCCTGCAAGCCATCTATACCTGGTGCTTTATTATTCCTTAAACTTTTTAGTGCTATCTCAAACTCTTCTCTCATTATAGGACTCCCTAGGTTATCCCCCTCTACACTGCTTTCGCTTTCTAATATATCTTGCACTTCCTGTCCCGCATATAAGTTTCCTAAATATTCTTTCCACCTATCTGCCTTCTCCCCACTTCCGATTAGGATATCTCCTGCCTCATTTCTAATGTTTTTGGTACTAGATCCAATTTCTCTAAAATTTCTCCTAATTATTTTATGTGCTTCATCAGTCTTTCCTACTTCGAATTTATCTTCCACTTCTTTGCATTTATTATCGATCCATTGCTCTTTCGCTTTCCTACATTCCCGAATAATTTCCCACTTGATCGCCTTATATCTTTGTTTCCCTGTTTCATCTAACCTATTTTTATATTTTCGCCTTTCCTCTATTAGACTCACAATATGTTTTGTTATCCAGGGTTTCCTACTTTCATTCTGTTTATGACCCAAAATATCCCAGGCTGAGGAAACTAAACTATTTTTAATGCAATTCCATTCTGCCTCTATGTCCCTAACAATATTTCCCCCCGTGCCCTTTAGTGCTTCGTTTGTCTTTTTCTCGAACTTATTGCGCATATTATCATCTTTTAGTTTCTCTGGGTCAAGATACCTTCTTCCGCTTCTTTTTTTCAAAATCTTAAATTTAAGATTGGCTTTCATAACGACTATGTTGTGATCACTATCTATATCTGCTCCTGGATAACTTCTAAAACCCCTAACTTGATTTCTAAATCTTTGCCTAACGAGAATGTAATCTATTTGATATCTCCCTAAGTCTCCTGGCATCTTCCACGTATAGCATCTCCTAACATGATGGTGAAATAGAGTGTTCGCGACCGTTAAGTTATGTTTATCGCAGAACTCTATCATTCTAACTCCCCTATCGTTCCTATTGCCTAATCCAAAGGGGCCAACTATTCCGCCCTCTCGCCCTGTGCCTACGACTGCATTGAAATCTCCTGTAATTATTAAATTTTCGTGCCCTCTCACAAAATCTAGCACATACTCAATATCACTATAAACTGCCTCTACGGCCTCATCACTGTAGTTAGAAGTGGGCATATATACCTGTATTATTACTGTTTTTACAGGTTTCGAATCTAACCTAACCATAACTACCCTGTCACTTTGCTATAAGAAATTTTCTACACTCTGTCCTACTTTTTTCCGCATAACAATTCCTACTCCCGAATTTCCTCCTACAGATCCTGTGTGTATTACTCTAAAATCTCCGCTCCAGAAGTCTCCAGCTTCTGGCCATCGCACTTCACTGATACCTACTACGTCTAATGCTAACCTATCCATCTCAATTTTCAAATTCTCTAACTTCCCTACTTGTTTCATGCTTCTAACATTCCACGCTCCGACTCGTGAGATGTTACACTTATCATTTCTGATGACTCCCCCCGAAGCAGTCCCCGCCCGGAGATCCGAATGTGGGACTATTTTACCTCCGGAATATTTTACTCCAGAAGGTGCCATCATCATAAATTAAAGTACGCTGTACTAGGGATAAAATAATGTGGTGGTTTCCCGTTGCCTTCCACATCGCAGTAGTGTGTATCACAGTGCCATACCAACCCTCACGATCTCTGCCACTATGATTACTGAAAGAGCTGCTGCCCCCTTCCAGGGACTTGATTTAGTCTGGCTTCTCAAATAAAAACCCCTCCAATATGGTTAAACCTATGATTCGGCTCTTTATATCATTGAAGCGCGCAAGCCATCCCACCCGTCCCAGTATTACTAGAACTGCGTCAAGGTACAAGTCCTTTGGGATAGCAATGACGCCGTGAACGTTTTTTGCCTGAGATCTATTAATTTTATCGGGGCTATCTTGCAATGAGCTATTATGTCAGCAGGTTATTTAGTCTGGGGCTGCCTTGTTCGGGGCTACCTTGTCTGGGCTGTGTTGACGGGAATATGGGGCAGAAGCGACACAGAGCAAAAGCGACATTAACGCTAGTAGTAGCATAAAGATATTCGGAACGGGACATTCTCAGCGGTTGCAAAAGCGACACTGGCTCCCAAAGTAATAAAATTTACCTGCATCTTTTTATGCACATTTTCAATGTGAAACTTTCTTACCGAATTCACTGCGTGTTTGACCATTATCAATAAATTTTTTCTCGTACCTTACTCACTCATGCTTTTATTGCATTGTTGGAAAATACCCCGAGTCCAAGAAGTTCGTTAGCCCAAAAATTTTTTTTTTCAATTATTCAAGCACTTGGGGTGATAGTATTTAAAAAACAGATTTTAAACATAAAATGCAAACTATACAGGTTGTTCCAGAACAACGGGGCAATATTTCTGGACCATATTGTTTGGGTCAAAATAACACTTAAAATACGTAGAATTTTTTTCTAGGTCGCACCCCTTCGAAGTTATTCGCCCTTAAAGGTCAAGTCCTGAAAGGTTTTTTGCTGATAACTTTCAAACTACTGTATCGAATGTTATAAAATTTGGACTGTAGACCTAGTAAGAAAGTATATGTGATCGAGTGACATGACATATTCCGTATTTTGTCTAGGAAGCCGAGGGTGGAACACCCCTAATGCCTTTCACCCCTTAACTTTTACGTTGATGCTCTTAACGAATTTACAATAACATTTTTAAATTCCTTAAACAATTGTCTCAAAAAAGGGAGGTATTCTTTTTTGAAACCGTTAAAATGATGGCCCGTTTCCGAGAAAAAAAATTATACAAAGACATGGTTTTTTATTTTTACTACACAAAAAAGTATGTGCCTACAAGGTGCTCACTTCGAAAAATTATTGTAGCCGCTATTATCTCGGCTATTATATTTTCATAACCGATTGTTCATACATTTTCATTTCATTTTCATTTTCTCACATGTTTCATGTAGCAGTTCATATTTCATAGCCTGGCTTGTATAGTAAAAATGATGAACCATATCTTTGTATATTTTTTTCTCAGAAACCGGCCATTTTAACGGTTTCAAAAAAGAGTACCTTTTTTGAGACAATTGTTTAAGGAATTTAAAAATGTCATTGCAAATTCGCTAAAAGCATCAACGTAAAAGTTAAAGTGCGGTGAAAAGCATTAGGGGTGTTCCACCCCCGGCTTCCTAGACAAGATACGGAAGATGTCATATCACTCGATCACAGATACTTTCTTACTATGTCTACAGTCCAAATTTTATAATATTCGATACGGTAGTTCGAAAGTTACCAGCAAAAAACTTTCTTCAGGACTTGACCTTTAAGGGCGAATAGCTTCGAAGGGAGGCGTCCTAAAAAAAATTTTGACCCAATCTATATGCTCCAGAAATATTGCCCCGTTGTTCTGGGACACCCTGTATTTCTGAAATCAGAAATAAAGATCTACCCAAAAGTGCAACAATTAACAAGGCATTTCATTAAAAAATCTAACTTTAAGTAGGTACTTCATATTTTTTTCTGCGACATTCAGCTGTTTTTTTAGAAACATCAAGGAAAACGCGTGAAAGATATTCTATACTTACATAAATTTTCTTTTCGATTTGCTTCAGCTGTTTGTATCTTTGATAAGACATAAATAAACTTTGTAGCCATGGTCTCAAAAACAGAGAATCATCCTGTAGGTTCACAATAAGGACTTCTTTAACCTTTGTAACGCAAGGATTTCATGTAAGAAAAATGAAAAATCATAATTTGTGATTTAATTTAATAAAAATAAAATAAAAAACTGCAAGAAATTATTACAATATTAATTTAGGTACGTAAAAGTGTAAAATATTTACTTATATCTGTTTTCCTGCTTATTCCAATTTTTACACATATACCAACGTTTTTAAACATTTTTCTATATCACCTGACTTGAGATATTCGTCCATAATCTTTTCTATACGCCTATCTAATTTTACGTACAATACTTTCCGCCTCTTGCCTTCCAAATTTAAAAACCGTCTACAGTAAACAAAATCACTGTATACCGCTTCCTCTTTCAAACTTTTGATTAACTCGAAAACATTCGGATGATGTATCTGTAACATTCTATTTAAGCGATGGTTCCATCCTTCCACAGCGTTATTATGCGATGTCGTTGTCCAAAATTGTTCCACATAGAATTTTCCATCCATTCGTCTACGAAGTAATCAAAAAAAATTTTGCAGTTTTCCGTATTGGGGAGCAATTTCCATAATGGTTAGCCACCCATATTATATGAGTAGGTGGAATATAGGCTAAGGCGGCGCACATTCGAATATGTAGGCTTATGTCTTCATTCACCTTATATTCTTCTGTTAAACCAAGATTTTGCACTTTCTTCCATAAACACTGGTTAAAATGGTAGTTGCATCCACTTATTTGCGTAGATGGAAACATATTTTTTAATGAACTGACTGCCGCTTTTTCAAAATCAATTTTCACAGTTTGCGGGCGCCATCCAGGAATTCGTATCTTTATCAGTTCAAACATACGATCGTATGTTCGTTGCTTTTTATCAGGCAAAAGTGCCACCACATTCACTTCATCAGTGCTTCCGATATCGATATGGAATGAGTAGATTTGCGTGAACTGCTTACTGCAACTTTTGAACGTTCCATCAATAAACACAGTATTGCTCGTGGCCAAGAGCTCTCTCCCATTAGTTGTGGCAAATATTAAAATTCTCCCAGCAGTTTGATCATCGGCGAAGAGAAAATTGAATTGGTCTCCCAATATTAACAATCCTTCTAGGACAACTATGTGCTCAGAACTGGATGGTTCCATAATAGAGCCACGGACATTTCTTCTAATTCTATTTAAAGAGTGCTTCAACGAATGGAATGAAGGAACTTCGGTAATAAAATCGTAGCCACGATGGAATAGCTGCGTCAATCCTTGGTTATATATTTTGCGTATTGGAGCGTCTTCCTCCCGAGCTCTCTTCTTTGCCACACAAATTTGTTTCTGCACTTCCAAGGCAGCAATATCTGACTTGCAGGAATGCGTTATGGCACTTTCTACCCAATTCTGTCCGTTGGTTATTATGCTGCCTTTACACTTGTGGCTCTTCTCTTTAGAACAAAGCCAACTAGTATTCCCATTTTTATAACTTCACTGCATTCTGTATTTATGTCCTTCGTAAATAGTTGCAGATTTCCCTTTGTTTGTTTGCAATAGTTCAAACCCCATTTTACACAATATTATACTTTATTAACACGTCTAAACAATTATATTGGTGAAGACGATCCGACACTGACTGGTAATGAGGAATTTATACCTAGTCGTTATGAATCGTACTCGTATTATCATCATCATAAGGTTCTCAGTCCGAAGACTGGTTGGACGCGTACCTCCATTCTTTTCTATCCTGAACTAACCTACGCATTTCCCTAAAAGTAGAACATCCTACATCCCTAACTATTTGAGAGCAGTAGTCTAATCTAGGCCTACCCCTACCTCTTTTTATTCCTATCTCTGACTCTAGTATGTCACGAACTATTCCCTCGTGTCTTAGAAGGTGTCCTACCATCCTATCTCTCCTACTCTTTATTGTTTTCCATACCTTTCGCTTTTCCCCAACTCTTTCTAATACTTCCCTATTGCTAACCTTATCTATCCACGGTATCTTCATCATGCGTCTGTAGCACCACATTTCAAACGCTTCTACTCTTTTTCTATCCGCTTCTCCTATTGTCCAAGTTTCGCACCCGTATAATGCCGTACTCCATACATACGACGTTAAGAGTCTCTTCCTAGTCTCTATATTAACCGTTCTCGAGCATAACAGTTGTTTCTTTTTGTTAAACGCAACTCGGCCCTGCGCCATTCTTTGTTTTATATCTTTAGTGCTCCTACCGTCTTGAGTTATTTTACTTCCTAAGTAGCAGAAATCCGCGACCTCCTCTATCTTCTCATTTCCAATTTGTATTTCCATTTTAGTTCTATTTTCATATCCCCTACATACCAAAATTTTAGTTTTCTTTTTATTGATTTTCATGCCGAAGCCCTGTGTCAAAACTGCTTCCATTTCATTCAAAGCCGCTCCTAATTCTTCTTTGCTAGATGCTAACACTGCTATATCATCCGCAAATCTGAGCATGTTAATAGTTTGGCCCTGTACATTGATCCCTGAGGCTGTTCTTTCCTTAACAATATTAATCGCATCTTCGATATATAAGTTGAAAACTAGAGGTGACAATGCACATCCCTGTCTCACTCCCTTCCGGATATCTACTTCCCTTTGTTCCTGCTCACATTCTATAACTGCCTTTTGCTCTTTGTAGAGATTATGTATTATTCTTCTGTCCCTGTATTTCATCCCTACCTTTCTCAGCACTTCGAACATCTTCCCCCATTTTACGTTGTCGAAGGCTTTTTCTAAATCTACAAATCCTATATAGACGCTCTTTCTCTTTTCTATCGTTTTTTCTATAATTACTCGTAAAGCTAGAATGGCCTCGCGCGTTCCTCTATTTCGTCTAAATCCGAACTGATCTTCTCCTAATATTTCTTCCGCCTTTTTCTCCATCCTTCTTTGCACAATTCTAGTTAAAATTTTTGACGCATGGGAAGTTAAACTGATAGTTCTAAAATTTTCGCATCTATCCGCGCCTTTTCTTTTTGGCAAAGCTACTATGATGTTCCGTTTGTAATCTTCTGGAATCTCGTCTGTCAGGTATATGCGACTAACTAATTTAAATAAACGATCTATTACCTCTTGACCTGCGCACTTTAAGATTTCTGCCTGCAAGCCATCTATACCTGGTGCTTTATTATTCCTTAAACTTTTTAGTGCTATCTCAAACTCTTCTCTCATTATAGGACTCCCTAGGTTATCCCCCTCTACACTGCTTTCGCTTTCTAATATATCTTGCACTTCCGGTCCCGCATATAAGTTTCCTAAATATTCTTTCCACCTATCTGCCTTCTCCCCACTTCCGATTAGGATATCTCCTGCCTCATTTCTAATGTTTTTGGTACTAGATCCAATTTCTCTAAAATTTCTCCTAATTATTTTATATGCTTCATCAGTCTTTCCTACTTCGAATTTATCTTCCACTTCTTTGCATTTATTATCGATCCATTGCTCTTTCGCTTTCCTACATTTCCGAATAATTTCCCACTTGATCGCCTTATATCTTTGTTTCCCTGTTTCATCTAACCTATTTTTATATTTTCGCCTTTCCTCTATTAGACTCCCAATATGTTTTGTTATCCCGGGTTTCCTACTTTCATTCTGTTTATGACCCAAAATATCCCTAGCCGAGGAAACTAAACTATTTTTAATGCAATTCCATTCTGCCTCTATGTCCCTAACAATATTTCCACCCGTGCCCTTTAGTGCTTCGTTTGTCTTTTTCTCGAACTTATTGCGCATATCATCATCTTTTAGTTTCTCTGGGTCAAGATACCTTCTTCCGCTTCTTTTTTTCAAAATCTTAAATTTAAGATTGGCTTTCAACTGATTGAAAATTTTGTTTTCGTACTCTTTGTATACAGGGTGTCCCAGAACAACGGGGCAATATTTCTGGAGCATATAGTTTGGGTCAAAATAACACTTAAAGTATGTAAAAAGATTTTTTCTAGGACGCTCCCCTTCGAAGCTATTCGCCCTTAAAGGTCAAGTCCTGAAGAAGGTTTTTTGCTGGTAACTTTCAAACTACTGTATCGAACGTTATAAAATTTGGACTGTAGACATAGTTAGTAAGAAAGTATCTGTGATCGAGTGGCATGACATCTTCCGTATCTTCTCTAGGAAGCCGGGGGTGGAACACCCCTAATGCTTTTCACCCCTTTAAGGGCGAATAGCTTCGAAGGAGTGCGTCCTAGAAAAAAAATTATATAGGTATACTAACTTTAAGTGTTATTTTGACCCAAACTATATGCTCCAGAAATATTGCCCCGTTGTTCGGGGACACCATGTAGGTATAGGTAGAGGGGTTGTGGAGCAATTCGAAATTAGGGATGCTATAGAAAAGTGTTAAAGATTTTGAGTCCATTCTATGAATTGTATGTATACATTTCATGAATACCTACTATAAGAACTAAATAAATGGAATTGGTAGTAGTTCCGTACATCCCATTTCCGTACAAAGCGAAATCAGTGGCAGTTCCGTACACGATGCATGTGTCGCGATACTGGGGGTCATTTCTAAGAAACTAGCATTAGCAGAGTGGTAGTTGCGTACAGGTACAATCCTTTAGCATTCTAAGAATCACCCGGGTTGTTTACGTAGGTACCTGAACATAGAATTTTGTGGAGCAAAACGGAAACTGCAATATTGTGGGTTTAGTTTGCATTTTTATTTTTTATGCATAGTAAAGAGATGCGTCGTATCATGTAAAAATTTAAAAATGATCTATAATTGCTGCAAATTATTTTTTAGCTTCCCTTCGCACTTTTTCTAGGCTTAGGACTGGCAGTATAGGTATAAATACGTAACTGGCGTGTTTGAAAGCTGGTTTTTACACCATTGTCATTTTTATTTTTATGTTCGTTTTCTTTACCTATTTATTGGTTTTTTTGGTTTTAAGCTTTTATGGTTTTTTTGTGGTTTTGTCTTTAGCCATCATTATTCGAGTTTTGTTATGTATGCCAGAGAAACAAGGCATTTCCTAATGTCTCCATTTTCTTCATACTGCAATAAATTTCGTTTTATGCGATCGTCCAAACGCACGTAGTCACGTTTTCTTCTTTTTCCTTCCAAATTAGTTTCTGTTCGTCTGTACAAAAAATCGCTGTACTCTGCTTCGTTTTTTAGGGTTTTAATTAAATGTTGAATTTTTGGGTGAGGCCTTCCGAGCAACTTTATGAATTTATGGTTCCAGCCTTCGACAGAATTGTTAGTCCTTCGATTGCTGTTCGAACAATTCCACATATCTACAGTTACTGTAGGATTCTCCAGCCACTGATCCACATAATAGTCATAAAACTGTTGCATGCCGTCATGTATGACTGATTCTTCTTGAATGGACAGCCACCCATCGTCAACGTCTGCAACTGGTAGATAGGCTAACGCAGCACACATTCGAATATGAAGCCGAATTTCGTCATTGTCCTTATACTGTGTAGCCAAACCCAAATGTTGCACTTTTCTCCAAAGACACTCATTGAAATGAAAATTGCAGCCCCTTATCAAAGCGTCAGGATATACCTTCTGTACAGCCAAAATTTGTGCTTCCTCAAAGTCCAGATGAATTGTTTCCGGCATCCATTTAGTGGTCTCCTTCATAATACTCGTAGAAAAAAGTCGTTCATACGTTCGACGGGTTTTGTTTGGCAATAACGCGAATGATACCGGGACGATGTTTGTTTCTGTCGATGTGCTTCCTATATCACAATGTATAGTGTACAGTTGGTAAAACTGTTTACTACAGCTCTTGAACGTGCCATCGACAAAGAACGTTTTTCTTGTTGCCAGTATTTCCCTACCGATCGTTGAAGCAAAAACGATGATTCTTTTGTCATCAACATTGTCGCATACCAAAAAGCTGGAACCATCTTCCATTCGTAAAACCTCTTATGGTATCGAAATATCTTCAGCGGTTTTCGGTTCACTTGTCTCGCCTTGGTGTGCTCTTCTGATGCGATAAAATGCCGATTTAATAGAAGCATACGTAGGAACTTCGGTAACAAAATTATATCCACCATTAAATAGAGGGCAAAGTTCTTGCTGATAGATTTTGGAAATCGGGACTTCTTCTTCTCGAATGCGTTTCTTCGCGCTAGAAATGTGCTTCCTGACTTCCGTTCGGGCAACATTTCCTTTGCAACTATGGGTTGATACATGAAGCACTCGTCCATTATACGTTTTCATCGTACCTCTGCAACTTTCGCGTCGTTCGTTCGTACACAACCAACTCACAACATTTTCTTTATTTATTCGATGTTGACGATATTCGTATCCATCAAAAACAGCGGCTGCTTTCCTCTTTGATGTCTCAAAAACTTTGATTGTCGTCATTATAAACTCAGTATGCAAAATATACTTGTACATAAACACTCACTCTCTCACAGCAAAATAGCAAATAAATGAACAGCGCTAATCATTCGGGTCCCTACACCTGCAATAATCGTATTATCCTCAAGGGAACCTGTGTTTTTGGAAACATAAAAAGAGTTCAGTGAACGAGTCTGAAATACTGAATGATCGTCAAAGAAGAACGCACACCATTCCTTAGTACCCTTAATTGCAGGCCGCTCCGGGGTAGTTGGAGAAACCCACTTTCAGTTTTATTACCCCTTTCTTTCCCAACGTGTACTCTCTTATTATTGCTATAACGTGCTGGTCCGGTTCAGGTGCCTACGAAAACAACCCGGGTGATTCTTAGAATGCTCTCCGAGTATATGGTCACTAAGGGGATGTACCTGTACGCAAGTACCACTAAGTATTGCCAATGACAGTTTCTTAGAAATGACCCCCAGTATCGCTACACGTGCATCGTGTACGGAACTGCCACCGATTTCGTCTTGTACGGAAATGGGACGTACGGAACTGCGACGATACCAATAAATGAAATACCTATCAGCCCCGAGGATAATAAGAAGCAATAATAGTCTGCCTTGCTTGGACATTTCAAATTTCATTGAAACTGTATAATAGGTTTAGACATTCTTAATCCATCTGACTATCCCAAAGGACTTGTACCTTGACGCAGTTCTAGTAATACTGGGACGGGTGGGATGGCTTGCGCGCTTCAATGATCTAAAGAGCCGAACCATAGGTTTAACCATATTGGAGGGGTTTTTATTTGAGAAGCCAGACTAAATCAAGTCCCTGAAAGGGGGCAGCAGCTCTTTCAGTAATCATAGTGGCAGAGATCGTGAGGGTCAGTATGGCACTGTGATACACACTACTGCGATGTGGAAGGCAACGGGAAACCACCACATTATTCTATCCCTGGTACAGCGTACTTCGAATTTATGATGATGGCACTTTCTGGAGTAAAATATTCCGGAGGTAAAATAGTCCCACATTCGGATCTCCGGGCGGGGACTGCTTCGGGGGGAGTCATCAGAAATGATAAGTGTAACATCTCACGAGTCGGAGCGTGGAATGTTAGAAGCATGAAACAAGTAGGAAAGTTAGAGAATTTGAAAATTGAGATGGATAGGTTAGTATTAGACGTAGTAGGTATTAGTGAAGTGCGATGGCCAGAAGCCGGAGACTTCTGGAGCGGAGATTTTAGAGTAATACACACAGGATCTGTAGGAGGAAATTCGGGAGTAGGAATTGTTATGCGGAAAAAAGTAGGGCAGAGTGTAGAAAATTTCTTACAGCAAAGTGACAGGGTAGTTATGGTTAGGTTAGATTCGAAACCTGTAAAAACAGTAATAATACAGGTATATATGCCCACTTCTAACTACAGTGATGAGGCCGTAGAGGCAGTTTATAGTGATATTGAGTATGTGCTAGATTTTGTGAGAGGGCACGAAAATTTAATAATTATAGGAGATTTCAATGCAGTCGTAGGCACAGGGCGAGAGGGCGGAATAGTTGGTCCCTTTGGATTAGGCAATAGGAACGATAGGGGAGTGAGACTGATAGAGTTCTGCGATAAACATAACTTAACGGTCGCGAACACTCTATTTCACCATCATGTTAGGAGACGCTACACGTGGAAGATGCCAGGAGACCTAGGGAGATATCAAATAGATTACATTCTTGTTAGGCAAAGATTTAGAAATCAAGTTGTAGAAGCTATCCAGGAGCAGATATAGATAGTGATCACAATATAGTCGTTATGAAGGCCAATCTTAAATTTAAGATTTTGAAAAAACGAAGCGGAAGAAGGTATCTTGACCCAGAGAAACTAAAAGATAATGATACGCGCGATAAGTTCGAGAAAAAGACAAACGAAGTACTAAAGGGCGCGGGCGAAAATATTGTTAGGGACATAGAGGAAGAATGGAATTGCATTAAAAACAGTTTAGTTTCCTCAGCTAGGGATATTTTGGGTCATAAACAGAATGAAAGTAGGAAACCCTGGATAACAAAACATATTGTGAGTCTAATAGAGGAAAGGCGCAAATATAAAAATAGGTTAGATGAAATAGGGAAACAAAGATATAAGGCGATCAAGTGGGAAATTATTCGGAAATGTAGGAAAGCGAAAGAGCAATGGATCGATGATAAGTGCAAAGAAGTGGAAAATAAGTTCGAAATAGGAAAGACTGATGAAGCATATAAAATAATTAGGAGAAATTTTAGAGAAATTGGATCTAGTACCAAAAGCATTAGGAATGAGGCAGGAGATATCCTAATCGAAAGCGGGGAGAAGGCAGATAGGTGGAAAGAATATTTAGGAAACTTATATGCGGGACAGGAAGTGCAAGATATATTAGAAAGTGAAAGCAGTGTAGAAGGGGATAACCTAGGGAGTCCTATAATGAGAGAAGAGTTTGAGCTAGCACTAAAAAGTTTAAGGAATAATAAAGCACCAGGTATAGATGGCTTGCAGGCAGAAATCTTAAAGTGCGCAGGTCAAGAGGTAATAGATCGTTTATTTAAATTAGTTAGTCGCATATACCTGACAGGCGAGATTCCAGAGGATTACAAACTGAACATCATGGTAGCTTTGCCAAAAAGGAAAGGCGCGGATAGATGCGAAAATTTTAGAACTATCAGTTTAACTTCCCATGCGTCAAAAATTTTAACTAGAATAGTGCAAAGAAGGATGGAGAAAAAGGCGGAAGAAATATTAGGAGAAGATCAGTTCGGATTTAGACGAAATAGAGGAACGCGCGAGGCCATTCTAGCTTTACGAGTAATTATAGAAAAAACGATAGAAAAGAGAAAGAGCGTATATATAGGATTTGTAGATTTAGAAAAAGCCTTCGACAACGTAAAATGGGGGAAGATGTTCGAAGTGCTGAGAAAGGTAGGGATGAAATACAGGGACAGAAGAATAATACATAATCTCTACAAAGAGCAAAAGGCAGTTATAGAATGTGAGCAGGAACGAAGGGAAGTAGATATCCGGAAGGGAGTGAGACAGGGATGTGCATTGTCACCTCTAGTTTTCAACTTATATATCGAAGATGCGATTAATATTGTTAAGGAAAGAACAGCCTCAGGGATCAATGTACAGGGCCAAACTATTAACATGCTCAGATTTGCGGATGATATAGCAGTGTTAGCATCTAGCAAAGAAGAATTAGGAGCGGCTTTGAATGAAATGGAAGCAGTTTTGACACAGGGCTACGGCATGAAAATCAATAAAAAGAAAACTAAAATTTTGGTATGTAGATGGAGTGAAAATAGAACTAAAATTGAAATACAAATAGGAAATGAGAAGATAGAGGAGGTCGCGGATTTCTGCTACTTAGGAAGTAAAATAACCCAAGACGGTAGGAGCACTAAAGATATAAAACAAAGAATGGCGCAGGGACGAGTTGCGTTTAACAAAAAGAAACAACTGTTATGTTCGAGAACGGTTAATATAGAGACTAGGAAGAGACTCTTAAAGTCGTATGTATGGAGTACGGCATTATACGGGTGCGAAACTTGGACAATAGGAGAAGCGGATAGAAAAAGAGTAGAAGCGTTTGAACTGTGGTGTTACAGACGCATGATGAAGATACCGTGGATAGATAAGGTTAGCAATAGGGAAGTATTAGAAAGAGTTGGGGAAAGGCGAAAGGTATGGAAAACAATAAAGAGTAGGAGAGATAGAATGGTAGGACACCTTCTAAGACACGAAGGAATAGTTCGCGACATACTAGAGTCAGAGATAGGAATAAAAAGAGGTAGGGGTAGGCCTAGATTAGACTACTGCTCTCAAATAGTTAGGGATGTAGGATGTTCTACTTTTAGGGAAATGCGTAGGTTAGCTCAGGATAGAAAAGAATGGAGGTACGCGTCCAACCAGTCTTCGGACTGAGAACCTTATGATGATGAATCCATCTGAATTGGGTGTCTAGACATATGCGTAGTGTCGCTTTTGCCACCACTGAGAATTATACTTACCTGAATTTCCCGGAAAATGAAAACAAGTGTCGCTTTTGCTAGCAAAATACCTTGTGTCGCTTTTGCCCGATACCCTTGACGGGTCACGGGTTCTTGCACTGTGCTTATCCGTTTGGCCGGTATAAAAAAGCACTCCAAATTTGAGGTTGATCGACTTTTGCGATGGAGATCCCGAGACTTGCATGCGGAAAAGCACGCAACGTTCGTTCTTCTGTGGGGTTTGCCGGTTTTTCTAGACAAAATTTTTAGGCATCCTGTGCCTGTCCTTGTAACTTTCATCGCGATCGGAAAAATTTTGACTCAAAAAAGCAGAGGAGGCAAGAGGTTTGATCTGAAAAAATACCAGATTTAAAAGGAAAAACGAAATTGTGAAAAATTTTCTACATGTGATTCGTGATCGCAATATTTTTAGTAATATCTAAACATATTATATTATATCATGACCAGTTTCTCCCCTAACACTAGTTTTTGAAAACAAAGTAATTGGGGTGGCCCCAATACGTCCCAGCGAAAAAGATTTTCACTTTCTTCTGAACATGTATGTGCAAATTATTTCACGATGCCAAGTAACAGTCTTGCATGACTAGAATAATTACTGTTCTATTAAACAATATGTAGGTAACACGACAAACAATACGCATGTAACTAAAATAATTTATTTACTTTTTTCTAAATACAAAAATAACAATCAATTTTGCAAGAGTGTTTTGCATTTAATAGGGGATATTTTTAATTGTGTTTGTGCAGGACAGCCAAAGGAAATGCGAGTATTGACTCAGTTCCTCGGTTAACTAGAAACTTTTAATGTATCCTGAACTTTGCCGAAATGGAATTTTATTATTAAAGTTTCTCCCTTCGATCCCCAGTACTTGTAGTTGTTGGCCTATCCAAGGACAATTGCTGTACATTATTTTAAAATATACAGAATTCAGCAAAATTCGTACAAAAATAACTAATGTGGTAAATCCTGAAATCCATCACTTATGCAAAAATAAATAAAAACTCCACGCTCCCCGAAAAATTTCGATAAATTCACCTAATCAATTTTAATACTTTTCCTAAAAACGTTAACTTTAACACTTTCCGTCAAATAACTAAACAAGAACTTAAGTACAAATTTGGTAACATAAAACAGAACAGCACTAGCCAACAACAAAATTAAAATAACATCTACTAAGTAATATTGCAACACCCCCATATCCTTCGAGGGCGATTGCAAATGCAGCGCACCCTTATGTCTTATAACATATTCAGTCCAATAAACAGCCCTCTCTAGGGGCGTTTCTTTCTGATCCTTCAACAAAAACTGTCTTCTTTTGACCTCTTCTTTAAATTTGGGATCGTATATCACTTTTTTAATAGCCCACAACAACGATTCGGCAGTTATAGTGGACAAATCTAATTTGAGGGCATAGCCATCGTAAACTGCTTTCGCAGCATTCGAATCGTGATCACAGAAAACTGGTAGGGTGACAATTGGTACTCCGTGGAAGACTGTCTCGAACATACTCAGGAGGCCACCGTGAGTCACAAAGGCTCTTATTTTTGGGTGACCTTCAAAGCAAAAATAAAAATTTATTTTAATCAAATCAAATTGTCTGTACTCTATACCTAGCAAGTCCTGTTGTGGCAACCAACTGGCCAATTTAACGTTAAGTGGAAGGTCGTGCGTGTCATCTTCTACTTCCCATTTCCAGAGAACCCTTTGAGGAAGCTGTTTGAAGACGCACATCAGCAATCTCCGGAGATATGCAGGCATATTGGCGGCTTTGACAGAGGAGCCCATGCTGAAGTAAATGAAACCAGCATCTCCACTGCCTTGTATGAAATCTTCCAAATCCTATTAGAAAAATTGTCTAGGTGAATTAAACCCTCCGTATATTGGGCAATATTTAATTTAATTTTACTATACTGGGATGCGTAAATTGGGTTAAACAACCTGCTTCTTAAAGTCAATCAGTTCCCTTGTTTGGCAAAGTGTTCAATGAACCAAGCAACTCTCTGCATTTAGTAGTAATTAAATAACTGCGTTTTGTGCAACAATCGAGTGTAAAAGTTGATATGAGCAAGGACAATTTAACAAAACGCACTTTCCAAGACATTTCTTAATGTAAATCGATTTGCATTAATACCAATAACGTACATATGGGATTGGTCGGCACAGTGACCACCAACTCAAGAATTCTAGGAAACAAAAAGCAACCCTGAGTCGTATACGTCGAAGGTTCTTCTTTTATCAAATATATTTTTAATAAACCAGTCTAATAAGAATGTGTTTGAGAAAGAAATCCACAGGGTGGGCAAGACCCACTGGAACCAATAGAAGAGGTGGCGGCATGTGTCTTACAAAAGGTACAGAAATCCAAGAATCTGAAACTGAGATATTACTACCACACATTGTCTGATTCATTGAGTCGCAGTACAATTATTTATAGCAGCGGAAAGATTGGCTACATATAACGTGTACACAAGAGCACCCAGCCTAAAACCCTGTGGTACACCATAAGACATATAACGAGGAGCAGACAACTCATGATCAACTCTAGCTCTGTATGAGCTCTCAGGTAAGTAATTACCTACCCACTGTAACGACATTCCATCGAACCCGTAATGACCAAGAATACTGAGTAGCAAGCTATGGTTTATTGTGTCGAAAACTACTGAAATCTAAAAAATCGCCCGTTATCCTCATTAAAGCAGTCATGCAGCTAGAGCCAGGATTGTATTAGAGTTTTACTGCTTAACTATTTTCTTGATCATGATTTATATGTTGTAAAAAATAAATACTCACACTTGGTAGAGGTTTCGGATGCTTGCAATGAATGCAAGCAATTTCTGCCACATTGGGAAGATACGGCCTTGGATACGACACCGTAGCATGTCCATTTTGCAGAATGAAACTAACGTTCCTCGAAAGATCGTAAATAGGGGGCATGTCCTTCCCAAAATGGGTCCTCACAATGTCCTGTATCGTGAACCGTACCATGAACGAATGAATGAGACTCGCCGCTATATTAATTCCTGTATTCATCACCCTCTGAATCAAATTCATGTTATCTGTGTACGGAAAAGCGAAGAAAGGGGTGACTGAATAAGGTGTTGGGTTGCCAGCTAGTGCGATTGAGTACATGTAGAATCCCACAGTGTTCAGATACATGAAAGGGATTTTGTAGTGATGGACTAGACCTAAAGCGCACTCCGGGTATGCTCCATCCAAAATCATTAAATCGAATTGTTGCTGTGAGCGCAAGAAGTATTTCATTTCGACATCTGATAAAAGTACGTCACAGGACTGAAAATAATACAAATAATAAATTTTTGTGGGTCAATAATTTCTGCTGTAGCAAAATAAATACATAATTACAAACACTAGAATTTTTATCAATGTTAAACAAATAATTTAGTATAATCATGATTTGTTATCTGGATCATCGTGCATCTAATTCTATTTTAATGATATTTGTTTAATGTTTACTAGGTATAACAAAGCCTAAACTCATTGGTGGTCAAAAAACATGCTTTTACATTTCAGCCATGGCCATTTATAGGCAACTAAAATTAAAATTATTGTTTAATTTGTTTAATTTTTCAAATGAAACTTCTTATGGCGCGGCAGGCGTAAAATCGCTCAACAATGAAACGTAAATGCGACACCAAAAGCGTGGGGATAGAGTGAATGGTGGGCCACGATTCTAACGAAAACGAGTGTGGATAGAGTACAGCTGGAGCTCTAATTACTGGCTCAGATGCTGGGATTCAAAAGTTTCACGCGAAGTTTCATGCATATTTTTTTTTAATAATTTATTAATTTTGTGAATTATTCCCATATAATGAATACTTCGTGATATATCCACGTTTGTAACATATAGAAAATATGGAACAGTAAAAACAGAGCAGGATTGTGTCATTTATAGAATTTTGATATTTTTTATTTTCTAAAAACAGCAGAAATTTTTAATTTTCTATTAATTCTAATATATCTAATACCATGTCTAATATTTTCCGATAGTAGAAATTCCTGGATTTATTGAGATGTTTGTGGAAAGTGACACTACATGAAGGGAAATTAAATCGAAATTTTCGGGAAAATTCATTTTGGCCTGTGATGTTAGATAAACAGTTGACTAAAGATTTTGATAATTTTTAAAATGGGCTTTGAATATAAGATACAATTATTGATCTAGGCCGCTCAGAAAGACAGGCCGGCATATAGCGCTGTCTCTCTCCCCACCTACGTCACGCCGACCGACCGACTACAGACCCTTTAGAAGCAAGATTTGGCCAATATAGACAAATGTATGGTATGAATTATCATATTACTGTGTGCCAAATCTTAGAATCTCAAAGAAAGTTGAAATTTTGGAGTCTAATTAATTTAAAATCTTCCAAAAATGATCATTTTCAGTTGTCAGATTTATCCATTAATATAAAAATAATTCCCATCCAAATTTAATTGTGAAACTATACATAATTTTATGATGTACCTGAAATCGCTAAGACTGTCACCTTAAATGGTAATGATACGTCTGTGTTAATAATAGAAAAACGGTCAAATGGGGAAACGTTTTGCAATCTGGAGCCCTTTAATATGTCCTCATTATAATCGACTTCGCTCTGTTGGTTTCCTAGATATGTATTTGAAAAAGAGCAAAAATTTTGCTATTTGGTTTTTGCTAATAACTGCGTTATTTATTAAGATTTTGATGATTTGAAAAAATAGGTTTAAATGGTTGTTTAACCCGTATATTTTACAGTACTCTAAAATTGTCTCCGACGTTTCATACACTTGCAATCATCATCAGGTTTATTTTTCCTTGTGGACGCCATATTGGATTGTTATGTCATTAAATAACTTATTTTTTGCTAAGTATAGAAACCTATAACAAGTTGATATTCTACCAAAAATAATAGCTTCAGAAAATAAAATTCATAATTTAGTGGAAAATTTTTGTTATCCATGGAAAAGGAACTTCATTAGAGAGTAATATTGAAAGAGTTATTACAGTTTTATTTCGTTCAGTAGAAATCAATGAAACATCCATAATTTGTAGCAGTAGAAATAGCCAAAAAATAGTTTAATTCAAAATTTTATTTTAAAATTTTAAAATAATTAAATTTTAAAACAATGAAAATTTTAGAATTGAAAAACAAAAAACATCAACAGAATAATAAAAGCTAGTTATAAAACAGAATTTTATTTTCTAAAACTATTTGTGCTGGAATAATATCCATTTGTCATAGATTGCTATTCTCAGCAAGAAATAAGCTATTTAATAACATAACAATCCAATATGGCGTCCATAAGAATAAATAAACCTGATGATAACTGCAAGTGCATGAAACGTCGGAGAAAGCCCTGAACAGCTGTTAAATATTCCACTCTACTTCGTTTTACTTTACCTTTGCTTGAAATAAAATATTACATATTTTGAAATATCCATAAATGTTTAACATGCTTGTGTACCTATGTCATCAAGAATTTATTTTTATTTAAATTACATGATCTCGCAAGATTTAAAATATTTTCTATAATAATTAGGTATGTGTTCCGTTATATCGTAGACTACGGTTATATTTATTAAGAGTTTAGGTATATTTTATTTCGAATAAATGCGGAATAAAATGTTATTACTATTTGTATTTTATTGTTTTTCATCTTAGCATTACATTAAAATATTATAACATTACGACTTTAATCGTAAAGGTGACAGATTCACCAAAATTATGTTTAAAACAATTTTCAAACGTATAAAAACAATGGGCGCTCCATATCAGCCTGTGTAAAAATCGGTCGGTTCTTGTGACGTCACCGGAGCCGCCCGCTGGCCTATGTTTCTGAGCGGCCTAGAATTGATCTAAGACTAAGAGGAATACTTATTATTAGGAAGTAGAGAATTTTGAATTTTAAGTTTTTGTTACTGAGATTGGGGAAAATTTTTTCATTAAATAATTCTGAAATAAAATTATTGTTTTTATTTTGTAAGTTAATCGTAGGATCTTCAGGGAGAATTGTATAACTTGATCGGACATTAATTTAATAGTTCATAGAATATATTCTAATAAACATATGGAATTCAATAATGGGACGATTCCTTTAAATTTTGTTCCAAGATGGTCGGACGTGCCCATTACACAATATCAGTAAAATGACGTTTAAGTAATTGGAAGTTATTGGAAGTTATTGGAAACCACCGCCAACAGTCTCGGTGGGTGTTCGGGTATCGTATAAAGCTGCCGTCTTGTTCTTCTAGGGCTAGGCGAGTTCTGCTCCGGTGCAAGTTGATTTATTTTGATTGTTTCTACATCATCTTTTTTCCAAAAAATGCGTGTGTCTGGTACGAGGACAGATAAATGGTCTGTTTCAAAAATGCGTTCTCTCAGCTTTAGTTTTTTACACTTCCAAAGTGCAAAATGTGTTGACATTCTGTAATGCGCATGCCCGACCGTGTTCGAACAAAATTTTAGGTGACGGTCTCACGGAGCAGTAGTCCCTCTCATTCATAATAATTACTGTTTTATTATTTTTGTCAGATTTTAAAGTAATTATTTGAGGATTACTTTCGAGAAAAGTTTATTTACTTTTAATGTTACTTGGAATGTCTTTTTCTTTTTTATTTATTTTTGTACATGAAGCAAGTAAAGCAAGTAAGATTTTGTTAATTTTAATTTGTATTGTTCAAAAACATTTTTACAAATAAATTATTATTTTTCTGCATTTTACAACTGATAAATCTTGGCAAAAGCCCTAAAGTGGGTCGAAACGTCAATGTACTAAATTACGAGAGCATATATGCATAAGGCAGTAATTCAATAACATATTAAATTACTAAAATTAAACATTCTTAATATTGTTAACCAAGGTAGTAAGTACACCGTGTGAAACTGCTTATCTTGTGCAATATCAGATAATTTGAGAACGGACTGCTCTTCTGTTTGTTGCTTTCTGCTAGAATAATACATAATATTGTTACACTATATTTATGGTAATATTTCTAGACCACATTTTCAACAATTTCTTTAAAAAATAAGATAATAATCTTTCAGAGACAGACATGACATTTATTACATCCCTCAAACACTAAATACACATACAGAGTGTCCGTGGATGTGCCTAACTGTACTTGTAAAAACTTTTATTTTCAGTTTTTCGAAAGAAGTCACTTTTCATATTTTTGTTTGTTTGTTATACAGGCTGTCTAGAAAAGGTTGGGATAACACGCTACCACAGTTTCCTGACACCAAAATATGTTGATTGAACCGAAAATATCTCTATACAAAGTTGCTTGGTTGAAGCATTATCGATGGTCAAAGTTCTTGAAGAAATTTTTTTTTTAATAACTTAAGACTGAGTTCTTCTATTGGGACGAGTGTTGGCAGGTGAACTTTTGGTTTGAATTGAAGTATGTTGCCTTTTTGTTTTTGTTTTTGTTTAATGCTATAATGGTAAAAACATCTTAAGAGCTTTTATCAGTAGTGCACCTCTAAAATATGCTAATGAATAAGGTAGCTACGCTATAGAAATGTAGATTTGCAAAATTAAAAATTTTTCAATCAAACTTTTTTGAACCATCAAAATGAAAAAGCTCGGAAGGAGAAGTCAAAAATCAATATTTATTTAACTTAATTCATTGAGGTAAAGACAAACAGTAATGTTTTATACAACTTGAAACATTCCAGCGTCAACCAAATTGAGACCTGAATCGAAAAACTTTTGGAACAGCCTTTATACCTAAACTTGCTAATAATAGTTGCACATAACGTTTCATTACAAGTGGTAGTCTTTGAAAAGATAATAATTGATGTTAAGATATGGAAAAACAAAAAATCGATTTTATTTTTAATATCAAAAATCTTAGTAGCCATAACATTCTTCCATCGTCCCTATTATCAAAAATTAATAAAGATACAATTTAAAAAAGATTTACCTCATATCCAAACCGAATCATGTCTACAGGGTGTACAGGTTCCTCCCCCCTCATTCTAGCTCCAACAAGATCCCAGTTCGTAAAATTCTTAATATAAAATACTAATCCTGCTGGCGTGATTTCCTCCATTCCTTCCATATAGAAATCTGGAGGAAAGGCATTAATGAAAGTCACATTATGTCCTCGAGGAATCAACCCCTTGGCCAACTCCCAAAAAGGTATTTTATGTGACTTGGTTCCTCCCATGGTTATCATTAATATATTGGCGCAGGTACATAAGTTTAGGACTGTTAAGATAAGGGTTGTTTGGGCTAGAATAATGGCCATTGTTCTGGAAAAAATTAAAAAATGTAATCGAAGTAATTAAGAGTAATAAAGAAATTAATTTTTCATTAGCTACTGTTCAATTTAAATCGAGTTACCAATATAAAAATCGCCAATAATTAAATTAGCAAATTCACAAATCCATGAATGTGTGTTGCATTATTAGAAATCGAAAGTTAAATCCCTCCTAGACTTATTTCCTTTTCTAAGATATCTTATACTGCTTACAGAATATTACTTATTAACCATTGTAATAAAAGTGTGGATATCAAATTTTTAAGCAGTGTATTGTGAATTAATACAGTCCATTATTTTTAATTTCCGCCCGGAGTTGCCATTAAAAGTCTGTAGATTACTTTCGTTCTGGGTCAAGGCTGCTATTATTGTCTCTCTCAACTCTCAAAGTGTTTCACTTACAAATATACGCGGAATAGGAAGGTCTTAATTTTTAATAAAGAAAGTAGCTCCATTTTTTCACATGTCCGTCGTTTAAGAAAATGAATATGCAGAGATGAAAGTATTTATGGTATCTATAAATTACATACTTCTTGTCATTTCCGTGTTCGAGATTACAGAGTAGGAAAAACCAAATGATTGGTTAATTTTATCGTAGACTGGCTATCCAGTCTACGATTTTATAAAAGCATTATTTCGATATTTTCTAAAAGATAACGTGGATTTCTGCAGGAGATTGCTAAATTGCATTTACCTGTCGTAATAATTGGTTCATGATTTTATTCTAATTACAGTTTGCGAAAATATTGAATAATTAGTTTTTTTAATTAATTGAGTAACACTTCTCTGGGGAGTTACAGATATTTAAGTCGCGACCATAGCTTTATCAGCAACCAACTTTTCGACAAGTTTATTAAGCAGTCCGTAGGGAAACTGAAAAAGTCGTACCTACTTGTATATTTTTATTAAAAGAGACAGAGAAGTCGGAAACTACTCTTGCAGTAGTTAGGCGAACATATAACAAAAAATGGGGTCTAAGGCCAGGAATGGTGGTCAAACCAAGAATAAGGTATGCAACTTTGGCATGGTGGCCCAAAGTCAAACAGGTAACTACTAGGCTAAGGCTAAGCAAAATTCAGAGGCTTGCCTGCCTAGGGATAACAGGGGCATGCACAGTGGTTCAAAATCCCAAATAGTCGATCGAAAATCAAAATTTTTATTTTTTTATATGACGCTAAACATAACACACAATCGTTCTTCTAGTATCTGGTCAACTTCTGAAATAAATAATTGCAAAATGAAATTACATAGAAAGACAATATTAGTCCCGAAGCGTGCGATAAAACACATGCATTTCGAACAAAAATTGAGTTCTCTGAAATGCGTCCTTTTCTAGGGGCTGTGCAGAATTTATCTTGCAAAATATTTGAAAAAAATGAATATGCCCAGAAAGTTTGGACCTTTAGCTATCACCTGAACGTATTATTTTTCTAAGAAATTTTACCTGCTTTTAAATTCACCAGTACTTTATGTACCCTCCATATTCCACTAATTTTCGCACTAAATGTATTCTACGAAACAGAGGACACAAGGGGACAAAATAATTTTCGGTACACAGTATTAGTTAGGGTCTTAGGTAAACAAAAACACCTAAATGGTTTGCATCGGTTTGCCCCTCTTACGACAGGGGGTTGCGTTGTCACGTTCACCCGGCATTGTATTTGCGCCTCTTGCTGTTCGCACTTTCGGTGGCTATTACTCTGTTGTTTGATATTGCGTGTTGTGGTGTAGCTTTAGTTTGTGGATATTTTGTGTATTTGTGTATATTTTAACGATGGCGGTTCGTCCAATTACGCGTTTTTCTTTGCACGAAAAGTTTCTAGAAAATATCGAATTATCCATTGAAGTTCGAAAAAATTGTGTTATAGACTATTTGAAAGAAGTTTTTCATACAAACGGAAATGATGCTGCTACAAACGCACTTATAGTTTTTACTAGAACTAATTTTTTTGCTCCATATATCAGAAATTGGAAGAGTGTAAATAGAAATAATGAACGGTTTCTACAGAAATTTGATATGTGGCTTCACGAAGAAATAAAATTCCCAGATATTGTTCTCCGTTGTGTGCCAACTCCTATAAGTAGTGAACCTTCAACATCCACAGGAGGTAAGCCGAACTATAAAACTTTTTATCAATTTGTATTACGGATAACAAAATTTAGGTCGCGGCCGCCCATCTAAACAATTTGAGGATTGTTCTGATGTGGTAAAGCGTAGAAAAACTGAAGAACTGCGAACTACAAAATCTTCTGAAGAATTGGCTTATGTCACAACAATGAAATTAAGAGAAAAAGGCGATGAAGCGGCTGCTAAATTGCTTAAAGAAACTGTGACAACTCCATCCCGCGCTAAACGCATTTAAAAAAAATGGAAAACTATAGAAACAAATCAGTCTGCATATACTCCGGAAGAGGCTTTGTCACTTGTAATTTCGTTAAGTTTAACCAAACAACAGTACCTTACTCTAAGACGATCAGCTTCGCTTCATGGGCACACTAATTTATATCCATCATATCATACTGTGCTGGACATAAAAAAACAATTGTATCCAGAAGGTATTATTTTCACGGAAGAAAAATGCGAAGTTCCTCTTCAAACCCTTCTCAACAAAACATAAAACATGTGAAAGTATTTTGAAAATAATACCGGCAGAAAGCAATCCCGATAGGTTATTGAATTTGATTTGCAAATGGGGCTTTGATGGAAGCTCTGGATATACGACATTTAAACAAAAATCCAACACGTCAGAATAAATACGTGCTGAAGAGAGTGTATTTGTTACATCTTTAGTACCATTAAGATTAGTGGATGAAAATAGTTCAAATGTTTTTTGGAAAAATCCAAGTCCTGCCTCGAAGAGATTTTGCCGGCCGATAAGACTTCAGTGGATTCACGAAACCCAAGAAATTTCTAAAGCTGAAGAAGAGTTCATAAACCAACAAATTAACAACTTATTGCCATTTGATTCTGAATTCGGTCGAATTAAATTTACACTGTCACTGACAATGGTTGACGGAAAGGTGTGCAGTGCATTGGCTAACACTTCGAGTATGAGGTGCTACATATGAAGAGCCAAGGGAAAGAACGTGCTAAATCCAAATTTCCTTGAAAAATAGATAGTGGTGGGAATCAAAAGCTGAAACAGAGTCCAATCGCTGGAACCTCTAAATTGGGAAAGAACGTGCTAAGTCCCCGAGATATAATGCAAAATATATCTGCTGTGCTAGGAAAGAACGTGCTAAGTACAGCGGTTTCGGGAAAAAACGTGTTAAGTCAGTTTGACGTAACGGCGCATAAAGCGGGCTGACAGTTGTATCCATCGAGGGCATACGATGGTATAATATTAGTTTATTATTACCTCAGTAGTCTATAGTTTTTATTTCTCTGCTCTACAGGACTTTTACCACTTTCTAAGGAAAAATATATAAATTTTGCATACCAGAAGCCAAGCAGTTTTTTGAAAGTTTGAAACAGCAAGAATAAAAATGACTATGCAATACGAATTTTCATGTTTATTTCACGTTCATTTACATTAAAGCACCGAAACGTTCAGTAGTTTTTTTGGACTTGTCACGTTCTTCCCAATTCCAACGGGACGTTAGTCCGCCTGCACTGCTTTGAGCAAAAAGTTATAACTTACAAAAATGTAGAAGTGACTAAAGTTGATTAAGAACACTGTAAATTAATCACATTACCATAAAATATGAAAGCACACAATTAAAAAACAAAGATATTTAGTTTTAAACACAAAAATTGACATACTGAAAAAAATGTCTCGGCGGACTTAGCACGTTCTTTCCCTTGGCTCTTCATATGCAATGCTACGATTTCGCAATTAAATGATATTGAACAAATTCGTTCTTGCCCCATCCAACCGCAAATGTTAAGATTTGGATTGTCAGTCTTACATGCTTATATTCGTTTTTTCGAATGTCTTCTTCATGTGGCCTATAGACTAGATCTAAAAGTGTGGAAAGTATCTAAAGAAACCAGGGAAGTACTACAAAACAAGAAACGCGAACTTCAAAATAAGTTTCGGCAGTGAATGGGACTAGTCGTTGATGTACCTAAAGCAGGTGTAGGCACCACAAATGATGGGAATACTGCAAGACGATTTTTTGCTGATCCTAAATTATCGTCTGAAATTACTGGCATCGATGAAGGTCTAATTAAAAGATTTTCAGTAATTTTGAAGGTAATCAATAGCAACCACGAAATAAACACAGAGAAATTTGAAAATTATTGTGTGGAAACAGCCCAAAAATTTGTGAGCTTGTATGAGTGGTACTACATGCCCACTTCCGTCCATAAAATCTTACTACACGGAGCAGCAGTTATAGAAAATGCTGTTTTGCCTATTGGAGAATTATCCGAAGAGGCACAAGAAGCGAAAAATAAAGATTTGCGACAATACAGGGAACACCACACCAGGAAAATTAGTGCCATTAAAATAAATGAAGATCTTTTCCATCGATTAATTTTAAGCTCAGATCCACAATTAAGTTCATTTGTACACGGAAAACATAAACAGAAGATCACTGATGTTGATGTCCTCCAATTAATCAATATTTCTGACGAAGACAAGAAAGATTCTGATGACGATTTTGAAGAAGAAGAAGAAGAAGATGATGATTAGTAAAAGTAAGCCCTTCCAAATATTTCGTAACATGCAAAATCGCCTGTAATATTAGTATTTTATTATTATTATTATTGTCAATGTATTGGTGCATTTTTTAAATTTCTATATAATATTGCAACATACATTACATCTAAAGCCCTTAAATAATTTCTGTTGCAAAGTCGTAACAACTACTATTATTATTATTATTATTGTTACTATTATTATTAGTTATTATTATTATTATAAATGCATTAGTATGTCTTTTTAGTGTTACATCACAAACTTTTAATTGAAAATTGTAATTCATTTACCAGATATGAATTTCGATCGGGTATTTTGAAATCTGAACCACTGTGCGATGCGGACTTCGCCAACTGCAGCCATAGAGACTCTTTTGGACTTTCCCCCTCTCCACTTCGTGATACAGGAGGAGGCGAGACTGGCACTATACAGACTGCAAAACTCTTTTTACCGTGTCCGTCTGGGTACAGAGCACACTAGCATTATAGAGGACATAAAGGATCCCATGCTTGACATGAGGACGGATTACATGGTCCCCAAGAACACCACACAACCACTCTTTCAGGTCACAATCGATGACCCTAGAGTGGTGAACCAAATTCTGAACAGCATACCTTCCGGCAGTCTAATCTGGTACACCGACGGTTCTAAGACCGACACAGGTGCTGGGTCAGGACTGTTTGGAGATAAACCAAGAGTGAAACTCAGTTCCTCTCTGGACAAATATGCCTCTGTCTTTCAAGCAGAGGTCTACTACAATGTGCGCGGGAAAACATTAAGAGGGGCTACAAAAATCAGCGGCTCTTTATCTTAACAGACAGCCAGGCAGCTTTGAATGCTCTTATGAGCCCAAAGTCTTCCAGACTGGTGTGGGAATGCTATCGTTGGACCGGAACCTGCCCTAGGCATAACTAAGAGTGCAGTCAGACACCAAGTAAACGGATGTATTCGCGCTCAACATCACAATTACTGGAACATGATTCCAGGACACAGGCACAGCAAGTAGTATATAAAGGGACCTTGCAGGAAAAGATGATCAGAGCTACTTTGCCTTAGTAGGATGCAAATTAGAATCGTAACAGGCTTCCTAACGGGACACACAACCGTTAAAGAACACTTGTGGAAGATTGGCAAATATTGCGGAGACCTTAATTGCCGATTGTGTAATAAGGAACGGGAGACAGCTATGCACATCTTGTGCAGATTTGAAGCTATAGACCAGAAGAGGCAACGAATTTTCGGGCGATGTCTGATGGAACCGGAAGAATTTTCCACGCATTCAATGTTTGACTTGTACCGTTTGGTCCAAAGCACCAAGATCATGGAATGGGTGTGACTTAGAATTAGGGTGAGCACAATAAGCCCATTTTGTGGCTGCAGTGCATCTGAGCCTACGGGCAGGTAGGCCCTAAGGGCAGAAAAAAATCTAGACAGAGAGAAAACTTATTTTCCAGTGGCTATCAGACATATCCGCATTTTTCATAGCTCAAAATTGTCTAAGTAACAAATCTATTATTTCAAGAATATTTTCGCCCACAATTCCTAGCAAATTGAAAATTGAAAATGCGCCATGTATGCTTGTTGGACTTCATACCGCATAGCATGACAAAAAAGGACTTGATTTGATCGTTTTATTTATCCAAGCAAACTTAAATTCAGAGATAGGTAAACGATAAAAAAATTCGCCTTTTATAATGTTTTTGTTTCACATCATCTCTGAGCATATATGGTCAGTTTAGTTATTTGTGTTGAACATAAGACAACAATTTACAAAGCAACGACGGCACTTAGCCCGCGATGAAATGTTGCGTGCCGTGGGGATGATTGAATTTGGTGGTTCACAAAGTCTGGTAGCGGCCGAATTTGGAGTATCGTGAAGTATAATGTATCGATTGTGGGGGCGATACCAGGAGACTGGCGATGTGGCCGAAAGACACGAAGGCCGTAGAAGAGAAACAACGCCTGCCCAAGACCGATTTATTATTCTTCAAGCCAGCCGTAATGCATCAATTACGACACGAGAACTTTCTGAGGATCTCCAAAATGTACATGCCGTAGCAGTTTGTGGCCAAACCATCAGAAATCGTATCCATGAAGCTGGTCGACCAATTAGAGTACCTGCACTTCGCCACAGCAATCGCGTAGCTCATCTTGAATGAGCTGAAGAGAATGCTCAATAGGGTGAAGCAGAATGGTCCGTTCGGATTTCAACCTGATAGCGGAAGAACGAGAGTGTGGCGAAGAAGCGGAGCCTTGGAGAGTACCAGACACTTCCAGGAAGTTCACAATTACCGAGGAGGATCTGTGATGGTATAGGCTAGAATCGATTTGCACCATAGAACGGACCTCGTTTGTCTGGATGAAGCCATGAACCTGCGGCGTTATATTGAACAAGTTCTTGTACCTGTTGTGCAAACATATTCATATGCTGCTGGTCCAGATTTGGTTTATAGGCAGGACAATACTCGTCCTCACATTGTACATCAGGTACAAAATTGGTTTGAAGAAGAGAACATTGCCCTTTTGACATGACCTCCTCAGTCTTCCGACCTCAACTCCATTGAGCATGTGTGGAACCTGGAACATGCTGCAGAGATGTCAAACATTCAAAGCGGTGGACCCTTTTGCCACAGGATGCAATCGATAGGCTGAATTGAAGCATGGCGGTGCCGGGCAGCCATTAATGCCCGAGGAGGCAATACTTCGTATTAAGTACAAATTTCAGAAAATTAACGTTATCAGAAATACACTTTTATTTCAATACACAATGTATTGTTTTCCAATTAAATGTTTATTCTCATTATTAAACAAATAATGCAAAACATTACGTCTATTTTTAGCCAATTTTGTATTAGACAAGCTAATCAAATAAATAGTGTAACCTACTCATTTTGACTTGTAGGATAAAAATCATACAATGAAAATTATTTGTGTTCCTTAGACAATTTTGAGCAGTGTATCTATTATAATAGTATATCGACTAGTGACATGAATTTTAAAATGATTCTTGCGTGTGGCAGAGGTTGCAAATTTGGTAGTTTTGTGTGATGGCAAACAGGAAAATCGACTTCTGCCCACCCAGCGTAGAACATTTTAAAATTGGCATGTCTTCGAAAATGAAAAGGAAAGAATAAGTCAACCTAAATCGTTTCGGCGCCTCTGCCTTACAATTAAAATTATTAATTAAAGTAGAGCTACTTTTTCAGGGGGTGTTCAAGACCTCTGCCTCGAGCATTTTCTTATTCTTTATTATTTATTAATAAATTTAATCAAACGGCAAAGGCACTGAAAAGATAAAAGATACAATTGAAATTTATTGTCGTGGCCGTACAAGAGTGAAAGAAGACTTAGTAACTCAAATTACAGAACATAGCCACCCACCTAACCCACCAAAATGCCAAGCAAAGAAGGCTATGCACAACATACGCGACCGTGCGAGAACCACCCTAGAAAAACCTGGGCAAATAATTCGTGAGTGTACAAATTAATGGCACTTCGATGGAAGCGGCCGTGTTTTTGCCAGGTTATACATCGTCCAAAAGAACCATAGAAAGAATCAGACGGTGAACTCAACAAATATTGCCGATATTGTCATTCCAGATAATCCGAAAATAACACAAAGAAATCTAAATTTTCTCTTACGGGACTCCGGAAACGATCACACGGATCTGTTTGGTACAGAGGAAAACCTTCAGACATTGAAGGGGCATTGTCATTGGTTCGTTGACGGAACTTTCAAAATTGCACCGGAACTGTTTTTTCATGTATTTACCGTTCATGCCCTTGTCAGTAATTCAACATTGCCTTTAATTCACGCTTTAATGCAAATTAAGAGCGAAGTTTCTTATGATAGAATTTTAGAGAAAATCCGTAATTTAAGACCATCTTTGCAACCGCTTAGGAAGCAATAATTCAAAATGTGGTGTGTTGTGTAGTGTTTCATGGTTCAGGGTGTCGAAACTCGAAAGCCTTGGAAAATCGAATACCTAATCAAAACGGAGTACCTATTTTTTTTATCTCCAGTGGATATATTAATCAAAGTCGTACTGCAGCCATCTTTAAAACGCGCCTGAGTAAAAGGATTTACGCTATTTCTATTGACATGCACTAATAGCAACATGCTAATTGGTCTGAAATTTTCGTATTCTTTAAGGTATTGGATATATTAGGTGTACCTTTTTTCCAAAGTTCGCGGAAAACGTTACGTCCCAAAGAAAAATTGGCCACATTTGCTTTAATCGGAAGAATGGTACGCAGTAATTGATAAGATTAATTGAGACATCATCGCAAAAACGCGCACATTATTAACCATTGCTGTGTCTTATAATATTCCAATTTTACAGGACTGTTGTTCCTCTTCAAATCTTTATCCCGCAAATCTAAGGATTTAAATAGCAGCATGTCTATGTAAATCTGTAAATCAGTTTCCGTAATAAGTCAAAAGATTTTCTTCAAGTGCTTATCATTTAATTTGTATGTCTTCGCTTTCCTCCATGTACTTACTCACAGGGGCGACGGGAGAGGTAGACTCCATGTTTTCGGAAGTCATTGGGCCTGCCACCCGTAAGACCATCTTGACACAAAGTCTAGATGGCAGTACATATGAATCTTGATTCTTAATTTCAGCAGCAATCAGGTATATTACACTGTCCAAATGGATTTGCCCTTGCGAATGCCCAAGTGCTGAAGGAAACGTACGGACCGGCTCTCGATATTCTGCTAAAAATAAATTGGAACGGGCTGTTTAGAAGTAGAATTTGGTGCGAGTCTAACCATTTGAATTGCCTGACGCTCGCCTGCAACCATCAAGATGCAGAATTATTATATCAGATCCACTAAGAGCATTCGCCAAGTCGTCGCTCCTCTTCTCATTTGCAGCTTTAAATCTCCCAAAACTTTATATTCTGACTATGCTGACAATGCCAATGTGGTGTGTTGTGTAGTGTTTCATGGTTCAGGGTGTCGAAACTCGAAAGCCTTGGAAAATCGAATACCTAATCAAAACGGAGTACCTATTTTTTTTATCTCCAGTGGATATATTAATCAAAGTCGTACTGCAGCCATCTTTAAAACGCGCCTGAGTAAAAGGATTTACGCTATTTCTATTGACATGCACTAATAGCAACATGCTAATTGGTCTGAAATTTTCGTATTCTTTAAGGTATTGGATATATTAGGTATACCTTTTTTCCAAAGTTCGCGGAAAACGTTACGTCCCAAAGAAAAATTGGCCACATTTGCTTTAATCGGAAGAATGGTACGCAGTAATTGATAAGATCAATTGAGACATCATCGCAAAAACGCGCACATTATTAACCATTGCTGTGTCTTATAATATTCCAATTTTACAGGACTGTTGTTCCTCTTCAAATCTTTATCCCGCAAATCTAAGGATTTAAATAGCAGCATGTCTATGTAAATCTGTAAATCAGTTTCCGTAATAAGTCAAAAGATTTTCTTCAAGTGCTTATCATTTAATTTGTATGTCTTCACTTTCCTCCATGTACTTACTCACAGGGGCGACGGGAGAGGGAGACTCCATGTTTTCGGAAGTCATTGGGCCTGCCACCCGTAAGACCATCTTGACACAAAGTCTAGATGGCAGTACATATGAATCTTGATTCTTAATTTCAGCAGCAATCAGGTATATTACACTGTCCAAATGGATTTGCCCTTGCGAATGCCCAAGTGCTGAAGGAAACGTACGGACCGGCTCTCGATATTCTGCTAAAAATAAATTGGAACGGGCTGTTTAGAAGTAGAATTTGGTGCGAGTCTAACCATTTGAATTGCCTGACGCTCGCCTGCAACCATCAAGATGCAGAATTATTATATCAGATTCACTAAGAGCATTCGCCAAGTCGTCGCTCCTCTTCTCATTTGCAGCTTTAAATCTCCCAAAACTTTATATTCTGACTATGCTGACAATGCCATCAGCATTCAAAAAAATGTCCGTCACATTTTAGTCACTTTGGAGCTGTTAAACAATGTTTACATTCTGGATTGCTTCTCTGCAGTCTCCAGAACTCTCAGTACTGCTGCTGCTTCACTGTCAGTAACAATCTGGATCCTCCTATTTTGATATGACCTCCTGATCATCTCCTGTGCACATACGGAATTTGCAGTAATTTCTGTTTGTAATACGGTCGCAAGACTTCACAGGCCAATTTCATTATCTGGGCCCTTGTCCACCCCAGTGCTCTGTGCAGCTTCGGACCAATCCATATACCAAATGGTTCCCTATTGTTCTCTCAACTTCTATCCATTTTACTCCACTCCCTCTATCGATGTGGTTACACGATAAGGTTTCTGAATGTTTCGGATTGAAACATTCCTATTCTAAGCAAGCAGTTTTTGCTCCTGAGTTGAAAGTTTTCGATATCCTGCCCTTGTAAGAACTTGCCCGCAACCATTTATCCTTGGCCTATACGCCGCCGCTAGAACCACCGCCTCCACCACGATGTGTAGCGGCGGGAGCCCCAGAAGTGAGCGTTGTTTGCATTGCCCTGTGATTGCTCGGTATGCAAGTTGAGACCTACTACTATACGTAATTTGGTGAAAATTACAAAAGTAACAATTCATTATTTGGACTGCCGCCAGCTTCTGAACGAAAGGCGTCCAAAGGTCACAGAATTATTTCCAGGAATCTGAAAACGTGTCCCTACCATTTGCTACCAACCGAAGCATTCTAGCACTATTCGTCCCGTTCCTTGGTTTGAAAATTAATTGTTATATTGCTTTATTCTTTTTTGAAAAATTGAAAATTTGTAAAGGTTGTAATGCATCGTTGAAGAGGCAATAGAAAGTATTATTGAAAAGTGCAAAATAAAATATAGCAGTCGTATCTTGGAAATAAAAAGAGACAGAAAAAACTTGATGCGACCACCAAACATGTCTCCAAAAAATACCTTAAGAATGTTCAACTTCCATCATCATAAAGTTCTCAGTCCGTCGACTGGTTGGACGCCTACCTCCATTCTTTCCTATCCTGAGCTAACCTACCCATTTCCATAAAAGTAGAACATCCTACATCGCCAACTATTCAAAAGATATTTTTCGTTTTTGAATTACTTATTTCTAAAAAATAAATTTATGGAATCTTGTTTTATTTTTTCGCGTTGTTATCAGAAATAGCGAAAAACTAAAAATACTTACCTCTTCATTGCAAATTGTGATGAGCTGTAATCTGGAAATTTAATTTGTCTTCTACAACAAATGTCGCATTTAAACAAAAATCCCTGTAATGACTAAAAACTAGCTTAAAGCATAAGTTAACAATTATGTGTGTTACAGATGAATTCAGAATAGAAAAGACTTCCAAAATCCACTAAAAATTCCAAGTCCGTGTTCGAAAAAGTTAAGTTGATGATGGTTCTACGGAAACGAAACATCGTGGAAGAAAAATGACAATGCCACATTAAAGCTTATGCAATGAAGAAGCATTTTTAGTTTCTCACTATATAACGTGAAAAAAAGGAAACCGAATTTTATAAATTTACTTTTTATATAAGTAACTCAAAAACTAAAAATAATTTTTAGAAATTTTTAGACACACCTTTTTGTGTGGTTAGGGGTCTAATTGGTTCTTGAGTTAATTATTTAACCACAGTCTCTATCATCTTAAAGACCGTAACTTTTTCACCATATTTAACCGAATCCTGGCCTATCTATTGCTGTTTCCAATATCCCCATGCTGTGCATTCTTATCTTGGACATGCTGTATATGCCATGAGCGAAGTTTAGAAAAGTAGTGTCCACAATATTTTAAGAAAATGGCTGGTAAATATTTAGCGGCGTCCCAAAAGTTTCTGTGCAGTAAAATATTTTTATTAATTTTCAAACATTGTTTAAACATTTTCTACAGTAGATGTTGAAAGTGTCTTCCATGTACATCAAGACATGACTGGACACTTTCTGCAGGATATCCTAGGAGATCTGTAGAATTTGGTTAGTGATTGCTGCCTTCAACTCATCAATGGTGTGCGGATTGTTTTCGTTATCCTTTCCTTTCAATGCGGCCCAGAGAAAATAGTCTGAAGGAGTCAAGTCTGGTGAACGAGCAGGGCAGACTACACGGGAAATTATGCGATTCCCAAAAATGTTCTCCAAAAACCGCACCCCGACTTTCTGACTGTAAAGAGGTGTCTCTTCCAATTTTCTATACGACTGATAGGATAAGAAATTCTAAATTACGGATTTTGTTGTAATAGACTATGAAAATTTAACCCCTGTGTAATGAATGGTATGAGAGATAGAGAAAGTGCAAATTAAATTTATGAATCTTCTGAACTTTAAATCTAACAGAAACTTCCATATCGAGGCTACAAGACAAGTTTTGATTTCTATTGTATCCATACACCATGGCACATCATTATATAATATTCTGTCCACCGAATTATCAAAACTGAGAGGTTAATGCTGGAAATCAATATTCATCTTCGACTTGAAAATTTATTAGTTCGTTAACAAATTTTTGACTGCGCAAGTCTGATTACCAAAGAGTTCAATTTCAAAGTGATATTCAATTACCGTTATTTGCTGAAGCACACAATCGCTTAATGCATCCATAAAAACAATCAAGCACCTCGGAGTTATAAAACTGAATGTGTCAAAAATCTTTGCGAGTTCACCAAAGTCAATGTCAAGCATAACTACTTACTTAAAATGTTCTCTCAAATAAAACAGACAAATTCTTTAGCAGAAAGTAGCGCATGTAAAATCAACTGAAATACAAATAAGTTGGTCAGTTTAAGCGCTTGATTTGACACGACCAACTAAAAGTGCAAGTAACAAACGTAGTGAAAGACAAATTTCGCAACAGAATCTTGTAAATCCCGCCTGAGATGAAATTCCCTCTGTATCAGACACTTTCTACACCAGCAGAGAAACTGTTCGCAATGATTGCTGCTTTACACGAATACGAATGAATGCGACTGTCACCCGAAAGCTTTACACTCTGCGGTACTCATTCATCCAAATCATTCACGGTTTACTGATTATTATGCGGGTCGTACCAGTAAGGTACTCCTTATAAACATAAGATTTGTAGATTTAGAAAGAGTCTGCGACAACGTAAAATGGAGGGAAATGTTCGAAGTGCAGAAAAGTAGAGATGAAATATAGGGACAGAAGAATAATACATAATCTCTACAAAGAGCAAAAGGCAGTTATAGAATTTGAGCAGGACGAAGAGACGTAGATATCCGGAAGGGAGTGAGACATGGATGTGCGTTGTCACCTCTAGTTTTCAACTTATATATCGAAGATGCGATTAATATTGTTAAGGACAGAATAGCCTCAGAGATTAATATTCAGAAGCAAACTATTGATATGCTCATATTTGGAGATGTTATAGAAGTGTGTCTGTCCAGTACAGCAACGTTTTCTATGCGCTCTAGTGACCGAGACGTGCGATCAGGCGAGAAAAATACTTGAGACAGGCCACCTAAACAGTTTGATATAAGTCGGAAGCAATTTACTTTTTCTAAATACGGTAGTATGGATTGTAAACACATGCCTGTGGCATGCACAAGTTAGCCTAATCAAGTACAAGAAATCGCAACGCAAATCGTAATAAAATTGCATGTGTGATATTCGATGAAAGGTTTTATAATTTCGTCATGCCTCAAGTGGTATTTGAATGTATAGAAAAATTACTGTTTTATTTTGCGATTTGATCAGTTTAGGTATGTATCTTCACGTTCGTGTTAGAATCTAATTCTAGACTTAAGTAAGTGTGTGTTTTTTCAGTAAATTACTTGTGAGATTGTGTACACGAACGTCAAAATTAAAGATAATAAACAGAATTTCACTTATATATACACTTATTTACTGTTCGTTAAAAGAAAAAAAAAGTGGAGAGAAAGTTTTGCATAAAAGTATAGAAGAATGAGGCTTACATGTTGTATAAGAAGTTAATATGTTGCTATTTCTTATTAAAAATAGTCCGGAAGCGTTTAAGTATCATTTGATATTTTTGTAAAGATATGACACATATTTAGGACATCAGAGGATATTAACAGTAGCGCAATAAACACAGACAGAAGCATTAAATAAAAGAATAAAACTGGCTTGAACGACGTTTATATAAGATAAAATGTAGTTCTACAACTAAGAGAATGCGAGATAAAAACGTTAAGACCAATCTTGACCCTTTAAAAAATATTAAAGTTTATACAGAATTACACTGAACTACGAACTATTTGCGGAAATGCAAATGGAAGGAATAACATATGTGAGTTAGAAGAGGAAATGAATGTTAACAGAATGGAAACCAAACAAAAGGAAGCGAAAAGTAGATAACTGGTGAAGTAATTAAAGATCTTATGAGTAGAGTAAAGAAAACTAAAATTTTGGTATGTAGGGGATGTGAAAATAGAACTAAAATGGAAATACAAATTGGAAATGAGAAGATAGAGGAGGTCGCGGATTTCTGCTACTTAGGAAGTAAAATAACTCAAGACGGTAGGAGCACTAAAGATATAAAACAAAGAATGGCGCAGGGCCGAGTTGCGTTTAACAAAAAGAAACAACTGTTATGCTCGAGAACGGTTAATATAGAGACTAGGAAGAGACTCTTAACGTCGTACGTATGGAGTACGGCATTATACGGGTGCGAAACTTGGACAATAGGAGAAGCGGATAGAAAAAGAGTAGAAGCGTTTGAAATGTGGTGCTACAGACGCATGATGAAGATACCGTGGATAGATAAGGTTAGCAATAGGGAAGTATTAGAAAGAGTTGGGGAAAAGCGAAAGGTATGGAAAACAATAAAGAGTAGGAGAGATAGGATGGTAGGACACCTTCTAAGACACGAAGGAATAGTTCGTGACATACTAGAGTCAGAGATAGGAATAAAAAGAGGTAGGGGTAGGCCTAGATTAGACTACTGCTCTCAAATAGTTAGGGATGTAGGATGTTCTACTTTTAGGGAAATGCGTAGGTTAGCTCAGGATAGAAAAGAATGGAGGTACGCGTCCAACCAGTCTTCGGACTGAGAACCTTATGATGATGATGAGTAGAGTACAAAACTGGAGAAAAATTTTAAGGTCAGAAAGACTTGGAGAGCAGTGGTTCAGGAGGCAGTATTTTGAGATTATGGTATTCAACACCTATCAAACAACTGAAATCTGCTATGACAGTATGGCCAAGCACTGCAGGACTCCTGTGTTCATCAGTCCTTCCACACATCCCACTGGTTGCTTTGAATCGAATTCTTGTGATTCCTCGCTTCTAGATCCGGGTCCCTCTATTTAAACTAGTTAGCCATATACAGAGTGACAAACTTCCATGTGTACATGGGGAAATAATATGGGTAATTACGTTTTTTGAGTATTCCTGCTCCCCATATACAGGGTCCTGCATCTCACCTCCCGTCTTCCACTACATCTAAACGATTTGTTTTAGAAAAATGATTGAAACGGGACAATAGACTGTTTGTTAGAGAGCACATTTTAAAAATATTTTTGAATGTACAGGTTATCCCGAAAATTGGTGGTGCATCAAAGTCGTATTTTTTTTAATGGAATGCCCTGTGGTCTTATTGATTTTTGAGACCCTTTCTAGCTACTCGGTGTCTTATTTTCGTTGTGATTTGGGGGTTTCTCATAGAAGCAGCAGAGATAGAGCCTCGGGGTTTTCGCGAACCTGAGCTACTTTTTTGAGTATAATAGAAAGCTGAAACCAGAATTTGGATATCGTTTTTAGTTTTCGAGAAAAAAATAATGTTGATTTTTATCGTTTTTCGAAAACTCTCTCCAATTCTTTTTGTACTAAGCACACTAAAACTGTTACGATTGACTCATATAGAACTTTTTCCAAGGAATTCAGTGGTGTACGTAGTTTTTTCTAGGAAGCGTATTTTTTGAGTTATGACATAAAGTTAAATTTTTTTGAATGAAAATCGTAGTAGGCTTTGGTCTAGTTCGAAAGGTCTTTTTTACGCTATCAAAATATATATACTTTTATATTGTTATTTCAAAAAACGGCAACGATTTTGGTACTTTTTACCTTTAGAAAATATAAGATAGGTACATCCAAGATACCTGTGATTTTATGTTAGCAACTTTTAATAACAACTGAAATAAAAGTAACAAAACCAGAAAAACAGCAAAACAACAAAACAAACAAAAACAAGAAAAACATCAAACATCAAACAACAAAATTATAGGAACTGCTCAAATTGATTGCCATGTTTTTCAACACATAATCTACATCTTTTAGTTAATAGATTGAGGGCATTAATTAAAAAAATATGATGGGCTTGCAAATATCGGAAAGCTGCATCTGTTGCCTCTGCTAGCTCGGCTTGATTGTTGTATCTTCGTATGTATATTTTTTCTTTTAAAAATGCCCAAACAAAAAGTCTAATATACTCAGGTCCGGTGATCTTGCAGGCCACAATACAGGTCCATTTGTACCCAACCATCTACCCGGAAAATGATTTTCTAAATAATTTCTAACTATTGCAAAATTGTGTGCAGGGGCACCATCTTGTTGGAAATATACCCTGTTTATGTTTATTAACGAAACATTTTCCATTATCGCCTCTGCGTTAATATTCAATAAATTAATGTATCTCAATTCCGTTAAGTTTCCATCAAAAATTTGGTACGCTAGTTGACCACCCAAAATAAAACACGAAACGTTAAATCCAAAACTTCCTTGCCTCTGACGTTCAAAAGTTTGGTGCTGATTTGTATCAGACCAGTGACGCACATTATGTCTGTTAAATAATCCTACACAGCTTATGTGAGTTTTATCTGTCCAAATGATAGACCGCCCAAATTCTGGATTTTCTTGAATTTTATTTAAGTACCACCTACAAAAATTAAGCCTTCTTTCTTAGTCTCCCGGGAAGAGATGGTGAATAATTTGAATTTTATATGGCCTATATTTGCCTTTTTTAATATTTTTTGAACTTTTGATTTGGAAACACCAACTTGTGATTCGCTTTCGTAACAAGAAGATTTGGTGTCGCCTCAACCAACGATAAAACATTTGTTTCTTCCTCTTCCCTATTTTCTTTATTATAAATTTTGTTTCTACGTTTATTGAATGACCCATAGTGAATTCAATTTGATTTTAATCTCGAAAACATAATTTTGCTTGGTTGTCTTCTTTCTGGGTATCTAAATTTAATAAATTGATGGATAGGTATTATACTGGAAATGGGTAACTATAGGATTTTTTTGTGTACCTGTTGAGATATAGATCAATTGATTCATTTACATTCTCACGACATTAATTGAAAACAACAATTATGTTGTATTTTTTCGAAATTTTGATAATTTTGAAGTGCCATTATGTATATAATATTAATAAAACTAGCTGCATGCAACTTTTGCTAATGTATGTCAACAGATAATTATTCAGTTGTTAACAAAAAATCACAGGTATATTATATGTTCTAAAGTTAAAACTTAAAAAGTACCAAAATCGTTGCCGTTTTTTGAAATAACAATATAAAAGTATATATATATTTTGATAGCTTAAAAAAAGACCTTTCGAACTAGACCAAAGCCTACTATAATTTTCATTTAAAAAAATTAACTTTATGTCATAACTCAAAAAATACGCTCCCTAGAAAAAACTACGTACGCCACTGAATTCTTTGGAAAAAGTTTTATATGAGTCAATCGTAACAGTTTTAGTCTGCTTAGTGCAAAAAGAATTGGAGAGAGTTTTCGAAAAACGATAAAAATCAACATTATTTTTTTTTCTCGAAAACTAAAAACGATATCCAAATTATGGTTTCAGCTTTCTATTATACTCAAAAAAGTAGCTCAGGTTCGCGAAAACCCCGAGGCTCTATCTCTGCTGCTTCTATGAGAAACCCCCAAATCACAACGAAAATAAGACAGTGCGTACATATCCCTAGAATATTATTAAATTTGATTTGATAGTTCCACAGGAATAAATTAAAATGTTTTAAAAAAATTATAAAAAATAGAAGAAACTTCTTCAAACCAAAACTAAGCAGCAGGTTGCTTATAATAAAAGTTCAGTTTATCCTACTATGAATATCGTAAAAATAACTTATACGGGATGTTCAAAATTCAATGCCAAGCTTTTCAAAATGTAATGCTATTTTTCTCTATTTTTTTCAAATGGGACACCTTGTATATTTTTATCCCGTCGGATGCAGAATTAAAAAATGACCATGTTCTCTAATTACAATTATCTCAACACTCTCAAAGGTTTCACATATATTCGTAAAATCGTAAAATTATTATGTAATAAATAATAAATTTACTTGGCAGTTTTTAAATCAATGACTATAACATATTATGTTCATTACTATTCCGACCACAATCCAAAGATTTTTAGGTAGGTGGTGGGGGAAATAATTGGTGAACATATTATTGGTCCTCACTTTTTTAACGGACATTTGAACGGTGCTATGTATTTCGATTTTCTATAAAATCAATTGTCAAATTTATGCCAAAATTTACCAATAGCTTTGAGAAATGCAATGTGGCTGCAGCACGACGGAGCCCCAGTACATTATTCATTACGAGTCAGGGACAATCTCAATACAACCTTTTCAAACCGGTGGATTGGAAGAAGGAAGAGGGCCATGTAATTGGCCGCCCCGATCACCCGACTTAACTAAATTGCATTTCTTTTTGTGGGGCTACGTTAAGGAAATCGTTTATCAGGAACCTCCAACCACACCAGAAAACATGCAGCAAAGAATCAGAAACGCATTTCAAAACATTACACCCGAGCTATTAAGAAGAGTAGCAATGTCATTTCGTACCCGCCTCCGTTTGTGCCTCCAAGAGAACGGAAGACATATTGAACATATGTTCTAGTCATTGATTTGAAAACTGCCAAGTAAAATTCTTATTATTTATTAGATAATTATTTAACGATTTTACGAATATCTGTGAAACCTTTGAGAATGTCGAAATGATTGTAATTAGAAAACATGTTCATTTTTTAATTCTGCATCCGACGGGATAAAAATATACAGGGTGTCCAGTTCGAAAAAATGACGAAAAATAGCATTACATTTTGAAAAGTTTGGCATTGAATTTTGAACATCCTGTATAAATTATTTTTACGATATTCATAGTAGGATAAACTGACCTTTTATTATAAGCAACCTGCTGCTTAGTTTTAGTTTGAAGATGTTTCTTTTATTTTTTATAATTTTTTAAAAACATGAGGAAAAATTTTTTTTCCGATTTTAATTTATTCCTCTGGAACTATCAAATCAAATTTGATAATATTCTAGGGATATGTACAGTAGCTCGAAAGGGTCTCACAAATCAATAAGACTACAGGGCATTCCATTTAAAAAAGTTGTCCCGTTTCAATCATTTTTCTAAAATAAATCATTTAGGTGTAGTAGAAGACGGGAGGTGAGATGCAGGACCCTGTATAGTTACAATGGTACTAAAGGTAGCAATCGAAAGATTATTTTTTTCTGCGTTTGAGGATATCAAAAACTCTACAACTTCCAATTTATTAAAGCATTAAAAGCAAAAATTACATTAATAATTTTCAAACTAAAACACAGAAATTTATGAGACTTTCCATGATATCTTGACGTCTTTGATTCTTATGAATTTTATAATTCGTCTGAACTGTCAACATTTATCGTGAAATTTACAATTTGTTTTTCAAAACGAACAAAAATATTTTTCATCATTTATAGTTGTTACCGAAGGAATAGGACTGTTATTGAATTTTACAGGAAATAAGTTCGGACGAATTAGAAAATCCATAAGAATCAAAGACTTTTTGATTAGAATAAATTAAATTGTCATGGATAATCACTTATAATACCACAAGAGCTTCAAAATTATCGGGTATTTCCCGATAGGTTCGTTGCAAACAAATGAAGGAGTCAAGTTTTTCAGGTTAAAAAATCACGAGCGCGAAGCGCGAGTGATTTTTCTTGAAAAACTTGACGACTTTATTTGTTTGCAGGGAACCTTGAGGGAAATGCCAGATAATTTTGAAGCTCGTGTGGTATTCGGGGGATTATTTTTCCGTCCCAAATGTCGGCCAATAGAATTGCACCATGAGATGAAATGAACAGTTAACAAATAAGAATTTCATAATGAATAAAACAACATTTAATTAAGATTCAGGCTAGTGCAATTAAAAATACAATTGTTGTAAACATTGGTGCATGTTTTCTTCAAGTCAGAGTTATCGGTAATGGTCCCAGAAGAGGTAGATGGCATGAGGTTTATGCTGTTGATGGCATTTTCTGCAGTAGGCTCACTCCTTCGCAGTTTCTTGACAATTAATTCGTGGTGTTCCTGGTCGAGTTGGAGATACGGCTTGATGGAGTTACTGTTGGCATGTCCAGTTATTTTGATTATCTGCTGCTCTCCCAGGCCCGATTTCGCTAGATTGGAGACGGCTGTTGCACGACTGGAGTGATTGGTGATTTTTTTGTTACCAAGGTCAAGCCCAGCTTTTTGTGCTGACTCCTTAACCCACTTTGAAATCGTGTTTTGGCCTACTGGGGAATCCTTGTACCACCTAGCGCCTGGAACTTTATTCCAGAATGGATTTTGGGTCAGGAATAGTCTGTCGCTCTTGATATTGGCATCTCTCTTCTCTCTCAATTTCTGGAACAGTCTCACTGGGCACTTGTCAGGGATTTCCCGATTCTCCACCAGCCACTTGCTGTCTGATAATTTTTTATCACCACCTTGTGTGGTCTTGCTGAAAATTGGATTGTATTCAATTCTCCCAGTTGTTTCCCCGTCATTTCGCTGTTCTGCCTTGAAGTGATGTATTGACGCCATGCTGCCCTCACCACCTCTCCAAGCCAATTCCACTGATATTATCATGAATAATTTTTTCTGGAGGCCATCAGGAGTTTCCTCGTCCCAAACAGTGGTCATTGCATCCCAATCTTTTTCCTCCAACGCTGCTGCACTTGCCCTCCGTTTTTCAGGAATAGATTGTAAAGCCTTACGCTTGGCATCACGAGCTCCTCGAGCGGTCTTGAATGCAGCATCCGAAAATGGGTTGATTTTGATGTCGAAATCGTTCAAATACTTTTCTTGAAGTGATTTGGCAGTCTGATTCCACATTGTTTTTATTGTACCTTCCTTATAGTCTTCTCCATCCATTTTCTTCATATTGTAAGCGTAATCTTTCATAATGTTTGCCAATTGCGCTTCACTCGTTTCAGCACTCAATGTGTATTCCCTCTCAGTACAAAAAGTAGTAAATTGGTTCCAAACTGTTTTTTTTGCCTTCTCCGTATTAATGGGAACATTTCCTTTGACTTTTTTATCGATGGTGGACAGAGAACAAACTCCAAATCGACTCATTTTCATGCAAAATCTCCGATTTTCACAATTGAATTCAACCTGTCAGTTTGACGTGTGGTTAATTTGACTGGATTATGTTATGTTTTTTATATATAGCAACTACCAGAGAAAATAATCAAAAAATTATCAGTAGTAATATCACAAGAGAGTGAGAATAACTTGAAAATAATTCGACAGATTTTCGAAAACTTGTCGCCAGGCAATAGACACGAGAGCCCGTAGGGCTCGAGTGGCTATTGCCGAATGGCGACAAGTTTGAGTAAAATGTGGAGAATTATTTTCCAAGTTATTCTTACTCTCGTGTGGTATTCGAAAGATTATTTTTTGACGTTCAAATAAGAAACAACTTTTCAATATTATTCTTTCAGTGTCCCAATTTGCGATTAAAACATATATGACATATGTCAAAACTCAAAACCAGAAAACAAGTCGTTTTATCAACAAAAACAAAATACTAAAAAAAATTCCCGCTGGGACAAGTTAAGTAAAAAATTCTCACTATAATAATGATTTAATTGGACAGAATTAAACATGTGATCAAAAATACTGTTAATTTATTGGAAAATAGAAACGTCAAAAAATAATCAGTATAATACCATGTAGGTTGTACCACGTGACGTCGAATGGTGCAATTCTATTGGTCGATATTTGGGTCGGAAAAATAATCTGATCAATTTCTGGTGTTTTAGTGTAATTTTTGCTTTTAATGCTTTAATAAATTGGAAAGTTGTGGAGTTTTTGATATCCTCATCATCATAAGGTTCTCAGTCCGAAGACTGGTTGGACGCGTACCTCCATTCTTTTCTATCCTGAGCTAACCTACGCATTTCCCTAAAAGTAGAACATCCTACATCCCTAACTATTTGAGAGCAGTAGTCTAATCTAGGCCTACCCCTACCTCTTTTTATTCCTATCTCTGACTCTAGTATGTCACGAACTATTCCTTCGTGTCTTAGAAGGTGTCCTACCATCCTATCTCTCCTACTCTTTATTGTTTTCCATACCTGTCGCTTTTCCCCAACTCTTTCTAATACTTCCCTATTGCTAACCTTATCTATCCACGGTATCTTCATCATGCGTCTGTAGCACCACATTTCAAACGCTTCTACTCTTTTTCTATCCGCTTCTCCTATTGTCCAAGTTTCGCACCCGTATAATGCCGTACTCCATACATACGACGTTAAGAGTCTCTTCCTAGTCTCTATATTAACCGTTCTCGAGCATAACAGTTGTTTCTTTTTGTTAAACGCAACTCGGCCCTGCGCCATTCTTTGTTTTATATCTTGAGTGCTCCTACCGTCTTGAGTTATTTTACTTCCTAAGTAGCAGAAATCCGCGACCTCCTCTATCTTCTCATTTCCAATTTGTATTTCCATTTTAGTTCTATTTTCACATCCCCTACATACCAAAATTTTAGTTTTCTTTTTATTGATTTTCATGCCGAAGCCCTGTGTCAAAACTGCTTCCATTTCATTCAAAGCCGCTCCTAATTCTTCTTTGCTAGATGCTAACACTGCTATATCATCCGCAAATCTGAGCATGTTAATAGTTTGGCCCTGTACATTGATCCCTGAGGCTGTTCTTTCCTTAACAATATTAATCGCATCTTCGATATATAAGTTGAAAACTAGAGGTGACAATGCACATCCCTGTCTCACTCCCTTCCGGATATCTACTTCCCTTTGTTCCTGCTCACATTCTATAACTGCCTTTTGCTCTTTGTAGAGATTATGTATTATTCTTCTGTCCCTGTATTTCATCCCTACCTTTCTCAGCACTTCGAACATCTTCCCCCATTTTACGTTGTCGAAGGCTTTTTCTAAATCTACAAATCCTATATAGACGCTCTTTCTCTTTTCTATCGTTTTTTCTATAATTACTCGTAAAGCTAGAATGGCCTCGCGCGTTCCTCTATTTCGTCTAAATCCGAACTGATCTTCTCCTAATATTTCTTCCGCCTTTTTCTCCATCCTTCTTTGCACAATTCTAGTTAAAATTTTTGACGCATGGGAAGTTAAACTGATAGTTCTAAAATTTTCGCATCTATCCGCGCCTTTTCTTTTTGGCAAAGCTACTATGATGTTCCGTTTGTAATCTTCTGGAATCTCGCCTGTCAGGTATATGCGACTAACTAGTTTAAATAAACGATCTATTACCTCTTGACCTGCGCACTTTAAGATTTCTGCCTGCAAGCCATCTATACCTGGTGCTTTATTATTCCTTAAACTTTTTAGTGCTATCTCAAACTCTTCTCTCATTATAGGACTCCCTAGGTTATCCCCCTCTACACTGCTTTCGCTTTCTAATATATCTTGCACTTCCTGTCCCGCATATAAGTTTCCTAAATATTCTTTCCACCTATCTGCCTTCTCCCCACTTCCGATTAGGATATCTCCTGCCTCATTTCTAATGTTTTTGGTACTAGATCCAATTTCTCTAAAATTTCTCCTAGTTATTTTATATGCTTCATCAGTCTTTCCTACTTCGAATTTATCTTCCACTTCTTTGCATTTATTATCGATCCATTGCTCTTTCGCTTTCCTACATTCCCGAATAATTTCCCACTTGATCGCCTTATATCTTTGTTTCCCTGTTTCATCTAACCTATTTTTATATTTTCGCCTTTCCTCTATTAGACTCACAATATGTTTTGTTATCCAGGGTTTCCTACTTTCATTCTGTTTATGACCCAAAATATCCCTAGCTGAGGAAACTAAACTATTTTTAATGCAATTCCATTCTGCCTCTATGTCCCTAACAATATTTCCACCCGTGCCCTTTAGTGCTTCGTTTGTCTTTTTCTCGAACTTATTGCGCATATCATCATCTTTTAGTTTCTCTGGGTCAAGATACCTTCTTCCGCTTCTTTTTTTCAAAATCTTAAATTTAAGATTGGCTTTCATAACGACTATGTTGTGATCACTATCTATATCTGCTCCTGGATAACTTCTACAATCCCTAACTTGATTTCTAAATCTTTGCCTAACGAAAATGTAATCTATTTGATATCTCCCTAAATCTCCTGGCATCTTCCACGTATAGCATCTCCTAACATGATGGTGAAATAGAGTGTTCGCGACCGTTAAGTTATGTTTATCGCAGAACTCTATCAGTCTAACTCCCCTATCGTTCCTATTGCCTAATCCAAAGGGGCCAACTATTCCGCCCTCTCGCCCTGTGCCTACGACTGCATTGAAATCTCCTCCTCATCCTCATCCTCCTCATACGCAGAAAAAAGTAATCTTTCGATTGCTACCTTTACCACCATTGTAACTATACATATGGGGAGCAGGAATCTCCAAAAACGTAATTACCCATGTTACACATGGAAGTTTGTCACTCGGTATATGTGACATGTTAAATTCCAGAAAATTACAAAAGGAACATAATAGAGTCACTTTGACAAAAAAGAAAAGTGCGGATAGGTGTGAAAATTTTGGAACGATCAGTTTAACCTCTCACGCGTCAAAAAATTTAACTAGAATTTTGCAAAGAAGGATGGAGAAAAGAAGAATCAGGAATGGCACTGAACGAAATGGAAGCATGAAAATCAATACAAAGAGGACCAAAATTTTTGGCGGGGCGTCGAGATAGAACTAAAACTAGAATACAAATAGAAAATGAGAAGATAGATGCAGTTTCAGATTTCTGCTATTTAGGAAGTCAAATAACTCGTGATGGTAGGAGCACTAGAGATATAAAACAAAGAATAGTGCAGGGTTGAGTTGCGTTTAACAAAAAGAAACAACTGTTATGCTCGGGAACGGCTAATGTAGAAATTGGGAAGAAACTTTTAAAGACGTATTGTACGGGTGCGAAACTTGTACAGTAGTAGAAATGGATCGATAAATAATAGAAGGCAAAAACTAAAGAAAATTTATAAGACGCCCGGTATATTCAAATTTTAAATCTAATTGAAGTCTACAGTGATCAGCCCATTACAAACTGCCTTCATATATGGACAAAAACCAATAAGTAATATAGTATCAATACCAAGTGTAAAATAAATCGAAAATTTGTCCTCGAAATTGCCTTTAAAAAATTGCAATCTATATCCTGATTGTTTATATTACATTTTCCTTCTATGTCAATGTCAAATGTCGTTTTTGTAATTGTGGACACTAAAAATCAATTACCACAAAGCAACATTACGAAATCTGTAATGCGTTTTTTTTAAATTACTTTTTCTCTATAATTTTATAATGTAACGTATATGTTATTTTTGTATAAACAAATTACTATTGTAATGTATTTGTAATGCTTTTCGCATAATGATGGGTATTTAAATAAATTGACTTCTGTTTTAACGATTAAATTATTGGCTGTAATACCTAAATGTTGCGTTACACGTGTTAGTAAATCTGTTGATCATAAAATCAAACAAATATTAAGAAATTCAAAGAATAAGGAAGTTAACACTTCAAAGAGATGTTGACTATCGAAATTCTTCTCATGAAACTGTCTTAATTGGTGTTTGTATTAAAAACAACATAAAGAATGTTATGTAATTTAAAGGGAAAGCTGGTTGGAAGAAATCTACGTTTGTCTTTCCAATTATCGCAAAATCAAAACAAATCCCGCGTCAAATTTTCAACTCGTCGAGTGAAAACGTCAAGAAAAATAACAAATTTTATACTTACTTGTACTAGTTTCTTCTCCTCAAATATACGCAAGATTATTCCTTTATCACAAAGGGTTAAATGTTAGAATATCACCCCACAAAAATCACAAGAAAATTTGTAACAATAGTCCATTATGTACTTCCAATTAAATAACTTAAGAAACCCCACGCATTATTAAACAAAACTAAAACAAATTAAAAACAAGCGGACGAAACTAAGCGTTACAACAAATTACAAACAAGAGTACTGTTCAACTAAATTGACCATGTTACCCATTGAGTTGGTCAGACGGGGAGGCAATGAAAGTAGGAGTGATAGTACTCTGAATCGAAAACTGTGTGGCACACTAAACGCTTGTACAAGGCACCAACTGCATACTCACTTGCACACGCTTCTATTTATCCGTTTAAGGTATCCTACAATGTCCTATTGTCTTGTACTGCTTATTTAACAAACGCGAGTCCATTAGATTTTGCGTAGACACCTAGATAAACATATACAGGGTATGCTAAAACGAGTACCTCATTTTTGAAGGCATTTTCGAAATCTCCGATAAATCTGAGGACAAGTTTGTTCTAATTTTTCTGTCAACTTTTTCAGAAGATGATGCTTGCAATGATTATTGACGACACCTTTTCAGTTGAGACTATTTAGGGAAGGGTAAAGCAAAATGACATACTATCCGAAAGTCTCTAGGAAATACTTGCTTAAGATTACTTTTTTCATCAGATTCTGAACAAATGAACATGGTTAGGCAGTTAAAATTACTAAATCATCAAGCAAAAACTCAAACTGCAAAAATGACACAAATATGTCGTTTTGCCTAATGACTAATTTTAAATAGGTACAAAACTAATCAAGACATACTTCACAAATGAACTGTTTGGTTTTTCTGGACCCCTAGCACACTCTGGCGACATTGTTAGCACATTCTCCACTGTTCCATCGATCTTGAGCTAGTATACAATTCGTTGAAATATAAACATCCGAGCCGGCATCAGCGTAAAGGAATTTTGTTTGGTTCATCATCTGTTGTCATCATAAAGTTTTCATTCCGAAGACTATGGTTGGACGCGTACCTCTATCCTTTCCTATCCTGAGCTAACCTACGTATTTTCCCAAAAGTTGAACATCCTACGTCCCTAACTACTTGAGAGCAGAAGTTTAATCTGGGCCTACCCCTGCCTCTTTTTATTCCTATCTCGGACTCTAGTATGTCGCGAACTAAGCCGTCGTGCCACAGAAGGTGTCCTACCATCCTATCTCTGCTATTCCTTACTGGCTTCAATAAATTTCGCTTTTCTCCAACCTCTTTGCTAATATTATTTATCCATGATATCTTCATAATGCGTCTATAGCATCACATTTCAAAAATATTTCTAATTTTTCCTATCCGCTTCTCCTATTGTCCAAGTTTCGCACCCGTACAATGCCGTACTCCATACATACGTTTTAAAGAGCCTCTTCCGAGTTTCTACATTTATCATTCCCGAGCACAATAGTTGTTTTTTATTAAATGCAATTCGGCCCTGCGCTATTCTTTGTTTTGTATCTTGAGCTAATACCATCGCGAGTTATTTGACTTCCTAAATAGCAGAAATCTTAGACTTCCATTTCGTTCAGAGCCCTTCCCAATTCTTCTTTGCTGGTTGTTACTATAACATCCCCGAATCTGAGCATATTAATAGTTTGGCCCTGTATATTAATTCCAGCAGCTATTATGTCTTGAACAATATTAATCGCACCTTCGATATACAAATTGAAAACTAGAGGCGGTGACGCCTTATCCCTGCCTCACTCCCTTTCGGATATCTACTTCTCTATGTTCCTGCTCAAATTCTATAACTGCCGTTTGCTTTTGTATAGATTGTTCTTCTATCCTTATACTTCATCCCTAAATTTTTGAGCACTTCGAACATTTTCTTCCATTTTACATTGTCGAAGGCTTTTACCAAATCTACAAATCCTAGGCGCTCTTTCCCTTTCCTATTGTTTTTCTATTATTGCTCGTAAAGCTAGAATGGCCTCACGCGTCCCTTATTTCTTCTAAATCCGAACTGATCTTTTCTTATTATTTCTTCCGCCCTTTTCTCCATCCTTCTTTGCACAATTCTAATAAAATTATTGACGAGTGAGAAGTTAAACTGATAATTCTAAAATTTTCACACCTATACGTGCCTTTCCTTTTTGGCAAAGCTACTATGATGTTCCGTTTGTAATCTTCTGGAATTTCGCCTGTCAGGAATATGCGACTAACTAATTTAAATAAACGATCTATTACCTCTTAACCTGTGCACTTTAAGATTTCTGCCTCCAAGTCATCTACACCTGGTGCTTTATTGTTTCTTAAACTTTTTAGTGCTAGCTCAAACTCTTCCCTCATTATAGGACACCCTAGGTTGTCCCCCTCTACACTCCTTTCCCTTTATAATATATCTCGTACTTCCTGTCCCGCATATAAGTTTCCCAAATATTCTTCCACGTATCTACCTTCTCCCCCGCTTCTAATGTTTTTGATACTAGATCCAATTTCTCTAAAATTTCTCCTAATTATTTTATATGCTTCATTAGTCTCACTTACTTCGAACTCAACTTCCATTTCTTTGCATTTATTATCGTTTCATCGCTCTTTCGTTTTCCTACATTTCCGAATAATTTCCCACTTGATCTACTGATATCTTTGTTTCCCTCTTTCATCTAACCTATTTTTATATTTTCGCCTTTCCTCTATTAGACTCACAATATGGTCTGTTATCCAGGGTTTTCTACTTTCATTCTGTTTATGACCCAAAATATCTGCTGCGGAATCTAAACTATTTTTAAAGCAATTTCATTAATAATAATAATAATAATATAAATTTATTTCCTTCAATACACAACAATGTACACAAAAAGATAAAGTAAAATAAAAATGGATACTTCATTGGGAAATCATAGGGTGGCAGTTCAGGCAAGCGACAGGAACAAGCCAATGTCACTCCCCAGTCCTCCACTCCACCCGGCACACAATGAAAAATTTGCTTCGAAAATAGCCTAAAACTAAACTTAATAGATTCTAATTGAATTAAACAATTGAATGGTGATGCGCAGCAGCACCTGTTCCCACCAGATACACATTTAAACCTTTTAGCCAGGTAACTATGGAGACTGAATATCACAAAAATATAAACCAAGAAAGAACTAGTCTTCACAAGGAAGATTCATCATCTGCTGATCAAAAACATACCTGCGTAAAGTCGATCTGAAGGAGCGACACGGTAACTTTTGAAATGAATCAGGCAACCCATTATAAATTTTAGAAATACTGTAAGAAAACGACCTTTCGAATATAGCACTTCTATGTTGGGGCGGGGTAATTAGGCCCCTGCTCCTTATATTGATATTGTGTACATCAGCACGAAAGCTTATTTTGTTATACAGGTAGGGCGGCGTCCTATTAATAATTATATTATGGTATAAACAAGCTGACTGCACCTTGAAGCGATTTTTCATATTCAACCATCCAGCTGACCTTAGTTTGTGCGAGATATGGTCAAATTTTCTAATTCCATGAATAAATCGTAAACAGGAGTTCTGGATTTTCTGTATTCTATTGACGGTAAATGTATCCAGGCATGGAGCAATAAGAGGGACACAATACAAAAAACAGGAAAGTACAAGTGATTCGCACAACATGCTCTTAACGGAAGTCTGTAAAAAATGTCTGTGGGGATTCAAGAGTTTTAAATTCAGAATTGCACACTGGATATTTTTTGTAACTTGATCCCTGTATCGAAATGAGTTGTCCATAAGAACACCAAGATTCCGGACGCGCTCAACCACGGGGATGACGGCATCACCAATTTTTAAAATTACAGAATTCTTGTCAATACAATTCAAATGATACCTGTCCCCAAATAGAACAGCCTTTGTTTTGGACGGGTTGAGAAGTAGTCCATGCTGTTTGGATATGTTGCACGGAAAAAAATAAGTGGTTGACACAACCACAATTGGAGTACGCACATTCACAAATTGTGGGTAAATAGGGGACACCAACAATGTATTGCCACTCCAACTTTAAAATAATGGTTGCATAAATTTGTTGCTTCAAAAACACAATAATATTGCTACTTCAATAGTTTTTGAATAACTTTAGCTGTTGCAACTGTTCGGTGGTGCTTTGTCGTCCGTTTGTTGTGGGTGTACCACAATTAAATTTTGTTAACGCATCTATGAGTAGTAGATCAATTTCGCATACAATGTATTGTGCTACCAATAAACAACTATTATACCATCAATAAAAGTGGCGGTTTTAACGTAAAAAATGTCTGATGCTTAAGCATTCAGCAATTGGAACAGCTATTGCAGTTTATATACTGGAGGCAACCATAAGTTGCTGCACCCTTTTAATAAAAGTGAAATAGCCAAAAATTGTGGTTAGGGATGCTGTTCGGTACAGTACCCTGAACCACAAATTATTGGTAGATTATAGGTATTTTATTTTATTCGCTATAACTACAGGGAGCTTAGAAATTGGCAGAGATAGGCACTAAGCTAATTGGGTAAAGAACTGCAGTTTTTTGAGCTGAACAAATAATAGTCAATTATCGAATTTTACGAGCTTGAAACGCAAAATAGAAAAAACTTGTCAAAGAAAGTTATGACGAAAGTTGTTCGAATGAGCAAATGCCACATTGTACCACTGATTGATTGGAAAATAATGCAAACTTATTTATTTTTAAAATTTCCTAAAATCTTATTTTTTTACTTATATCTAGTATCTAGTAGACCAGAAAAAAAATCAAAGATTTGAAGTCTGTTCATTAGGCTTAAAAAACTGCACTTCTTTCCCCATTTAACCTACATTCTATCTCTGACAATGTCCAAGATACCTGTTGTTATAATGAAAAAAACTCACCCTGATTAATTGTTTCTACTGCAAATCATTTATACATCTGAAATAACAAAAAAGTGTTTAAAATATATGCAGGTGTCTAAAAAGTGTGCAAAATAAAGAAAACTTTTATTATTCATTTCTCAGAAAACTTTATTCTCCATAAAAGTTGATGCTTAGTATCTGCTAAACGTAAAATGACTCTAGTATGTCAGAAATTAGGAAGAGTTGTTAGTAAGTGACATGTTTAAGCTTTTTCAGTTTTGAAAGTTAATTTACGTATTGGTTTGTTGTAAACTCATTCATGTGTTAATTCAAAAATTTTATCCGATCGATATTACAAATACGCGCAACGTTTCCTATAGTTTTTTGGTATCTTCAAAAATTAGTGTAGTTGCTCTTGCGTATTATGATGATAGTGCTACCGACACTCTAGTTAACAACTCTACCTAATATGTTTAACTTAGGTTCAGTAACTAGCAATAACTTTTATGCAAAATAGAATTGAGCCACAGTAATAGTTTAAAGCCGAACATGTTCACACAAACCACCACCAGCACCAACTAACCGTTGCTTTACACTGTTATCTACGTTAGAAAATTCTTCACAAATTGTGGTTGACGTTACCATGGCGAATTTACGGCCAACTTCTATTGTGTTAAGATTTCGTGTAAAGTTGTTGGATCATCAATAGTATGTTGTGTATCCTAACAAAAAATTGTTGTATGAATAAACATCGTACGTTGGTTGTTTCTATTACATATTCGCTCTTGGAGTTTTAATATTATTAAATTTGATATTTATAAAGTACACTGTACGAAGCTACTATTTTGTGGAACGCTGTATCAAAAAGTTCTTTTGCTATTCTAACTATAAAATTGTAAACGTTTGTAGTGTTTCCGCAAATACGAGTGGTGCAGTTAAAATGACATTTTTTGTAAGTGTATTAACTATTCCCACTATTTGCTAAACCATTTGAAGCTATACACAAATTTATTCTTAATATACAAATAGAGCATGTTTGCTCTTATAGATAGGCCATGTATACAGGAACCATTATTATGATTGCGAAGTCAACAATAATTCAACAACTCAAAAAATGTTAACCCAACAATAAGATTTTTTTCCGTGTGAAAATATTTGACAGATGTCGATTCATTTTGACAACGGCTTCCCGAAAAACTCCTCGATGTCCCTAACCATATATTCACCCGCACCCTTTAGTACTTCGTTTGTCTTTTTCTCGAACTTATCGCGCGTATCATCCATCATCTTTTAGTTTCTCTACGTCAAGATACCTTCTTCCGCTTCGTTTCTTCAAAATCTTAAATTTAAGATTCATAACCACTAAGTCGTGATCACTATATATATCTGCTCCTGGATAACTTCTACAGTCTCTAACTAGATTTCTAAATCTTTGTCCAACGAAAATGTAATCTATTTGATATCTCCTTAGGTCTCCTGGCATCTTCCACGTATAGCGTCTCCTAACGTAATGATGAATATCATCTGATGAGTCGCTATAAATTCGTTTTTTAACGCGAACTCTCTCACTCTTTCTTTTTCTTTCTTTTGGACTTCTTTTTCTTTTAGTTCATTGACAAAGGAACTTGAGGTGAGAATACTTTGAAATGTGGTTTTCCTTTGACGACGTGATGATGATACACTTGCAACTGGAGACAGTTGGTTCAGAAGTAAAGAAGCATCACTTTCCCATTGTTTGTTTAACCCTCTGAAGATATGTTACCAAACGCTGAAGCAAAAAGGTCGCAATTTGATGGATTTGTGTGCGATTGTTCCTCATTGTCTGACGTCTGTTTGTTTATTGTGTCATCAACACGTGTCTTGTGGTCATCAACATTGTCAGGGATATCAGTAGCAACGCTAGGTAGATAAAGATTGTTTGAGAAGATATTAGGGTTCAGTGGAGAAATGCCCGTTGCTTTGAATGCACTAAGAGCTATACCAACCGTGACAGCTATATTGTAGGCTATTGCGAATAATGAAGCTATTAGATAGATTGACACAGTTCTCCCTGGATGTTCCTTCAGCAGTGTCGTAACTTCTTGGTCATAATATGTTTCCAGGGGTCCGAAAAATGCGACGTCGAGGGGCTGAAAAATTATTCGGAAATGTAGGAAAGCGAAAGAACAATGGATCGATAATAAATGCAAAGAAGTGGAAGATAAGTTCGAAGTAGGAAAGACTAATGAAGCATATAAAATAATCAAGAGAAATTTTAAAGAAATTGGATCTAGTTTCAAAAACATTAGAAATGAGGGAGGAGATATCCTAATCGGGAACGGTGAGAAGGCAGATAGGTGAAAAGAATATTTGGGAAACTTATATGCAGGACAGGAAGTACGAGATATATTAGAAAGGGAAAGCAGTGTAGAGGAGGACAACCTAGGGTGTCCTGCAATGAGAGAAGAGCTAGCACTAAAAAGTTTAAGAAACAATAAAGCTTGCAGGCCGAAATCTTAAAGTGTGCAGGTCAAGCGGTAATAGATCGTTTATTTAAACTAGTTAGTCGCATATACCTGACAGGCGAGATTCCAGAAGATTACAAAGAGAACATCATAGTAGCTTTGCGCGGATAGGTGTGAAAATTTTAGAACGATCAGTTTAACTTCCCACGCGTCAAAAGTTTTAATTAGAATTGTGCAAAGACGGATGGAGAAGAGAGCGGAAGAAATATGTATTAGGAGAAGATCAGTTCGGATTTATAAGAAATAGGGGAACTCGCGAGTAATAATAGAAAAAACGCCTATATAGGATTTGTAGATTTAGAAAAAGCCTTCGACAATGTAAAATGGAAGAAGATGGTCGAAGTGCTCCAAAATATAGGGATGAAGTATAGGGATAGAAGAATAATTCACAATTTATACAAAGAGCAAACGTCAGTTATAGAATTTGAGCAGGAACAAAGAGAAGTAGATATCCGAAAGGGCCGAATTGAACTTAATAAAAAGAAATAACTATTATGCTCGGGAATGATAAATGTAGAAACTCGGAAGAGGCTCTTAGAAACGTATATAATATGGAGTACTGCATTGTAGGGTGCGAGACTTGGACGATAGGAGAAGCGGATAGGAAAAAAGTAGAAGCATTTGAAATGTGGTACTATAGACACATGATGAAGATACCGTTGATAGATAAGGTTAGCAACAGAGAGGTATTAGAAAGAGTTGGAGAAAAGCGAAATTTATGGAAGGCAGTAAGGAATAGAAGAGATAGAAAGGCACGAAGGCTTAGTTCGCGACATACTAGAACCAGAGATATAGGAATAAAAAGAGGTAGGGGTAGGCCCAGATTAGACTACTGCTTTCAAATAGTTATGGATATAGGATGTTCAACTTTTGGGGAAATGCGTAGGTTAGCTCAGGATAGGAAAGTATGGAGGTACGCGTCCAACCAGTCTTCGGACTGAAAACTTTATGATGACGAGGTATCACTTCTAGATATTGTATTGATCTTACCAAACTATCAAAGCTTCAGCCTTGTTCAATCGGAAGATATTTTTTTTCAAAATTGATAAAATCTCATTCAATTCTGCCCAAAAAACTTAATCTATAATGCTTATCCTAATAAGTCTATTAAATTTAATGCAGTCGTATACTTGGAAGGTAGAAAACTATTTATGTTGTTTTAGTAACTATAAATAGCAAATTCTGGCGTGCCTGACGGTCCACTTTTGTTCCTGCTGCTTATTAAAGACAAAAATGTTCTACCAAACTTGTAATGTGTTTTGATCATTTTCGAAGTCAAATTCATTGAACCTAACCTGCTAAAAGCACGAATAATTAGGTAGGTACCTGAAGTCTCGCGACGACTCATGGTGCAGAGAAAATCATTTAATTCAGTACTTGACGGGGTTCTTGCCTGAGGAGTAGTTGTTCTACTATCCAATGCCACTCATTATTTTCGAAGTGTTAGACAAGGAGAACTTCTTGGGGATAATTTCCAAGATAACAGATCGTGTGACACTCACTTTAGACATTTCGGTAGATGCTTGAGGAGAATTCAAATATACAAGTGCCAAAACCAGTTCTGAGAGTGAGATTTTAAATTAATGAATATGCCTACATATTGAGTTGATCACCGCCTTTCTCTTATATAGGTCGAAAGGTAAACGAATCTTAAATAAAAACAACATTATATCAATAATAAATTTATTCAAAATATCACCTTGCGTGTACAAAAAATTGCAAAAATAATGAGCATACATTATTTGAATAGGTGTAAAATTAATGGGATATGAAAAGTTAGCCACAAATTTGATTTATTATACAGAAAACAAGTAAGTTATTTGCATAAACAATTAGCGAAAAGAAAGAATACGCACGATTTTTGTTGAATTCTGCACCGTGAGTCATAGCCCGGGATTCTTACACAGCGCATTTATTACAAAATTTCGAAAAAATATTAGACAAGAGACCCCTCTGACATATAAAATTATTTTCACTCATAAAGGCTCTATCATTTCTTCTACGCGATACCTAACTTTGCTTTATTTGTATGAAACAACCTGTATTTGATTGCATTTTGCATTTTTCAATTCCTTATTTGAATTCAATATCAGGTTATACAAAGTAAGTATACAAAATTTTGTGATCCCATTTTTAAAAAGCAACGTCTTGTTATCTTGATTTTTTTGAACTTCTTGGTGCAATTACTCACACCCTGTTTGAATAAACACACACCCTGTGTAATATTTTGCCTTTTTATTTCTACGACTATTACCCCTAGGCAAAATATATTTTTTATAATATATCAATATGTAATTGTGTTTTTAAATTATTAAAACTTTTTGTGATAATACTTTGGTAATAAACTTCACTTAATGTTTGCGATTCCTTTGTCTGCGTTATTAACTGCACCGGTAGTGGGAAAATTAATTAGCTAGCACACATCATCTTCTCAAAGTCATTGCCGTCGCCGATTGACCAGGGACAAAATGCACGCATTGTGCAGGAACTCGCCCTGCTCCGTGGCTTCTCATAATTTTTCCCTAGTTCTGGGGATTTTTTTCATGAAAAGGGAAAAATGGATTTTTCCAAATTATATAGGGAGTTTATTCACCCTCGTTCATTTAATCGAAAAACTTTTTTTTACTTTCTTTTGATAAAATGTTTGGTTTTTGTGCTGTTCCAAATGAGAGTGGTCCCATCTATTAGCAAGTAGAAGAATTACACCCGCGCTCCATAGTAGATCGGCAGATTGCGACCTCAAATTACTCTTTGGCAAGTAAGTATGAAAATCTTATAGTAGGTAAGTAAGTATAAGTATGTAATTCCCCGAAAATCTTAAGTCGCGTGTCTCACCAGGGGTTATAAATACACTCGCTAGCTATTTCCTATGAAATGTCCACTTTAAAGTCGTACGATCAAGTTGAACTTTCATTTTTTTGCAATAAAGGTGTAATTTATAGTTCAATTTATTTATTAGTGTCAATAATCTGAAATGAGTTCAGATTCGTCGTCAGATGAATTGTAAGTAAATCTGATTTTTTCTGGATTAATTTTACAATTTAAACTGATATTTAGAAGCCGCCCCTCCACATCTCTTTATCTTACTCCAGTTAAGAAACGAAATATCAGACCCAGGAGTCACCAGACCTCAAAACAAAAAATATAATGACAACAATCCAAAGAGGAATGACTCCAAAATTCCGAATTCAAAGGATGGCTCAAACAACGATTTAGTCCCATTTCGTGCGTTCCCGTTTCGGGCGTCGATGAAAATTTTCCCGTTTCGTGCGTCACCCCAAACCTCTACCTGGTTTGAGTGCCGTTTCGTGCGCTGACCTGCTGATCATGCAGTAAGCCACTAATTCAAGTTTATCTTTACAACACAACGCTGCTAATAACTAGACTTCAATGCGGAAGTGTATGTTGATTTCTCTCTTATTGCTTTCAAATGTTAATGTTTTTGTTCTGGGAGGGAGACTTAAACGCTCCGCTCGCTAAGCTTGACCACAGACCGGAAATAGTGGGCTGTGGAACCACTTTTTTGGCTGTATTCAGTGACGGGCAACTATAAAACGAAGCAGTACGTTTTGTATGCCTTCATTGCAACATACAAAATGTTCAAAGTAAAGGATATCGTTGTGCAACGCACGAACTGTCACTATTTAATTACCCAGTAAATTATTGACACTCGAATCGGCACGAAAACAGGTAGAAACCCAAAAACGCATGGAATGTAACAGTATTTATGTCCCTATAATTTCGCCTCACCGAAAACATAGCATCTTTATTCTTCACTACACATGACAGTCAGTGCTACAAGACCATGATCCGTCGATATGCCCACGTCGTCAAAAACATCACAACTTATAACTCTATCTCTATCACTACATATAAACAGATCAATCAGGGTTGAGGAGGCTCTTTCAATTCTAGTCGGTTCATCCACTAACTGGTACAATCCATACGAATCTAAAATATTCTGAAGGTGAACAGTGGCAGAAGAATTAGGCTGTAAAAAATCAATGTTAAAATCGCCACAACAAATAATATGCTCGAATGACATAAAAACAGTATTAATACAACCTTCAAAAATATCACAAAATTCGAACACAGATGTTTTGGGTGCTCTATATACCACTCCCAGCGCAGTCCATAAACCGTCTATTTCAAATTTTAACCAAAGCTGCGCAGTATTCCGTACATCAATTCCATCTATTAAGCCGCAACTGATAGAACTTTTCAAGTAAATTGCAACCCCCCCCCCCCCCCCGCGCTGGTCGATCTCTTCGAAACAGTTAATAATTGTGCAATTCAACCAACTGATCTGACACAGCATCACTTAGCCATGTTTCTGGGAGACAAATCACATCACAGTTACAATTATAAACATAATATTTTAATTCAGCTAAATGAGGTACCAGGGACCTTATGTTCAAATGCATTACCACAAAATCATTCATTCGTTATGAAACAGTGATTATAAAAGTAAAAAAAGTGCATCGTATAAAATGAAATATGAAAATGAGAGAAAACACCGAAATAAACAAAAATAGAAAAATCGAGAGAAAAATAAATAGTACAAAATTGTATATCAAAAATACGAGTAGGGAAATTATACACCGTTAAATCAATAAACATCGTTTAAACAAGCTTCTGTCGAGATAAGATAAACATTCGATTTTTCAGATTTTCTCATAAATATTTTTCCGTTCTTCACCAACAAAAACGTAATGTTTTTGTCCTTTTTATAATCGCGGCACTTGGAGTATAGTACACTATTATAGTTCGAAAGAGATTCATTTATGTAAATATTCCTCTTACCGTCCTCACCCGTGCACTCCGGGAAGATGTCAGGCACACATAAATTGCGCTTAACCTTACGGGCCCTCATAAGATCTTCCTTCTTCCATCTATTAACGAATCTTACTAGAATGCCCCTTGGCTTTGTAGCATCATCGCTCTTAGCAAGTCGATGGCAACAATCAACATCAGTCGGAGTCAGATTTACATTGAGGGACTTAGCTATAAGTGAGAGCGTGGACATGACGTGTTCATCTCTAACTTCTGGAACACCGAAAATGTTAACGCAGTTGATTCTGGAGTACTGCTGTAAATCATTGACCTCAGCCCGGAGTTTTTGATTCTCCTTCTCTAGAACAGAGCATCTCTCTGCCACATCAGTTTTACTCAAACATTCCAAAATTTTAACATCAAGTTGCTGCATAAATACTGCATTCTGTTCTATTCCTTCCTGACAAGAATCCATAGAAGACTTCATTGCCGTGTTAACTCCAACAAGTAGCTTAATCTGCTTCATAATTTCATAGGTCGAAGGAGTTTCGCAAGATTGGCAGATCCATCCCGCGGATTCCTGTTTGCCAGATTTGGCGAAACACTCTTGATGACACGAGTTTGCGCACTCATCCTCCATATAATTCACTATTTTTCTCAAATTTACAATTTTTAGGTCGCAGATTCCACAAGATAGCGACATCTCGAATAAAAAACCCCAAAAAAGCCAGAAAAGTAGGCGCAAAAGTAAATTGTTTTTTTAGGCACAGCTCACAGAGACAAAAGAGGTGGTACACAATTTATAATTAATAACAGTCAAACTATCCAATGTGCACTGTTCCAATTCTAGACACAAGCAGACAACACTATAATCCTCACACAAGTAAATTTTCGAAAAAATCGGACCACTAAAACCTATACTAATATTCGAAAATGTAAAGAGCAAATATTTATAAACGTGCATTCGCAGACACTCGGAAATGAATTAATGTGTTGACATTCCGTAATGCGCATGCCCGACCGTGTTCGAACAAAATTTTAGATGACGGGAGGACGGAGCAGTAGTCACTCTCTATCTTTTAAAGTTTTAACGTAAACATGTTTGCTCGAATAAAAATATTTTTTTATTTTAAATGCATTAAGAAACATACATTTCTGTTGTTAATTAAGCTAACATTCTAATGTTAATTTTAAATCCCGGATTTCGCTCAAAAATTGCGGGTTTTATTTTTTCCCTCCCGGAAAGGCGCGAATCTCATCTGGCAACCCTATTACGAACGATTATTTTAACTTCAATCACTTGATAATAGGGTACACTCGAATGTCAGTTTTATACCCAAATGTGTATTTATCAGATGATTTATGTTCGAAAATGTCCAACTTACATCAAAATATAAATTGTTTATAAATTCAGTGACAATCTGCTAAACGTCGATCCCACTCGCCATGAAATAAATACTTTTCCAGGTGTTCGAATAGGCGTTGATTCACATTTCGGCACTAAGCAATATTTGGAGTACCTATTTCATATTAGGTTTGCCATATTAAATCAAAAGATTCAAGAAATTTAGGAACGAATGCAAATGCTGACTTTACAACGCCAACTGTCATATCTACTCTTATGCCATTCTATTTCCACTATTTCCATGCTCTATACAGTCAGACATAAACAGCCGTATCCATAGATACGAACATAATTTCAATGTGACAGATAACGTAACACTCATAAAATTTCCGTACCGTGGGCTATAACTGAAAATCGATTTTTAAGGAGTAAACTCCAAAAATGTAACTGATGAACACATCAAAGAAATCAAACAATTTATATAAGAAAAACTTGTATTTTTTATGTATGTACTATGATATTATTACACATTTTTAAATTTAAACACACTTTGAAACACTTTTTTAACAAAGCGGTTTCAATGATTTAATATGTTTTTTGTTTTGGGTATTCTACAAAAATCTTCATATTTCGTAGTTAGGGAATTCTATGGAAATTTTGTGTTACAATCTGGGGATTGGTGTTTCACTCATCTGGCATCACTGGTGTGAGGAAAAGCAAACATAAATAACTTTAACTTGGGAGTTTATGGACCTCTAGGTGCAGAGAAGAACCTGCACTAACACCAAATCAACTCGTTTCCTGTATTTGTATAATAATGCACAACAAAGGTGCAACAGAAAAAATACCCTTAAGCGGCGCACCCTGTATGGTTATTTTTGACAAAATTACTTATATTTACGAGTTCTATTAAAAAAATGCCTCAACTATGAGAACAACCTGTATTTCTTGCGTTCAATAAATTTAATTTTGATATGTTTTTCAAATGATCTTTTTTACGATGACAAATAAACTGAATCATACATACGAGTGTGTACTTAGTCTGCTGAAAGAAGACTATGCTGCCAACTGTCATTTTTGGTCAATGAAATGGTTATCTACACCTGACTGCATTCTTCATTGTCTTCCTCGTTACCTTTGGGAGAACCACCAGTCTTGGGTAAATCCAACAATACGGAAATTTCGCCATTTTGATCAGCTACGAATACACTAACTTGAGGAGCAGATTTTAAAATTTTGTTATGATGGATGAAACTTTTTTTTGTTGCTACAGTTGTAAATTCTTGGGTGACTTGTGAACTATCGTTGTTCTTTCTTTTGCTTCTCGGCGATTTTCTAGAGGAAGTTCTTCGGAAAAGTTGTTTCCAAGATTGTCGAAACTGAAAAAAATGTACATTGTTTTCTAATTGCAAATTTTAATAAAGTTAAAAGGCGATGTAATTTTAAGTAACACCTTTTACTGGTTGTTAAAACCACAACAATAATTGGCTTAATATGTTTACCCCTTAGCATATTACCAGACACAAGAAGGGATGTTTTACCCTCATTTAATGCTAACTATTGGCTAGCAGATAATCGTCAATTGGTGGGGGATAGAATGCATTAATAAGGACGAACAGTCTACTATATAAAGTGAAAATAAGAAAGGACCCAAAACGCTACCCTGAGGAACACCTTTACAAATACATTCAAAATCAGACGAACATCTTATGTCATAAAAATATCCATTTGGGTTGAATAATCCGATTTAGTAATTTATAAATTCATCGACACTTAACTCGACATTTCTAGAGCACCTTGAAGAGCACTTCCGAGACGATTATCTCACGAACAAATCATATTTCGAGAGAGCCTTATTTTCTGCCCCTGTCAGAAATATATTCCATGTAAAACATGAAATGGAAATAAAAGGATGTGATGTTGTGCCGGGAGAATAGCGGCAACAGATATTGGTTTTATTCGCAGTGGAATATCAAATATGTAGAAATCGAGGGAGTTAAATTGTACTTTTGATCCTGTTCTGCGCCAATGGCGTACGGAAAACGTTCCAGTTTTTCATCATTCCTATTCGTAAAATGTAATTTATAGGGTCTTAAAAATTAATGCCCAATACTAAATGTGATCATACGGCCGAATAACCAATTTAGTCCCTTTGTTTTCATGCTTCGCCATAAAATATGGTTTTACGAGTTCCGCCACTCAAAAAGTTATTTATATATTGTCATAGGTAGGTCAGTCTGAATCCTGAGCAAAAATGGCGCCAATATCCGATCTCGTTAACCCATACAGTTCTCCGTGCATAAAAAGTGTATCTTAAGCTGAATAGGCAGGTTCGATAATTTTCAAATTTCATTAAAATTGATAGAGTTTATTATACTGAAGGCAGTTATGTTGTTAATTTTTGTTTAAAAAAAATTCCTTCGCCTGTGAAGCCGTTGCAAAGTTTTCCGTCGGTGCGAGGCTAGTAATCGTACCTTGCAGCGAGAGTAGGCCGCGTGACGTCAGAACTTAGTATAACGTACAAGTCCCAGCTTCAGCGCGCAACAGTCCCATGAGTATTATGCATATGCATGTGTAGTTAAATTGTTAAATATTATTAACCGGTTCTAACTGGTGTTTTCTGTTTTGTACCCAGACTAATACATCGTACAGCACACCAATAAAACCGAAAAAGTGGTTCGTTGGAGCCAAAAGGAAAATCGGTCAGCATTATCGATATTTTCGCGAGTTAGTTTATCATTGCAAAAGTTTATAAAATTATCGGCTGCCCCATTGCAGCCACTCTAAATAAAATCGAACATAATGTAATTTATCGACAGTTTTCTGGGACCCCTTGGTACTTGGTAACGTGTTACGGTTAGCATAATTTGAAACAGGATGCTAGGAGCATGACGGAGCCAAATACTGAATCGTCGTAGCGTTCCCTTCCTGAACCAAAAAAGGAAATTTTATTAACTATTTTACAATAATAATTAAATAGTACGTCATCATAAAGTTCTCTTTTGAAGACTGGTAGGACGCGTACCTCCATCCTTTCCCTGAGCTAGCCTACGCATTTCCGTAAAAGTAGAACATTCTACATCCCCATGTTATTGAGCAGATAGTGGTTGAAGTAAGGCTTGATTCAGCAATCTTGATTTGTTCTGTTATCTATAGACCACCTATGCAGAATGTTTCATGTTTTCTCGACGAACTGGAAAACTCTGTAGTGGGTTATTTGCCTCTGTCGGAACATTTGGTTTTGATGGGCGACACTAATATTGATTTATTGAATAATAACAATTCAACAGTTCTTTTTAATGACTTTGTGAGTATGCTTGGTCTACATCAAATTGTTAACGTCCCTACTCGTATTTCATTTACCACAATGACATTGATAGATCACATCATTGTTTCAAAACCGGAGCTTGCTTCTAATGTTGACGTTGTTAATGTTGATTTTTCCGATCACGATCTTGTATACTGTTATTTATAGATTCTTTCGACAACCAGAGTGTCCCCTTTTTTGAAAACATATCGAAGTTTCAAAAACTTTAGTCATGAACGTTTCTTACTTGATCTGCCAAATGCGAATTTAGATCGCATTTTTTATATTGATGATATAGACACTAAACTGAAAATTTTGAATTTTACTGTCAATGAATTGTTCAACATTCATGCACCAATTACAACTAAATTGTTTTCTAAGCCTTATGCACCCTGGCTCACTGATAATATTAAGCTTCTAATATCGTTACGTGATAAGGCAAAGAGTAAGTTCCGAAAGACAAGATGTGAGAGTGATTGGAATTACTACAAATCATTACGAAATTATACCACTCTCGCTGCGAGAAACGAAAAGAGGGCTTATTTTCAATATAAAGTTAGGTCATCATCTTCGAAGGAACTTTGGAAACATGTGAAATTACTTGATGTGGGGAATTCTTCGAAGTATAATAAAATACCTGCTACTCTTAGTAATGTTGATGAACTTAATGATTATTTTATTAATAGTATTCCCTCGTCAGGTGTGGACCTAAGTGAGACCGTGTCTTTTTATAATAATAATCACAAAGGAAATTTCACTAATTTGTTTGCGTTTCACGTTGTTGAAGCCTCTCTAGTTGTTAAATATCTAAATGAAATCAAATCAACATCTGTGGGTGTCGATAATTTGAATATATCTATGATAAAGCTGTGTTGTCCTTTGCTTGTCAAATATTTAGTGCATATAATCAATTGTTGCATTTTAGAAAAGTATTTCCCTTCTGTATGGAAGCAAGCTCTTGTCATTCCAATACCTAAAGTGAGTCATCCATCTGAACTGCGGCACCTTCGCCCAATCAGCATACTTCCTTGTTTATCTAAGCTGTATGAAAAAATCCTGTCTTTCCAGCTTCGTGAGCATCTCGAGTCTTACGGTATTCTACCTGATTTCCAGTCGGGATTCAGACCAAGTTATAGTTGTTCAACTGCTCTTCTCAAAGTTACTGATGACATTTTATCTGCTCAGGACAATGGTAAGTTATCTATTTTGATTTTATTAGACTTCAGTAAGGCTTTTGATACTATTAACCATTCTATAATGAAATCTGTGTTGAGATTTATTGGTTGTGGTTTGGATGCTGTGCGGTTGATTGGAAGTTATTTGTCTGACAGGGTTCAGAGGGTTAAACTGGATAATGCGTTGTCTGCTACAGCTTCTGTTAATTCCGGGGTGCCACAAGGTTCTATTTTGGGACCTCTATTGTTCATTATTTATACAAATCACCTTTTTTCATGTGTTAAATATTCTAATACTCATACATATGCAGACGACACCCAGTTATATTACAGTTTTGCTCCACATGACATCGATGCTGCTGTTGGAAGGTTGAGTGTGGATTTGCAAAGTATTGCAGACAATTCTGAAAAACATTCTCTGTTTCTTAATCCTGCCAAAACTGTAGCATTGTTGTTTGGCCCTAAGTCTGTCTGTGATAGGCTTAAAGATTCTGTGCATTTGAGTATTAATAATCACCTGGTGCCTTTAGTGGACAGTGCTAGGAACTTGGGCTTAATTATGGACAATACATTCAGATACAGATTACATATTTCTAACTGTATTAAAAGGGCCTACTACAATCTTAAACTTCTTTTTCCTCATCGTTCTATTCTGTCAATCTCTTCAAAAACCTTGCTTTGTGATGCTTTGGTCTTGTCACATTTTAATTTTTGTTGTCAAGTGTTTGCCCCTCATTTGGATGTGCTGTCGAGGAATAGAATACAGAGAGTGCAGAAGTCGTGTTTACGATTTATATACGGTATTAGGAAGTATCAGCATATCTCTCACAGGTTAGTTGACACAAACTGGTTGAATATGAATAATAGATTTGAGTTGCTGCAAGGTTGCTTCTGCCATAAAGTAGTCCAATATAAATCTCCTCCTTATCTATATAATAAAATAACATTCAGAAGCGACGTGCATAACATTAATGTGAGGTTTAAGGGTCGACTGACTGCTCCGATACATACAACATCTCTTTTTGAAAGTGCTTTTAGTTTCAACATTTATAAAATTTATAATAATATTCCTGTCAGTATGCACAAACTCAATAATCGTCAGTTTAAAAAACATCTCAGGTCTCATTTGTTCTCTGGACAACTATGATTGTCAGTTCCTTTCTGCTGGTCGTTCCTGCGAACCACCTCAAATGATATGATATGATTGATTACTCGGTGGTGATTTATTGTTTTGTTTTGTTTGTATATTTTTTTTCTTAAATATAGATATAAATATAATGTTGGCATGATACTAATATTATATATTGTAATATATATTTTTCTTTGATTATCTCATTGTTTCGTGGTGACTTTTGTTTTGTATTTTTTTTTCTCTCAGTGTAAGATAGGCATAATGATACTAGCATATACCTACATATATTACTTAATTGTGATCTTCGTTTTCATTTAGGTTAAGTTGTAAAGCAGGGGGTGGATTTTCCACCCACCTGAACTTCGCCTATTGCCAGTGATCACTATTATAGCAAAATTTAATGTATCCCGTTTGGCAATAAAGACAGTTTATTATTATTATTATTATTATTATTTGAGAGCAGTAGTCTAATCTGCTCCAACCTCTACCTCTTTATTCCTATCTTTGACTCTAGTATGTCGCGAACTATTCCTTTGTGTCTCAGAAGGTGTCCTACCATCCTACGATCCTATCCCCTATTCTTTATTGTCTTCCATACTTTTCTCTTTTCCCCAACTCTTTCTAATTCCTCCTTATTGCTAACTTGTCTATCCACGGTATCTTCAACACCCGTCTGTAGCATCACATTTCAAACGCTTCTACTCTTTTCAATCCGCTTCTCCCATTGTCCAAGTTTCGCACCCATAGGTATAATTTCGTACTCCATACATGCGTCTTTAAGAGTCTCTTCCGAGTTTCTACATTAACCGCTCCAGAATATAGTAGGTAGCGTAGTTTTTTGATTCGCGTGAGTTGTATTTGTTTCCGTTTTTTTTAAATTTCCAATCCGTTATAAAACTGTTAACTTGATAACTTGTCAATCACTTAGGTATACATACCTACATAAATGAGTAGGTATGTATTGTATTGTATTAGAGAATATAGGTAGGTACCTATTTTACAAACAGAAGTAAGCAGGTATCTACAATCTACATACCTACTTATACTGAATTATAAAAGGCATATACAGTTAATAAATTGTTGACTTTGTTTTACTTATACCGGTCTGCCTTTACACTACTGTTTTGAGGTTGAATGAAATTGGGGTTAGATGCAAGAATCACACACCATTTCCACATTTACCGGGACATTTACCTACCTACTACATAAATATGGCAAATTATGTGAATCGGACTTTTGATACCCTTGTTGCATCATTATATCGATTATGTTGTCTTTGTTTTATGTTTCCTTGACACCTTACTTTACAAATTCACACTCGAAATAGTCCCAATAAGTATGTTATGAGATAGGTACCGCTTCACGGGCACTTCAAGAGAAGTGGGAGGAGCGCCTTACGAATCTCTGACGTCAAGCCAATAACAAAGCGAACTAGCATGTGGGCGTGATAAGCTAATTTCTTTCGCTTATTACGCCGCAAAAAAATTTTTTAGAAAACAAGTTTCGCCGTAAATCAATGACAATAACAATTTTCTGTCATTTTCATGCCAAAAATAGATATCTTATTTTTCTCCGAACCTCCCTATTATTGTAGACATTTAATATATTTCGATTTCCAACTGGTTTCTATAGTATGAGCCATCGTATATACTGCTTACCTGAGTGTTAAGTCCAACGTAAATAACCGGATTGTAAAAGATACTGCTCTTAGCCAACAAAGCAGGAATTACACCCACCGACGGGCTTATATCCCAACTCCCAAACTGCACGATGAGTGCCAAAACTGCATATGGGGTCCAAGCTACCATAAAAGCTATAATCATAATCAAAATCATCAGAGTAACCTGTTTTTCTACTCGTCTCACTTTCCCCATCTGCAACTGATTCTAAAACACAAAGTCTTGAAAACTTTTCGAGGGAACACTTCACAAATAAGTTCCCCTACTTGCTTCATAGCGATTAAAATTTGAGTATAGCTGAATATGATGATTGCCAGCGGGACTACCAAGCCAAAGGTAAACAGATATATTATGTATGTCCTGCTGTTGAAGCTCTTCTCTTCCCAATTCACGGAGCAACTGCAAGTAAATTTATAATGAAACAACAGGTAACACAAAGCGCATCAAAAATGGTCTTGTAATATGTTTCAAATCAATACGAGTGAGCCAACCAGAATAACACACTGTACTTGCAATCTTAATTGTAAATAAACAATTTTAGAAACTGTGAATTTAAGATCTGGGGATCTGGTGGGTCAAAATAAGGGCACGATTCACCCTGTAAACGATTCGGGAATGTGGTGCTGGAGTATTCCCGAGCTATTACTGAATTGTTAAAACCAAATATCCTCAAATCTTACACCAGAAATGCGATTTTCAAATTTGGCAATTATACTTTGTACTTAGTTTGTAACCACTCGTCGGACTCTTACATTTCTCCCAATCTACAGAAAGCCTTAAGTACAAGCGTTGATTGAGAAATCAACGGTACAAGGTTGCCGTAATTAATTCTATCAAATATTGCAATTGATTAACGTAAAAGCTTTTCAAAGACAATTTTTCAATATACATATTTTTTACGACAGATCCTATTAGGTACCTTATATTAGCTGCTTCACTGACATATTCGCCCCAACCGAATAAGGGTGGGGTGGTTAAAATCAACGAATACATCCATATTCCAATTATAATATAACAAGAATCCCTTTTGCTCAAGTTTTGATTTCTAATTGGGCGGGATACCATTCTGTATCTAACAAAAGCCAAGACTGCCAACGTTGTTATTGATGTTATACCTGGAACAAACAAACCGCCGTTAAAACGTCAACGGGACAAGTAAAATTCCCGCCGCAAATATAATAATTGTACGACGGCGACGAAGGGCCACAAAAGAAAAAAATAAACTAGAAATCTCTAGTTTCGAAACAGAAATTTCTACTTTTAAACTAGAAATTTCTACTTTCAAACTAGAAATGTCTACTTTCAACCTAGAAATTTCTACTTTCAAACTACAAGTTTCTATTTTTAAATTAGAAGTTTCTACTTTTCGAACTAGAAATTTCTACTTTTAAACTAGATATATCTATTTTTAAACTGGAAATTTCTACTTTTTAAACTAGAAATTTCTACTTTCAAATTAAAAATTTCTACTTTTCGAACTAGAAATTTCTACTTTTAAACTGAAAATTTCTGCTTTTAAACTAGAAATTTCTACTTTTAAACTGGAAATTTCTGGCAATGAGTGGTAATGGCACGTTCGAATAACTACTCCTCGGGCAAATGTTCCTCCAGGCATTGAATTATAGAGCTAAATACAGATTTCTTGTACTACGAGATATCACAGAATGCTACCCCAGCCAAGGTGGCTTTGAAACAATCATAATCTGTCTGCTTAAAAGCACGTACGTACATGGAGACACATTATGATGCTACTTTAGCATTCTGTAGTCTCGTGGCACAAAAAATTTGGATTTAGTTCTATAATTCAATGCCTGGCGGGGTATTTGCCAGAGGAAAAGTTGTTCGAACGGTGCAGTACCATCATTACTATCACTTGCTGATATCTGTCCAGGGTGCGGCAGCATATATAGCAAGTTAAATTGCATGCGTTTGAGTGTGTAGGGGAAGGCACCGTACTGAGGAGTCCCAGAAAGACGAAACCAGTTGGTCTGCGGTTTTCCATACACATTTCAAACATGCAATATTTGAGCAAAGACCTGCTTAAAAGCACGTACGTACATGGAGACACATTATGATTGATTCAAAGCCACCTTAGGTGGGATAGCATTCTGTGATGTCTCGTAGTACAAAAAAATCTGGATTTAGCTCTATAATTCAATGCCTGGCGGGGTATTTGCCCGAGGAGTAGTTATTCGAACGGTCCATTGCCACTCATTGCCAGAAATTTCCATATTAAAAGTAGAAATTTCTAGTTTAAAAGCAGAAATTTCCAGTTTAAAAGCAGAAATTTCTAATTTAAAACTAAAAATTTCCAGTTTAAAAGTAGAAATTTCTAGTTTAAAAAGTAGAAATTTCCAGTTTAAAAGTAAAAATATCTAGTTTAAAAGTAAAAATTTCTTGTTCGAAAAGCAGAAATTTCTAGTTTCAAAGTAGAAATTTCTAATTTAAAAGTAGAAATTTCTAGTTTGAAAGTAGAAATTTCTAGTTTAAAAGTAAAAATGTATCTTTCGAAACTAGAGATTTCTAGTTTATTTTTTTTCCTTTGTGGCCCTTCGACGCCGTCGTATAATTGAACCACTGAACACTGACAGTATTATAAACTATATACTCGTACATATACAGGTGTCCCATAATTAGCCTGCAAAACTTCACCGACAAGTTCTACGTTCAAAAATAATGCAAAAAGTTTGGATAAACTAGGGTCGAAAAATGCTTCCTGGAGGAGTTGCAGCCCCTTAAATGTGCATCCCTGAAGACGACTTTTATTCAGTTTCTTGGGAACTAATAAAGATCATGAAGTGAAATTTTGGAAATTTACGAATCCTTTTATGCCCAAGAAGATGGTTTATAGCAATGGCAAAATTTTGTTTAGGGGTGCACCAAATATGGAAGCGGTAAGGTAGGTACTGCCCCTACTTTTATGTATGTTTCTTTTTCTCGGTTCCGTTGTAAAATTATGAAAATTCAAAGTTTTCTACAACAAATATGTGGTCTTGTTGATGCTCAGTAGGACGAGTCGTTTTCTAGTAAAATTGATTCGAAAATTGTATTACGTGCGTCTCAAGAATGATTAACTTGCAGTGGTCCGATAGCTAACAAAACAAATCTATCAAAATGTTATAATTAAGCCAATTTATCAAGAACAAACATGAACAACATAACATGGACAAAATCTAAGATTACTGAGTAAAAGTATCAACGCTTCTTATGTTGTTCATGTTTGTCCATGTTATGTTGTTCATGTTTGGTCTTGATAAATTGGCTTATTTATAACATTTTGATGTTGCTTTGTTTTGTTTGCTATCGGACCACTGCAAGTTAATCTTTCTTGATAGGCACGTAATGCAATTTTCGAATCCATTTTACTAGAAAACGGCTCGTCCTATGGAGTATCAACAAGACCACATATTTGTTGTAGAAAACTCTGAATTTTCATAATTTTGCATCAGAACCGAGAAAAAGAAACATACAGAAAAGTAGGGGCGGTTCCTACCCCACCGCCCCCTTATTTGGCGCACCCCTAAATAAAATTTTGGGATTGCTATGAACCCATCTTGTTGAGCATAAAAATATGAGTAAATTTCCAAAATTTCACTTTATGATCTTCATTAGTTGTCAAGATACTGAATAAAAATCGTCTTCACTGACCGCATACATTATAAGGGGCTGCAGCTCCCTCACGAAGCATTTTTCGACCCTAGTTTATTTTTGAACGTGGAACTTGCCGGTGAAGTTTGGCAGGGTAATTTTGGGACATCCTGTATATTAAATTTATCACTACTATGCGCACTACCAATAATAATTATTATAGGACATTGTTGAAAATAACAGAATACCAGTAGACAACTTCAAAACACAAATCAAGGTACTATTGCAATCCAGAAAGGCTGGATAGAAATTAATATTAGTGATTTTGATATCATTATTGGCATTTTAGGAAACCTAAAAAATCAAAATTGCCTACCTAAATAATATAAATTTACAATAATTTAAAAAGATTAGATTGTGTTAAATCAATTTGTTCGTTAAGTAAACCATATTCTGTACCATGTTTCGTTTATAAATTTGTATAGATTCCAAAATATCTCATTGGTAACAATGTGTACAATAATTTAGTTTCTTCAAGAATAGGAAATTTGCGATTATTTTCGAGAAAATGGTTTGCAAAATTTGAGTCGTTATTCCTCAACCGAAATGATCTTAAATGTTCCTTATAACTTATAAAAGCATATACCCAAAATTATCAGATAAAAAGATATTACATTTTGTCTTAAAACTTACGTAGGAAATGTTTCTGAAAGAATTGTCAGATTTTTCAAAAACAGTATAAATGTAGCATTTAAACCTTCAAATATTTTATCTCATATTTTGTTTAATGCAAAAGATGAAACAAATAAATTTTTTGAACAGGTATATTGAAAGAAACGCAGTCTACTCGACTGGTGTATGTTTGGTTGCATAACCAAGCTTTAGGAATGCACGTTGGGTTGCCTAGTTCGTTACGTTAAATAGATAGGCAAAAGCGAATGAAGTGTTCAGGTGTTCAGGAGGGCAGACTCCAGGCGGCAGTGTAGGGAGACGCGGGGAAGGTTAGTTAGGCAAGGGACATAGGTTTTTTTGGTGCTTGAGAGAAGTAGTGATTATACCAGGTATGTCTGAACACAATTTTATATGTTATTCGTTTGTATATTTAATGTAACTGCATTATAATACAAAGTGTACTTAACGTCGTGGATTCTAAACTGGCCAAATGGCCGCACTTATTACTGACTTCAAGTCTCTTAGCTCAACAAAGGCATAAATTATAAATTATTCTATTGTATATTTAAAAACAAGCATATATCGTGTTTATTATGTGGTATTCGAGAAGAAACCCACTGGGAACCTTAGCCAGATAAACCATGCAGTAGGCGGGATGGTGGGAAAGCCCAGATCGCCCATATAAGAATCACCACTACAACAGACATCATACTGATGAAATCCAACCATATATCTCTGATTCGTTATAAAGGCGATACAAACGCCAATAAACAATACAAAACAACACTTTAACGACAGCTGTTAAATTATAATAAATACCTACATTTTGCAACTCGATAGAGAATAATGAACACTTTTTATTTTTGATAACTGCAGATGGTAATCAATCTGATTTTGTACCAAAATGATTAATGATAATTTGATAATACTTCCAAAGATATGAATAAATCTTGATGTGTTAAGTTTATTTTTTGTCTATTATTAACATCCTCGCTTGTGGTTCTTTCTTATCAAAGTAATGGGGTCTGTAATGGCATAGGTAACACACAACGTAGGTAAAAGACGATCACAAGGCCACTTCGACAAGTATTTAGGTAAAATTAAATTAGATTAATTAATCAGCGCTGAGCAGGTAGATAGACAGGTGAGCAGAAATCTGCAAGGCTGGGGAGGGCCCGTTACAATATACCAATTAAAATGCTCTGATTGTAACAATATTTATATTGGTCAAACTGGTAGGCCTATTCATATTAGATACCTATAAGAACATTTCATCATTTCGGATGAGGAATGACGATTCAAATTTTGCAAACCACTTTTTCGAAAATAATCACAAATTTCCTATTCTTAAAGAAACTAAATTATTGTACACATTGGAAAAATGTTATCGGTTAGATATTTTATAGAAATTTATAAACATGAGCATGATACAAAATAAAACTTACTTAAGGAACAAATTGATTTACTAGAACCTCATCTTTTTAAATTATTGTAAATTTAAATTATTTAGGTACCTACCTAGTTAATTTTAATTTTTTAGGTTTCCTAAAATGTCAAAGTCACTACTCACTAATATTTATTTTTGTAGTCTTTCTGGATTGCAAGATTGCCTTGGTTTGTTTTTTTTAAGTTTTTGAAGTTGTTTGGGTTCTACTGGAATTCTGTTATTAATTTTCAAAAATGAAAACATTCTCTGATGATGGAAAAACATTTAAGAAAATGCATTTAGAAAGTGACTAGGTAGGTAAGTATATGTTATTATAATAATTATTGGTAGTGCGCATAGTAGTGATAAACTCAATATGTACCGGGTGTCCAAATAAGAAAGGATGCCGGCCATATCTAAGGAACCGTTCATGGTACAGCTATAGGAAAGAAAAAATTGTAATAAAAGTGGCCAAGAGAAATCGCTGGAAATTATTTTCAAGTTCCTAAGTTTGCTGCTAGAGGGCGTAATAGTCATAGTCTACCAAAAAAACATGGTCTTCTCTAAAATATCCCCAGGTAAAATAGATCAAAAATACGAATATTGCAATCTTGAGTATATTTTGTATAATTTTGGTTTACCACTTCTTGCTCTAGCTCATCAAATAGAAGCGTAGGGGGAAGATGCTTGTAACTTCGGTTTCGTTCAACATAATTTGGCAAACTTGGTCTCTTTGAAAAGAGCTCTCTTCGGTTAATTATATGATTTTATGAGATAGGTTCTTTTAGTTCTATAGTGATCGCTAGGGGGCGCTTTTTGAAAGGCCAGCAAACTTTTCAAATTTTCTTGAAAATTTTAAATGGAATGATATAATAATTAGAACCTAGTTAAACATAGGATACAATGATGAAAGGAATAGTGAAACCCGCGCATTGATATCCTTTTTCTAACCGAAGATATAGACAAATTAGTGTTAGAATTGGGAAAATGGGGGCAAAAATTGTTAATAACACGCTGTACAACATTTGCAATTATTATGTAGTAGTAACAAACTTGTGTATGCTTTGATGCCAATATAAAAATTGAGGAGTGTAGTTTCAAAACTTGTTCAATCCATTTCTACATAAAAATGAGATAGCGACGGTGCTGCCATCTAAGACTGTTTATCTATCATATTCTACAATTATTTCGTTGCAAAACCATTTCATTCCTTTCAAAATATAGTAAACAAAACTCTGTGTAGTTGCAAAACAGTCTCAATCCAGCGGACATTTTGTTCCAAACCTGGTTCGATCCAATCGCATTTTTTGGAACAAAACTTGCTCAATCCAATAAAATGACATATCTTTAAGCGTGTATTGTTTTCAAAACTTTCTAGTTCCCTCAACTACTAATATTTTTTATTTTACTTTGGCAGTCTAGTGTTAGCCACTGATACATCAACAGGTGGATGTTGTGTTTAATCTGGACAATGGAAAGTAATGTAATATGTACGCCTGGAAAGGGAAAGAAGAAAGTGAAAAATGTAAAGGAGTGGAAAAGAGTAAAGTTACAAACAGCAAGATATAAATCAAAGAATTTGCCTCAAAAACCTACATGTTAACACAAGAAACAAGTGTTTTGCTGTAATAAAATATCCATGCAAGACATACGTCGGTTTCATCAAGCTTTCTATAGCAACATTTCTAAGCTGAGTCAGGATCAATTTATACTAAAGCATACTACTCAGCAGATCCCAGAACGTCGACGTTCAGTGAAAAACAAGCGAGGTGGTAATGCAGTTACCGCTTACCGTATCATACTTTCTGAACACAAAACGTGAGGGAATGGTGCAGATATGTGCAAAGGCCTTTTTATCCATACTTGGTTTATCTAAATTTCGCATTCAAAATGTGTGTAAACAATTTCTGGATACCGAGTGCACTTCCTGTAGAAAAGCGTGGGGGAGATCGTAAATCAGTGAAGTATATGGGAAGGAAACAAAAAGTGAGAGCTTTTATAACAAATCTGAAATGCGTAGAATCCCATTATACACGAGAAAAATCTGTAAGACAATACTTTCCCAGTGACTGTTCAGTTAGGAAACTGTGGAGATCATTCAACGCTGAAAATCCAGATCATGTGGTGAAATATCACTTTTTCCGAGATATTTTTGTACGTGATTTTAACATCAGTTTTAAAACACCCGCCACTGATGTTTGTTCAGAATGCATCAGATTGGCTTCGTCAATTAAATCTTGTGCAAATCAACAAGATTGTCAAAAAAATTTAGTTTTACCCCGAGTGCAAGATCAAGCTACCTATTATTTGAGGCAGCTATACCTCTACAATTTTACTTTGTGCCAAGGTCATTCAAAAGCACCACAAACAAAAAATTATGTATTTATTTACACATGGAGTGAACCAGAAAGGTTTAAAGGTTCTAATGAGATTGTGTCAATGGTTCATAACAGACTGATGAATAGCAATTTGGATGATATAAGTTTCATAAAATTGTATGCAGACGGTTGCCCAGGGCAAAACAAAAATATGACAATGGTCGGTATGTTGGCAAAGTGGCTTTCTACTACCACAAGCAATGTAAAATCAATTCAGCTTATCTTCCCCATAGTAGGTCATTCATTTTTACCATCGGACCGGATTTTTGGGCGTATTGAAAAAGTGATTCGCAAAAAAGAAACAATCGAAAATCCACAGAGTTACAAGGCTATAATGAACCAATTCGGGACAGTCTTGGAGCTAGGAGTAGATTATAAAGTATATGACTGGAAGAGTGCTATCGAATCATCCATCAAGCCACCAGCACAATTGCATTTCCGGTTTGCAGCAGCCAAAAGAATTGTGATTAATCATCAGGTGACGTGGCGGTTAAAGGTGAAATGAATTATCGATCTGATTTATGTAACTTTAAATCAATTTTGAAACGGGGGAAAACATTTGCAAACATAAATCCCGAAGAGTTACCAGAGGAAGTACCAGTTAAGGAAGCAAAACTGAAAGATATGGAAGTGTTATTGGTGAAGCATTATGGGGAAAATTGGCAAGACTTGAAGAATTGAAATTTTTCGAGAATGTGTTATCCAATTCAACCAAACATCATGATGGTGAAGAAGAGGAAGTTGAACATGTGACTGTTGAAGAAGACGGTGATGATTTAAGAATCTAAATTTTAAATACTAATAAAGAGTTTTTGGTATTTTAAGAGTTGTGTTTAATTTTGTTACAAATTCTTTTTTACTTTGTTATTTGCTATCAATAAAAATCTTAACTTTTGGGTCTGTTTTAGTTTTTTTGTCAAAACTTTGTCAATCCCACTACTTTAGTTGCAAATATGGTTGAATCCACAGTGTTGTTGCAAAACTGCTTCAATCCAAAGAAATATTTGTAAAAACTCAAAACCCTGTTCTCAGTGATTTTTGAAAATTGGCATATTCACTTACAATAATTTTATAGACCCATACCAACAAAAATCGCAGTAGAAAAATATATACTTTATAAGAAATACGTTTTTCTAATCTTGCGCTATATCAGTTTTGACGGATTTAGCAACTTCTGCAACTACACGCCTCAATTATACAAATAGGATAAAACAGCTTTTACTTTAGTTTGGAGAAAATCACCCATCTTCAGAAAATTTAAGATATTTGCAGATATCAAACACTTGACATTGTGCTGAATCTTTTTGTTTCAACGCCAACTTATTTTATAAATGTACTGGGCATACAGTGGTTGGATCAGAAACTTTGGCGTAAATTCACTGTCAATTCTTAATAAGTTAACCTCACACGCCAAAAGACAGTTACACAGCACACCCCAGAGGACGCTGACTTTGTCAGCGAAATATGTGTCGAGTTTAATGACTGTGTCACTGTCTTTTGGCGTGTGGGGTTAACTACTTAAGAATTCATAATAAATATTGCAATTTACAAGAGAATATTTTAATACCTAAGACATAGGCATTTAAGGTTTTTGCTTTAAAAATTGGTCATTTCCACATTTAAAACGGCCAGGAAGAAGCAACATATAATTTTAATGATTATGATATTTTCAAAATGTCTTTTATATTCGGTGGCATGTTTAAAGGTTAGTAATTAACCCGTACTCCCGCCCCTAAAACTCTTTTGTCCATATCTCCGGTTAGAAGAAAGATATCAATGCGCGGTTTTCACGGTTTCTCTCGTTATTTTGTCCTGTTTTTAATTAATTTATAATTATTATACCGTTCCATTTAAAATTTTCAAGAAAATTTGAAAAGTTTGCTGATCTTTCATACAACACCCTCTAGCGATCACTACAGAACAAAAATGACTTACATTATAAAAGTATCTGATTCAAGGAAGATAGCTCTTTTCAACGAGACTAAGTTTACTAAATTCAGATAAATCAAACCGAAGTTATAAGCATCTCCACAACCAGATGCTCCCCTCCCCCCTCCGCTGCTATTTGATGTGTTAGAGCAAGAAGTGGTAAACCAAAATTATACAAAATACATTCAGGATTGCAATATTCGTATTTTTAATCTACTTTATCTGGGAATATTTTAGAGAAAACCATGTTTTTTTGGTCGCCCTCTAGCAGCAAACTTAGAAACTTGAAAATAATTTCCAGCGATTTCTCTTGGCCACTTTTGTTATTATTTTTTCTTTCCCATAGCTGTACCATGAACGGTTCCTTAGATATGGCCGGCATCCTTTCTTATTTGGACACCCGGTACATAGACTACCAAAGAGTAAACAGTGATTGTGCTAACAAACTTACAAACTATGTACTTTATAAATGGAGAGTTCATTGTTACGTCATACTTTTGGCTGCACTTTCGTTAAAGGTCATGTTGACGTTGTGTGTATAACCAAACGAACCAAATGAAATCGCAAATTTTTCTAATTTCTCAATTAGTCGGGACATGTTGTAAATGGCACTGGCAATGAGACTAGCTATGACGTGACACTGAACCTTCGATTTATAAACTATACCCCTAGCTACTTTCGGGGAGAAAATTCATTATATTAAATAAAATAGAACCTAGTAGAGACATGAAAAATCCATATGCCATGCACATGATGCTTCCGAATATCCATCCGTAAGAAATTGCAGATAACAAGGTCCATGGGTTTCCCAAAATAGAGACAGCCAAATCACTGCATACTAAATTGAAAAGTATCACGTTCAGAGGCGTCCACAGCTGCAAGAAATGAGACGCCCATTAGTGTCGCAACAATTATAAATTACCATCGGTTAATCTTAAAGAAAAATGCAGTTTATCTTTATTCCCAGAGCAAATACTTGCAGATAGGGTGGATAATGGTATGGTTGAGAGGACATCAATAACGTCAGGAAGAACCGAATGTTAGAATATTATTAACTTAATTTACATTTTGACAAGTGAAAACAACAATCTTAAGCAGGTACTACAACGTAATATGAAAAAAAATTATAGATAACTTACTTGCTTGTCTCTACACATGGTGATAATAACGAACAAATTAAAAACACATCCACATACTCCTGTGATAAATAAGGCTACTGCTGCTGCTATGTACCCCTCGGGGTTCATCAAAAGTTCTTTCTTTTCTCCATCCCTCACTCCTTCTGTTATTAAATCAACTGTACTAATATTCATTCGATTGTAAGTCTTGGTTAACTCATTTATAATATTATGTTTATTTTTTTCTCATATAGCTCTTATTGTATCTACCTTTCCGTTATTGTTTCATTCGCAAACTAGTTAGAATCAGACTGAAGATGTTTTGAAACTATCAGTCACTTATAAGGCGCGAAAAATTTAGTATATCTTTCTTATAAGGAAATCAGAATCTATTAATGTGACAAAACGTAGTCGACAAAACAATATGAATATTGTTTTAGGTAATGAATATTCATTATTAAACAGGTATAAGTGATTTTAAATGAAGCCTTGGCAGAATATTAGGAGGACGAGAGGGGTCATCTGATAATGATGCTACCAGACACTTAATCCACAAAATATTTAATATCCCCCGTAAAAAGTTTTATAACTCCAATCACTTGATTAAAATTACATTTTAAAAGCTCTCTAACCACTTCTCTTTAAGAAACTAAACTAATTAATAATAAAAATAGTCGCAACAGAGACAGACGTGTTTGTTATATGGACGCTCTTGATTTAGCAACTGCGGGTAATCCTGCTGCCCTCCTGACAGACTTACGCGCAACTGGTTGAGAATTTTGTAGCAAAGCTCCACAAAAGTTCAACGCAAACGCAACAAAATTTCTCTTGGGAGAAAACGCCTTAGGAAATAGGTAGGTAATTGGTAGAAGCTGAATCCAGAATTTCTTGTTACCCTTTGTACCTTAAAATGCATGATATGTATTCTTTGAAATATTTATTTGTATGACATCTTAACTTATTGTGAAGTTCAAACATGGGTCTTACATCATCAACATAAACTCTAGCATGTCGCCCTTAGATTATTGTTTATGGGGATGGTTGGAAATGGAAGTTTACAAAACACGAGAAGAATTGATTTCTCGCATTTTGGATGCTTAGGAAGCGAGTTGACAAGTGTATTGAAGTTCAAGGTTTAATTTTTGAGCATTTGCTGCGATGTAACAGTTAATTAATTTTTATTTAACAAAAATCAAACAGCTGTATCTCCGAAACTATTAAGAATAATGACCACATTCATGTAAACTTTCTTATTCGAAATGGTCGTAACTATCACCTGCCAAATTTTTAGGTACCTCTCCTTCTGACACCCTGTGGAAGAACAGAGAGTACAAAAAGAAATCAGACACATAGCTAGGGAACAAAGATCAAAGGAAAAAGGGTAAAATCGGGATATCGTAAAATATGTAATAATTGGTGACGGTGAATATAGATGAAGCAACAAAGAACAAGGAGTTGAAAAATGGGGGATCCATGGTAATTCTCACCCAAAAAACTAATACCCGTAAATGGCTGGAGCAAAAGGAAAAAACGACACAAGCAGTAAACTCGGACAGGAGCAAGGAAAAACAAAAATATTAGAAACTTCAACAGGAATGACGACAATGACTTTGGCGGATAACAGGAAAGCCGAAAATAGCAGAAACTAAAACAAAATTGACATAAACGGAGAACGAAATAGAGAGACAGATATTGGACAGAGAATATGGAAGATATGGGCGTGGAACGTTAGGAGCATATGTGGAAAAGAAGAAGAACTTGAGGAGGAGTTTGAAAAAATGGGATTAGATTTATTAGCTGTGGCCGAGACAAAGAAAAAGGGAGAGGGAATGATAAAAATGGGAAAAGGACACATGTTGATCTTTAGCGGAGTAAATGAAGACAAAAGAGCAGCCACTGGTGTTGGATGCATAATTCACAAAAAGATAGAACAACAAATAGTACATACCTAAGTGGAAAGCTTGAACAGATAGAATATTGACAGTAGAAATAGGAAATAATATGAGCAACAAGAAAACGATTGTAGCGGTGTACGGACCAAACGAGGATGATAAAACACACACCAAAGATCAATTTTGTGAGAATTTAAAGGCAATAACAGAAGAGGATAGAGGAAAAATATATGTATCAGAGTATTTTAATGGGAGAGTGGACAAAAGAAATGAAACATATAACAGATGAATAGGCAACCATGGTGAATATATTAGAAATACTAACGGTAAAAGATTGCTTGACTTCTGTACGATGCACGACTTGGTAATAACCAACACATTCTTTGAACATAAAGATGTGAATAAAAACACAAGAGAAATGAGAAGCAGATATGTGGAACATACAAGAAAAACCAAACCGCATGGTGGACACAAGAGATAAAAATCCAGAAAAAATATAAGAAAAAGACATGGAAAAATTACCTAGCTAAAGGAAGGACAGAAGAAGTAAAAGAATTGGTAACAGTAGCAAAGAGAGACGCGTGGAGAAAATTTGGCGAAAAATGGAGACGGACTGTAGAGGAAATCAGAAACTGTTTTATAAAATATTAAAATCATTAAAAATAGAAAAGGCACAAACTACAAATTACTTACATCCAAAACAAAAGTGGAGAAATGTTAACAGAACAAAAAGAGATTATGGGCAGGTGGAAGGAATATTTTCAAGATCTGTTAAATATAGAAGATATCGATGAGAACATATAACAGGAAGAAACAGCAGATAAGAATGGAGAAGTAGAAATAAGTCTGGAAGAACTGAAAGAAGTTATAAAAAAACTGAAAAACGGGAAAGCAGCAGGCTATGACAGAATTACAACAGAGATGATTAAAAATATAGGAGAGGAAGTTACAGAAATGTGATTAAAAATATTAAATAAAATCTGCCACAGGATTGGCAGATGGCATTAATTGTACTTTGTACCAGTTTATAAACTAATAATTACGGGGGTGTAACAATGCACAGACGTAATGCCTTAAGAGCTCCAATGAACTTAGAGTGGCATTCCGAAATTGTTCTACGAGACCGCTACGGGTAATTTGAAACAGAGGAAAGCCCCGATCAAAAGGATTAATTTGCCAGTATACGCATGCACCGATGAAAGAATGAAACACGCCCCACGTGCGACTGACGTCACGCGAGATGATAGGAATTCCCAAACCAATCTTTGCACGAGGCACTGATGTGTCGTAGAAACTCTTGACTTCCACTTTTACGAGTTTTCAAGAATTCGCGCTGAATTTGCACCCGCCACCACAGCAGACGTAGAAGAATCCGACGTCAAACCGCCGCCAAGCCTCCACTCACCGCCTATAAAAGTGGGTGCTCTGCAGAAGAAAATTCAGTATTTGGCCGTCCGGCCCTCAGCTAGAACCAATACTCCCAGCATCCGGGATTATGCTGGCCGCTGACATCCGACCTAGTAGTACCTGATTGACCGTTCCGACTTTGCCGTGTGATCGACTGATAGCAACCGTCCTTTAACTTTTGAGTAAGTATCCTAGCTTGTTGGTAACATATAAGTAAATACGTTCGTACTGGGGAATTGAAAGTGCTGTCTGTGAAGATTAGATCGTTTTGGCAATCCTGTGTGGCACTTGTGTCTGTAATGGGACGTTACACTGGCGGAATTCGATCGCATCTTTGTAATGGGCTGCTTTTGGTGAAATCTTAAGGCAGGACGTATACCTATTTGCAACGGACAAGCTAGCGGTGTTCCCCCAGGTGATTGCACTCGCGTGCTGCGACGAGAATTGCCAAACGAAACCCGGCTCGGAGTCGGCACCGTTCGGTGCTCCCACGAAAACTCCGAGACACCGTAAATGTTCTGTTTTGATTACACGACGGGCCGTAGCGCACCATCAAGATACTTCGCGTTTTATTTCAATGTAAATATCTCGTGTTTTGTATATAAATTATGTTTTTATCCATTCAATTCTGTTTATTCAATTCTTTCAAATGTACATAGTTAAATTAATAGAGGACCGTTTCATTTTCTTTCTGTTTTGTTATTCGACGTTTAGCAATAGTAATAGAACCCAACCCTTCTGCGACTAAGAGCTTAAGGGTGATCAACGACTAAGTCTTACCCAGTGTTGCCAACCATACGGTAATTACCGTAAGTTTACGGTAATTCAGGGTATAATACGGTATACGGTCCAAACATGAGGACCGTATCCATTTTTACGGTAATTCTGCAACAATCGGCAAACTAAAAAAAATCAGTTCACTCTGCAGGTGTTCATATCACCCATCAAAGTCGATGCCGCCGCGCCGGACGCCTTGCGAAACATAATGCGACAGTCGGCGGTGAATGTCAGCTGCCGGCACTCTTTTTCGGTACTTCCCCTCAACCCCTGTGACCACGACCACTTTAGTCACCCCCACCCCACCCCGCTCTTTCGTAGTTTTTCCGCGATTGATAACGAGCACAATCAATGCTTGTCTGTTAGTAAAAGACTGGAACTTGACCGGGTATTTTAAAAGTTGTGTTATAAAAGGTTTATTATACGTTTTTGTTTACAATTTTGAGTATAATAAAAGTTAAGTTTTTAAAGCATTAAAGTTTCTTGCAAGATTTTGTGTTTCTTTTCTTTTTTTACACTTATACGGTAATTTTGGGCGAAATACGGTAATTTCAGCGTCAAAGTACGGTAATTTATCACCACATGGTTGGCAACACTGGTCTTACCTACCTGACCGTAAATACAACTCCAGTAATCGTTCATAAGAGAACGACCCGACCCGCCTAAATACACAGCGTATCCCAATAAGTGATACCGAGGGATACAGCTGCATATTTAGGGACCGAATCCAGAAGCACCGTTAAGGACTAAGATACGCCATTGTAAAATTTGGCGTCCCGAAAAAGACAAGTAATCGTTGTAGGGGCATAACGCTATTAAGTACAGTCGTGAAGATGTTTGAGCAGATTATGGATAAAAGAATACGAGCAATAGTTAGGAACACCCTAGAAGAATCGCAAAAGTGGATTTAGCAGCAGAAGGAGTGTGCAAGACCATAATATAAAATATATTTATTATCTATCAAACAGTTAACGGAAAAATCGATACAAGAGGAAAATAACATATTTTTGGCATTTATAGATCTAGAAAAAGCTTTCGACAAGGTGCTAAGAGTCAAGTTATGGAAGATTTTGCAGGAAATGAGAGCCTAACAAAATATTGAGAATAATACAAAAAGTTTACAAGCAAAATGTCAACTCTGTTATAAGTAACAATAACATGTCAGAAATATTCGCAACGTACCGTGGACTGAGGCAAGGTGGTGGTTTGAGTCCCGTACTTTTTATAATTTTCATGAATGAAATAATACAGAAGTGTACGTCGAAATGCAAAAAGTTGAATGTAGGGTACAGGAAATTGCAAAGAGTAGATATATCGGAAGGGGCATTTGCACAAGTGAAAGAGAATTGCAGGAGAACTTCTATGTGTGGAACAAAGTACTAGAAGAAAATGGAATGAACATAAAACAAAAGTGATGGTAATAGGGGAAAAACAAGAGGAACTCGACATAAAGATTGAAGGAACAAGGATAGAACAAGTAAAGACCTTCCAGTACCTAGGAGTAGCGATAAACGAAAAAGGAACCCAAGAAGCAGAAATAAATGACAGAATAGAGAACACTAAAACTATATTAATAATAATTATAATATAAACTTTATTGCAAATTCGTATAAGAAACAAAATATTAATCAGGACAAAAATAAAAAAAAAAATGGAACAAAAAAAACTTTTGGGACACCGCTAAACATTTACCACCGATTTTCTTGAAATATTTTCGAAACTTCGCTCGTGGTATATACAGCCTGTCCAGGATAAGAATGCACAGCATGTGGATATTGGAAACAGCAATAGATAGGCCCGGATTCGGTTAAATGGTGAAAAAGTTACGCAGTTGGGGGACTATTAAAACGGTCTTTGAGATGATAGAAACTGTAGTTAAATAATCAAGAACCAATAGACCCCTAACCACACAAAATGCTGTGTCTATAAAAAAAACTTGTGTGTGTCAGCTCCGACGCACGACTGGAGTTTACTCCTTACGAAAGATTATTTTAACTTCAATCACTTGATAAATAATTTTCTAGTAAGTCTATTTCCAGTTTAATTAAAAATTATAAAACGTTTAATTATGCATCTTTACTGATAGAAATCAATCAAAGTAAAAAAGGAAACTAACCGCTATTGGATTTGAACCTCCGCTCCGTATGCTCCGGGTTCAATATAGGCGGCGTGCGATTGAACTCATTAATCCATTGCGACATGGCTGTCCTCTTCTTTACACTTGTATTTAAACGAAGTTGATTCCCACGCGATATATTTTTGGAAATATTTTTGATATTTTTTGTTAAACTTTGAAAAATATTGCACAAAAACGTTCTCTGGTGCAGATTGTATGTGTCCTGATATTCGGAATATCCTTAAAATACTTTGGGGACATAGAAATCGCAATTTTCAAATTTTCCATGTTAAACAGGATGCTTCAGGATTCCCGGGACACACGGTAAACAATTAATCAAACATACATACACTTTGTTCAAATATTGCATGTTTTGAATGTGTATGGAAAACCGCAGACCAACTGGTTTCGTCCTTCTGGGACTCATCAGTACGGTGCTCTCCCCCACACACTCAAACCATGCAATTTAGCTTGCTATATATGCTGCCGCGCTCTGGACAGATATCAGCAAGTGACAACTACTTTGAGTAATTATCTAGTATTAATTAGTGGTACTGGACCGTTCGAACAACTACTCCTCGGGCAAATACCCCGCCAGGCATTGAATTATAGAACTAAATCCAGATTTTTTGTACTACGAGACGTTTCAGGGTATTTGCCCGAGGAGTAGTTGTTCGAACGGTCCAGTACCACTAATTATTACTAGATAATTACTCAAAGTAGTTGTCACTTGCTGATATCTGTCCAGAGCGCGGCAGCATATATAGCAAGCTAAATTGCATGGTTTGAGTGTGTGGGGGAGAGCACCGTACTGATGAGTCCCAGAAGGACGAAACCAGTTGGTCTGCGGTTTTCCATACACATTCAAAACATGCAATATTTGAACAAAGACCTGCTTAAAAGCACGTACGTACATGGAGACAAATTAGGATTGTTTCAAAGCCATCTTAGATGGGGTAGCAGTCTGAAACGTCTCGTAGTACAAAAAATCTGGATTTAGTTCTATAATTCAATGCCTGGCGGGGTATTTGCCCGAGGAGTAGTTGTTCGAACGGTCCAGTACCACTAATTAATACATACACTAAATAAAAGACATAGCTGTTCGTATGTTCAATTTATATAATTCGTTAACATGAATTATACGCTTACCAATTAACCGCATCCATGTGTTTTTCGGATTCTTCTTCATTATCACTGGAATAGGTTTTTTCCAAATCTCTCAGTATTTTTTTAACTTCAATCTCTTGATAATTTTGTTTAGTGTACAGAAATATACGTACCCTTAGATACACAAAAAAGTAGGTGGTTCTCAATTCGACTGTTTTTTTTAATGTATGTTACCTCAGAACTTTTTTCTAGGTGAACCGATTTTGATTATTCTTTTTTATTTGAAAGCTGGTGCTTCTCATATGGTCCCATATAAATTTGATCAAGATCTGACCAGTAGTTTTTGAGTTATCCTTAATAATGAGTATTTAATTGACTTCGACTACATTGATGATGTTCTCATTGTATATTGAAGTCGGTTTTCTCTTTTGTAGGACAAAAATATTATAGTTAACGCTGTTAACGCGAAATGTAACACTTAATTTTACTGCTCATAAAATTTCCGGCTATAACTAAAAATTTGCAAAAGGCGGGGTTCAGCTCTCAATGACGACATATGTCGCCACTAATCGCCGATCTTCCACTCAACCTACAATACCTAAAACGAAACCTAAAAAGAAGTAAGAAAAAGCAAGGAAAGTGAAGAAGAGAAAGAGAAGTAAATGACCAGATAAGAGAAGATAAGAGAAGGAAAATATCTGTAAATGAAACATAACGTAACAAATAACGTGTAACGTGACAAATAAAGCTTGCAGCCGGGGAGCTACTGACTGCCCAACAGGGTGTGAAATCTATCCGCAGCAAACCTAGCTAGCGGTAACTATTTAACATCACTTTGCTAATATTATAAGAAAAGGACCTTTTGAAAAGAACCGTTTTATGAGCAGGGGGTAATCAAAAACTTCCTTCTATTGTTAATATTATGAACAACTGTACGGAAGCGAATTTTATTGTAAAGATAAGGTGGCAGCCGAAATAGAAGGATCTTTTAATAAAAATTAGGGTATGTAGCAAACGCCTGTTGAACATGTTCAACCAATCAATCTCCCTGATTTTATGTGAAATATGTGACCTCCTCCTAACTCCACAAATCAATCTGGTACATGCGTTCTAATAAGTTGAATTCTCCGTGAAGAAGCAGAATTGATACAACTTGTAAATAACGTCACAAAATGTAAATTGTGACAAGACCAGCGAGTTACACAAAATACGAATAACACTTCTATTGAGGATATCCTTATGCGAATAGATGAGTTTTAGGTTATAAAAAGCCTTACGTATACAGTTACTAATGTGCTTCCTAACCGCAGTTCAACATCCATAATAAGACCCAGATTCCTTTCCCCGGACACACAACTCAACCTACGTCCGGCCATCCCAACATCCATCATATCTCTACATATTTCCCGAATTTTTAATTAACCAAAAAGCATTAGAACAGATTTATTTTGATTTATTATTATTTATTACGCGATGAACAAAAAATTTACAAGCAACAATGAAGTTTCACGGAAGACAAAGGGAGGTATTTAAGACAATTATTTAGAGGCCCGAGTTAACATATGGCTGCGAATCCTGGGTCTTTGCCGGAAAACAGAAAAGCAAAAATTCAGGCCGTAGAGATGAAGTACCTGAGAAGAGTTAGAGGAGTTACAAAGTTAGACAAAATGAAAAACATAGAAATAGGAGAATACATATCTAGCGAAAAAATCTACATTAGAATTTATAGAAGAGAGACAGCTCAGCTGGTGAGGCCACTTACAGCGTATGGAAGAGACAGGGCCAGTTAGGCGAATTTGGGAAATGAAAATTCAGAAAAACAAGAGAAAAGGAAGGCCTAGACTAACTTGGGATAGAGTTGTTGTAGGAATACTGGAAGAAAACGTAGAAGGATGCGACTACGTTGGCGAAGGAAAGGGAAGAATGGAGAAGATTTATATACGAGTAGATGTTGAGTAGAGGAGATGTATTACCCTACACCATTGTTTGGTAACAGGGATTTAGATTATATTTACTATTTTTGATATATCCCTTCCGATCCTACAAGTTATTTTACTTTACCACTTGGCCCTCACATTTTGAAATATCTGCTTGCAATAAATTGTTTTCTTAATTCGTTTAATGCTAACTCAGACTCTTACCTCATTACAAATCGTTTACTATAATTTCGTTTTCTGTCGGTTAAAGTCGCATTGAGGGGCACGCCACTGATACGTTGCATTTTCAAAACAAAACATTTCCAATATCTCCGAGCGATAGACAAGTTATTGTTTTTATTATTCTTCTTCAAATCCTGAATTCGAAATGTGGTTTCTTTAGATAAGATACGATATCTGAGAAGTACTTAGAAAGTAATCTGTTTCGATTTGTAAAGCATTATGCTGGTGTCATTTTTTAAGTGAAAAATCATGTGCACTACCTGCTGTATTAAGTACACTTATTATTATAATTATGGTAGTTAATAATAATTATTGGTGACGATGTTTAACGGTGGAACAAACACTTGTGGAGTGTCGTACAGAACAATTATTGGATTGGTTATTCTAGAGGTACTTATCAATTTTCTTAGTTTGTTTTACAAGGGCGTGCAGTAATCAAAATTCCCTTTTAGTTTCTCTTAAGTTCTTTAATACTTCCTTATGGAATTATTTACTCACAATTTGTACAAATGGGGATTACCAACGGCAGAGACGGATTATGGACCCCCATTACATTTTTCGGCATATACTATATCTCGAGTAAGTTCAGACATCCCCTGTATACCTTCAGCAAATTATAAGACTTTATTAACAATTTCAGGTCCATGGAGTAGAAGTATCTGTGAATATTTGGACGACACTAATCGAGATTATCATCGAAAAATAATATCGGTATCTTGCTTGATATTTGTAGCATCGTTAGCCATTGGTTCCCTTGTTTGCTCGAACACCCTCCACGTCATTATCTATGGTGTTTTTGGAGGTAAATTTAAATAATTTAACATATAGTGCGAGTCAATAGTATGGGATATTTCGATATCTTCTTGTTACGAATACTAAAAACTTCATATAGGTACCAAAACTGTTCCAAGTTATTCGTATATGATTGAATTTTTCGTTTTTTTAATAGATTTTACTGTGGAGTTGTATAAAATAATTCGTCTAAATTGAATTTTTTAGCAAATTTTGACAATTACGTAGTAGATATTATCTAGAAGTAGCTAAACGGTTGGAGTAAGGAGTTTCGATTCGGGATGGTACACCGACAAAATAGACTCGACAAAGTGGCCCAGACAAAAACAGCCCCTACTAAAAACACCAAATAGTGCATCTGCAAATGTCTATCACATTCTTAACATATGAATAAAAAGGTTAGTTTATTAAAAAAATATATTTTATACCGTGTGACAAACTTCCATGTGTACATGGGAAAATAACATGGGCAAATACATTTTTGGGGATTCCTGCTCCCCATGTGTGGTAAAGGTAGCAATCGAAAGATTATTTTTTTCTGCGTATGAGGATATCAAAAACTCTACAACTTTAAAATTTATTAAAGCATTAAAATCAAAAATTGCATTAATAATTTTCTAACTAAAACACAGAAATTTATCAGATTATCCATGACAACTTAATTTATTCTAATCACGGACGTCTTTGATTTTTATGGATTTTCTGAACTGTCAACATTTAAAAATGAACAAAAATATTTATTCAGTTCAAGAAAAGGTTTTCATTGTGAAAATATTTTACGGCGGCAATAGTTTGCGCGTAGTCCGTGCCTTATTTTCTGTAAAATTCAATAACGGTAATATTCCTTCGGTATAACAACAAATAATTTAGTAAGAAATTTGAAGGCTGGGAATCTTTCATCGAAAGAAATTAATTTTTACTCATACATAAACTTGTTTTTTTATTTGATAATTCTCATTCACATTATTATTGTCATTACCTATAGTTGACAATGAATTGATTACTGGTGTGGATGTTTCGTTGGTGAATGCTGGTCCATAGTTTAGGGTAAATTGTAGGTGTCGTCTAACCTATTAAAAAGTTTTTGGGAAAATGTTAAAGCAGTAAAATGAAATAATAAAAATTAAAAACTTTCATTTTACTGCAATTATGAAAAATTTAACAAGCGGCAACATTTGTTTATTTTGCTCTAATGAATTTTGTAATCTGGCAATTTAATACTTATTTATTTCATATCTAGGTAAGGACAAAAACTTATTAATATACAATAAAATTAAAGTAACATAAAAAAAGAAAAATAACTATAACAAATATTCAAATAAACCCCCATTCTGTATCAGGCAGTATCCCAGCCTATTATAGAAAGAATTTCTCACATTCGCAAGTTACCGATCGTTTATTAAGTTGCATTCCGCAAAGATAGCATTCCTTAAAGAATCAATATTTGGGTGACGAGTTTTATAAATCGTATTTTTTAAATGACCACACAAGAAAAAGTCACACGGTGCCAAATCGGGAGATCTAGCTGGCCAGTTTATAGCACCACCTCGACCAATCCAGCTCTCTGGAAATATTTCATTTAATATCTCCCTCACTTGTGCTCCAAAATGTGCTGGGCATCCGTCATGTTGAAACCAGACCTCCCGATTCGCATGTACAACTTCTTCTAATGCAGGGCCAATATGGTTAATTAAAAGATCTAAATAAGCTTCTGAATTTAAATTTCCCTGTATTTCAAATGGTCCTATAATGCGATTATTAAAAATGCATGCCCAAATATTGATTTTTTGAGGGTATTGCGTTATAGTGGCTAGATTTATTCTGGGATTTTCCTGGGCCCAATGCCTAACGTTTTGTGAATTTGGCTCTTGATTTAAAGTGAAGGTACACTCATCGGTAAAACAAACTGATGAGAGGAAGCTGCGATCCCGATTAGCCCGTTCTTGCATTTCTTCACAGAAAGTTTGCCTTGATTCTTCGTCAAAAGGAAGTAACTCTTGGTGACATTGGAATTTAAAGGGATGATATTTGTTTTTTTTTAATATGTCACGGACAGTTTCTCTTGAAACATTACATTCTAGGGCAATAGACCTTAAACAAGATGTTGGACTAGCAGTTATCAGGCCTATTACCATTTCCTCTACCTCAATATTTAGATTTCTTGGAACGACTAAAAAATAAATTATAAGATTAATTTTAGTTTTGTTTCACTCCACGTTATCACTTGTTAAATTTCTCATAATCCCAGTAAAATTTAAGTTAGCGAACAATAAGAAATTAGCAACTAGGTAATAATAATAAGCGAATCAGAATTATCTAAATAAAAACCAAGTAAATTTATTAGTAAAAATTACCTTCTTTCAATGAAAGATTCCCAGTATCTTCAAATTTCTTAACTAAATTTTTTATTGTTGTTACCGAAGGAATAGGACTGTTATTGAATTTTACAGAAAATAAGTATTGCCGCCGTAAAATGTTTTCACAATGAAAACCTTTTCTTCAACTGAATAAATATTTTTTTCTACACCTATTTAATTATATGACAATTATTCGGATTTTCTTCGTGAAATATCGTACCCATAATTCACTGTAGTGAATTATGAAATCATAATTCACGGCATTTCGGCCAATCACAAATATAGATTCAATAATCACTGTTTCCCTGATCCAATGATATTTTATATCGACGGCGATCAACTCTTGCTGGAGCTGACAATCGCTCAGGTGACAGCCAAGTGTATCTCGCCATATTACTTGTTTACGTTTTCCAACGTATGCACTTCGGTCGAGTAGGTACCTACCCATTAATCCGCACAAACTAACAATTCAACCACTAAAACTACCAGAATTTAACAATGGAAGGGACAACTCCAAATTTATATATTACTAACTGCCCAAATTTCAATATACCTATATTCCTAGTAAGTAGTCCATTTATTGAAAAATAAAAATTAATGTATTATGATAGTGTTCCATTAAAGTTATCAAATTTGAGTCTAATTTATTTGTTTAATAGGTGCAGAAAAAGTATAGTATTATATTCGCGATTATGACCATTATTCACTCAGATGATTTGAGCCACTCGCCTTCGGCTCGTGGGCTCAAACATCATCTTCGTGAATAATGGTTGTCATAATCGCTCATATAATAATATACTATTGTCCACGACTATCTTATAATATACTCTTTATACTTGTGTTTCTTCAATCATAATTAGATACATTAATCACTGCAGTGATTCATCATCATAAGGTTCTCAGTCCGAAGACTGGTTGGACGCGTACCTCCACTCTTTTCTATCCTGAGCTAACCTACGCATTTCCCTAAAAGTAGAACATCCTACATCCCTAACTATTTGAGAGCAGTAGTCTAATCTAGGCCTACCCCTACCTCTTTTTATTCCTATCTCTGACTCTACTATGTCGCGAACTATTCCTTCGTGTCTTAGAAGGTGTCCTACCATTCTATCTCTCCTACTCTTTATTGTCTTCCATACCTTTCGCTTTTCCCCAACTCTTTCTAATACTTCCTTATTGCTAACCTTATCTATCCACGGTATCTTCATCATGCGTCTGAAGCACCACATTTCAAACGCTTCTACTCTTTTTCGATCCGCTTCTCCTATTGTCCAAGTTTCGCACCCGTATAATGCCGTACTCCATACATACGACTTTAAGAGTCTCTTCCTAGTCTATATATTAACCGTTCTCGAACATAACAGTTGTTTCCTTTTGTTAAATGCAACTCGGCCCTGCGCTATTCCTTGTTTTATATCTTTAGTGCTCCTACCGTCTTGAGTTATTTTACTTCCTAAATAGCAAAAATCCGCGACCTCCTCTATCTTCTCATTTCCTATTTGTATGTCAACTTTAGTTCTATTTTCACATCCCCTACATACCAAAATTTTAGTTTTCTTTTTATTGATTTTCATGCCGTAGCCCTGTGTCAAAACTGCTTCCATTTCATTCAAAACCGCTCCTAATTCTTCTTTGCTAGATGCTAACACTGCTATATCATCCGCAAATCTGAGCATGTTAATAGTTTGACCCTGTACATTAATCCCTGAGGCTGTTCTGTCCTTAACAATATTAATCGCATCTTCGATGTATAAGTTGAAAACTAGAGGTGACAGTGCACATCCCTGTCTCACTCCCTTCCGGATATCTACTTCCCTTCGTTCCTGCTCACATTCTATAACTGCTTTTTGCTCTTTGTAGAGATTATGTATTATTCTTCTGTCCCTATATTTCATCCCTACCTTTCTCAGCACTTCGAACATCTTCCCCCATTTTACGTTGTCGAAGGCCTTTTCTAAATCTACAAATCCTATATAGACGATCTTTCTCTTTTCTATCGTTTTTTCTATAATTACTCGTAAAGCTAGAATGGCCTCGCGCGTTCCTCTATTTCGTCTAAATCCGAACTGATCTTCTCCTAATATTTCTTCCGCCTTTTTCTCCATCCTTCTTTGCACAATTCTAGTTAAAATTTTTGACGCATGGGAAGTTAAACTGATAGTTCTGAAATTGTTGCACCTATCCGCGCCTTTCCTTTTTGGCAAAGCTACTATGATGTTCCGTTTGTAATCCTCTGGAATCTCGCCTGTCAGGTATATGCGACTAACTAATTTAAATAAACGATCTATTACCTCTTGACCTGCGCACTTTAAGATTTCTGCCTGCAAGCCATCTATACCTGGTGCTTTATTATTCCTTAAACTTTTTAGTGCTAGCTCAAACTCTTCTCTCATTATAGGATTCCCTAGGTTATCCCCCTCTACACTGCTTTCGCTTTCTAATATATCTTGCACTTCCTGTCCCGCATATAAGTTTCCTGCAGTGATTAATGAATATTATTCACTACACCAATAGGAACATCGCTTTGACTTTTTTTACATTTATTTAGTAGGCCGCGATCGCTATGTGTCAGTTCAAATTGAAACGTCAAATCAGCATGGTTTGCTTTTAATTTGAAATGCATATTCTAAAAAAAAAGATATTATGAGTAGTGAGAGTGAAAACGAGGTTTCTTTAACAGCACCAGCAATAAAAGAAGCTGCAGAACTTGCCTCATTAGATTCATTGCCCAAAAAACCAAGAAAATTATACCTGAGAGCGTGTGTATGAATCTTTCTTACACTGGAGAAGGGAAATGAAGGTAAATTCTTTCTGGGAATCTGTTTTGATAGTCGTGGACAAAGTATAGTATACAACTCGTTATAATGATGCTATTATTCATAGCATTCATTAGAAACTCGTGTGTAAATTGTCGATAAATAATGTTGACAGTTCAGACGAATTAGAAATTAGAATCAAGGGAGTCTTTGATTAGAATAAATTAAATTGTCATAGGTAATCTGATGAATATCCGTGTTTTAATTTGAAAATTATTAGTGTAATTTTTGCTTTTAATGCTATAATAAATTGGAGAATTGCAGAGTTTTTGATATCCTCATACGCAGAAAAAAATAGTCTTTCGATTGCTACCTTTACCACCACTGTAACTACACATGGGGAGCAGGAATCCCAAAAAATGTATTTGCCCATGTTATTTCCCCATGTACACATGGAAGTTTGTCACAACTTAATAAACTCAATTACAAAATAACATTGTAAAATAATGCATGAAACAGAATAAAAAAAATTAATCCCGAAGAAGAGGCAGAAAAAAGCAAGTAATGCAATCAAATACATTCCTATGTTATTACGATAATAACTAGAAATATACGAAAAAAGATACGTATACTAATAATATTACAGTATCAACACATACCTACTAAACTTCTAAATTGTGTGCTACACCTCGCAAATAATTCAAAATTTTCTTTACTATTTTAATTCCCTACGAGCGTTTGAAATCTTCTGTTTAATTGGACGTACTTTGTCTTAGATGCTGACCCACACTTAAAACGTGTTACATCTAATTCCACCTTAACTTGTTATTTTAGGAAGTGGTCGATGTGTTTCCAAAGTGACGGACGAACGCAATCAACAGTTGCTTGAAACGCCCTATGTCAACCTTCAACCGAATTATTCGTGCGTGGAAGTTCTTCCACGACTCGGTTGTACATATTCCAAATTTCAATAGGAAATTGTGGTTCAGCTCCTCAATTACGCTTTACACATCCGATATAGGTGTGTTCCCAGCAATTTGTTGGTACATGTGTTGCCTCTGCTAGCTCGGCTTCATTGTTGTATCTTCGTATGTATGTTTTTTCTTTTAAAAATGCCCAAAAAAGTCTAATGTACTCAGATCCGGTGATCTTGCAGGCCACAATATAGGTCCATTTGTACCCAACCATCTACCCGGAAAATGATTTTCTAAATCATTTCTAACAAACTATTGCAGAATTGTGTGCAGGGGCACCATCTTGTTGGAAATATACCCTGTTTATATTTATTAACACGGAACATTTTCCATTATCGCCCCTGCGTTAATATTCAATAAATTAATGTATCTCAATCCCATTAAGTTTCCATCAAAAATTTGGTATGCTAGTTGACCACCCAAAATAAAACACGAAACGTTAAATCCAAAACGTCCTTGCCTCTGACGTTCAAAAGTTTGGTGCTGATTTGTATCAGACCAGTGACGCACATTATGCCTGTTAAATAATCCTACGCTGCTTATGCGAGTTTCGTCTGTCCAAATGACAGACCGTCTAAATTCTGATTTTCTTGAATTTTATTTAAGTAAAGTACCGCCTACAAAAATTAAGCCTTTTTTCTTGATCTCCCGGGAAGAGATGGTGAATAATTTGAATTTTATATTTTTTGAACTTTTGTTTTGGAAACACCAGAAAAACTGGATATTTCCGCCCCTTTCATCTTCGAATTTAAATACTCTAGCGAACCCTACTCCACCCTGCTCACCTGCCTATCTACCCGCTCAGCTCTGATTAATTAACCTAATTAAAATTTACCTAAATACCTGTCGAAATAGCCATATGGTCGTCTACTACCTACGTTATGTATTACCTATATGCCATTACAGACCTCAGTGCTTTGATAAGAAAGAATCACAATCGAGGATGTTAATAATAGACACAAATAAAATTAAGACCTCAAGATTTATTCATATCTTTCAAAACATCATTTTGATATAAAATCAGATTGGTTACCATCTGCATTAATCATAAATAAAAAGTGTTTATTATTTTCTATCGAGATGCAAAATGTATTTATTATAATTTATTACTGACAACAATCAAACAGCTGTCGTTAAAGTTTCGTTTCCTGAGAAGACGGGCAGAGGAGAAAAGCAATATCGAACGCCCCACTCTTTAGCCACGCTCTGTCTCATGCTTCGCGCTGTTTCTCTCAGACAAGCGTCAGTAAGGCGAAGACACAGCGTTTCAGTTCTCGTGACACCACAAAGCGCTTGGTTAGAAGCTTTAAAATTCGATTTATTTTTTCATAATTATTATTTTGATACGGACAATCATTATTATAGATTTTTTGTGCATTCGAAGTGCGATTGGTAGTCTATAAATTAATGAGTATATTCCAGTGTTAGGAAAATTAGAATAATCTTTAAAAAAGTCTTGCTTAATTTGTGACAGTTCAAATTTTAATTTTTTAAATTTTGTGAATTTCTGGCATGTAGTAAATAAATAACTGTATATAACTATATAATAATATCCATGTTTCATCCCCGTTCGGCGGCTTTGTCAAGATTTATTAAAAACTTTTAAAAAGATATAAAATATTTGACTTTTTTTGTTTTTTTTGGGTTTCTTTGTTTTTTTAGTTTTTTTTTAGTTCTTTCTCTTTTTTTGTTTTCAGAGAAAATCAAACCGCACATAGACCTATCATTTTAGTTTCAGATTTGAGTGAAGACATGGAAGTTGATGAATAAATGCATACACTCCAATCATCTGTTTACCCTACAAATTTTTCATTCCTCTAATAACGTTGAAGTTTCACTTCTATCGCGCGTGGCGACCGCGCACCCAGTTTTTCGTTTATTTACGTGTTGCCTAACGGTTATCGCCTTTATAACGAATCAGAGATATATGGTTGGATTTAAGCAGTATGATGGATTTAAGCAGTATGATGTCTATTGTAGTGGTAATTCTTAGATGGGTCGTTAACGAGACTGACCCACCATCCCCGCCTATAGGCTATTTAGTCTGGGGCTGTTTTGCTCGGAACTATTTTGTCGGGGCTGTTTTGTCTGGGGCTATTTTAACGGGGCACGCCGGAATATTTTACTCCAAAAGGTGCCATCATCATAAAAAATACTTCAAAAACGATTAATTTGTAAACAAAGGAAATAATTCCTCTACAGCTGTCAAAGTTTGTTAAAATAAATGCCGGTGACTCAAAAAATATAAGTTTGGACAAAAATCATTTTATACACCCTTTAGGTACAATAAAATCGATTGAGAAATTGAAAACTACACTGGCGAGCATAAAATTGAGGTCAGTTAAGAAGTTGCAAATAATTTTTGGAGCAATAAAAATAATGGCGTTATTGTAATAGTAGGCGTTGAATCATTTGTTTTCCGAGAATTGTTATCTCTCATTCGGCTTATTTGACATAAAGTGGCACCATATTTACAACTTCCATGAAATAGCGCACATTCGCGCTAATTGAAAATTCACACTTAGGCGCCTATTTTTCAGTTAGTTTATTTATCAGGGATTTCTCTTTGTAAAACCTATTGGTCGCAAGGTGTATAGTTTTTCTTAACAGACCATAGTAGATAACCTATGAGAGTTCTGGACCACAAACAACATTGGAACTCCCATAAGTGACGGCATACTACTTTTACTTCCGATCTCGTTCAACAGTACGTCTATAATATTCAAATTGCAGGAAACTGTAATTGTGTAGGTGATGTTGCAACTATTCTCCGCGGTGGGGGGGGGGCGCAGCATCCAATCAGAACTAATCTTGTTGTTAGGTGCTGTTGGGCCTATGGCTGTGGCTCAGGCGCCCAGACGAACCGCAAGGCGAATTTGGCCACGGATTCAAGCACATTTGACCACTGCAATCTGACAAACGTCCAACTGTACCTGAATTCTGGGTGCTTCCCCTACGAGAATTTAAACGTTGATTTCTCCACGGGGAAATACGACCTGCTATACGAAATGTACGAGAACTTCCAGAGTTCATATTATGGAAAGGTCAACGAACCATTGTACGGACGTGAAGAGTTCAAGGATCTAGCTCCCATCGTAGTGATTGACGCATCAAAGCAGTCTGAACGAATCAAATCTGGACCCATAGATATGCGTCTCGAATTTGAGTCAAGGGAGAATTTGTCTCATCCTGCATGCATGACCGCATCGTCGAGTATACACCGGCTAATGAATCGGTCAGGAGAGTGGTGAGAGAAGAAGTGCTTTGATTTGCGCAGAAAATACACGCATGCCTACTCTGTATACAGATTGTAGTTATAGTTTTAATTATATCCCAATAAAATTATACACTGGTGTTATTGCATCAGCATTTCCAGAACTTTTGCGAAAACCCCGGCGCATGCGCCTGAGCCACAGCCGAAGGCCCAACAGCACCTAACAACAAGATCAGTTCTGATTGGATGCTGCCCCCCACCGCCCACAACCACACTCATTGGCTGTTGCCCCTACTACAGCCACTCTCATTGCCTGTGGCGTACAGCTTAACGATGGCGCCATCTTGACGCAGTATGGCTTGATGACGTGGCAGTCAAGATGACGGCTTGGGTGCGCACTCTGGCCCACTTCTTCAGCAATGACCTTGAAAGACACCAAAGGCTGCTGAAGATGTCGTTGCTGAAGACATGACCACTTCTTCGGCTGACTCAAGGACTCCTTCAGCAGCCTCCGGTGTCTTTCAAGGTTATTGCCGAAGAAGTGGATGGCACCTGGAGAACTGGATGGACTGATCTGAGACTTCAAGCAGTCATCAACGCAAGAGGGGGGAATACACGTTATTAGTACGCATAATAGTTAGTTTTTTTTATTTTTTAAGTTCCATATTTGCGGTAATAAGAAAACGTCGAACTTCGTTTTCAATGTAAATTTGTTGCTTTTTCACAATAAATCATAAATACCAAAAAATATGCTTTCCGATTCAATGTAGAATACTAAATTCAGCAGGGCCGTACCAAGGGGGGGGGGGTTGACCTTTCTAACCCCGAAATACTAAAACGAGAACGTCATAACAGCAGCTGGCTACGGAAAATTCGAAAATTTTTCGGAAATTCAAAGGTTTCGAAAATTGGCGGGTGCATTATTTTTCCAATAATTTGGAAGATGACGTGACTGGTCGCGGAAAGTTCTCCTGCGCTGCTGCGCTCTCCATTAATACTTAATACTTGTAATAAAACATTTTCCTCATTATTATTTTCGTTCGTCGTTCGTAAACTTATTTAATACCGTACCGCATATCGACAAATGAAAAATCATTATATTTACAGTTTGTTATCATTAAAGACGAAAAAGGTAGGATGAATGAGACTCGGGGTCTCCTACTAGGTATAGTTTTATTTTCAGATACTAACCCCCCCCCCCCCCCTCCCGAAAAATAATTCTAGGTACGGCCCTGGGATGTAAGATGTTCTACTTTTAGGGAAATGCGAACGTTAGCTCAGGATAGGAGAGGATGGTTAAACCCCCCCCCCCCCCGAAAAAAAAATCTGGGTACAGCCCTGAAATTAAGTCTTCAAAATACAATACAATGATTTACAATTTGCAAATAACGTATGTCTCAAAAGTTTTGGCAGGCGATAATGATAAAACATCAAGATGGCTTTGAAAACAAAAATTCTTCAATGACTTATCTTTATTGTAACAGTTCAATTTTAAGAATTATTTGCATTAAAATGTCTTATAAATTAGATCTTCGGAAAAGTATTTACAATTTAGTTGGACGGATGCCTAAATCGGAAATAGTACGCATATTTGAAGATCAAAATATCGCTCGCCGTACCATTTATCGTACAATAGCTGAGTGTGAGCAAGGTATACCATGCTTAAATTTACCAAAAAGTGGAAGACCAAGGATTTTTGTTCGAGGCAGAGCAGACAGATTGGTGAGAAGAGCCAAAAATAGAGTTGGAGTGTCTCTCAGAAAGTTGGCACGTGAGTATCGCGCTTCTAAGGACACAGTTTCAAGGGTATTGCACAGAAATGGCGTAGAATATCGAAAACGAAAAAAATGCCCTAAATATACGGTAAACCAGTTGGCACGGATACCACGATGTTGTCGGACATTAAGGCGGATCCATTTTGCAAACGACCGAATCATTGTTATGGATGATGAAAAGTACTTTACACTGGGCAATTCGGAGATGAAGGGAAATGATGGGTTTTATACCGACAACGTAGAAAACAGTCCAGACAATGTAAAATATAAAGCAAAGGCGAAATTCGCCGACAAAATTTTAGTTTGGTGCGCCATTTCCACTGCAGGAATATCCAGGCCTTATGTGGGACAGGTAAGGGGCGAAGCACTAGATAGTCAGCGCTATATTCAAAACTGTCTGATCAAATTGGCTGACTTTATTCACGAACATCATGCTGAAGACGATATAATGTTTTGGCCAGACTTAGCTTCTTGCCATTACGCACGAGAAACTCAAAATTGGCTCAACGCTCAGAACATCCCATTTGTACCGAGAAACGATAACCCCCCTAACCTACCCCAGGCTCGCCCAATCGAAGATTTTTGGGCACTTTTAGCTAGAAAGGTCTACGATGGAGGATGGGAAGCTACAAATGAAGAGCAGTTAAGGCGTAGAATCTATAGAAAAATTAGAGAGATAGATGTCGAAGCTGTCCAAAACCTAATGCGGGATGTCCGCAGAAAATTACGCCTCGTTGAGGAGCACGGACCCCTTCATTTAATTTGAGTTGTTGATTTTGTTGTTTATAATATTGTTCATTCTTGCATATAATTAAAATGTAAATAAAATTATATTTGCGTATTAAAATTTAATAAAGTAATTTGTGCCAAAACTTTTGAGACATACGTTATAAGCTTAAAACAGGAAATACCAAAAAACATCACAATTTCAATAAGTCCCTTGAACCTTCTTAAGCGACCTCAATTTTTTGCTCGTCAGTGTAGAATCTTGTGGGTACAATAAATTCCATTCAAATTAACGAAATTAACTTGCATACGAAAAATTTTGAATACGCTGTATAATTGAAAATAATTATACCTGATGCGGCGGTTCGCTGTAAGACTTTTGTATTTAAAATTTTTCAATGTGTATTTCAAATTTGCTTCCGAAATTTCGCACTAACGACTCACTCTGCGTAAGGTACACTCTGTAGAAATAAGTGAGTGATAAATATAGTTGTAATCGATTCACCATAGACCCATAAAGACTGCGACCTTCACCTATTTCTCCACAGCTTCGCATTCATCGTGTTCCATTTCGCACATGCGTAGTTTTTGTCATGACTTTACCTGGCCCGAACGAAATAACGGAGTAACATGCAACAATGAAAGAGCAACGTGATATTTTATCCGATGCGCTGACCACGCGTTCATCGTTGCTATTACCGAATTATGACGCACTCATTCCAGAATACCTCAAGCTAGAGATGGGGCGCGTAGATTGTGAGCCTGCTTGTCCGCATCTTCGTCAGTTAATAGGGTTGCCAGATCTCCGGTTTTGGCCCGGAGTTTCCGGTTTTGCATAACAATATCCGGTCTCCGGCCGGTCATGAAAGTTCTCCGGGCGAAAATACATTATTTGCTTATAAAGCGCATTAAATTATTTATGCCATGATACCTTATTAAAAAAAATACGCTGCTACTGAAGTGATTCTCTGTGCCGTATCCATTGCATTTTTACGCTGCTCTGTGCTCTTCTAGACGCAGACGACAGGCAAGTGCGTTAGTGCGTAGACAAAGACAAACTGTGTATAGTCGTAGTCGCCCGCTTCCGACAGTATTCGTTTATACCTAAGCTGTTTCGTTTGCGTCTGCCAGCTAGCAGATCGAAGCGGTAAGTTTTTGAATTTTAGCGTGAGGTCAAAAATTAACAACAAGCTTGATGCATTTAGTCATTTAGCATTTACGCGTTTTTAGTTTGATTGGATGGAAGAATCTGAGGCTACGACTTCGAATACCGGAATTTCACCAAATCAAAGGAAAAAGTACTTTACTTCATTTAAAGATTCGTGGACACAAACGTTTTCGTGGATAAGGAAAATTGATAACTGGAATGCATTGTGCAGTCTATGCAATGTCAATTTTACAATTAAATTTGATGGTGAGAAGGCAATTAAAAAGCATGGCAATAGCGCCAAACACCTGAAAAAGGTAGCTGCGAGCAAAAACAATTACTTTGTAGAAACTTTTTTTGCCAAAAAGGATTCTACAGAAGCTAATAAAATAAGTGCTATAGAACTAACTAATGTGTATCACAACGTTGTACACCACCACAGTTATAATATAGTTTTGATTGTGGAATGAAATTAAATTCACTGTGTTTTGAAGACTCAAAGCTTGCTAAAAAAATTAGGTGCGGCAGGACAAAAGCCGAAGCCATTGTAAAAAGCATTTTAATGCCACATGGGCTAAAAATAGTTTTAAATGATCTAGATGGTAATTTTTTGAAATATCACATTTCGCTTTTTTTCACAGTGGCAACAGATGCGTCAAACAAAGGTAATCGTAATTTTTTTCCTGTGAGTGTTTATTATTTTCACCCCGAAACTGGGTTAAATTCTAAAGTAATTGATTTTTGTGAGGAAAGTGATGAAACTGCCTTCTCAATTTTCAGCAATCTATTGTTATCTCTAAACAAATGCAAATTGGGCCCGGAAAGAGTCATATGTTATTCTGCAGATAACGCAAATGTTAATTATGGGAAAAACAACTCTGTATTTACGTTATTGAAGGAAAATAATTCAAACATATTTAAAGGCAACTGTCACGCGCATATATTGCACAATTGTGCTAAATTTGCAATAAAACTATTAAGGTTTGATGTGGAAAATTTAGTTTTAAAAATTTATAGCGAGTTCTCTATATCTGCAAAAAAGGTTGCGCATCTAAAGGAATTATTTGCTGATGCCCAATTAAATTTTGAAAGAGTGTTGAGGCATGTTCCAACACGCTGGTTGTCATTATATCCATGCGTGGATAGAATTATACATTCTTGGCCTGCTATTAAGGCATATTTTATAGAAGCGGGTGAAGAAAATTGTCACAAAGTTATTTGGGATTTCATAAAAAATCAGGAGGATGAAGTAACTAATGACCTAAGTAACGAAATAACTGTTCAAGAAATATATTTGTACTTTGTGCATCATTTTATGTTCACTTTCACAAAATATATTTTAACTCTGGAAAAGCAAGGCGTTTTGTGTTTTGAATTGCAAGATGTTATGATCAATGTATTAAACGATTTTACACGGCGTAAAAATGACAATTTCTTTGGTCACAAAGCAAATAGTTCCTTAAATAAATTGATTCCTTCGGAAAGATTGCGGTGCGAAAATGATTTCATGGCAGTTTATAATCGAGCTATAAAATATTTAAACGATTGGTATTGTTATGACAATCCCCCATTTAAAAAATTTGAAATATTCGATTTAAAACAGAACTTGAATTTCAATGATATTAAATGTATTGCAGACAATTTGTCTCTTGGAGCTCACTATATTAATTACGACGAACTATATGACGAAATTGGACGTTTAAATCTAGCTATACCTATCTTTGATAGAAACTTGGTGTTTGTTTTTTAGTAAGTGTTATTCGCCTAATTTATTAAAAATTGTACAACCTGTATTTTCTATTTCTGTCAGTAATGCCAATGTTGAGCGGGTATTTTCACTAATGAAGCAAACATGGACTGATAATAGAAACAGGATGGAAGTAGATTTGATAAAAGCTGAACTTTCAGTAAAAATAAATTTAAATTTGTCCTGTCAAAATTTTTTTACATACATCAAAGATAAACCAGATTTACTGAGAGCTTGCCACAGTTCAGACAAATATAATTAAATTTTTAGGTAGTAGTACCTAAGAGGTACTGTATGAAGTATAGGTACCTTCTTTATTTGTGCTTTTGTTTTATTTCTGTACCAAATGTTATTAAAGTGTTATATTTTTATCAGGATTTCTTTCTTTCGTTTTCTATTTGAAATATAAAAAGTTTAATACTAATATTCGAGTATTATTATTACTATTTGTTAATGGTAATTTATTATTATTATTATTATTATTATTATTATTATTATGAATCTCCGGTCCAAGAACAAGTGGCATCTGGCAACCCTATCAGTTAATGATGTTTATATTCCAGGAATTTTTACTAATCTTTCGTCGCAACAATTGAAAATAGTAACCTACGAAGATTTTCAAAACCAACCGATGCATTTTGATTTATTCACACAAATAGGAAAAGCCATAAGTTTATTCGTTTCACCGCACCTATTCGTCTATTTAATCAAACATTTTGGTATCTACAACGCTCAAATACTACTCGCAGCTATAGTCTTACATGTAATACCAATCGCTTTAATTTTAAAGCAAAAGACATTCGTCGTAAACAAAATGACAAGATACGAAACTCTTAATGGGTAACTACTTACATTATCATTTTTCCTTTTAAATAAAATACTGACCCAATTATGGTTATAGGTTGTTTAATAAAGGCTTAGAAGAACTACCAGCAGATGACGAACAAACAAAAACAAATGAAACCGGCCCATCTTACTCTATTTTAACAAACGAACCAGAACCAGAACCCCCTTCGTTAGTAATCGAACCACAATTAGAAGAACCTCCCAAAGTTATTGAAGAACAAGTAGTAGCCATACCCAGTGCTTATCTAAAGAACCATTTGGGAGTGGACGTTTTACCCTATATACCAGAGGAAGAAGAAGAAGAGGAGGAAGAGGAGGAACAAAAGCAAGTCATTCGATTAAGCGTGAAACATCTACGAAAACTTAGTACTCAGTTCGAAGATTTAATCAAAATTGACGTAGAAAAGTCATACCTTCCCGTAGAACTCAACGAAAACAATATAGACAGAACGTTTCATAGAATAAACAACAAATTTTCATCTCTAAAAAGAACGAAATCGTACATATCTAGAAGCTGCTGTTCTGCTCATTGTAAATTCGTAAGCAAACAAAGACTGAACGTTATCATCGAATTCTTCTGCGAACATTTCATAAGGCCCTTATTCATGGCCCTTCGTTTACCACAGTTTTATTCCTTACTCATAACGAAAACTGTGGTGACTTTAGTTGGCGTTACTTTTATTACTGTAATTCCCCAAATTTCTGCGAAAAATGAAAGGGGGCACCTTCTATATTTAATTTCTGAATCAGCTCTAATGTTAACGATTATTTCCTTCTCGTGGTTGTGTTTCCTCATTTTCACGCCGAAATTAGTTTATGCAAGCAGAACTGCGAATAAGGTTCTTCATGTTTTTGGGTTGGCGCTATTTAGTGTCAGTACTTCACGTAAGTATTTGAATTGAATTGGCAACTACCTAATTTTGTTAATACCTAATATTACTTTTTTAGTATTGTTGAATCATTTAAACGAAGACATGTTAACCCTAAGTTGTTTAGTTTTTGGTCTGGCGTATGGATCTACGAATTTCACCGAAAGTGTGTTTTATAAGGAACAAATAGGTGCTTCGTTTTGGAGAAAAATCGAAGCTCCCTTAGAAGTTTTAACAGGACTTTTCGTTATCTTAATTTATTATATTTTATGTACATTTGAAATGAATGTCGTGCTAGTTCTATCATTTAGTTACCCGCTTCTAGTTGCTATTTCCCTCTTTTGGATACTGAATCTTTTAATAAAACTGTTTCCTTGTTGTTCGGTCTATTTTTGTATGTGTTTGTGGTTGTTTGGTCGATAATGTAGGTAATCAGTCAACTGTCACATTTGTAGGTTAGATTAGACATGTTAAAAGAAGAATTGCTTAAAAAACACCGCAAAAATGTACAAAATTTGCGGGATTGTGCCAAAGAATTAAATTTAAGCGATAAAGAAATCGAGGAGATGTTTCGAAGTTGTTATAAAATATTAAAACGCCACGTAGAATTTAAGAAAAATAATGATAACAGAGCTCAAAAATTGTTGGTGAAGTCCACCAAAGTGTTCTTTATATTTATAGCAACGTTATTGATTATTTATGTGTTGTTGAATGTACATCAACCGACTAGTAGTATAGTTTTGAGAAACGTACAAGGTTTTATTTACCCTGGACTTAAAATCGTGAGATATTTGTCGGTACCGATCATTAAAAGGTTTCCTTCGTTAACTGGTAAGATTATTGTTTCTTTTTTAGTATTTTTCTTTAAGTTCTTGCTTTAGAATTCTATGATGAGACTTGCTTATTGGAAAATCCATATTTTTATGTGCAAAATATGGAGTGCTGGCCTTGTGAAAACGTACATTCCGTTATAGATTTGACGGGGTTTGATAATTATAGTTTGTACCAATCTGGTATTCCTTATTTGGTTAAGGTACGTTATTATTTTCTTGCGTTCAGGAATAGTGCATTTATTTAATAATGCTTCATTAATTCAAAAGCTATTCTGAAAACACTGGACCAGCACATTTGAACTTTTATTTTATAATTTTTTAAGACCGAACAACAAGAAATCGCATTTCAACATGTACAACAGTTGTACATGAATTATAGCGAGATATTTGACGCAGATTCAAGCAGTATTAAATCGGACAATAAAAGTCTAGTAAAAATTAGCGATATTTTGAATTTTACTTTTGACGATATTTCCTCTTCCACTACGCACATATCTTGGCGAATAAACCGAATGAATCCAAGCAGACGGATACGTATACTCTTCCCTAGACCTTATATAATCACTGAATGGTCTGGTCAGAGCGTAGAAAGATTTATTTTTATGGATGGAAAAGAATCGCCACCTTACGCGTTCCCAAATACTGAATGCAGTTACGTTTTTGTGATACAAGGCTCTGGAGAAAGGACAATAGTTCTTAAACCTTCTAGAGAATGTACACAAAAGTGCCATACAGTTTCTGTAGTTTTGAAACCTTCGTATGTTTGTAAGTTATTTAATTTGGTTTTTATTCTTTTATTATTGTCAATTGTTTTAGTATGGTACAATTGGTGGTATTGGCGACCAATCAGTCTTCCAGTTCAAAATGCAACAGAAAATTCTGTAACTTACCTAAATTCATATTGCTGAATACTGAATCTCATCTTCCACGATAACAAAACATAATTTTAATGTCATTTCCAAGGAAACAACAAACAAAAGACTGTTTTTAGCTTTTGTTTTGACAGTTTACTGTCAAAGACTCACCTACTCGTATATTTATAATTTTTTTATTAAATAAATATTTTATCTATTAAAAAGCTGTTTTATTATTCGAAAGTTACAAATCTTAACCTACATAAATTACATCTTCGACACTAAATGCTTCTTCGGGAATTTTATCTACTTTATATAAATCGACAAAAAGTTTTAAGGCAGCTTTCAAATCGTACTTGCACTCTTCCAAACACCTGTAAAAACAACACGTAAACAAGACAGGCACACTACAATAATTTTGTATGTACTTTTTTGCCCAATTCAAATTTAAATTTGTAATTTGTTTGAGGGCTTCGGCCATTTCGTTTTGTTCTTTCTCATTTTTCGCTGGCTGCAGATTCAAATAATTCGATCGGGGTACTTTTGAAACTTTAAAGGCTCTTGTTTGCTGATTAGTCGTAGCATTTGTGATATTCAAGATTTCGTTAATTATGTTCAATTCACCGTTGGCGCCCTCTAGCAGAACAAACTGCCTGGAGAAGCCTAGCATTCTCTCCGATTCGAGTAAGTTTGCTGATTGTTCACGGAATACTCCGCCTACTACTAAAATTACCAATTTATCCTGCAAGACGCAAGATGTAGATCAAAAACAGTATATCCACACTTTACGATATTAAACTTACAGCATTGTGAATGAGATCAACAGTAAATGTAAATGGGTCATGTTCAGTTATTGGCAGTTCCTTTAGAACCTTAACTATAGTGGTGCTGCCTATATACAAACCTTGGGTGTGTCTTGAAAAATCGGCCAGTGATTTAAGATTTCTCGAAAGTCTTTTATAAACGTTTAATCTGAAAGATAAAGTTAGTGTGCCTCAAAAATAAAAGTATGTATCTACGAACTGTGCCGAGTTTGAGGAAATTTGTCCAGAAATGTAACTAGCGCTAAGAGAAAATAAAGCATTTTTGTGGTATAGTGCCTCGAGTATATTCCTGTTTACACTATCATATAAAGTGAAATAGTGTTCTACAAACTGATCTACCAAACCCAAGCTACTCGAATTGCACAAAAAGTTTCTTCTAAATGCAGGAAAGCCATGGGAACCCAATGGAACACCATCCTAAGAATTAAATAAAGCGATATTTCCGCAAGTTTTAGAAGAACTAAAATTACTTACAAGTTTTTCTAGTTTTGGACAAACTTCTTTTGCACCCTGAATGTAAGTATATTCATCAATGTTTTCGCATAAGGGATTGCCGTCTAACCATAATTCAGTTATTTGCATTGACTTTAAAGTATCCAGTTCAGCAAAATTTTCAACCTAATACAAAAATCAACTTTTAGTTTTTTTTAAAATTTAAAAAATGTCAACTCACCATATTATTTCTTAAATCCAAGGAAACCAAATTACTACCGCACAACGCGTGTATTGGGTTGATCAAGCGTATTTCATTATTGGTAAGTTTCAAAGATTGCAAATTGTAATTTTTACACAAATGTAAAACGAAATACAGTATTTTCGGTTGAGACAACATGCAGAATTCGGATAGATCTGGATCTTTATAAAAATTATCCAAATTCAAAAATTTCGTCACCGAATTGTACCTCTTGTTCAAGACATTCACGATATTATCCTGAACATTAACCTTCAACTCTTTTGTTGTGGAAAATCCCAAAATTATGACCAATTTAAACTAAAAATTCTTTAATCAGTGGTACTGGACAGTTCGAACAACTACTCCTTGAGCAAATACCCAGCCAGGCATTGAATTATAGAACTAAATTCAGAATTTTTGTACTACGAGACTTCACAGAATGCTACCCCACCTAAGATGGCTATAAAGCAATCATGTGTCTCCATGTACGTACGTGCTTTTGAGTGTGTAGGGGAGAGCGCCGTACTGATGAGTCCCAGAAGGACGTAACCAGTTGGTCTGCGGTTTTCCATACACATTCAAAACATGCAATATTTAAATAAAAATTCGTTACTCAACGGTTACTTTATAATATTCCATTAAAAGTATCGCATCACAATAGCTGACCCAGGGTGCAAACTTACGTGATGCGATACAGTGTTGTATTATTGTATTATTGGCTATTATAACTCACAGGCTTTTTAGGATCTTTCGGATTTTGTACAATCAAATTCTGCCTGCATAACTTCATTAAAGACTCTCCACAATTTCGGACCAAAAAATGGACATTTGATCCATCGTTTTGGTAGAAAACGGGAATTAAATCGAGCGGATGCACTGTGTCTGTTATTATTTTCAAAATTGTATCACGTTCAACTTTCTCACAATTATTCACCTAAAAATACATCCTTGTTATTAAACGATAAATTGAACAGTTCATTTTAACAAAACTTACGATAATCTTATGCCAATTGTGTGCGGCATGTATAATGTTTTGATTTTTAATAACTACATCCGAATTAACATTAGCTTCGTTTATTACTTTTGCATCGTTCGGAATTGGCATTGTCACAACATCCACTTTTGTAGTATGCATAATTATTTAAATTAACTTCGGGATAATACCCAAATGATAGTAAACAGTAAAAACACTACCGCAAACAGATTTGACAGATTGCTAGGTTAGAACTTAGAAATGTTAGGTTAGTAACACACTACACTTACAACGGTATGCTACCGCGCATCTCGAGGCCGCACGATGACGTCAGCTTGGTGAAGCGGGTATCACGTAGTTTAGAGCAGGATGATCTATAAAGGTGTAACAAACTTCTAGAGTACCTAAATATTCAGAAAATTCCTAATGAAATATTATTATGTAAAAAAATGGCAGCTAAATGAAATACAGGATGTTGAAATTTCTTACAGAAATTTAATATCTGCTTCTGTCGTTACTTACTATTTCCAACTGTTTTGTTCTATTCTTGAATATTTACAGGCTACTTCGATATTAACAAGGCTTTACTGTTACAAAGATGACTGATTATTTCGTTTCTAAAAATGCGACCTACGCACCACTGCTTTGTACGAGAAAAAATCGAAGAGATTTTTTTCCTGTAAATAAAACAAAGATTCAAATATTTAGCAACATATCTTTGTAAGCTAGTAGCGTAACATAGTTTCGGTAATAAATAATGTGGCCTCCCCACCTCGTAGTGACGCCAATGGTGAGAGTACGAAATTCAAAATTTATAAGTTAGTATAAAACTTGAAAGAAATAAAAAAATCATTGATTACATACATTTCTTATCTGTCAGGTCACAATCGGTCGTAATTGAGGACATAAGTGCCTCCGTCATACGTCAGATTTTCATTCCAAACAAAACAGAAACACGTGCCATTTGACGTTTATCGATATTAATTACAACGTCTTAACCTAGTTTTTGCAATATAATTATAAACGTTTTGCAGTGAAAACAGTTTATTTTCAATTTGTGGGTTGGGCTTACGCGTAAAAACTAAAAACTTGAAAACAACTATAATTATATTTCAGAGGTTAGGTTAAAACGTCAGAAAGCACGTGGCTTTGCTTTGTTTGGAATGAAAATCTGACGTTTGTGACGCGCCACTTATCTCCCGAATTTATTGTTTATACTACAAAAACAAAAAGACAGGAAAGCGGCGTAAAGCTCTGGTTTTTAAGACCCCGACGGAATCCGTCGACGCACTGCGCTGTCACAATTTTACTGAATTATATGTTTTGCTAAGTTACACCAATAAAAAACGAAAATTTTCTGCCATTCAAACCGCGACAGACTTAAAATACGGCAAACGGAATTCCGTCGACGGAAAGTTGTTAAAAACCAGGGCTTAACTGTACAACCAAATTCTACCTGCTGCGTGCGCATCGAATAATCTGTCTCTTTGTATACCCATTGCTAGTGCATTTTCGCGTTTATTTATATCCCAACAAAGTTTTGACAATGCAACGCTTCTTTAGTGATCGCGGATTTTCTTTAAAAAACTACCTTTCGTGACGGGTTACTGGACACAACACATGGAAATCAAAATTCTGTAAATTACAACAAACTTTAGATGAGAAAAAAGAAAAAGGATCCGCTTGGATTCGAACAACTCCACGCGTGTTTTGTTACCCACGCGCTTTTGGCACTGAGCCAAGTTTGTTGCTTGTAGAGCATGAAGTTTAACAGTCTATCAAAGCGCGTGCGCGTGTAAGTGAAAGTAGACTACTTGGAAAAACCTAGTTGGGATATAAATAAACGTTCCATTTTCACTGAACTAGTCTGTCGTTTATACGACGACAAAAATAAACCCGAAAACGAAACTGCCCAACTAAATTCAACTGGTTGCGCGCGCATCCGCTTATCCGATGTTCGACGGTACAAAAATGATTTGATTGGTGAGTTTTATTTAAACTCGCTAGGGCGGGCGGCCCGCGGAAAGTGTCTTCGACAAATGTCAACTTTCATGCGATTCGGATGAAGTTAATTTTATTTTATTCATAATAAATATACAGGCTGCCTAGAATTCAGTGTGCAGCATGGGGTTCTCTATAGGGGACCTAAGTGTCTTCGTCATACGTCAGATTTTCATTCCAAACAAAACAAAAGCACGTGCCATTTGACGTTTATCGATATTATTTACAACGTCTTAAGCCGGCTCCAAACGACATGGTAATTCGTCAAATGTTAGTCAAGTAAAAATGCGTCAAATATTTGTAGACTGTTTGTCGAAAATTTATAGCGCCAAGTCGTTCATACACACGATGTGTTAACGTGGCAATGTGAACACATGACAAATATGCCTCGAAGTATTCGTTACATTATCCACACTATATGCTCACTTGGCAATTTTTGGCTTGTCTACCCGCTTGTTTAAGTTCGCTAAATTTGCAGCGAATATGAGGAGATAATCAATTTCATCAGGTCATCAATCTGGTAAAATGTAAAAATGAAAGTGAACGAAGCAGTTGCTGTATAGTAAGTGCGGCGTAATCGTTTTTGCGGGTGCAAATCTAATCAAACAGAAAAGGAAATCTCGAAAAAGGAGATGGTGGATGCTATCTTTAAATAAAAGTAGACAACTTGTTAGACCATTCCATAATTTTCGAAAACACTAGATCGCATAGGTAGGCAGTTCAAAAATCAAAACTTATAAATTAAAATACGTCATAGGAAAAGGCAAACTGTAAATGCATGCACGTGCTCGGGTTCGATGCGCGGAGATTCGTCTGCTTTGATGTGTGCTTATTTACCGCCCTCGGAGCGAACGTTTAACACATCAAATAAAATACATTCGTCCATGGTCCAAACGATGTGCGTGTGTATTCGGGAGATAAGTGGCGCGTCACAAACGTCAGATTTTCATTCCAAACAAAACAAAGCCACGTGCTTTCTGACGTTTTAACCTAACCTCTGAAATATAATTATAAATACATATAGTTGTTTTCAAGTTTTTACGCGTAAGCCCAACACACAAATTGAAAATGAACTGTTTTCACTGCAAAACGTCTATAATTATATTGCAAAAACTAGTTTAAGACGTTGTAAATAATATCGATTAACGTCAAATGGCACGTGCTTTTGTTTTGTTTGGGATGAAAATCTGACGTATGACGGAGGCACTTAGGTCCCGAATTGCTTCGGCGAATATTTGACGAGTGCACACACCCTCTCGAATGCACATGCGTGCATCATCCACACGATGCGGCATTTGTTTGCGCTTGTCAAACATTTGGTGTTTGGACAAATCTACGCACATGACCACATTGGCATACGTCTTATCGTCCACACGATGCTGCATTTGCTTACATATGGCGAATATCTGTCGAGTGACCACATCGTTTGGAGCCGGCTTTAAACTAGTTTTTGCAATATAATTATAGACGTTTTGCAGTGAAAACAGTTTATTTTCAATTTGTGTGCTGGGCTTACGTGTAAAAACTTGAAAACAACTATAATTATATTTCAGAGGTTAGGTTAAAACGTCAGAAAGCACGTGGCTTTGTTTTTTTTTTGGAATGAAAATCTGACGTTTGTGACGCGCCACTTATCTCCCGAATTGTCTTAACAGCTAGATTCTAGGTTTCAATTCGGAAAAGTTGCCAAATATACTGACTAGGTAATGTCCTCAAAAGAAAATCGAGATACTCTGAATCGTTCTCGTGAAAACTACAGAAAATTGAAAAATTGAGTTTTCGTTTTTTGGCCGTTTCTTTTTTCTTTGACCTTGTATTTTCATTCTATAGACTTTTACCGTTTCCACTTTTTAACTTCATATTATTTTAATTAAAAAATTAAATTATTTCAGTTGCCAATAAGCACCAGCGTTAAATTACCTACCAAGCCTTATTTAGAAATTTTCAATACAAATTAACGTATTTGACATCACTTATAACGCAGTAAAGGATGATGAACAATAAATAATAATTTATTTCAACTATCAGAATCAGAATTGTTTACAAGAAAAACAATAAATAAACATAATACTACATCGGAACGAAAAAAAACAATTTTTCCAAGATTTCCTAAAAAACTTTCACATCACTCGAATTTCTCCTTCAATTTTTGTTTCAGAAAAATAGGAATTAGCGATACCAAAGCAAAAACTCCCAACATAATCACCGAAGTCCACGAAAACGCACTATCATTCGCTGACATACTATGCAGCGTCTGCCCAGCTTGGATCGCCACAAATGATGGTGGGGCTACACCAAGAAAAGTCCCGAGGGCAAAAGGCACTAGAGGAACACCAATCACAGGTGCGGTTAAGTTTATAAACCAGTTAGGTAAAAACGGCGTCACTCTTAAAAAAATTACGTAGTTCAGCAAGTTATCTCGATGTTTGTCTACGATCACAGCCCACTTTTCCGCTTTTTCTGGGAAATATTTCAGAACCAGTCGTCGTCCAAGCAGCTGCGATAATAAGAAGCACAGGGAGGCCCCTAGTGCAGAACAACTGCACACTAAAATTAAAGCCATCATAAATGGGAACAGGAACCCAGAAAGTATTGATAGAAACAATGATCCTGGGATTGCGAACGTTTGCAAGCTGTATTTAAGTTAAAGAAATACGTTTCTGTTAGTAAACAATTGATTTACGATGAAAAGGATACAAAATATAGGTCACGAAGACACCGGTCAAAACTGGGTAAAAATTATCATCTTTGTATCGGTTCAAGACTATTCCTAGTTGCTTAGCATCTTCTATGTTCCAAGGCAATTTAATGTGTGTCTTTTCATCTCTACAAAATCCTAGATTATCATCTAAATGTCGTAAAAACTGCAACTTACTCTGTCAACGTCGGAAACCTCGTATAAACCAAGAAAAGAGCACTTAGTGAACACAAGAAAATTACGGCAACCGATACAGTGGCAAATCTAGTAGTTATAACACTATTTTTCTGTTCCCCTACAAAAGACATGGTCGTTTTCAAAGAATTAACCAACTTTTAAGGTTAAGTTCAACAAAATTACGTACGACTGGAACTAGGAGAAATAGGAGTTGAATTTTGGGGGGTTTCCATTGAATAAAGGTTAAATGGAAATCTTGTGGAATTGTACGCTTGAATTTGTCTTTGGAAACGTCTGTATGAAGTTCGACACCTAGGATGTAGGTTGGGAAAATTACGTGGCGGAACACGGTATAAATCGGATGAGGAGGATATTTCAGAACTTTGTATTAAATTATTACAACCTTCTGTTTCTAGTCTTGTCATTCTCAAAAATTTTCTTCTTAATAAATATTTCTTATTTGGAAAAATTCAATAAATAACTTCAAATTCCTTTGACATTTGTGTCGCGCATGACAACAGACAGACATCAAAAAAACCACAGTTTGTCAAAACAACCATGACATATCATGGGATAGAATTCCCAATTCTTGCAACTTTATTAACTTACTTCTGCGCGCTAGAAATCGAAATATTGATTGCGTCTATTTTTAGAACGTATAAGCTCATGAGCAGATGTGATTAACATCCCGAATACTCTCAAATTATACAAATTATGTCTTTATTAGAATCACTTATAATAGTATCTGAAAAAGCTGCAAATATTGCTCGAATATGCCGCAAAGATAAACATCTATTTAACCTGTTGATACAACAGAAATCTTCTGAAGAAGCAAATTCCCGATTTGTGGAGGATTTTAAAACATTAGCGGATGTTTTGATACAAGAAACAGTGAAATACGATATATCAAAACAAGTAAGCCATTCATTTCGCAATTAGTGTATTTTGTAATAAATATTTTTACCGTCAGTTTCCAGAATTGAAAGATTTTATAAAAGGGGAAGAAAACAATATTTTTCAAAATAAATTAGGTGACCGTGTGACAGTTGAAGTGTTACCAACTGCACAAGAGACATCCCAACTACTTAAAACGGTTTTAAATGGTGACGAAATTGCCGCAGTGACATTGGCAACAGAAGTTCATAAAAAAATTAAATTGAGTGATGTTAATACTAAAGAACCGATCAAATTTGACTGCTATTATGAACAAATTGGCATTTGGATTGATCCCATAGATGCCACTTTAGAATATATAAATGCAATCGAGAGAACTGAAAATGGTTTTTACGTAAGCGGCTTGAAGTGCGTAACAGTTCTAATTGGTTTATATGACAGGACCACAGGGCTACCAATTGCTGGCGTAATAAACCAACCATTTCATGAAAGTACTTATGGAAAATGCTGTTGGGGAGTAAAAACTAAAGATTTAACATTATATTCTGAAGAAATTCTAACAAACCAACTCAACGTTATTGTAATAAGCAACAGCGAATCCGAAGATATCAAAAATAAATTTAAAAACCACGGGTTTGAATTGGTAGAAGCTGCGGGGGCTGGATACAAAATACTTTCTGTAATTCAAGGAAAAGCAGATGCCTATATTTTAACGAAGAATTCAACTTTTAAATGGGACACTTGCGGACCACAGGCGGTTTTAAAAGCAATTGGCGGGAACGTCATTAATTTCAAAGATTTAATAAATAAAGGAGAAACTGTAGAAATACGATATGATGGAGAATTGTCCAATAAAAATGGAATCATTGCTTATAGAAATGAAGAAACGCTGCAAAAATTGATGAAAATATTAAACTAATAATATAGACAAATAAAACAATAACTATATTTAAATAAATAAACAGTTCACAAGGTCATGTAAATTATCTTAGTACACTCTTAATTTTGGCGGAACCGAAGCAACTTCATTTTCATCCAGGTTTTTATCGGTCACTGGCCGGTACGTGAAACAAACCTATAAAAACCGTTTAAAACCGTTTCTTATCACAATCGATACAACCGACATACCTTTCCAGTATCGTGCTCTAACCACGACAAAGAATGTTTCCTCCAATGCTCATCTATGGGCCGTTTTTGCTGTCCTTCGACAGGTTTAGAATAATCGTACTCGTCTACTCGCAACTATGAGGAAACTGTCAAAAAACGGCTACTTTTACGGCACAAACGGAACTGACCTTATAGTCATCCCTAGCATGAGAACCCCTTGATTCTTTCCTATTTTCCGCTGCAAAAATGGTTTGCAAAGCCAGTGGGAGCATATTCTGGAGCTCCATAGCTTCGACCAAGTCGGTATTCCATATCAAAGTCGGATCCAGAACCTACACGTTAAATAAATCAATGCCGCGAACTTGACCTGTGCAATTATTATATTACATAATTGATTATTGGAAAATAATCGATAATTTTAATTAGTCTACCATTTCATTAATCATTAAAATGCTCTTGGCATATATCATTAGGCGTTTTGTCGCGAGGTACCGTTGACCAACCGTTTAATTAGTATTGGTACTAGTCTTGTCCTTTTTTTAACATGCCTCTTTCTTTTTTCATACAGCTCAATCCCGAAAACGTATCGGTTAACTGATGCGATTGTGTTGATTTTGAATTTTGTTGTTTGAGGTTAGGTTGAGTGGTAAAAAGTACCTATTTTCAAATTTTAGGCACACCTTTTATAGCATATTTAATTGCAGGCATTTTTGTGGTTACAAATAAGGGAGTGACTACTGCTCCGGCCGCCGGCCCCCTGAAATTTTATTCCAATACGGTTGGACGCCCGCATTACTTAATGTCCGTAAAATGACGTTTAAGAATATCGTTATCGGCGAGTAACGCCAACAGTTTCGGTGGGTGTTCGGATATCGTACAGAACTGCCATTTTGTTCTCCTACGGCTAGACGAGTTCTGACCCCGCAGCGGTTTGATATATTTTGCTTGTTTTTACATCATCTTTTTTCCAAAAAATGCGTGTGTCTGGTGCGAGAGGGTAAGTAAGGGCTTTGTTTAAAATGCGTTTGCGTTCTCTCAGCTTTAGTTTTTTTACACTTCCAAAATGCAAAATGTGTTGACATTCTGTAATGCGCATGCGGTCGGACGGAGCAGTAGTCACTCCCTACTCCCTACAAATAATGGATAATTTGGTATCATTTCGATCTATAGTTTCTATAGATTTAATGATTTTTGACAATTTCTTGTTTAATGAACTTACATGTTACCTCGTCAACGACGAAAGTACCGCAGTTTACAATTTGCTGCTAATCTTAAAAATTATGGGAAATCCATTTCAAAAATCATATCAACTTTTTAGGTTAGTTTCCCGACCGCAACAACTGAACAAGTTGCTCAATACGGTCCAGTGTTGCCAACCCCAGTCGTAAATATTTCGGAAGCTTGATTGCCAAATTTCGGTAGATTTGGTTTTAAATAGGAAAACAATAAGTAGGAATCTTCCGGAAAGTAAGCAACGTAGTTTTTATATGAATTGCGAACGGCACTAGCCGAAACAAAAACACCGGCGGCGCGGCGTCTCTTTGAAATCGGCGGCAGTGCGCCTGATAAAATCATCGCCGCAAAGGTGGTTTTGGTTCTAGGTTTTTAGTATTGAAAATACTTCTGGGCGCGTGTATATGGGACTCATCTTACGAAAAATGTATCGACACGCGACAGATTCTGTCGGCGGCGCGCGCAGTCGAGGTGCTAATAATAATATATTGGATGGAGAGCGCAAGCCAGATGTACACTAAGGTACGGCAAGCGCGAGTAGGTACCGTTTAAGAGGGATATCGCGTTGCAATAAAAGTCTAAACAGTACAAAACGGATGCGTTAATATTTTGTTACGCATTGCGTCAGTTTGACTATGTGCCTTGTGCGTGTCACAAATCATTTCTTGTATTGTATTGTATCAGTACTATACCAAATTGAAACGGCACAGATCACTTTTGTTGGACATCTTAGAAACCGAGCAGTTGACAGTTGTGTCGGTATTTTCAATACGCCTTTGATACTTGCGTAAGATGGGAGGTCTGTGAATTTTTTGCATAACTCTAATGCACCGTTGCACTAAAATGATACCAAAGAAGAAAGGAAAAACGCAAAGGCGTTACGAATGGAGGAGATAAGTGGCGCGTCACAAACGTCAGATTTTCATTCCAAACAAAACAAAGCCACGTGCTTTCTGACGTTTTAATCTAACCTCTGAAATATAATTATAGTTGTTTTTTCAAGTTTTTACACGTAAGCCCAACACACAAATTGAAAATAAACTGTTTTCACTGCAAAACGTCTATAATTATATTGCAAAAACTAGTTTAAGACTTTGTAAATAATATCGATAAACGTCAAATGGCACGTGCTTTGGTTTTGTTTGGAATGGAAATCTGACGTATGACGGAGGCACTTAGGTCCCCTATTATGATCTATGCGTAATTTCCCGTTATTTCTTAATTGTATAACCAAAAAATGAAATTTCGGTAGAAATATGTATCATTTCGGTAGATCGGTAGATAACATATAAAATCGGTAGATCTACCAAAATTTCGGTAGGGTTGGCAACACTGATACGGTCGTCGATTACTCGTAGGTACGAGTAATCGACGGTACGAGTCGTACCGTTGAGTACACACACTGACAAAAATTTTGTACCGGTCAGTCGCGGCAACGCACCGGTTATGAATAATTGGGGATCGTTGAGTCAACGGTACCTCGCGATAAAACGCCTATTGTCACTTACAAAACACTAATCTAACTTTACGGTAATTAATTTTCAATTTGTGTGTTTAAAAACGTTTATCGAAATGAAAAGAAATATTTACAACAGCATACAATATGTACAGAGCTGACAAATATTTACACTTCGGAGAGCTTCCTAAAATACTTTCTAAAAGTATTTAAATACTTTTTCAATTATTTACCACAGAAACATTTTAAAACACTTAATGTGAAAAGTATTAGAAATACTAAATAATGGTTAGAAGTGCTTAAATATCATAATTAAAAAGTATTTGAAGTATTTTACATAATTTTTACCACTTTAAATACTTTCTTGTTAATTAGAATATGGTTTATGTAGGTCAAGTACGATACCCTACGTAGGTTTATGCCTAAAATTATTAGCAAGTAAGTACCTATGACAGTTAAATAATAAAATGGAGCAGAGCCGATCATAGGTACTCGTACTCGAAAGATACTCCAAAGTATCTTAGATACAATAGTATCTTAATTATCTATCAATGCCTTAAATACTTTTTTTGAATACACAAACGTATCTCTACCTTCAAATACTTTTCAAAATTATCTTGTACCTATTCAAACACTTCTAAGTATCTTAACTATTTTTTTGATCTTAGCTTAGATACTGAAAAGTATTTTTAAGATATTCAAAAGTACCTTTAAGAAACTTTGAATAAAACGGTTTTATTTCACATTGATTCGTATACTGCCTCAATGTGTTTTGTATTAACCTAAAAAACGTATTTAGTATTTAAAAAATCCGATGATCAATATTATCGAAGCTTTCCAATTAAAAAGCATCTTTAAGATACTAATACTTAATAACTGTAGGTACCCAAGATATTTTTATAAAGTATCTCATATCTTAAATACTTTTCTTTAAAGTATCTTGAGCATGAAGTATCTTAAAGATACTTCCTAAGTATATCTTCAGACAAGTACCCAAGACACTTTTTAAAATTATCTTGCCCATCTCTGATAATGAACTCTGAACTTGAATTCATATAAATTAATAAGTGTTTTAAATACTTTTTAAGTGTATAAAATACTTTCGGAACATTTTAAATACTTTCCAGTATTTAGAAAACTTTTATCAAGAATTTAAAATGCTTTTGAAATATTTTAAATTATGTATTTCCGTGTATTTGAAATACTTTTATCATTATTTTAAATACTTTCTCAAATATTAAAAAAAAGATATGAGGAAAACTAGAGTAGCAATTATGTAGGAAATTTTATGATTTTTCATTTTAGTCTTATATCTCTTGTGCTAATTCCCCTGCACTACGAGATGATCAAAAAAATTGTAAAATCAGGTTAAGTACCTACTTTTAGGTCAGGAAGTTTCTTATACAGTTCCAAAACTTTCTCTGAGCCCTCCTGAAGCAACTCTTCATTCCTGAAAACCCCGGCGAACTTCTGCATCGTCTTCTGCAACTCTAAACGTAACGGAGCCACTTTGGTACGCCCCTGAGAGTACCTGAGATTGTCCAAGCGGCAAATGGAATCTTGCCCGTGCCACTGCAACCATTTCGTCAATAAACAACCGGAAAAATATTTTTAATGGAATCGTACGTCTTTTAAGAATGGCACCGTCTCTCCCGGTTTATGCGTGGAACCTATACCTTCCGCGATGGACCGGCCAAAAACGACGATTTCCAATAAGGAATTTGCCCCTAAACGGTTAGCCCCGTGCACTGAAACGCAGGCACATTCTCCACAAGCATACAACCCCGGTATGAACTCGTCTTTGTTGTCTTTCTGTAGGTAACCAAGAAGTGGATTAAGGTTTTCAACCATTTCAAACATTTCATCCTCTCTTTCAAGTGATGTTTTCAGGGTCATTGTCGTCATTATAACAATGGCCGAGAAAACCTTCAGCATTGTTCGTGGAAGCCAAAATTCATACCTGGGTGATAACCTGACCACGATAGTTGGTGGGGATGCCGCCCATGTTGTAGTGAACTGTAGGTATAATCGGTATGGGTTTGAAACGACAGTCCACTCGAGTGAAATTTTTGACCAGTTCTATGACACCGGGAAGCTGCTTTTCTACGTGTTCCTTTGGCAGATGCGACAAATCCAGATGCATGTGGTCCTTCTCTGGACCAACTCCACGACCTTTCATTAAGATCTTATTAAAATTATGTGTTAAAGACAATAAGAATAAAGGAGCACCTTCGAGAATTTCGATAGTAATAGCGCGAGATACTACGTCACGCGAGGCTAATTCCAGAGCTTTCGGAGCGTATTTTTCCATGAACCTCGTGCCTTCCGAGTTGACGAGGATACCTCCTTCACCACGGCAACCTTCCGTCACCAAGCAACCTACCCCGTAAATACCTAGAAAGAGTGTTCCAAAGTTGATGATCAGTTTTCCAACACTGGTTGATGCATAAGTTTATAGTTACCAGTCTTCGAACTGAAACCTTTAAAAGATTCAGTTTCCGGGCAATATTATGGCAGTTTGTAAAAGCACAAAAAGAGCAAAAGAGGCTCATGAAGAAGTCAAGAAAATGAGGAGGCAATAATGCACTAAGAAATTAAAAGAGGTGAGGAGACGGTGGAGAACTAAAAATATTGGAGATAGAAGAAGAGAGTCAAAATGGAACTATAAGGAAGTTATGCAGGCAAATTAGAGAAGAAGTGATGGAAAACAAGATAAAAAGAAAGAAAAAAGAAAGGCTACAGGGAAGATATAGGAAAATAAGTATCATTAATGTACATGCCCCTGACTGAAAATAGTTAGGAAGAAGAGAAAAAAATGTATAATGAGACATTGGTACTAGAATATAACAATATACCTGCTTATGACGTGAAATTGGTTGTTGGAGACTTTAATGCAAAGGTTGGTCAAGAAGATTTCTGCAAGCCATATGCAGGCAATCACAGTTTGCATATTACAACAAACGACAATGGACTACGGTTGTTACACTTTGCAGCTGACGAGGATTTACGAATTAAGGCAACTTTCTTGGAACACAAATTGATACACAAGGGTACATGGAGGAGTCCTGATGGAAGAACCATTAACCAGATAGACCATGTCTTGGTAGAAGCAAAACATTTTGGGTGTATAATGGATATTAGAAGCTGTAGACATATAGATGTAGACTCAGATCATTTCCTGGTGAGGATAAAAATGAAACAAGACTTCCCACAAAATACGCTTTCAAGAACGAAACTAGATAGAAAATTTTGGGATTGCTCCCAGCTTCAAGATACTGAAAAAAGGTTGCTGTATATGAGAGAAACTGAAGAATTAGTAAACAACGAATTGGATAAGAATGAAATACAGAAGGAATGGGATGTAATAAAATACACCATCCGTAGAGCAGCTCAAATGCACTTGAAACAAGTACCCAAAAAGATGAATACACACTGGTTTGATGAAGAATGTAGAAGATGGTTGGAAGAAAGAAGGAAGGCTAGAATGAAAATGTTGACAGAAGACACAGAAGCCACAAAGGATGCTTATAAAGAGATTCGTAGAAGGGCCAAAAAAATATGCAAAAATAAAAAAGTTGAATACCAACATGGACAACTTCATCGTATGTTCGTATGGAATTAAATTATAAGAAAAGCAATACCAGAATGTTCTATAAATATCGAATATTAAAAAGGGTTTCCCAGTTAGGACATATGTGTGTAAGGATAAAAATGGGTATATGGTGGGTGGCGAGGACCAGGTATTGGAAAGATGGGCTGAATATTTTGAAGCAACCATGAATAGTACTGAAAACTACGATGTTCCTGAGCGATCTCCAGCAGTTAATGTGGATGGAATTGATGTATTGGAACCAACAGTGGACGAGTTTAATAACGTATTAAGAAGACTGATGAAGCTGAATTAATTAAAAATGGAAGTGCGCAATTACAAAAAAGAGTATTTAATCTGGTACAACAGATATGGAGACATGGAAGGAAGCCCTTAGATTGGAATAAAGCAGTTATACATCCAATTCATAAAAAGGGAGATAAACTAGAATGTGAGAACTACCGACCAATATCAGTGTTAAATGTGACATATAAAATACTTTCGACATTAATTAATGACAGACTAAAAGACATTGCCGAAAAGATATTGGGCGAATACCAATGTGGTTTCCGCACTAATAGGTCGGTGATAGACCAGATATTTACAATAAAACAAGCACAGGAAAAATGTTGGAGAAAGAATATAACGGTCCATGCCCTTTTTATATATTTCAAACAAGCATATGACATGGTGTTAAGGAAGAAAGTTATTGAAACGTTGAAAGAACTGGAGTTTCCCGAAAAAATTATAAAGCTGGTGGAGATGACAATGACTGACACTAGTAGTGTGATCAGGATCCACGGAAGAGCTTCGAGAAATTTTGAAATACTTCAAGGACTACAGCAAGGTGACCCAGTAGCCCCAACGCTGTTTAATATTGTTCTGGAACAAGTAATAAGAAAAAGCAAGCTGGTATCTGACAACTGCATCTTCGATCACCCATATCAGGTACTGGCTTATGCGGATGATGTTATAATGTGCAGAATAAGGGAAACATTGAAAGTATTGACTGGGCAGCTTGAGCATGTGGCAGGTGATTTTGGCCTGAAGATAAACGAATCGAAATCATATTACGTGGTGTTTGGTAGAGGAGCGATAGACAACTGGCAGAACCTATGGATAAATAACATAGCAGGCACGAAATTATATGAGTTCACCCAGAAACAATCCATCACATATTTGGGAGTGGAATTAACAAACAATAGAGATAGTGGGAACGAAATTGGAAGACGAATGGTGTTGGGTATAAGATTGGCAGCAAGTTTGAAAAAGATAATTTTCTCCAAAAGCATATCCAGTGAAGATTTATAAAACCATAATAAGACCAGTAGTACTCTTTGGTAGTAAACGTGGGTACTTCGACAGGAGGATAGAAATAGGCTGCTCATTTGGGAAAGGCGAATGTTGAGACGCATTTTTGGAGGTGTTAAGGAAGAAGATCAGTGGAGACGTAGGACAAATCGGGAACTGGAAGAAATCTTCAAGGAAGCGAACATTGTAAATGTTGTTGTGCAGTCCAGATTGAGATGGCTCAGACATGTAGCAAGAATGGAAGATACAAGAATTCCAAGGAAGATGCAGAAGGGGGAGCCAGAGGGCAGTAACTGCAAGGGAAGGCCAAGAAGGAGCTGGATATCTTGTGTTGAGGATGATTTGAGGAGGCTAGGTGTAACGGACTGGACCAATCAAGCAATAGGTAGGAGAAAATGGAAAGAAATTACTTTTCAAGCCCTGGGCTTATCAAGCCTGTAGTGCTGTATATATATATATATAATTAAAAACGGCAAAGGGAAATTAATAGAAAATGAGGAAGATCTTAAGAACGTGCTTTCAAAAGATGCTAGGCGATGGAGAGCTCAGAATTTTGTATTGTGAGATGAAGGTATGAGATTTAGAAGAACAAGGAAGACAAGAGAAGGATGAGAGTGAGGAATGCAAAGGAGGTAGCAACGAGTGAAGGACAACAGTGAGAAGAGCAACGGACCACCCGCAATTATTGCGCTTAACACTGGATGTTTAGCGCAGAGCTTCAAATATGGCAGATGGTATACTGACTGGCAAGCCCATGATGAGTGAATAGAAAGATGCAAACCTGTTGGATGAAACTGAACGAATTCAAGATCCTGCATAGGGTATCCCGCTCTCGAAACCATAGCCAAACCGTCCCCAGTGGTAGTATGAGCGGTAGTACAAGAAAAGTAGCATCTTTCGTACCCACCAGTAGCAAGAATCGTATGATTTGCAGCAAACCTGTAAACACGATACAAGCAAATATTTACGTTACGATTCTGACTACCTGGACAATAACCTGTGCAAAGTTCCATCTTCCAGACAAAGAGCTACAACTCCGCAACATTTGCCTTCTTCCATTATGAGATCCATAGCGAAATATTCAACAAACATTTTAGGTTTATATTTCGTCAGCTGTCCATACAACGTGTGCAGAACACTATGCCCAGTACGGTCAGCGGAAGCACAAGTTCTATTTCACAAAGATATCGTCATTATCTACCAAGTAACTACTAAAATGGTCGCACCTGTGCGCTGTCCCTCCTTGTCCGTAATTATAAGACTGTCCGCCGAAAGCCCTTTGGTAAACTTTTCCTTCCTTGGTACGAGAAAATGGCATGCCAAAATTTTCCAGCTCCATCACTGCTATGGGAGCTTCTCTTGTCATATAATGGATGCTGTCTTGGTCTCCCAACCAATCTGAACCTTTCACGGTGTCATAATAATGCCACTGCCAATAATCCTCTTCCATATCGCCTTAAGAAATCAACACTTACTAAAAGACATGCTGGTCTACAGTATGAATTACCAAGTGCTGCATTTATGCCTCCTTGGGCAGAAACGGTATGAGATCTCGTGGGAAATAGTTTTGTAACCAGCGCAACATTAAAACCTTTTTGTAATAAACCAATCGATGCTCTTAAACCGGCACCACCGGCTCCAACAACAACACAATCGAAATAATGGTCAACAACTTTATAAGCACACTCCTGAGAATGTAAAACAAATTGTATTCGTTCCAAAAAGCTTGTTTTTGTATCACACATACCTCTTTATTTTTAACTGCCAGAGACGTACGAAATGTCCTCCAAAACTTATGGTTCTTCGACAACTTCAATAGTTTGTTTGATCGAAGAAAATTCATCATTTAAAAATTTCTGGCAGAGTTGAAATGTCAAAAAATTGTTGTGATGGATTATGGCAAAGCCACCTTGAAGTTCATTGTGAAACGGGAGGAGAGAACAATACAACACAAATTAAAAACAAAGAAGTAATACAATACCAAAACGATGCAATGAAAGTTGGAAGGAATGCTTTAGAGAAGTTATCCATCGAAGATAAGAGGAAGAGTAAGCACCGGTAAACAAAGTGACAAAGAATGAAGAGAAATACAAACAGATGTAGAGGCAGTGAAAGTGATAGGATAATAGCAGGTCGTGACACGATTACTTACACCTAAAACGGTCATAAACTAGCTCATGTCATGGTGCTACTCAAAATCTGTAATCCATCAGAAGTTAAGCATCTTCGATCAATTAGCATCCTGCCAACTTTGTTGAAGGTACTTGAGAGGACCATGGAATTGCAAATTAGACCACAGTCTGGGTTTAGAGCTGGATGCAGTTGTGCAACTACGTCGTAAGAAGATGTGGATGACATACTAACTGCTACAGATAACAGTAGAGTGATTTTCTTATCCTTATAGATCTTTACAAGGCTTTCGACATGATAGACCACGAAATTTTGCCTTCTATTCTGCATTATCTGGGATTTGGTGATGATGCTCTTCCATTACTTGCATCCTTTCTTTGTGACAGGGTACAACGGGTGAAGTTTGGTGGCGCCGTGTCTGGTCAACTTCGCATAATATCTGGTGTCCCTCAGGGTAGCATCCTCGGTCCTTTACTGTATAGTGTGTATACCTCAAACTTTCGCAAAAAACTAAATTTTTGCAATTACCATTATTACACCAATGACACCCAGTTGTATTTTTCATTACACCCTTCTAATGTGATGCAGGGAGGAAATGTTATTAATCAAGATTTGCTTGCTCTCGTGTTAAGTGTCATCGGGACATTCTCTTAAATTTGATCCTGAAAAATCGGCCATCGTTTTGTTTTATAATGAAACTATTTGAGAATTTGTTTTAAATAATTTTGTAAGAAAAGTAGGCATTCAAGTTGTCCTGTATGTCTACAGCACTAAAATCTTGGGTTTATTGATAGACTACAAATTACGGTTCATGCAGAACATTACACATCTGTTAAAAAAAGCATTTGGATCTTTAAAATTAATTTATTCTGAAAGACAATGCTGGTCTAAAAAAATGTTATGTTGTCACTTTAATTTTTGTGATGCTGTTTATGGTCTATGGTACAACCAAAGTGAATAAGACAAGTGACTCCACTCCGCCCGGTTACTGGGTTACGTAAATGTAATGCTTCTAGCGGCCTGGAGTGGGGGAACTGGGCCGAGCGTCCCAGCGAATATACCGATGTCGAATGTATTGTGTATGATTCCTTGATTGCATTACAATACAGAAAAATTGTTTTTTAACTAAAAAGATTCACGTTGGACGATGGGGAAAATTACAGAAATTCGTGGGTTTCAACAAAAAGCGATCAACTTATACAATTTCACACAGGATTGACTGTATTGAAATTATTTAAAGTTAGGTCATAAAATAAATTTAGGAGTTGTTAGAAAGTCATATTTATTTTGAACATAATTTTGACAATTTCTTCTTTTCTCGGCTTTCTTTTTTGAGGCATACATCTCGCTGCTTAGAATAAAATCGCATTCTTAACAATATGTAATTATGAAACAATGACGCCAACACATAAGATTCGTGATATTTACATTCAAATTTGAAAGCACTACAGTTACTTAAGAAATCATGTAAAGTTAGGTCGTAAACATCGTTGGTATCAATATGTTTAGAAAGAAACCGTTCTAGTTTTCTTAATAAATAATATATATAAGAACTGGGGTGCACAAGTGTTCCCCTTGTTTTAATTAATGTTAAAGTGGCTTCGTCTGGAAGATTTTGGGGGTCCAACTCGTTGTTCTTAAGCGAAGATAAGCATATACTACAATTGGTGGTACGGGTAACAGATTTTACAATGAATCCAGCCACATAATAAATAACGGAATCAATTACTGTTTCAGTGTAACTGTTATTTTCAAGTACTTCTTGATCTAAATCATAATCTTCCTCTTGAGTAATTAAAGCATCAATTTTGTTTTGCAATACTTCAATAAAATTTTGTTTCTTCATATTATCTTTTTCGAAAATATTCTTAAAATCTGCCATAGTTATGCTTGGCCGGAACTCTGACGGAGTAATTGTGCAGTTACTAACTTTCGGTGGCCGAATGAGACAATAGGAGCATAACATACGGTAAACTTGCATAAATGTCGTAAATGTTGGGTGGTCGTTTTGTCCACAAACTTGACGAGCGATTCCAAAAAAATTCTGAAACATAATAGAGTCGGCACAGGTGCGTCTAAGTCAAAGTGAATAAGACCAAAGCGAACAAACCAAGCACCTCAAGACAATCCTGATTCAGTTTTCCTGTTAACACATATTGAAAGTTACAATTTTCTAGTAAATATTTAGCTATTTCTACAGTTGATCTTAATGTAACCCTTACACCTTGAGCAGTAGACTGAGTTAAAAAGGTATTATCATTTTTATTACTATTTGTTTCCCAATTGTCTAACCATTCCATATGAATATTGATATTCTAAAATAGGTATTAACTTGAGAAAGAAAGCAGAAAGCGGTGCTAATAAAAATTACATCGAAAAGGGCACTACCCAATGTCAGTGCTGAATATTTAGTTTTACTATTTAACAAGTCAAATAGGTCATTCATTCTTTTGGTGAACAGTATAGTAGGAGTTGCATTTGCTAGACTTACGATGCCTTGCCTTTTATAATACTTCAATCCATCACATACCGAATTACTAAATACCTACGATAAAGTAAGGAATGTCGGAGACTACTAAATAGACATTATTACAAAAATTTATACCTGTGTCGCTAGTTTAACTCTCATTTTCATTAGATTGCTTGTCATAATATGAGCTTCTGTAAGTCTAGGACATACGCGAAGACTAGTGGATAAATTTGTGTCTTCTTTAAATAAAGTTCTATAATGCTCCCACGAAATTTCTCCTTCAGGTGGCTAAAGAAAGAAACTTATACCTATTTAAAAATGTTTTCCAAGAATAACGCCAATTTAATTTGACGTTTACATTACCTTTAGAATAATTTGGTGTTGAAATCTTGTCCTTATACATTTAAATAAATGGATCCAATCGGAAAAGAAAAATAAATAACGAGTTTCCTGATTTAGGGAATGCTGACATGGGTGCACGATTTTATTATTTACTTTGCCAAGTTCGCCACACACCCCAAATTCCTTCCATATTCTACGGTTTGTTGTCGCCCCATCGCATATTATCCCATCTACATAACATCCACAACTTTCCAGTTTTCTAATTATTTCTAGTGTCAACTTAGCTAACATAGAACCCTTTGTGGCACCCTTAACTCCATAAACTGCAACTGGTTGATTGAACTTTTCGCCCAATGATGAAAACATATAAACCAGAGCATGGTCTGCCAAATATAAGCCGTCATTTTCCCTTTCCCAGTTACTTCCGAAGTCCACAATACCGTCATAATTCATTTTCGTAACATTTACTTCAAGACTGCTTCGTACTTGAATTTCATCAAAAACCAAAATTCCATGTTTTTGAAAGTCCTGCTTTTTACTCATCTTTATGCGCATTGCTTTAAAAAAATTATCATCCAAACCACACTTAATTTTGATCATTGAGAGGTAACGCCTTATCGTGGTGGGTGAAGGTAGGGGCAAAATATTATTTACTTGCAAAAATTTGTACGTAGATGGACTTCTAATATTGATCAAAAGACAAGTTAGTAGCCAGTCTCCTGAATATCGTCTACCATGGCAATTTTTTTGCTTCCCTAATTTAAAACATTCCTCAATCATAGCTCTCAGTGTACCAGATAAATTGCATTTATCGAGAGCTTCCTGGACTACATTTTCAGACAACTTGTTATATTTTTCTTGTAGTGTCACCAGTTTCCCCCTTGTTTTTTTTAACTGTACTTGTAGCTTGTAAATTTTCTGCCGTTTTCTTTCATGTAAGACTTTTAGGTTACGCAATGTACTGCTTTGAATTTTGTTTTTAAATAGAAGTTTATTCCTATGCGATTCCACTCGGAGTGAGTTGCTTACTTTCTTGCACGACATACAACTACTTTCTTTAAGAGTAACTAACTGACAGTTTGAATGACGATAAGTTTTAAAAATCTCATCTCTCTTTACACATTTTACTTTGGTATTCGGATACTCTTCATATTTTATACTCCCACCGCACCGTTTTATCTCTGTAAGATTCTCAATCAACATTTGCGCATCCTCGACTGAATGTATAACTTCTTTAAGGTGCAAATTTAGATTTACTACCAAATACGAGCCAAAAAATATGCAGTATTTCCCATCAGGATATATTATAATATTTTTATTACTTATTATTTCATTAACAAAATATATTTCCGTTAAAATTATCTTTCTTTCAGCGTCTTTTTGGTATTTACAACAAGTCCAGTTTTGAGGTAATTTTATTACATTTAAGCCATTCCATACTTCATCAAAAAAAGATTGCTCAGATTTATTAGATGCTGACGGCTGTATATGTAACTGCAATTCGGAATTATTGCCACGCTTTCTTTTTTTATCTTGTTCAATGTTATATTTAGTTATAACACGTCTCTTTCTGGTATGAGTAGTTAAATACGCTGGGCAATTTAGAAATATATGAGGTATAGCACCTTTATTTAATTGCGGATATTTGTAGGTTTCCTATTCAAGCAGAATTAGAGAAAATTATTGTGCAAAAACTGGGATACAGAATGTAGAAAATAAACACATGACTTACTATCTTTTGTCCATTATTCCAAGTTCGTTTTATTTCCTCCGGATCAAAATGTTTTTCACAAACGGAGTCCGTATGTGTTAAAACTCTGTCCTCTCGAGGAACGGCTCGTGTCCATTTAGCTGCTAATTCTGGTTCTTTTGGAATGGAGAAAAATGCTACCTTTTCCGTACACGACTTATATCCGGAATTACATTTTGGGACACAGCATTTCCGCCCCATTATTCACTTAAACCAGAGAACTTCCTGAATGCTAAAACAATATACTGCATACGGCTACGCGCGAACGAATGGCCCAGTTTGCTGCACACGGCACCAATGCCAGCGTTACAGTTGCGTAGCCCGCTCCACTGCTGTAACAGCGGTCAAGTGGAGACACTTGTCTTATTCACTTTGGGTACAACCGACCTAAGCTTCATTTATCATGTATCTATTACAAAGTTTTAAGGTACCACAGTCCACCTTATCTCCTTAAAAAGATAACATTCCAGGCAGATGTGCATAATGTTAACATTAGAAAAAAAAGTACTTGGTGTTCCTCAACATAAATTTTCAAACTCTTGTATCATGAATAGCCTGGGTGTAGTCGGCTTTACATTGTCCTGTGCACTGTTCAACTTTTGCGGCAACCCCTTGCCATAATTCTCTGAATTCATTTCTGAATGGTAATCGCGAGTTTTAAATCCAGATTTAAATGTTAACAAACATCCAGGTATAAAGCCCTTTTAGCAACCGGCATTTACAATAATTAATCTCTGACCTTTATAGATACTTGTAAATAGTCCTTTGGTTGAGTCATCTGTCCAATTATTCGAAGAGACATGGCTACTCTGCAAATATGTGTCGTCCAGGTAAAGAATCGGTCTATTTTGACTTCGGAAATATTTAATTTTCTTCAAATATGAAATACGAGGAGACCTTATATTGTTTTTCAATTAGGACTTTCCTATTATTTTGCGTCCTTCTCCACCTGAACCCCATTTTACACAAAAAAAAATCTGTGTTTCATTGGAACCATTCCATTCTAGTTCAGTCCTTATTCTTATTTTCTCACTTTTAAAATAATGAAACACTGTACACTATTTCCATTATTTGACTACGTAAAACACCTTTCTGTTCGCAACCTTACCTTTTTTCAAAAGCTCACCGGTAACTGAAAATTTTACCTGCGCCACTGGTACTGCAAGACATTTTATTGCATCTGTAAAGTATACTAATGCGCAACCACTCGCCAACTTAAATCTGATGGACTGTAGTTTAGTTAAGTGTAGGAAGGGAGGTCTGGAATAGCAGCATCTGCTGAGCTACCTCCTATTGTCCCAATCTGTTTCTTTTTATATATTTTTGTATTATAATACTCAACTGTGCTGATTTTGTGGACAATCAAATCAGTTATTATTATACAGTGTGTCCACGGATTGAGTTGACGAGAGGAAAAAAATCTTTATTAATGATTTTACGACGAAAAGTCATTCTTTATAAAACATTTTGCTTGTTGAGAAAATGAGGTTGCCCTAAAAGAAATTGAGATTAGATGTACAGGGTGTTAATAAATTAAAAAAAACATGAAAATGCCTCAAGAGATAAGTACCATTATTTTTTATTTTAGACAAAATGTTTATTAAACAAAGTTCTTTATAATCTAAAATAAAGCCTAAGTACAAAATTTTAAATAGAAATTCTAATTTTTACACTTAGAATAGTAATAGTGGGATCGTACATTTAAAAAATCAAGATAGCCACATGATACGGAAGTATTAAGAGAGCGCATACGGGCAGCAATAAGTGAACTGAATGTGCCACAAACTATTGGTCGAGTGTAGAAATAATTTATTAAAAGAGCAGAAAAGTGTGTAGAGGCAGGAGGGAGTTATGTAGAAATTAGAATATCAATGTAAAAATTTGTATTTAGGCTTTATTTTAGATTATAAACAACATTGTTTAATAAACATTTTGCCTAAAATAAAAAATAATGGTACTTATCTCTCGAAGCATTTTCATGTTTTCTTAATTTATTAACACCCTGTACATCTAATCTCAATTTCTTTTAGTGCAATCTCATTTTCTCGACAAGCAAAATTTTTTATAAAGAATGACTTTTCTTCGTAAAATCATTAATAAAGATTTTTTTCCTCTCGCCAACTCAATCCGTGGACACACTGTATATCGGTAGATGTTTTATTTTTCAGTCTCATAATGGTTTAGTGGACTTTAGTTTCTGTTGTAGGCCAAAAAAAGAGATGAACCATTTGCTGAAATAAAATTTAGTGTTTTTTTTACTATCCCGAAGTTTTTAATATGTGGTAAAACAGTTGTTAAAATCTTCACAACTTGGAGTTGGAAATTTTTGTCCTCTTTTTCATGATGTTTATTTATTATATCACAAATTCTTTTAGTTCTGTGTTGTCCGAATAAGTTTTGTTTTTTGTTCAGTTGTGCAGAGGAACTGATTTTTACATTTTTGCAAAAGTTTTGTTTTTTGTTCAGTTGTGCAGAGGAACTGATTTTTACATTTTTGCAAAGACTGGGCATTTCCCAACTGATAATATGCATAGGAAGTCCAAGTTTTCTTGTGCCTAACTGTGTAACTGTGAATGTACAATGGGATGAAACTGAAAAAATGAAGGCTGCTATTTAAAAATGGTGAGATACCAATATTTTTTGAATCAGAAATTTGGCATTTTTTTCTGAACCCAGGTATTAATTTCTGAAAGTTGTAATATGGCTTTTGACAATATGGACTATCAATAATACTTGCCCCAAATTTGAGATCTGTACCGGGTGTCCCATTAAGAGAGGTCGTCGGCTATATCTCACAAACCGTTAATCATACAGCTTTGGGAAAAAATATTTTCAGTATATATGGTCCTGAAAAATCGCTGGAAATTAGTTTCGAGTTCCTAAAACGACCGCTAAGGGGCGTAACTTAAACGGTCAATTACAAAAATGGCTTTTTCTCAGATATTCTCCGATACAATATATATTCCAGTGGCCCGCATCTCAAACCTCAACATTTTTGCAAACTTTTTGTCCCATGTTTTTTGCTCCATCTCTTGAAATGAAAGGGTGGGGGAGCGCCAATCGTTGTTACATTCAAATTGTCGTAACTCCGGTTTGGTTCAATAGAATTTAGCAAACTTAGTTTCATTGAAAACGTATTTTACAACTCTATCGTTCACATTACGAACATTGCTTGGAATATGTTTTATCTGTCCGATAGAGGCTGCTATTTGTAAATTCAATAGATTTTATAAATTTTCGCGAAAATATTAAATGGAATGATATACCTTTCTTCCCACATTTAAAAAGAACAAACAATTATCAATAAGTCAGTGAAAACCTCAACCTTATATCTCTTTCCAAACCGGAGATATTAACAAAAAACGAATAACCATAAAAAAGCTACTAATTTTTATTAATATAGGTATCTAGCTAATAAGAGCATTATCACCCAACTTGGAATCAGTGCCTATTATATTCTGCTTACGTATAGGTATTCAAGTATTCATAATTATTTTGTGTTATGTAGTACGTCGATAATTACCAAACAGTTTAATGATATCTGGGTCTAAGAACCCAGGTGTTCCCTTTTAGCAAGTTGGCAATGAAAACAAAAAATGTATTTTAATTATTTGATACGTCAAAATATCAATTGTTTCGTTAAATTGTGTTCTTTGTCATCGAAAATGCCATTTTCTAATGAAGAATCATATAATATGCTAGGGATATATTTAGGATGCATGCAGAATGCAACAATTAACGAATAATTAAAATACACTTTTTGTGTTTTAGTTGCCAACTTGCTAAAAGGGAAAAACTGGGTTCTTAGACCGAGATATCATTAAACTGTTTGGTAATTACCGGCGTACTACATAACACAAAGTAATTATGAATTCTTGAATATATGTAAACAAAATATAATAAGCACTGATTCCAAGTTGGGTGACAAAGCTCTTATTAGTTGGATACCTATATTAATAAAAATTAGTAGCTTTTTATGGTTATTTCATTTCATAATTAGTTTTTTGTTAACATCTTCGGTTTGGAAAGAGATATAAAGTTGAGGTTTTTACCGACTTATTGATAAATATTCGTTCTTTTTAAATGTGCGAAGAAAGGTATGCCATTCCATTCAATATTTACTGGAAAATTTAAAAAATCTGTTGAGTCGGCCTCTACCGGACAGATAAAACATATTGCAAGTATTGTTTGTAATGTGAAGAGTTGAAAAATACGTTTTCAATGACACTAAGTTTGTTAAATTCTATTGAACCAAACCGGAGTTATGACAATTTGAATATAACAACGATTGATGCCCCCCCCCCCCCCCCACCCTTTCATTTCAAGAGATGGAGCAAAAAAACATGGGACAAAAAGTTTGCAAAAATGTTGAGGTTTGAGATGCGGGTGTTGTCAACAACAATTTTGCGAAAGTAAAAACGAAGAGAGTGATACGTTCCTTACAGCAGCGCGCTAGCTACTAGAATAATTTTATGCAGTGATACGGTGACGCGCTCCCCTCTCAAGTCGTACGCGCAAGTATATCCCTACTGAAAGGCGGGCGCTTCCCTCCTCAACAGAATGGGGAAAGGACATGATTTGCCGGCGAGGTTGCCTCATGTGTTCCGAAGTGCAAAATACTGGTTGACAAAAATTAATAGATTGATCGACTTACCTGTAACACAGGCTAGAAATAAACAGACGTCGCAATTCGCAGAATAAAGTTGTCTGTTTACAAACATTAAAAACGCTGCGCAGATTTCGGTCGCAATGGATTCGTTTTCAAGTCTTTAGAGCAGCGGAGCCATTGGCGTCGTCGTAGAAGTTTTATTACTAACATAAGCTGTGTTTTTCAAAGCATTTCATGGTTTGTATTTGAATAAACAATTAGTACGCGAAGAGAGTATATTTCTGGGAAGAACAACAGTACTCTAAGCTGCATATAAATTTTAGTATTTATCTAAATATTTCGAAACATACTAAATAAGAATTTGGCCCCGCCACTGTAAATATTGGTCAACTGTCATTCAGAATAGCCGGCAAGTATCGGAAATATTCGTTGTGGTATTCGGCTTGCCCAGATTTCGAGCGCTAGCACAAACGCTGACCAAATAGATCAAAGACGCCGCTAGCAAGTGAAACGTCTGTTTATTTTGATTAGTCTGTGCCTGTAAGGACGATCGATCAGAATTATTCCAGCTGTTGTCCATAATGATTATTACACCCTGTAGTATGCATCGATTCATACTAGCCAGCACAAAAATACCAAGAAAATAAAAAGAAACACTCTGAGTCACTCGCTTACACAATTCTCCTGATATCCTCATTGCATTCGTGGGTTAATTAGATCGAAGGGAAAGAGAAACTGGGCGGGAGGGTTGTAATAATCATTATGGACAACAGCTGGAATAATTCTGATCGATCGTCCTTACAGGTAAGTCGATCAATCTATTAATTATTCTTCGCTGTTGTCCTACATGATTATTACACCCTGTAGATGTTCAAAGTACAACACGATCTAATTAACAAAATAAATCAAAATATATTTCATTTTAGAAGCACATGGTAAACTTATAGAGCCAGTGATTCATAAATACATTTTAAGAACTTAGTCATAATTACTGTTCAACCTGAACACAAAAGAAAAATACACAAAAAAGAAATTCCTTAGCGAAGAACATGTTACACAAAAACAAATTGGAAAATAGAAAAAAAAAACATTTGTAGAAATAATATTTCCTAAACATAATCATATTAGGAAGTTTTATTAAATTGTTAATTCTTTGACGAAGTAGATTGTGTTATAATTGACCTAGCAAATTCATCCGGGCAGGCTGTACGTGGTCTATTATAAAATTTCATAAATACATTAGACCTCTCGGACCAACCTGCTGCCTTTCTAATTACTTCAATATTAACCCCCGCCCTCAGTGCCGCTGATGTACTAGCGTGCCTAGCGGAATGTGTCGAAAACTTTGCAATCTCTATACCACTTATTTGCAAAATAGTTTTTACCCATCTACTTAGGGTCTGTGAAGTAGCCGCATGGTAAGCCTACTTTCTCCCTGAGGTCTTAATCTAGAGGATTTTTGAATGTAGAATGACAAAGTTTTAGCGACACATAGACTAGGTTTATCTGGAAAAGTAGGAAAGACCAACAAAGGTTGTAACTTATCATATCCTGAAGTTTTAATTCTGTCAGGTACCCTAATTTCAACGACATTGTTCAATTGCTTGATGTTTTCAACACAAATCTCTGAAAGCGTTTGCATCCTGTGGGCGGAGGTAAGCGCTATTAAGGTAACTAGTTTACAACTGAGGTACTCGAAGGATAAGTTTTCCAACGGAAACATTTTTTCTAAGTAACTCAGCACAACAACAGGATCCCATGTTGCAGCATATTTGGGTTGTGGAGGATTTAAATTAAAGGCCCCTTTGAAAAATCTCTTTAGAATGAATTCATCTTTCTGGTTGGGCGAGAAAATTAAAGAGATGGCGGCCCGATGAGTATTTAAGGACGAAAAAGACAACCCCGAGCCTTGTATTTCTGAAAAATATTCTAGAATTGCCTCTAGGTTATATTCATATGGATTATGATCCCTCCCACGACAAAAAATCCACCACTTCTTTAGGCACTGGTCATACTGCTTTAGTGAGCCTTCAGATAAAGAAGCCAATAATGTTGGAATTACAGCCTCTGGTGTTCCTTTCAAGATAAAAGACCTCCGAATAACTTGCCGGCCACCAGGGTAGTGTTCCGGAGCGAGTGTGTCGTTGATCTTCTATAAAGAATCCAAAACAACTGTGGCACAATCTGAGGGACTTGAACATTGGCAAGAGCAGTCACTCGCGCCAATTGCCTCAGCATTTGAATAAAGCTGATGCCATTAATGATTTCTTTATTAACTCGGTACCTGTTTGTGGTGGCAATATGCAGGATACTGTAAATTTTTACACAAATAATTTAAAATGTAATTTTAGTGACCTGTTGGAATTTTCTCTGATTGATGACATTATTGTTATTCGTCATATCAATAGAATAAGATCCACTGCGGCGGGTTCTGACGGCATTACATTGGATATGATAAGAAAATGTGGTTCTTTTTTAATACAATTTTTGGTGCACATCTTTAATACTTGTATTCTGGAGGGGTACTTTCCGTCTGCATGGAAGCAAGCCATCGTTTTGCCTGTTCCGAAAACTGCTCTACCTTCTGAATATAAACACCTGAGGCCTATCAGTCTGCTACCAGTACTTTCTAAAATACTAGAAAGGATCCTCAGTGAGCAAATTCATACACATTTGAATAAATACTTAATTTTGCCAGAGTGCCAATCTGGATTCAGAACTAACTATAGCTGTTCCACGGCTCTACTTAAAGTTACAGATGATTTATTTTCGGCTACTGATAGGGGCTTAATTTCCATTCTGGTGTTGTTGGATTTCTCTAGAGCTTTCGATACGCTTGACCATTTGGTTTTGGAGTCAATTTTGCATTTTGTGGGATTTGGGTCTGTTGCAGTGGACATGGTGAACAGTTATTTAGCCGGTCGGTCGCAAAGAGTGAGGCTGGGGGATCAGTTGTCGTCTTCTCGGAATGTTAGTGTTGGTGTTCCGCAGGGTTCGATACTGGGCCCTTTACTTTTCATTATGTATACGAGTAACCTCTTCACATGTTTGAAGGTTGCTAAATTTCATTTGTATGCGGATGACGCACAAATTTATATAAGTTTTCCTTTGACAGAGTTAGACACTGCTGTGGATGGTCTGAATTTGGAACTGCAGACTATTGCTGAGGTGGCTAGTAATCATTCATTGTTTATTAATCCAACTAAATCTGTGGCAATGGTATTTGGTGGTGAGGCTGGCCGTAGGATTGTGAGAGAGTGTTTGGAATTGAAAATTGATTCTAACTTGATACCAGTGGTTGATGAAGCTGTTAATTTGGGTCTATTACTTGATACTAATTTTCGTTTTCGGTCACATATTAATAAATGCATAAAATCAGCTTATAGTTCTCTAAAATTAATATATCCTTATAAATTATTCTTGTCTGCAGAGACAAAAAAAAGCCTCTGTGATATACTGGTGTTGTCTTCTTTCAATTACTGTTGTCAAGTCTTTTGGCCTTGTCTTGACTCAGTTTGTAGGCACAGAGTTCAGAAGGTTCAAAATAGCTGTTTAAGATTTATTTATGGAGTAAGAAAATTTGACCATATAAGTAGTAAATTGCGTGATTCCAAGTGGCTTAATATGAATAATCGTTTTAAGATTCTTTCAAATTCATTGTTTCACAAAATAATTTTGTTTAAAACGCCTCCTTATCTATATAATAAAATAACATTTAGGACAGATGTGCATAACGTTAATGTAAGATTTAAAGGTCATCTGACACCACCTCTTCACAGATTATCTCTTTTTCAACGGTCCTTTTCTTACAATATCTGCAAACTGTACAATGAAGTCCCTAAGAACCTAAAATCTCTAGATTGTCCTAAATTTAAAAAAATATTTCGTTTGTATCTGTTGAACTTGCAAACTTCGTGAAACTTTCCGTATTTGTTACTATGGCCGCTGTATCGGTCTGCACTTTTCTTGTTTTGTTGGTATGCAGTCATTTCGATTTCGATTGTTCGATGAGCGTGCATGTGTGCACCCACTTACTTATGTCTTTTTCCTCTCTTTATGTATTTGGCAGGTAGATGTTTAATTCTAGATGTTTAATTCAAGATTATGTTTTGGGTTAGGTGGAAGAACAGAGGGTGGGCATGTTTTTTAATGCCTACTCATCTGAACCTCGCCTTGAAATTTTGTGTTTATGTTAAGTATTTTGTTATAAGGATAATTTTTTTAATAAAGTCGTAAATTATTATTATTATTATTATTAATAAAAGTAGATTATCAGACGGTTGAATTTTAAGTGGATTAGCAATTAGTAATTCCTTAAAGCGAGGATACCAGAACTGACTAGGCCAGTCTGGTACCAGTAGAATTCCACTAGCTCTATCGTGGACAATCTTTTCCAAAACTTTCCCTATTAATGAAATTGGTGGGAAGGCATAAAAGTAAAATGGTGTCCAATTTATGGTGAAGGCATCGACACACATGGATTCTGGATCTGGATGCCACGATATGAAATTAACACATTTCTTATTTTGATAGGTAGCAAAAAGATCAACATCAGGGACTCCGAATTTAATCGTAATATCTCGAAACGTTCTATCGTTTAACTCATATTCCGTGGATACATTTTTTATTCATGATTCCGAATCAGCTACGCTGTTCTGTGAAGTACTGATATAAGATGCGTAAATGAAAATGTTCCGTGATTCGCACCAGTCCCATATTTTTTGTGAAATCTCATGAAGATTTTTATATCGTACGCTTCCCATCTTATTAATACTAGCGATAGATGTAATGTTATCAATTCTTAATAAAACATTTTCATTAGAAATGTCTCTCGCAAAAGTTCTTAAGGCGTTGAAGGCCGCCAATAATTCCAAATAATTTATATGGAAAAGTAATTCGGTCTTGTTCCAAAAACCATGTGTTTTATCTTCTCCGCAGTTTGCTCCCCAGCCTGTTCTGGAAGCATCCGAAAAAATCTCCCTTTGAAAAGATTTTGTTCCAATAGTTTGTTTGCTCTTCGGAATATTAGTGGACCACCACTCTAAATCGGTTTTTATGTAATCCGGGAGGAACATCTTTGCATTATAGTCGGCGTTCTTGTGAAAAAGAGCTGCATATTTCTCGCGTTCTAAATTTTTCAGGTGTAGCCAGCCATACTTTACAGCTGGTTTGGTGGTAACTAGAGTACCAATTAATCTCGCGAACTCTCTGATAGAGCATATACTTTTATTTAAAAAAGTTGATAAATGTTTCAATATTTTACCTTGTCTTTCCTGCGGTAAACTAATTGACATTTCCACGCTGTTTATTTTAAAACCCAAATGTGTTATCTCTTGCTTAGGAATGAAATCACTTTTATCCATATTTAGAACAAAACCTAGTTTCAACAGTGTGTCGTAAGCTATTTTTACGTTTTTTGAACATTCTTCCTTATTTTTTTCAACAAACAGAAAGTCATCTAAATAAGCTGAACAGATTACATTTCTTTCTCTCAAATACTGCAACACGGGTCTGGTTATTTTAGTAAAAATATATGGCCCAAGGTTTAAACCGAACGGTAAACAATTAAATTCATAAGTCTTGTTATCAAAACGAAAACGTAAATATTTTCTATATTTCGTCTTAATAGCCAAAGAGAAATAGGCGTCTCTCAAGTCGATACTAGTAAAAAAACAAGACTTTGTAATTAACTTTAAGATTGTCCTATAATCTTCAAGCTTAAAATGAGGGGCGATCACAAATTTATTTAATTGTTTTAAGTTTAAAATAAATCTATATTTCCCATTCGGTTTTGGAACAAGAAAAAATGAAGATAAGAATTCATCCTCTACCGGAATACATTCTGAGACAGCCCCCTTATTAATTAGCTCACTAATAGCCTGTTTATATCTAGATATTTCAGACTTACTTATCTTCACTCTAGGACAATAGTTTTGGAAAGGCGTACTTTCGAAAGGAATTGAAACACCTTTAATCCAATTCAAAATAACCTGGTTGTTAGTTATGTTTGTCCATTCTGTTACCTTATTTGAGAGAGAGCCCGCAGAACGAAGAATCATTTCCGAGGAATGAACGTCCTTCCCTGTTGGGGTTGGTGTCTTCTGGATGATCTGCTGTACTCCTTCTGTGTTATCCTCTTCCGTGTGGTGTTTTGAGGGCGCTGATAGTTTAAATAACCAGCATTTCTGGGAATGCTTCTTCGCATCTGCAGGCCCGATGGGCCGGGTTGCGATTCAAGCGAAGGAAATGGCCTCTGATACAATTTATTTCTATTTGACGAACTTAACTTCAGTTCATTTCCTGCCTTAGTCACGGATTTATCCGATTGGATAGAATCCTGCAGCTTCTTGCTAAACAAATATTCGTCAATCGGGCACTGACTGACAACCTTCCTTTTCTCTTCTTTAAGGAAGGGTTTTACTAAATATCGCCTGTGGTTTGACAAATTATGGAAAACATCGCACAAGACCTGTCCACTGTCTGCAAGTGTAGAAAGCACTTTCTGTGGGTCAACATTGTGGCGATCTTTGATTATGCCAGACATCAAAAACCCTATTGCAGAAAGTGCGCTTGCAATCTGATTTTGTAACTGGATTATAAACAGATCCTGTTTTTTAGCATCGCGATGCAAACACATTTCAATTTCTCCATTTAATTTTGGTGCCTGAAGGGAACCACAATTTCCCGGGGGAGGATACTTAGTAATCAAATCGTCGATAATCTTTTTGTCAACTCCATTCGCTGCAAAAAAGTCCCATCTTGCAGAGATTTCCTCATGCAAGTTCTCTCCTAGCTTTTTGGCAGTGCTAGGTTTATCGCCCAGCACCTCTAAAAAAGACGGATCCACACGCTGTTCCGTTGGGTCTGATTGAAAATCGCCTTCCAGAAGAATATCGCGACCTTCTGTAACACAGAAGTAAAAATTTCAGTAAGACATTTGTCGATTACCGTAATGATAAAAAAAACAAATAACCGCAGTGAGACATTTGTCAATCAAAGCTGTTATGCATCCAGGAGTAAGTGAAGGTTACTGAATGAAAAAACAATAGGAAAAAACCTGCCTTCGTCGGAAACGATAGAGTCGTCAAAAGTTGCACTTCTACGAACTTCCTGCTCAATCTCCCGTAATTTAGACATCAAAAGGTCGAATTTTTGCTCCTTCCTCATTTGCTTTTCCACAGGACGTTGCGATACCCTATTCACATTCACCACATTATCTTCACTTTCCGAATCCGAAGACGATAAGATTCTCTTTCTAATTACTTTAGGCATTATTCCCTATAAAATCACGAAAACGGATCGAACACTGTGTACTGGCCCGCACAAAAGAATGCAATGAGGATATCAGGAGGCTTGTGCAAGCGAGTGACTCAGAGTGTTTCTTTTTATTTTCTTGGTATTTTTGTGCTGGCTAGTATGAATCGATGCATACTACAGGGTGTAATAATCATGTAGGACAACAGCGAAGAATAATAAATCCTGAGGTGATATGCACGAGCTCCGATTAGGCGACGATGACTTGGGCAAGACCTCCGATTGGTTGAAGTGAACTTTGGGACCTTTCAGTTTATGTACTATATAAAAAGTCGGAGCTGCCATAAGAATTCAGTCATTCGACTCAAACCACTATTTCCAAGCCATTTCTTCAGGATCGGAATGTGAGGCTGCATATCCGGTAGTGGTAATTGAGTCTGAATTTGGACACTGTTTCCAAGTCTTTTAATCTTCAGAGTACAGGAGGTGCGTGCCTGGCAGTGGTCATAATTCAGTTTTAATCAGTTTTAAGTTGTAAATATTGTATATACGTTTCACAATTAGAATAAAAGTTTAAGTTTCAGATTTGTACTATACAGTGTGTTATCAAGAATAAAGTTTAAGTTACATTTACAAGTTGTTATTCTTCAACACAACCAACAGCGGGCAACTGGAATATATATTGTATCGAAAAATATCTGAGAAAAAGCTATTTTTATAATTGACGGGTTACGCCCCCTAGCGGTCGTTTTAGGAACTCGAAACTAATTTCCAGCGACTTTACAGGACCATATTTACTGAAAATATTTTTTTCCCAAAGCTGTATGATTAACGGTTTGAGATATATATAGCCGGCGACCTCTCTTAATGGGACACCCAGTACATGCGAAGTCTTAAGAAATACAATTGATTTCAAACTTCAATAGCATCTCTTTTCCGTCGTGCTATACCCTGTATGTGCAAACTTGTCTGAGTTACTAAAAAATAAGTTTGAAAAGTTCTGGTATAAAAATTAAAACAAAAAGAAATCTTTAACAAACTTTTATTATAAAATATTTATAAATTAGTCGATTAAATTTTGCATGTAAAAAAATATACTGAGCAGGTGTTCCAGTCGATACAAACTTCTCCACAGCTCTCTTATTACTCATTTTAGAGAAAAGAGTTATAGAAGAAACACTCCTTTATTTTTTACTCTCCATATTATAAAATTATCTTTAAAAAAAAAATTACTATGAGGTTGCGTAAGACAATTTTTGTGTAAACGGCGTTAAAATCTCTTTTTGAAGACTTTGGAAAATGTAAAGAAATTTTCAAAATTTTCAAAAAAGTGACAATACACTACAAATACAAATTTTAGACAAAAATCGTTTTATACAACCTCACAGTAAAATAATTCAAGGAATTTAAAAATGCACTTCTACACATTTAAAAAAACAAAGTGAAATTGGACAACCTTTATAAGTGAAAATTATTTTACCGCAGGTAGAATCAAAAACTTTTTTCTTGAAAATTAATAATAAGAGCTACAGAGAAATCCGTCTTAAGTGGAAAACCCTGTATTCACACCTAAAATTACAAATTTATTTACACGCAAAATTCAGGAACGTTCTCAATAATTTAAATTAAAGTCCACTTTTATCAAGATCTTAGTCCCGTAGCTCGATAAAATTGCACTTATACAATCGCAACAATTCTTAGAGTCCGAAGTGACAAAAAAAAACTACGATATCACAAATAGTTTAAAAAGAATTCCCTTTCTTGTTGGATCTACTTCTTCAAGGAAAATCGATCATTTCCCCCTAGTTTTAGCAACAAAAATTGCTAATAACAGAATAAATTGAAAATAACAACACTATTTATCCCGTTTACTTGTCCGTTTAAAAAAATAATTATTAGCCCTAAACAAGTTGTTCACTACTGCTAGCGGAAATGTCTAACAGCTTCCACGCGGCTCTGGGATCAGGTTCCGAGGGGTCCCTACACAACACCCAAACATAGGAAACACGCATCACTTTGTCAGGATCACCTTCCACCACGTCTCCTTGACTGTCTTTAACACACATCATCTGTTGGGAAGTGAAGGTTATGATGAGAACCGGCCCTTGATCCATCACTTTACCCATGACTAGGTCAACGTTGTCGATGTCTAGGATCTTAGATTCAATTTTATAGCCTTTCTTGTACGCTTCTTGGAAGGGGACAGCAAATACATTGTAAGGACCCTCGTGGCACCAGTCTTTTAGTACTTCCAATTCACCTAATATGAAGTTTGATCAAAATGTTACAGTTCAAAGAGCGTCACCTAAAAATTTCCCGTCACAAGGGAAAAATAAGTTTCAAATTACAGGGGAACTTCCATATAGCGAATAGACAAAATCTTATTTAAAAAAATTCGTTAAGTACATGGAAAATTCGTTATATTATAATAAGTTCGTAATACGTAATTTATTATGGATTTATTTTTAATACTTTAATCACATTTATGTACAGTTCAACAGATTTAAGTTGGCGAGGGCTGCGGTTGTGCATTAGCATATTTTACGGATGCAATAAAATGTCTTGCAGTACCAGTGGCGTAGGTAAAATTTACAGTTACCGGTGAGCTTTTGAAAAGGTAAGATGGTGGGTTGCGAACGGAAAGGTGTTTTACATAGTCAAACACGGGAAATAGTGTACAGATTGTTTTGTCATTTTAAAAGTGAGAAAAGTGAAACAGAAACATTGGAGAGTGCGAAAACGAAGGTTTCTGTTGCAATGGGTGTGTTTATTAGATCTATAGAGAGAATAGTAGTTAGTGAAAGGAACACTAGGGCGTCGGGAAATAACGGAAAAGCGATCTTTAGAATACCAGGAATGAAGCATACAAGGAAGAGTTCCTTAACGGCTGATTTACCGGAGTATAAGACGGCTGGTGTACGTCACATCGAACATGAAGATGAAGATTGTCGTATTACTCTTGCAAAATTGAAACAAAAAATTTGGGCCGAGCTATAATGGAATGGATCCAATGAAACACCGAGAGTTCTTTTATGTAAAATGGTGTTCAGGTGGAGGATGCAAAATTTTATGGCTCAAAGAAGAATCGCGAGGAGACAGTGCAGCAATGAGCTGCACGCGTTTGAAGTTTAGCAGCAACCTCCAATTTCAAACCAGAGATGTTGGAAATAGTTATGTGAGACATTTTTGTTGTGGGAAGTACACAGAGCACAGGCTAAAATTATGGACAGGCTTTTCGAAGAAGATGCTTCAGATGAGACGGTCACTTTTTCAAAAATGGTAAAAATTGCCAAAGCAAAAGAATCAGCATTGCAGGAGCAATCTGCCAGGGATACGTTCGACCAGAAGTCGGGTGAAGTTCATTATCATCGGCAGAAAAAGTTTCAAAATAAACAAAATAGTCCTGAAAAAAATTGGAAAGAACCGGCAGCAGTTTCTTCAAGTAAGTGTAGCGTTTGCAGTCGTAAAAACCATATCGCAGCTGTGTGCCGTTACAAAAACCATGCAAATGCGGACAAGAAGGACACCTTAGTCCAATGTGTAAAAACAAAATCAAACAAAATAATTCTTCGCATTATTTAGATGCGATAGAAAATGAAATTGAATCTATTTTTGGTATTCACAGTACTTATTTAAAACATGATACGGGGTTTAAGCATTCAGCTATATCGGAAGAATTGTTTTATATGTATTTTAAAAATAAGGCTTTGTACAAAAATGATCTGATTTTAAAAGATTATTTTGGTTTGCAGTTTGAGCCAGTAGGTTTTGTCAATTTTAATGTTGTTTATGATAATGTAATGTATTTAAGTTACTAAGTATTAATACTGCTTCAATGTACAAATTACCTAATAAAATGTTAAGTTAATAGCTAACGTGGTTCTTCTCATTATTATCTACTCCAAGTAGATATGACATTGGCGACGAGGATGGGATAGTTCACTAGCGGATGAAAAACTGAGTGCATGTGTTAAAATTGAGAAAGAAGAACGCCGGTACTGGTGGAAGACAAAACTAACAGTGGGAAGTAGCTGGAAAATTAAAACACAATACGTACGATGGCTTCAATTATGGGAGTACAACACATCTTTGATGGTAAAGTAAATAATTGGTATATACATAAGAAACGACTGGAACAGTTTTTTGTGGCAAATGAAATAATAGATGCGAACATAAAACAAGCAATTTTATTAAATGGATTGGTTGAAGACACATACAAATTGTTGGATGATTTAGTTTTACCAAAAAAGGCTGAAGAAACAGCGTATTTACAATTAATAAAAGAATTGGATGGTTATTTTTTACATGAAAAACTAACGATGGCAGAAAGGTACAATTTTTATTCAACAAAAAGATTTCAAGGTGAATCTTTTGCAGAGTACGCGGCAAGGTTAAAGAGTTTAGCAGCTGACTGTAAATTCGGAGAATGGTTAAAGATAGTGCTACGGGATAAATTCGTGACGGGATTAGAAGCTGGTCCGGTGTTAGACAAGTTATTGCAATAAGATGAAGAGGGTCTCACATTAGAAAGGGCGGTGCATTTGGCACAACAAACAGAAACTGTTTCTTCCGGTTTTGGAATCCAAGAAGGTCCAGCAGCTGTTCCAATAAAAAAGGAACCAGTTGATTTTAATCTGTTATCGTCTGGTAGAGGACGCGGAAGTCGACCATTTCGACAACAGCGAAGTACTCCAGGGACAGCAAGAGGAGGTGGTAAGCGATACTTTCAAGAAAAACCAGGTATGCCCAAAATAAATGTGTGTTCGCGATGTGGAATGAATAATCATTCACAAGAAGAGTGCAGTTATAGGCAATTTCGTTGCCATAAATGCGGTATGTTGGGTCATTTGCGGAAAATGTGTAAATTTAAAAGAAATGTAAACTATATTGTATTTAATAAAGATGGAAGTTGTTTTGAGAATGATGATGATTGTAATCAGAATGAAACTGTTGATTTTTATGACGATCATGTAACTAAAGATGTAAATAATGGTTTATTTCATTTCAGCAAAGATAGTTCGCACTTTAGACCAATTAAGTTTGATGTTGGATTGAATGGAAGACGATTTTTTGTAGAGGTTGATAGCGGTGCTGCTATGAGCGTAATTTCAGAAAAAATGTATTTACAGGAATTCAAAACTGTAGCGTTATCAGACACTCAAGTAGATTTGGTAAGTTATGTCGGCGGGAAAATTTTTCCGGTGGGGAAAATAAACATTTCAGTTACGTTTAATGAGGACAAGCGCGATTTAGAGTTTTTTGTCATTAAAAATGGTGGACCTCCATTATTAGGGCGAAACTTTTTACATACTTTTAATATAGGATTTCGTGAATTAAATTTTATTGATTTTTCTGTGAATTCACTCGGAAAAGATTTTCCAAAGGTATTTTCAAGTGAGTTGGGAACGTTTAAGAATTTTCAAGTAAGCCTTCGGCTGAAAAATAATGCTATACCAAAATTTTGCAAGTTTAGACCGTTACCTTTCGCTATTAAGCCTAAAGTAGAAGCGGAAATAGCACGTTTGGTTACAATGGGAGTATTGGTCCCGGTGGAAAATTCAAACTGGGCTACACCTATTGTACCAATCTTAAAAGGTGACAAAACCATAAGAATTTGCGGTGATTACAAGGTAACTATAAATCCTGTATTAAATAAAGACATTTATCCACTACCCAGGATAGAGGATATATTTAACAAATTAAAAGATGGCGAACAGTTTTCGAAAATTGATTTGAGAAACGCGTATCAACAATTAGTGTTGGATGAAAAAGCCCGTGAATTAACCACAATCACAACACATCGAAGATTATTTCAATACACTCGATTACCGTACGGTATAACAGTGGCTACGTTTATTTTCCAGCGGATAATGGAAAACCTGCTGCGAAACATAGACGGTACGGTTGTATTTTTGGACGACATTTTAATAACTGGAAAGGACAAACAAGAACACTTAGGTAGAGTACGACTAGTTTTAAAAAAATTAGAAGAAGCGGGATTAACAATAAAGTTAGATAAATGTTCATTTTTTAAAGATACTGTAACATATTTGGGATATCGGATTACAAAAGCCGGTTTACATAAATGCGACGACAAAATTTTAGCGGTCAAAAACGCGCCCGTTCCTTTGGATGTCACGCAATTAAAATCATTTTTAGGTGTGGTCAATTACTACCACAGATTTGTACCTAACATGTCCGATATTTTGCATCCTTTATATGAATTAACAAAACAAGACAAACCGTGGAACTGGACAGATGGATGTACGGAAGCTTATAATAAAATTAAAGAATTAATGTGTTCGGATCAGGTTTTGGCTCATTACGACCCCAAATTTAAATTAATATTAACAGTGGATGCTAGTAGTTACGCATTAGGGGCTGTTTTATCCCAGCGGTATCCAGATAAAACTGAGCGCCCGATCGCATATGCGTGAAAAACGTTAACAGACACGGAAAAAAGATATTCACAGATTGATAAGGAGGCATTAGCAATAGTGTACGGGGTTAAAAAATTTCATCAGTATTTACAGAGTAACGAATTTATTTTAAAAACTGATAATATGCCATTAGTTTCAATTTTTGGTCCAAAATCAGGAATTCCAATTATGTCGGCAAGCCGACTACAGCATTATGCATATTTTTTATCATGTTATGATTTCAAAATTGAATACGTAAGATCGGCAAGCAACGCGGCAGATTTTTTATCACGACTACCCTTAAATTCGATTGAATTCGATGTACAGGAATACAGTTATTTAAATTATTTTGCGGATAATTCGGATTTACCCATTGAAATAAACGAAATACAACAAAACATTCAGACAGACGAAGAATTAAAACAAATTTTTGAATTTTGCTTAAACGGATGGCCAAATAAAATAGATAACGGATAGGTTGAAGCCATATTTTAATAAGCGTAAGGAGCTGTGTATTGAAAAAGATGTATTAATGTGGGGTTATCGTGTAATAGTACCTTGTAAATTAAGGGGAAGGGTCTTGCAAGAATTACATAAAACCCACTTGGGGGTTGTAAAAATGAAAGCGCTCGCGAGGTCCTACGTATGGTGGCCTTCACTAAACGATGAAATTGAAAAAACTTGCAAGACTTGTAATAGCTGCGCGCAATACAGATCAAACCCTCCGAAGGTACCTTTGGTTCATTGGCCCATACCTAATAAATGGTCCATGGGAACGAGTACATTTTGACTTCTTAGGACCTTTTCATGGGAAAATGTTGCTTATTGTCATAGACAGTTTCTCAAAGTGGCCCGAAATTTTCATAATGCAATCAACTTCAGCAAGTGCAACCATAGAAAGATTAAGGGAGGTTTTTGCACGATTCGGGGTACCTAGAGTGCTGGTGTCGGATAACGCTAAGTATTTTACATCAGACAAGTTCGAAAGTTTCTTAAAATTAAATTGTATTAAGCATCTAAAAAGTCCACCGTATAATCCACCATCAAACGGACAAGCTGAAAATACAGTGAAAACAGCAAAATCCTTTTTACTGAAGGAAATATGTAGATTCAATTTTAATTCATTCAATTCAATTTTAAAATGTACATTGTTAAAAATGGGGGACCACCCCTGCTTGGGCGCACACATTTGCGTATGTTAGGGTTAGGTATCGCAAAAATAGGTCATATAGAATGTACCAGTAATCAACATGTTAATAGCAGTATTCAGTTATTGTGTAAACAGTATGCTGAGATTTTAGAAGTTTTTCAATATTGCATGTTTCGAATGTGCATGGAAAACCGTAGACCACTGGTTTCGTCCTTTTGGGACTCATCAGTACTCATAATAACTCATAATAAACTTTATTAACTGTTTAACATTTACATGATGCACGTACATATTATTTGATAAACATAATATATACATAAACCTTGAACTATTTTACAAAATTAAGAGCTCCTACCACTCTGGCTTATCTCTAAATCTATATTACATACCTAAATAAATGAATTTTAAATTCCAAGTAATTAAATAATAGCCTAATATTTACATTGATAGTTTCTAAAGTGTGTGATTAGATTGATAGGAAAATTAAAAGTAAAAACCTATTTAAGAAAATTGATGCAAAATTTATGAATAAAATGCGTGGGCGTTTTCAGCTGGAATTTTGTCTACCTGTAAGGGCAGTTATGATTTTAATTCAATTCAGTAAAAATTGGAAGGTGCTGGTAGGGAAGTTTGTGTTTTATGCGGTCATGAGTGTTATGACTTCTCAGAGTTGTTATTTGTCGAGTCAGTTTGTTTCCGTTCAGTTGCTTTTTATAAAATTGTTGCGCAGTTCGATTTATGTAGTTCTGTATAGGTTCAACCCTGGTCATTTCGTGTAGTTCATTAATTTTTGCGTATCGGTCTGAATTTGTTACTAGTCTCAAACATTTATTTTGAAATACTTGCAATAGGCGGCAGGCAGTTTTAGATATTTTGCACCAGACAGGAGACGCGTAGGTAATTAGTGGTCGGATTAGAGTCAGGTAGAGCAATCGTTTATTGTCCCGTGTCAGTCCTCGATTAACCATCAGAGGGTAAATAATTCTCATTGCAGAATAAGCTTTCCTTATGGTCTGTTCTAGGTGAGCATGAAAGGTCAGTCTCTTGTCCAGATAAAGTATTTTACGACCGTCTCGGTATTTATTGTTGCACCACCTACTTTGAGTGGGGTGAATATTTTAATGTTCGTATTTTTTTTTGTGAAAGTGATTGTCTCAGTTTTAGTCGGGTTTATTATAATTTTCCATTTGTCATAGTACTTTTGTAGTAAGTCCAGATGTATTTGCGTCTGCTTATTGGCAACTTCCGCGCTGAAAGATTGGGCATAAATCGCCGTATCATCAGCGTAGAGCACAATTTTCGTTTGTTTAAATGTCGGTATGTCGTTAATGTAGTAATTAAATAGTTTCAGTCCAAGTACAGAGCCTTGCAGCACCCCCGCTTTGATTGTTTTTATGTCCGAGTATGCGTCGAAGATTTTAACTTTAAAACTTCTGTCTGTAAGATATGAATGTAGTAAAGTAACTAAGTAGTCTGGCAGGTGCAATTTTAAAAGTTTGTGGGTCAGTCCCTCTATCCAAACCTTATCAAAGGCTTTCTGTATGTCTAGGAGGGCCATTACAGTGCACTGTTCGTTATTGTAGGAAGTTATTATGTCCGTTACTATTCTCATCACCTGTTGAGCTGTACCGTGCCCTTGTCTGAAACCAAATTGTTGATCCATAGTTAGTTTTAGTTTCCGATCAATTTTCTCTATTCTCTCAAGTATTATTCGTTCTGTTAATTTTGATAGTCCGTTTAGGAGGCTTATTGGGCGATAGTTGTTGGGGTCAGTGTCATCTTTGTTTGGTATTAGTACCGGTGGAATTTTCTGAATGGGGCACTCCCATAGTACCTGTTCTCAAGGCAGATGGTACATTTCGTATATGCGGTGATTTTAAAGTCACTGTCAATCCGCTCTTAGAGACAAAGAAATACCCACTCCCGAGAGTAGAGTATTTATTTTCCAAATTGCAGGGAGGGCAAAAATTTTCGAAAATTGATTAGTCTGATGCTTACCAGCAACTGCTTTTAGCGGATGAATCTAAAAAAATAATGACTATCTCGACGCATAAGGGACTTTTTGCTTACATAAGACTTCCATTTGGAATAGCCAGTGCTCCCTGCATTTTTCAGGAAGTTATTGAGCAATTGTTTGTTATACCAGGAGTAGTTACGTTTCTGGATGATATCTGTGTTACTGGAAAAGATGATAAAGAGCATTTGGATCGTTTAGAAGAAGTATTCAAAATTTTACAAAGTTGTGGTTTAAGAGTAAAGAAAAATAAATGTATTTTCTTTCAGGATCAGGTTACGTATTTAGATCACATAATTGACAAGGATTGTCTTCACACAACGGAAGAAAGGGTGGAAGCCATTAATAATATGCCTACCCCTGAAAATATTACTCAATTTCGTTCATTTTTAGGAACAGTAAATTTTTATTGTCGCTTTATACAGAATGCATCTATGAATTGACAACCCTTATACGCTCTTTTAAAAAAGAATGCCAAGTGGTGTTGGTCTAAGGACTGTCAGGTTGCCTTTCAAAAAGTGAAAGAATTTCTTATATCAGCCAATTTCATTCGCCTCGCGGTTGCTCCAACCTGCAGAATTAAAATATTCCCAAATGGAAAAAGAGGCGGCGGCGATAATTTTTGGAGTAAAGAAATTTTACCAATGATCCAGCAAAATCAACGTTAGTTCCCTGGGTATGGCATAAAAAGGTTTGGACGAGAATCCATGTTGATTTCTTTGGCCCGCTTTTTAATAAATATTTTAGTCATAGAAGATTCCACTTCAAAATGGGTGGAAGCTTCTATTGTAAGTAGCGAATTGGCAGAGTCCACGATTAAAATTTTGAGAGAATTATTTGCGCGATTCGGATTGCCCAAGGAAAAACGTGTGACAATGGATCAGCCTTTACCTCAGAGGAATTTCAGAAATGTCACCTAACTGGGGCACCTTTTCATCCTGCTACAAATGGCCAGGCTGAGAGTGGAGTAAAAATTGTAAAGCGTGCAATTTTAAAAGCTAATCAGGATGGTAATAAAGATTTTCATTTGATCATAAACAGTTTTCTGTTTGTTTACCGGAACACTCCTCATAGTACCACAGGGGAGGCTCCTGCCAAATTATTTTTAGGTAGAAAGTTAAGATGTAAATTTGATTATTTGTTGTATCCATGCACTGAAACAATTGTTGAGCACAACCAAACGATTCAACAAAAGTATGCTGGAAGGCGGTGCAGTTACATTAAATGAAAGTGACAAAGTGTGGGTGCGTGATTATCGACGGGATCGACCCAAATGCAAGACCTAGGACCAACATGGAAAAGACATATTGATCAATTTAAACCCAATAATGAGGTTAAGAGAATACCGAATGCCCCAATCAAGTCTTTAAATATTATTCCACGATCGTCTATCAATTCTGATGTAAATAATGCAAATAATATTATACCCGAAGATAGAATATTAAGGAGGCGGAGTCAACTAAGACCCCCTGATAGATTAGTGGTAACATAATTTTTCATTTTAAATTAAGAATGTTTAAGTTTTATTGTTAATTGTAAGGAATTGCGGTGGAGGTGTACTGTAGGCGCAAGATCATGTGTTTAAGATAAGGCTGCGTGCGCCGCCACTGAAGATTTTAAGAAATAGTAAGTTAAGTTTTTTCCCGACTACGGACAAAGAAAGTATATTTTTGTACATAATATAGTAAATAGATTGATACCAGATTGATACGACAAAAATAGTAATTTTGAACCGAATATGTTAAAACCACAGTTGTACAAAATTATCAAGCATTATAAGAAGAGATATATTTATAACCTACAAGTTCGACGTAATATTACAAGACCATGAACACACTGTTTTACGTTTACTGCCATATCATCCAAATTTAAATCCCATCGAGTTAATATGGGCGACAGTGAAAAACAACGTCGTTGCAAAAAATTCTACCTTCAAATTAGAAGATGTGCGGAAGTTAGCGATATATGAATTTAATCAAACAAAGCCAGAAGACTGGAAGAAGCGTCGTGATCAAGTGATTAAGATAGAGGACAAATGTTTAGAAAATGAAGTGTTCACAGACAATATCAGTGAAGTTGAACCATTAATAAATTATTTCTTTAGGCGACACTGACAGTGATACTAGCGCTTCTGAAAGTGATGATTTAGACCTCCATCCCGGGACCTGAAAGTTTGATGAATTATAATAAAATATTGCTTTTGGCGCACACAAGCTGCGTTTTGCAGCTTTCGCGGTATATTATTTTCTGGGAGGGTGGCTTCTGTGCCTCCATTTAAACAGACTAATGTATAGTGGGAACAGGGAATTGCTTTTCACTGTTTTTTTTTTTTTTTTTTTTTTTATTCTTGCATAATATGTACCTACTTATTTATGGGCATTGTTATTTTTTTTATGTATGTATGTGTGTGTATTATTATTGTACTATTACATTTTTAATAGAATTAAGACAAACAATCTAATATTAATGATTGTTCTGCAATAAATCATATTACATTTGTCTTTTCACATTCTGAATTACCTTTGATAGTAACAATTTTTAACCCCCGACAAAAAAGAGGGGTGTTATAAGTTTGACGTGACTGTGTGTCTGTCTGAGGCATTGTAGCTCCTAAACAAATGGACCGATTTTGATGCGTTTTTTTTGTTTGAAAGCTGACGTGATCTAGATGGTTCTTATACTTGGGGCACCGAACAGACGGAGTTATTACCCTGCAAGAAGGTGGTCTAGCGGGGCCAATATTAATTTATGATGACCGAATTGGAATGATGCGATTTCGTTGGGTCTAAAGAAAGCGCATGCTTGCAGGGTGATCACTCCGTCTGTTCGGCGGCCCAAGTATAGCTATAATTTATATGCTTATTTTGCAATATCCAGTGGTCACCAAGCAATTTATTAAAAATTATTGCCTTTCAAGTATAACTGTCAGTGATTTTGCATAGTTACGGTGGAGAAACCTAGCAACACCGTCATCTAATAGAATCCTTATATATTAAATATCCTTATATATTAATAGCGAAAGTGATTTTACATTGAAACTTTGTTAGCCAGATATCTCATCGAAGACTCTATCGATTTCAACAATTGTGGGCTCTACAGAAAGCTTTAATGCTGTAGACGTGCCTTTTCGGGGTTTTCGGGGTTTAAAAAGCTTTAAATAGTGTCTTTTTGCAGTTTAAAGTTCATTACTTCGTCGGAGCAAGAGGCAGAAAATTTAGTTTTTTGCTTGGTGTAACTTAGCAACAAACAAATTGGTTGAGACATTTTCCACCAGTCATCAGTAAATTATTTAGTAAAATTTTGATAGCGCTGAATGATTAAAGGGTTTGCAATACGTAGTGGCACGAGTGCGTTGGAGTGTTTCATTCCAAACAAACTTTCGTACTGTTCCGACAGAATGTTGCTTCAGTAATGCTCACATATCAGTCGCCAACGTGCAGCTGAGCGTATGCTTTTAAGAGAAGAAAACGAGGTAGGTAAATACCGAGTAGGGTTTCCAGAATTCGGGATCGGGATTCAATTTCGGGATTTCGGGATAGAAATTTAGAATCCCGGGATCCCGGGATTGAATCCCGAACCCGAAATTCAGAAGTTGAAATAGGAAACACTACTATTTAGGGATGTAACCTTTAAACGTTTAACCGCACGTGTGGACACTACCCGCTTAGGAGAATGTTTAAACGAAATGCAAATAAAATTTAGATATAGGTATCCTTAAATTTCAGATAAACAAAGCCGCGGCTAGTGCTAGGTGCGCACCGCGTAAGAGCAAAAGCGAGGCGGCCACTTAAATATTATTTTATGATCTATAACCCAACTTTCAAACGACGTTTGATTTTTTCTAATTATTCATGTTTCAAAACAATATTGCAATATTGTTAAGTTACGCGTAGGGTGCGCGTTTATACGCCGTTTAAACGTTTAATAAACGCGTTTACGAAAAATCGCTAAACGTTGCATTCCTGCCATTATTTATAACTAATAAACACCCCGAACGAATTTACGTATTTACACAAATACAATCGGCGACCAGGGGGTGAGTCGGTGATTTACCGGATTATTTACGCACGCGGCAGTATATACAGGGTGATTTTTTTTGACCGTCTATTAGAAGTATCTGGAGAACTAAAAGAGATATTGATTTGAAATTTTGGCTGTGGCCGAAACCGGGTCGGATCTATTTAATGAAAATACTTTCAAAATGGTGGCATTTCCGGGAATACCGGAAGTTGACACCAACTTTGTTATCTTAAATGGAATGCTACCATTTTCTATTTTTTTTTAGATTCCACGGAAAATTTTAATGTCAATTCAATAAGGGTTCGCTATGTCTAAAATTAATATTTTCGGAGATATAAATTTTTTTCTCAATATTTTGACAGTTGTGGTAGATTATGTAAAAATTAATATCTCGATAACGTCTAGCAGTAAGATGTTCGATTTTTTATGGTGGCAAGACGAGGTGTTGGAGTTACTAATCAGGGAAACAAATTTCCAAAATCTATTACATAAAATTTTCTAATCAACGACATATGTTGATCGCACGAAAGTAGCAAAAAGTCATTTTTCTTAAATAGAATGATACCATTTTCAATTGTTTTTTAGATTCCACGGAAAATTTTAATGCTAATTCTATAAAGGTTCGCTATGTCTAAAATTAATATTTTCGGAGATATGAATTTTTTTCCAATACCTATTTTGACAGTTGTGGTAGATTATGTAAAAATTAATATCTCGATAACGTCTAGCAGTAAGATGTTCGATTTTCGATGGTGGCAAGACGAGGTGTTGGAATTACTAATCAAGCAAACAAATTTTCAAAATCTATTACATAAAATTTTCTAATCAACAACATATGTTGATCACACAAAAGTAGCAAAAAGTCATTTTTCTTAAATAGAATGATACCTATTTAAAGAAACCAATTAAAAAGAGTGAAAAAATGCGCATTTAACAATGTATGGTGTTTCTCTACCTAAAATGCATAGTATTTTAGATATTTGCTGTTTTCTTATTTCATCGATCAAAATTGAAGAGCGCCGCCTTCTAGTAAGTAGACCTTGGCTTGTAGACAAAACAAAATATTCACAAATTTCACAAATAATGTCTAATAAAAGCAATTGGTATTTTTTAGTAATTTAGTATGGTTGGTGTTTAACGAATATGATATGGCAAATGATAATTATTCTTACTCGGTTATTATGCATTTATTCAACATTCATGGAAAATGCGATAAAATAATTAACAGGACATACAGAACATTTAATGGAACATATCCTGAATTACCACCACTGAACTTATTTTAACTAAATAAAAAATAAAGTAGGTACGTGATAGTAAAACAATGTTAAAGAAACTGTTCAAAATGTAGTCCATTAACTTCTACACATTTAATAATTCGCTTATTTACGGCGTGTGTAGTAGCGCTACGAATTTCATGTGGATCTAAGCCTGCAAATGCTGTAGCAATTCTTTCCACCAATTCATCCCTGTTATTGAGTGGATATTGATACACTTTATCCTTTATACGGCCCCAAAGATAAAAATCCAACGGTGTAATGTCTGGAAACCTGGCAGGCCAACTCCATGGACCCAAACGTCATATCCATCTATCTTCAAACATCCGGTACAATTCGTTAGTAACTGCTGCAGAACAATGACCTGGCGCCCCATCTAGTAGGTATCTAAAATACTATTCATTTTAGGTAGAGAAACATCATACATTGTTAAACGCGCATTTTTTCACGTTTTTTAATTGGTTTCTTTAAATAGGTATCATTCAATTTAAGAAAAATTACTCTTTGCTACTTTTGTGTGATCAACATATGTCGTTGATTAGAAAATTTTATGTAATAGATTTTGAAAATTTGTTTGCTTGATTAGTAATTCCAACACCTCGTCTTGCCACCATAGGAAATCGAACATCTTACTACTAGTCGTTATCGAGATATTAATTTTTACATAATCTACCACAACTGTCAAAATAGGTATTGGAAAAAAATTCATATCTCCGAAAATATTAATTTTAGACATAGCGAACCTTTATTGAATTAACATTAAAATTTTCCGTGGAATCTAAAAAACAATTGAAAATGGTATCATTCTATTTAAGAAAAATGACTTTTTGCTACTTTTGTGCGATCAACATATGCCGTTGATTAGAAAATTTTATGTAATAGATTTTGAAAATTTGTTTGCCTGATTAGTAACTCTAACACCGTGTCTTGCCACCATAAAAAATCGAACATCTTACTGCTAGACGTTATCGAGATATTAATTTTTACATAATCTACCACAACTGTCAAAATATTGAGAAAAAAATTTATATCTCCGAAAATATTAATTTTAGGCATAGCGAACCTGTATTGAATTGACATTAAAATTTTCCGTGGAATCTAAAAAAAAATAGAAAATGGTAGCATTCCATTTAAGATAACAAAGTTGGTGTCAACTTCCGGTATTCCCGGAAATGCCACCATTTTGAAAATATTTTCATTAAATAGATCCGACCCGGTTTCGGCCACAGCCAAAATTTCAAGTCAATATCTCTTTTAGTTCTCCAGATACTTCTAATAGACGGTCAAAAAAAATCACCCTGTATATATAGTCTGGTCACCTTTTACCTCTCGGTGTAGGTGTTATCACTTAATTTAACCGTGCACAAATGTCGACCACTTCTTCCTGTCTTGCGCTAACTGTCTCGCTTCTACCACCTTGCATCTCATAATCTTTGCAACTACTGTATCCCAGTTGTCTTTTGGTCTTCCTCTAACTCTTTTCGTCTGTTGTCTTGCCTTCCACACTCTCCTCACTTTGTGACGTCACCCAAATGGCGAACGCCACAAGGGAGGATTCCGCCGCAGCTAAGCTCGAGCCGAAGATGGGGGTGGGCAAAACTGAAAAAGGGCGCCAAGGAGTTGTTGGCTGATCCTCCAATGAACACGCAAACACAGCGGTCACAGCTCCTAAAAACCGCTGGTACACAATAGGGCAAAAAAAATAATAAAACAAATATAGTTCAATAATAAAGCCAGCATATAATAATGAAAAATAAATATAGCCCAGAATGAATATACAATAAAAAAAAATAGTGGTATAAATCAAAATAGCTATTAATATGAAAAAAAAAATAGTACAACAAAACTGCGGGAAATTTAGACGCCCGGTACTCACGTTGCGCCAAAAAAGAAAAACCAAAATAGGCGCCGATGACACGGTAAATACCCTACACGGTTGGAGCTCCGCACGCGCAGCGCACCGACGGGTCAATCGCACGCACTCTACCCAAACGCAAATAGACGCAAACGGCAGTATCGACCGTTTCTAAATCCCGTTACAAAAAAATATATCTAAGTATAAAATTGAATTGAAAATTGAATAAACGGCAAAAAAACTAATCAAAATTTATCAAAGCAAACAACTCTTATCTAACTTAACACTGGCAAAATGATTAAACTATGTATGGAAAAAAAACTACCGAAATTATTTATACCAAAATGACAAATTAAATTTAACAAAATAACGTGACAAAATTATGTCAAAAAACAAACAGATGACCACAACAAGCCGTGGCCAGGCATCTACATTAAAACTAGCCAAACGGGACGATTCCTGAACGGACTAGCGGCGCGCAAACACGAAAAGTACAAATACAAAGTTGTCACAAAAAGCTGTGACGGGCGCTACACAAAACCAGCCGCTGGACGCGATGTTCCAGACGGACAGGCGACGAAATAATCAAAATTGATATCTGACCTTCCAGATGATAAAATGCAGGTCAGCTGCTACAGCAAATCACTTTCTTGTAGCTCAGCACCAGGTGATCGGCGCTTCTCTTAACGTGGGGAAAAGTGCAGCAAAATCGAAATTTGCACCCACGGAAAAATTGCTCCCAGAAAAAAAACCCTAAAATGCCGAAAAGACAAATTAGAATAGAAAATAAGAAAAAGGAAAGGAACCAACACCGATGACTGAAGATTGAAATAAAAGATGAAAAATAAGACACTCACCACGTGGGGTTTTTTCTCCAACAAAACCGACTGGACTCCAAATGCGAGTTGAAATCCCAAAAGGCATAGACGACGATCTCTAAACTTGCACTATACAACCAAATCGACGTCTTGAAACGGTCGGGACCCAAGAAAATCCCAGAAACTGGCAAGAAAATCTATTTCCCAAAACTTGGCGTCACCAACCACTCACAAGAAGAATACAGCCGGAAGTGCCGTTTCAGAAAGCAAATCGGAATTTCCAAAAAAACCGCCGACTAAAATACAAGGTGGCCCCATCCGAAACTACAAATGTACCCAGAAGCACCCTAGATTTCCAAATCTTCCAGAGGCGTCACCGGTAATGAAATAGGTAACTAAAGGAAAGAAAGCTTAAAATGACTTGCAAACCCAAAGGAAAAGAAGATAGCAATAAGAAAAGTCATAAAGAGGTCTCAAGAGACAGAAGAATAGATAAGACAATGCATAAAGAACCGAAAGATGAGACAGGGAAAATGAAAATGAGAAGGCGCGCCACTGACCATCTAAATGGGAAAATGTCCTGCACAAGTTGGCAGAACCGAAAGTAACCAAATTAACCTCAACAATCTGACAACAGACTAACAACAAGTTGGAGGCTATTAAATGAATAATTATACGACCAAATCGTGAAAAGGGAACGACATTCCTCCCCAAGGTAGGCTCAGCAAATTATAAATACGAAAGATGAACAATTCCAAGACTGAAAATGGCAGAAACATGAACAGAAAGCTACAAAGTACAGAGGCAATAAGGGGACTCAAAAATAGCAGGTAAGTGAGACAAAATCCATAAGACTAGCGAACCTAACAAGAAATAATAATTTTAAGACAATTCTACCCTCAAACAAATCGATAGAAACTCAACAAGACAAGGAACGGAGGCATGATCGGAGAACAGATGCAAGAACCGAGAACAGGGGCAATCAAAGCAATAATAGACTAAATATAAGTGAGAGACCTAAAATAGGAATACAAGTACAGTAATCAGAGCACGATGTAAGTACTAGTCTATAATAAAATGTTGAAAAAATACAATTGTTGTTTTAATACCAAATTAAAACGTAACAACTTGTCTATTGTCCATTCTTTCTAGGTGTCCCCACCATGCCAGCTGTCTCTCTCCTGAATGAAGTTTAAAACCGACTTGCACTCTAGCTCTTCCCTTACATCCTGATTTCTTACATGGTCTCTCATGGTAATGCCTTTAACTCTACGGAGGTATTTAATTTCAAGTGACTGTATTTTGCTTTTTATTCTTTGGGTGAGTATCCAGGACTCACAGCCGTATGTCAGTACTGGTCTATAGACTGTATTGTAAATAACAATTTTTGTTTTCCTGCCCACTTCTCTCTTGCCGATAAAGCTGTCCTTCATAGCATGAAACAGTTTTGCTGTTTTTTTCTATCCTCTCGTTGATATCTCCTTCTTGACCTCCGTTGCTTTCTATCATTACTCCCAAGTACTTAAATGTCTCCACTTGCTCAATATTTTTTCCGTTGATTTCAATATTTATTGCTAGCTGCTCTTTCGATACTGCCATTACTTTGGTCTTTGCTGTGTTTATTTTCATCCCTTTTTCTGTAAGCACTTCGTTCCAAACATTTAGATTGTTCTGTAGAGCCCTCTCACTTCCTGCCATCATCAGCAAAAGCGCATTCTGACACTTCAACAGTTTCTAAATTCTTGAATCCAGTGTGTAACTTTTTTAAACGTGGAGTGCAATCTCTTATTACGTCGTCCATGAATACAGTGAACAGAAGTGGACTTACAACTCCTCCTTGCCTCAACCCATTTATTGTTTCAAAAGTTTCTGATTTAAAGTTTTTGCTAATGACGTAGTTGCTGTTTCTAGCGTATAAGCTCTTCACCGCTCCTGCAAGATTGCCGCTGACGCCTCTGTTCTTCAGACTCTCGTAAATGTTTTCACGCTTAACTCGGTCGAATGCCTTTTCAAGGTCAATAAATACAAAATTGGCTTTGGTTTGACTCATCAGGGTTTTAGAAATTATCTGTTTGATGGTAAAAACGTGATCTTGTACACTTCTTCCCCTTCGAAATCCACTTTGTGCTTCGCTCAGTGTCGGTTCTATGATTCCTCTCAACCTCATTTCTAAAATTCTTTCGTATACCTTTTGTGCTATAGTCAATAGGGTGAATCCTCTATAGTTGTTACAGTCCTTTGCGTCCCCCTTTTTATGTATTGGCACTATAACTCCAACCTCCCAGTCCCGAGGTATTTTTCCTTCTGTCCATGCTTTGTTAAATATATCCAGCAATAATGCTGTTGCTTCCGGCCCCATGTACTTCAGCATCTCTGGTGTTATCTTGTCATGTCCCGGTGCTTTACCATTTTTCGTTGCTCTCACTGCATCTCCCACTTCCCTCATTGTTATTGCTTCCGTTTCATCATCAGAGGTCTCTGAACCAACATTTATGTCATCTTCTTTATCTTCATCTTTTGATACTAATAACAGCTCTTGGAAATACTCTTTCCATCTTTCCATTATATGTTGTTCGTTAGTTAATATGTCACCTGCCTTGTTTTTAATTGCTAGACTTTTGGTTGCTTTTCCTTTTCTCATGTTCTTCAATGTCTTATAGAATAACTTTTGGTTTGCTTTATAGTTCTTCTCCATTTGCTCTCCAAATTTCATTCAGCTTTCTTCCTTCGCTCGTTTAACCATGTCTCTCACTACCTTGCGTTGTTCCTTGTATTCATTGTATCTTTGATCACTCCTGTTTTGCAAATATTGCATCCACCTTCTCTTTTTAATCTTTATTTGTGTTTTTATATCCTCACTCCACCAGGCTGTTTGCTTTTTCTGGTTAGTAATCTTCTTTACACCACATGCTTCCTTCACCGATTCCATAATGATTTCCTTAAACTTCTTCCATGTTTCGTCTATATCGTCAGTTTCGTCTATTCTATAACTCTGCTCTATCATTTTTGTTTTCATTACTTCTTCATATCTTTCTGCTGTCTCCTTGTTCCTTAATTTGTATGCCTTTATGGTCTCATGCTGTACTATTCTTCTTTTCTCTGTGTACGTTTCTTTGTCACCAAGTCACTTCCTGATCTTTGCTTCCACAAGATAATGATCGCTAGCTATTTCAGGCCCTCTCCTAGCTCTGACATCCATTATTATTTTTCTATTGCTTCTTTCAAACAATATGTAATCAATTATCGATTTTTCTGTTATTTATAACTGGCCCCTGCCTCGTGTACATATGTATTTTCTTGTGTTCAAAGAATGTGTTTGCTATTATTAGGTTATTTAGTTTGCAGTAATCCATCAATGTAACCCCATTATTGTTTCTTTTGTCCTCTCCGAAATCACCTACGACATCTGTAGTGTTTCTGTCTTTTCTTCCAACTCTCACGTTAAAATCCCCGGCTACAATTACTCTCCCTTTACTGTTTTCTGTTACTCCATTTAAGTCTTCCCAAAAGCTGTCTTTATATTCCTTCTTGTCATCTTCGTTTGGACCATAAACTACTATAACCGTTATTACTTCATCATTTTTCCTTTTTAGTTCTACAGTAAGAATTCTTTCAGAGTGTCCTTCCCAATTTTGTATACTGCCTACTAACTTTTTGTGGATTATACATCCGACTCCCGCTGCTGCTCTCCTCTCCTGTGTTACTCCCCTGTATATTAATTGATGGCCCTCTTCCAGTTCTATTTCTCCCTGTCCCTTTTTCTTAGTTTCCGTGATGGCTAATATATCTAATTCGAGTCTTTCAAATTCACTGCTCAATTCCAATTCTTTTCCATTCAGACCTCGTACATTCCATGTAGCCAACTTCCAATACTTATTTTTTCTTTCGTTACCTTCCTCTCGTATACCATTATCTTGCCTTGTCGTCGTATTTTCGTCCGTCTTATTTCTCTCTTTTACTGTTTTTTTGAATTTTCGTGTATATCACACTTTTTCTCCAATTTACCATTTTTGCTGTTCCAAATCCAAGTAATTCCATCAATAATGAGCTTCTGATACTTAATTTTAACTGATTTATTCATTTTCCTCTCGGCGTCTGCAATTTCTTTAATTTTTCTTTGTATTATTCTTTCCTTTTTGGTGAGATCACTGGTTATGAAGACCCTTTTATAAATTCCCTGCCTCAGTTTGTATTTATTTCTCATTATTTCTACTTTTTTCTCGAAGCTGTCAATTTCTATCATGCACAGGTTAGCATTGATTTTTTTTGTCTTCCTAGTTTTTATATTGACATTTAGTTGATCTTCCATGAATTTCTCCATGGTTTCAGGTATTGCATCTTCATGTATGTCATTTAAGTTCATTCCACTCATAATTATGTTGTTCTTCCTGTTTGCCTTGTCCATTTTTTCTATTCTGTCTTCTGTCGCTTCTATGTCTTCCAATCTTGTTCTTAGGTTGCTCATTTCTTCTTTCAAAGCTTCATTTTCTCCCCTTAGTTTTTAGTTTACTCATTTCCTCTCGGTATTCCTGTCTTTCTATGCGCATTTCTCTAAATTCCTTCATCATATCGCAAATCATCTTAATTTCCTTAATCTCCTCCATGTCGCCTGTACTGGTACCTTCCGTACCTTCCTTAGTTGGCGTCTTCGTTATTTTTTTGCTCTTCCGGAATGCAGTTTCTTGCTCCTGCTTGGGTCATCTTTTCCTGCTGTCGTCTGTCGTAGAATCTGTGATGTATTCTTCACTACTACTACTATGTGGCATAGTTGGCTGCCTATCTGCCGGTACGTTGGAGCGTCGAAGGTCACACCCGAATCGTCTTCTCGGAGGCGTGACCTTCACTTTACGTTTTTGTCTTTGTTTATTTACGACTTTAATTTGCTATTTCTATTAATTTCGCAAGTACATTAAGTAGAGTTCGTAACCTTAAATAATATATTTTACCTTCAAAAGTCTATGGTTGTTTATCTTGCACTTTAATTGCTCGTGATTCTCCTTAAAATGAATAAAATCACGGAGCTACAAACAAACGATGCACACAATCGCTAAAACCGACCCACGGCGCTGATAGAAACTTATAAGGACATGGGCGTAACGTCCTATGGGATACAGGAACAATTTCGCAATGCAGAAAAATTCCTTTTGCGTAAATGAATATTTTGGTATTTTTCAGGATCCTGATAAAATGTCAATCCCGGAATTTCGGGATTTCGGGATCGACATGATACCGGGATCCCGGTATTCCGGGATTGGAAACCCTAATACCGAGGTAAATACATTATATGTTACGGATTCCACTTGTAGAATGTTATAAAGATACCTATGTCAAGGAGTATTTGATCTTGTAATTAATGGTGATTTTAAGTTTTCAAATTATTATCGTATGCACGTTTTTAATTAACCCGTAGCGCGTAGGCGTTTGATGATGTGTCGGGGGTTACTTAAAATTTTTAATTTTTTAAATACCTACTTATCTTAATAAGCGTTGAATATTATTTACTGAATTTTTATTATTTAAGATTTTATTCTAAAGGGTAAGAAAAATCCACGCCACTGTTGCGCTGAATTAGATGCAGGTTGTGGCAAGTGCCAACGTGTCGTGCCTCCACCAATCACCAACTTAATCTGTTGGACTGTACCCAGTTTAAAGATGAATATTCCAGTAAGTAATGGAATGATCTTTCACAAATAGAGAGAATTTACTTCATTTTAGCCTTTATTATATGTACTTGAGCAGTGTTTTTTTGCACAAACCTTCGTGATACAGAGAAATTCGTTAAATAAACTTTCACTATAGGGAAGTTCCAATGTATAAAAGTTTGAAAACTTTTTCATTTAAAATTTCCATGCAACAGTACGTTTTTGGATGAATCCACAGAGCAAAAATATTGATCGCGCAATATGATTTACACTTCACGGAATTGTGGACAAAACTGACTCACCTCTCGTCATAGCCTCCAGAACGTTCGGAATTATATCACTCTCGCACTGCTTCAGGAACTGTTTCTGCGTAAAATTATTGTCAATCTTACAGATCTCCGTGAGAGTTTCCGAAAGCTCCGTTTTCTGAAACATCCCACCGACGATATCCGTTAACTTATCGGTGAGCAATCTCGATGCTTTGAAGACAGGATTGTCGCTTTCATCATACTTCAACTTCCAATCCATCACTCTGTGCACGTACGGATTGTTATCTTTGAAATTCTGCCAAGACTGGTAGAATTTGGAATCTTTGTGTAACTCAACGCCGGTTGCGTCTAAATTCGGTTCGTACAATTTATTTATGTTAATGGATCCCATTTCAGAGCGCTTCCGTAATTTCGTCGGACTAATATACACTCTGCCTTAAAAATTGAATGGAAAAAATCATTTCGATATATACGGTGTTTCACGCAACTGATTCGTCAGATTTTCAATATGAAATTACCGTGAATTTACGAACCAGTTGCGTGAAACACCACATACAAATCGTGAGACAATACCTTGCATACTTTGAGTGTCTATTTCCTTCTTAACTGCTTCCGTAGCTTGGGAAATCGACTGAAATGCTCCCGTTTTGCTTATTTCCTGTGCTTTTTCACTTAAAGTAGATGTTGTTTTACCCAAACCCTCAGAAATCTTTCCCGCCTTTTTTACGATATCCGATTTACCTGCTTCTTCTATTACCCCTTGTACTTTCGTTTTTAATGTACTAAATTGCTCTTTGAACACTTCACTACCTAAACTCACCCATAATTAATACCGAAACAACAAATTAAGCCGAAAATTACTACCTTTACTAGCTTCCTTTTCGACCGCTTCGAATTTTTGTCGCGCTGCCTTTAGGGCCTCGCTTTGCTCTAATTTCTCTGCTTCTTCCCTAAATTTCTTCAAAGAATCTTTCATTTCCTTGTTTTTAGAGAATTCCTCTTTAATATTATCGTATATTCGACCCAAGAAAGAGGCCCTTTTAGGTTGTCCGGAATAATTTCGACACTAATTAAAAACTTGTGTAATGCATCAAAAAATCGAGTTGCTTTCATATTTACTTACGACATATTCGAATTGGATTAAGTTACTTTGAGTTGCTGTTCGGTTTATGCACAGTCTATAAGCAGGAATGAGGATTTTTGAACACTGATGCTGGAAATGAATTATATAACCTTACTTTTACTGCGCAAATTTATTGACATAAACAAGTTAATACTGAACATAAAAATTAATTAATGTCGAAATGTATTACTTAAAATACTGTTTGCAACTTACCATTATTTTAAAATAATCGAATTTTATGAAAAAACCTAAATTTTAACACAACATACAAGCATGATAAGTTTGACAATGACAACTGAAAATCAGAGTTGAGAGTTCAGTAGTTCAGAGAATACCTAAAACTAAAATACTTAAAATACCATAGACATTTGCTCATGTTGTTGGCATTGGAGGTCATAGATGATCATATGCGCGCGCCGCTCACCACGCGAAATATTATCATACTTATACGTTTAAATAATTCGTTAGCAGAAGTTGCAACAAGCAACCTCGGTAGGTAGGGTGGTATCGCATAGAACTGTTGGTTTGATGTTCTCCGGCCGGGTGGGATCGGCTCCCGTATAGATTACGTTTTTCCTCGTTTTTTCCCATTATCTTTTTTTACAAAAAAATGCGTGTGTCTGGCGCGAAGGACAGCTAAGGGGTCTGTTGAAAATGCGGGTGTCAACTTAAAAAAGTTACCTAAACGGAGAACGGCGCGCGCATCATGATCATTTATGACCACGTGTATTCTCGGGCCAAGTGGAATCGGCCCCCGTATAGGCATTGAAATGTAAGCAAAGCAACTGGAATGGCTACGGCATATATATCAATACGGCAGGCGCTGAAGCTAGAAAAGAACAGATAATAGTAGGCGTAGTCACTCTCGCATTTCACCAGTGTCCACTGACAGCTGACAGTTAGTGTTTTTTCAGCTAATGTGATTTGTTTATGTTTGGTATTATAAGTACGTTTAATTTAATTTTTATTATTTGAAGAACTACACGAAATTCAAATAGGTAATAAACATAATCGTAAGTAAATTTTTTGCAATTGTAATTTATTTTCAAGAATAAAACATCCGAAAATTGATTTTTATACGTGTAAGTATTAGTACAATATTAATTAAATTTGTTTGCATACATAGCTCTCTTACTTTCCAAGATTCGATAAAAATTTAGCATTAGATCGAAATCAGTTCCCGATCGTGCGTTACCTGTAAAATTCTAATAATACCTGAGACGAGTGAGACGCATGATGTCCTTTTCACGCACTAGAAAAGGATGGATACCCCTTCGCGTAGCGGGTTGCATAATAATCGACAGGCGTCACTTTTATAACGTGCAGCCACCATTCCAGTTCCCCTGGATGTAGTTCAATGCGTATAGGTTACGTTTTTTCTCACTTTTTTACATTCTCTTTTTTGCAAGAAATGCGTGTCTGGTGCGGGGACAGCTAAGGGGTCTGTTTAAAATGCGTGTGTCAACTCTGGGGTCTGTTTTAAAAAAGTTACCGTCAGCAAAGTTGCAAAGTGGTCTGTAGCTAAACGGAGAACGGCGCGCGTATCATGATCATTTATGACCCCCTGATACTACGGGCAAGTACCATAGACTACCTACCCGCGCCCGTGGACAAGGCATCGCAATTCTAGAGATGCTGAATCCAGCACACGTCTGTGCTCTAGTATAATGTACTACGTCTACGCATCTTGAGCGTGGGGCACAACTTCACATATTTTATCACAACCACGTTATCTTTCCAGCATTTGTCTATTAGGGACCTAAGTGGCGCGTCACAAACGTCAGATTTTCATTCCAAACAAAACAAAGCCACGTGCTTTCTGACGTTTTAACCTAACCTCCGAAATATAATTATAGTCGTTTTCAAGTTTTTCCACGTAACCTCAACACACAAATTGAAAATAAACTGTTTTCACTGCAAAACGTCCAAAATTATATTGCAAAAACTAGTTTAAGACGTTGTAAATAATATCGATAAACGTCAAATGGCACGTGCTTTTGTTTTGTTTGGAATAAAAATCTGACGTATGACGGAAGCACTTATGTCCCGAATTTCCCCTACATGTTTTTTGGTCACCAAAGAACTTTCTTTTGACATTTATAAAAATGCAAAAACTATCCAGAAAAGCAAAATGAGAATTATTGTATTTTACTTACCTACTTGTCTCCATTTTTAGTTTGTACAATAAAACATTTCGATTTTTCGTAAACATTTTATTATCAAAAGTGTAAAATTAATAACATTATAAATTTTTGTAAAGCTGTAAGTTACAAAAATACGAAATTTGTAATTTTTTATACAAAATAATACTAGTTATGTTTAAAAATGAATACGATATTCGGTGGCGTCACCTATTGACGATGTCATCAAACCAATTCAAGTTATCTGTTTCTCTTAACATTATTTTGTACTGTTTCTTCGATGGCCCTTTACAAAAAACGAATTTTATCACAGATTTGAACCAATCTCGATCCGCCATGCAGCTCTAAATAAAATTTAATTAATTGAAGCCCTGAAAAAATTACTGGACTTACCTCGATGAACACCGAGATCAAAAAATGCCCTAGAGGAAATAAAAGCAACTCGTAACGGAATATGAACTTAGATCTAGGATCTTTCGGTTCCAAATAAATTATTTCTAAAATCTCCGCCAAGATTTTAGGAGGACAAATTAACATCCATACTAAAAACGAAACTAAAACTAAAGCGGACACCAAAAACCAAAAATTCGTGATCAACATCTTCCTATACGGCCTCCCTTTCGAATAAACACAAGCCAAAATGATGTACTGAAAACACGATACGAAAAACAAAACCGTATTTTCCCAGCAAATTACGATTTCCTCTTTTCCTGGTTGCAATGGATGGAACCACTCTTGGACAAATAAGTAATACAGGGCAGCAATTTGGAAGAAACCACAGAGAAATATTTGCATCAGCAAAGGCAGTAAGTTTCTTTTAGCTACTAAGGAACCCATTGGTCTCTTTGGCACCAGCTTATCCGATGGTCCTTGTAGACCCATAGTAACGGCTAAACTTGTAGTTATTATTAAGTCAATAAAGAGAAATTGATAATCTCCCAAAATTGAATAATGCTGAAAGGAAAACAAAGCAGCACATTACAATGAAATACTTAATACTAAAGTACTGAAATATAATTTCCGGGTTATTTAGTATTCTCAAGGATCATTTTGGTTGGAAAAGCACTGTTAATTAAAAAATTCTCCCAATAATCACTTTGGTCCAAAACTTCCACTTTACAACTACTGAAAAATTTAATTAAAAAATACTAACTTTGTAAAGAATCAGGATGGTACAGAATTGGATCAAACTGTACAAAGAAATGTACTTGAAGACTGCAAAACTGGTAATCAAAGCGCATCTTCCCTCCAAAATCAAGCGTACAATACACGAAATATCGGGAATTTGTGAAGTAAAAGGTGCTGCTACACTTGCCTCAGCTTGGGACAACGATACACCTACATGAGCTGCTTTCAAAGCCTTAAAGAAGAAAATATCAAAAATTTAAGTCATTTTAATATTTAAAATTCAAACAAACCCCACAATCATTGGCTCCATCCCCAACCATCGATACGACATAATCTATATTTTGTAAGCAGGTGATTAACTGGGTTTTCTGGTCAGGTTGGAACCGACCAAAAATCGTAGCTCTCACGATTAATTTATCAATCAATTCAGGATAAAATGTGCGCAATTTCGACCAAGTCCTGCCGTCCAAAGCAAAATGATATTGCTACAATTATATTAGCGATGAACAAATTTTAAGCGAAAATATTTTTTTATTTACCGAAAAATCGAAATTAAGTACAGTCTTATCAGTTTCAATCGTAGTACCAACATTCTCGAAAGTAATCTTCGGCATATCGACCCCATTTTCCTGCTCCGCTTTGATTAAGTAGACTTTTTGGTCGATGTCGACCATCCCGCAATCACGAGCAACCGAAATTGCGGTGTAAATATTATCACCTTCCAAAGAAAGAAAACGTAAAAACAAGTGAACACAAGAAACTTTTAAGCAACAACCTGTGATCATGACAGTCCGAACTTTGGCATTATGTAAACATCTAATGGCCCCAGCAGTTTCATCTTTGAGCCCGTTGCGCATTACAAGCAACCCCGCGAAACTTAAGTCAGATTCAATCTATCAAATAAAAAGAAAATCAAATTTCCTGTACTAAAAACAACCAAAAAACACACCAAATCTCTTTTAATTTTCTGAGCGTCTTTCCATTTAACTTCTTTGCCCAACGGCTTGTAGGCTAAAGCTATTACGCGAAAACCTTGGGCAGTATAAGTAGAAAGCCTTTGGGCGAAATTCTCCGGTACAGTTTCACTCTTACACATGCCCCACACTCTCTCGGGTGCTCCCTTAGTGAAAACGACCATGTTTCTCGCCCCTAACACGCGACATATCACAGACATACATTGCTGAGTAGAAGAAAAAGGAAACTGACGAATTATACCGATTTCAAACGGAATTATCTAAAAATTATTTTAATTATTTAATTCGCCGCAAAAAATTGTTAAATCGTTGCATACGTCACTGTCGCCTCCCCCAAATGAACTTTCTAACTTCGGCTTGACTATTGTTGGAAAAAGCATGTCGTAACGCGTGTTTTCTGGCACTTCTGGTTCTTCTAATTCCTAAAATACAAATACTTAAATAAAAACACATTTTCTAGTCTTACAAGAAAACGGTTTAGAACTACCACGGCCATACTACTACTAAGACATTTAATATAGTGGTTAATTATTTCGCCTATGGTGTATTTTATTACCGATAGAGATCTGCTAATGCAAATATTTTTTTTATTTGTTACCAAGGTTTCTTAGAAAACGAGATTTTTTCTTAAATTATTTGCGAAGACATTTTTGCTTATAATACAGTATTTTAAAAAATTGTCGTTCCAAACATGGCACGAAAAAAATTGATTAAGTTTTTCTTTGTTTCAACAATCTTTTGCAAATTATATACACGGTAAATAGTAAATTAATATTTTCATCTCATTTTACATTATTTTGATAACGATGGTGGCCCAAATACAAAATGTTTACGGTTGCGTGAAGTTAGCCCAATATTTTCAGCACAAATGATATGTATCATCTTAGCAACTCGTTAGTGCTTCGTTAGTGCACATTTGTGAGGCAAAAAATTTGTTCGCCGGATTAAAAACACTAAAAAATTATGACTTGACAAAAACCTGCGGCTAACTCCACGTAGGTACTTTTCCAAAGCACAAATATGTCGGACTACTTGATTCGTTAGTGCTTCGTTATTGCTCATTTGTACCAAAAGAAATTTTCTCGCCCAATTAGAAACTCAAAAATTATGAGCTTTGGCAAAAAAATCTGCGGCTAACTTTACTTAATTTTCCAGTGCACAAATATTTCAAACTACATATAATCTGTTAGGGCTTCGTTAGTGCTCATTTGTGCTGAAAGAAATTTTTTCGCCAAGAAAAACTAAAAAAAAACCTGTGGTTAACTTTACGCACTTTTTCAAAATACAAATGTCAGACCACTTGATCCGTTAGTGCTTCGTTAGTGCTCATTTAAGTCCAAATGACCAACTGCCTTGAAGAAAGACCAAAAAACACGGAATGTTGTTCTTTTTCCAAAACTTGTTGTAACGCTTACATACTTACTGTTAGGAATGCCGTATACTATTAAATAAACCTCTATCAAATTAAATGAAAGTGCAGCCGAATGAGTCATTTGCAGGTGTTATGTGTTGTGTGGCAGTTTTATGGCCTAATAATAGGGTTCTTGCAGGAGTTACTAATTTACATAAAAATGCCTTAATACTATGGAAATTTTATTATTTAACCAATTTAACAGAAAAATAGTATATTATACACGAGTTTATAATGAATGCTATTTATACCGAGGATGAAGTTTACAACACGAGCGAGGTAATAAAAGCATCATTATAACGAGTTGTATACTATACTTTGTCCACGACTATCAAAACAGATTCCCAGAAAGAATTTACCTTCATTTCCCTTCTCCAGTGTAAGAAAGATTCATACATACGCTCTCAGGTATAATTTTCTTGTTTTTTTGGGCAATGAATCTAATGAGGCAAGTTCTGCAGCTTCTTTTATTGCTGGTGCTGTTAAAGAAACCTCCTTTTCACTCTCACTACTCATTATATCTTCTTTTTTAGAATATGCATTTCAAATTAAAAGCAAACCATGCTGATTTGACGTTTCAATTTGAACTGATACATCGCCATCGCGGCCTACTAAATAAATGTAAAAATGGGTCAAAGCGATGTTCCTATTGGTGTAGAGAATAATATTCATTAATCACTGCAGTGTTTAGGTGCGTGTGTGTCTGTCTATGGCATCGTAGCTCCTAAACGAATGGACCGATTTTGATGTGTTTTTTTTTTTGTTTGAAATCTGACGTGATCGAGATGGTTCTTAGCTATAATTTATGAAATCTGTTCAGGCGTTGTGTCGGGGGTTACTTAAAATTTTGAATTTTGTTGCTTGTGAACAAAATTGTGTAAAACATTTATTTAATCTTTGACCATGACTGACGAAGGTTTCAATAAGGCTCAGTACGACAATTTAACAAAAATGGACTCCGTAATGATTGCGGAATTTTTTGCAAACAGCCCTTTGTACACATCTGCAGAAATTCGTAGAATAAAAGGTAAGAGGTAGGTAACTTTACAAAAAAATGTTATTTACTGCTATCTTCTTTTGGTATACTGTATATTAGATTTGATTCTTATATCATATTTATTGGGTTTCACGATAAGTAATTTTAGGTATTTAATGGGGTCGTTGCACCAAATAGAAAATCGACATAATTTTGATAGAAATAAGTAACTAGGTGTTTAATGACTCTCTGGGTTATATTTATTTACTCACCAGTAGCCCAAAATTTAAACAATGGCGATATTAGCACGAAGCGCGCCTTCGGAGAATTAAACAGAAACATATGCTGCCTCCGTTACGTCATTAGCTTAGAAGCGCTTGTGATTGGTCATCCGAATTGATGTTTTGATACCCAGAAAGCTAAAGTTACGTGGAGTTACAGTCGGTATCGGTAAAGTAGGGAGCAATAGTGTTGCGAATAATCAGATTTTTACATTTGGAGGTTATTTTTTTGTATTGGGCGTATAAATAGTTTTCTGTTGTTTATTTATGTGTTTTTATTCCTACTTATTGTATCAGTTAGTATATTTGTGTACGGAAAATAGAGCAAGTTTTCGTTAAAACCGATTCAGACAATTTACCGATAGTCCAATTTGGACTACTTCAGTGCTGAAATGAAAAATATTAAAACAAAACGGTGAGTGCTTCATTTATTTGGGAACTAGACAAACTAAAAAATAACACTAGACACTGTCAAACGACTAGACTGCCACGATTGTTTATTAATTCAGTTTACGTTCGGCGCGTTTGACTTGACACAAGATAACGTTTGCGCTAGCAAGCATCAGTGTTGCCAACCCCAGTCGTAAATATTTCGGAAGCTTGGGTGCAAAATTTCGGTAGAGTTCAGCAGATTCGGTTTTAAACAGGAAAACAATGAGCAGGAATTTTAAATAAAGCCATGGCCTCAAAGGTGCCGCCGAATCGCTGCGCACGGCGGTTTCGTTTTGTTTTGGTTCTAGGTTTTCTTGCATAACTACACTCCTGGACAGAAAAAACCGGACACTTGAAAATTTTGTGTTTTCTTGCATTTTTTCAGTATTACTAAGTAAATATTGGAATAATCTAACTTTGTGAAATTTCGATTGTTTATTAAACAAGGTTTAGTAAAGAATTCACAATTAATACATTCTTACATAAATGTGTAATCTTAATGATATTGAAGAATAAATGTAAAAAACCAAGTGTCCTGTTTTTTTGTCCATGTGTGTATAATGTACCGCTGCACTAAAATGATACCATACGAGTTCCTAAAGAAGAAAGGAAAAACGCAAAGGCGTTACAAATTATGATCTGTGCGCAATTTCCGGTTATTTCTTAATTATATAATTGAAAAAATAAATTTTCGGTAGAATTATGTATCATTTCGGTAGATCGGTAGATAACATATAAAATCGGTAGATCTACCGAAATTTCGGTAGGGATGGCAACACTGGTAAACATAAACAAACAACGGTAGTACTTTCCGGCTAATATCGACACTCCTCGGCATTGCCGCGGATACGTCATCATTTAAAAGGTTTAAAGGGCCAGGGTCTTAACTTTGATGATGGTTTAGATGGCTAAAACGTTCGCTGTGAGAAAAATAAAAAAATACGGGTCAAATGTTTTACGAGCATCTTCGGGAAAGTATGATTTTTAAAAATTGTGTAACGACCCCATTGTCAGAATATGCATGTTATCTTTTTAAATTTCGTTTTATGTTTTTTCTCAATAACAACTGCCGTTAACCAGATTTTGAGATTTCCTTTCCAGAATTGCTTTATTAGGTTCTATAAAAAGCAGTTTTTCGCCACTTGTAACATGCGACATCGTTATTGTTTTCATATTTTTTAACAAATTTCAAAACTGCAATAGTAGATTTGTATTTTAAGAACTGTTTGCAAACAAAAACAATTTACTATCCCTTAGTTTTTGAGATATTTACAAACAGGCTAACTTCTACCGTGCTCTCAAAATTCCTGTATGTCGGGCTCTTAAGTAAGACCATATTTTTGTATTTTAAGAATTTTAACTAGGTTAAGTTCATTGTTTACATCAAAGGCGTATGTATTTTAAAATGTTTGGGAGTTGTACCTTGTACCTTGACGCAGTTCTAGTAATACTGGGACGGGTGGGATGGCTTGCGCGCTTCAATGATCTAAAGAGCCGAACCATAGGTTTAACCATATTGGAGGGGTTTTTATTTGAGAAGCCAGACTAAATCAAGTCCCTGAAAGGGGGCAGCAGCTCTTTCAGTAATCATAGTGGCAGAGATCGTGAGGGTCGGTATGGCACTGTGATACACACTACTGCGATGTGGAAGGCAACGGGAAACCACCACATTATTCTATCCCTAGTACAGCGTACTTCGAATTTATGATGATGGCACTTTCTGGAGTAAAATATTCCGGAGGTAAAATAGTCCCACATTCGGATCTCCGGGCGGGGACTGCTTCGGGGGGAGTCATCAGAAATGATAAGTGTAACATCTCACGAGTCGGAGCGTGGAATGTTAGAAGCATGAAACAAGTAGGAAAGTTAGAGAATTTGAAAATTGAGATGGATAGGTTAGCATTAGACGTAGTAGGTATTAGTGAAGTGCGATGGCCAGAAGCCGGAGACTTCTGGAGCGGAGATTTTAGAGTAATACACACAGGATCTGTAGGAGGAAATTCGGGAGTAGGAATTTTTATGAGGAAAAAAGTAGGGCAGAGTGTAGAAAATTTCTTGCAGCAAAGTGACAGGGTAGTTATGGTTAGGTTAGATTCGAAACCTGTAAAAACAGTAATAATGCAGGTATATATGCCCACTTCTAACTACAGTGATGAGGTCGTAGAGGCAGTTTATAGTGATATTGAACATGTGCTAGATTTTGTGAGAGGAGACGAAAATTTAATAATTATAGGAGATTTCAATGCAGTGGTAGGCACAGGGCGAGAGGGCGGAATAGTTGGTCCCTTTGGATTAGGCAATAGGAACGATAGGGGAGTTAGACTGATAGAGTTCTGCGATAAACATAACTTAACGGTCGCGAACACTTTATTTCACCATCATGTTAGGAGACGCTACACGTGGAAGATGCCAGGAGACCTAGGGAGATATCAAATAGATTACATTCTTGTTAGGCAAAGATTTAGAAATCAAGTTCGGGATTGTAGAAGTTATCCAGGAGCAGATATAGATAGTGATCACAACATAGTCGTTATGAAAGCCAATCTTAAATTTAAGATTTTGAAAAAACGAAGCGGAAGAAGGTATCTTGACCCAGAGAAACTAAAAGATGATGATACGCGCGATAAGTTCAAGAAAAAGACAAACGAAGTACTAAAGGGCGCGGGTGAAAATATTGTTAGGGACATAGAGGCAGAATGGAATTGCATTAAAAATAGTTTAGTTTCCTCAGCTAGGGATATTTTGGGCCATAAACAGAATGAAAGTAGGAAACCCTGGATAACAAAACATATTGTGAGTCTAATAGAGGAAAGGCGAAAATATAAAAATAGGTTAGATGAAATAGGGAAACAAAGATATAAGGCGATCAAGTGGGAAATTATTCGGAAATGTAGGAAAGCGAAAGAGCAATGGATCGATAATAAATGCAAAGAAGTGGAAGATAAGTTCGAAGTAGGAAAGACTGATGAAGCATATAAAATAATTAGGAGAAATTTTAGATAAATTGGATCTAGTACCAAAAACATTAGGAATGAGGCAGGAGATATCCTAATCGAAAGCGGTGAGAAGGCAGATAGGTGGAAAGAATATTTAGGAAACTTATATGCGGGACCAGAAGTGCAAGATATATTAGAAAGCGAAAGCAGTGTAGAGGGGGATAACCTAGGGAATCCTATAATGAGAGAAGAGTTTGAGCTAGCACTAAAAAGTTTAAGGAATAATAAAGCACCAGGTATAGATGGCTTGCAGGCAGAAATCTTAAAGTGCGCAGGTCAAGAGGTAATAGACCGTTTATTTAAATTAGTTAGTCGCATATACCTGACAGGCGAGATTCCAGAGGATTACAAACGGAACATCATGGTAGCTTTGCCAAAAAGGAAAGGCGCGGATAGGTGCAACAATTTCAGAACTATCAGTTTAACTTCCCATGCGTCAAAAATTTTAACTAGAATTGTGCAAAGAAGGATGGAGAAAAAGGCGGAAGAAATATTAGGAGAAGATCAGTTCGGATTTAGACGAAATAGAGGAACGCGCGAGGCTATTCTAGCTTTACGAGTAATTATAGAAAAAACGATAGAAAAGAGAAAGAGCGTCTATATAGGATTTGTAGATTTAGAAAAAGCCTTCGACAACGTAAAATGGGGGAAGATGTTCGAAGTGCTGAGAAAGGTAGGGATGAAATATAGGGACAGAAGAATAATACATAATCTCTACAAAGAGCAAAAAGCAGTTATAGAGTGTGAGCAGGAACGAAGGGAAGTAGATATCCGGAAGGGAGTGAGACAGGGATGTGCACTGTCACCTCTAGTTTTCAACTTATACATCGAAGATGCGATTAATATTGTTAAGGACAGAACAGCCTCAGGGATTAATGTACAGGGTCAAACTATTAACATGCTCAGATTTGCGGATGACATAGCAGTGTTAGCATCTAGCAAAGAAGAATTAGGAGCGGCTTTGAATGAAATGGAAGCAGTTTTGACACAGGGCTACGGCATGAAAATCAATAAAAAGAAAACTAAAATTTTGGTATGTAGGGGATGCGAAAATAGAACTAAAGTTGACATACAAATAGGAAATGAGAAGATAGAGGAGATCGCGGATTTTTGCTATTTAGGAAGTAAAATAACTCAAGACGGTAGGAGCACTAAAGATATAAAACAAAGAATAGCGCAGGGCCGAGTTGCGTTTAACAAAAAGAAACAACTGTTATGTTCGAGAACGGTTAATATAGAGACTAGGAAGAGACTCTTAAAGTCGTATGTATGGAGTACGGCATTATACGGGTGCGAAACTTGGACAATAGGAGAAGCGGATCGAAAAAGAGTAGAAGCGTTTGAAATGTGGTGCTTCAGACGCATGATGAAGATACCGTGGATAGATAAGGTTAGCAATAGGGAAGTATTAGAAAGAGTTGGGGAAAAGCGAAAGGTATGGAAGACAATAAAGAGTAGGAGAGATAGGATGGTAGGACACCTTCTAAGACACGAAGGAATAGTTCGCGACATACTAGAGTCAGAGATAGGAATGAAAAGAGGTAGGGGTAGGCCTAGATTAGACTACTGCTCTCAAATAGTTAGGGATGTAGGATGTTCTACTTTTAGGGAAATGCGTAGGTTAGCTCAGGATAGAAAAGAGTGGAGGTACGCGTCCAACCAGTCTTTGGACTGAGAACCTTATGATGATGGGAGTTTTGGTACTTTTTGCTTTTAGAAACGGATTTGTAGTCACGTCTTGCTGCACCGAACCAACGTTTCCTTCGTTTTTCGTCAGTAGGAACGCGAATAAAAGTTTTTTCTGGGGTCTTGATGCTGGTATTTTTACGCATAGGCACGAAACAACAATAATAAGTACATACTCATTGTTAATGTTTCACTGGTCAAATCACAAACAATATCTTCGAAAATCCACGCTGGCTACTGGGACAATCGTAAACTGGAAACGGCCGCTTCCCGTCTATAGTCGGATGACGTCACATATGATATATGCTACTCACGGGTTTTCTCGAGTTATTTCGCCAGGAATTGTCAATCTCAAATTTAATTAAGTAATTAATATCTTTTGATTACAGCGTGAATAATATTTAAACAAATATAATTGTGACTAAAGGACACCCCGAGAATCGATTGAAAGTACATATAAAAAAATATTTCAAGAACCGTATTTTTTGTTCTCTAAAAGTCTGGGATGTTCTACGATGACTAATTGTTTTGAGGTTTTTTTTAATTGGAGAGGTGGAAATGCATTCACGCACACCACTAGCTCGGTAGTGTGGGACTCCTCCGTTTCCGGCACTACCCACTAAAACCACCCCCCCCCCCCCCTCACTCCAGACCCGTGACCCCGTGACCGCTTTCGCATTACTTCAGGGCAACGGGCGTGATTTGCCATAACGACTTTCCTCCTACGCTAATCCCACTCCTCCTCCTTCTTCGCTCGGAAAACTCTCTCCACAAAGCCTGCTACCGCGTCTCAGTTGGCCTGTGACCGGAGCATAAGCGCCACGATGGTCTCCGGCGCCGGTCTCGCACCGACACTCGCATGAAGTTCCTCCCTCCACGCTACCCAGCGTCTGCACTCGAAACAAGTATGAAGTGCACTGTCCTCCTCTCAGGACAGTAGACAAAAATAACGGGCTGTCTTTCCGGTTGCATTTGAAGAGGTAGTAATTAAACATACCATGCCCCGTCAGAAATTGGGTGAGGAAAAAATTCACCTCGCCATGACCTCTCTTCACCCAAGAAGTGAGATCCGCCAAGAGTTTGGCAGTCCATCTGCTAACGACCGCCAAATCCCAGCGACGCTGCCACTCGTCCATTGTGCGCTGTCGTTCCTGTCTCTTCTTGGCCCCTGTATCCACCTCCATCCTTCTGTTATAAATCCTCTTACGCTCCTGCGCTAGCAGGTCTATGGGTACAGCGCCCGCAACCACCAAGGCCGCAGCTTCGGAAACAGTACGATACGCACACGCCACCCTCAACGCACTTCTTCCCTGGACTGCGCCCATCCGCCTCCGGTATTTTTCAATGGTGAGCGCGTCCGCCCACACTTCGGCAAAATGGAGTGAACGACACTCATCAAGACTCTCCGCTTGCTACTCCTCGGTCCAGCCATATTGGGCATAAGCCTTGAAAGTATGGCCACCGTAGTCGCTGCTTTGTCTGCCGCCCTCTTAATCTGGACCCAGAACTTGAGTTTCGCGTCCAGAAACATACCCAAGTATCTCAGCCACTTCACGGACTGGATCTCCAAGCCATTGATGTTTGCTTGGAAAGGCTCTGCGAACTTCCTCTGCCTGGTGAGGACGACCATCTCAGTCTTGTTGGCTGCGAGCTGAAGGCCGTGCTCCTGCAACCAATCGTCAACCCTCCGCGTGACTTGGGCGACCCGTCTCCTCGCCTGTTGTTCCTCCCTGGCGGTGACAATCGTCGCGATGTCATCGGCGAATCCCACCAGCTTGGTGCCCTCCGGGAGATTCATCGTGAGAACACCGTCATATACGACGTTCCACAGTTGAGGGCCGAGGGCAGATCCCCGTGCCACACCTGCTGTCACCTTCCTACGTCGTGCTCCCTCCGTGGTGTCATACAGCAACTGCCTGTCGCTGAGGTAATCATCGATTACGCTCATGAGGGATTCCGGGACCTTGAAGTTCTCCCTCAGTGCCACCAAAATGTCCGTCCAGCTGACTGAATTGAACGCATTTTTGACGTCGAGCGTGACCAGAACGCAGACGCTTCTCGACCTGTGGTCTCCGAACCACGCCCTGTCCGCCTCCTCTATGACCTCCTTTATGGCTCCAATCGTTGAGCGTTTTTTACGGAGGCCGTGCTGGACCGCAGCCAGGCCCCCGCCGCGTCAATCGCTGCTCGGAGCCGTGCTCGTATAAGCCTTTCCAGTAACTTGCCCGCTGTGTCCAACATGCACAACGGCCGGTAAGATGTTGGAAGGTTACTGGAAAATGAATGAATATTCGAATCGACGATCAGCCGGCTTAGTTAGTTCACAACCTTCTCAACAAGTTGAGAAGGTTGTGGTTAGTTTATGAATGGATGCGACAATTTATTATACGCGACATGTTACGAGGTGTGTTCAGAGAGTTGTAGACTGTTAAGAATTGTATTTGTTCGTTAGTGTTGAATCGTTGTAGTTGTAAATCAAATATTCTTAAGCACTATTAATAATAATTGTAAATATTTGTAAATAGTTCATCATGCGGCCAATGTTTACCTCGATCGTCTGTCACACTCAACACGGCAAAACATATTTTATTTTCAGCTATTTCACATATTACAGCTGTAGTTTTTGTCAAAATCTTCTGCAATTTAGATCAGACCTACTTAGACCTTGGTAACACAACGTGGAGTTTTTATTTTTCTCTTTGCGTTGTTTAAATTTTAATAATTGAAAAAAAAATGAACAGCTATAAACAGAAATAAAATTAGCAGAATAACAGGAAGAATCAAGAAAAATAAAAATACCAACATCAAAAAATAACCAAAACTCACCCATTTAGTGCTCCCAAACATGGTCAAATCCAGAGGGTCTCCACTCAGTTCACCCTCGATTTTCGTGAGCGAATGACAACTAGCCATTGCTTGCAACAAAACACTGTTTGCACTGAGCCTGCTCAAATCTTCCAATGGTTCTTGGAACTTTGCATCATCGCATACAACGACCGAATCGAAATCTAAGCCATCGTGGGTCAAAGTCCCAGTCTGAAACACTCAAATTTTAGATTTTAGTCGGTTAAATATTGGGATAAACTTACTTTATCGAAACAAGCTAGGTTGATCCTCCCGCAAACGTTGATTCTTAACGAGCTAATACAGAAAATTTTCTGCTTCTTCAGCCGGTTTTGACTGTAGACTATTCCGATGGTCATGGCTGCTGGTAAAGCTGCAGGTACGGCTATCGTAATCACGTCTAAAGCTCGGATAATCATAGTTTTTAAATGCGCCTGGAAAAAAATATAATTCTTCTACTAACCCAAAAAAAATCAACAAAATACTTACATGACGCATTGAATACATATACATGATATACGCCATTCCTACTGCAGCTAACATGAAGAGCACCAAAACAAATTTGAGACTGTCTTTATAGAATTTCAACCCCACCGGTGTTGGGAACAAAATACTTTTAATAAGCGATCCTTTTGAAGTGTAGAAACCTGTTCGAACCACACGAGCCAAAACATACTCATCTCCAAAATACCGCGTTTGAATTACGTGTGTCCCACAAAATAAAGTGTGCCTTTTATGTAAATTCGGGTCGTACAATTCAGAACTAGAATGCGGAGGAGTTTTCGTCACAGGCACACTTTCACCTAGAACAATTTTCTTCTAGTGAAAAGGTTACAGAAGCTAATGAGTTACATTACTAAAAAATGAAATATTTTGATTTTAAAATTGTTGTTTCTAAAATAGGTTAAGAGTATATTAATACACCCTCGTACATGCCGATGACACTGAATAAATATTTCGACATTAACTAACTCAAGAGCTCTTCACTTCATATGTTTGAAAGGATGAATAAATAATACTTAAAAGTAATTAAAAAGGACTAAAACGTCGATGATAAGGAAAACTCTTAAAACAAGGTTTATCAAAGTTTTCGAAGCCAAATATAAAAACGAAACTCTGAAAATCGGAAACACAAAAATAACGCCGATACATCAGGTACAAAATGAAAGGTACAGGATCAAAATTTATTATTACTAATATTATTTAGTGTATTACAGGAGATTCTTCTCGTTATTATTTATGCATACGAATAAAAGAATCTGCTGTTCTTCAGAATCTCCTAAACCTGAAGACATTCACAGTTCATCAAAAGACAGAAACGTTGCGCATTTTTGTACCCTTTTAAGAATCGGAAAGGAAATCCAGGATAACAGATGGAGAGCTGGCAATGGAATTACTTATGGTATTTTGGCTATTATATATTGTTGGGGGGACTATTTTCAATTCCCTGGAAAAGGAAACGAAGATGTGGCTACCCTGCATCGAATAGTATAATAGCAGCCCTTAATCCCCAAAGTGAGTAAAACAGCAACGAAATAGTTGTTTCATTTATTTGCTATAATAACTTTAATTGAAGTCTTTTATCAAAAAAAATATTGCCAAACGTACTAGTGAGTTATAAAGTAGTGCTAAACTATTTATGTTGTTTTCGCAATTCCCACATTTTTAACAAGGTAATACAGCAACTATTTCTTGTATTCTGATTCTTTAAAAATAATTTTCAAGTTTCAAAATGGGACTTGAATAATTTTAACGTAGCTAACATTCGTGTGAAAATTTCCACTTTTAAATTGTTCTCGATAAGATTATTATTAAATGTAGGACTGCTCCAGTCAAAGAGAACAAAGCCGAATATTCTGAAAACTATTTGTCTTAGAAATACAGACCTCTTAAAAACTTACCTTAGAATTAAACAAGACAAGAAATCCAAATATACAGGGTGAATTAGTCAAGCCCCAAAGTTAAGTTGCACTTTAACGGTTTGTGAGATTAAAAATGTGAATGAACTAATGAAAAGCGGTAGTATTAAGACATAATTTGGAAATATTACTCCTGCCAAAATTATAGATCCAGACACAGGAGCTTCCACGTGAGCCTTAGGAAGCCGCAAGTGAACAAAATATATACAGAGTGTCCCTTAAGTAAGTGAACACACAGCAACTTCGTGTAAATCAGGTCAAAATATGACGATTTAACCAAACTTATCTCAATGCCAAATTGCACCCCTGAAGAGATAAAAATTTAGGAAAAAATTGACATCTTGGAAAGTGCTCGACTTACAGGTTTCCAACTTAGGCACGTTGCAAGCCTCAATTGATATTAAAGTCGCCGTTCAGTGCATACAAGTCATATTCATAAACTGTAAAACGCACGATGTTCAAATTTTCCACAATTATTTGAAATGAATGTATCTCGTGGAAGAGATTATTTTCACAAAAAAAATTGTTAAACAAAAAAAAATTAAAACATATTTCAAAACATGCTTCCGTTCAATAAAAATAAACTCTTCTTAAGGATATGGCATTTCGCAATACTTTTGCAAAAGATCATATGTTTAGTGTACACTGTTTTCGAGAAAAACTTGAAGTTCTATTTCATAATTTTGCATAATGGCGCATAAAATCTACCAATGAAAAACTGTAATTTATAAAGGTTGTAAAATCTTAAACTGCAAATTATAGAATGGAAGTTCTGACACATCCCTCTAGAGGGCAACAAAAACAAATATGGAGAAGACCAATCAGCGCTCAAAGAAAGTGATTTTGATATTTCAGAAGACTAGATCATTTCAGAATGTCGTCACACAATTGACAGCTGGAGGGCAAACATTTGTTTGTTTACAGTTTACACATAACCTTACGAGTAAACTGTCATTTTCTAAAGGGAGTGATTACTGAACAGTCCAGCGGTTACTTCTAAATTTTGTTCCAGGACAGTCGACACAATAGCAGTAAAATAACGTTTAAGAACTTCGTTATCGAAAAACATCGCCAAAATATCCGAGGGTTTTCGGTTACAGTACAGAGCTGCCATTTTGTTCTTCTGCGGCTACACGAGATCTGCGCCCGCACGGGTCCGCATTTTTTGTTTGTTTCTACATCATCTTTTTGCCAAAAAATGCGTGTGTCTGGTGGTAAGGGTCTATTTTAAAAAAGCGTTCTCTCAGATTTAGTTTTTTTTACACTTCCAAAATGCCAAATATAGGTTACATTCTGTAATGCGCATGCACTAAACCATTGTGGAGAGTACTTAAACAAGTTAAATAAAAGATGCGAAAAGTGGACAAAAGTCTTAAAAGGGGAGATTTGCACAAAAACCAACTAAAAAATTGGCGAGTATGTTCTAGACATTTTATTTCTGGTAATAAAAACTTAATTTTAACTTCCCAAATAAAATATGAATAAATGTGTGCCCTCCAACAACAAATGGCGACCTGTCAAAATCTGGCATTCTAGAAAGGAGTTCTTAATAGTAGCTCCCGGTTGCATACAATACGCATGCGGCGTGACCATTACACAATATCAGTAAAATGACGTTTAAGTAATTCGTTATTGGAAAACATCGCCAACGATTTCGGTGGGTGTTCGGGTATCGTATAGAACTGCCATTTTGTTCTCCTACGGCTAGACGAGTTCTGATCCCGTAGGGGTTTGTTATATTTTGCTTGTTTTTACATAATCTTTTTTCCAAAAAATGATGTGAGAGGGCAAGTAGTAAATGGTCTGTTTCAAAAATGCGTTCTCAGCTTTAGTTTTTTTTACACTTCCAACATGCGTACGCATGCGTATTGTATGCAACCGGGAGCTACTATTAAGGTCTCGTTTCTAGAATAGTCTATAGATCATTTCAGAATGTCGTCGCACATTTGGAAAATATTAAAAAATATTTTTTGCCAATATTTGACAAGACAGTTTAGTCCACGCAATATGAATTAGAGAAGGGTCAGTCCTGAATGAATCGTTCAAGAGGAATCGATTCCGTAGCAAATAATTTTATGATTCACGATTTCGGCTGCAGTTCCAATTCTCAGCAAAGACAACACGGTTTCGTAGCGTGCGAGTTCACCTATTATATTCAAAGACTTGTAGAGGGGACTTAGCTATTTACATTTACATTTTCGATTGAAGCATACTGTGAATATTCACAGTCTAAGCGCTAACAGTCTAAGCGCTTGAGTGTGGAAAAGGCAAAACAAAACAGCCGACCAGTTGTGTAGTGAACAGGTGCCGCCGCGGAAACAGAATATCGCGGAACATTCGCTTGGTCCGTTGCTTGAATATAATAACAAACAACGATCCCCGCGACCCGCTGGCCTACGAACGCGTAGGCTTCAAAACAAAATCAGCTGTTCCATAAGGACACTAGGTCTATTCTAGACGTCTTTGATTATATTATATATGGACGACTCATAGTCCACGGGACAGCACATCTTTTGAAAATTGATTACCACTCCTCTGTAACGTCGTGTACTGGTGTAGTTTTGCGAATCTACCACACGTTCTGTATACGTAAGTTCTTGGAAACGCGGCGTTTTCGAGTTCGCGATCGCGAAAGGCGCTAATGTGCTGATGCTTTAAAAATGTATGACCATCACATTTTTTATAAATTTAATTAAAAGTTAATGAAATTACAAACGCTAAAAGATATTTGGCCGACAAAAATGGTGCGCCGTTAGGCGCGTCCACCGCCTATGTCTGGTCAAAATGACGACTTATAAGAATTTTACTACCAACCAGCTGATTTGTTCATAAATATCAAATAAATATTCCTAAAATCGGATGGCAACATTGTCCGACAAATGTTGTGCGCCATATTGGCAGTCCGACGCTCGGAAGGTGTCAGTTTCGTGATAACATGTTCACTGATTACCACTTGTCGGACAAAGATCATACATGTAGGTGAGCGTATTTTGTGATCAATAATGACAATGGCCGACAAAAATATTGCGCTGTATCGCTAGTCCGACAATAAAAATGGCAAACTGTTACATCAATTAATTTATACACAACAAATTTGTCTGACCATTATTATATTAGGGATTTGTACTTATATCAAACCATAACAACCAATATGGTTGTATAAACAACATATATGATGTCCAACATGTGATGAGATCGGACCTGGGACCCCGACAATCAATGTTATCAAACTACCCTACCCACTTATTAAGAACATAGATCTTGAAATTTAGTTCGGAAATAAAATGTTCCCTGCCTTAGCCGACCCTGGGAAAACATGCAGTTGTTGCGCATAGCCACGTAAGAGAACGACCCCCGAAAATGTGTAGTCGAGTGACATGGAATAGTCACAAGATTTGCAAACCTTACAGTCACATCATGTATTTGTCGTCTAAACGTGATTTTATTCATCAAATAAACCGGTGTATTGCTTAGGAGCACATTAAAACAGAGCTTCGAGTAGTACAAAAATGATGTAGATGTTCATCTACATCATCCATATAATATGAACCTGTAATACAATGTGTATGTATTTAAAAAAAGTTGAATAACGTTTATTACAAAATGGCAACCACGGCACATGGATATTATGGTGATAGTCCCGTGATTGACACCGTCCAACGTCGACTAGCAGCAGTAATCTTATCGGACAATCGCTTCAGTGTGCTGTATACTTCATTTCAAACGACATAAAAAAACAATAGATTGTTGGTAATCAGTGAACATGTTATCACGAAACTGACACTTTCCGAGCGTCGGACTGCCAATATTGTCGGACAATGTTACCATCCGATTTTAGAAATATTTATTTAATATTTATGAACAAATTAGCTAGTTGGTAGTAAAATTCTTATAAGTCGTTATTTTGACCAGATATAGGCGGTGGACGCGCCGAACGGCGCACCATTTTTGTCGGACAAATATCTTTTAGCGTTTGTAATTTCATTAACTTTTAATTAAATTTATAAAAAATGTGATGGTCATACATTTTTAAAGCATCAGCACATTAGCGCCTTTCGCGATCGCGAACTCGAAAACGCCGCGTTTCCAAGAACTTACGTATACAGAACGTGGTAGACTCGCAAAACTATACCAGTACACGACGTTACAGAGGAGTGGTAATCAATTTTCAAAAGATGTGCTGTCCCGTGGACTATCACGTTTGATTCCGTGATATTCCGATTCCGGCTCTAGTTGGCATGGTTTCGAAACGCGCGTCGCGCGAGTTCGCCAATGGAACGACTTCCATTCAATTCTGATAAATAAATAGAGATTCACCGAGGATCGCAGATAAATATCTGCGTGTTTATACATGGTGATTCTTTTAAGGCGGCCATTAGAAAATTTCTTATTTGCAAATAAGATAGAAACTTGAAACCTGGGTTCCTGTCATAATCGATCATGGCGAATCCAAAAATACAATTTTCAAAATGGCGGCACGTTCGGAAATACCGGAAGTTGACGCCATCTTTGTTATTTTAAATGGATACCCCCCATTTTTATTTTATTTTTGAATTCGGCATTAAATTCTGCGTATAATGCACCCAGGCTGTCAGCACTTATCTGTCATAGTTTTTGACATATGCCACTTTTTGTTTTAAATTTAGCATTTGCAGGGGTTCATTTAAAAATTCATATCTCTTAAACCATTTAAAGTGGGTAAATGAGCTTTTTTAGGTTGATTCCCTAAAGTTCAAGGAATCATTTCCCTGTAGGGTTAATGTTCAACGACGTTTCCAATGGTTGCTGCGATTTTTTGAAGATGACAATCAAAAAATGCCAAAAAGTCATTTTTTTTAAATGGCAATGGGAAATTTTATTATGGCAACCGACGTAGGATTAAATTTGAAAGGAACTTATATCAAGGTTTCCTATACCTATCTCAAATAGTTTTTTAATTATTCGTAGTTTTTTGTAAAAGATTAAACGTTATTCCCAAAAAACATAAAAGCCTATGGAACCAAAGAAAAAAATTAGTTTTAGAACTGTCATCTTTTAGTTCTCCATTAATTAAAAGTTAAGTTAAGTTAAGCACGTTCTTGATTTTGTTTTGTAAGCATATTTATAAATGGCTTTTTATTCGAATGAAGTTGTTTTTGATTTATTTCTCATACATGGCAACTGCCAAAAAATCGTTGCAAGAACATGTCGCGAGTTTAATGCAAAATATCGAAATTTGCCGCCGATGAATAAACAGAAGTTTTCTAGACTTAAAAACAAGTTTCTTCAGGGAGGAAATATTCATCCTGCAAGAAGAAGGACTAAATTTGTTAGGGAATCTGAAGATAATCAAATAAATGTTCTGGGGTATTTTGGCGCATTTCCACGATCATCGATAAGAGCAGCAAAATTTGATTTGGGATTGACGTTCTCATCGATACAAAGAATTTTACATGACCACAAACGACATCCCTATTCTTTTATACGACTACAAAAACTTCGTCCAACCGATTTTCCAAGACGAATAACTTTTTGTGAAGAGCTTTTGATAAAAAAACAGGAAGACCCAAATTTTTTGAGTCGGATTATTTGGACTGATGAAGCAAAATTTGCACAGGCTGGAGTATTTAATAGGAGAAATCGACATTTTTGGGCCGCAGAAAATCCACACCTGATCTATGAAGTTGAAAATCAAATTCAATTTTCCGTAAACGTTTTCTGTTTATTAATGGATAATCGGTTGCATTGGTACATGTATGATGAAAATTTGAATGGGGACAGATATTTAGACATTCTTAACAATGTAGTCCAAGATTTTGTCGATAATCTACCATTGCAGCATGCCGTCAACTTATGGTATCAAATGGATGGGGCACCAGCGCATTCAACAAATGCCGTAGATTTAAGACTAAGACAATTGTTTCAAGACAGATGGTGGGGAAATAGAGGTCCATGGTTGTGGCCCCCAAGATCCCCTGATCTGACACCATTAGATTTTTATTTATGGGGGCGGATTAAAGATATCGTTTATGAAACTGCACCCACGTCGAGGGAAGACTTATCACTAAAAATAACCCAAGCCATGAATGGCATTGATGGGAATGAAATCAGAAACGCTACCAGAGCCGTCCAACGTCGGATTATTGAGTGTCTGAATCAAAACGGTGCACATATCGAGCATATTTTGTAATATGCTCATTAATTTTTGTATTGATTTAGGTAATTTAAATTAATATTTTTTGACACTGTTACTATGTTTGTTGCTTGGTAACAAGCTCGGTAACAAATTAATCTTAATAAATTATATTTTTTTACAAAAAACTACGAATAATTAAAGAACTATTTGAGATAGGTATAGGAAACCTTGATATAAGTCCCTTTCAAATTTAATCCTACGTCGGTTGCCATAATAAAATTTGCCCATTGCCATTTAAAAAAAATGACTTTTTGGCATTTTTTGATTGTCATCTTCAAAAAATCGCAGCAACCATTGGAAACGTCGTTGCACATTAACCCTACAGGGAAATGATTCCTTGAACTTTAGGGAATCAACCTAAAAAAGCTCATTTACCCACTTTAAATGGTTTAAGAGATATGAATTTTTAAATGAACCCCTGCAAATGCTAAATTTAAAACAAAAAGTGGCATATGTCAAAAACTATGACAGATAAGTGCTGACAGCCTGGGTGCATTATACGCAGAATTTAATGCCGAATTCAAAAATAAAATAAAAATGGGGGGTATCCATTTAAAATAACAAAGATGGCGTCAACTTCCGGTATTTCCGAAAGTGCCGCCATTTTGAAAATTGTATTTTTGGATTCGCCATGATCGATTATGACAGGAACCCAGGTTTCAAGTTTCTGTCTTATTTGCAAATAAGAAATTTTCTAATGGCCGCCTTAAAAGAATCACCATGTATACAATTTATTAGAAACAAGAATATGCATTTTTTATAGAAATAAAAACAAAAAAATATGTGTTCTAGCATAAATAAACATAATATGTATTATTGGAAATTCCAAATGCATTGCATTACCTACTGTAGAGAGGTAATAGTTGAGGTATATAGTTAGGGTTGGCCAAAGGGTTGGCAGAAGTTTTATACAAAGTATTGTACCTACTTTGTATTATACCTAGTAAAATACTTTGTATAAAAGTACAAGGTATTATACAAAGCATTATACCAAAAGGTATTATGCATATTCTGACAAGTTGAGACTTGGTCCTACCATCCTATATTATTAAATACATAATAAACATGCAAAAATTTGTACCAGGTTGACATTTTTATAGTTTATAAATTCTACACTCAGGACCTCTGGTGACGTTGTTTGTCAAGCGGAAATGAACGCCAGCCTTAAACTGATACATGTTTATTAAATTTTTCTTAAAATAATAAATTGCATTTCTGTTGTTTTAGAAAAATAAGTACATATATATGTAATTTTACAAATTATGGTATAATGCCAAAAGAAGTAGGTATAATACTTTGTACAAATGTCTAAAAGTATAATGCCAATGGTATAATACTTTGGATATTATAATACTTTGTTTAATACTAGGTATTAAACCTTAAAAGTCCGACAAAGCAGGTCAAAATTTATACCTGCGGGGTTGCAGGTCGGTGAGGTATCCGTTAGAAGGCGGAGCGAACTATCAGCTGTGTCGCAACACCGTCGCGCTAAACTTAACCAGTGAGCAAGCGACTGCTGCTGACTGACGCAAGAACAACCCACATTCAAAGCCCGCGCTTTTGGTACCTAGTAAATGTGACAACGCCGCTCTGAGTTTACGCTCAGTCGGTATGAGGCGGCAGCACATACCAAGGCATATTTTGCGTTTGTAGTGCTTTTGCTATACTACAATGAAACCTTCATCCTAGTAAATTTAGCAACACGAACACCTGACATGGTAGAAGAAGGTATAGTTTATGCCTCTATAGAAACAATTTTTCGAAAACTGTAGATCTCTTGGCGTTATGCACCCGTGAAGAAAGTCAATTTCATGAGTGAACTGACACTTTCTAAGATTAAATTTTTAAATTTTCTTTCTATAGAAGCCTAAAATAATGTTTCGTTAAGTTTATAACCAAAATTCAACACTTCAATTTTCACCGTTTAGAAATGAGCGCAGTACTAAGAAGTCAGTTTTCAGGTTCATTTTAAAGGGGTCGTACTCTTAAAAAGAAAAATTTACCAACCCTATATGTATATTGTTTAAGAATACTAAAAAAATATTTAATCGGGCAAAAGTACCTGTTTTGTACAAACAAAAATTTATCTTTGTTAATTTCAATACATTTTGTAAACTTTGGGTAGTTACAGAGCCTAACTAAAACATTTGTATATTAAAATTCAAAAATACAATTTTGAACAGTTTATTTGATTTAAAGTTGGCTCTTTGAGTTAAAATATTTCCAGTTAGAAAATATCTTCTCACAAGTTTTTTGTGACACACAGTCTTTTCTTCATAACTTTATACAAATTCGGGTAATAAATTTATTTATTAGTATAATACTAATAAACTTGTTCTGACAAGTCAGTCGTATTTAACCAATTTGCAAAATTTTTACAATAATCAACCAGTGTTCTGTTTAACAAAACTAAAACTTACCAGTTACCATACTCTCGTTGACAATACATGTTCCGGTGATCAATACAGCGTCACAAGGCATAAAAATACCCGCGGGAGGAATTGCAATGAGATCCCCTGGTACCAACTCACTGGGATCAATATGAAGTACACTCTTAGAAAAAAAACTGTATCTTATTACTCCCACATTGTGACAATTCGATTCCTCGACCAAATTATGTAAAGCCACACTTTGCTACGAAAAAAAAAATTAAACACACAAAAGGTTTAGTTGTGTGTTTCCAATACCTTTCTCGTTTGTATTAAGGCTGTAATACTGGAAAATAACGTTAGGAACAACACGCAACCGGCGTAAAGAACATAATCATCCACACACCATAGAACAATGGAAAACATTTGAAATATATAGAAAGGATTGAAGATTTCTTCGACGAACAATCGCCAGTACGATTTTATTTCTATCGTGATTTTATTAGGCCCATATAATTCGTACCTGTACATACAAAATTTAATAATTTTTGATATATGCGTACTGTTATTCATACGCACAAATTTTTGTATTGTACTTCGCTAAGCCCCTGAGTATTATCCAAAATTTCGTCTAAACTGTCGGACTGTATAAAATTTTCGAGAGAGCTAAAAGCATATTCGTTTGGATTCCAAATGTATTTGTCATGTTGAAATTCGAAATATCGAACTTCGGTTGGACCCAGTTTTGGTACAACAACAGATTTCTTACGCACTTGAGTTAGAAAATAATTCCCGTGTCCACTACTTACTAAAAGACGATATTCTTAAACTGCATCGAGTAAAATATGACAGAAAGATGTAGTAACTTACTCAACAGAAACTCTGCAATTCGTAAATTACATTTTTGGTACTTAGCACCGCAGTACTTTGGCAGTAAATTAAAAAATAAATAGGGGAATCCCAAAAGCAAAATCCCAAGAACATGATACGTCCACAGTTTCCTCATATCCTTTTTATACCCATAGATTTTATAGTGACCCTCGTCGCTAACAGATTTTTGCAAAAACTGATAGAACGGCTCCCCGATAGGCTCGTATCCTAAGAAAAATAACACTTTCAACCTATTCTTATACAAAAAACAAATAAAAACATACCATTATTATTGCTACAGATAATTCTTCCAAACCCTGGCATTTTTTCTTCTTAAATTAATATCACCTCATTTTTAATAGGAACACAAAAGAATGTTAGCTAACTGCACGGAAATACCACCTCTTTTCTTACGTCACAAAAGATATTAATTTTAACATGCACCAGCAGTCCACCAGTTTTGAGATAAGAAAACATAAAAAAACTGCGACTGAACCACGAAGATAACGCGTTTCCTAACGGATTCAAACAAAACTTTTGTTAAAAATCGATGTCTATTCGCGAAAAATATCACCAAACATCTAATTTTCCATTAAATATGGAATAAAAACTGATATAACCTATTTATTTGGCACTCACTTCGAAACAATCAATAATAATAATGATGTTGGCGAGGAACCTTCAAATAAGAAAAACACCGCCCGAGTGAATTTAGTTGCATTAGATGCACCAGAGAGCAGAGAGCACATGAAATCTAAAGCGGCCATAGAACACCTCCACGACTGTATTAGCACTGAACACAATAAACAAATAAAACATGTAGAAGAGTAAACACTGTATCCTGGACAGGCAGAACTGTAAACCGAGTTATTCTCAGGATTATAGAATTCTTGGAAGATTCAAAACCTTAGCAATAATTGGAACTATTTTTTATGCATTCTGAGAACTGAATAAATAAAATAAATAAAGATCCAGGGAACTTCGGGGAATAGATTATACGCCTCTTTTCACTGTAACCGGTAGATGGCAAATTAACATAGAAAGTTGAAAATTCGAAGTTAAATATTTTTTACTTTTCAGTAGCATGAACAATTTAAATTATTGTCTTTTAAAAAAAATGAACGAGAAATTAGGTACAACCTTCGGATTTGATCCTGGGTCACCTCTGAGGCTCTGAGTGTATCAAATGCCCTTTATCCCGTCTAAGCCTAGTGCGCTGCTGAATTCAGTAAAAATTTGTTGCAGGGGGGCCATCCTCCCCCCCCCTTTATTTATAATAAGTATTACATATTACTTTTTTTGATAAATTTTGTCTTTTTAACATTTTTTTATCTGTTTTTAATTAGGGTATTTGTATAAATCACTACATACCTACCAATAAAACCTTTTATAATATATTTTTAAAAATTTGATTTTGAACCCCCCGAGAAAAATATCTGAGGGCGCCCATGTGTAGCTACATATTACAAAGCCAACGATTTTGGTTTAAAGTCACCTTATGAATTCCAGGAAGTGTCTGTAAGGGTAGATGGGAAATAAAAATAATTTGCAACTGGGGCTCTTAGAAGAAATTCACGTTCTTGGCCCTTGTGCAGAAAGTTTCTGCCAGAAACGTATTGGATGAGTGGTTTAATAAAATGTATGCATCATATTTGACAAGTTCTACCTTATACAGAGTGTTACAAAAAAGTAGGTCGAGCCGTTAGCCCTAGATTATCTGGCCGAAAATAACGGGACTTTCCTTATGCCATTTTTCATTTAGGCTTCTTTCTTTCAAGTTACATGGTGTTAAAGTTAAAATTTAAAAAACTATTTTTATTAATAACTCCTTTGTTTTTTTCGATATTCCGTTGAAATTTTGTACAGAATTTTTTCATATACCGGCACAATGTTTATGTAATTTTGATTGTTTGATTGTTTTGATTGTTTTTTATACCAAGCTTTCATTTCTTTTATTTTTTCCCTCTTGTAAAATTTCGAAGTTGACTATGTGTTGTTGATCCTCTGGCTATTTAAATCTCTCAATTTTTCTTAGGTGACGAACTAAGCTCAAGAAAAATGTCCTTGGATGGATATGTTCCTGCATAACGTCTAAGCTTCAGAAAAATGCCCTTGGATGGTACCTTTTTTATTACTAATAATTAGGTACTTAGTTACTTAACTTAACGCCTACCTGTCTTTCTTTTCAATGAAAATTTGGCTGTTAGACGTTATGCAGGAACATGTCCGAATCGGTACCAAACAAGGGTATTTTTCTGAAGCAGGAACATATCCATCCAAAGACATTTTTCTGGGGCTTAGTTCGTCACCTAACAAAAATTGTAAGATGCATTAATCGTACAATATTATTCATGTACGTTGAAAGCATGTGTCATCCCAAAATAAATTTTATTCTAAATGTAAAAAAATGTATAAAAAACTGGGTTTAGTTCCATAATTCAATGACTGGCGGGGCATTTGCCCGAGGAGTAGTTGTTCGAACAGTCCAGTACCACTGATGAGTAAATGTAAAACATTAATTTATTATATATTGCCAAAATTTAAGTGACGAATTTTAATAAATGAATAAAATACTTAAATAAAAGCACTTTATTTCGCAATTTTTCTTGCACCCAATCCCACCTTATTTTCTACAATTTGGTAAAGTTGCGTATCCCGAAGAAATTCGAGATAACTTTAACAGTCTCGTCGAAAACTACAAAAATTGGAAATTAGAAAATTGCATTTTTGTCGTTTTTGATTGTAACTTTATCGTTTGACGTTAGGTGTAGTTTCATTCTACAAAATTTGCACGTTGTCGTTTTTTATTCTAGGTATATATATGTACTCGTATTTCTGAATGCGTTGCCACCATTTTACTACTTCAATTCCTTGCTGCTTTTAAAAGGTCAGTTTTTGTTTTTTTGAATGGGCGCCAAATTACCTATTTGTTTACCATCAATGAACTAATCAATTTTTCTTTTGCTGTCATCTTTGAGTTAATCGAAAAATGTAATTCAATTGGGAAGAAAATCACTTTAATCGCAAGTTAGTAACTGTATAATACATATTTTGTGGCGTTACAAAAGATGTGAATTGTACCGTTTCCAATAAAAAAAGAAAATGCGATTTAAAACACCGCAAAAAAACGTTTCGTTATAGCAGATGTCGCAATTTCGACTCTATGCTATAAATGATACGAACAAACGTAACAAGTCGAAATCAGGTTCTATATGCCAACTTCTATAAAAATGGTGGATGCGCCAATTTATTTCATTTCAAATCTTGGTGATTAATTTTAATCTTTTAAATTGACTTTTCTATGGATGTATTTAATAAAACAAGAAATAAGTATCTAGATTTTGTTCTTACAGTTTACTTTTAATATATAAATTTGTTTTAGTGAAATATATTGGCAAATAAAATACTGCATAAAATATCGACGTTTCGGCCCCGTTTAGGGCCTTTGTCAAGATTTATTTAAAAAATGAAAAGTATAAAAATAAGGTAACTACGTACATAAAATTAAAAATAGATATGATATATCGTATATTATTTTGATAAAATTATGAAGTAGGGAAAAGATGTGCATAGTATATTAATTTGGGGAAGTGCCTCCGTAACCGGCGCCGGCTACAATTTTATAGGTGCATTGTTGCCGGAGCCTGCGTGTGTCTGGTGCGAGAGGGCAGCTAAGGGGTCTGTCTAAAAAGCGTATGCGTTGTATCAGTCTTTTTCGTTCCCAAATAGAAGCGCGCCGGCAACTATACGCAAGGCCGACGCCGGCTACGGAGGCACTCCCTTAATATGGAGTGGTAGAGAACAGATTTACGTTATTATGCTACTGAAAATTTTTGTCTTTTTGGATGTGTATCGTTTCTAAGATAAGTCTAGCTTTTAAATTTTTTCTTGTTCTAGAATAGTAGTCATCATCATAAGGTTCTCAGTCCGAAGACTGGTTGGACGCGTACCTCCATTCTTTTCTATCCTGAGCTAACCTACGCATTTCCCTAAAAGTAGAACATCCTACATCCCTAACTATTTGAGAGCAGTAGTCTAATCTAGGCCTACCCCTACCTCTTTTTATTCCTATCTCTGACTCTAGTATGTCACGAACTATTCCTTCGTGTCTTAGAAGGTGTCCTACCATCCTATCTCTCCTACTCTTTATTGTTTTCCATACCTTTCGCTTTTCCCCAACTCTTTCTAATACTTCCCTATTGCTAACCTTATCTATCCACGGTATCTTCATCATGCGTCTGTAGCACCACATTTCAAACGCTTCTACTCTTTTTCTATCCGCTTCTCCTATTGTCCAAGTTTCGCACCCGTATAATGCCGTACTCCATACATACGACGTTAAGAGTCTCTTCCTAGTCTCTATATTAACCGTTCTCGAGCATAACAGTTGTTTCTTTTTGTTAAACGCAACTCGGCCCTGCGCCATTCTTTGTTTTATATCTTTAGTGCTCCTACCGTCTTGAGTTATTTTACTTCCTAAGTAGCAGAAATCCGCGACCTCCTCTATCTTCTCATTTCCAATTTGTACTTCCATTTTAGTTCTATTTTCACATCCCCTACATACCAAAATTTTAGTTTTCTTTTTATTGATTTTCATGCCGAAGCCCTGTGTCAAAACTGCTTCCATTTCATTCAAAGCCGCTCCTAATTCTTCTTTGCTAGATGCTAACACTGCTATATCATCCGCAAATCTGAGCATGTTAATAGTTTGGCCCTGTACATTGATCCCTGAGGCTGTTCTTTCCTTAACAATATTAATCGCATCTTCGATATATAAGTTGAAAACTAGAGGTGACAATGCACATCCCTGTCTCACTCCCTTCCGGATATCTACTTCCCTTTGTTCCTGCTCACATTCTATAACTGCCTTTTGCTCTTTGTAGAGATTATGTATTATTCTTCTGTCCCTGTATTTCATCCCTACCTTTCTCAGCACTTCGAACATCTTCCCCCATTTTACGTTGTCGAAGGCTTTTTCTAAATCTACAAATCCTATATAGACTCTCTTTCTCTTTTCTATCGTTTTTTCTATAATTACTCGTAAAGCTAGAATGGCCTCGCGCGTTCCTCTATTTCGTCTAAATCCGAACTGATCTTCTCCTAATATTTCTTCCGCCTTTTTCTCCATCCTTCTTTGCACAATTCTAGTTAAAATTTTTGACGCATGGGAAGTTAAACTGATAGTTCTAAAATTTTCGCATCTATCCGCGCCTTTTCTTTTTGGCAAAGCTACTATGATGTTCCGTTTGTAATCTTCTGGAATCTCGCCTGTCAGGTATATGCGACTAACTAATTTAAATAAACGATCTATTACCTCTTGACCTGCGCACTTTAAGATTTCTGCCTGCAAGCCATCTATACCTGGTGCTTTATTATTCCTTAAACTTTTTAGTGCTATCTCAAACTCTTCTCTCATTATAGGACTCCCTAGGTTATCCCCCTCTACACTGCTTTCGCTTTCTAATATATCTTGCACTTCCTGTCCCGCATATAAGTTTCCTAAATATTCTTTCCACCTATCTGCCTTCTCCCCACTTCCGATTAGGATATCTTCTGCCTCATTTCTAATGTTTTTGGTACTAGATTCAATTTCTCTAAAATTTCTCCTGATTATTTTATATGCTTCATCAGTCTTTCCTACTTCGTAGTAAGTAGTAAGTACCTATTATTAAAGTCGAAATTATATTCGGTGTCTTTCATATGTTTGCTGATAGATAGGTAGCTGAACTACTATTTTGCTATGTATGTTGTTTTTACCTAGTTTCAAGAGGATTTTTGGTTTATCCAATGTATGTTTTGCTACAGTTGTTACATTTAAATTTGTATACGGTGTGAGTTTTCATCAATTTTGGAATTGCGGTTTTTAGACAAAATTCTAGATTGTTGCGTTTTTTGTGGGCAATTAGGAAATTATGTTTTATTAATAAGCTATTGATATTGTGTGATATGTTTTTTATATAAGGTAATGAAATGTAGTTTTTAGGTTCTTTTTGGTTTTTATTAATATTGTTGTCGTTATAAAATTGATATACTGTTGTTAGGGACATAGAGGAAGAATGGAATTGCATTAAAAATAGTTTAGTTTTCTCAGCTAGGGATATTTTGGGTCATAAACAGAATGAAAGTAGGAAACCCTGGATAACAAAACATATTGTGAGTCTAATAGAGGAAAGGCGCAAATATAAAAATAGGTTAGATGAAATAGGGAAACAAAGATATAAGGCGATCAAGTGGGAAATTATTCGGAAATGTAGGAAAGCGAAAGAGCAATGGATCGATGATAAGTGCAAAGAAGTGGAAAATAAGTTCGAAATAGGAAAGACTGATGAAGCATATAAAATAATTAGGAGAAATTTTAGAGAAATTGGATCTAGTACCAAAAGCATTAGGAATGAGGCAGGAGATATCCTAATCGAAAGCGGGGAGAAGGCAGATAGGTGGAAAGAATATTTAGGAAACTTATATGCGGGACAGGAAGTGCAAGATATATTAGAAAGTGAAAGCAGTGTAGAAGGGGATAACCTAGGGAGTCCTATAATGAGAGAAGAGTTTGAGCTAGCACTAAAAAGTTTAAGGAATAATAAAGCACCAGGTATAGATGGCTTGCAGGCAGAAATCTTAAAGTGCGCAGGTCAAGAGGTAATAGATCGTTTATTTAAATTAGTTAGTCGCACATACCTGACAGGCGAGATTCCAGAGGATTACAAACTGAACATCATGGTAGCTTTGCCAAAAAGGAAAGGCGCGGATAGATGCGAAAATTTTAGAACTATCAGTTTAACTTCCCATGCGTCAAAAATTTTAACTAGAATTGTGCAAAGAAGGATGGAGAAAAAGGCGGAAGAGATATTAGGAGAAGATCAGTTCGGATTTAGACGAAATAGAGGAACGCGCGAGGCCATTCTAGCTTTACGAGTAATTATAGAAAAAACGATAGAAAAGAGAAAGAGCGTATATATAGGATTTGTAGATTTAGAAAAAGCCTTCGACAACGTAAAATGGGGGAAGATGTTCGAAGTGCTGAGAAAGGTAGGGATGAAATACAGGGACAGAAGAATAATACATAATCTTTACAAAGAGCAAAAGGCAGTTATAGAATGTGAGCAGGAACGAAGGGAAGTAGATATCCGGAAGGGAGTGAGACAGGGATGTGCATTGTCACCTCTAGTTTTCAACTTATATATCGAAGATGCGATTAATATTGTTAAGGAAAGAACAGCCTCAGGGATCAATGTACAGGGCCAAACTATTAACATGCTCAGATTTGCGGATGATATAGCAGTGTTAGCATCTAGCAAAGAAGAATTAGGAGCGGCTTTGAATGAAATGGAAGCAGTTTTGACACAGGGCTACGGCATGAAAATCAATAAAAAGAAAACTAAAATTTTGGTATGTAGATGGAGTGAAAATAGAACTAAAATTGAAATACAAATAGGAAATGAGAAGATAGAGGAGGTCGCGGATTTCTGCTACTTAGGAAGTAAAATAACCCAAGACGGTAGGAGCACTAAAGATATAAAACAAAGAATGGCGCAGGGACGAGTTGCGTTTAACAAAAAGAAACAACTGTTATGTTCGAGAACGGTTAATATAGAGACTAGGAAGAGACTCTTAAAGTAGTATGTATGGAGTACGGCTTTATACGGGTGCGAAACTTGGACAATAGGAGAAGCGGATAGAAAAAGAATAGAAGCGTTTGAACTGTGGTGTTACAGACGCATGATGAAGATACCGTGGATAGATAAGGTTAGCAATAGGGAAGTATTAGAAAGAGTTGGGGAAAGGCGAAAGGTATGGAAAACAATAAAGAGTAGGAGAGATAGGATGGTAGGACACCTTCTAAGACACGAAGGAATAGTTCGCGACATACTAGAGTCAGAGATAGGAATAAAAAGAGGTAGGGGTAGGCCTAGGTTAGAGTACTGCTCTCAAATAGTTAGGGATGTAGGATGTTCTACTTTTAGGGAAATGCGTAGGTTAGCTCAGGATAGAAAAGAATGGAGGTACGCGTCCAACCAGTCTTCGGACTGAGAACCTTATGATGATGTTTTTATAATTTTCATAAGAAAATTTTTTGGGTAGTTATTTTTTACTAAACAGTTTATGGCTTTGTCTAGTGCAGATTTTCTGAATTGTGAAATATGTAAAGGAAAGCAAAATAACAGGGGATTCGGGATTGGTAATAAATGCAAAGAAGTGGAAGATAAGTTCAAAGTAGGAAAAACTGATGATGTATATAAAATACTCGTAATTAGGAGAAATTTCAGAGAAATTGGATCTAGCAGCAAAGACATTAGAAATTAGGCAGGTGACATTCTAATCGGAAGAGAGGAAAAGGCAGATCGGTGGGAGGAATATTTGGAAAGCTTATATGCGGGTCAAGAACTAGGAGGTATATTAGAAAAGCAAATCAGTGTAGAGGGGGATAACCTAGGCTGTCTTATAATGAAGGAAGAGCTTGAGCTAGCATTAGAAAGTTTAAAAAACAATAAAGCACCAGGAGTAGACGGATTGCAGACAGAAAATAAAGTGTGTAGGTCGAGAAGTAAGAGAGTGTTTATTTAAACTAGTTAGCGGCATATTCGACACAGGTGAGATTCCAGAAGATTACAAAAGGAGAAAATTTTAGAACGATCATTTTAACTTTTCACACGTCAAAAATTCTTACTGGAATTATTGTGCAGGAAAGATGGAGAAAAGGGCGGAAGAAATATTAGGCGAAGCTTAGTTCGGATTTCGACCAAATAGAGGAACGCGCGAGGCCATCCTAGCTTTACAAGTAATTATAGAAAAACAGTATAAGAGGGAAAGAGTACCTATATAGGATTTGTAGATTTAAAAAAGCCTTCGACAATGTAAAATGGGGGAAGATGTACGAAGTTCTCAGAAAGACATGGATGAAATTAATATAGGGACAGAAGAATAATACATTGTTATAGAATATGAGCAGGAACGAAGACAAGTAGATATCGGAAAGCGAGTGAGACAGAGATGCGCGTTGTCACCTCTAGTGTTCAGATTATAATATGGAAAATGCGATTAATATTGTTAAGGACAGAACAGCCTCAGGGATTAATGTACAGGGTCAAACTACTAACGTGCTCAGATTCCCGGATGATATACATAGCAGTGTTGGCATCAAGCAAAGACCAATTAGAAATAGCAGTTTTGATAGAGGGATACGGCATGAAGGTCAATAAAAAGAAAACCATTTTTTACACGTTTTCTTTTTTGAATAAATCTTGACAAATGCTCTAAACGGGGTCGAAACGTCGATAGGTATTTTATATATGTACATAGTGTTTTATTTGCCAATATATTTCACTAAAATAAATTTATATAAGTAATAAAAGAAATTGGCACAAATAATTAAATTATCCAAAGTTACCTGCTTTGGTTTAGTCCCATTTCGTGCGTTCCCGTTTCGGGCGTCGATGAAATTTGTGCCGTTTCGAGAATCGTCGCCCCAAACCTCTACCTGGTTTGAGTGCCGTTTCGGGCGCTGACCTACTGATAATCCAGTAAGCCCCTAATTCCAGTTTATCTTTACAACACAACGTTGTTAATAACTAGACTTCAATGAGGAATTGTATTTTGATTTCGCTACTATTGTTTTCAAATAATGTTTTTGTTTTGGGCTTCGCGAGCTGAGCTTGCCAAGACCTGAAATAGTGGGCCGTGGAACCACTTTTTTGGCCGTATTCAGTGACGGTCAACTATAAAACAAAGCAGTAGGTACGTTTTGTATGCCTTTATTGCAACAAGTACCTATAACGCACGAACTGGCACTATTTAATTACCCAGTAAATTCTCGACGCTCGAATAGCACGAAAACAGGTAGAAACCCAAAAACGCACGAAACGGGAACGCACGAAACGGGAAGATGCCCCTGCTTTATCTTCACGTACCTACCTAATTTTACCCCAAAAGTTCTTTGAATTAAAGGAAAGGTTCAATTGCTTCCATGAAAATATTGTTTAACAGGTTTCCAAATAATAAATAATAAATAATAATACTTAACTAAAACAAAATAAATGAAGACGAAAAAGAAGAACGCAAAACGAAAGAAGTAGACAAGTGAGAGTATTTAAAAGAAAAGAAGTTGAAACAGAATGAAATTTCAATAGACTGAGACGGAGTCACACCAAGAGGAATCTAGTAATCGTAATTTTATGAAATTCTAAAACAGATGAATAACATGGAGAAGCTGGATGGAGGAATCTAATTAATACATTTAGCAATATTGCAAGACCAGAATCTCTTGAATACTTACACGTACTGGTGGCGAGGAATCTTCAGCAAGTGCATTCTACGAATATTAATATTATGAACGTCCGTTCTGAGGTTTAAATTATGGAATAGATAAGGAATCTAAAATTACAGTATATGTTACGTGCAGTCGACGTATGTTGTACATATTCAACCAACCCAAGCTTATGGGATAAGTAGGTACATGACTTCTCCCTCTTATGCCAAAAACAAGTTTGAGGCAAGAATTTTGAACTTTCTGGATACTCCTGATTTCAATACTATCCAAACATGGGCCACAGACCACATCACTATAGTTAAAGTGCCACAGAACCAGCGATTCACAGAGCAAGACTTTTAATTCTTAAGCAAGAAGGTATCTTACCCAATAAATTACTTTAGATGCACTTTTTATTGCATCCAATTTCCAATAAACCTATGTTCCACTGTCAGCCCACTGTCAATCACAACTTCAAGAATCTTTATGGTCTCCCCCACTTGCGTAAATCCCGAACAGCCCCGTTACCGCACTTTTAACATGGGGTGTTCTGTGATCACTACCAAATAGGACAGCCGAAGGACGGTTAATTTTAAAGAGATATTTCAAACAGTTTATTCAGGTCTTCGTTTACCAGTTCATTTGCCAGTGCTACATCCCCAATACTGAAAGAATAGTAAAGCTGTGTGTCGTCAGCGTACAAATAATAATCACAATGTAAAAAGGATTTGTTAAAAGTAGATGTGTAGATTGTATGAAACAACGGTCCTAAAATGCTGTCCTGGGGCGCCCCTGCCGAGACGGCAGGCGGAGACGAACCATCCCGTAAAGAAATGATCAGATTAATGGCCCCAACACTGAACTCGGCCTGGAGGATCTCATGACTAATCATATGGAAGGCTTTCGAAAAATCTAAGAGAATTAAAACTGTCAATTTATTGTCATCAAGAGCCCTAATTACATGACTCACTTTTGGCAAAGGAACCACCAATGCTCGCTTCCAGAAGCAAGAGAAATAAGAAAGTTTAAAGGTCATTATTATAATAATTTTTGTTCCTCATTACGCCACAAACGTACCTACGAGAGAAAACTTAAACTTAAAGATTGGTTAGCCCGATTTTAAGTGCACAAAGTGGTGCACTAATTCCTTTGTTAATCAACTTCCGGTAATGATAAGCGCCATCCAGATGCAAATAAATGCATGCGTATCGATAATGATAATGATACATCGTCGTAATGCGACCGAACTCGGTCACCATGACAACCACTTCGCTGACGTCAGCACTCATTCGGCGAAATCGCCCAAATTACTGCGAAACGTCTGAATGACGCTTGCGTCTTATTTTACGATCCGATTGGTTCAAAACCGAAATGACGACACCGCTTCCCACGTTTTTGAATAATCGATACTCATCTTCAATGGCATATTATAATGTAGAAAGGATATACAAGAGGGGATGTCATGAATATTTAATTATTAGTTTTAGGGAATGAAACAGATTATTTTTTGCGGAGGACTTTTGATTCTGGGTTTATGGAGGGTGAGATATGGATGATAAGGTGGGTTTTATTCAGATAATACGGAATTGTTTGAAGAGGGTGCTTGTTGGTGTTGGAATAAGGGCGCATGACGCCAGGGGATGACGTACGGACGCCTCCGCTGTTCAGTCTAGCAAAGAACGACGTCTAGGAAACTTAATGGGGGTTAGTGTAACCGGTTTATATCCAAATTTCTGGATTTAATACGAAAATTAGCCAGTTTTGTTTTGTTTAAGTGAAAATGTCTGTGATACTAACGAACCACGTAGAATCAATTACTCCGAAGAGATTTTCCTGGACGAAATTTTAAGTAGGTAAGTGACTTGTCAATGAACGAAGTAAAATACCACTCAAAACACCCACATATATATTTTTTACACCTATTTATGAATGAAATTTATTTTATGCCCGCAACAATAGAAATATGTATATCGACGTTACTATAACCGATATTTTTAAAGTTTGACAGTTGTCTGCAATTCGGTTAACTACGCGGTTTTAGTGAATGAAGGATCAAACGGCCAAATTGGCACGAAACGTGTGTAAAAGATGCTGCAAGCTCCATCCAACTTTGTGGATCAATAACCAGAAAGATGTTCCGAGTTTTCATAAATTGCTATTTTCGTCAAATTTTCGCGGAAGGTCAAAAGAGATAATGACGTATCCCTGAAACAAAAAATATGAAATCTTTGGCAAATGCGATTTTATCTCATTTAAAGTGGGTACTTTTAAAAGTGTTGAAAAATGTTGCAATTATTGTGCATGGGGTACCACAGGGTTCGAATTTGAAACATTAATATGTCTAGTTTTATTTTAAATTCGTAAAATAGTTGGTTTTCTGTGGCCTCCGTTAGAAATAGGTCATCCTGCGACCTAAATATCGTTTAACTTAATCGGATGAAATGAGAGCGAAGGACACGCTAAATTGTTCGAAAACTAATAGGAATATTGATGTAGCTCCATGTACAGCAAATTTATATAATATTGTATGACCTATTTTTATTTCCATCTTCGCCTACATATCAAGATTTGGTAGTTTTATTTATGTTAATCTTCATGCTATACACTGTACAGGAAGAGAAGTCTTACATCAAGTATTATTTCTTAATACTCCTTATCCACATATTATGCTGATAAAAAATTTACGGAAGTTGCAATTTAACAATCTTGGTTAAGGCATTGAAAATAAACTTATCTAAGCTTCAAGTATACTCGGTATAAATCAACGAAACAATTTGCAAAAAAATGAGAACGATAAAATTTTCTCGAAATCAAAACAATGACGGTTTGTTCCATGAGTAAAAGTTGAAAACGTTTAGTTGTAGGAGAAAGGCTGCATGTGTTGGGGGTACATGATTGATGAGAGGTGTAGCCTAGTCATCTAGGCAACATATTCTCCAAGTTCTTATTTTATTTATATTTTAATTAACGGTTGCATGACTATGATATTTTTTTACCTAAAATGAACAAAGTAGGGGGTAAAATGAATCGGCTGTAAAATGTACTAAAAATTAATTTTTAGAGGAATTTCGGTATAGGTAGGATCGGGAAGCTACACCGACAACAACTTCTACCCCCCCCCCCACCAAATATTTGTAGTGCTGACTTCTTCATAGGATGCCTAGAATGTATAAAAAAAGTTGGGGCCCCGGGGCCAATGCAATTATAAAAAAACTTACGTGGAAAAGGCAGTTGCGGCGGTACGACGGGGCAGCATGCCCATAGGCGTACCGGCTAGCACCATTCAGATGCGATATCATGGAACTTATTCTATAAAATCACTTCAAATATTCGCAGGGTGAGTGTTTCCTTTGAAATCAAACAATGTCAGGGGAATAGTACAAGTTAGGGGCAACTGAAAAAGATTCAAAGACAATCTTCCATCAGGCCTGGACTGGTTTAAAACATTCATGAAAAGACATCAGGAACTAACCATAAAGGTTTCTCTTGTAAAAATTGTGTTTTTTGCGATAATCCATTTTTTATCAAAATAAACTTTTTTAAGCTTTCTAATTGATTCGCTTTACCCATTATTAGTCTAAAATGAATAAAACGCAAATTTAAATGGGTGATCCACTTTACCCCACAATGGTGGGTAAAGTGAGTCACCCTTTGTCCAAAAAAGGGGCGGTTCCCATACTTAAAAAGGGTCATTATACCTAAATCTTAAATCCTTCGGAAAGGGTGCTATAATTATACATTATTTTTTGAATATTTTACCTTTTGCTGGTTTGACGGTGCTATAAAAATATGCGATATAACAATATCAAACGTATAAAGTTTGCTAAAAACGTACCTCAACTTTACACCCCTATAATCTCGCACTCGTGCATCGTAGACTACAAAAATCAACCCATGCGATGTTGGCTGGTTCACCCTCTTTCCAACTAGGCCAAAATCAAAGTTGGATGTTTCACAAAGTACGCGATGTAACAGCACCGAACACTTTCGTGTCCAAAATATAGTTGTAACCCCAGTATTTCCGCCCCCTCGAATCTGATATTTTCTACCCCCCCTCAAAGTTGGCATTTGACGAAATCTTCAATATGGCACCAAAAACATTGACCTGGCGTACGTTGAACTTGCAAAAATTAGCAAAACTGCGAAATTTCCAGGCGCAACAGAAATCGCTTCTGGGACCCCCGTATACCTTCGCACTTCCAATTCGTTAAACATTTTCAATGTTAAAAGTATGCGATGTAACACCACCAAACGCTTCAATGTCCGGAATTCATTACTAAGAAAGTACCTCAACTTTACATCCTTGTAACTTCGCTATTGTACATCGCAGACACTATAAACGAAACCATACGATGGGCGCTGATTTGGGTCCTCTTTCTAAGTGGCCCAAAATAAAGTCCATATGTTTTAAAAAGTGTGGAATGTAACACCACTGAACCCTTCAATGCAGAAATTCCTTTCTGCCCCTATAATACCGCCCTCTCGAATCTTATATCTTCAATTTTTTTCTAAAAGTTAGCATTTGACGTGATCTTCAAAATGACACCAGAAGCATCATGAACCTAGCTTACGTACAGCTTGCACAAATTCACAAAAAAACAAAATTTTCTAGCGTCACACAAATCTCTAGTTGACCCCACGTACTAGCCTCACGCTTCCAATCCGTTAAACATTGTCAATGTAAGGATTCCCAAAAACTGCAACATTTCCAGGCGTTACAGAAATCGCTACTGGGACCCCCGTATCAGAGCTGTCAGGCCTTCGATTGCTTAAGTCTCTTTTTTGAATTAAGTCATATTTGTGACTTAAATCATTAGATTTAAATCGGTGTTTAAAATGTATGACTTAAGACTTATAATTTAAGTCATTTTTAAATGATTTGTGCAAATGACTTAAATCAAAATAAAATTATTTAAGTCAATTAATAATGATTTAAGTCAAAGTAATGAATTAAATCAGTGGCAATTTTCGACGCGTCTAGACTTGTTTGCCGTCACTGCGTCACATCAGGTAAATATGTCTACTGCATTACTGCATAATTTAATAATAATTACGAATGGAGACCAGAGCATGTACCGATCCCACCGAAAACCGACATGTGCCTTCACTTCATCAGGATTCGAGTTGGATGTATCATAAAGTATGCGATGTAACAGCACCGAACACTTCCGTGTCCAAGAAATCGTTTTAACCCCCGTAATTTCGCACCCTCGAACTTTACATTGTCTATCCCTCTCTCCAAAGTTCGCATTTGACGAGGTCTTCAAAATGACGCCAAAAACAATGGCCTAGCATACGTAGAACTTGCAAAAATTCCCAGAAACTGCGAAATTTTTAGGCGTCACAGAAATCGCTACTGGGTCCCCCGTATACCGTCACACTTCCAATTCGTTAAACATTTTCAATGTTAAAACAAATCATTTCGTTATCAAGAAGAAACCTTTTTATTGCAAGTATTTTATTATTATTATTATTATATCTTTCACGATTATGTTTTTTTACCGAGTATCCAGAAAAATAATACTTCGTATGAAACCATCTTATATCTTTAGGTACATTTTGCTTTTTTATTATTTTTATTATCACAAAAAAATAAGAAAATTATGCAGTTTCAAACAAAAACATAAAAAGTGACAGTTTCTTCCATTAACAAAAATTCTAATGGTATTTTTTATCAAAATTCAAACATACGAGAACACATTTTTGAGTAAGAACAAATTCTGTCAAACTTCAGTGGAAAAGTAAAACCCGATCCTCTTCGATCCTCTGTTGGCTGTGGAAGGATCTTAAATATATTTTCGTTTTCCACCTTCATCTTCAACACTGGCCCAAAAAATTATGATTTTTAGTCTCAAAAATTTTATCAGCCATTAGTCACACTCTCCTTTCTTCAATACTTTACCGACAAAATGCTTAATGGTTTTCTTGGTTCGGTATTCCACTAAAGAAGAAAATATCGGAATCCATCCGCCCTTTCTTAGGCGCGGCATAGGATATGTTACGTGTCAATCTGGGCCCCAGATATTAAGCAATAAATTTGGAAGTTCTAGGGAATCTCCTCCCTTATTGACCAATTTCAGAATATTTTACGTGGTGGTCATTTAATGCCATGCACCTTGTATTATGTGTATTCTATCAATTTAATTTATCGGCGTTCTTGCTTTTAAACTGTTTTGAAAGCAGTTCTTATGTGAGTATTATTTTGTATTTTCCAGTCCTGGCTCCTCGAATTTTTCGTTCGCTGACCGCTGCGTTCTTCTGGATTTCTGTTTACATTATTTTCGATGATTATTCCCGCACTGCCGCACTTAAGATTGTCCGAGGATCTCTATTCTATGATCTCTATATTCTCGTTGTCATCTGTTCGATATTTAAAGGTACTTGAACCTGAATTTATTCTTATCTACTTTTTTCAAAATTTTATTGCTTAGACTCGGTACGAGATTATTTCGTCTCTTGCAGTTTCCTACACACTTTCACCTTTTATTCCAGTAAAAACATGGAACGAATGTTTTCCATGCCCAAACATCAACTGCTAATGTCAACTCCGAACTTACATAATACCTACCAATTACAATTTGCCCTACTTGTAAAACCTTACAAGGTTCTAATTTGGTAAATTTAGGAACTTTGTAAACCGTAATTGATATGAAGTTGAAATTAACTGAAGGGACACAAAATGTTTACTGGGGGTGTCGCCCTTAAAATTTCCTAGAACTAATTTTTGAGAGAAATGCAAACGACTTAAGCAAAATTTCAATATCTTAACTTACATATTAAGCAAAACATTCATTAGGTACCTACCCATTAGGCAATGAATAATAGTATATTATACACGAGTTTATAACGAGTTGTATACTATACTTTGTCCACGACTATCAAAACAGATTCCCAGAAAGAATTTACCTTCATTTCCCTTCTCCAATGTAAGAAAGATTCATACATACGCTCTCAGGTATAATTTTCTTGGTTTTTTGGGCAATGAATCTAATGAGGCAAGTTCTGTAGCTTCTTTTATTGCTGGTGCTGTTAAAGAAACCTCGTTTTCACTCTCCACTACTCATTATATCTTCTTTTTTAGAATATGCATTTCAAATTAAAAGCAATCCATGCTGATTTGATGTTTCAATTTGAACTGACACATCGCGATCGCGGCCTACTAAATAAATGTAAAAAAGGGTCAAAGCGATGTTCCTATTGGTGTAGTGAATAATATTCATTAATCACTGCAGTGATTAATGTATCTAATTATGATTGAAGAAACACAAGTATAAAGAGTATATTATAAGATAGTCATGGACAAAGATATTTTTTACATTACAGTAAAAGTTCAAATTGTTATCCATTAGTACGAATACAGACATACAGGTAAAATCACCTTACTTTTTATGCACGTCACAAAATGTAACGATTGAGAGTCGCCTTACGTAAAATGACAAGTCATATAAATTGAATGTGCTAAAAAAGAATAAATAAATATTTGAATGTCTAAACACAACACTATTTTGTTGCATGATTGCCGCTTAATTTGTTGACGTTTCCCGGTTGACTTGACAGCTGATATTCTCAAAGCGTCAAGTTTCGTTAACTTTTGTTGTTTTTGGTATTTTAAACCCTTCTTTTCTTTGTTCATCAACTTTTGCGGTAAAAATCTGTTCTCTTGAGAACTAAAATAGTGCTCCTGGGTTATTTATTATCGGTGTTGTTATTGTTATTGTTATTGTTGGTATAATGCCCAAGTTCTTAAACAGTCGGTGTAAGGAGCTTGTAGCGTCCCTTATCAACTATTTTGAAAGAGAATTGGAAAATAATGGACCCTTATTACCATTGAATTCAGTTGGAGAGGTAAATTGAATTTTAATATTTTGGAATTGAGTACCATAAACTCTTGTGGCAACAGTGCTGATATGAAGCCGGTGACGTGCATAAAATGTAAGGTGATTTTAACTATAGGTAGCAGTGGCCCATCAGTGAATCGTGCACCACACTGATGTCCACATTGTCCGTAATTTGGTTTAAATAATAATAATTATTATTATTATATCGTCTTTATTGTGGACAACAAAGAAACAAGAGAACATTGCTGTGAATACAAAAAAAAATAAATGACTACAACGTTGTCCACAAGGGCGAAGGTCAGCTTAGAGCTCTTCTTACATTTAACTCTTAATCAAAAAACTCAACAGAGAAAAACTAAAAAACTGAATTTACTATCAATAACTAACAGTACAAAATTTGTATGAAGGAAGTGGAAGATGGAAGAAAGGAAATAGAAAAGATGCATTGGATAAAACAAGAAACAAAATAATTGCGGCAAACTAAAAGTACCTAAACAAGTTTCAAATACTTTTGTTATCAAGAGAATCAATCAAAAACTTGCCAGGCTTCGTCCAGTAACAGATGCGGGGTCGAAAAATAAAATTTTTATGAAAGTAGAAAGTTATGTTGCGCACGTCTTTTCCTTATTCCATTTTGAAGTGAAGCAGCTGTTGCCTTCCCATCGGATACGCTCCAGGAAGCTAAACTTATCGATTACTCCACTTATTGGTTACTCCACTTATTAAAAGACGAACGATTTATTTAAAAATTGGAGTCTAGCCGGTTTTATCGAAGATAGCAGACGTTTTATTTGAAATTTGGACGTTGCAAAATCCTAAAATAGCGTGCTGCGAACGCTTATCGATTTTCAGGATAATGTGGGTCATTCAACGCTATCCGCGATGAGTGCAAAGATCCTTAAGATTTGAATGGAAAAATGGTTCTATTTTTAGAAACGCGCACAGTTGAATTTTCACGGAGGAAGCAACTAGAAACAAAAAGAAAACATACTTTCAGAACACAGCTAGGACCACCATTGTTCGCTTATTTGAAAATATAAAGGGTGGGTTTAAATCAAGAACTTTTTGCAGAATTTGTTGCTCATTAATATATGACCTTGGGGAATCCCGACTATCTTGAACGGTTTACGAGTTATGTCCAAATTTTATCGAACATTAGGCAGCTGCAAAAGAGAAAAACAAAAATTCTCTCAAATGGCAATATTACAACTATCTACCGTTGATCATAATTGCTGGATTTGGACAGAACTTGCTTATGATCTATGGACGTTTTCACTGATTCGTCTTTTCGTTTCTGTTGTCACCCGATTTTTTGACCTTATGCTAAGAATACACAGGCCACTAAAGTATCTACAATTGTGCCTATAGTTAATTTATAGACAGAGTTTCACAGTTTGGTGACTTTTTCTGAGTGCACAACCAGAGGCACAACCCTTTCAAACACCTTAGGCGGCACCTGCAAACTGCTTATGCTCCTCGCCGCTCAGTATTTTGGGTTGAGCAACTTTGGGAACACGTATCATAAGATTCCTTCCAGCATTCGAGAACAACACTTTCCAACAATCGCACAAGTATTACTGATATGAACTAAATACGCCAGAACATGGGGGCAACAATAAAGCACCAATGCAGTAGAGATACCGTCATAACCAACAACTTTTACTTCTAACGGAATGTTGAATCTTCTATCTTCTATACAGGATGTTTTTTTATGATTGTGGTGTTAACATGGCTATCTTTTTAATCTGAATAGATACAGGTTCGGTTAAATGAGAGAAAAGTTGCGCCTAATCAAGCATAAAGAAGTGAGGTTTGCAGAAGTTGATTATCTCTTTTCGTTTTTGAGATAATCGAAAAAAAATAAAATTTTGACTTTTACATGTGTGTTCATATTTTCCTTATTTGGCATTCAATTTTCAATCTGCAAAAACTTTCTTGGGACGACTTTTCATCCTCTTTCCATTTGTGGTAGCAGAAAGTACCTACCACGTTTCGTTTCTTCAGAATCATCATCAGGTTCATTTTTTCTTATGGCGCCATTTTAGATTTTTCACCATGAAATAGCCCATCTTTTTCTGAATAAAATGATATAACATATTTGTGTGTTTAAATCGCATAAACAAATAACATGCCAACCTATTCGTCATTAGAGTAATCTATTGTAACCCAATAAAACACAATCGTATTAAAAATGTTTCTTGACGTTTGAGTTGACAAAGTAGATAAACTTTTGTTTTCACGGCAATTGAGGACCGTTTTTTCAAAACTCGCTATGTCCAAATTTACACTTTTTCAGAAATTGAACTTTTCATTCTGCCAAGGCATGAATTTGTTTCATAAAACTTCTTTTGTCAAAATCATAACATGAATCTGAATGCTTTAGAATACCTTGTTATAAGTACAGTAAAATCGAACAATGCTGAGAAAAAAGTTCTGGGAGACGACAAAATGTTTCAAAACTCGCTTTATCCAATTTTTATTTGAAAAGGAAATGTAACTTTTGTAACAAAATAATCAATTCAAGAACAACAAAACTCAATTCAAAAACAACAAAACTTATTTAAATGTTTAATTTCCACCATCAGCATCCTCACTGTCCATCGCTTGGTCATTCATGGCAGAGATTTCATTATTTATCCCAAGAATTTCATTATAAAAATCCCTGGCTTCTTCTATATTTTCAATGTACCTTATAATTTTGCGTATATCAGCCTTTTTTTCTTCACTAACATGACTTGTTTTTGGAACTTCTTTAGCTTTGTCTAATAATTTCATTGTTTTTACTCCTCTTTTTAATATCTCCACTTCAATGGTGTCTCCTGTAAACGTAGTTTTGACTCCTACATTTACCTTTCTACCCACCTTGCAGTATTCCAATACTCTGCATTGGCTAATGTTGAAAGGAAGTTTAGTTTTCACTAGCTTCTTCGATTCTATCTTATAGTCGAACGTTTTCCAATCTTCTGACCACTTCTTAACGCTCCCATGTTTGCTAAGTATGTTATAATATTGTGCTGGTGTTTCTATGCTTTCAAGTCTCCGAAAAACTTTTTCAATTCTCCCAAAAACCCTATCTGGCGGCATGTAGCTGTGACCGCGAATGGGAAAAATTTGTTGAATTTTCGAAAATACCTTTGATTTTTCCAAGAATCTATACAAAGCTGCTAAAAGTATTGAATTTTTGTTTTGCGCTGAACACGAATCTGAAAATAGACGTAGTGCTTTTGGTTCCGTATTGCCTTCCTCTATAATTTGCATTTCCAAATTTTCTAAATAATTTATTAATGCAGAAGCCACTAGATTCGCCCCTTTTCCAGCTTGCGTCTCAAGCCATGTATAAAGGGATATTTTATTTTTGTTTAGTGGCGTATCATTAATCATTATGCAGAGATTGTAAAGCCATACCTGCCTTAAATAAAAAACCTCACCTATGGAGAGTTTTGGAATAGGCTGATTTTGTTGCATATCGAAAACTATATCAATTTCATTTTCATTTTTTTGCTTCATTATGTCAAAGAATCTTTTCGCACGCAGCTTATGAAGCCTGAACTGTGTTCTGATAGTATTCTTTTCTTCCAAGTTACGTTCTATTGTAAGCTTAATTAACAGTTCTTTGCAAGTGGAGCAAGTGTCACTGTGTGGAGACCCAAATCCAAGATGGAATTTGGAGTAGAAAGTTTTTTTGAATTTACTCATTGAACAAACTAACTTATTTTCAGTTCTTTGCTCTTCGCAAAAGCGCTCGTACATTTTTTTCAAGTTTAGTTCCGGTGGTAGGTAAGCCCGGATGCACCTATTCCGACTATGATGACTACTCCTGCATTTATATTTTTTTATGTGACTTATTACATCCGCAGTAATACTTTTGTCCTTTTCTTTGGTTCTGTCACCCCTAGGGTTGCCACCTCTCCGGGTTTGGCCCGGAGACTCCGGGTTTTGACATATGGTCTCCGGTCTCCGGGTTATTAGATATTTTCTCCGGGTAAAACTGCATTTAACAAAATAAAACAAAATTACCAAAATAAAACAAAAACAATGTAGGTAATTCTTATGCCAGAAAAAATAAATATTTGGCGCAGCAATTTCAGTACGTTCCCGAGCAGCTTGCAATCGCGCAATTTCATTGCTAGTTTATGTACCCATATCCCGTTCAGTGTTGCCAGATCTACTGTTTTAACAGTAGATCTACTGCTTTTACCCTCAATCTACTGTTCTCCTATTTTCACTCTGAAATCTACTGTTGTACAATGTTTAGCGGCAATCGCCAACACAGCACCAATCAGATGTCAGTTGGGTGAAGTTAACTCGTCGTCCCAAATCCTTGTTTTTTACTTCATTTACTTGTTTGTTTTGTGTTTGAATTACGTGGCAGTTTTCAATTGCTTTAAGTCGGGTACTTAGAGAAAGGCGAACAAAAGGCTTTATTAAAAACATGCCAAAGTAAAACCAAATATGGCTTTAAGTTTAAATAAAGCAATAAATGAATATCGTTTAAGGAAGTTGCAATTGTATTTTAATTAAAGGGAATAAAGATTAGTTCTATTCAATTTTTTTTTGGTCGTCAGTAAATCTCCGGGTCAAGTGACTTTTAAAGGTGGCATCCCTAGTCACCCCCTCGTTTCTCCTTAGGCGATTGACCCGTTTCCAAAAACACGCGAGTGATTCGTGCAAGCCGATCTCTGGATACACCTTAATAAAACAAAAGGCAATTTGAAAACTAATAAATGTTAAAAGTCAATGTTATGTACCTGTGATTGATTGGAAAGATTTTGCACAAATTTCAATCTGCTTATTAGTAGTTCTAATAGTGTACTTAATACAAACGTTTTTTGGACATCGGACCATATCTGGATCGATACGGTAACGCTTTGGAACACTAACGTCCATATATTTTAGTAAAAACGAATCCTGTGATATTTTGCTTTTATTTGAATACAAAAGTTTCCGAAATTCTACGAAATAATTCTTTAAACTCAACCTGACCTACCTACTTGTATGTGGCATAAAAACATACCTTCAATGTCTTCGCGAGTCAGTGTAGCTACCGAACAACGACTCTTCTGAGATAACGGTTCAGAATGTGAACATCGGATATCTAATATTCCCGCCGCAGCTTCTGTGTAACGGGTGGATTTTTTCGCGGGTACTTTCGAATGTGTTTTCCGTTTACGTCCTCCTGCCACTTCAACGATATTAGCTGAATATTCAGTCATTTTTAAATAAATCAAAAGCCGCACTAACTAACTTTCTAATTTGCAAAACATGTGCATAACTTAACGGTCGCGAACACTCTATTTCACCATCATGTTAGGAGACGCTACACGTGGAAGATGCCAGGAGACCTAGGGAGATATCAAATAGATTACATTCTTGTTAGGCAAAGATTTAGAAATCAAGTTAGGGATTGTAGAAGTTATCCAGGAGCAGATATAGATAGTGATCACAATATAGTCGTTATGAAGGCCAATCTTAAATTTAAGATTTTGAAAAAACGAAGCGGAAGAAGGTATCTTGACCCAGAGAAACTAAAAGATGATGATACGCGCGATAAGTTCGAGAAAAAGACAAACGAAGTACTAAAGGGCGCGGGCGAAAATATTGTTAGGGACATAGAGGAAGAATGGAATTGCATTAAAAATAGTTTAGTTTCCTCAGCTAGGGATATTTTGGGTCATAAACAGAATGAAAGTAGGAAACCCTGGATAACAAAACATATTGTGAGTCTAATAGAGGAAAGGCGCAAATATAAAAATAGGTTAGATGAAATAGGGAAACAAAGATATAAGGCGATCAAGTGGGAAATTATTCGGAAATGTAGGAAAGCGAAAGAGCAATGGATCGATGATAAGTGCAAAGAAGTGGAAAATAAGTTCGAAATAGGAAAGACTGATGAAGCATATAAAATAATTAGGAGAAATTTTAGAGAAATTGGATCTAGTACCAAAAGCATTAGGAATGAGGCAGGAGATATCCTAATCGAAAGCGGGGAGAAGGCAGATAGGTGGAAAGAATATTTAGGAAACCTATACGCGGGACAGGAAGTGCAAGATATATTAGAAAGTGAAAGCAGTGTAGAAGGGGATAACCTAGGGAGTCCTATAATGAGAGAAGAGTTTGAGCTAGCACTAAAAAGTTTAAGGAATAATAAAGCACCAGGTATAGATGGCTTGCAGGCAGAAATCTTAAAGTGCGCAGGTCAAGAGGTAATAGATCGTTTATTTAAATTAGTTAGTCGCATATACCTGACAGGCGAGATTCCAGAGGATTACAAACTGAACATCATGGTAGCTTTGCCAAAAAGGAAAGGCGCGGATAGATGCGAAAATTTTAGAACTATCAGTTTAACTTCCCATGCGTCAAAAATTTTAACTAGAATTGTGCAAAGAAGGATGGAGAAAAAGGCGGAAGAAATATTAGGAGAAGATCAGTTCGGATTTAGACGAAATAGAGGAACGCGGGAGGCCATTCTAGCTTTACGAGTAATTATAGAAAAAACGATAGAAAAGAGAAAGAGCGTATATATAGGATTTGTAGATTTAGAAAAAGCCCTCGACAACGTAAAATGGGGGAAGATGTTCGAAGTGCTGAGAAAGGTAGGGATGAAATACAGGGACAGAAGAATAATACATAATCTCTACAAAGAGCAAAAGGCAGTTATAGAATGTGAGCAGGAACGAAGGGAAGTAGATATCCGGAAGGGAGTGAGACAGGGATGTGCATTGTCACCTCTAGTTTTCAACTTATATATCGAAGATGCGATTAATATTGTTAAGGAAAGAACAGCCTCAGGGATCAATGTACAGGGCCAAACTATTAACATGCTCAGATTTGCGGATGATATAGCAGTGTTAGCATCTAGCAAAGAGGAATTAGGAGCGGCTTTGAATGAAATGGAAGCAATTTTGACACAGGGCTACGGCATGAAAATCAATAAAAAGAAAACTAAAATTTTGGTATGTAGATGGAGTGAAAATAGAACTAAAATTGAAATACAAATAGGAAATGAGAAGATAGAGGAGGTCGCGGATTTCTGCTACTTAGGAAGTAAAATAACCCAAGACGGTAGGAGCACTAAAGATATAAAACAAAGAATGGCGCAGGGACGAGTTGCGTTTAACAAAAAGAAACAACTGTTATGTTCGAGAACGGTTAATATAGAGACTAGGAAGAGACTCTTAAAGTCGTATGTATGGAGTACGGCATTATACGGGTGCGAAACTTGGACAATAGGAGAAGCGGATAGAAAAAGAGTAGAAGCGTTTGAACTGTGGTGTTACAGACGCATGATGAAGATACCGTGGATAGATAAGGTTAGCAATAGGGAAGTATTAGAAAGAGTTGGGGAAAGGCGAAAGGTATGGAAAACAATAAAGAGTAGGAGAGATAGGATGGTAGGACACCTTCTAAGACACGAAGGAATAGTTCGCGACATACTAGAGTCAGAGATAGGAATAAAAAGAGGTAGGGGTAGGCCTAGATTAGACTACTGCTCTCAAATAGTTAGGGATGTAGGATGTTCTACTTTTAGGGAAATGCGTAGGTTAGCTCAGGATAGAAAAGAATGGAGGTACGCGTCCAACCAGTCTTCGGACTGAGAACCTTATGATGATGATGTGCATGACCTATGCTTCGCTAGTGGCAACTGACAACACAAAAGTCAAACGTCAAAGCTAGACAGAACGGTTATTTAAAATGCGCTGATTGGTCATAGACACAGTCAAATTCTGGGTTTGTGTTAGTAAGTATGAAATGGACAAAGCGAGTTTTGATAATATCAAAATATTTTATCTGCCCGTTGGGACAAGGCGAGTTTTGTAAAACTGCACCATTTTCTAATACAACAAACTCCTAATGTAACGAAGCGAGCTTTGCAAAAACCAACAACAGCATACGATGCACAAGGACGAAATCATATAGAAATGATATTAAGCTCAATTTTGCGTGTTTTGGACAAAGCGAGTTTTGAAAAAACGGTCCTCAATTGTGATTAGATGGAAAAACCATTTTTATGATGTTTTATTTAAATTCTGGGCCTAAATGCGATTTAAGCATACAAATATGGTATATCATTTTATTCAGAAAAAGATCAGCTATTTCATGGTGAAAAATCTAAGATGGCGCCGTAATAAAAAATGAACCTGATGATGATTCTGAAGAAACGAAACGTGGTAGGTACTTTCTGCTACCACAAATGGAAAGAGGATGAAAAGTCATCCCAAGAAAGTTTTTGCAGATTGAAAATTGAATGCCAAATAAGGAAAATATGAACACAAATGTAAAAGTCAAAATTTTAATTGTTTTCGATTATCTGAAAAACGAAAAGAGATAATCAACTTCTGCAAACGGCACTTCTTTATGCTTGAATAGACGCAACTTTTCTCCTATTTAACCGAACCTGTATCTATTAAGATTAAAAAGATAGCCATGTTAACACCACATAAAAAAAACATCCCGCATAAATAAAAATCAATTGCCGCATGTATGAAAGATCATCACTTGAGAACGGCTCGACCGATTTGGCTGATTGTCTTTTTGTTGTGTTCGTAATTGTCAGGACAAGGTTTGTGTGAAAGAAAAGTTTTGGAAAATCCACCGGAAAATTTGATAATTCGGGAAAAACTGAAAGTGCGCAACGGCTGGATCGATTTGGCTGATTGTTTTTTGTTGTGTTCGTAATTGTCAGGTCAAGGTTTGTATGAAAGAAAAGTTTTGGAAAATCCACCGGAAAATTTGAAAATTCGGGAAAACTGAAAGTGTTTAACGGCTGGACCGATTTGGCTAATGCTTTTTTTAAAATATTCGTAATAGTCCAAACAAGGTTTTTAGGGAAAGAAAAATTGGAAAAGTTACCCGGAAAATTGGAAAATTCGGGAAAAAATGAAAGTGCTTTTTTCTATGGGATTTTTATATGAACTCAAGGCCATGACTGCTCTATTTGAACGATGGATACGCGTAAGTCGGAAAATTCGGAAAAACTGTAAAAATCATAATTTATTGTTTGTATGCACTCTCCATCATAACTGACGATAGGAACGACATATTTGGTTAATTCTTTTTCGTTTTGTTCGTTATGCTCCCGGGATGCATATTTACATAAACTATGTCGTTGTGGCACCAGGGTGCTAAAATCGCATATTGAATGGAATTGTTTCTACGACTACAAACGCTACGCTGTTTGAGCACGTTCCTCAGTTCTTGGTGCCTAAACCGCATAGGAATGAATTGTAGTTGATACATTTACTACACGTCTTCGGCACTTTCGCATTATAGCTACAGAGTAATTCAACTGGATTCACTGTGTAAAACCGTTGATTGAGGTAAAACAATAAAAATGAATAACTATCGCGAAGAAGTAACTTGGAAACCAAGAACAAAGTTTTCCAGCACTGATTATAATGAAGAATCTCAAAAGTGGGTGAATATGTATCACAAAAAAACTCATACGAACTGGGTTGTGGCGAAAACATATAATAGAGTAAAGAAGAAAGACTTTGGTAAGGATTATTTGTGTGAATTATCTTGTGGATCAAGCAAAATTCAAACAGGACGACCAGCTAATAGTGAATTATCAAACAAAAAAAACGGAAGCGAAAGAAAAGTTTAATACAAAATATAATGCTAAATGAGCTACAGACGCATGATGAAGATACCGTGGATAGATAAGGTTAGCAATAGGGAGGTATTAGACAGAGTTGGGGAAAAGCGAAAGGTATGGGATACAATAAATAGGAGAGATAGGATGGTAGGACACCTTTTGAGACACGAAGGAATAGTTCGCGACATATTAGACTCCGAGATAGGAATAGAAAGAGGTAGGGGTAGGCCTAGATTAGATTACTGCTCTCAAATAGTTGGGGATGTAGGATGTTTCACTTTTAGGAAAATGCGTAGGTTAGCTCAGGACAGGAAAGGATAGAGGTATACGTCCAACCAGCCTTCGGACTGAGAACTTTATGAAGATGAAATTAGCCTAATTCAAAAGGTCATGAAAATAGACATTAAATTTATTTCTTTAGCGATTTTCATATGGCTTATTTTATTGAAGTTTGTAATAAATGATGCATGATAAACAATTTATCATTTTAATTCAATAATATATAATACATACTCGTACATGTTTCCAACATAGAAAAAGTTAAACCGCGTAGTAAAAAATGTTAGCAACTGAACTACAAATTATTTCTGGTTCTTGGCGTGCACAAATAGCGTAGCGTTTGTAGTCTGAGAAACAATTCCATTCACTATGCGATTTTAGCACCCTGGTGCCACAACGACATAGGTTATGTAAATATGCTCCCGGGATGGAATTAACTCAATTATTGGATGTTTCCAATTAAAAAAAAATCGGAAAGATTTGAAGAAAAATCTGGAAAAACGCATTCCAAGCTTAATTAAATTAAAATTACAATTGATGTAGCCAGGTAAATTTGAAATAGTTTATCTCATGAAACTGGTAACGGCACACGGCACTTTACTGACTAAGCAACATATTTTAAACGAATTTTTAAACGAATGAGGCAATTGTGTTAATTTCTAGAATGAAGGAACGGCTCGACGGATTGGACTGTTTTTTTTTGTTGGTAATTGTGTGAGGATGGTTCATAAGTAAAATGTGTATAAGTGAACAGATAGTGATATTGTCGTTGTTTTCAGTCCTGTTCGATAAGCTTCGATCGTCGAACGAAAATTTCCGTACGCAGAAAAATTACAATTTTTGTACTGTTGTTTGTGTTATGATCAACAGTGCAATGCCGCCGATCAGACGGAGCAACATTGGTCGTCGCACACGTATAGCAAGAAGTACAGCAAACTCACGACTGAATCAGAACGATGGACAGCGCGAAAAGCGAAATGAGTTGGAGAGACTACAATTGTCATAATCACGATCTGAGCAGACACAGGAAGAACGAGAAGACCAAAATGCCGACGATAGATTGCAAAAGAGAGAGAGACACTATCGAGCGTACACAGATCGATTATATGCCGATCGCATGGAACATAAACTGAATAATCGAAGAATATTGCAGTAATACAAACACGTAATCAGAATTTGATTCCAAATGGAGGAAAATGTTTCACATTGAATAAACGATTTTGTTAATGAATCAAAATTTTAATACGAAAAGTAATTTTAGGCAGGACAACGTCTGCCGGGCCCGCTAGTATGTTATAAAAATTGTAATTTATTTTAGAAGTGTGGAATAAGTTCTTGCAATATTAGAAACGATGTTCACCATATCAACTAGAGATTTAGAAACACCATTACAACATAGTTGTGTTTTATCTAGAAGTTTTATCTAGAAGTTCTTTCGCGTACAGTACCTTCCACCCAGTTTCGTGTCCTTGTCGAAGGAATCATTTAGACAGCCACGAGTTTCAGCATTTTTATTCTGGGCAGGTAAATAAACAAGGGGAATGAGCTGCTTTATTTCTTTTGCTTATATCAGCTACTGAAATGCAATAATACTGGGCTATTTTTAGTTAGGGCATATGTTTCATTTATTACCTTTCTTGTACAGGCAGGTATTTTATTCTATTTTTAGGCAGAATTGTTTTAGACAGGGTACAGCGATAGATTGAGTAAGGTTCGTCTGGTCGATTTAACTTTATCTTAGGGTTTCCACATGGTAGCATGGTCACATTTCCTTTACTATTTGTTATGTTATGTAGGTACCGATGAATGGGGAAATAAATCATTTTATTTTTATTACAGAATTGATCAATTAAACACAATGCCCGTGGATGAACGAGTAGCAAGAAGCGTCGCACTGGAGCAGGCCTACGTTCATGACGTATATGAACAATTTTCTAACAACCACTTGGAAAGACCATGGCCTAGAGTCCAACAATTTTTAGAAAATCTCGAACCCGGTTCTGTCGTTTGCGATGTTGGTACGTATTCCTGGTTGATTATACATTTTCTGTATGTAATGATTTATTTTATTAAGAAAGATAGAAAATGCTTCAAAGTCTTACTAGTTCAGTGTTTGATCAGTAAAAAATATTCTGGAAAGGTACGGTTGAAGTTATAGACAAAATTCTTGAGTGATACAATGCATTGTGAGTAGTTAGAAAATGACAGCCTCAGATACGAACCCGTTCGGAGCACATAGCGCCATCGAGTTCTCCAGGTGCCATCGAGTTCTTCGGCAGTGACCTTGAAAGAGACCAGAGGCTGCTGAAGAAGTCGTTGCGTCATCCGAAGAAGTGTCTTCAGCAGCGGCATCTGCAGCAGCCTCTGGTGTCTTTCAAGGTCATTGCTGAAGAAGTGTGCATGTCTTCAGCAGCGTCTGGTGTCTTTCAAGGTCATTGCCGAAGAAGTGGGCATGTCTTCAGCAGCGTCTGGTCATTGCCGAAGAAGTGGTCTTCAGCAGCGGCCAGGCGCATGCGCCGGGGCTATTCCTCAGATCAGTCCATCGAGTTCTCCATCCACTTCAAGTGGGCGTGTCTGCAGCAGCCTCTGGTCATTGCTGAAGAAGAGCCTCTGGTGCGCACCCAAGCCGCCATTTTGGGGCCTTTGGTTGTAGCTTAGGCGCCTGCGCCGGGGCTCCGCCTTCAGCAGCTTCTGGTCATTGCTGAAGAAGTGGTCTTCAGCGGCCCCCCTGGTGTCTCTCATTCTGTGGCTGAGGCGCCTGCGCCGGGGCTGTCGCGTACAAAGCACGTGTTGTTCAGGCAAGTCCATCCTGGCCCCATCCACTTCTTCGGCAATGACCAGAGGCTGCTGAAGGAGTCATGTCTTCAGCAACGGTGTCTTTGGGGCCTTTGGCCGTGGCTCAGGCGCATGCGCCGGGGTTTTCGCAAACGTTCTGGAAATGACGCCGACCGGGATTCGAACCCGGGTCCCCACGCACCGGAGCCCTCGCTCCAACCAACTGAGCTAATCGGCGGCCCACAAGCCCGTCTTTCAAATCATCCATATATACTTAGGATTGTAAACAGAAGTTTCTCGGAAATTCCAATGGTTGCAATTGTTTATGCTAAATAAATATTGATATCAAAGTTTAAGAAAAAAGCACGTTCGCCGCCGATAAGAGATGTTATAATTGTTTTTATTATGGGTAAAAAACCTTTCAACTCGCCGACAGGATTATGTTTGTTTAGGTTTGCTCCCACGTTCTGTATATGCACATACTACGTTGTAGACACTACAAGGTGACCCGTTTATTTGTTTGTATTATTACAATAAAATAACATTCTAGAACATTCGTCAGTTTGTTTATTTTGATACGTACTATGTTTTGAAATTACTTGTTATCTTAATGCGTTTCGGACACGTGTGGGAACCATCTGGTGAGTGCTGGAAGTACTAAATGAGTGTCGGTAATATAGAACACATGTAGATTTCTGTTACACTTACTGGAAAGTGCAAATTGAATGTCGGTAATATAGAACGCATGTAGATTAGGGCCCACTGCACACGCCCCCTTGCCCCGCCCACTTAGGTCATGGAGGGTATCAAATTAACCAGCTCGATGAGACAAATAGGAATCTATAGTTATTCTCCTACTTCAGAATTCTCATCAGATGTCTGTCTGTCTGTCTGTCTGTCTGTCTGTCTGTCTGTGTCTGTCTGTCTGTGTCTGTCCGTCTGTCTGTCTGCCTGCCTGCCTGCCTGCCTGTCTGTCTATCTGTCTGTCTGTTACATCAGCCGTTCGTGTCAACAACAACATTCAATGCCAATGACGAAATTCGCATACCAATCCACCAACAAGACGTTTACGTACTGCCGCATCTAAGCTGCATCTACATAGAGGGGTTTTTTCCTCTTTCTATTCTTGCTTGTGTCATCAGCCATGGTGTTTGCGAATAGAGCTGTCTGTGTCAACAGACAGCTGTGTCAACAGCTGTCTGGGTCAACAGCTGTCTGGTGTCAACAGACAGCTTGTCAAAAAAAATCACGCTTCTAGCATACATTTATTGGAAAGCACACAACAAATATTTCTAACATAATGGGGAGTATTATTCAGTAATCAATTCATTAGTTTAGTTAGTTCCCATGGAATACGGTAAATTATATAATATAATTTATTATATTAAAATACATTTTGTCAATTAAAATAATATAATACTGTTCATAATATGATATTATTATATTAAAATACATTTTATTCATTAAAATAATATAACAGTGTAATCAAGCTCGTGACGCTGCTTATACATCGTTGGCTGCAACAAGAGAAAAATATCATAGTTAAAAATTATACTAGTAAACAAACAAACAAACAAACACACAAACAAACAAACAAACAAAGATGAGAAATTATACTAGTAAACAAACAAACAAACAAACAAACAAACAAACAAACAAACAAACAAACAAACAAACAAACAAACGGACGGAGGGACAAACAAAGAAATGCATTCATTCATTATAAAAACAATTAATTTTCCACCACTAGAATTGTGAATCAGAAATCCCAATTTTCCACTACTAAAATTGCGAATCAAAAATCCCCAATTTCACACTACTATCACTGAATATTAAAAAAATCTAAATGCTTTACTTACGATCTACAATATTGATCCAAATGACCGAAAGTTCACTGCACGATTCCAACAAAATTATCGTTGTTTCTTTCTCCATGAATAGGCCCGAAAATAACACATTTTCTGTTGTTGTTGACGCCATGTGTGGCACATTTCCACACATTATCATTTTGGGTCTGTTCTAAATGTAGAAAATAGTTTACAATTAGATAATATGTATGCTTTTAATTACTTATAATGAAATTATTATGAATGACTTCTATTATGAATGAGATTTATTAACATACTGCTTGGACAATAAAAGAAATGATTACTGCAAATGGACTTACTTTTATATTTTCCGGCAAGTTTTGCAGGATAAAATGGTACAATAAAATATCCCCAACATCGTCTTGGCTAATTACCACATCCATATTGGGAAACTAACTTTTACCGCACCTATTCCGTGGAAATCAACTGAACAATTGAACTAACTACTGAATAATAATGCTCGCGATTAGATTCGTTCTATTTATTTCGCAGCTTTTGCCGAGTTTGCTAAATTTTGATAACATGTAACATGTAGAAGTTATCAGAAAAAACAATCAATTGAGCATTGTTTATTTATCTGGCGGTAAGCTTCGAAAATGTTCTTATTTTATTGTAATAATGCAAACAACAGGGTATATAATAATCTCGGTCACCTTGTAGAGTTTGAACATATTAAGTGCACATGTACTTATTGGCATGCAGACCGTGGGAATCAAGCCAAAACAAACATTATGTCGGCAAGTTCAAAGGTTTTTTGTTTCCAGAACTTTCCTAGATATTAATATTTAATCATAATAAAAACAATTATAACATCTCTTCGGGCATGTTTCTTTCTCAAACTTTAATATCGATATTTATTTAGTATAAACAAGTGCAAACGTTCGAGAGAATGCAACATCTGTGTACTATTGCATCAGCATTTCCAGAACATTCTTCCATTGCGCAACAATGAGCAACACGTGCTTTGTACGCGACAGCCCCGGCGCAGGCGCCTCAGCCACAGAATGAGAGACACCAGGGGGGCCGCTGAAGACCACTTCTTCAGCAATGACCAGAAGCTGCTGAAGGCGGAGCCCCGGCGCAGGCGCCTAAGCTACAACCAAAGGCCCCAAAATGGCGGCTTGGGTGCGCACCAGAGGCTCTTCTTCAGCAATGACCAGAGGCTGCTGCAGACACGCCCACTTGAAGTGGATGGAGAACTCGATGGACTGATCTGAGGAATAGCCCCGGCGCATGCGCCTGGCCGCTGCTGAAGACCACTTCTTCGGCAATGACCAGACGCTGCTGAAGACATGCCCACTTCTTCGGCAATGACCTTGAAAGACACCAGACGCTGCTGAAGACATGCACACTTCTTCAGCAATGACCTTGAAAGACACCAGAGGCTGCTGCAGATGCCGCTGCTGAAGACACTTCTTCGGATGACGCAACGACTCCTTCAGCAGCCTCTGGTCTCTTTCAAGGTCACTGCCGAAGAACTCGATGGCACCTGGAGAACTCGATGGCGCTATGTGCTCCGAACGGGTTCGTATCTGAGGCTGTCATTTTCTAACTACTATTGTGTAATTCAATCATCCAAATTTGGTATCACTTTTCTTTTAGCCATTTTTCAAACAACTCACAATTCATTTTATCATGATAGTCCAAACTTTTTGATTTGATCTGGAACAAATCCTGTTGAGGAACCGGCATGCAAAATAATGAACCGTTTTCCCGGACCACGTCCTTTTTCCTTTTAACGTTTTTTACGGGCTCCTCTGGCTAAGATTTTGAGCCACTTTTATTTCTATAACAAAAACCTAAGTTTCTTATTAATTTAAAAAACCTCGGTTTTTAGAGCATCCTTTAAAAGTGGAAGGGTCACAACCGTTTTTATTGTTTTATTTATTGCATAAATCATAAATCACACTTCATATTTCCATTTTCATACTTTCAATTCCAATTCTTATTGTTAATAATAACAATAATGAATTTATTAGTTCCAATAATACAAAAAAGGCACATAAGTAATCGCTAAGCAGAGAAAAAACAAAAAAATGGTGCTAATATTGGCAAATATTCAGGCATCTACATAACACAGTATCCACAGAGTCTGATCTTCCATGAAAGGCAAATCACGAAACAAACTAATGCATAATCTTGGAAATTAACTAAATAAAATAAAAAAATAATAACTAAAAATCAATAATATTGAAGAAGCAGTACCTAAAAGGAGAACAAAAGAGAAACAAAGTAAGAAAGAAAGATAGACAGAAAGAAAGAATTAAAGAAGGAAGGTAGGAAGGAAGGAAGGAAGGAAGGAAGGCAGGAAGGAAAGAAGGAAGGAAGAAAGGAAGAAAGAAAGAAATAAAGAAATAAATAAAAAAAGGAAGAAAGAAAGAAAGGAAGAAAAAATAAAGAGAAGACAGTGAGAAGACAATGAGAAAAGAAAAGGAAGAAAAATACTAACAAGAAGACTACAAAGCCATCTACACAGTCCACGCAATGGGAAGCAGTCAAAAGCAAAAAGTAAAACAAAACACGAAATTCATTGCAACATGAGAGGCAAGGGACATAAACAGCGCCACAAAAGTTGAAATGAGAAAGAACAAACGAGTCACGCAACGCCCTCCTCTTATTCAAATCAAGATATTGCCTTTGCCCATAACAGAGAGGCAATATGTTGCGTAAAGCGCAAATTAGCATCCAATTATAGTACTATAACATCGTCCATTTTTATAACCAAGATGTTTTGATTAATTTTTAATAAATGCTGTTTGTAAATATTTGACAGTTCTTCAAGATCAATATTTATAAAAGAACAAGCGTCGCGAACATCTGCAGCTTCGAAAGAATGGTAAAGCTGAGTATCATCTGCATAAAGATGATAGTTACAATGATGAAGCGATTTATGAAAGGAAAACATACAGGGTGTCCCGGTGAAGGTGGGAAATCTTTCGGGTGCGTATAGATTACACGAAAATAACATCCCAAGTTCATATAAAGTTTTCTCCTACGACCTTCCCTTGCCGAGATATTCTCCCTTAAATTAGAGAAATAAAAATAGTTTTTTTTACATAAAATTTTCTTGGTGACGTACGAAGTGATTGTATGTCGATAAAATAATGCGACCCGTTTTTTGATAGTGCATCAGGCGAGCAAGGGGTGAACTACCCCTTACCTTCTTAACTTCATATTTTTTAAGGGGCTGGATATTTTTAATTTTTAATCGCATTTTTTGTTTCCCCGAACATTTTGCTAATAAAAAGTTATTCCTGTTGGGTTTCGATAAAATGGAGCGTTTTCGGGAAAATAAAACTCAACGAGCAAGAGGTACCGTGTTTCTACGATTTTCGTTTTCATTTTTTCTGGCATTCGAAAAACCGAAAGAAATTTATGTAAATTTTCACTACCTTTCGCAAACTATTAAGATTATTTTTGTACGACGTTTCGTCTGTTGTCTACATCGTCAATTTTTATTTTTTCTTAATACGTACCTGGACAATTTTTAATGAATTTCAAAAGAAATAGTTAATGTGGAGTCAAATCATATTTAAAAAATTCCTAAGAAATAATTTATTGAAAGAGCTTTAGATTTTTTGATGCCTTTGAAAATAATGCCAGAAAAAATAAAAACGAAAATCGTAGAAACACTGTACCTCTTGCTCGTTTAGTTTTATTTTCTCGAAAACGCTTCATTTTATCGAAACCTAACTAGAGTTACTTTTTATTAGCAAAATGTCCGAGGAAACAAAAAATGTGGTTAAAAATTAAAAATATTTAGCCCCTTAAAAAATATGAAGCTAAGAAGGTAAGGGGTAGTTCACCCCTTGCTTCCCTGATGAACTATCAAAAAACGGGCCGCATTATTTTATCGACATTCAATGACTACATAAGTCACCAAGAAAATTATCTAAATGCAATTAAAAATAAAAATTTTATGTAAAAAATACTATTTTTATTTCTCCAATTTAAGGGAGAATATCTCGGCAGGGGAAGGTCATAGGAGAAAACTTTATATGAACTTTGGGTATTATTTTCGTGTAATCTATACGCGCCCGGAGAGATTTCCCACCTTCACCAGGACACCCTGTATATGATATAAAATATAGGATTAAGAATGCTACCCTGAGGCACGCCAGATGTGAGAATGCGCGGTGAAAATGAGCAATTTTTATAAACAACACGCAGACTTCTGTTAGACAAGAAGGAAGCAAAATAAGATTCACAGTAAAGAAGACATGACCAACATGATGCAAAATTGAGATCATCATGTCGTGACTCAGCATGTCGAAGGCCTTGGAGAAATCAATTAGTCAACAGTAAGTTTGCTTTGGTCAAGAGCCGAAAACCCGACTGCCTCAAACACATTAAAAGAGCTCAAATGCAGCTGAAGTTCAAGAATCTTTTCAAAAACTTTCGAAAAGACGGGAAGAATATTTATAGATCGGAGATCACTAAACTCTGAAGGAGCAGTAACTTTAGAAAGAGCAATTACATGTGCACACTTCCAAACCTTCGGAAAATATGAGCTGTGTATGCATTCATTGATAATATGAGTTAGAAAGGGAATAATAAACGGACAACACAGAAGAATCAGCGAAAAATTTAGGTCAGAATAGTTCAGAAATTAATTGTACCCACCCTTAGAAAGTTTATAGACAACGTCAACCACATTAGTCAGTTCCACCAGATGCCACAGCCAAAACCAAGAAGAAGGTAAAGGTACTGTACGAAACAATGGTGAAGCAAAGTCAAAGAAAAAGACCAATTACAGATCTGCCAGAGTACAAATTGTGTAATATTCGACACATGATTTACGAATTCATAAAACGGAAGGATGTCGTGTGACATTAGGACGGCTAAACCAGAAATTAAAGGAAGGATTATGCTGGAAGGGATGTAATGGTTAGCTCGGGACAATTCAAATGACGACGAACCCAAAAAAACAGAAGAGTGTTAACTGAGAAAAATTACGTGAGAGGTCTTCGAATCATACTTAACAGAAAATTCAATATTTTCAATGATGGCAAATGGCTAGAAGAGAATCTGATACCGAACTTACCACCAAACTTGTAGTACTATAACAGATAACGCTCCATATCATAAAGTGCAACTTAATCCAGCTCCAACATCGAATTCGAAGAAGGCAGATATGATAAAGAGGTTAATCGAAAAAAAACCATTCATATTGTTAAATTATCATAAAAAGCGTCATATTACATATAAATTTGATAATTTATTACGCGATCACGGACACACCGTTTTGCGTCTTCCATCGTACCATCCCGATTTAAGTCTAGTTGAGCTATTATAACCCCCAATCGATTCGGTTTACTGTAACAAGCACATAACCATCAATCGACACATTATCATCGTCAATACCACCATACAGTCAGCGCTCGCTCAAACATAATATGTCAGCGCACATGGTCGTAAAGACAATGGAACGAGGCAGCAAGGGATCTCACATTAACGTGGACAATGCACAGTCATAATAGCAGAAAAAGAAAAAAAAGAAAAGAAAGAAAAGAAAAGAAAAGAAAAGAAAAGAAAAGAAAGTAGTGAAAGTTAAAGTTTTAACACACCCTACATATTTTTCCCCCTCTAAAACAAAACCATTAGCCTGCTATCAGCAGTCAACAAATACCAATATTTGGTGCAACAAAACGCAGCCAATATTTTTTGTCAACAATTCTGAGGTCAAAAATTGAACTAGTTTGTCTTTTAAGAGTATTTGCATATATACAGGGTGATTCAGACCACCCGTACACTATCTTTTACCTTCTACGGGGAAAGCATGGGACCTAAGGAATTGGGAAAAAATCCTGGTCAGTAAATTGCCCATGAAGAATTTAATGAAAATATTTTCATTTTTCTCGGAGTAACCACTTCCGAGATAATAGGGGGTGGGGGTGTGTTTCTCAAGAATTTCAGCTAGGATGGGGGGTCGTGCGATACGTCATTAAAAAGGAATTAGAAGAAGAAACATTTTTTTATCTAAACATTTTTTCAATCATCCCAACCATTTTTTTGTGATCAACCCCAGCGATTAAGAACAAAAACAAACCTAGATTACGATTGTACAAGAGTTTGCCTTTAGTATCATGTATTACAAAATGTCATTTTGCCAGAATTTGTATCATCCCCACACCGCTAAAATTAAGGATCATTCAGGTGACGTTTTCTCGAAAAATTCAAATAGCAGAAGGGGTCGATTTCCATTTCATCCAAAAGATCTTTTCAAACCTGACAACTTTTGTCTGAAAGTTATCCCTCTAAAACGAGTAACTCTCGAGGGATTGCTTAATTTAAAAAAAACTGCAAAAATAGCCCAAAACGATCAAGAAAAGAGTTGGCTGGTGTTATTGAGCTGTCATTTTATGTTTGTATTGACAGCGTTCCTAACCAAGCAAACTACAGGGTCACACAAAAAATTCAAATTGTTGTCCATTGTTCTCCAAACACTTCTGTAGTCTGTTTTCAAAATAAACGTGAACGCGACGAAGTTTTTCTTCAGGAATGCTCCTGCATGCTTCCACTATCCGCCGCATCAATTGGACGATCTTTATACACTTCCCCTTCAACTTTCCAATTAAATAATAGTCCATACAAGTGAGATCCGGTGACCTGGCTGGCCAGGCTACCGGACCACCTCTCCCAATCCATTTCCTTGGGCATATTTGATTCAATATTTCCCTGGCATGCCTAGAGAAGCGAGCAGGGCACCCATCATGTTAAATCCACATCAACTGCCTAGTTTCTAGAGGGACATCTTCCAACAAAACCGGTAAAGTGTCTAACAGAAATCTTCGATAATTGTGTCCGTTTAAAACATCGCCAAGAAAGTAGGAACCTGAAAAAGGAATGTCATGCACCTTTTTCTTAAAATGGTAGGTGCAATTAAATACCTATGATTTTATTTCCGAGTATGCCGCGCCAAGTGTTGAGACTCCAGACATTTTGATTGTCCACCTCCCTTGTCCAGCGAGGGTTCTCACCAGACCAATAATGCATGTTGTGCAGGTTCATGTTACCGTTGCTTTTGAACTTGGATTCATCGGTCCATAGAATTTTATGCGCGAAATTGGTATCTTGGTGAATTTTTTTCAGCGCCCACCTTCAGAACCTCATTCTGTTGGCAAAGTCTTCTCCATGTAGGTCCTGGTGCAGAGACAAATGGTATAGATGTAAGCGGTTTTCGTGCAGCACCCTCAAAATGCTTGCAGTTGACATGTCTCCATCTCTGGCAATATTTCTTAGGCTTGTGGTGGGATTCATCACAACTGCCACCAACACATCCACCGCTCTTCTATTTCTTATAGGTCTTTCAGTATCATTTCCTTTGTTATGTTGACACTGAACCTTGCCACTTCTTATAATACGTTCTGCCAGTTGCTTGAATACCAATCTTGACTGCAATCTACGATTTGGATAACTTGCTGCATACAGGCGTGCAGCTGCAGCCATGTTTCTTTAGAATAAGTCATTTTAAAAAATATAGAAACAACGTAAAAAATCAAAAATCGAAACAATTTGCAACAACACGGAATACTAAACAAAACGGAACTGGGTTAATGAGAATTACCAACAACACAAAAACGAAAAAAAAAGGAACAAGAACACCAAGAACAAGAACAAAAACAACAACCAGAAAATCTAACAGAAATTCTCATTCAGCGCAAAAAAACTCCAAACATAAAATGACAGCTCAATGACACCAGCCAACTCTTTTTTGATCCTTTTGGGCTATTTAGCAGTTATTTTTTAAATGAAGCAATCCCTCGAGAGTGACTTGTTTTAGAGGGATAAGTAACTTTCAGACAAAAGTTGACGGGTTTGAAACGGTCTTTTGGGTGAGATGGAAATCAACCCCTACTGCTATTTGAGTTTTTCGAGAAAATCGCCCCTGAATGATACTTAATTTTAGCGGTGTGGGGATGATACTAATTTTGGCAAAATATATATATATATATATATATATATATATATATATATATAATCGGAGTCCCCCGTATACCGCTAGGTGTGGGGGTGTTATGCCACTAACCATCCATGCACGAATTTGCACCACTCCCTCTTATTTTGCGCCAACACTTTTGCATCCCTCCATTCCATGTTTTTATTCTTTATGATTTTTCCTATTACACTATCCCACGTTTCTTTTGGTCTTCCTCTCTTCTTTTTCATTTGCCCTCTTGCTTCCCTCACCTTTTTAACTTGTCTATCCCTGTTCATTCTACTCAAATGCCCCCACCAACTCAACTGTCTTCTTTCTATAAACTGCAGAACCGATTCTACCTCTAAATCTTCCCTGACTTGTTCATTCCTAACTCTGTCACGTCTCGTTATCCCTTTCACTTGTCGCAAATATTTCATTTCTGTTGCTTGTATTTTACTTTTTTGACTTCTCGTCAGCACCCATGATTCACAGCCATACGTAAGTATTGGTCTATATATTGCTTTATACACTTTCATCTTCGTTGTTTTGGATACTTCTTTTTTGTTGATAAAGCTGTTGTTCATTGCATAGTATAACTTTATAGTTTTCTCAATCCTCTCATTAATCTCTAGTTCTTGTCTCCCTTTTTCTTCAATAGATATCGAAATTGACTTACTTGTTCGATCTTTACACCATCCACCATTATATTTAGATTTAACTCTTCTTCAGTTATTGTCATCACTTTCGTCTTATCTTTATTCATTAGCATACCACTTTTTTTTAGTTCTTCATTCCACACTGTCAAATTAGTTTGTAAGTCCTGTACCCTACCTGTCAAAATAACAATATCGTCGGCAAAAGCACATTCTGACATTTCAACTTTCTGTAGGTTTCTGTATCCTACATGCAGGCTTTTGGCTCTTTGGTTGCTTCTTTGTATAATGTCATCCATAAAAACTGTAAATAATGCTGGACTCATGACTCCTCCTTGCCGCAATCCTTCTGTTGTTTCAAATAGATCTGATCTCATATTTTTGGTGATGACACAATTTACATTATTTCTGTAAAGGCTTTTTATAGTCCTTACCAGTTTATTGTTAACTCCCCTGTTCTGTAGACTTTCCCATACTTTTTCCCTAGGTACTCGATCAAAGGCCTTCTCCAAACTTTCCTTCCTTGTTGCTTTGTCTTGCTGATTATTTCTTTAATGGTGAAAATGTGATCCTACGTACCTCTACCCTTCCTAAATCCGCTCTGCGCTTCCATGAGTGTCGGTTCTATAATAGGTCTCAGTCTTTTCTCCAATATTCTTTCATAGATCTTAAGTGCTGTACTCAATAACGTTATGCCTCTGTAATTATTACAGTCCTTGTTGTCACCCTTCTTAAAAATCGGCACTATTCTTCCTATTTCCCAGTTTCTTGGAATTGCTTCCTCACTCCATGCTCTGTTACAAATTTGTAATAAATATTCAGTTCCTTTTTCTCCCATACATTTCATCATCTCTGTTGTCACATTATCATCTCCAGGCGCCTTGCCATTTTTTAAACTTTTAATTGCGTCTTTAAGCTCTTCCAATGTTATCTCTTCTGGATATAAAATATCTTCATTTTGTTCTTTCTGTACACTTGCTTCTTTACTTTCACTTTTCTTTTCTTCTGCGATGTGCAACAAATCCTGGAAATATTGTTTCCATCTCTCCATTACCTCTTGCTCCTCTGTGACTAATTCTCCGTCTTTGTTCTTAATTGACACTGTTTGGTACGCTTTTTCTTTCCTAAGGTTCTTTAACACTTTATAGAATAGCTTTTGATTACCTTTGCTGTTAGTTTCTATTTTAATTCCAAAGTGTTCCCACGATTTCTCTTTTGCTGCCGCTACCAACTCCTTGACAAGTTTTCTTTGCTCCTTGTAGCCCTTATACTTTTCTTCACTTCTGTTTCCCAAGTAAGTTTTCCATTTCCTCTTTTTCAATTTTATTTGTTCTTTAATTTCCTCGTTCCACCATGCTGTTTGTTTTTTGCAATTATTTATTCTGCAGATTCCACACGCCATTTTTGCTGCTCTCAATATAAGCCACTTGAAACTGTTCCACGCTTGATCAACATTTTCCAGATTTTCCAGTCTTAGATTCACTTCTCTATCTATTATTTCCTCGTACCTTCTTGCTATATCGTCATCTTTCAATCTGTATGTTTTTATGGTTTCAAATTTAATCTTTCTCTCACTTTCTATAATTTTCTGCTCTTTCTGTTCTCTTATCTTTGCAACCAAGAGATAATGGTCACTATTTATTTCCGCTTCTCTTTTAACCCTTACATCCATTACCATTTTTCTATTTCCTCTCTCTACCAGTATCCAGTATGTAGTCTATTATTGATTTCTCGTTTCTATTCGGCTCTTCTCTTGTGTATTTGTGTATGTCCTTGTGTTCGTATAATGTATTTGTGACCACTAGATTATTAAGCTGGCAGTATTGTAATAGTCTTATTCCATTGTTATTTCTAGCTTTTTCGCCATGCTCACCTATAGTCGCTGCATACATAATATCTTTTTTCAGTTACTATCATTAAGTCTTCCCAAAATTTATCCTTGTTTTCCACCTTTTCATCCTCATTGGGTCCATAAACTGTTATGAATGTTTTATATGTTCCATCCTTTTCCTTCATTTCCACTACAAGTATTCTGTCTGACCCTGCTTCCCATTTATTTACCCTGCTTTCCAGTTTTTATATATTATACAGCCCACCCCTGCTGTCGCTCTTTTATTTCTGTCCACTCCACTAAATATCAAGATATGTCCATCTTCGAGTTCCAATATTCCCTGTCCTTTCTTTTTTGTTTCGGTTATAGCCAAAATATCCAAACCTGCCTTTATAAATTCTTCAGTTAATTCGTTGTCTTTGCCCTGAATACTTTGTACATTCCATGTTCCCAATTTCCAAATAAAATTTTTCTTCACATCAACTCTTGCACCTTTTTCTTGCCGGGTCGTTGCCATTTTTCCGTCCATCTTTTTTCTTGCTCTTAGTTCCGTCCGTTTTTTGAGCCACTAATATTTTCCTGTGCCTCCACCATTCGAATTTCACCTTTATTCCAAACATATATTTTTCCGTTTATCATAATTTTCTGGTATCCAATTTTTACATCGTGATTCTTTCTTTTTTCTTCTTTAGCTAGTTCTCGTATTGTTTTTTGAATTTTTCTCTCTTGCACAGTGAAATCATCGTTAATGTACACTTTGTCTTTCAGAGTTTTTAGTTTATGCTTGTTCTTCATAATTTCAAGTTTTTTCTCAAAATTTTTCACTTCTACCACACATACTTTATCATTCAGTTTTATTATTCTGTTAGCCTCCATTTCTATTTCCAGATTTTGCTTTATGAAATTTTCCACTGCACCATTGTTTGCTTTTTCATTACTGTTCTCTATATCTAGGCCACTAATTAGTATATTATTTTTTATGCTGTTCCTATCCATTTGTTCCATTTTCTCTTCCACATACTCCAGTCTGTCCATCTTCTTTCGTAGCTCATTCAGTTCTTCTTTAATCTCCTGATTTTCTTTTTTTAATGCTATCATTTCTTCACTGTGTTGTTGAAAGCGTCTATTCATCTCTTTCATTTCAGACGTCATTCCTTTCATAAATTCCCTGATTTCTTCCATATTTGTATCTTTTTTTCTCTTTTCTGGTGTTCTCAGTATTTTCTTGCTTTTCTTAAATGGCGCTTCTTTGCTTTCCGCGTTTCTTTTCCGTTTACTTTCGTCCGTCGAACACTCGGAATACTTCTCACTATCTGTATACAGCCGTCGCCCAATTCGACCTTTTTAGAACTCGAAAGCAAACTTTTTATCTCGTCCGCTATTTATTTATTTATTTTTTTTTTGTTTCCCTTTTTGTCTGTTCTCTTTACTATTCAATAAGATGCAACTTTATTTGTTATTCAAATGCCGTTTTAGTCTCTAATCTTTATTTTCAATGTTGTGTTCTCACCACTACGTTGTGAACAATTTGGTAACAAATTTGCGCGTTTAATTGCTCGCGATGGCCCACAATTTGAACGAAGCGCTTTGACGCACGTGTGCACTCTTTCACTATTCACTATTCAATCGTTGATCACAAAAAAATTGTATAAAACACCCAAATTTTTTTTTGTAAATTGGTAGCCATTTTGAAACGGTTGGAAGAATTTAAAAAATGTTTAGATAAAAAATACTTCTTTTTCTAATTCCTTTTTAATGATGTATCACACGACCCACCATCCTACTTGAAATTCTTGAGAAACACACCCCCTATTATCTCCGGAGGGGTGACTTCGAGAAAAATGAAAATATTTTCATTAAATTTTTCATGGGCAATTTACTTAGCAGGATTTTTTCCCCAAGTCTGTAGCTCCGATCCTTTCCCCGTAAAAGATAGTGTACTGGTGGTCTGAATCACCCTGTATATTAAGTAATAAGAAAAGGTTCCAGTAATACATATTTAAAAAATGGGTCGCCACTTATTGTTTATACTACTTAACCCCGTTCTACGCAACTGTTTTAGGCTGCGGAAACGGGAAGTATTTCAACTTAAACACGTCAGTATTCAACATTGGGGGTGATAAATGCGCCCGATTGTGCGAAGTTGCCAGGGAAAAGGAAAACGAGGTATGTTCACCCTTTTATACACCGGAAATTTACAGGATATTAGGGTATGATTGCTTTCAAGCAAATTTAGATACAGTGAAATCTTTGTTGAGCGAACACCGACTGTTCCTAAATTGTTGTCTATGGAATCAACTTCAATCAGCTACAATCCTTAAATAGCCAGCAATACTTTTAAAGTTTTTGCATTTAAAGTAATAAACTCTATCAGATTTCACTGTTCTTGTAATCAGGTATAAAAGCATTTTCATTCATTTCCTAAAGGTACTAATTCTGGACAACTTAAACCTCCCATTCCGAGACGAAAGCCTAGATGCTGTCCTATCCATAGCAGTAGTCCACCACTTAGCCACAACAGAAAGAAGAATCTGCGCCCTACGCGAACTAGCAAGAGTATTACGAATAGGTGGCCGATTAATCATCTCAGTTTGGGCCATGGAACAATCTCATAGGAAATTTGAATCACAAGACGTATTAGTTCCTTGGCATCGACCGCAGCAATTGGGCACTCCTTCCTTAGAATTAACGTCAAATACATCAGAAGAAGACTACCCTCCAGCGTATCACGCGTATACACAATCGGATACAGATTCTAGCAGATCTACCAAGTAAGTTTAATAGGTGATTTTTGGGAAATACTAATCCTTCGGTAGTTGGTTTTTGGGGACTCTAAATCCTGCTTTCTTTAGAGCGAAAGGGTCAACCAGGAAAAGAGGTAAAACGCGTCACAAAGGGCGCTCGATAGACCCTGGCCGTAATTCATCACCTAGCAGCTCCAGTCTATCAAGCCCAAACGAAACTTGTTACAGTTTTGTTAGAAGAGCAATTCAGAAACTCGCAGGAAGTAAAAGAGTGAGCGTACACAGGCCTTGGTTTTTAGACAGCTGGAGTACTTGTGCTAAAGAACCACAATCAAGACGGTGCGAACCCGATGGTTGCGAATGTTGTGAAGTGGATAACATACAAGATCTTCCGATAGAATTACGGAGAATCGACGACGAAGATCCGCCGCAAAGAAGGCAAACGTTCCCGGCTTCACAAATATTAAACGACCTATACGTCAATTTAAAATCTAGAAGCATGACAAATATTAAGACTGTAGAAAATAGTAATAATAATAATGAAGGTAACGTGCAAATTAAAGTGGATAAAGTAGAAACGAAACTAGTACCAAGTAGAAGTCTATCTAAACCACGTTTAGTTAAGCAGAAAAAGTCAATTTGTGATGAAGAAGCTGAGGAAGATTTAGATAAACCTACCGATATGAAGACGATGGTGAATAATTTGCCTAATTTCAAAGTGTTCCATGGGAGTTATCAAAGAGGAAGCGTTTATAAACAACGATCTTTAAATGAAGAATTGATGTCAACTGAGAGATTAATAGAAAAAGAACAGGTATGCATTTTTGTTACTCATTCAATCATACAGAGTAGCGTAATGTGGAACTATAAGTTCTTTATAGTGAAGTGGCTGCCCCTAAAAATGCAGCTTAGTTTTTCTGCCCATAGGCATCTGCATCTTGTGACTAAAATGTTTGACCTAGGTAGCCTCATAGCAGAGGTCATGTAGATTCAGAGCCCACTTGTTAAAAAATCGTTGTTCGTAAGGCCACAAACCAAAATTTTTTAATTGTGTACCTACCCTACGCCATGGCGCTAATATTAGATAGTTGATTATTTGTGAAATTATTTCACTTTTTGCCAACTGCCGTCGCGATCGACACTTAGCTACTAAGACTCGGAGGTGTCACCGGATTTTTATTTCTTAATCTCAATATACTGCCTTTTTTCTCAAAATATTTACTTCTTTCTCCATATATCGACATTTTCTTAGTATATTCGATTTTTCTCAACATATTGACTTTTTCTCAATATATTTACTTTTTCTCAATACATTAACTTTTTTCAATATACTGACTTTTCTCGATATATTGACTTTTTCTCGATTTATTGACTTTTTCTCAATATATTGACTTTTCTCAATACATTGACTTTTTCTCATTATATTGACTTTATTCTCAACATATTTATTTTTTCTCGACTTTTTTATGCAATCGCGCTTCGTCCCGTTGAGATGCGCCTATTTATTCATTTATTTTACGACTAACAATACAGCAATAATAATTTATATTCATACTTATAACGTGATTCTGGATCGTTGGCCGTTACGGTGGAATGAATAAATCAAGACGCCCCACCAATGTCTTGGTTCTTAAACGTTAGTTTTGACAAACTTCCGAGAGGTCACTAGAGGCAAATATAGGTAGTTCTGAAGCTTTTGCAAAACGCATATGTCCATCTTCTGCACTATGTAGTATTAAGCGTCGTAAGTTAAGGAGACATAAAGCTACTGGAATCTAGAAGTGTTCATCTAAAATAGTGTAAGCATATTCAAATTTTCGCTGCCAAATTGTATCATTAAAAATGCGACCTACGATGGCAAGTATGCCATTGTATATGTATAGTAAGAAGAATGACGTAACTCCAATACATATTTATATCTATGCTTTGACTGATTTACGACTTTACTTACACCAATAAAGAAGTGCCGCTAATGTAAACTTAATCTGGAATACAGAACCGCATTTAGTTGTGATTGCGGTGGTGAAAATGTCTGCTGCTGGCAATTTATGCTGTTATTTCAACCGCCATAAAAGTAAATGTAAAAAAACCGGTTTAAAACTTTTCAATTTCCCATGGAAACAATGGGCATTTATATTCAGATAAAATATTTTTTTAAATATGGGAATACTTTGTTTTAGAATACGGAGTAAACAAATCTTTTGCAACATGGTCATTGATCAATGTGTAAATATCCTTAATAAAGTGTGGCACTTCATCGAAATTATAACTATATAGGTGTCCCTGTATATTGAGAGCAAGTCAATATATCGAGAGAAAGTCAATATATCGAGAAAAACTCAATATATTGAGAAAACCGAATATACTAGGAAAATGTCAATATATTGAGAAAAGTCAATATATTAAGAAAAAGTCAATATATTGAGAAAAGGTCAATATACTGAGAAAAGTCAATATATTCAGAAGTCAATATCTTAAGAAAAGAGTCAATGCATTGAGAAAAAGTCAATATATTGAGAAAACCGAATATACTGGGAAAATGTCAATATATTGAGAAAAGTCAATATATTGAGTAAACCGAATATACTACGAAAATGGCAATATATTGAGAAAGAACTCAATATGTTGAGAAAAAAGGTAATATATTGAGATTAAAAGATAAAAATCTGGTGACACCAGGGTGTTCTCTTAGGTAGCAGTTGTAGAGATAGAACGAAAATACTGGACCTGTTATTTTAGAACGGGTATGAGTTAGGTCCACGAAACAGGTATCAGTATCTTGAAATCGGAATGCTTTACGTGGATATGCTTGGATCGGTTTTCCTGGGAACAGTTTAGTAGAAATTAGTTCAGTGTACTAATAACAACTTATGTCAGATCTATAATTCCGTGCTGTTATGTGCTTGCACTAGACTGACGACACTACCCTGCCAATTTCAAATTTAATAGGTAAAGAAATTATTGCAAACGACTAATTTAGTACCTACCTACTCATATTTTTCATATTGTCGTTTATTTCAAACTTTGGACGAAAATACTGTTACAAAACGACAGAAGAGCATTATTAAATCTTTAATCACAAAATAACAACAATGTGCTAAGATGTTTAAAATAAAATAAGAATAAGTTTATTGGGCGTGAGTAGTTTAGTTTGGGGTTCTACTGCATAGATCTCATTTTTTTTAATTTGAGAACCAAAACACAGTTATAGTTGGATAAAAGAGCCTTTTTTAAACTTTCATTTACCACAAAATATTTAAAAAGTGCTATTATAGTTAAAATAAAATAAGAATATGTCTTGATCAACCAATCGTGAGCGCTTTAGGGTTAGGCTAGAAGAGAATCTTTGACATTAATTTGATTAATAAATAAATTATTATGTAAGTACTTACATGACAAAACAACTGCAGGTGCTATCAGAAAATAACTGGCAAAAATATTATCCGATTATTCGAAGTCGCTGTCCTCTTCATCAAATGAAGGGCATGAAACTGTTGCATGCATTTGGAAAATTAGAGTTCAAAGTAGTACTAGTAATCATTTACAAAATTTGCTTTCGTAATAACAAGGATAACATCAAATCCACTCGGCCTACATTTTTTCAAAGATGTTAATATTACCAGCGAAACATTAGTCGGTTAGGGTTAATTTATAAAAACATTCATTAATATTCTTTAACAGGTCAGACAAAATATTCAAAAACAAGCATCTTTAAACGAAGACCTGATGTATCACCACCACACCTTCGATTCGTTCAGAGATTCCTTCTTCTCTGTATCAACTTCAAAAAAATTTCAACTGATAAAGACAGGCTTTACAAATAAAATTAGGAATTCGACGAATAACATAGAAAGGGTAACCAAAAACGGTTTTGTGAAGATGTTTCAAAATTGGAAAAGTCAGGATGTGACTTCACCTACTAGTGAAGAAGATTCTGTAGCTGCAACGAAGAAGATAACGGTGACTGAAGAGAAGAAAGAAGTTTCGGTGGCAGAAGAACGTAGACATTCCAAAGAAGATGGTTCAGATTCTTCCAAAGATAGCAGTTTGCAGAGCGACACATCCGTTGATTCTGAAGACAGTTTTGCTTCTGTCATTTTTATACCAAAATCGGATCCTATGTCGCCCACCCCTCTATCCCCTGGACCAACTTCCCCTAGATTAAAAACCTCATCCGTCCCAAACTCACCTAGAATTAAACAATCATCCTGTCCCACAAGCCCTAGAATAAAACAAATGCCTCTCACAGTTTACCCTTTAACAAAACAATTGAGTTTTCCAAAACCATCAACGGTTTCTACGGTGATCCAATCTCCTGTAGATGGCAGCAAAGCAGACAGGGACCAAACAGACACTGAAAGTACAACTCCGCAAAATGAAACTACAAAAATTTTAGCACAAAAGTAATATTTAAAAATGAGGAATTTAGTACGGCAGCCATGAGGAGCACATGGGTTTGGCTTATTAAGTTTTTACAAGACATTAGAGTGGCAGGAGTTAGTAGCGTCACAGCTTCAATCACAGATCTGGTGAGTTTCCAGGCCAGTCCAGAAAGGTAACCCCTTTGTCCTTGAAATGTTTTAGCCATCACCTTGGAAAAGAAGCATATTTATTATTATAAATGTAATATATCAGCACCAAAGAAAAGTTAATAAGCCAAAACCGTGTTAAGCGAAAAATCTCCATTTGACTGCCGTATTAATTTATGAATCTTTCTGTAATCATGCTTCGTTTTACAGTTTAGCCCAAAAGTATTACGTACCACAAATACCAAAATTTAGGAAAACTACCCTCAATTCCGGAGTAATTAGTCCCGAGAAGCCCCGAAAGGAAGTTAGTGAAAAACCTGATAATCGTACAGAGAGACTGAAGAAAATTAGAGACCTTCTAAGCCAACGGCCTGGATTTGGTGTGCGATCGAGTCGATCGAATTATCCTATAGTGCGGAACTCTTCCGTGAGCAACGGAAAAGTTGAATCAATCGCTAGACCACTACCAAAACTTCTATCCTTAGAACTATTTAATCCAGAAACTGACGACAAAGATAGCGATTCCAGTGCGGTTTCTTCTCCTGATTCCGTGGACAGTGTTATTAGTGTAGAAGAAAACAATAAAGGGAAATTTCATTTTCCTCCGAACGAGAAAGTTAAGACCAGTTTGTTAGAAGCGGCTGCGGATGTAGCTAATTCCTTAGATTCAGCAGTAGAGAAGGCAATAAAATCAAGTCCAAGGGCAAAAAGGAGGCAGCTGAAACCTCGCGACGTAAAATTAGTAATTGAAAGGCACTACTCTAATGATACCACTCCTCTACTAGCAGCAGATGGTTGTATCGACATAGAACCAACTTGGAACGATGAGTGTCACAAGCACTTAACAGACTTCGCTGATAAACTAAGTGAAAAACTCCTTCAAGAAATCGATTATTACCAAGAACGAAGCAGGAAATCGTCTTCGATGGAGCAGATAGACGACCCGTACATTCACAGATTAAGCGAAGAACTTCAAGACTTGTCAAAATTAAGTGCCGAGATACAGAAGCAAAACGAATATTTAGCGAAACTAAGTGCAAGCGACGAAATCTTTACTAACCAATGTTCCAGGTGTGGTTCCACAAACTGCTGTTGCAAATCTAATAAACTATTGAGTGAATTGAAAACTAAGTGTAAAAGTGACGTTAAAAGTAATTTAAAGAGAGACAAAAACAGTACAGACTGTGTTTTAAAGAATAGTGAGTTAAGGACAGATGAGGCAGTGGACAGAAGTGAACTAAGAAGTACTGAAGGTCTGGATGTAATTGGCAAAAGTATTCGGTTAGGGACGTCGACGGATTCTTGCGATTCAGAAAAAGGTAAGAACTAAGAACTTTGGCATACTTTCTGCCTGATAAAGCGATGTAGCATAGCGATATGCATTCTCTCGTTAATTTTCCAAGCCCTGGTGAGGCAAATGAATATAGCAGGCTATACATGTAGACGGCTCTCCGTTCAATTCTTCTATTCTTCTGCATTTTCGGCGATCGTACTTTCTTCCGTGCTGTATTATACAGTCACACTAAATCGCCTTCTTGCAAACCTGCCGGTCCTATTCTATCTGGTGTTCGTTCAACGTTCAACTACATACTACACCATCTGACTAAAGACACTAAGGATCCTTCCTGGTTATACGGACTCCTGTTACCTTGCACACCATAGACTAAAAGTTTCGTCCCTGTTCCGAGTGAAACTCCATAGTTACAGAAAAAGTTGTTCACTTCAGTCACAGTCGTAGTTTCCCGATTCGGTAGCGCCTAGGCCTTAGACCATTTACTAAAGTATAGTCTGTCGCAATCAGAATGTACTTGTTGCCTTCTCCTGATGTGTGTCATATCAATCGCAACTCGATAGAATTGAGCTCCAGTAATATACTGTTACGGCTTCTAGCTTCTAGCCTCCAGCTTATTACGGAAACGGCTGTCTACCGAATTCGGATCAAAGGATTAACGAGCCACTAGAGCAACTAGACAAACGGGGTTCTCAAAGACTAAGTCCAATCCTGGAAAGTATTAGGGCGCTACCTAGCAAAATCTCCAAAGTACTTACCAACGAAGGTGCTAGGACCAACGTAGGAAACTATTCGCAATGCGAGATCTTATGATGAGTGTAAATATTAAACGAGGGATTAAAAAACAATAACAACTGTATTATATACAAATATCTATAAACGTGGTGTAATAGTGCATTACGTAACGAGCATGGAAAGCGTCAAATTTCATACGAACGTGTAGTCGAGTAAATCCAGGCCGCTAACTCGCTTATTTCTCGAAAAAAAATTTTTAACGTAGAACCAAATAAAATCTATATGGTTGTGTTCCTTGTATTATTTTCCATATGAATCTTTGGTTTACGACATTTCCGGCCTGTGCAGAACTTTTTTATTTTCGAAAAATGTAAAATTTTGCATATGTATGAAACAGTTGGTTTTTAAAACACAGCACGTCATATCTGAGTAAATATTTGAGATATCGATTTGATTTTTTTTTTAATTAAAGTAGAAACATGAACGCCTCAGGCCGCTTCCCCATAGACGCGTGTTGCGTAGCGCGTAATACGTGTTTTTGACAGTTTTTTACGGATACATAAGTCCGTCTTCCCCATTCGACGCGTAGCATGTACGCGTCAAAACATAACAACAACAACAAGCAAAATGGATATATCTTGTTTGTTAATATCATCAATTGGGGCTTTATGTGTGAAGTTAAAAAAAAGTGCAACGACAAAAAAACGTGCCATATTACGTAAAAGAATTGCTTACTTTTTTAATGTATATAAAGCTGTAGTAAAATTGGAAAATCGAAAGAAAATGTGGGTTAGGCCAATTTTCACTGAAGAAGCTCGTTTATTTCAGGGGGCTAGCCATAATTTAATAACAGAAATGCGATCAAATGATAAAGAAAAATGTTTCAATTTCTTGAGGATGACTCCAGAAATGTTTGATACTCTTTTGGAAATTGTTGGTCCACGCCTGCAAAAGGAACAGGTAGCAAGAGTTCCCATATCACCTAAAACACGTTTAGAATTGACCGTGAGATATCTAGCCTCTGGAAATAGTATGACAGATATTTCATACAATTTTCGCGTAGGAATAAACACAGTTTCTAAAATAATCTCCGAAACTTGCAATGCCATTTGGGAATCTTTAATAGATACTATGTTACTTACACCAAATGAACATAGCTGGAAAGAAATTGCAGAAGCATTCGATGACAAATGTTTTTTTCCTAACTGCCTGAGTGCAGTTGATGGAAAACATGTGGTAATAGAGGTAAATCTATTATCACTTGCGTAAATTTATATGATTTTGTTTTTAATTTTTAAATGTGCTTATAGGCTCCTCCAAATAGTGGTTCAACATACTATAACTATAAGAATAGCCACAGTATTGTTCTTCTGGCGTTTGCTGATAGGCAAAGTGATGGGGGTATTTTTAGAAATAGTGAAATTGGTAGACTATTAGATTCTACTGGTAATCCATTACTGCTACCGACTTCTATAAGTTAGTGTAAAGGGGGGACCAACATTACCATATGTTTTCGTTGGAGACGAAGCTTTTGCATTAAGTAGTTACATGATGCGGCCTTATCCCAGAAGTGGAAACCTCAATTTAATAAAGAAGGTCTTTAACTATAGACTTGGTACTGCTAGAAGAGTGGTTGAAAGAGCATTTGGAATTTTGGCATCGCGATGGCGAATTTATCGTAAACCCATTATTGCTTCATTACAGACTGCTGTGCGGGTTATTCAGGCTACAGTATGTTTACATAACTTTATTATGAAAAGTGAATTTAAACAGGCAACAAGTCAACGTCGATATTCTGAAATCTCTTCAAATGAATTAATGATTCCAGATGGTTCTGCTATTAGAGATTTAACTAGAACTGGAAGCAATGCATATACTCGATCATCAGCTCAAATTAGAGATGAATTTGCTAGATGTTTTCAGTATTTTCATGTTGTACCTTGGCAGTGGGAAAAGGCTCTTCTGAATGATTTTTAAGACAAATAAATATATTTCTGCTTTAATTTTGTTTTATTTGTATCAAGTATAAGTTATGTAAGTACTTATACAGTCTATGTATCCGTTTCTTCTGCTTCGTGCAGTAAGGTTAAAAATTTAATTTCCATCTCGCATCGTTTCCGATAAGGTAATTTTCTCAGTGATTCCCCAACTCTGAGTAAGAAACCATCCACTCCATCGATCTTGTCGGTCGATTTCAATGTCTCAAGAATAGCTTCATTTATTTCATTTAAGCCACCATTATTCTTCTTTCCTACAGATTTCTACTCGTTATTAATTACGCCCAGAGGTAAAATTTACAAAACTTACTTTTAGAAGACGGCGTGGATTCCTTTTGGCTAGAGTTTGACGGGGTAACTAGTGTTCCATCTTCTGCATAAAAGAAATAAAAGTTGAATATAAACAGTAAGCAGATAGATATATCAAATGAATAAACAACAAGGATCAAATTCACAATTATTTCTGCTAAAACAAAAAAAAAATATTACTTACGCACTGGTGACTGAGAATTTGAAGTTGAAGTAAGTGGCGACAGTTGTAAATTCGTTACTGTCCTACAATATTTATCATTTAAATCCTCATTAAGAATATTGTAACTTAAAAAATCTTACGTTTGAGGTGTTACAGAATCATCCAAAAATGTCATAGATTGAAAATGTTTAAAGGAGGGACGTATTACTCCTCCAAGGGAGGCTTCTGAGCCACTTGGTACATACGCTCTTACTTTTTTCCGGCATCTTATGTATTCATCTCTGAGCGATTTCCATCTTGCTTTGAGGTAATCGACTGTATATTCTCCTTAAAGATAATGTGCATGTTTTTGGTTTAATTCGATTAGCATTTCTTACCTCTAAAAAGATTTTTAATTTGCTCCCATAAACATTTAATTTTTAAATTTGTTCTTTCATTTCTTGGTAACCTGTGGTCATACAGAGGTGGTCTTTTAGAGACTTCACTTATTAACATCTCCTCAAAAGAGATGGTGGCAACTGCGTTAGCTAATTCCCCAGAATTTGATGCAACGTTTTTGTTCTGCTCATTAATTGGAACTGAAAATTACATTCAATGTTTTTATTAACAATGTAGTAGGTAACCCAGTGGAATTTGTAAGTTACTTATTGTAACGATGTTGTTGTCATCTATACTATTAATATAAAATTTACGCAACTGCAATCATATGTGCATTCAAATGGCAGATTTAGTAAGTCCATCATATCCTTAAGGTTGTCGGCGTTTTTAAGTAATACATCAAGAGCGGATTTCTTCCCAATTTTGTAAAACGCACTGGTAGTATCACACCCAGTGAGACAGTGTATTTCCAATAAACATTGCGATACAGTTTTGTCAATTTTGTTTATAATCTTGTACCATTATAGGTAATACGTGTGTTTTTGGTATTGCCTAACTGCATAATAAGCAAAATAAGCACGTCCATATCTACAGATTTCAACAAAATATTTTTACTGTAGGTGCATTCTTACAATGCATATAAAATTATACATGCCATTACATTCCCTTTTTAGCAATCAGGACGAGGCAGACAGGCGCATAATTTTACATGCATTGTACGAATGTAAAGTTTGAATAATATAACTTGGCGTATGATTGAAATAATCTACACATAATGTTAGTTTGATGTCTCTCTCGCACGCAACTAGTTGATATGGCCGCCAATTATTAACGTAAGATGAAATAATCAAGATTTTCCATCGTAACTCTTTATTTCACTCATTCTCATTTATAATGTTGGATAACAATGTATTTGTTTGTCTTTGCTTGTTTCGTATGTTATCATGGAAACTAGTATTAGTGTCACAGTACTGTCAATGTCGAAACAAATTAGTTCACATGCATGTGTCAACCCATACGCCAAGTTATATGATTTAAACTTTACCTACATTAAAAATATTTTGATCAAATCTGTAGATACGAACGTGCTTATATTTTGTTCATACACTACTGTAGTAAGGTACCTGAATTATATAATTGTAATCTCTTTATGCAGTTAGGCCATACCAAAAACACACGTATTATAATGGTAAAATATACTATAAAACTGTATCGCAATGTTTATTTGGTAATACACTGTCTCACTGGGTGTGATACTACCAGTGCGTTTTACAAAATTGGGAAGAAATCCGCTCTTGATGTATTATTTAAAAACGCCGACAACCTGAAGAATATTGTAACGTATTTCGTTTTCCACTTTTTATTTACAGTGACTTAATGTATATGTACAAATATTTACAATGATTAACAGTGATTTGAGAACTTAAAATTAACAAATTGAACAATAAGCAGCGAAATATATACAAGCAGTAAGTAACAACAAGCAGTGAAAATTAAACAATTATTAGCGAACAAATAAACAATTAATTACCTAACCTAAACAATCCACAGTACACAAGTCCTCAGTTTAAACTCTCTAAAACACTCGTCTTCAACCGACGGTTAATCACATACGAAGACGCCCCGGTACACTTAAAAACGCCACCAAAGAATTCGCACTCGCGTACCGTACCGACACTAAACGCGTATCAAGACTTATACTCGCACGGAACTAAAACGCCCGGTTCTTATCGCATTCGATATTCGCTTCCAAACTTCAGACTTCAAAACTGTAAGACTGACCACTCGGCTTCTTGCTTCCCCTTTTATAATGGTCTTAGAAGGTTCTCGAAAATTATCGATCGAACATTGTTCCAGAATGAGAATCTTCGAGATAGGCTATTCTTTTCGGGAATCATAAACAGCGACAAGGTCGCGCCGTAATAAATCAAAGCCTGCTCGCCGTAAACAAATAATGTGTCACCACCAGGGGCGTCGCTGACGGGGCAAAAGTTCGTATCACTGCCCCCTCCTTAAAAGACTGATCGCCCCGATCAAAAATTATCTCCTTCTTTCCCATGGTATGGAGCAAGCCGGTCCAGATGGACTACCTTCATCTTCGATCGTGGAGAACGTTGAATCCGGTAAACAACGTCGTTGATCCTGGTCACTACTTGGTATGGCCCTTCCCAGTTCTTCTGTAATTTCGGCGATCGTCCTTTCCTCCGGGCTGGATTATAAAGCCACACCAGATCGCCAGCTTGGAAACCCACAGAATTCGCTCGGGCATCATACCGCGTCTTCATTCGGTCACTCTCTAGGCGCATGCGATCCCGAACAGCCTCATGAATTCCATCGAGTCGTTCCGCCAATTCCCGGGAATACTCATCTACAGGCACCGGCCTATCTTCAGGATGCCCAAACAACACATCCATTGGCAGCCTCAATTCCCTTCCGAATAGCACACTGGCAGGCGTTCTTCCAGTTGACTCGTGCACAGCCGATCTATACGCCATCAGGAACAGTGGAAGATGTCGGTCCCAATCTGTCTGGTGTTCGTTTACCATTATCCTCAGATGGTTTTCTATGGTCCTATTGAATCTCTCAACCATTCCATCTGACTGGGGATGTAATGGAGTGGTCCTGGTCTTCCGTATTCCCATCATCTTACAAACATTTTGGAACACCGCAGACTCGAAGTTCCGTCCCTGATCAGAATGAAGCTCCATGGGTATACCGAATCGGCTGAAGAAATTGTTCACCAGTACTTCAGCTACTGTAGTGGCTTCCTGATTCGGTATCGCATATGCCTCAGGCCATTTGCTGAAGTAGTCCGTCGCAACCAGGATGTACTTATTCCCATCAGTTGATGTAGGAAACGGACCTGCTACGTCAATTGCAATCCTCTTAAATGGAGCTCCCACATTATACTGGCGCATTCTGCCACGGCTCCTTGTCTTGGGTCCCTTGCTTGACGCGCAGTCATCACATCTCCGGCACCAGTTCATTATATCTGTCCTGTAGCCCAGCCAATAGTATCTCTCTCTGACCTTCATCGTGGTTTTATTAACACCTAAGTGCCCCCCACTCACTCCATTGTGAGCCTCTGCTAGGACTTCCGGAACCTTGTCCTTGGGCACCACGACCTGGGGCTTTCTCTCTCTTCCGTCGGTGCTCTCTCACATTCTCTTCAGAAGACCGTCTTCTATCACAAGAGAATCCCATTGTGCCCAGTATGACTTCAGGGCCACACTCTTGTCGGAAACTTCTATCCACTCCGGTCTTCTACCAGCTTCTTTCCATCTTAGCAGAGGTTCCAAAGTCTTATCTTTCTGCTGGGCGTCTCTCCAGGATTGTAGATGCTCTTCTTCTACTTGGATCCGGGTTTGATGACATTTGATGGGGTGTACATGCTCTTTCAACTCTTGCCTCACGCAGTACTTGCAATCTTCCGGGCAAGGTCTTCTCGAAAGTGCATCAGCATTGCCATGTTTTCTCCCAATCCGATGTTGAATGACGAAGTTATACTGCTGCAGCCTCTCAATCCAACGGGCTAACTGACCTTCTGGGTTCTTAAATTGCAGCAACCACTTCAAGGAAGCATGGTCAGTTCTGATAAGAAAATCTTGCTCGCACAGATATTTATGGAAGTGCTCGATGGTCCGCACAATTGCTAACAGCTCCCTCCTAGTGACGCAGTAATTACGTTCAGGTTTCGACAAGGCCTTACTGAAATAGGCCACAACCTTTTCTTCCCCATTCTCTTCTTGAGATAATACACCGCCTATGCCCACATTGCTTGCATCGGTATCCACAACAAACTTGCTTCCAGGCCTCGGATAAGTCAAAACAGGAGCAGAACACAGAGCCTTCTTCAACTCTTCAAATGCTCCTCGGCACTCCTTCGTCCACTCATATGGCCTTCCATCTTCGGTCAACCGATGCAGGGGCTTCGCAATGTATGCAAACCTTTTCACGAAACGGCGGTAGTAGGTGCATAATCCCAGAAAGCTTCGAAGTTGATGTTTATCTTTCGGGACAGGCCAATTCCTCACTGCGTCTGTCTTCTCTGGATCGGTTGCAACTCCTTTGGTTGAAATTATGCGCCCCAAAAACTTAACCTGTTTCTTAAACAGCTGGCACTTCTGCGGACTTAATTTCAGGCTAGCTTGCCTCAATTTCTCGAAGACATCGCACAAGTTCTTCAAGTGCTGATCGAAAGTCTTCCCCATCACGATGATATCGTCGAGGTATACCAGGCAAGTCTTCCAATGCAGTCCTCGCAGTACTGTCTCCATCAGTCTCTCAAAGGTGGCGGGTGCATTGCAGAGCCCAAATGGCATTACCGTAAATTGCCACAAACCAGTTCCGGCAGAGAATGCTGTCTTCTCCTTATCTTTGGGATGCAACTCGACTTGCCAATAGCCACTCTTCAAGTCGAGGGTGGAAAACCATCTGGAACCCGCCACTGTGTCTAGGGTATCGTCAATCCGGGGTAAGGGGTAACTATCCTTCTTGGTGACATCATTCAACCGCCTGTAGTCTACACAAAAACGAGTGGAGCCATCTTTCTTGCTCACCAGCACTACAGGGGAAGTCCGCGGGCTCTGCGAAGGCTCAATTACCCCTTGTTTACTCATGTCTTTAATCAGGTTGTCCATTTCGGTTTGCTTTGCTAAGGGTACTCTTCTAGGAGCTTGCTTAATGGGAGTATGATCACCGGTGTTGATGGTGTGTTGAATTACTCCCGTCCGTCCTAGGTCACCATCTTGCAATGAGAAGACATCTTTGTATGTCAACAGGAGTTGAGCCAGCTTCTCACCCTGTATCTGATCCAGTTGTTGGGAACATTCTTCTACCATCTTTTCCAGGGGAGTTGGTAAACTGGTTGTGGACATCTTCTGATCTTCTCCCTTCTTCTCATTCTTCTTTACCATGGCAATCCTAGATACTGGCTCACACATACCAATTAACGTACCCTTGCAAATCTTCTGGTCAAATTCGGCAATGTTCGCTATCCTTACGAATACTGGACGTTGACCAGGTCTCACCAACGTCTTCCCAATTAGTAATCCTTTCTTCACCTCTTCGTACATCGGCTCGACCAATCCCACCAAGCAGCTCGGAGCACCATCCACACGGACCCGTACGATGTTTTCGGATTTGGCAGGCATCAGGACATCTTCTTCGACCTTCACTCGGTATACACAGTTCTTGCGCCCAGGAGAACTCATTACTAGTTCTTCTTCACCAATTCGAAGTACACCGGCGCCAACATCAAGCACAATCCCGTGCTTCTTCATACAATCCAGGCCCAGTATAACTTCATCTACAATGTCGGCTACAAGAACTCTCTGTGGAATGACGACATCTTCCATCCCTATGTCGATTTCCGCCTCTCCATATATAGGTGCTGTCTCGCCGGTAGCAGTAACCAATCGGATATTCTTATTGGTCGGCCTAATTCTCCACTCAGCCACAACATCTTTTCTGACTATGGTGTCACTGGCTCCTGTATCGATGGTAATTTCGGTCTTCCTGCCATCAATAATCCCATCAATTATCAAACTATCCCCAACTCGAGCCAATCTTGACACATTCACATCTTGTACTGGGGCTTGGTAGGATTGGACCAGCTTTCGCCCCTCAAAACTGGTCGACTTTAGTTTCCCTGGTACCCGGAGGTACCAGCCTCGTCCTCGTGCCGTCTGGTTGCATTTCGGCACCTGTTGCGGAGATGGCCTTTCTTACCGCAATTCCAGCAACGTAAGAAATTCTTCCTTTCTTGCCATCTCCTCCTAGTCCCATTATTGTTGTCGTCTTCCGTTCGTCTGTCAAGTTTCTGTGCAAGTTTCTGTACAACTTTTTCCAGCAGGTCTTCGTCTGGTTCTTCGGTATGCAGCTGCCTCACCTTGGAGTACCCTCGTGATGTTTGCTTCGCTGCTTCAAACTCCAAGGCGTGGGCCAAAGCGTCTGCCAAAGCTTTATGTCTAGCTAGCTTCAGCGCCATCTTTGTTTCGCTGTCACGCAGTCCCTCGATAAAGTTTTCAACAGCCAGGCTCTCCAAAAACTCCTCCAGGGCTGTTGGATACGCCAACCGGACTAAACGGGCGATGTCGGCCTCAAACTCTTGCAGGGTCTCATTGGAGCGCTGAGACCTACCCTTTAGCTGTGCCTGGTGGACTTGCTGGAGGTGTTGATGGCCATACCTCATCTCCAGGCGCTTAACTAACTCCTTATAATCACCCTGTTGTTCGGCTGTCACAGTATCCAGGATGTTCAAGGCGTCTCCTCAGAGTGCAACTACCAAGTTCACTGCCTTCTCCGTACTAGCCCATTGGTTCGCCGTTGCCGCTGCCTCGAACTGCTTGATGTAGGTGTGCCACGAGGTCTTCCCATCAAATGTAGGCGGCTTCACCTTAACTACAGGAGCTCTTCTTTCTTCGTCCAATCCGGTATCTTCTGTCTTCAAGGTCTTCTTCTTCTCTAATTCTGCCATTTTCTCGTTTATCTTCGATATCTCTTCATCCATCACTTTTCTTATTTCTTGTGTTTCTTCTGTGATTCGGGTCTCTAATTGGGATCTTACTTCAGTAATTCTTTCAGCTACTTACTCTTGACTTCTTTCTATGGCTAACTTCATTTCTTTTTGATTATTCTTCATTGCTTCTAGATTTTTCTTCACTTCTTCTTGACTGTTTTTCATTGTTTCTTCCAGGTGGTTCTTCATTTCTTCTTGACTACTCTTCATTTCTTCTTGACTACTCTTCATTTCTTCTTGACTGTTCTTCATTTCTTCTTGTCCAGTCTTCATTGCTTCTTGGCTGTTCCTTATTTCTTCCAAATTATTCTTCATTTCTTCTTGACTGTTCTTCATTAACTCCATTAAAGCTTGAAGTTGCTGCTCCATCGCTGCGACTCTTCTTGTTACTGGCATAAACACTCACAAGTACAAATCCAAGTCTCAAACCACAAACAGTCACTAAGGAGTCCAAACACGTCGAAATTTTCACTCAGTTCAGCCAACTTCCAGAAAATTCTTCAATTTTCCACCGGCTTCCACGACGTTCTTCGCTCTTCTTGGCTCCACAAAAATCCCACTTCTGACACCAGTTGTAACGTATTTCGTTTTCCACTTTTTATTTACAGTGACTTAATGTACATATATGTACAAATATTTACAATGATTAACAGTGATTTGAGAACTTAAAATTAACAAATTGAACAATAAGCTGCGAAATATATACAAGCAGTGAAAATTAAACAATTATTAGCGAACAAATAAACAATTAATTACCTAACCTAAACAATCCACAGTACACAAGTCCTCAGTTTAAACTCTCTAAAACACTCGTCTTCAACCGACGGTTAATCACATACGAAGACGCCCCGGTACACTTAAAAACGCCACCAAAGAATTCGCACTCGCGTACCGTACCGACACTAAACGCGTATCAAGACTTATACTCGCACGGAACTATTAAACGCCCGGTTCTTATCGCATTCGATATTCGCTTCCAAACTTCAGACTTCAAAACTGTAAGACTGACCACTCGGCTTCTTGCTTCCCCTTTTATAATGGTCTTAGAAGGTTCTCGAAAATTATCGATCGAACATTGTTCCAGAATGAGAATCTTCGAGATAGGCTATTCTTTTCGGGAATCATAAACAGCGACAAGGTCGCGCCGTAATAAATCAAAGCCTGCTCGCCGTAAACAAATAATGTGTCACCACCAGGGGCGTCGCTGACGGGGCAAAAGTTCGTATCAATATGATGGACTTGCCAAATCTGTCATTTGAACGCGCATATGAGATTACAGTTGCATTTATACAAAAATAAACAAAAAGACGTGAGAGCATTAAATGAATTACGACTTTTTTTGGCTAAAACACGAATCGGCCTGCGTCTGAAATCCCGACTACAGACGATGATTTTAAATTGCATTTGCAAAGGTTTGTATTCGAATTCATATCTTGTTATACATTTAATCGCATTTGATTTTTTCCCAGTTTAGATGTATGTACCAATTAAAAACATGGTATTCTAGTCACATTAACAACATTAACTTCGTAAGCCTAGAAGAATACGGCTGGACATTTCAGAAAGACCACTGGAAACCCTTATTTAGTAACCAGGACCCCATACCTCCATCTGTGAGACAACCTTTATCACTTTTGTATTCAGATAAAAGCTGTAATAGTAATAGATGTAACTGTGCAAAAGAAGGTTTAAAATATTCTATAGACTGGAAGTGCAAGAATTCTGTTAATACTGCAGTAAAATTAGAAGAGGAACAATCAGATGCTGAATCTGACGCTCAATATTGGTTGTATAAAATAAGAATAAAAATAAACTAAGTTCTTTTCATGTTTTAACTCATTTATGCGTCGTTATCCGTAGCCGACTATGGGTCCCACAAATTAAACACTACAGATAGACAACGCACATATATTATTTTAGAACTGCGAACAGCGCCTCTGATGTTTGGAAGTAGAATTAGGGGCGGAAAGCGGGAATTTTGAATATTTCTCTTTTGAAGTTTACTTACTATTGACGTTTAAAATCGTTTTACAAAATGTAACAAATGATGTGTGACATATTTTATTGTGTGAAGGAGGCGATGTTTAAACAGATTCATCAATAATGGATATACAAGAATTTTAAAACTTATATCATTATATTATTATTAAATAAAAAATTACTCACATAATATTGGTAAAATAGGGTAGTATTTACTATCCACAACACACTTACTAACAAATTCAAAGACCCTTCCTTGATAAATTAATTCGCCACTGTGAAGAATATAATTTTATGAAGTATACACAAAACGCAAAGGGTAGTGTCCAAATTCCAAATCTGTCACCTCATCTGTTATCTGTTATGTCCATGTTAAACAACTTGTCCAAGAAGAATGTAAAAAAATAGCTTATAAAGCCTGATCAAACTACAATTTAAATTCAAAGACGTTTGACATTAAATTTTGTGTTTATTGTTTGTTATGTTGCCATGCTACGGCACAAATACATACACCGCATGCCTTTTTATTTTAGAACAGTGTGCACAATTTTCAGATCGAGTGAGCAGGTTAGTGGACGATTTGACAATGATTTGACATTTTTGTGTTTTATGACTTTTATGTGCCACCCAGCGGCGACTCGATTAAATGCAGAGTATGCACTGGCATCTATAGTTTGTAAGTTGAATTACTTTTCGTTTAAACGTCATTGCATTTGTCTAGTTTATGATGGGTCCGCTACGCTATACATTGCCACGACCCGTCCGCTCATTAGGCCGCGTCTGACAAAAAAATCATAACTTCAAAACTATGACTCATAGGTCAATAATTCTTTCTCCAAAAACTTTTTACAACCTTTCTCTTAATTTCATTCGCAGCATATACAGACAAATTTTCAAAAATAAAAAAGTTTGTCGCATGTCGAAATTTATAATGCACAAGCGAAGTAAAATGAAGTTTCTAATTATTTTCCGCAAAAAATATTGTGATATTTTAAAATATTTTAGTACACTGTTTGAGGCGTTCATGTTTCTACTTTAATTAAAAAAAAATCACGTCGATATCTCAAATATTTACTGAGATATGGCGTGTTGTGTTTTAAAAAACAACTGTTTCATACATATGCAAAATTTTACATTTTTCGAAAATAAAAAAGTTCTGCACAGACCAGAAATGTCGTAAACCAAAGATTCATATGGAAAATAATACAAGGAACACAACCATATAGATTTTACTTGGTTCTACGTCAAAAAAAATTTTCGTCACAATTGAAGGTTGATTTTACTCGACTAGTGAAATTATATACGAGGCGTAGCCGAGTGCAGAAATCACGCGAGATTGTAGGAAATACATTTTCCATCAAGTTATGTACACTATTTTTCCCACGACCCCTAAAGAAGACAAATTTATTCATAAAACACTAACTTTGTTTGTAACAATTTGTTGTCTATGTTAACAGATGTCAAAAAGTAGCCTACTAACTTACCATGAGCATAATATTCTAATAATTCCGACCGGCTCATGAATAATACGTTGATTTGTTCTCTTGCCCGTCAATTCATAAATGACCAGTTCGTACCTAAAATAATGGTATTTAGGTCTTCCACGGAGTAGCTATTAAAATGTTCAACTGCCGTACCTTTTAAGAGATTTTTCTGATAAAAAATTATTAGATATTTATTCAGTAAACGTCAAAATCTCAAAGCTGCCTTCAAAATTTGAATGAACCTATGCGATTTTCAAATATTGCAGCACAGTTGCGAGTTTAGCGCACGGGCAACGCAATTACCAAGTTTCCGACCTACTATATGTTGTATGCAACATAGTCGTGGGAAAAATAATGTAATGTCAAAGTCTACATCAGCTTATAGTATCAAAATAATTCATAAATAGTAAAACAATATGAAATATGAATGAGGCTCATTACTCAAAATAAACAAACTTATCTGTCAACTGACTCAATCCGGCCCAACTCGAAAATTAAGGAGATTCCAAAACTAACTGGGTTATGTCCCAGCTAGCAATAAAACGTGACCCTAAACTTGATCCTATAATTGGGCCGCCCAACAGATGAAGTGATCACCCTTCAAGAACGTGCTCTAGCGGGGCCAATATTAATTTATGACGACCAAATTGGAGTGATGCGACTTCGTTGGGTCTAAAGAAAGCGCATCGCTGCGGTTCGGTCGTCCTAAATTGATAGTGGTCCCGTCTAGAAGCCCATGCTTGCAGGGTGATTACTCCGTCTGTTGGGCGGCCCAAGTATAACTGGATCCTAAAACTCGATCCCAAAACAACCGGTTTCCAAAACCCCCTGTGATGAGAGGGGATTCCTGAAGACTATCTCAACGAGGGGTGTCGAGCAAAATCTAGTGTTGGGAAAAACCGCTTTATTTCAATAACCAACTACTGAGTATTCAAGTGATTTGAAAAACCGGTTTATCATCACTCGAGTGATCTCTCGAATGAGGAATGAATTCTCGGGACTCGTAGTATACGGTTGCGCCAGAGGTTGCGACTTGCGAGTAGTCGGTGTCGCTTCGTCAAACGTTCGGTTTAGTCGATTGAAATCGTATTATTATGACTTTTTGCATTTATCAAGAAAATAGTTCATTTATTTTTTATGTTAATTATATTACATAGGTAAATGTCATTATATTGAGTATATGCAGTACGTATGCAATTATTTACTTGAAATATAAATTTATTATTTAAAAAATCTACTGCTTCAAAAAATTATTAATTGATTGGCATTCATAATTTTTGATTTTCAAAACAGCAAGCTTAAATAATAACTACGACGACAACGGCAGCAGTATATGCAGTATATGGCAACGAGTGATCACGCTTGCCGGTATCGTAGTTTCATATTAGTCACTAGCACCGCTCAACAGTTACTGCTGTAAGCGAATACCTGTAACCTAACAACAACACTGATAAGTGTAAATAAAAACCGGTTATTATCACTCGAATGAAAAGCAAATAACCGAATGTTGTAGGTTATTCCAATTACCGGATGAAAGGTTATTTTTCACTCGAGTGATCCCAACACTAGCAAAATCCCAGTCCCTCACTGGCTTAGCTGAGTTTCACTACTAAACAATACGTCTATCTATTTCATCACTAGGAAACCAGCTTGATCTACTTGGCCTCGATAAAAATTCAAACTGTGTTCGAAACTAAGCACTAAATTTTATCTGTATTTCTAAACTTAACTACTAAAACTACATAGCTTATGAACAAACATTGCTAAAACTTTAAATAAAAGCTTATTTCAATGACACCTTACAGCAACAAAAAGTGTAACTCCCTAATTCTACGCTAATAAACCAAATACCGCTAATTTCGAATTTAATATACCTATTTATGCGAAGTCAAGCGGAGCCTCTACCAACTAAGCAGGGATGCAAAACGGAGTTACCTACCAAACCCGGTGGCAAAATACAATAAAAATCGTTATTTTAAAGTAGAATTAAACCATTACGGGATCGACGAATTTGCACCGTAACAATATTGCATCAGTTTATTAAGCCCATACGATAACCCAACCAATAATTCCTCGCTCGGGTCTTCATGGTCGTCTTATTAACTAACACCCAAGTGCTCGCGTTACGCCCAGTACGACTTTAGGACTACACTTCTACCCCATCTAGCCTTCTTCCCGCTTCCTTCATCTCAGCAGAAGTTTTAACTTCTTACCAAGTTTGCACTTCTTCTTCAATCTGTAGTTGGGTTCGGTGGCATCTGATGCCATTACATGATCTTCCTTCTCTTGCCTCACGCAATATTTGCAATCCTCTGCGTAAGGTCTTCTGGAAAGTGTATCAGCATTTCGTTCTATCTGGTGTTAGGAGTAATTCTGCTTCTTCGTAATCGCTCCATCCATAACATCGGCCACAAGAACTCTTTACTGAATAGCAACGTCTCTTAAAACTATTTCCGCTTTTCCATATACAGTTTCTCTTTCTTTGGTAGCACTGCCCAACTGGAATCTTCTTACTGGTGAGTCCAATCTTCCAATCTGGTAAAACATCTTTTCTCACTATCCTGTTACTGGCTTATGGCCGCCTTACCATGAATAACCTTCACAATCAGAAGGCTATAACTCGAGCGAGTCTCGACTCATTCACTTCTTCTATTGGGGCTTGGTAGGATTGGACCAGTTTCTGTTTCTGTCCGGAAGTATTTCTCATAACAATTCTAATATCGTAGGAAATGGTTCATTTCGTTCCATCCCCCACGAATCCCATTATTGTTGTTGTTTTCTGTCCGTCTGTCAAGATTCTGTACTTTTCCGCAACTTTGTCCAGTAGATCTTCGTCTGATTCTTCTTTAGTCTGCAACTATCACACCTTGGAGTATCCCCTAGATGGGTGGTTCAAAGCATCCGCCAATGCCTTGCGCCTGGTTATCTTGAGTGCAAGCTTGATCTCACTATCCCTGAGACCTTTAATATGTCAGCTGAACAAAACGGGAAATGTCGGCCTCGAATTCTTAAAGGATCTCGATGGATAATTGAGACTTTCCCTTCGGCTGAGCCCAAAGACATCATCGAACGTAAACGGCTCTACTCTAATAGAGGCTCTTCTATCTTCGTAAATTTAGTTAGATTCCATCGCCGAAGTTTTTCTTTTCCAGTTGAGCCATTATCTCATTTTTATCTTCTCCCCTTCATTCACCTTTTTTTCTTATTTCTTGCGTCCCTGCTGATATTCGAGTTTCTAGTTAAGTTTCTACTTCCATAATTCTTGCAGCAACCTATTCTTGGTTTCTTTCTGTAGCTGATTTCATTTATTCTTGATTGCCTCTCATTGCTTTTTCCAGGTTGATGTTATCTCAAGTAAAAATAAAGAACAAAGTCATTAATAACACTCGTGGCACTGATACTTTCCAAGGAGACGCACTTGATAAACTTTATTCATAAGTGGTTTGTTGTAGCTAAATTCACTTTACTCTTTCCAGGCAGTAGTACCAACTCAATGATGTCGAGCGTGGCAACTTCACTCAATGGCCATTCCTTGGAATCAGCGGACGCTTTCTCCGACAGAGGCAGCAACGATTCTCACAAAGACACAAATTCAGTAAGTCGATACAGCGATGGAGGTAGCACCGCATCTTTAGCTTCCTGTCCGGAATGGAAGACAATAAAAAACAAACTGTCCGATGAGCGTTTAGACAAATTAGGAGACATTTGCGAATCGGGTTTAGGTAAAAAACGGGATAAATCGGTTTTGAGCTGCGATACTTCTCAAGAATCTCTTCCTTCTGATAACATAGGAGGCGAAATCACGTACCATAGGTATTATCATGTATTTAGGGAAGGGGAATTGGACCAATTAATTGAAAAATATGTAGAAAATCTGCACATAATTTCTTCTTATTACGACCACGCGAGTTGGTGCGTGGTTGCTGAAAAGGTACAAGTATGGACGATCTGACCTGCCAGTACTCTCAAATTTTACATTAATGTCATGTCGAAAGCACAATGTACATACTTCTTGTAAGATACAATAATAAAAGACATATTTCGTTTACGCTGCAACGCCTTTATCGAAAAAAAACTATTAGCAAAAATTTTTCAAAAAATGTAGAACCATGTACCCTTCAATTGAGGAAATGCTGTAATCTAATTCATTCCAGAAAATTCAAATCTAATATAAGTAATGCAATTTTCAACTTGGTTACTAACATTACCAATCCCAGATACATTAAAAATAAACTGATTCCACTCCAAAACTGCCATAATCACATTGCTAACAGTTCTGTAAGTGACAGTGATAAATGTCCGGAATAAACTTATTCAAAAATTCCTGTAATCAAGAAATAGTGATTAGATTTGAATTTTTGTCAGTAGAAAGCAAAAACCTGTATTTTCCAGTAAGCTCAAAATATTTTAAATTACCCTAGCCTAGCTCATTCTAAAAATTCTAATAACACCTGCTAAAAGCAGCCAACGTAGATAATTTATTTTCCCTAAAATTGCGGCAGAATTATAAGAACAATATTTTGACCTCTGAATCCTTTGAAATTGTGACTTCGTAGCAAAATTGGTAAATGAAGAAAATAGTCAGTATATATTTTTCTACAGTGTTAGATTTCTTAAATTCCGTTTTAGTATAGTTTAAATTTCAAAAAATAAAATGCATAGTAGGACAAAAAAGGAAAAATAATCCATCATACGCTTCAAAACAGTTGTATATAACCATGTTTTCAAGAAAACACTTCATACCCTACATAGAAATAACCCCTGTATAAGTATACTTCTCGTTCATTTTTTTCCGATAAATTTTCTTTAGTTACTTTATTCCATTTTTATGTTTGTAATTTTTCTAATTACCAATATAAAACAAAGACAACTTAAATGGTAAGATTAACCCAACTTTGTGCCTGTATTAAAAATCTTTTATACTCATAAATTCAACGAACTTTAGTGGAATTGTGTTTCACTCTACTCGTCTAACTGAATTTGCATTTGACTTGTGTTCATTGAAAAAAGATGAAAAAATATACTCAAACGTTAAATTTTAATTGTGTTTAATTTTTATCCCTATGGATATAATACTCCATCCGTATTCGAATCAGGACGCCGATTATCTGGATCAGCAGAAGGTTTGTGTGCATTTATCATCCTTTTAACTGATAGAACAGCAGGACACGCAGTTATCACTCCACCCGTAGCCGACCGATAGTCGGCTACGCTCCACCCCACTACTGCATTCTTTCGCATGACAGACTGTAAATTCCTTGGACGAACAATAGAAGTGGACATATCTGTTTACATTTGTATTTTTCCATAATATTATAGTTTTTGTTTGGCCAGACATCAACGAAATCTCTAGATATTTGGCAAATGCTACAAAATCCGAGATCCCGCCTATGGAATGAATTTACTAAATAGTCGCGAAGCAGTCTTTCGGTCATACTGTCGTGGCTCCATCCATACAGCGGACCAGGATGAACTCCTTATCAAGAATAACATTGATGAACAAACTGTCAAAGAATATAATAATTTAATCAATCTGTGTATGCAGCAGAATTATTTCAAAGTCAGTGGATCATTTTTTCAACAAAGTGAAGGTACAGCCATGGGAAATTGCCTCTCTCCTTTCATTGCAGAAATTTTCATGGGCAAATTTGAAACCCAACTGAAAGATGAGCTTCCATATTTCCCAAAAATGTGGGTGAGATATGTAGACGATATATTTGCCATTTTTGACACCAGTAAATGTAACATTGAAGATTTTCTGAGCGACTTAAATAGGTAGTAGATTCAATTCAATCAAATTTATCCATGAAATAGAAAGAGAAGGACTGCTTCCATTTTTGGACATTTTGGTAATTAGTAACGACAGTAAGTTAGAAATGCCAAAGATGAAACGGAACCCATTCATAAAGCGGAAATTTATGAAATAACATGCAGAAATTGTGACAAAAAAAATTGGGCAGTCAACTATGTCTATTTTAACTCGCTTCAAGGAGCATCAAGCCCATTACAAATACGGCCGTACTGATAAGTCTAGCATGGCGTCACACGCGTTGGAAACGGGCCATAAATTCGACATCAATAATCTCAAACTCTTAAAACCAGAAAATAATAAATTTGATTTAAACGCCTTGGAAAGTATAGCGATATATCAAAATAAACGTAGTTGTCTTAACAGTAATTATGGTCGATTCTGAACTCAACCCAGTATAGATTTATTAGGTAGATAGAATTAAGACTAGCCGTAAATACTTACCCTCCAGCTCTAAGAAACCAATTTTATTGTTCCATGTTCAAAATAGTTCTAAGAAACCCTATAGGTTTATCGGTATGGGTATTTATAGCAATGTAATGTAAGACTAGATTTAGAATAATCTTCAACTCCTGAAGATGCTGACGTTGTCAGCGAAACATGTGTCGAGTTTAATTACTGTGTCACTGTCTTTTGGCGTGTGGGGTTAACTTATGAAGAATTCATAGAGAACAAAGGAGAAAAAATTCTTGACACAAAAAAGTCTTTCTGGAAAGAATGTTGCTTTGGAGGATACGTTCGCATCGAAATGTTCTCCAAGACATGGATATAATGGATGTCCACGCAACACTGGCACTTATTCGGAATCGTTCTAGCTCTGGTAGGCCTTGTGACACCTGAGGCATACTCATTAGTAGCTTCGGAAGATGGTAGGGACTCAGAATCTGAAGTGGGGGGATGGATCTTCATCAAGTAGGTACTGCTTCACCGACATCTGACCCATCATCCAAATCAACATCTGGACTGGCTTTCTGGGTTTCTAGTGGTGGTATTCTACGTCTACGAATAGAACGAAGCGGTAAATTCTCTTCTCCAGGTTCCTGGTACATGGTATTTTCCAACGATCTTTATTGGGTCGAGGATGTTGCCGATTTCGTAGGTAGTCGGGATTATAACTTTTGTAACCAGGTACTTGGAAGTGTAACTCTGTTTTGCGTTAGGTACTTAAAACGTGAGCGTTAACTAAAAGTTTATCACCAACCAAGAAATTTAAATTTCGTCTGTTCTTATCAGTCTTGATTCTTTTCAGAAGTTTCGCGAGCTCCTTGTAATGTTTTCCTATCGTCATAAGATATGTTATTTGTGCAATAAAGTTGTCCTATTTGGCGATGGCTCGTAAGTCTCTCCGGACACCATCAGGGATCCTCTGCTCACGTGCAAATGTTAGAAAGGCTGAGCTGTAACTAACACCATTGCATTGGGCCACGTTCATGGCGAAACGGACTGAAGGAATCTTTCTTTTCCAATTGGCATGATTCGAGGCAATTAATTTTGCTAATTGCGACTTCATGTTCCTGTTAAAGCTTGCTCAAAACCAAGGCAGTGAGCAACTTGCTGCATGACAGCACTTCTATTGGCACTAATAACTTGGCAGGGCACACCGTACCGGAGGATAAACTCATCAATCAGATGCCGTGCGCAAGCCGTTATCAACGGGAAAAGTTCGATCCAGCGCCTTCTGCAATGAAGATCCACGTCACACCAATAAGAGCAGCGGGCAAGCGCCCAAATAGATCTATTGCGATGACTTAGAACCATTGGGAGTTGCACAGGAGTTTGCTGGAGACCTGCTGGCTTTAGATTGGAGGGTTTGAATCTCTGGCAGTCTATGCATTTTGCTATGTATTCGGTAACACGTCGGCTCATACCAGGCCAATAATAACGTTTGGCAATTTTCGCAAGAGTCCTTTCAACACCGTGGAAACCCGCAAGAAGTGAAGCGTGAAACACGAAAAGTATTTCGGGAATTAGAGCTGTGGCAGCGATTTGTTCAACTTCCTCCTCTTCAGAGCCAAGAGCATATCGATACAGAACACCATTCAGCATCAAGTAGCCACGTCCTGTCTACTTTTTGAAATCCAAAGGATCAGAATTCGACTTTTTAAAGCAATCGATAATTTTCAACGTCTTCCATTTGTTGTTTTCGTATATCTTCAGCAGGACGGCTTGGGAGCTTCTCGAAGACGAGATTTAATGCAGTGTGGGAAAGGGGTGGTCGTGACAGGGTGTCGGCCACCACATTGGTTCGTCCTGGACTGTATTCTATTCGGAAGACTTGAAGAGCTAAAGCCCACCGGACAAGCTGCCCGCTCGGCGACTTGAGGGATAACAACCACTTAACGATCACAATGGAACCTTGATATCCACGAAACTTGTGGGCAGACCATACTACTGCTAGGGCTTCGCAATCCGTCGTGTGATAATAATTCATTTCGGTCGAGGTGAGTAGCCTACATGCGTATTCTACAAGCCTTCCATTGGGTCCCTCTCGCTGGAGTAGAACTGCCCCAAGAGCGTAAGTACTGGCGTACGTCTTCAGTATGTAAGGTACCTAATCTATAGTCCTTGTCTTAGAATGGGTGCACTGGTAAGTAATCGTTTTAGCGTGATTCTTCCTCCTGGAGTTGTCCCCACGGCAATTTATTATTTTTCATTGTAAGTGACGAGGTAAGTGAAATCAGTAGACGGGTGATTTCCGCAAAATTACCTATTTATAAATCTCCGGAACCATGAGCAGGTTTGCAGGAAGGTTAGAACCTGTTTCGCATTTCGTGGTGGTTGCCTATTCGTGATCGCTGAGACCACCAGGAAGTATTCCACCTGGGCTAAGCACAAGCGAAAGTACATTTCTTCATGTTTAAATGTAGTTTAAAGACTTTGAAGTCTTTCAGAGACTTGCTGCAGATCCTGGAGATGACCATGGCAAGTTGAAGAGAGAACAATCAAGTCATCAAAATACGCCAAGTGGATATAGTTTGCGGAAACGGTCCATCAGCCGTTGAAACGTTGATGGGGCGTTACGAGGTCCGAATGGCATTCTTTTGGTCGGAACGTCACGAAAGCTTTTTTATCGCGATAAGAGACTTTAACGGACACTTGGTGGTAACCACTTTTCAAATCTAAAGTTATCATAAACTGGGTTTGTTTGGCTTCATATACAAGATTGTCCAAAAGTGGCAGAGGATATCTGTCAGGCTGGGTGATGGCGTTTAATCTCTGATAGTCGATACACCAGCGGATCTCGCCATTTTTTTGGGTACTAAAACCACTTGTTCAGTTCATATCGGAGTACTTCTTTCTTCTTTTTTGGCAGCCGGTAAGGGGCACGGAAATTGGAAAATCGTCCAATAGTTATATACAGTACCCTACATACGGGGTTGATTCTAAACTGGGGGAAAACAGTTAACTGATGGGGTATTTCTGACAAATCCCGTCTTTCCACAGTTATAACACGTAGGTATTCTACTGGAAACTTCTTTATTTTTTTCTTTTATGGGCGAAGGGAGAGTTCGATGAGATGACTTCTTTTGTAACACCTTAAGTCAGGCCCGTGCAACCTGCGGCCCGCGGCACAGGAGTGATGAACTGAATATTAAGAAAGAATAAAGCAAAGTAATGTCTGTTAAGGAAATGAAATATCTCCCAACAAGGAACACATAAAATACACCGTTTGATGTACAGCACATGCAGTGATTATACATTTCGTGAACTGGATGTCCGAATACAGTTTCTGTCATGAAAAAGCTTTTTTCTAACACTCCGTTTCTCGAAATGAACCTTTTCATGAACTGTACAGTTACGGTAAGTGCGTGGAACACACAGACATGGTGGTGTCTGTGGTGCGACATAATGTGCATAATTTCCGTATGTAACCAGTATGCGATATGGGACCTCGTTTGGCTAAATTCGGGTCAATTCTTCCACCGCAACACTAACTTGTTAACTATTTCTACGTTAAGGTGTCAGGCAACTCCCTCCATGTCGGGATGGCTAATGCGCTGGTTTTGTAATTGAGATATCCGCAGATCAAACCTAGTTTGTTACCGTTTTTTCGTTTGTTACTGTTTTTTGCGTTAACTCGGAATGTGTACCTATTTAAAGTTTTACAGCTCAGAATCTGTGAGCTTGGTGTCCCATCAGATAAGAGAATCACATTCCAAGAAAACAGTTTATTTCTTGATTCAAAACACGTCAAGTTGCCCGAATTCAGCCGAGGACGCTTACTGGTTACATAAAGAAATTAAGCACACAATTATATGCACTAATCGTGGAGGGAGTATGCAGACGCAGTGCGCGCACAGTGTTCGTCCATTCAGTCTTGTCCTAAATTAGAATTTTTGTACACGTTTTATTGAAGTACCGTATACTTACTGTTCCAATTCAGTATCGTTTTCTTCACAACCTGCCCCCACGTGGCGGGCAACACCTTCAAGTAACATGGGCAGTCCACGTAAGGCATTCTCGTCTAAAATGTGTGTGCAATCCGTAAATGTTATAATGTCGTCGAGGAACGCTCAACATCTGAAGCTTTAGATCTATTGAACCGAGCAGTAAGTACAGTTCGCGATACTACCGGAAATCTGGGTTGGCTGAGGAGTAACCCGATCGACAAAAATCCGCACCGAAATCAGGAACTGGAAGACTGGAACTGTTCATTCGTCATGGTAACATTCGTCGAATGTTGTGTAACCGGCTCTTCATGCGACATTTTGTTGTGAAAGTACGTAGTCAAAACGCGAGGAGAGTTAAAGATTCAGAATGAGTGTCTTTTGAAAAACACGAATCACTTTACGTATGCAGAAAGAAACATTAAAAATGTACTTACTACTTACTTATACGTCGTTTCCAAAATTCTCCAAAGAATCACAAATTAAGTCCAATAATACACCACCTTCAGTTTCAATGTACAAGAAGAGTTTGTTATGAGCACACGTTTGTTTGGGGGAGAAACATAACAAAATGTATGTAGAAACACAGGCTAGAAAATAAACAGACATTGCAATTCGGGGAATAAAGTTGTTGTCTGTTTACAAACATTGTAAACGCTGCGCATATTTCGAACGCAATGGACACGTTTTCAAGTTCATATGAGCAGCGCACCATTGGCGTCGACGTGGAAGTTTTATTGCTAACCTAACCTGTGTTTTTCAAAGCATTTCTTAATTTTTGTGTTTGAATAAACGTTTAGTACGCGAAGAGAGTATATTTCTGGGAACAACAATATTCTAAGCTGCATATAAATTTTGGTAGGTATTTATCTAAATAATTCAATTAATGATAGACACATGCTAAATAATAATTGGCGTCGCCACTGTACAGGAAGTGGAAAAAATAGTGTACATAACTCGATGGAAAGCGTATTTCCTATAAACTCGCTCGTACGAATTTTGTCACTTTCCGTGCTCGTTACGTGATATACTATTTCAATGTGGGTTCTGCTTGCTTGTAAAAACTTTAATACTGCTATGACAAATTCTCGGGAAGTCAACAAGAACGAAAAAATCCATTTGTCCACGACTATCTTACAACATACTCTTTATACTTGTGTTTCTTCAATCATAATTAGATACATTAATCACTGCAGTGAATGAATATTATTCACTACACCAATAGGAACATCGCTTTGACCCTTTTTTACATTTATTTATTAGGCCGCGATCGTAATGTGTCAGTTCAAATTGAAACGTCAAATCAGCTTGGTTTGCTTTTAATTTGAAATGCATATTCTAAAAAAGAAGATATAATGAGTAGTGAGAGTGAAAACGAGATTTCTTTAACTATTCTGGACGTGTTATGAACGATATTATTTATTATACTTATACTTACCTGGAAACAAAAAATATTGGGATTTTCTTCCAAATTTGAGCCAATTTTTTAAAAATAGCATAAATTTCACGGACAGAAAATAAAATGTCAATAATAAATATACAGTGTGTTTGATTTCATGTGTCACGGCTGATATCTCGGCTATTGTAAGAATTTCAAACAAATGTTATATATGAAAGTTGTTAGACACTTTATTTTCAATAATTTATCAAAATCAGAAAAACAATTGAGCATCAAATAATTCAGATACAGCAAATGCATTGAAAATTTTAAATGTAACGTACCCAGTAATAATACATATTCTAAATCTGTATGAAATTCCCTTTACAGAGATATATCACATGTCATATTCATCTATTCGATTAAAGACTAAATCGACAATTAAGAACCTACCAACAACTGCACGCTTACCAAAGTTATTATATAGGAAGTTGCCCACGATACACTAATATACCCGTAAAGAGCTGTAGCACCGCGTGAAGTACGAGTGGGGGAAGCATGTGACGTCAGCGATGGACCTCGGCCGCGTTCCGCAAGCATACTTGTACAGACGTCTGCATCAGGGATCCCTGGTCTGCATGTGTTTCCCGATTCCCACGCTTTATGCATGTCTTTGATGGCATAAATTTATGTATAACCTGCGTTGTTATGAAGTTTCATCGTTCTGCAAGGTGTAAGTAAAGGTCCTCATGGTACGTACTTACCTACCTCAAATTCCCGCGCTAAATTTCCGACGCTTGTTACTTCCGTAGGTATAGGTAATTGTAAAAACGGCCCATCATTTCATTGAGAAATAGTCAGGTTCAAATTGGAATTTCGTTCATTCGATACTTACGGACTTTCACGGATTCTATAGTTTCTTCTGGGCGTGGGCCTGACTATTTGTGGTACATAGCTAAGGTTTACTTAACTATCTATATGGATAGGTAATTTGTAAAATTTAAAGCAAAAATGATCGTATTCTAATATAGTGTGAGAAATTAGGTTTTTGGATTAGCATTGTTAACCTAATAAAGTTAAATTTAGATTGAAAATGAAATCGCCCTCGATGCCGTTCAATTTTAACTGGAGATGATTAAAATAACAGTATGCCTACTACAAACTAAAATTCACATCTAGATCTAGTTTTTAATTTCAGAAATAAATATATACACCCATACTCCGACTAATTCCAAACAAAGTAAAAAGTTGAAAAAAGTATGCGCATAACTTGAAATGTAGTAGGCAGTATAAATAGATATATGTAGATAACATTATGTACAGTTATTTGAATAAAAATACCTACCTACTTCTAAACACTTTCTGCTCGCCGCCGCCGATGTGTTTTTGAAAGCAAAACTAAGTATGTACCTACCTAATACCTACCCACCTTCATACCTACTACTACTCGAATAAATACGTACCTACTTGCCTAATATCATTTCCGAGACTAATCTGAAAGTGACTATTAGGTACGGTAATACTGAATTTTGTGCATTCATTGATTCATCACTCCATCATGGCGAAGAAAGTGTTAAGTGTATTTAGGTACCTACTGAAACAGATGTTCACCGAAATTTAGTTTTTGGGTTAACAATAAATAATTATTGTTGTGTATCTTCCTTTCGTTCGATTAAAGCCTTATTCAGAGTGGGAGCGTTGAGCGCAGCGTCACGCTGTGTCGCGTCGAGCGCCGCGTCGTTTTTTAAAACAATACAATACAATTTGAATGGAACCATTCACAGTGACAGCGTCGCGCGCAGCGTTACTTAAAGCGTTCGCGTCCGAAACAAATCGGATTGTTTTTTTACAGCGTTTCAGTCAGTATTCAAAATGAGCTCAACAGAAGAAGACTTCTCGGGGGTGCTGATTGCGGAAATTCAGGCTAGGCCAGCCCTCTGGAATACAAAATCATCTGCATACAAAAATAGAAATTTACGAGATAAGCTCTTTGGTGAAGTGGGAGAGATTTTATGTATCCGGATACTGTCTTAATTTATAGTATAAATGATGGAATTCGCCATATAAATGTCTTTCTTTGTTTATAGGGTGAATTCCAACTTTTTTCTTTAATATCTTCAAAGTATAATAGGGTGCATCGAGTAACATGAACAGAACTGCTCTGGTTGGAGCCATTTTGTACACTGACGCTTGCAGACGCTGTCACTCTGAATACATCAACGCGGCGCTAGACGCGACGCAACGCGACGCTGCGCTCAACGCTCCCACTCTGAATAAAGCTTAAAGGAAACGCAAAAGTTTTAATACGTACCTATTTTATTTTAATATAATACAAAGATCGACTGCTCGCTACGCGTTCTAAAAAGCGAGTTTTTTTCTCATCTTCTCGTAAAACAGATACACACACACACAAAATTCTTATCTCTAAAATATAAACACATGGCTCGGTTCTTTATACAAGAAGATAATACAAGGTGTTCGGAGTTTCTATAATTATTTTATACCTAAAGATTTATTACACCGTTCTATGCGCTCCGCTTATCGGCTAATGTACGGCAAGAAATTGCGGTCCCGCGGTGACGTCAATTTCCGATCGCTGCCGACTAAGAACGAACCTCGCATTAGGCAACTTCCCATATAATAACTTTGCACGCTTACGCGATTTAGAGCTTGATTCGAAAGCGTAGGCGGTGAAAATAATGAAATTCGGATGTATGTTTCTACGTGATACAATGTTACATAAGACTATTCAACACAAACACGACATAGCAACAACACCAAGAAAGTAACAATAAATTAGTAGGCAAGTTAAGTTTAAAATTTAAAGTTTATGTTCAAAGTGGCCTCTGTTGTTATGGAAATTAAGAATACGCGGGAATTTACTCAATTAATTTGGCAGTTCACGCGATAGCAATTCTTGTCAAAGCCTACTCTTTCGATCAAAACTCTAAGTCATGTAGACGTGCAGTTCTTACTTAATTATCGATTTGTGCCTTTAATTGATTAGATAACTATGACGTGTGATACATCGTTGTAAAGGAAATTTCATACAGTTTCAGAATACGTAATACCACTGGGTACGTTCCATTTAAAATTTTGAATGTATTTGCTATAGGTATCTGAATTATTTGATGCTCAATTGTTTTTCTGATTTTCATAAGTTATTGGAAACAAAGTATCTCGCAAATTTCATATATAACATTTATTTGAAATTCTTTCAATAGCCGAGATATCTGCTGTGACACATAAAATCAAACACACTGTATATCGTTGCTATAGAAACATTATTCATTTCTCATTTTCTGAACGAAATTCCCAATGTTATTTGGCGCACGGAAACAGGGAGCGGGAAAAAAAATTCCATGCGCTGCGCTGTTCTAAAAATGTCACCTTTTCTTTATTGTAAACACAGATGAAAACGAGGCGTTTTCAGGTAAGTATAATACCAATTAAAATGTTTTTTAACTCAAATTAATGGTGAAGGAGCAAGTGTGACATAAATTATTTATTTGGAATGAGAGACTAACCTACCCCCAAGGTTACACCACTACTTTCTCGGTGAAATAGATTCTCCTAGCTCAATCACGATATCGAATTTTAAGTGCCCATACGAGGGGCGTTTTTTATATTCGCGGAATGGAGTATAAAGTGACGCATAAATGCCAATATTATATTTTCATTTTTCAATGTAATCTCCTCGAACAGCAATGCATTTATTACATCTCTATTAATTTTTGTAAACCTCCAAAAAAATAATTTTTTGATTTGCCTTCAAAATGCTCGTTTACGGCAGCTTGCAACGATATTTCGTCCTCAAAATGCCTTCCACGGAGGTCCTTTTTCAGGTTCGGGAACAAGAAAAAGGCGCTGGGAGCCAGGTCAGGGCTGTATGGTGGATGGTCAATTTCTTGAAAGCTGCACGACGCCATAGCAGACACGGCAACTTGAGCCTTGTGAACAGGCGCATTGTCGTGGAGTACAAGGACGCCTTTTGCCAACTTTCCTCGTCTTTTTTCTTTTATGGCCCTTCGCAAACGGTAGTATGCTCCTGTAATGGTCTCTCCCTTAGGCTTGTAATCTATAAGCAGAATTCCTTGATAGTCCCAAAACATTGTCGCCATCACTTTTCCAGCCGACGGACGGCTGGACTTTGAATTTTTTTGGGGCAGGACCACCCTTTACATGCCATTGCTTCGACTCTTTTTTTGATTCAGGGTCATAAAAATGGACCCAAGTTTCATCTCCGGTCACAATCCTGTCAATAACATCTGCCTGATTGTCCCCACAGAGCTCCAAAAATTGCTTACAACAATCAACGCGGTATTGTGTTTGTTGAGGTGTGAGGTTTCGGGGAACCCATCGCGCGCTGACCTTTGTCATCCCAAGTTGTTCAAAAACAATCTTGAAAGCAGTTGTTTCGGAAATGTTGAACATTCTTGCGATCTCCTTCAGTTTCAGTCGGCAATTTTCCATAATGGCAAGTTGAACTTTTACCACCACTTCATGTGTCGTCACGTCTCTTGGTGTTCAAACTCTTGAAGAATATTTGCAATAAAATGTTATTTTTAACTCAGAATTATTCTTGTTTTATTTTTTATTAATACACTTGACATCACAGTTTCTACAACAGACTCTTTTTTTTCACAGACTACTTAACTTTAGACAAATAGTAAAATCAGAAAATATTAACTACATTTAGACAATCAATAAATTGACGTTCACTTTCTAACACCCCACCATGAACACAATTTACAATAAACCCATATTATTGGTACAATAAGTGAATTTTTCCTTAAACAACGGCTTAGTCAATGAATCTGCCACCATATTTTCAGTCGGGATATGCTTCACTACAATTTCACCTTCTTCAATTTTCTCCCTTAAGAAATGATGGCGGATATCAATATGCTTTGTTCTCTGACGATAACCACTGGTCAAAGCTAAATCAACTGCTGCTTTATTATCACAATATACTGTTGTTGGTTCAACAATCGCATTTTCATCCATTTCTTTTGCCAATTGACGTAACCAAAGCACTTCCTGAGTTGTCGCTGAAAGCGCCATGTATTCTGCCTCGGTGGGCAAAAGTGCTACCATTTTCTGCCTTTTACTGGACCACGAAATAGCACCTCCCTGGAAAAGAATTGCAGTTCCTGTGACAGAATGTCTGTCCTCAATTTGATTTGCCCAATCGGAAACGCTGAAATAATCAAATGAGCCATTAGCATTTTTACTCCATGGTCCCCTTCAGGTAACGGAAAATACGTTTTACGGCTGCCCAATGACCTACCAGGATTTCGATTGAAACGGCTGACATTGCTTATTGCATGGGCTATGTCAGGCCAAAAAAACACAAAAAAAACAAGCTTCCTACCGCCTCTTGATATGGCACATTTTCCATCTGTCTGGCTTCCTCTTCAGTCTTCGATTCCATATAATAATAATAATATAATTTATTTCTCCTCTCCACAAAGTTCTTAATTTCACAAATACACAATAATTGATACAAAATTAAGTAATACAAAATATAATGGATCCAGTTAAAAGCTGTATATAAAAAAAGGAAAAACCCCAAGGAGTAGATTCAGGGCAGTAAAATAAATTACCCCCCGCTCTACCACCCACTCCTTGTTAGCGTGAAAAACATAAGTAAAGCAGATTCCTACAACTACCTTAAAACTACAAACAAAATTTTATTAACAATTATTTGTTTCCGCCCGCAACCATCATCTATCTCGCTATCAAGCTATTAAGCTATTACTCCTAGCATGCAATTCGCTCAAGACAAGCACAAACAATTAAAACATATCCAAATTGACAGTTAAAAATGTATACAGAACCTCAATCACCCACCGAACCCGACTGGTCATTAAAATAAAGTCGAAACAAGGCGTTCTTGAACTGCTTCAGATTTAATTGTTTTATATGGGACGGAACATCATTATAGAGTTTTGCAAAATTATAGGTAAAACTTCTTTCATACAGTGCAGTCCTATGAAAGGGAGGAGTAATAAGCCCCCTACTTCTCACGTTAATGTGATGAACGTCCGTTCTAAATTGAATTTTCTCAAAAAGATAGGAAGGTGATTTATTAAGAAGAATAGAATGATACAAACACAAAGATTGAAGTTTGAAACGATTTTGCATTTTCAGCCATCGCAAATCTATCAGTTTGTGGGAAATATGCTCATATTTCCTAATGCCGAAAATGTATCTCATACAAGAATTTTGTATTTTTTGTATTCGCCCCGAGGAGACGGCGTCAAAACAGGTCCAGACCACAGGTGCACAAAACCTAAAATGAGACAATACTAAAGATTCACATAAAATCGCCTTAACGTTCTGCGGTAAGTAGCTTCTATGAGGATACAGTAGTTTCAAACCGATGAGAGCCCTCCGAATGCACACAGACACGTGCATTTTGTAACGAAAAATATTATCCATATATAAACCCAAATTTTTTAGATCCCGCGCCACAGGAACAGGAATTGAGTTAATCATTAACGAAATCTCATCAATATCTACACTATCGACCACGCTCTGACGACCAAACAAGATATACTTGCATTTTCCCGGGTTGAGGAAAAGACTGTGTTCACCACTAAGACGATGTAAAAGAGATAGGTCGGAATTTATAGAATTAATAGACTGTTTTAAATCAATGCGGTCGAAGGAAAGGTATATTTGCGTATCATCGGCGTAAACCTGCGAAGAACAGAACTGCAAAGAAGAACAGAGACGAGAGGTATAAATAGAAAACAATAGGGGACCTAAAATTGAACCTTGCGGCACCCCAGAACTGAGCTCTCAGCCGGTGTGCTGATTGTATTGCAATTACACATGTTAAACTTCTCTAGGATTTTTTTTATGTACATAGTTTGATCAATACATAAACTTTTCTTTTCTTCTTCTCTGGTTATCTTTATTCCAAATAGATGTGTTGCACCTTCCAAATCCTTCATTTTGAATTCTTTCTTCAAGCTTTCCTTTGCATCATTTAAAATATTCTCATTATTGCTCAAAATCAGTAAGTCATCTACATAAACTGCAATTATTACAACAGTTTTCTTATTAATTTTGTAGTAGATACACTGGTCAGACTGGGATTGTTTGAAGTTTAGTTTCTTTAAAACTTCATTTAAATGTTTGTTCTAGGCTCGACCGCTTTAATAATAATAATAATAATAATAAAGACTTTATTGCTGAAATTACATAAGAAAAAAAAATAACTTAAAATATCAAATTCAGCAAAGGGCGAAGTTCAGCTGAACATTCGTGAATGTCCCGCTGCTCTACTTAACCCTTAAAATACAAAATAAATTCGAGAGAAAAAGCGACACGCGCTGAACCCACAAAGGACAACAATAAACTCACATGGATATACATACATAAATTTCGGTCAAAACAGCAAAGGTAAAAAAAAATCATAATGAGATATGAAACAAAACAAATTCTAAGTTTAAGGTAATATATTAATAACAAATTAACTCAATTTAGTCAAGGCAAACAAAAAAAAAAACGTGGAAATCAAAATGAAAATGAAAACAAACCAGCAAAAAACTATAAACAGAAATGAAATAGAAATGAAACAGAGCCATGGCAAAATATGAGAGCTATAAAATCATCACCCAAAAACTTGAAACTGCTCAGCGAAAAGTTCACGACGAAGTGTACTCTTAAATGTAATAAGTATTTATTGACATATTTATTGAAAACTTTTGAAACACAATATGAGAACGATCTTTCAAAAACAGATGTACAGTGACACGGTGGCGTAATCAGACCCTTAAATCGAATGTTAATATTGTGGACATCAGTTCTAAATTGAATTTTGTTGTACAAATAAGGCGGAGTTCTTAACTGAACTATTTTGTAGTACGCACATGCCGAGTGATGTAGTCGTCGGTTAGACATATTCAACCAGTTCAAATCATGCAATTTATGCGATATATGTTGGCGCCTTGTAATACCAAAAATTAACCGCATACATGCGTTTTGTATCATCTGGATTCTATGTGAATCCGCAAAAGTAAGGCAAGGGCCATAAACCACATCACAAAAATTGAAATGAGATAGGACAATAGAATTACACAATTTAATCTTTATTTTTTGATTTAATATTGATCTGTTCATGTAAATAATTTTTAAATTTACATAAGCTCTTTGGATACATTTGGATATGTGTTGACTAAACCTTAAATTATCATCCATTATTAATCCCAAGTTACGAACCTGATGTACAAGCGGCAAAGGAGAAGCACCTAAATTTATTTTAATTTTATTTATTAACTTAGACCGCAACTTGTTCCTCCCGAACACCATAAAAGAAGATTTATTTGGGTTAATGTTGAGGCAGTGCTTACGGGCCATTTCGGTTAACATGTTCAAATCTGTGTTAATTCTATCCATAGAAGTATAGAAAGAGTCCTCCGGAAAAGAGTAATAGAGCTGAGTGTCGTCAGCATACATGTGACAGGAACAGAATTTAAGACACGATTGCATTTGAGAAGTATATACTGAATATAGTAATGGACCCAAAATAGATCCCTGCGGGACACCAGTATTTAGTTGCTTGGAATTCGACAATTTATCCGAGACTTTAACAATTTGTGATCTATCCATTATAAAATGTTTAATTAAAGTAATCTACCCAAAGGACTTGTACCTTGACGCAGTTCTAGTAATACTGGGACGGGTGGGATGGCTTGCGCGCTTCAATGATCTAAAGAGCCGAACCATAGGTTTAACCATTTGGAGGGGTTTTTATTTGAGAAGCCAGACTAAATCAAGTCCCTGAAAGGGGGCAGCAGCTCTTTCAGTAATCATAGTGGCAGAGATCGTGAGGGTCGGTATGGCACTGTGATACACACTACTGCGATGTGGAAGGCAACGGGAAACCACCACATTATTCTATCCCTGGTACAGCGTACTTCGAATTTATGATGATGGCACCTTCTGGAGTAAAATATTCCGGAGGTAAAATAGTCCCACATTCGGATCTCCGGGCGGGGACTGCTTCGGGGGGAGTCATCAGAAATGATAAGTGTAACATCACACGAGTCGGAGCGTGGAATGTTAGAAGCATGAAACAAGTAGGAAAGTTAGAGAATTTGAAAATTGAGATGGATAGGTTAGCATTAGACGTAGTAGGTATTAGTGAAGTGCGATGGCCAGAAGCCGGAGACTTCTGGAGCGGAGATTTTAGAGTAATACACACAGGATCTGTAGGAGGAAATTCGGGAGTAGGAATTGTTATGCGGAAAAAAGTAGGGCAGAGTGTAGAAAATTTCTTACAGCAAAGTGACAGGGTAGTTATGGTTAGGTTAGATTCGAAACCTGTAAAAACAGTAATAATACAGGTATATATGCCCACTTCTAACTACAGTGATGAGGTCGTAGAGGCAGTTTATAGTGATATTGAACATGTGCTAGATTTGGTGAGAGGACACGAAAATTTAATAATTATAGGAGATTTCAATGCAGTCGTAGGCACAGTGCGAGAGGGCGGAATAGTTGGTCCCTTTGGATTAGGCAATAGGAACGATAGGGGAGTGAGACTGATAGAGTTCTGCGATAAACATAACTTAACGGTCGCGAACACTCTATTTCACCATCATGTTAGGAGACGCTACACGTGGAAGATGCCAGGAGACCTAGGGAGATATCAAATAGATTACATTCTTGTTAGGCAAAGATTTAGAAATCAAGTTAGGGATTGTAGAAGTTATCCAGGAGCAGATATTGATTTTGAAAAAACGAAGCGGAAGAAGGTATCTTGACCCAGAGAAACTAAAAGATGATGATACGCGCGATAAGTTCGAGAAAAAGACAAACGAGGTACTAAAGGGCGCGGGCGAAAATATTGTTAGGGACATAGAGGAAGAATGGAATTGCATTAAAAATAGTTTAGTTTCCTCAGCTAGGGATATTTTGGGTCATAAACAGAATGAAAGTAGGAAACCCTGGATAACAAAACATATTGTGAGTCTAATAGAGGAAAGGCGCAAATATAAAAATAGGTTAGATGAAATAGGGAAACAAAGATATAAGGCGATCAAGTGGGAAATTATTCGGAAATGTAGGAAAGCGAAAGAGCAATGGATCGACGATAAGTGCAAAGAAGTGGAAAATAAGTTCGAAATAGGAAAGACTGATGAAGCATATAAAATAATTAGGAGAAATTTTAGAGAAATTGGATCTAGTACCAAAAGCATTAGGAATGAGGCAGGAGATATCCTAATCGAAAGCGGGGAGAAGGCAGATAGGTGGAAAGAATATTTAGGAAACTTATATGCGGGACAGGAAGTGCAAGATATATTAGAAAGTGAAAGCAGTGTAGAAGGGGATAACCTAGGGAGTCCTATAATGAGAGAAGAGTTTGAGGTAGCACTAAAAAGTTTAAGGAATAATAAAGCACCAGGTATAGATGGCTTGCAGGCAGAAATCTTAAAGTGCGCAGGTCAAGAGGTAATGGATCGTTTATTTAAATTAGTTAGTCACATATACCTGACAGGCGAGATTCCAGAAGATTACAAACGGAACATCATAGTAGCTTTGCCAAAAAGGAAAGGCGCGGATAGATGCGAAAATTTTAGAACTATCAGTTTAACTTCCCATGCGTCAAAAATTTTAACTAGAATTGTGCAAAGAAGGATGGAGAAAAAGGCGGAAGAAATATTAGGAGAAGATCAGTTCGGATTTAGACGAAATAGAGGAACGCGCGAGGCCATTCTAGCTTTACGAGTAATTATAGAAAAAACGATAGAAAAGAGAAAGAGCGTATATATAGGATTTGTAGATTTAGAAAAAGCCTTCGACAACGTAAAATGGGGGAAGATGTTCGAAGTGCTGAGAAAGGTAGGGATGAAATACAGGGACAGAAGAATAATACATAATCTCTACAAAGAGCAAAAGGCAGTTATAGAATGTGAGCAGGAACGAAGGGAAGTAGATATCCGGAAGGGAGTGAGACAGGGATGTGCATTGTCACCTCTAGTTTTCAACTTATATATCGAAGATGCGATTAATATTGTTAAGGAAAGAACAGCCTCAGGGATCAATGTACAGGGCCAAACTATTAATATGCTCAGATTTGCGGATGATATAGCAGTGTTAGCATCTAGCAAAGAAGAATTAGGAGCGGCTCTGAATGAAATGGAAGCAGTTTTGACACAGGGCTACGGCATGAAAATCAATAAAAAGAAAACTAAAATTTTGGTATGTAGATGGAGTGAAAATAGAACTAAAATTGAAATACAAATAGGAAATGAGAAGATAGAGGAGGTCGCGGATTTCTGCTACTTAGGAAGTAAAATAACCCAAGACGGTAGGAGCACTAAAGATATAAAACAAAGAATGGCGCAGGGCCGAGTTGCGTTTAACAAAAAGAAACAACTGTTATGTTCGAGAACGGTTAATATAGAGACTAGGAAGAGACTCTTAAAGTCGTATGTATGGAGTACGGCATTATACGGGTGCGAAACTTGGACAATAGGAGAAGCGGATAGGAAAAGAGTAGAAGCGTTTGAACTGTGGTGTTACAGACGCATGATGAAGATACCGTGGATAGATAAGGTTAGCAATAGGGAAGTATTAGAAAGAGTTGGGGAAAGGCGAAAGGTATGGAACACAATAAAGAGTAGGAGAGATAGGATGGTAGGACACCTTCTAAGACACGAAGGAATAGTTCGCGACATACTAGAGTCAGAGATAGGAATAAAAAGAGGTAGGGGTAGGCCTAGATTAGACTACTGCTCTCAAATAGTTAGGGATGTAGGATGTTCTACTTTTAGGGAAATGCGTAGGTTAGCTCAGGATAGAAAAGAATGGAGGTACGCGTCCAACCAGTCTTCGGACTGAGAACCTTATGATGATGAATTAAAGTAATGGCTGCAGGGCCAAATCCGCAAGAATTCAAGACGCTCAGCAACAAACTATGACTGATGGTATCAAATGCCTTCGAATAATCCAGAAGAACGAGAACAGTGAGTTTATTTTGAGAAATTGCTGTGAGTATATCATCAGTTACTTGCAGTAGTGCTGTAGAACAACTATACCCAGCTCTAAACCCTGACTGCGTTTCAGGCAGCAATGAATGGAGAGCAAGGTACTTTCTCATTTGGCAATCCATTATTTTCTCTAATATTTTTGATAAAGCAGGTAGCACACTAATAGGACGCAAATCTTTAAAATCAGTTGGTCTGGCTATTTTAGGTAATGGATATACTAACGCTGTTTTCCAACAAGGAAAAACACTTTCTTTTAAACAGAAATTTACAATGTGAACTAGTACAGGCAAAATCTGAGGACAACACAGTTTAATGAATTTAATATTGAAATTATCTGTTCCAACAGCATTTGAGGAAATTTTAAACAATATATTTGACACAGTTTCTTCCGAAACTAACTCGAAGACAAATTGATCCTGTTTGTTAATACGAGAATTACTATTATAAAAATTTATCAAGTCATTATCTGGATGTAAGTTTGTATTAACAGAGTCTATGAAAAAATTATTTATTCTTTCAGGTTCCTGTAATTCTTGCGGAATTATGAATTTTGGCTTACTATAGACTTTCATCAATTTTAAATCTTTCCACATGGTCTTAGAGTTTCCCATCTTCAAACTATGCTCTAAGTAAGCCTTTTTTTCCAACCGAACTGTTTTTGTTGTTAAATTTCTTATATCTTTGTAATAGTTCCAGTGTTCAATTTTACTAGTTTGCTTATATTTGGTCAACGCTTTATCACGCAGTGACATAAATTTTAAATTCTCTGTCAACCAAGGACACGGCGGCTTAGAAAATCGTTTACATTTCTCTGGAAAATTATTATTCAATAGATCAATCAATATTCGATTAAGAAGATCAAGTTTATTATCGATCGTATCCAAACGATAAAGATTATGCCATACTATTGAATCTAATTGTAAAGTGAAAGCTGCAGCTTCAAAATGTGCAAAGTCTCGGTATACAACTTGTCTGGGGCCAACTTTATCATATTTTAAAACTAGATTGCAAAAAATGAGATTGTGGTCGGACGAGTGATACCCATCTTTAACACCCGATTGTTCTATTCTAGATTTGTTGCTAGTTAAAATCAAATCTAATAACGTAGCTGTAGAAGCTGTAATACGAGTAGGTTCTGCAATGATTTGGGTGAGGCCATGCATATCCAGCAGATCAAGAAATTTATTGCAGGTGTTGTTAAAACTTAGTAAATCTATATTAAAATCACCAACAACCAGCAGTTCATTACAAAAAGGTAAAACCTGTGAGACAGAACTCTCAAAGCAACTAAAGAAATTAGGAATGTCAGTTTTAGGAGGTCTATAAATAACACCGATTGCAACATTACATTTAGGAAAAGAGAGAACAACCCAAAGTTGCTCAGTATTCTCATTTATGGTCGACTCTTTAATAATTCTATAATGTATATTACTTTTTATGTACAAACCAACGCCTCCCCCACGGCTCCTTTTTCTGTCATTTCTTAAAAACGTATAATTTTGAATGTCCACAACATTGCAGGGCAAGTCCGACGACAGCCATGTCTCACTAACCGCGAAGACATCGTAATCAGCTGACAGAATCAAATCACGAAATTCAAATAAAATTCAAATAAAATTTCAAATAAAATTTCCGCACAATGATCTAACGTTTAAATGCGCTAGTCTTAACAAACCCATCTAATAGGTAATGATGTGTGACGCCACAGATAAAAGGATTCTAAATATTTGAAAATATATTGCCACGGCTCAAAAAATACAAAAAAAATATCTGAAATTGGCAAAAAGAAACATAAGTAAAAGAATATACTAGCTGCTATAAATAACATAAACAAAAAATGCAATACTTCCGAGAGCAGCACAAAAATATCGAAATTTCCAATCATTATAAATTCATCTCGCAAAATGCCAACCTCCAACACACATCCAATGAACATCAAGAAAGTCCCTGACCGACGTCACCGCACAAACCCTGCTCCCATCGGCCGCTCGCACAAAAATTCCACCATTCCCAGTCCACAAGTACTTCAAATTATCAGCCAGCCTGCACTCCCCTGCCCTGGCATACAACTGTCCACCAGCTCCAGTCAAAGATTCATTCACGTATATTGGAGAACTCCTGTCCCCCGTCAAGCTGGACAAGCACTCCGGAAGATCTCCAACAGTCAAACTTCGCTCCACCTCACGACACTGCAAAAACCGGTTCCCATCAAATCGTCGAACGAACCTCACCACTATACCAGGACTAGCGGCACCATTAGCGGTTTTCAAGCGGTGGCAGATGTCCACCATCTCAGGTTTCAACGAAAATCCAATTGAAACTCCCACCGCCTGTACAACAGATAAAACATCTTCCGTCTTGCTTACAGGAACTCCGTGCAGCTCTAAACAATTAGATCTGGAATATTGTTCCAAATCGTTATTTTGTTGCTTTAATAAATTATTTTCCTTCATCAATTCCGCATTACTTACTTCCAGAGACTCAATTCTGTCGACACACTCATTAATTTGACTTTCCTGCTGTTTGAGTAGTTTACCGAGATCATCAATTTTCCTGTGACATAATTCTATAGAATCCATGGTAGAACCCTGAGTTTCTTTGATTTGTTTAAGTTCATTTAAAATCTGCAACAAAACAGGATTCCTGCAGGAAACACATGACCAATTGTCCCTGTCAGTATTCTCGATCGCCTCCTGCGAAAGATTAACACAGATGCCATGGAAGAAGGTCTTGCAGTTGCAGCATTTGACTTGAGAAATGGTTTTATTACACACGCCGCACGGACCGGACATTTTGAACACCGCAAGGTAAATATTTGCAGGTACGAATTTTTTACTCACACAAAGAAATCGTGGTACACAGCATACAAATTTCGAACGCTACAATTGTTAGAGTACTCACAAAATTTATTATAACTAAAAGTATCACTGTTTTACTGTTTACAATACACAAACACCAATAAAATAGAGGACCGAAAATACGTGCTCCCAGGACGTGCATAGCCTTCTTTAATCTGTAAACCTTATTGTCACCTTCCTTTTTAAAATACTCTGGTTGCTGTACATAAATTTCTTCAGTTAGGTAGCCCTATAAATATGCTGTCGTGACATCCATATGATTATTACCCGGTTGTGTCAATTGGCGCCCAACGTGCGAACATAACAATAAGTTATTATTCGGATTGTGTTAAGTGGCGCCCAACGTGGGCGGCTGGATAGCAGGTCGGTGAGCGGTGCTGCTGTCGGCGAATCGGGGCACATAGTCGCGGAGCCAATTGCATGTGCCGAGGAAGCTCCTAAGCTGCTTCCTGTTGTTGGGCCGCGGGAAGTCTTGCAGCTTCGAGACCTGTTCGGGCTGCGGTCATATTTAACTGCTAATGCAAGCAAAAAAAGTATTGATGTATATCACACAACTGGAGAAAATGTTTCGAAATAGTCGATGCCCTTGACCTGTGCACAACCCTTTACTACAAGTCTGGCTTTATATCTTTCAATATTTCCTGTTTCATCTCGTTTTGTTTTGAAAACCCATTTTGTTATCAACACCTTTTTGTCGCTCGGAGCAGTTACTAATTCCCAGGTACCATTTTCTAATAGTGATTTCTTTTCAGCATCCATAGCCTCTTTCCACTCTTCTCTTTTAGAGCTCTGCAATGCTTCATCAACGGAGTTTGGATCATCTGACAAACTTTCTGTAGCAAAGTAACTGATGTAATCATCAAAACATTTTGGCTTCGGTGGATGGGATGATTTTCTTAATTCTTGATTATCAGGTGGATTATTATTATCTTCAGAATCTTCTGAGTGCTCTTCACTGTCTGTTCTTTCCCAAGAAGCATATTTTTCTTGAACAATCATCAATGAAGGTGATGAAGTATTTAGCCCCACCAATCGAAGATATTTCCATTGGACCGCATAAATCGGAATGGATTCTGTGTAATGGTTCTTTCGATCGCTTGCCACTTTGTTTGAATGGCAACCTTTAATGTTTGCCTTTCATGCATGTGATACACGGAACATCACTACATTCTTCTAAACTATAACCAGAAACCAAATGTTTCTTCAGCAATCGCATATCTCTTCGATTCAAGTGCCCTAATCTCTTGTGCCATAGGTTACCATTTGAAAGCTCAACTGAAACCATTGCTAAATTCTTTGGTAGACAATCCACTTCATAAACACCATTTACTTTGGTAGCAGTCAATATTTCACCTTTTGCTGCCTGATGTAACTTTACATCCACTGGGGCTAAAAATTACTGAATTACCATTATCCACTATTTTGCTTACTGATAGTAGATTCGCAGCAATTTTGGGTACATATAGGACATTTTTTGCTCTGACTTCATCTGGGAAACCATTTACTGTTACTGGAATTTTTACACTTCCAACTAATGCAACTTCCATTTTTTCTTTATCTGCTGCCAAAATACTTATGTCTTCACATGATTTTTTATCCTCTAACCATTTTGGATTTGCCGTCATATGAGACGATGCACAAGAGTCCAAATACCATTTTGAACTTACAATTTCTTCATTTACGGCAGACAAGGCAAAAAATGCTTTCGGATCACCCTTGGATTCATTTGTTTTCTTTTTATTTTTGCATTCACTTGCAAAATGCCCATGTTTGTTACAATTGTAACACCGTACCAATTCTTTCTTGAATTTTATTTTTCTTTGGTATGACTTCGCAACAAGAGCAGATTCTGATTCACTAGACTTGACCTTACCTTCTGACTTGACTTCTTGCAGTAACTTAGTTTTAATTGAGTCACTAGTGATTGGAGTACCTGAACTTTCAAGCCCCATGATCATCGGCTTGTACTCGTCGGGGAGGCCTGCCAACAATAATGTCCCGATCCATTCATCCTCAACCTTGAAGTTCAGCCCATTCAATTTGTGAGCCGTCGTTACCACAGTGTTCACATAGTCGTCCACAGAACTACAGCTAGCCAATCGTGTAGTAACTAGAGTTCGTAACAGTCCGACTTTTCGCGTCAACCCGGAATCTTCAAATGCTTTATTTAATTTATCCCACGCTTCTTTGGCTGTCGTGGTATGTTGGATGTGAACATAGTTAATTGGGTCGATATACAGAATTATTTTAGCACGAGCTTTTGTAACCTTCTTCGCATCATTTATATAATCGTTTTCTCCGGCTACACAACCCCACAAATCTTCATGCTCCAGTAGAGCCTGCATTGCGAATTTCCAGCTACCATAATTTTCTCTGCCCAATAACTTAGCAATTGTCGGAGCATTTGCCTGAGCCATGTGCTCGATTTGGTTAACTTTTTCTTCAACACTAAAAATTAAACTGTATTGCACCGATATTCCTCTCAGGGTCTCAGATACGGCCTGGGCCCATAACCTGTTTAAACTCTTGAAGAATATTTGCAATAAAATGTTATTTTTAACTCAGAATTATTCTTGTTTTATTTTTTATTAATACACTTGACAGTTTCTACAACAGACTCTTTTTTTTTCACAGACTACTTAACTTTAGACAATCAATAAATTGACGTTCACTTTCTAACACTTGGTCTTCCAGGACGTTCATCTTCCAAGGATTCCCTACCTTGTTTAAATAAGCGCGACCACTTATAAATCATTGTTTTACTATGGCAGGTGTCCCCATAAACAGTTTCCATCTCATTTAGAATGATATCTACACTTTTCCCCTGCTTTGTGAGGAATTTAATAACGGCACGAAACTCGATATTCGACATGTATGTATGACGTATTAACTTAACTACACTGCAACAACTATTAATAATATCTGGATGAAATTTGACGTTTCTAGCAAGAAATATTTGACAATTAATAAAAACAATTGAAATTGTTGCTTTTCCACAGCTATCTTATTCATTCCGCGAATATAAAAAGTGTCCCTCGTAAGAATAAAGCTCCATCCATACTCGAATACTTTTATTAGTGCGTACATAAATAAAAATAAATTAATTTAAACTCTAAACGTAACGCAACAAATTCAAACAAAATACGCAGCAAGTTGCGCCATTTTATCCTTGGGTGGTTTTTTCCCGGGCCTTCCCCTGCCTCTCCCACCAGTTTTTCCACCCCTAAACTGTCTAGGCCTAATCTGATTGACGGCTCTCTTTCTCTCAACCAATTTTGAGAAATGCTCAGAGCAAAACACACAACCACTCATTTTTGCTGATCCATCAGGCAATTTTGACTTATCAGCTTTATATTCGACATTGACAAGTTGCGACCCACAGTCACAAATCCCTTCCTCGACTGCAACTTTGAGGGCATCGTCGAATATTTGAATGATAGTATCGCATCTGAAAATTTGTGATTATATTCGAAGATATTTCAAATTTCTTGATTCATACTTATTGCAACCTAACTTCCACTTTGGACCAGAAGAAGGATCTAAAACTAAAACGCCAAAGTCGCACTCGACGCAATTAGAAACCCCGTTGGCATTTAAACCAAACTGGCAAGTAGGATGGGAACACAAATTGCATCCATTTGCTTTTCTCATATCGCTGAAAACAGTCAAAATACGTCGAGCCAAAAACAAAGAAAACAATGTAAAATTTACCTAAATGGCGGATTATTAAAACAATACGGGCAAAACACAAAACTTTTGCCTTTCGGTCCCATAGACCACGACAACAATTCAAACTCGTCCAAAGGACATTTCAATTCCTTAAATAACTTAATCGTCCCATTTTGGGGCAAACTATAAGTTTCATCACATTGAGGACAGTATAATCTCACTGGTTTAGCCGGTATAAATTTCATATACCTCCTACACTTCCCGCACCTAAAACTGATACGTAAAAAAACTGATATTCGTCCATCTCCACATTATAACCTCGAATGAGACTTCCCAGATGCGCTCAAAGGCGAAAACGAAACTTCAAACAACTGATCCATACCGTCAATATTCTTAACGAAATATTGAAACTTCAATTTAAAAATTTCCACCGTATGTTTAAGGACAGCGTTAAAATTAGCTTTCCCTAAAGCTATCAGGTTCAACTGTTCCTCTACTGCTGATCTCATCGTGGGTAGCACCAGCTCAGGATCTATCTGTTTGAATTATCAGAAAATGTCAGTCAAAAATAAGAACAAAAATTATAATAGAAATTTCGAATATCAGAAAACAAAATTCAAATATCAGAAAATTGCTAATTCACTTACCCATACAGCACAGTATATTCTGAAAACATTCTCACAACATGACAACGTTCTTTTTTTAGAATATTCTTCATAAATATTACTGGAATGTTTAAAGAACATATACGTTCGGGAAAGAATATTTATATAACGTTCATGACGTATGTGCATGAAAAATACCATACAAAATATTCTTGGAATGTCCTCACAATATACGAATTATCTTGATTTCAGAATATTCTGTATAAATATTACTAGAACCTTTTATGGAGGTATACGAAACGAATTGGAATATTTACGCAACATCCCTGATAAACATTTACAAAACATACGGCACAGAATGTTCTTGAAATGTTCTCGCATTATAATATTTTCTGCTTTTAGAATATTCTTGGTGAATATAACAAGAACGTTCAATATATAAAAATTTAAACATTTATATAATATCCGCGACATATATTTATAGAACATCCTGTAAGAATATTCTTAGAAAATTCTCACAATATATGAATTTTAAGTTTTAGAATGTCTGCATAAATATTGTTAGAACATTCTGTGGACATATGTATATTTATGTAACATATGGCAGAGGACATCCTTGGAATCTTCTCACAATATAAGATTTTTCGTTTTTAGAATATTCTTTGTGAATATTAAAAGAACGTCCAGTATATGTGTAAAAATATAAATATTTATATAATATCCGTGCCATATTTATAGAACTTATTGCAAGAATATTCCTGGAAAATTCTCTCAATATATGAATTTTACGTTTTAGAACGTCTGTATAAATCTCATTACTGCATTCGGTGTACATAAGGGCACAAAAAAATTAAAATTTTATTCTTGAAATGCGCATGCTAAGGATGAATCCGTCAAGTGTGCATGGAGCATGGAGCGATGCCAAAGTAGTTGGAGGTTCGCGTTGTGTGGTGGTTAAAACCTCGTGTGTATTTTTTTTTAAATTTGTCGAACAACTACTTATTTATTTTTCTTATATCTCATATGTTTACGCTAGGTAAGTATGTTTTTGATGACGGGGTATTTATAATATTTGTATATTATCAATTCAGGAATAAGTTACAGCGCATGCGCAGTTATTGGAATGCCCCTTGGCATCTAGGTGCTCGAGACTCAAGAGGAGAACACGGCCTCGCTCCGCTCAGCGTCACGTCGAATGTCAGACGTAAAAACTGCTGTCAGTGTGGCTAACGGCTTCTGCATAAATAATTAAATTCTCATCATTTAAATGTAGTGTATTCTGCTTATACTATGAGTGTATGAATGTGTAGCAGAGCTTTGTTCCAAACAGCAAGCAAAGCAATCCTATCAATTTCCCAAATGATATAAGTAGGTAAGTATTTCAGTTCTATAAATTATAAAGTTTATTCTATTAAGGGGATTTAATGAGCCCTAGTCTCACAATATGCCGCGTAAACTATGCCTCACTAGTTAATTCAAGCTACTAAGGTATGTAAGACATATCGAGCAAGAGAAATCACTGACATCTACAACATTATTTACTAATTCTTGGGGAAATTCATACGGCCAGGTGAACGAAATCCTCTTATTAGAGTGCACATTTATGAAACAAAATATCTGTTGCAGTCGAGTCAAATTGTTTTTTAAGAAATTTTCTTTTCTTATGGGCATGATTAATTTTATTTCTTTGTACTTAGATGCAGTTGGGAAAATACATAAAAGCTGCACTTTGGCTGAAATAGTACAAGCAATGGAAATGGGGCTGGTGAAGGCGAAGGAGAGGCAGAAGAAGATTTAAATATTTTGAAACAGCGACAGTTGTTCGAAGGTGAAACAAATATTTATCCTGTGTTATGCAAAAGTAGATGCACAGTGCTATATCAGCCTTATTTCTTTAACAAAATTTTATAAATTTTTCCTTAGACAACTTACTTTTTCGTAGCAATGTATTGTTTCAGTTTAGTAAGGTAGCATTCTCACAGCTCCGTTTCGTCGGATTATTTTTATCCAAGACTTTCTTATTCGTGAAAATATTTGAATCCGACTTCGTGGGAATAATCTTTTCCAATGCAGTTATTGACGAACAAGAACTAATTCAGGTTTAAGTTAAAATCGGGTGAATATTTGATATACAGGGTGAGTCGAAGGGAATTGATGGATTTCACAGAGAAATAAAATATGAAAAGCTTCATCAATCCAAAATTTTATTGCCATCAGATTCACCAGAAAATGCAATTTATTTCTGGAATACATCATTCATATGGTGTCCTTGGCTGCCGATACATAGGGTGAGGCATTTCCTCGCAAGCATAGATGGGGAATCACCCCGATTTCTTCACGAAGCGCCTTGTGCAGCTTGTCTCTAGTGTACGAGGTCGATGTTGATAAACTCGAGCCTTTAAATAGCCCACAAGGAAAAATTCGCAGGGCCCGAGATCTGGTGAACACGCAGGCCAAGGAATGTCGTCACAATGCAAGATGATGTGCACTGGGAAGAGCTCTCTGAGGATATCCATTAGATGTTACTTGGTGTGTGCAGTGGCCCCGTCTTGTTCGAACCAAATGTTCTCAGCAACAACATCGAGCTCATTTAGCGACATTCAGAGGACATAAGAGAGATTTTTCCGGGTCCCCTCATCTCACATTGTGGCGACATTCCTTGGCCTGTGCGTTCCCCCGATTTTGCGCTCTGCGATTTTTTTCTTTGGGACTATTGGAAGTCTCGAGGATATCAACATCGACCTCGTACACTAGATGAGCTGCAGACGGCGATTCGTGAAGAAGCCGTGGTGATTCCCCAGCTACGATCGCGAGACTTAAAGAAGCGCCTCACCCTATGTATCGGCGGCTAAAGACACCATAATGAATGATATTGTATTTCATAAATAAACTGCATTTCCTGCTGATGATGGCAACAATAAAATTTTTATTTGATGAAACCCTTCATATTTTATTGCCCTGTGAAATCCATCCTTTCTTTTTGACGCATCAGTGCCTTTGAACAACCATGCATAAGTGTATTCTGTTTATTTTTTATATTAACATGTATTTACTTATTTTTGTTCATTTGAGGAAATATATTTTATTTTATGATCAGGTAAATGTGTTTTCAATATTCAAAGAACATCTGTAAAAATGTGCATTAAAGATACTGAATATATACAAAGAATATTCTAAATGTATTCTTGCAAATGTGCCGAATACATATGTTGGTACGTTCTGTGAACATTTTGAGAATGTAACATTGGTCTATTTAATGTGCACAAAACATTTTCAGAATATATAAGTAACTGTTGAGGTTATTCTCGGATCATTCTGCAGATGTGCTGATTATATACCAAGAATGTTGTATCGTATGTTCTGTGGTCATTTTGAGAATGTGACATCGTGTCCACTATTAATGTGCATAGAAGATTCTCAGAATATATAAGTATCTGTTGAGGTTATTCTCGGAATATTTGAACGTTCTGCTAATATGTTCTGTGCATATTTACAGAATGTAATTGTGCTGTATGGGTACATTCTGAATGTCAAATATCAGAATAGAAATTCTGAATATCAGAAAACAAAATTCAAATATCAGAAAATTGCTAATTCACTTACATTCTGAATGTCAAATATCAAAATAGAATTTCTGAATATCAGAAAATGACTTTCAAATATCAGAAAATTGCTCATTCACTTACTTTCTGATACCCGTGGACCAAGACGATTCCCAAAGTGGTCGGAACCAATTTCCTACCAGCAGCAACAGTCACATAATTCCTTTGACAGATATTGTTTATGTGCACTGGTATCGAGGCGTCAGTGCCGATACCGTGCTTTTCCATAAGAGTAATAACCTCAGATTCTGTCAAATAATCAGGCGGACATGTCTGATGTTCAGTCAAACGAGTGGAATGAACGGGAACTGATTCATTCTCTTTAAACGGTGGTACAACTTCGTTTTTACCCAACGCCTACAAGGTTTATATCCATAAGAACTTTTTGGGATATCAGAGTCTGATACTTACCTGCCAAGTCATGATAGTTGTAAACCCTGGGTCTATCAGTGTTTTGCCAGTGGTAGTGAAAATTTCTTCATTCACCATCACAGTAACAGTTGTACTTAAATATCTACAATCTTTTGACACAGTGGCGATAAAATGGCGAGTGATATAATCATATATTTTCCATGCATCTCCATCTAATTCGTGCCGAGAAGCAGCTTTCATGGGAGTAATCGGAGGGTGATCACCTAACGCATTTGTTTAAATTCAAAATCGAACTGATTTCCGAAAGATTTGCAATACCTGCATCATGACCAGATTTTGGTCTATTGATTCCCCTTGATAAAATTTCTGATACTTCCTGACCCCAATCAGAACTGCTCTTTTGTTGCTGAAGTACACCCCTTTTCCAAAAAGAACATCATATATACAACCTAATTTTAAACAAAAATGAAGTAGGTACACTTACAACAAATCGAAATTTTCCGGGTATTTAGTAGTTTCAGTTCTAGGATAACTGATATAACCCTGTGTATATAATTTCTCAGCAATTTGCATTGCGTGATGAGGCCCCATACCCAAACCTGAACTAGCAATACGCATAAGTTCCACTGTATTCAAAGCAATGGGTCTAGCTTTTACTTTTTCTTTGGAACTGACATTGATAACCCTAAAAATATGAGTGCTTTTGTAGGTATATGAAAATGAGTTTCGAATATCAGAAAATTAAATCAGAGAATCTGAATTTCGAATATCAAAAATTGGGGATGAAATTTTGAATATCAGCGACTAATTAAGAATTTCAGAAAACGAGTTTCTAGCACGAGAATAGTAAATTTCTGAGTAAGAAATTTGCTTCAAGTATCAGAAAATGCAAACGAATATCAGAAAATATGAATTTCACATATCAGAAATTAATTCTAGATAGGCATCTGCCAGAAACTACCTAATTTTAATATTACGATTAAAACTTGAATTTTGAATGTCAGAAGATGAGTTTTTCATAATATGGAGACTAAATTTTCAATATCAGCGATTAATTAAGAATTTCAGAAGTCTAGTTTCTGACACGAGAATAGTAAGAAACTTGGTTCGAGTATCAGAAAATGCATTGCGAATATCAGAAAATATGTAAAGAATATCAGAATATCATATAACGTATGTTTTACTAACTTCGCCGTTTTTTGGTCTTTAACCAGCTGAAGGAACATTGTGGCGACGTCCTTATCGAAACATCGAACTCGTTGCCAATCTAATGCAACTTCTTGATCATCTTTTGTTCGCACAGAAACTTGGACACACCAATAGGTCTCTGGTTTAAATGTTTGGATTTGGTCGTGCCTGTGTACGCAGAAACCTAAGGTGGGTGTTTGGCAAGGTCCGTAAGATATCAGAGAAGCGTCCAAATCTCCGTAACGACCTTGGAAAAATTTCGTTTGGAATCGGGTGAAGGCACAGCCAATTCTTAAGTCTAGTTCTTGACGGGCATCGACACTTCTGGCTTCGTTTTCGTTAGGGTGTGCTAGAGTCAATAGTTTATTGGATAAAACTAAAAAAATGTGTGTAGACTAACCTAAATTGTTAAAAGCTGCTTTGATATCCTTCTCTGTGATGGCAGAGAATTTGGCTCGATATGTAACTGAGTCAGAATAAACATTGCTGATGCTTACGGATGTCATCACTTCGTAGCAAATATTTTCCCCTTCTTTGTCACAATCTAACCATAAGACGAGAGTATCACAACCTTTCGATTCTTGTGATAAGAAATAGGGCATTTTAAGTTTAGCCATTGCTTCTTTCTTCTCTGTAGGACATGAAAACAACTCAACGGGATCTACACGGTCCCAATTATTGTATTTGCCGATAAAATCTAAAGTCATAACGTGACCGCACACTGACGTCATTTTAAAGTGCGCTGGAATATTCATGAACGTTCCATTCCATTCATGAACTGAACAAGCCCCATTAAAACCTAAATTAAATAGTAGTTTTGGTGGAAAGAGAATTAGACGTAAAAATTTGGAGGTTACCTCGTCTTGAAGAACATTTATTATTGCTTAAAATGTTTGCTAGAGATGCTGCCAAGGAAGGCTTCTCAGCAACCATAAACACATTCTTCATTTTTGCTCAAGAAATCCCAATTTCCAAATAAGGAAATAAAACTAAAAATTAGCCTTTTATTTTGACGTTCAACATAACCTACAACACGTTCGGATTACAGTGGCGTACTGAGAAATTTACAAATCCAAATGGTACGTTTTACCTCCACTCGAATTTTCGTGTTTCTCTAAATTAGGTAAAAAGAGGAGGCTTCATAGAGTGTGTTTGAATGAAAAATTTAAGAATGAACCACGTTTTGACTATATGTTTGAGAAAGAAACTTGCAGGACCGGGAGCAAATAGTAGTGCTGAGCGGGGTAACGTACTGGGTGTAATTGTGCATGTGCATTACCGTGTTTTGTTCATATATGAGTCGATTTGACATCCCGTAGAACCTGACTGAGGGAAAAAGAAAGTGTTTTTTCGGAAAAATTTTGTACGTATCAGTAGATCATCCGTAGGTGAATAGTTCACTTGTAGCAAGTGTAGATAGGTTAATAACGCACCGCAGTGGATGCATCCTCTAGAAGCATTTCCCGTAGGGTTGCGTATTTGATTACATCCCAACTAGGTTTTGGCAATGCAAAGTTTTAGGTTGCTATTAATGTTGTTTCGTTGAGGAGGGGGGAGACTTAAACGCTACGCTCGCTCCACTTGACGAAAACCGGAAGTGGTGGGTAGTGGAACCCCTTTTTTGGCCGTATTCAGTGACGGGCGGAGTGTAAAAGAAAAGAACGAAACTGTGATTTTCTCTGGGAATATTAATTTTCCACAAAAAAGTGGATCACATGGCATTCTGAGGTGAGTCCTATCCATTGGCACCGCAATCTTCACGGAATTAGGATGTAACGTAATGTAAAAAATTACCCTTTTTTGTAATGAGTAATCCCGCACCCTTTCTTTCCCGACAATAACCAGAAGGAAACTGGAAAGAACGCATGGACAAAATTCCATACCCTCTACCCTCAACCCGTTATAAGCATTCCACATTCCACAGCACCCCAGTTGTTAACGATTAAAAGAAGTTAGCAAAATATAGGATTATTATGCAAAGAACTGGAACAATTGCGTAAAAAAGGCAGTATGTTTTGTATACTTTTATTAGAACAACTAAATATTATGAAAGCAGCGTGTACACCGGTACAAGAAGCACAGCATGTGAGATTGGACTACTGTAAAACGTGTGACCAATCACGTCATGCTCATAAAGAAGTGTAGTAGTAACAGAAATAACATGGAAGTCATGGCTGGTCAAGTCCAGTAAATGCGTGGATTAAATTGGCACTTTTTATTAATATTAAAGAAAGAATTAAAATAGTCCATATCTATAGCGACGAGTAATAGTGTGCTTGTGGAATTGGTGTAAGTTTGAAGTGTGTAGGAGTCCTATGTAGTGTGGGGTTAAAGCGTACCATACGACCGTACCCCTAAACAAACCTCTTCACTGCAGAAAATAGGAAAGTTAGTGGAATGGAGAAGAACATACCTCAGTAAAGTTGTGACCGGTGATCCGGATAGTGATCCATGCAATTTTTAATTCGTAGTAACCAACTTATGAACAGTCGAGAAACAAAAAATTGCCTGGAGATTGCGAGTTGATTGTATTTGATGCATATGCTCCAAAGATGTCGCTACAATCATCGATTGTTGCACGAGTTCTGTGAAGTACACCGAATTGTTGTCTGTCTAATTCACAAATCATAGTATTTACCTAAATTTATGACAAGAAGCCTTATATTTTCGTATGTTCTTGAATATTATTGAATTAACTGTTATTTACTTTCTAAGGTATTTGAAGATTCGGCATTGACAATAATTTATTATTTACTTAGGTACGTTCCCAAAACACAGTGTAACCACATCCACTGATTGTAAAATTTATCAAATTCCCATAAACCGTAATTAATGTTTTTGGGTTTATCATTTTTTACTTTACATACCTAGTTGCTTGATAACATTTTTATCCACATAAATAACTGCCTTGTGTTCGCCCCAGTTTAAGTTTATCTTTAACGAAATATTTCAGATCGAAAACCAGTGAAAACTAAAAAACAATGGAATCAGAAAACAAGAGCAGCGGTCCACAATACAGTTTAAAATGGACACCTCATACGAACAACATTATACAAATGTTTGTCGAACATTTAATGAACGAGTCTCTCGTTGATGTAACCCTATCGTGCGAAGGATCGTTTTTAAAGACGCATAGGATGATCTTGTCAGCTTGTAGTCCATATTTTAAGGTACACAATAAATAATTTGACAACTGACATAACCATTCTTTTGGTATAATTTTTAAATTCGTCGCTATAGAAATGTGTAATTGTTGTAATTGGTCAGATTGGTTGTTGCTATGACAATGATGGCTGACATAGTCGTAAATGGTTTTCAGGAGCTTTTTCAGGTGCATAGTACTCAAAATCCTGTAATAATATTGAATGGAATGAAGTTTTCTCATCTTAAACAGGTGATTGAGTTTATGTACTTCGGCGAAGTTAAAGTGTTTGATTCGGATTTAGATGATTTTTTGACACTTGCCAAGAATTTGCAAGTGAAGGGACTGTGTGACATTAGGGGAAGAACGGGGTTTCCTCAAAATAAAACATCGCAAGAGGCGGAAGTACCGGGAGAAGCTGTGTTTCCTGTGACAAAGAGACGTAGATTGTCTGCAGGGGTAATTTTTAAGCAAGGTGGAAATATGAAGATTGCATTTCTTTTTTTAGGGCGATGAAAATAAGGTTGCTTCAGTTGAATCAAGTAGTGTTCCTATGATTTCCGTTGTAAGTAACTGTTTTCATTTATTCTAATTATCACACTTTACAATTACTTTCACGTGTACAATCTGTATTAATTTAATCTAAGGTAGAGTAGTATTAAACTTGGAAGAGGCCGGCAATAAAAATGTGCAGTAGACAAATTTTAGCGTGTTGCCAGATAAAGAACGAATATCACTTGTCGTTCGTCAGCAGTGTGCGAACAGATTTCACGATCAAATCGGCTGGTTGAAACGCCATGCAACTTTAGCTCGTCTCCTAGCTTCTTCCAATTTTAATACTACTCTAATGTGCTGATAAGACAAATTTCAGAAAAAGGAATTCAGAGATAAAATATCACCTCCTGCAGTTCTACAAGAAGATAAGGAGGTATGATGTAACCGATCATTCTAAACCTTTATTTTCATTGTCCAAATTTCAGAAAAGAAATGCTGCGTGTACTCTTATGTCTTTTTCTTCTGAGCCTGGCACACAAATAGGACAAAATGTAAGCGCTGCCTCAGTTTATTATTAAAAATTCTTCGTTCAATTTGTGCCATTTATTGTTATAAATTTATTTTGTGAGATGTTGGCAATATTAATATGAAATATTAAAATTCTTCATATACTTATATCGGTTTGTCGACGTTTTGACCCCGGTTAGGATCATCGTAAAATATTTATTGATACTATTATTGATTTACGAAAAGAATTAATACATAATGACACAAAGGTCCTGTTTTTCAAAGAATCCAACACCGGATTAAGTCTGACACCGACTTCGTTGCTATGCTACAACCAATCAGAAAGTCGGTATCATAGCAACGAAGCCGGTGTCAGACTTAATCCGGTGTTGGATTCTTTGAAAAACCGGGCCTAAGTTTTTTTGACTTAATAATTTTAGCAATTAATTATTTTTGTAAATCAATAAAAATTTGACAATGACCCAAACGGCGGTCAAAACATCAACAAACTGATATGATATGAAGAATTTTAATATTGCCATCATATCACAAAATAATCGAAATAAATTTATAACTGAATATATTAATTGTGCGAGAAAATGAGGTAAGTGAACGTCGTTTCCATAGAAACCACAAACTTTGAAACAAAACTTTTATCTGTCAATATACTGTTCTATTATTTTATGCAGGCTATTGCAGTATTAGATGAAGAAATTACCGAAAACAGTCAAACAAGTTCTGATTTGTTATCCAGTATCAGCGAGACGGTCTCAGAAAATTCTAAAGTTAACTCAAATCTCTCAAATGTCGAAGAAAAAGATGCTTCGAAGATTCCGAGGCCACCTAACGCATTTATGATTTTCGCAAATGAATGGAGAAAAAGATTAACGGAAGAAAGTCCGAGTCAGTAAAGTAATTCCAAAAACTATAATTCTTTTGTAAAGTGGGTTTTTCCAGCTAAAACCAATAAAGAAATATCGATTAAATTAGGTACGATGTGGAAAAATTTGCCGCAAGCTGATAAAGAATTCTATTACAGTGCTGCCAAAAAAGTGTATGAGGAACATAAAGTGAAATACCCCAGGTGAAATAAATGCCATTTCCATGGAAACGCCTTGTTTGCTGCTTACCCAAATTTTTATGTTCTAGTTACCAATACAATCCGAAAGATGTACGGATTCGAAAAGATAAAATTCCTAATGCTCAAAAAACAAATTTGAAATCGGTGGAAACTTTGAAAGTTGTAAAATTTGTTATGCCCGACGGCAGTAACAGAAGTGGCAGTTACATTAAAATAAACGACAAAATAATAGAGGCAAGTAAAAAATACATACATATCTTAATTTGAATTTGCTTATGAATTTATTGTTACCTATTTGTTTTTTGTTTTTTAGCAAAATGGAACCAGTAAGGATACAGCAGATAAGAGTACTGCAACAAGTTATTCCGTACATAAAACTGTTTAAACATTTTTATCACTTATATTTATTGTTTTTGCTGAGTTGTAATTTAGTTATTTTTAAATAAATTTATTTCTAGGAAGTATTTTCGGTATTTTTTCCTAGTAAACCTGTGAGTAATCAGGCTTCACTGATATGGACGGAAAAGCAACAGAAGGTGCATGAAAATAAAACAAAAAACAAGTGCAAATCTTATTTTATTATCAATGTTTTTTATAATTATAATTTGTACATTAACATAATCAGTCACACGATACAAAAAGCATTGAACATTTATTCAAAAAATATATAAAATTTTTGCATTCACATGTAGCCCAAAAGCAGAAATATCACTACGTACAAAATAATAATTATTTACTACAATAGTTGACTAGTAGTTCCTATACCTTGGAACATGATGTTGAATGTGGTCAAATTTTTAATAAAACTAAAAAACAATAACAATTTAGTTGCCCAACAACAAATTTTTAGTTTTGGCGCAAAAATATCTACAACGAATGTCGGTATAGTAGATTACCGTGCGTTCTTGTCCGGCCATGCAGATGGCGTCATCTGTACACAAAATATGTAACTTATAACAATACCGCTTTCATTACGTGTAAAAAGTAGTTTGAAATCAATATTGATCCATTTTTTTGAAGAAAATAAATAGAGGAAGTTGACAAACAGCTTTTGATTTCAATTTTTTGATTATTAGGGGATTTTGTAATCTAATCTAGCTCAAGTATGTACAAGGGAATTATTCCACTACAGACAATATAAGTATGTAACACGAGTCCAGTGGCACCGAAATATAATAATGATTTTACATTTAAAAAACTTACACTGGCACAGTTTACTACAAATTACAAAAATGTTTCTATTTTATTACTTCGGGTCATCAGAACTAACAAAATAATCAATACTTCAAAGGAAATCTCCCGAAAACACTTCTGTGGAAACGATTAATTTTCGCTTGTGTTTGCTTGAAGTTGGCAGGCTTAACAACTTGATAAATTTTACGGATTTCCCAGAACAGTTTGCTCCAGTGGTTTTACGATGTGCGAATTACGTTTGAGAAAATCAAAAAAGCATTAAATTCTCTTATAATTAAAATAATGGCAAAAACATTAGCAATCAAAAATATGGCTTCTTTTGGATAAACAAACTCATTTATGTACCATCGAAATTAAAATAAATTCAGATTGTGTGTGAACAATTTTTAGGATAATTACCATTTAAGAGACCCGTATTTATTTAAGTAGTACGTATAGAAAAAGAAATCTTGCTTATTTTGTGAAATATACCACAACTTTACGGATATGCCTGTATTTTTTGAAGTTGTGGATATTTTTGATAAATGCCCACGCATTTGACAATCTACAGGAGTAACATGAAGCTAAATCACTTTCAGGTTTCAGGAGAATAAGCAAATCGTGCTATGCCAATCTTGGCGATAGATGTCGCTGTAACCAGCGTGGCCTTGTTTTTTTAGGTATGAATTTAATTTAATTCAATATTTCGGACCTGATGCAAACAGTCCAATATATTTCTATGTAAGGGAATGTATGATTTAGCATGGTAGGCAATTAAACGTACCATAAAATTGAGAAATTTGTGCAAAAACGTACGTAAAATATTTCTTTATAGATTTAGTACGCTACGGCTTCCCAAATTTCGAAATTTGTATGCCCAAAAACGAATTTCTCTGCTTCTCCTTTGGCAATTCGTAATTCGTAACTCAAACAGAACGCGTTTTTTGACATTTAAGCGTTTATTTACTCCTTTTTCTTACTTTGGGCCACTGAAAGTAAGACATAACTTCATTCTTTACACCCTGTATAGCAAAATAAACGATTACTTTCAAGAGATGCACACTAAAAGAATTTCTTTGGTCATTTGCAAGGGAATTTTCTATGGTTCTGTGGGCGAGAAATTTAAACAGTAAAAAGTGCTTTTACGAAATGAACACTGAACAAAACTTAAACGGTAACAGTGGGCCCGACATTCTTATTAACAACGTAAAACTTGTGTTTTTTCCCGATAATTCCCCACACAACCGCTACGTTCTCTATTATAACATTAAAAGGCATGACGCACAACGCTCCAATTAAGCACAAAACTAGTTTTATTAATCCGAACCTGTACACTGTAAACGATTTTATAACGCCGAAAATATACATGTAAATATTAACCGCCGCGATGAAACCACAAATAAAGTCCAAAAGGGGCGGACAGGGAATCGGGCACAACCCCGCGAGAACCACGTTGGAAATCGTAAACGGCATCGTCACCCACGAATAACAGGAACATATTAATAAAAACTTTTTTCTTAACGGAATCGCTTTCGAGTGAACCACCAAGAGGATGCCCTGGAGCCAACGCTTCCTTTGTTGAACGAAGTCTGTCAGGGTGAAGGGCGATTTTTCCCACATTTCGCCTTGGATGAAGTTGAAGCTGTAGCCCTCTGTGAAAGCTCTCATGGCGAAGAAGCAATCTTCTGCTACGGAACCATCCAAGCCGTTGTCGAAAGACACTGCCTTTTCCGCGGCCAACTGCAACATAAACATCAAACGTAAACAAAGAGAAATGCTAGTAAGATTTAGGGAATACAATTTAAGGTTTCTCTGTCTGTGCTCTTTCCTCTTCTAAGTTCTATTAATTTACTTGTCCAAAATTTCAAATGAAAAGGTTTATTTTGGTTCGAAAATGTTCCTTTAATTAAGTTAAAACAATAATATACATGAAGGTATAAATGAAGAGTTAAATGAATTTAGAATATAAATTGAATATTATGGTGTATTATAGGCGTTTATTTATATCCCAACTAGGTTTTGCCAAGTAGGCCGCTTTCACGAGGTTTCACTGTTAAACTTCATGCTATGCAAGCAACAGGCTTGGCTCAGTACCAAAACGCGCGGGGAGTTTTTGTTCGAATCCAATCGGATCCTTTTTCTTTTTTTCTTCTAAAGTTTGTTGTAATTTACAGGATTTTGATTTTCATGTGTTGTGTCCGGTGGCTCGTCACGAAAGGTGTTTTTTTTAAAAGAAAATCCGCGACTACTGGTGAAAACGAGAATAAAAACAAGGGAATAATAGCACGCTAAAACGTTGCATTGGCAAAACCTAATTGGGATATAAATAAACCTCTATTATAGATTACTAAAATAAATGACACATGCTTATAAGGTTATGTGTAGGTCATATGTTAGGTAAGAATTTGTTATTCATGCAATGAAAACAAAGAAATCTTTAGCTTCTGTATTAAGTCAGGGATGCAGTTCATCTGAAACCAATGAATGCAATATTCTTGAACAATGATGAATGAATGCTTTGGCCAACTTCCTAGTCGTAGCGGCGATAGTCTATTATTTTGATGTCGAGGGTTGGCACTAAATAGCTGGTCTATAATTTGAGGTTGGTAGAAACCGAAAACGAAAAGACCGGCAAAATGCCCAAAACAGTTTTTCCAATAAACGGGTCAAAAGTGGCTTTTATAAACCTTGTGAATATGTTTTCCGACATGTCTAAAAACTTTATGGATAAGTGTCTTAACATTTTACAATACGAGTGCTGCAGTATGTATCAGTAACAACAACCAAGTTGTAGTTGGTAAGTGATGTTTCTTTAATATGTTTCTCGTTGTTTAACACGAAAAATATACAAACTTACAAAACAAAGACATAAAATAGCAGTAATGAGACTTTGGTATTCACCAGACGTATTTCCAAATACCCATTAAGATAATAAACACAAATTTCGGAGTGACTACAGAAGACAAATAGTTCGTAGGTAGTTAAATAGATCGTGTTTATTAATTTAAGTACCCAATTTATCTAATGTTTCATACGTTTCGTAACCTTTTTTGACGTTAAAAAAACATGTTGGATAGGCGATACGAGGAGGTATCAGTAATAATGATCCCAGGCAGTTTTACACCAAGCAAGAGTTGATAAACCTGACGTAGGTGTAGGTACTGACATAATATAAAATGTCGTCTTCCATATTATGAAACATGCCATGAACACGTTCCGAACATAATTTAAGTAGGTAGGTACTACAATGTGGGTAAGTATGGGAAAAATGTCTGCATGACGGACCTCCAAATATGAGAAGCCTATTGGGTAGGTACCTACCTACCTACATCATCTCTGTGAACTGCGATCCAGATGCCAGCTTTTCTTTAATATTTTTGGAAACGTTTGCAGATAATAGGCCAAAAATGTTTCGATACACTTATGCATGTATGATAGGTATTTTTCTCTGCGTGTTTTGTACGTTTGAGGGGAGTCATAAATAAATAATAATGAATCGATATTTGACGCCCCAATTTTTTATCATACGACAAGGTTTCATCGATTCCGCCGTTCTGTCGACCCCATCAGTTTTTTTAATGTGTGCAGGGAAACTATCCGACAACTACGTTATTAGGTTCTATGTAAATATTTATTAGGTACACCTACTTTGATGAAAATGAGAAAAAATCTATAGAGTTTTCTTTCTAAAAGTAGAAATATCTACGTACCTACCTATTCACTTCTCCATGTTTCCAACAGCATAAAATGAATGTGTTGTCACTTTTTGTTAAGTACGTTTTGGAAATAAATAATTGTGGGTGATTAAAATGGTTACCTACTTCCAAACGACGGCCTGAATACGACACAGAGATGAGTGCCGAAACGTTAAGTATGACTTTTAGTGAATCTATTTAGACGAAGTAACGACCAGCCTGGAACATGTACTTAATAATAATTTCCGAGAATATTTCTGTTTCAGAATTAACATCTAAGGAAGGTCAATGTGACCTCGGTGTCATCCCTCGGCGCCTTGCGCCTTCGGCTAAGAATCACACATTTGACTATACTAGACTTACACAAATATCTATTATATTTCGTATTGCCGTCCTCAAGTTACTTATAACAACTAATTCACAATACTCTGCCGTTGTATTGGTTTTTTCAATACAAGATTCAGAGAGTTTTTCTCAAGCGTTTTCCCAAAGGTCTTTATAAACAAACATTCTCGGGATCAAAATACCACAACTTGGGATCCGCATTCTGTTTTGACCTATTTGTGAAAAGTTTACCACCACTTTTGCGAAGGGAGTAATAGAACATGTTAATTTGTTTTATTCTCGGTTTTATTTTTTATCTGGAAAATAAAGTTTTGCTGCTTGATCTAGCTCGCCTTGCTTGAAACATCTACAAGTTGTTATCAGTAATTCGAGAACGGTAATACGAAATATAATTAAATGATCAATTTACTTACCTGTAAGGAAAATTTATCCAAATTAAATGAGTATTGCCGTTCGAAGACTTACTAACCCTTCCTCTACTGCCCGCCCAATTCCGATTTAGATATTTCTCCCATAAAATTGCAATGATCATGCGCGTTGATGGTGGATTCAGCGGTGTATGGAACACGGGAGACGTCGGAATACCAGAGAGCTCCGATAATTTTCTCTGAAGTTCGTGAGTAGTCAGAGCACACCAAAATCTGTGACTACAAGTTGCTATAAGTTATTCGAGAACGGCAATACTCATATAATTTGGATCAATTTTCCGTTCAAACTTTTGTTCAAATATCTGTTGGACTTATTCAATATCTCTTAGCATATTTCATTATTTTCGAATATTAACATTCAAATGTTTGAGTACCTAATCGAATATCTGGATATTTGAATATTTCACTATCTATTCAAATAGTTATTTGGTAACTTAAAATATAAATTTTCGTTGTTCTTTCGCATTTTTGGTACTATTTAGTATACAAGGTGATCCAGAACGGGCGTGCCAAATTAAAATGGGTGCTAGAGGAACTCCAAATAAGACGAAAGTTTATATGAACATATTATGTTCTAAAGTGACTACTGACTACTAACAAAGATTCAGGGTGTAAAAGTTTTAATATTTTTTTTAATATCATAATGTAATAATTAATGTGTTTTCTCGTTCTTCTTGTTAGTTTTGTTAGTGTTATTCTTAATAAACCATTTTTTCCATTTTCACTTTCCTTGCATATCGGTGAAGCCATTATTGCATTATGGAAAATTTCAGTGCATGTGCACGATTTCACAAAAAGCTATTTCATTCAAAAACTAAGCATTTTACGAAAAATTTTGAAGATACCAATTTCTTGCCAAATTGAACATAGATTTCAAATACATTAATATAACCTACATTCGCCAGTGGCGTAACATTGGATTGGGGAAATAAATAAACGGCCTACCCCGTAGCAACGCTACTGATGGGGATAGCAGAGCAATTTTTTTTTGAAAATTAGAACTTGGCAAATGAAAACGACACCTTAAATTTCAACTGGATAACTTTCCTAGTTGCTAAGATAATAAAAAAATTATTAAAAAAATATTACAATTTTTACACCCTGTATCTTTGTTAGTAGTCACTTTAGAACATATTATGTTCATATAAACTTTTCGTCTTATTTGGAGTTCCTCTAGCACCCATTTTAATTTGGCACGCCCGTTCTGAATCACCCCTGTATAGATAGTGTACTTAAATATGTATTTAAATACATAGGGGAATATTCGAATATGTCGGTATTTGAAAATCCAAATATTCGAATATGATCGTATTGGAATAACAGCTTTTTTGAAATATTCCAATTTAGAATATTCGATCATTCTAATATTTGAGTTATTCGAATACGATTGCTAGTCCTGTGCCAAGCAAATGCGATGCCATTGTCTGATAAGTTGGCGATTTAGATAAAGTTTACCTCGAAGGCTGAAACGATTAACAATCGAATTCACCTTACATAATAGTTATTAATCCCACCGTTTTCTAAAAGTTTTCGGCACACAATAAATCAAAAATAAATACTAAAGATTTAAAACAATGTGTGACTAAGTCGCTCTTGTACGTCCTTATTAATTTTTTTCCAGTTGCACAATAAATTTGCGGGGTTGTCAGCTGTAAGTACATCGTTGCCATAAAGTACTTCATAAAAATATTTACACACTAATGCAATATGTTACATTAATGATATAAATAATTATGTTAGGGTGCTGAAGCAACCTATTTTCTTTGATATCTTAACTTTTGTGTTACCCACTACTTATAACCGTAAAAATAATATACGGAGGCGAATTTATATGTAATGTACCCGGCCATGAAACGAGAAATTTTTCCAGCATATAACTTAGAACACAGAAAGTTATTTGCCAAGTTGTGTATGTCAAGCTCATTAGAGCATTTTTCTACAGTGATACGAAATTAGAGCATAAAAGTGTCGTTCAATTTTTAATAAAGGAGCTCGTAAAGGAGGGTCGTGGGTCCAAAATTAATCACAAATAATGGCCACAATGTGTGGAAGGTCTAAGCAGTTTCTATGGGATAGATAATTAATCCAAGATGATTCAAATTGTGGACCGATAGAAGGAAGAATAGAAGAAATCTAAGGATTCCAAGTGTGTAGTCGGAGGTTAAGAATTTAAGAAACGGTCCTGGAATAACCGTAAAATAGTATAGTTATTCAGACGAAAGGTATTAAACTCGGATAAACATCGTGCGATAAAAATTGTTTCATGTTCTATTTTAGAAATCTTATTAAGCGCTTTATCAATTTAATTACATGGTACCCGACATTTTTCCGCGCATCCCGCCGAAACTCATTAGGTGCTAAAAAGGTGAAATGCATTTTTTATGGATAACCAGTGGCGCAACTACCAGAGGGCAGGTTACGTCCTGTCCTATTTCTAACACTATAGAAAGCTGTAAACTATTCGTTCGACAACAATGTTGATTCATGTTTGTTTGTTTTCCATTGATTTATTTAAAGAACCCTTGTTTCCGTTATACATACAAATTGTATTTCGTAATGCCGTTCTCAAATTACATGACCATACTTGTAGCAGCAATTTTTCTTAGCACTAAGGAAATTTATTACTGCTGTGTTCAGTGAAAAGGTCTTTAGCAGGTTATTCCCCCGGGCCAAAATTTTGAAGCTACGCCACTGTAGATAACAACAGTTATCTTATCATACACGATACCGTTATCTGTTATTGCCTGATGTTTTCCCTGTATCCTGCATAATTGAATTATTATTTTAGATTTAACAAGAAATCCATCAAATGAAGAATTTTCTCATATCACTACCGATGTCGCAAGCGATAGTCATATTATGTTTCGGTGCAAATAACAAAAAGGTACTGAATATGGCTATGACACATCTTCATGTTTTACGTTTTCTTCGGATTACAACTATGCGTCACTTGAATCCTTTCCTAACGAGATCTGATTAAAGGTGACGCTTTTTCAGTCTTGTGTGGTGGGTCATGGATTTCCCCTGTATCTACTGATACTGGGGGTGTATTATTATATTTACACTGCGCCCCTGATTCTTGACTGAGCAATGGTCTTTAGGTAGGGAAATGCATAGGTTAGCTCAGGATAGAAAAGGATGGAGGTACGCGTCCAACCAGTCTTCGGACTGAGAACCTTATGATGGTGATGACAGATTTCAATCATTCAACACATGAGTCCAGTGGCGTCTCGTGATTTGTTTAAGAGGGAGGACTCTGCCAAAAACCCGAAGAACGTTCAGGTATACAGTCTTAAACAATGTTTTCTCTTCGGTTTTCTTGTTTTCTTTCACGGAAAACAAGAAAAGAACCAAGAAACTAATATTTAAAAGTAAATTCTAAACTTCTGTTCCACATACAGCACCCGATTTGAGTGCTCAAAAATTTTTTAGCTACATAACTGACTATAACTATAAGATATTATATATTCTCTCTTCACTTCTTTTTTATCGGTTACCATATATATACCACCACATTATTTTGAGAAGATGGAATAATCGGCCCCTTTGGATTTGCGACAAAGATAGACTAACCGCCGCGAACACTATCCATATTAAGAGACGCTATACATGGAAGATGCAGGAGACCTAGGGAGATATAGAGGGAGATATCAAATAAACTACATTCTTGTTAGGCAAAGATTAATTTAGAAATCAAGTTAGGGACTGCAGAAGCTATCCAGGAGCATACCATAGATAGTGATCACAACATAGTGGTTATGAAGGATAATCCTAAATTTAAGATTTTGAAAAAAATGAAACGGTAGAAGACGCCTCGACCTCGAGAAACTAAAAGATTTGCCCGATAAGTTCGAGAAGAAGGCCAACGAAGTATTAAAGGGCGAGGATGAAAATACTGTTGCGGACGTAGAAGCAGAATGGAATGGCATTAAAAATAGTTTAATTCTGCAGCTAGAATGAAAGTAGAAAACCCTGGACAACAAACTCTAATAGGCGAGAGGCGAAAATATAAAAATGGGCTAGATAAAGGAGGGAAACAAAGGTATAAGGCGGTCAAACTGGAAATTATTCGGAAATGTAGGAAAGCGAATTACAGTGGATTGATAATAAATGCAAAGTGGAAAATAAGTTCGAAGTAGGAAAAACTGACGAAGCGTATAAAATAATTATAGGAGAAATTGGATCTAGCAGCAAGAACAGTAGAAACGACGCAGGTGGCATCTTAATCGGAAGATAGGAAAAGGGAGCTAGGTGGAAGGTATATTTGGAAATCTTATATGCGGGACAAGAAATAGGAGAGAACAGCCTTAGGGATTAATGTACAGGGCGAAACTATTAACATACTCAGCAAAGACGAATTAGGGATAGGAATGAAATGGAAGCAGTTTTGATAGAGGGATACGGCATGAAGATCAATAAAAAGAAAACCAAAATTTTGGTATGTGGAGGGCGTGAAAATAGAACTAAAACTAAAATACAAAGAGGAAATGAGAAGATAGAGGCAGTCGCGGATTTCTGCTATATTTAGGAAGTCAAATAACTCGCGAGACATAAAACAAAGAATAGCGCAGGGCCGAGTTGCGTTTAACAAAAAGAAACAAGTGTTATGCTTGGGTACGGTTAATGTAGAAACTCGGAAGAGACTCTTAAGGACGTAGTATGAAGTACGACGTTGTAGGGTGCGAAACTTGTACAATAGGAGAAATGCATCGAAAGGGAATAGAAGCTTTTGAAATGTAGTGCTACCGACGACGCATGATGAAGATACCGTGGATAGATAAAGTTATAGCAATAGGGAGGTATTATAAAGAGTTTTGGGAAAGCGAACGGTATGGAAGACAATAAAGAATTGGAGGGATAGGATGGTAGGGCACCTTCTGAGGCACGAAGAGATAGTTCGAAGATAGGAATAAAAAGAGGTAGAGGTAGGTCCAGATTAGACTAAGTACTGCTCTCAAATAGTTGGGGATGTAGGATGTTCTACTTTTAGGGAAATGCGTAGGTTAGCTCAGGATAGACGAGGATGGAGGTACGGGTCCAACCAGTCTTCGGACTGAGAACTTTATGGTGATGATCATATACGAGCTACGAGGTGCACCCAAAAGTGCGATGGAACGTCTTGTATATTCTGATAACAATTATTATAACAAATGTAATTTTTCTACCGGGTGTCCCAGAACGTTTTGCACACGTTGTAGCTCCAAAAGTATAAATGATAACGGAATGTAACAAAAACCACTTTGTTATATTGATGATGGAGCACATAATTCGAAGAACGTAACCACCCCCGGGGAGGCCAACTTAGACAAACCGCCACCACTTATTTTGTTTCAAATAGCACCCTGTATATTCCGTGAATGAATGTGACAAAGAATCAAATTCTCTATCCAAGATTTTTTTGAAATTGAAATTTAACCCGTCAGTGGCGGAGAAAACAGCCTATTTATTTTTAAGTTGGCTTGGCCATGTAATTATTAAAACTATTAAATAAAAAGTTTAAACGTACGTTAAAATAATAATACTAATAATGTGATAACGTAATCAGTTGATCAAATGTTCCAATTGGAGTCCTTCTGCAGCAACACACATTTCTAACCTGTGCAATAAATTTCTTCTACACACCGCTTGTCCACATAGTCGTACGGCGCAAATAAAGCAGGCATTTCAGAACACAACACAAGACTACTTTTCAGTTAACTCAAATTAACTTTGACATCTGTTTTCTCCACAATTAATATGCCAATTTTAAATTTCAAAAAAATGTTAGCTAGAGAATTTGATTCTTCGTTACGCTCCTTCACAGAAAATACAGGGTGCTATTTAAAAAAATAACTAGAGGCGGTATGTTGGAAGCGGGTGCCCCGGGGATGGTTACGTTCTTCGGATTATATACTCCTTCATCAACACAATAAAGCGGTTTTTGTTCCATTTCGTTATCTGTTATGCTTTTGGAGCTATAACCTGTGTAAAACGTTCTGGGACACCCGGTATAGCATATCCCCGGATGGGGTTACAATGGGGGAAAATAATTATTTGTATTTAAGCCCTCCAAAAAAATCACTTTTCATAAAAAACCTGCTTGTTCTTAAACAACCAATCCACAATATTGTTTTTTATCCAACCCTTCCAGGAAATATTTTATTTTTTTAGACTTAAAAAATTTTCATTAATGTTGACACTGCAGTAAATAATTTATTGATTTCAGTGCTGTATGATATCTGTAAGGAATGTTTCCGAATATTTCAATATTTCTTCTAAACCCAAATTGGGTTTCCCTAATATTTCATCCGCCTTTTAGTCTACCCTTTGAACAATACTAGTTAAAAAATAAGTAAGTAATATTTATTTCCATATACAGGGTGTCCCGGTGAAGGTGGGAAATCTCTCGGATGCGAATAGATTACACGAAAATAACACCCCAAGTTCATATAAAGTTTTCTTCTACGACCTTCCCCTGCCGAGATATTCTCCCTTAAAATGAAGAAATAAAAACAATTTTTTTTTACATAAAATTTTTATTTTAAATTGTATTTCAATAATTTTCTTGGTGACGTACGGAGTGATTGAATGACGATAAAATAATGAGACCCGTTTTTTGACAGTGCATCAGGGGAGCAAGGGATGAACCACCCCTTACCTTCTTAACTTCATATTTTTTAAGGGGCTGGATATTTTTAATTTTTAACCGCATTTTTTGTTTCCCCGGACATTTTGCTAATAAAAAGTTACTCTTGTTAGGTTTCGATAAAATGAGGCGTTTTCGAGAAAATAAAACTCAACGAGCAAGAGGTACCGTGTTTCTACGATTTTCGTTTTCATTTTTTCTGGCATTCGAAAAACCGAAAGCAATTTTTTAATGTAAATTTTCGCAAACCTTTCGCAAACTGTTAAGGTTATTTTTGTACGACGTTTCGTCTGTTGTCTACATCGTCAATTTTAATTTTTTCTTAATACGGACCTGGACAATTTTTAATGAATTTCAAAAGAAATAGCTAATGTAGGGTCAAATCATATTTTAAAAAATCCTAAGAAATAAATGATTGAAAGCGCTTTCGATTTTTTATCTTTGAAAATAATGCCAGAAAAAATAAGGAAGAAAATCATAGAAACACTGTACCTCTTGCTCGTTGAGTTTCATTTTCTCGAAAACGCTTCATTTTATCGAAACCTAACAAGAGTAACTTTTTATTATCAAAATGTCCGGGGAAACAAAAAATGCGGTTAAAAATTAAAAATATCCAGCCCCTTAAAAAATATAAAGTTAAGAAGGTAAGGGGTAGTTCACCCCTTGCTTTCCTGATGCACTATCAAAAAACGGGCCGCCTTATTTTATCTACATTCAATCACTACGTACGTCACCAAGAAAATTATCGAAATATGTACATACAATTAAAAATAAAAATTTTATGTAAAAAATGATTTTTATTTCTCCAATTTAAGTGAGAATATCTCGGCAGGGTAGGTCGTAGGAGACAGCTTTATATGAACTTGGGGCGTTATTTTCGTGTAATCTATACGCACCAGAGAGATTTCCCATCTTCATATATATTCCATACAGTATTAGATTACACGCACAGTGCCTCCAGTTTTATCTCTTCTTAGTCGACTAAGCCCAAGGTAATGAGTACTTAGGATAAAACGTGGGGTAATAATAGGAGGGTTGCTTGCCGCACTACCTTCTGAAATGCTCGTAAATGTACTTCAATATGTCGAGTCTAAGTTAAGTACGAGGTTAAGTATAAAAGCGAGGATTATTATTATTATTATAATATTACTTCCACCGGAATTCCATCGGTTGTACACCTACTTCCACTTGCGGTTTACCCCCGAAAAAAATTTCACGCCTCCGCGGAATCTTCCGTGTTAAAAACCATGACATTATCAGAACTTCTGCGAGACTATCAACATTTCAATGATTACTTTTACAAAAATGCGAGAAAAATGTTATCGATTTCATACTTTAGGGGCCAAACGTGATCGGAAATTATGTGGCGGGGAGAAAGCTCGCAAAGCCCGCTTCAAATCTGTATCTTTGTATTTTCCATAAAAGATTCTATTGGCTAAGCCCGTCTTCCATTTGAGTTAGAGGTTCCACACGTTTCATGATATGAAAGAACTTTGACGAAACCTGCTGTTACTCCCATATCTATTGAAAGTTGAAATCGGACCATATTTAAAAAAATTATTAACGGAAACCTAAGGGGGTGAATCGGTCCATATGATTTAAGTCATCCCCACGGAATTGCCAGTGGGTAATCATTGGGGCTGACGAAACTAGGTAGGTAGGTGTTACAATTCCCTGAAAAAGATGAATAAAATGCTTAAAAGCTGCTATTTTCAACAAAAGTTATTAGTCCATAAAATTGTTAACCATCAATAAACTGACGAAATAATATTACAGTACCTACAATAAAACTAGAATAAAGATATCGCCATATCATAATGCAAACATAAACGGGCAGTGTACCTGTTTTATGTTATTGAGCGAAGGTATACTTAACTATTTCCAGCATAATTATGACCTTTTTTGTTCAGAAACGGCAGGAAATGAGTCTGCAAGGAAAAATTTCGCCACACACAACGGACATGACGAGCCTATATTTGAATTTCCTACCTCTGTCGCGTTGCAAGGCTCTCCCGTTTCATATAAAAATTACCTGCCGTACAGTGCATGAACCAGCTTTTGTATGTAGTGAACTGGCCCCATCGATGGGCAATGACTCTTGAAACGGGGTCATTCGCTTTTTGGGGAAATGCTAGTGACGGCCGAGCGCACAGGGTGTTTTTTAAAGTCACCTTCAGTCAGGTAAACTCTGAATCAATGTTACCAAATCGGACTGCGGATTTCGGTGATTACTACTTAAACATACGCTTTAAATTATTTTTTCATAGTTTGGAAGCGAATTTCAAACGATCCGATAACATGATCATTAAAATGCAGGGATGCAGGCCCAAACATTCCGTTATGCTAGACGATGGATCACTGCTATAACCAATTCTTCTAAATTCTCACCCATATTTCGCTGAGAACCTATAACAGTAATAACACATTACCCATGAATTCCATAAATTTAAATTATTATATTACCATGGCGCACTTTTGCCGGCGTAATGTCACGTGATTCTAATTTTGTAATAATATTTCGAACAGTTGATATCGTTAAATTCTACAGAAAACAGATCTAGTAGATACACGGGGGAAAACTTGAACCTCCATAAAATTTTCTTGCCATAAATAAAATAAGTAAAAAACATTTTTAAGTTAAACGGTTTTATTGTAAAGAAACATAATAATGATGCAGATAAATGTACTAAAAGCTAAAAAATAATTAGCTAGGTACCAGGTACCAGTCATCACACCACTCTCCTCATCAATCTAGAGCATTGATCAGACTAAAATAAAATCGTGGGGCGAATTTCTATTATCTACAGTCAACCGCTCATATCATTATAGGTAGGTATGCTTTGGACACATCTTTTCAATAGACAACATCGCAGAACGATCATTTACATATTTACTCAGGTTACGCTACGCCCCACGATTTTATTTTAGTCTGATCAATGCTTTAGATGTCTAGATTGATGAGGAGAGTGATGTGATGACTGGTACCTGGTCTCTATTTAATAATTTTTTAGTTTTTAGTACATTATCTGCATCATTATTATGTTTCTTTACAATAAAACCGTTTAACTTAAAAATATTTTTTTACTTACATATTTAGTTTTTAGTTTTTTTTTGTTTTTGTTTTGTTATTATTTTTCTAAAGTGTACTGTGTTCTACTTGTCAAGCCCTTTCATTTGATATCCATATTGAGGGGATTGAAAAAAAGTAATCCGCCATTTTGTGGTGGCGGTCATCTTGGATTTTGAATTTTTCATGGTGTACTGTATTCTACTAGTTAAGCTCTTTCATTTGATATCTATATCTATATTGAGGGGATTGAGAAAAACGTAATCCGCCATTTTGTGGGGGCGGCCATCTTGGATTTTGAATTTTTCATGGTGTACTGTATTCTACTAGTTAAGACCTTTCATTTGATACCCATATTGAGAGGGTTGGAAAAAATATCTAATCCGCCATTTTGTGGCGGCGGCCATCTTGGATTTACAATGATACTGAATATACATAATTGTATTGATCAATTGGTCAACAGGAAGGGGGTAAAATTTCAATTACTAGATTTGACCCAACCAACCAAACAAACAAACAAACAAACAAACAAACACACAAGGCAAGCTAAATTAATAAAACCGTTTAAAAACGTCTCCTTCCTCAAGTGAATAATTCATAATATTATTCATTATAATCCAATAATTGTATTATATTAATTATTGGCGTGTTTGGACAGAATTAATATTTAGTTATTTAACGAACAAGTGTATTAATAAAGGCGGTTAATTACAATGCTCCCACATACGTACGTTCTTAAGGTTCTTTCTGGAGTTTCTGCATCCCCAGCTTTATAGTTATTTCCTGCCGCTCGGCCATGCGTGCGGCGTTCTTTGTTTGTAGCAGAAATCTACGACTTCCTATAATTCGTCGCTTCCTATTATTCTATTTGAGGTTTTAGTAAGTACTATTTTCGTGTCCAGTACGTACAAATAAATATCGCAAATAATTTACAATGCTTAATTATTTGGGCTTTTATTCTTTGAAAATACTGAACGGATTTAGTTGCGGTTTTAGTGGAAGTGTAGTTAAAGGTGCTGTCTGGGATTCGACAATAAAACTGAGCTGATTTATTAAGAAACAAACTGAATTCATTGATAGAATAGGTATGGCAAATTCACAATAAAGTTATCAGTGTTTCGGAATAACATTTTTGAATAGATTGTATTTCGAATGGAGCCCTAAAGTTTGTTGCCGTTTGATCCGTAAAAATCTGTTCGGTAATTTCAGAGATGCGTACAAAATAACAGACCCATGTTTTGCTTATTATTGTCGAAATATTCTATCTAATCGCTAAATCAATACCTACATAATTTTTGTTTGCCCATACACAATTTTGTCAACATTTACGATAATTTGCATTTTAAAAACGCCTGGCCAATTTGCCGTTACTGTTATCCGCATATTTTTTGAGTCATAGTTATTCTTATTTTACAATCAAGAGTGAATTCCAATTATTGCATGCAGAGGCACCAAACCAGTTTTCGAATATAAATAAGTTTCAATTTTTCACTATATACCAGTTTACAACCGATTAAAATAATAGTAAACAATTCTGATAACCCGCATGTACCAGTTCGTTTATTTTTAAAATGAAAGTCTACCCGATCACGGTTTCTACATTTTTTTATGTAATGATGGAAAGGTATGGAGAGAATTCGTCATGCTTTGAACAAACGCGGGGATATTCCAAATACTTAGTTGAGGTACAAATTTGTCGGAATAGCGCAGGCTACCTTGAGATTATTCTTGTTAATTCCGTTGTTCAAAGTTTACTTTAAAATGATAGTGGCATGTGTGAGATATCTTTGCATTGCTACGCCTAGCAAAATCTATAAAATAGTAACCTACTCTTATCTGCAGTGTCAAATCTAAAACTATACGTTTATTACTTACTTGTACCGTACGTGGTACCCTTGTTTATACAATATTAAATAGTCGGAGGATTCGCTTTCAGAATTAAATATTTTTATATTGATGTCACTCAAAAAGTGATTCATTAATATTTAGACTGCTAATTTTTGCATTCAATGACGTTTCCATAAGTTTTAATAATAACCTACCCTATACATACAGGGTGTCCCAAGCTAGCGTAATTTCTCCATAACTCGACAGGAGTTGTAGATATTGAAAAAATGAAAGTTGCATCCAATCAATTTTAAAAATTTTTTTCGACTATACAGGATGTTCCATTTCTTTTGGACAGCACCTAACTTTGTTTTCTTAAGATTTCAATTTTTTGTGAAATGCTGGCATATCATATAATTAAAACACTGGATAAATCGACGTTTCGCCCCCGTTCGGGGGCTTTATCAAGATTTATTGGTATAAATATAAAATATAAATTTGTCAGTAACAATTTCTGACAAGAACAGAATTTTTCTCAAACAATAAAAATTATTTATGTAGGTAACTATGATGTAAATATAAAAAAAGTTTAGCGCTTTTGATTTTGAATACAATTGAAATTATGAAAGAGAAAAATGTTTATGTATGTAATTTAACAATAATAATAGTAAGTAGCAGAGAGAATGATTTATTTTATTATATTACAGTAAATTTGACTTAAATTTTGTATATCAGTTCTATCATTAATAGAGTTTTGTTCTTTTTTTATATAGATCATTTCTAAAAATAGTCGAGATTTTAAATTTTTTTCTTGTTCTAAAATTTTGGTGTCGTTAAATTCAAAGGTATGATTGCTGTCTTTCATGTGTTTACTAATTGCTGAATTACTGTTTCTGTATTTGTATATATTTGTATATAACGAAATTCTTAATAAATTTAATAACTATCATCCTAAATTACAATTCACTATTGAAATTTCAACAAAAAATCAAATAAATTTTTTAGATTTAACTTTATATAAAATGAAAAATTCAATAGAAACTGAATGGTACACTAAACCAACTTGGTCTGGCCGTTATATTTGTTTTAATTCTGAACAACCCACTTCCCACAAAAAGAGTATTGTTATGTGTCTAGCTGACCGTGCGATTAAACTCTCCAGCCCACAATTTAGAAAATCCGCAATAGAAAAAGTGTTAAATTGTTTAATAAAAAATAATTATCCTAAAAATTTCATTATGAAAATTATAAAAAATAGAACCCATCAATTTTACAATAATAATACCGATAGTAAAAAACCGAAAGAAAATAAAAATTACATTTCGTTACCATATATTAAAGGCACGTCACAAAATATTAATAAATTATTAGTAAAACACAACTTACAAGTATCGCACCAAAATTATAATAACTTAAAATTTTTGTATTCTAATTTAAAAACACCCATTCCTAAATTGATGAAAACTCATACTGTATACAAAATTAAATGTAAAGACTGTGAAAAAACATATATTGGCCAATCTAAAAATCATTTAGAAACCAGACTAAAACAACACAAATACAGAAACAGTAATTCAGCAATTAGTAAACACATGAAAGACAGCAATCATACCTTTGAATTTAACGACACCAAAATTTTAGAAGAAGAAAAAAATTTAAAATCTCGACTATTTTTAGAAATGATCTATATAAAAAAAGAACAAAACTCTATTAATGATAGAACTGATATACAAAATTTAAGTCAAATTTACTGTAATATAATAAAATAAATCATTCTCTCTGCTACTTACTATTATTATTGTTAAATTAAATACATAAACATTTTTCTCTTTCATAATTTCAATTGTATTCAAAATCAAAAGCGCTAAACTTTTTTTATATTTACATCATAGTTACCTACATAAATAATTTTTATTGTTTGAGAAAAATTCTGTTCTTGTCAGAAATTGTTACTGACAAATTTATATTTTATATTTATACCAATAAATCTTGATAAAGCCCCCGAACGGGGGCGAAACGTCGATTTATCCAGTGTTTTAATTATATGATATGCCAGCATTTCACAACAAATTGAAATCTTAAAATATCTGGCACAAAATATACCAAAATTTGTTTTCTTAAATGGAACACCCTGTATCTGATTGCATTTTGGAATTGTTTGTTGAGTTTATAGAATACATGTAGAATACATTCTTTCCCTTCAAGTTTCCCTTCAAGACCTGTGTAGTCCCATGCAGAAAAGCCACACATTGGAAGAATTCGGCAATAGCATTTTTTACAATTTTCTTTCCTTTTAGTTTGTTCCTTTTGGCTTAAGATTTTCGATCATCATTGTTTTGTTTCGTTGTTTCCTCCTCTGTTATTTCTTCCTCGGGCATTTCGTTGCTCTCACTCATCCCTATCCATGCACATTGTTTTCATTTCTTGTTTCCTCCTCCGCATTATCACGATCTCTTTCTTCAAAATCAATTTCCTTTCCTGGGATTATTTTCCTTCCCCCTTTCCGTACTTCATGCTGTTGCTTCGTTCCGTGGCTTTGTTTTAAGAATTCCAAAACACTGCCGCTAAGAACATCCCTTGAAGCAGTTCTAGAGGCATTGGGCATTCTTCTGCATAGTGTCACTCGAACCAATCCATAGGCGATTTAGAAGTGCGGGGAACTGTTCTTTTGGCAAACATCCCGTGCGACGACTCGTTTTCTTCCAGTCGTCTAATATTGCCCGCCACTTCCCCTTAAATGGTGCAAAAACGGCTACGTCAAGCGGCTGTAGGAAATGTGTGGAATTTGGAGGAAGTGACGTCATGCAAATATTATTCTCCTTGGCTGCTACAGTAGGGGAAAATTGCGACGCAAGATTATCACCGATGACTATAGCTGGACCGTCCTCATCTTCCTCTTGCGTGTGGGGCAATAATATGTTAAAAACCCAATCCTCAAAGAGGTTCATATCGAACCATCCTCTGTTGCTGTTTCTGTAAAGGGGACTAAGTGGCCCACCTGAGGTCCAGTTTGTAAACTGATGATTCGCCTTATAAACTACCATTGCCGGGAGGCGCATTTACGTAGTATACCACGTAAAGAACATCGGGTCTGTAAGACACGCCCAAATTTCAGTTTAAGAGGGAGTATGTCTCTAACGTGGTATATATTGTATTTAAAATGTACCCCAAATGTGGTATAATTCGTAATCAGACCTGTGGCGGGGAAAAAGTTAGCATTTTACGTGTTGTTTTTGCCGATTGGAAGATTCGATTAGTCTTTTCTTGCATGTCTTGCAGTCTGTATAAGCAGAAATAAGAAATAGCAGTAAGATGTCTGATAAGTGCGCATTAGAGGAATTGTTGAAAAACTTACAGCCTGGAGTAGAAATAGTCAGTTTAGATTTTATAAGTATTTCAGAATATAAATCACTCATTAGATGGAAAATAGAAGATAATTTTGCAGAAGGTATCAACAGCTTCATCGAAAAATTTAGTAATGCTACAAATACAAACTGGATAGTCAGAAGAACATATCCAAATTTGCAAAAGATGGACTTTCGTAAAATGTTTGGTTTAATAAAAAGTTAAAGCACATTGAAACAGAGAGTAAGCTGAAGTCATTTCTTGCGAATACAACAGTTAGTTGTAAAAAAGGTGGATATATAAAAATACAACCAACTGCCTTGTCTAGTAGGAAACATGGTTCGCGTTCACAAAAACGACGACAATCAGGAAGACCGTCAGGTGCTAGCGGTCCAAAAAAGAAGAAAAGGTGTCTGAGTAAAAATATCTCCGACAATACACCAAATGCAAAAGGACATTGAAACTACCGTGCTTTTTCATCATACTTTTTATAAATTATAATGAAAGGCATCATAATTATACATGTTATCCTTTAAATCCCTGATGGTGCGGCCTTGTTTACACAGAAATTTTTGAACTATATTGGAAACCCCAAGTTGCAATTTCGTCGAGCTGTTCCGCTTCGGGTAGAACGACTGTTTGGTGGCTCGGTTTCAGGTTGTACCTTCCAAACAACCTATTCTGCAACGTCCCCCGTGATATTTTGAATCGGCGAGCTGCCTCAGCTTGAGACATTCCACCCCGAATAGCACGCAACGCTTTTTCTAAATCCTCATCTGTATAGTCCCTGTATTTACGAGAACCTGGAGTAATTTCTTACCATATTTTGTTCTTTTGTACCTACTTCACTGATCACAAACAAAACTACACAACGGTTATATTGATATAAACAATCGGCTAAAAGTGAGGTTATATCTAAACGCAACGCACGCACGATCTGCCAAAGATACCCCGCCTGCTAAAGTACACCCGGTTTACGGTATTATATGAGGGTGTATTAATATATGTTTAGCCAGCTATAGAAACTATTTGTAAGTCAAAATATTCTATCAGACAAATACACGGTAAAACACGGTAAAACACGTCGATTTTTATATCAAAGGGGACCAATTTTTATGCAATAATCATTCTAGCAACTCTAGCCCTGTGCGGGGAGTAGCGACCCTCCCAAAATTTTAAAATGGGACGGGGGTCAAATGATCCCTACTTTGGAAGGGTTTTTCATTACTTACACAACCGTATTTGTTTTATTCAATTCGATCAATTTGTTACCGAGAAATTGCTTCTTGAAGTTTCAAAGTTAAAAAATTAATAAAAGCACAAAAAGGTTTAAACTATCGAATGTATTGCTCGAAATGACCTCCACCAATTGTCATACAATAATACATTCTGGATTCAAATTCAGATGTTACATTTTTCAAGACCTCAGGAGTTATTAGCCGGCATTCTTCTTTGGAATAAACCGCTTTGATTTAGTAAATAAACACGATTTTGTATACTGTGGCGAATAAGTTTGTTTTGACATTTGTTCTGAAGTTCTTTTGTTCTTACTTTTTATTCTTATTAGTTTACTTGATTTTGTTACTTTTCTATTCTAATACATTCGATAGTTTAACCTTTTTGTGCTTTTATTAATTTTTTAACTTCTCGGTAACAAATTGATCGAATTCAATAAAACAAATACGGTTGTGTAAGTAATGAAAAACCCTTCCAAAGTAGGGATCATTTTATGGGATCTCAAAGAAACTCACGTCTCACTCTAGAGAATTTACTTAAATTTCGCCCATTCATTCCAAAATTTCTCCTGCCAAAACTTGCTTGCTGCCAAATTCTTCAAAATTATTAATTTTCTCCAAAAATTTCACCTTCTCCAAAATTAGAAGTACATATTTTTCTTCAATTATTATCAATTACCTATTCAATTTTTATTTGTATGATTTGTTCAGAAATATTATAATTTTCTTACTAAATCCAACATTTTTTCATTTGAGGGAAAAGGTGATAGTCTGATGGAACCAAAGCTGGTGAATAAATGGAATGTTCAAGTCGAGCCCCAGATGACAAATTGTTTTCATTCCATTGTGATTTCTGTGCAATTGTATTGACCTACAAAAGCAGTACATCCTTGGCTAGTTTTTCCACAGGCTCTTTCCGTCAGTTGCTGTTGTATTCCTTATTCAGATAGCCGGCGCAAAAGTTTTTCTATAGCAAATTTTTGAACATGAAACTTCTTAGACCTTGGCGAACCAAAGTGCTTCAATTGCTGTTGTGTTTCGGAGTTACAGCAGGTAATGTACCTAAGTTTCAGCTTCAAAAAAATGTCGATCCTCTTAAAATCATCCGTGTAAAGGAAATTTTTGAATTTCAAAATTTTATTTCTGACAAAAAGGCTAATTTTAACCTCGATTTCGACAGATTTGAATGCTTCGAATGAAATTTAAATATTTTTCATTGACCTACCGGTGACCCAAACGCAAATCGACCATACAGAATCTGCAGATATCTATGTATTGGGTTGATGCATAGGTTCACAGCATTTTTTTGTTTCCAATGTAAGAGTGCCTTAACATGAAAGATTCTCCACGTTCAGGAAGACCATCCGACTCTGACGAAGATCGTTTGAACGCTTTGTTTCATGATGATCCACGTCAATCAACCGGGGAATTGGCCAGCATTGTTACCAGTCGACCATAGCAAGACTTTTGCATTCCAAGGGCAAAGTTCAGAAATTGGGAGTATGGGTATGGGTGCCGCATCTTTTGAGAGAAAACAACAAAAATCAGCGTGTTAAGGCTAGGATACATCAGCTGTTAGTCTATAAAGTGCTGCCACCTATCGCCCAAAAGTGTGATTAGGATTATGCAAAATATAGTCACAATCTATTATGATTGGTTTCTATCACAGCTGCAACCTCTACAGCTTGGAATTTTCGAGGTGTTTTGCTTTAGCGGCAACCTCGGCGGCAACCGAATAAATCTGGGAGCATTAGTCGGCGCCGGCGGTCCTATTATTATTATTTTCCATTTAGAAATATGATAATAAACTGAGGCGCCACCGCCATCTGCATTGCAGTGGCCACACTACTACTACTGTCAAACGTCCAGTTTACTATGATGCATATCGACAAAAAATGCACAAAATGGAGAGATTGCAATATAATTTTCATTCCAACAAGCCGGTTTAATGAAGTAACGTATCAAGACGTTCTTGGTCGAAAATGAGTAAGGAATAATTAACTTAGGCAACCCTACTTTCTAATTACGATAAATATGTGTACAAATAGAAAAAAAGGCGTCGATTTATGACGGATTTTTCAATAATTTGAGGGAGATTTATTTTAGGGGGACGAAAAATATTACTATAAAAGTAGTGCGAGTCTCTAAGTTGATCCTTTATTGATAAATCTTTTTTTTTATTTAACGCCCTATCAACTTTAATTTCTTCAGAATGGAGTTGGAATAAAAATGTGTCTACATGTTCCGTTTTTAGTGCTCAAATTCCGCACCCTTAACATTTGTGCCTCTTTGCTGACCCGTCATCGTTTAACTCGTCAAGAACGTCGATCGTTCTTGTCCCAGATTGTCACTGGTGACGAAAAATGGAGCCTTCACGTCAACATCAAGAACAGAAAAGAATGGCTTAGTCCTAACAGAAAGGCAACTCCCCCATCTACGTAAGCTGATGTGCATCTGGTGGGACAAAGAAGGCGTCGTCTATTATGAATTGCGTCCGAGGAATGTAACCATCACTGCTGAAGTTTATTGCCAACAACTCTGTCGTATTGACACCAATTCAAGAGAACGACGGAATTCAATAAAAACGCTTCAAACTTGTGCGATGTGCGTCAACCCGACACAATAAATATATGTATGTAGTTTCGGAGATATTGGTCTCTGACAGACGGACGGACGCAGACATAGAAGTCGGATTAATAGAGTTCTTTTGGTACCTCAAAGTTTCAAGCTGAGACAAAAAAAAGTGGGATTTTGATGCAGATGAAGTACAACATGGATAGTTTTCCATCCAAGCTATATGGAGCAGCTACAAAAATAGCTTTGCCGAAATTATCTCAAGTGCTCTGCTAGCCCGATTGTCACAGGTGGCATCTTTTGATAAAGCCGATAAAACTTTTGTCCATATCAGAAACGATTATTTTTAGATGCCCTCGTAGAAGCCGCATTGAATTCTTACTTTGCGGCTGGTTTTCATGCGACCTGTTTATTTTTGCACTGTTACTAACAAGCTCATTGAAGAACTTTCATATTGCGGTTAATTGAACGGCATAAAAATTATAAATAAATATTCAGGAGAACGTCAGTTCGTAAAAAAATCGGCGGGATTATTAATTCAATCTTTTCACCTACGCTTGTTTTTGTAACTGCTTTTTTTTGTATATTTCTAAGACTTGCGTGACATTGAATATGCAATTGGTTTGATAAGGTCGAGTTCTGTGTGGGAAGATGGCAGTTATAACAAACAGAAACAATGTGTTCGTTTCCCGGAAATTGGCGATTAACCACTGCCGACAATCTGATGGTCAGAAACCGGCAACGAGGAGAAAAAAATACGGTCGTTTGTCTTTCCAACCGGTGTTGCCAACTTGAGGGATATGCCCCGAGGTGGAGCGCTTTTGGATTACAATTTTTTAAGTCAAATTGCTCAACAAAATTGAGTTTACAAAACAGGAATCATCAGTTGGCAAAGCCTCAAATATACTCGCAAATTCCCATCCTTGTAGCAACTTTCATCATTAGATACTTCTCATCTGAAGCTACGAGTATAGTTGGAAAAATAATTCAATTTGGTCTCTTGTTAAAACCTTGTGAGTTTTTGGCTGATTCCCTCACCCTTTCTCTTTAAAAATGCCAGAAGCTTGTGGTGTTTGCTTTAACATTTTCATTTAGGTTAAGCATTGTTTTATCGAGGTTTTTATCATAGAATATTGGGACCAAAGAGTAGACGATTTCCATACCTGCTACTTTTCTTCGAAATACACATACTAAAAAGATGTTCTCCGTGAATTTCCCGGATACATTCTTCTGCTTTCACCATTCCTTAAACATTTTATAAAATATTTTAGGTACTGAATAACGATGAATAACGATAACGCCAGTTTGTCACTTTATTGACAGCTTTTCTATACTGTAACTATTAACTACTTTGATAACTAAACAAAAAATGTAAAATTCATGAAACTCGCGATTTTTCGAAATATTTTTGAAGTAAGTGTTTTCATGTATGTACAGGGTATCCTATTTTCGTTGTGATTTGGGGGTTTCTCATAGAAGCAGCAGAGATAGAGCCTTGGGGTTTTCGCGAACCTGAGCTACTTTCTTGAGTATAATAGAAAGCTGAAACCAGGATTTGGATATCGTTTTTAGTTTTCTATAAAAAATAATGATTTTTATCGATTTTAAAAAATTCTCTACAATTCTTTTTGTACTAAGCAGACAAAAACTATTAAGATTGATTCCTGTAGAACTTTTTCCAAGGAATTCAGTGGCGCACGTAGTTTTTTTCTAGGGAGCGTATTTTTTGAGTTATGACATAAAGTTGAATTTTTTTAATGGAAATCATAGGAGGCTTGTCTAGTTCGAAAGGTCTTTTTGTAAGCTATCAAAATATATATACTTTTATATTGTTATTTCAAAAAACGTCAAAGATTTTGGTACTTTTTACCTTTAGAAAATATAAGATAGGTAGGTACATCCAAGATGCCTGTGATTTTATGTTAGCAACTTCTAATAACAACTGAAATAAAAGCAACAAAAACAGAAGAAACAGCAAAACAAACAAAAACAAGAAAAACAACAAACAACAAAATTATAGGAACTGCTCAAATTGATTGCCATGTTTTCAACACATAATCTACATCTTTTAGTTAATAGATTGATGGCATTAATTTAAAAAATAGGATGGGCTTGGAAATATCGGAAAGCTGCATATGTTGCCTCTGCTAGCTCGGCTTGATTGTTGTATCTTCGTATGTATACTTTTCCTTTTAAAAATATCCAAACAAAAAAGTCTAATATACTCAGATCCGGTGATCTTGCAGGCCACAATGTAGGTCCATTTGTACCCAACCAGCATCTACCCGGAAAATGATTTTCTAAATAATTTCTAACTATTGCAGAATTGTGTGCAGGGGCACCATCTTGTTGAAAATATACCCTGTTTATGTTCATTAACGGAACATTTTCCATTATCGCCTCTGCGTTAATATTCAATAAATTAATAGTAGTTAGAAAATGACAGCCTCAGGCCAGGCCATCGAGTTCTCCAGGTGCCATCGACTTCTTCGGCAGTGACCTTGAAGGAGACCAGAGGCTGCTGAAGGAGTCGTTGAGGCATCCGAAGAAGTGTCTTCAGCAGCGGCATCTGCAGCAGCCTCTGGTGTCTTTCAAGGTCATTGCCGAAGAAGTGGGCATGCCTTCAGCAGCGTCTGGTGTCTTTCAAGGTCATTGCTGAAGAAGTGGTGTTCAGCAGCAGCCAGGCGCATGCGCCGGGGCTATTCCTCAGATCAGTCCATCGAGTTCTCCATCCACTTCAAGTGGGCGTGTCTGCAGCAGCCTCTGGTCATTGCTGAAGAAGTGGTCTTCAGTGGGCAGCCTCTGGTGTCTTGCCATTGCGCACCCAAGCCGCCATTTTGGCTGTGGCTGAGGCGCCTGCGCCGGGGCTCTGTTGCGAGCAAAGCACGTGTTGTTCAGGCCAGTCCATCCAGGTGCCACCCACTTCTTCGGCAATGACCAGAGGCTGCTGAAGGAGTAATGTCTTCAACCTCTGGTGTCTGGGGGCCTTTGGTTGTGGCTCAGGCGCCTGCGCCGGGGCTGTCGCGTACAAAGCACGTGTTGTTCAGGCCAGTCCATCCACTTCTTCGGCAATGACCAGAGGCTGCTGAAGGAGTCATGTCTTCAGCAACGGTGTCTTTGGGGGCCTTTGGCAGTGGCTCAGGCGCATGCGCCGGGGTTTTCGCAAACGTTCTGGAAATGACGCCGACCGGGATTCGAACCCGGGTCCCCGCGCACCGGAGCCCTCGCTCCAACCAACTGAGCTAATCGGCGGCCCACAAGCCCGTCTTTCAAATCATCCGTATATACTTATGATTGTAAACAAAAGTTACAGAATTAATGTTTATTTTCTCGGAAATTTACAATTGTTTATGCTAAATAAATATTGATATTAAAGTTTAAGAAAAAAGCACGTTCGCCGCCGATAAGAGATGTTATAATTGTTTTTATTATGGGAAATAACCTTTCATCTTGCCGATAGGATATGTTTGTTTAGGTTTGATCCCACGCTCTGCATGTGCATTTAATACGTCGTAGACACTACAAGGTGACCCGTTTGTTTGTTTGTATTATTACAATAAAATAACATTCTAGAATATTCTTCTGTTTGTTTATTTGAAATTATTTGTTATCTTAATGCGTTTCGGACACGTGTGGGAAAAAACATTCTAGAACATTCTCCAGTTTGTTTATTTGAAATTACTTGTTATCTTAATGCGTTTCGGACACGTGTGGGAACCGTCTGATTGATATATGCAAACATCTTAGTTCTCGGTGGTAGAACATCCTACATCGCTAATTATTTGAGAACAGTAGTCTAAATTTAGGCTAACCCCTACGTAAAAACTATGTCATGTGGGGTGTCAAATTAAAGGACTCGACTAGAGGTATCGGAATATTGGGGTGGATTTTAGGGGTGGTTTTTGGGGGTGGTTTTTTGGGGTGGTTTTTTGGGGGTGCTTTTAGGGGTGGTTTTTGGGGTGGTTTTTAGAGGTGGTTTTTTTATGGGTGGTTTTTAGGGGCGGTTTTTGGGGTGGTTTTGGAGGGTGATTTTTGGGGGTGATTTTTAGGGGTGGCCGCTCACTGACCGCGCCCCGCCCACCTCCTTGCCCCGCCCACCTAGGTCATGTAGGGTATCAAATTAATCAGCTCGATGAGACAAAAAGGAATCTATAGTTATTCTCCTACTTCCGAATTCTTATCAGTAGTTGTCTGTCTGTCTGTCTGTCTGTCTGTCTGTTTGTATGTCTATCGGTCCGTCTGTCTGTCTGTCTGTCTGTCTGTTTGCGAATACAGCTGTCTGTTGACACAGACAGCTGTATTCGCAAACACCACGGCTGATGACACGAGCAAGAATAAGACTGCGCATGCGCACGGTTGTATGGAGAGTATTTAAGCAAGAAAATTAACGGTGCTGTCAGTTAGTACTTGTGCTTCAACAAGGGAACCCGCATTTGAATAATGACGCACATAAACGTAGACACGTTTCGTGTTCTGGACGGTGCTGTTTTGGATGAGTCAGCACGCCGTGTCGAGGTGCACGTACATCAGCCGTTCGTGACAACAACAACATTCAACGCCAATGACGAAATTCGCATACCAATCCACCAAGACGTTTACGTACTGCCGCATCTAAGCAGCATCTACATAGAGGGCAGGTTCATCAAGGGTGCAGGAGGCGGAAATGCGGCTTTAACAAATAACGCCCTCAGTTTCCTCTTTAACGACGTCCGCTATGAAATAAACGGGGTGGAGGTGGATCGAACAAAAAACGTGGGCATCACGAGCACACTGAAGGGTGTAGTTTCTCTAAATGAGGGTGAGGTAGGTGCCCTGGAGAATGCCGGCTGGACGAATACGGGAGACTCACCGAGCCACCTTATCGACGCGAACGGGAACTTTAACGTGTGCATCCCGGGAAGAATCCTGCTGGGATTCTTGGAAGATTACCCCAAAATTCTGTTAAATGTGTGTCACGAGCTCATTTTGACTCGATCGAAAAACGATAGGAACGCTTTCGTGGGTAACGAGGACACCAGAATTGAGTTGAGCAAGGTTCATTGGAGGGTGCCATACTTCTATCCATCGGATGCTGAATACCTAAAACTTCTCAATATTGTCGAGGAAGAGAGAACGTTGCAGATATGTTTTCGGAGCTGTACGAGTATCCGGTGTTGCCGCAAGCTACGAAACAAACGTGGGCCGTCAAGACTGCAACACGGTTGGAGAAACCCCGCTACGTTATTGTGCCTTCCAGACGAATCGCAAAGCGAATTTGGACACGGATTCAAGCAAGTTTGACCATTGCAATCTGACAAACGTCAAACTGTACCTGAATTCTGAGTGCTTCCCCTACGAGAATTTAAACTTGGATTTCTCCACGGGGAAATATGCCCTGCTATACGAAATGTACCAGAACTTCCAGAGTTCATACTATGGAAAAGTTGGCGAGCCGCTATACGGCAGGGAACAGTTCAAAGATCTAGCGCCCATCGTGGTGATTGACGCATCAAAGCAGTCGGAAAGCATCAAGCCTGGACCCATAGATATGCGTCTAGAATTTGAGTCGAGCGAGAATTTTCCGGCCAACACAACCGCATACTGTCTCATCCTGCATGACCGCATCGTTGAGTATACACCGGGTAATGAATCGGTCAGGAGAGTGGTGTGAGAAGCTGCAGGGCTTCGATTTGCCCACAAAATACACGCATGCCTACTCTGTATACAGATTATAGTTTTAATTATATTGATGTAAAAATATATTCAACGTTTTTATTTTTGCGAAAACCCCGGCGCAAGCGCCTGGGCCACATCCAAACGCCCAACAGCACCTAACAACAAGATCAGTTCTGATTGGATGCTGCCCACAACCACTCTCATCGGCTGTTGCCCCGCCCACTCTCATAGCCTGTGACCAGAGCCCCGGCGCATGCGCCTGAGCCACTGCCAAAGGCCCCCAAAGACACCGTTGCTGAAGACATGACTCCTTCAGCAGCCTCTGGTCATTGCCGAAGGAGTGGATGGACTGACCTGAACAACACGTGCTTTGTACGCGACAGCCCCGGCGCAGGCGCCTGAGCCACAACCAAAGGCCCCCAGACACCAGATGTTGAAGACATTACTCCTTCAGCAGCCTCTGGTCATTGCCGAAGAAGTGGGTGGCACCTGGATGGACTGGCCTGAACAACACGTGCTTTGCTCGCAACAGAGCCCCGGCGCAGGCGCCTCAGCCACAGCCAAAATGGCGGCTTGGGTGCGCAATGGCAAGACACCAGAGGCTGCCCACTGAAGACCACTTCTTCAGCAATGACCAGAGGCTGCTGCAGACACGCCCACTTGAAGTGGATGGAGAACTCGATGGACTGATCTGAGGAATAGCCCCGGCGCATGCGCCTGGCTGCTGCTGAACACCACTTCTTCAGCAATGACCTTGAAAGACACCAGACGCTGCTGAAGACATGCCCACTTCTTCGGCAATGACCTTGAAAGACACCAGAGGCTGCTGCAGATGCCGCTGCTGAAGACACTTCTTCGGATGCCTCAACGACTCCTTCAGCAGCCTCTGGTCTCCTTCAAGGTCACTGCCGAAGAAGTGGATGGCACCTGGAGAACTCGATGGCCTGGCCTGAGGCTGTCATTTTCTAACTACTATTAATGTGTCTCAATCCCGTTAAGCTTCCATCAAAAATTTGATATGCTAGTTGACCACCCAAAATAAAACACGAAACGTTAAATCCAAAACGTCCTTGCCTCTGGCATTCAAAAGTTTGGTGCTGATTTGTATCAGACCAGTGACGCACATTATGCCTGTTAAATAATCCTACGCTGCTTATGTGAGTTTCATCTGTCCAAATGACAGACTGCCCAAATTCTGGATTTTCTTGAATTTTACCACCTACAAAAATTAAGCCTTCATTCTTGATCTCCCGGGAAGAGATGGTGAATAATTTGAATTTTATATGGCCTACTAGTACAATTTGTCAATAATTACAACATTAAGATGTATAAACGAAAATACACGTGCACAAGACGAAAAGGAAGACTTCATTTTCGTCTTGTGCACATGTATTTTCGTTTATACATTGTACTAGTTTTTGTGTTTTTAAACTTTAATTAATGACAATAGAGCTTATTCTACTTGCAGTCGATTTTGTTAAAAATAGAGGAAAGAAACCGGTGATGAAGCCCCATTTTGTTTTTGATCTAACATTTTCGAACTAATGCTGGACATATTTATGCGATCCCAATAAGAGTTCGCTCTCACTTTACATTTTAGTCCATTCCCTTCAGGAATGTTTTTGTCGCTTTGGACCTTCCTTCAGAGGGGCCTTAGTCTTTTCACCACTATTTGCTTGGGACTTCGTATAAGTCCCTATATATAGTGTTTAATTTTCACACTTCGTTGGGATGCTCACGTGGTTGTTCCTCATTTGATTTATTTCATCACTCTCTTGGTTTGGTCTGAAGATGGGGTGGTAGGTGAAGACCCCGAAACCGGTAACCAGTTTTAAATAAAGAGTGTCGAGGATTAACGGATTTCAATTAAACCTTTAATACTTCATTAACCTCGATTATGGAACGTTTCAACAATTTTATACAATATATCCTTCTGTTGCCATCTTTGTGTGATGCAAAATTATTTTTATCTTATCCAATGCTGCATCCTCATTCTAATTTAGATACACTGTAGGATCACATTGATGTTGTGAACACTCATGTTAAGTTTCTTGTCGTCGCTGGCTCATCCCTATTTTTTCTTCCATATCCTCACGGAATCAATGTCTATAACAGTTCTCCTAACATAACTGTTAATTAGGCGCGGATCGGATAGTATAACCTCACATTATTTGACAGTTGTCAAAGGTACCGGCTCTCTGGATGTTAACACATGGAGTGTGACAGAATCTCAGACATACGTTCTTCGCTTACTCCGTACGTTTATTACTGATGATGAAAGTTAGGTCTTACGTGAATCCTACTGAAGGTACAGAAATTACTGAAAAACATTTTTTTAGAAATTAGTTCTGCCCAAATTTAAAACACAGACAAAAATAGGTTTAACGAATATGAAACTATACAGGATGAGTTTTTTTTTGATTTTCACTGTAGGGATCTTGGAAACCAGAAGAGATAGAAGGTAGGTTAAATGAGGAAAGAAGTGCAGTTCTTTGAGCGTAATAAATAAGCAAATTCAAATTTTCGAAAATTTGCATAGTCTGCTAGATAAAATGAAAAAATCAAATTTTGCAAGATTCTAAAATATTTTCTAGCCGGCTTGTAAAACAAAATACGAAAAAGTGCCAAAGGAAAAAGTTGTATAGAATTAGACTTAGTACTATCTCAAATAATCAAAAGTTGTATTATACCAGTCGTGTTCGAGAAATAATGCAAACTTATGTTTTTTTAATGGAAACCATATGCGACTATGGCACCACTAGGATATTTTTTGCTGATTTCGGCGATATATCATATTCTATGTTTATTTTAAAAAATGAAGGAGTTATAAGCATTTTTCAATTTTAAATTAATGAAATATGCAAGTTATCCATGGAAAACAAAAAAAGTAAAAAAAATAACATAGTATGTACCTACAAGTGAATCACGGTGGCGTAGTAAACCTTCAACTTGCAGTTACCGATTGTTTTTTATCTTCATGCATTTTATACCTTACAACTGATTTTTTTTTCAAATAAATAGGTATTGACAATGTGATATCGCAGAAATCGGCAAAAAATTTAGTGGTGCCATAGTCGCATATGGTTTCCATTAAAAAAACATAAGTTTGCATTATTTCTCGAACACGACTGGTATAATACAACTTTTGATTATTTGAGACAGTACTAAATCTAATTCTGTACAAATTTCTCCGTTGCCATTTTTTCATATTTTGTGTTACAAGCCGGCTAGAAAATATTTTTAAATCTAGCAAAATTTGATTTTTCCATTTTATCTAGCTACTAGCAGACTATGCAAATTTTCGAAAATTTGAATTTGCTTATTTATTTAGCTCAAAGAACTGCACTTCTTTCCTTATTTAACCTACCTTCTATCTCTGCTGGTTTCCAAGAGCCCTGTAGTGAAAATCAAAAAAAACTCATCCTGTATATCTATTTGATGTAAATGGCGCAGTATTTTAATACTTAAATATTCATGAAAATGTTTTTTCGATTTAATAATATTTTAATAAAAATGCGTAAAAGTTAATACAGAACAGTGCTATGGGCTCGGCTATGGGAGTTTGGGAACATCATAAAGTTCTGTCCGAACGTCCAAAGACTGGTTGGACGCGCACCTCCATCTTTTCCCTGATCCTTTCCTATCCTGAGCAAGCCTACGAATTTCCCTAAAAGTAGAACATCCTACATATCCAACTGTTTGAGAGCAGTAGTCCAATTTGGGCCTACCCCTACCTCTTTTTAGTCCTGTCTCTGATTCTAGTGTGTCGCGAACTATTCCTTCGTGTCTCAGAAGGTATCCTACCGTCCTATCTCTTCTAGTCTTTATTGTCTTCGATACTTTCGCTTTTCCCCAACTCTTTCTAATACCTCCGTATTGCTAACCTTTTCTATCCACGGTATGTAGAAAATCCCACATGCAGATTTTGAATTTTGCCACGCTTTGTATGTCCTCTATGGAGCCGCAGGTGGAGTAACAGTCCAGTGCGGTTTGTCGTTAACGACTCGTAAAATTTTCTCTATGTTATAACCTAAAATTCCTAGGTTGCTTATATTAGGCTACAGTAAATCAATAAAGTTGTAGTTTGAAATGTTTAATTCAAAACTTAATCTAGGGAACTTGCACCGTTCATGAACGAGCTATTATTACCGACCGCTGTTTTTACTAACGTCATTCGGTATCTCTAATATCTTCCGACTTAAAAATTCTGGCATGCGTACGGAACTGCGGACCTCACGCCACTTTACAAAAATAGTAACTATAGAAACCGGGAAGTACCTAACATTATTTTTCGTTTGCCTAATGAGCCTAATCTGTATGCATAACTTCCAATGTTTTATGTTCTTCTGCTTTATGTCGTGCTTAGCATTTAGAGAACTAGTTTTTTAAAAATTTAACCGGTAGACTATAGAGATGCCTACTTTGCAAGTCAATTTGAAGTTATGCGTGCTAGTCTCGCTCAAGGCCGTGCGTTTGTAGGTCAAACGTTTTCGCCTTTACTTTCGGTTTCATTCAAGAGCCTCTATTTTAAGACCTACACAATCTTCGTATTTGAATTTTTGTTTCAATTTTTATTTATTCGTTTGAATGGCTAGGTACGTAATCTTTGCGGAGGAAAATTTATTCTAACAAAGCGTTTGCAATTTTTTAAAAGTTAATAAACCTAGATGAGGAAAAAGAGGGAGAAATTTAATGATGGGAGGAGAAAGGAGGTGTAAGTGGTGAAGATAATGAGTGGAGAGGAAGTCGAAAGATAATTTAGAAAAGGATGGTAACTCTTAGAGATGACAGAGAAGCTTGGTTGGGAGATACTAAACGGGAGTTTTGAGGGAGATAAGTTAGTATGCATATATCGGAGGAGGTGAGGAATCGGTGATTGATTATGGCATAGTTAATGCGGCCGCAACAGAAAAGGTAGAAAGATTTGAAGTAGAGAAGAGGATAGAATCAGCTCACCAGCCCATTGTTATGGCATTGGAACATAAATTGGAAGATGCAGAGAGAAGAGGAGGCATAATCGGAACGGGAAGCAATTTTCGGTGGGATGGGGAGTGTAGAAGGGAAACGAAGGAAGTGAGAGAAAGTAACTGAGATTATGGAAGAAGGGACGACGAGCCGGGGGAATATAAACAAAAAATTCAGAAAATTCAGAATAGGTACCGAATATGAAGAAATTGTATTACAAGACATATTATACTGCTATATTGCCACCCATATCAAATAACTATTTTCAGGGTATAATTGCTCTCACTTAATAAATACCTAACTTTATGTTTATTATATTCTAAAAATCATTTTAATGATCCAACAATAAAAGCAGTTTTATGTTTAATATAAGGACTTTATTACATAATGACGTTATTAAGTTTAAGATGAAAATCTCTATTTTATCAGCTAATAAAAGTATTAAAAATTTATCTCTACATTGCCATCATTTATTTAGCAGAACCACAAGCGGGCAGATTGCAAAACAAAGGTCACTGTCAAAAGATTTCGTGTCAGGTATAAACAGTCCATCGCATTTTCAAGCGAAGCGGGACAGGTACACTGAAAGCTGCAGGAAAAAACGTCCTTCAAAACCCAGAACAGTGCAATTAATACCGGTAATGACAGTGCATGTATAAAGCGCACAATTTCAGTTAATTGCGCTTCAAGAAAATGAGTCGGTATTTAGCGGATTTCAATGGCAATAGGAAGTTCGGTTGATAGCAGTTTAGTTGCGCAATCGAGACGAGTTGGATTTCACAATAAGATACTACCTAAATTTTGCCTGCAAAATTCTTCGATTATAAGGAGAGGTTGCCTAGCAATTCTGCGAGTGACAAACCACGAACTTTGGAGAAAATGTAAACTTGAATAATATTCACAACGAATATTCCATAAAACAGTCCACGAAACCCAAACTTTATTAATTAAGAAAAATGCCACTGATCTAATTAAATATTTAAGTATCATTAACAACCTAAAAGTTGCCAAGTTGCTATAAACGCAGGTATTATTACGGAGAATATGCTCTGACGTTTAACTCAGGGAACTACACACTTGTACTAGTTTCCGATTAATAATAAGAGTTGCAGATTTCTTTCTGTGAAACAAGACTCATGCGTTCAAAACACATATTTTTAGAATTATGAATCCTTGGCGATTTCTCTGTAAAAATACTTTCTGTTGTGGACAGCGACCAGAATTTGAGTGCGAGACATTTGTAATGTTTGGGAACTGGCATAGATACATAGAAGTTGTGCGAAAAGTATGACGGCACGCAACTGGGACTCGAACCCAGGTTTCCCACTTGTCATCTGCACTGACGCTCTCTTCGCCGTTGAAAGTACATACCTCTAACGAATTTTCTTGAATATGAACACAACTATGAATAGGTATATAGTATTTTTCAGATTTGTTGGCGTTTGCGCTGCCATATCCGATTATCCAAAATCCAAGCAACCGCCAGCAGTTCAGTAGTTTCCAAAATTTTGCTGTTGCTAGGAACAGCGACAAGCGTGTGCGCCGCGACTCTGGACACGGCACACGGCATGGCAATGAGCATTTTGACGTTTTCCCTCAAGAAATGTATTCTTTTACCCACAACTTTAGCCTGTTCACACAAAGGACACCGGTTATTTTCTAGTTTGTACTTAAATCTGCTATTGGTGATAAACGCCACAAACTTGTGTCAGAAATATCCACTAAGTATTTGTTTTGTTTTTAATTTGTTATTTAAAATTTTTAATGTAATGTGTTATTTCTTTTCTTTCATGGAATAAATAGCATGCTTACTTCGGTTTTAATGCTGTCAGTTACATGTTCACTTTTTAATTTTGATTTGCTGTGCCTTTTTCTGGGCGTTGCAGCAGACAAATCTCGTTTTTCCTCTCCAACTATGGGCGACACGCTACGTAGACTTACTTTTGATGCATCGGCCAATCGCTCCTGATGGTCACAAGTTAAAGGCAATAGGGGACCATTATTTTCCTTCTCTCGAGTAAAGTATTAAAAAATATTTCGTAAACTTCTCGATACTGTTTGGTAAAAACATTTCCAGGCATCTTTACACCTGACAATCAAACTGACAGTTATACTTGAAAGATAATATAATTCATAAGTCACTTGACACGATTTGCACCAATAGAAATTAAAAATTTGCTTGGTTACATAGCTATCACAGCGATAGTAAAAAACAAAAAATCTATCACCTTATTTTGGTCCGTTGTTAGGGATAGGATATTATTCAGACCATCAGAAAGTATTAAATAAATTTTATTTGTCAAATCTGACAGTTATGTGTCATATTTCAAATGTAAATTAAGTTTCATTCTTTAAATGTTTATTATTCATTATATTCTCTTGCCAAATATAACTCGTGCTATGATTAATTATCGAGGATATCACTCGTGAAACCGAAACAGGACATTCAACTCGTCCTTCAGACTCGTTGAATCTCCAGTTCGGTTTCAGCTCGTAGATATCATCGATAAAATCATAGCACTTGTTATATTACCTACGACAATAATTTTTAATAAATTGCTTGGTGACCACTGGATATTGCAAAATAAGCTTATTAATACTGAAACCATTTTGTTTCACACAACCGTAGTAAGAAAGAGTGAGATCAAATACGGAAACGTAAGAATATTCTCAAGTCATCTTACGGCAGCAATTAAAATTCTACAAATCCATTTTACAAAAGGGAGAAAGACATATGAACGTAACGCGCAGATTACTGCACATACACGCCAAGATATCTGAAAAGAACATATGTACTTCGATAACGTAAACGTACCCTGTTCACACCACGTACCAAACAACACTTCCTAGATGCATTGCATGTTTAAAACTATATTGTTCATGTATCACCACCGCAAAGGCGGGGGTTTAGGGTAGGTAGAGAAATAGGAGGGAAATAGGATACAAATGTGTGCCTAACATACCGCCCACCAAAATCACCATGGAATGTAGATTTTCGATACGAATAAGCAACATAAAACTAATATCAACAACATTATCTACAAATGAAAATTTGGCTAGGTAATATACTTAAATGTAAGAGATTTCGTTGAAATAAAACCCGAAACTGATTCGTAACAAAAATTTAATGATGTAACTTAAAGCCAAATACAATAATAAAAATGTGAGTATGAATCTTGCCGTTTTCCGTCGCGATCGATATTAGTGATTAATACATACTGAACTAAACTAAAAGTTTCCACAGTTCTTTTCGCGCGTGCGCTTTCTCACACAGGGTGTGATTTAGGATGAATTTTCTACAACCTATACATTAAAACATAAACTAGAGTAACAATAACTAAGAAATGAAACTATGAAAGCCAATTGATGTAACAATGATGTGTGATTGCTGGACTATTTGTGCAATTTGAAACAACCCAAAGTAATTGACGCCAATACGCCAAAAGGCTTGAATTTAAATTCGAACAGATACAAGACAACACTAGAGGCAATGTCGTCAACGATCGTGTTGCCCTTCGTGTGCTAACTGCAATAAGCAACGAGTAGCTACATAGAGTGAGGAGGCAAGGAGGCTACTTTATACACGGTGTCCCAACGAAAACTTGTACCCCCGTAAAACTCGGCAAAATAAACGTTTTAGCAAAAATCCAAAAACACGTCAATTTTTATATCAAAGGGGACCAATTTTTATGCAATAATCATTCTTGCAACTATAGCCCTGTGCGGGGGGTAGCAACCCCCCCAAAATTTTTAAATGGGAAGGGGGATCAAATGATCCCTACTTTGGAAGGGTTTTTCATTACTTACACAACCGTATTTGTTTTATTCAATTCGATCAATTTGTTACCGAGAAATTGCTTCTTGAAGTTTCCAAGTTAAAAAATTAATAAAAGCACAAACAGGTTTAAACTATCGAATGTATTGCTCGAAATGTTATACAATAATACATTCTGGATTCAAATCCAGATCTTACATTTCTCAAGACCTCAGGAGTTATTAGCCGGTATTCTTCTTTGGAATAAACCATTGTGATTTAGTAAATAAACACGATTTTATACTGTGGCGAATAAGTTTATTTTGACATTTGTTCTGATGTTCTTTTGTTCTTTCTTTTTATTCTTATTAGTTTACTTGATTTTGTTACTTTTCCATTCTAATACATTCGATAGTTTAAACCTTTTTGGTGCTTTATTAATTTTTTAACTTGGAAACTTCAAGAAGCAATTTCTCTGTAACAAATTGATCGAATTGAATAAAACAAATGTAAGTAATGAAAAACCCTTCCAAAGTAGGGATCATTTGACCCCCCATCCAATTTAAAAATTTTGGAGGGGTCGCTACCCCCCGCACAGGGCTAGAGTTGCAAGAATGATTATTGCATAAAAATTGGTCTCCTTTGATATAAAAATCGATATTTTTGGATTTTTGTCAAAACGTTTATTTTGCCGAGTTTTACGGGGGTACAAATTTTCGTTGGGACACCGTGTATATGACGACGGTAAGACGAAATGTTTGAAGAGGGCTTGCCTGAGAAAAACGCCAAAGAATGAATTGAGAATTTGAATGTTCAGTTGCTTCCCGTATCTGTCTATAATTCTGGCGTACGTCACAGAGAAATGATTCAAGAGAAATCGAAGCAAGATTGTCACGAGGTTATTTTGTAACTTAGGGTCAAGCTCGGGGTCAAGTTATTTATCGAAATACCATTGGCCACCTTGGCCGAAGCATCAAATGCCACTCGAATCTTCGAAGAAATACTCTCGTTCTTAGGGATACATTATTGGGGATTGTAATAGAAATTGGATGTGTTTGACGGTAGTCGAGGCAGAAGTGATACAGAAGACATGTGCCCTAAATCAAGATACTTACTCCTTCATATTTCTGACGGAGCTCAGGACTAAAACTAAAAACTCGTCAAAACGACCAACAGAATTGCGAAAACGAGTGCGGTTAACTAAAGCTTCAACTTGATCATCCTTCGAGTTGCCAGAATAATTCTGGCATTCAATGTAGTAGTAGATGCAAAAAAGGAATTAATTTGGGTGGGGGTACTCTGTGAAGTGATGCCGAAAAGGATTCACCCAAAAAAGGTATTAAGAGCTGCAGGGCAGTCATTAGTGGCTGCTATGAAGCCATTACGAACAACTATTGAGTATACATCTGCCTCAAGAAGCGTATCTATCTGGCCAGGTACATTCCAACTTTGATCTGCCAAATGAAGATTCGAAAGGATTTGAGACGCCGTCACAGGCTAACCAGGTAACTCGGCGTAGATTTTCTGCAATAAGACGGCGTGAACATCCAAGGTGAGCTTCGTCAGACCGATGGAACGAAGATGAACTGTAGTAAAACCACGAGAAGCGCTGAATGATGTATTTCCTAAACCAGCAACGGGTACAGGTATATTTTTTGAAGATAATCCTAATCGATTCCAACATGCTTTTTCAGTAATGAAGCTGGATTGGCTGCCAGAGCCACACAATATGAAAATTTCCCCAACGATCTTCGACTTCAAGGAGTGCAGTTGATAATAAAACAGTATTAGGTGCCTGAATTGTAGTGAGGGCTGTAGGCCCAGATTTGGAGGCGAGGGAAGTGCCTTCTTCTTAACGTGTAACAAAGTGTCATGCCGAGATGAACGACGACGACAGGAATACTCTGAAAAACAATTAGCGACACTATGTGATGCACTCAAACAAGACGATTCGATTTAGAACCGGAATATAAATGGTTTAAATCCGGCTCGAAGGACCAAAATGTGGAGTACAAGATATGGCCCGTTTCGGGCCCGTTTCAATGGCACTTTCCTGTAAGGGTGCAGGATTAGGTTATTCCCCAGGTTATTCAAATATTTAGAAATTTTCAGGTTTACTGCTCAGTCGTATATTCAGTGCAAATGAGCTTAATTCGAGACCAACCGACTTATTTGACCAGAAAGCTGATCAATTGGGTGATCTAGAAGGTCACTTTACTGGTAAATATGAACTAATTCATTAGGATTGGTTATATGACATTCTGAAACAAGACTAAGTTGGTTAAATATCTATCAGTATCAATGGCAGAATTTAGAATAGATGCCAGCCCACCCAAGATAACTCAAGGAATCTAGTAATAAAGTTTTATTGATCACCTTTTATACTAATTTGTAAACTACATCTTAAAATGACAAAAACAAAGTGTCTGTTATTGACCACAGCAAACAACAATAACTATTAAACTACAAATTATTATTATGGTTTATGGTTATACTTTAATTTCTTTTTTTTTTGAAATTTGGAATCGTTTTTGTTCTCCTACTTAGCAGACAGTCAAGGCTTTATATTGTTTAGGGCAACGCTAAAAATAGCACAATTGTTCGCCTGATTGCACAAAACTAGCGTAAATGTTCTAAAATATGCCGCACTAATTTAATTTTAGGAAACAAGTGCAACTGTACCTACCTGTAATAATACGAGGGCTATTTCATGTACAGCAAGCGAACAAGCAAGTTTCTTCGAGATATTTAAACGAAAAGGTACCGTAGGGGCTAGATCAGGGCCATAAGACGGATGTCGCAACTCTGAAGCCCAATCAGCAAATAATCTGGTGAACTCTCTGCACTTTGTGTACCCGACAGTTGCTAATTTCTACATGTATGCCGATAAAAATTTGACGTACTGCATCAACGTGATTCATGTTTGGGTAGATTACGTGCGAGATTACATACGAGTTCGCCTCGGAATTCGCCCCGGAATTCGCCGTCGTAACTAAAATATGGGCAAGTTTGAAGTTTTCATTTCGTTTATTTGTCAGGTAGAATTTTCTGATCTAAATACCTATGAAGCAACCAGCGGAAAGGATAACAATACCGCCTGTGTAAATTGTCAAAAGCAAATAGATCAATATCACACAAGGTCTGGAATTACACATACGTTTATCTACACTTTAAAACATTTCGTGTGTTTGTGCCGCTGAATAATGCACAGCTATTCAATCAGCAGAAAACCACAGTGCGCAGTGAAAAATACGTTAGGAGAAACTGGGACTGAATATTCCGAGGGGTAAACCGCTGGAAAAAAGTTGTACACCACAATTCCTTTTTAGCCAGAAATTCCCGAAATTCCTTGGAAATTCCCGTAATTCCTTGGAAATTCCCCGCAATTCCTTGGAAATTCCCCGCAATTCCTTGGAAATTCCCGCAATTCCTTGGAAATTCCCCGCAATTCCTTGGAAATTCCCGCAATTCCTTGTAAATTCCCGCAATTCCTTGGAAATTCCGGCAATTCCCTATGCACATTACACACATAAATTTACAACTTCCGCAAATAACATTCCCGATTGCATACGTACATACATCTATCGCATGCCTAATACATTCATCATCATAAAGTTCTCAGGTCGAAGACTAGTTGCACGCGTACCTCCATCCTTTCCTATCCTGAACTAGCCTACGAATTACCCTAAAAGTAGAACATCCTACATCCCCAACTATTTGAGAGCAGTAGTCCCATATGGGCCTACCCCTGCCTCTTTTTATTCTTATCTCCGACTCTAGTATGTCGCGAACTATTCTTTCGTGCCTCAGAAGGTGTCCTACCATCCTATCTCTCTTATCCTTTATTGTCTTCCATACCTTTCGCGCTGACCAACTTTTTGTAATACCTCCCTATTGCTAACCTTATCTATCCACGGTATCTTCATCATGCGCCTGTAGCACTTCAAGCGCTTCTATTCTTTTTAGATCCGCTTCTCCTATTGTCCAAGTTTCACACCCTCACAGTGCCGTAATCTCGAGCGTAATCTGCAGGGTGATTCAGAACGGGCGTGCCAAATTAAAATGGGTGCTAGAAGAACTCCATATAAGACGAAAAGTTTAAATGAACATATGTGCTAAAGTGACTACTAACAAAGATACAGGGTGTAAAAATCAATCCTTACAAAATAAATATGTAATAAAATTCGATTTTAACAAAACGATAACAAAATGGCAAGAGAACATCAGTTCTTACCTTACGAAAAGGTACAAACTAAAAATTAAAATCTGATTTAAAACAAAAAATAACACAACTTCTTTGAAAATGGCATTCATTTAACTTACTTAGAAACTACCTATGTATTTTGTAAGATTTGTACTGCTTATCAATATTTATCTTATCAGATCTCTTGAGTTGGAATGGTCCACTGCCTATTAATCCAATATGGCCGTAAAAACATATTGTAACGTATTTCGTATTCACACAATTTATATAGTGACTTAGGTATGTACAAATATTTATAATTAAAAGTTATTTGAGAACATGTAATTTTAGAATTATTAACAATAAGCAGCGAAATAAACAAGCAACAAACAAACTACAACAAGCATTAACAATTAAATAATTACGAGCGAACAATAAATTAAACAATTAACAACTAATTACCTAACCTAAACAATCCACAATACACAAATCCAAATCTAAAAACACTGCTACAACCAATGGTTAATCACGTTCGAAAACGCCCCGGTACACTTAAAAACGCGACAACATTCGCACGCACATACCGATACCAAAACTCTAAACGAAAAGCATGTAAGAGGTAAGACATATACTCGTATAGGTACTCGCCCGGTTCTATCGCTCTTATTCGCATCTGATTCTGAAAGCCAAGACTTCAAAAACTAACTTCAAAACTGTCCTCCCGGCTTCTTGCTACCCAATGAATAGTCCTCTTCGAACATTCAGGAACTGAAAACTACCAGAGATCGATTGTTTCATCAATCGATTTTTCTAGTCTCATAAACACACAAGTTCAACGCCATAATAAACAATTGCGGCTTGCAGACAAACAGCGTGACTCATTACCAGGAGCGTCGCTTGCGGGGCAAAAATTCGAATCAATATTTTTTCCCACCCCAAGCAACATCTTCATTTGTAGGCCATAAAAAGAGATCTAAACTGTTCAGATAAGAATTTAATTTTAAATTAATTTCCAGAATTTTCTATAATTCGTCCAATGTACCACCTTTTTTTAATATTAGACCGCGTAGTACGCCATTAACTGTTATTCAATGCACAATGCCCGCCCAATGTGAAACATAACCTAACTAACTCTACTGATCGACGAGAAACTTAATAGTGGTCCCTAACAAAAACTGGTTAAATACACAGTGTCCCACTTAACTTGTTTAGTATGGGGAACTTTTAAACCGCGATAGTTACAAGGGTGCTCAAATGGGAGAAAATGTTCCTTATTATAATTGTAATTTAGCAGTACCAAGAGAACTTCGGAAACTATTTCTGTTTCTGAGAAAATCGGGAAAAAGTGAAAATGGCCGAAATATTGTTTTTGTTCTAGAGCCCTTATTTGTTGATATTTTAATATGAAATTTTAAAGCAAGTTATGGTTGAAAATTCTCAATAGGCCGGTGGTATCAATTTTTATACAGGGTAGTTAATATTTTCTTGTTTTACTTTTTGGTAGAAGTTCATGATGAAACAAATAATTACTCCGCGAACTACCAATATACAGGGTGAGTCATTAAGGCGAAATCGGCCTATAACAAGAGTACAGATCAAAATGGAAGAAACTTTTTCAAATAAAAGTTTTTCAAAAATAAGTGCTTAATGAGATAAAAATATTTGCAAATATGGCGGACTTCCGGTTATACCGGAAATGGACTCTAACTATGTTATTTTAAATGGAACACCCTGTATTCGTTTGCATTTTTGGATTTCCCATGAAAATAAATGTCAGTTTGTTAATCAAACATTGGGTCTAAGTCGAACCGCTATGGAGTTTTTTAATTTTTTTTGAAAATTTTGACGTTTGCAGTAGTTGGCGCCATTTTGAATATCTTCGAAACGAAAGCACTTAGAGGAATGCGGTTTCGACAGTTCGTCTCTGGAAGTAACAGCCTATTAGACACAAGCATAATATATAATCATAACTTTTTAATTAAATGAAATTTATCCATGCCAATATTTACTAATTCAAACAGGAATAACTCTTTTTTTTAAATGGAATGCTACATTGGTTCTCACCTCATAAGACGCAACATTAAATTTCCTTTCTGACGATGTATGGTTATTGGCATCTGTCACCAGCAGTTTTTAAGAAATTTGCGTTTTTCTGGAAATTTTAAATAATATCGTGTTATTGCGTTAACAATAGTTGGCGTTCAGCGATTTTGTTTTGTTTTGCCAACGAAATGTAATTTCTATTAAATTATTGTTAAGTAAGAGTGCAATTTGAGTTCAATTAGTGAAAGTATTGATTTCAATTTTAATAAATATCACAATTAAGAAAACTGAAAATGTACACTCAAGAAGAATTAATTGCTATGGTGTATTCCTTGGGTGAAGCAGAAGGGAATTCGTTACTTGCCTCAAGAATGTATGCGCAACGTTTTCCCGAGCATAGACATCCAAATGTAACGGCATTCCCAAAATTAAAAGGGAGGTTTGAACGAACTGGTTGTGTGGGATACGAGAAGAAAGAACGTGTAAAATCAGTGACACATGAAGAAAATCAAGTTTTAGTAACTGCTACTGTTGTCCGAGATCCTCATTTAAGTACCAGAGAAATTAGTCGCGAGTTAGAAATAAGCCAAACTTCTGTATCTCGAATACTGCGCAAAAATAAATTTCACCCGTACCACGTTCAGTTGGTTCAGGAACTAGATCAAAATGACTTCAACAATCGGTTGCAGTTTTGTGAGTGGGCTTTACGTAAACTTCAGGAGCGAAATGACTTTTTTGATCATGTTCTCTTTACGGATGAAGCTTCGTTTCATAAGAACGGTTTTGTTTCAAGATACAACTGCCATTATTACAGTACTGACAATCCCCAGTGGATAAGGCCATTGGATCATCAACATAGGTGGTCTTTGAATGTATGGGGTGGCATAATTGAACGACACGTAATTGGAGCACATTTTTTCGATGGAAATTTGAACGGTAATAGCTACCTACAATGTTTACAAAACTATTTGCCAGAAATGTTAGACAATTTACCACTTGCTGCAATACAACAGATGTGGTATCAACAAGATGGAGCGCCTGCACATTACGGGAGGGATGTAAGGGAGCACTTGACTGCAGCATTTCCAAACACATGGATAGGAAGAGGAGGTCCGACACCTTGGCCAGCGCGATCTCCAGACCTAACAAAACTTGACTTTTTCTTGTGGGGGTACGTAAAGCAGTTAGTTTACAGGGAACCTCCAACTACTCGAGAAAATATGATGGAACGAGTTCGCGATGCATTTCAAAGTATCAATGAAGATATGTTGATAAATGTGAACAATTCTTTGTTGAATCGATTGCGTGTTTGTTATCGTGAGGATGGCGGTTATGTGGAACATTTAATCTAATTACATTAATTTATTTTTGTTGTTGTTATTATCTAATGATCTTTGAAGTTTTGGAAATAGTATAGAAGATTTGGAACGAACATTTTGTAAGACAAAACAAAACAATATCGCCAAACGTCAACCACTGTTAATGCATAAACATGATATTATTCAAAATTTCCAGAAAAACGCAAATTTCTTAAAAACTGCTGGTGACAGATGCCAACAACCATACATCATCAGAAAGGAAATTTAATTTTGCGTCTTATGAGGTGAGAATCAATGTGGCATTCAATTTAAAAAAAAAGAGTTATTCCTGTTTGAATTAGTAAATATTGGCATGGATAAATTTCATTTGATTAAAAAGTTATGATTCCATGTTATACTTGTGTGTGATAGGCCGTTACTTCCAGAGACGAACTGTCGAAACCGCATTCCTCTAAGTGCTTTCGTTTCGAAGATATTCAAAATGGCGCCAACTACTGCAAACGTCAAAATTTTCAAAAAAAATTAAAAAACTCCATAGCGGTTCGACTGAGACCCAATGTTTGATTAACAAACTGACATTTATTTTTCATGAGAAATCCAAAAATGCAAACGAATACAGGGTGTTCCATTTAAAATAACACAGTTAGTGTCCATTTCCGGTATAACCGGAAGTCCGCCATATTTGAAAATATTTTTATCTCATTAAGCACTTATTTTTCAAAAACTTTTATTTGAAAAAGTTTCTCCCATTTTGAACTGTACTCTTGTTATAGGCCGATTTCGCCTTAGTGACTCACCCTGTATAACGTTTTATTTAAATATTTTACCGGTTTCAGGATTCACATTTCTGATGATGGGAACTTTGTGAATCCTGAAACCGGTAAAATATTTAAATAAAACGTTATATATTGGTAGTTCGCGGAGTAATTATTTGTTTCATCATTTATACAGGGTGTTTAATTTAAGCGTACCAGAGGTTAAGTATGTTTTTTCTTATGGCCGCCATATTGGTACTGGTCATATTCGAGTAGACAGTTTCAAGAGCTCTTCAACCATGTATAATAGTCAGCACAAAAACCTTTAGTTAACAATGGAAATCTAAAAATTTGTTCCTAAGATGTAACAGTCCATTAAGAATGCCACAGCTTCTCTTATCTAGTTCAATAATTGTTCAAAAAGTCCTCCGTCAGCATCTAAACAGTTTCTACATCGAGTTTTCATCGAGTTGACCGCATTGATCAAAAATTGACGAGGAAGTTCTCTAAGAGCGGCCACTACAGCTGCCCGAAGAGCATGCTGATTTTCATATTCTTGACTGTATACGTGATTTTTATGTAAATCCACGAGAAAAAATCTAGGGGTGTTAAGTCGGGGGAGCGAGCTGGCCAGTGTATTGATCCTGTATTCCCTGTATATTAAAAATACGTCGGGTGTAACTTATTACTATCATAAATGTGAAACATACTTATTCATTTCTCACCAAATAAATTGTTTAGATACTGACGAACCCTATGTGTATTGTGAGAAGGTGCACCATCCTGCTGCAACCAAACGTTCTGAACTACATTTACCTGCGATAATTAAGTTGTCTTATTTAATTGTTGTCATAATAAGCATAATGCTTTGTTTTCCATAGCTTATTAGAGAAGAGAAATGTGGCATTCTTAATGGACTGTTAATCTTAAAGGCAAATTTTTCAATTTTCATTGTTAACTAAAGGTTTTTATGCGGACTATTATACATGGTTGAAAAGCTCTTGAAACCATCTACTCGAATATGACTAATACCAATATGGCGGCCATAAGAAAAAACAAACTTAACCTCTGGTACGCCTAAATTAAACATCCTGTATAAAAATTGATACCACCGGCCTATTGAGAATTTTCAAGCATAACTTTCTTTAAAATTTCGTATCAAAATATCAACAAATAAGGGCTCTAGAATAAAAACAATATTTCGGCCATTTTCACTTTTTCCCGATTTTCTCAGAAACAGAAATAGTTTCCGAAGTTCTCTTGGTACTGCTAAATTACAATTATAATAAGCAACATTTTTCCACATTTGAGCACCCTTGTAACTACCGCGGTTTAAAAGTTCCCCATACTAAACAAGTTAAGTGGGACACCGTGTATATTTGTCATTATTACCCGGACTAGCTAATTAACTACGTACCTAATCAACTTACCTTTCATATTTTATATTTATAAAAACACGGATTCAAAACTACACTATATGCTGCATTTAAACACACTTCTGAATGTATGGCTTAATTCGCATTCCAACTGTTTGACGCGCAAGCGCAAATCTTTCCACAACGCGTAGCAATTCCTCCAAATTCCCGTCAATTCCTGACAATACCCACAAAATTCCTCGCAATTCCTCGGCAATTCCCGAAATTCCTCTGCATTTCCTGCGCAATTCCTCGGCAATTCCCGAAATTCCTCTGCAATTCCCGAAATTCCTCGGAAATTCCTCGCAATTCCTCTGCAATTCCCGTAATTTCTCGGCAATTCCTGCGCTTTGTACACCAAAATTCCTCAGCGGTTTACCCCTCAGAATATTCCTTCCGAATAAGTCTTGGATTCAGAGGTACAATAGAGTTTTTGAGTAGAATTTAGGAAGTTTGTTTTCTATTAGCCGCAATAATGGGGGTGTAAGGTAAGGCGGGTTGGCCAGGGGAGTAAACAATTATTGCAGCATCGAGGGGTACATGATTTTTGAAACAGGTTATCCAACCAAACGTAGGCCGCGACGGGCACTCGTCAACGGCTAAATATACCATTGTACAGACCCAGACACTCCCACAGGGATTTCTATTGGTTGATTCAAAATATACTATAATGCAGCACTCGTTCCCAAAGTATACTACAGTCCAGAGCTATTGCACCCCGTATTGCACTAATTCAAATACATATATTATTATGTAAGTACTATCGGTGCCAAAATTGGTCTTACACTTTAGGGTTCAATTCCGCTTAAAATGCCATAACCAATTACATTCTGAGGTAAAAAAACCTTAGCAACTGTCCGCCAATTAAAGCTTTGAAGGCGGATCTAAACGATTTTATTTAAATGACAACAAAGTAAACAAAGGGCAGCAAAAAATAGATAAATAATCATGTTCTTTTAACGAAAAATCACATCGCTTATGGGGGGCGGGGCTGGCGAAAACATAGCAACGTCCGGCATAAACGATTCGCGTCGCAAACTGGAACACCACTTTTGGAACTTTTAGTACATATCTTAAAAACTATACTCGATCACACGTTGGGTTTGTTTGGTAGGTTTTAAAACGCGACCGTGTCTTCACTAAATTAAAACATGTTTTTCAAAAAAAAATATATTAGGTATTATAAAAGAGGAAGAGGACGTCTCCTCGGTGGACACGCTGTATATACTCAAAAAAATAAGTGAATCATCCTGACAATGCTTTTATAAAACTTTAATATCCCCTTATCTTGCATTAGACTTATACTGGGTATGTTGACTCATTCAACAGACTAATCGAGGAAAGTGAACCTCTTGACCTAAGAACCTAATTGAAAATTGAAATAACGATACTGTCAACATCCCATAACTGCTTGTCCATCTTCATATTTATTGAAACAACTCGATATATTAATATAAATAAAGACAAATGTTAATGACATAGCACACATAAATTTATTCGAAAATTTATTAAGACTGGTGTAGAAATATGTACGAGGGCGATTGGTAGGTACCTAGTAGCGAGCTAGATACCCTAGGTTTCGGCCTAGGTAGTAAAAATACAACAACAAAAAAACATCCGCGAGTATCGAACCCACGGCGGAAAAACGAACAAGCTGTTGAATTTGTTCCTTGAATCAAATTATGACGTTTTTTGAATACTAGTTCTGTAGTCCAGAGAGAAATCCAATATGCCACCGGGGCAGAAGATGTCATGTGACGGACGCGTTTTAGTAGCGGGATTTTCTTGCGTTTTGAACTGAAGATTTTTCTCGAGATTTTTAGTTAACCACTGTATATTTTAATGCAGTATATGATATTCAGTTACACATTCGAATAGACGGGCTTCCTCCATTGAAAGAATCGATAGAGATACTTAATCTACATATATTTAAAAATGATAAGAGATAGGCAGATGTCCAAAGATATGTTTCGTTTGATAATGATGAAGATTAAAATGAAAAAGCCAAGATTTAGCAAAACGCTCTATGCAAGAACAGTCTTTTAGGAGGCCCTGTAAGATACAGGGTGTTTCAGGATTAACTGGACAAACTTAAAATCTGAATTAAGGACCTCGAAATGAGAGAAAAAGTTCTTATGAGGGTATGTCCGGAAATGCTTCGTTAAAGAGTGGCCCCCCTCCAAAGATATCGGCTAAAATTTGGCTTTTATTTTCTTTCTCAAATTTGGTAAAAGATGAAAAAATTAATTTTGATAGAGATTTTCGGAGATTTTCTTCCATCGGAAACGCTTGCAAGGGACACTTTTTCAACCATCCCTTATCATTTAAATGGGTGAAAACAGCAACCCCCATTCAATTTTTGTTATTGAACTTTTTTTCGGACCAGAATTTTATCATATAAAAATAGCAAAGCCCGATTCATTTAGAAACTTTTTTGTGTTTTTTTATTTTTTGCACGAGACTAATAGGTTTTGAACAAAAAAATTAAATATGTTGTCACGACTCGTATGGTTATTTGAGAAATTGCATTAGGTAGGTAGTTATTTAAGAAAATGAAAATTTCCTAGGAGGCTACTGTCAAATAAAATCAATTATTTGCCATCAGCCTATTAAGCATTTTCCATTTTCTTAAAGGGAGTGACTACTGCACAGTCCGGCCGCTTGCGCATTACAGAATGTAACCTATATTTGGCATTTTGGAAGTGTAAAAAAAACTAAAGCTGAGAGAACGCTTTTTTAAAATAGACCCTTACTTGCCCTTTCGCACCAGACACACGCATTTTTTGGCAAAAAGATGATGTAGAAACAAGCAAAAAATGCGGACCCGAGCGGGCGCAGAACTCGTGTGGCCGTAGGAGAACAAAATGGCAGCTTTGTACCATACCCGAACACCCACCGAGATTGTTGACGATGTCTTTTAATAACGAAGTTCTTAAACGTCATTTTACTGATATTGTGTCGACTGTCCTGGAACAAAATTTAGAAGTGACCGGCGGACTGTTCAGTAGTCACTCCCTTTCTTAAATAGGTACTTAATGCAATTTCTCAAATAACCGTGTGGGTCCTGACAACATATTTACTTTTTTTGTTCAAAAACTATCAGTCTCGCGAAAAAAATAAAAGACACAAAAAAGTTTCTAAATGAATCAGGCTTTGCAAGCCACATTTTTATGTGATAAAATTCGGGCCCGAAAAAAATTTAAATAAAAAAATATAATGGGGGTTGCTGTTTTCACCGAGATAAATGATAAGGGATGGTTCAAAAAGTGTCCCTTGCAAGCGTTTTCGATGGTAGAAAATCTTCATCAAAATTAATTTTTTCATCTTTCACCAAGTTTGAGAAAGAAAATAAAAGGTTAACTTTAGCCTTATGTCTTTGGAGGGAGGTAACTCTTTAATGAAGCGTTTTTGGACATACCTTCATAGGAACTTTTTTTCTCATTTTGAGGTCCTGAATTCAGATTTTAAGTTTGTCCAGTTAATCCTGAAACACCCTGTATATCTAAGACATAATGATTGCGTTCATACGTCCATTACATATGTAGCTCGATTTTTTTGGACATGAAAAAATCGAGGACAAAAATTTCTACGTAATGTATCTCCAAATGTTGAACAGTACCCTTATACCGGGTAAATTAAATTTGAGGCCCACCATTGATTGCCACCCCGTTTATTTGAAAATTGTTAATAATGCACGAATCCAGTGGTCGAGCTACACGGCAAAAACTATTAGAGCATTTTTTTGTTCTTTCGGCCATAACTCGTATACCTACCATATAAGATAGATCAGATTTATCAACTGCATAGGTACTAGTGAACACCAAAGTCTGCAAAAGTGTCGAATTTAAACCAATTCTTATCTGTTCAAATAAGAGATCTTGGGAGAGATGTGGTGTTAAGTAGTTCAATTCAAGTCTTGTCGAATTTTGCCTCAAAAAACTAATGGCTCAAAAATAGATGATTTTAGTAGGTTATATAAAATTAGTTTAAAATTTCGTGTTTCTGCCAACCGGCTGCTTAGTTGCCAAAATATATTGTGGACTTACCTGTGTTACCACGTACGATCCTTTCCAACTAAACAAGGGCTTGTGGAACATCATGAATTGGAGTCGTAGTTTTCCCATGTCGTCAGCCACTCTGAAGGTATCTGCCAAGGTTGTTACCCAGTTGACCACTTCCTCATTCGCGTACGTAATTAACCCTTGGCCAAAATGGTGTTTACCATCCATAACGAAGTTAAGGATTCCTCTAACCGAGTTCTCTGTCAGAAGCGTTTCTTCGTCCAGATGGACCACCCAATCACAATCCGCTAGGATATTCACGTTATCTTCTAAGCAATATTGGAGAGCTCTAGCTTTGAAGAGAGCCCCAGTTTTTGTTCTGTAATTGGGAGGAACCACTATTTCTCTCACCCTCCGATGGTGGTCAAGCCGCAGAGCTTTATCAGTAACTACTTCTATTAGGAAATTCTCCAAACCAGCGTCTATGCAAATATTCATATTCCTCACAACATTGTTCCTCACTAGCTGTGGAAAGTCACCTCTGGTTACTATCCTAATAGAGATAAAAGGCGCGAGGAGTGGCGAACTCTTCAAAACGACTTTATCGGGAAAAGCATTGTAAATCGTCAGACCGACGAAATTGAACAAAACTTGGGGCAATGGTAGGAATGTTAAAAGTCTCAGAGTGTAGAGTATAACGGTCCATGTGTACCCGTAACGCACCCAGGGGTTGATCTCCGCGTTTGGATCACCCCCTATTCGCAAACCACCCGAACCGAATTCGAACACAATAATCACAGTCAAAAATAAACAACAATGTAAGTAATGTTTTGTCTTGCTTTGAACTTGAACCATCTTCCCAGTGTGGATGCACCCTTAAATACACGATAAACCTCGCCCCTTTTCGCACCACCACTTCACAACGATTCCATGTTCGTTATAAATATATTTTTTTACTTTATAATACTACACTTTTGTAATGCATATCACAGGTTTACTTGTTCGTTTTTTATTGCTTTTAGTCGGCTTAGATTTGTTTCATTGACGCCACCCGTGTGTATAAGCCGACCGAGCACGTAAAAACGCAAAGGCTTTTTGGTTTACAGCACTTTATACATCGCGCAGGGACCACCGCGCTCCTATTGTAGTGGGTTAGAATTACTCTATTGCCTGGATTTCAACGTTGAATGAATTGATGCTCCCTCTTGCGAGTTGTAGGAAAACGTGAATGCATCTACTTTGAAGCAACTGTTGATGCAGGAGTTGAACAAAACTTATCCACATTAAAGAGAGTTACGTTACCAGCGCGATCAATAATTATCGTGAAACAAAAGTAGAAAAATATACCGATGTTCAGAAAATTAGAGTATAGAGCAATCATACGGACTGTACCGGAAATGTGTGTGTAAAAAGCTACTACAGGTCGTTCAGACAATGTCGCAATTAAGTCAATTTAGCTCTATGGAAAAATGTCAGTGGCGGCTCGTAGCTTGTTCAAGAGTTCTGCAAAAAAATCATATAAAATTGCTTATTATTCTTCGTTCTCTAGTTTGCTCTTTGTAGAGATAATATAATTATTATACAATGCCCAAGAAAAGAATGCACAGCAAGGAGATATCTTATATCAATAGGTCTACTAGTTTGACCAATAGGTATAGGTAAATACTGTTACAATCAGAGCATGTAGTTGTTGGTATACATATATACCTGTTCTATAAAATTTATTAGTTTTATCTTTTGCATTAAACAAAATATGAGATAAAGTATTAGAATGTTTAAATGCCACATGCATATTGTTTTTTTTTTATAAAATACTGGCAATTCTTTCAGAAACATTTTCTACATAAGTTATGCGACAAAATTTAATATCTTTTTTATCTTATAATTTTGAATATTTGCTGTTAAGTAGAAGTAATTTTTAATTTTTTATTGATAATTATTATTCTATTAATTATTTCTATTTTGAATCCATTATTGATAGAAATTGTTCTTATTGTATTGTATTCTTTAGATTTAGATAAAGGAACAGTAAGGGCTCCATGTGTCATTGGATTGTGAGCAGACATTCTTTTGGGAATAAGAATGAAATGAATTTGACGAAAGTGTGGTGTCTGTGTACGTAGGGTTCCCAAAAATATCAAAATAAATATTTTGATTACTTACTGTTTATTGAAGTTAAATTTAAGAAATGTATTTTATGATCATTTTCAACTTCTTTAGTAAATTTTATTTTTGAAACTTCGAAAATTATCCAACTGTCTTGCAGAGTCTTTAAAGCAAGCTAAAATGTCATCGACGTATCGGTACCAAAAGAAAATTATGTTTTTTTCCGAAATCTGAATTAATATTTTTTTCTTCAATATTAGATATAAAAATGTCTGCTAGACCTGAATTTTGACAATAATATTATTAAATTGATTATTTTTTTCATCCTCAAATTGGCCAATTGAAAAATTCCGTTTAAGTCCCGTGACTTGTATTATTTCGGTAATTTTTTCGATAATTTTCCTTGTTGACAAGTTGTAGCTGCGAATTTGTAAGTACTTTAGTACCTGCCAAACGTCAAATATTTCAAACACCTTTCTTTGTACACGAATTAATTGAAATAAAATTCGTTTTGAACTACGTTGCTTCGATTCAAAAAATAATCTTGTTGAATACAATTCGTGGTCTGGAATTTTTAGGTAATTATACTCAAGCTATTGCTTTTACTAACTACTCGTGTAAATTTGACAGAAGATCAATCGCGCAAAACGCTCGTGATCTTTTAACTGTCAAATTTACACTCGCGGTTACCCAAGCAATAGCAACTAGGCCTGCGCGATATTGAAAATTTGATATCGAATTTCGATATCGATATATCGAAATATCGATATATTTTGATATATCGATATATTATTTTATCCCTAGTACAGCGTACTTTAATTTATGATGATGGCACCTTCTGGAGTAAAATATTCCGGAGGTAAAATAGTCCCACATTCGGATCTCCGGGCGGGGACTGCTTCGGGGGGAGTCATCAGAAATGATAAGTGTAACATCTCACGAGTCGGAGCGTGGAATGTTAGAAGCATGAAACAAGTAGGGAAGTTAGAGAATTTGAAAATTGAGATGGATAGGTTAGCATTAGACGTAGTAGGTATCAGTGAAGTGCGATGGCCAGAAGCTGGAGACTTCTGGAGCGGAGATTTTAGAGTAATACACACAGGATCTGTAGGAGGAAATTCGGGAGTAGGAATTGTTATGCGGAAAAAAGTAGGACAGAGTGTAGAAAATTTCTTACAGCAAAGTGACAGGGTAGTTATGGTTAGGTTAGATTCGAAACCTGTAAAAACAGTAATAATACAGGTATATATGCCCACTTCTAACTACAGTGATGAGGCCGTAGAGGCAGTTTATAGTGATATTGAATATGTGCTAGATTTTGTGAGAGGGCACGAAAATTTAATAATTACAGGAGATTTCAATGCAGTCGTAGGGCACAGGGCGAGAGGGCGGAATAGTTGGCCCCTTTGGATTAGGCAATAGGAACGATAGGGGAGTTAGACTGATAGAGTTCTGCGATAAACATAACTTAACGGTCGCGAACACTCTATTTCACCATCATGTTAGGAGATGCTATACGTGGAAGATGCCAGGAGACTTAGGGAGATATCAAATAGATTACATTCTCGTTAGGCAAAGATTTAGAAATCAAGTTAGGGATTGTAGAAGTTATCCAGGAGCAGATATAGATAGTGATCACAACATAGTCGTTATGAAAGCCAATCTTAAATTTAAGATTTTGAAAAAAAGAAGCGGAAGAAGGTATCTTGACCCAGAGAAACTAAAAGATGATGATACGCGCGATAAGTTCGAGAAAAAGACAAACGAAGTACTAAAGGGCGCGGGTGGAAATATTGTTAGGGACATAGAGGCAGAATGGAATTGCATTAAAAATAGTTTAGTTTCCTCAGCTAGGGATATTTTGGGTCATAAACAGAATGAAAGTAGGAAACCCTGGATAACAAAACATATTGTGAGTCTAATAGAGGAAAGGCGAAAATATAAAAATAGGTTAGATGAAATAGGGAAACAAAGATATAAGGCGATCAAGTGGGAAATTATTCGGAAATGTAGGAAAGCGAAAGAGCAATGGATCGATAATAAATGCAAAGAAGTGGAAGATAAGTTCGAAGTAGGAAAGACTGATGAAGCATATAAAATAATCAGGAGAAATTTTAGAGAAATTGGATCTAGTACCAAAAACATTAGAAATGAGGCAGGAGATATCCTAATCGGAAGTGGGGAGAAGGCAGATAGGTGGAAAGAATATTTAGGAAACTTATATGCGGGACAGGAAGTGCAAGATATATTAGAAAGCGAAAGCAGTGTAGAGGGGGATAACCTAGGGAGTCCTATAATGAGAGAAGAGTTTGAGATAGCACTAAAAAGTTTAAGGAATAATAAAGCACCAGGTATAGATGGCTTGCAGGCAGAAATCTTAAAGTGCGCAGGTCAAGAGGTAATAGATCGTTTATTTAAACTAGTTAGTCGCATATACCTGACAGGCGAGATTCCAGAAGATTACAAACGGAACATCATAGTAGCTTTGCCAAAAAGAAAAGGCGCGGATAGATGCGAAAATTTTAGAACTATCAGTTTAACTTCCCATGCGTCAAAAATTTTAACTAGAATTGTGCAAAGAAGGATGGAGAAAAAGGCGGAAGAAATATTAGGAGAAGATCAGTTCGGATTTAGACGAAATAGAGGAACGCGCGAGGCCATTCTAGCTTTACGAGTAATTATAGAAAAAATGATAGAAAAGAGAAAGAGCGTCTATATAGGATTTGTAGATTTAGAAAAAGCCTTCGACAACGTAAAATGGGGGAAGATGTTCGAAGTGCTGAGAAAGGTAGGGATGAAATACAGGGACAGAAGAATAATACACAATCTCTACAAAGAGCAAAAGGCAGTTATAGAATGTGAGCAGGAACAAAGGGAAGTAGATATCCGGAAGGGAGTGAGACAGGGATGTGCATTGTCACCTCTAGTTTTCAACTTATATATCGAAGATGCGATTAATATTGTTAAGGAAAGAACAGCCTCAGGGATCAATGTACAGGGCCAAACTATTAACATGCTCAGATTTGCGGATGATATAGCAGTGTTAGCATCTAGCAAAGAAGAATTAGGAGCGGCTTTGAATGAAATGGAAGCAGTTTTGACACAGGGCTTCGGCATGAAAATCAATAAAAAGAAAACTAAAATTTTGGTATGTAGGGGATGTGAAAATAGAACTAAAATGGAAATACAAATTGGAAATGAGAAGATAGAGGAGGTCGCGGATTTCTGCTACTTAGGAAGTAAAATAACTCAAGACGGTAGGAGCACTAAAGATATAAAACAAAGAATGGCGCAGGGCCGAGTTGCGTTTAACAAAAAGAAACAACTGTTATGCTCGAGAACGGTTAATATAGAGACTAGGAAGAGACTCTTAACGTCGTATGTATGGAGTACGGCATTATACGGGTGCGAAACTTGGACAATAGGAGAAGCGGTTAGAAAAAGAGTAGAAGCGTTTGAAATGTGGTGCTACAGACGCATGATGAAGATACCGTGGATAGATAAGGTTAGCAATAGGGAAGTATTAGAAAGAGTTGGGGAAAAGCGAAAGGTATGGAAATCAATAAAGAGTAGGAGAGATAGGATGGTAGGACACCTTCTAAGACACGAAGGAATAGTTCGTGACATACTAGAGTCAGAGATAGGAATAAAAAGAGGTAGGGGTAGGCCTAGATTAGACTACTGCTCTCAAATAGTTAGGGATGTAGGATGTTCTACTTTTAGGGAAATGCGTAGGTTAGCTCAGGATAGAAAAGAATGGAGGTACGCGTCCAACCAGTCTTCGGACTGAGAACCTTATGATGATGATATATCGAAATATCGATATATCGAAATATCGACATATCGTTATATCGACATATCGAAATATCGATATTTTGATAGATACTTATACAGTGCGGGTCCAAAAAAGTGTGCAACAGGAGGAAAACTCTTATATTGATTTCTTAGAAAACTGTCCAACGTAAAAGTTGGTGCTTGTTACTAAACGTAAGACGAATAATATCAAAAATTAGGCAGAGTTGTTAGGTTCCCACACGACCGCATGCATTATGGAAGAAGCTATTCAGCTATTCATTTCTGTTTTAGAATATGTATTTACCCCTACCCAGTAGGGAGACCCAATATGTCCGCCACTGCCTCTATCAATAAGAAAGAAATATTCCGTGCTCATTATAAAACGTCTTACTCCTGCCTGTAATTGTCACACTTTCCATTTTGATGTAAGTAGTCCATTAATTCTTCTCCAAAATAAGACAAATTTTAGGGTGGGAGTAATTTATTGTCACCTGAAGGCTTGGCTGCATGTTGAAGGATAATAAGACAAAGCGAAAACTCCAGGTCACAAACAATATTGAATTCAGTGGCGTGATTAGAATTTGGGGCCTCCCACCCCGCCAGCTATACTTGAAAGGAGGCCCCTTAGTTTGAAAAATGGCTAAGTACGATTTTTTATTGTAGTCATATAACCAAAAATAAGACCAAACATTGTTTCGTTCTGAATGACCAGGGTAACCAAAGACAACTGGTTTCGTCCTTTTTAGGACTCGTCAGTGCGGTACAGCTCTATATATTAAGAACGAAACATACTTATATACCGACTTCATTAATTATTTATGAGATTCTAATGATACTGGATAGTTCCAACAATGTTCGGGCAAGTTCGAGTACCATACCAGGTGGCTGTCCTGTACATTTACAGCAAAATAATGTTTGATCTGATCTATTTATTCTAACCAAACCTTGTTCGCTATTCGTATGTACTATTATCAGCAAAAGTGGTGTTAGTTCCAGTTTGCGATGTGAATCGTTTGTGCCAGACGTTGTTATGTTTTCGTCAGTCCCGCTTCCCATAGACGATGTAATTTTTCGTTATCCGATCTCGATACTTTGATGAATGCCCTTTGTTTACTAGTGCAAGGCTAACACATTTGTTGTCATTCAAATAAAATTGTTTAGATCCGCCTTCAAAACTTTAATTGGCGGACAGTTACTAAGGTTTTTTTTACCTCAGAACGTAATTGGTTATGGCATTTTAAGCGGAATTGAACCGTAAAGTGGAAGACCACTTTTGTTGTTAATAGTACATAGAGACACAATGAACTGATACTGATACTGGAGGTTATACCTCTTGAATTTATTTTCAAAACAACGCTTCTAATCTAAAGAATTATTCAGTTATTCTTCAAGTATGCTTCAAGTTAGGGCACAGTTAAAGGATTGAAATTGTATCCTACATGCGGCATAAAATTAATGTAATTTCAGTCACTTTCACATTGCAACTATGTTTTAGGTTTTACTGTTGCAAACTTTACTTGGAAAAACTCGACGTAGGCTCAACGGTTTCCGGTACCAGAAGTTATTAAAATCATTGTAAAACGTCGACACCGCGCTAAATCGATATATCGAAATATCGACATATCGATATATCGAAATATCGACATATCGATATATCGATATATCGAAATATCGATATACCTAAATATCGATATATCGAAATATCGATATATCGAAATATCGATATATCGAAATATCGATATTTCGATATATCGACATTCCGGTATCGTTATTCGATATATCGATATCAATATCGATATATCGAAAAAAGTCGCAGGCCTAATAGCAACAGCTTTCGTAAAATTTCCGACCAGGACCAGACCACTTATATTGTATTCCTACAGAAAATTTCACACGTTGCTTTTTTAGCCAATCAAAAGTTTGTTTTTGGTTTCGTTACCACGGAAACCCAAGAAATTTCCGGAAATTTTCATCCTCCACGATGCCCTGAGCGAAATTAATAAGCGGAAATTTTTCTGTCAAATAATGACGCGGGATTTAAAAATTCACAGACCTCGCATCTTACGCAAGTATCATAGGCGTATTGAAAATACCGACACAACTGCTCGGTTTCTAATATGTCCAACAAAAGTGATCTGTGCCTGTGCCGTTTCAAGTTGGTATATTATTGATACAATAAAATAAAAGAAATGATTTGTGACAAGCACAAGGCACATAGTCAAACTGACGCAATACGTAACAAAATATTAACGCATCCGTTTTGTACAGTTTGGACTTTTACTCTCGCTTTTATTGCAACGCGATATCCCTCTGAAACGGTACTCGCGCTCGCCGTATCTTAGTTTACATCTGGCTAGCGCTCTCCATCACTCCATCCAATATTATTATTAGCGGCCTCGACTGCGCGCGCCGCCAACAGAATCTGTCTCGTGTCGATGCATTTTTCCTAAGATGAGTCCCATATACACGAGCCCAGAAGTATTTTCAATACTAAAACTGAAGTTTTATTTTTAATGCTGAACTTTATCTTTCTTGGTTATCTTTTCCAAAACGAGACATGGTAAAAACCACAAACTAACCCCTAAATTATTTAGGGTATTCTTTACTGCTAAAAACGCTCTATAAAGGGCCCCACACACACGCAATTTAGAATTAATTCAAAACTGTACATTCAAAAGTTTTGAACGGAATGTTGCGCGACGGTTCTCCACACACACACACACAATTTTCACTTCGCAGTTGTATAAAACATGGCCCCCAGAGAAGAATTAAATTTATTATCAGTGGCGTGCCTAATTATTTTGAAAAGGAAAAATAAACAAAGATTCAGTCGAAGTAGATGAGAGAAACATTGGTTGCTGAAACGTGATCACTTTTCACATATTAATCTCTTAGAAGAGTTGCACTCGTCGGGGCGGTCTGTGAGAGTCACCCCGAGCATAATAAAATACGCATTTTCGACGAAAAATTTGACAGGCGGGTGCCTGTTCTTGGAAGATTTCGCGATCGCCGGAAAGTTTTTGTCTGCCATTTTCTAATGCATTTTTCGACCGATCCAAAATTCCGCCCAACTTAACACTCTTTGATCTTTCCCCTTTCGAACCGTACTCCGCTGGACTTCCCCCTTCGACCCTGAGGGACGAATTTGGCCCCCGTTTTGCATGCTTTTTGCCCTAAAATTTTGCATTGCTTCGGGGAAAAAATTATTTCCCCCATCAACCTCTGTGCGAGGGAGAGGATTTTTGAATATTTTCGGTCCGATCGACTGGGCTATCGGAATCCGCCTTCAAATTTGCCCTTATTTTGAGGGCACCGTATCTCGCTGGCGGTTCGACTCCCGCGTTCGAGATCGCCTTATGACCTACAACTTTTGTCGGCGAAAGAGCGGACGACGCCCGTTTTCTCGCATGGCTTGATCTTCTGGGTGCGATGGAACATTTTCGGCCCCTTCCGGTACGCCGAGTTCGTTATCGCTTGGAAACGGGGTGTTTTACCGGAGTTGGAAAAATCGCGATGGTCACTGCGGAACCGGGACGAATTCGCCTTTGAACTTCTCAAATTTCATCCCGATCGAAGGTGTTTTCGCCAGTGTTTTCGTTCATTAAACAAATATTTTCGATTTTTCACGTTTTCGCCGCTTTTCGGGGCGAGGTTGACGATTGTGGGACGGGTGAAATTATAGTCGAATTGTTTGTTTTTGTTGAAAAAACATAATAATGTTCAAAATACGTTTAGTATAAATATATATGAAAAATTACTTATCTACTTCTATTATATTAACTACTCAAAATCAAATAAATCCATTAAAACTACCTATGTCACCTGCTGCGCCCCACTGTATTAAACAAAACTTGAGGTTTTGACCACACACGCACAATTTTGAATGCGCAATCGTCGGTGTACAGTTAAAATTTCAAGACAGACTTGAAATGAACGGTTCAACTGCGCAGTTCAAAAAAGTCTTAAGGCTTGCACCACACACGCACAATTTTGAATGCACGTTTTTGCCTGTTTTTGCAAGTACGTGTGTGAGTGGGCGCCTTTTAAGGGCCCCACACACACGCAATTTAGAATTAATTCTAAACTGTACATTCAAAAGTTTTGAACGGAATGTTGCGCGACGGTTCTCCACACACACACAATTTCCACTTCGCAGTTTTATAAAACATGGCCTCGAGAGAAGAATTTAATTTATTGTCAGTGGCGGGCCTAATTATTTTGAAAAAGAAAAATAAACAAAGATTCAGTCGGAGTAGATGGGAGAAACATTGGTTGCTGAAACGTGATCACTTTTCACATATTAATCTCTTAGAAGAGTTGCACTTGTCGGGGCGGTCTGTGAAAGTCACCCTGAGCATAATAAAATGCGCAATTTCGACGAAAAATTTGACAGGCGGGTGCCTGATCTTGGAAGATTTCGCGATCGCCGGAAATTTTTGTTTGCCATTTTCTAATGCATTTTTCTACCCTTAAACGTTGACCGATCCAATTTAACACTCTTTGAACTTTCCCCTTTTGAACCGTACTCCGCTGGACTTCCCCCTTCGACCTCCAGGGACGAATTTGGCCCCCGTTTTGCATGCTTTTTGCCCTAAAATTTTGCATTGCTTCGGAGAAAAAATTATTTTCCCCATCAACCTCTGTGCGAGGAAAATAATTTTTGAATATTGTCGGTCCGATTGACTGGGCTATCGGAATCCGCCATCAAATTTACTCGGCGACCCCCAACTTGGCCGTTATAAAAAACTACCCTTATTTTGAGGACGCCGTATCTCGCTGGCGGTTCGACTCCCGCGTTCGAGATCGCTTTATGACCTACAACTTTTGTCAGTGGAAGAGCGGACGACGACCGCTTTTTTGCATGGCTTATTCTTCTGGGTGCGATGGAACATTTTCGGCCCTTTCCGATACGCCGAGTTCGTTACCGCTTGGAAACGGGGTGTTTTACCGGAGTTGGGAAGATCGCGATGGTCACTGCAGATCCGGGACGCATATAGGTAAGTAACATCCAGTATCGCCATTCGGCTGCTCGATCGGATTTTGGAATGTAACATACGATAGCACCATCATAATGTGCGCTATCGGGTGTCACTTACCTGACCATTGCATTACTCCTACAATGTTATGATGCACGTTGAAAACATGCATCATCCCAAAATAAATGTAAATGTAAAATATTAATTACACATTACCAAAACTTAAGTAACGAATTTTAATATTTTAAAATTCATGATACATCCTTTATAAAATTGCCAAATTATCATGCACATTCATACTTCCTTTTATTTTTAAGACACTAATCTTATTAGAAATCAAATTTGTCAAACTCTAATTCCTTTTTTCATGTCAATATTTTATAATTTTATAGATATACCTATTAAATCGTAATTTTTGATGTCATGATGCTAAATTTTATATGAATCATTTAATTCAATAAACTGTGCAATAGTGCAAACCAGAGCAGAAACGCCAAACAATAATTAGCATATAAGAATATAAAGTAATATTTCAATATTACCATAATCTCAATATTTAGTTGGGTACTACAATTTAACCATTTGTCAATGACTACTACAGTGTAAGGTCAATATTAAGTTTTTATGGTCACGGACTCTTCTCTTGTTATTTGGTTTTCACCGGACACTATCATTATTAATTTTTAAATAAAAATAACCATTGGGCAATGAAAATGAATACATTTTGGTGGAGGAATTTTTTACTCGGGCATAAAAAGCACGTGAGCATGCACTTGCACTGGTGTTTTTGCGGGAAATTGTCACATTGGAGATTGGACGGTGGAGCGCGATAAGTAACACCCTCGTAAACACCAGATAGCAACGATTAGCTTGGCGCTCTCGCGTGTTACTTTATCACAATTTGAGTCTAATTTTTTTACTTTTCAAAAACAACGCTTTCTAAAACAAGCTTTGTTATGCAATTTACCGAAATCTAACATGCAGCATTTAGGATCTCGGTTATCTTAGCAAGAGAATAGGTTGGTCAAAGTTGTTTATCCTCAAGATATTATTTGAGATAACTAACCATTTCGTGGAAAACTAAAAAATAAAATGGAAAATTGCACTTTTATTGCTTTTGGTTGTAATATTTTTCTTTGACGTTAGGTAAATCTTCATTTTGAAAAATTTCCACACTGTCAATTTTTATTCTAGATATATTTCTGAGCGCGCTGCCACCATTTTACTACGTCTATTCGTTAGATACTGCTCAGTTTTGTTTGCTATCAATGAACTAATTATTTTTTCTTCGGCTCTCATCTTTGAGTTAATGGCGAAATGTAATTGGGAACAAAATCATTTCATCACAGCAAGTTATTAACTTTCAGTATCATCATCATCATCATAAGGTTCTCAGTCCGAAGACTGGTTGGACGCGTACCTCCATTCTTTTCTATCCTGAGCTAACCTACGCATTTCCCTAAAAGTAGAACATCCTACATCCCTAACTATTTGAGAGCAGTAGTCTAATCTAGGCCTACCCCTACCTCTTTTTATTCCTATCTCTGACTCTAGTATGTCACGAACTATTCCTTCGTGTCTTAGAAGGTGTCCTACCATCCTATCTCTCCTACTCTTTATTGTTTTCCATACCTTTCGCTTTTCCCCAACTCTTTCTAATACTTCCCTATTGCTAACCTTATCTATCCACGGTATCTTCATCATGCGTCTGTAGCACCACATTTCAAACGCTTCTACTCTTTTTCTATCCGCTTCTCCTATTGTCCAAGTTTCGCACCCGTATAATGCCGTACTCCATACATACGACGTTAAGAGTCTCTTCCTAGTCTCTATATTAACCGTTCTCGAGCATAACAGTTGTTTCTTTTTGTTAAACGCAACTCGGCCCTGCGCCATTCTTTGTTTTATATCTTTAGTGCTCCTACCGTCTTGAGTTATTTTACTTCCTAAGTAGCAGAAATCCGCGACCTCCTCTATCTTCTCATTTCCAATTTGTATTTCCATTTTAGTTCTATTTTCACATCCCCTACATACCAAAATTTTAGTTTTCTTTTTATTGATTTTCATGCCGAAGCCCTGTGTCAAAACTGCTTCCATTTCATTCAAAGCCGCTCCTAATTCTTCTTTGCTAGATGCTAACACTGCTATATCATCCGCAAATCTGAGCATGTTAATAGTTTGGCCCTGTACATTGATCCCTGAGGCTGTTCTTTCCTTAACAATATTAATCGCATCTTCGATATATAAGTTGAAAACTAGAGGTGACAATGCACATCCCTGTCTCACTCCCTTCCGGATATCTACTTCCCTTTGTTCCTGCTCACATTCTATAACTGCCTTTTGCTCTTTGTAGAGATTATGTATTATTCTTCTGTCCCTGTATTTCATCCCTACCTTTCTCAGCACTTCGAACATCTTCCCCCATTTTACGTTGTCGAAGGCTTTTTCTAAATCTACAAATCCTATATAGACGCTCTTTCTCTTTTCTATCGTTTTTTCTATAATTACTCGTAAAGCTAGAATGGCCTCGCGCGTTCCTCTATTTCGTCTAAATCCGAACTGATCTTCTCCTAATATTTCTTCCGCCTTTTTCTCCATCCTTCTTTGCACAATTCTAGTTAAAATTTTTGACGCATGGGAAGTTAAACTGATAGTTCTAAAATTTTCGCATCTATCCGCGCCTTTTCTTTTTGGCAAAGCTACTATGATGTTCCGTTTGTAATCTTCTGGAATCTCGCCTGTCAGGTATATGCGACTAACTAGTTTAAATAAACGATCTATTACCTCTTGACCTGCGCACTTTAAGATTTCTGCCTGCAAGCCATCTATACCTGGTGCTTTATTATTCCTTAAACTTTTTAGTGCTATCTCAAACTCTTCTCTCATTATAGGACTCCCTAGGTTATCCCCCTCTACACTGCTTTCGCTTTCTAATATATCTTGCACTTCCTGTCCCGCATATAAGTTTCCTTTCAGTAACAGTATCAAAATTATGTGAATACCTACGGTCTTCAATAGAAAAAATAAAATGTTATTTAAAACACTGTTAAAAAGTTGTTTAAAAGTGTTAGGCCTGGTAGTTGACTAACCAAACATGGCCAGTTATACGTAAAAGAAAATTAGGGATTAGAAGTTATGTTACGTTGTTTTCAGGGTAATTGTTATACAGGGTGATTCATAACAAGTGTAAAAGATTTGGAGGGATGATAGAGGAGGTCAAAATAATAAGAAAAAGTCGATGAACGTATGTCCTAAAACTATTTCCAACAAAAATACGGGGTGTTCAAGTTTCTCGAAAAAAACGGATTTATTTCCGAAACTAAGAAAGCCATTAAATTAAAGTTTTAGGGACAATTTGTCGCTTGCAGACCTCTATCATAAAAAATTACTTTTATATCCGATAATAATTTATTTTTTCAGAACAATCTTTTAACCGAAAATTCAGATTTTGACGTTTTTACAAAATGCTGTTTTACTCGGAAGTTATCAGTACGGAAAAAATGAAGAATACCTTTTTTCTTTGAAATTGAACGCAGAATCCAAAACTTAAATCTTTTCTTTAGAACCCGGTGGCGTAACATCGTGTAAGCTAAAGGATAGGGCTCTCCAGCTTATAGCGGCGCCACTGGTGGCAGTATAAAAGCAAATCTTTTTAGGACGATAGCAGTGGCGGCTCGTGGGTTAATATCCATGGAGGTCGTTTTAGTTTTGGGACTTATAATTAATACATACTAAAAATATATACATAACCGCGCAATGCAATTTCAAAGACTCCGCAAAATTTTACACAATCAATTAATTTGTTTAAAATATACCTAAGTATTCATTTATTAAAGTCGTGCACTGATTTTGTGATACACACTATAAAGTTGCTGTCTTATGTGTACACGCCCTAAACTGGCGTAACTGAACAATTTATATGAGTACGGAAAGAAGCATGCTTTTTATTTTTGTCTTTTAAATGTTTAATATCGGTTACTCCATTTTTAGCCCATATAGCATCAATTGAAAATAATAAGCACGAATAGCAAAAGAACGCATTTTTAACACTGCATCCACAAATCCAGTCGCACAAATTGTACATCGATTCTTTAAAATAGCTTTGGACATTTTTACCTTTATCCTTTGTTGTCTGCTTCAAATTCAGTTTTGGTTTCGGCCGTCCACTTTCCCTCTTTTCAAGCCGGCGTTCATAATTTAATGTTCTAGCTGATTTTAAGGCAAATATATCCTCAACAACACTCATCTTGTTTTGCTAAACACACACAAAATTTCTCAACGATCAGAACTTCACAACTATCACAGTTCACAACCGCGACAATAAAGAAAGATTTCCCGCCTGCTATCTAAGAAGAACTGAGCAGCAATGTTGCCAGGTGAAAAAACTGAAAATCACCAGACCCTTGCTTTAAAAGTTGCCAGATTCTACAAAAAATCACCAGATTTTTCGCATATTTACATGCAATTCGAATAATAAATAAAATTATAACTAAATAAAATGCTTTATTTCAACCACATACCTATTGCAAAATAACAACTAAAACAAAATTCTTGACATTGCAAAGAAAAACAAAACAAATAACATGGAAATTTATTGGTACATACCATTATGGTGTTTTTTAATAATATCTGTAGTCTGGGAATCCCGGTTCAAGCAGTTGAGTTTTTGAAACATATGTATAATAGAGAGTTTTTTGGATAATATGATATTACAGAATATGTACTTAACAACGAAAAATAAAAAACACAATAAAATCGTTTTTTAATATAAATTTATAAGTTCTTACGTCAGTTAAAAAATCACCAGAAATAAGACTTTTTAAGAAAGTTTTCACCAAATCACCAAATTGGTTAAAAAAATCACCAAATCTGGTGAATTTTCACCAGACCTGGCAACATTGCTGAGCAGAGTACTGAGATCCAGAGAAAATATAACTGAATACTGTTGAACTAAATTCGATTCTGCGCAGTTGTCATCGGGACATTGACCACGTTGGAGATATAGGAGTAAAAGGTGACTCTCACTTCCACTCAAGAATTCGCCATCTGCTATCACTGTTCTTCTTTACATGCATTTCTCCATAAGCCATAAGAGCTGTGCAGGGTCAAATTGAATAATGTCCCGGGTTGCTAGCGAGCGCGCAGCGCGGCTTGACGCTTGGCTATTTCTAGTATTGCTGCGAATGCAGTCCGCTGAGGATTTTAAATTTGAGACTGTTAGACAAAAAATATTTTAATTAAAATTATGGTTTTGATTAGAATATTTTAGGAGGGTCATTGACCAATTGACCTTAAGGAGAAACCGCCACTGGACGATAGAGGTTCACAAAGGACAATAGCCCTCAAAATATGAATTCAATAGTTTCAGTAGATTCGGAGATATTAAAAATAATCATTTTTTTCGAGAATTTTCTACAACCTGTATCTTTGTTGGGAACGATTTTAGGACAGATGTTCATGAAATATTTTTTCTTGTTTTGACTTCCTCTATCACCTTTCGAATTATTTTACACTCGTTATGAATCACCCTGTATGTACTATTTTTATTAAATTTGAAACGACTGCAGAGATCAATATTAGGTGATGAGTATTAAACGGGCCTCCTGTGTAGTTTAGACTGCTATACCCATTTAATACTCATCACCTAATGTACTATTTTTGGCATGGCTTATAAACTGCAGAAGTAAAAGTTGTCAAACTTTTCAAAAACTCTAGTAAAGTAAATGTACGTAAAAACTGCAGTTTTGGAACTGTTCGTTTTCCTTAGTTGACTAGTAAGAAATAGTTAGTTCATAAGCTAAGTTATCGAATATGAGTACCAAAAGAAAAAGTGAAACTGACCTTTTTAATGAACAAAAAAATAATAATTATAACAAAGTGCTGACAACGTTTTAAAATACGAAATAAAAAGGGCTTCTTTTAAAAAGTATTGTAATGTTCTATTAATAATTAGCATTCAAATGGTGGTAAGACGGTAGGTAAGTAACACTCGAGATTGCCAAGTGAATGGCGATATCGGGTGCTACATTCAGAAATCCGATCGAGCAGCCGAATGGCGATACAGTATGTTACTTACCTATATGCATCCGGGACGAATCCGCCTTTGAACTTCTCCAATTTCATCGCGATCGAAGGTGTTTTCGCCCGTGTTTTCGTTCTTTAAAAAATATTTTCGAATTTCGATTTTTCACGTTTTCGCCGCTATTCGGGGCGAGGTTGACGATTGTGGGACGGGTGAAATTATAGTTGAATTGTTTGTTTTTGTTGGAAAAACATAATAATGTTCAAAAATACGTTTAGTATAAATATATATAAAAAATTACTTGTCTACTTCTATTATATTAACTACTCAAAATCAAATAAATCCGTTAAAACTATGTCACCTGCTGCGCGCCACTGTATTAAACAAAACTTAAGGTTTTGACCACACACGCACAATTTTGAATGCGCAATCGTCGGTGTACAGTTAAAATTTCAAGACAGACTTGAAATGAACGGTTCAACTGCGCAGTTCAAAAAAGTCTTAAGGCTTGCACCACACACTCACAATTTTGAATGCACGTTTTTGCCTGTTTTTGCAAGTACGTGTGTGAGTGGGCGCCGTTTAGACGATTGCACGTCAACTGACAGCACTTTTCATTGACATACGCAGGCTTCCTTGAGTAGCATTTACATTGACTTTCATCACAAATTGAATTCGAAATTTCATTGCTTGTCATACGCTTTTATACCTTGCCATTTACATTCAAAATTCAACTTGTAATTTTCCCAATTTGACCTTGAAATCGTGCAAGCGAAAGCTCCTGCTTGGAAAAGGCAAGCAAATACGCCAATTCGTTCTGAAATTGTCATGCGCAGTTGGTATTTCACGCAAGGTGCACAATCCAAAAAAAGGGTTTCAAAATTTTCTTGAATTCTTGGTAGTTGATGCAAGACTTGAGTGCATTTAAGTTTCCTTTAATATATTTCAATTCTCTTTGTTAATACAAATTATTATCTTCCATAGAACATCTTGTAAAAAATACGAACATAACCTACAAATTTGACATAACAAACTGGCAATGTAAATGCTTCTTCACTTCCATCAGAAATTAGTTTTTAATTTTATTCTACTAGCAAATTATTTGTTCGTAGATTTTATTTAGGTGCGAAATTTTCTTACCGAATCCCCCACGTGCCTGAATTTTTAACCGTAAATTTTTTCGAGACTTCGAAAAAAATTTCTGAAATAATTCAAGCACTAGGGAGATTACAAGTGATAATTTTTCTATTTACGTTTTGCTACCCCTTGACGACGTACCTAACTTCGTATTTTTGATTGGAAAAAGGTTAGAAATCGAGTCTCCCATATGCGTATTCTCAACAGTAATTTGACGAGTACTTTTTATTTTGCCGAATAAATTTCTATTTTGAACGAAATTTTGTTGCCAGGCAATTTGACGAATAAAACTAATACTTCGTGAATTGATAATCACTATATTTCCTTATTTACCGATTTTGTAGACAATCTATATGGATTGGATATAACAGGAAAATCATCATACATTTTTACTGAACTAGAATTTATTTCAATAACTTTAATATTTACAAAAAACAATACAATTACATACATATATGTACCTACAATATTATACAAACGGTATATAACCTCAAAAACAGCGTAACATTTTTTAAACTGAACTTGCAGTGCAATTTTACCCTAGAATTAAAACACTCGAAAAATCTTCGTCAAAAATGTTTATTCTAATAATTTTGTACACACATTGTATATTTAAATTATAAATATTCAACAAACCTATAGGTATGTAAATTTAAATACACCAAGAAAATATATAGCTTTTTAGTTTCCCATTCTGAGTTTTTGTGGGAAACTAGAAAACACGAAATAAACTTTCGTTAAGTCGTAATTTCCGGACATCAGCATTTGAGATCAAACCGTCTTTAACACTGCTGTTATACAAATAAAAATCTAGGGGGCAAAAAACGCCAGTTCAGATTATTCCGAACAGTTCAGATGCTAAAAAATAGTAAATACTGAACAGTTCCGCTGATATAAACCGTATTTTTGCCCGCTGAAAGACTAGAACACGAAAATCTGCTCGTAATTTAGCGGGAGTGCGAAACCTCTTCCGCCAACACGTCAACAATATTTAAATTTAATAAGACCTATTAAGAATAACGCACTGAGTCGATTCCTGAGGTTAAACGACAAGTTATTCGGGATGCAACAGTCGAATTTGGCTAGGGTGACCTGGATTGTTGACATTGCCGTTTTGTAAGAGCACGCCCTTTTCCATTTCGTTCATTTGGAGGTTAGGGGTGCTGTTGCGTTGACGGATGGCGTACGGGGTGGCCGCTGGAGAGGGTGTATCTCGACCCTGTGGATGCACAAGATAAATATTGCAGAAAAATACGTAGACAAACGCGTTAGTCTGGCAACAAACAAAAATAATTCAACCCAATCACCATACCTTTTTACCATTGTTTTCCTGGCAGCAGTAATTTTTTTTACAAAATCCAATACCAACTTAATAACCATAATAAATAAAACTTGAGTGCTCCTTTTAACGCTATTCAAACACAAAAGCATAAGCAAGAAGATTATGGTAGGCGGCTGCCCAAGCAGTACGTGCGCTATCCCCCGTCAATTCTACGGGGTCACTTTTAGTTCATAGCCTTATAAACACCTTTGGGGATGTTCCCAAGGATAAACTGGCTGCACTTTCAAAATAGTGGTCATTTATCCAAAAAGTGGGTAATATTTTATGCTTTTCTTTTAGACAACAATTATTTGTCATTTTTCTTTTGTTACAAAAGTGGCAGGTATAATCCTGCCAATTCTTTCTGATTAAATTATTCTTATTTGGAACATCACCATAAGCGTTATTGACTTTTATAAAAAAATGACCCATAAGATCGGGGGAAGTACCAACCACCCTGGCAGTACCCGCTGTATAAACTGTCAGCGAGAAACTGACCTGTTTTGAGGGACCGCAACACGTGTTTAAAACACAATTTTCTTCCGTGGATCTCGGGCAGTCTAAGATGCAATCTTCGTTCAGTTCAGTCTCGATGAATTCGGGCTGAATCGTCGTCGAATGGATGCCTTCATTGTGGAAGAAAGCTTTGACTTTCTCTGCTATTATCATGTATTCGGATAAATTTCGACACCTGCGAAAACAGTAGAAAAGAATGAACAGAATTTTCCAGAGAACCTTGAGTGGTACAGTTCTTGCTGGATTGTTGACCTAGGTTGTGCATTTTAATTATTAGTTAAGAGATAAAAAAATTATCTCATGGACACCGTTTTTAGTTGGTGATGTAATAAAATTTTCGCGAAAGTTTTTAGTACTTCCCACACGTCCAAAATACATGCGTATACTTCACCAAGCCGTTCAAAATTAAATACGCGCCATCTTCCCGTACTTCAACAATTATTGTCAGAGAAAGAATAACACTCATTTAAAAATATGCAATGTCCCCCGCTTAATTTCTTTGGTTTTCCTAAATTTCAACCCATTTCTCCCAGACTTACCTAATGTGGGCAGAAGCTATTATCCTATCGCCAGCTAACTGCCAGACGTGGAATTCATGTACTGCTAATACCCCATCAACTTTCTGAAGCAGCCTCTCCCTAATAGCATCCACCTGGATGTGAGTAGGTACTGTTTGCAGCAGAATTAGAGCTGAGTCCCTCAGCAAAGGCCACACTGAGTGCAGGATCAGCATCACCAGCAGTATGCTCAGCGCTGGATCTATGTAATACTTATATTTCCAGTCGGTTAACCAGAAAACTACGGCTGATATCACAACGATTACGGAACCTAACGCGTCTGAGAGGACGTGAAGGAAGACTCCTCGCATGTTCATCTGGTGTGAACCGTTGTGCGAGTGTTCATGCTTTGCTGAGATTGCTGCCGGGGGACTTGGGTACGACTCGTCGTTTTCGTTGTCGTCGGTCGCCGCGAGTTGAGTGAGGCGATTTCTGCTGTGGGAGAGAGCACCGTGCGAATGGCCGTGGGAGCTACCATGCTCTGGAAAAAAAGATTTTTAGTTGGAGTATGTAAGGTGAAAAGAGCTTCATATAGGCTGTGATGGTTTAGTGAAATATCAAAGAACTGCTTTCATTTACACCAATGGAGAGAAAGCAGTTGAAGGAATAATAGATGGAACATTTCAACTAGCGCCAAAATATGATATTCAAGTTGTGCTACGGCAAGAAGAAACGTAGGTATAGACAATTACAGATAAATGCAGTGAATATTGAGAAAGTAATGAAATTCGGACAGATTAATAAAATGGCACAGCAACTTTGAAACAATCAGGAAAAATGCTGGATTCCATGCAACAATTTACAATCTGGGCAAGACTATTGGAAAGCAGCTTCTAATCATTTGCGGAGAAATGTCGTTATGACCATACGCGTAGCGTTTACTGTATCCAAAATATCCGCAGGTTCAACTAATTCTAAAGGTAATCAATGATCGAAACTGATTTTTATGTTGTATTCAAGAAATGATTAAGAAGCCGAATGAACAATTTTCATCACTTCAAGTAACTGCTAGTTTTATTAAGGTTGGGAGTTTATATTGGATGTTTATAATAGTAGGAGAGCCCGCTGGAAAAGTATGCACCCATCAGTTAACGAAATGAAATGTGCAGCAAAGGCATGTGAAAACATCGTACTCAACGGAACGGCACCCGTGCCGGTCACCATTTGGTGCAAAAAGGTAAAAACAATGGCACTTCTGGTACGGAAATTTGCGGAAATTTGCGCGATTTGTTAACGAGATGAAAGTTGTGCCATCTTGTAGCCTGCGATTAGTTGAATTGAAATCGGTACCCGTGCCATCTTTTACCCTAGTACAAATCCCCGGCACGGCGACATTTTTGCAGCCCGTAAAGCGTGTCGCCCACTGCGACGGCATGACACGAAACGATGCGGCACGGCGCGGCACGGTATATCTATTCCCTCCGCCCATATACACGACGCGCACCGCCGAGGAAAGACCACAAATCAACAGTTGAGGGTATACACCGATGGAGTATACTACGTCGAATGGTTCCTCGGAGGAAGAATCTTCGTTGTAACGGCACTGCGCTTGAAGAACAGGAAAAACGAAGAAGAAAAGGTGAATGTGGGTTCACCCTGTTAATGCCAACAGACTAGAATAAGCTTGTCCTCCATATTTTAGCTGTTAACTGCCAGTACTAACATGTGTTACGTTCGTAAAACATCAAGCACGCAAGCGCAATCCGCACGGTGCCGTCAAATTATGCGCCCATATATACGGCACTGTACGGCACGATACGATTTTTGCCGGTTGGGATCGAGAGCGAAGAATCCTGGCAACGTCGTCCCGTGTCGCTCCGCGCCGTGTCGGCTATATGGGCGCTTCTCCATTAATTTGAATGTATTTAATTCTAAACGGATTTTTTCGTTCCGTACCGCGCCGCGTCGTGCCGTAGCAGTGGGCGACAAGCTTAAAGGCCTTCTCAAACCGACGCGGAACAGCGGGAGCGGGAGCGGTAGCGAAAATCACGCTACTGGTGCGAGACGCGAGAAATTAACAAGTATTTACACCAGAACGAAACATTCCGCCATTTTAGACGTGCTTTTATTACCTACCACCGATTTATGCAAACTAATTTTTGATAAAAAAAGTATGTTCTCTTCAGATGATGAGGAAGAAGCTCTTCTGGCAGTAGCAGACGACCAAAGCAGGTTTTGTTTTAGTGTCAAAACAATTTCGTCCCATATTTACTTTGTTCTTTTTTCGTATACATATTTTTATATTGGGTATTAGATAAATCGTACAAAATCGGATAATTCTTGACAGTTTCTATTAATTTTTTTGTGCAAGCAGCGAACTATAAACAAGACGCTGCAGTCCCGCGCGGGCTTTAGCGGGATGTCAAACCGACGCGGGACAGCGGGAACGGGAGCGGCAGCGGGAGCGTCGCGGGATAGAAACATATGGCGGGATATTGTACCATACACACCGAAACAACTTCCCGCTAAAGCCCGCGCGGGACTGCAGCGTCTTGTTTACAGTTCGCTGCTTGCAGCATTTTTATTCGCTACCGCGCACTTCCCGCTTCTAGTATACACAGAAAAATTAATAGAAACTGTCAAGAATTATCCGATTTTGTACGATTTATCTAATACCCAATATAAAAATATGTATACGAAAAAAGAACAACGTATGGGACGAAATTGGTTTGACACTAAAACAAAATATGCTTTAGTCGTCTGCTACTGCCAGTAACAGAAGAGCTTCTTCCTCATCATCTGAAGAGAACATACTTTTTTGTCAAAAATTAGGTTACATAAACCGGTGGTAATAAAAGCACGTCTAAAATGACGAAATGTTTCGTTCTGGTGTAAATACTTGTTAATTTCCCGCGTCTCGCACCAGTAGCGTGATTTTCGCTACCGCTCCCGCTCCCGCTGTTCCGCGTCGGTTTGAGAAGGCCTAAGGCCTTCTCAAACCGACGCGGGATAGCGGGATCGGAAGCTAGAGCGGGAGCGTCGCGGGATAGAAACATATGGCGGGATATTGTACCATGCACACCGAAAAAACTTCCCGCTAAAGCCCGCGCGGGACTGCAGCGTCTTGTTTACAGTTCGCTGCTTGCAGCATTTTTATTCGCTACCGCGCAGTTCCCGCTTTTGGTATATACGTGCTAACTATCATGGAGACAAAAAAATTAATAAAAACTGTCAAGAATTATCCGATTTTGTACGATTTATCTAATACCGAATATAAAAATATACGAAAAAAGAACAAAGTATGGGACGAAATTGGTTTGACACTAATACCTGCTTTAGTCGTCTGCTACTGCCAGTAACAAAAGAGCTTCTTCTTCATCATCTGAAGAGAAGATACTATTTTGTGCCGAAAATTAGGTTACACCTCGGGTTACACAACCGGTAGTAATAAAAGCACCTCTAAAATCAAAATGACGAAATGTTTCGCTCTGGTGTAAATACTTGTTAATTTCCCGCGCCCCGCATCAGTAGCGTGATTTTCGCTACCGCTCCCGCTCCCGCTGTTGCGCGTCGGTTTGAGAAGGCCTTTCTCGGACAAATTCCCGTCATGTGTTAACGACTTCAAATAAAGTTCAATGGAAAGGGCATTATGTCCCCTTTACGAATATCCAAACGTGCCGTGATTCAAAACAGCCAAAGTAGTTGACACGGTTCGATTTATAACGCGTTAAGCAGCGTCGAAATGCCACTTTTGAATCAATTTCAATGGTCGCGCAACATGTCGTCGAATATTAAATGTTTTTTGTGTGGTGCACAATTGACATCTGTCACTTTGACACCTGTTAATGGTAATGGTAACTCAGTCATGATACAAAGAACTAAGTAACTACAGTCCTTCTTTTTAACTTAATCCTTACGTCATCAACGTAATGTGTAAGTTACTCCGCACGGGCAGCTTGTAATAGTGCATGTTGAAAAGAGACACTTTCGAAAAGAATATCTATAATGCCGGTACGGCGATTTGCATTGTGCAAAAAAGGACGGTAAATAAAAGTAGCCGCTGAATTGCATGTCGGCTTACATTCTTTTCAGCGTTCGGACTGCTAGACTGAGTGACATTAGGATCAAGTTAAAAAAAATGTAAAAAGGACTGTATAGGGAGTAAGAAACTAGGTAACTTTCGCTATTAAATCATGCTGCAAATGCAACGCGTTGCTGAATTCCGGGCCTATACTATGAAAATAAAAATATTTCCAATGTTAAAAACTCGCGCGCGCCGGCTGCCGAATTCCCTGAAAATGACGCCGCGTAGCACGTTATAAATCGCCCACTGCTACGGCACGACGGCGACGCGGCGCGGTACGGAACGGAAAAATCCATTTAGGATTAAATACATGCAAATGAATGGAGAAGCGCCCATAATAGCCGACACGGTACGGTGCGACACGGGACGGCGATGCCGGGATTCTTCGCTCACGATCCCAACCGGCAAAAATCGTATCGTGCCGTACAGTATCGTGTATATGGGCGCATAATTTCACGACGCCGTGCGGATTGCGCTTGCGTGTTTGGTGTTTTTGCGAACGTAGCACGCCCTGACGCTCTGGAAGATGTTAGTGCTGGCAGTTAACAGCTGAAACATGGAGGACAAGCTTATTCTAGTCTCTTGGCATTAACATCGTGAACCCACATTCGCCTTTTTCTTCTTCGTTTTTCCTGCTTTTCAAATAATGCCGCTACAACGAAGATTCTTTCTCCAAGGAACTATTCGGCGTAGTATATACTCCATCGGTGTGTGAACTCAACTGTTGATTAGTCGTCTTTCCTAGCCGGTGCGCGTCGTGTATATGGGCGGAGGGAATAGATATACCGTGCCGCGCCGCGCCGCATCGTTTCGTGTCGTGCCGTCGCAGTGGGCGACAAGCTTTTAGACTGCTTTGAATCGCGGCACGCTTGGATATTCGTAAAAGGGACATAATGCCCTTTCCACTGAACTTTATTTCAACTCGTTAACACATGACGGGAATTTGTCCGAGTTACGAGCTGCAAAAATGTCGCCATGCCGGGGATTTATACTAGGGTAAAAGATAGCACGGGTACCGATTTCAATTCAATTAATCGCAGGCTACAAGATGGCACAACTTTCCTCTCGTTAACAAATCGCGCAATTTTCCGCAAATTTCCGTACCGGAAATGCCATTATTTTTACCTTTTTGCACCAAATGGTGACCGGCACGGGTGTCGTTCCGTTGAGTACGAGGTTTCCACATGCCTTTGCCGCACATTCCATTTCGTTAACAGATGGGTGCATAATTTTGCAGCGGGCTCTCGGACTATAAGGTTAACTTGGTTAAGTTAAGTTTTATAGTGTCTATGTGAAACTACTGAAAGTTCCAAGAACTACAGGTTTTATAAAGCGGCAAAAAAACCTTTCCATCACCACTTTAAATCACTTATGGTAATGGTTACTATATACAGGGTGTATCCGAATAAGTGCGAGAAAATATAAGAGGCGATTCCTTGTTGAAAATTAAAGGGGGTGTTTGATATAAACAAATCCTCATATGTCCCTCAAATTAGGTTTATCTTGGTTTTTATTTATTTTCTCAAAATCTGAAAAAGTTAAGGAAATGAAATTTGGTGGAAAGTTTCTAATGTTAAAAAGGCTACTTTCGAATATTTTCTTGACCTATCCATATTGTTATAAGTGGATGAAACTCGCAACCCCTCTTAATTTTTTCCTTTTTAACTTTTTACATTTTTAATGTGTAAGAATTTGATTGTTTAAAAACATGCCTTAGAAAGCTTTCGTATCTCTTTTGCTGTTTTTGTAAAATCAATAGTTTTCGGAAAAAAATAATTAACTTCACCATGCACTGAAAGAATTAAATTCCAAGTAATAGTAGTAGGCGGCTGCCAAGTTGCTTAAGAGGGGTTACTTATAACAATATGGATCGGTCAAGAAAATATTCGAAAGTAGCCTTTTTAACATTAGAAACCTTCCACCAAATTTCATTTCCTTAACTACATACCTATTTCAGATTTTGCCAAAAAAAAAAAATAAAAACATAATTTCCACCTCCCACTTTGGAGGAGCGTAACTCCTAAGGGAGGGACATATGAGGATTTGTTTATATCAAACACCCCCTTTAATTTTCAACAAGGAATTGCCTCTACAATTTTTTCGCACTTATTTGGATACACCCTGTATAAAGGTTATACAACGTGTTCAAGATTTAAGATGTCTAACATGGCGATTTCGACAATGGTAAGATACAGATTTGGTTAAATGGGGAAAAAGTTGCGTAAGTAAAAGGGCATTATTTTGCAAGCGAAAAAATTTCAATAATTTTTTTGGGTTTCAAGAAATATTTCGATTTTCTATTACATTTTTTTCTGATGTTACTGTCATGGGTAGAACGAAAAAAAAGAGCACTTCCTCACAGCAACTTTTTGCAGACTATCTCAAGGAAATATCAGTTTTGTCGCCCGACGTTTCATTCTCAAAAAATCATTCATTTTTTAAATACGGTCCTGTTCTTCCGAATACCTATTTCTAAAGTATTTTTAAATCTACATACACTGATACATTGTAACAGTTTAATTCCGTTTATAACTAGTTTTTGCAGTCTAAATTGTTTTGTGAAAATTTTAAATATGGCCCTGAATTTGAACGAAGCTAAAGAAACTCATAATTAATGGGGAAGACCCGCTTAATCGAATTTATAACTTTTAGTACTGTAATATCAAGCACAAATAGAATATGTATCGCGTACCACGTAAAAATTTTGATTATGTGCCGTGCTAAAAGAAAAACATGCAACTACAAAAGCAGCATAACCGGGAGGGCTAAAACGCGCGCTTTCTGTGACGTAGGAGGCCTATCCGTTGCGCCGTGATATAACGCGTCTCCCTGAATAAAGTGGGGCGGAGTCGAAGAATGAGCGGGGGCTCAAGGTGTTAACGGATCGGTTTGCGCATGGTTAAATCCCTACCTAATCTGTAGGCCACGTACGTCACAGCGTCATTCAAATATTGCGTTTCAAGTGTGATGCTCGTTTCGTATTTAATTATGACGAAAATAGCTCTCAAATATAAAAATCGAAAATTGCGGAATTTGTTTTGGATAGTAAACTATTCAATAGGATCATTTTCAAAATTTGCGGGTTTTCCCCATTATAACAAGAAGTGTTCAAACAAATTTTCATTTCTTTCTAAACATAAATAGCATCTTGCGTAGAACTTAAAACTGTACAATTATAAACGGATTAAACTGTCACAAGTGATGTATCAGTGTAGGTACGTAGATTTAAAAATACTCTAAAAAAAGGCATTCGGAAAAACACGGCCGTATTTAAAAAAATTAAGTTGATAATGGTTTTTTGAGAACGAAACGTCGGGCGGCAAAACTGATATTTCCTTGAGGTAGTCTGTAAAAAGTTGCTGTGAGGAAGTGCTCTTTTTTGTGTTCTTCCCACGACAGTAACATCAGAAAAAAATGTAATAGAAAATCGAAATATTCCGTTTTTTTGAATTTCTTGGAAAAAATTTAAAAGAAAATAGACAATCCGCATTTTCTTCAAAAATTCAAATGGAAATGTAGGTACCCTTTAGCTTTCTCAAAATCTCCTCGTAATACCCTGCAAATTAGTTTAATAACTTTTTGATCTAGCGTATGAAATAAGGGGTTGAGGAAGGATAGAATTCCCTTACACCAAAAATGCGATATCGCCGGATTGCTTGAACCAATTTGAATGAATTTGGTCTCGTTGGAAAGGGAATTTATAGCGTAATAGAAGTCTGATGCGTTTACACTTGAATTTAATTTTACGAGCGAGCCGCCAGATGGCATTGTTTGGAAATTTACAAAACTGTCAAATTTTCCGAAAAATTTTAAAAGGAATGGTGTATTTTTTATAACATGGTGTCATTACACATGGAATTGAGAACAAAATGCAGCAATCCGGAAGTTGTTATCTTTTTTCAAACGGAAGTTACCACCAAGAATATGGTTTAAGGGTGTAATGTTCCGTTATATTTGCAAGCGTTCACGAAATAACTAACTGAAACAAAACGCGTTGTCCAATTTTGGTCAGATAAGTTTTAAATGACATATAAAGATTAGTTCTTTCCTGCGACAGAGCATTTTTTTAAATAAAATGCAAAAAACAATTTTTTTGGTGTTCTGAAAAATGCCGATATTGGAGGAGGTAACATACCCCTACCTTTTCAGTTAAGAAAAAAAACTCTCTGTCGCAGCCTGTACGTAACCTTTGTCTATAACGCCAACACTTTATTTTTTTGATATTTGCATTAATATGCAAGTGAGAAGTCATTTACGGCGGGGTGTTTGGGTAAAATTTTCAATACAATTGCCTACATTCAGGCGTTTTACTGGGATCGTCGCTAGCATCTAGCCAAGATAAAACTTTATGCACGAATGTGCGGCACAGTCAATTAGTAGAGCGGTCAACATGTATTTTCAAATGGACGAAATAATATAATAATAATTGTTCTTCTACTATGAAAGCGAATAATTTGTATTTTGTCTTGGGTAAACTGTAAGCTCTCGTATTTGACAATCAACATTATAAATAAGTGTATGTTCTTACGTTGATATACGCTTTTTACATAATAACTACATAATTAGTTTTTAGGTAATGGGAATGTATGAAAATAAACTATCATACGAAAATACAAGACAATACTTTTTCATTCAAGTATTTGAACTGATGCATATAGTGGCATTAAATTTAAGATTACATTCGACATATTACGGCTATTAAAACAAATACTAATTTGAAAAGTTGCATACTCGCCTAAGGTTAGGAGACAAATTCTCACATTTTTTATTATCTTCGTCATCACAAAGTTCTCAATTCGAAAACTGGTTGGATGCGTACCTCCATCCTTTCCTATCCTGAGCTAGCCTACGCATTTCCCTAAAAGTAGAACATTCTACATCCGCAACTATTTGAGAGCAGTACTCTAATCGGAATCTACCCTTAAATCTTTTTATTCCTATCTCTGACTATGTCGCGAACTATTCTTTCGTGTCTCAGAAGGTGTCCTATCATCCTGCCGTCCTATCCTTCCTATTCTTTATTGTTCTCCATACCTTTCGCTTTTCTCCAACTCTTTCTAATACCCCCCTATTGCTAACCTTATCAATTCACGGTATCTTCATCATGCGTCTGCAGCACCACATTTCCAATGCTTCTTTTCTTTTTTGGACCGTTTCTCCTATTGTTCAAGTTTCGCACCCGTACATTGCCTACTCCATGCATATGTCTTTAAGAGCCTCTTCCGAGTTTCTACATTAACCGTTCCCGAGCATAACAATTGTTTTTTTTTCTGTTAAACGCAACTCGGCCCTGCGCTATTTTTGTTTTATATCTCTAGTGCTCCTACAATCGCGAGCTATTTGATTTCCTAAATAGCAGAAATCCGCGACTTTCTCTATATTATCTCATTTCCTTTTTCTATTTCAGTTTTAGTTCTATTTTCAAGCCCTCTGCATACTTTCTTTTTATTGATCTTCATGCAGTATCCTTCTATCAAAACTACTTCCATTTAGTTCAAAGATATTTCTAATTCATCTTACTGGATGCTAACACTGCTTTATCTTCCGCGAATGTGAACATGTTAATAGTTTGGGCCTGTTCTGTCCTTAACAATATTAATCGCATGTTCGATATGTAAGTTGAAAACTGAAGGTGACAACGCACATCCCTGTCTCGCTCCCTTCCGGATAGCATAATTTTGAAAAACAGGACGCTATGAGTATGGCGTTTATGTATATCCCAAGTAGGTTTTGCCAATGCAGAGATATTCAATGTTTTAGCGTGCTACTATTCCCTTGTTTTCAATAGTAATCGCGGATTGTCTTTAAAAAAATACCTTTCCTGACGGGATACCGAACACAACACATCGAATGTAAAATTCTGTAAATTACAATAAACTTTAGAAGAAAAAATGAAAAAGGATCCGCTTGAATTGGAAAAAAACTCTTTGCGCATTTTGGCATTGAGACACGCCTGTTGCTTGCTTTGCAAGAAGTTCAGCAGTCTATTAAAACGCGTAAAAATGGAAGTAGATAGACCAGTCAGCTCAGTTTTTAACTCCATCATGCTCCTAGCGTCCCCTGTTTCAAATTATGCTTCCGGATATCTACTTCTCTTCGTTCCTGCTCAAATTCTATAACTGCCGTTTGCTCTTTGTAGAGATTATGTATTATTTTTCTGTTCCTATATTTCATCCCTGCCTTTCTGATCACTTCGAACATCTTCCCCCATTTTACGTTGTCGAGGGCTTTTTTATAAATATGCAAATCCTATACAGGGTGTTTCAGGAGGAATGGTACATACATCAGTATGTTATAGTATCGCTCATTTTGAACAAAAAAGTTCATATGAACACGTGTTCAATTCTCAAAGGTTACTGAGTTACAACCAGCTGAATTATTGCATAAACGAGTTTATTACCTCATTAATTCTGGCAACTAACTTTTGATATACAAAGTAAAGTATAGATTTTAGAGGAATGGCCCAAAAATCCCACATCCAAACTTTGCAGTTCTTCCCGGCGCTCCTTTATTCTTGTAGCACTGGCCATGATATGGGCGATTAATTCATCACGTGTGCCACCATGGTTGGGGCCACCATGGCCGATCCTAATATTGCTAAATGGCAAATTGCTCTGTAATGCGCTCTACATTAAAATTACTGTATCACTGTATCTTAGTAACCATTGAGAATTGGACACCAGTTCTTATGAACTTTTTTGTTCAAAATGAACTGTTCTATAACATACTGAAGAACGTACCATTCCTCCTGAAACACCCTGTATAGGTGCTCTTTCTCTTTTCTATTGTATATTCAACAGATGCTTTTTACATATAAATGCTATTGTATTTACCAAATACTGCCTATGTAAGGTACCAAAATATACTCGTAAAGCTGGCCTCGTGCGTTCCTCTACTTAGTCTAAATATGAACTGATCTTCTAATATTTCTTCCGCCCTTTTCTCTATCCTTCTTTGCACAATTCTAGCCAGAATTTTTGACGCGTGAGACGTTAAACTGATCATTCTAAAGTTTCACACCTAAACGCGTAGTTCTTTTTTGACAAAGCGACTATGATGTTCCTTTTGTAATCTTCTGAAATTTCATCTGTCTCGAATATACGGCTAACTAGTTTAAATAGACGCTCTCTTACCTCTTGACCTGCACACTTTAAAATTTCTTCCTGCAATCATAATTATTTCATACGCTTCGTCAGTTTCTCCTACTTCGAACTTATCTTCCACTTCTTTGCATTGAAGTATTATCAATCCAGTGTTATTTCGCTTTCCCACATTTCCGAATAATTTCCCACTCGACCGCTTTATAAATTTGTTTCCCTCCTTCAACTAGCCTATTTTTCTATTTTCGGCTCTCGTCTATTAGAGTCACTATATCCCTTTTGTTATCCAGGGTTTTCTACTTTCATTCTGTTTGTGACCCAAAGTACCTATCTGTAGCTGCAGAATCCAATCTATTTTTAATGTGCCTATAATACAATAATATAATGTTTATAATATAAATTTTCCGACATATTTTTTAACACCCTGTATAATACAAAATAGAAAATTTAGTGGGGAGGGGTCTCTTATATATGCTTTTTCTCTAAAATGTTTAAGATGCAATAGAAGAAACGATACGCCTATTTCTAGGTGCCGCACTGTAATAAAAATGCATACTTTCTAGCTTTACGAACCTTGCGTATACGCTCTAATAGTCTTTTTGTAAAAGCTGGCGGATATTTTCTAGACTTTTTATCTGAGCTCCTATCCATTCTTTAGAAGACACATTCATCAGTTATCACCTTATCACTTATACTATACATAAAATAAATTGCAAGCTTATTACTCACAGACCCAACCCCGTTTTTAAAAAGGGTTAATTTTGTGATGGAGATTCCTAAATATTCAAAAAAATCCCAGCAGAACGCTAGGTACCTATGAGTTATAAGATAATGCTGGAAATGAATATTATTGTATTCAAGCGGTATTTGCCGCTCCCTTGAACTTATAGCAGGTGGCTTTCGGCGTATAAATCGCACTTTCCTTTACACCACGTCGGCAGCGTACGTCTGCAGTCCGAACTTCATGGTACTCTCTCTAGATTTTCTCGCACGTTAGCAACATTACACCCTTAATCAAATCTCACTGCATAGGTACCAAATTTTCTTAAAAAAATTTTAACGCAATGGTACATTTTCATAACATGCTGTTATTATACACATCATGAAGAATAGAATGCCGCAAACCGAAAGTTCCTATATTTTTCCAAACGAAAGTTACGATCAAAAATACTGCTCTCTCGGTGCATTTTCAAATGCAAAACGGCCTTGAATGCTTGCCATAACTGGAAGAAGTTGTATCTGCAGCATATCCCACACATATGCTCAATGGGGGTTGAGGTCGGGAGACTGATGAGGCCATGGCAAAAGGGCAATGTTCTCTTCTTCGTACCAATTTTGTACCTGTGCAATGTGAGGACGAGCATTGTCCTGCATATAAACCAAATCTGGACCAGAAGCATTTATGAATATGGTTGCACAACAGGTACAAGAACTTGTATTGCTCAATATAACGCCGTCATGTATGATATCCAACGAACATCATGGCGCATTTCCAATTTGCTACGAATTGTTGGTGAAAATATTTTTGAAATAATAATTTTGTTCCTTTGACAATTTTGAGCAGTGTATTTTAGCAAAGAATTCAGCGATCAAAAAGGAGTCGATTTTCGGTAAATTATCTGATTGGGCTTTAAAATGTCCTTCTTCCGTCATAATTACCAGTTATTTAAATCAATTACAACGGAAATATAACAGCCAAAACACTTGTAACATTTTTAATCAGTCGCAGAAAAAGAAAACTCAAGGACTGGAACAACTAAATATGGAAGCCATGACACTTATGCGTGACGTCACACCCAATGAGAACGCACTGGAATATAGGGGCTATTTTGAAATTCCGGCTTATTTACCAATAATTATCTAAAAAAGTGAGCTTCTTGCTGAGGAAGGTGAATACTATTTCAATTGCTATGGGTTTGAAACATTTTTATTATAATTCATTAACTCGCGCAAATACCTTATTGCAGTCAAATTTTGGCAATGCTAACTGTCTGATAATCGCATTATCATTAGTATATTTTTCTTTTATATTCCATAAAGGAAACAAAATCAGAAAAGCTGTTATACTTAATAATTTACCGCCAACACCCAAAGAAAGACGTAGACGAAAGTACTAAGAGCAAGATAGTCAATAAAGGATGCCGAAATGTATGTTATAAAGCCTTTTTGATTGTCCATTCCGCTCGAGTTGGGGCACCTGCGTATTCAATCTACCGATTTTAAATAATTAAAAATATCTTATCTCGGTGCTAAATAGTGCGTTTCCATTTAAAGTAACCCTGAAATTTCTCGCGTAAAGTGCTTAAAAATATGTTTGCAATTACGCAATTTGCTGGCAAGCAATCATAAAAATTTGACTTATGCGAAAGTGCACAATAATAATTTATGGCTTTTGGTATCTATTAGCTTGTTTATTTACGTTGACTCAATGTAATTACTAGCTCTAGAAAGGCGAACAAATTTCTTGTATCTAACGCGGAAATAATTACGAGAAATAATAAAATTCTTATCGCCCAAGAAGTTCAATGCGAGACAATTTTGTAACTCCGTGTATTATTGCTTACCATGAAATAAAAATAATCCTATGACGTTCACCAGCAACCCGAGTCCGCCGACGACGACGAGCAACTGGGGGTCGTGAATTTTCTCTACTTCTATAAATCTCTTGAAAGCCTCCACTGTTATAGAGAAGCACAAGGCAACTAGGAACACTGCGTTTACCAACGCACCTAGAACTTCAGCCCTTGCCCAGCCGAAAGTGTTCTTGGACCATTTCTTTGGCGACATCTGGAACAAGAAAATGATGTCTTTTTTGTTTGCCATAATAATTGACATAATGGAAATTTCACCCTCGTGCTCCAAACAAAATAAAACTCACTTTAACTGATAGAAAGGCGACCACGAGGGCCGCCACGTCACTTAACATGTGAAAACTGTCGGCCACTAACGCCATGGAGTTCGTTATGTAACCCACTACGATTTCCACGAAGAAGAACCCCGTGGTCAGCCACAGCATGGAGATGAGCCGACATTTTTTCCCAGTAAACCGACCCATCGTCAATCTGAAATGAGAAGAAAAAACGGAGTTATTTTTCATGTAATGGATACCTAACTAATTATGTTTTTTCGGAATTTGCACATGCATAATAGGATCCAATAATTTGTACGATGAAAAGTTCAAAATTTGCGGTAATGGTTCGTCCGGTTTCAAAGAACTGTTGTCGATCATCACTAAGCTTTGTAAACAGGAAAGTCCCTGGCAAAGACAACCTAACGAACTTTAGCACTGCAGCACTTGCCGAAAAGTCTATAAGATAAAGATGTTGAATAGAATCAATGCCTGCCTCCCATACCCAGTACTTTCCAAAACGGAGGAAGGAAGCAGTTATAATAACGATCCCAAAAGCAGGTAAAAATCCAGGTCTGAAAATCCTCGGCCCATCAGACTACTCTGTCAGCCTGGAAAAATACTGGAAAGAATTGTTCTCACCCACCTCAATAAAAATGAAATGAAATGAAAAAGAATTAGATTTACTTCCCAACGAGCAATTTGAGTTGCTAAAACACCGTCCCACGAACTAGCAAGCTCTTCGGGCAACAGAGCTCATAATAGATGCGATACAACACTGTAGCACTAATATTGGGCATCTGCAAGCTTTCAGTAAAAGGTGGCACCCTGGACTTCTCTTTAAGCTGAAGAACATCATCTTTAAAATTATTCGATCATTCCTACAAGACAGAACTTTTACCGTATGAGTCAACAATGAAAGGTCCACAATCAAGCCAGTCAAAGCAGGTGTCCCTCAAGGGTCCGTCCTGGAGTAGACTACAGCCTGTATTAGAGTAGAGTGCCTGGCTCCCCACAAAATACATTTATTAATCGTAATTGATAAACATAAGAAAGAATCTGATTTCTGAAGTCCATGAATTTATGATTTTCATTGGACTTGTCAAGAAAGTGTCAACCGAAAGGCAGAATGACAAAATTGGAAGAACAATATTGGCAACCATGGCTATAAATGATAGAAATTTTACCCGTTAATTTCTAAGCTTTGCATAAATGAATAAAAATATATAAGTACGGGTGTCCCGTAAGTAGACAAAGCAACTGTACGTAAATCAGTCAAAATATGACGATTTAAAAAAACTTATCTCTATACCAAATAGCACTCCTGAGGAGATATAGCCCTCCAAAGTATCCGCTAAAATTTGGGAAAAAATAGATATCTTGGAGAGTGCGCGACTTACGGGTTTCCAATTTGGTACACAAGTTAGGCACGTTGCAAGCCTCAATTGATATTAAAATGGAGTTATAATGTAACACAAGGTGTTCATTGGGGGCGGGCCACCCCTAAAATTTCGCCGAACAATTTTATCTATTAATTTATGTGTAAAACTTTCATTTCTTGTTTTGTAGAATTAAATTTTGAAATTTTTTTTACTCTTATGTTATGTAATTTTCATTAAAATCGATGCTTTCTGAAAAAAATGCGGCTAACTTGGGCAAGGTTTTAATAATTTTGTTCAAGAAATAATCAAAAATTAAACAGCCAGCTATGACTTTCAAATTTTCTCATGTGACAATAGACCTTTTCATTTCGTTTGATTTCGTTAGTGCGCATGTGCAGAAGTACACTGACAATCAGCTTTTCTTAGTTTTTCGGACGAATGTCACTGTCAGTTTTTGAACTTCGTGTAGGATATTCGCAAGTAAATAGTAGAGTACAAAATAAGGAGGGTGTTTGAAAGACGTAAAATTAAAAATGTTAGTTCCCAGTGACGTCCCTCATAAAATTATGAGCCTGAATACCGAAGGCGTGCCTGGCCTGTTTGAAATACGTGAATGTTAACTAACATAATAATTTCAATCACGCAGGTTTTTAATACGTAGCGGTGAAAATCAATCAATTTTTTAAAAGAAAACTTAGAAAAAGGATCTATTAGACAGGTGCGTATTTTTCTGCAATGTATGTATGTAACTACAAATAATAATTATTTTAAAGGCCTGACAAATAATGACGTAAAACCTGGAAATATCCAACACACTTTTCCATTTCGAATCTTGCCTCTTACACATTTTCATTAACGCAACACAATTTACATAGGTGGAACAAGTCCTCACTTGGTCACCGGCCCAGTTATTAACTACGATTTTCCCCAGTGTTAGGCAGGGTTTGGGGAATGGATAAAATCGTAATCCCAAGCGATAGCTTGGCCTACCCACTCTGCTGTTTAAGTAATCGGTAATTTAAAATGGTTCAAAAATTTACATTTAATGAGCAAGTTGACATGCGCTTGGCGTTAGGTTTCTGTGAGGGTTTCTGTGAAGGAAACTGTCGGAGAAGTGCCGAAGAATATCATCTGAGATTTCCTAATTGAATTGTACCAAATCGACAAACATTTGCCAATGTCGAAAGACGATTAATAGAAACGGAAGTTTTGAAAACAAATAACCGATAAGGACGTCCTAATTTAATTACTCTACACGACGGAGGAATTATTTTGGGCACAATCGAAGATCAGCCAGAAATAAGCACTAGAAATTTAGCTCGCCAAACGGGTCTATCGAGAACATTAATTTACGCTTAACATTAATTTTCACAAGAAGATTGTTTTTACGGATGAAGCTTGATTTACAAGAAGAGGTATAACAAATGTCCATAATGAACACATTTATTGTGATGTTAATCCACATGCAATAGCACCTCGACATTTTCAACATGAATTTCGTTTTTAAATGTTTGGGCTGGAATTGTTGACCGTTTTTCGATTGGTCCAGTCACTTTACCAAATCGCTTGAATGGCGAAAATTATTTAGAATTTCTTGTAAGTACTTTTCCAGATTATTTAATTGAAGATTTGCCGTTACTTCTTTAGACATGAAATCTGGTGGTACAAGCATGACGGAGGCCTTCCAATGTTAGAAATCATTTAAACCGGCAATTCCCTAATAAATGGATAGGACGAGGAAATAACTGTTCACTGTTCCCAAAATGGGCCACCTCGGTCACCGGACTTTTGGGGTGTACTGAAGAATAAAGTGTATTCTTCACCGGTTGAAACGGAAGAAGAACTTTGGAATCGTATTTCGTATTGTAATTGTAACAATATCAGGGAAGATCCTGAAGTGATTGAAAGAATAGTATACAACTTTCGTCAAAGATGTCATTATTGCATCAGAGAAAATGCGATGGACACTTTGAACAGTTCTCGGCATAGAAATGTCGAGAAATTGTTTTTCTCCACCTCTTACTTATAATGAACTTATTTGCGATTTATATAGATTCGTTATAACTGTGGCGGACTTCCAATCCCCGTGTCGTTTCAGAGATAATATATCGCCACCACTTTCTGCTAAAATAGAAGCGGAAGTTCGGAGGAATGTATGCCCAGTATAACTTTCAGAATTTTGCAATTTCAAAAACGTTGCAATTGTTTTTGGCATTTTTACCGATTGTATTGTGCCCTATGTGTTGCCTTGTAGGTTTGCTACCTCGAAAACCAAAGAAAATTTTTGGAGTTTACTCCTTAAGAATCGATTTTCAGTTATAGCCCGCGGCACGGCAATTTTATGGGGAGTAAAATCAAGCGTTACGTTATCTGTCACATTGCAATAATTATGTACGTATCTAAGGATACGGCTGTTTATGTCCGACTGCATAGAGCATGGACATAGTGAAAATAGAGTGGCATAGAGTAGATATGACAGTTGGCATTGCAAAGTCAGCATTTGCAGTGTTTGTTCGTTCCTAAATTTGTTGAATCTTGTGATTTAATTTGGAAAAACCTAATATTTAATACTCCAAATAATATTGCTTAGTGCCGAAATGTAAATCAACGCCTATTCGAACACCCGGAAAAGTATTTATTTCATTGCCAGTGGGGTCGACGTTTAGCAGATTGTCACTTAATTACTGAATTTATAAACAATTTATATTTTGATGTAGTTGGACAATTTCGAACATAAGCCATCTGATAAATACACATTTGGGTATAAAACTGACATTCGCCTGTACCCTATTATCAAGTGATTGAAGTTAAAATAATCGTTCGTAAGGAGTAAACTCCAGTCGTGCGTCCGAGCTGACACACATAAGTTTTTTTTGTATTACGAGTATGTAAAGTATCGATTTTTTTATTAAATAATGAAATTAAGTTGCTATAGTAGTGAAATTCTAGGGGTGACCTACCTCCAATGAACACCTTGTGTTACTTCAAATAACTTAATTTTAATATCAATTATTGAGGCTTGCAATGTGCCTAAGTTGTGTACCAAATTATGGAAACTGTAAGTCAAGCACTTTCCAATTTTTTCCTAAATTTTTGGGAATACTTTGGATTGATGTACCTCCTCAGGGATGCAACTTGGTATAGAGATAAGTTTGGTTAAATCGTCATATTTTAACTCGATTTACACATAGTTGTTCTATGTCTCCTTACTTACGGAACACTTGTATAATAAATTTATTTATGTAAATACGTAAGTAATTCCAAATACATAAGTATTTAAGTCTTCGTGAAAACAACTGTACGTGTACAATTTAAAAAAATCAATTTGCAAAACGTGCTATTTGAATAAATCTGGATAAAGATAAAATATTTATTTTTGTTGGATTTTGTTGACAAATTATTGCTTTTATACTTCAAGAACATCTTCATGGGAATGGAAGATTTTTTAGACAAGAAAGTTACTTCGCCTAGAACTTCTCCCTCACAATGCCATACCTACTATTCCAAATTATTTGTTAAATATTTGTTTATTTAATGTTCAATACTACTACCGAAAAGTGAAACCATACTGCATATTTCTATACCGCGAACCGCTTAGAATTGTTTATGCAGAGGGTTTGCGGTTACAACCTGAGACCTTTACAAATAAAAAACTCCTGCTCTAATAATTAAAGAATTCAAAAGTTGTAGAAAATAGGAACACAATTTCTTTTTCAGAATTTTTCAATAATAGTAAAACCTGGAGTAAAACATATTGCTACTTACGGGACTTAGTTTAGTAAAATACCTTGAATACCTTGGTTCGAACAGTCAAAAATTAATTCAATTTTAACATTTTTTCCGTTCACATCGCCATATCTTGAACTAAAAGATTGTGATTCGCGCGAAAAGTTCGAGAAAAAGACGAACGAAGTACTTAAGGGCGAGGATGAAAATAGGCAGAATGGAATTGCATTAAAAACAGTTTAGGTTCTGCAGATAGACATTCTGGGTCATAAACAGAATGAAAGTAGAAAACCCTGGACAACAAAGGATATTGTGACTCTAATAGACGAGAGGCGAAAATATAAAAAAGGCTAGATGAAGGAGGGAAAAAAAGATATGAGGCGGTCAAGTGGGGAATTATTCGGAAATGTAGGAAAGCGAAAGAACAGTGGACTGATAATAAATGCAAAGAAGTGGGAGATAAGCTCGAAGTAGGTAAAATTGACGAAACGTATAAGATGATTAGAAGGAATTTCAGAGAAATTGGATCTAGCAGCAAGAATATTAGAAACGAGGCAGGAGACATTCAAATCGGAAGAGAGGAAAAGGCAGATAGGTGGAAGGAACGACAACATATTTGAAGAAGCATCAACGATTATCGATGAACTTTCGAATAATACATGCATATCTGGGAGTGCTGTTTTTTTTGTGGGTTGTAACCAAGCAACAGGATACAGAACAACCTCGCGGAAGTTCGATCGTTTTTTTTTCAATTGTCATGGACACGCTGCACAGAACTGTAGAAAGAAAAAAACTACTCTATTGTCATAAGTTTTGGACGACCTATGTTCAAGTCAGTTGTAGGTGTGGTATACAGATGATTCAAATTCGAGACCATTAGAATCTTGTATATTTGGAAGTATCTACATATTTGGGTTATGTTTATCTTCGGCACTTTTGCTAAATTTGATGCTCATTAATAAACCGGAGAAAATAATTTTAAATTATAGTCCACTAAAAGAAAATAAGATTTTATTCAGAAAATTTTTTAGTACGAAGCCCATTAAAAATATGGGGAACAAAATCCCTGTTAGCTGGATATAAATGTAAATATACGTTACCTTGTAAATAATTAGCAAAACACGCAACTTATTTGAAAACACTACCCATCACCAGAGTACATACGGTAAGTTCTTTGAAAATCCAAGCGCCGCGAACTGCATTTATTTTAAAACAAGCGCGCACTATTTTTTTAAATAAATAGTGCAATGCGACACTGACGAAAACAGCGACGAATGTAGAGTTTCTCGTTTCAACAATAGAATTTCACTGTTAGCATTGAAATAAGTTCACTCGATTATATTCAAACGATAAAAACAACTTATGAAATTAATTATTGGAGGCCCCTGATAAGTGGAAAAAATAGTTATGTAACTAATCGGGCTATGAAATTCTTGAAAGAGCAAGAAAATTGCAAATAAAGAGAGAAATTAGCAGAGTGTTTTAGGCATGGGAAAGTCCGGGAAATCCGGAAATTTTCTCAATTTGCAACGAGTAAAATTTAATTACAGAAAGTTGATTGTTTGAGTTAGCTTTATTTGTTTTGCTCTCGAAAAATACTGTTATCATTCTAAACTTAAAACAAGGTCTCGTATTTTTAGAGAAAATGAGGTATAAACTCGGGTATAAAGGTGTTCTGTAATAGGGGTGGACAATAATGAATTGGAGTTATCCATAATCGATAATATCAAATTGATAAGTTGTCAGTTTGATGTACTTTATCATTTAATTTTTGAATGATTTTTTCGTCCTTTTCGAAAAAAATTGTTCTGTAACCGGAAGTATTTACAAGAAAAAGAGTATCAAAAAAGAGAACACATGATGGATAGTTGAGGATGTACGGAGTCTTATGGTAGACATTATTCTGTTAATCGGCAGACTCTTTTATAACAAGCTCAATGAAAGATAGACAAACATTTTTGTGGGTTCTCAGATCTATCATGTTCTTTGTTGATGGCGTCGTAGTATAGTAGAGTGATCGGTGGGCATAATTTGAAACACAGGACGCTAGGAGCATGATGGGGCTAAATACCTACTGAGATGACTGGTCTACTTCCATTTTCACGTGCTTTAATAGACTGCTAAAATTCATGCAAAGCAAGCAACAGGCGTGGCTCAGTGCCAAAATGCGCAAGGGGTATTTGCTCGAATTCAAGCGGATCCTTTTTCTTTTTTCTTCTAAAGTTTACTGTAATTTACCGAATTTTACATTCGATGTGTTGTGTCCGGTGTCCCGACAGGAAAGGTATTTTTTTAAAAGAAAATCCGCGATTACTAATGAAAACAAGGGAATAATAGCACGCCAAGACGTTGGATATCTCTACATTGGGATATACAACGTGTATATAAATTGGCGAAAGATTTGCACGTGGCGTTGTTCATCATGTAATTCTGAGTCGAAAATCTTGATACCAAAATGTTGGACCATGCTTTCTCTGTCCTCAGGAACCATTTTAAAGAAACACACATTTATCAACATTGGATCCACAAAGGTGGAACTAAGGATGACCTGTAACTATAATATTGTATTTATCTACTAAATTGAGCCAACATAAAGATGGAAACTCTAGACGCAAAATTAAATAAAAGAGTTATTTTCATTGATATAATTTGCAGAGTTGAAAATAAACCAGTTTCATTCCAGCAATATCATGCAGAATGACTTACTTTTTTATATAGTGACACCTAAATCAACATAAAATGTACAACTATAGTTACCATAATCAGACTACATTTTTCAGTTATCTTACTTCGATACGTCCGTTGTGTATTGCTTCTCGTACGAAATTATACTTGATCTCGACGTGTCTCATACTTTTGTGTCCCTTTTGATCCTTTGCGATAGCAATGCAGGGCTAGTTGTCCTCATAATAGGTGTATATAGTTGTTTTCAGTTATTTTGGCTCGTACGTCAATATGACAGTATGGGTCAAATATGTATTGCATTCCAGCAATTCTCAACAAGTAGAATTTATGATTATTTGAAAGAAGGCACCATAGATTAATAAATTGCTGGAAAATGCATGCACTTATCTATGTATGTAATTCCCAAAGTAGTTTAACGATTCAATCAGTATAATTACTATATTTTCGGGAGTTTCATTGGAATATAGCGACGCAGATAAATTACAGAAGTTCAATTTTAGCTAAATGAACAAAACTTAATGCAGACAATAACTAAAGTGATGCTAAATAAGTGGTCGGTAATACGTAAACAAGTATAATATAAATAAAATACAATAATACATAACTGAAATAATGAACTGAAGAAAGTTGAAAAGAAAATTAATTTGAAACATTTACGAAAGAAAAAATTTATAAAAAAGAATTCTAATTAATTGTCGTAATAACTACATATTAGGATCTTAAAAAAGTTCAAAAAATGTATCGTCTTCATCTTCAGAATCTTCAGATGAATCATTCAAGTTTATTATAAGCGGTTCAACTTCATCAAAGCGCACTTCACGTTCCCAGTCTTCCTCCACAATTTTTTCCGTGTGATTTATACAATTTTTCCAAACATCTGGAGTGACTTGGTCTAAAGCTTTTTGCCACATATCTAAAACTTGTTTGTCTCCAAAACCAACTTCTCCAATATGCAGGTCATAATATTGTTTGCAAATACCCCACACCAACTCTATTGGATTATACTGACAGTGGTAGGGTGGCAGTCTTAGGACTTGATGACCATGCTCTTGGAGCATTTCGTCTATAGCGTACCTTGGCTGTTGTTTATTCTCTTTACATAAATTTAGAAGTTCAATTTTCAAAGCCGTTTTCGAAAATGGCACATTTTTAGTTACAAGCCAATCTTTTAATTTTGATTTATTCCAGGATGCATGGGGAACTGGCTCTACTAAGAAGCTATGGTATGATGCATTATCCATTACCACTAGCGACGGTTCCTCAAGGTTTGGTATTAGTTTTTCTAAAACCCACTTTTTGAACGAATTCTGATCCATGGTAGTCCGCCGATTTTGATTTTGTAGAGAACAGCAGCGATGCATTCGGTACAAAACCATGCCTAGTTCCTGAATGAAGTACAACAAATCGCTTCCCATTTGAAGCATGGCCTTTCTTACAGCTTTTAACGCTTTCATCTTGCCATGTGCGCTTACTTCCTCCTTTAGCAAAAATCCATGTTTCGTCGAGAAACACAAATTGTCTGGAATGTTCGCTTTTCATATTTTGTATGTATTCTCGTAAAAACGCAATGCGCTTGCTTGCAATGTGAGGTTGCTCACAAAGAAAACGGCGATTATTCTCCGTTTTGAAACAAAACCCCAAGTTCTTTAAAATACGCCACATACTCGTATTAGATACATCTATGACACCCCTTTGCTTTGCCAATTCATTCAGCGTTTGAATTGTAATGTGTTTCTTGTCTTCTCTCATCATATAAAACGTGTTGCGAATTTCGCATTTTATTTCTTCACTTACATCGTCACTCTTAAACTTTCGCCTGTTATGCGATTTTCCGGGGGTAGTAAGAGGATCACCAGATGTAGATTCTGCTTTGATACGACCTATGGTTCTTAAACTTATTTTCAACGCGGCAGAAACTCTCTCGTTCACAGAAGAAAATGGAATCAAAGGTCCTTTATTTTCTGCTTCTGCCTTAAAATACTCCATAAGATCTAGTACAAATTGCCTGCACTGTTTTGTTATAGTACACCCAGGCATTTTAGTTTAGTATTTCAATACCAAAATTGTTAGAAATAAATATTGGACATTACTAATTTGACAGTTAATGAAATAAACTTGACGTTACAACTTATGAAATGCCAAAAAACATTTTTGTGCGTTCTGTTTCCAAGGAATTAAGATTGCACGTGCGTTAGCTGCCAAAGTAATAAAATTTATACATATTTTGATTGATACGTATGGCGTTTATTGCATCAACATACGTTCAATACAAAAACCATTGTGATTTGAACGAAAACATCATAAACATGAGGCGTTGCTTAGTGCATACACACGCCAAGATAGCTGAAATGAACTATAGGCACAATATTTTTCAACTTCAATTCTATTAAAGCTGGTTGGATCCAAAAACTTCTGTGGCGCAACTACTAAGAGTCAAGAATTCCGCTTCAGTAGACGACAGAGTCACTATAGCTTGTTTTCTTGTGCTCCAAATAATGACAGTACATCCATATATTTTAAAAAAGTATCCTGTGGTAGACTTACGGTCCTTCACATCATTTCCCCAGTCGGCATCTACAAAACCTTCAAGTAGCTTTCCATCTTTATTTCGTTCGTACACCAGTTTTAGACCCAATGTTCCCCTAATATAACGAAGAATTATTTCCATCAAACAACGGAATTCTATGAAGAAGTTCTTCCTCTGCCATTCTTCCGACTGGGCCCATAACCCATTATTAATAAAAATTTGCAGAGTTGCAAATGAACCAGTTTTATTTCAGAAAAAAATATTCCTTATTTTTTATCTAGTTTTTTATACACTGGCGAGCATAAAATTAGGGTCACTTCAAAAATTCAACTTTTCTGGTTATTTATTGTATCTTATTATTGTAAATGGATTTCGTTGTATACATATCTCTAAACAGGAATGTTTTAAAAAGAAAACGTTTCATTTTCTAATGTTTTTATTGAAAATTCGTAAAGAAGCAAATTTTAACAAAATTGTCTTAAAAATGTGTAGTGAGAAAAATGTTGGAATAAAACAAGGAACTGTTAAAATTTTGACCCCTAATAACTAGTGTTTCCTCCCCGTGCATTTGACAGCCTGGAGGCGACGTGGCATGCTCTCAATTAAATTACGGATCACATTTTGGGGGATGTTATTCCACTCCTGTAGTAGGAGCTCCCTAAGATCCTGTGCGTTGGTGGGAGACGGCGTTTGACTTCGTACACGTTGTCCTAGCTCATCCCACACATGCTCTATGGGGTTCAAGTCGGGACTCCATGCTGGCCAGTCAAATCGCGTAATTTGAACCTCATCCAAATAACCGCTAACAATTCTTGCCACGTGGGGTCGAGCGTTATCATGCATAAAAGTTGCATTTTCTCCCAGAACCGTCATAAAAGGCATGACATGATTTTCTACAACTTCCGTTACGTACCTATGGGCAGTTAGGGATCCATTGCCGATAAACACTAATTCGGTACGTGCGTCTGAAGAAATTCCTCCCCACACCATAACTGAGCCTCCACCAAATGTAAGTCGCTCATCAATACAAGCCTGGGCATACCTTTCTCCGGGTCTTCGCCATACCCGCCAACGTCCATCCGACCCATTTAAACAGAAATGTGACTCGTCTGAGAATAATACCCTCCCCCAATCGTCATTTGTCCATCCCAAGTGATCTCGAGCAAAGTTCAGTCTTGCAATTCTATGGCGACGGAGAAGTGGAGGACCCGTAGCCATTCTTCGAGAAGATAATCCAGCAGAACGAAGTCGCCTCCTAGCTGCCCATTCGCTAATGTTAACATTTCTGACTTCTTGGAGGAGATTTCGAAGCGAAACTGCCGTAGCAGTCCGATTCCATAAAGCCATGGACACAAGAAAACGGTCATACCTTGGGGTGGTGGTTCTTTTCCGCCCTGATCCTGGTCTTCTCGTCAGCCTACCAGTTTCCTGAAATCGTTGGGATACCCGCTGAACTGTAAAAAGACTTACACCAACCGTTCTTGCCGTTACACGTTGCCCCCGACCATCTTGCAACAGCGCTATAATTCTGGCCGCCGTGACAGGATTTAAAGCCATTATAAGGAAATAAACGAAGACTACACTTTTCGACCGTCAAGTTATACACAGGAAAGTTAGTGAATAAATGAAGGAAATTGAAAAATAGACCCCGAGAAATAAGCTTTCAAGTAGCGCACCTGCAAGCATTTACTAGAAATCGGAAATATTGAATCTTTGTTGTGCAAAAGAAACCACTAAAAACTTATAACAGTTCTCAGAAATGCAAGTGTTATTGCCTTCAAGAATTAATTAAATTTAATATTTTGAATTCTTGGAAAAATTGGCAATTTTCAAAGTGACCCTAATTTTATGCTCGCCAGTGTATAATTTCACCTAAATCAACATGAAATGTGCAACTGTAGTTACCATAACCAGACTAGGATTCCTAAATATGTACCTACTACCGGAAAGCAAATATTCATGTGGTAGTGGAAAAATGAAAAATTACCACCTATCTAGATATTGCAAATACATTGCTTACAATAACTGAGAATATGAAGCTATTGTTTAATGTCAGCTTTCATTAGAAACCAATAATGTATTGATTATTTTTGATTAGAACATACATTGTGCATTCAAAAGATAATTCAGATAATCTTGTGTTTATCTGACTATAGGTACATATATGTTACAGATAAAAACGATGTTATACAATGTATTGCTAATTATGGCGAAAATTAAGTATCATAGTTTGATATACAGAGTGTTCTCAAAAGCCACAGTACTAACTGACTTTTTGTTACACGAGCAAGAAGCCAACTATAACAAAAAATTGCTTGAGAAGACAAAGGCCGGATTAAAAGATTTTCCAGAGAAATAATTGCGTAATCCTGCACATTAGTAAACAAAAAATCCAAGGATTATTCGATAGTGAGTGATGTAATTTGAAAATAAAATTGATAAAAATGCAAATATCTCGCTTGAGGCGCGTAGAATGTTCTCTCAATTGAAAGCCGTGTGAAAATTTCTCGTCGAGATAAAAAAGCGATTTCTGTGTAACGCCCGTGCAGCTGATAAAAGCTTGTAACCCACTGACCTAACAGAACGACCAAAAATTTCATACTTCTAACAATTTTTCATTAAAGGAAGAGACTAGCCAAATTTTGTGGAATAAATAGGGTAATAGCTCTATCCAAAAAAAGCCTGCATGGATATTTTGCGGAGAAAATCTGCAGTTAATTTACCCTTTCTTTTGCATCTAGAAAATTGCCCAAGCTAACTTAAACATCGCATACTCTCTACTATATCTAAAGATAAAATGCTTCTGATACTTGAAAAAATCTGGTTTTCACCAAAAAATACAAGTTGAACTATTATTTGTATTTTTTATAAGTTTATAATAATAGAATTTGACCCCGATATCTGCCCTATTTTTAATTTTATTTCCCATAATACTCAATGTCTCCGGGACTATTTTTACCTCGAGAATAAAAGTGTTCGACCTCATCAAAACGGAAAACGATGTCTCGGTCGAGACAAATTTCAAGCGTTTAGAAATACATATATACAGGGTGGGCCAATAGTGTGCAGTCGGCCCAAATCTCTGGTTCTATTCAAGGTATCAAAATAAATGTTGAGAAGAACACTCTGTATACACCAAACAAAAGTTATGTTTTTTTTTAAATGGAACGCCCCACATTTGTTTACATATCTGAATTCCCAATAAAATTTTATGAAAGTTGGTGTACTACACGATGGGGTTTAGGGGAAGCGATTTTAAGATATTACCATTTTAGTGCCAGTGTGGACCCAACTTTGAGGAGCTGCTGACGTCTACTGGTCGAAGCTATTTAAGATTTCTTTATTGGACTAGGTTCACAGACTGCTCTATTTGTAAAATTCTTGAGTACTTTTCACACAAGACTTAATATCATACAGGGTGGACAGCTTAGGCAATATGCATTTTTTCTTAAAAATTTCAAATGGAACACCCCATATATTACTTTCATATTTGATAGTCAGTTTACTAAGCTTTTGATTGATGTAGATATTGTTAGGTCCGCGACTGACGGTATCGGTAGAATTGAAAATTTAACTTTAAAATCTAGTAATTTGACCGGTAGTTTATTCGTTTCTCCTATATTTTAGTGCCCAAAACACAAAATATGATTTCCATTTTGTTTCCGGAAGCTGATTTCACATTGGAACAAAAAAATTCATCGCCAGATTGCTTCTTCATGGTCATATTCTTAAATAAACGGTAACTTATTAAACCTAGGTATAAATTGAAACAAGGAGTGCCATGGAAGAAAACCGTCCTTTCAAGAAGTAATCTTGCAATAGCTGCCCATACACGTAGAGGTTGATCCGCCAGTTTGGACCGCAACGGATAGTCCGTCAGTTTTATACGCCACGGATGAAACCGTTGTCGCCCACTAACACATTTCAGAACCCCGCCGATCAATCTTGTGTGGTTGATCTGTCACATTCAAAACCGCTTGTTAGTGCATTTATGCCGATCCTACGCGGTATAACATTAGAGCTAATGCAACGTTCCCTGATTGGTGTATTTCTGCCGCGCAACAACAGTAAATCAATAACAGTAAAAGTCAACAAATTAGTGGATGTCTGTCTCGCGTGATGGTGATCCCCTAGCTGTCCTTTTGGACCAGAACAGATTTTTTGGTCAAAAGAAAAAAGATAAATCATCATAATAAAAAAAGAGCTACTGCGAGGTGCGAACCCTCAACGTTGCGAATTGGGAGGCTGACACATCGACCACTGAGCCATGAAGGAGTAGTGCCAAGAACGGTTACCGTTGCCATAAGTATAAAATCAGCGATGAGAGTACAGTTGCTATGTTATACTGCGTAGGATCGGCATAAATGCCTTGTTAAGGCGCGTTTACACGATGCGAGCTACTGAGGGAACAGTAAGCCACTTACTGCCTAGGCGAGCTATTCGGCAGTTATAGTACTGGCACATATTGTTTACACGATGCGACTTACTTGCTGCCAGTTGCTGTGGTGGCAAGCTACCTCGGCAGTTGTGACTAGACGAGCCCCGAGAATACACAACTTGTCTGTCTGTGGCACGAAGAGTTATGATTCGTAAGCTTATGCAGTGTGTTTCTTTAATATTATGCGATGAAGTATCAGGCTTGCTTCGTGAAGAAATGAAAAAGAAAAGAGTCTGGATAAGAGACTGGCTGCGTAAGAGATCTCTGGGAGCATCTTGTACCATAATTAAAGAGCTACATGATGATGATCCACGTGAATTTAAAGCTGTGATGAGATTGACGCCTACACAATTTGAAGAACTTTTGATATTAATAAGTCCAATAATTCAACGTCAAGACACCATGTGTGTTTACACTAGACAGTGACTGACCTGACTGTATGGAGGGGGAGAGCCAGTAGACAGTAAAACAAAATATTTTGAAGTAGCTCGCCAGACCAGTTACTCGCCAACTTGCATGACGGGTAGCTCGCACGACATGTTTACATGAGGTCAGTAAATGACCGACAGTAACTGAATCTCTCAACTCGCACGCCAGCTCGCACCGTGTAAACGCGCCTTTAGTGGGTGGCAAACGGCAGTTAAATCCGCGCTCGAAAACAAAACCGTGGAATTTCGCTTTGGCAAAAGTTTTGCACTTGAAAAGCACGGTTTTTAAGTAAAGTTGGGTGGTTGTCAGGTGAACATAAATGTTTAGTACTACAAAGAAACGTGCTGTTTTCTGTGCAATCGTTGCGATGCAGATAATGACAGGAAATAGTCTGACGAAGCAACGATCTAAATGGATAAAAAGCTATTTGCTTAAGAAAATACAATTGAGTCATATTCCCCTATTGAAACATTGAAAGCGTTCAGAGAAAATGATCCTAACGATTTTCGTAATTATTTGAAAAAGGACATTAACACACACGACCGTTTATTAAATTTAGTAAGAGGCGCTCTTCTAAAACAAGCTACAATAATGAGAGAAAGCAATTACTCCGGAAGAACGGTTAATGACTACTCTGCGTCTTCTAGCGTCAGGAAGATCATATGAGGATTTAACATATTCGGTGGGAATTTCTGCGCAGGCACTGGGATAAATGATTCCAGAAACATGTGAAGTATATTTTTTGAGACAACTACACCTTCAGAAGACATGCCGAAAACGAACAACTGTCCACAAAACTGTCTGTTAGTGGCCTACTGCAGTTTTAACTGGCAGTGTGGAGTCGCAGATAAATCTGTGCCGGATGGATGTGGCACGACGGTTGCCCATTAACCCAAAGTTATATCCGCACGTTTAAACCGCAGCGTTTCAAACCGGCCGATTAATCTCTACGTGTATGGGCAGCTAATGAGATTTCTTGTGCCGGTTTAAACTCTGTTCGCTAAATTTTCTGTAAAAACAAAGTGTAAGAATTTTTCCGAGTTTTGGGTGGCAAAATGGGGGAAATTCCCCAAAAATGGTACAAAATTACGGCAAAAATCTCAATTTTCAAAGTTCAATCTTTATTTCTGTCTAAATTATCAGCCGCAGACCTGCCAATATCTGCATCAGTCAAAAGCTTAATAAACTGGCCATCAAACCTGCAAATAATATACGGGGTGTTCCATTTAACATTTTTGAGAAAAGCTCCAATTTGCGCAAGTCGGCCACTCTGTACAATATGAACTATTTTGAAAAAAGCATTAATGGATTTTACAAATAGAGTATCCTCTGAACCTAGTTCAATAAAAAAAATCATAGTTAGCTTTGACCAGCAGACGTCAGTAGCACCACAAATTTGGGTTCACACTGGTGCTAAAATTGCCATATCTTAACATCGCTTACTCTAAACCCCACCATGTAGCATATCAACTTTCCTTAAATTTTATGGGGAATCCAAATATTATGTAAATAAATGCGGGGCATTCTATTTAAAATAACATAACTTCGGTTTGGTACGCAACACGTGAACATCCTGTATACATAAAAATAATTTTAACAGAAGCTTCGTTGGGTTCTCCACACACACGTAAAATTTCATGTTGATATCTTGAATAGAATCAGAGATATGGACCGACTACGCACTATTGGCCCACCCTGTATGATATTTATGTACTCCTGTATACATGCTTCGTATTTTAGAAATCAACTATGCATTTCACATTCTTTTTAAATAAACAGACATTTGAATTTGATATAGAAATTACTTCAGAGAACTGCAGCGCGCACGACACCACGAACACTTGGTGTGAACAGGGTCGGACTTCGGAGCAATCTATACCATGAACGGTACAGCAGATTATCACTGTTTTTGATGTTTTAGAGGACAAGATGACTTTCTTTGATGACGAAGGGTGCTCTGTTTCCTGACTAGGTAGATTACGAATGAACATCGATTAGAGGAAAAGATTGCAATAGACCTCGAGGTTGTTATGTGAGAACTTTGCGAAATTCAGATAAGGGATAAGCAGATAGTTTACATAATTGTAATCAAAAGTTTCGATCTATGATATCACATTAAGTACAAGGAAGATATTTTTAGAAGTACACACTAGGAAAACCCAATAATATTGGCAAATTTGAAGTTTTCGACGTGTCCTTGTAATTATTACTGGAGAATGCACGGGTCATAGCATAAAAATCTCCAACAATGTGATATAGTGATATACATAAAAACACGTATTTGTAAGCTTGTAAACATAAAATTAACAATGAGAGATGTACATTTTGAGTGCAATTTAAGTAGTCACCAGTGGCGGTTCGTTAAAATTTTAAGTGCAAAAAATAACTACACAATATTAGCTTTGGGACCCACACCGTTCTAGAATCATCAATGAGTAGGTACCTAAATGAAGTATAAATCCCGTAGAACATCTATGGGTTATAGTCCAGTCAATCGGTGTTTAAAACTGCCGTTTTCGTAACAAAATTGGGAAAGTTTTTTTCTCAACGGTTCTATATGTTTTTTGGGGTGCTGAATCCGAATTTCAAGTTTGCTGCCTTGTAGAAGGTCGGCTTCACAACGAAAAACGCAAAAACAAGCGCAAAAACCTCGAAATTCTCGCACTTTTTTCAATTTTTCGCTTATATCTAGAGGACTATGCGTTTTTAGAAGATGACCACTCTATATAAAATTGAAGTAGGCAAAATTTCCTACAAAATGAACTGGTCAACTTTGATTTTCTGATGAGAGGTATCGGCGCTAGAACGCGCCGAAAAACGGCGATTTTAGGCCCTTTAGCGAAAACTTCAAAAACGCCCACTCCCACCCCTCTACAACTCGAAAAATATACATGTTATCAACAAAAACCCTTATACGGGGTGAAAGTACAATAAATTTCCTACAAGAGACGTCCCTAACATTCAATTTTCTCATAAGGTGGGAGGGAGCAAAGTGAAAATTACGAAAAATGCCTTCTGCGCTCTACAGCCAAAACGGCCCCTCCCACCTTCTATCTCTCATCGACGCTATACTTTCGATGTATTACGCTTAAAAGAAGAGGTAGTTTTGAATTAATTGATGGCAAAGCATGTTTGATGAAAACATTAACAAATTATATTTCCAACATATTAGGTACACGTACACGAATATGAAATCTGTATGTATTAATGTACATGTGTCATGAAATGAGGGAAAGTCGAACCCAGGATTGGGTCATCACTTCGAGCAGGTTCTCCATCTGGAAAAGAAAGAAGGCATTTAGTGTTAGAACATGGTTACAAGAACAGATAAGTTGTATAGTGAACTGTCGATGTATGAAGAAATACTTGATGTCATGTGCGCAGTTATTTTAGTTGTCCTCGTTTGGTTGTTGGTGGCCCAGGCAATGTTTTTTGGGCACTGTAAGGTCCAGGTGAAGGGCCTTGGGCAATGGAAGGTCCGGGCAAAGGGTCAGGGGCTGTAGAAGGTCCAGGCTGAACAGTTGAGTTGTTGCTGTTCTTCAACTGAAAAATTGTACATAATTGAACGATTAATGTTATTATATAGAAAAATTGAGTAGTAAAGAAGCATAATGTTGCAAAATTCAGAAGAGGGAGACGACCTAGACGAGCCCCTTGCAGTACGACTGTCTGAAGCAGCTGAGGCGACAGAAGGTATTAATTCATGTAATATTTTTCAGCATTATGCATCTTTACTAATCAATTTTTCTCTATAATATCATTAATCATTCAATTACATTTTTTTTCAGTTCAGTTCAGCATGAACTATCCACAGCCCCTGTCCCTTTGCATGGACCTTCCATTGCCCAAGACCCTTCACCTGGACCTTCAAGTGCCCAAAATACTGATACGAACTTTTGCCCCGTCAGCGACGCCCCTGGTGGTGACACATTATTTGTTTGACGGCGAGACGGCTTTGATTTATTACGGCGCGACCTTGCCGCTGTCTATGAGTCTCGAAACATCGAAGACTAGAAAAATGTGTTTCTGGAACAATGTTCGATCGATAATTTTCGAGAATCTTCTAAGACCATTATAAAATGGGAAGCAAGAAGCCGAGTGGACAGTCTTACAGTTTGAAGTCTGAAGTTTGGAAGCCGATGTCGAATGCGATAAGAACCGGGCGTTTAATAGTTCCGTGCGAGTATAAGTCTTGATACGCGTTTAGTGTCGGTACGGTACGCGAGTGCGAATTCTTTGGTGGCGTTTTAAGTGTACCGGGGCGGGGCGTCTTCGTATGTGATTAACCGTCGGTTGAAGACGAGTGTTTGAGAGAATTTAAACTGTGGACTTGTGTACTGTGGATTGTTTAGGTTAGGTAATTAATTGTTTAATTGTTCGCTTAATTGTTTAATTTTCACTGCTTGTTGTTACTTACTGCTTGTATATATTTCGCTGCTTATTGTTCAATTTGTTAATTTTAAGTTCTCAAATCACTGTTAATCATTGTAAATATTTGTACATATACATAAAGTCACTGTAAATAAATAAAAAGTGTAAAAATCGAATACGTTACAACTGGTGTCAGAAGTGCGATTTGTGGAGCCAAGAAGAGTGAAGAACGTCGTGGAAGCCGGTGGAAAATTTAAGAATTTTCTGGAAGTTGGCTGAATTAGTGGGAATTTCGACGTTGTTTGGACTCCTTAGTGACTGTTAGTGGTTTGAGACTTGTGAGTGTTTATGCCAGTAACAAGAAGAGCCGCCGCGATGGAGCAGCAACTTCAAGCTCTTATGGAATTAATGAAGAACAGTCAAGAAGAAATGAAGAATAATTTGGAAGAAATAAAGAACAGCCAAGAAGCAATGAAGACCGGACAAGAATTAATGAAGAATGACTTAGCAGAAGAAATGAAGAGCAGTCAACAAGAAATGAAGAATCACCTTGAAGAAACAGTGAAAAGCAGTCAAGAAGAAATGAAGAGAAATCTAGAAGAAGCAATGAAGATAAATCAAGAAGAAATGAAGATTACCCAAGAAGAAATGAAGAACAACTTGGAAGAAGCCATCAAGAGCAGCCAAGAAGAAGTGAAGAAGAATCTAGAAGAAATGAAGTCGGTTATAGAAAGAAGTCAAGAGCAAGTAACTGAAAGAATTACTGAAGTAAGATCCGAACTAGAGACCAGAATTACAGAAGAAACGCAAGAAATAAGAAAGGTGATGGATGAAGAAATATTGAAGATAAATGAGAGAATGTTACAACTAGAGAAGAAGAAGACATTGAAGACAGAAGATACTGGATTGGACGAAGAAAGAAGAGCTCCTGTAGTTAAAGTGAAGCCGCCTACATTTGATGGGAAGTCCTTGTGGCATACCTACATCAAGCAGTTCGAGGCAGCGGCAGCGGCGAACCAGTGGGCTAATACCGAGAAGGCAGTCAATTTGGTGGTTGCTCTCCGAGGTGACGCCTTAAATATCTTGGATACCGTGACAGCAGAACAACAGGCTGATTATAAGGAGATAGTTAAGCGCCTGGAGATGAGGTATGGCCATCAACACCTCCAGCAAGTCCACCAGGCACAGCTAAAGGGTAGGTCTCAGCGCTCCAATGAGACCCTGCAAGAGTTTGAGGCCGACATCGCCCGTTTAGTCCGGTTGGCGTATCCAACAGCCCCGGAAGAGTTCTTAGAGAGCCTGGCTGTGGAGAATTTCATTGAGGGACTGCGTGACAGCGAAACAAAGATGGCGCTGAAGCTAGTTAGACATAAAGCTTTGGCAGACGCTTTGGCCCACGCCTTGGAGTATGAGGCAGCGAAGCAAACATCACGAGGATACTCCAAGGTGCGGCAGCTGCTTACCCAAGAACCAGACGAAGACCTACTGGAAAAAGTAATAGAAAAAGTTAGATTGAAATTGCGCAAAAGAACTGAGACCAACAACAATGAGGGGACCGGCAGAAGATGGAGTGGAAGGGAGAATTTCCTGCGATGTTGGAGCTGTGGTGTAAAAGGTCATCTTCGTAGTAGATGCCCACGTACTCCTGGCCAGAACCGGTACGTGAAGACAGCCCCATCCAACCAAGCCCCAGTACAAGATGTGAATGTGTCAAGATTGGCTCGAGTTGGGGATAGTTTGATAATTGATGGGATCATTGATGGCAGGAAGACAGAAATTACCATCGATACAGGAGCCAGTGAAACCATAGTCAGAAAAGATGTTGTGGCTGAGTGAAGAATTAGGCCGACCAATAAGAATATCCGATTGGTTACTGCTACCGGCGAGACAGCACCTATATATGGAGAGGCAGAAATCGACATAAGGATGGAAGATGTCGTCATTCCACAGAAAGTTCTTGTAGCCGACATTGTGGATGAAGTTATACTGGGCCTGGATTGTATGAAGACGCACGGGATTGTGCTTGATGTTAGCGCCGGTGTACTTCGAATTGGAGAAGAAGAACTAGTAATGAGTTCTCCTGGGCAGAAGAACTGTGTATACCGAGTGAAGGTTGAAGAAGATGTCGTGTTGCCTGCCAAATCCGAAAACATCGTACGGGTCCGTGTGGATGGTGCTCCAAGCTGCTTGGTGGGATTGGTCGAGCCAATGTACGAAGAGGTGAAGAAAGGATTACTAATTGGGAAGACGTTGGTAAGACCTGGTCAACGTCCAGTATTCGTAAGGATAGCGAACATTGCCGAATTTGACCAGAAGGTTTGCAAGGGTACGTTAATTGGTATGTGTGAGCCAGTATCTAGGATTGCCATGGTAAAGAAGAATGAGAAGAAGGGAGAAGATCAGAAGATGTCCACAACCAGTTTACCAACTCCCCTGGAAAAGATGGTAGAAGAATGTTCCCAACAACTGGATCAGATACAGGGTGAGAAGCTGACTCAGCTTCTGATGAAGTATCAAGATGTCTTCTCATTGCAAGATGGTGACCTAGGACGGACGGGAGTAATTCAACACACCATCAACACCGGTGATCATACTCCCATTAAGCAAGCTCCTAGAAGAGTACCCTTGGCAAAGCAAACCGAAATGGACAACCTGATTAAAGACATGCATAGACAAGGGGTAATTGAGCCTTCGCAGAGTCCGTGGACTTCCCCTGTAGTGCTGTTAAGCAAGAAAGATGGCTCCACTCGTTTTTGTGTAGACTACAGGCGATTGAATGATGTCACCAAGAAGGATAGCTACCCCTTACCCCGGATTGACGATACCCTAGACACAGTGGCGGGTTCCAGATGGTTTTCCACCCTCGACTTGAAGAGTGGCTATTGGCAAGTCGAGTTGTATCCCAAAGATAAGGAGAAAACAGCGTTCTCTGTCGGAACTGGGTTGTGGCAATTTACGGTAATGCCGTTTGGGCTCTGCAATGCACCCGCCACCTTTGAGAGACTGATGGAGACAGTACTGCGAGGACTGCATTGGAAGACTTGCCTGGTATACCTCGACGATATCATCGTGATGGGGAAGACTTTCGATCAGCACTTGAAGAACTTGTGCGATGTCTTCGAGAAATTGAGGCAAGCTAACCTGAAATTAAGTCCGCAGAAGTGCCAGCTATTCAAGAAGCAGGTTAAGTTTTTGGGGCACATAATTTCCACTAAAGGAGTTGCAACAGATCCAGAGAAGACAGACGCAGTGAGGAACTGGCCTGTTCCGAAAGATAAACATCAACTTCGAAGCTTTCTGGGATTATGCACCTACTACCGCCGTTTTGTGAAAGGGTTCGCACGTTCGCAGACATCGCGAAGCCACTGCACCGGTTGACTGAAGATGGTAGGCCATATGAGTGGACGAAGGAGTGCCGAGGAGCATTTGAAGAGTTGAAGAGGGCTCTGTGTTCTGCTCCTGTTTTGACATATCCGAGGCCTGGAAGTAAGTTTGTTGTGGATACCGATGCAAGTAATGTGGGCATAGGCGGTGTATTATCCCAAGAAGAGAATGGGGAAGAAAAGGTTGTGGCCTATTTCAGTAAGGCCTTGTCCAAACCTGAACGTAATTACTGCGTCACTAGGAGGGAGCTGTTAGCAATTGTGCGGACTATCGAGCACTTCCATAAATATCTGTGCGGGCAAGATTTTCTTATCAGAACTGACCATGCTTCCCTGAAGTGGTTGCTGCAATTTAAGAACCCAGAAGGTCAGTTAGCCCGTTGGATTGAGAGGCTGCAGCAGTACAACTTCATCATTCAACATCGGATTGGGAGAAAACATGGCAATGCTGATGTACTTTCGAGAAGACCTTGCCCGGAAGATTGCAAGTACTGCGCAAGGCAAGAGTTGAAAGAGCATGTACACCCCATCAGATGCCCTCAAACCAGGATTCAAGTAGAAGAAGAGCATCTACAATCCTGGAGAGACGCCCAGCAGAAGGATAAGACCTTGGAACCTCTGCTAAGATGGAAAGAAGCTGGTAGAAGACCGGAGTGGATGGAAGTTTCTGACAAGAGTGTGGCCCTGAAGTCATACTGGGCACAATGGGATTCTCTTGTGATTGAAGACGGTCTTCTGAAGAGAATGTGGGAGAGCACCGACGGAAGAGAGAGAAAGAAAGCCCCAGGTCGTAGTGCCGAAGGACAAGGTTCCGGAAGTCCTAGCAGAGGCTCACAATGGAGTGAGTGGGGGACACTTAGGTGTTAATAAAACCACGATGAAGGTCAGAGAGAGATACTATTGGCTGGGCTACAGGACAGATATAATGAACTGGTGCCGGAGATGTGATGACTGCGCGTCAAGCAAGGGACCCAAGACAAGGAGCCGTGGCAGAATGCGCCAGTATAATGTGGGAGCTCCGTTTGAGAGGATTGCAATTGACGTAGCAGGTCCGTTTCCTACATCAACTGATGGAAATAAGTACATCCTGGTTGCGACGGACTACTTCAGTAAATGGCCTGAGGCATATGCGATACCGAATCAGGAAGCCACTACTGTGGCTGAAGTACTGGTGAATAATTTCTTTAGCCGATTCGGTATACCCATGGAGCTCCATTCTGATCAGGGACGGAACTTCGAGTCTGCGGTGTTCCAAAATGTTTGTAAGTTGCTGGGAGTACGGAAGACCAGGACCACTCCATTACATCCCCAGTCAGATGGAATGGTTGAGAGATTCAATAGGACCATAGAAAACCATCTGAGGATAATGGTAGACGAACACCAGACAGATTGGGACCGACATATTCCCCTGTTCCTGATGGCTTATCGATCGGCTGTGCACGAGTCAACCGGAAGAACACCTGCCAGTGTGCTTTTCGGAAGGGAATTGAGGCTGCCAATGGATGTGTTGTTTGGGCATCCTGAAGATAGGCCAGTGCCTGTAGATGAGTATTCCCGGGAATTGGCAGAACGACTCGATGCAATTCATGAGGCTGTTCGGGATCGCATGCGTCTAGAGAGTGACCGAATGAAGACGCAGTATGATGCCCGAGCGAATTCTGTGGGTTTCCAAGCTGGTGATCTGGTGGGGCTTTATAATCCAGCCCGGAAGAAAGGACGATCGCCGAAACTACAGAAGAACTGGGAAGGGCCATACCAAGTAGTGACCAGGATCAACGACGTTGTTTACCGGATTCAGCGTTCTCCACGATCGAAGATGAAGGTAGTCCATCTGGACCGGCTTGCTCCGTACCATGGGAAAGAAGGAGATAATTTCTGATCGGGGCGATCAGTCTTTTAAGGAGGGGGCAGTGATACGAACTTTTGCCCCGTCAGCGACGCCCCTGGTGGTGACACATTATTTGTTTGACGACGAGACGGCTTTGATTTATTACGGCGCGACCTTGCCGCTGTTTATGAATCTCGAAACATCGAAGACTAGAAAAATGTGTTTCTGGAACAATGTTCGATCGATAATTTTCGAGAATCTTCTAAGACCATTATAAAATGGGAAGCAAGAAGCCGAGTGGACAGTCTTACAGTTTGAAGTCTGAAGTTTGGAAGCCGATGTCGAATGCGATAAGAATCGGGCGTTTAATAGTTCCGTGCAAGTATAAGTCTTGATACGCGTTTAGTGTCGGTACGGTACGCGAGTGCGAATTCTTTGGTGGCGTTTTAAGTGTACCGGGGCGTCTTCATATGTGATTAACCGTCGGTTGAAGACGAGTGTTTGAGAGAGTTTAAACTGTGGACTTGTGTACTGTGGATTGTTTAGGTTAGGTAATTAATTGTTTAATTGTTCGCTTAATTGTTTAATTTTCACTGCTTGTTGTTACTTACTGCTTGTATATATTTCGCTGCTTATTGTTCAATTTGTTAATTTTAAGTTCTCAAATCACTGTTAATCATTGTAAATATTTGTACATATACATAAAGTCACTGTAAATAAATAAAAAGTGGAAAATCGAAGTACGTTACAATACATTGCCTGGGCCACCAACAACCAAAAGGGGACGAGTAAAATAACTGCGCCCATGACATCAGGTAGTTCTTCATACATCGACAGTTCACTATACAACTTAACTGTTCTTGTAAACCATGTTCTAACACTAAATGCCTTCTTTCTTTTCCAGATGGAGAACCCACTCGAAGTTATGCCCCAATCCTGGGTTTGACTTTCCCTCATTTCATGACACATGTACATTAATACATACAGATTTCATATTCAGTGCCGTGTACACAATAAATGTAGTAAATATAATTTGTTCATGTTTTCATAAAAGATGCTTTGCCATCAATTCATTCAAAACAACTGCTTTTAAGCGTAATACATCGAAAGTATAGCGCCGATGTGAGACAGACATGTGGGAGGGACCGTTTTGACTGTAGAGCGCAGAAGGCATTTTTCGTAATTTTCGCTTCGCTCCCTCCCACCTTATGAGAAAACTGAATGTTAGAGACGTCTCTTGTAGGAAATTTAATGTGCGGTATAAGGGTTTTTGTTGATAACATGTAGGTATATGTTTGGAGTTGTAGGGGGTGGGAGTGGGCGTTTTTGACGTTGTCGCAGAAGGGCCAAAAAATCGCTGTTTTTCAGCGTGCTCTAGCGCCGATACCTCTCGTCAGAAAATCAAAGTTGACGAGTGCATTTTGTAGGAAATTTTGTCTACTTTAATTTTGTATACAGGGTGTTACAAATTTTAGGTCCGTAAATCTAAGTGGTGATTGTACATAAGATTTTATGAAAAAAGCTTCCTATAAACATGGGTCTGGAAATCCATAATAACGGAGATAATTGTCATAGAAAATTACAATTAAAAAAAAATTCAATAAAATTTTTACCATCCAATCAATTTCGAACAAATTTTGGATAGGCGTTTTTGAATTAAGCAGCTACGAAATTGCAATAAGTAGTTTGTTTTAAGGAGTTGGCCGATTTTTGCCCCCTATTTTCAACGCCACTGAAGATTTTTTTAAAATTGAGGGAATTTCGATATGAAAATTAAACTTGTAAAAGTACGACACTCTTGCAAGATTTTGATTTGTGGCCTCATTTTTGAGATATTAAAGATTTAAAAATGCATTACATTTGTGGGCACAAAATCATTTCTAATAATAAATAATAAGTAACAAACTAGTTATTGTCATTTCGTAGCTGCTTAATTCAAAAACGCCTATCCAAATTTGTTTGAAATTGATTGAATGGTAAAAAATTTATTTTTTTATTTTTTTTAGGCAATTCATAACTTTCTATGACAGTTATCTCCGTTATTATGGATTTACGGACTCATTACCACTATTGTCATCGTCGGTGTCCAATGTGATTTGAGCCATAAAAAAGTCTTGATCATAGGTTGATACTAAACCGGCGTCTGTGTTAGGCTTCAATTTTAGAAAAATTCAAAATCCTCACATGCTTCAGCGGATTGTCTTTAAGCTGATCAATCTCATCTGGGAAAACAATCTAGTATTGATCTGCAAATGGCAATGTAGAGTTGTTGACTGGCATCTCTTTAGACGGACCATCTTTTTCAGTCTGTTTCCTTAACATTTTGTTTATGGACTCCATGGATGAAGACCTGATGCTCGGAAACCGTTAACAATGGTTTCTTTTTTGAAATGCCATCTTTCCAAATGGACTTCGAGGGTTTGAAGCAAGACACATCAGCTGATTGCAATATTCTCGTGGAATTTCGGTAAAGAACTATGAGCATTATTCCCAGTTGCGAACAAAGTTGGCTGAGATCGTACATTAGAGACATAATCTTGGAAAATCTCAGACTTCATCCACCTTATTATCGCTGTTGACTATTCCCCAATCGTCAGGGACACCAGTCACGACTTGATGTGATAACCTTTTATTGATTATTAGAGGTGGAGTTATATTACCGCTTGAAGAAAATGTTAAATTTTGCTTTGCCATCCCCTGATCCACCTAATAAACGTTTTTAGTACCGTTTGGGACCAAAACTTTTCCCAACTTTGCACAAAAGAGAAAGCACGTCTCATCGCTATCGTAAACACGAACTTCATCAAGTCCTCAACGTTTTAACCAGAAAAAGTTAAGTTAACTCATCAGAGAGCTCAGCCTTTCAAAAGAAGCTTCTGAATTTCTTACTTCTAGGTTGAATGATAAGAATTTACTCGATTTACATTTACAATCTACCGTGCAAGGGAAAAAGATTTGCTACCCTTCTTCTCTCGGGGAAAGAATCTTGTATTCTGTAAAGATACTAGAGGACTCGTGATAAAAATGGGCCTTCCCGGGTATTTTCCATTCCATGTGATTGGCGCCTGTTGTTTATTGACAGTTTTAAGAGACGTTTGAAGTGTGTCCTTTTGCACAATGGCAGCAAATATGGCTCAATAGCAATTGCTCACTCAACCAAAATGGAAGAAGAAAATATAATAACATAGCTTTGGTCATGGAGAGGGTTAAGTTTCATGAGCATCAATGGTTAATTTGTGTAGACTTAAAAATGGTCAACTTTCTTCTGGGATAGCAGAGCCAAACAAGGTTGTTGGGGATTTTGATGTCAATCGTGAACCTTTACTTAGACGAAACAAAATCATCCTGCCTCTATTGCATATCAAGCTAGGCCGAATTAAACAGTTCGTGAAGGCTTTTGATAAGCACGGACCTTGCTTTGTATACAGGGCATCCCACGACGACCTTACACGAAAGTATATAAAGTAGAATTACACAAATTTGCAAAATAGGTAATCGAGGATGCTCAATTCGACTAAAATATTTTTGACTTTCTGCAACTTCCGGTTATACCGGAAATAGACATCAACTTCCTTATTTTAAATGGTATGCCCAAATTTTTATTACGGATTTTTATTTCAACTTATATATCGAAGATGCGATTAATATTGTTAAGGAAAGAACAGCCTCAGGGATCAATGTACAGGGCCAAACTATTAACATGCTCAGATTTGTGGATGATATAGCAGTGTTAGCATCTAGCAAAGAAGAATTAGGAGCGGCTTTGAATGAAATGGAAGCAGTTTTGACACAGGGCTACGGCATGAAAATCAATAAAAAGAAAACTAAAATTGTGGTATGTAGATGGAGTGAAAATAGAACTAAAATTGAAATACAAATAGGAAATGAGAAGATAGAGGAGGTCGCGGATTTCTGCTACTTAGGATGTAAAATAACCCAAGACGGTAGGAGCACTAAAGATATAAAACAAAGAATGGCGCAGGGACGAGTGGCGTTTAACAAAAAGAAACAACTGTTATGTTCGAGAACGGTTAATATAGAGACTAGGAAGAGACTCTTAAAGTCGTATGTATGGAGTACGGCATTATACGGGTGCGAAACTTGGACAATAGGAGAAGCGGATAGAAAAAGAGTAGAAGCGTTTGAACTGTGGTGTTACAGACGCATGATGAAGATACCGTGGATAGATAAGGTTAGCAATAGGGAAGTATTAGAAAGAGTTGGGGAAAGGCGAAAGGTATGGAAAACAATAAAGAGTAGGAGAGATAGGATGGTATGACACCTTCTAAGACACGAAGGAATAGTTCGCGACATACTAGAGTCAGAGATAGGAATAAAAAGAGGTAGGGGTAGGCCTAGATTAGACTACTGCTCTCAAATAGTTAGGGATGTAGGATGTTCTACTTTTAGGGAAATGCGTAGGTTAGCTCAGGATAGAAAAGAATGGAGGTACGCGTCCAACCAGTCTTCGGACTGAGAACCTTATGATGATGATTAGATATTTGGTCGATTTTTAAGGTCACCTTATGTAAAATATCATATTTGTAAAGTGCACCCTCTTCGAGATATTAGTCGTTAAAAATCGTAATTTTTCAAATTTCATCAATTATTGTAGCTTGCAAACGGTACGAGATAAAGAAAAATGACTTACTTGTCCCTACCCCAGTTTTTAATTCTCTATCTAAAGGGTCTGGAAAATACTGCCTCCTGATTGGTCAAGAAATGACAACAAGTTGCCAATTAGGAAGCAGTATTTTCCAGACCCATTAGATAGAGAATTAAAAACTAGGATAGGGACATGTAAATCATTTTTCTTTATCTCGTATCGTTTCCAAGTTATAATTGATGAAATTTGAGAAATGACGATTTTTAACGTCTAATATCTGGAAGAGGATGCACTTTACACATATGATGTTTTGCATAAGGTGACCTTAAAATTCGACCAAAAATCTAAATCTATCTATATAAATAAAAATCAATTGCCGCATGTTCTATCTATATAAATAAAAATCAATTGCCGCATGTATGTAAGCTCATCACTTGAGAACGGCTCGACCGATTTGGCTGATTTCTTTTTTGTTGTGTTCGTAATTTTCAGGACAAGGTTTGTATGAAAGAAAATTTTGGAAAATCCACCGGGAAAGTAGAAAATTTGGAAGGTAAAAGTTTGTATGAAAATCTGTTTGACAAACAAAAATGTGACGTTCAGTTTGACAGTTCTAAAAATTGAATTGTCAGTGTGTTATCGGTGGTGATCATGTATTTGGTGGTTCTTTGGAAAAAATGCCACCAGTGAGGCGTCGAAATATCCGTCGGCGTACGCGAGAGCGTAGACAGCGTTTGGAGCCAAGTCGAATAAGAATTTCTCAAGTCTCAAGCGCGATCCATTATAACTCCGGAACAACGGATACAGTCGAGTTCGACGCGCTCAGTTGGATTTTTTTTTGTTGTGATCGTAATTGCAGGATAAGGTTTGTATGAAAGAAAATTTTTGGAGAATCCACCGGAAAATGTGAAAATTCGGGAAAAACTGAAAGTGCTTAACGGTTGAACCGATTTCGTTAATTCTTTTCAAAAATAAGGTTTTTAGGGAACGAAAAATTGGAAAAGTTGCCCGGAAAATTGAAAAATTCGGAAACAACTGAAAATGCTTTTTTCTATTGGATTTTTGTATATGTATAGGCGTAAATCGGGAAATTCGGACAAACTGTAAAAATCATAATTTTGGAAAATCCATCGGAAATTTGAAAATTCGGGAAAAACTAAAAGTGCTTAACGGCTGGACCGATTTGGCTGATTTTTTTTTGTTGTGATCGTAATTGTCAGGATAAGGTTTGTATGAAAGAAAATTTTTGGAGAATCCACTGGAAAATGTGAAAATTCGGGAAAAACTGAAAGTGCTTAACGGTTGAACCGATTTGGCTAATTCTTTTCAAAAATAAGGTTTTTAAGCAACGAAAAATTGGAAAAGTTGCCCGGAAAATTGGAAAATTCGGAAAAACTGAAAGTGCTTTTTTCTATTGGATTTTTGTATGATATGGATAGGCGTAAATCGGGAAATTCGGACAAACTGTTAAAATCATAATTTTTTGTATGCGCTCGCGATCATAACTGACGATAGGAACGACATATTTGGTTGAACATAAACGTAATCAGAAAAATGTTTCACATTGAATAAACGATTTGGTTAATGAATCAAAAGTTCAATACGAAAAGTAATTTTAGGCAGGACAACGTCTGCCGGGCCGCTAGTATCTATATAAATAAAAATCAATTGCCACATGTATGTAAGCTCATCACTTGAGAACGGCTCGACCGATTTGGCTGATTTCTTTTTTGTTGTGTTCGTAATTTTCAGGGCAAGGTTTGCATGAAAGAAAATTTTGGAAAATCCACCGGGAAAGTATAAAATTTGGAAGGTAAAAGTTTGTATGAAAATCTGTTTGACAAACAAAAATGTGACGCTCAGTTTGACAGTTCTAAAAATTGAATTGTCAGTGTGTTATCGGTGGTGATCATGTATTTGGTGGTTCTTTGGAAAAAATGCCACCAGTGAGGCGTCGAAATATCGGTCGGCGTACGCGAAGAGCGTAGACAGCGTTTGGAGCCAAGTCGAATAAGAATTTCTCAAGCCTCAAGCGCGATCCATTATAACTCCGGAACAACGGATACAGTCGAGTTCGACGCGCTCAGTTGGAGCTTACGCACAAAATAATTTGGAACGTCGACAAAACAGAGGCCGAACGTGGCGTTAGGGAACGAGAAATTGGAAAAGTTGCCCGGAAAATTGGAAAATTCGGAAACAACTGAAAGTGCTTTTTTCTATGGGATTTTTGTATGATACGGATATGAGTAAGTCGGGAAATTCGAACAAACTGTTAAAATCATAATTTTGGAAAATGAACGGAAAATTTGAAAATTCGGGAAAAACTAAAAGTGCTTAACGGCTGAACCGATTTGGCTGATTTTTTTGTTGTGATCGTAATTGTCAGGACAAGGTTTGTATGAAAAAAAATTTTTGGAGAATCCACCGGAAAATGTGAAAATTCGGGAAAAACTGAAAGTGCTTAACGGTTGGACCGATTTGGCTAATTCTTTTCAAAAATAAGGTTTTTAGGGAACGAAAAATTGGTAAAGTTGCCCGGAAAATTGAAAAATTCGGAAACAACTGAAAATGCTTTTTTCTATTGGACTTTTGTATATGTATAGGCGTAAATCGGGAAATTCGGACAAACTGTAAAAATCGTAATTTTGGAAAATCCATCGGAAAATTTGAAAATTCGGGAAAAACTAAAAGTGCTTAACGGCTGGACCGACTTGGCTGATTTTTTTTTGTTGTGATCGTAATATTGTCAGGATAAGGTTTGTATGAAAGAAAATTTTTGGAGAATCCACCGGAAAATGTGAAAATTCGGGAAAAACTGAAAGTGCTTACCGGTTGAACCGATTTGGTTAATTCTTTACAAAAATAAGGTTTTTAAGCAACGAAAAATTGGAAAAGTTGCCCGGAAAATTGGAAAATTCGGAAAAACTGAAAGTGCTTTTTTCTATTGGATTTTTGTATGATATGGATAGGCGTAAATCGGGAAATTCGGACAAACTGTTAAAATTATAATTTTTTGTATGCGCTCGCGATCATAACTGACGATAGGAACGACATATTTGGTTGAACATAAACGTAATCAGAAAAATGTTTCACATTGAATAAACGATTTGGTTAATGAATCAAAAGTTCAATACGAAAAGTAATTTTAGGCAGGACAACGTCTGCCGGGCCGCTAGTACATAAATAAAAATCAATTGCCACATGTATGTAAGCTCATCACTTGAGAACGGCTCTACCGATTTGGCTGATTTCTTTTTTGTTGTGTTCGTCATTTTCAGGACAAGGTTTGTATGAAAGAAAATTTTGGAAAATCCACCGGGAAAGTAGAAAATTTGGAAGGTAAAAGTTTGTATGAAAATCTTCCTTGGTTCCGGTTCCCATTAGATAGTTAACGAAATCAGAGACAGAGATCTTATATCTATGACTTTATGTACTCGGAATCGGAACTGATCCGTGGAACAGGTACGAGAGTGGAACTGGAACAGTTCGGAACTGATCCAAGAAAAAATATGGATTACTCATCCCTAGTACTGGTCGGCCTATTTCTCCAATCTCGTACAACATCATTTCTTACTATCGTATTACTGGCTCCCGTGTCGATGATAATTGTAGTCTTCTTACCACCAATAACTCCCTCAATCTTCAGACCATTTCCAGTCAGACTCGACACATTAATTTCTTTCACTGGAGCTTGGTAGGATTGGGTCAGTGTCTCTTTTGGGTTCCGCCGGAGAGTATTTCGACATCTATCCTGAAGATGACCTTTTTCTCAACATCTCCAGCATCGTAGGAATTTCTCCCTTCCATTCCATTTACAACCAGTCCACTTGTTGGCTGTTTCTTCTTTTAATTTATTACTTAAATCTCAAGCAGAATTTCTCCACAAATCTGTTTATCCGGTTTTCGTCTGCCTCGTCTTTCACGTGGAGCTGACGCAGCTTGGAATATCTCCAGGATCTGCTTTGGGGCGTCATAATCCAAGCCGTGGACGAAAGCATCTGACAATGCCTTGTGCCTAGCTAACTTTGGTGCAAGCTTAATCTCACTATCTAGCAGGCCTTCGATGAAATTCTCAACTGCCAGGTTCTCCAAGAATTTCTCCTGGGCTGTGGAATATGCCAGCCGGACCAACCGTGCCATGTCAGCCTCGAATTCTTGCACGGTCTCATTGGAACGTTGAGACATTCCCTTAAGCTGAGTCTGGCGCACTTGCTGGAGGTGTTGGTAACCATGCCTCATCTCTAGACGCTTTACTAGTTCTGTATAGTCATTTTGTTGTTCACTGGTCACGACATCCAGAATATTCAAAGACTCTCCCCGCAGTGCAACCACCAAATTAACCGCTTTCTCTGTATTAGCCCATTTATTCGCCTCTGAAGCCGCTTGAAACTGTTTAATGTAAGTATGCCACGAAGCTTGCCATCGAACATGGGCGGCTTCACTTTATTGGGAGCTCTTCTATCTTCTTCAGTTTCGGCACTTTCCATCTTCGAAGTCTTCTTCTTGTCCGGTTGAGCCACTCTTTCACTCATCTTACTTATCTCTTCATCAACCATTTTTCTTATTTCCTGCGTCTTCTAGTCTCCAGTTGATTTGTTCTTATCTTCATTCGGTCTGTTATTTCGGCAATTTCAGCATCTACCTGTTCCTGGCTTCTTTCAAAGACTGACTTCATTTCTTCTACACTGTTCATAATTTTTTCTTGATTGCTCTTCATTGCTTCATGTAAATTACTTCAATTCATCTTGACCATTTTACATTGCTTCTTGATTGATTTTCATTTCATCCAAATTATTCCGCATTAGTTCCATAAAGGCTTTCAGTTGTTGCTCCATGGCTGCTCCACTTCTTGCTTCAGGCATAAACACTAACAAGTTATAACACACGCCCCAAAATTACTACTAGTTCGTACAATCACTATCGAGTCCAAAAACGTCGAAATTTACACTTAATACGGTTAACTTCCAAACTTTCCGGGCTTTTCTATGCGCCCTAGCCTCTATCGCACTCTCCAGAGTATTCACAAACCCAAAGTGCCGAAAGCCCACACAGACACCAAGTTTCCCAGCTTGTTCTGGAAAATTCACCACTTTTCCATAGCCCTCCACGACGTTTCTCACTTTTCTCGGCTCCAAATCGCACTTCTGATACCAATTGTTGCGGATTTGGATTCAAACACACACACTTTAGTTACAGTACCTGTATTTGCAAGAACTATTTACAAATATTTACAATTATTATTACTGTTCAGGCCTTAATTAGGATTTGAACCTGTGTCTTTGGTAACCGTATTTTGTATTTTTTATTATAGACCAACTATTTTTGTATAAATGTAAAAAAACAAAAAGGTTCGTTGTTATCTATATAAATAAAAATCAATTGCCACATGTATGTAAGCTCATCACTTGAGAACGGCTCGACCGATTTGGCTGATTTCTTTTTTTGTTGTGTTCGTAATTTTCAGGACAAGGTTTGTATGAAAGAAAATTTTGGAAAATCCACCGGGAAAGTAGAAAATTTGGAAGGTAATAGTTTGTATGAAAATCTGTTTGACAAACAAAAATGTGACGTTCAGTTTGACAGTTCTAAACTCGGTTCTAAAAATTGAATTGTCAGTGTGTTATCGGTGGTGATCATGTATTTGGTGGTTCTTTGGAAAAAATGCCACCAGTGAGGCGGGAATCCACCGGAAAATGTGAAAATTCGGGAAAAACTGAAAGTGCTTAACGGTTGGACCGATTTGGCTAATTCTTTTCAAAAATAAGGTTTTTAGGGAACGAAAAATTGGAAAAGTTGCCCGGAAAATTGGAAAATTCGGAAACAACAGAAAATGCTTTTTTCTATTGGACTTTTGTATATGTATAGGCGTAAATCGGGAAATTCGGACAAACTGTAAAACTCATAATTTTGGAAAATCCATCGGAAAATTTGAAAATTCGGGAAAAACTAAAAGTGCTTAACGGCTGGACCGACTTGGCTGATTTTTTTTTTGTTGTGATCGTAATTGTCAGGATAAGGTTTGTATGAAAGAAAATTTTTGGAGAATCCACCGGAAAATGTGAAAATTCGGGAAAACTGAAAGTGCTTAACGGTTGAACCGATTTGGTTAATTCTTTTCAAAAATAAGGTTTTTAGGGAACGAAAAATTGGAAAAGTTGCCCGGAAAATTGGAAAATTCGGAAACAACTGAAAATGCTTTTTTCTATTGGATTTTTGTATATGTATAGGCGTAAATCGGGAAATTCGGACAAACTGTTAAAATCATAATTTTTTGTATGCGCTCGCGATCATAACTGACGATAGGAACGACATATTTGGTTGAACATAAACGTAATCAGAAAAATGTTTCACATTGGATAAACGATTTGGTTAATGAATCAAAAGTTCAATACGAAAAGTAATTTTAGGCAGGACAACGTCTGCCGGGCCGCTAGTCCGTAATAAAAATGTGGGCATTCATTTAAAATAAGAAAGTTTGTGTCTATTTCCGGTATAACCGGAAGTCGCAGAAAGTCAACAATATTTTAGTCGAATTGAGCACCCTCGATTACCCATTTGTGCAAATTTGTGTAATTCTACTATATATACTTTTCTATATACAGATCGTGTAAGGTTGTCGTGGGATACCTGTATATAAGGCGAAAAATGCTTGGGCTAAGTACAGCAAAACTGAAAGTAGGAATTTTTGATGGTCCTCAAATAAGACAGCTCATGAGTCATGAAGGATCCTGCTTTCGTAGCATCCATGAGTGAGGTCGAGCGAGATGCGTGGACGTCATTTGTCTTGATTGTCAGAAACTTTCTGGGCAACCACAAAGCTGAAAACTGTGTTGAGCTGGTAAACAACATGCTCAGTAATTTCAGAGGACGAGAGGACTCTGATGTAATAGTTATGAGCATCATAAACCGCAAGAGAAACTTCCTTTCGTATATTCTTTGTGTAACTGTATTACTATGTTTTTTCATTATAAAGAAAGTTAGGCCATGCTTATTTCGTTTAATTATTTTATTTGATTCTTTTCAAGACCAAGTGTTATTGCAGTCATTGTAGTGTTACTGTATTGTTACTAAGTTTTTCCATTTCATTAAAATGTTCTAGGAAATGCAATTATTAATATTAGGAGAAAATAAGTTCGAATTTAGACGAAATATAGAGTCGGAAAAATAATACATAATCTCTACAGAGCAAACGGCAGTTGGAGAATTTGAGGAGGAACGAAGAGATGTAGATATCCGGAAGTGAGTGAGACAGGGATGTGCGTTGTCACCTCTAGTTTTCAACTTATACATATGTATATCGAAGATGCGATTAAGATTGTTAAGGGCAGAACAGCCCCAGGGATTAATATACAGGGTCAAACTATTAACATGCTCAAATTCGCGGATGATATAGAAGTGTTAGCATCCAGTAAAAGCGAATTAGAAATAGCTCTGAACGAAATGGAAACTGTTTTGATAGAGGGATATGGGCATGAAGATCAATAAAAAGAAAACCAAAATTTTTGTGTGTAGAGGGCGTGAAAATAGAACTAAAACTAAACTACAAATAAGGATTGAGAAGATAGAGGAGTCGCGGATTTCTGTTATTTAGGAAGTCAAATAAATCGCGATAGTAAGAGCACTAGAGATATAAAACAAAGAATACCGCAGGGCAGAGTTGCGTTTAACAAAAATAAACAACCGTTCTGCTCGGGAACGGTTAATGTAGAAACTCGGAAGAGACTCTTAAAGACGTATGTATGAAGTACGACACTGTACGGTTGCGAAACTTGGAGAATAGGAGAAGCGGATCTAAAAAGAATCGAGGCGTTTGAAACGTGGTGCTACAGACGCATATGATGAAGATACCGTGGACAGATAAGTTTAGACATATAGGGAAAAAGCGAAAGATATGGAGGACAATAAAGAATAGGGGTGATAGGATGGTAGGACACCTTGTGAGATATGAAAAGGAATAGTTCGCGACATACTAGAGTCGCAGATTAGACTGCTGCTCTCAAATAGTTGGGGATGTAGGATGTCCTACTTTTAGAGAAATGCGAAGGTTAGCTTAGGATAGGAAAGGATGGAGGTACGCGTCCAACCAGTCTTCGTACTGAGAACTACGATGATGATGATGAGGTCCAATCGAAAATGGGGTAACGCAAATCACGCTATTGTCATAATACGAGTATCTAAAAAATTTGGTCTTTCAGGCGAAAATAGTTTACTGATTCAGAAAATAGGGTCGTACCTCGGAAACTAAATCTGATGACAATTTTGAATTACCCAAGAACACTTGAAAAATGCAGGCATCAAAACGCACACCAAAATGATGTGTGTTAGGCTGTGTAATTGGTGGAGTGCCAACAAATGGGCGTTTTACCCTAGACGGATTCATATGCCCATGTCCCTTGTTCACGCACTTTGGCAGAGCTTTTTCTTCTAGTGCTACAGAAGAAGTATGGGAGCAAATTAATCAGGGTGACATTAGGACGGAACCTTAATAAAGTCTATGCCTAGGTTGTTATTGGAGCCCAAGGTGGAAATACTAGGTATTAATGGGTATTAATTTTGTCAAATAACCTACTTCTCGAATATTATTTAATTTTTCGTTATCCGACAATTTTAATGTTTATATACATAATTTCAAATTTTCTGTTTCTAAATATTAAGTAATAGAATTTATCGATATGTATTTCTGTAAACTACTCTTTTCTTGTTCAAAAGATCCCCTCTTCTATATAATAGGTACTACCCGAAATATTATAACTAAGAACAGTCACATTTAAATCGAAAATATCCAATGGTTCGAATAATTTTATGCATATGTATTTTACAATTTAGGGTTTAGCAATCATTACGTCTTCAGTTGACAAGTAAAAACTAAAAAGAAAATTGGAAGGGCTTAGCGAGGGATCGAACTCGGTAGGAGCGTGCACCGTTTTTGGCCGTTACAAGTACAAGTGTTGTCCCAATGATGCTTTTAAGCTGTGTTCATCCAGAATTTGTATTTTTTTATTTTCAAAAAGAATTTTATGGATTACTTTTCGGTTAATACATAACTAATTTCAGCAGAAGTAACATGAATTTCTCCCTTCACCGTGTCCGCTTGGACGAACCGTCACTGGTAGTAATATTTTATCAAGTTGCACACGAGCTCATACCTCATAGAATCTACAGAATCCGCCCCTGCCTCTTCGAATGTGTACTTTTAAATAAATTGTAACTTAACCTTGCAGCTTGCTGCACACGACTCCAAAAACCTTCATACTTTTATCATCGTTTCTATGTGAAATCTATTAAATCCATTTCTATGTACCTACGCAATTTCTAGCTTGTTACACATTTCCAACAAAGAAATTTCGTAAAAACGGCGGACAAAAATGCCTTTTTAGGTTAAGTTCTCAGTTGACGGTTATAAAAACAATAGAAAGCTACGGTAATGAATTTCATGGATGGCTTGATTGTTTAAAAATTTCTGGAACTTTCTTTGTGTTTTCCGTGTGCAACTTCTTCGAACGCAACGTCATAGGGAATTAGGTATAGGCTTACAGAAATGCGTCATGAGAATGTCTTGAAAATTATTTTAATTTTATTGGACTTGATAAATGAAATCATATGTTTGAGCTCTGCTAATAAAAGAACATTATTTTAAATTTTAATGTCACTTGAATTAAAGTTGGTCAAAACAACTGTTTCGGTTCATTCAACAACCAAAAACCACGTTGTACATTGTAATGATACTTGGTACTCACCCTTAAGTTGTACAAACAAATCCGCTGGACTTTAACAAGCCACCAACATCATCCAGAAAAATCGCCCCCAGGAATTTTCCACGCAGCACTACAATTAAAAATAAACCAAAATAATCGCACCAACTTTTATATTTATATTATAAATACCAAATTTTAAATATTAAAAGTTATCTTCCACGAGGCCATATTATTGTACACAAAAACTACACATAATTATTAAATGAACTGTCACAATTAATTTTGTTTATAAGTCACTGTACATCAACCTTCAAATTATCGACATAACAAAATGCTGTTTTTAATTTGTCATCGGTCTCTCACAGTCGGTCTCAAATGGTCTTTTATACATAGATACAAAGGCTGTTTTAGAATAATACAGAAAGATACCATCGTACACTACGTTTACATTATGTACGCTACACGATTGAATCTGTTTATCGATTGGTTGCAGTGCGTGACGTCTCTGTGAGGTCAGTCGTAAGCGGAAGCTGCGAACTGTCAAATACCTACTCCTTTCATTTTATGTTTTAGTGGTTTTGTTTTGGCTGTGAGTGAAAAGTATAATGCAAGCAAATGCATTTTCTGGGTTGATGACTGTATCCGCTTCTCTTATCATCCACGTTTCATAGTTTACATTTAAAATATAATCTAATCGGAAGCGGGGAGAAGGCAGATAGGCGGAAATAATATTTGGGAAACTTATATGCGGGATAGGAAGTACGAGATATTAGAAAGGGAAAACAGTTTAGAGCAGGACAACAGGGTGTCCTACTTTTAAGGAAATGCCATAGGTTAGCTCAGGATAGGAAAGGATGGAGGTACGCTTCCAACCAGTGTTCGGACTTACAACTTAATGTTTATGAGATTGCCTGTAATCTGTACACTGATTTTAAATTTCAGCTTTTAAAATATGTTCTATAAACGTAGTGGGGGCTTTAGCCTATTTCTCTCATAGATGGCACAAATAGTATTGCTGCCATCTGCTGCCTAATCTCTTAATGTACAGGAGCCGATAATACAGATTATTTTATGGGAGCTTTTGACAGTTTTAGATGTAAACATAACCTAATTGCTTAGTACGCCAAACTCATGCAAAAACTCAATTTTTCTTTTTAAAATAAGTCATAAAATGAAGCCTATATATTCTAAGTTATTAGGAGCCATCGGTTATGCCGTACAATATGGTTGTATAGCCCATTGTACATTTGAATACGTAGGAGATTTAGTGGTGGTAAGTATTATAAAAAATTTCAGCCTATCTTAGAAGTAATTTTAAATATTTCTTAGTGTACAGGTCCGTCTATGGAACCAACTATTTTTTCCAACAATATTTTACTAACGGAGCATTTTACCCCTCGATATAGAGACGTGGCAAAAGGTGATGTAATAATAGCGAAATGTCCGACGAATCCGAAACAGTATATCTGCAAACGTGTGATGGGTTTGCCTGGAGATGTAATAGAACTAGATTTTCAACAAACCAATGTTGTTCCAAGAGGGCACGTATGGTTAGAAGGTGATAATAGTAGAAATTCTATGGATTCTAGAAATTATGGACCAGTTCCGCAAGGTTTAATAAGAAGCAGAGCTTTAGTGAAACTGTGGCCTCTTAACGAAATGAGAAGTCTCGTATAATTGTTAATAATTAATTAGGATGTTTATAAATTTAATTAAATACCTATTTCTTGCTTACTCTTGGATTTTTGTTTTACTGATAAATATTATTTTAATTTGGTGAAATTCTGGCGTAAGGTAAATAATAAATACAGTTTTATAGATATTTCGGCCCCATCCAGAGCACTTGTCTAGTTTTATTTGTAGAATTAAATAATGTAAAAGTTGACAAAATTGTTTGTCGATACAAATTTTTCTAAATGGAAAAAATTATTTGTACGGTAACTATGCATGTAAATATAAAAATATAAATTACATATTTAGCACTTGATTTTGAAAAAAATTTATTTCGTACAGTAAATTTGACCCAATTTTGTATGTCACTTCTATCATTTATAGAGTTTTGTTCTTTTTTTATATAAATCATTCCTAAAAACAGTTGAGATTTAAAATTTTTTGTTGCGCTAAAAGTTTGATACCATTAAATTCAGAAGTATGATTGTTGTTTTTCATATGTTTACTTATTGCTGAATTACTGTTTTTGTATTTGTGTTGTTTCAGTCTGGTCTCTAAATAATTTTTGAATTGGCCAATATATGTTTTTTCGCAGTCTTTGCATTTAATTATTGACGTTATACCAGAATTTCACCAAATTAAAATAATATTAAATTATAGGTACTGGCACAAATTGGACAACAATTTTACTGATAAAGTCAATTTAATATTTTATGTAATAGTGGTATCACATTTTTTATATTGCATATTGCAATTTCCGAAAATGTCGTTTTCTGTTTTTTGACCTCTAAACACTTCCCTATAGTGCACACTTTTTATGTGGTCCTGTCAGTGTCCGTTTTTCTGCATTTTCATTCATAATTATTGCTAATTAGTGTAAAAACTGAAAGAGTCATTCGCGACACCTAAAACAAAATATATGACGCGGCACTATTATTATGTGCATTTATTCTCATTTACGTGAACGAAAAGAACTATGGACATTTCGAAAAACTTTCCAGCAGTAATTTTCGCATTTTTCTTCGTGCGCACCATCATGAACATCATTAACTTCCTTATGTCGTTGCTGTAGTTTTCCCATTTGCTGAAATAAATCGACGTTGACAGAAGATCGCTCTGAAATGGAACTGATGAACGGGCAATTCAAGATTATTAGTCATACCACGACATAAAAGTGTTAAGCGTTTCACAGGAGAACGGACAGTGACGTAGCGCGCGCACAAACAAGTTTTCCTGGACGTACCGCGGTTGCTAGGCAACAAAGACGCGACCGTCCATTTTCTGCTCGCTTCAGTGTCAGCCGGCTAATATGAAGCACCTATTTTTTATAACGTGATTATGCCTCTTTTTCTAAACGGGTTATGAACCATGGATTACCAACCTCGTTTTGTAGGAATTGGCCGGCTACGCATATAGAAAACATCTGTAGAATTGTAGCCAAGGCGTATAAAGGGAATTTTAAGTTAGTCCAACTAGAAATAGGAAGTTAATTTTGAAAAAAGGTTTGTGTTTTAACCGGTCTTTTTACTTCACTGTGAACATGTATGCCGCGAAACATACCCCTCCTACCATTACCAACAGCAGAAAGAATGACGAAAATGTTGTTATTTCTTCTATTTCGTCTATCACCCTAAAATGCAGTACCTAAGTTGTTAATACATCCATCACAGTTTACTTTTTGGCAGTTTATGTACAGGCACTTAAGGTATGATGAAATGAGTACATAACTTTATTATTATCAGAGATAGAGAGTTGATTAAATGGGTCAAGTCGTGACCGCCGAGAAGAATGTCTGAGTGCTCCGGCAAAAACAGCAAGTGACGTCAGCATTAGGCTTGCGACTTTTTTCGATATATCGATATGGATATCGATATATCGAATAACGATACCGGAATGTCGAAATTTCGATATATCGATATTTTTATGTCGATATATCGATGTTTCGATAAATCGATATTTCGATATTGCAATATGTCGTTATTTCAATGTTACGATATTATGGGTACCTATTTCAATTATTTACTACCTAACCTACCTATATATTATACTAATGAACTTAATAATGATCATGATCAAATACTTAACCTTATAATTATAACCTTACATTGAAAGGGCGTTAATTGACCACCGGCTAGCGGCTATTCGCTGAAATATAACGTAATAAGTGTTCAACACATATACGTGATACTACAGAAGCGCTCTGGTGTTACGTATTATTTATTTTCATTTTTCTGTTATAACTGATCTCTTTTCCGTTATAACGGATCTCTTATTCCGTTATAACTGATATCTTTTCCGTTATAACGGATATTTTTTTCCGTTATAACGGATCTCTTATTTCCGATATAACAGATCTTTTCAGGTTAATGTCTTCATTTAAATCAGTGCAACAGTTGGTAAAGTAGGTACTTATTTGTAAGTTATGACCGCTGCCCGCTACCAACATGGACGATAAGTGGATATCGATATCGTATCGTAAGTCACTTGGCGAGGAACACCACACTGCAAAATGTAAATGTAAATGTAAAATGACACCCATTAATACTTAATACTATAGAGTTCTTTGAAAGTGTTATGACGGAATTAAAGAAAAAGATCCGCTATATCGGAAATAAGAGATCCGTTATAACGGAAAAAGAGATCCGTTATAACGGATAATGAGATCTGTTATAACGGAAAAAACATCCGTTATAACGGAAACAAATCCGTTATAACAGAAAAAAATCCGTTATAACGGAAAATGAAAATAAATAGTACGTGACACCAGAGCGCTTCCGTATGATACGGATACGTAATTCACTAACGAAATACTTATACATACAATATATTCACTTGGACTATACCATGCTATATGCTACCCCTGTTAAGAGGGAGGTTATACCGCGACCGATTAGTCGAAATGGCGCTTTTACTGCCCGTCTATTTAGCGCGGTGTCGACGTTTTACAATGATTTTAATAACTTCTGGTACCGGAAACCGTTGAGCCTACGTCGAGTTTTTCCTAGTAAAGTTTGCAACAGTAAAACCTAAGTACCTATTCACAATGGACGTAGGTAGTTGTAACAAATGCATAATACGTAATATGTACACAAGCGCAATTTTCATTTTCTGTTCACAATGTACAAGGTGTCCCAAACTGGACGCGTTCTTATGGGAACACCCCTTATTTGAAGAGATAGAAAAAAATTAACCAAGGTGTCCGGAGCTCAAATTTAATGAGAAAACCACTGGCGCAAACAAAACTTTGCTATCTCTTATCGTTTGGCCGCTAGAGGGCGATTCTCAAATTTCGTCGATTTCTTTTATGTCCTATAACTTATTTATTAATAAAGATAATTAATTTTGGTAAAAACTTTCTTAAGGCACTTTTTCCGTAAAATCCATTGCAATAGGCAGTTTTTTTACAGGGCGTTTAGATTTTCGTGCACCACCCCAAACTCATTTTTTTTATATAGACCACCCTATATATTATGAGATTTTTGAAATGCTCGTAAAATTTCCTAAATTTTGATGTATCACTTGTCATGTTTATATTAAAAACCATTAACAACATTACAATTTAAAAAGTAAAATATTGTGCCTACAGAAATCAAGATTGCCATGATTAATAAAATGACATGGGATGCTAACATGTTATGATTAAAACCACAGATCTAAAGTTTCATGATAAGATTACTCATAGTTATTATATTAAATTAATAATTCTTTAAATGTTGTGAATGGTTTTTAATATAAACATGACATGTGATACATCAAAATTTAGGAAATTTTACGAGCTTTTCAAAAATCTCATAATATATAGGGTGGTCTATATAAAAAAAATTAGTTTGGGGCGGTGCACGAAAATCTAAACGCCCTGTAAAAAACTGCCTATTGCAATGGATTTTACGGAAAAAAGTGCCTTAAGAAAGTTTTTACCAAAATTAATTATCTTCATTAATAAACAAGTTATAGGACATAAAAGAAATCGACGAAATTTGAGAATCGCCCTCTAGCGGACAAACGATAAGAGATAGCAAAGTTTTGTTTGGGCCAGTGGTTTTCTCATTAAATTTGAGCTCCGGACACCTTGGTTAATTTTTTTCTATCTCTTCAAAGAATGGGTGTTCCCATAAGAACGCGTCCAGTTTGGGACACTTTGTACATAAATTCTTGCGCTAGTGTCGTGTGCTCGCGCTATTCGCGCATATGCTCTGAGCTCTGACTCCGTCACCGTCCGCGCCCGAAATTATTCAAATAATCAGCTGTGTGATGTCACTGACATTTAGGTAACCTATAAAAATCCTAAACAGTGTACTCTAAAAAATGGAAACTGCTGCAATTAATTTGTTACTTCTTTTGTTATTAAAACGGAGGCAGAACAGGAGAAATTCTCATATTATTTGCCACCAATAACCTCTTAATGTAAACAATTTGTGTACCTTGCCTGCCTACTTATTACTTACTTTTTATTTGTTTGATCTCGTCCAAATCACTACTCCAAATCCAAATCACGTTCTAGCTTCCAGCAACACAAGCATCTTGCTTGGCGCCTTTTCCTTTTGACGTTTGAGGCATACCAGTTAAGCAGAACTGCCAATGTTTTCTGCAGCCAACACTGATGTTTTTAAAAGTACTAGAATTATTTCAATAAAAAGAAAACTAAAATTTTGGTATGTAGGGGAGGTGAAAATAGAACTAAAATGGAAATACAAATTGGAAATGAGAAGATAGAGGAGGTCGCGGATTTCTGCTACTTAGGAAGTAAAATAACTCAAGACGATAGGAGCACTAAAGATATAAAACAAAGAATGGCGCAGGGCCGAGTTGCGTTTAACAAAAAGAAACAACTGTTATGCTCGAGAACGGTTAATATAGAGACTAGGAAGAGACTCTTAACGTCGTATGTATGGAGTACGGCATTATACGGGTGCGAAACTTGGACAATAGGAGAAGCGGATAGAAAAAGAGTAGAAGCGTTTGAAATGTGGTGCTACAGACGCATGATGAAGATACCGTGGATAGATAAGGTTAGCAATAGGGAAGTATTAGAAAGAGTTGGGGAAAAGCGAAAGGTATGGAAAACAATAAAGAGTAGGAGAGATAGGATGGTAGGACACCTTCTAAGACACGAAGGAATAGTTCGTGACATACTAGAGTCAGAGATAGGAATAAAAAGAGGTAGGGGTAGGCCTAGATTAGACTACTGCTCTCAAATAGTTAGGGATGTAGGATGTTCTACTTTTAGGGAAATGCGTAGGTTAGCTCAGGATAGAAAATAATGGAGGTACGCGTCCAACCAGTCTTCGGACTGAGAACCTTATAATGAGAATTATTTACGTAAAATTTACGGAAAAGTTGAAATAAGTTCAACTTCTTGCGTCAATACGTAACATGTACATAAGCGTACGTAAAAAGTACGGTCATTATGAACAGTTTCATTTATATCGGCTTAGTCAATGCCTTCGTGAGAAGGCATTGGCTTAGTTCATCTTTACGTTATTTTACGCTTATGTGTTAAGTTTATGCTTATGTCCATTGTGAATAGGCTCTAAAACATATAGTTGCAATGTGAAAGTGACTGTGAAATTACATTAATTTTATGCCGCATGTAGGATACAATTTCAATCCTTTAACTATGCCCTAACTTGAAGAATACTTGAAGAATAGCTGAATAATTCTTTAGATTAGAAGCGTTGTTTTGAAACTAAATTCAAGAGGTATAACCTCCAGTATTGAAGCATCAGTTCTTCGTGTCTCTATGTACTATGTATAAATAGCAAAAGTGGTCTTCTACTTTACGTTTCAATTCCGCTTAAAATGCCATAACCAATAGAGTCTATTAGTGTAACGGCGAAATCAAAGCGCGAAATTTAAAACGCTATCCTAAGAGAATAGTTGGATAAAATTTTTCAATGCATTTTAAATGGAGGTTAAATGACCTTGCACTTCACATTCTATTTTTACCTTTCATCCTGATTTCTTAGCATTAAATCAATATATGGCGATTACTATGAAGCCTTTTTTCACCGTTTGTCTTGTGAAAGCATTTATTTATGCAGTAATTTTGTTTAAAACTAAAATTCAACAAACTACTGCAATTTACGGCGCGAGAATGTCGGTGATAGAACCGGAGCAGTAGATTATTTAAATGAAGTCGTTAACAACACTAATTTTTAGCACTTTTTCTTCCATTTTACACTTTTTAAATATAAATAAGGACTTAAACCACCTATTAAATAAAAATTAAACAATAAATAACCCGCAGAAATAAGCAATTTAGCCTCAAACCCTGTGCAGCAAACGTCAAAATAATCTCCAAGGTCACTGGTCTGGTCTGAATGCGACATACGTTCTTTTCTAATATGTATTGTGCTCCGTTTTAAAATATTTCTGAAATTAAGTTGTATTTTAAGTTGTTTTTGAAAATGCAACAGCTGGAAAGAGCAGTCTATATGTCACTTGCAGAATCCCCGTTAAGAAATGCACTGAATTTAAATAATCAGTGTTTAAAATCTATGTCCCATAAGAGCTCCATGTTAAGTATTTTTAAGTAGGATAGCCCGCGAAACTAGTAACATAACCTAACTAATGGACTCTATTACGTTCTGATGTAAAAAAAACCTTAGCAACTGTCCGCCAATTAAAGTTTTGAAGTCGGATCTAAACAATTTTATTTGAATGACAACAAATGTGTTAGCCTTGCACTAGTAAACAAAGGGCATTAATCAGAGTATCGAGATCGGATAACGAAAAATAACATCTTCTATGGGGAGCGGGGCTGACGAAAACAGCAACGTCCGGCACAAACGATTCACATCGCAAACTGGAACTAACACCACTTTTCATTATTTTCTTGTAAATGTACTCGTATTTGCCCGAACATTGTTGGAAACATCCAGTATCATTAGAATCTCATAAATAATTAATAAAATAATTAGCTCTTACTGACATCTGACCGTATAGGAGGTCGGTATATAAGTATGTTTCGTTCTTAATGTAGAGAGCTGTACCGCACTGACAAGGCCTAAAAAGGACGAAACTAGTTGTCTTTGGTTACCCTGGTCATTCAGAACGAAACAATGTTTGGTCTTATTTTTGGTTATATGACTACAATAAAAAATGGTAGCCACTTTTCAAACTAAGGGGCCTCCTTTCAAGTATTGCTGGCGGAGTGGGGAGGCCTCATATTCTAATCACGCCACTGAATTCAATATTGTTTGTGATCTGGCGTTTTCGCTTTGTCTTATTATCCTTCAATATGCAGCCAAGCCTTCAGGTGACAATAAATTGCTCCCATCCTAAAATTTGGCTTATTTTGGAGAAGAATTAATGGACTGCTTAGGTACATCAAAATGGAAAGTGCGACTATTACAGGCAGAAGTAAGACGTTTCGTGATGAACAAGGAATATTTCTTTCTGATTGATAGAGGCAGTGGCGGACATATAGGGTCTCCCCACTGGGTAGGGGTAAATAGATATTCTAAAACAGAAATGAATAGCTTCTTCCATAATGCATGCGGTCGTGTGGGAACCTGGGAACCTAGCAACTGTGCATAATTTTTGATATTATTCGTCTTACGTTTAGTAACAAGCACCAACTTTTACGTAGGACAAAGTTTTCTAAGAAATCAATATAATAGTTTTCCTCCTGTTGCATACTTTTTTGGACACACTGTATAAGTATCTATCGAAATATCGATATTTCGATATGCCGATATATCAATATGTCGATATATCGATATTTCGATATATCAATATATCGATATTTCGATATATCGATATCTTTTTGATATCGATATTCGATATCAAATTTTCAATATCACGCAGGCCTAGCATAAGTAGTTCGACAAGCCCTGGTTAGTGACTCTTCAGCTTGCCGTTAGGCGTTACAAGTGCATTTAGCCAGGGACCTGAACCGAAATGAATTCCTATTTCGTTTCAGTTTTGGTTCAAATGTTAATCGGAATTTCGGTTTCCGGTTTAGTTCGGGTTCAAGTAACAATTTGATTTTCGGTTTTCAGTTCGGTTTGGGTTCAAGTGTCAATTCTAATATCGGTTTCGGTTCAAAGGATAACTCTATTTTTATGTCCGGTTTCGGTTTAAAATTTGGGTTCGATTTCGGTACAAAAAGTAGATTCAATTTAGTTCAGCCTTCTACCCTTTTACCCACTCTTACGGTGTGTAGAGCATGTCGAATGTAAGCAAGCAGAGGAAGCTCCTTCCACGAAAAATATAGACAAGCGCCGATAGAAAAAAGATTTTCACAAATACGCCTTTAAGGCAATGTTTTAAAATTAAAAGTAATTTCTTTAATACTCATATTCATTCACACAGCGAGATCAAAAACAAACTAATATCGCGAAAACCTGTCCACTTTCCTCTGCATGTTTCATTCAGAAATAGTTGGGAAGCTGGCGCAATTTGACGTTTCAGCATCTAATTTTTCTTATAATTTCTTAATGGCTTTTTTCATATGCTCTTATTTAAGAGACAGTGCGTGTACAACTACATGCAGCAGTCTACACCACAACAAGAATCGATGATTTACGTTTAATGATTATCCATCGTCAAACACGGAACTTCGCGCAATTCCATTAAACAATTTCTTACTTTTTGTTAATTAAATTGATATTATATTTATTATTATAAAACGACTCCGGTATTTTTTAATTATTAATTTTGGTTTCGGTTCGGTTTCGATTCGAGCTCCTACCGGAATTTCAGTTTTCGGTTTGGTTCTGGTTCGAGCCCCTATCGGAATTTCGGTTTTCAGTTCGGTTCTGGTTCAAGTGTCAGTCTTAAATTACGGTTTACAGTTCGGTTTCGGTGCAAGACAAACATGTAGTTACGGTTCGGTTATGGTTTCGATACGTTTACGGTTCAGGTCCCTGGCATTTACACCTGATTATTTACACATTGTGCTGTGAAAGTGATAGTGACGAAAAATGTCTTTTATGTGTCGTTTTCCGGGGTGCCGCGCCGGGGTAATTACAAAAATGACCCAAAAGATAATGTTTCTGGTTTCCCTGCGGACGTTGACTTGCGTAACAAGTGGCTTGGGAGACGGTTATAGTAAGTTTGAAATTTCCAAAGCTTAAGAATCCGACAAAGCAGGTCAAAAGTAGCACCTGCGGGGTGGCATGTCGGTGAGGTATCTGTTAGAAGGCGGAGCGAACGATCAGCTGTGTTCCAACACCGTCAATCTTCATCCTAGTAAATTTAGCAACACGAACGCCTGATTATGATAGAAGAAGGTATATTTTATGCCTCTACAAATAATTTTTCGAAAACTGTAAATATGTTGGCGCTATGCCCGCGGGACGATGGTCAATTTCATGAGTGAACTGACACTTTCTAAGATAAATTTTTGAAAATTTCTTTCTATAGGAGCCTAAAATAAAGTTTCGTTTATAGACTGTTCAAAATTCAACACTTCAATTTTCAGTTTAGAAATGAGCGTAGTCAGTTCAGGTTCATTTTAAAGGGGTTTGTGGAACTTTTAAACCGGGAGCTGTACCTAGTGTGATTCCTAATTATTGTACGCGCAATTTGTCCACACATATTCACTGTCGTTCAAGTAGGGAGGAAAAATTAGAAAAAGTTGAGCAGAGCAATTTCGCGCGTGCCATAGAACAGGGTAAAGCGAAATTTGAAGCATATCAAAGGTCTACAACTTACGATACGTTTGCCATTTTCTTATTTGCGCTAAAGAAACACCTGATCGAGTGCACGACCTCACCCATTCGATCTCCGCCAGTTGAAAAGAGACAGAGCGACCGATATCCATCCCCACCCGTAAAGTGTTGTGCCAGTTCGCTTTTAATATTATGATTACTTTTACTTCATTTACGTTGGTTTGTTTTCTATAAAATTTCGGTTTTCCCATTGTTAAAAACTCGAACGGAGTGCGATGAAGGAATCTATTGGTGTAAGGCACCGTCTTTACAGCTAAAATCTTGTAAAACCACCAAAATGTTAGCATATATTATAATGTCTAATGTGTACGGCGCGTATGCAACCAGCACAGCAGTCGACCTACTTATGCTGACGTCACGCGGGAGCGCCCAGCCCTTCTTCTCGGTGGTAACGGTCAAGCTTTGCTTTTTGTAGGGCTTAGTAATACTCTGCTGAAATTTGAAGTTCGATTGCATATTACATAGGGTAAACTACCCAATTATTGGCACTTTAAGGTATCACCGAGTTCCAAAATGGCTTAAGAAGTCCGTTTTTGCCCATGCAGAACTGATTGAAATGAAAATATAAAGGCTGAAATCCCCAGAATTCCGATTATGTACTGAAAATCGCTTCATGACAATATTTTTTATTAAATTTTACAATAATATATTAGAAACACATTTTGCCAGTTATTGGCACCAAAATCCAATAATTGGCATACCTTAATTTCTAATTATTGGCACCAAAACCTAGTAATTGGCATACCCAGTTTTCTAATTATTGGCACCTCGACATTCACGATTATTACACTTTAAACAGTTTGGTCAGTAGATAATTAGTAAATAATTTTATTATAAGTGAAAATTAGAAACTTTGTATTCAGTGTAGCTTTATTTTTCAAAAAATCGGAAAAAATATTAGGTCAACTTTTTTTATACCATTTTTTAGAACATGTTTTACACTGGGAATTTTTTGCATATAAACTATAATGGTTTATTAAACACTTTTTATGATAATGTGCGAGTGCATGATTCATTTAATACCGCAGTAAGTTGGTTTTGTAAATACTTTTAATTGGTGGCCGTTCCGTACATCCCATTTCCGTACAAGGCAAAATCAGTGACAGTTCCGTACACGATGCACGTGTCGCGATACTGGGGATCATTTGTAAGAAACTGTCATTAGCAATAGTGGTAGTTGCGTTTCCCGTTTGGTGCGTCATCACAAACCTCTACTTGGTTTGAGTGCCGTTTCGTGCGCTGACCTGCTGATAATGCAGTAAGCCACTAATTCGAGTTTATCTTTCCAATACAACCCTGTTAATAACTAGACTTCAATGCGGAAGTGTATGTTGATTTTTCTTCTATTGTTTTCAAATGTTAATGTTTTTGTTTGGGTGGGGACTTAAACGCTCCGCTCGCTTCTCTCGCTCCGCTTGCCCACAGACCGGAAATAGTGGGCCGTGGAACCAATTTTTTGGCCGTATTCAGTGACGGGCAACACCACTTTTTGGCCATGTGATTCTTAGAATGCTCTCCGAGTATATGGTCACTAAGGGATTGTACCTGTATGCAACTACCTCTATTGCTAATGACAGTTTCTTACAAATGATCCCCAGTATCGCGACACGTGCATCGTGTACGGAACTGTCACTGATTTCGCCTTGTACGGAAATGGGATGTACGGAACTACGATACTCTTTCAATGCAAATAAAGCGTGCCAATAACTGGGAACAGTTATTGGAAAAGGGAAAAACTAATAATTGGCACCGAGTGCCAATCATTAAATTTTGTACATTATTGGTACTAATTGTTGGCACCCCTTAAATATTGTTTCCAGCTTAAAGTTTGGAGGTTATAAGGCGATTTTATTTAAATTTAAACCATAAACTTTTACTATATCCATATAAAATATTTATATTCAGGAAAACTCTGACCCTCTAAAATATCTTACACATTCATGACCTAGTGAAAAACTTAATAACTTACGTTTAAAGCAGCAAAGTTGCACTCCACTTTTTCAAACGCTGATTTAGACAGTTCACATGACACAGCTATGTCAGTAATACAGTTTTCATAAACACAATGTTGCCAAATATGAAAAATTTTAATAAAATTTACCATAGATACTGCAGACATTAAATAAATATATAAAATATAATGGGGGCCAATAACTAGCGCAGTGCCAATAATAGGATAGTTTACCCTATTTAGAAAGCTCATTTTTTATGATTAAATTCATATACCACATGATATGCTTTAACTCAAAACTCTTTGGAAATAAACGGCAGTAATAAAGTGTAAAAATAAATTTTTCTGAGTTTATCTTAGAAGATAGGTACGTTTGTGATACTAACTCGTAGAGGAGACGATGGAACTTTACATATTTCTTCATAGTTCTTATTCGTACTTTTTCATTATTTTCTATTTTATCGAAATTTTCGAAAAAGTCTCTCAATATCTTGAACTGAATAACGACGACCCAGATTACAGACGTCATTATAGAATCGTTTTGGATAAGGAACATTCCAACTATGTACACAAAAGTGCTGCCTTGCCAAATGACTATACAAAAAAGTACCAAAAAGTTCGTTTTCAATACTTCCTCGTCAAATGGCAGGCATATTATGAGTATCATTTGCCTCGTTAGAAAAGGAGCTACAAGATGAGCCCAAGAAACAGCAGAGATAAAAAACCTGTAGTATATCATGTAGAAGTTTAAAAATCGTAAGAGTTTTTGGTGCCTCTTGCTGGGTATGTTCGGATCATTTGGGTCGTAAAATTCCGTGAAAATAATATCCAAGACCTTTCCTAATTTTTTTCGGTATTTGCGAAGCAACATTGCCTTCAATGTACACTGAAATAATAAATTAAGTCTCAGTTTTAAATATCCAAAAAAGATCAATTCTACCTCCACTGATAAAGGGATCATCATAACCTTTTCACCCCATTGCTCAACTGTCATTTTCTCCCTGGTAAAAATATCGACGACCATCCCCGCTATAAGAATAAATTGATTTATAATTTGGAAATAAAATCCAAAGGTAGTCCATCCATTTTGAATGTTAGGATTCAGTCCCATGTATTTCAAATTCTCGAGTGGTGTTAGAAATAGAGATTCCAAAACAACTTGCTGGAAAAGTAAAGATTTTCTTTAGAATACTGTCACTAAAAAAATTTTCTTCGATTACTTTTTTAGGCATGTTGTTGCTTATGCTGGGGTGAAATTGAATTTGCGACTTAAGGAAAAATGTTTATATAGGCACGTTATTTTGTATTCGAAGTATCAATTTGGATGACTACATGCACTCTTCCTCCAGATCCGGATTGAGCAAGGAATTGTACCTGTTTGTAGAGACACTGTATACAAATTATTTACATTAATTTTAAGTGATTTGGAACATTAATTTAACAATAAATGAATAAACAACAGTCTAGCAGTCCAACAACTTAAAAAGCACTAAGTCCATATTGTCATCGCACAACACTCGTATATCACCTTTTACTTTTTATCGCTCGTTTTCTTCATTCAAGACTAGAATAACTCATTCACCGCAGTAGTTAAACTAAGTTTAATTAATTAAACTAAGTTTAATTACTGTGTCACTATCTTTTGGCGTGTGGGGTTAACTTATTAAGAATGGGGAAAACCCGCAAATTTTGAAAATGATCATATTGAATAGTTTACTACCCAAAACAAATTCCGCAACTTTCGATTTTTACATTTGAGTCTTATTTTCGTCATAATTAAATACGAAACATGCGTCACGCTCGAGACACAATATTTAAATGACGCTGGTGACGTACTTGACCACTGAGCCCGACAGATTAGGTAGGGATTTTCACATGCGCAAACCGATCCGTTTGCACCCTGCGCGCTCGATTATTTCTCGACTCCTCCCACTTTTTCCAGGGAGACGCGTAAACACCGCGGCGCAACGGATAGGTCTCCTACGCCACAGAAAGCGCGCGTTTTAGCCATCCCGGTCATGCTGCTTTCTAAATTGCAAATTTTTCGTTCAGCACGGCAAATAATCAAAATTTTTACGTGGTACGCGATACATATTCTATTTATGCTTGATATTACAGTACTAAAAGTTATAAATTCGATTAAGCGGGTCTTCCCCATTCATAGTGAATTTACGTCAAAGTTCTCGATCCAACCACTGCGTGAACAAAACCATACTCGCGGTACATGATGCACTTGATAAAAGTCCTTCATAACAATCATTAGCATTTTGAGTCACTCAGATAACTCGGTATCTTCTAGGGGGCATGAAATTGGGTATAAATGCGTCCCTGCAGGGCTTGAATTATTGAGTCTTGTAGAGTAGTTTTGATCTGGAACAGCTAATGAGCGCAACTGATAATTAGTCTTAAAGATTCATTTGCACTTATATAGCTGGTGTATAGGTGGTAATTTTGTCGCGTATGTTATTAGTGGAAATTACAAATCTTTCTAACACAGATTATAGCTTTGAAAATAAGGAAACGTTAAGTTTTTGCCGCAAATATGGCTTTTCTGAAACTGGTAGATATCTTTTCCGAATTCCGCTTGTTGAGGTAGATACGAATGAAAATTTGAGTTTTATTCTAGTTATTCAGTCATCATAGTTTTTGAGTTTTTGGGTTTGGTCTAGGGTTGGGCGAGATCGAGATCTCGGCGAGAGTTGGTTCACTCTCGTCTCGATCTCGAAAATTCTCGAACCTCTTCGGTCTCGTCTTGATCTCGAAAAACTCTCGACTGCGAAAATCTCGTCTCGCCTCGAGACTCTCGGTTCTCGATCTCGAATTTATTAAGAGGTAGGTGGTATCCTTTGTACTTTGGAAGCCAAGTACCATACGGTCAATTTTCGCCTGCGATAAGGGGATGGTGTATCGCACGACGCGGCACCAGCAGTTTTCGTGTCAGGACCGCATTCAGAACAGTTTGTTTGGGCTCGGGAACGTTTTTAGAACACGGAATATTGAAAAAAAAATACATATTCAAAACCTTTTTTAACAGAACGTCTTATAAAAAGGTACATGATGATCCAATCAAAATACCACTCTCCTAATTATGAATTGAAAAACATTTTTGGGCCTAATGACGCAGATCTGTTCTTATTAAGTGAACCATAGGTTGCAACAAAATACTTACCTACCTTTTCTTTTTAGAGATTGAACGATTGAATATTGTGTTAAAGTTGGATTTTAAAATAAGATGCCTTTGTAAAAGTTTCTTTAAGCGGATGGGATGCAGTTTTCAAAATTGAAAAATAAAAGCCCTTACCACAATTATTGAAATATTATATTTCACAAAATTTAGTTGTACTAAAAACGCATTTCGCCAGTAAAAATGCCAAAATACGTATTTAGTACAGCTACACAATCTCGTAGCTCGTAGACTACTGATGATGGCAACTTAGCTGCCGAAATACGTATTTAGTACACTTTAATGTCCTGAAATATTGTGGAAAGGGTTTTTATTTTTCCATCTCTATTAGTAAAACCACACGCGAACCGTAAATATTGGATTAAGTTTTGTTTTTTGAGTTGTTCTGTAATGTATTGTTTTTGCACTGAAATGTACGTATTGTACATATATCGTGTTTAAATCAACGTTTCTTGTGTTTTAGTGACTGAAATACGCAATAATTAAGTAAAACTGAGTTATTGCGAAAAAGTTATCAAGGGGAAAACTCGGGAAAACTTCACAATTATATTTTAGAAAATCTAACAAAATGACACCTACCTATTTGCATCCGTTGGAAATTAAAGAAAAACGGACACAGCATTTTTCGCACTGTTTCTACATTATATTTTTATCAATTTATTATTCTCCAAATAAGTATTTTTGTTGGGATATTAACGAGGATATTAATTATGCAGTTACTACGATTTTATTTTAAGTTTATTTTCTAGAAGCTCCTTTATTTTGCTTTACAAAAATAAATATAATTTTCTCACATAACGGTTTAGTTTAGTATTATTAATTATCACCTATTATTCTTGGCAAAAATACAGAAAAATAACATTGATCAAAAAAATTATGTCGAGAAATCGAGACTCTCGACGATTTCTCGAGCGAGAGTCTCGATCTCGTGCAATTGACTCTCGGTCTTGATCTCGATTTCATTGGACAGTTCTCGTCTCGGTCTCGCACCCGAGATTTTCATTCACTCTCGATCTCGGCGAGAATCGAGACGAGAAATGCACAACCCTAGTTTGGTCCCACTTAAGGTAGGATAACAGGGGTAACTTTGTTGTTATCCTACCTTAAGTGGGACACCCTGTATAGGTATTATTAAAATGGAGGATTATAACTGTAAATATAAGAGAAAAAAGACTAAATTATATTCAAGTTCATGAAGGAAATCACTGAGAAAGGAACAAAAAGAATTAATTAAAAATTGAAGTATTGAAGGTAAATAATGAAACATCTAAATTAGTGAAGTCAAATTTTATTATTTATAAATACGTGGTGTGAAGTGCGTTAATTAGCTTGATTATTTTTTTCATCGTCAAATTGGCCAATTGAAACATTTCATTTGGGTCCCGTGGCGTGTATTATTTCCGCAATTTTTTCGATAATTTTGCTTGTTGATAAGTTGCCTTAGTTGGGAATTTGTAGGTGCATTTATAATTTATAATCTAGTTACTTTAGTACCTGCCAAACGTCAAATATTCCTAACACCTTTTTTTTGTATATGAATTAATTTATTGAAATAAAATTCGTTTTGAACTACGTTGCTTCGGTTCAAAAAATAATTCGTGGTCTGGAATTCTTAGGTAATTTTACTCAAGCTGTTGCTTTTACTAACCACTCGTGTAAATTTGACAGAAGATCACTCGCGCAAGCGCTCGTGATCTTTTAACTGTCAAATTTACACTCGTGGTTACCAAGCAAAGTAACAGTTCGTAAAATTTCCGACAATTCCAGACCACTTATTGTATTACTACAGATAATATTTTAGTGAAACGTTACATAGGTAACTGACAACTTTTGGCTTTGGCATCGAAAAATGGGCCGAAAGCAGCTTATAGAGTTTCTTTTCTATATGCGTCTCGATATGGGCGCACAAAAACAATAGACAAATATATTCATTATGCACATTTCTCTTTTTTTGCTTTCAAGACAGAATACTGTTGTAACGAAAAATAGTAGACCAATTTTTACTTCCATGGAAGTATTGTATTACAAAAATTCGTGTCCGAGATAAGATCAGATTCGTATTGTACTAACTTCGAAACGTCGAGAAAAAGTTTTTTTTAGCTTCGTGTCTGTGCGTGCGTGTGGGTGTGTACGTGTGTGTGTGCGTGGGTGTGTGTGTGTGTGTGTGTGTGTGTCCGGATTTCTTTGGCTTTCGATAACTGCCGTATAGTAGAGTCAACGTGAAAGTTTATCTTGATGTACATTGAAAGGTAAAAATGTATGGAGTACATTTTCGGATGCAATTTGGGGTGTATAACGACCCCCTAAATTCGTCTGGCGATATCGATGTCCAACACACCCCCAGGGGGTAAAAACTGAAAAAACGAGGAATTTAGAATATTTGATTTGCTATCCGGCAGTAAAAAAGTTTTTCTGTTCCGTCAAGTAATAAGGGAGTAATAACTAATTTCCGTCCAAAGTTTAACATTAGACGAACCGAAGAATATTTACTAAAATCGCTTGTAGCTCCATTATTATTCGTGTTTCGATTTCTGACAAAATTGAGAAATGCCTACACCGCGATAACTTTTTAACGACACAAGATATCGAAAAAATTCAAAAAGTAAATGTTGTAGTCTGATGCTTTTGCAAGGCAAGGGTTTTTGAAATTTTGAAATCGAACAATAAATAAGGAAGATATTGCCAATTTACTCCAGGGATGTAAAAGCCGCCGCCGCGAAGCGCGCACTCTGTCTCTACTTTCGCCCATTTCCCATCTCATTCTGACGGACTCCTCCGTGCCCCACCTTGGCCCGCAAGCCTCTTAGTGTTCTGTGCTCTTAGTATCGTACTCGCCCATACCCTGCGTCTGCATTGCTTGCATTGGGGAATGGTGATTAATTAATTATCAATTAATTTCGTGCTATTTTCATTTTCGTGAATTTGGCATCTTCAAGTGTTACAACAGTCGATGAACTATTACATAAATTTAAGTTAAAAACAAAATAATTAAGGCGTGATGATAACAAATGTGTAATATGCAAAAGAGGTGAAAAACTGGAGGAACTTACTCTAAAAACTATGGAAACCATTAACAGGTCAATGAAAATGAGACTTGATGTGTAAACTTACAATAAAGACCTGAGGGTGCTTAATGATAAAATAAAAATTAAATAATTCGTGTAAGTTAAGGTGGCACAGAAACTGTTACTCCTCGTTTACAAGCCTGAAAAACATTTCCACGGCAATGAAATTAAAAGCACAAAGTAGTTAATGTATAGGAAATGAAGATGTAATCGAAAGCAAGACAGAAAGAAAGCCAACAAATTGCGATACCACAAACCTAATTTTAATATCAATTTATGTGTTTCCTGTAAAAAATTGAAGAAGGGTAAATCTTTGAGCCAGGTGTCGACAACGAATTTCAGTAATAAACGTTAATTATAAGTTATAACCTTTTTAAAAAATTAACACATTAGATTTAATTACTGCTGAAGTCAAATTCCATAGTAATTGTTTCGCGGTAGAGTGGAAAATATATAGTAGCAAATCTGAATCTAAGGTAGCTTCAGTGGATGACTGTGCAAGTTAAAACGATAAAGGGAGTGAGACCTCGCAAAAATTGTTGGGGAAATAAAGGCAGAGGACCTACTTATATAATTCCGCTGCAGTTTACGACCGATATGCGCTAATGCGTTAGCTTGAATCCGCAGTATTTCCTAAGGAAACTGAAAATGATTATGTCGTTTTTGTCAAATCTTATAAAAGTAATGAAGCTACTGTACCAAAAATTACAAATGCTTAAAGAATCAGCGGAATTCTATTATATACTTTTCCTTTGGATATGCCTTGCTTTATTTCCCCAACAGTTTTTTGCCAGGTCTCACGCCCTTTATCGTTTGACTTGCACAGTCATCCATAGAAGCTAATTTAGATTCAGATTTGCTACTATATTTTTCCACTCTACCGCGAAACAATTACTAGATATGGTATTTGACTTCAGCAGCGATTAAATCTAATGTGTTACTTTTTTAAGAAGGCTATAATTAACGGTAGCTATGTCGAGAAGTTTATTACTGAAATTCGTTGTCGACACCTGGCTCACAGATTTACCCTTCTTCAATTTTTGGCAGGAAACACATAAATTGATATTAAAATTCGGCTTGTGGTATCGCAATTTATTGGCTTTCTGTCTGTCATTGTTTCGGTTACCTACCTACATCTTTATTTCCTATACTCTTTGCTTTTAATTTTTCATTGCCGTGGAAATGTTTTTCACGCTTGTAAACGAGGAGTAACAGTTCCTGTGCCGCACCTTAACTTAACGAATTATTTATTTTATCACTCAGCACTCTCAGGTCTTTATTGTAAGTTTGCACATCAAGTCTCATCTTTTAATGGTTTTCATAGTTTTTAGAGTAGATTCCTCCAGTTTTCCGCCTTTTTTGCATATTGCTCATTTGTTATCATCACGCCTTAATTGTTTTGTTTTTAGCTTAAATTTATGTAATAGTTCATCGTCTGTTGTAACACTTGAAGATGCCAAATTCACGAAAATGAAAATAGCACGAAATTAATTGATAATTAATTAATCACCATTCCCCAATACAAGCAATGCAGACGCAGGGTATGGGCGAGTACGATACTAAGAGGCTTGCGGGCCATGGTGGGGCACGGAGGAGTCCGTCAGAATGAGATGGGAAACGGGCGAAAGTAGAGACAGAGTGCGCGCTTCGCGGCGGCGGCTTTTACATCCCTAGAGTAAATTGGCAATATCTTCCTTATTTATTGTTCGATTTCAAAATTTCAAAAACCCTTGCCTTGCAAAAGCATCAGACTACAACATTTACTTTTTGAATTTTTTCGATATCTTGTGTCGTTAAAAAGTTATCGCGTTTTAGAAATTTTTCAGTTTTGTCAGAAATCGAAACACGAATAATAATGGAGCTACAAGCGATTTTAGTAAATATTCTTCCGTTCGTCTAATGTTAAACTTTGGACGGAAATTAGTTATTACTCCCTTATTACTTGACGGAACAGAAAAGCTTTTTTACTGCCGGATAGCAAATCAAATATTCTAAATTCCTCGTTTTTTCAGTTTTTACCCCCTGGGGGTGTGTTGGACATCGATATCGCCAGACGAATTTAGGGGGTCGTTATACACCCCAAATAGCATCCGAAAACGTACTCGATACATTTTTACCTTTCAATGTACAGCGAACATGATTTCTAGACGAGTTTTTCAAGCGCGTGAACTCTACTAGTAAAAACTAACCGATTTTAATGATTTTTTTTTAAAAGTGCGTCTCGACGACGTCAGACCTATTGATTTTGGTAATAATTAAACTAGGCGTTCATTTGTTATTAACATTTTAATTCTTCAAAAAAATATTGTGGCCAAACTATAAGAGATATTAAAAGAAAGTTTGAATAAAAAATGTTGCGTATTTTAAGGCCAAAAAATTTTGTTACTACCAATTTTTCCCTAACTCAATTATTTATTAAGTTATTTGTTAAGTTATACCATTTTAGTAGCTTATACAACGAGCGAGTTATAAACGTTGTCATAGAAACATATAGGTAATATACTAATACGCTCTCTTGAATTTCTGGGACAAGTAAGATATAAATTTGCCACGTCTGTGGCATAGCAACCTTGATGCTGTAACCGAAATTTTCTGATTTACCTTTGAATAATGAACATTCTTAGGCTTCAGGAAAAGCAGGACGCACATGTAATGAAGATGTTATTTGATCAGAGCAAATAAAATGTATTTACTTAAGTATTTTCGTATTTTAAGAAATTTTGCAAAAATGTTTCTTCTTTAAGATATGTCGACATAGTTTATACTCTAGGGTTTATAATTATTGTAGACAGTTGGCAGTAACCTACGATAGCGTCAATTTAATAGATTCTCGTGATTACTAAACCAATTTTTCGTAAAATTGCCGATAATAAATAGATAATTGATGAGTCTTCTGAATTGCTCCATATTATCAAGGTTATTATTGAATTGGGGAAGGAATAATTTTATCCGTTTATAATCCTCGACACTTAGATAATTGTTTTAAGTGTTCTTTTGTTATATACAATGAACATGGAAGTCATGTATGGTTCTCCATACCGATTTTTATAATAATCGGTAATGAAACTTAGCTGAGTTTATTGTATCACTGAATTCAGAAAAACTTCTTCCCAAAGTGTAAAATTGCAATGTTCCATTTTTAAAAGTACCTACATACGTACAACTTATAATCGTAGCTTTACAAATTGATAATTGATAGTCTACTGTTTCTATATATGTACAGAAAAAATATACAGGGTGTACTATTAGTGCCGCCGCGATATTTTACATTACATCTTAATTATGTATTATAAAGAAAAAAGTTATAATAAATCAATGAATTGCTCTGCGTACTACCAATTAACACTTTGTTCTAGTATTTTTACCGGTTTCAAGTGTTAATTGGTAGTACGCAGAGTAATTCATTGATTCATAATGAATTTCTACCAAAAAGTCAATGAAGAAAATATTAACTATATACGAGTAAAAAAGTTATATGCGAGAGATTCTCCTAATTTTGAGTTCTCAGTATTTTAAAATTATTTTTGCTTATACCAGGCTGTCCTACAGTCCTATTTCTTCTGCATAGCACCTAATTTTGTTTTCCATAAATCGTATTTTATTACAATTTCAGATTCCATAAATGATTTTACCGTGGGGTTGTATAAGCTATTTCTTGCCCAAAATACATATTATTAGATGTTGGGAAACCCGTGGCGGCACTATTGGGACGCCTGTAGGAGTATAGTCGAACCCTGTAAGCTGCTGTTGTCCCGTATTATGTTAACTTAAAATTGTATCGGGTTAAAATAAACTCACTGCACCTACAAGGGTTAGTGGGATTTGATCAAAAATTTATAATTTTCGCGAAAATACGTTCAGATCAGAAAATGTGTGAATCTGCCTCTACGGTGAATGACTAAGTCACGTTACTAATACGTTGGCCGAAATTGGCATTTTTAGTTTGTTCAGTTACATTAACTACGTGTTCCGATATGACCCTGAATTACTTTATTGCACACAAACTACTTGCAATCTTGCAAATATTTGCTCAGGTCTACTTTGGATCAATTTATAAATAAATTATAATAAAATACCCGCTCATATCAAAATAACGCTCGCATGCTGGGTGTCCCACGGTGGCGGGCTGTTAGAAGTTTATGGAGAACGAAAAATTTGATAAATATATTGGAAGAAATTTCCTTGGTTTTACAGAGATTTTAAGTTGTTGTTATTCTGTTATAACGAGAAAATTATTTCAGGTGAAATTTAAATTATTTTATATCTTGTTATATGCTCAATACTTTCAATAAAAAATACACGTGTTCAAATTGCGTAAATTTACTTGCAGATAAAATCGACTCCGAATCGAACAAAATTATAATAAAAATGTGGGACATGGCAGAGCCCTGCAATCGAGGGGTTGTTCACGCGGGGAAATATGCGTACACAGTGCAGGCAATTTTTTGGCAATGCGAGGAAATGTTCGGCAATTTTGGGAAATTTTAGGGCAATTCAAGGAAATTCTGCGGCAATGCAAGGAAATTTTGGTGCAATGTATGGAAATTTTGGGGTAATGCAAGGAAATTCTGAGGCAATTCAAGGAAATTTTGGGGCAATTCAAGGAAATGTCTAGGAATTTCATGGTATTTTAGAGGCAATGTGAGGAAATTTTCAGGCAATGTTGAGGTAATTTCAGAGGCAATTCAACGCTTACAAGTATACAAGCATGCAAATTTAGATAGCAGTACTTGCTTAGGTTTATCCTATCTTGAAATTCTGAAATCTGAAATACACATTTCAAATATTATCCAGCAAAACGACAGGTATGTGAATAAATAGAGGTCAAACGCTCCTAAACGTATACATATGGGTAATTAGGTATTTTACATATTATTTTATTTTTTACATATTAAGTAACTTTATATGTATACAGGGTGTTACAAAAAGTAGGTTAAGCCGTTAACCACAAATTATCTGGTCAAAAATAATGGGACTTTCCTTATGCCATTTTTCATTTAGGCTTCTTTCTTTCGAGATACAGGGTGTTAAAGTTTTTAGTGGGATTTTTATTAATGACTCCTTTGTTTTTTACGATATTCCGTTGAAATTTTTTCATATACCGGCACAATGTTTGTATAATTTTGATCAAAAAAATCGATGCGCGATCGGAAGAAAGGGGACCCCCCAACTTTTCCCTGAGCACGTCTATGGTTCTTTTAAAATTTTGATTTAGGGCTTGATTTACGAGATGTTGCAACTCATTTGACTATGTGTTGTTGATCCACTCGCTGTTTAAATCTCTCAATTTTTCTTAGGTGACGAAGTAAGCTCGAGAAAAATGTCCTTGGAGGAATATGTCCCTGCATAACGTCTAAGCTTCAGAAAAATGCCCTTGGATGGTACCTTTTTTATTCATAATTATTTTGACAACTTAACGCCTATCTGTCTTTCTTTCCAATGCTAATTTGGCTGTTAGACGTTATGCAGGAACATGTCCGAAACGGTACCATCCAACGAGATTTTTCTTGAGCTTAGTTCGTCACCTAAGAAAAATTGGGAGATTTAAACAGCGACACAGCGACACATAGTCAAATGAGGTGCAACATCTCGTAAACCAAGCCCTAAATCAAAATTATACAAGAGTGAAAAAATAAAAGAAATGAACGCTTGGTACAAAAAACAATACCTTTGAACCATAGACGTGCGTCGGGAAAAGTTGGGAGGTCAATGGGTATTACGACCCCCCCTTTCCTCCGTTCGCGCATCGATTTTTTTGTTCAAAATTACACAAACATTGTGTCGGTATATGAAAAAATGTTGTTTCAATGGAATATCGTAAAAAACAAAGGAGTTATGAATAAAAATAGTTTTTTAAATTTTAACTTTAACACCCGGTATCTTGAAAAAAAGAAGCCTAAATGGAAAATGGCATAAGGAAAGTCGCATTATTTTCGGCCAGATAATCTGTAGCTAGCGGCTTGACCTACTTTTTTTGTAACACCCTATATACTTACTCGTATTTCTGGAGAGTATACGTAAATATTCAGATTTATCGAAGGATGTTAATAGGTAATTAATTCACCTATATTTTTAATTTATCTTATGTTTCGGACCAATAATATTTTAGGAGATATAATTTAAGACGAGTACATGCTACCTATTACCTTATTTCTTACACTTCATCAGGGGGTTAGGTACGGGTATTAAATTAATTTTAAGGTACACCTTCAGTTGTTTCAAATTCAAATGCAACGAAGCTATTATACATACAATTAAATTACCCGGTTTATTAAAATTAGCAAAACTAGAAAAAATCTCGGAAAAAATTGAGAGTGAATTTTTAAATCAGCATTTCAGTTCTTTTAATAATTCAAAGAGGTTAGAATTTTTCCTTTTTGTAAGGGGATATTTGTTGGGCATATAAAACGGCACTACTTTGCCCTTTTAAGGGGATATTACTAATTCGATGAACTTGAAATTCTTTGGATATATAATTTGAGTACAAACAAATCGATTGAATAACCTAGATTTTTGATTTTTGTTTTACACTTTCAGTAACAAGAAAATGAGAAAATTGAACGTGCGAAATTCAAAATTCTGTTAAGCTTATTGTTCTATTAAGGATTCTTCCGAAGTTTTATAAATTTTGACGAGAACGCAGTGCATACCTTATACCTTATAGACCTACGAGGGGACTTGTGAACAATGGAGATTTATAAATCAACAATAAAAGTCAAATAGCTGGAAATCTCTTAGCGTGATGGCGATACATTATCTGACAATAATCTGACCGATTTTTTGTTCATTAAAAAAATAACCATAACGAAAAAAATTGACCACGGCGAGACGGGAACCCTTAGACTTGCAAATTCATCGAGTGACGCATCGACTACTGAGCCACGAAGGTGTTGACGTACACGTTCAAGAACTCGTTTTTGATAATACGCCCAGTCCCGTAGGTATGTGATATGCTGTCCGGCATAACTTTGTCACTGTCTTACAAAAATAATTAAATAAAAGTAACGTTAGTCTAGTTCCGAGTCATCGTTTCTGCGAACATCGCCTTAACCTAAATTATATCTCCACCAACAAAGTTGCCTATGCTTGCGAATGTACAGTCGGACGCACTGCATAAAATTATCCATCTCTAAATTCATTAGCAACTCAAACTAAAATGTACGAGACCAACGCTTTTTGTAAGCGTCCAGAGTAGAGTTAAGTCCACAATAAAACCCGACATAAAATCTAATAACCTATTTCAAAGTATAATAAAAATGAAATGTAATTTGGGGAAATTCTGGGGCAATTCAGAGGCAATGCAAGGAAATTTGAGGAAATTCTGGGGAAATTTTGTAGCAATTCGAGGAATTTTGGGGAAATTCTGAGGAAATTTCGAGGAAATTTTAAATCATTTGAGGCAATATAGGGGAAATACGAGGTTGAAGGGGCAATGCTGGGGAATTTTGAGGCATTTGAGGGAAATTTTAGGCATTTTTAAGGAAAAGGAAATTTTTTGTACAGCAAAATACGGTCGTGAACAACCCCTCGCCTGCAATTAACCACAAATAGATTAATTCGCAAAACCAAAATTTTAGGTTCGCGTATACAGGCTATAGGTATGAAATTCGATGCGCAACATGGAGATCTCTGTTATCTTAACAGCTAGACGAGCTAGACCCTGGGTTTGCGAAATTTTATGCTGGCTAATGTCCTAAAAAGAAAATCGTGATATTCTGAACCGTTTTCGTGAAAACTGAAAAAAAACTCAAAAATTGCGTTTTCGCTTTTTGGCCTTGTATCTTCATTCTGCAAAATCTATTACATTACCACTTTTTATTCTCTATCATTATCACCCATTGGCTACGCCGATTCGTTTTTGTTTTTTAAAAGCCAACTTCATTTTTTTTCTTATATCTGAGTGACAGTACTATAGGTGAGCTAATCCGCATCTTTTTCCTGAATACAACCGTCTTCCTCACACTGCCCTTTTAACTGTTTTTACCAGAGTTTTTTTTTTTTAATTTTATCAATTTTTGTACATATTATTTGCTTTCTAATTATCCATAATGTAATAGGAACAATGTAATAGTTACCATGGAAACAAAGTAACCTAATAGGAATTATCGTTATAAAGCTAATTGCTTATTCTGTCTCAACGAATATCTCGTTTTTCTTCGTTAGAGAACATTTTCAAAATTAATTACAAATATGTAATACAAATTCAAAAACACAAAAGACGAAACAGACAATAACAGTACGAACTCAAAATCACAAACGAAAATGAACAAAACAAAAACAAATTCAAAGCGGGGAAAATGTTGCAAGCGAAAATTAGCAACTTGACGTTAGGTGACTTTGTTTCCATGGTAACTCATATTACTTATTTCTGATTTTGTCATGGATAACTAGAGCGCAGGAATAAAAATAGGCAAAAATGTATAAAAACTCTAAAAAATATGAAAAGAGGCAAAGTGAAGCACATGATCGTATTCGGGAAAATAACGCGGATTAGCTCACCTGTCCCTCAGATATGGCGCCTATAAGAAAAAATGAAATTGACCCTTAAAAACCAAAAACGAATCGGCATAGAGAATAAAAAGTGGCAACGTAAAAGTCGAGTGGTGACTCACGGGAAATTTGGGGTACGAAATATTGCCACTATGTAATATTGCCAAATATTACCACTGGATCGCAAATGGATCGCCACATACTGCCAGTAGACAACCACTGGACAGCCACATACTGCCACTAGACAACCACCGGATCGCCAATATTGTCACTATACACCACATATCGCAACTGGATCGCCACATATTGCCACTAGACAGCCACTGGACAGCCACATACTGCCACTACAACATAATAACCACCGGATCGCCAATATTGCGACCGGACCACCACGTATTTCTACATAATTATTACCGCAGGATAACCACCAGTATCACTACTTATCGCCATAATATCATCTCTGGACCGACCCGCCCCATGCCACTAACCTAATTGTCATTTCAGCATAATATTTTTGTTATTTTTCTGATATTAGCTTTACCGAAAAAGCAGTTTAAAAGAGTCACAACATGCAGAATACTTATTTTTATTCGCTCACTTATTTAGTGGGAAATTATTCGGGAATGTAGGAATGCGAAAGAGCAATGGATCGATAATAAATGCAAAGAAGTGGAAGATAAATTCGAAGTAGGAAAGACTGATGAAGCATATAAAATAATTAGGAGAAATTTTAGAGAAATTGGATCTAGTACCAAAAACATTAGAAATGAGGCAGGAGATATCCTAATCGGAAGTGGGGAGAAGGCAGATAGGTGGAAAGAATATTTAGGAAACTTATATGCGGGACAGGAAGTGCAAGATATATTAGAAAGCGAAAGCAGTGTAGAGGGGGATAACCTAGGGAGTCCTATAATGAGAGAAGAGTTTGAGATAGCACTAAAAAGTTTAAGGAATAATAAAGCACCAGGTATAGATGGCTTGCAGGCAGAAATCTTAAAGTGCGCAGGTCAAGAGGTAATAGATCGTTTATTTAAACTAGTTAGTCGCATATACCTGACAGGCGAGATTCCAGAAGATTACAAACGGAACATCATAGTAGCTTTGCCAAAAAGAAAAGGCGCGGATAGATGCGAAAATTTTAGAACTATCAGTTTAACTTCCCATGCGTCAAAAATTTTAACTAGAATTGTGCAAAGAAGGATGGAGAAAAAGGCGGAAGAAATATTAGGAGAAGATCAGTTCGGATTTAGACGAAATAGAGGAACGCGCGAGGCTATTCTAGCTTTACGAGTAATTATAGAAAAAACGATAGAAAAGAGAAAGAGCGTCTATATAGGATTTGTAGATTTAGAAAAAGCCTTCGACAACGTAAAATGGGGGAAGATGTTCGAAGTGCTGAGAAAGGTAGGGATGAAATACAGGGACAGAAGAATAATACATAATCTCTACAAAGAGCAAAAGGCAGTTATAGAATGTGAGCAGGAACAAAGGGAAGTAGATATCCGGAAGGGAGTGAGACAGGGATGTGCATTGTCACCTCTAGTTTTCAACTTATATATCGAAGATGCGATTAATATTGTTAAGGAAAGAACAGCCTCAGGGATCAATGTACAGGGCCAAACTATTAACATGCTCAGATTTGCGGATGATATAGCAGTGTTAGCATCTAGCAAAGAAGAATTAGGAGCGGCTTTGAATGAAATGGAAGCAGTTTTGACACAGGGCTTCGGCATGAAAATCAATAAAAAGAAAACTAAAATTTTGGTATGTAGGGGATGTGAAAATAGAACTAAAATGGAAATACAAATTGGAAATGAGAAGATAGAGGAGGTCGCGGATTTCTGCTACTTAGGAAGTAAAATAACTCAAGACGGTAGGAGCACTAAAGATATAAAACAAAGAATGGCGCAGGGCCGAGTTGCGTTTAACAAAAAGAAACAACTGTTATGCTCGAGAACGGTTAATATAGAGACTAGGAAGAGACTCTTAACGTCGTATGTATGGAGTACGGCATTATGCGGGTGCGAAACTTGGACAATAGGAGAAGCGGATAGAAAAAGAGTAGAAGCGTTTGAAATGTGGTGCTACAGACGCATGATGAAGATACCGTGGATAGATAAGGTTAGCAATAGGGAAGTATTAGAAAGAGTTGGGGAAAAGCGAAAGGTATGGAAAACAATAAAGAGTAGGAGAGATAGGATGGTAGGACACCTTCTAAGACACGAAGGAATAGTTCGTGACATACTAGAGTCAGAGATAGGAATAAAAAGAGGTAGGGGTAGGCCTAGATTAGACTACTGCTCTCAAATAGTTAGGGATGTAGGATGTTCTACTTTTAGGGAAATGCGTAGGTTAGCTCAGGATAGAAAAGAATGGAGGTACGCGTCCAACCAGTCTTCGGACTGAGAACCTTATGATGATGACTTATTTAGTTTTAATGTAAGTAGTAATTGGATTTTCTCGAGAAATTCCTAAATAAAACAAAGATTTAAATAAAATTATTGATTAAAAACAAAATAAGATATTCCCAATTGAATATGAAAAACCGAGTGAAGAACAGTTCAAAAATAGGTAATAAAATAAACATAAAATACAGGGCGATTGTTTTATCAGAGCAAATGCATTTTTCTCGTAAATGTGTAAAGGAAATTATATTCTAGGAGAATTATTATTTTTCTACTGGCTATCGCTCAAAATAAGTGTACAAATAAAAAAATAATACGATCGACGTTAGATGTTGCAGCGCTTCAAGAAATTTTTTCCCTAAACATACCACTTTTTGTATTATTTAAGTTCTGTATTTTTTAATATTTTCGATATGTCATGCTTTTCTCACAAAAAGCTAAAGTGAACTTTATTCTACATCTAAACTAGAGTAGGGTTGGAAAAAGCAATTCCTGTTGAAGTACATTACGAATTACGATTACGATGATGATGAGTGGGCTTGAAATATGCCAGAATGGAGTTCTTTATTTTGTTGTGCAAGTTTTTTTACTTTTGATGTACCGAACTTTTTTTCTTTAAAATGGTTTTGAAAATGTTTATAGAAATTTCCAGTTAACCATCGTGGTTGCCAATGCAATTACGATTTTACTAAAAATTTTGAAAAAGTAAATTCAAGAAAAATTATATCTATTTGCATAAAACCGGGCATAAAACCATTTTAAAAGAAATTTTAACATGGGTGCAACCAGGATGTGTTAAAAGTGCACCAAACAGAAAATTCTTTTATTTTTATACAGGGTACTTAAAATTGTTTGTCACCTTTTGATTTTTTGACTTTTGAGGTTCAAACGTCGAAAACTCACTTTTTAAATGAAATCTAGCATTTTTGAATCAATGTAATAACACCACAGTACACTTATTGCTAATCACTTTTGAGATATTTTTCTTTATTTACTGTCTACATTAACTGAACCCCCGCGGCAATACTTTGCATGCTATTATAACTGCAAAATGTGCAAAAGTTTTGTAAAATGTATTCAATACGCAAATGCATAAAAATTGAATTACCTATAATAATTTCCGTAATAATAATTATTATAATAATGGTATGGTGCTCATATTTCGATGCCAATTTTTCACAATTTATTTTAATCCCAATATCCCATCAGTTTTTATTGTTTTTCAAATGTGGCGTTAATATTCTTTACACTGCCGTGCTTGTTGCCTTATTTTGGCTTTTTGTTTAAATTTCTACGGTTTTGTCTTCCGTGATTCTAAAATAAAATAATTTGCTTTAATATTACATTTTTTTTTATTTTTATATCGCCGTAGAAGTAGAACTGGTCCAATTTTATTGACGAATTCAAAAATGTAATAAAAATTGGTGCATTCCATTCTAAAAAAAGTTTTTACAGTTTGAAGTATCAAAAGTTGACGCACAAATTTGAACACCGTACTTATATAACATTTGTAAAGAATATTTGAACTGATGGAGTTACAACGTACCTTAGTTGAACACGTGTTAAAATTTCATCGAAAATGCTTGTACGTAAACAGCGAGGTAAACGGAGACTACATTTTATAAATTACCTTGTACCTAGTTTTTGAAAATTTTTAGTAAAACTGTAATTTCTCTAAAGCCATTAACACTTTCTTGTGGAATTCAAAAGTACTATATTCAATTTATTTAAGAAAACAAAGTTTCACACCGCACCGAGCAAGTGCGCGCTTGTAGATAATTGTAGATAATTGAAAATAATTTTGGGAAACGTAAAAGTTAAATCCAGGCAACTTTTGTATAAAACATTTTGTAATAACTTTTAAAATAAAACCACGATTCACCGAGAGTGGATCGTTGAATAATCCTATAGGGAATTTCAGATACTTAACTCTTCAGTTATCTTTATTAAATGACAATAAGTGTACTGTTATTAATATTGCATTAATTAACATTACGTACACATACACAAACTGCTTCGCTATTGAGCAAAAAACGAACTATAATAACTGAGCAAAAGCGCATGCGTGGGTTTCGAATGACGCCCAGGGTTCACGAACTATAATTCGACTCTATTGGGAATCACAATGTACTGCCACGTACTGCCACTTTACAGCCACAGATATTACCACTGGATCTCCACATATCACCACTATACAACCACATACAGCAACAATACAGCCAATATTGCCACTGTACAAAAACATATCGCCACTAGATTGCCTCATACAACCACTGACAACCACTAGATCTCAAATGTTCAGGGACAAAATACTGCCACGTGAGTTACCCTCCGGTAAAAGTTTTCACAGAATGAAAATACAAGGTCAAACAAAAAAGTTACAGCCAAAAAAGGAAAACGGAATTTTTCAGTTTTTCCCAGTTTTCAGGAGAACGATTCAGAATATCTCGATTTTCTTTTGAGAACATTAGTTAGCATAATATTTGGAAACTTTTCCGAATTAAAACCTAGGGTCTAGCTGTTAAGATGACAGAGATCCCCATATTGCACACTGAATTTCAGACATTAAAATATGTACCCTATTGTATGACGATATAATTGTTTATGTGGGCCCCACACAAAAGTCATTGCGTCCATCCTAGCAGTTTCCCCAGCGTTACGCGATGAACAAGCAGAGGTCGCATTATTATTATTATTATTAAATTGCGTTTGTAAGGGCAGCTCTCTTTACAAATTACTTTCTTATTTATGAACCGATTTTGACACTGTTTGTTTCATTTGAAAGAAGAAACTTGTGGAAATAGGCCTCTCGTCTCAGATTTTTAAAAGAATGATTTTTAATAAGTTATAAGTATGCAAAATATTGGTATATTTGGAGCCGAAAAATTAAACTTTTATTATTTTTTTTTAAATCCCAAAACTGCAGATGTTCCGATGCAACTACGTTCTACGCTACTTCTCAGGTATTCATCATTTATTACAATATTTATTTAATTGCTTACATGAAGAAAGTGCATAATGTGTGTTAAGACTGAAGGGAAAGTTTTTCCTACACTTGTGCTTATAATAGTGGTTTCACTATCTGGCTGAAAGTTGCTTATTCAGATTTGCGGATGAGAGTGAAGATTGAAATCGTCATACGAGACACCTAAATAAAAAAGGTAAATAATAATAATAAGGAATATTGTGTTCCTGCTTACGTGAACAAACAGCACAATTGTCATATTGAAGAATTTCCCAGCGGTGATTTTAGCAGTTTTCTTCGTGCGCACCATCATGAACATCATTTGCCTTCTTATGTTGCAACTGTAGTTCTCCCAATGGCTAAAATAGATCGACGTTGACAGCAAGTCGCTCTGAAATGAATTGGTAAATAAAAGAAATATAATGTACTTTCCACCAAACGGATAGGCATGATTTTTAGCGCCCTGGTGGTTGAATGGATAGTGCAACGTGATAACGTGTAATCTGGTGATCCAAAGACACTTGTCATGCAAATCACCTCATTTTGAATCATTTGTGCCGCGATACATATGGCAAACATTTGGAACATCGTGCCCATGGCGTACGTAGGCAGCTTCAAATTAGTCCAACTATAAGAGAGAGAAGAGAATAATTCTATGGAACTCTATTTGTTTGTAGATCTTTTACTTTACTGTGAACATGAACGCAGCGAAACATACCCCTCCGACCATTGCGAAGAGCATACTCAAAAAACCAATGGTTGTAATTTCTTCTACATCTTCAACTGTTCTGCAGAGGGAACTAATGTACAGGTTGTTGCATGGCGTACCGGAGTAAGTCTTTATGCTAAGTTGGGCTATTTACTTTAAAACTACCTTAGGAGCGTGCTCCTTGAATTTGTACGGTACGCCATGCAACGCCCTGTATATGTTCATTTACTTTTATATATTTTTTATACTTACTCCAGAAGTACTCTGTGAAACTTCACGTATTTTTTCAAAGTTTCCAATCGCGCTTCTTCATTATCCTCGACTTTGTCGAAATTTTCGAATAGGTCTCTTAGTATTTTGAACTGAATAGCGATTATCCAAAGTATGGAGCTGAACAGTAGGTCATATTGGATGAGGAACATTCCAATGAGATAGATGTAAGTCATGCTTTGCCACGAAACTAAGAGGGCAAGTAGCCAAAAGTTGGTTTTTAATAACTCCTCTTCGAAAGGTAGCCAAATTAAGAGGATCATTTGTTTGGAGAAGAGAGGAACAAGAATATGTGCCCAGCAAGTGAAGGAGTTGAAGAATCTATAACATTTCATGTAAGGGTTCAGGAAATTTAGCAGTCTCTGATGTCTTTTGCTTGGGATGTTTGGGTCTTCAGGATCATAAAATGTCTCGATCGTGCTCAACATTTTTTCGAATTTTTCTCTGTGCCTGTAGAGGAATGTTGCTTTTAGTGTGACCTAAAATGCATGATTAAAAATATTTACTAGCATACTAAACTCTACATTATACATAAGATGATATATTTACGTATTACCTCTATTGATAAAGGTATCGTCATGATTTTTTCTCCCCAAATTTCCACGTCCATCTTCTCCCTCGTGAAAATATCAGCAATCATCAACGTGATCAGTATGCATTGATTGACCATTTGTAAATAGAATGCGAATGTTGTCCAGGCGTTTTTCATTTTTGGATTCAGGCCTATGTATCTCAAATTCATCAGAGATGGAGAAGTGAGAGTTTTGAAAGTAACCTTTTCAAAAATACGTGTTTTTTGGAAATTTGCGGCATGCGTATTGTATATACTTACTTTTTTAGACATGCTGTAACGAAATTTTAGAAATCAGTCAGTTTTTTAAATTGCTTGCCGGCACTTATATAGATTATTATGTATTTAGGCAATTAATTGATCAATTTAACTCAGGCCAGTATTAACAAGAAAATTTCTTTTAAAACGCTGTTGGCACTTATTAAAAAATGTGTTAGTAGTGCAAAAATGTCAGAAAATTAATTTTGTTCTCTAAAGTTCCTTGTTCACATTTGGTATAAAAATCTGTAAAATTAGGCATCTTGATAAGTGCCCTTTAGGGAGTAAATTTTACATACTTAATACTTTCCCGTACACCTTAATTCATGTCGAATGAAATATTAATTTTATAATAGAGCAATTTTTCTATTTTCCTGCGGATATAATTATTTTTTACGGACCTATTAAGATATGTATACGTATGTCTTAAAAAGGTAAATTAAATAAACATTGGAGGATAATTGGATCCTTGGGAATTGGTTACAGAAAAAGTCACTTTATGTGCAACGATTAATTTTTATTGTGTATTTTGTCTACAATATGCGCATGCACAAATGCCTAACATTTTGAAATTGCCAGTTTTTCTACACCTTTAATTTTTTAAACTTCTTCAAATATCCATACTATGTCCTACTAATGACGGTGTAAACCGACATTGTCATTCGTTGAACCTAAAAAAATTATGAATTATAAGAGAGCGCTGGAAACGAATACTTTGGCTCTTGCGAGTTCGCAAGTGTGGATTACAGTTCTGGGGCTGGGCCAAAAAATCAAATACAAACATTAATATTCAAACTTTCCGAAATAAAATTTTGCGAACAATCCTTAACGCACCATGAGTGGTTCGAAACGACTAATTCGCAAAGATCTTAGAATGGATACAGTCAATAGAGAAATAAAAATTACGGAGGTGAGACTTCACAATCCTAACATCTCTATGCTGCGAATGCTGGACAACAGTACAGTATAAAGTGGAAGAGAAAAAACTAAACACTTTGTTACAAATGCCTTGTGGCATTACTTCATTAAAAGATAGTATTATACTGTTTAACACTTCGCTCCTCGAACCTATCAGCTCTAAAATGTTCTCTAAATGTTCTTTAAACTTGGTGAAAACTGTACGCCAAATATTATGTCATAATGCAATAAAATAATGGACACAAAGAGACAAAAAGTTCTTACGCAATCCATCTACACCTGGTGCTTTATTGTTTTTTAAACTTCTTAATGCTAGCTCAAACTCTTCCCTTATTATAGGACAGCCTAGATTATCCCCCTCCGCACTGATTTCATTTTCTAATAGGTATATCTCCTAGTTCTCGCCCTGCATAAAAAGATTCCCAAATATTTCTTCCACCTATCTGCCTTTTCCTATTTTCCGATTAGGATGTCTTCTCCCTCGCTTCAAATGTTCTTGATGCTAGATAGCCCAGTCAAATGGAAATTTAATGTACTTTTACGTGGTATAAGGGTTTTTTGATAACATGTATATTTTTCGAGTTGTAGGGGGTGGGAGTGGGCGTTTTTGACGTTTTTGCAGAAGGGCCTAAAAATCGCTGTTCTTCAGCACGCTCTATCGCCGTTTCCTCTCGTCAGAAAATCAAAGTTGACCAGTGCATTTTGTAGAAAATTTTGTCTACTTTAATTTTGTATAGAATGGTCATCTTCGAAAAATGCATAGTCTTAGAGATATAAGCGAAAAACTGAAAAAAGTGCGAAAATTTTGAGGTTTTTTGCGTGTTTCGTTGAGAAGCCGACCTCCTACATAGCAGCAAACTTGAAATTCGGATTCAGCACCCCAAAAAACATATAGAACCGTTGAGAAAAAACTTCCACAATTTTGTTACGAAAACGTCAGTTTTGAACACCGATTGACTGGACTAAGATCCAATTTCTCTGAAATATCTCATAATTATTTTACACGCTTCGTCAGTTTTTCCTACTTCGAACTTATCTTCTATACTTCTTTGTATGTAAGTACATATTATCAATCCACTGTTCTTTGGCTTCCCTATACCTACATTTCCGAATAATATCCCTTTTGATCGCCATATATCTTTGTTTCCCTCCTTCGTGTAGCATACTTCTATATTTTCGCCTCGTCTGTTAGAGTTTCAATATATATATAAATAAAAAGCGTTCACAGGCCATTCAGGCCCATAGCTTAACGATCTCCTTCCATCGCTTTCTGTCCATCGCTTTAGCACGCCATTCCGTCACATTTCGTTCTCTCAGATCCTCCGTCACAGCTTCTGCCCACTTTTTTCTGGGACGGCCCACTCTCCTTGTGCCTACCATCTCTCCTCTCATCATACTCTTCGAAATTCTGCCCTCTTCAAGTCTTTCCAGGTGTCCAAGCCATCGGATTCGCTGTGCCCTTATTATCAGTGAGATATTAGGTTGATCATATAGGCGCATAACTTCATCGTTCGTTCTCCTTTCCCAGAGTTCCCCAGTTTTCTTTCCTCCAAATATCCTTCTCAGTATCTTTCGCTCCCAGGCTTCAGTTCTTTCTTGCTCACTCTTGTTATACACCCATGTTTCACAAGCATAAGTTACTGTAGGTCGTATCACCGTTTTGTAAATCCTCAACTTTGCACTGCGTGAGACAAGCCTGGATCTGAGAACACTGTTTAGAGCACCCGCACACCTATCACCTTTAATTAAACGTGCTTCAATTTCATCCTTTTCTATGCCTCGTTCGGTTATCAGTGCCCCCAGGAACACAAAGCTGTCCACTCTTTCAACTTCCATTACTTCACCATTATTTAACTCTACTGCAATACTGTTACTTGTAGGTCTTTCCTGTTTTCTTCCTAAGAGTTTCAATATCCTTTGTTATTCAGGGTTTTCTGCTTTCATTCTGTTTATGACCCAAAATATTTGTAGCTGCAAAATTTAAACTATTTTTAATGCAACTCTTCTGCCGTTTCGTTTTTTCAAAATTTTAAATTTAAAATAACCTTCATAACAACTTCGTTGTGATCGCCATCTATATCTGCTTCTGGATAGCTTCTGCAGTTCCTAACTTGATTTCTAAATTTGTTCCTAACAATAACGTAATCTATTTGATATCTCCATATGTCTACTTTCATCTTCCATGTATGACATCTCCTAACGTTGAAATATAATGTTCGCGACTGTTACTTTATAATATTCATAGCAAAAATATATCAGTCTAACTCCCCTATCGTTCCTATTACCTAATCCAAAGTGACCGATTATTTCATCGTCTCTCCCTGTGCTTACAACTGCATTAATGATAGAGTGTACAGCGCAACAGCACCCTACCGGCAGGACAGATTCGGCTCATCTGAGTACTTTACTAATCGCCTCCTATGAGTATTTTGCGTCCTGCTAGCAGGACTAGAATATAAATAAATCGAAAGATGAAAGTTTTGATGTGCAACAGTTTAAAAGTTATGCCCGTTTAAACTTACACGAAATGTTACGCGTTAACTATCTCATTCATTGGTGCACTGGCAAAAGAGTGTTTCAGAGAAAGAATGATAATATTTTTGAAGTCAATTTGATGATAATTGAAAGAACACAAAGCGTTATGATGTATGTGTAAATGGTAAAAATAAACAAAACATGGAAACCAAAATTAAACTTTCGTTGTCTTTTTTATTACTTCTCATTTATTGTTGTTCGGAAATAATTATTCAGTTTGATATTATTGTTTGTGCCCAATATTATTTTTTAAATAATTTATTGAAATCACTAACGTCTTTTCTAATTATCTGCGCTCCAGAGATACTTCCTGCTGGACACCTTGACGAACACAAAAAGGCTGCGGAGTCCTACCAGCAGTACGCTAATGGTTAACAGTCCGCCATTTTGGGCGAGTACTGCTGGAAGTACTTCTTCTTGAAGGACTGCGTCGTTTGCGGGGCTAACCTGCTGGCAGGCTACCACCTCCTGTACAAGAGCACTTCCAGAAGAGCTTCTTGCAGGAGAAGCGACTGTACGTTCTATCATCATCTCCATAACTACCTTGTCACTTTTTTGTAAGAAATTTTCTAGGTACACTCTGCCCTATTTTCTTCTTCATAACAATTCCCGCTCCCGAATTTCCTCCTACCAACTCTATGTGTATTACTCTAAAATCTCAGCTCCAAAAGTCTCCAGCTTCTGGCCATCGCAACTCACTGATACCTACTATGTGTAATGCTGACCTATCCTTCTCAATCTTCAAATTTTCTAAGTTTCCTACATACTTGGTTCATGCTTCTAATATTTCACGCTCCGACTCGTGAAATATTACACTTATTATTGCTAATGACTCCCTCAGAAGCCCGGAGATCCGCATGTGGGACTATTTTACCCCCGGAATTTTTCACTTCAGAAGGTGCCATCATCGTAAAATTTTAGTACGCTGTTCTAGGGACAAAATAATGTGCTGGTATCACAGTGCCATACGACCCCACCCCACAGTCTCTGGCACTCTGATTACTTAAAGAGCTACTGTCCTCTTTCAGGGACTTCATTAGATCATTGAAGCACACAAGCCATCCCACCAGTTTCAGTAGATACTAGAACTACGCCAAGGTACAAGTCCGTTTAATTATGTACCGGGTGTCCAAATAAGAAAGGATGCCGGCCATATCTAAGGAACCGTTCATGGTGCAGCAGCTGTGGGAAAGAAAAAATAATAATAATAAAAGTGGCCAAAAGAAATTGCTGGAAATTATTTTCAAGTTTCTAACTTTGCTGCTAGAGGGCGTAATAGTCATAGTCGACAAAAGAAACATGGTTTTCTCTAAAACATACCCAGATAAAGTAGATCAAAAATACGAATATTGCAATCTTGAATATATTTTGTATAATTTTGGTTTACCACTTCTTGCTCTAGCTCATCAAATAGCAGCGGAGAGGGAAGGGGAACGATTGATTGTGAAGATGCTTGTAACTTTGGTTTGGTTCAACATAATTTGGCAAACTTGGTCTCGTTGAAAAGAGCTCTCTTCAGTTAATTATATGCTGTTATGAGCTAGGTTCTTTTAGTTTTGTAGTGATCGCTAGGGGGCGCTGTTTGACAGGCCAGCATAGGGTCCCTGTATTTAGAGAGTACCGCAATCTCCGCCATGTTTACTCACAATAACAGCCGCCAAATTTGAATTGTGGCGGAACGTCAGATTTTATATTTGACATGTGTTACAAATTACGGATTCACATCCTGATTTTTGATCCATAAACAAAGAAAATTTGACTGTAATACGTTGAGGAATAATACTACAGACCAGATTGTGGAAATATATATCACTGATTCACAAAAAGCGATAAAACATAAACACCAAACAAACCAACATTTCAGCTGGACTTTGACTGACATATGACATTTTGCTGCTGACACGGCAGTCCGCCATATTTACTCACAGTTCTGAAACATAGTGGAGCTATTGATTGCGGTACTCTCTAAATACAGGGACCCTAGGCCAGCAAACTTTTCAAATAGTGAAAACCGCGCATTGATATCTTTTTTCTAACCGGAGATATAAACAAATTAGTGTTAGGATTGGGAGGATGGGGGCAAAAATTGTTGGTAACACCCGGTTCAACATTTGCAATTATTATGTAGTAGTGATAAACTTGTGTATGCTTTGATGCCAATATAAAAATTAAACAAATATGATAAAATAGCTTTTACTATAGTTTGGAGAAAGTCTCCGATCTTCCGAAAATTTAAGACATTTGTAGATATCAAACATTTGACATTGTGCTGAATCTTTCTGTGTCAACGCCAACTTGTTTTATAATTATTATATTGCGCACACAGTGGTTGGATCAGTAACTTTGGCGAAAATTCACTATGAATTCTTAATAAGTTAACCTCACACGCCAAAAGACAGTTACACAGCACACCCCTGACTTTGTCAGCGAAATATGTGTCGAGTTTAATGACTGTCACTGTCTTTTGGCATGTGGGGTTATCTTCTTAAGAATTCATCATAAATATTGCAATTTACAAGAGTATATTTTAATACCTAAAACATAGGTTTTTGCTTTAAAAATGGTCATTTTCACATTTAAAACGGCCACGAAGAAGCAACATAATTTTAATGATTATGATATTTTCAAAATGTCTTATTCGGTGGCATATATAAAGGTTAGTAATTAACCCGTCCTCCCGCCCCTAAATCTCTTTTGACCTTATCTCCGGTTAGAAAAGAGATATCAATGTGCGGTTTTCACTGTTTGTCTCGTTATTTTGTCCTCTTTTCAATTAATTTATATTTATTATACCGTTCCATTTAAAATTTTCAAGAAAATCTGAAAAGTTTGCTGATCTTTCAAACAACGCCCTCTAGCGATCACTACAGAACAAAAATGACTTAAATTATAAAAGTATCTGATTAAAGGAAGATAGCTCTTTTCAACGAGACCAAGTTTGTCAAATTATGTTGAACCAAACCGAAGTTACAAGCATCTTCACAATCAATCGTTCCCTTTCCCCCTCCGCAGATATTTGATGAGCTAGAGCAAGAAGTGGTAAACCAAAATTATACAAAATATATTCAAGATTGCAATATTCGTATTTTTGATCTACTTTATCTGGGTATATTTTAGAGAAAACCATGTTTCTTTTGTCGACTATGACTATTACGCCCTCTAGCAGCAAACTTACAAACTTGAAAATAATTTCCAGCTATTTGGCTTGGCCACTTTTATTATTATTTTTTCTTTCCCGTAGCTGTACCATGAACGGTTCCTTAGATATGGCCGGCATCCTTTCTTATTTGGACACCCGGTACGTAACTGCAGAATTGCAAAATTAAGAATATCATTGTTTAGAATCGCAAAGGAAATTTCCGATTAAATGAGGTCGTTTCGGAAATACCGATTGATTAACGCGAGAGGCCCTCAAAATGTATTAATTTCTCGATGTTCGGAGTCCGGCTTGTGAGTTCTCAAACAAAGCCCTGACTTATCCAGAATTTCCATATTTTTTACGCGATCAATCACATTTTACAGCAGAAAAACACCACATTCTCGAGTTATGCTGAACTTGTAGACATGACTTTAAATGCCTACAAAATGCAGCTGCAGCGTACAATTTATTTTGGCTGCAGACGAAACCACATTTACACGAAATGGGGTTCAGTTAAATTAGTTACTTAAGTGTAAAAATGTTGGTAGGATTGCAAGGTTCCCGCTTGATGAATAAAGACGCCCGAAACGTTTCCAATAATTCTTTTAATAATAATAATCCTAATCATATGGCATGAAACAGTTCCTACATCTGTTACGGAGGTGGCCTTTCTCTCCACAATTTCAACACCTTAGGAACCGCCTGTCAAACCACTCCCTACGAGCTCCCTTATTGTCAACGTCTTCCATACATAAGTATTTCCCATTTCTTGCAATTGACATGGAGAAAATCGTGGAATTCAAATAAACTTTGTTAGTCTATCAACCCATTATGAATAGCCAGACTCTGACAGAGATAGTTCTGTAAGAAATTCGAAAGGTAACATCTCAACTTCAAACATTGTTCCTGCAATTGCACAAAGGAACATGGACACCACTTAGATTTAACACTAGCTAAAGAAATGACGAATAAAATTCAATGTACCTATCCAAATTCAGCTACATTACCTTTACAGTGATGAAGAAAACACGACCAAAAGTTGTAATTAATAACTACAAGTGGAATCCGTGGGCTACGCCACACGTCTTTTCAGAATGCTCCATATTCGTGTCCCAACCCCTGTCGCCATTTGGAAATAACAGTGGATATGTTAATAGTTAATGGATCGATTATGTTGGATAGCATGGGAACGCGCCTGTTCGCAAGTAGGTATACTACAATATCAAAAAACAATCGTGCGTGTTGGCGACTTATGCTCACGTGTGGGCATTACTCCATTAACTGAAGCAACATTCTGTCGGAACAGTACGAAAGTTTGTTTCGAATGAAACACCCCAACGCACTCGTGCTACTACGTATTGCAAACCCTTTAATCATTCAGCGCTATCACAATTTTACTAAATTATATTATTTACTGATGACTGATAGAAAATGTCTCCACCAATTTATTTGTTGCTAAGTTACACCAAACAAAAAACTGTAAATTTTCTGTCTCATACGCCGACGAAGTAATGAACTTTAAACTGCAAAAAGGCACTATTTAAGGATTTTTAAACCCCGGAAACCCCGAAAAGTCACATCTACAGCATTAGAGCTTTCCGTAGAGCCCATAATTATTGTTGAAATCGATAGAGTCCTCGATGAGATATCTGGCGAACAAAGTTTCAATGTAAAATCACTTTCGCTATTAATATACCGGGTGGGGATTTAGTGTGTAATCGGTTCATATCTCTGGTACTGCTTAAGATATCAAAATAAAATTTTACACGTATGTGGGGAACGACATGGAGCATTTCGTAAAATTATTTATGTATATACAGGATGTTCACATTCTGAGTTCCAGACCAAAGTTCTATTTCTTTAAATGGAAACCTCACAAGTATTTGCGTGATTTCGATTCCCCATAAAATTTCATAAAAATTGATATACTACATGATGTGGTTTTGAGTAAGGACTGTTAAGATATTGACATTTTTGTGTCATTATGGTCCCAAATTTGAGACGCTACTGGGCCACCTAATTATTTTTTCTGAAAGGGGTTTACACACTGCTGTATTTGTGAAATCTATAAATACTATCACCATAATACTTAGGATTAAGTTATGCAAAAGGGAATTTTTCCCAAAAATTTCAAATAGGATACCATGTATATCATTTGCACAACTGACAGTCAGTTAACTAAGCTTTTAATTGATGTAGATATTGCCAGGTCTACTACTGATAGTTTCGGCAGATATTACGATTGAACATCAAAATTTGTGAATTTCATTATCAGTTTATACTCTTTTCTATTCTGTTGCTCAAAACTCACAATAATGTTTATATTTTGTATTTGCAAATTTGTATCAATATAAAGACAATAAATCTTATTGTAAAATTGTTTCTTGATGGTTATATTCTTAAATGTTTATCTAATGTCTTTTTAAAGTCGGGAATAATGTTCAAACAAGGAGTGCCATGGAAGAAAATATTATCTTTGAGAAATAATCTTGCAATGAGATTTTTGCGTTAATGTAAACTTAATTTGCTAAATATTTTATAGAAACAAAATGTAGACCTTTTTTGGAGTTTTGGGTGACAAAATAGGGGAGATCGTCAAAAATAATGTAAAATACTAACGAAACTCTACATTTTTATAATTCAATTGTACATTCTGTCTAAACTTTTACTGGTAGACTTGACAATATCCACATCAATAAAAAGCTTAGTAAAATGACCATCAATTGTACAAATAATAGGTATACATGGTGCTTCATTTGAAATTTTTGAGAAAAATTATGTTTTGCATAACTTAACCACCCTGTATTATTTCAAGTATTATGATATTATCTATAGATTTTAAAAATACAGCAGTGTGTGAATTTTAGGTGGCTTTGGTTAGTATGCGTCAGTAACGTCATAAATAATTTGGGTCCATAATGGCACAAGAATGTCAATATCTCAACATTCCTTAGTCAAAACCACATCATGTAGTGTATCAATTTTCGTGGAATCTTATGGGGAATTCATATTATGCAAGGACATGTAGGGTTTCCATTTAAAGAAATACAACTTTGGTCTGGTACTTAGAATGTGAACATCCTGTATATACCTAAATAATTTTATGAAATGCTCCATGTGGTTCCCCACATTCGTGCAAAAATTCATTTTGATATCTTAAGTACCTAGTTCCAGAGATTTGAGCCGATTACACACTAAATCCCTACCCGGTACAAAAGGATCTGAAGCTGAAAATGGAAACTATCTTAGTTTCCTTGAACATGTGACTCAGTGAAGAAAATACGTATTTTCGGATTGAAAATAGCAAGGAATAAAATTCATGGATCATTGGCAGAAAGTTGCAACTATCATTAGATAATAAGAAATAAGATCTCTCTCTCTGAAAAGAAATACAATCCAGTGAATGCATTTACAGAATCTCAATACGTTTTTCTTCCTGCAAACTAACTAATCACTTACAGCAATAAATAGTTGGACAGTGAGATCGAAAAATTTTCCAGCCGTCATCTTAGCACTTTTACGAGTTCTATCCATAACTAAAATTAGCATCTTAATCGTGCTGTTGTCGTAGTCTTCCCATTTATCGAGATAAATAGAAGTGGATAACAAATCACTCTGAAAAACATTGCTTTATACCAATTCTAAGACACCACTTACACTTACTTCATCTCTTAACATCTGACTTGTTAAACAAATGGCAAATAGTTCTACGGAGCAACCAGCAGTGTATACAGGGAATTTAAAGTTGTTCCAACTACAGAGGAAATACATTACACTTCTTGAAATTGGATTAAACTAAAGAATGTTACCTACCTTAATGTAAATAAATAAACGGAAAAGCAGCAACCACCTACTGTAGCAAACAAGACTGCCAGAAAACTGTATGTTGTCATATGTTCTACGTCTTCTGCAATTCTGCAAATAAGTTTAGAGGAATTTCGACATACAAACTGCTTAAAAGTGGATAGGAATTGTGCTTAAGTGAACATTTACTTACTCATAAAGAAATTTGTGATATTCAACATGTTTCGCCAGAATCTGCACCCTTTCCTTCTCTGAACATTCAACTTTGTGTAAATTCTCGAAAAGGTCTCTAAGTATTCTGAACTGTATGATCAGTATCCACATTATTGCCAAAAACAAGCTGTCCCATTGACAGTTGAGCATGCCGCACATATAAAGAAAAGTACAGCTTTGCCAAATTACAAGCGCAGAGAAAACCAAATAGTTATCTTTTACGATTTCTTGATCGAAGGGTAGCCATACTTGTATCACTATTTTTCTTGTGGCAAAAGCAGCTGCTACGTGAATCCAACAACCGACAGAATAGAACATTCTGTAAGCTCTCATGAAAAAATGGACTGTATTCAGTAGCTTTTGGTGTCTGTTGCTTGGTATTCTCGGATCTTCGGGATCGTAAAACTTGTCAAGACAATCCAGGATTTTTTTGAACGTCTTTTCGTTCCAGTACAGAGTCATCGATTTTGTTAAACACTGGAATAAAGAAAGATTTATGAAACTCCAAAAAATATAAAGTTAATAAAATTGTTGTGCAGCAGAATACACTACAAGGAAACGAGTTGCCTTTCTTTTCAATACCCAGTAAACGTACTTGAATGACGACGGGAATGATCATCATTTTTTCTCCAAAATCTTCCAAGTCATTCTCTCTAGTACACAAGTCAGCTATCTCTAAAGCCACAATAAGAAATTCGTTTATAATTTGGAAATAGAATGAAAAAGTGTACCATCCATTTTGGTTTCTTGGGTTCAGCCCCATGTACTGTACGTTCAAAAGAGGTTGAGCTATGGCAGTTTCAAAAGTTACCTAAAATCGAGCATTTTTTAGAATTATTATGGAAATATGGGTAGAGGTGCATAGGGGTCATATACTTTCTTAGCCATATTGATGGGTTGGTAAGTATGAGAAAATTGGGATTATTACTTATCTGCTAGATTTATATACGTATTCGTATTGTACAGGACCGTATTTGACAACAAAATATTTACTTCTGAGACAAGTCAGAAAAATTTCCATATATACAAGGTATCTATTGGCCAAACATTTTCAATACATATGTCTTGTTCAAGAACATTTTTTGCCATACAACTTTCTATTGCTATTCCTCGTCTCTTCCTTTATTCCTTCCCCATGTTTCCTCAGCCCCCTCTTTTATCCCCTCGTCCCATGTATTCCTAGGCCTTCAAGCTCTGGGAGCTTTTCCTTGTATTTTTGTTTTATAAACTCTTCTTGAGATTCTTTCATGTTTCGTGTTTCGTTTCGTATTCTGCCTCTTTTAGTCTTGCCTTCAATCTTCCTCATCTCCATTGCATTTATTCTGGATTTGTGCCTCTCTGCTATTGTCCACTACTGTATAATATTATTGGTCTGACTATTTTCTTTACTACTTCAGTTTTTATGTTCTTTTCTATTTTCCTTTTTCCTAAGAATGTTAAATAGTTTTCCTGCTTTCTTCATTTTTCCATTTATTTCCTTGTCTAACCTCTTTGTTCTCAATAATAGCCCCTAAATATCTTTAGTCATAAACTCATCCATTTAACCAAATATCATGTGTTCTATTTCCTTTTGATATTATTATACTCTTGGTCTTATTTCTGTTTATTTTCATGTTTGTTTTGTTTACATAATTCCTGTTGAATAATATTTATGTCATGTTGAAGGTGTTCTTTTGATTCTGCCAAGATAGCCGTATCATCGGCGGACAGGACTTCTATTAATTTTAGTTTCTTCCATCCTCCAGTGCCCCAATTTAAATTTTTTCATCTGCTTCCTTTATTGCATCGTCAATCAAGACTGAAAATAGCAGCGTACTCAACACACAATCATTTTTGTGGCAATATCATTCGATCCTGGGATTTTATTCCTGGGACTTTATTCTCTCTATTGCTCCTTTCTTCTTCAGTAATTCGTTTTGTGTCCTGACTGACAGTATTCCTTCAGATTTGGTTTTCTATTTTTGATTCTACATCTGCTCTATTCAATTCTTCGAAGTATTGTTACCATCTTTCTATTATTTGGTCTTCTTGTGCTATTATGCTTCCATCCTTGCCTCTCATGTTCAGCAATGTATATTCTTTTTAAGTTGTCTTAGTATTCCAAAGAATAGTTTTTGATTTTCTTTAAAGTTGTTATTCCTTCTTTCTCCGAATGTTTTCCACGATCCCTTTTTGGCTTCCGGCTTCCTAGACGGCTATTTTTACTTCTGCTCTCTTCTGTTTATATTTTTCATAGTATTCTTGTCTCTTGGTGCCTGAGTACATTTATATAGCTTTTATCCTTTTTTATTATTATTTGGAGACTTGTACTCCACCAATGTGTTCGTTTCGTGTTTAAATTGATCGCTTTTGAGGTACCACAGCTTTCTTTTGCAGCTTCCAGTATCATTTCCTTAAATTATAATAATCTACTCCTATCTCTTTTTTGTTCTCTTCTAGTTTCTTGCTTATTGTTTCCTGGTATTTCGTTCTGGTGAGCTTATAGCTCTTCATTTCTATTTTTCTCGTTTTCTTTTTTTCTCGTGTTTGTTCTGTTTTGTTGTCTGTAGTTCCATCCTTAGTAAAAAGCGAGCACTTCCTATTTCTGCTGCTTTAGTAACTTTAACACCTTTTATTTGTTTAAATTTTTCTCTGTGCACTTCAAGAGATTTGTATGCTAGTATTAAACTGTCTTGTTAAAAAGGGCGAATAAAATAACAGTTTATACGTAGTCTGAAGTGACCATTTATTAAATACGTCAATGACGGACCTTAAGTAAGGTTAGGTTAGAACGTTAAAAGTAGGTGTACCTACATAATGAACTACCAACTTTTCTTTTTATGTATACTGAAAAACAAACTTATATGCGGGACAGGAAGTGCAAGATATATTAGAAAGCGAAAGCAGTGTAGAGGGGGATAACCTAGGGAGTCCTATAATGAGAGAAGAGTTTGAGATAGCACTAAAAAGTTTAAGGAATAATAAAGCACCAGGTATAGATGGCTTGCAGGCAGAAATCTTAAAGTGCGCAGGTCAAGAGGTAATAGATCGTTTATTTAAACTAGTTAGTCGCATATACCTGACAGGCGAGATTCCAGAAGATTACAAACGGAACATCATAGTAGCTTTGCCAAAAAGAAAAGGCGCGGATAGATGCGAAAATTTTAGAACTATCAGTTTAACTTCCCATGCGTCAAAAATTTTAACTAGAATTGTGCAAAGAAGGATGGAGAAAAAGGCGGAAGAAATATTAGGAGAAGATCAGTTCGGATTTAGACGAAATAGAGGAACGCGCGAGGCCATTCTAGCTTTACGAGTAATTATAGAAAAAACGATAGAAAAGAGAAAGAGCGTCTATATAGGATTTGTAGATTTAGAAAAAGCCTTCGACAACGTAAAATGGGGGAAGATGTTCGAAGTGCTGAGAAAGGTAGGGATGAAATACAGGGACAGAAGAATAATACATAATCTCTACAAAGAGCAAAAGGCAGTTATAGAATGTGAGCAGGAACAAAGGGAAGTAGATATCCGGAAGGGAGTGAGACAGGGATGTGCATTGTCACCTCTAGTTTTCAACTTATATATCGAAGATGCGATTAATATTGTTAAGGAAAGAACAGCCTCAGGGATCAATGTACAGGGCCAAACTATTAACATGCTCAGATTTGCGGATGATATAGCAGTGTTAGCATCTAGCAAAGAAGAATTAGGAGCGGCTTTGAATGAAATGGAAGCAGTTTTGACACAGGGCTTCGGCATGAAAATCAATAAAAAGAAAACTAAAATTTTGGTATGTAGGGGATGTGAAAATAGAACTAAAATGGAAATACAAATTGGAAATGAGAAGATAGAGGAGGTCGCGGATTTCTGCTACTTAGGAAGTAAAATAACTCAAGACGGTAGGAGCACTAAAGATATAAAACAAAGAATGGCGCAGGGCCGAGTTGCGTTTAACAAAAAGAAACAACTGTTATGCTCGAGAACGGTTAATATAGAGACTAGGAAGAGACTCTTAACGTCGTATGTATGGAGTACGGCATTATACGGGTGCGAAACTTGGACAATAGGAGAAGCGGATAGAAAAAGAGTAGAAGCGTTTGAAATGTGGTGCTACAGACGCATGATGAAGATACCGTGGATAGATAAGGTTAGCAATAGGGAAGTATTAGAAAGAGTTGGGGAAAAGCGAAAGGTATGGAAAACAATAAAGAGTAGGAGAGATAGGATGGTAGGACACCTTCTAAGACACGAAGGAATAGTTCGTGACATACTAGAGTCAGAGATAGGAATAAAAAGAGGTAGGGGTAGGCCTAGATTAGACTACTGCTCTCAAATAGTTAGGGATGTAGGATGTTCTACTTTTAGGGAAATGCGTAGGTTAGCTCAGGATAGAAAAGAATGGAGGTACGCGTCCAACCAGTCTTCGGACTGAGAACCTTATGATGATGAAACAATAAAAAATAAAAATGAATAGGTAAGTATTTCGTACCTATCTAAAAGAAAATGAATAAAAAATATAGGTATTAAACCAGGAAACTTAAACACAGTATTGTACAAAGACTTCTAGAATGGACCTGGCGTGTGGCGTCCTTATACAATAGCTGATTTTGTTGTGAAGCCTACATGGTCGTGGGTCAGCGAGTCTCGGGGAGCGTTGTTTGTTATTATATTCAAGCAACGGATCAGGCGAATGTTTCGCGATATTCTGTTTCCGTGGCGGCTCCTGTTTACTACACAACTGGTCGGCTGCTTTGTTTTGCCTTTTCCACACACAAACGCTTAGACTGTGAGTGTTCCTCCTGCTTCAGTCGCAAATGTATTTAGCTAAGTCCCCTTTACAAGTCTTTGGTATTGTATAATAGGTCATATTTTCGGCACAGAACAGGAAGAATATATTCGGAGAGTGCACGAACTCGCTTACCTAGTAAAAAAGTGTCTAGTCTAGCGTCTAATCCTCCCGCTCAGCTCTAGTCGTCTAGCCACATTTCTTATTTCACTCTTTTGCGCGCACTGTTTGAATTCGAATCGAAATTTCAAAATTAATTACCAATGCAGGACATTTTGATGAACACTTCTCTATGCAGGACAAATAACTTGAATAACGGACAGTCCGTCAGAATGACGGACGAATGGTCACTTTAGTAGTCGCTTTCTTCGGCTTACTTTACATTACTTCCAGTGGAGGGTACCCGTGGATTACATGTGATCGAGGCAATGAAATCAAAATCCAAAAAGCTCTACTCCGGACAAAATCTAAATATGCAAAGATCTCATTTTACATCACTTTGCATTCAATAGGTACAAAATTTCTTGAGTACCCTCCTGGGCCCGTTGAGTATAATTTCAATTATTCTTTACGATTGTAATAAAATATTTAATTATTTCGAAGAATATGCATGTCTAGATTGAATATACCTACACAGTAACCTATAATTAGGAGGACGGGTTAAATTGTTATTAATATAAATAATTAAGAATAAGATATACAAGTAATTATAGGTATGTGCTGAGATTGTTTATTTGTAACAATTATTTATTTACATCGAAACGTATATTATGAATTGAAGTACAAAAGGATTTCTTCCAAAATGTTGTTTCTATTGGTTTTATCAACCTAAAATTAAAGACAAAAAATGCACAATTAAAAAGATAAGATACTGAATTAAAATTACCGTAAATAATTTTGTGGATTTTAAGTTTCTTATTAACTCAACAGTTGGTATTGGCCGTCCTTTTTGCACTGGAATAGTAGCTACAATACACGCATTCGAAGTTTTAAATAAATTTTCAATTTCTTTTCTAAAAATGTCGCTGAACAGTTCCATTTTTCCTATTTCGTCGATGACGAAAACTTCTTTCGCCTTCAACGAAAAAAATTAATTCATACAGTTTCCAGGAAAAGTTTTGGGAAACGTTTTATACGATAAAAGCAATAGAATGTATCTTCAAAGAAGTTGTTAGGTTGATTTCGAAATATAAGAGCAAATTGACCGATTCGACTTTGGCATGACTTAACATGAGTTAACTGTCTAATGGACAACTCAATTTAAAAACCCTGTATGTTCAAGGAAGATCATTATTTGAAGTTTCAGTTTCGGAACTAACGGTAATGATATTCCCTCATATATCAATTTCATTTACCGTTTTAAATAGGGTCATGGCAAGTTCTTCGAACTTTTTAGGAAATACTACATACTGTCCTAATTTATACTTGGTTTCAACAGTATTTGGATCTAAAGAACCCCTAGAAACATAAATTGCATCTTATTAGAGTCAATCAAGTTTTAGCTACCTACTTACATTGTGCGTGCGAGCTGCCCTCTTTTGCCATCCAAAGTAACTACATCAAAACCAATCCGGAAATTATTAGATCTTAATTCTTCCGTATAAAATCCATCCAATTTTTTATTCATTTCTCTTAATTTGTCGCAAAGTTTCTTTACTAAAGTCGTTTTTCCAACACCTGCGTTAAATTAGTCAAATGTGTTTCATATAAAATCAGTTAAAATTAGATGAACTGACCTGGATATCCAGTAATCAAAATGTGCTTTGAACTAGTAGACATTTTCAGTCAAATAATGTTTGCTTATTATAATTTTTGATAGTTTATAACAGCAAATTGTCATAAAGCTTTTCTTTATAGGTTATGTTGTTGTTGGTAAGGTAGGGAACGTTTAACGCTAACAGTCGATACCCAGAGAGAACCATAAGAAATAATCCGTCATATTCACAAGTATTTATTTCAGTAAATTAATAATACAAACAACAAAAAAAAACTAAATTACGTTGGTATGTATAGGTATATAAAAATTGTCATTTTATTTATTAAGCTGTTTTATCATTTTTTACTCCAACTACACTTAAAGTTATTAACAATTGAGCAAAATAGTAGGAAGCCATTATCTTAATCTGTAAAAAATATAATTTATTTTCATAATTTTTTTCAAAAATTTCTAACTTACTTGAGCATTATTTATAGGTCGAGATAACATATTACTAGCTATAATAAAATCTGAAACGGCGAAAATGGTTATTCCAATAGCAGCACTCGCTTTGTTCCAGGCCAAAGTTTCATCCTCAAATGCCCTTGCAAGTGCCCTCCAAACTGTTAAACTTAAAATTAAACCATAAAAAGGGCCTCCAATTGCCATAACACCTCTTAATCCTGGCCAAATGTGCCATAGAGCTGAAAAAATCACTTTGAGTTAGAACCCTCATACACCATCTACTCACATATTTGTTTATTAAAAACCGCGAATGTCTACCTAAATCCCTGAGACGTTCGCGTTAAAAACACACTGTTTTACCTCCAATAACCATGATGGTAGTAATTATTCCTATCGGTAACTTTCGGGGCTTCACACCAAAAGCTGATATGTAAAAGACATGGGCCACTGCGAAAAATAACATCCCGTGCAAAAATTTGTCAGGCCAACACAAGCAGGCATCTCCAATACTGCTGAAAACCAAGCCTGCTAATACCTTTTTCGAGTAATCATTTCTAAAAAAGAATTTCATCAATTTCCTTAAAAATGCAGGTACCTATTTCTTTACTTGAGTCCGTTTAACCAAACGAAAATTATTAAACTAAAAATTGGAAGACATTTTATCACAGCTGTGTACAAACTTGGCTCTGTGTTCCATTGGAGGAAGACGAAATAGATGACTGTTGTCTTTGCGAATGGAATCAATTTTGGGGCTACCTGTTTTAGCTGAAAATACCGAATACATTATTAGTTCATTTTATACTGAGCGATACGGGAGTATTCAAAGGGTCTTATGTACCTATAGATATGCGACGAATGAAATTGTCGTTCGAGTTATAAGCGATACGGAGTAGAGAGTTGCAGAAATAGTAGAACTGCTAAATTGGGTTTGTTCTTTAGTGTTAAATGGTTAAATCGTTGTTGCTAATTAATATTTTTAATCACTAGGTAATAATAATTGTAAATATTTGTAAATAGTTCTTGCAAATACAGTCACTGTAAATAAAGTGTGTGTTTGAATCCAAATACGTAACAATTGGCATCAGAAGTGCGATTTGGAGCCGAGAAAAGTGAGAAACGTCGTGGAGGGCTATGGAAAAGTGGTGAATTTTCCAGAACAAGCTGGGAAACTTGGTTTCTGTGTGGGCTTTCGGTTTGTGAATACTCTGGAGAGTGCGATAGAGGCTAGGGCGCATAGAAAAGCCCGGAAAGTTTGGAAGTTAACCGAATTCGGTACAAATTTCACTCGATAGGGACTGTACGAACTAGTAGTAATTTTGGAGCGTGTGTTATGACTTGTTAGTATTTATGCCTGAAACAAGAAGTGGAGCAGCCATGGAGCAACAACTGAAAGCCTTTATGGAACTAATGCGGAAAAATTTGGATGAAATGAAAATCAGTCAAGAAGCAATGAAGAATGGTCAAGATGAATTGAAGTAATTTACATGAAGCAATGAAGAGCAATCGAGAAGAAATTATGAACAGTGTAGAAGAAATGAAGTCAGTCTTTGAAAGAAGCCAGGAACAGGTAGATGCGAGAATTCTCGAAATAACAGACTGAATGAAGATAAGAACAAATCAACTAGAGACTAGAATATCAGAGAAGACGCAGGAAATAAGAAAAATGGTTGATGAAGAGATAAGTAAGATGACTGAAAGAGTGGCTCAATCGGACAAGAAGAAGACTTCGAAGATGGAAAGTGCCAAAACTGAAGAAGATAGAAGAGCTCCCAATAAAGTGGAGCCGCCCATGTTCGATGGCAAGCTTCGTGGCATACTTACATTAAACAGTTTCAAGCGGCTTCAGAGGCGAATAAATGGGCTAATACAGAGAAAGCGGTTAATTTGGTGGTTGCACTGCGGGGAGAGTCTTTGAATATTCTGGATGTCGTGACCAGTGAACAACAAAGTGACTATACAGAACTAGTAAAGCGTCTAGAGATGAGGCATGGTCACCAACACATCCAGCAAGTGCGCCAGACTCAGCTTAAGGAAAGGTCTCAACGTTCCAATGCGACCTTGCAAGAATTCGAGGCTGACATGGCACGGTTGGTCCGGCTGACATATTCCACAGCCCAGGAGAAATTCTTGGAGAACCTGGCAGTTGAGAATTTTATGGAAGGCCTGGTAGATAGTGAGATTAAGCTTGTACCAAAGTTAGCTAGGTACAAGGCATTGTCAGATGCTTTGGTCCACGGCTTGGATTATGACGCCCCAAATCAGATCCTGGAGATATTCCAAGCTGCGTCAGCTCCACGTGAAAGACGAGGCAGACGAAGACCGGATAAACAGATTTGTGGAGAAATTCTGCTTGAGATTTAAGAAATAAATTAAAAGAAGAAACAACCAACAAGTGGACTGGTTCTAAATGGAATGGAAGGGAGAAATTCCTACGATGCTGGAGATGTTGAGAAAAAGGTCATCTTCAGGATAGATGTCGAAATACTCTCCGGCGGAACCCAAAAGAGAAACTGACCCAATCCTACCAAGCTCCAGTGAAAGAAGTGAATGTGTCGAGCCTGACTGGAAATGGTATGACGATTGAAGGAGTTATTGATGGTAAGAAGACTACAATTATCATCGACACGGGAGCCAGTAATACGATAGTAAGAAATGATGTTGTACGACATTGGAGAAATAGGCCGACCAGTACGAAGATCCAGATTGTTAGTGCTACCGGAGAGAGCACCTGCGTATGGAGATTCAGAGATCGACATGGTGTTTGGAGACTGTTATTCGACAAAGGGTTCTTGTAGCCGATGTTAAGGATGAAGTGATACTGGGCCTGGATTGTATGAAGAAGCATGGATGGGGTTATGCTTTATGTTGGCACCGGTGTATACTCCGAATTGGTGAGGAAGAACTGGTGATGAGTTCTCCTGGACAAAAGGACGGTGTTTGTATAGTGAACGTCAAAGATGTTGTATTGCCTGGTAGATCGGAGAACGTCGTACGGATATATGTGTGGGAGGTGCTCCAAGTACTCTGGCAGGATTGTAAACAAGTGCATCGATATTTCGAGATTAAAATGGAACTTCGATCGAACTGGCGAACGGGCGAATTATAAGCGATACGGGGAGCGTTCAAAGAGTCTTTGCATAGATATGCGATGAAATGTTAATTATAAGCGATACGAGGAGTGCCCAGGGAGCTGTAGAAATGGTAGTACCTACTGTTAAACTGTGTATGTTCTTTAGTGTGAAATCGTTGTTTTTAATTAATGTTATCAATCACTAATAATAATAATTATAAACATTTGTAAATATGTAGTTCTTGTAAATATGTGTTAGCCATTGTAAATAAAGTGTGTGTTTGCATCCAAATACAAAACAATATTGTTCACACCGTTCCTAGGCTACGTTATTGGCAGACTCGATGGAAAACCTTACAATGATCAAAAGACACGGAGGATGGAAATCGTCAACTGTTGTGGAAAGCTACATCGGAAATCTATAGGAAGCAAAAATAAAGTCGCTCAGCAGATTCTTCCGACGACATCGACGAAACAGCTTTCAACCTTCACTTCTGCAGAAATTTTGAATGTCGATGATATTAATTCATCAGAAACCACCAAGAAAATTCTGATTTCACAAGGAATAATAAATATTTCTAGTTGTTCAAATTGCTCAATTAACATTAATATTAATATTAATAAAAATAGATTATATTCTCGTTAGGCAAAGATTTAGAAATCAAGTTACGGACTAGAAGTTATCCAGGAGCAGATATAGATAGTGATCAAAACATAGTGGTTATGAAGGCCGATCTTAAATTTAAGATTTTGAAAAAACGAAGCAGAAGAAGGTATCTTGACCCAGAGAAACTAAAAGATAAGTTCGAGAAAAAGACAAACGAAGTACTAAAGGGGTTAGGGACATAGAGGCAGAATGGAATTGCATTAAAAATAGTTTAGATTTCGCAGCTAGAGATATTTTGGGTCATAAACAGAATTAAAGTAGGAAACCCTGGATAACAAAACATATTAGTCTAATAGAGGAAAAGCGAAAATATAAAAATAGGTTAGATGAAAGAGGGAAACAAAGATATAAGGCGATCAAGTGGGAAATTATTCGGAAATGTAGGAAAGCGAAAGAGCAATGGGTCGATAATAGATGCAAAGAAGTGGAAGATAAGTTCGAAGTAGGACAGAGTGATGAAGCATATAAAATAATTATGAGAAATTTTAGAGAAACAACGTAAAATGAGGGAAGATGTTCGAAGTGTTCAGAAAGGTACTGATGAAATATATGGACAGAAGAATAATACATAATCTCTACAAAGAGCAAAAGGCAGTTATAGAATTTGAGCAGGAACGAAGAGATGTAGATATCCGGAAGGGAATTTTCAACTTATATATAGAAGATGCGATTAATTTTGTTAAAGACAGAACAGCTTCAGTGATAAATGTACAGGGTCAAACTATTAACATGCTCAGATTTGCGGATGATAAAGCAGTGTTAGCATATAGCAAAGAAGAATTAGGAATGGCTTTGAATGAAAATGAAGCAGTTTTGACAGAGGGCTACGGCATGAAAGAAAACCAAAATTTTGGTAGGTATGTAGAGGGTGTGAAAATAGAACTAAAACTGAAATACAAATAGGAAATGAGAAAATAGAGGAAGTCGCGGATTTCTACTATTTAGGAAGTAAAGTAACTCGAGATGGTAGAAGCACTAAAGATATAAAACAAAGAATAGCGAAGGGTCAAGTTGCATTTAACAAATAGAAACGACTGTTATGCCCGGGAACGGTTAACGTAGATACTCGGAAGAGACTCTTAAATACGTATGGATGGAGGACGGCATTATACGGGTACGATATTTGGACAATAGGAGAAGCGGATCGAAAGAGAGCAGAAGCGTTTGAAATGTGGTGCTACAGGCACATGATGAAGATATCGTGGATAGATAGGGTTAGCAATAGGGAGTTGGGAGAAAGAGTTGGGGAAAAGCGAAAGGTATGAAAGACAATAAAGAATAGGAGAGATAGGATGGCAGGATGGTAGGACACCTAAGACACGAAGGAATACTTCGCGACATACTAGAGTCAGAGATAGGAAAAAAAGAGATAGGGGTAGGCCTAGATTAGACTACTAACTGCTCTCAATTAGTTAGTGATGTAGGATGTTCTACTTTTAGGGAATTGCATAGGTTAGCTCAGGATAGGAGGGGATGGAGGTACGTGTCCAACCAGTCTTCTAACCGAGAACCTTATGATGATGATTACCAAAATATTTATTATCGGCAATTAAACCGCTTAACATATATGGGGCGAATTTAATTCTGATTGCCTTTGGACCGCTGGAACACACGAAGGGTATGTAATTATGTAATTTCGAATTGCTTCAGTTCAGATGTCCCTCTTTACCCTAGTCTTCTCTAGAATAAATGATGCATTCGCGATAATCAGAAGAATGTCCACGTGTCATCATCGGGCAATTCAGAAAAGTATTGGCTAGTTCCTAGTAGAATCGCCATGACTCCAATTACCTGTGACATTTATTTTGCTAAAGTAGTGATGGTATAACCATTTTTATCACCTACGATAACTTTTGTTCATTGGCCGACTTCAAAATGAAGGACATTTTTTTATTGCCAATGGAAAAATTGGAAGTTTCAAAAACGATGGATAGAGAATTCGATTCCTTAACACAAGCTGTCACAAGACTTGTATACCGCAATACTGGGAGCGACATGCGGTATATTGTAACTACCGAAATTCACAGGGACACTTGTAGAGTTCAATGATAAACCAAGTCCTGGCCAAATCAAGGATCGAATAAGTATTAGACATGTTTAGACTTTAAGATAACATACCAAAAGCTAGGACTTGAATAGGTCAGCTCACTAAACTAAGAAAAACATGTCAGGATAGGTCAGGTCTAGGCCGCGGCAAGATGATAATTTGAATTATCCACTGCTATTAGGATAACATAAAACATAAGTACTTAATAACTAATAAATCATTATGTCGAACTTTGGTTGAAATAAATTCCAACTATTCTACAAGGTGACTAGAATAATACAAGAAACTGTCGTAAACAAAATTTTCTGCAAAAAAGTCTTGCTTATAAAATTTGAAACTAAAGAGAAACATACCATTTCTTGTGTTGAAGCCATATTGATTTTCGTTCTTTCATACAGGGCAAAATCAGGGTCCTACGGACATATATGCAGTAATAAGCCAATATTTGGAAGACTACTTATTGAAACCAAATCGCCGGTTGGGTTATTTCGTGTTTTTCATTGTTTTGCACAGTCCACTGTGTCGCGTGTACGCATTACTATATCTGGAATACTTGCGCATGCCCTGCGTTATTATAGATACACAGAAAATTAATGATATGATATTAAATTAGCAATTGACAGTAGTTCGTCTTGTTGACTAAAATAGCTTTCTTTGTTATTGTACTGATGAAGGTACATGTACTGTACACGTAGGTACATTCAAGTAGATTGTTTTGCATGCTTGTGATAGCAACTAATACTTGTTATTCATTTTATATTTAAGTAGATTAGGAATACAAGCTCACAATCGCATTAGGTCGACCAACATAATAGATATAGTGTAATCCACGACGAGTTTTTGTAAAAAAGTTTATTCAGAATTTGATTCGCTTTAATTTTTTTTATTTATTTGACAATGGAAAAAGAACTATCATAGGAACAAAAAGGTAATATCTACGTACTTACCTGCATAAAGAGCAAACGACCGTTGAATGTAGAAATTGAATGGAACGTAGAGAAGCAGATACTCGGGAGGTAGTAAGAGAAGGACACGGGTTATCACTAGTCTTTAATTTATATACTTAGTGTAGTGCTCTCATAAGTTTCTGCTCACCTTTATACCTGCGTACCTACGTTGCCCATTACCCTAGGTACATGTATTACCCATGCCTCTAGATGCCCCCTTTCTTTGATAAGAAAGAATCACAAGTAAGTATCACAATAATAAACCCAAATAAAGTTAAGAAATCAAGATTTATTTGCATATTTAAAGTATTATTAAATTATCGTCAATAATTTTGATACAAAATGGGTTTGGTTACCATTTGCATTAGTCATAACAACACAAAGTGTTTAGTAATCTCTATCGAGATGAAAATGTGGACATTTGTTATCTCGTTTGTTATATGTATTTCGTTACTGACCAGACATGTTGAGCGGTGTTCTCATATTTTCAGTTTCATTCATGTGCCCCGGACTGAATTTTCTGATAGTGACCTAAATCTTTTTAATTCACTTATTTTTGGCGCAACATCTTAATGTTTTATATGTTTATTTAATTGAAAAATAAAGTTTATAATGGAATATGATTAACTTTTTGAAAATGAACAATAACACACTATTATTTTATTCACAATTGGTTAGTAATAAGTCACCTGCCAACTTTTAAATAAACTTGGAATAACTTAGTTATTTATAAACTTATAAACTTGGAATAAAATTTCCTACAGTTTTTTCCGGCCTCGGGGAGTTCTGCCTGCGTGTATTGTGTACTCCAACTGACTACCAGATATATTTTACCACCAGAAATACTTTTTCAAAAAAACGATGCTTGTCAGTTTAATAATTAATAAAAATGTAAATGTCAATTTCACAGCCTACCAAGAATTATCGAACATGCAGTACCTACATCTCTGAAAAATAAAATGAATTATTTTATTCTTTTATTGTTCATTAAAACTAATAATTGTGCATAAAATAGTACACATACCTCGCTGGAAAATTTCATTACACTCTCGCGCTATAGGGAAAGAAAATGTAGCAACACGCAACCTGCTGGGTATAGTTTGAACTACTACGAAAAATGTGGTAAACCATGATAATAGATCTTTTGAGAGTATTTATGTAAATAGTTCGGTAATTATTTTGCATAAATAAAATGGAAATTGCAGCGAAAAGGAGCGTTTGTAACACTACCTGCTGTGTGGTTAATTGTCGAAGCAAGAAAGAAATAGAATCCAAGCCATCCTTTCACAAATTTTAAAGAAAAAAAGTGCAACTATTATACAAATCAATTCATTCGGTTTAACAGAAAAGGTAAATAAATGTAATAAATATAAGGCTTGGATGCTAAAATTAAATGGAGATGGTTCATAGTTTTTAGATGGATTGACTTTTTCCTTTTTCCAGTAGCACTGAATGTCAGTAGGGCATAATAGGTACTTCAAAGTCAATAAATAATACCAAACCTAGAACAAGTACCTACACAATCACCAGAAACACAGAAATAAATAAAATTTCATTTGCTTTTTTATTACATTGCATATACTTCATTTGTAGCTCATTTATAGTAAGTATAATACATAATACAACCTAGTGCACAAGAAGAGTAACACAGCAACATGCTCACACCGTGAAGATTTTCCAGCTTTGCAACCGCATTCTTTACATGCACATCTGAACCCTCCAGAAAAAAGAAACGTCTAGTTCATGTGGAATAATCCCGCAAACCACTGATTTTCAAACCCAAAGCATAAATAACACACAGAACACTATTTCAGTTTCTAACCTATAATGCAACATAAAATTATATCATTGGCATTTAAAACTGCTTGCCCTTCTATTATGCAACGAGAAGTAGAGCTTACCTCCAAATAATTGAACAAATAACGAATTCTTAACACGAAAGCCATTTTGGGAAGAAGATTGTAGCAAGTAAATTATGACAAGAAAAGTAAGTTGTTTACTTTTCTTCGCCGCCATAATTGAAACGATTACAGCGCCTCTATAGTTCGCGCCTTGATCTATCTAACCCTCGGTTCTAAATGAAACATTTTCCACCTCGGTACGTAATATACTATTACATGCGAGTTTACATGAGTGCATCTTCTTCTTTTATCTACTCTTTATCAACTAACTGTCAACATTTCCAAAAATAATAAAAATTACTGTTCATACTTCAAAACATTGGAAAATTTAAAATTATAAAATACAACATTTTCGAATTTTAAACATTAAATCAAAAATCGATTCCATTTACGACTCCCGAAGTGGTTCCGCACTTAATATTACTTTTGTAACTTTTGTCAAAAAATCTGCTATCATCTCTTTGGTGTCCACATATTCGATCTTGATGTTGTTTCGAGCTATTTCATCGTGAATAAAAAATCGATATGGATAACCATACATGACTTCCATGTTCGTTGTATATAACAAAAGAACACTTAAAAAACTTGTGTGTGTCAGCTCCGACGCACGACTGAAGTTTACTCCTTACGAACTATTATTTTAACTTCAATCACTTGATAATAGGGTACACGCGAATGTCAGTTTTATACCCAAATGTGTATTTATCAGATGGTTTATGTTCGAAAATTAAGTGACAATCTGCTACACGTCGATATCCCACTGGCAATGAAATAAATACTTTTCCTGGTGTGGATGCAGAAAGGCTGGGTTAAAGTGCTCCGTTATATACACGAATTGTAGTGGTACCTGTGATAACTCGGAAGTTCCATCACAAGATAGCGATGAAGAGGAAGAAACGGAGACTATTTTAGAGCAATTGTATGATGAAATCGAGAACGAAGAGGATTGCGATGAAACTGATAATCCCATCGCGGATGATGTGGAAGAAATTTCGGTCTGCGACGAAAAAGGTTATCTGTTGCATAAATTGTAGGAAATTTTCTCTAGTTTCATTTTGTATATAAATGTTTTTATCGTGAAACGAGTCGGGAAGGAAATATTGTCAAAAAAACTGTTTTTGGGCGCCATTTTTCCAATATGGCGGCGCGAGCGGCAAAGATACGAGGTGGCAAAGTTGAAATTCGGAAAGAGCACATCGAAATCTATAAAATTACCCATTTTCAAAGCTCCCGGAAAACTTTCCAGGTAAAACTACCAAATGACTGTACTAAAATGGGTTTTTCCCAGGAGGTTTTCCAAAAATATAAGAGAAATACAAAAGGTTTTCCCTTCGAGCGATGAGATCTCAGAGAGCTTGCAACGATACTTTCTGTTCGGACGTCAATTATGCAACGATATCGGATCGATTTCGGTGAAAGTATACAACGACACTTCCTAGTGACGCTCTGGAGCCAGATATACAGCGCGCTCTTTCGGTTTCGGTATCGGTATCTGGTACGCTCTGTATATCTAGACTAATCGGTTCGTTACCTTTGTAACGATATAACGGGGTTGCATCTGGTCAGGTCGGGATCGTCGATAATACCCTTTGCTCAATAGTCGAAGAAGGGAGGGTTCGTTATTGCTTACTAAACGGTGAATTATAAAACATAAACAAATTAAAATGGTTTCTATTAATATAACTATTTACATTTTAAACGGAATATGAAACGGATATTTACAGGAAAATATATACATGAAAAATAAATGAGAAATTCTAGTATTGAAATCAGGACGGTACTGTAACCGGTTTCTCGAGTGAGTAGCGCACGAGATCTGGGCTAGAGGCCTAGCTCGTGGACTATTCCCTCGGGATCAGCTATCACTTGAATACGGGTAGTCTCGTCGTATGATTAACTGTTCCGGATACTTGCGGTTTCGTAGTAGCACCTATAGCGCGACCGGTCGGGGTTTCAGGTCGGGGATGTACGTTAGAACACCAAGGGTGTAATCCTGTGCGAGACAGGTTTATTATTTGACGTGCACAAGCTTTGTAACTGACGGGACCACCCCAGGCCATATGCAGATTATTGTAAGAACCATCCGCTGCACATCGACAAGGCTGTGTAATCCGCCGCAATGAATGCAAGCATGTCGGTTCTTACTTTCCTGCACCTGTACTGGTAAATGGACCTACCTAATTAAGTCAGCTACGCTTCCGCTACAAGTCAAGTAACTCCGGTCTTGTTAACTTAATTATTGGTAGCCCTTCGGCTTCGATAATTAAGTACTAGCGATGAAGACTTGAGTATTTATTCTTCGAGAATAAATCGGATACGGGAATGAACAGAAAATCACACGCCGTGAATTAAACTCATTCAAGCGGACTGTCGGTTAATATTTATCGGACGCGGGTGGAGAGAATTCTTCTTCGCAAACCGGTGAAGAAGATTCTTCTTTAGACCTCTGCTGTGTGGCTTACTTTATAGCCACCCGAATAGGTTCGGCGGTCCGCGGTCAGGCTCGCTCTCCTACCATCGAAACGCGTGACGTGCCACTCCCACCCACTCTTCTCGTGCTCTTGTTTATTTACAATCGTGACGTAGCGGCTTGCATTTCTCTCTTCATCTGGATATGCCACGGCTCTCGCTCCGTGACGCGGTTGCAATAGAGAGAACAATTATGAATGCTAATCCAAGCTTGTTGGATGTAACCAGCATTCCAATTATGCATTGTTACCAAGCTGCTTTATAATGTAAATTATTCTCTGCTGCCTCATTGGTGACTCATTAGTAATTAAGTTATCTAATTTTAGTCTTTGGTATTGTAATCTCCATTATTAGAAAATTCAGTAATTATACTTTAGAATCTTTATTTTATTTTAATAGGTTACTTTCACACTATACTTATAAAATTGCGTTCATTGGAATGTAGACGAATATAAACAAAAGTAGGTTCAGGAGATTACGCTCCAGATAGAGAGACGCAGGGAAAGTTAGTTACGCAAAGGACAGGTTGTTTAACACTTGAGAGAAGTAGTCGCGTTATTAAGATAGTTTCGGCTAATAAAATACCTAATTATAGATTAATTTTAATATAAATATAAATTCAAGGTTTGTCTGAATACAATTTTGTTCTTTTGTATATTTAACGTAACTGCATTATAATACAAAGAGTACTTAACGTCGTGAATTCTAAACTGGCCAAATGGTCGCACTTATTACTGACTTCAAGTCTCTTAGCTCAACATATGCATAATTATAAATTATTCTAATAAAATATATATATTTAAAAATACGTATTATATTTAAAAATACGTATTATACGTATTATATTTAAAAATACGTATTATACGTATTATATTTAAAAATACGTATCGTGCTTATTATGTGCTATTCTAGAAGAAACCCACTGGGTACCTTAGCCAGATAAACCGTGCAGTAGGCGGGATGGTGGGAAAGCCCAAAGCGCCGATCTAAGAATTACTACTACAATAGACATCATACTGATTTAATCCAACCATATATCTCTGATTCGTTATAAAGGCAATAATCTTTAAGGAAAACGCCAATAAACAATAAATATTAGGTGATTATTAAACGGGCATAACAGTCAAGAACTACACAGGAGGCCCCCTATCACATAAAATGTGAAACAGGCGCCCACCGGGATACGAACCCAGATCTTTCGCTTTCGTGATAGGGGGCCTCCTGTGTAGTTCTTGACTGTTATGCCCGTTTCAAATTTAATAATTGTATAAATAAACAATAGGAAAGGATGGAGGTACGCGTCCAACCAGTCTTCGGACTGAAAACTTTGTGATGAAACAATAAAAACAAAACTTTAAAGACGGCTGTTTGGTTGTTGTCAGTAATAAATTATAATAAATACATTTTGCGTCTCGATACAGAATAACAAAAACTTTTTATTTAAGATGACTGCAGATGGTAATCAATCTGATTTTGTACCAAAATGAATAAATTTTGATGTCTTCACTTTATTTATCCTCGCTTGTGATTCTTTCTTATCAAAGTAATGGGGTCGGTAATGGCATAGGTAATACACAACGACACAACGTAGGTAATAGACGATCACGTGGCCACCTCGACAGGTATTTGGGTAAATTCTAATTAGGTTAATTAATAAGCGTTGAGCAGGTAGATAGACAGGTGAGCAGAAATCTGCAAGGGTGGGGCGGGGTCCGTTATAACATATTTCTCTTGCTTTACGTGTATACTTCAGTCTTGTTTGTTTCTTTTTATTTCTTATCCAGGTAGCTTCTTCCAAAGATTTTATATCAAACGTCTCGCTTAATGCGTTGCACTGCTTCATCAGCTCTAGGTTTACTATTCATGTGTAGAAACACACATGGTTCTGAGTATAGTTCTTCAAATCCTAGTTTCTTTAGTTTTTGCACGTTGTTTTAAACTAAATAGACCTTTTCTCAACATACAAACCTTTTTGTTTCTATCGCCACTTATTCCATCTGGAATCTCCATATACCTACTCGTATATTTCCTCTTCAAATGTTCCATTCAAGTATGCTGTTACTACGTCATATTGATACAAATCTTCTACCACTGATGCCAAAATTATTCTTAACGTATTTAACCTTAATACTGGTGAGAAATTTTCATCATAGTCTCTTCCTTTTGTCTGATTAAAACCTCTGGCTACTAACCGAGCCTTATACTTATTTTCCGATGCATTAATACTTTTTTTACTTTAAATACCCATTTTGAGTCAATTATTGTTTTATTTGTTGGTCTCTCAACTATTTCCCATGTTCTATTTAATTGATGTGCTTCTATTTCCTCCTTCATCGCATCTTTCCATTTATCCTTATTTCTCAATCCTAATGCTTCTTCATAGGACTTGGGTAATTCATCTTCCTGTATTAAATTCGCACGGTTCTGTTGTCTTTTACGAACTCTTGCTGATCTTCTAACCGGTTCCTCCATGTATTCTTCTAAATTGTTATTATCAACTTCGTAATCTGGGTCTTCAAGTCTTGTATCCACTGCACCGTAATCTGGTACGGAATCTTCATCTGCTTCTTCATCTTCTTCGTGTTTATAAGTTCTGTATTCTCTTTCGTGAATTCCATCTTGTTGTTCTTTCTCAGACTCATTACTTCTTTCTTACTCTTCCTCAGGACTCTTCAATTCTTTCTCGCTGCGGAGCTTTATTTTCCATTTCTTCAAGGTTTTGATTTCCATGTTCTGAGGAATAATTATTGGTATATAATTATTTTTTTCGATATTTTATCCCATATCAGTTTTTCTAACTAAAACTTCACAACCCTTTTCATTTTCAATATTATTCTTGCATCTCGAGCTGTTCTTGGACCACATAAATCCATGTGTGCCAACTCCAACACTTCGTTTATTGTTATTTCACCGTGCACTTCAAAACTTTTCTTCGTCGCTTTACCTTGAATACGGTCAGTACAGATAATTTCATTTGCGTTCTTAAATTCCAAACCATTTAGGATTTCTTTTAATTTCATTTTCTTTAGGGTTTCCATATTTTGATGACCATATCTTCTAGGCCAAATTTCTGCACTGTTTTTTTCAATCATATTTGCGTCAACCTTTAAATTTGCTACTGGTTTAATGTTGGCTTCATAGAAACTTTTCGCTCTTTTACCGCTCTTTTACGCATCAGCGAACCATTTCCATCCTTAATTTTACAAGTTCCATCCTCAAATGAAGTTACATACCCTTTCTCTTCAAAAGTACTCATATAAAGTAAGTTTTCTCTAATTTCTGGAACATGGTACATAGGTATAATACTTGCAATATTTTTTTGAACTCGCCGCTCTCAAAATGACATTTCGCCAACCCGACAGACAAACTCAAATCGGAAAACTTAAACTTTATTCTAATTCTGAACGTATGTACAATATTTACAACTTAAAAACTGAATTATGACCACTACCAGGCACGCAGTCTCACACCCTGTACTCTGAAGATTAAAAGACTTGGATATAGTTTCCAAATTCAGACTCAATTACCACTACCGGATATGCAGTCTCACATCCCGTTCCCTGAAGAGAAAGACTTGGAAATAGTGGCTTGAGTCGAATGACTGAACTGCTACAGCAGCTTGCCGTCTTTTATATTAAACTGAAAAGTCCCCAAGTCCACTTCACCCAATCGGAGATCTTGTCCAAGTCAACTTCGCCTAATCGGAGTTCTTGCATATTACGTCAGGATCTATTTTTGTGAACCAGTATTTGCACTTGGAACAAATGAGGCAGCCCCACCTGGTCAATAATGTCCGTTCCCCATTCAGTTGAAGAGGAAAGCGCCGCCCTTCCAGTGGAAAAACGCGTGCACGACTTGAGAGGGGAAACGCACCACACTAGTCATGCATAATGCTGCAGGCTGCACTTTAGTCGATCGGCACACAGAGAACGAAGCGCACGTCACATTTCGATATTTTTTACGTTCACAAATTATTGTTTACAACAGACCCAACAATTTCAAATAGACTGTCCTCTAGCCAAAAATTGTTCTAAATTTTCTCAATTCTTTTTTTTTATACTAAGTACTCAATTCTAATCCTAAATCAACACGGCTTGCAGAGACTGCTTTGATGTGTTTACTCCAATTTTAACCACATCTCTCGAACTTCATCGATATTTATTACCTGCTGACCCTCACTTGGTTTTAATACATTTAATATTGTTGACGCTGCCACTGCACTTTTTCTTCGTAAGTTGCAATCAACTTCAGTATTTCTTCCCTTTTTACATCATTTGGTGCGGGAGGAATTAGTTTCTCTGTCTCAATTATGAACTATACCTTTCTTTCTTTCAACAGCAACTTTATCCGATGGTTTCATAGTTGATAATTAGTGTCATTTAATTTAGTTACAGTCGTTACCGGTAGTCCTTCCACTACAACTTTAATTTATTTTTGTTGAAAGTAATACCACCCACGTATATTTCCTAACCTCGAAATAACCTTTTGGGTGTTCTTCCCTCAAAAAATCGTCGCCAACTCGCAACTTCTAAACGTATGCGGCATACAAGCGGCCTGGGCCCATAACCTGATGCTTTTATACGTTTATTTAACTCAAAAATAAAGTTTATAATGGTATACGATTAACTTATTGAAAATGAACAATGACACACACTCTTATTTTACATGAGTGCATCCCTGGATAAGTCAAGTGCATCTGCTTCTTCTTCTATCTGTCAACTAAAATTACAGTTTATCTAATGGTTCCGGGTTCCCTATTTAACTCAAGTATCAAAAATTTGTGATTATTTTAGAAATAAAAATAGGTATGTATGTATGTATATGTGCTGTATATTTTATTGCTTTTTATTTCGATTTTTAAAGTGCATAATTTAGCTTTCCTTTGCAGGAACTAATTAGCACACATGGGCCTCCAGTCCACTATACTCAGCAAAGTATCTTTATAACGCTTCAAGTCTTCCGAATGGGACACAGGAATTTGTTTAATAATTTCTAAATAATTTTCTTTGACGTAATTTCTCACAACGGGATGTTCGCAAATATTCGTTAAAGCCTAAAAGCACATTTTGCTTATTTATTTGAATTACACTTATTAATTAAGTATGTATACGTACTTTAATGCAGTAAATCTGAGTATCGATGCGAAAAGTGTTACCGCAAAGAGCTATCAATCTATCGGGCAACTTGTCGATTTTCCTAGCTTGTATTTTGGCTTTCGTCAAAACGGTGCAGAACATTATGGCTGAGGCAGCAGCGGTGTAAATCTCTTCGACCTAAATACGTATTTGAAATTCATCAAAATGGTATAAAGTAGAAAAATAATGGCAGTTGCTCGTAGTTCTTTGGCAACTTCCGACCACGTACAGAGTCGTTAGGTACAATAAAACGTCTCTGTACTTCAAACGCTACTCACAAGTCAGATCGCAGGCGGCTACGGATTCTAGAAGCTGCCAAACGTGCACGGTATACTCCCGTTCTCCCGTAGCGTAGTATGGACTACGCTTCGAGAGTGTCACCACTGTGTGTGTTTATGCTATGGTATAAAAATGAATTCAATGGATTTTTTGTTGCGTACCTCATAGTGCAGGAGTCTGTTCAAAGTTATCAGAATTTTATCGTTATAGGCCATTTCTTGTCCCGTAAGTGTCGACGTCACCATCCGCAAACATTCGCAAGCTCCCCCCACTATTTTCGGGTTATCAGAAAACATTAGATCGACCTAAGAAAAAATAAGTTACTTCTCTCCTTTTTTCTGTAAATACTTCATCCACGAACGTCTACCTAAAATGGCCCTTTTGCATGACGTCACAGACTACCACGTTCGAAATAAAAATAGTTTTGGTATTTTCTAAACTGCCAAGGTTTTGGTGATTTTGCTTAATTTTAATAAATAATTATTTAACGCCAAAGTTTGCAGTTTAAGTAGACTTCTGCGACCCCGACATACGAATATATCAAAGGCTCCGTAATCCAAGGCTATGTTTTTGCCCTCCGCATACATCAAGTGTTCCAAAGTTTCTAAATGGATCGCCAGGATTTCCTCTTCGTCTGTCAAATTGTCGAGCAAGAGAGCTACAAATCCGGCGTACACCAACTCGTCCGCGGCTTTTGAAGAACAGATTAATAAGTGAGCAGAATATTTTTTTTAATTATTAAGTTACCAATCCAAAATCTCGCTATCATTTCCAGTAACAGGGCAGCTTTTATTCTGACAGCATCTGAGGCGTCCTCTGCTACTTTGATCAACATCGACAGCATTTGTTGATTTTTCACAATGGCGTCTCTGCCATCCGATAAACCAGCAATGACGGTAAGGGCTGCACACACTCCTTCACGCATAGCTTCATTTTCTCTAGCCAACAAATCGACCATTCTAAAGAATACAATGTGTTTCAAAATTCAAATTTCCCGCCTCAAACGTCAATAGCCTTATCCATGATACAAAAATGACAAAATATGACAATAACACGAATATCAATCATGCCGTTTTGCGCATGTCGTAATTCGTTATGCGTCTATAGAGATCCAGTCACCAACCAATAACCTGCGCTAATTCGAGCATCCAATGAACGGATAGCTTTAAATACAAGTGAAGTTGCTCGCCTATAGGCTTCCGTCAAGTTTCGTCTCTCCAAGTTGAGGTATGGCCGAGATACGACACGCTCAAATTAGCTGTGTTTTTTATACTGGCGGAATGGGGTGGTTTAGTGCACATTGGATACCTCTATTCCTCGGGGACCACAGTTACCAAGATAAATAATTCTTTTCCAGAAGCATATTGTTAATTGTTATCCTTGTATCATGATCCTTAATCCTTACCTATCCGGTATACGAAGTCTGATAGCTTCATATCCTTTCTCTGGATTATGGACCAGCTCCTCTATACTAAGTATTGCTTTTAGTGCAACGCTTTCGTCGGGATTGTGCAGTTCTCTTCTCTGTTGATGCATAAATTAGTTTTGTATTAGATACAAAAATATTTTATTTTATACCCACCAATTTCGGTAAGGCCCAACGACCAAATGCAATGGGTCTATGGATTACATCAAGTTGTTTAGCATATTCTGGTATACACGGTTGTTCGGAAGTCAATCTATTCCAAGGGGGTTCAAAATCACCACCATCAGTTGTCAATCTGTCCCTTGCTGTAACAAAATGGAAATTTATTTGCGAAGCTTTTGAAATATTTTTGAGAAACTTACCTAAGTCAACGCATCTGTTGATGATACGTGGATTTACACCATAAGTTCTTGATTGTAAATAAGAATTTTTGTGTTCGGAATGCATATTGAGAGAGACGTCAAAACTGACAGTTTATTTTAAAATTATTCCGAAGAAATCGCGATGTCGGCCTGCCTTTTTCACTTTTTATTTGTCTCATGTATTCATTTAATTACATAAATAATTCCGGACTGAAAAATGATGATAGAGAAAAGCGGGCAGACGAGATGAACCAAATACTCTTCAAGAAGAGCGTTCTGCACATGCGCATTTGATGGATTTGTTCTCGGTATATAGCAGGTCATCGATGATGGATGTTTGACTTTGACCTTGAGAGTTGAGACCGTCAACTGCATTTGACGTTTGCATTATTTTTCTAATTTTAAGTAAATAATATGTCTTCTATACTAGTTTCTTTACCAGAAATATATGCCTCGTATAAAAACTGGGTGAGTTCTAACCCCCAATCGGCGGGTGAATTCGAAACATTAGCGAAATGGATATCGTATTTTATAGCAGGTTGTTTCTTTTTATTCCTAACCTCACAAACTTGATAAATTAATGATTATTTCAGGAAGAGTCAATAATTCCCATGTACTATCAGAGTTAGTTTATGCTTTATCCAATTTATTAGTGCTTTTTAATGATAGAGTAATAAACCAAGTGAGGCAAATAGAGTTGCCAACATCTGGTGACAAATTAAAATTGTGGTTGACAATTATTGAATATTCCGAAGTGTTCTTAGAGCTATCTGCTGATAAACTGTGGGGCAGAGGCGGAAAATGGTTAGTGATTGTCTCTGTACAGGTTTTTAAGTATGTCTAAACTTCTCAGCAAGTTGTTTGTTTATTTTATTGATCAATTTAAGATGTATAGCGAAACTTACACTTGTGTACTACCACAAAGAAAGTATAATCCAAAACCCGACAATTCCAGCCTTGCAGAGGCGGCATGTAATAACGGGGGCTCTTTTACAAGACCCTTCGGTAGCTGACGTAGCTCAAGCACAGCTTGACGCTTTTTCTTTTACTCTGAAAAGATCGGGTAAAATAATCCGTAAAGTTGATGCAGCTCCCCCAGTTGGGATGAGAACGTGGAAACCAATAGAACGTTCTTCGTCTTTTGATAACGAACAGACGATAGAACAAGCTTTAGCTGGTCGCCAATTGGTAGCAGAAACTTTGTATATTTTAAAACCCCTGACACATTTGGGAGCTGTGGGGTTATTCGGGACGAACACCTGGAAACCCTGGGCGATTTCCTTGCTCATGGATTTGGCTAGGTAGACCTCTTTTGTTTCCAGTCTTTTCTCTCATTTCAATAAATTTTTTTTTAGTATACAACTGTATAAAAGCTGCAGTAAGACGAAACCCGATTGTTTAACGAAAAAACAAAAGCTTCAGTTGTCTAGGAGAAGTATTTTATTGTTGATGTACCTTTTGAGGTCGCCGTTTTACGAGAAAAAGTCTAAGGATAAAATCGAGGCTCTCTTGATGGCTTTGAGTAAAACTGTCCCCCTGGCGGGAATTATTTGTAATCCGTTGATGCAGTATTTACCATTTTGGCAAAGTAACTATTTTTATATGTGGTCGTCGTAAATTGATTGCTTATTTTTGTGATGGCGGTGTTTTGTATATATATTTTTATTTACATACTTTGTTTCTATGTTATCCTTGTAGGTATGGTACAAACAAAAACTCCATTAGGTTTAGTTTATTTTTGTAAATAAATTTGAAAATAGAATATTTTTTGATTTGTTTTTCATCTTGCATTGCTTTTATTCTAAATTTTAGGGTGCATTTTATGATTATTGCAAAAAGAACATGAACATTAGCAAAATTTATAGTACTCCTAAAATAAGAAAAATTGCGCGTATAGCACCGTATACGTGATAGAAGTGAAACTTCTAAGTGAGATTTACGATGAGAGGTAATAATAATAATAATTTATTGGTGTTATAAAACAAATACATTACACAAGTCAACATTTTCACGTGGAGAACACTTCCAGTTCGCATATCAGAGAAATTATTATTTAAGAATTCCTCAAGGCTATAGAAAGACTTTTCGATTAAATATGATTTTATCTTAATTTTAAATTCTTTCAGATTTAAATTTCTTACCTCCAAAGGCAAAACATTGAAAAATTTAATGGCATGGTAATTTACACCTTGCGTTCTGTTGAGCCTCCCTGAGTCAAGACATACGTCCATTTTATTACTGGTGTTATATTGATGAATAGATTCGTGTGTGCTAGTTATGTAGATTTCTCCTTATGTACAGCAAGCACTCGAGCACATAGAGAAGGAAAAGTTAGTATTCTCCAGGACATGAAACAGTTTCTGTAGCCATGCCTGTAACCGATGTCTGCTACAACTCTAATAGCTCTCCTTTGGAGCCCAAAAATTCGAACTGCTGCACTGGAGTAGCTCCATACTAGGATTCCATATCGAATGATAGATTCGATCAGTAAAAAATATGCTATTCTCAGAACGTTCTGGGATAGCCTGTTTGCCAGATTTCCGAGTAGATAAATATTTGAATTAAGTTTTCCAGCTACCACTTCGCAGAATCCAGATAGATTCCTAAGAACTTTGTGCCCATGGTTTCTCAGTGAGAAAAGCACATTTTCTGTTTTGCTCATGTTGAGGCTCAGTCTATTACAGCCAAACCATTGAGATGCCATCAACTGCAGCTCCCTGCTTTCCCGTGTTACATCTTCTAACCAGTTACCCCTCACAGCAAAGCTGGTATCAGCAGCAAACAACGTAATGCTGCTAGCCTGCATCATACAGTTCAGCATGTATATATATTAAGAACAAAAGAGGACCTAGTGCCGATCCCTGGGGTATTCCGATTTTTATTGGTAGCAACTTTGAGATATTGTTTTTAATCCTAACACTGTATTCTATGTGATAAATATGAGAGGAGTAATCTACAGCTTGAGGGTTGAAAATTGTAGCAATAAAACTTACGCAATAGCAAATCATGTGGCACACAGTCAAAGGCTCTGCTAAAGTCTGGAAAAGTCGCCATCATAAACTCTTTGTTTTCGTAACACTTATTTATTTCGTTAATAAAGCCAAGTAAAGCATCAGTTGTCGAAAGACCCCTCCTAAAGCCATACTGTCGGTCAGTAAACAGGCGGTTTGTTTCGAAGTATTCGACAACTTGTTGAAATAATAGTTTCTCGTAGATTTTTGACAAGATAGGGAGTTGAGCGATAGGTCGATAGTTTTGAATATCATTCCTGTCACCCTTCTTAAATACCGGAATTATAGAGGCTGTCTTTAAGGCTGTTGTGAAGACACTTGCCCTTATACATCGGTTTATAGTTTTAGTGAGGGGAATCATATAATATATATATAATCAAAAGAAAACCCTTCCTACCCCTAAGGGTGTAAGAGTGTAAATAGCACAGATTTACATGTCAAATTAACAATATTATTTTATCAATATTATTCTAAGTAAAAATTCAAAAATAAACAAAATTCCTCGTCTGGTCTCCTTGGTGTACGAAACGGGCCCATCGTTTTTTGTCCTGCGCCATCATTTTTGGACTATGCCAGGTGTGTCCCATTTGTTGTGAAACTTTCCCAATGTTGTTATTCCAAGTTTCCCGTGGCCTTCCTCTTGTTCTTCTCGGTCCAGTTTTTGCCTCCCATATTTCTTTCACTTGTCTATCGTTGTTCATTCTCAATAGATGACCTAACCACTGTAGTTGTTTCTGTTCTACCTTCTCTGCTACTGCTTTCACTCCCAGTTCTTGCCTTATTTCATCATTTCTTATTCTATCTCTCCTAGTGACTCCCTTCACTCTCCTAAGGTACCGTCAATTGAGGTAACTTTGCCCTTTTGGTGGTAACTTTAACCCACCAACTGGAAAAAGATTGTATCTGCAATAACTTTTAAACAAATTGACCTATAACTGTGTTTTCGCTCTTAAATCATAGATGGTAGCATTATACTGAAAGTATGTTACCTGTAGCAAAAGTTTCTACAGCTAGCTTCACTTTGGCTGCGCTCATATTACCAGGTGCACTATTTGCGTTTCGGGTTGCGTTTCAAACTTCTGCGTGTGAGTGCTGCGTGTATCAGTATTTTCAAATGGTAAGTGCAATACATTATTCTTATGTGATTGTATAATGAGCATATAAGTGGCAGAAACCAATTATATTAATGACTTTTGACCCAAAAAGAAATTGATCAGTTTGTGTAACTTTGTCCCGATTTTTGGTTCAACTTTGGCCCGGGCCAAAGTTAGCCCTATAAGTGGCACTGCTCTTTTAATTTTCTCACTTGACTCTGGAGATAAAAAAACAAAAGAAAATCAACGTTAATGCAACTTTTGGTTATTTTGTTGCAGGTCTAATATGGCCAGATCAAAACAAAAACCACTGGGTTTGCGTTCATACGCAAATTACACCCCAGAAAAATTAGAAGATTGTTTGCGTTCTATACGATAAAAAGAAATGAGTCAAAGAGTAGCTGCTCGCCACTATGGAATATCCAGATCAACTATCAAAAATAAATTGAAAGGGGCACACACAAAAAGAGTTGGGAGGTCCTGCATTTTTACTGAGGAGGAAGAAAATTGTTTTGAACAGCACCTAATAAAAATGTCCGATTTTGGTTTCCCTGTAAATGAAATGGATTTCAGGATGGTTGTAAGAAGCTATCTTGAGAAAAAGGGCTTGCAAATCAGCAGATTTAAAGACAACATTCCTGGATACGAGTGGACGAAATTGTTTTTGAAGCGACACGCACTTCTTTCACTGCGCATGTCATCAAACATTAAAAAGGCTCGTGCACAAGTAGGGGAGGATGTAATTAACGAATATCTAGACAATTTAGCAACAGAGCTACAAGATGTGCCACCTTCGCGAATTTGGAATTATGATGAGACAAACTTGAGCGACGATCCAGGCAATAGAAAAGTTTTGTGTAAGCGTGGTTCAAAATATGTGGAAAAAATTTGCAATTTTAGCAAAAATTCGACATCTCTCATGTTTTGTGGCAGTGCAGATGGGAGATGGCTTTCTCCTTATGTAGTCTACAAAGCGGAACACTTATGGTCGACATGGACTGAAAACGGTCCTGTCCAAGCAAGATACAATTGATCCAAAAGCGGATGGTTTGATCTTCTAACTTTTGAAGATTGGTTCGAATTCCATTTTTTGCCGGTTGTTAGAAATGAAGACGGTCCTGTTGTCCTAATAGGGGATAATCTATCTTCCCATATTAGCTTTCGGGTAATTGAATTATGTGAGCAAAGGAGCATTAAATTTGTGTGTTTGCCCCCCAACACAACACATCTCACCCAGCCACTTGATATAGCATTTTTTGCCCCTATGAAACGGCTGTGGCGATCAATATTGACGAAATGGAAAGAATCCAAATCTGGTTCCAATTATTCTACCATTCCAAAAGACATTTTTCCGTCCTTGTTGAAAGAACTGTGCATACAGTTGCAAGAAAATGGAGACAAAAACTTAATAGCTGGATTTAAGAAATGTGGGATTTATCCCTTAGACCGACAAATGCTACTCAGTCGCCTTCCGAAACATATAACTGCATCAGATAAAGACAGTATAGGGGAGGCGTTTTTGGAACAATTAGAGAAGAAAAGAGAAGCATATATTGGACTAGATTTATCAAGGAAAAAGAGAAAGAAGCTCGATGTTCCTGCAGGCAAAAGCATTTCGACAGCAGATATGGAAAAACTGAATGAACCGGGTCCATCGAATCTTTCCAGCAGAAAGCGTCAGAAAAAGGCCCCACTTCCAGAATCCTCCTCCGAAGATGAGGACACTGAAATACAGTTGGACTCAGACAATCTCACCGAAACATTTTCTGATCTAGAAGACAATCAGATAGACATCGGCAACGATATTACTGAACCCTCGGTAGAAGCGCCGAAGTACGACATTGACGATTTTGTTGTTATCCTTTTCAATGAACAACGCTATCCTGGGAAAATAACCGCCATATCTCAAGAAGCAGCGAATGTTGATTGCATGGAGAAGCGCATTAAGTTCTGGAAGTGGCCACAAAGGGAAGACAATGCGCTATACACATGGGATGAAATATTATTCAAAATTAATGCGCCGAGACTTATTTCAAAAAGGAACCAATATGTTGTACCTGAACTGGACAATTTTGTGTAGTATGCGATTTACTTCATTACAATTTGATGCTATACATTGCATCTTTGTTCTAAAAGTTTATGAGAATGTTTTTTTTGTTTTAATATTTGAATAATAAGTATATTTCTGCACATTTGTATCCTTTTTGAGAGTTCTCTTCAAAAATAGCTAAATCGATGCGAAAATTGTATATAGTCGGGTCATTTAGATAGCGATTTATGACAACTTTGGCCCACGGGCATTTCCGTAGGCATTTGATAGGGTTTTTAGATAGTGGGTCAAAGTTAAAATTTTTAAAGGTAACATTGGCCCACTTTTTAAAAAAAAAATTCTGACATTCTGAAAATTTTTATAAGAGCGATGCGTACATAAATCAGATCTTTTGTCATCAGATAATGCAGAAAACAAATTATTCCTAGATACCTTGCGGTTTTGCCGCAATTTCGTCAACTTATGGCAAAAGAAACCTAAAAATTGGGTTAATGTTTCCCCAGTTGACGGTACTTCATTTCGATGGCTTGTATTTTACTTTTCAATTTTCTTGACAGCACCCATGACTCGCTTCCAAATGTTAGAGTTGGTTGGTAGATCGCTTTGTAGACAGTCATCTTTGTTTTTGTTGATATTTCCTTTTTGTTTATAAATTTCGTGTTCATCGAGTGGTAGAGCTTTGCTGTGTTCTCTACTCTTCGATTTATTTCTAATTCGTGTCCTCCTCTTCCATCAATGATAACTCCCAAGTATTTAAATTCTTCTACTTGTTCTAGTTTCTCCATATCTATTTGGATATTCATCTTAACGTTGTTCTTAGAAGTTACCATCACTTTTGTTTTTGTCAAATTTATTTTCATATTATATTTCTGTAGTGTTACTTTCCAAGTCTCGAGGTTTTTCTTTAAGTCATTTTCGGTTGGTGCGAATATTACGACATCGTCCGCGAATGCGCATTTGGAAACTGCTATCCGTTTCAGGTTTTTATATCCTATGTGGAGCGTTTTCAGTTTTGGCCTACATTGTTTTATAATGTCATCCATAAGTATGACAAAGAGTAGTGGACTCAGTACGCCTCCCTGTCTTAATCCGTCTTTGGTGGTAAACTCTTCTGACTGCATATTTTTAGTTCTGACATAATTTCTGTTATTATAGTACAGACTCTCGAGTGCCACAATCAATTTCGGTTCTATCCCTCTACTTGAGAGGCTCTCCCAGATTTTCTCCCTCGGAGCGCGGTCAAAGGCCTTTTCCAAGTCGATGAATGCCATGTAAATTTCTTGGTTTTGTCTTGATGCCTTCTCTATTATTTCTTTCAGACTGAAGATGTGATCTTGAATGCTATATCCCTTTCTGAAGCCGCTTTGGGATCCTACTAGTTGCTGTTCAATTTTCTGCCTTAGTCTCTGTTCCAAAATTCGCTCGTAAACTTTGCTTCTCGCACTTAAAAGGGTTATTCCTCGGTAGTTCTGACAGTTCAATCTATCTCCTTTTTTGTATAGAGGTAATATTATACCTATTTCCCAGTCCTTAGGCACTTTCCCCTCACGCCATGCTTTTCTACAAATCTCGAGCAACAATCGCATCCCCTCGTCGCCGGCTTTCTTTATCATCTCCGGTTCAATTCCATCGTGTCCAGCAGCTTTTCCGGTTTTTAATTTCTGGACAGCATCTCGCATTTCCTCCATTATCGGGTCATCTTCCATCTCACATCTTCCCTCTGGCAAACCGCCTATCTCCGATGTTGTGACCACTTCGCATTCCATTTTGTCAGTTGTTAGTAATTCTCGAAAATATTCTCTCCATCTACTTAGGACTTCTTTTTCATCAGTTAGTAACTTCCCTTCTTTGTTTTTGATGTGGTTTAATGCAACTTTCTTTTCTGTTCTTAGGTTTTTGAGCACTCTATAAAACAATTTGTGGTTGGCTTTGCTGTTAGTTTCCATCTTTCGGCCGAAATCTTCCCACGATCTCTCTTTTGCTGCCTTTACTATGTGTTTGACTTTCATTCGGTGGATTTTATATTCTTTATATGAATCTTCAGTCTTCTTGCTTAAGTAGTCTTTCCATTTCTTCTTCTTGATTTTTATTTCTTCTTTTATTTTTATATCTTTGCCATGCTTCCTCTACGTTTTCCCACTCAAACTCTCTAGGAATCTTTTCTACCTCTTCTGTGATTGTTTCTCTGTACCTTCTTGCATATTCTGTGTCTACCAGTTTATAGGTTTTGATTTTTCGGTGAATTGCTTTATTTAGTACCATCTTTTGTTTGTTACTAGTCATAATTATTTCTTTAATGGCTTTGACCACATTATTTAGGCCATAGGTATCCCTACTTCTGCTAGGTTTAAGGCTGTTAACTGCATCACGCACTTCATTGAAAGACACCTCCCTGAATTCAAACAGGGCACCGTCTGGGACGTTAACATCAAACATTAAGTGAATCGGATCAGAGTCCATAATTGGTAGTTGATTTACGATTGTTTGAGCTATGTTTCAAAAAAAGTCATTGAGGACATCGGGGTGAATATCACTGTCCAATTCTCTCCTTTTTGGTTTTTTATTATTATTTATTAAATCCCACATGACTAGGACTCTTTGAGTTTCTTATTTATGTGTCATAAGCATAAGTTTTGGCAATCTTTAATTGTCTCTTAAATTCATTTTTATATGTTTGTAATAACACCCTCGAGTTATCGGTTCTTCCGAGTTTAAAATTGTCTGTGATTAGCATTAAAGTCTCTCTCATGTGTTTCAGTGCAGGGGTAAACCACGAGATATTATTAACTTTGGAAGCCTTGCCCTCTATGGTTCTCTCAGGAAAGCATCATTAAAAATATTTACAATTAGTTTAAAAAAATTATTGAATAGAACTTCTGGACTTACTTTTTTTTGTTATCAACAAATGACCAATCTACTAGTATCAAATCGTTATATATATTATGCTTAGCCTTAACAGTTATGGGTCGGTAGACCCTTCGAACAGTCCCATCCCTGCTGCCGGTATCTACTTCAATTTTAGCAGACACTCCCACATGATCAGACATGTAGGTGGTGTCCACAGCCTCCACTGATCCAAGGCAAACATTGGTGAAGATGTTATCCAAGGTATTTTTGCCTCTGGTAGGAAATGTGACCACTGGGCGCAAGCCAAAACCCAACAAAAAATAACAAATCCTGGAGGAATCTTTGTCACACATAATATTGAACTTTACATTTAAATCACCTGGAATCACGATTGAGTATTTACGGTAGTCTATTTTATTAAACATTTGTGCTAATATTTCCATAAAAACATCTAAATTACCTGTTATGTTAATTAAATCTAAAGAGGGTATGCGCATACCTGCTATCTCACAATCAACTTCTCTCGATAAGTTGTCCCCTGCGTCCAGTCTGACAAATTCTAGTCGCGAATCCAACAGCTGCAGAACACCACCATGGATGAGGTTGCTTCTCAAAAAATGTGCTGCATTATCATTAAAATTTTTATATTTTAAATATACTTACATAATAACTGTTCACGGATATAATCGAATATTCACAGGACACAAACGTAAAAAAAGTAAATAATCACAAAACACGATGGTAAGTATTAATTATACAACGTGTGGTATCTCAGCTACTCGTGCATGTATAACTTTCTCCTTCTCTCAACGCTATATCATTTGTCTCTCTCTTGTAACGAAATGCTCGAAAAAGTGACGCGATCTTGAAATTTTACTCTCAATTCTCGGACAATTTTCGAGGTGCCACTAAAGAAGTTTCACTTCAAAAATGTTATGGGACGACACCCTTGCCTTTCCCTAAAAGGGACGCCAATGATTTGAATAACCAATGAACCAACCCTGCATTCTTTATTATAAGCGGGATAATTCCAGTAAAGGGGTTTCGCTGCATTCACACTAAAAATTTTTTGGCGCTGCGACTATGCTCCCTTGAGGCTCGGGCCCTTATTAATTATTATTATTAATTATTATTATATTATTAATTATATTATATTATTAATTAACGTTATACTGGAAGTTGATCCTGTCACGTTCAACAGTATTACGGCTGGGGGGGAAGTTGTATGTTGGCTTGAGGCGCTGCTCTGGTAGGGAATCTTTCCACATTAAAAGGTGTTACAAGTGTGCATCATTGGGTCATAACTCTGGTGAGTGTAACAACTCAATTCCAGTCTGTTCTAAGTGTGCTGAGGGTCACGATACTATGTTGTGCACGGCTCAGCTGAATAAGTGTGGAAACTGCATACGCTTCAATAATGTGAACAAGCAGGCACGGTCTGTTGGACATCCTGCGTCTGACCCTCGATGTCCGGTGTACGTGGCTGCGGTTAATAGATTGAGAAGCCGCACTAAGTATGTTCCCGCTGCCTCATAGCAGTTGGATTGTGGGGTTGGGGGCGCCGATCAGGGGACAGATGGGGCTGTTGTGGGTGGAGGTGCGCTGAGTGGTTCTCTTCGGTGCTACTTTCAGAACGTCCGTTGTATTAGAACTAAGGTGCTTCAATTTTATGCCTCAGTATCTGAATGTGAGTTTGATATTGTTGCCATTGTGGAGACTTGGCTATCAGAGGATATATTGTCCTCGGAACTTTTTCCGGAGTGCTATAGTGTCTACAAATCTGATCGCAATTTTGAGGCTGTTGGTCTCTCTCGTGGTGGTGGGGTGATGCTTGCTGTTGAGAGCCATATTGATACGCAGGTGATTGAATTGACTAGTTTAAGTGTTAAAATACCATCTATTGATATTGTAGGTTGTAAATGTTTCTTAAAGTCAAATGTTATAAATGTGTTTGCTGTGTATATACCACCTAATATTGATCTTAGCAGCTTTGAAATTCTGCTTGAATTTTTTGAGCAGTTTGGCATATCACAATTGCTGATTATGGGTGATTTTAATGTTACGCATTATAACAGAGTGGGTGCTGGTGATATGAAAGTCTATATGCTGGTGAGCTTCGAGCAGTTTCTTAATTTAACACAGTTCAATGGCGTAGTTAATATGAATGGTCGCTTGCTGGATCTCATCTTTTCTAATGCACTCTGTGCTGTTGATAGGGATGAGATGCCGTTGGTCGGAATTGATGCACACCACCACCCAGCTCTGACTGTTCGACTTGATGTCCAGACTCCCCTTCCTAATTTCTCCAGGCCTGTTGGATAGTCTTATAATTTCCGTAGGGCTGATTTTCCGAACTTATATAATTCCTTGCTGATGACAGATTGGTCTTTTTTGGAGGACTATACAGACGTTAATGATGCCTGTTCTGCTATTTATGATAGGCTTTACTCTCTATTTGATGTGCATGTCCCGCTATATAAAACTAAAAAATGTCACTACCCGGTATGGTTTACACTGGAAATTATTCGTGTTGTTCGTATGAAAAATAAAGTTTTTCGGAGGTGTAAGACGAGTAACTTGAGTTGTCAACTCAGTGAGTTTAGACAGCTGAGAGTCCTTTCTAAGTCGCTTATACGTAAAGCGTACAAGGATTATGTACGGCGTGTGGAGCATTCATTGGTTGGAGATCCGAAGTCTTTTTGGTCTTTTGTACACTCTAAGAGGGCTCGCACTCGTATACCGGGTAAGATTTCCTATAATGGAGTGGTCTTTGAGGATCCGGAGTCGATTGTTAATGCTTTTGGTGACTACTTCGGTAGTGTCTACTTGCCCCAGGGGCAGTCTTATAGTTCCCCCTGTGGTGGTGTGTGTGATGTGACGTGCCTCCATATAGCTAGTGTTTCTGCGGCTGAGGTCCAGTTGTGCATGCGCAGGTTGAAGGACAAGATGACTTCGGGGTTGGATTGCATTCCTTCTTTTTTAGTGAGGGATTGTGCTAGTGCTTTGGCCTATCCGATTTCTATTATCTGTAATTTGTCGCTGAAATCTTCGACTTTCCCGGCTGCTTGGAAGGCTACTCGTGTGTGCCCGGTGCTGAAGAGCGGTGACCCGTGTGATGTTGGTAATTATAGACCTATAGCTATTCTGTCCAACTTTGCCAAAGTTTTTGAAATGGTGCTCTATGATCATATACAGTGTGTCCACGGATGGACTTAACTATACTTGTAAAAACTTTTATTTTCAGTTTTTCGAGAAAAAGTCATTCTTCATAATTTCTTTTGCTTGTTATATAAATACGAATCACGTTGAGAAACTTTGATTTTGTTGTACAGGGTGCGCAGAAAATACAAAAATGTATATTTGTAAAATTTAAAATTTTTTTATCAAGATTTTTGAAGTCTCAAAATGAAACAGCTTAGAAGGAGAAATCGAAAAGCCAAATAAAGTTTTTCCATAGAAGTTATACTTAGTTGCTAAGAAATACCGGGTGTCCGGTTAAGGTTGGCGACCGGCTATATCTTAGGAACTATTCATCCTACAGCTTTCAGAAAAAAATCTTCTTATAAAAGTGGCCATGAAAACTTCATCAAAAATATTTTTAACTTTCAGTTTTCCCCGCTAGGGGGCACAATTTTAAAAGAAAATAGACAATCCGCATTTTCTTTGAAAATTCAAATGGAAATTTATGAATCCTTTAGCTTTCTCAAAATCTCCTCGTAATACCCTCCAAATTAGTTTAATAACTTGTTGATCTAGCTTATGAAATAAGGAGTGGGGGAAGGAAAAAAATCCCTTACACCAAAAATGCCATATCTCCGGATTGCTTGAACCAATTTTAATGAATATGGTATTGTTGGAAAGGGAATCTATAGCGTAATAGAAATCTGCATTTTCATTTGACGTTAATTTTACGAGGGTGCCGCCAGATGGTGTTATTTCGAAACTTACGAAATTGTCAAATTTTCTCAAAAATTATAAATGGAATGGTATATTTTTTATAATAGAATTAAGAACAAGATGCCGCAAACCGGAAGTTTTAAGCTTTATCAAATAGAAGTTATCATCAAGAATATCGTTTAATCAAATCCCAGTGCACAGGTACCAAATTTTCTCATTTGTTTTTAATAGAATGGTACATTTTCACAATATGCAATTAGTACACATAACATAAAGAACAGAATGCCGCAAAGCCAAAGTTCCTATCTTTTTCAAACGAGAGTTGTGATCAAAAATTGATTCAAGCAATCTAGACATGGCATTTTTGGTGTAAGCGAATTTTTTCCTCCTCCCAGCCCTTATTTCGTAAGTTAGATCAAAAAGTTATTAAACTAATTTGCTGGATATTACGATGAGATTTTGAGAAAGATAAAGGATACCTACATTTCCATTTGAATTTTTGAAGAAAATGTGGATTGTCTATTTTCTTTTAAAATTGTACCCTCTAGCGGGGAAAATTGAAAGCTAAAAACATTTTTGATGAATTTTTATGGTCATTTTCGTAAGAAGATTTTTTTCCGAAATCTGTAGGAAGAATAGCTCCTAAGATAGCCGGTCGCCAACCTTAACCGGACACCCGGAATATCTTAGCAACTAAGTATAACTTCTATGGGAAAACTTTATTTGGCTTTTCGATTTCTCCTTCTAAGCTGTTTCATTCTGAGACTTCAAAAAGCTTGATTCAAAAATTTTTAATTTTGCAAATATACATTTTTGTATTTTCTGCGCACCCTGTACAACAAAATCAAAGTTTCTCAACGTGAATCGTATTTATATAACAAGCAAAAGAAATTATGAAGAATGACTTTTTTTCGAAAAACTGAAAATAAAAGTTTTTACAAGTATAGTTAAGTCCATCCGTGGACACACTGTATACCCAATTGTTAAGAGTCGCATTTCTACTCATCAGCATGGTTTCTTTTCTAAGCGGTCAACTACTACTAATTTGGTGCACGTGACACAGGTTATCTCTGATTCCTTGGATGCAAATGGTCAGGTGGATGTTATATACATTGACTTCTCCAAGGCGTTTGACCAAATTGATCACAGTGTCTTGCTGTCTAAGTTACTTGATTTTGGTTTTAGTGATTCCTTAATTGACCTTTTTACCTCTTACCTTGGGGATCGTAGTCAGTGTGTTGTTTTCAATGGTTATAGTCTTTTGTGGCTAGCTCGGGTGTCCCGCAGGGGTCAAATTTGGGTCCCCTTCTCTTTCTCCTTTTCATTAATGACTTGGCTGATTCGATCTACTGTTCTAAGCTTCTCTATGCTGATGACATGAAGATGTTTTTAAATATTGAATCTTTGAATGACTGCCACTTTCTGCAACTTCAAATTAATCACCTCACTGAGTGGTGTAATGTCAATAAGCTTCAACTTAATGTTGCTAAGTGTCATGTTGTCTCATATACAAGAAAATTAAAGCCAGTTCTTTTTACTTACCATATTGGTCCAGTTGGGCTCTCCAGGGCTAACACTATTAGGGACTTGGGAGTTATTTTTGACTCTGCACTTTCGTTCTCTCAGCATATTAAGACCATCGTACCTGCTGCTTTCAAAACATTAGGCTTTATCATAAGAAACTGTAGCACCTTTTCTAATATTACTGCTTTGAAGACCCTGTTTCAGGCCTTAGTTCGCTCCAAGTTGGAGTATTGCCCTATTGTCTGGTCTCCTTTCTATGAATGCTACAAATCTTCAATTGAGTCAGTGCAAAGGAAATTCCTTAAGTTTCTGTATCTCAAGACTGAGGGTTACTATCCTGAGAGAGGCTGTAGTCACGTCATGCTTTTAGACGGATTTGGGGTGTTTTCCTTGGAGTTTCGTAGAGTTGCTGCAGGCCTAACCTTTTTGTACCATCTCCTTCATAATAACATTGATTTACATGAACTGCTTGCCTTCCTTAAGTTTGCTGTCCCTCGTACTGTGTCTCGTCATCCTAACTTGTTTTTCGTTCCGACTGCCCGTACTAACTTACTAATGAAGTCGCCCATTTGTGTAATGTGTTCTCACTTTAACTTAATTGCACGTTTTTGTGATATAAATATTAATTCCCTAGGATGTATTTTGGACACTACTAGGGTCCACCTGCTTGAATAGTTTTTAGTTTACTATCATCATAAGGTTCTCAGTCCGAAGACTGGTTGGACGCGTACCTCCATTATTTTCTATCCTGAGCTAACCTACGCATTTCCCTAAAAGTAGAACATCCTACATCCCTAACTATTTGAGAGCAGTAGTCTAATCTAGGCCTACCCCTACCTCTTTTTATTCCTATCTCTGACTCTAGTATGTCACGAACTATTCCTTCGTGTCTTAGAAGGTGTCCTACCATCCTATCTCTCCTACTCTTTATTGTTTTCCATACCTTTCGCTTTTCCCCAACTCTTTCTAATACTTCCCTATTGCTAACCTTATCTATCCACGGTATCTTCATCATGCGTCTGTAGCACCACATTTCAAACGCTTCTACTCTTTTTCTATCCGCTTCTCCTATTGTCCAAGTTTCGCACCCGTATAATGCCGTACTCCATACATACGACGTTAAGAGTCTCTTCCTAGTCTCTATATTAACCGTTCTCGAGCATAACAGTTGTTTCTTTTTGTTAAACGCAACTCGGCCCTGCGCCATTCTTTGTTTTATATCTTTAGTGCTCCTACCGTCTTGAGTTATTTTACTTCCTAAGTAGCAGAAATCCGCGACCTCCTCTATCTTCTCATTTCCAATTTGTATTTCCATTTTAGTTCTATTTTCACATCCCCTACATACCAAAATTTTAGTTTTCTTTTTATTGATTTTCATGCCGAAGCCCTGTGTCAAAACTGCTTCCATTTCATTCAAAGCCGCTCCTAATTCTTCTTTGCTAGATGCTAACACTGCTATATCATCCGCAAATCTGAGCATGTTAATAGTTTGGCCCTGTACATTGATCCCTGAGGCTGTTCTTTCCTTAACAATATTAATCGCATCTTCAATATATAAGTTGAAAACTAGAGGTGACAATGCACATCCCTGTCTCACTCCCTTCCGGATATCTACTTCCCTTTGTTCCTGCTCACATTCTATAACTGCCTTTTGCTCTTTGTAGAGATTATGTAATATTCTTCTGTCCCTGTATTTTATCCCTACCTTTCTCAGCACTTCGAACATCTTCCCCCATTTTACGTTGTCGAAGGCTTTTTCTAAATCTACAAATCCTATATAGACGCTCTTTCTCTTTTCTATCGTTTTTTCTATAATTACTCGTAAAGCTAGAATGGCCTCGCGCGTTCCTCTATTTCGTCTAAATCCGAACTGATCTTCTCCTAATATTTCTTCCGCCTTTTTCTCCATCCTTCTTTGCACAATTCTAGTTAAAATTTTTGACGCATGGGAAGTTAAACTGATAGTTCTAAAATTTTCGCATCTATCCGCGCCTTTTCTTTTTGGCAAAGCTACTATGATGTTCCGTTTGTAATCTTCTGGAATCTCGCCTGTCAGGTATATGCGACTAACTAATTTAAATAAACGATCTATTACCTCTTGACCTGCGTACTTTAAGATTTCTGCCTGCAAGCCATCTATACCTGGTGCTTTATTATTCCTTAAACTTTTTAGTGCTATCTCAAACTCTTCTCTCATTATAGGACTCCCTAGGTTATTCCCCTCTACACTGCTTTCGCTTTCTAATATATCTTGCACTTCCTGTCCCGCATATAAGTTTCCTAAATATTCTTTCCACCTATCTGCCTTCTCCCCACTTCCGATTAGGATATCTCCTGCCTCATTTCTAATGTTTTTGGTACTAGATCCAATTTCTCTAAAATTTCTCCTAATTATTTTATACGCTTCATCAGTCTTTCCTACTTCGAATTTATCTTCCACTTCTTTGCATTTATTATCGATCCATTGCTCTTTCGCTTTCCTACATTTCCGAATAATTTCCCACTTGATCGCCTTATATCTTTGTTTCCCTGTTTCATCTAACCTATTTTTATATTTTCGCCTTTCCTCTATTAGACTCACAATATGTTTTGTTATCCAGGGTTTCCTACTTTCATTCTGTTTATGACCCAAAATATCCCTAGCTGAGGAAACTAAACTATTTTTAATGCAATTCCATTCTGCCTCTATGTCCCTAACAATATTTCCACCCGTGCCCTTTAGTGCTTCGTTTGTCTTTTTCTCGAACTTATTGCGCATATCATCATCTTTTAGTTTCTCTGGGTCAAGATACCTTCTTCCGCTTCTTTTTTTCAAAATCTTAAATTTAAGATTGGCTTTCATAACGACTATGTTGTGATCACTATCTATATCTGCTCCTGGATAACTTCTACAATCCCTAACTTGATTTCTAAATCTTTGCCTAACGAGAATGTAATCTATTCGATATCTCCCTAAGTCTCCTGGCATCTTCCACGTATAGCATCTCCTAACATGATGGTGAAATAGAATGTTCGCGACCGTTAAGTTATGTTTATCACAGAACTCTATCAGTCTAACTCCCCTATCGTTCCTATTGCCTAATCCAAAGGGGCCAACTATTCCGCCCTCTCGCCCTGTGCCTACGACTGCATTGAAATCTCCTGTAATTATTAAATTTTCGTGCCCTCTCACAAAATCTAGCACATATTCAATATCACTATAAACTGCCTCTACGGCCTCGTCACTGTAGTTAGAAGTGGGCATATATACCTGTATTATTACTGTTTTTACAGGTTTCGAATCTAACCTAACCATAACTACCCTGTCACTTTGCTGTAAGAAATTTTCTACACTCTGTCCTACTTTTTTCCGCATAACAATTCCTACTCCCGAATTTCCTCCTACAGATCCTGTGTGTATTACTCTAAAATCTCCGCTCCAGAAGTCTCCAGCTTCTGGCCATCGCACTTCACTGATACCTACTACATCTAATGCTAACCTATCTATCTCAATTTTCAAATTCTCTAACTTCCCTACTTGTTTCATGCTTCTAACATTCCACGCTCCGACTCGTGAGATGTTACACTTATCATTTCTGATGACTCCCCCCGAAGCAGTCCCCGCCCGGAGATCCGAATGTGGGACTATTTTACCTCCGGAATATTTTACTCCAGAAGGTGCCATCATCATAAATTAAAGTACGCTGTACTAGGGATAAAATAATGTGGTGGTTTCCCGTTGCCTTCCACATCGCAGTAGTGTGTATCACAGTGCCATACCAACCCTCACGATCTCTGCCACTATGATTACTGAAAGAGCTGCTGCCCCCTTCCAGTGACTTGATTTAGTCTGGCTTCTCAAATAAAAACCCCTCCAATATGGTTAAACCTATGGTTCGGCTCTTTATATCATTGAAGCGCGCAAGCCATCCCACCCGTCCCAGTATTACTAGAACTGCGTCAAGGTATAGTTACTATATTAAGTATTTTGTTGTGTAATTTAGATAGTTGGTCATTTTTACTTGGTCTTTTTTTTTAATTGTCCTGTAATTGGAATGTTCTTCTGCTGGACAATAAATCATTATTATTATTATTATTATTCCGCGAAACAAGTAGTTGCACCACTACTGGTTTAGCTTCTAAAGGACTGTTCACTGGAGCTATGACTTGTCATTTTTTGTGCTCATTTACTTCACAGCAGCGACAGTTCGTGATTTAGAAGCTTAAAATAATGAGTTTAACTACAGATTTTAATTTAAATCCCACTATCATTAGCATAAAAATAATATAAAAAAACAGGAATATTTGTTATTGTTTTTTGTTATTTTGAAGACCATTAGTGTATAAAACTTATCATTTCTACCAACAAAAATACTATTTCGATAATAATTAATTACATTTAACAATCGTATCTAAGTGTACAAAAACAAGTAATACACAGGGTGAGTCAACAATGCATGCAGAAAATTTAGAAACTTCTCAAAAGCAATTTTTATGTAAAAACTATATGATCATATTGCTGATTTACCCTGTATAAAAATAAGTAAAAAAATATAACAAATATGTATTTTCTAATTTACGTTTAGTTTTTTCTATAAGAAACATATTATAAATTAATTTATATAAAAAAATAAGTGAACTAAATAAACAACAATACTACAACGTGCTAGTTACAAACATAATACTTAAAACGAAAACAATATAAATAAGTCGGTAACATAAAAAAAAACATTACAACTAGTTTAATATCACATATAAGTTGCATTTTCTTGTTTTATGTTTTTTTAATCGCATATTTTTATGTTTTAATTTAAGTCTTTAATCTTGGTAACTGAACGATGGAACTTTATAAGATTTCGCATACGCCTGACACTGAGATTGGTCTGATTCTGGTCGCAAGTCGACAACTTGGTCTTCTTCAGGTTCTTTCACTTTATAAGGGGTCCCCCATTCGCTCTCTGGATCAGAAAACAAATTCGAAGCATCCGTGTCTAAGATGTCTTCGAGGGAAAAATCGGAAAGTTCAGTCAGACTATTTCTTCGTTCATTCAAATAACGCAAATCTAAATAAAAATTCTGGATGAGTTTTTTCGTCGAGGTATTATTTTGGGGTGGTTTTACCCGCAGTTTCTTGCGTCGTGTTCCAGGTCGATCCTTCCCAGTCATCGTCAAATTGCAGCTGTGCGTTCAGATCTTTTTCGTGGTTTGTTTGAACTACCGGGGAATCGCAGTCCGTGACATCAAATATCTCTGTTACTTTCACCTAATCAAATAAAAAAATATACATCGGGCAATCAACTCATTTCAAGGAGCACCATCTTATCATCGTTTCAATATTTGACTTGAAAGTTTCATTCCCACAGTGGTTGACGGTCGTTTGACCGGCCAAATATTGATTGAAACAAAAACAAGTCGGCTATCAAACTGTAAAAACAATAGAACTCTGTGCGCCTATCGCATTCCGGTACTTTGTAATAATATTTACTTATTTAATATCTAAATAAAATTCCTCTTTTTAAGTAAATTTATAAATTTAACCAATAGATCAAAGTTCGCCATGACATCATGCATTTATGTAACAAAGGAATAAAAAAACAATAGATAATCACCTTGTTGTTCTCGTCCATGTAATAGTAGGCCATGATTGCTTCGTGCTGGGCAGTAACTTGCAAAATATGATCGAAGGTGTCATTGTCCCCAGAGTCTGACCTTGTGATTGTTAAACTTGGCCTCTTCGAAAGCATTTTCGTCGTGGGAAATTTTTTATTCGTACTTTGGTCTATGTGCATATCACTGTTTGAAAAAAGTTGTTAGATTAATGTATGCTTCTTTACTTGTTTTTTTTATATCACTACCTGTCATCTAAATTCAGTGTGAAGTTCAAGTTCATCTTGTTCCTTGTTGATAAGTCTTGTGATTCGATGTCAAATTTGTCTGAAATTAGCAATTGTTTTATATTTTTTTGAAATCATAACCTCCAACTGTCAAATTACCTCCGCCATATTCGGTTATGTCAAGTTGACATGTTATTTTAGCACTCAGTTGTTGTCTTTTTGAATTTACTCTGTTTAAAATTCCGGTTAGTTGGTCCATGAAGAACTTGCTGAGTTCCCAGATCGTGTCTCCCATTTTTGGGGCTGTAGCCATTAACCTGTACAGAAATTTCGTTTTTTAAAAGATTTTTGCATTGTTTAGGAGGTATTCAAAGTGAAAGCGTGTGATTTTTGAGGACGAAAACAACAAAACAAATATGTAAGCCTAAAAAAGTATTATTTGAGCCAATCCAGATGCTTGCACGTGTAAACCTGCAACTGTCATCTTCAAATTTTAGGTTATGCATTATATCTAACTTCCTGTTTTGTGACTGTTCCTTGATAACGTGAATAAAAACATTCATTTGAGCAATGAAGAACACTTAGAAACAAGTTTGACATCATCCCCAAAATTTTAGGCTTTAAAAAAAACTAGCACCTTAAATTTCGAAGTAAATCTCTTAGGCCCGGTTTTTCAAAGAATCCAACACCGGATTAAGTCTGACACCGGCTTCGTTGCTATGATACAACCAATCAGAAAGCCGGTATCATAGCAACGAAGCCAGTGTCAGACTTAATCCGGTGTTGGTTTCTTTGAAAAACCGGACCTGACAACAGAAAATTTGGAAAAAGCGCCGAAGATCGGTAAAGCGTCTACGATGATAGAATGCCAAGTTTCCGGGACATTTTTATGTTGTCATAAGAATTGACAGCAAATATTAAATCGATCTGTCAAATGGTCTGGTATTGTTAAGCGTTTAAGTCGAACAGCTTTGTGCGTTTTCCATTATGGATAAAAACTAAATTCTAGCGGTCATCAAATTTTTTCATCTGGAGGGCAAAACCGCAACGGAAATCAAACCCAGGTTGGATGCTGTTCTTGGAGATTCATCACTTTTATTATCCACCGTGAGTTTCTGGGTTTCGGAATTTAAGCGAGGCCGTACGCGCACTTGTGACGAACCACGTTTTGGACGTCCATCAAAATATGCAGGAGGGCACCGAGAAGTTGGAGAAACGCTGGACCAAATGTGTTCAGCTCAAAGGAGTTTATGTTGAAAAATAAAATATAACTTGAACCAGATTTATTTGGTTATCTATCCTCGTAAATACTCAAAACCCGAAAACGTTTCATAAATAGGTGAATATCGGACAAGTGATGCCGAAAATGTCGAAATGAACCTACAAGATTCTCGGTACCAGTCAAAAAAGTATTGGAGAGGGGACTCAGCGATTTACATTAATTTACGACTGAAGCATCCGGGATACTCACAGTCTAAGTGTTTGTTTGTGGAAAAGGCAAAACATAGCAGCCAACCAGTTGTGTAGTAAACAGGTGCCGCCGCGGAAACTGAATATCGCGGAACATTCACCTGATCGGTTGTTTGATTATAATAACAAACAACGTTACCCGCGACTCGTTGGCCAACGACCGTGTAGGCTTCACAACAAAATCAGCTGTTGTATAAGAACGCTGGGTCCATTCTCCAAGTCTTTGGTACCTATGACAAGTTGCCGTTATGGCTGGTCGCCGAATAAGCCAGAAAAATTATTTTGAATTGCGACAATAACTCACTAAACTTGGTGGATGTTACATACAGCCAATTAGGATACAGTGTTGGAACAAAGTAGATAGCTATTCGTACGCACCGTGTCCGAAAGAAGCTGCAGTTTCATAGGCGCTGTAGTCGATTTGAAAGACCTCTGGGGTCGTTTTCATGTTCACCATGAACATTTCCTTTTCATAGAGAAGTGTTAGTCACTGAATTAATGCTCGACCGACATCCACATCAGCAATATGCACCGATTGCTTGTGCCGATGTACTTTCGCGGCACGTAAAAATCAAATTACCGACCCTTCGTAGAGGTCGATAGGACAGACTTCGTACCGCACCGCAAATGAGCGCACAAAGAAATCGTTTTACCTGGTTGCCGGAGGGCATCAACAGGCACCGATAGTTCCGCTATGTTAATAAATGTGGCTTCACATTAACAAGCAGGTTCGTTTCTGATGGGACCCAGACGGTTATTGTGGGTGTCGGCAATCAGCGAGGAGTCAACCCGCGGCCTTTATGTCACGTCGGGTAACTACTCCACACTAAACGTAGCACATAGCTAAGAATCTCTTTATCTGAGCCGCTGTTTTGTCTGAAATGCATGCGATTGATTAACTTTAACCACCGCCCATCGGCAGAAGTTCAAGTATAAACATCGGCCCGCCGGCAAAATCCTGTCATAGGTCGAGCTGTATCAGACATGTGAAGAAGAGTTCGGTCTCTGTCAGCAATGGAATGCTGAATATTGAACCCACGTCAGAGATAAGACGGTTAGAACTAGAGGCGCTTGGTTAAGTCAAGGAGGAAATATCAGGAACCGTATCGACCATACCAACTGAGGAATGGATGAAGGGTTCTAGTGTCTGCATGACACTAACACCAAGTTTGGGTTCCGATCTCTGTTACGAGGTCGTCGGCAATGACCTGCAAAATTACAAATATTCTATTCCTGTGCGTTTTGTTTGCTCCTCGTTTTCAGACAATTTTTCATCTTTATCCATCACTCCGCTCGTATCTTTACTATCTGCGTTTTACTTTGCCCGTTAATTTTCTGACAGAACCTTTTGCTGTTTGCATTCGTTACCCCCCTTTCTGTCACTTCCATTTGAAGCTCTATACAACGTTTCTTCGTTTTTGAAGGCTTCTATTACATCCCCTTTTTATATTTTGGTATTTATGTCTATTGCCCGTTACTTGCTCCAAGCGAACCCTTCGGTATGCCTATTGAAGAGCTTCAATCGCGGTCGTAAGTAGGTGTACAGCACCATGTAAGTTCTAGTGGCAGTACCTGGCAGTCTAACATTATATGACAGTCCGTGATGCATATTCATATCGAGCGTAGCGTATTGGAAATGCCGAACTTAGTTTCGTATCGAACGACCATGGTCGCAGAGATATGTCAAATAAGTGGATGTCTGTCTCGCGTGAACGCGATCCCCTAGCTGTCCTTTAGGACCTGACCGATTTTTTGGTCAAAAGAATAAAGAGAAATCATCATAACAAAAAAGAACTACTGCGAGGTGCGAACCTTCAACGTTGCGACTTGGGAGGCTGACACATCGACCACTGAGCCACGCAGGTGTGCTGGAAAGAACGCTTACAAAAATAGTATATAAGTAGAAGATAGGCCCGTTGTTGTATTGGGAATGCAATACGCTACGCTCGATACGAATATGCGTCCGTGATAGTCCTGTGATAGTCCCGCGATAGTTCCGCGACAGTATCTATGAAAATGACAGTAGGTGCATAGCAGTGTGAGCTTGGTTTACTAAACCAAGAGTGTGAGTACAAGTGACAGTACCTGACTATTTTAGACAGTCCCGTGACAATCCGGTGACAGTATCTATATAAATGGAAGTAGGTGTACGTGAAATTTGAACGCGGTTCGCCACTCCATCTGGGCACAAAGTCAAGAAAATGACTGTCGCAATCGATCACGTGCATGCAATCTTAATTGATTACAATCATAGGCATATCAGATGTTTGTTAGTCACCTCGCGTTTGTAATGTAATGAAAATGTCTATCTGACAACTGGATGCCATTCCCGACGATTCTGTACTTCAGGGTACGTGTATCTAGAGCACCTCCTACAACGCTAACAAAATTACAACTATAGTTAGTTTTTCGGAAAGGAATTTCGGGCACTTCCTCACATTTTTAATCTGGAAATTTTTACTCGGAAAAATGGTTTTTGGTGTTAGTGGCGTAAAATAATAACATGCAAACTGTTTGTTTAATAGTACTTACTTGGTAAATGTGGCATACATTACATCCGCTGGGATCGTGTAAGGAAGGCTCAAGACTGAGAGAAGTTTCATCCCCCTGTGTTTGAAAACCCAGTTCACCAAACCTTTGTTTGCTTTGTCTATAGCCTCTTGAAAAATCGTCACTACAGTCTCTGGCATATTCGAAACCAGAGCTTCCTAGAATGGATATATTTTGATGCTCACACCTCGTTATAGTAACACAAGTCTCTTACCTGTCTATGTTTCTTGCATTCGTGACATTGCGGATCGTACTCGATATTGTCATCGATATTATCCACGACAAATGTAGATTGTACTGCTAGACACCTTGTGCAATTAATCAAATTGTTTCTGTGTAAAAATCTGAGAGCGTCGTCGAATCCTTGTTTGCACATGTTCGCTAAAACCTCCGGTTTTGGCGGGAAAAGAATTCTTCCTATTCTGTATATGTTATGCCTCGACAGTTCTATGCTTGTGTTGGCAACGTTGATCTGTGAATAAAACATGTTTAGTAACAATACAATTTTGTTTTCTTTCGTCCAAATTACGTGGAATAACTGCGAACTGTCGTCTCGGGGACATATATCGGTTTCTCCACAAAAGGGACTCACAGTGATAGTATTCTCGTCTAGGGTTGGTAGGTTATCACTAAAACCACCATCCATGTATCTAATCCCGTGAAATTTCGGGGGTAAAATCCCCGAAAACAAGGGTATAAAACTAGAAGCTAAGAGAGCTTGGATCAAATCTTCTCTGGTCTCAAAATGAGAGATGATCACATTTTGTCCATCATACACCCTCGTGAGGGAAATATGCAATTTCCCGCTAACCATGATGTGTGCATCGTCAGGCAAGATCTTTTCAATGCCTTCTAGGAGTAACTTTTGAATGTTAAACGAAGGATTGAACGGCCCTAAAGATCTACTTCGTGCTTCTATCGAGACTCTCAATACATCGCTTGTCATATCACCTGAAAGAAAACAGAATTTTATATATTTGACTGCAGCCAACAGCAACAGCGAAAGGTAAGTTATTTTTAAACAATATAAATAATAGAGGACCAAAATAGCAGCCCTGAGGTCCAAAACAACTTACGACGTATTCATACGATTTACACACATACTTACAACAATTAAATAAAACATAATGTTTACTGCCTTTGTTCGGTTACACTTTTTACTTCAGAATATATTTGAATATACGAGATTTCCTCTCAATTTTGCTAAATTATCTCCTAGTAAACCATTGATTTTTTTGGTGCCCAACGTGGGGCGTCTGAAGCATTGACCTTAAAGCATCGAGTCGCAATATGTTCAAAGATAAGTACGATGATTTAACTGTATATAAATAGCTAGCACTTGTTTGCATGTGTAATCAAGAAAAAATGCAATTAAAAGAGTTTTTTAAAGATAGTTTCTGTTGGTATTAATTGTGTCGACATGCACTTATTATCTTGGCTGTAAAAACTGGTAGGTCAGTTCTCAAAAAGTGCATTTTTATCTTGGGTTAATGCTATCTATCGACGATTTGTCTGAGCTGAAGTTTTTTTGTAAACAGTCGAAGATGCAATGAGTATCACGACGGGTAAAGTCTGAAATTTGTTTTTCAGGTGGTTTTGGAGTGACAAAGCCTATCTACAACAATTTCTCGCTTTTAAAAAGGTATCAGAAGTAGTTTTATATTTGTATTTGATTCGATGATCAATTACTTTGAAATAAACATGTTCTAATTGTTCAGTTTTCTTATCAGCCACACACTCATCAGCAAGGTCTACGAATATTGGACTTTTGCAATGAAAAATGAATAATGCTTGTAAAAAAGACTGCGATTTACGATGCGACCAACAGTTGCAAAACAATGTTCGTTGTCCGCCATTAATTTTGAGAATTATATAACCGACTTTAACGAATCCAATGTCGAAATTAAGAGAAAATAATGGACTATGTTTCCCATAGTTTTGCATATTAAAGAAGTGTTATAGTTACCATACATGCAAAGTACTTCAAAGAACAAGCTAGATTCTGGCAAATATCGGTCAGAAGTTAGAGTGTGACGAGGACATCTGTCTAGAGTTCGGCCGATGACAAAATTTTGCTAATGGGCCGATGACAATGTTTATACTTGAACATCGACCACCAATAAGCATGATTCATGAAGAGAGAAAATACATCGGCACAAACAATCCGCGTGAATTTTGCCGATGCCGATGGTGGGATTTTTGGACCATCGGCGGCGCCGATTCGGCGCCGAAGCCGATGTATCGGTGGACCCCTAATCGAGTCCCTAATACAGTCACTACAACTCTTTAGTATCTCATGTGTCAGAAAATAATTATTACAAATGCTGAATTTAATGCAACCAACGGCGGGCGATTGAATAAATAATGTATAATTAATAAAGAACTCGGTATTCAGTTATGTCTTAAAACATCACAGAGCTTTTTGCTAGGGACGATAAGACTTTTGGGCAGGGCAGGTCAGGGCAGGTGTACCTCGCGGAGTTTGGCATTCAGCCTTGGAGTTAATGTTTCAAAAACAAAAATTATGATTTTCGGCCGGGATAATGACAATAGAGAATAGAGAAAATAGAGAATAACCATAACAAGAGTACATTCTTTCGAAATGATTAACAAACAAGTAAACCTGGGCTCTAACGAAAGATTTTCTATGAGAGTAAGACTTAAATTCAAAGCCTAGGACTAACAGCGGCTTACAGGAATGAGGAATCTGAGGTGGGATGGTGGTTAAATAGAATATTTGGCCTTCCGTTAAAATCCAGAGGAGGTGTAAGATTGTTTTGTTTTCGGCATGTGTGCGGTGTGACCGAATTGTGAAAAACTTTCAAAATTTGTGGATTATACATTATGATAGATCTATATTCAGGGTGTTCCAGAAAACCAGAAATGCACCGGCAACGCATAATGGCTGGATTCTTCTCATGAAAATGTGATCCGATTGTGCTTCACTTGGGAGATATAGGCCATCGAAGTGCACAGATCTAAGAGACAGTTTTGCAAAGGGTAGGTACCCTTTGTCTTTTTCGTAGTGTGAACTATTTGCGAGATATTATTAGTTTTGTGTGACTCTGCACATCTTTTTCTTAGTGTAACCAAAGGTAACAACCGTATCCAAGTAAATCAAATTTTCTGAGTCTTGGTGCATTCAGTTACAAAAATCACGAAAACAAAACAAAATGTCAATTCAGTAACCGAATAGCTGCCAATCTACTTTTATTATAATTTTCGTAAGTTGCATTTTTGATATTTACTGTGGTAACTTCTTCTGAAGATATAAGATATAATATGGTTGGATTGTTTAGCACGAGGGGTTTACCACTCATGTAATAGTTGGGACAACCTCATATGTAATGATTTTGTAATACCGTGTAATACTGTGTAATGCCATGTAGTATATTCGTAATGTTATGTAATACTAATGTAATAGTTGAAATATTCATGTAATAGTTCTGTAATAGTTGTAATACTCATGTAATACCTATGTAATTGTCATGCAATAGTTATGTAATACTTGTGTAATACTTATGCAATAGTCATGCAATACTCTTGCAATAATCGTGTAAAAGTTGCGCGCGCAGCATAACCTTCAAAACTTTTGCAAGTATGATCTCGCGCAAATTATAATGGTGTGTGTCTGCATCGTATTGCATTGTTAAAAGCAATTACAAAATACTCGACAAAATATAAAGCTCACGGGAGTCGTGGATTATTTTCGCATGCCATTACCATTCGATAGGCTTCTTCTTTCTAATTCTTGTTGGTTAAATGAATATAAATTTCAGATAGTGACAGAAATGCAAAATACGCGAAAGCTTTCACACAGAAATAAAGTTTTGCCAATAAAGTTCAGTTACTATTTAAAAGTTAAGGCGCGTACACATATGAGCGCACATGCGATGAGAATGAACGCATGCACATACGTTCGTTCTCGAGCGTTGTCCAAATACAATTTCCCACATGCGTGCGTTCTCACGGCGCTCCGTTTAAACAACGCACAAAAATTATTTAATGTCATGATGGCCTCCGAACAAGACACATTTGCTTTCATTGCAACAACAGCGGCATTTTTATTTCTTGCCAAGTGTGACAAAAAAGAAAACGGTCTCCTACAAAACGGGGTGCTGTTCATAGGCAGCAATGAAATCTAAAAGATTTTTCTTTAGATCACTTCACCTCGTGTTGGTATATTAACTAAACTGGCATAAATGCAGTCTCCTAGCCGGCACGCCGCAAGCGTGTAAATAGTTTTAAAGCAACAGTTTCAATGTCCACACTAAGAAAGATTCAGACGCATGATTCTTTTGAGCGGTGACCTAAAACCGACAACGATGGCTTACTTCATGCGTGGTGAGGGTTTTCCCGAGCGCGGAGAGAATTTGCGGTACACATTGACAAACATGCATGTATTCTCGCCATACTCAGCATATGTGCGCTCATATGCGTACATGCCTTTAAATGTTAATTTTGAGTATACCACGTGGGACGTGATTCAAAACTCGCTTTAATTAAAGTATCGAGTAGTTTTTTAATAAACACGAACATAATATGGTATTATTGATATCTAGGAAACGAGAAAATCGAATTTGAAAGCTAAAACCAGGCAATGTATACAAAGACCTTTGAAATGAGATATCACAGAACATTTAAAATTTTTGATGGGAGATAAAAGGTGCTGTGTAATTTTTATGTAAAATATACCCCCACACTAGTACTGTTCACGTGTCTCGGCAATTTTCTTGCGTTTTGTACACCGAGATATTTGGAACGAGAAGTTTTCAAATTAACAACCCTGTATATTGTATATCGCAGCCATATTGTAAATTCCGTTGTTTTATAAAACGCCTAGGTGAATTCTAAACCGTTCCGTTCTCAAACGACTGTTTTAACACACACTAGGTTAACACACTTTTGATTAGGTTCATATTATGTTCGTGGATAAGGTGCTACTATTTAAAAACTCTTAACCATACCCACCGCCATATCTTGATAATCAGAAGAAAAAACTTATAATTTTATGATTTGACGGATTTTTGATAATCTGGCTGACATAATAGATAAGTACCCACATCTAAAACGCAAATAATAAATATAGAGGTAGATACGACCTAACCTGACCTCACACTAAAACTTTAGTATTTTTAACATTGAAAATGTTATTAGTATCTTAGAATGGATATGATATTCACCGAAAAGATTGTGTTGCATATGCCACATACGTCATGCGTGAGACCCCGAGCGGTAGCCAGGCGCTAGACTGCTCAGTCTGAGTAAGCTTCATTAAGTGTGGGACCGTCTAGCGTCGCAAATGCCACAACAGGAATGCAGTTATTATAAATCGGCGCAGGTGTTTTATGAATAATTATTTAACACGCTATCGCGTATGCGGAAATATCCCAAACGCACAAGGATTACAGTCTGCTTTGTCATTTCCAATGTTGCATCATTGCGAAGGCTGTGAATTTTTTTAATTGAACAAGATTCAATTTTTGAAACCAAGTTATCTTTGGTGTCGTATCCCTCACTACCCATTTAGTTGATTTTCTCTAGTACAACATGATAGATATCAATTATATTTATTGCTCTGTCATTACTGTTTCTAAAACAACTGATCTATTTTATTACAGGGTGTTTCAAGCAAAACTAGACACCCCAAATGAGTCTGAGTCAACAATATTTTGAAGAATCAGGAAAACACGTCAACGATTATTCGAAAGGGGACACAGTTTAGAGTAAAACGGGTACACCTATCTTCATCCCCTTACCTGACATGGTCACTGCCCCCGAGATTTTATATAGCAGTGGGGTGTCAAATGATGCACCGTTTGAAAGGTATTGAAATTATCTTAATAACAATGCAAAAAATTTAAGTACTTTTCAAAGGATGTTATCACTTGACCCCCTTGCTGTATAAAATTTCAGAGGGGCTGACCATGTCTGGTAAGGGGATGAAGATGAGCGTGCCAGTTTTACTTCAAAATATGTCCCCCTTCGAATCATGGTCGACGCGTTTTCCCAATTCTTCAAAATATTTTTAACTCGAGACTTATTTAGGGTGTCTAATTTTGCTTGGGACACCTGTATAATATTTGAGCGATTTGATGTCCCTAAAAATACTTGTTTTTAATTATTAATTTATAACAGCTAAGTAGTCTGTTATGAATAGGACTCTAAACTCGGGCTCCCACTACAGTTTTAACGCGATAATGTTTAGACATTTATTAGCTCCGTAGCCTAAGCTAGGTAGCTATTGTGATAGTCGTTTTTTGACCATGGTGTTTTTTCATCAAATGTGGACGTTTCAGGTCATTCTAAGACTTTTTGGAAAGGTGGCACATTTCCGTCCGTATGTATGTGTGTATGTCTGTTGGCACTTTTACGAGAAAACGGCTCCACGGATTTTGCTGAATTTTTGCATACGTATATCAGAGATGGTTCATATGAAACTGATGGAGTGGTGTTTTTTAAAACACTTTTGAGCCGAGATATGACGTCATCGAACATTTTTTTCCATGAGACCGTATATATTTTTGTATTGCATCGGATAGAGGGTATTTTTCTCTACACGATGTGCGAAAATCGTAATAGGTTGTATAAGGAAAAAATTGAGAAAAAAATTACGAAAAGAAGGAGCGCGCGCGCGCGCGCCCTCCAGTTCAGTTGTGGCTGTAGCTAGGAAGCTGTTCTGTCAATGCGTTGACAACTAGTTTATTATATTATTTCCAAAGCAATGCTTATTTATCTATTTATTTTATTTTTCTTAAATCATTTATATTAGGTAACAATCTGCATTACCTGCTTAAATAAATAAAGCCAGTAAGTATTACAAGTACCTGCATGCATGAATTACCTGTAAAAATTTTGTAATAGTTGTGTAATAGTTATGTAATTCATGTAATACTAATGTAATACTAGTGTAATGCTAATGTAATAGTTATGTTTTTTGTTGTAATACTCATGTAATACTAATGTAATACCATGTAATATTTATGCATTTTGTGCAATACTTATGTAATTATGTGTAATACTTATGTAATTATTGTAATACTTATGTCATTATGTGCAATACTCTTGTAATAGTGCAATACTTGGGACACGAATTTTACTAGTGGTAAACCCCTCGGTTTAGCAAGAGCTTTTGGAAATAGTCATGAAGCGCAAGGACTCTATGCCGAACAATTTTCCAATCGTGAGTTACCGCATCATACCACCTTCAGTTCAGTCGATCGATGGTTGCTGGAGACTGAGTCTTTTAAAGAGAATATTGCAGACAGAGACCGAAATAGGAATGTAAGGACCGTGGAAGTGGAAGAAAGGATTCTAAATAATATTGAAAACACTAAAACGAAAGAAAAGGGTTGGTGTAAATACATACGTTATTGGAAGTGACAAAAACGTATTTATATTTTTGAACGTCTGTTTTTACACGGAAGAGTTCGATCGCCATACAGACGTTTGTATTCACGTTGCGCGGCAGCAGCATTTTTATTGTTTTTCAAATATATTGTTAACTAGCTGGTACCCGGCGCGTTGCTGCCTCAGAAGAAATAATTTTGGTAAAATCGTTTGAAATTTGATAAATTGCGAATGACGTTTGCTGTCAATAATTGTCACTTTATAAATTATAGCGACCCGCCCCGGCTTCACATAAACGTATAAAAAATTCTGTTGATCCGATCGCTACCAAACTTCACAGGAACACCCGCTGGGCTAATCTGAAGATTGCCTGAAAATTTCATCAACATCGGTCCAGACAGACAAAACATTTTAAAATGTGATTTTATGTTTTGGTAACGTGCGAAGAATCATATGAGCTTAGAAAAAAGCATTGATTTCGAAATCACAGACGGACACTTCAATTTTATTTATATGTATAGATATAGATGTAAAGGTCAAATTTTTGGTTTTCTGAAAAACCCATTTTTATTTTTCTATAACACATACACGGTAATCAACATAAGATCTCTCAAATTGTCACATTATAGAAGAAAATAATAGTAGATAATGTAGTTTGTTTTTGCCTGGCCAACTGTTCTAATAATTGCTTTCACAGATAGATAGAAATTATTTTTAACATTAAAAATCTCAAACACTACAGGGGATAGAGCGCAACAATATTACATTTTTGAAAAGTCTGTATTATTCACGTTGCGCCATTATTGTTTTTCAAATATATTGTTAATATGTCAAACTTATCGTTTTCTGAAAAACCCATTTTTATTTTTCGATAACACATAAGTATGTACGCGATAATCAACATAAGATCTCTTAAACTGTCACATTGTAGAAGACAATAATTATTAATGAAGTTTCTTTTTGCTTGGCCAACTATTCTAATATGTAATTGTTATCGCAGATAGATATAAATTATTTTTAACATTCAAAATCTCAAAAACTATAGGGGATAGAAAGCAACAATATTACATTTTTGAAACGAGCAAGATAATCCACACTCAGATTTATAAAAAAATACAGTGTTCCATTTCTTTAAAAGAACATGATTATTTATCTATTTTTTGCTGCCCTTTATTTACTAGTGCAAGGCTAACACGTTTGTTGCCATTCAAATAAAATCGTTTAGATCCGCCTTCAAAACTTTAATTGGCGAGCAGTTGCTAAGGTTTTTTTACCTCAGAATGTAATTGGTTATGGCATTTTAAGCGGAAATGAACCGTAAACTGGAACAGCAATTTTGGCGTTTATAGTACCTATATTCAAATGTTCCTTTTTTAACTGTGTTTTGCTTAATTACCACACTAAGCAGGTAAAAAACCATCCAACGTCCAACACCTAACATCGCCTGATGCCTAATCGGTATTTAATGATGAGCGCAACCATGCCCCGGTCTTTTAGGGGTTGTGATGGGAACCATGCTATACCGATCTACCCTCGGAGTCCCAACATTGGAACTAACGTAATGCCGGCTCCACACATTGGCACCAACATTGGGACCAACGTTGTAGCATAGTTTCGTGAAAGTATCTACACATTGGTACCAACTCTCAGTTGCCATCGAGTAAAGCCAACGTTCGCATGACTACGCCAGAAGGAAGGACTGATATGGAAATGGCCTTAGGCGCATTTGTTGCATTAAGTGCCTACAAAACTAATAAACTCTTTAATTTGACCAAATTGTTTGTGATGCCATTGTTAATAAGCGCTACCTTCTGCTCGCTTGCAACATTCAAATTACTGATCTGTGATTCAAGCGGCCAACGTGTGGACGACTACATGAAGTTAACGCCAATCTCTTTGATGTTTTGTCAAAAAACCGACAAGCGACGGATAGCTACCAACCTTGGAACTAACGTTGGCGCCAAGTCAGTTTTATCGGTACACACGTTGGACGAACTCTATTGGCTCCAATGTTGGTTCCAATGTGTGGAGCCGGCATAAAGCAAATTCAAGTCGAAGTTTAGCATAAAGCACGCCCTCAGGAAATTGAACAGCAATTCGTGGTTCCCCCTGTTACGTCATCAGCTTGAAAGCGCTTGCGACTGGTCATATAAACTGTTGCTTTGATACCAAGCCAGGTAAAGTTACGTGGATTGAGTAGTCTATTTTTGTCGAGATTTTTGTGTTCTTATTTCTTATGCCAAATTTGTGTACTTACTGTATACGGAAAACATGGCAAGGTTTTATTGAATACGATTCAGACAATTTCAGACAAATATTTTACGAGAATCTTTAAGAAAATATGATTATTTGCTGGATGCCAATCCTCATTCACTATTCTATTATTATTATCAACCCATTGTTCTTCCACTTCTTGCATTTTGAGATTATTTATTTTATTTGAATTAATTTCTAAAGTACATATTTTGCGAATGTTCGTACCTATAATCAGTACAAGTTTCTGTTCAAGTCAATAAAACAGCTTTTCTTATCTACGTCACTCACGAAAATAATCCCAAAAAATCCCAGGGAAGAAAACTGAAGTATCACTATCTTATACAAAGACCCATCATACCTATTATCTCATTTTTTTAAATAAATACACGTTATCGTCACAGATATAACTTACTTTTAATGATACATCAGAGACATTGTTGGCGATTGATAAAAGAGTGCAACGACAAAAAAATTGTGTCAATACCGAATATTATGAAGAAGATATGGCTCGCTAAAGTGATTTTAGAAGGTAGGCTTTGTTATGTAAATTTTGTTTACCTGGTCGTGCGGATTAGGGCCTGAACAGGCTGTAACTTGTTAATGCTTTTAGTCGACAACATATGGATTTTGAAAGGGTCGAAATGACAATGAAAGTGGTCCTGGGGTAGTTAAACAAACAATTAAATTTCAGCTATCTAATAGGTAATGCGTCTTTTTGCTAGTAACCGATAACCCTTTTGTCACATAAACAAACATATTTTCCAACGTATCTATGTAATAATTATTCAATGTCAACACGTGCATTTTATGGCAAAAACAACTTACCTAAGGGCAAATCTATTAAAAGTGCACAAGCTGCGATTGCACCCGCCGAAGCCCCCGATATTTTATTCAGCAACAAATGGGGTGCATATTTTTTAAAACAACATGCAACTCCAACATGGTATATTCCCAAAAAGCCGCAACCAGCGAAGGATAGATTCATTTTTATTACACTGCAAACTTATCACATACAATTACTATCACTGTTTTTCCACTAGGTTATTTCCAAACAAACTGTTTGGCACTCAGCTGGTCGCTAACTTTTATACATAAATAACTAAAATGACGGTTCGGCATTTTCCGGAACCTCCTCGAACAACTTCGGAGACAGTAGGAGAAATTCCTCCATCTCTATTGGGTAGAGATTTGTGGTGTGGTGAGTGATAAACAATAATAGAATGAGCAAATTCTCTCTCACGTCAAACTCAGCTGATGCAGATGCACTAGGTTTGGGCGAAAGTTACTTTTGCTTTATGAATTGTTAGATTGTTTACTTCCGGTTTCCTGTAACGTACTTACAAAAATTGGTTTGCATAAAAAAGAAATCGCTATATAAAAATTAAAAGATTGCTTGCAACAAACTACAACGAACTATTTTTGAAGTTGTGACGGCATAGTTTCGAAATTCATAGAAAAAATATATTGTTATCTTTTGAATACGTCAATAGTTGTGCTGCACGCGCTAATTTTCCATAAATATTTACCAGAATTAAATGTAGGTCTTTGGGTCAATCACATTTCATCTAATGAAACTGATAATTTTTCTTCTGATAAAAGATTACTTATTAGTTATTTCTACCATTTAAATATAGGTACACACATTTTGTCGAGTAAAAAAAATTATTGAAAATATAATATCTACGTCATGGTAATTATGAAAGATTATTCGATAGTGTAAACCGAACGTTCCAAGCATCTGATGTTGAATTAATTGTGAGACAACAATTATTTTAATAGATGTCAGAATATACTTTATTAGCCAATTGCAAAATACAACATCTCTAGTAGCTGGTTATAATCAAACTGGCCCCAACGCGCCTCTGAACCACGTCTGCCTCTGAGACAGCCAAAGGCACGCGGTCGCCGATACGCGCTTAATAGCCTAAACAATATTTCAATAACAAAACAATGTTTTCTTACATTTTCGGCCATCCGACCTTAACGTCTGTCCTCAGACAGTTATATAAACCATAACAATGAAGGCCACAACCTTCGTAAATTATAAATAGCACAAAACAGTAGTTGACTTAGGTCGAGAACAAATATTTCGTAAAATTAAGTGATATGCAAAAATAATCATGTTAATCAATTCATATGTACCACGGTACATATTACCAAGCCGTTTAGCATTAGCGAATGCTACGTGTAAGGGTTACACCCTTAAAACGTCATCTCAGAGTCTCAGTAACATTAGTCATAATTATGTACCACCATACATATTGCCAAAACGTTTAGCATTAGCGAATGCTACTTTGTGAGGGTTACACCCTTGAACTTTCGTCTTTGCAACGTTGTCTCTCCATACTTCATCACATTTAACAACCACGCTACTTTTCTTTCTTAATCACCATAACTCTATATCGTCAAAGCAACAATGCACATTTTTGTCACCTTCATGTGCAACATCTACTTATCTGCCTTGTAATGACGGTCCGCAACCTTTCATTACCAAGCGTTAGCTCATTGAAATGCTACACGGCGCAAAACTTGCCGCCGCCGACCGGGAGTCGAACCCGGGTCCCCACGCTTCGAAGCCCTGCGCTCTCCTACTGAGCAATCGGCGACCTTCCACGCCTTCTCTCTAGTGGCCGCAGCCTGACTATAACTTCGTCTTTTGTAGCCGCAGCTATTTTCAAATCTTCTCTGCCGCAGCAACCATAGCAACAGTGGTTCTCGACTACATCATTCAGTGAACAACCTACACAGATTTTCACTGAACAGTGTACGTTTTACAAACTGCATCTCTTAACAACTAATCTCAAACACAAAGTAAATAATATGGTCAGCAATACAAAAGCGAAAGCGTAAATAGGTCAGATACAAAGACCATTTCAAGCCAAAAGCCAAATAACAGTTTTGATTACTAATTCATAACCCATAACATAAAACAACATAAACTGATCACTTATAAGCACTATAACTTCACTTTAAAACTAAACTTCACTCGTCGAGTACCCCTTCGAACAGCTTCAGACGCTCCGCTGCCATAATTGTCAAAGAATTCTTATATTGCTCCCGTAGATCTTGCACCTGGTACCGATCATTCTTTAACACTTTGGTAACTACAAAGGGTCCTTTATACTTGGCCCTTAGCTTGCGGCTGCTTCCACTTGTGCTAATGCTGGTGACTTGAACCATTACAATATCACCTTCTTTAAACCGGGTAGCTTCGCGACGAGTTTTATCATAACGCTCTTTCTGACTCTTCTGTTGCTTTGTTATATGCTGGCTAATATTTTCTCGTAAGTTTTTCAAGTCCACACGGTGCATTTCGTCCCGTACTGCATCCAACACCACCGATTCTGCAGCGCTTTTAGAGCGGTAGCCAATAAGGGCTTCCATAGGTGTAGTATTAATGGCTTTGTTAAATGTCATATTTAGAGCACTCTGTACTTTCTTTACATACAAATCCCACTCGTTTTCAGGTTTTCCAGCGGCAGTGGCAGCTAATGCGCTAACTACAGTTTTGTTATAGCGCTCGCATTGACCGTTAGCGCGCGGTGTCGCAACAGCATTTAGCACATGTTTTATACTGTACGATCCACAAAATGTCTTAAATGTTTGTGAGGTAAATGCACTCCCGCGGTCACTGATTAAACGACTAGGTACACCAAAAAGATGAATCAAATCTAATAGAACTCGCACAACTGCCTTTGTTTTTGTACTGCGAACTGGTTCAACTATGGTAAATTTTGTAAACGCGTCCACTATCACTAGCAAAAACGTGTGCTTTCTCTTACTTGTTTCAAAAGGTCCAACGTGGTCTAAGTGGAGAGTGTGCATAGGAATGGGTTCTTTGTCAATAGGGTGAAGTTTTCCTTGCTTTTTACTTTCATTGGATTTATAATACATACAATTCAGACACGCATTCACGTATTTTTTAACAAAACGTCGCATCCCCGCGAACCAATAATTTCTTTGCATATTCTCTAAAGTCTTCTCCAAACCAAAGTGTCCGCCATCGTCATGGTATAGTCTACATATCTGCATTCGTGCCATTCTGGGTACCACCCACGCTTTCTTACCGTCCTTCAGACGACGATATACCTTTCCCTTTTTCAACTCGTATTCGTCAAAATAATGTTTAGCCTCACCAACATTATTTTCCGTAAGCAGAATATCTCGAATGCGCTTGATGTCCGCGTCTTGTAACTGAGCAGCTTGTATCCAATCTCCTTCTGTTATGTCGATTTGATTAACTTCCACAGCACCAATAGGATTGCGACTAAGGGCATCTACGTGTGCCATGCGAGGTCCGGGTCGATATTCAACTTCGAAATTAAATTCTTGCACTTCTAGCCACCATCTGGCTATTCTAGGCAACAAGTCTTTCTTGGCAAACGTTGTACGGAGTGCAGCACAGTCTGTAACAATCTTTATGTGTAATCCTAGAACATACACCCGAAAGAAACGCAGTGCATAAACAACTGCCATTGTTTCGAGCTCATATGCATGATAGTAGCGTTGGTCTTCTGTAGTTTTTTTACTAAAATAAGCCACCACTCTTCTCTCAGAACCCTCAAATTGCAGCAACATGGCACCCACTCCTAGTGAGCTGGCATCTGTGTGAAGCTCAGTGCGTAGTGTACGATCGAAAATAGATAAAATAGGTCTAGTTGTTAAAACAGTCTTTATTCGATCGAAGGCATTTTGTTGAGGTTCGCACCAAGTCCAAGGAACATTCTTTCGTGTTAATCTAGTCAGTGGTTCAACCAACACGGCAAAGTCCTTCACAAACTTACGAAAGTAATTAGCCAAGCCAATAAATTGACGCACTTCCTTAACACATGTTGGTGCTGGCAATCGTAGCACAGCATCAATTTTACGTCGTCCTGGTCTAACACCATACTCACTGATTTCCTGCCCCAAGTAGTCAATAGTCTTTTGAAAAAATGTGCACTTGCTTAACTTTAATGTCAAATTATGGTCCCTTAATTTTGATAGCACTATTTCAAGGCGTTCCAGTCCCTCTGACACTGTTCTCGCAGGTATGACGATATCATCGATATACGGGAATGCGATTTGATTTTTTAGCGGCCCTAGAACGGTGTTTATAAGACGCTGAAAGACTGCAGGAGCATTTGTGAGACCAAAGGGCATCCTCAAGTACTCATAATGCCCCTCCGGCGTCACAAAGGCAGTTTTTTCTATGGACTCTTCGTCTACGACCACTTGGTGAAACCCTTGAGCTAAGTCCAACGCCGTGAAATATTTATAACCCCCTAATTTTGCAATCTGATCCTCCACCCGTGGTAATGGGTATTTATCTTTGACTGTCACAGCATTTAATCGTCTGTAATCAACACATAATCTATAATCGCCCGTCTTTTTCTTTACTAAAATAATAGGACTCGCATACGGGGAACACGATTCACGAATTATTCCACCTTCTAAAAGTTCATCAATAATGTCTCTTAAAATTGCTTTTTCGGGTTCGGGTAATCTATATGGACGATATACAACAGGCTCATCAGTTGAACATTTTATTTTTAGAACAACAGTGTTAGTTTTACCGAGAGTTTTAACCGATGATGTCACTCTATCCGCGAAGCGATTGAAAAGTGCCACACAAGTAATCTTTTCATCGTCAGTTATATCACCAAACACAAAGTCAGAAACCGTCAACAATTCGTTAGAATAAACATCCACACTGTTTAGCTCGGCGTCATATTTCAAACGCGGCAGCTCACGCAAAACAAGTCTATCGGTATACTTAAGCATTAATACGTGAGTTTGGTCTAAAAAGTTTCTGCCCACAATTAAATCATGTCGCATAAATTCGTCATTCAGTATCAATACATCAACAACTGCACAAACGTCCATTATGCGAACATTAACCCTTGTTTTACAATTGCTAATTGCGGTCGTATCCATAAAACTACACACTACGTTTTTAACTCCAGTTTCTACAGTCAAATTCAATTTTCGCGCGACAGATGATTTCATAAGTGTTCCCGAACTTCCACTATCTAGTAAACATTTAACTTTTATACCATTAATTCGTGCAGTTAAAAGAAACATATTCTTTTCGTTGTTACTCTTGCTTTCAGCAATTATTATTACTTGATTGGTGGTTGTCATTTTTCCACGTTTCTGCACACGTACTTCTGTCGCCGTCGTAGTAGCGTTCGGACACTTATCTGCCTTGTGCCCCAGGCGTCGACACTTACGACATTCCATGCGAGGTTTTGGGCAATTGCGAGCCATGTGTCCTGGCTCTTTGCAATTAAAACATTCAGTTTGCCTTGGTTTTTGCCCAACAAATGCATTATCACGCGGATGTTCACGTTCGCGACCACGTACCGAGTAAGACTTCTGAGGAACACACCCCATAGCGCGCATGCGAGAGTACATATCATCGGTATCAGCAAACCGTATAGAACTTAACGTGCGTGCAATACCTTCGTCCCTCACGCCACCAATTACAGCATCAATCAAACATTCCTCCGAGAAATTCCCGCGCAATGCCTGTAAACGCTGCAATTTCTGGAAGCAGTAATCGCCCAACGATTGTCCTGGTCGAGTTTCATAAGTCGCAGCTCGTTGTAACAAACTGGAAAACCTGACTACCGTTTTAAACTTTTTCACTAACGAGGATTTCATTTCTTCCCAAGTTATGTCGAGATGGTTCAGGTCATCGTACCACGTACGCGCATGGCCTCGCAACCGTAATGCAGCTAGTCGTACTGCATCACTATCTACCCATCCATAACGTCGAATTACCTCATCAATTTTAGAAGTCCAGTCTTCGACGGTGTCCTCATTTTTGTCCGGATCAAATGTAGGAATCAGTTGTTCGTCGCCAAGATATGGACGAGTATACGTCACCATCCTACCAGACACTGGGGTACTTACTTCTTCCGTTCTATCCCGAGTACGTTCTTGTGTCTCCAGTTCTTTAATTCGCTCTTCTAGTTGAGTGTATTTTCTCTTCCAATCAATCGCTTCCTCATCTTCTCTCAAATGTCGCCTCTTGCGACCCGAGGGTTGTGGGGGTGGTGTACTCATATTAGAGTAATAATCCCACTTCTGACTTGTGAGACAACAATTATTTTAATAGATGTCAGAATATACTTTATTAGCCAATTGCAAAATACAACATCTCTAGTAGCTGGTTATAATCAAACTGGCCCCAACGCGCCTCTGAACCACGTCTGCCTCTGAGACAGCCAAAGGCACGCGGTCGCCGATACGCGCTTAATAGCCTAAACAATATTTCAATAACAAAACAATGTTTTCTTACATAATGTTGAATCAAAAGTAAATATACGAGGTGTTTGATGATCATTTCCGACTGTAAGGAAAATGGGTTGTATTTTAAGAGGTAAATTTGTCGTTGTCGTTGATGAGAAGAAGGTCGATGATATTATCACCAGACTGGTTTGACACGTACCTCCTGAGCTAACCTACGCATTACTCTAAAAGTAGAACATTACATCCCAAACTATTTGAGAGCAGTAGTCTGATCTCGGGCTACCCTCACCTCTTTATTCCTATCTCTACTACAACGAGAACTAATCTTTCGTATATGAGAAGGAGTCCTACGTCCTACCATCCTATCTCTCCTATTCTTTATTGTCTTCCATACCGTTCGCTTTTCCCCTACTCTTTTTAAAACTTCTCTATTTCCGGTGGCCTCTCCTCTGATGGAAAGAACTCAGGGCGGTGGGCATCTCTCCAAAGGCTAGACCTAATAATACCGTCGCATTTATCAGATCCTAATAAAATTAACGTTTTTTTTGCACCTTCCTCTATTAACAATTTAATTGCCGACTGAGATTTATCTGATTTTTATGGTTTCAACAAACATCCGAAGGCAGTTTCAAATTTCTCATTTTGTAGGAAGTCTTTGTAATACCAATCCCCAAAGTAACTATACCAGAAGAGTATAAAGATTTACGACCGATAAGTATTCTGCCTTGCCTGTCAAAAATAATTGAGAAAGTCGTAACTCAACAAATGCGAGATTATTTAGCTATATACGATATGTTTCCAGTATTTCAATCAGGTTTTAGAGCTGCTCATAACTGTGAAACAGCTTTAATGTATGTAACCGATGACTTGAGTCGTGCCACAGATGACAATAACCTAACAGCTCTTATTCTTCTAGATTTTTCCAAGGCTTCTGACACTTTAATCACTCTTTATTACTATCCATTCCTAAATTCATCATCATAAGGTTCTCAGTCCGAAGACTGCTTGGACGAGTACCTCCATCCTTTTCTATCCTGAACTAACCCTACGCAATTCCATAAAAGTAGAACATCCTACATCCCTAACTATTTAAGAGCAGTAGTCTAATCTAGGCTTACCCCTACCTCTTTTTATTCCTATCTCTGACTCTAGTATGTTGTGAATTATTCCTTCTTGTCTTTTCCCCAACTCTTTCTAATACGTGATACGTCCCTATTGCTAACCTTATCTATCCACGATATCTTCATCATGCGTCTGTAGCACCACGTTTTAAACGCTTCTCCTGTTGTCCAAGTTTCGCTCCCATATAATGCCGTACTCCATACATACGTCTTTATAAGAGTCTCTTCCGAGTTTCTACGTTAACCGTCCCCGACCGTGCGCTATTATTTGTTTTATATCTTTAATTCTCCTACCATCTCCAGTTATTTTACTTCCTAAATAACAGAAATCCCCGACTTCCTCTATCTTCTCATTTTATATTTGTGTTCCAGTTTTAGTTTCTATTTTCACACCCTCTACATACCAAAATTTTGGTTTTCTTTTTATTGATTTTCATGCCGTAGCCCTCTGTCAAAACTGATTCCATTTCATTCAAAGCCATTCCTAATTTTTCTTTGCTAGATGCTGACACTGCTAGATCATCCGCAAATCTGAGCATGTTAATAGTTTGACGCTTTACATTAATCCCTGAGGCTGTTCTGTCCTTAACAATATTAATCGCATCTTCGGTATCTAAGTTGAAAACCAGAGGTAACAATGCACATCCCTGTCTCACTCCATTTCGCATATCTACTTCTCTTCGTTCCTGCTCAAATTCTATAACTTTTTGATCTTTGTAAAGATTATGTATTATTCTTCTGTCCCTATATTTCATCCCTACCTTTCTGATCACTTCGAACATCTTCCCCCATTTTACGTTGTCGAAGGCTTTTTCTAAATCTACAAATCCTTCCCTTTTCTGTTGTTTTCTCTACAAATACTCGCAAAGCTAGAATGGCCTCGCGCGTACCTCTATTTCGTCTAAATCCGGATTGATCTTCTCCTAATATTTCTTCCGCCCTTTTCTCCATTCTTATTCTTTGCACAATTCTAGTTAAAATTTTTTACGCGTGGGAAGTTAAACTGATAGTTTTAAAATTTTCGTACTTTCCGTTTTGGCAGAGCGATTATGATGTTCCTTTTGTAATCTTCTGGAATCGCACCTGTCTCGTATACAGGGTGTTCCGCAACTCAATGTCCATACTGCTGCTACATATTCTATGGACCAATCTGAGTCAAAATATGTTATGCCACTTACACCATAAAGTTTACCGTTTTCAAGATACAGTCAAACAAAGTTTTAAAAAATGCCAATAAATGGAACCGCTTAACACTTAAATTATTTCTAGCAACGTACATCATACAGGCCGTGAAAAAACCTTCACTCATGGTGATAATCTAATAGGACCCATAATAATTGAAAATCATCGCTGAACAGTGACTGCGGCATTTACACTTGTTACAAGAACAACTGTCTGGAGTTCTTGAAGATATTCCTATGAACATCAGAGCAACAATGTGGTATCAGTTGGATGGAGCACTACCTCATTTTAGCAGAAGGGCAAGGGAGTACTTGGAGGAACTCTTCCTCGCATGCTGGATTGGCCGAGGAGGTCCGATAAGTTGGTCGGCACGATCTCCAGATATGACTCCTCTGGGCTACTTTCTGTGGGGTACATGAAGTCCTTGGTTTATGCTAATAAACCAGCAAACCGGGAAGAATTGAAAGCAAAAATTACAGACGCGTGTAATAATTTGAAAGCCAATCCTTAAAGAGCTTATTTTGAGGTCTCAGTCACATCAATTTCTCAACGAGCACAATATTGTATACTGCCCGAAACGGTTGTGATTTCAAACAATTTTTAAGATAATTTGTGTGTTATGACGTAAGTGGTATAACACTTTTTGACTCAGAATGGTTCCTAGAATACGTAGTAACAGTATGGACATTGAGTTGCGGGACACCCTGTATAAGGCTAACTAGTTTAAATAAACGCTCTCTTACCTCTTAACCTGCACATTTTAAAATTTCTTCCTGCAATTAGTCTACACCTGTGGTGCTTTTTTGGTTTTTAAACTTTCTAATGCTAGCTCAAACTCTTCCCTTATTATAGGACAGCTTAGGTTATCCGTCTCTACACTGATTCCCTTTTCTAATGTATCTCCTAGTTCTTGTCCTGCATATAAGGTTCCCAAATATTCCTTCCGCCTATCTTCCTTTTCCTCTCTTCCGATTAGGATGTCACCTGCCTCGTTTCTAATGTTCTTGCTGCTAGATCCAATTTCTCTGAAATTTCTCCTAATTATTTTATACACTTCGTCAGTTTTTCCTACTTCGAACTTATGTTTCACTTCTTTGCATTTGTTATCAATTCACTGTTCTTTCGCTTTCCCAGATTTCCGAATAATTTCCCGCTTGACCGCTTTATACCTTTGTTTCCCTCCGTCATCCAGCCTATTTTTATATTTTCGCCTCTCATCTGTTAGAGTCACAATATCCCTTGTTATCCAGGCTTTTCTACTTTCACTCTGTGACCCAATATGTCTCTAGCTGCAGAACCTAAACCATTTTTAATGTAATTCCATTCTGCCTCTACGTCCCTAACAGTATTTTCATCCACGCCTTTTAGTACTTCATTGGTGTTTTCTCGAACTCATTCCGCAAGTCACAGTCTCTTAGTTTCTCGAGGTCAAGGTGTCTTTCAAAATCTTAAATTTAAGATTAGCCTTCATAACCACTATGTTGTGATCGCTATCTATATCTGCTCCTGGATAGCTTCTGCACTCCCTAACTTGAAACTTGATTTCTAAATCTTTACTTAACAAGAAAGTAATTTATTTTATATCTCCTTAGTTTTTCTGGCAAACTGTAGGAGTTGGTGACAACAAATCAAACCCTAGAACTATGATTTCTGGTGTTCCCCAGGGATCAGTCCGTGGCCCCCTTCTTTTTACTATTTAGGTATACACTAAACCATTGCAGTTGCCACTTCTACGCTGACGAAATACGATTGTATTATTCATTTTCACCGCAGAATATTAATTTGTCAATGGAGGTGATAAATACAGATCTTCGGGCACTTTCTGTTTTCTCTTCAAGACACAATATAATTCTTAACCCCAGCAACTCGTCGGTAATGTTGCTTGGTAGGAATTGTTCCTACAGGGAAAGGCCAGGTATAAATTTGTAAATGAGTTTCAACTGATGCTTGATATAATATTGAAGTGTGTTCCCTCAGTCCGGAATCTTTGATGAAAACTTGCGATTTTCATCCCACGTCGTTAATTGTATACAAAGGGTATATTGTAACCAGTGGCGTAACTATAAATTTTTGGGCCCCCCGCGAAAAAATCCAAAAGGCCCCCTCCACAGGGGGTGTGGGGGGCGGCAGCCCCCCACTAAGTGGGGGTCCGGGGGTTTTTCCCCCGGAGATTTTTTTTTAATTTTGCGCATTAGAAACCATTTTAAAGCATTTTCAAACAAGAAATATCATTATATGTTCATTTACAGACCACCGAAAAGTAAAGAAAATACGTAGGTAAAAAATTTTTAGTTGCGGAAAAAAACATTTTCTAACCCATGGCAGGGCGTAGGGCCCCTGAAACTTACTGGCCCCCCCGCCATGGCGGGGGCTCGCGGGTGTGCGGCTACGCCACTGATTGTAACCTAAAATTATTATACATGTCCAAACATTTGTTGAGTACCCGGTTGAGGAGGATCCTAAGATCCTATATTTAATATTGGTAAATATGAACACATTTCTCATAAGTTGTGAAGCTGAAATGGTTGAATATGCCAGACAGGCGACTGTTGCAACCTCAGTGATTGTATCATAAAATATAAACCCTCCAATCTCCAGCGTACTTGTACATAACATTAAGCATTAACATTAGGAACCCGGGACTTTTAACACCATCTTTCATAAAACTGCCTTATTTCAACGCTTTTTTTGCTTTAACAAATCCAAATACTAATACTATAACAAACACATACCTATTGAATAAATCTTGCCTTCTTTTCAAAGAGAGACTTCGCGCCCGACTTGTGACGTCGAGCTCCAATTTACTACATGCTGATCCTACTCATTTTTACTTTTATTTTCTACATTTAACTTTATTCTTCCTGCGTCTTCTTCTTCCCCTTCTTGGTGCTTCACTTATTGCTCTTATTGGTTGCACCCTTATCAATATTGACCTTCATGCTGCAGCCCTCTATCAAAACTGCTTCCTTTTCGTTCAGAGCCATTCCTAATACTTCTTTACTGGACTGCTATATATCATCCGCGAATCCAAACATGTTAATAATCTGACCCTTTATATTAATCCCTGTGGTTGTTTTGTCCTTAACAATATTAATCGTATGCTGACGATCTAAAAATTTACAGGACTATTGCGCCTCTAGAAGATTGCATTTTGCTCTAAGATGATTTACATCAGAGACTGTATGAATATTATAATAGGAATAGATTGTTGTCTTTTATTAGAGGAGTAACTATTATTATATAAAGTTATTACATAGCTAACAAGTTGCTTGACTTCATCTTTAGAGAGTGTTCAGAGTGCTGGTTTACATCGTAGACGTCGAGTAGAGGCTTACATATAATACTCTGAGTTTTCTGCTCTGTGATTTGGAACCCTCAATATTTAATTTGCATAAATTCAACGCAAATTCTTGAGATATATTTCTTTTAAGTTGCATGAAAATGTTCCATGCATCTCTAGTACCCGTAATAATTATTTTCATATGCTTTCATTAGAACAAGAAAGACAAGTGGCTTACTTACGCTTCCTATGTATACTGGTTAATAATTTGTTTGATTCTTCTATCGTTAAATCTTTTATAAATTACTCCGTTTCTTCTCAGTGAAACCCGCTAGCATTGCCTGTTCCATAACCCCATAAATACAACTAATTCATGTTCAAACTGTCCCTTACTCAGATCAGCAAAAAATTATAATCCTGTATCTTTCACATCATCATCATGAAGTTTTCAGTTCGAAGACTGGTCTTTCCTGCATTTTTCCATCGATTCTATTTTGAGCGTTTTGTCGCCCTTACGGACATTCCTTCAATCCCTGATCTTTGTCTAAGAGATTTCAGTACTTGCCCCTCCCTGTAGTAACAGGCAGTCTTCGAACATCACGGAGTGTCTCTTGGATTTGAACAGGCGTATGTCGACAGTTCCACATTAATGTTGTTGCACAGAGCAATCGTCTGCCTGTTCTTGGTCGGCGATAGAAGGAACCAGTCTTTTCAAATCGCTGGTACGCCAACGAACTGCTCACCTGAAAGCACCGTACCGATGGGTACCACAAGTCCAGAATGGGTTTTCCTGTGCATTCGACACATACAATATCGAAAACTTTTGACACTGGTTACTTTTGTGTTAAGGCTCTACCTTTTGGGAAGAAAGAAGAGTCTGAGAAAACATACGCTCTTTTTAAAGGTTAAACAATATTTTTTTAAATCTGATACGTGCTGACTGAAAAATGCATTCAAAGTCGAAAGTGTAAAGTGAATCAATGTATTTACTCGTGATTGTAGAAATTTGTGTCATTCATTTTACACAGCCAAATAAGAAATGTACCTGTAACTAGACATGTCGCTGAAAAAACATTATTTTGGTGCTATATTAATTTCTTAAACGTCCTGAGCCTATCCAATACGAAAAACATTAACGAGTTATCTGTAAATTATAATCTAGTTTCCAATAAATAATAAAAAGAAAAAAAATCTCATACCTACTCAGAAAAAATGGACCAGACTAAATTGATAATAATGTTGTCTGTCAATATTAAAATTTTTATCGATGCCAGTAGCATTACATTGTATCCTTTGTTTGAGCCTCTCTGCACAATTCAGTTTTCTTTGTTCATTTTCCGACTGAAGTTCACTGATAAACTTTGACCTAATAGAATAACACAATTTTGAGTTAGTTTATCGGTGTAGGCGCGTGTTGGCATTAAAATTATTTTGATTTATTACAGAACTGCGCATTTTTAAGCTAAATTCCTTTGTAGTTTCGACGATTCGCGATAATCCTGGAATTCGCTGAGGAAAAATTGTTTGAAAAAATGGATAATTCGTAGTCAAGTTGCCATGGAAATGTTTCGTGATAATCACTATTTTTAACCGGTGAACTTTGGTATAGTTGCAAAAAAGTGTGCGTTGGACTTTAGTTTAGTATTATAAGCACCTGCATCAAAGGAGATTAACATCGATTAATTATCGAAAATAAATGAATTTAAAGAGTATTTTGCGCGCAAAAATTTTGCACGAAAAACTTGTTTATTGTAAGCTTGTCCCACATGAAGATGACCCCCAGAAAGTGATATTCCGAATGTGTATGTCCAAATTTGGAACTCAGCGTTTCGTAGGAGATACACAGAATACGGAAATTGTAAACAAGTATGATAAGAAACATAAAACAAAATAATAATAACTCAAAATAAGATCACCATACTCATATCCTAATCTTCTATTGAGTTTACCACAAAGGGTCATTCAATATAACCGCATATGACGTATTTAACCCTAATTTTTATGGGTCACTTAGAATCACGGTCATCTAAAATAGTGTTGATCTCCTTATTAAACGTAATGGGACATTGTTAAATTATTGTCAAATAGTAGAGGATGTCCATCATTGTTTTTTAGTGTAAAGAGGGAAACCTTCTGCATTGCCTTTTCTCTCTTTCTATTGCTGTTTACCGCAAAATGTAAAAAAGCCCTAGTTTTTCGTCAAGGAATCAAATAATTTTATAGAAGTTGTAAAAGTTATTTGCAATATTCGTAAATCTCTTGCTAGCTTCAAAATAGCAGATTCGCATAAAAACCTGTATTTGAGATCCAGCTTCCTCGTTAGAGCTTCACTCTTTCTCCTGTCGAGTGTCGACACTTTACCTGGCCAACACAAATGGATCACCAGTGTGGTGAGCTTCAATAATGCTTCATGGTGCTCCTGTTACTTTTCCAGAAATACTGCTTTATCTGAACTCATGCTCTGCTAGATGCTAGATGTTACTGCTGAAAAAAAATCGACCCGAACTTGCTCCAACAACTACTCCCCGGGAAAATACCCCGACAGGCATTGAACTACAGAGCAAGTCCTTGACGACGATGTGTACCTACTGGACGGTGGCAAAACATCAGGAAACTCCCTGCTATCACGGAAAGTGCGTAACGGCTGGACCGATTTGGCTAATGTTTTTTTTAAATATTCGTATCGTAATACATAGTCCAAATAAGGTTTTTAGCGAAAGAAAAATTCGAAAAGTTGCCCGGAAAATTGGAAAATTCGGGAAAAACTGAAAGTGCTTTTTTCTATGGGATTTTTGTATGAACTCAAGACCATAACTCACGATTTGAACGATGGATATGCGTAAGTCCGAAAATTCGGAAAAATTGTAAAAATCATAATTGTTTGTACCTATTATGCACTTTCGATCATAACTGACGATAAGAACGACATATTTGGTTGATTCTTTTTAGTTTTGTTCGTTATGCTCCCGGAATGGAATAAACTCAAGTGAACGTTTCCAAATGAAAAAAAAATCGGGAAGATCGAGAGAAAAATCTGGGAAAACGCATTCCACCCTAAATTAAAATAAAAAGTTGCCCGGAAAATTGGAAAATTCGGGAAAAACTGAAAGTGCTTTTTTCTATGGGATTTTTTTGTGAACTCAAGATCATAACTCACGATTTGAACGATGGATATGCGGCGTAAGTAGGAAAATTGGAACAAACTGTAAAAATCATAATTTTTTGTATGCACTTTCGATCATAACTGACGATAGGAACGACATATTTGGTTGATTCTTTTTCGTTTTGTTCGCTATGCTCCCGGGATGGAATTAACTCAATTGAAATTGAAATTGAAAAAAAATGGGGAAGATCTGGAGAAAAATCTGGAAAAACGCATTACAACCTTAATTAAAATAAAATTGCAATTGATGTAACCAGGTAAATTTGAAATAGTTTATCTCATGAAACTGGTAACGGCACTGAAGTTGGGGAAAAGAGGCCAAAGCGAAGGACAAAAAGGAAGAAACGTCCCTACGATTTTGTTCCTGTACAGGCTATCCCACGACGACCTTACGCGATCTGTATATAGAAATGTATAAATAATATGTACATATATATTAGAATTACACAAATTTGTTCAAATAGGTAATCGAGGATGCTCAATTCGACTAAAATATTTTTGACTTTCTGCGACTTCCGATTATACCGGAAATAGACACCAAGTCCCTTATTTTAAATGGAATGCCCACATTTTTATTACAGATTTAGATTTTTGGTCGAATTTTAAGGTCACCTTATGCACCCTCTTCGAGATATTAGACGTTAAAAATCGTCATTTTTCAAATTTCGTCAATAATTATAACTTGGAAACGGTACGAGACAAAGAAAAATGATTTACATGCCCTATCCTGGTTTTTAATTCTCTATCTAACGGGTCTGGAAAATACTGCTTCCTGAACCTGAATGGCAACTTTTTGTCATTTCTTGACCGATCAGGAGGCAGTATTTTCCAGACCTTTAGATAGAAACATGTAAGTCATTTTTCTTTATCTCGTACCGTTTCCAAGCTAAAATTTGAAAAATGACGATTTTTAATGTCTAATATTTTGAAGAGGGTGCACTTTACACATATAATGTTTTACAATGACCTTAAAATTCGACCAAAAATTTAAATCCGTGATAAAAATGTGGGCATTCCATTTAAAATAAGGTGTCTATTTCCGGTATAACCGGAAGTCGCAGAAAGTCAATGTGAAAATCCCTAACTAGGCGGTTGAGTCGGATATCTCGGTATCCATGGGTCTCGATATACTCTGAAGTATCTCCATTACTGAAAGTTAGGACTCAATAAATGATAGTAAGCACTCCAAGAAATTAGATAGTCTGACTTTGTCTATAAATTGCTTTAGGAGCGCAGTTTTCCAACAACTCACATAACTTCAAGGTAATCGAGGAAATGTTTGTGACATACTGAGTCTTCAGTAGTTACTAGGAACTTATACATCGACACGTACCCTTTAAACCGAAAGAATCGATGATCCACTGCATAAACTCCTCGAATACCGTAAAAGGCGTTTTTTCAGCGAAATTCGACGATTTAAGCAAGTTGAACGTCTTTTTGATTACAGCTCGGAAACGAAGCGTGATACGAAAAAAGTGCAAGAGTAACTTTCGGAGGCGCTACCGGAGAAGAACCCTATCAGATTGTAACATTGGGCTTCGGCCATAAGCTGCTTCAACAATAAGTGAAAATCCCTAACTAGGCGGTTGAGTCGGATATCTCGGTATTCATGGGTCTCGATGTACTCTGAAGTATCTATATTACTGAAAGTTAGGACTCAAGTAATGTCAATAAACGATAGTAAGCACTCCAAGAAATCAGATAGTCTGACTTTGTCTATAAATTGCTTTAGGAGCGCAGTTTTCCAACAACTCACATAACTTCAAGGTAATCGAGGAAATTTTTGTGACATACTGAGTCTTCAGTAGTTACTAGGAACTTATACATCGACACGTACCCTTTAAACCGAAAGAATCGATGTTCCACTGCATAAAGTCGTCGAATACCGTAAAAGGCGTTTTTTCAGCGAAATTCGAGGATTTAAACAATTTGAACGTCTTTTTGATTACAGCTCGGAAACGAAGCGTGATACGAAAAAAGTGCAAGAGTAACTTTCGGACGCGCTACTGGAGAAGAACCCTATCAGATATTAACATTGGGCTTCGGCCATAAGCTGCTTCAACAATAAGTGAAAATCCCTAACTAGGCGGTTGAGTCGGATATCTCGGTATCCATGGGTCTCGATATACTCTGAAGTATCTCCATTACTGAAAGTTAGGACTCAATAAATGATAGTAAGCACTCCAAGAAATCAGATAGTCTGACTTTGTCTATAAATTGCTTTAGGAGCGCAGTTTTCCAACAACTCACATAACTTCAAGGTAATCGAGGAAATTTTTGTAACATACTGAGTCTTCAGTAGTTACTAGGAACTTATACATGGACATGTACCCTTTAAACCGAAAGAATTGATGATTCACTGCATAAAGTCCTCGAATACCGTAAAAGGCGTTTTTTCAGCGAAATTCGACGATTTAAGCAATTTGAACGTCTTTTTGATTACAGCTCGGAAACGAAGCGTGATACGAGAAAAGTGCAAGAGTAACTTTCGGAGGCGCTACCGGAGAAGAACCCTATCAGATATTAACATTGGGCTTCAGCCATAAGCTGCTTCAACAATAAGTGAAAATCCCTAACTAGGCGGTTGAGTCGGATATCTCGGTATCTCGGTATCTCTGTATAGGTATAGAAATGTCAATAACTAAATATGTATATTATTTTTGTTTTGAAATTAAGTACATTATGTTTTGTTTGTGAGAATGTATGTTTTTGTTATTTACCTAATTCTGTTCCATAAAGACTATTGTTTTGTTTTGTAAGTGATAAAATTTAAATATAAATAAAACTTAAAATTAACTTTACTATAAAGATATAATCGTATACCTACCTGATTTATCGTGGTAGGTACCTCTTAGGGTGTGTTGGTGCCGTTGGTGGTAGATTTTTTTTAATCGAACTTGTTTTATGTTTGTCAAAGTCAGGAATGTAGTCAATAATACATTTTAAAATAAATTTCCAATTTTTCCGATAGTTGGAAAAATTTCTAATTTTTCTGGAAATTTTTCCAATTTTTCCGAAAAATTTTCCGGCCTTTGAAACACTAATACAAACACGTAATCAGAATTTGACTCCAAATGGAGAAAAATGTTTTACATTGAATAAACTACATATTTGGTTAATGACTCAAAATTTGAATACGAAAAGTAATTTTAGACAGGACAACGTCTGCCGGGCCCGCTAGTTATGAAATAAAAAACAGTTGTCCGATTGTCCTTTGTAGACTTGCATTGTTCTAAAAAAATTTTGTTTTGTACTAACAAATGGCGTCGCAGGTAGTTTCAGGACAATCGATCGCTAGATTAATTTTTAAACCAGAAATGTAGATTATAAACGAGTTCACAAAAAGTTGTTTCACCCAGAAACTAAGTTCAATATGAAATTTTGCAAGTGCTTAGGAAATCCCATGCCGCATTTTATAAAATTATTTTGGTATATACAGGGTCTTCACATGTTGCGTAACAAACCAAAGTTATATTTTTTTAAATGGAAACTCCCAAATTTTTTATATATTCACGTTCCCCATAAAATTTCATGGAAAACGATATACCACATTATGGGGTTTTCAGCAGAGAATGTTAAGATATTGCCATTTTAGTGTCAATGTGGAGCCATTTTTGTGGCACTATTTATGCCTACTTACCGAAGCTATCTAAGATTTCTTTATCGAACTAGATTCACAGACCATTCTATTTGCCACAGTATTTAATATTATACAGTGTGGTCAACACGAATAATTGAATTTTTCTCAAGAATTTCAAATGGAACACCGTGTATATTAATTGCACATTTAATAGCCAGTTTACTAAGCTTTTAATTGATGCAAGCATTGCCAAGTCTGCGACTGACAGTTTCTACAGAAATTAAGATTGAAACTTAAAAATTCCCAATTTCACTGTTGTTTTTACAATTTTACTCAGATTTCGACATTTAACTTAAATTCGGACATTTCCTGTTTTAAATCGATTAAGTTAGGTAACTTTGTTGCGTATTTTTAAAAGAAACTCTAAAAGGACCTGCTTTTCTAAATTTTGTGCAAAACAATTCACCTACACAATCTTTTCAATGTGTCCGAAAATGTGCAAAATGATACGTGGTTTCAACTAGACGGCGCTCCAGCACATTTTCAAATTAGACTTCGGCAATGGTTAAATGAACTTTTTTGTAATAAATGGATTGGTCGTGGTTCCGCAGTACGATCTCCTGACTTTACCCCACTCGACTTTTTCCTGTGGGGTTATGTGGAAGACAAAGTACACCAACAACCCGTGAAAATATACGCAAGAATTTGCAACAATCACGCCGCATGCCGCAAATGCTGGAAAATATTAAAGAGTCGGTAGCAACTAGAGCTCAAGAATGTATTGAACAACATGGAAGACATTCTGAGCATCTGCTGGCTTAATGGATTCTCTACATTTTCTGTATTTTCTTATTTAATTTTGTTTTACGTATTCACTTAATTTCGATAAACTTGTTCTCCCTGTATAGTCTTTTGCTTAAATTACATTTCCCGCTAATGATAAAAGGCAATTTAATTTATCTCATTAATAATATGTTACCTACGTATTTCGTATTTACACAATTTATTTACAGTTACTTTCTGTACAAATATTTACAGATCAAAGTGATTTGAGAAAAGGCAATTTTAGAATGAACAATAAGCAGCGAAATATACAAGCAACAAACAAACGACAACAAGCAATAATAATTAAATAATTGCCAGCGAACAATTAAACAGTTAATTAGGTATCTAACCTAAACAATCCACAGTACACAAGTACACATTTCGATTTCGAACTTCTCCAAGACACTCTTACAAACAACGGTTAATCACGCCTGAAAACGCCCTGGTAGCTGGTACACTTAAAAACGCGACAATATTCGCACACACGTACCGATAAAAACACGCGTACTGTAAAAAGACATAGGTATACTAGCACGGGTATATCGCTGTCTATAAATTATCGAATACTTGAAAACTTCAAACTTTAAAACTGTCCTCCCGGCTTCTTGCTTCCCAATTTATAGTCTTCCTCGAACATTCTGGTATTGAAAAATTGTTCCAGAATGAGAATTTTCGGGAGTCATAAACAGGCGACAAGGTCAACGCCGTAGTAAACAACTACGGCTGCAGACAGACAGCATAACTCATAACCATGAGCGTCGCTTGCGAGGTGAAAGTTCGTATCACTGCCCCCTCCTTAAAAGAGTGATCGCCCTCGATCAGAAATTATTTCCTTATTTCCCATGGTGCGGAGCAAGCCGGTCCAGACGGACTACCTTCATCTTCGATCGTGGAGAACGCTAAATCCGGTAAACAACGTTGTTGGTCCTGGTCACTACTCGATATGGTCCTTCCCAGCTCTTCTGTAATTTCGGCGATCGTCCTTTCTTCCGGGCTGGATTATACATCCACACCAGATCGCCAGCTTGGAAACCCACAGAATTCGCTCGGGCATCATACCGCATGTTCATTCGGTCACTCTCTAGGCGTACGCGATCCCGAACAGCCTCTTGAATTGCCTCGAGTCATTCTGCCAATTCCACGGAATACTCATCTACAGGCACCGGCCCAAACAACACATCCATTAGCAGTTGACTCGTGCACAGCGGATCGATATGCCGTCAGGGACAGTGGAATATGTCGGTCCCAGTCTGTCTGGTGTTCGTTTACCATTATCTTCAGATGGCTTTCTATGGTCCTGTTGAATCTCTCATCTCAACCATACCATCTGACTGGGGATATAATGGGGTGGTCCTGATCTTTCTATTCCCAGCAACTTGCACACTTGTATAGGAACACCGCAGACTTGAAGTTCTGTCCCTGATCAGAATGAAGCTCCATGGGTATACCGAATCGGCTGAAGAAATTGTTCACCAGTACCTCAGCTACAGTAGTGGCTTCCTGATTCGGCATCCTCCAGACATTTTTCATGTAAATGTCATCCATTTGAATTTTATGTTTATCACATAACCAGAAAATATAGAATTGTTTCTTATTCTCTGGAATAACCTAGCATAAATTCATGACCTTCAAATATAGGTACATGATATTCTGGACTGTTTCTATCAGTCTTTTTCTGTTTCAAATCTGATAGTACCTACTATCTACTGCTCTGATTTATCCGTAATTCTTTGAGTTTGTTCTTGACTCTGAGTACAAGCTTGGGTTTTATTTCATTAATTTGCAGTTCTTAATTTTTATAAAAGTCGTATCACAGCAAATAAAAGAGATAAGTGGAAGCATAGAATATACGACGGTTTATTTTGCAACATTGAGTTATGTGTTCCAAACCATCCAGAAATTCGACTCGAAGGACCAAATGATTAAATCGATCTCTTCTTACATATAATACAATACTTATTCATTTGAAATACCTACCCAAGAGCTCGATTATAAGGGACTGCACATTCACGTTTAGGAAGTTAGTAAACTCCAAGAATATTATGAATGATGCAACGGTTCCCCATGAATCTCAAAGCCAATATGGTTCTCCGTGGACTTCATCCACAAGCGGGTGCGGGTGTAAACTGGGCACCAAATTTATGGGTTTACCTGCCCTGCAAAAATGACTGCTAAATCCGACATGTAATCCGGACACCGTGTACCCTTCGAGTATATACCGGGTGTCAACGAGAGCATGTAACATCCCGCCATTTGTTTACTTTTTTAAATATATTTCGGCAATCCGCTGTAAGTATTATACTCCTAAAACCTCATATTTTTATCATATTTGACATATCTAATTACTTCCGGTTAAACCGGAAGTGACATCAACTTTATTATATTAAATAGCAATATATCATTCTTTTAAGATAGTTCGATAGGCCTTTTTATTCTCTTGACAACCATGTATCATACATACCCAAAAACTTTATATTTTTGACGTCAGAGGGCGTTAAATGAAAAAATCACGTTGGCTGTGAATTTGACGATATGAGCCTAATTTTAAACGTTTTAATGAATTAAACTATTAATTCTAACAGACTGTTTTAATGTCCATGGAAAAATTTTCGAACTTGAAGCAGAACATCCTTTATTTTTTTTAAATAAGGTTAACATAGTCGTTTTAAGTGTTTTGAAAAATGGAATTTAAATTAGTAATTGATCATTGAATTGCACTTTTTATGCACAAATTGTGAGGACAATAAACTGAAGTTCGAAAAACAAGAAAAATGTTAGCACCTTGCTATACTTAGAATTTCAGGAAAAACTCGGTTTCAAAAGCGAATATTTAAAATTTAAAAATTTTAATCTAATTTTTAATTTTTTCTACCAAAATGTTCAAGAAAAAATATGAATGTGGTATGTCGTTGTAATCAGGATGATAAGCGCTACAAGATTCTGCCAAAAAAAGGGAGGTGCTATTTAAAAAAAATGCCGATGACGTCACAGCGGTCACGTGGCCGGTGCAAATTCAAAGTGCGATACATGAAATTATGCGCAAAAAACAAACAAAATCGACGTGTCCGAGGATTTTTTCCAAATTGCATTGGTTTCAATTTTATTGAATTTGTTCCATACTTTTGCAGCGCATTGTATAATCTATTCCTCTTCTACCGTTAAGTGTAGAGGATGTATTTTCTTCATGTTCCATTTTCTTCCATTTATTCCTGTCCTTCGCCAGTGTTTCCGCTTCTTTCCATGTTAAACCCCTCTTCGCCTTTTACCTATTTTCTTCGCATCCCATACCATCTTAACTTGTCTGTCTTGGCTCAGTCTATTCAGATGCCCCCACCATCTTAACTGCGCTCTCTGTATATATTTTTCGTAACTCAATTTCCAGCCTTTCCCTTATACTGTCATTTCTTATTTTGTCCATTATTGAGACATTTGCCACGCGTCTGAGGTATTTCATTTCCGCTGCTTGCAGTCTTTTCCCCAATTTCTCTGTTATCACCCATGACTCGCTTCCATACAATAGGGTAGGCAGATAGATTGTCCTGTATACAGTCAGTTTGGTTTTACTACTGATTTCCTTCTTATTGATGAACCCGTTCCTCATAGCATGGTACAACTTAACTCTTCATGCAATTCTACTGTTGATTTCTTCTTCAAATTGTTCCCAAGTATTTAATTCTATCAACTTGTTCCACTTTTCTTCCATTCATTTGTATGTTAATTCTTTCCTCAGCATTACTTATGGCCATAGTCTTGGTCTTGTTCACATTAATTTTCATTCCCTTATCTTCCAGTGCTACAGTCCAGATGTTGATGTTATGTTGTAAGGTCTTTTCATTGTTTGCAATCAACAGAATATCATCAGCAAATACACATTCACTCATTACAATGTTCCTCAATCTACAGTATTCCACATTTATCTTAATTGATTTTCCACTACACTCTCTAATTATCTCATCCATATACAATATGAAGAGTATTCTGCCGTGTTAAGGTAAAAGGCAGTAAGTGACAAATTTGTCAAAAATGATAAATGAGATATAAATGTTGTACGCATAAGCAGTAACTGCTCTAACTTTCGCGCAGGGTTTGGTGTGAATTGCTCTCCTAGAAATGCCAGAACCGGCAATGGAAAAAGGCAGTAACTGACAAAATCACCTACAATGTGTTGGTAAAGGGCAGTATCTAACTTGTAGTTAGTTACTGCCTTTTGCCTTCACATTTATATTTAAAATAAAATTTGTTATGTGATGGCAAGAGGCAGTACCTGCGGAGATACCGCCTTTTGCCTTAACATCATCTGATATTTTTAGTTAGATTTTGCACAAGCGCCTACTGAGTGCTGCTGTTTTCCACCTTTATTCTTGTTTAAACTTGCAGTCGGCAACAAGTGCATTGTGTGTGGTGTTTTGAATTTAATAACGGTGTTTGTTACCATATAAAATGTTTACGTCGCGAGGAAGATACCTGGTTTCTTTAATTAATCAAGCAACTAGTGCAACTCACAGCTTAGTTGATGATACTTTGACGTCTACGTTACCACAAACGGAAGATGTACCACCTAATGATATAAATCATTCAGATTTTGAAGGTAGGCAAATACTTTATTTTTAATAACACAAAAGACAGTACATTGTCATTTTAGATCCTGGTCCGTCAACATCGTCATATGCAGAGCATGCAATGACAGAATTTGAAGAGATCACTGGGTTCTCTGATAATTCACTTGATGATCCAAATTATCACCCTGATAGCTCATCAGAAGGTATTATTGAACAGGAAAATGACATACTGATTACTCAAAATGAAACAACAACTGAGAACGAAGCTGAACCAGTAATACATACGCATAGGAAGAAAAGATTGAGAAGGGATTCAGAAAGAAAATCCAGAGACCAAAATAGTCGTCAGTTAAGAAGCCCTTGTAAATGTAAAGAAAAATGTTTAGAGAAAATAAAAGAAGACAGAAGGATAGTAATTTGGAACGAATTCTATAAAATGAATTACTGCAAAAGGAGGGCTTGGTTGCACGGTCGTATCAACCAAAAGGAAAAGGCACGTAAAACATCGAAAGTGGAAGTAAGAAAGAGAACTAGAACACTAATTTACTCTTTGCCAGACGAAAGGGGGCATATCCAGGTCATATGCAAAAAATTCTTCTTACGAACTCTTGGATACGACGAAAAAAATGAAAAGTTCATAACAACAATGTTAAAAAATTAGACGCCAGAAATGATAACTCCAAATCGCGACAGACGAGGTTCAACAGAGCCGGCAAATAAATGCAATCGTGATATTCTGCGACAACACATTTTATCATATCATCCATGTATAAGTCATTATCGGAGAGAACACGCTCCCAACCGTTTGTATCTACCAAATGACATAACAATTAGAAGAATGCATACAGATTACATTCAGAAGTATCCCAATAATAAGGTAAGCTATTACACCTATCGAAAAGTGGTAGCCGAAATGAACATTAGCTTTATAAAATTAGGGAATGAGGAGTGCGACACTTGTATGTTTCATGTTCAGCACTTAAACTCACACAATGAGACAGCTATGGCCGAAGTTGATGTGGAGTCTGCTAGCTCAAGTTTAAATAGAATGTCAAATCTACAATCTATGTCAAACAAATTTCAAACTATTTGTGCAACTTGTAAGAGATGGCTGCAGCATTCTCTAAAGGCTAAAGCAGGAAGAACCGAGTACAAGAAAGATGTAGAATAAGAAAAGATCGTAACAGAAACAGTGAGAAGTGTGGATCTACAAAAAGTAATAATGCTTCCACGAATTTTTGGAAGCCAAAAAGCATTTTTCACAAGAAGAATTGTGGCTTTTCATCTAACATTTGCATCAATGGCAGATAAGGGAAACAGAAATAGTAAAAAAATATATCAATTTTGTGGCATGAGGCAGTAGCAGGAAGAAAGGCGGAAGAAATCACCTCTGCATATTATAGAGCATTACTTGAAGAAAGAGACGCCCAAAATAAGAACTGGTGTTTGTTTACCATGTTTACCATAATGATAAATTCAAACTTAATTGCATCTTCTGAAATTACTGTCAAGTATTTTGAGACCGGCCACACATTCATGAGTGCAGAGATTCCGTACATCATGGTGTGGAACAAAGTATGAAAACGACACAAGGTGGAAATCTTTACGATTTCAGCGATTTTGTCATGGCTGTAGAAAATTCAAATGGAAGAAAAATGAATGTAATTTGGTTAAAAAACGAGGAAATTTTACATTGGGTGGCTGGCGATACAAAAACAAAATCTAAAAAAATCAGACAGACCCTTACTTTGTGACATATCTGTTGTTCAGTTTAGACGAGGAAGCCGATCACTTTTTTATAAAAATAATATTAGTGATGCAGATTTCAAGGAATATCATTTTCTTAAAGTGAACTTCAAATAAGAAATTCCCCAAAAACTAAGAAGTAGTTCTAGAGGAGTTCCCCCACAAAAGAAGCGAGATATTGTTTCACAACTATGCCCTTTGATGCCGGAAAATAGAAGACAGTTTTGGCTTTCACTAAAAGAAGAAAACGTGGAAGATCTGATAAATTTTGAGCGACATTTGAATTTTTAATTTTAATTGCTTTTTAACGGATTTATTACTTTTGTTGTGTTTGTATGTGAATTGTATGTTTTGTCGCATATATTTAATACACTGCTTTATATTGACTTATTCTCATTTTAATGAATACATAAACTTTAACTGAATACCTAATTATACATATAAATAGCAGTAGTGCTTGAGACAGAACTATAAAAAATGGTACCAATGTTAGAGCAAACGGCAGTAAGTAATAATTTTTTGGAAAAAAAATCGAATAACAGTAAAATTAATTTTCCACCATAAGAGGGTATATTTAGTATCATAATATAATATACTTTGCTATAAATCTAAATTAAAATAAGATGCGTATAAGCAAAACACCAAAAATCGTAATAACTCAATATCACTCTTTGCAGACTTACTGCCCTTTACCTTAACACGGCAGTATTGGACTCAGTACCCCTCCTTGTCTTACCCCTTGTGTGGTGATAAATTTGTTGGTTTCCTGATATGCTATTCTAACTATATTAGAACTCGATTTATACAAAGATTTGATTCCTTCGATTAAGCTTCTGTCCACCTCAAAGTTTTCCAACGTTCTCCATATTTGTTGTCTTGGCACTTTGTCGAAAGCCTTCTCTAGATCAATGAAGCATAGGTATAACGGTTTATCGAACTTTAAAAACTTGTCAGTTAGGTTTCTTACAGTAAATATTTGATTATTAGTGCTATATCCAGGTCTAAAACCACTCTGTGCCTCGTGCATTCTCATCTCCGTAATTTTTCTGAGTCGTTGCTCCAGCACTGTCTCATAAACTTTACATGCATTGCACAACAGTGATACCCCTCTGTAGTTTCCACAGTCTCTCCGATCTCCTTTTTTATATATCGGGACTATTACCGAGATTTTCCACTCCTCAGGAACTTCCTGAGTACTTCCTTCGAGTAATAGAGTAATAAAATGCAAATTTGAATTTTCGTTTTCCCCAGGTAAGATCGTTGAGCGGATATTGAATTAGTATGGATTGCAGTAAGGGTTGGGGTGGGAGGCAAATATTTCATATATATTTAAGCATTTTTGTTCAAGGTAAATGTTCTCCTTTTCTAGGAGTTGATATTCCTCAAAAACTGTTGGAACTTAGTAGGTGGGTATGTCTTGTTTAGGGGTAGACACAACAAAATTTTCAAGTTTCATACAAAAAATTTATTAAAACTAAACTTCAAAAGCATCATCTATCAACAAACGTATATTTCTCAGTGTTAACATCTTTATAAATCAATTTTTTAAAGTAGTCCTCTTTGGTTCGACTATCTGTGGCAAGTCTCCACTCATATGGACGCACAAAAATTACTTTATAACCTAAAATTTCCAAATGCCTCCTCTCCAACTGATATTTCCCTTTCAGCTGTTTCGCTACGTTGGTAAAAGCTTTTGGTTTCAACAAAACAATGGCCAATCTAAACAAAAGAAGTAACAATTTAAGTGTTTATGTGTTTTGGGTTCATTTACTTTTTCGTAGTTTCAGAATTGTCTTGAATTAAAAAATCAATTTTGTAACCGTAGGGGGAATAAACGTCTTTATGTAAAGATTCAGGGCCGACAATTACATTTCGTAAAGTTTCTTCTACTGAGCTATGATAAATTGAGTCTGCTTCTTTGTCTGCAAAAATAATTTCTCGAACAAATGAAAATTTCTCAAACAATGTTTTTACCCTTATTTTTCAATTGCTCTACATATTTTTGGTGAAACCAAGGAATGTTCGCTTCAGGGTAGTCCAAACAAACAGCCCTATTCAGCTGCATCATTTCATTTCTGACTCTATCAGGATAAGTTTCCTAAAATTCAAAGTTTGTCATTTTTTGGCCGGAAAGGAATAATGCTATTACCTTTGAATAACACGTAGCTAACTCGTAATCCAATTTTTCGAGGAATGTTACGTTAAATATCTGTTTTATTAAAGAAATCGGTAATTTATTGAAATAACATAAAGCTAGAGCAACCTGAATAAACGAAAGGGCATTTAAGCGTTCTTTGTCCCTTATAATGATGTCCACCGTAGTGTTGAAGAAAACTTCGGGATTTTCCGGCTGGTGATTTAAAAAATAGCACAGATGTAATACTTTTTCTACCGTGAAAGCCATGACGTGGTTTTTATTTTCGGAAATGTAACTGGTCATGTTTCTCATAGCTTCTGGTATGTAACTGTTTGTCGCTCTTAAACAATGCACCATACTTTTAACCACCATAGAGCATAGGCGTTTGTCGAATTCGTAAGTGAAAAATAAATACTTTATTATATAATTTTCGGGATTGTCTCTTAATAAGAAACTTCTCGTAAGGACTGAAGCACTTTTTAAATCCAAACTTCCAATCCTACGTTTTATTGACTTATTTAAGATGTAATTTAATTTTTTAATGTCCGTATCTCGAAGAGTTTTGTTTTCTGTGACTTCTCTCGCTATTTGCAAACCTTTTGATATTTTTAAACAGTCTATTGGAGATAACTGTTCCCAATTTTCATATAATTTCATACAGAGTATGTCCATCATTTTTTCCTCGTTGCAATAAGGTAATATGCAAGTGGAAAAGTGCGCCAAACTAGACGGTATTAGTAAACTACACCCGTACATTAGTTCCTCGTGTATCAAATGTAGAAGTCTTTTCTCAAACTGTTTATGCCTATAATTGTTTATATCCACGTTAAATCTAGTATATTCAGTGCACAGACGCAACAAATTGGAATCCGGGATCTTCATCAATTTGCTCATATTATCCCACAATTTTTCGCACAATTCTACATCAGATGTTTTGACCTGTACCAATAGTTTACTTAACGTAAACAAGGAATCCGGTATTAAGTTCTCTTCCATGTATTTTTTAACTAAAGATTTATAACTCGCCTTTTGCATTGCCGGCATGAAGAAAATAACAGAAAATAACAATTTAAGACGCGTATGAATATTTGGATTTAGTTCCTCCTCCATTTGCAACAAATGTTTGCTGCAACAGCGGTTGAGTTCGTTCAAAATCTCTCCTGGTTCTTGATTTTTCGAAAATACCTGTAAATTTTTACTGGACATCAATTATACAGCAATGTTTCCTGGACCATTAACATGGGAATAATAGACGTTCTGAAAAATTCCTGCTCCCCATAAAAATATTTCAACAAATTTATTCTACCATTATTTAAATGCTTTTAAATAAAAAAAAAACATTTCTATGGAACACTGTTTGTGTTTTTAATGTTATGTTTCAGGATATCTCACAGATATTTTTAAATATTTGAAAATATCTGGAGATATGCATATTTCGTGATTTAAAAATATCTGCTAGATAACCTAAAACATGGCATTTTTTCCTTTTCTGATAAATTGAAACGACATCTTGGCCCTTTTCGATTCCTCCCTAAATTACATCAGAAAATAAGAAACGATACTTACATCAAACAAATTCAAAATTTCATTGGCGCTAAGTAAATTCAACTTATTTTGTAGCAACAAGGTGCATTGTCTTATTAAATGTACATTTGCTACTCTCCAATTGGGAAAATTCAAGAACATTAATATTTTTATTATAGTTTTGTAATGTTCGTACGTCAACACATTTTCGTCTAAAAGACTATATATTTTCCGTTTGTATTTAGCCAGTGTTTCTTCAGTAACAAAATCTCGTAGGTTGCTTAGACAAATTGTTAAAAATTTGATTTCATCTGCCGTGTCACTGGAATCTATATAAAAGCCACATGAAAATTAAGCATGAATATTAAGCACTTTAATTTTATTTCGTAATGACCATTAAAACAAAAAATTATTACCTATTAAATCAAAAACTTTGGGTACAACATCCTGTATAACAAAGTACGGCCTCAAACTCATTTCGGTGAATACGGCAACCGTGAATCTCGACGCGGCCTCTATCGAGAATTCTTCCATTAATTTCTTATTTATTTTGTAAACTAACAACTGAAATAAATCGTCCATCACGTTTAGACCTAATTTATTCAAATACAAAAGAACGTAACTCTGAGAGTTTGTGTCAAAGTCGTCAACATGATTTTTAACGAATTTCAGAATTTTCGCAAATTCTTCACTGTTATTCAGTTGTTTGGTAAAGTTATTTGTCGTAACGTTATAGCGAGAGTCTGATAACCCATTTACATGATAGAAAATCTTCAGTAAGTCCCAAATTACCACAACAGCTTGCGTTATATGTTTATAGTTCAATATTTCTTCGTTTTCCTTCAACACATCGAAAACATCCTGTACAGAATTACTTTTATTTGTAGCCTTTATTATCTTATCGTTGCTGTTTGGATATAACAAATTCCTAGTAAATACTGGTTGGTCTTCATATAAATTCGCTTCTTTCGGATCCAATTCCTCTGTGTCGCTATCGACGATTTCTGTATCGTCGTGCAAAAATTGTTTCTTGTACGGACATATGCCTTTTAATTTCACTGTATTAAACTGACTAAACAACGAATACCTTCTAAAATGGTTTACTTTGTTTAATAAAGTCTGTTTACACATTTTATTCACCAAAAGTCTACTTAAAAGCATAACGCGCATTATTTAAACTTAACCTCAACATTGCGGTTATGGTAACTGTCACTGTCAGTTATGAAGTGGAGCCGATGCCGTCCAACGGTATTATAATTTAGTACATGATTCAAACAGAACCACAGATAAACTTATTTTTTGGGTTTGAACCGGAAACGGCACGATTTCCACAATTTAATTCAGTGAAAAACCGGTAAAACCTTTATCGAAATGAGAAACGTTGAGATCAAAGCGGTTGTTAGAAATCTGGATAACATCCATAAAGTTGCTCAAGTTCTCAGCGGAGGTGCAGGTCAAATAATAAAACAACATGACACTTTCTACAAAGTACCTCAAGGTAGATTAAAATTGCGGGAATTTGAGGTTAGTTCCATGTAATGATAATACAGGTATCTGTTTTTATACCCGATTCTAGTTGGGCAATTCTGAATTAATTTATTACGAACGTCCGGATGTTGCTGGACCAAAAACCTCTACATTCAAACAAGTTTATATAAATTCCGATACTACAGGGTTGCTAAACGATCTTTTATGTAGCGCCCTAGGAGCTACGGGAGTTGTAAAGAAAAACAGGACTCTGTATTTGGTGGGACAAACCCGGATACATGTTGATTGTGTTGAAATTCTGGGCAATTTTATGGAATTAGAAGTAGGTACCTAGAAAATAATTTTTTCTAAGTTTGGAATTGATGTGATTATTTGAAGGTGTGTTTGAGAGACGATCAAAGTGCTGAAGAGGGTCAGAAAATCGCGGAGGAATTGATGGAGAAGTTAGGCGTAGAAAAAGACGATCTTTTAGCGGGTGCTTATACAGATATGCTCAATAAATAATGCAAAAATCGAGGGGTAAACCGCAGAGCAAAATCTTGTACACCAATTCCTCTATTTATGTGTAATTCCTTTTAATTCCCCGCAATTCCTATCTAATTCCTGCAATTCCTCAAGTAATTCCCGCTATTCCCCATGTAATTCCTACAATTCCCCATGTAATTCCCGCAATTCCCCATGTAGTTTCTGCAATTCCTCATGTAATTCCTGCAATTCCCATACTAATTCCTGGAATTCCCTTACAACTAATTCTTGCATTTCCTGTACGTCCGATACTGCAATAATTTACAGCGCATGCGCAATCGTTAGTATAAGAGGGGTAAACATTTCTGCAATTCCCTTGTAATTCCTGCATTTCCTCACTAATTCCTGCAATTCCCCTACAAATTTATGTAATTCCTCAAGCTTGTACACAAATTCCTCTATTTATGTGTAATTCCTTTTAAATTCCCGCAATTCCTATCTAATTCCCCCAATTACCCATGTAATTCCTGCAATTCCCCATGTAATTCCTGTAATTTATATTTGTAAAGATGATGCAATAATTTACAGCGCATGCGCAATCGTTAGTAAACATTTCTGCAATTCCCTTGTAATTCCTGCAATTCCTGTGCAATTCCCCACTAATTCCTGACTAATTCCTGCAATTCCCTAACAATTCCCCAAACAATTCCTGCAATTCCCTACAAATTTATGTAATTCCGTACTAATTCCTCTGCAATTCCTCAAGCTTGTACACCAAAATTCCTCTGCGGTTCACCCCTCGGCAAAAATGTAACTTTTTATATAAGTATCTAATAAAAATCATGTTTTAATAATGATTTTCCTCAAAATTGTTATATTCCCGATCATATCAAAACTTGAATGAATAGATTAATAGATATCTACAGAGATGCACGATGCCTACTATCTCTATTTTTATGGGTATAATTTGTGATTTTATCTAATTTGTTTTGCGCTAATCTAATCGTGTGCATCATAATGCTCAGCAGCTACGAATCGAATTTTTTAGTTTTTCCTCGTTGGTCTAGTGATGTAGAGTACCCACCTACACAAACGAATAAATAGTGATTTTTTTGGTTGCCAAGAGGTAATGTTAAACAGAGTTTTTTGGTGTTTATCGTGTTTTATGTGATTCATTACTGCAGCTGTAAATTATTAGTCAGAAAATTATCTTTTTGATTCTCGGAATCATGCACATACTCATGTTTATAAACGTACATTGACCTTTAAAAATGTAGTTATAAGTGAAATAATAGAATGTTAAGCGATTTTCACAAATAGCGCGAGAACCAATCGAAATTTCAAAAAAGTGGTGGATAAAAATGTAAAAGAGATATCGACTTATTGCTGAAAAGTTAGAGTAGGTTTCAGGGTACCTATCTAACCTTCTTAAAAATATCACCCTGCTTTTGAAATGGAGTGAAATTATTACTAATTGATGGTACAATCTAAAAAGCTTGCTAGCAAATTTGAAATTCCTGATTATTACGGAAGAACCGTAAACTTTAGCGCGCCATTTATCTCTGACGGGAAACATTTTTGGATAAGAATTTATGTGAAAATCCATCATTATTTTGATGTAGTCTGTCTATTTCCGAAGTCTGTCCATTAATAAAACTGGACTAACGGGTTGAGGTTCGGTGAACGGAGTGGCCAAGAAATAGGATCATCTACATGCCCTTATGTGTCGCCCAAAATGAGCTGGTGCCCCATTGTTTTGGTAGTACATATTCTGCTTTACGTTGAGAGGAACTTTATCAAGAAGTACGCCCAGATCGTTTTGCAGGAAGTCGAGGTGTTCATGGGCGCTGAATACTCCATTTTAGTCCTAGCGGTTAACAAAAAAACCCTGCAAATTGTGTTAAAAGCATGAAACTTTGTCGGCAGCTTGAATAGGTCAAATTAAGAGATTTTACCCGAAGTACCCTAAAAAATACCCCTAAGGAGCAGCTCAGGGGCGGAATATATTCCAAGGGGCATGAATTTCATAAATTATTAAATAATAACGAATGTGGGCAAGTAAAGTAATATGTCATTTTATATTGATTTGATATCGCTGAAGTCAATTTAAACCACATTTTTTATAACTATAAAATTTTCAAAATGGCGGCCAAATTTCCAATTATAATTCAAAATTTTGTTAAATTCGCTAATATTAAAAAAGTTGTAAAATATATAAAATTTTTATTTAAATTGCAATCTCTTAACCTGTTCTAATGATAATTTTTGGTATCCCCAAAAATTTCAAAATGGTTGCGATTTTTGAAAGTAAAATTTATTTACAGTATACCTTGTATTGTTGAATATGGATGAACGAACTGAGGGTATTATAGACATTTTATTTTTTGTTTCTCTTTTTATTTAACATGCAAACAATTTGTTTCTCAAGTTAACTATACAGGGTATCCCACGACGACCTTACACGATCTGTATATGGAAAAGTGGGTTTAGTAGAGTTACACAAATTTGCACAAATAGGTAATCGAGGATGCTCAATTCGACTAAAATATTTTTGACTTTCTGGGACTTCCGGTTATACCGGAAATAGACACCAACTTCCTTATTTTAAATGGAATGCCCATATTTTTATTACGGATTTAGATTTTTGGTCAAATTTTAAGGTCACCTTATGCAAAAGATCATATGTGTAAAGTGCACCCTCTTCGAGATATTAGACGTTAAAAATCGACATTTTTCAAATTTCATCAATTATAGCTTGGAAACGGTACGAGATAAAGAAAAATACTTACATGTCCCTATCCTAGTTTTTAATTCTCTATCTATTGAGTGTGGAAAATACTGTCTCCTGATTGGTCAAAAAAATGACAAAAAGTTGCCAATCGGGAAGCAGTATTTTCCAGACCCATTAGATAGAGAATTAAAAACTACGATAGGGACATGTAAATCATTTTTCTTTATCTCGTACCGTTTCCAAGTTATAATTGATGAAATTTGAAAAATGATGATTTTTAACGTCTAATATCTCCAAGAGGGTGCACTTTACGCATGTGATGTTTTGCATAAAGTGACCTTAAAATTCGACCAAAAATCTAAATCCGTAACAAAAATGTGGGCATTCCATTTAAAATAAGGAAGTTGGTGTCTATTTCCGGTATAACCGGAACTCGCAGAAAGTCAGAAATATTTTAGTCGAATTGAGCATAATCGATTACCTATTTGTGCAAATTTGTGTAATTCTGCTATATATACTTTCTATATACAGATCGTGTAAGGTCGTCGTGGGATACCCTGTACATACAGGTGTGTCAGGTGTCACGATGAGTTCCTGTTAGACGTTTGTGGAGAAGCGCTCACAATAGAATTCTGAAAATTTGTAATATCACGTTTTCAAATATTCTCTATTCAATGAAAATAATGGCGACTTAATCCAACTTCCGCTTATACCGGAAGTGGCACCTAACTTCCTTATTTTAAATAGAACTAAACTTTTTTACACTTTCGGGTTGTTTTGAATTTGCTGCTGCTGAATTTCGTTGTAATTGTGTAATTTGGTTTTGCTCGAAGGACCGTTTGATTTGATTAAAAATCATGCGTAAACGTAACAACTTATATTGAGGAACTTACACTTACACATAACAAAAAATAATGATAATGATTTTCTACGTCTGCTTGCTCGAGACCAATGCTGAATACTGATGAATGAATGAATGATGAACTTACACCTGACTATTTATACAAAAATTGTTATGGGGGGTGAGACACTGGAATTCGCAGCTGACGCCAGAGCGACGGGTATACAGGAAGAGGGCCATAAACCTTAAATCCAGGGTACCTAGAAAGAGGCCCGCAATAATTCTGCAAGAAATGCATTTTATGATGTTCATAAATTCCAACATCCTCCCCCTTTTGAAACTACGAGTTTCAAATTTTTATTGCGAATAACATGATAAATAATACCTAGAAAATAACAATATAAATGATAAATACAAATACTAAAACACAAAATAAAACTGTTCATGCAAATGTTCAATGTTAATGTTTATACAGATTGTCATGAAATCTAAATAAATAATAAACGCACTGATTTTATTGGTTCTGTTCTAAAGGAAACACACTTATACGCGACACTGGCCGCACTAACTCGCCGTTCACCGTTTTCACTGATACGACCCTCGTGATGTTGTCTTTGCCGGGAAAAAGTTTTGTTACGCGACCTACTGCCCAACACATTGGTGGACGGTTTTCTTCTTTAATGACCACTAAGTCGTTTATACGGACGCCTCCTTGTTCCTCGGATTTCCATTTAGTACGTTGTTGAAGTAAGGATATGTATTCCTTACTCCACCTTGTCCAAAAATGTTGCTTAATTTGTTCAGCTCTTTGCCATTGTGAGAGTCTATTTGTTGGGAGATGAGTTATACTTGGTTGCGGATTGGATAATAAACTTTCTCCAATTAAAAAATGTCCCGGGGTAAGATAGGATAAGTCATTGGGATCGGTTGATAATTGGGTCAGAGGGCGAGAATTTAGTACAGCTTCAATCTGTGTCAGCACTGTGTAAAAAATTTCAAATGTTAAATGTGCATTAGCTGTGAGACGTGTTAAATGATTTTTTATTGATTTTACAAAGTCCACCAAAGTTTGGACTTCTGGGAGGAATAAAATGCCAATTGATATTTTCATTTGTTAGATGAGTAACTATTGTGCCCCACTGCTTATCACATTCAAATAACTGTTGTAAACCTTTTAACTGATTGTTAGCACCGACGAAGGTGGTTCCGTTATCGGAATATAAATCTGAAATTTTACCCCTGCGTGAGATAAATCTGTCTAAAGCAGCTAAAAAAGCTTCAGTGGTTAAGTCACTGACTATTTCTATGTGAATAGCTTTAGTTGCCATACACACAAAAATTGCAATGTAAGACTTCGTTAATTTTGTTCGTCTGTAATTGCCCTGTTTTATGAGGAAAGGTCCCGCATAGTCAATGCCTGTTTTAAGGAACGGGCGCGATGGTTGAAGGCGACAAAGTGGTAAGTTGCCCATTATTGGCTGTATTATTTTCGGATTGGCACGAAAACAAGGAATACACTTTCTTAAAACATGTTTCACATTATTCTTTCCAGATAGGATCCAGTATTTTAATCTTAGACTTGCTAACGTCGTTGAAACCCCAGCATGTAAAAGTCTTATGTTCATATGAAATTAATAATTTAGTCAATGTATGATTACCTGGTAGAACAATGGGATGAATTTGATTGAATTGATAATTTGAATTTTGAATTCTACCCCCTACTCGAATGATATTGTTTATGTCAAGAAATGGAGTGAGTGATAACAATTTGCTTGATTTCTTTACCTTGTTTTCCTGGGATAGGAAATGCAAATCTTCAGAAAATTCACTTTGTTGTATGATTTTGATTAATCTAATTTCTGCGTTGCTTAACTCATCGACGGACAATCTGCCAGTGAGTTTATTTGATTTCTTAGAGCCCCTGCAATTGGCTATAAAACGTAGAATGTATGCAGTTACGCGCTTAAGTTTGATATACGATGAAAATCTGCCAATTAGGCTAAATTCTGCCTTTTGTGATGTTAGTAAGACAAGTGGCTTAACTTCTGGAAGACTGCAATGTTCTGTGATAGGTGGGTTAGGCCATAAATTATCATTATATTTCAAAAACTCGGGTCCCGACCACCACATTTGTGATACCTTTAAATGAAGAGGATTAATACCACGAGAAATCATATCGGCGGGGTTTTGTTTTGAAGGTACATGTCTCCACATATGTGGTTCTGTTAAATCTTGGATTTCGCTGACTCTGTTAGCCACAAATTGTTTGAAGCGACTGGGGGCGCCACGTACCCATCCCAAAGTTACGGTGGAATCTGTCCAATAAAATTGCCTATCCAAAATAATTGTTAACGAATCCTTGACCTTTTTTGCTAATTGTGCAAGTAATAGTGCACCACATAATTCTAACCGAGGTAATGAAATGGTTTTCAAAGGCGCTACTCGCGATTTTGAACAAATTAATCTTGTATTCGGGGTTCTGTCACCACCAAAGTTTCTTAAATAAATACAGGCGCCGTACGCCATTTCCGAAGCATCAGAGAAGCCGTGTAGTTCAATAAATATGGGTTTCTTACAACTAATATGCCTAGGGATATGTATCTGATTAAAATGAATAAATTCCTCCAAAAACTGATGCCATTTCGAGGCAATATCATTGGGTACTGCTTCATCCCAATTCAAATTAATTTGCCAAACCTTTTGTAATATTAATTTGGCTTTTATAACAATCGGACTTATTAAGCCCAAAGGATCATAAATTTTTGAAATGTTTGAAAGGATTGTTCTTTTTGTAAGTGATGATCCAGATTTATTGAATAAGAAAATTCGTCCGTAATATGATTCCAAATGATTCCTAAAGTTTTTGAACCTTCTTGATTTGAGACTAAATGAATTTCTGGTGAATCGTTTTTGTTTAAATTATCTTTGTGCAAACATTGTAAATTAGAAGCCCATTTGCACAATGGAAAACCAGCCTCGTTAAGTATGTCTGTGAGACCAATTTTTATATTTGCTAATTCGTCTTCTGATTCTCCCCCTGTGAGGACATCGTCGACATAAAAATCTGTTTTAATGATTTCTGCTAATTCTGGATTTGTTTCTTGATTATTTGCCGCAACTTGGTTCAAGCATCTGATTGCAAGGAAAGGCGCACTAGATGTACCATAAGTAACTGTATTTAACTGGTAAATTTCTAAAGGTTCAGATGAATGTGATCGCCAAATTATTTTTTGATATTTTCTTTGATCCTCATTGACAAGTATTTGCCGATACATTTTTGCTATGTCTGCTTTGATAACGTATGAATGCTGTCGAAATCTCAATAAAATTTCAAACAGATCATTTTGTAATGCTGGTCCGGTCAGGTGAACGTCGTTAAGCGATAATCCTGATGTTGATTTCAAAGAAGCATCGAAAACTACCCGTAATTTGCTAGTAGTACGGTCTTCTTTGTACACGGCATGATGGGGTAAATAGTAGCCTAAATGATCTTTGTTGTTCTGAGCTGTTATATTGGTCATGTGACCTAAATGTTCATATTCTTCGATGAAGTCCTGATATTGTTGCCGTAAAATTTCATTATTGTTTAGTTTACGCTCAAGAGACAGAAATCTTTTCAGTGCGAATTGATATGAATCTCCTAAATCTGATAGATTGTCTTTAAATGGAATATTTACGATAAATCGACCGGCCTTATCTTGCTTGGTGTTTTGAATAAAATGGTTTTCACATAATCTTTCTTCACGCGAAAGTAGAGATTGATTTGCATTCGTAGTATATGATTCTAATTCCCAAAATCTAGAAATTTGCTTATGAATTTTATGATTTATAGACATGTTGCAATTAGTGGGTCCTAATTGAGGAGTCTGATTACCTGAAATGACCCATCCTAACTTTGTTTCGTGTAATATATTAGAATTTGATATTTTAATTTGTCCTGCACACAAAAGGTTCCAGAACAAATTGGCACCAATCAATAAATCAATTTCCCCTGGTATATGAAAATTTGGATCTGCTAATGATATCGTTTTCGGAATATTGAAATGATTTTTGTTTAAATATTCATTTGGCAATTCTTCAGTAATTCTGGGCAGAACTGAACAATCAATTGTATTTTTAAAATTATTTAAACGAGATTCAATCGTTACTGATGTGCTATGACCAATATTTGTAACAGCTTGATTTATTCCTGTCACCGGTACTGAAATTTTAGTTAGTTTTAGATTTAATCTTTTGCATAAGGCTTGTGTAATAAAATTGGATTGTGAACCCGAATCTAAAAGGATCCTACAAGAATGCATTTTACCGGTGTCGTCGAAAATTTCTATGATAGCTGTAGCAAGCAATGCATGGGTGTTACAAGCGTTTGCACAACATGCTACTGAATTGGTGCTTAGGGATTCTCTATTGCTAATTTGATTTTGACTATGTTCCTGGCTAGTTTGATTTGTATGAATTAATGTATTGTGTTTCATGTTACACAATTTGCAGGAATTTTGCGACTTACAATCGTTTGTAATATGATTAGATCTCAAGCAGTTTAGACATATCCCTTTTGATTTTAGTTCTGATATACGTCGATCTATAGGTAAATCTAAAAATAATTTACAAAAGTAAATTGCATGATGACCCGAACAAAATGTGCATGATTTTTGCTCAGTGGTTAAATAATTATGATGATATTTAAAACTACTGTGTTGTAGTTTTGGTGGGTTTCTATGACCGTTAACATGATAATTTGATTTTTGATTGGTAGATTTCATGTCTGATGTTGAATGTTTATTGTCTTTTGTTTTCTCTAATAGTTTTGAACGTTTTACTAAGAACTCTAGTAAAAAGTTTAATGACGGAGCTTGTTTGTTCGCAATTGTCATTTCCCATTCGTTTTTTGTTGCTTGGTCAAATTTTCCAGAAATTAAATGAATCAATAATCTGTCTTCCAGTTTAGATTCGTCAAGATGTTGAATAGCTTCGAGATGACTCGATACATGATCCGCTAAGTGCCTTAAATCTCGGGAAGAATCTTTACTAGTCGAATTTAAATTGAATAAGCATTTTACATGTTTAAGAATAATACCTTCCTTATCTTCGTACCGTGTTTTTAGTTTTTGCCATGCTACTTGATAGTTTTCTGCGATAATTGGTAAGTTTCTAATCACCTGGGCAGCGTCGCCGCTTACCGATGTTTTTAAATATTGAAATTTATCAATGTCGTTCAATAAAGTGTTATCGTGAACTAACGATTTAAATGTATCATGAAAAGTTACCCACTCATAGAATTTTCCATCAAAAACAGGTAATGACAATTCTGGCAATTTTACAGATTTAATACTACTACCACTACTATTATTATTGATTGTACTAACTTCTGAAAAGGATGTATGTTTTAATAATTTTTTGAGTTTTGTTACTACCGAAAAATATTGATTTTCAAAAATTTCTCCTTCTTTAGGATCTTCTCCTTCTACTTTTAAATCTATTTCGAATTGAATTTGTTCAAATTGCTCAACGATATCTTTAATTTTTTCAAATCTAGCATTAATTTCTTCAATATCATGACTTTCGGGGTCAAAATTAGTTAGAATAGTTTCAAAACGAGTTAATTTTGTTTTTAGTGACGTCCGTTTTTTCTTAAGTTCTGTTAATAATTGAGCCATGTTAATGTTTGTTTGTTATTATGATGTTAGGATAATATCCCTGTTAAATAATATTAATAAAATGAATTAATAACTGCGCTGACACAGACGAAGCGATACGTGCTAATAAATTAATGATAATGATATTGAAAAATGAAAGCAAAAGGGAAACGGGACTTACTACTTATATTCTTTTCTCCCTCTGTGCTGTTTGGTTTTGATGCTGACGTTGTTCGTCGTTGATGTATAACCACTATTTGATCTTCTCTGGTGGCCTGTTGATAAAAGACGCTGGATTTCTTATCGTGGAGATAAGTTCCAATCCGGCTCGAAGTGACCAATGTTTTGAATTTGCTGCTGCCGAATTTCGTTGTAATTGTGTAATTTGGTTTTGCTCGAAGGACCGTTTGATTTGATTAAAAATCATGCGTAAACGTAACAACTTATATTGAGGAACTTACACTTACACATAACAAAAAATAATGATAATGATTTTCTACGTCTGCTTGCTCGAGACCAATGCTGAATACTGATGAATGAATGAATGATGAACTTACACCTGACTATTTATACAAAAATTGTTATGGGGGGTGAGACACTGGAATTCGCAGCTGACGCCAGAGCGACGGGTATACAGGAAGAGGGCCATAAACCTTAAATCCAGGGTACCTAGAAAGAGGCCCGCAATAATTCTGCAAGAAATGCATTTTATGATGTTCATAAATTCCAACACGGGTTCTCCATAAAATTTTAGATGGACTTTATGTCAATAAATAACCTCTATACGCGAGTTTTCAAATTTTTTTATAGTTGCAGGGTATTCTTTGGCGTCTTCGGCAAAAGAAACAAATTCAAATCGAAACAATTGTCGGCGGTAGCATTAATGACAAAGGTCTAAATTAAAGTTCAGTGTACTCAAAGTTTGAAAATACTGTGCACAGTGATTAGGATGCGATATTAAACTGAGAAATCAAAATATTGCTAGAACTCAACAAAATTAAATGGAACGCCCCCTTTTCTATGCGCTTTTTGGGTTTATAATATCAACTAAAATGTTCCGTAGAATCTAAAAAGTGCAAAAAGGGGCGTTCCAGTTAATTTTGATGAGTTCTGGGAATATTTTGATTTCTCAGTTTAATGTCGCATCCTAATCATTGTGCCCAGTATTTGCAAACTTTGAGTACATTGAACTAATTTAGACCTTTGTCATTAATGCTACCGCCGGCAATAATTGTTTCGATTTGAATTTGTTTCTTTTGTCGCAGACGCCAAAGAGTACCCTGCAACTGTAAAAAAATTTGAAAACTCGCGTATATCTTGGAGATTTTGACATTTAGAGGTTATTTATGTTACTTAAAGTCCATCTAAAATTTTATTGAGAAAAGTTAGGTAGTTCTATTTAAAATAAGGAAGTTAGGTGGCACTTCCGGTATAAGCGGAAGTTGGATTCATTATTTTCATTGAATAGAGAATATTTGAAAACGTGATATTAAAAATTTTGAGAGTTCTATTGTGAGCGCTCCTTCACAAACGTCTAATAGGAACTCGTCGAGACACACCCTGTATGTATGTATAGTTATCTTCAAAAACAAATTATTGACATGTTAAATAAAAGGAAAAACAACAAATAAAATGTCTATAATACCCTCAATTCGTCCATCCATATCCAACAAGGTATACTGAAAATAAATTATACTTTCAAAAACTGCAACCATTTTGAAATTTTTGGGAATACTAAAAAATATCATTAGAACAGGTTGAGATTGCAATTTAAATAAAAATTTTATATATTTTACAATTTTTTTAATATTAGCGAATTTAACAAAATTTTGAATTAAAATTGGAAATTTGGCCGCCATTTTGAAAATTTTATAGTTATAAAAAATAAGGTTTAAATTGACTTCAGCGATACCAAATCAATATAAAATGACATATTACTTGCCCACATTTAATTATTTTTGAAATTCAAGGCCCTTGGAATATATTCCGCCCCTGAGCTGCTCCTTAGGGGTATTTTTTAGGGTACTTCGGACAAAATCTCTTAATTTGACCTATTTAAGCTGCCGACCAAGTTTCACGCTTTTAACAACAATTTGCAGGGTTTTCTCCAGAATTGTCGTTAACCGCTAAGACTATTTACAGTGAACATGGATTTGTCGCTCCATAGACAGAGCATCTTCGTCGCCCAATTACCCATTAGCAAAACTGTATACTCTGGGTAGAAAATCACACGTTGATAGTGATAAAGATGAATACTGTTATGAATGAAGTCTATTAAGTTAGCCTCCTTTGATGAATACAAGTGTCGCGTAAACAAAGCGAGCCAAGGCCTAGAATAAATCTATTCGTTCCATATGTGTCTCGTGTATTCGCGCCACCGATTTTATATTTTAAACAAGTGAATCATCGAAAGTCCAGATGTTTCGAGGTGTATCTGGAAATAGAGTTTAATCGTTTAATGGAATAATTGAGAATCTTATAAAATTATATTTCGTGATGCAATCTTACGGGTTAGTCAGTCTTTATAGAGATGCGATGAAATAATGTGATATAAGCAATATGAGGAGTTTCCCAGAAAGTGTTAAATCGTTGTTGCCAAATGATGTTCTTAATCACTAATAATAACTAAATAGTTCTTGTAAATAATATAGTCACTGAAAATAAAGTGTGTAGTTTAAATCCAAATTTCTAACAATTAGTGTCAGAACTGCGATTTGAAGCGAAAAGAACGTCGTGGAAGTTTTTAAAAGTTTCCTAGAAGTTTGAAAGTTGGTTTCTACGTGAGCTTTCGGCACTTAGACAAATCAATATGAATCAACGAAGAGCAGTCAAGAAGTAATGAAAAACAATCTAGAAGAAATGAAGAAAGGTCAAGATGAATTGAAAAATGATTTACAGGAATGAAGAATAATTTGGATGAAGCAATGAAAAACAATCAAGAATTAATGGAGAACAATCTAGAAGAAGTACCTAATGAAGAATCGTTTAGAAGAAACGAAGGACAACCAAGAAGAAATGAAGCCAACTATAAAAGGAACGAAAGAAGCCAAAAAAGGGTAGCTGCTAGAGTTACTGAAATATAAACCAAATTAAAGGCTCGAATATCAGAAGAGATGCGAAAATAAGAAAGGTGGTGGATGAAGTAGAGAATGAGATAACCAAGATAAATGGGAAGATGGCTGAACTAGAAAAGAGAAAGACTCCGAAGATTGAAGATACCAAGACTGACGGTGAAAGAAGAGTCCCTATTAAGGTGATACCGCCTACGTTCGATAGCAAGTCTTCGTGGCGCACTTACGTTAAACAGTTAGAAGCAGCTGCCAAAACGAAGAAGGCGATTAATTTGGTGCGGGGATGCGGTGACGAGCGAGCAACAGAGTGACTACAAAGTGCTAGGAAAGCGTCTAGAGATGGGGTATAGTCGCCAACACCCCTAGCAGGTTTTAACGTTCCAACGAGACTTAACAAGATGTCGAGGACGATATTGCCCGTTTGGTCCGGCTGGCATATCCAACAGCCCCGGAGGAATTCTTGAAGAGCCTGATAGTTGAGAATTTCATCTAAGGCCTGTGAGATAGTGAGACTAAGCTTGCACTAAAGCTGGCAAGGCACAAGACATTTTCAGAAGCTTTGACTCACGGCTTATTATGAGACCGCAAGACAGATATCCAGGGGTGGTACATCAAGGTGCGTCAGCTCCAGATGAAAGACGACTCCAACTAAGATTTGTTGGAGAAAGTTGAGCAAAAACAGGCTCTAGAATTTGATAAACGAACTGAAGACGTTGGCAATAATGGGATTCGCAGGGAGTGGGTTGGCAGGAGGAAATTCATAAGGTGTTGGAATTGTGGAGAGAAAGATATCTCCGTAACAGATGTAGGAACCCTCCCAGGTGAGACCAGGATGAGGCTGCAACGATACTTATGTCTTTTGTTGTGCAACGGTAGTTTTTATCTTACTTTCGGTACCAACTAAACCTGGATACGGTCGGTTGGACATGTAATCGTCGACAATACCCTTGAGCTCTTTGTCGAAGAAAGGGTAGGGTTCTCTATTGCTAAACGATGATAAACAGAACACAGGAACAACTTAAAATCAACTCTATTACTTTAACTATTTACACTACAGTTGATTAAATCAGAATATATACAAAATATTTACAGTGACAATTAATACAGGACTTCGCGGTAATTCAGATTCTCAAGTCGGTCTGTCAAACGGTTTGTACGGTACAAGTTAATAATTAAATGAGTTGTTCGCCGGGCGAACCTCTCATTGAATTCTGGTGTCCTGATACACGTCGAACGTCCGGCGTTCGATCTGCACAATATAGGTCGGGTTTTCTGGACGTTACGTCGCAGCATTGAAATACACTCCAGTCGGGGGTTTACGTACGGGATCTTCGGTGTCGCACTCCAGAGTGCAATCCCTTCGGGGAGGCCGCTAACCAATATGTAATGGATACGTCCTACCATACACCGGCTGCCTCCAGGTTTGGGTGGAAACCGGTCACCACAAAGAAATCCCAGGTGGCTATAAATAACCAGCGGAGAAAACGTAATTAAGTGGTTCCTACGAATTCGAATTCGACGATCTCCGCATTCAAAGCTGAAGGTGGTTCATCTAGACCGGTTTATTCCGTACCGTGGGAACGTGATCAGTATTTTAAGGAGGAGGCAGTGTTATGAATGAAGTGTATTAAGTAAGCCTCCTTTGGTGGATATAAAGAGTCACCTAAACAAAGTGAGTCAAGGGTTACAATAAATCTAATCGTTCCATATGTATCTCGTATATTCTTCGCGACACCGATTTTATACTGTAAACAAATGAATCATCGAAAGCCCAGATGTTTCGAGGTGCATCTGGAGATAGAGAATCTTATAGAATTATGTTTCGTGGTATATAAAGAGACGTAATCTTCCGGGTTAGTTAGTCTTTGTATAGATATGCGATGAAATGTGATACAAGTGATATGAGGAGGGTTTTGTATTTTTTGCTCATTGTATGCTTAAAGTCGTCATCATTGTTGCCTCAGGTACGTTGGAAATTCTTGGCGCATCCCTTATACTAATTTGCGAATCATTTTTTGTTAGATTTAAAACATTTTCCAAGTTATGTTTTTTTAATTTTTGTCAGCAGAGCTCGACTTCAGCAAAAATGAGGTGTGATGCTGATGGCAAACTAGAACAACTACACAACTTGCACTTAATCGTTTTAATCAAACAAAACTTGGATTACAGTTACAAAGAATCATTTTAAGGAGACTTCTGAGGTAAATTGGTTGGCTCAGAAACATAGTTCCATTTTTCCTAATGATATTGATTCCCAGGAAATTTTCCGGTTCACCCAAGTCTCTTATTGGAAATCTTTCCTTGAGTTTAGATTTCAAATCTTCAATAATGTCTTCATTTCTTCCAGCTATTAAGACATCATCCACATATAGTAATAAGTAGATTTTACTCCCTGAAACTGTTCCTGTATAAAGACATTTATCCACCTCTGACTGCAATAGGCCTAGATTCTTAACAAATTCGTCGAATACTTGATTCCATGCCCTTGGTGCCTGTTTTAAGCCATAGAGTGTTTTATTTAGCTTGCAAACAAGATCTCTTTTATTTTCCATGCCTTCCGGCATCTTCATGTAGATCTCTTCTTGAAGTTCTCCTTGCAAAAAGGCATTTTTGACATCTAGCTGATTGAGAACAAGATTTCCTTGAGTGACTAAACTTAGTAACGTTCTAAGTGTTTCTAGTCTTGCTACCGGAGCATAAGTTTCCTCATAGTCAAAACCCCTTTTCTGCGAACACCCTCTTATCACTAGTCTGGCTTTATAGGTTTTTATATCCCCATTTTTGTCTCTTTTGATTTTAAACACCCACTTGTTACTTATTGATTTCTTTCCTTCTGGTAGATTTGTGATAGTCCACGTTTTATTTTTCAACAAAGCGTTGAGCTCTTCCTGGATCGCTTTCATCCATTCCTCTTTGTCTTCACGACCTTCAATTTCTTCTAAGTTTTCCGGGACATCATCTACATAGTTTTCTGCATTTAGTGCAAAAACTGCATATTCTTCGAGGTATTTAGGTAGTTTTCTTTCTCTTGTACTTTTGCGTTGAATTTCCACGTATTCTTCATGGCTATCCGTTTCAGTGTCATAACTTACATCTCTGCTTTCTTCTCCTTCATCTGTTTGATTTTCCGGGATCCAATCCTCACTAGAGGTTCCTTCCAACAAAAATTTGTTTTCTAAAAATACTACATCCTTCCCAAAAATAATCTTTCCATATTCTGGGCACCAAAGCCTATACCCGTTAGGACAATATCCAGTAAAGTAGCATTTCAGGGATTTGGAATCCAATTTTCCTTGTCTTAACTGTTTTGGTTTGAGTAAATAAGCAACGCATCCAAATACTCTCAGTTTTTCTAGGTTAGGTTTCCGACCAAACCATAAAGTTGCTGGAATATTCCCATCGAGTGCTGTAGTTGGACTTCTGTTAATAATGTAGACTGCCGTTCTACATGCTTCGCTCCAGAAAGTCTTCTCTAAATTGCATCCAAGAATAAAACACCGAGCTTTTTCCATTATGGTGCGGTTCATCATTTCCGCAACCCCATTCTGTTCCGGCGTATATCTAATAGTATATTCAAATGAGATTCCTTTTTCTTCAAAATATTCCTTAATGTCATTTGAGATATATTCCCTTCCGTTATCACACCTAAATCTGCTTACTCTTGAGTTAAAATGGCTCGAGGTCATTTCTACATACATTTTAAAAACATCTAAATACATCTGTTTTCCTTTCTAACATGTATGCCACAGTAAAATGTGTAAAATCGTCAATAAAGGTCAGCACATACCTTTTATTGTCAAAACATGTTGGAGTTATAGGACCCATCAGGTCGCTGTGGATCAATTCCAGCGGTCTTCTTGCCCTGTCCCTTGTTTTGTTGTGAGCCAACTTGGTTTGCTTACCCTCGATACATTTTTCGCATTTTTCCATTGGTACCTTTGTTTCTTCAAATTTTACTCCATCTACTTTGTCTTTCATTTTTATGATGCTTTCATGGTTCAGGTGTGCTAGTCTTTTGTGCCAAAGATCTAGAGTTTCAGCTAGTAAATATTTAGAAAAAGGAATGTGCTTTTGAACTAAGTTTAATACATAAAGTTCCGTATCATCTCTATGTGCAATGGCGATAGTTTGATTTTCTTTCATAATTCGACCTTCACCATTCGCAAATACATACTACTTTTAGACCACTCATTTCGAGTTTTCTAACTGACATCAAATTATTTTCCAATCCTGAAACCGAAAGCACATCTTTTATTTTAATCTTGACTTCCTTACCTTGCATTCGGGTAGAAACTTCCAAGTTTCCAACTACTTTTGTTTCCATAAAAGTTCCAGACTTCGCAACCTTTATTTTTATCGGTTTATCCAAGATTCTTTTCTCGATAAGTTGAACAGACGAATTTACCAGATGTTCAGTAGCACCCGAATCCAGAAACCACTTCATTTCTTGCTTTGAATGACCATTGGTTGATACAGAAAAACAAAAATATTTATCTTCTGATAAATCTTCCTTCAAATCTTCCTCTGATGATTTTGAAGCTGCATTAGCTGAATGACTTTTACTTTGGTTCTGAGGAATTTTCACTTTACACTGCCCGCGAAAATGTCCAAGTTTACCACATCTGTAGCACGGAAACCTATGTTGAGTGGATTTCCTTGAGTCACTTTTACCAGCTTGTTTTGATGAACCAGGATCTCTTCCTCCAGTTTGAGTTGAAAAAACTGTAGTTGATTTTGAGTCGAATTTTGATTTTTTGTCTCCTGTTTTCCGTTTCGTTTCTTCATCTAGAAGTTGGCTTTTAACAAAGCTTATTGTTAACTGTTTCATAGAGAGGGTTTCCAAAGCTGTTACTATGATGTCATATTCTGCAGGCATCGTTAGTAGTAGATGACAAACGACATCATTTTCCTCTAACGTTGCACCAGTCGATTTCAACTCACGCACCAGTTTATCAAACTGTAAAAAATGGTTCGCCATGGGTTCCCGATTTGAATCGTACTTTAGTGTCAGTAATTTTTTCCTTAAAAATAATTGACTAGCCATACCTTTCCGCTCAAATGTTGTTGCTAATGAATTCCATAAGACAAAGGCATTTTCTTTTTCTTTAGCATATTCCAGGTGGCTATCTGAAATTCGTTGAATTATTTGTGACATGCACCTCCTGTCACCCTTCTTCAGCTCATTTAGTTTTCTGTCTTTTTCCGCACGTTGTTCCGCTGTGTCAGTTCCATGAATTTCCACCATCTCTGTGTATGGCTTTTCCACAAATTGTAATAAATCCAGCTCGTCTAAAAGTGTTTCCATTCGAAACTTCCAGTTGTTCCAATTGTTCCCGTCAAAAAGTGGGATTCGATATTTTTCTATTTCCATTGCCATTTTCCTCTTTTTTATTTTCTTTGTTTTAAAAAAAAACCACACCCTAAACCTGGGCCCATAACCTGTCAGCAGAGCTCGACTTCAGCAAAAATGAGGTGTGATGCTGATGGCAAACTAGAACAACTACACAACTTGCACTTAATCGTTTTAATCAAACAAAACTTGGATTACAGTTACAAAGAATCATTTTAAGGAAAAAACAAGAACGTGCTAACAAGAAAAGAAGCTGTCATTTTTACTTGACTTGAACTTTTTTTTAATTTCTTAGTCCTACCAGTTAACATTAGTTGTACACTAGAAAATATTACTTCCAGCTAAGTAAAATAGCAAACTCATACATGTTAAAATTGTCCCATTCTAACAATTTTCTATATTCAAAAATAGGACCTCACCAAGAGCCTTTTTCGAAACTACTAGACCAGACTGTGTAGTGTATATGAAATCATCGAAAGGTGATAAGAAACCGCAGAGGAAGAAATGAGTTAGCATTTTTAGCTTCCTTAATAAGGATAATGTTTAGTATAATTTGTTTATGTCTGTTGTTAAGATCATTTTCTCATAAGTTTCAAAAACTATGTGGTCAGATCATCTGTTTTTTGGGTACAATGATCGGGATATTTTCGAAAATAACGCTGACTATATTCTAGATCATTTTAATGATATTGAATCGCCAGAAGGTAATAAAACAAGTTCTTTGCGGTTGACGTAAGAACATATTGGAAATTAAATATGTAAATCGTTTCAGCCCCACCGATCAGGATGAAGAATTTCCAAAACTGGAGAAGCACAGAAATAATGGAGTGGATTTGCGAAGAGCACGACAAATGTAATAAATGTTACGAGAATTTTCCTTTGAAAAACTTCCGCAGTGTCACCAACTTTGCGAAAATGACCAAAGAAGACTTCGTAAACCTTTCGGAATCTAAAGAAGATGGGGAGTTTTTATACGAAAGAAAACAGTTATTGATGGGGGAATCGCTATCAGACGGTAAGCAATTATGTGTTTTCCTTCTTTACCTAATCTATTTTCTTTAAGATTCGCAATTTTTTAAAATTAAAAATTTGAACCACTGGACGTCTCGAGACATAATGTTTTGGATAATAGACGAATTTTCTAAAAATAACAAAGACTATGAAACGGTTCCACTGAGGAAATTTGCAAATATTGACATAGTCAGTTTAAAAAGGTTTACGAAAAATGAATTTGTTGATTTGGTCGACAGCCTGGAGGACGGCGAATTTTTATATAAGTGCAAAGAAGATTTGTTTTATAATTATTATCATGCCCGTAAGTTACAAATTAATGTTATCGCAAGTCAGATATTTTTGCACGGGTCGACCGACCGTTACGTTCATTATGTCTGTGAATTTAAATCTTCCCTCATTTTAAGGTAACCCAGGTATACGTACCGTGGGCCGAAAAACGGAGACCTTGTATAACAAAAAGTATTTTAAATTTCAGGTTGTAACGAAGACAAGTTACATTCCGTAGATTCTTGTCCTAGTAAGTTTTTTCAAAGATATCTTTTTTGCTTTGCTTCTAAATGTGTCTTTATAGGCCCCAATGAAAACGGTTTCACCAACGAGGGTAGTTCTCGAAAACCAGGGCGTCCTCGAACAAAAAATCGAACTGAAGTTGATAAAAGTAAATTAAGAAATTTTTATTTTATAGTTTATAGTTTTCGAGTTTACTTTTCTTATTTTTATTTTAGTTAAACGAAGTGGGAAACTGTGGGAATTTTTGCGAAATCTTTTGATGGATAGCAGCACTTGCCCGAGTTTAATAAAATGGGACAATTTCAACGAAGGCACTTTCAAATTTGTGCAGAGTGAAAAAGTTGCGAAATTATGGGGCGATAGGAAAAAAAATAGTAATATGAACTATGAAAAATTCAGTAGAGCAATGAGGTACGTTTTTCTTATTTTTCTGTTTTGTTTTTAATTCAGTTTTTTAGGTACTATTATAGAAGCCAAGTATTGTTGCCGGTTTCAGGCAAAAGGCTTGTTTATAAATTCGGCCCCAACGCCACTGGCTGGAAAAATATTAAACCTATTTTGTAAATAAATTATTTTTTTGTTAATGAAGTGAGAGTTGTATGTCTATTTTCACTATAAAATCTAAATCTTCTATATAAATAAAAATCAATAGGACTTTTCATTATAAAAAATGCTGAGGCGCATGCGCGAACGCGCCATGGCAATTTCGGACGAATGTCAAAGTCTTGTGTCAATATGCCCTAGAGGGGTAGGCGGTATTGCTTGTTTGAAAGTGTTTATTAATTCTTTGGTAAAATTCTACTGCAAACGTGCAAAATTAGTAATAGTTCGTAACTAAAACAGTTTGGAGCATCCAAGCATTGTGCTTTTGGTGACTGCCAAGGTTATAGCAGTGCGGGAAGACCAAGTTATCGCTTGGGATTACGATTTTATCCATTTCCTAAACCCTGCCTAATGCTGGGAACTGGGAAAAATCGAAGTTAATAACTAGGTTGGTGACCATATGAGGAAGTGAGGATTAGTTCCACCTGTATAAGTGATATTGCTTGGATAAAAATGTGTAAGAGGCAAGATTCGAAATGGAAATGTGTATTGAACGTTTCCAGGTTTTATGTCATTATTTGTTAGGTTTTTAAAATAAGAATTACTTGTAGTTACATACATACATTTCAGAAAAATACGCACCTGTACCTATATTAGATCCTTTTTCTCCGTTTTCTTTTAAAAAATTGATTAATATTCAGAGCTATATTAAAAACCTACATGGTTGAAGTATCTTGGTTAACATTCAGCCTCACAATTTTACGAGGGATATCACTTGGAACTAACATTTGTAATAATTTTCCGTCTTTCAAGCACCCTCCTTATTTGGTATTCTACTATTTACTTACGAATATTCCACACGAAGTTTATAACGCCTGACAGCTGACAGTGACACTCGTTCGAAAATTAAGAACAGCTGATTGTCAGCACATGCGCACTAACGAACACAGAACGAAATGAAAAGGCCTATTGCCGGATGTATGTAAGATCATCACTTGAGAACGGTTCGACCGATTTGGCTGATTTATTTTTTGTTGTGTTCGTAATTGTCAGGACAAGGTTTGTATGAAAGAAAATTTCGGAAAATCCACCGGGAAAGTCGAAAATTTGGATGGTATGTTCGTATGTTCGTATGTTGACAAACAAAAATGTGACGTTCAGTTTGACAGTTCTAAAAATTGAATTGTTAGTGTGTTATCGGTGGTGAGCATGTATTTGGTGTTTCTTTGGAAAAAATGCCACCGGCGAGGCGTCGAAATATCGGTCGGCGTACGCGCAATGCAAGCCAACTAGATGATCGTCGAGTCAATGAGCTGACGAAGAGCGTAGACAGCGTTTGGAGCCAAGTCGAATAAGAATTTCTCCAGCCTCAAGCGCGATCCATTGTGACTCCGGAACAACGGACACAGTCGAGATCGACGCGCTCAGTTGAAGCTTACGCACAAAATAATTTGGAACGTCGACAAAACAGAGGCCGAACGTGGCATTAGGGAACGAAAAATTGGAAAAGTTGCCCGGAAAATTGGTAAATTCGGGAAAAACTGAAAGTGCTTTTTTCTATGGGATTTTTGTATGATATGGATATGCGTAAGTCGGGAAATTCGGACAAACTGTAAAAATCGTAATTTTGGAAAATCTGCCGGAAAATGCTCAACCGCTGGACCGATTTGGCTGATTTTTTTTGTTGTGATCGTAATTGTCAGGACAAGGTTTGTATGAAAGAAAATTTTTGGAGAATCCACCGGAAAATGTGAAAATTCTGGAAAAACTGAAAAACTGAAAGTGCTTAACGGTTGTACCGATTTGGCTAGTTCTTTTCAAAAATAAGGTTTTTAGGGGACGAAAAATTTGAAAAGTTGCCCGTAAAATTGAAAAATTCGGAAAAACTGAAAGTGCTTTTTTCTATTGGATTTTTGTATGATATGGATAGTCGTAAGTCGGGAAATTCGGACAAACTGTCAAAATCATAATTTTTTGTATGCATTCGCGATCATAACTGACGATAGGTTGAACATAACGTAATCAGAAAAATGTTTCACATTGAATAAACGATTTGGTTAATGAATCAAAAGTTCAATACGAAAGTAATTTTAGGCAGGACAACGCTGCCGGGCCCGCTAGTTTGATATAAAAGGTAAAATTGAAATATACATAATTGTTGTCGTATTTTAGTAGTAGTTCGAACTCTGAATCGATCTTAGAACTTTTGGGACATAAGAGCAATAGAATTCATTTCTTAGAACTGGATGGTAAGTATTTGTGGCTAGTCTTAAATTATATCTACCTGATAAATCTATACCGTGTTGGAATCGAACCATAATAATTACTGTTAAGACAACTAGGTTTATTTTTACATATCAATATACTTTCGAAGGCGTTTAAAACAAATGTATTATTTCCTGGCGTTAAGAGTTTGAGATTATTGATATTGAATTCACTGCCCGTTTCAACGCATGCGACGCCATGCTATAGACTTATCAGTAAAACCGTAGTTGTAATGAGCTTGATGCTCCTTAAAGCGAGTTAAAATAATAGACCGGGTTGACTGCCCGATATATTTTTTGTCGCAATTTTCGCATTGTTTCGTAAATTTTAGCTTTATGAATGGGCTCTGTTTTATCCTCCGCATTTCCAAGTAGATTTTGTAAATTGCTGCTCGACGTGTGAACCACTTTATGAAGCCTGCTTTCCTGAAAATCGTAATGATACCTCTAGTTATCTGCGGTATTTTTATAAATTCAGTAATTTGGTTACTCCCAGCTAAACTGGTGGAATTTCAATTCCTAATTAATATATTTACAAAAATTTCTAGATCGGAACCTTTACATCTCGCTTAATAACCTCAAGATCAAGCAGTCAAGTAAAGAACTCTTTAGCGTTTATTGGTAAACAAAGTTAAACACATCACATTGCATGTTAACGAATTATTAATTTCATTCGACGTCAGCTCACTTTTCCAGGTGTACCTGTACCTACTTCTTGTATGAACTCCTAAGTAAAAAAAAATAACATCGACGAACAAACTATCAAAGAATATACTAATTTAACCAATCTGTGTATACAGCAGAATTATTTTAAGGGAGTGCCTCCGTAGCCGGCGCAGCCTTGCGTATAGTTGCCTACCTACCTACCGTCGCTGCTGGATGCGTTACAACTAACAAGGTAATTAAACTGCCCTATTATTAATTCGTAAACTGGCACGGCCGTCCGAAGTTATGGAAACCGGCTCCGGCAACAATATACCTATAAAACTGTAGCCGGCGCCGGTTACGGAGGCACTACCTTATTTTAAAGTCAGTGTATTATTTATTTTTTCAACTAAGTGAAGATACAGCCATGGGAAATTGCCCCTCTCCTTTCATTGCAGAAATTTTCGTGGGTAAATTTGAGACTCAATTGAAAAATAAGCTCCCATATTTCCCAAAGTTGTGGGTGAGATATGCAGTGGCGGCTCCTGACTTTAGAACTTGACAGTGCTCTGGAATGGAATCACCGCTCAGGGGTTGGGGGGGAGATCTGGCGGTTTCTCCCCCATAGTTTTTTTAAATGAAGTGCTTTAGAAGCCATTTTCAAATATTTTCAAACAAGAAATTTCACTCACCGCAATATTTGTCGAAAATCCCAAATCCAAAAGGTTAAACTTTCGCACACAACTTTTACCGCGACCTTTCGAAAAGCATTTGATACTTCGCATAAGCTTAGGATGTCCATTTCATTTTATTTCAAGATTTTCGTCAAAAGTCTATATTTACATAAAATATTCATTTTTAACTGAATGGAGTATTATCACAATAATAATTTTGAGAAATGCAAAAATCAAGCGACCACTTTGTTAAACATTAACATTCTTAGATTTGCGGATGATATAGCAGTGTTAGCATCTAGCAAAGAAGAATTAGGAGCGGCTTTGAATGAAATGGAAGCAGTGTTGACACAGGGCTACGGCATGAAAATCAATAAAAAGAAAACTAAAATTTTGGTATGTAGAGGGAGTGAAAATAGAACTAAAATTGAAATACAAATAGGAAATGAGAAGATAGAGGAGGTCACGGATTTCTGCTATTTAGGAAGTAAAATAACTCGAGATGGTAGGAGCACTAAAGATATTAAACAAAGAATAGCGCAGGGTCGAGTAGCGTTTAACAAAAAGAAACAACTGTTACCTTCGGGAACGGTTAATGTAGAAACTCGGAAGAGACTCTTAAAGTCGTATGTATGGAGTACGGCATTATATGGGTACGAAATTTGGACAATAGGAGAAGCGGATCGAAAAAGAGTAGAAGCGTTTGAAATGTGGTGCTAACAGACGTATGATGAAGATACCGTGGATAGATAGGGTTAGCAATAGGGAAGTATTAGAAAGAGTTGGGGAAAAGCGAAAAGTATGGAAGACAATAAAGAATAGGAGAGATAGGATGGTAGGACACCTTCTAAGACACGACGGAATAGTTCGCAACATACTAGAGTCAGAGATAGGAATAAAAAGAGGTAGGGGTAGGCCTAGATTAGATTACTGCTCTCAAATAGTTAGGGATGTAGGATGTTCTACTTTTAGGGAAATGCGTAGGTTAGCTCAGGATAGAAAATGATGGAGGTACGCGTCCAATCAGTCTTCGGACTGAAAACTTTATGATGATGACTTTTTTAAAGATCACTCCACAATGTTTAAGTGTTCATTTGAACCAAACCACTACCACTAGTCATACTATTGGAAATTTCAATATTTAAAAATAATAAACACGTTAATACAGCTAATTACTCACGTTATAAGCAAAGCAACGAGCTAATCTCAAACCTAAATATGGTAAACAAAAACAATGCCGCAGAAGTACCAACTCCCGTGTCCCGTATATACTATTATGTATATGCTTCGCGTAAATGTGAGTTTTAAGTTACCAAGTGTGTACTCAAACGGCGCTCGGATACAAGCCTTATTCTTCCACCTAAATGCACATACGACGAAATTTTCTCGAGTCGCGCCGATCTCGCTCTCATATCGAATGTGCATTTGCCTAGAGCGCCGAACAGATCCACACCAGAGACAATTGTCTCTGTCCACACCTCACAGTGCTCGGATGGCTGGATTTGTGTGTGGTAGGCATTTTGAAACAGACGACGCGGGGTGCTTAGAGCGCGTGCTATTTATTGTCTCATATTATACTTAATATATATTGCGGCAGCTAAACGCTGGAGATTCAAAAAGTTTTAACTTATTGGAGTTTACTCCTTAAGAATCGATTTTCAGTTATAGCCCGCGGTACGGAAATTTTATGAGGAGTAAAATCAAGCGTTATAGACCGGGAGGCAATGGAACAAAATGCTTGAACATCTGAGGCCGTTCGGCTTCACATTTATTTGATAGAATAGAGTTTGTACGACGCATTACCCAGAGTCAGCCATGTCGGTTCGGGTGGGTTTGGTTGTGAGGGGGCTGCCAAAATGTTAAAAAAAATTCTGATAAAAATGATATGAGGCCTGCTGAGATTTTTCTCACGTGCAATTAGTAATAAGTCATTATCAAAAAAGGTAGTCAGCCATGCCGGTATAGGTGGAAACTGCGTCAGCTATTTATGATAAGTATCGAAAAATAACAGAAAATCAAACAGATGCGGATGAGTCTGGAGATTCGAGCCTTTCCAGCGATGAAGAAATATAATTATTTCATATATATCTGTTCTTTAATTAAATTTATTTAAGTGTTAAACGATTTTTTTAATAAATAAAGTACCATTGCTGTCAGGTGTCAGCACAGTCAGCCTTCGATTCGTGAGTGGAGAGATTGTCAGCTACAGCAATTATTCCTTGCGCGCTAAGCGCCAATACTGGAACTACATGGAGTCGTGGCGTGGCACTTTATAGTGGTGGCTGACGACTTTTCCACCTAAAAGCAGCTGGCTGACAGTTATTTTTGTGCATATACGGACCAATACTATCATCTAATAAAGACCTCATGTTGTTTGATAATTTGTTATTTTTCGATACTTATCATAATTAGCTGACGCAGTTTCCACCTACACCGCCATGGCTGACTACCTTTTTTGATAATGACGTATTACTAATTGCATGTGAGAAAAATTTCAGCAGGCCTCATATCATTTTTTTCGGAAATTTTTTTAACAAGTTGGCAGCCCCTCACAACCAAACCCACCCGAACCGACATGGCTGACGCTGGGTATTGCGTCGTACAAACTCTATTCTATCAAATAAATGTGAAGCCGAACGGCCTCAGATGTTCAAGCTTTTTGTTCCATCGCCTCCCGGTCTATTACGTTACCTACCTGTAACATTGAAATTATGTACGTATCTATGGATACGGGTGTGTATGTCTGACTGAATAGACAATCTTTTGATTGAATATGGAAAAACCTAATATTAAATAATACTCAATATTGCTTAGTTCCGAAATGTGAATCAACCCCTATTCGAACACCTGGGAAAAGTATTTATTTCATTGCAAGTGGGATCGACGTTTAGCAGATTGTCACTTAATTACTGAATTTATAAATAATTTATATTTTGATGTAGTTGGACATTTTCGAACATAAACCATCTGATAAATACGCATTTGGGTATAAAACTGATATTCGCGTGTACCCTATTATCAAGTGATTGAAGTTAAAATAATCGTTCGTAAGTAGTAAACTCCAGTCGTGCGTTGGAGCTGACACACACAAGTTTTTTAGTTTATGATGATAAAGGTTAAAACATATTTTTGTAGGCAGTGCATGCGCGCGCGCGATCGCACTTATTAAGGAGCCGCCCCTGGAGATATGTAAACGATATATTTGCCATTTTTGACACTAGTAAATGTAACATTGAAGATTTTTTGAGCGACTCAAATAGTAGATTCAATTTATTCTACCAAATTTACCCATTAAATAGAAGAAGAAGGACAGCTTCCAATTTTAGACATTTTGGTAATTAGTAAAGATAGTAAATTATCATTAATTTAATATCTATAGGAAAGAAACCAGTACAGCTCAGAACATAACCAGATTCGAACCACTGCAGCCAGTACAAAGAAGCTAGTTTTGTTTTTTATGGGTTTTTTTAGTTAATAGATTGTTGAGTCTACCATTATCCGTTGAAACATACTTCAAGGGAGTAAACACACAATTGAAGATATAGTGAGATGTAAAGGTTTTTACCCGGAAATGATAGATTAATTATTAGGAAACGAAAACCTAAAATGCTATTGCGAAATTCCACTTTAAATGGGGATAACCAAATTACTAAATTTATAAAAATACTACCTCAGGTAAGTAAGGTATAAATACGATTTTCGGGAAAGCATCAAACTTCAAAGTTCTTCACACTTCGAGCAACAATTTATGAAATCTACTTGGAAATGCGAATAATAAAACGGAATCCATTCATAAAGCGGGAATTTACGAAATAGAATGTGTAAATTGCGACAAAAATATATTGGGCAGTCAACTCGGTCTACTTTAACCCGCTTTAAGGAGCATCAAGCTCATTACAAATACGGCCGTACGGGTAAGTCTAGCATGGCGTCGCACGAGTTAGAAACGATCCTAAATTCAATATCAATAATCTCAAACTCATAAAACCAGGGAAAAATAAATTTGATTTAAACGTCTTTGAAAGTATAGCGATGTATAAAAATAAACGTAGTTGTCTTAACAATAATTATGGTCCGATTCCAAACTCAACCCTGTATAGATTTATCAGGTAGATAGAATTTAAGACTAGCCATAAATACTTACCCTCCAGTTCTAAGAAACCAATTTTATTGCTCTTATGTCCCAAAAGTTTTAAGAAACCCTATGGGTTTATCGATTTATTTTACTTCAGAAGTAAGAGGTTTCGTATTTATAGCAACGTATAAAAACGTATCGAGTTTAAAGGCATACTGCAAAGATGAAACACGATTTTCTTTTTATTACTTAAAATTAAGTAGTTGATTATATCAAATTCAAATAGCATATTTCTTTTTTCCAATTCGAACTAGTTGCTTCTCGTTCATGCGTTGTAAAATACAGCGATGACGTCATAGTAGTGTGAGCGCGCCAGCCCCGGTGCAATACTGCCGTAAAGACCAGCTACGTCGCGGAAATTGCGCAATATGTGAGAGCCTTTTAAACCGTAGAAAAGTTTACAAGGGATTAAAATATCATGTCAGGTGTACAACCGTATATGTATGAACCTCAAATAAGTGCTTTATCTTCCCTTAGCGTTAGCAATAATAACGAGACTTCTGCAGAAAATTTGACTGCCCGGGTCGGTAATATTCAGTGGTGTAGATGTGAAAATTGTGCAGTTATGAAGACGGAAACAGAAAGTTTTTGCTGTTGTGAGTCTGAGATTCTGAATAAACTTCCTGGAAATGCACCATGCATTCAAAATAATGTATCTTTTGAGAGTGTTATTCTAAACATGTAACAAGTTTTCTTTCTTGCTTCTGTTTTTTTTTCTTCAGGGGTGTGGGTGATCGAAGAGAAATACTCATCTACGCGAACTACACAAACTTTAATGACTTTCATAAAACAAACATAAACGTAAATATGTGAGGTTTAAAAGATAATTTTACAAAACATAAGTAAGATGTAAAAAAATGACAGCGAGCCTCACTCGACGGTCGACGGCCCGTTGAGCTATATTCTACTGGACGCCTAACAACTCAGGCACCATCTCGAGCTGCGCGCGCCGTGGAAATAGGGGTGGTTGTTACATCCTCCCCCTTTGGATTCCTGAACCGTCCCGGTAGGAATCCAACTGAAGAAGTTTCAGCACAACAGGGCATCTTGCACGCCTTGGGATGACGACGGCCCCGTAGTGAATAAGGGTGCACCTGACTGGGCTCTTCTTCTGGTGCAGAATTCGCCTGTGGAGACTTTTCTTCTTGAATTATAGGGTCCGTTGGTTGAGCCCGCTCTTTCGACTTCTTCGGACGGCCCCTTTTCCGTATGGGATAGATAGGAGTAGGATCGTCTTCCTCTACATTCTGCACAAATGGCCGTAGCGAGGAAACATGATAGGTGCCCAATGGTACTTCTGGTGCACTGGTAGAAGCTATTTGATAAGATGTTGGAGACACCTTCTTAATGATAATGTATGGGCCATCACGACGAGGTGTAAACTTAGAGGTGACCATATTTCCCGCATTACTTAATACATAAGAGTCTACTAACACCTTGGAACCGATTTCATAATCTTCGATAGAACGGTACCGTGTGTCGGCATATCGTTTACTACGCTCTTGCTGAACTTCAATGTTTTCGCGAGCGCGGGTAAGAGTTTCGTTCATTTGTTTTAAATAGTTCGTGGTGTCTGAGATCACATTTTCATTTTCGAGCACGGCACGAAGGTCTCTGTGTACGTCTCCCGGTGTCCTCATTTCTCGAGCGAAACACAGGAACGAAGGAGTAAACCCGGTACTGAGATTATTAGAACTGTTCATAGCGAACCGCACTGCTGGTAAAGAGTCTTTCCAACTACAATGGTCTTTGCCCACAATAATGGACAGCTGGATTTTAAGGTCTCTATTCCGGCGTTCTTCTGGATTCGAAGCAGGGTGGTAAACAGGAATGAGGTTTTGTTTAAATCCGAAAACGTACGCGACTTGTTGCAGAATGTCAGAAACGAACTGAGTTCCGTTGTCACTCACAACGCGACGCGGAGTTCCGTAGCGCAAGAACACCTCATCAATTAAACACTGAGCACACGCATCGGCGGTGGCTTGTTTTAGAGCAAATAGTTCCATCCACCTGGTAACAGTGTCCTCAACAGCGAAAACCCACTTTTCACCGGTCGGAGCTTCCGGAAGTGGACCGAACAAATCTATAGCCAGGGTTTCAAAACGTTGTGAAGGTACAGGCGTTTGAAGCAAGCCGGCAGGTTTAAGAGTACTGGGTTTGTATTTCTGACATTGAACACATCTTCTCGTATGTGCTGTAATGTCTCGACGCATGGTCGGCCAGTAATACTTGGACACAATTCGTCTATAGGTTTTATCAAAACCGTAGTGACCAGCCATGGGGTCATCATGATGCTCACGTAAAATTTCATTGACTTGGGTTGTAGGGATAACTAACTGGGCCTCCTCAGAATCACTCTCATCACAATACCTATAAAGTACCCCATTCATGATAACATATCCACGATCCGTGAATCTACTAAAGTCCAAACTGTCGGGCCCTGGGTTTTCCAGACACTCAATGATCTTGCGAATCTCAGGATCATCCAATTGCGCACTTCTAGTCTCTGTAGCGGTTTTACTTGGCAACACTATAGAGACAGTACTTATGTCAAGAGCAGAAACGGCATCTACAGGAGGACGCGACAACATGTCAGCGACCACGTTACTACGACCGGGTAAATATTCTATTCTGAAGTCCAAATCTTGTAGGATTAGTGCCCACCTCGCAAGGCGTCCGCTGGGCGAACGAAGGCTAAGTAGCCAACGTAAGGGTTGATGGTCACTTCTTATAATTACTGGTGACCCTTCGAGATACCCTCGAAACTTCTGAGCTGCATAAACTACTGCTAATGCCTCTCGCTCGGTAGTGCTGTAGTTACACTCCGCCGAGAGGAGTAAACGGCTGGCGTACTCCACTGGTCGTTCGTTTTCTCCCTCCCCCTGGAGTAAGCATGCACCAATTGCGTATGAACTGGCATCCGTTTTTAAGACATAGGGCTGAGAGGAGTCAGCTTGTACCAGAATTGGAGCTGTGGTAAGAAGCTTCTTCAAGGTGTCATACGATTCTTGTTGATCCTTGCCCCAAAACCATGTGACTCTCTTTTTGGTTAGGGAAGTCAGAGGCTTAGCCACTGCCGCAAAGTTGGGAACGAATCGTCGGAACCAACTACATGTTTGTAAAAATGATTGTAATTCCTTGACGGTTTTGGGTGCCGGACGTTCGGAGATAGCCGCGATCTTATCAGGATCGGCTGTGATTCCAGTCGACGATATCAAGTGCCCCAAATACCGCACTTGGGCACACGCGAATGAACATTTCGCTCGATTAACTTTTAGTCTGAAATACACCAGACGTTCAAAAACAGTCTTTAAGTCATTTAAATGTTCATCAAGGCTGCCGGAAATAACAATTAGATCGTCTAAATATGCCAACACGAGCACATCGCGTAATCCAGCACGAAAACGGTCTATCATACGCTGAAATGATGCCGGTGCGTTACGCAACCCGAAGGGCATTCTGGTGAAACGATAAATGCCGAACGGAGTAATGAAAGCTGTCTTATCACGATCTTGGGGACGAACCGAAATTTGCCAGTAGCCGCAACGCAAATCCAAAGTGGACATAAATAAACTCGGTTTAGCTGCGTGTAATAGGTCATCTAATCTAGGCAACGGATAACAGTCGGGCACGGTCACACTATTTAAGCGTCGATAGTCAATACAAACACGAAAAGTTCCATCGCGTTTTGGGACTAACACCACTGGCGCTGCGTAAGCGCTCTCGCACTCTTCTACGACGCCAGTATCCAGCATTCGATTAACTTCCTTCTCTAGAGCATCTCTCTTTACCGGAGAAAGTCTATAGGGTGGAACTGAAATTGGTTTATCGTCAGTGAGCTGTATGCAATGCTCAGCAAACGGTGTTGGCTCGGTTGGTTCGGTGAATAGATCATGATAGGTCGTTAACAATTCGTTGAAAGCATCACGATCAGATGACGCGAGACAATCGCCCTCATTTTGTCGTAACTCAACATTCAAAAGATTTACAGAGGCATCTAACTTGGAGCATTCTTGCACAAACTCAAAATGATTGAGAGGCGAATCGGGAAAATGGTAAACCATGTTACCCATATCCATGATGATTTTGGAATTTTTAATGAAATCTATGCCCAGAAGAGTTTTATTTCGAGTGTGTTCTGGCACAGCAATGAAAGTAACGGGAATGAATCGGTTATGTAGAATAACATCAACATTGAATTCCAATGCGTCTACCTGACGAGGCAGACCATCTGCTAAAAACATGGTGGCATGTAAAGAAGAGAATGGCACACCCATGGCTAATAAATGGTCGTACAACCGACGACCAGCAATTGAACGTTTTGCGCCTGTATCTACATATGCGTATCCTGCTAGATTTCCTACTTGAATAGGCAAAAGAGGTCTAGCACTATTTGATTCAATTTCTGAAGTCAGAATTTCCAACGATGAAACATTGGCAGTGTTCTGTGCTTTAGGGTTGCAGTTAGGGCAAGTGGAGCGAAGAAAACCTGGAGTCTTGCATCCGTAGCACGAAATAGATATTGGCGGCGGTGTCGCAATAGTCGTTGGTTTTATTGGTGTGCTCTGGGTAGCAGCGGACGGAGCGACGTCCTTACGCGGCGCGAGTCGTGCGGGAGCACCAACATTATTGTCTTTAGAGGTCAACTTCGCGACAAGTTTACGGCATTCTGTCTTGGTATGCCCAAGATACTTACAGTACTGGCACCTTACTGACGCTTGCGCAGAATTTGGTTCCCTTTTCGCGTCAATCACACACCGATCAAAAGTTTCTTCCGCTAAACGGGATTCCGTTAAAAGTTCGGTAAAAGTGTTTACTTTCACGCGTGGTACCTTTTCACGAATACACTTATGCAACAAACCGTACACCATGTCCAATTGTACAGCTTCAGTGTGCGTACCTGGGGGTAATTTTGAAAGTATCGCACGAGCCTGACAAACGAAAACATCCGTAGGAGTATTAAAGTCTTGCTCTTTAGCGAAGAGGTCGCGATACACTTGGTACGACGGCTTTTGTGGACCAAAAGTGGTTCTCAAAAGGGTTAAAGCGTCAATCCACGTGTTAAGGGTTGATTTTACACCAAGAAACCACGAGGAAGCAAATCCATCTAACAGCATGGGCAGACCTTTGAGAGCGTTCTCATCGGTAATCTGTACACAGTCTTTGTACACAAGAATGGCGTCAATGAACGCGTTAACGTCCGAATCTTTTGAACCATTAAATCTCGAAGCGCATTTTGAAAAATTACCGCTCGCGGGAACCGGTTGAGGCTGCTGATTAGCAACGGTTAGCCTTGCAAGCAGTGCTTGAAATTGTTGTTCAGTTAATGTAACATTCGCCATGTCCGTAGATTGCGTAGCACGGTTGCGCAACCAATAGGTATGTCCTCCACGGTTTTCCGTGATTGGTTACGGAAAAGAGAAAAATAAAAGAAAATACACTCACCGACGTTCCAGTAAAAGAGCATAAATGTTACCAAAATGCAGAGTTGATGTCTTCAACAACCGCTTAAAAGTTCGTTAAACACGAAGAAACTCAGTCTCACAAAATGTTCAAAGCAAACTTAAACGATGTACAAAGTGACGTAGAGTCTCTGTTGCACAGAAAACTTTGCAAAATTTCAAGAAACACAACGGTACGATGCACACAGTGACGCGACGTCCCAAACATGCACGTTTTGAAATCCGTTATGAAAACACTTATTAGAAGTAGCCTTTAAAACCAAACGCCCACGCGCGGTGAGAAAATTCAACCGAGAAAAGTACGCGTGCACGAACGAATAAAATGTTTTTACACTGAACTTCCGCAGATTAGGTATGCAATCGCGAGGAAAAATAATCTCTTCGGCCACTCGCTTGGGCGCCACTTGTAACAAGTTTTCTTTCTTGCTTCTGTTTTTTTTTCTTCAGGGGTGTGGGTGATCGAAGAGAAATACTCATCTACGCGAACTACACAAACTTTAATGACTTTCATAAAACAAACATAAACGTAAATATGTGAGGTTTAAAAGATAATTTTACAAAACATAAGTAAGATGTAAAAAAATGACAGCGAGCCTCACTCGACGGTCGACGGCCCGTTGAGCTATATTCTACTGGACGCCTAACAACTCAGGCACCATCTCGAGCTGCGCGCGCCGTGGAAATAGGGGTGGTTGTTACAAACATAGATTCACTAAGAACTGCTAGATACCACATGCTTTTAAACGAGAAATACAGTATTGCTAGAAAAACAATGCTGAAGAATGAAGATAATAGAGTTTGGCGGCATGTAGCATATACCCAATTTGTATATTGGGCTAATTCATGGACACCTTTTGGACGAAAAATTAGAAAAGTTCTACCGGCTTGCGTAGTCTGCAGAATTCGAGAAGAATTTCCTGATGCGGAAAATAATTATATTGGATTTAAACCTGCTGACAGTAAAGATCCAGAATATTTTGACTGAATGATACGGCGCAGATTATAATAATAATAATAATAATAATAATATGTACTTACCTAAGAAAATATAAATTTTAATGCTTATTTGTTTTTTATTATTACCAAGTTGGTTTTAGAACAAGTAAATATGAACGTGAACACAGAACGTAAAATAAGTAATAAGGACCTTGATTAGGAGTACCTACATTATATTGTTTCTATATCACCACTGCCTGTACTAATTGAGAATCTTGAGAAATACGGATTTCTAACTTCTTCCAATGTATTAGGTTTGGGCACAGAAGCTATATTATCAGGTATAGCCGAAATACCTATCTAAATTATAATTGTTTCCAATTTTTAAAAGTCCTAAAGCCAGTGGCTTTTGCAGTGTGCAAATCTTTTCCTACGACCATCTAGGAAAGCGGCACGTTGCATACAGAATAGTAGGCCGGAAACTTGACAATTGCGTTACCCGTACAGTAAACTCAAACCTGTGCTGCAATTTTTGAAAATCGCACAGTTCATTCATATTTTGTAGCCGGCTTTGAGGTTTTGACGTTTACTGAATAAATATCCTGTCGCGTCTCTTTTTAAATCTAATAATTTTTTACCGGAAAAATCTCTTGAAAGGTGCGGCAGTTGAACATTTTAATGGTTACTCAGTGGAAGACCTTAATATTTTATATAGGTACGAACTGGTCATATTATGAATTGGCGGACAAGAGAACAAATCAACGTGTCATTCATGAGCTGGTCGGAATTATTATAATATTATGTTCATAGTAAGTTAGTAGGCTACTTGGAAATTTTGACATCTATTAACATAGACAACAAATCCTTAAAAATAAAGTTACTGTTTTATGAATAAATTTATCGTAGGAAAAATAGTGTACATAACTCGATGGAAAGTGTATTTCCTATAAACTCGCGTGAATTTCTGCACTCGGCTACGCCTCGTGCATAAAATTTCACGCTCGTATGAAATTTGTCACTTTCCATGCTCGTTACGTAAACTACTATTACAAGATCTATTCGTCAAACGTTGCACAGCGACACGTATAATTGCATGCCGTCTTGACAGCGTGGTACACTACGATGACGTCACAGCAGCGCGCGCGGGGATCTTAGATACGCCAAGCTCTGCATCTGCTGCGCAGTTTTAAGAAAAAAAACAGTGATATTATTTTCTCCAAACACATTGGCGTTAAATGATGTGAATTTCAAAAATTGTTTTATCTTCGCAGACGTCCTTTTTACTGTATCATCTTTTGGCGTGTGGGTTAACTTATTAAAAATAATTCCTAGTAAACGGTTACTTGATAAATCGAGTATTTTGGAAACGACTTTTCACAGCTCTCAGAGTTGCTGCCTCACCGAAAAAATACTTTTTAGAGATTTATCTTCTCCCTCCTGTTGGGTGTGCCAATGGCGGTGTGTTGTTCTTCTCTAGAACAAACCCTTATGAAAAGGTCCCTACCGCCTCGGCTCGATTCGATTAATAAAACAGATTAATCGAATAATCGTTTAATCAAAATTATTGATTATTTTCAAATAATCGATAATCGATTATGAAATACGTATAATACCTAACCGCATAGGCCTACTCCGATGACAGTTTGAAAGAAACTGAGCTGTCACAACTACAGAAACTCAACTATTCATCTTTCATATTATATTTTTTATCAAAAATAAAGTACTTTTTTATCAAAAATAATGTATTTGTAAGCATATTAGAAGTTCTTATTGTAAAGTAGGTGGGTGTCATTTAATAAAGTGTTAAAAAAAATATTTTTTCACATTGTATACCCGAACATTAATCCAGAAATCGACGCTCATAATTTGCAGGCCGAAAGGAAAAAAATAAAATATCTGGAATATGTATTCAGTAACACAGTTCCTTCAGGAGAGTGAAAAGTTAGTCATCGCCCGAACTTACCATATCGTCTTTTCTTGGGGGTTACTTCAAAGTTCAAACAGGAAGAAGCCTGAAGCTGTTATTATAAAAATTTATTATTTTCGTGAAATACATATATTAGCTGCCTCACACCTTAGGGTAAAAGAGGTTTTTTGATTATATATATATATACATATATTAGCATAAGGTAAAAAATAACTCTTACTGTTTTTACCTTGTCCCACATTACCTTGTTCCTTGTCCTGCGTATCTCCATAGTCCATAAAATCAGCAAGATATAAACAAGGAAAAAATAAAACAAATTTTCGTATTGTCATTATTTACTTTTATAAATAAATTTAATCTCTAATAATTGTTTAATTAAATTATAGCTACCTACATCTAAGCTAAGAATCTAAATGATAATGCAGGCGTGGGCTTGAAATCTATGCCTGTTCGTGTTCCCGAACGCGGAACAACATTGCTGGTTCTGGTACTGCTTTTCGAATTTTTGACTCCTGCTGTTTGGCACGTGTTTCTCTTTTTTGCCGCAAATGTCACTGTCACTCTTGGATCCGCTCTGAACGGTTGAATCTTTGCTAAAATGGTTGTTCAAGAATTTCTTATTGCAACTATGGGTTTTTCCGTCTTTTTTATCTCCTCCTGTTGTCGATGTAGTACTACCCCTGGGAGTCACGCTAACTTCCGACGAAGCTTCTTTAGAAGAACCTTTTGCTGTGGATTCTTCTCCTTCAGAAGACGACCGATTTTGGCTGAAGTTATCTCGTTTATTTGATAACGAGTCGAGGAATTCTGATTTCAATCTTGGGAAGACTGCGCCAGCTGATTGCGATCTAGATTCTTTACAAATATAAAAAAATGGAAATCGAAAACAGGCAAGAAGAATTCAAAAAACATAATGTTTTGCCACTCTGGTGTTATACTCTGCTCGACGAAGCTAGGACTGGTGGAATTCGATCGAGTTCTGCGAGAAGCGCGCCTCTGTTTTCTCAAAAACTTTTCATTTTACGAAGCTAATGCATAGGGTCGGAATTTTATAGCAAAATCTTGTTAAATACACTTGTGTCAAATTTTAGTCATTATTGTATATGTCGAGCAAACGTTTAAACTTTTGTTGTGTGTCCTATTAACATTATTTTTATTATTAATAGCCTCCTACAGAAGGAAGCTCAAAGTAAAGTATGAAAATAATGTAAGTACAGTCCAGAGATTTACAAACGTCGAGCGTGGTACGTAACTGCAAAGAATAAATATTGGTCTTTCATGCTTTTAGCGGTTTTGTTATACAGGATGGTCCTGTATTCTAAAAGTTTTTAAGGGGTAGTTCTTTATATTACTTTGAGCCGAATATTTCATATCACCATATGTCTAAAATGGCTTAATTTCAAAGATGCTGGGTGGCAAAAAAGAAAATGTTTTTTGTGCACAATATTACACTACACAATGGATCAACTTTTGATGCAACAATTCCTTTTTTCAATTAAACGGGGGCGGGCTCAAGAGGTGACTATGGTATTCTTTTAGAGAAAAATTCGTGCACCACTGAGTTTTCAAAAATGTGAAATGGTTTTTTATAAATGGTAGTAGGTAATAACACTATTTGGACGACCCCCCTCTCTTTTTTTCAGGCAATTCCCCATAAGAGCCCATGTTAAAATCGCTCCACCAGATGAGTTACCTCCACATTGGAAAATGTGGCGCGCATAGGAGGGTCATACAGCTGTATGAGCTGATTTTAGGTTAGTTAGAATTCGGGGGTCATTCAACCGAGGTCAGAGGTCACTCCTAATAGGCGTGTAGCTTTATGCAGAGGTTTTGGAAAAATGTGGGGTGCATAGGTATGGTCATACAGCTGTATGAGCTGATTTTTGGTTACTTAAAATTCGGGGGCCAATGAGCCGAGGTCAGAGGTCATTCCTAATAGACGTATAGCTTTATGCAGGGATTTTGGAGAAAACGTGACGCGCATAGGAAGGGTCATACAGCTGTATGAGCAAATTTCAAGGTTATTTAAAATTAGGGGGGTCATTGACCCGAGGTCAGAAGTCATTCCAGACCGACATATTGTATACACCTGTATTGTTTACACCTGTTGTTAAGAAGATATAGCCGTATTTTTAACTGTGACGTCATTGGGGCTTCTCTGTATGACTCAACTTTACCAGTTTACCACGTAAATTACCCCGTCACCTATTAATTTAAGTTCACTCAAACCGAGATTAAGCGCTTTTCAAAAAAGAGAGAGGTCCAGCCACTGAAATCAGGTTCTTTTCTAAATTTTCCCCCAACAGCGACTGTTTGAATCCGCCTGGTGCATCAGCTCGCCATGAAAAATTCTTATGTGCCACGGGGAATACTAATATACAGGTCTTCATAGCTGGTATTGTGCTGTATACACCCATCAACTGTTAGTTATATCGGCTAGGTCTGGTCGTGTGTAAAACTGCTTGTTTCTGCATTTTAATACATACTACGATAATTTTATTTACGAGCAAGGTCGTAGGAGGTAAATGCATTTTTATAAAACAAATAATAATATAATCTCGTCTTTCTATAAATAGCAGACATTCAAAATTTAGTTCTTAGCAATCGGAAAAATTTTAGGATCTGTGGAAGCATTCGTGTCCGAACTTGATTGTATAAAAACAATTTAGGTATTATACGTAGGTACGTGCATAATTACGTTTTTAATTATTAATTCACACCTATTTGTCTCAGCGGCGGCTCCTTAATAAGTGCGCTCGTGCGCGCGCACTGCCTACAAAAATATGGTTTTAACCTTTTTTGATAAAAGGTTCAAAACCTTATAATTATAAACTAATAAGTTTAAAACTTTTTGAATCTCTATATATATTAATTATTATGCGAGATAATAAATAGTACGCGCTCTAAGTATTCCGCGTCGTCTTGGAAAATGCCTACCACACACGCATCTAGCCGTCCGAGTACTGAGGTGCATATTCGATATGGGAGCGAGATCGGCGCGACTCGGGAAAATTTCGTCGTATGTGCTTTTAGGTGGAAGAATTATAGCTCGTCTGGGAGCGCTGTTTGAGCACACACACTGTTGGGCGAAGCACGAGACGCGGAGTTTGTACTTCTGCGGCAGTGTTTATTGTTTTTGTTTGCTATATTTAGGTCTGAGATAGCTCGTTGCTTTGCTTATAACGTGAGTAATTAGCTGCATTATCGTGTTTATTTTTAAATATTGAAATTTCCAATACTTAGCATGGCTAGTGATTTGGTTTAGTTAAAGTCAACACTTAAACATTGTGGAGTGAACTTTAACAAAGTGGTCGCCTGATTTTTGCAACTTTCAAAATTATTATTGCGTTGTAATACTCCATTCAGTTAAAAATGACTTTTGATTTGAAATAAAATGAAATGGACGTCCTAAGCCTGTGCGAAGTATCAAAAGCTTTTCGAAAGGTCGCGGTAAAAGTTGCGTGCGAAAGTTTAACCTTTTGGATTTGGGATTTTCGTTAAATATTGCGGTAAGTGAAATTTCTTGTTGGAAAATGTTTGAAAATGGCTTCTAAAGCACTTAATTTAAAAAAGCTACCGGGGAGAAACCGCCAGACCCCCCCCAACCCCTGAGCGGTGACTTCATTCTAGAGCACTGCCAAGTTCTAAAGTCAGGAGCCGCCACTGATTTGTCTCATCTCATCTTTACCACTTCAAAACTTTACAAAAGATTACAATCAGCCTCTTACACATTTTTTAGTCGGCATAACTGAGAAATTATTAAGTAAAATTACCTGTGTTCTCGGTACATCGTTTTTAATAATTATTAATTTACACCTAGTTGTTTTAAAAACCTGGTTTGGTTCAGTAATAGTAATACAGCCGGTAATTTTGATTTCAATCAGTCACCTTAAATTTGCCTTTTTTATTATTATCATAATCGTGTGCCCTCCATTTATTCGTTGGGTGGCGTTTACAGCCAAGTCTGTACCTGACGGGATGACTCATCTTTTTACCACTTCAAAACTTTTACGAAAGAATTACAATCAGCCTCTTACACCTCTTAATAGTAGAGTCAACGTGAAAGTTTATCTTGATGTTCGCTGTACATTGAAAGGTAAAAATGTATCGAGTACGTTTTCGGATGCTATTTGGGGTGCATAACGACCCCCTAAATTCGTCTGGCGATATCGATGTCCAACACACCCCCAGGGGGTAAAAACTGAAAAAACGAGGAATTTAGAATATTTGATTTGCTATCCGGCAGTAAAAAATTTTTTCTGTTCCGTCAAGTAATAAGGGAGTAATAACTAATTTCCGTCCAAAGTTTAACATTAGACGAACGGAAGAATATTTACTAAAATCGCTTGTAGCTCCATTATTATTCGTGTTTCGATTTCTGACAAAATTGAGAAATGCCTAAACCGCGGTAACTTTTTAACGACACAAGATATCGAAAAAATTCAAAAAGTAAATGTTGTAGTCTGATGCTTTTGCAAGGCAAGGGTTTTTGAAATTTTGAAATCGAACAATAAATAAGGAAGATATTGCCAATTTGCTTCAGGGATGTAAAAGCCGCCGCCGCGAAGCGCGCACTCTGTCTCTACTTTCGCCCGTTTCCCATCTCATTCTGACGGACTCCTCCGTGCCCCACCATGGCCCGCAAGCCTCGTAGTATCGTACTCGCCCATACCCGGCGTCTGCATTGCTTGTATTGGGGAATGGTGATTAATTATTAATTATCAATTAATTTCGTGCTATTTTCATTTTCGTGAATTTGGCATCTTCAAGTGTTACAACAGACGATGAACTATTACATAAATTTAAGCTAAAAACAAAACAATTAAGGCGTGATGATAACAAATGAGCAATATGCAAAAAAGGCGGAAAACTGGAGGAATCTACTCTAAAAACTATGAAAACCATTAAAAGATCGGTGAAAATGAGACTTGATGTGCAAACTTACAATAAAGACCTGAGAGTGCTTAGTGATAAAATAAATAATTCGTTAAGTTAAGGTGCGGCACAGGAACTGTTACTCGTCGTTTACAAGCGTGAAAAAAATTTCCACGGCAATGAAAAATTCAAAGCAAAGAGTATAGGAAATAAAGATGTAGGTAGGTAACCGAAACAATGACAGACAGAAAGCCAATAAATTGCGATTCCAAAAGCCGAATTTTAATATTAACTTATGTGTTTCCTGTAAAAAATTGAAGAAGGGTAAATCTTTGAGCCAGGTGTCGACAACGAATTTCAGTAATCAACGTTAATTATAACTATTATTAATTAAATAAAAAATTACTTCGCGAAGTAATTTTTTATTTAATCATGGATTTCTACCAAATAGTGAAAAGTGAAAATATTAACTACGTTAATTATAACCTTTTAAAAAATTAACACATTAGATTTAATTGCTGTGAAGTCAAATTCCATAGTAATTGTTTCGCGGTAGAGTAGAAAATATAGTAGCAAATCTGACTCTAAGGTAGCTTCAGTGGATGACTGTTCAAGTCAAAACGATAAAGGGAGTGAGACCTCGCAAAAATTGTTGGGGAAATAAAGGAAGAGGACCTACTTATATAATTCCGCTGCAGTTTACGACCGATATGCGCTAATGCGTTAGCTTGAATCCGCAGTATTTCCTGAGGAAACTGAAAATGATTATGTCGTTTTTGTCAAATCTTATAAAAGTAATGAAGCTACTGTACCAAAAATTACAAAATATGTAATATTTATAACGAAGTTGAAATGCTTAAATAATCAGCGGAATTCTATTATATACTTTTCCTTTGGATATGCCTTGCTTTATTTCCCCAACAGTTTTTTGCCAGGTCTCACGCCCTTTATCGTTTGACTTGCACAGTCATCCATAGAAGCTAATTTAGATTCAGATTTGCTACTATATTTTTCCGCTCTACCGCGAAACAATTACTAGATATGGTATTTGACTTCAGCAGCGATTATATCTAATGTGTTACTTTTTTAAAAAGGCTATAATTAACGGTAGCTATGTCGAGAAGTTTATTACTGAAATTCGTTGTCGACACCTGGCTCACAGATTTACCCTTCTTCAATTTTTGGCAGGAAACACATAAATTGATATTAAAATTCGGCTTGTGGTATCGCAATTTATTGGCTTTCTGTCTGTCATTGTTTCGGTTACCTACCTACATCTTTATTTCCTATACTCTTTGCTTTTAATTTTTCATTGCCGTGGAAATTTTTTTCACGCTTGTAAACGAGGAGTAACAGTTCCTGTGCCGCACCTTAACTTAACGAATTATTTATTTTATCACTAAGCACTCTCAGGTCTTTATTGTAAGTTTGCACATCAAGTCTCATTTTCACCGATCTTTTAATGGTTTTCATAGTTTTTAGAGTAGATTCCTCCAGTTTTCCGCCTTTTTTGCATATTGCTCATTTGTTATCATCACGCCTTAATTGTTTTGTTTTTAGCTTAAATTTATGTAATAGTTCATCGTCTGTTGTAACACTTGAAGATGCCAAATTCACGAAAATGAAAATAGCACGAAATTAATTGATAATTAATAATTAATCACCATTCCCCAATACAAGCAATGCAGACGCCGGGTATGGGCGAGTACGATACTACGAGGCTTGCGGGCCACGGTGGGGCACGGAGGAGTCCGTCAGAATGAGATGGGAAACGGGCGAAAGTAGAGACAGAGTGCGCGCTTCGCGGCGGCGGCTTTTACATCCCTGAAGTAAATTGGCAATATCTTCCTTATTTATTGTTCGATTTCAAAATTTCAAAAACCATTGCCTTGCAAAAGCATCAGACTACAACATTTACTTTTTGAATTTTTTCGATATCTTGTGTCGTTAAAAAGTTATCGCGGTTTAGGCATTTCTCAATTTTGTCAGAAATCGAAACACGAATAATAATGGAGCTACAAGCGATTTTAGTAAATATTCTTCCGTTCGTCTAATGTTAAACTTTGGACGGAAATTAGTTATTACTCCCTTATTACTTGACGGAACAGAAAAACTTTTTTACTGCCGGATAGCAAATCAAATATTCTAAATTCCTCGTTTTTTCAGTTTTTACCCCCTGGGGGTGTGTTGGACGTCGATATCGCCAGACGAATTTAGGGCGTCGTTATACACCCCAAATAGCATCCGAAAACGTACTCGATACATTTTTACCTTTCAATGTACAGCGAACATGATTTCTAGACGAGTTTTTCAAGCGCGCGAACTCTACTATAACAGTCGTTACTTTTTGAACCCATTCAGTATTAAGGCAACTCTGTTGCGTAAGTAAATTGGTGTGCATTAATTTTTGAGATTATGTGAGGCGACCACCAGGCCCAGCCACTCATAACAAAGCGATCTCCGGGCCGAAGGACAATGTTGCCATATTACATGAGTGTATTGCAGAAAACGCTGTAAGTATTCTATCTGTTTGCTCAATAAACTCTGCATAAAACTGCAGGAATTCCTTCATTTTTTCTTCTCCTATACCCCTGCAAGGTGCTTCAAACTGTGCAGCCGAATATCTGCTTGTTCAGTAAGCCCTGCATAAAATTACAGCTATTCTTTCATTCTTCTCTTATATGTGACTGAAGTAAGGCCTAAGACGTAATATTTAACAACAAGCAGTGCAAGGTGAGGTTATAACTGTGCGGGGCCCCATTTTCAAGACAAATTCAGCAACGGGTGTATGTTTGTGTGTATTCGGGAGCCCCAAAGGGGGTCCGCATGTTTCGGTAACAACAAAAAAACGGATAAGATTACGCCCGCGCAATGCAGATGGCAGAATGGTATGTAGAAATATAATTTTTCCTTTTTTAACATTATTGTTATTATTCTTGGGGTGTGTGTTTTAAACGGTAGTGAAGACAGCCACATCCACGGTTTTAAGACTTTGCGAGAAACCGTGGCTGAGAGCACGGATTTGTATGCGCTAACACGACTAGACACTGCTAGATAAAATTTAAATCCATCATTTGTGAGTAGCAGTATTGAACTAATATCGCCCACATGAATACTGAAACAGAATTTCACTATTCCAGTAATTCCATTAGATTACAAGATAAAAAGGACAAAACCGGCTACACATATTAATAACACATGCTGAAAATGAACCCGTTTTATGGAGAATACCTTAGTTTTTCCGACTAATATAAACAAATAGTTCCATACACCGTCAGAGGGTGCGAAACGTCACCCCCATCGAGCTCACGGCGTGCAAATCGATTTTTCTGAAGGAGAAAACACAGGGCTTTAGAAAAAATATCAAAAAGTTGCTTGTCTCCCCGTCAGAGGGTGCGAAAATTTAAGAAATATTTAGAAACAAGAATTCGAACTTCAAATTGTGCTCTGTTTAGCCCACTGGACGCCACCCCCATCGAGCTCACGGGGTGCAAATCGATTTTTCTAAAGGATCAAATATAAGGCTTTAGAAAAAATATCAAAAAGTTGCTTGTCTCCCCGTCAGAGGGCGCGAAAATTTAAAAAATCTTTAGAAACAAAAATCCAAACTTAAAATTGTGCTCTGTTTAGCCCCCTGGACGCCACCCCCATCGAGCTCACGGGGTGCAAATCGATTTTTCTGCAGGAGAAAATACAGGGCTTTCGAAAAAATATCAACAAATTGCTTGTCTCCCCGTCAGAGGGTGCGAAAATTAAAGAAATCTTTAGAATCAAGAATTCGAACTTCAAATTGTGCTCTGTTTAGCCCAATAGACGCCACCCTCATCGAGCTCACGGCGTCCAAATCGATTTTTCTGAAGGAGAAAATACAGGGCTTTCGAAAAAATATCAGCAAGTTGCTTGTCTCCCCTTCAGAGGGTGCGCAAATTTAAAAAATCTTTAGAAACAAAAATCCGAACTTAAAATTGTGCTATGTTTAGCCCCCTGGACGCAACCCCCATCGAGCTCACGGCGTGCAAATCGATTTTTCTGACGTATCAAATACAGGGCTTTAGAAAAAATATCAAAAAGTTGCTTGTCTCCCCGTCAGAGGGTGCGAAAATTTGCAGTTTCATCAAAATGTGATTTAAGTTTCCTTATGGTAGGTACCTACATTTAAAATGATACCTATCAAATTTTGGAGTGTAGTTAGAATTTGTATCTACTTATTTGTGTTTAAGTGCTTCAAGAGTCGATTTAATTTTATCTAGAATGTCATTTCAATTTGCGTAAAATGCTTAATTTTTAAAAAGTGAATTGCTTATAATGTATATATATATGTTTTTAAAGTTTCAGTTTCCAAAGACTTCCTTCGGGTCTCTTTTACGTTTCAACAAAATGTGATTTAAGTTTCCTCATGGTACCTACATTTAAAATGATACCTATCAAATTTTGGAGTGTAGTTAGAATTTGTACCTACTTATTTGTGTTTAAGTGCTTCAAGAGTCGATTTAATTTTATCTAGAATGTCGTTTCAATTTGCGTAAAACGTTTAATTTTTAAAAAGTGAATTGCTTATATGTGTATCTTTTTTCAACTTTCAATTTCCAAAGGTTTTTTAATTTTCGCACCCCTTGACGGGGAGACAAGCAACTTGCTGATATTTTTTCGAAAGCCCTGTATTTTCTCCTTCAGAAAAATCGATTTGCACCCCGTGAGCTCGATGGGAGTGGCGTCCAGGGGGCTAAACAGAGCACAATTTGAAGTTCGAATTTTTGTTTCTAAAGATTTGTTAAATTTTCGCACCCTCTGACGGGGAGACAAGCAACTTGCTGATATTTTTTCTAAAGCCCTGTATTTTCTCCTTCAGAAAAATCGATTTGCACCCCGTGAGCTCGATGGGGGTGGCTTTCAGTGGGCTAACCAGAGCACAAGTTGAAGTTCGAATTCTCGTTTCTAAAGATTTTTTTCATTTTCGCACCCTTTGACGGGGAGACAAGCAACTTGCTGATGTGTTTTCGAAAGCCCTGTATTTTCTCCTTCAGAAAAATCGATTTGCACCCTGTGAGCTCGATGGAGGTGGCGTCCAGGGGGCTAAACAGCACAATTTGAAGTTCGAATTCTCGTCTCTAAAGATTTTTTTAAATTTTCGCACCCCTTGACGGGGAGACAAGCAACTTGCTGATATTTTTTCTAAAGCCCTGTATTGTCTCCTTCAGTAAAATCGATTTGCACGCCGTAAGCTCGATGGGGTGGCGTCCAGGGGGCTAAACAGAGCACAATTTTAAGTTTGGATTTTTGTTTCTAAAGATTTTTTTAATTTGCGCACCCTCTGACGGGGAGACAAGCAACTTGCTGATATTTTTTCTAAAGCCCTGTATTTGATCCTTCAGAAAAATCGATTTGCACCCCGTGAGCTCGATGGGGGTGGCTTTCAGGGGGCTAAACAGAGCACAATTTGAAGTTCGAAGTCTCGTTTCTAAAGATTTTTTTAATTTTCGCACCCTTTAACGGGGAGACAAGCAACTTGCTGATATGTTTTCGAAAGCCCTGTATTTTCTCCTTCAGAAAAATCGATTTGCACCCCGTGAGCTCGATGGGGGTGGCGTCCAGGGGGCTAAACAGAGCACAATTTGAAGTTCGAATTCTTGTTTCTAAATATTTCTTAAATTTTCGCACCCTCTGACGGGGAGGCAAGCAACTTTTTGATATTTTTTCTAAAGCCCTGTATTTGGTCCGTCAGAAAAATCGATTTGCACGCCGTGAGCTCGATGGGGGGGCGTCCAGGGGGCTAAACAGAGCACAATTGTAAGTTCGGATTTTTGTTTCTAAAGATTTTTTAAATTTGCGCACCCTCTGACGGGGAGACAAGCAACTTGCTGATATTTTTTCGAAAGCCCTGTATTTTCTCCTTCAGAAAAATCGATTTGCACCCCGTGAGCTCGATGGGGGTGGCTTTCAGGGGGCTAAACAGAGCACAATTTGAAGTTCGAATTCTCGTTTCTAAAGATTTTTTTAATTTTCGCACCCTTTAAAGGGGAGACAAGCAACTTGCTGATATGTTTTCGAAAGCCCTGTATTTTCTCCTTCAGAAAAATCGATTTGCACCCCGTGAGCTCGATGGGGGTGGCGTCCAGGGGGCTAAACAGAGCACAATTTGAAGTTCGAATTCTTGTTTCTAAATATTTCTTAAATTTTCGCACCCTCTGACGGGGAGGCAAGCAACTTTTTGATATTTTTTCTAAAGCCCTGTATTTGGTCCGTCAGAAAAATCGAATTGCACGCCGTGAGCTCGATGGGGGGGCGTCCAGGGGGCTAAACAGAGCACAATTGTAAGTTCGGATTTTTGTTTCTAAAGATTTTTTAAATTTGCGCACCCTCTGACGGGGAGACAAGCAACTTGCTGATATTTTTTCGAAAGCCCTGTATTTTCTCCTTCAGAAAAATCGATTTGCACCCCGTGAGCTCGATGGGGGTGGCGTCCAGGGGGCTAAACAGAACACAATTTGAAGTTCGAATTCTTCTTTCTAAATATTTCTTAAATTTTCGCACCCTCTGACGGGGAGACAAGCAACTTTTTGATATTTTTTCTAAAGCCCTGTATTGTCTCCTTCAGTAAAATCGATTTGCACGCCGTAAGCTCGATGGGGTGGCGTCCAGGGGGCTAAACAGAGCACAATTTTAAGTTTGGATTTTTGTTTCTAAAGATTTTTTTAATTTGCGCACCCTCTGACGGGGAGACAAGCAACTTCCTGATATTTTTTCTAAAGCCCTGTATTTGATCCTTCAGAAAAATCGATTTGCACCCCGTGAGCTCGATGGGGGTGGCTTTCAGGGGGCTAAACAGAGCACAATTTGAAGTTCGAATTCTCGTTTCTAAAGATTTTTTTAATTTTCGCACCCTTTAACGGGGAGACAAGCAACTTGCTGATATGTTTTCGAAAGCCCTGTATTTTCTCCTTCAGAAAAATCGATTTGCACCCCGTGAGCTCGATGGGGGTGGCGTCCAGGGGGCTAAACAGAGCACAATTTGAAGTTCGAATTCTTGTTTCTAAATATTTCTTAAATTTTCGCACCCTCTGACGGGGAGGCAAGCAACTTTTTGATATTTTTTCTAAAGCCCTGTATTTGGTCCGTCAGAAAAATCGATTTGCACGCCGTGAGCTCGATGGGGGGGCGTCCAGGGGGCTAAACAGAGCACAATTGTAAGTTCGGATTTTTGTTTCTAAAGATTTTTTAAATTTGCGCACCCTCTGACGGGGAGACAAGCAACTTGCTGATATTTTTTCGAAAGCCCTGTATTTTCTCCTTCAGAAAAATCGATTTGCACCCCGTGAGCTCGATGGGGGTGGCTTTCAGGGGGCTAAACAGAGCACAATTTGAAGTTCGAATTCTCGTTTCTAAAGATTTTTTTAATTTTCGCACCCTTTAAAGGGGAGACAAGCAACTTGCTGATATGTTTTCGAAAGCCCTGTATTTTCTCCTTCAGAAAAATCGATTTGCACCCCGTGAGCTCGATGGGGGTGGCGTCCAGGGGGCTAAACAGAGCACAATTTGAAGTTCGAATTCTTGTTTCTAAATATTTCTTAAATTTTCGCACCCTCTGACGGGGAGGCAAGCAACTTTTTGATATTTTTTCTAAAGCCCTGTATTTGGTCCGTCAGAAAAATCGAATTGCACGCCGTGAGCTCGATGGGGGGGCGTCCAGGGGGCTAAACAGAGCACAATTGTAAGTTCGGATTTTTGTTTCTAAAGATTTTTTAAATTTGCGCACCCTCTGACGGGGAGACAAGCAACTTGCTGATATTTTTTCGAAAGCCCTGTATTTTCTCCTTCAGAAAAATCGATTTGCACCCCGTGAGCTCGATGGGGGTGGCGTCCAGGGGGCTAAACAGAACACAATTTGAAGTTCGAATTCTTCTTTCTAAATATTTCTTAAATTTTCGCACCCTCTGATGGGGAGACAAGCAACTTTTTGATATTTTTTCTAAAGCCCTGTATTTGGTCCGTCAGAAAAATCGATTTGCACGCCGTGAGCTCGATGGGGGGGCGTCCAGGGGGCTAAACAGAGCACAATTGTAAGTTCGGATTTTTGTTTCTAAAGATTTTTTAAATTTGCGCACCCTCTGACGGGGAGACAAGCAACTTGCTGATATTTTTTCGAAAGCCCTGTATTTTCTCCTTCAGAAAAATCGATTTGCACCCCGTGAGCTCAATGGGGGTGGCTTTCAGGGGGCTAAACAGAGCACAATTTGAAGTTCGAATTCTCGTTTCTAAAGATTTTTTTAATTTTCGCACCCTTTAAAGGGGAGACAAGCAACTTGCTGATATGTTTTCGAAAGCCCTGTATTTTCTCCTTCAGAAAAATCGATTTGCACCCCGTGAGCTCGATGGGGGTGGCGTCCAGGGGGCTAAACAGAGCACAATTTGAAGTTCGAATTCTTGTTTCTAAATATTTCTTAAATTTTCGCACCCTCTGACGGGGAGGCAAGCAACTTTTTGATATTTTTTCTAAAGCCCTGTATTTGGTCCGTCAGAAAAATCGATTTGCACGCCGTGAGCTCGATGGGGGGGCGTCCAGGGGGCTAAACAGAGCACAATTGTAAGTTCGGATTTTTGTTTCTAAAGATTTTTTAAATTTGCGCACCCTCTGACGGGGAGACAAGCAACTTGCTGATATTTTTTCGAAAGCCCTGTATTTTCTCCTTCAGAAAAATCGATTTGCACCCCGTGAGCTCGATGGGGGTGGCTTTCAGGGGGCTAAACAGAGCACAATTTGAAGTTCGAATTCTCGTTTCTAAAGATTTTTTTAATTTTCGCACCCTTTAAAGGGGAGACAAGCAACTTGCTGATATGTTTTCGAAAGCCCTGTATTTTCTCCTTCAGAAAAATCGATTTGCACCCCGTGAGCTCGATGGGGGTGGCGTCCAGGGGGCTAAACAGAGCACAATTTGAAGTTCGAATTCTTGTTTCTAAATATTTCTTAAATTTTCGCACCCTCTGACGGGGAGGCAAGCAACTTTTTGATATTTTTTCTAAAGCCCTGTATTTGGTCCGTCAGAAAAATCGAATTGCACGCCGTGAGCTCGATGGGGGGGCGTCCAGGGGGCTAAACAGAGCACAATTGTAAGTTCGGATTTTTGTTTCTAAAGATTTTTTAAATTTGCGCACCCTCTGACGGGGAGACAAGCAACTTGCTGATATTTTTTCGAAAGCCCTGTATTTTCTCCTTCAGAAAAATCGATTTGCACCCCGTGAGCTCGATGGGGGTGGCGTCCAGGGGGCTAAACAGAGCACAATTTGAAGTTCGAATTCTTCTTTCTAAATATTTCTTAAATTTTCGCACCCTCTGACGGGGAGACAAGCAACTTTTTGATATTTTTTCTAAAGCCCTGTATTTGGTCCGTCAGAAAAATCGATTTGCACGCCGTGAGCTCGATGGGGGTGGCGTCCAGGGGGCTAAACATAGCACAATTTTAAGTTCGGATTTTTGTTTCTAAAGATTTTTTTAATTTTCGCACCCTTTGACGAGGAGACAAGCAACTTGCTGATATTTTTTCGAAAGCCCTGTATTTTCTCCTTCAGAAAAATCGATTTGCACCCCGTGAGCTCGATGGGGGTGGCGTCCAGGGGGCTAAACAGAGCACAATTTGAAGTTCGAATTCTTGTTTCTAAATATTTCTTAAATTTTCGCACCCTCTGACGGGGAGGCAAGCAACTTTTTGATATTTTTTCTAAAGCCCTGTATTTTCTCCTTCAGAAAAATCGATTTGCACGCCGTGAGCTCGATGAGGGTGACGTTTCGCACCCTCTGACGGTGTATGGAACTATTTGTTTATATTAGTCGGAAAAACTAAGGTATTCTCCATAAAACGGGTTCATTTTCAGCATGTGTTATTAATATGTGTAGCCGGTTTTGTCCTTTTTATCTTGTAATCTAATGGAATTACTGGAATAGTGAAATTCTGTTTCAGTATTCATGTGGGCGATATTAGTTCAATACTGCTACTCACAAATGATGGATTTAAATTTTATCTAGCATTGTCTAGTCGTGTTAGCGCATACAAATCCGTGCTCTCAGCCACGGTTTCTCGCAAAGTCGTAAAACCGTGGATGTGGCTGTCTTCACTACCGTGTGTTTTAAGCCCTTTTCGAAATTATTTTTTGCCGTAAGTAAATCACACATGAACCTCTTGACAAAACGCGGTATCTACATATAATCATTCAAAATGTCTACATCAAATAACCTCTGTTGCGCACTAGATAGCGCTGCGGTCTTCTGCGAAGGCAGCTGCTTCCTGAAGAATTTTCTCTATATTTAAGCCAATAACTGTCCAAGTGTGCGTGCGACTGCCTACATACCGATATTCAATAATTTCTGCATAAAAGCCCGCTATAGGTACCGATCTGAAATGACCTCTGACTCCCCGAATTTTTAAAATCATCCTAAAATCAACTCAAACAGCTATATATCTCTTCCTGTGCACGTCACTTTCCAAAATCTACCCATAAAACCCTATGCCGTTCTTTAAAATAATCCTGAAATCACGGTACCTACATATAATCATTCAAAATGTCTACATCAAATAATCTCATTTGCGTACTGGCTAGCGCTGCGGTCTTCTGTGCAGGGTAAATTGGGGTCGATCCCCGGCAGTGAACGTCACTTTCCAAAATCTCTGCATAAAGCCCTATACCGTTCTGGAATGACCTCTGACCTCCGAATTTTTAAATAATCCTAAAATCAACTCATACAGCTATATGCCTCTTCTTATGCACTTTCCAAAATCTGCGCATAAAGCTATACGCCTATTAAGAATGACCTCTGGCCTCGGCTCAAGGACCCCCCGAATTTTAAGTAACCTTTAAAGTGCTCATACAGCTGTATGACCATACCTATGCATGTCACATTTTTTCTAAATCTCTGCATAAAGCCCTATGTCGGTCTGGAATGACCTATGAACTTGGGTCAATGATCCCCCGAATTTTAAATAACCTTGAAATGTGCTCATACAGCTGTATGACCCTTCATATGCGCGTTACATTTTTTCCAAAATCCCTGCATGAAGCTATACGCCTATTAGGAATGACCTCTGACCTCGGCTCAACGACCCCCGGATTTTAGTAACCTAAAATCGGCTCATACAGCTGTATGACCATACCTATGCGCGCCACATTTTTCCAAAACCTCTGCATAAAGCTATACGCTTATTAGGAGTGACCTTTGACCTCGGCTCAATGACCCCCGAATTTGAAGTAACCTAAAATCAGCTCATACAGCTGTATGACCATACCTATGCGCATCACACATTTTCCAAAATCCCTACATAAAGCTATACGCCCCTGACCTCGACTCATCGACCCCCGAATTTCAATGACCTTGAAATGAGCTCATACAGCTGTATGACCCTCCCATGCGCGCCACATTTTCCAATGTGGAGGTAACTCATCTGGTGGAGGGATTTTAACATGTCCTCTTATGGGGAATTGCCTGAAAAAGGAGAGGGGGGTCGTCCAAATAGTGTTATTATCTACTAATAGTATTAAATAGCACAAAAAAGGTCTCTTTACTTTTTCAGAAAAAAATTAGTTACCGAAATTTAAATTCGGAAGTACGGAAATTTACAACTTTCGATCTAAACGATGAAAACGTACCCACCTGTTTACACTCGTACCGGTGGGGTGAGGGTCGCGGCAGTCGACTTTGTATTTGTAATGTCTTCTCGAAAGTTCGAAGAATAATTCCCGAAAAAGCCCGTCTTGGTGCGTCCTCGGGACTTTGTGTTGCGAACGTGCAAGTATCATGCCCATTCTCGCGATTTTTTACGTACAAGACAAAGGTTACATCAAGATATCATTGGAAACAAAAATAAAAGAAAAACCAGCTGCTGGACAGTTTACTGAAATTTTTTGTGGTTAAATACGATTTACGGCATCTGCAAGAAATATAAATGTTAACGGAAGACCTCCTGCAATTAGAGCACCAGCACTGGAAGAAGGGTTAGGTACTATAACAAATAAATTGAGGATCACCCAGAAACAAGCACGAGGAGAATTGTTCAGGTAGTAAACGCAAAAAAATTGGGACGGTTGGCAAACCTATTTCTTGGTCACAAGCACTTTTGGAAACTATGTGAATAGCCTGCGATGTCGAAAATAAAAATTTATTGATATAGCCGAATTTGGAAGTGTTTTCTGTTTTGAGATCTACCTTTGCTGTAATTTCCACAGACTGCAGCATAAATTTGCTTTTAGAAAATTTGGTCTACCAGTCAACGGAAGGAACACTGGGAAAGGGATGATGTCAGCAGAACAGTTAAACCTAAGCACTTAACGGGTGGCAAAACATTACATGTTTTTTTCTAAAAACTCTAGTTTGAATGGACAGTGACAAAACTTGTGTTATACGTACCACGTGGACTTGAATGTTTAACTGGCGAACTGGCGATGCTTCTTCGAGCCACATCTTGGAACGTTATTGGAGAATATACTACAGCTCTTCTATTTTCTTCATTAAGAGGCAGATGCGCGTGGAGCATGCGAACTTGACGAGATTCCAAAGGATCCATCTCTTGCTGCATTAGGGGTGAATTTATTACTCTCTTTAACGGAGTTCTTGATTCCTTTCCGTGCAACCAATATGTTTTCATTGTACCTAAACAACGAAATACGATTGGATTAGTTTAATCTTTGACAACCTTAAGATTGTGGTTAAATGATACATTCGAAAATCAACAGATCAAACATTTCTTACCTTTTCCTTTTATTTGTATTTCTCCCCTTTCTAAAACCCTGTAAGAACTCGGTAATAACTCCCTCGTAGACTGAGATATGTGAATTTTCATGGCCTCGCTTGTTGATTCCATCCTCGAAGCCGTATTTACGCTGTCTCCGAAAAGACAATATCTCGGCATCTTGAGTCCAACAATACCGGCGACTACCGCCCCTGAATGGACGCCCACCCTTATCCGTAAATGCTGACCTAGGGTCGAAAATATCGACTGAAATATTTGTGATAGGACAAAACCTGTGGCGTCAGTAAAATATAACGGAGAATAGAAAATTTTCAGGTTGGTTCTCGCTTTGTAACGGGCCAATATTTCATATGTGAGAGAGAAGGTAACCTGTTTTATAACAGTGTGTATTTTCCCTTTTACATTCTGGTAGAAAAATTGATGGGAAAATTGAGCAGCTTATTGATTCAGAAGTACTAATTTTGAGTAAAGTTGTCAAATAACAAGTCGAAGAATCATTCATACACATAGGAGATATATTTTCGTCGAATCAACTTGAAATCATTTATGTTCAAGGTAATGGATAAACTTGTGGATACGCATGTCGGGGACGAGTTTTGTGAAAGGCACCTCTACTACTACAGCAATGTGCCCACCAAGCGCATAAATCTTGTGAATAGTAAAAAGATGATCCCAACAGAGAGACTAAATGTGAACTTCGCTACGATGGCATTGATGGCTTTCACCAGAATAAATTTTCACGATACGAAGAAGCTTTGGTTGTGAGGCCAGGAGATCCAATTTTTCAAAGAAAATAAATATTTGCGACTAATCTTAGACACCAAACTAAAGCTACAGCGCCCATATAGAGAAAATAACCAAGAACGCTACCCAGGCACTATAGAAAAAAAGCAAAAACCTACTGAATTTTCTCTGCCAGGGTAAGCAATCATGTAGGGCCGGTTCTGGATTAACACAGGTAAATTTTTACGGGCATTTTGTTTACAGAACATGCTTCATATGTCTACTAGAGTTTAGGGTAATATATGAATCCATAATAAAGCGGCGTAATGACAAAAAACGGAAATCTTCAACCAAGGCAGCGGACCTTGTTAACCCAACAATAGACCATTGAAGTAAGAATACTGTATTAAGTCAAACTATCCTATATCTTCATAATTACAATTCAGTATTCAGGCTTTTTGTCTGGCAGTTGTTACAATGCATAAATAAAATGGCCGCCAAATCAAACAAACTTGAATACATAGGCCCTCATAGTTTTCTCAATTCCGTCGCATCACAGAAAGACAGCTGTGACACAGAGAAAAGTATGGAGCGACGTCACGAGCGTAAATAAACAAGTAGTCGACCAGTTTGATGGAAGGGAGTACAAGCCCGACCACAGAATTGCAAAACTGCAAGAGCATGGAAGAAAGACAAGAACAGAACTTGTTCTCCCGCATCATGAACACAACTTCTTCTACTGCTTCCGTCCCATGTGCCCTTACAATCATAACCGCAAATCCGCTTGAATAATTTTAGTCTACGGCGTGTGATTTACTGTTCATCGACGCCAACCGTTGTATTATTTTAACGAGAATAATTCAGAAAGAATTTACATCGCTGGTATTTAATTATTGAAGCCGAAGTGCCATAGTTAAACTAATCTGGCGGGAATTAATTGGTAATTAGCAGAGGTGTAACTAACTTAATCAGGTGGGTCCATTTACCAGCACACGTGCGATGGAATATAATCTATAATTTGTATGTTTGCAGCGGATTGGCTAAATGACAAACAACTAGCAATGTAAAGGGCAGTGGAGGGCTATATATCAGTATGCATATGTTCTGCGATGGACCCGTTAGTTGTACACCTGTGTACCTCAGTGGCGGTTTCTCCTTAAGGTCAATTGGTCAATGACCCTCCTAAAATATTCTAATCAAAACCATAATTTTAATAAAAATATATTTTGTCTGATAGTCTCAAATTTAAAATCCTCAGCGGTCTGCATTCGCAGCAATACTAGAAATAACCAATCGTCAAGCAGCGCTGCGCGCTCGCTAGCAAGCCGGGACATTATTCAAATTGACCCTGCACAGCTCTTATGGCTTATGGAGAAATGCATGTAAAGAAGAACAGTGACAGCAGATGGCGAATTCTTGAGTGGAAGTGAGAGTCACCTTTTACTCCTATATCTCCAACGTGGTCAATGTCCCGATGACAACTGCGCAGAATCGAGTTAATAGTTCTTTAGGATGGAGTTATATTTTCTCTGGCCATCACATCAGTTCGTCGTAGACAGCGGAAGAAGCGTTGCGGTTCGCGTAAGTTGTAATATATCGTTAGGATTTTCACAATAATGCCGGTGTAGTCGCCATAATACTTTAACTTTTGTCTGAAACATTTTCTGAAGCAGTGAACTTATTAAATATTTTGTGTACACTACCGATGACAACCTTGGAAAGTGAGAGATGTTTTTCAACTTTGAAAGGGGTAAAAATTAAAAAAACCTTTTTACGCAATACAATGGGACAGTCTAGCCTTGGTGCTTTGTCTATGGCGAGCATCGAGAAGATGCTTGTCAAGAGCATTCCAAACTTCAACGAAAAAGACCCTTTTGCAGAACAGAATTGACCTGAAATATAAGCACGTTTAAGGTATGTTTTATTTTGACAATATGTACCCCTTTCTTATATTTTAGTTTTGTACATATATGCATATAGGTACTTTTAGTATTAATTATAAGTTCCAAAACCAAAATGACCCCCCTGGTTATTAACCCACGAGCCGCCACTGGTGTACCTGCACTACACGGGATTTCACCCTTGGCGTTCCGACATATGTCCTAGGCTTGCGCCCCGATTGAATTGCAGTACTGTGCTACGACAAAAAATCCAGTATCACGAAACCAGGCTATTGGTACCAAGTAGTACCTATCTGATCCCTCGAGCCCGGCTTATAGCCCGGCACTCGTGTGCCACTCATAAAGGAGACCTGAAACTATACCGACGTATTGGCTTTCAACGCAAGAAACACGTATTTATTTTCTGTATATATTATTGTAAATATATTATCAATTTCCGTAACGTGTACATAGTTAAACTAATTGAATCCTTTTTAATTTGATTTTATTTTATCATTTCAATTTCACTGTCTAGCAACTCTTCCTTCTCCGACCTATATCCAACAAAAATACATCGATGCAAAAGTAAACACGTGAAGAACTGATTAGTGTAAATAAATTGTATTTGCGTCCGGCACCCATGTGACGTCACGTATTTTCCATACGGCACTACTCCACCCCGCTAGAAATCTTGAAGTGAATCGCTGCAGCTAGCCCCCAGTCACAGCTTATAAAAGACTAGCATCTACAGATAGGTGTGCAACTGTGATTCCCAATCCCGCGTCGACGCACGTTAAATTATTTAATGTGGAATGAGTGAATATCTGTCTCGCGTGATGGCGATCCCCTAGCTGTCCTTTTGGACCTGACCGATTTTTGTTCAAAAGAAAAAAAAATATTATAACAAAAAAACCTACGGCGAGATGCGAACCCCCAGCGTTGCGATTTGTGGGGAAGAGACACCGACCACTGAGCCACGAAGGAGTGGTGGAAAGAACGTTTACGAAAATAGTATATAAGCAGAAAATACGCCCGCTGCCATACGCATGCTACGCGTGTGCTTTGAGGAATCACAGTTGCACACCTATCTGTAGATGCTTCTTATAAAAGTGGGTGATCCAGAGAAGAAATTCAGTATTTGGTCTTCCGGCCATCAGCTGAAACCAGTACTCCCAGCATCGTAGATGATGCTGGCCGCTCACATCCGAACTAGAAGTACCTGATCGAAGGCTCCTGACTTCGCCGTGTGATCGACTGATATTCACCGTTATGTAAGTTCGAGTAAGTGTCCGGTGCTTAATTACTGTTATTGCTGAATTATCAACAATTAAACACTTCCAGGTCACAAATTCGCCTGGACTATCTACTGCGTACCGAATTTGTAATAAATAAGTTCAAGCTGGGGAATTGAAAGCGTTTGTCGGTGAAGTTTAGATCGATTTGGCATTTCAGTGTGGCCCCAGTCTGTAATTGGACGTTTTACGGCAGAAATCGATCGCACCTGAGTAACTGGCGGCTTTTGATGAAATCTTAAAGGGCAATTACGTATTAGCGACGCATAAGCTAGTGGTGTTTCCCCAACGAAAACCACCGACCGAAACCCTGCCTAAGAGTGCACCTAGGTGCTACCACGTATTCTCCAAGAAAAAAAAGACTCGTTCGTAAGAGAACGACCCGAATCCCATAAATACACAGTGTGTCCCAATACGTGACACCGAGAGATACAGCTGCATATTTAGGGGCCTAATCCAGAAGCACTGCGAAGTATTGGGAAACGTCATTGTATAATTGGCGCCTGAGGAAAGGGATATTTTCTTCGTTCTAATGACATAATGATCCGATAAGCATAACTATACAGAGCGTCTCAGAACGCAGCCCCGAAAGAGAGATGGTTCGTTGCACAATGAGTGTTTTATATGTCGTTTTTAACAGAAATCGCTAACCGCTGTATTGTGCGAACAAGTGAGAACCAACCTTTACCCCAACATCTCTTACCAGTTGAAGGATCCTTAAGGTCAGTGATGGCATCCACCATATCCAGGGCCATATCACAGACGCGTTCCGCGTGGTTTCCTTCCGTTTGGGGCGCCCCCGAGACGACCATGTAAGCATCCCCTATGGTCTCCACCTGACGTGGCAAAACACAAACATCTCCCACGTAATCCTTACTGCGCATCACGAATACCTATTCACCAATGCACACAAAAACCAACAAAAAACAAAACAATAGTTAAAATGAAAAGTGCCGGGGGATGTCTGTGATTAATGAAGGGGTTGGAGTTCTGCTATAATTTTAAGGGTTAATTGTTGTCATTTGTGCGACACAATCGGTGGTAGTTAGAGCGAATTTTGCAAATAACACGCATCATTACAGGAGATAATTGTACGACAGCAGAAGCAGACAAGTTGGAGAACCATAGTGAGAACTTTCCATTTGAGCTTATTTAAAAAAATTGCTCGCACATGTTGAAAGCTTCTCACAACGGTTACTTCTTTAGTTATAATTATCATATGACATCATGCAAAAAGTCCATACCATATATTAATATACAGGGTGATTCTAAATATATGCTAAATGAACTTAAGTTTGGGGATCGAGGTGGCCAAGGCTGAGGTTCTCTTCGATCTGTCCACCGGTTCCAATGCACATTGAAGTGCGGACCTCTTCCAACAGCCCTGGAAGCTTCATCGGTGGAGAAGAGTTGAGATAAGAATTGAGGGCTTCGACTGATTTTGCTTTGTACCCGTTGAACCAAAGCCACTCTTTGCGGGAAGTGACGTGGCTGAATTGCTTGCACCCGTTGAATGTTGCAAGGATACATTAACTGATTCTTCAATGTCCTCCAAACTTTGGACTGAGCATAAATACGTCTGGCTTGGACAGAATTACCATTGGCAAGACCATAAACAAAATGCATGTCACACAGCATTTGTGTAATTCATTTAAATAAAAAACAAGTAAAATACACCCCATTCTTTGGAGGGGTGTAACTTTAGGGCATAAGTTTATATAAGTAACTTCCTCTAATTCTTAGAAAGGTATCACCTTCTGGAATGTTTCGAATAAGTTTAGAATCACCCTGTTTATAAACTCGATCATTGATTGTTGTGGTTTGTGATTCATTGATAAATCAAGTGACCGGTTGTTGATTTAGTATGTTATCGATTTGTTGGTTTTATCAAAAACGTTATAAGTTGAATATATTGGCCCATAATTAAATATTGAACCTTTTGATCGACTGCTGAAGATGAAAATCTTAATGCGATTAAAGAATAAACTAAAAAACTCTATCACTGAACAAATTCCTATTATTCAATTATTCATTCAGAGAATCTGTTTATCCATGAACCATTTTATTCAGTGGTCAATCAATCGCCTTATTGATAAACTAATAAACAATCAACTGTTGAGTGACAGAATTTCACATTGATTTCTAAACTATCATTGCTTAACTACTAGTTCTTCAATCAAAGCCAGTAGTTGGAAAATCATTAATTTAGTGTTTATTAAATCAATTTATTGACAATCAACTGATGAACAAAATGGTTGGTAGTAAAACAACCGATTGTTCAAACCATAACAAACAATCGATCACATATTAAATCAACACAAAGGGTCAGTTGATCGATCAATCGCAAGTCATGTTAATCAATGATCAAGTCAATAAACTCAGTCATTGATTGATCTAGTTTGTGACTCATTGATAAATAAGTGACCGGTTGCTGATTTAGTCTGTTATCGAATTGTTGGTTTGATCAAAACAGTCATTGTTTGTTGAATAAGTTGAATAAATTGGCCAATAATTATGTAAATATTGAACCTGTTGATCGACTGCTGAAGATGAAAATCTTAATGCAATTATAGAATAAACTAAGAAACTCTATAACTGGACAAATTAATTGATCAAGTGGTTTAACATTGATCAAAATTAATCCCTTAGTTGAGTAAACAATAATTTAGTATCAGTTGTTTATTTATTCCATGTTCAATTATTCATCCAGAGAATCTGTTTATCCGTGAACCATTTTATTAAGTGGTCAATCAACTAATAAACAATCAACTGATCAGTGGTAGAATTTCATATTGATTTCTTAACGATCATTGCTTAACTATTAGTTCGTCAATCAAAGCCAGTAGTTGGAAAATCATTAATTTAGTGTTTATTAAACAAGACTATAAATATATAACTATAAATCAATTTATTGATACCTAATCAACTGATGAACAAAATGGTTGATAGTAAGACCACAGCATAATATAGCAATTAAAGTTGTTTGCGGTGCCTTTGAAGTATTTTAGCTGCGTTTGATGACCTCCAACTGTAAATGATTTACGACCGCGGCGTTTTATCACGTCAAATTTTTATTAACTTTAGTTGAACACTTTTGGTATAGTATAATGGTATAAATAACTTTACCATTTCTGGATTAACTACAGTAAAAAATAGGTGGATTTAATATTAGATCGTTCTTTAACAAGATAGTGCAAAATACATTTTGAAAATGGTTGTATGATAACAACGAAGCCGGTGTCAGACTTAAGTCTGTGTTACTTTTTTGAACAACCAGGCCTTAATGTTTTATTCCTTTCTGAGCTTGTTGTATAGGTATCTATGAAATATAATTAATAATAATTGTACGTTTTGAGTTTTTAACTTATTTTTGGTTTAAAAAAGTGTGTTAGTTATATCGTTCTCAGTCAACAGTTATATCCGACGTATGATGAAGATACCGTTGATAGATGAGGTTAGCAATGGGAGGAAGTGAGAAGAGTTCGAAAAAAGAAAAATATGTGGAAGACGATAATTCAGAAGAGAGTCCATGCGCGTTAGTTCGCAACCTACTAGTGGAAGAGACGGGGATAAAAATAGGCAAAGGTATGCCCAGATTAGAGAATTAGACTACTGCTCGCAAATAGTTGGGGTACAGGATGTTCTATGTTTGGGGAAATACGTCCAATCAATCTTTGGACTAAGAATTTTGGGATGAGGAACTACTCTTATATCAAGATAAAATAACAACTGACTGCCAGTAACGGAGTAGCCTGAGAAGCTGCGCGGACTACGCAACGCGAGCTAGAAAATTTAGGGAGAGCTGTTCTCCTGTATTATGCTGTGGTAAAACAACTGATTGTTCAAATCAAAATAAACAATCGATCACAGATTAAATCAACACAACGTAACGGGTCAGTTGATTGATCAATCACAAGTCATGTTAATCAATGATCAATATTTATCAGTCAATTTCAAAGCGCTTCTTATATTACTTAAGCAACAATTTATTGTTTATATAACCAAAATTAAATTAGGTAACAATTTTTTCACATGATCTTTTTGGATGTAGGTACGTTGTGAGTTCGTTAAACAAATTTGTATTTAAGACATAGACGCCGATAACAGGTGACACAGTTGTGACATGCTGGGTGCAAAAATTAATATACAAAAATAACAAATAATCCAAATTAAATAAAGTATAAGCAATACAGTCCATTTTTTTAGTCTTGCTATTTCAAATACTCACTTTGTATACTCTGTTGCGTTCAGTGAGCGTGTCAAAAATTGAGTACATTCCATTTAACATGGAAACGACTTCCATCGGAGTTATTCTACTGCAGATTTCCGTGAAGGTAACCACATCGGAAAATAAAATCGATACGCTTTCGAACATCTGGGAAATGACGAAAAATGTTAGTTTACAAAATTGTAAAATATTTTATGGCCTCATGAAATCGCTAAAGGACTCTTAAGTTATCACATTAGTCCATATAGAAAGTTGTGTATTCTATTGTTAATAAATATAAAAATAATAACCGAACAAAAGATGCTGTCCGAGCGAGAATATCAAATTCCTGTAAGTGACTATTCGATTTTGAGCCCGTGATTTACATCTCGCATTAAAATCACAAAACCAAAAGTCCGCCCTTGACATTTGCCCCTAATTTATCTTAACCGTACCTCGCACGTATCTATGGGATTCTCTCCCGTCCTGAGTCTGTCCGCGACCTGTTTCGGGATCATCTGGTAGAGCAGTTCGTCCGTCCTTCTCATTTCCTCGTCTAACTTCCGCATCGATTCTTCTAGCTTTTTACTCTTTTGCTGCTCTTGGTCCAGAGCCAACTTTAGTTCCACCGACTGCTGCGTACCTGCTAACATTAAATCTCTGCGAGAGAGGGAATGTAATAATAATTTTATGTTTTTTGTTGGAAAAAGTGAATTAAGGCCTCCACTGTCGCACTGACTTTTCCATCGTTTTGCTTGTGCACATTAATAGTTCAGGGAAATTAGAGACGAAGAGTAAATCACCTTATTAACTCATGAGTTCTTAAAAATTTTGAAACTTGACAGGGCCAAGGTTGAAGACGTTACGAAAAAAATTCACTCACCTATCGTGATAATTTCATTTCTTAAAATAGAGAAAATTACCCTCACATACGATTCAGCTCGTTTATGTACTGCACTCGTCCCCAATTAAATTTGCGATCAAAAATTAACAGACCTCGCATCTTACGCAAGTATCATAGGCGTATTGAAAATACCGACACAACTGCTCGGTTTCTAAGATATCCAACAAAAGTGATCTGTGCCGTTTCAAGTTGGTATATTATTGATACAATAAAATAAATGATTTGTGACAAGCACAAGGCACATAGTCAAACAGACGCAATACGTAACAAAATATTAACGCATCCGTTTTGTACAGTTTGAACTTTTATTGCAACGCGATATCACTCTTAAACGGTACTCGCGCTCGCCGTGCCTTAGTTTACATCTGGCGATCTGGCTAGCCGGTAGCCGCCTCCATCCAATTTATTAGCGGCCTCGACTGATCGCGCCGCCAACAGAATCTGTCGCGTGTCGATACATTTTTCGTAAGATGAGTCCCATATACACGAGCCCAGAAGTATTTTCAATACTAAAAATCGTGAACCATCACACAACAATGGTTCTGCGGCCTCTAATACCAATACGCTTTTAAATACCTAGAAGACAGGATCAATTTAACGTTAGAACCATGTGTTTAATTTGTGGCCGTGGATAGTAGTCCGCAAGTTACGGATCACTATTCACTATCATTTGGCATTACGGTTCCGCAAGTTGTGGGCATGCGAATAGGTGTTAAATATTGTGTATCAACGCATTTTAGACAGACCCTTTACTTGTCCTCGCACCAGACACACGCATTTTATGCGAAAAAGATAATGTGGAAACGTGAGAAAAAAATAACGTTTACGGGAGCCGATCCTACCCGGCCCGAGAGTAACAAACCACTAGCTCTCTACGATAACCTACCTACCCACAAACGCTGCTGGGTGGGGATTGAACTAAGGAAGTACTTATACGAAAGTATAACGCATAACTTGCGGAACTGTAGTACACTTGATGGGATTCCGTAACTTGCGGACTACTATCAACTGCCTTAATTTGTGGAGGATCTGGCAAAAGAAAAAGGAAATCACTTACTTCAATTCAAACTGCTATCGTAATATTAAATGTTTTATTTGGTTAATTATGTATTGTTTGTCCTTGTTACTATCTGGAAACAACGGGTGATACATTATCAGATTTGCAAATTCTTCACAGAGCTGCTGCAATTTTAAGAAAATGTATGGAAAATTTTGCAATACCCAATAAAAATTATCCCTCCCCAGATGATACAAACAGTAAAAGTTTCGCTAAACAAGTACCTACCTCATTTACTAGCATTTATTTCGTGGCTATTACAGAAAGAGAGTTTTGAAAATGCATTGAAAGAAGATTTTAAAGGTGGCATTAAAACGCTGTTCTTTTGCAGAGTAACTTGGCCACGTTCTGTCTCCTTCTGGTGCTCGGCTATTCCCCATAGTCTATCCTTTTCACTCGCATGGCTCGTCCCGTGAACCGAAAGTGAATTTTTGACATCGGCGCATTGAAAGTGTTATAGCGGACTTATTTTTGAAACACGACCATACATTATTCGAAATCATAACTTCGTTATACCATAAGGAAGTTTTCTATGTAAGAAAAAACAAAATCTATATCGTGAAAAAAAAGTTATCCACGTTCAAAGTGGAACGTATTGTTACCGATGTGGCGACATATTTTGGATACGGTGCAATAAAATTAGTTTGGTTCCTTGTATTTACACAAAATTTACACCATTAAAAACGTCAATATTTCTTCAACAATTAAAAAAAAACGCAAAGTTCTACAGCTTGTAACGGACTTAAAATGTTAAACGAGAAATTGTATATCGGAGCACATTGTTGAGCAACGCAGACGAGCTGTTGTACACCCACATTTTCTCCACATCAGTAGACATATATAGAGCCAGCTTAGGGCGTTAGGGAAAAACACGTAAGTTTTGATGGGCCAGTTTATCAAATCGACCTAAATTCATTAAAAATCGTTTGTTTACGGTTTGCCTAGGTTTGTTTAGATGCAATGTATTAACGTTTGTTTAGTGCTCTAATAGCATTTAAAAAAAAACTTTGGATGCGGCCAGGTTCACGCTTGCCCCACCCAAGAAACACGATTTTCGACGTTTGCTTATGATTGTTTAGTCTTTGTGGACGTTTGGACGATTGTTTGAATTTAGTTATAGAATAATACGTAGCAAAGTACAATCCAACATATGTAAGTTGGCGAGCGATGCAAGCGCGACGCGTTGGCGCCTGCCACAGCCTGCATCTAACTCAGCGCAACAGAGGCGTAGACTTTTTTTAGGAATAAATATTAAATAACAAAAATTTAGTAAACAATATTCCTCGCAATATTCAACGTGTATTATAAGAAAATTATTAGTACCAAAGGTAATTCAGAATGTAAAAAGACAAATGCAATGTGATTTAGTGCAGAATAATCATTAATATTAGATTCTTTGTCTTAATTCTGTTAAAAAATTAATAGTAAAATAATAATGAAGATCTTAATCATCACTTTCAGAATATTATATACCTCTTCTTATACTGCTTGACAATTTCGTACAACTGTGGTTTTAATACATTAGAGTCAAAATTAATATTATGCAGATAGTTTATATTTTCTTGAGTTACTTCTTGGTAGTACGCCAAGTATTTTATTAATTCATCATCATCATAAGGTTTTCAGTCCGTACCCCCATCCTTTTCTATGCTGAGCTAACCTTTGAATTTCCCTAAAATTAGAACATCCTACATCCCTAATTATTTGAGAGCAGTAGTCTAATCTAGGCCTACCCCTACCTCTTTTTATTCCTTTTTATGTAGGGAACTTCGTGTCTTAGAAGTTGTCCTACCATCCTATGTATAATATGTCTCCTATTCTTCATTCTCTTCCATACCGTTTGCTTTTCCCCATCAACTCTTTCTAATACCTTATCTATCCACGGTATCTTCATCATGCGTCTGTAACACCACATTTCAAACGCTTCTACTCTTTTTCGATCCGCTTCTCCTATTGTTCAAGTTTTGCACCCTTATAATGCCGTACTCCATACATACGACTTTAAGAGTCTCTTTCGAGTTCCTACATTAACCGTTCCCGAGCATAACAGTTGTTTCTTTTTGTAAAACGCAACTTGACCCTGCGCTATTCTTTGTTTTATATCTTTAGTGCTCCTACCATCTCGAGTTATTTTACTTCCTAAGTAGCAGAAATCTGCGACTTCCTCTATCTTCTCATTTCCTATTTGTATTTCAATTTTAGTTCTATTTTCACACACCTTCTAGAAACAGCAGTACATCTTTGGTTTTGACACAGATGATATTATCACTGCTTGCGAAAAGCGTCGGATGAGCGTGTTGGTCTTGCTGGATTTTTCGAGGGCATTTGATACGATTAACCACACACTGCTGTGTTCAAAGCTTAAATACTATGATTTCTCTGATTCCTCTGTTGCTTTTTTGTTTACATTTCTTTGTGATAGAAAAATAACTGTTGAAGTGGGTGGCGTGTTTTCAGATTATTTGAATATTACAAGCGGGGTTCCCCAGGGTTCCGTATTGGGCCCTTTACTTTTTATAATCTGCACATCTGATCTACTAAAATCGCTAAAATATTGCAATATAGCAGCTTACGCAGACGATACCCAAATACATATATTACAGCTTCCCAATGCAAGATTGGCGGAACGCAGAACTTGTCATAAATAAAGATCTTAAGCTGCTTTCCGACATCTCTGCGGAGCATAATCTGCTGCTCAACCCAAAGAAAACTGGCTATGGTATTTGGAACTCGCAAAGAATTTATTATTTATTCAAATAAATAATAACAAAATACCATTTCATCCATTCAAAGCCGTTCCTAATTCTTCTTTGCTGGATGCTAACACTGATATATCATCCGCAAATCTGAGCATGTTAATAGTTTGACATGAAATTGGTACTCTTGGTCTTGAATGTGTCCTTTGGGGCTTTGAATTTGAATTGATTTGAGTACACCAGTGGATTAGGTGTATGAAAACTTCTATGTCTGCCAAATTTCAAAACTTCAAGACTTGTTGCAGAAAATGATTTCTTTCAGGTTCATGTCATGCGAGGATGCATCAATTTTTCAGAACTTTTAAAACGCAATGTACAAGCAAAACGACGGATAAGTTGGTGTGTCTACGGTCGCCTTTATACAAAGGTTTTAACGTCCGGTTAATTTTTTTGAAAAGGGAACAAAGGGTTAAGAAAGTTTGGTTACTGTAAGAATAAATTTTCGAAGCAAAAAGTGGAGATAGTTCATGTCTTACCTGCTAAAATCGTGCATAGAGAGATCATTGATGTACAATCCTGAGTTTATAAGAGAGTTCAAATCTGGCATTACGGGTGTACCAAGATACATCATCATCTTCCAGTTATCCATGTAGATCATTTGTCCTGATATCAAGAAAATTGCTCAACTTGGATACGAAATACATATTTTTAAAATGTAGGGAACAAAGGCATATGAAAGGCAAGATAAAGTTTAACGATGTACGGTATTACGTTACCTTTTAGTCTTAAATTTCTGTCTTCTGACACGTCCATCTCGTCGCTGAGAATCATGTCGGGTCTAGTTCTTTCGGCGGGCCGGTCGTTCAGGATTGGCTCGACGGTGACAAGTTCGAATATGTTATTCGTTCTGTTCAATATCTGAAACGGCCTATTTTCGATATAAAAATTCTGATGAGCAGATTCACAGTTACGAATTTGGAAAAATTGGAAATCAGTACTTACCGTTTGGAATTTGAAAGCTATGAGAGGTCTGACGAGATCGAACCAATTTGTTATTTTTTTGCCTAGGAGATCTGGAAGGATTACCATCAAAGAGTTACCTATACTCCTTACTACCATGTCTGATCTACAAATTTTGCTCGTCAGTAAACTATTGTATAAAGGAAGAGCATATACTTCTTGCTGCAAGGCTGGGTTCTTTTTATTGTTTTTGTTTATAGTCAGACTGGGTGATATACTAAATAAAAGCAAGAAAATAAACTAGTTTAAGAAGTTTGCCCAGCAAATATTTTCCGAGATAAATAAACAGAAAATGTCGGGAGTCGCATTGATATGTCGAACGAACTTTTCAATTCATGATTTTCTTGTCATAGTTGCTGAATATGTTTTCATATGAAAATGACTACTGAATCGTAGGAGACCAATTACAAAGACACCTTTTTTTGAGATGAGAGTGATAAACTAAATTCATTCTCTTTTAACGACCTCCTGTATTTTTTTAAAATAACTATCGGTTTCGAATATTGACATTTCTCTATGAAGTTAATTGATATCTCTTTTCATTTTGGATATAAAGGTTCTCCTCTTAGATAACGTGCTGAATTTAAAATTTAATCGTTTGAACACTCAAATTTGATTAAATTTCCAACATTTTTACTTTTTATGTGGAGTTATATCATACACAATTGAATCCAGATGGTACACACTGGTTCGTTCCGTGCTATTCCTAATTCGTCTTTGCTGGATGCTAACACAGCTATCCGAGTATTTTAATAGTTTGGCCCTGTACATTAATTCCTGAGGCTGTTCTGTCCTTAACAATATTAATCGCATCTTCAATATGTAAGTCGAAAACTAGAGGTGACAACTCCCTTCCCGATATTTACTTCTCTTCGTCCCTGCTTAAATTCCATAACTGCCCCTTGCTCTTTATAGAGATTATGTATTATTCTCTTGTCCCTATATTTCATCCCTAACTTTCTGAGCACTTCGAAGATCTTCCCCCATTTTACGTTGTCGAAACCTTTTTTTAAATCTTCAAATCCTTTTTATTGTTTTTTCTATAATTACTCGTAAAGCTGTAAAGCTAGAATGGTCTCGCGCGTTCCTCTACTTCGTTTAAATCCGAACTGATATTCTCATAATATTTCTTCCGCCCTTTTCTTTGCACAATTCTAGTCAGAATTTTTGAAGCATGATGAATCAAACTGATCGTTCTAAAATTTTCACACTTATCCGCCCTTTTCTTTTTGGCAATGCGACTATGATGTTCCTTTTGCAATCTTTTAGAATCGCACCTGTCTCGTATGTAAGGCTAACTAGTTTAAATAGATGCTCTCTTACCTCTTGATCCTGGTACTTTATGGTTTTTAAACTTTCTAATGCTAGCTCAAACTCTTCCCTCATTATAGGACAGCCTAGGTTATCCGCCTCTACACTTTCCTTTTCTAATATATCTCCTAGTTCTTGTCCCGCATATAAGATTCCCAAATATTCCTTCCACCTATCTGCCTTTTCCTCTCTTCCGATTAGGATGTCACCTGCCTCGTTTCTAATGTTCTTGCTGCTAGATCCAATTTCTTTGAAATGTCTCCTAATTATTTTATACGCTTCCTCAGTTTTTCCTACTTCGAACTTATCTTCCACTTCTTTGCATTTATTATCAATCCACTGTTCTTTCGCTTTACTACATTTCCGAATACTTGACCGCCTTATAACTTTGTTTCCCTCCTCCATCTAGCCTATATTTATATTATTTTCGCCTCTAGTCTATTAGAGTCAAAATATCCTTTGTTATCCAGAGTTTTCTACTGTCATTCTGTTTCTGACGCAAAATATCTTTAGCTGCAGAATCTAAACTATTTTTAATGCTTCTACGTCCCTAACAGCATTTAAATATTGCATGTTTTGAATGTGTATGGAAAACCGCAGACCAACTGGTTTCGTCCTTCTGGGACTCATCAGTACGGTGCTTTCCCCTACACACTCAAACGATGTAATTTAACTTACTATATATGCTGCCGCGCTCTGGACAATTTCTTTGAGTAATTATCTGGGAGTAATCAGTGGTATTGGACCGTTCGAACAACTATTCCTCGAGCAAATAACCCGCCAGACATTGAATTATAGAACTAAATCAATATTTTTTGTACTACGAGACGTCACAGAGCGCGGCAGCATATACCTATAGATATAGCAAGTTAAATTGCATGGGTTTGAGTGTGTAGGGAAAAGCAACGTACTGATGAGTCCCAGAAGGACGAAACCAGTTGGTTTGCGGTTTTCCATACACATTCAAAACATGCAATATTGAAACAAAGACAAAAAATCTGGATCTAGTTGTATAATTTGTAACAATGCACAGGCGTAATGCCTAAGAGCTCTAATGAACTTGAGTGGCATTCCGAAATTGTTCTACGAGACCGCTACTGGTAATTTGAAACAGACGGAAGCCCCGATCAAATGATAAATTTGACAGTATACGCATGCACCGATGAAAGAATTAAACACGCCCCACGTGCGACCGACGTCATGCGAGATGATAGGAATTCCCAAACCAATCTTTGCACGAGGCACTGATGTGACGTAGAAACTCTTGACTCTCACTTTTACGAGATGGCAAGAATCCGTGCTGAATTTGCACCCGCCACCACAGCTGACGTAGAAGAATCCGACGTCAAACCGCCGTCGAAGCCTCCACTCACCGCTTATTAAAGTGGGGTGCTCCGCAGAAGAAAATTGAGTATTTGGCCGTCCGGCCCTCAACTGGAACAAATACTCCCAGCATCAGAGATAATGCTGGCCGCCGATCCGACCTAGTAGTTCTTGATCGACCGTTCCGATTTCGCCGTGTGACCAACTGATAGTAACCGTCCTTTAACTTTTGAGTAAGTACCCTAGCTTGTTGGTAACAAATAAGTAAAATATATTCATGCTGGAGAATTGAAAGTGTCTGTCTATGAAGATTAGATCGATTTGTCAATCCTGTGTGGCCCTAGTGCCTGTAACAGGACGATATACCGGTGCAAATCGATCGCATCCGGGTAATGGGCGGCTTTTGGTGAAATCTTAAGGTAAACATTTACTTAATTGCGACGGAAGAGCTAGCGGCGTTCCCCCAGGTGATTGCACTCGCGTGCTTTGACGAGAATCGCCCCGAACCCGTCTCGGAGTCGGCACCGCTCGGTACTCCCACGAAAACTCCGAGACCCCGTAAAAGTTCATTTTTGATCACACGACGAGCCGTAGCGCACCATCAGGATACTCCGCGTTTTATTTCCAAATAAATATCTCGTATTTTTGTAAATATATAGTATGTTTTTATACATTCAATTCTGTTTTATCGATTCAATTCTTTCAAATGTAAATAGTTAACTTAATAGAGTACCGTTTTATTTTGTTTATGTCCTGTTATTCGACGTTTAGCAATAGTAACATAGTAATAGGACCCGCCCTTCTGCGACTAAGAGCATAAGGGTGATCAACGACTAAGTCTTACCGACCTGACCGTATATACAACTCCCAGAGATCGTTCATAAGAGAACGACCCGACCCGCCTAAATATACAGCGTATCCCAATAAGTGATACCGAGGGATGCAGCTGCATATTTAGGGACCGAATCCAGAAGCACCTTTAAGGACTAAGATACGCCATTGTAAAATTTAGCGTCCCCGAAAAAGACAAGGAATCGTTGTAAATTCAATGCCTGGCGGGGTATTTGCCCGAGGAGTAGTTGTTCGAACGCTCCAGTACCACTGATTACTCCATAACAGCATTTTGATCTGCGCCGAATTTCCACCTATATTAACCCTGTGTTCCAGCTTCCAGCTTCTGGCTATCGCACCTCACTGACAACTGCCATTTCTAATGCAAATTTATCCATTTCTATTTTCTAAATTTTTCCACTTATTTCATGCTCCTAACATTCCACACTCCGACTCGTGAAATGTTACACTTATTATTCCTGGTGACTCCTACGAAGCAGTTCCTGCCTGGAGATCCGAATGTGGGACTATTTTACCTCCGGAATATTTTACTCCAGAAGGTGCCATCATCACAAAATTTTGGTGTTTTTCTTGGGACAAAATAATGTGGGGTTTCCCGTTGCCTTCCACACCGCAGAGTGAGTATCACAGTGCCATACTGACCCCCACAGTCTCTGCCACTCTGATTACTGAAAGAGCTGCTGCCCTCTTTCAGGGTCTTAATTTAGTCTGTCTTTTCTCAATAACTCTCCCCCCCCCCCAACATATGATTCGGCTCTTTAGATCATTGGAGCACATAAGCCATCCCATCCGTTTTAGTATTAGATACTGGAACTACGTTAAGGTACAAGTCCGTTGGGATAGAAAATTATTCTAAGTAAACATAAACTAGAATTGATGAAAGCAATCCAAAAGAAATTAAGAGCAATCAAGAAGTATAATGATGAACAGGCAAGATGAAATGAAGAACAATCTGGAAGAAACAATGGAGACTAGTACAGAAGAAGTGAAGAATAATCTAGAAGCCATTAGGAACAATCAAGAAGAAAGGAAGAATAATTTAGAAAAGATGAAGTTATTTCGGGGTACTGAAAGGGATCACAGTCTACTCAACTGGTGTGTGTTTGGTTGCATAACTTAGCTTTAGGAATGCACGTTGGGTTGCCTAGTTCGTTTCATTAGGTAGATAGCCAAAAGCAAGGAAAGGGTTAGGTTCTTAGACACTGATGACTTCACTTGAAGGTTTTCTCCTAATAAAGATAAATGGGTTTTTCCCAAGAGGTTTTCCCAAAATATAAAAGAAATACAACAGGTTTCCCTTCAAGCGGTGAGATCTCAGAGAGTGCTTGTTCTAGTTGTCTTATAATGTAAATTATTCTCTGCTATCTCATTGGTGAATACTGAATCATCATTAGTGAGTAAGTTAGCTAATTTTAGTCTTTGTTATTGTAATCCCCATTATTAGAAAATCCAGTAATTATACGTTAAAATCTGTATTCTATTTCAATAGGTTACTTTCGGGACAGACTGTATACTTATAAAGTTGCGTTCACTGGAATGCAGACATAAACAAAAGTAGGTTCAGGAGGGAGACTCGAGACGGCAGTGTAGGAAGACGCGGGGAAGGTTAGTTAGGCAAGGGACAGAAGGTTTTTGGTCCTTGAGAGAAGTAGTCGCGTCTTTAAAATTGTTTGTTGTTTCCACCCAGTGGCGTAGCCACACACCCGCGAGCCCCAGCCATAGCGGGGAGGAGCCGTAAGTTTTAGGGGCCCTACGCCCTGCCATGAGCTAGAAAATATTTTTTTTCCGCAGCTAAAAATTTACCTACGTATTTTCTTTACTTTTCTGTGGTCTGTAAATGAACATACACATAATGATATTTCTTGTTTGAAAATGCTTTAAAATGGTTTCTAAAACGCAAAATTTAAAAAAATCTCCGGGGGAGAAACCCCAGGACCCCTACTTAATGGGGGGGCTGCCAGCCCCCACACCCCCTATGTAAGGGCCTTTTGAATTTTTTCGCGTGGGGGGGGCAAAAATTTATAGTTACGCCACTGTTTCCCCCAAATAAAATAATTATAGATTCATTTTTAATATAAATATCAGTGTAAAGTGATTATATCAGGTATGTCTGAATACAATTTTATTCTTTTGTATTTAATGTAACTGCATTATAATACAAAGTGTAGGTACTTAACGGCGTGAATTCTAAACTGACCAAATGGTCACACTTATTACTGACTTCAAGTCTCTTAGCTCAACAAATGTATAATTAATAATTATTCTATTGTATTTACAAATAATCATGTATCGTGTTTATTATGTGAGATTCGAGAAGAAACCCACTGGGTACCTTGGCCAAATAAACCATGCAGTAGGCGGGATGGTGGGAAAGCCCAGAGCGCCCATCTAATGCCGGTTTTCCACCAAACCGACAAAACAGCAACAAAACAGCAACTCAAGTTGCTAAATTGACAAACATTTTGTCAACTTTGAGTTGCTGCGACTGTTTCTGGCAACTCGACAAAGTCCCGTCTCGTGGCGGAAAGATCAAAAGGTTTTTTTGTTGTGTTGCTTTTTTGTAAACACAGTTGCTTTGGTGGAAACATAGGAGAGACCCCTGTAATTTATTTTATTTTAAGTTCAGTTGTGTGACAAGAATTTAAGGGAGATCAACTTATTTGTTTTGCTTATTTTTTGCTACGTATACTGTATTCTGAAAAAAATGCCAAATGCCCAATACCTTCTCTTTCTTCTTTGCCTCAATTTCTCTTGATTTGACTTAATAATAAAAAATCCACAAGCAACAACAAACATGTCAACGTCGGCAAATTACATTATTAAAACTGTTGCTTTAGTGGAAATGCTGTAGAAACTCAATCAAAACTGGGTTTAAATTTTTGTCTGTTTGGTGGAAACATAGTTGCCGAGTGGTTTCCAAAAACAGCAACCAACAAAAGTTGCTGTTTTTGCAAACAAAACAGAGTCGGTTTGGTGGAAAACCGGCATAAGAATTGCCACTACAATAAACATCATAGTGATTAAACCCAACCATATATCTCTGATTCGTTATAAAGGCGATAACCGTTTAAGGAAACGCCCATAAACGAAACAAAAGAAACAAAACTTTAACGACAGCTATTTGATTGTTGTCAGTAATAAGTTATAATAAATAACGTTTACATCTCGATAGAGAATAATTAAACACTTTTTATTGATGATGACTCCAGATGGTAATCAATCTGATTTTGTACGAAATTGATTAACGATAATTGAATAGTACTACCAAAGATAGGAATAAATCTTGATTTCTCAACTTTATTTGTGTCTATTATTATTAACATCCTCGCTTGTGATTCTTTCTTATCAAAGTAATGGGGTCTGTAATGGCATAGGTAATACACAACGTAGGTAATAGACGATCACGTGGCCACTTCGACAGGTATTTAGGTAAACTTTAATTAGGTTAATTAATCAGCGCTGAACAGGTAGATAGCCAGGTGAGCAGAAACTTGCAAGGGTGGGGTAGGGTCCATTACAGTACCAACAATAATTGTTACAAAATCAATTACAAGGGATCAAGATACCTACACACAAATGTCTCTACAGGATGAGTTTTCTTTGATTTTCATACAGGGATCTTGGAAACCATCAGAGATAGAAGGTAGGTTAAATGAGGAAAGAAGTGCAGTTCTTTGAGCTTAATAAATAAGCAAATTCAAATTTTCGAAAATTTGCATAGTCTGCTAGATAAAATGGAAAAATCAAATTTTGCGAGATTTAAAAATATTTTCTAGCCGGCTTGTAACACAAACTATGAAAAAATGCCCGAGGGAAATGTTTTACAGAATTAGACTTAGTACTATCTGAAATAATCAAAAGTTGTATTATACCAGTCGTGTTCGAGAAATAATGCAAACTTATGTTTGTTTTTTTTTTAATGGAAACCATATGCGACTATGGGACCACTAGGATATTTTTTGCTGATTTCGGTGATATATCATATTCCATGTTTATTGACTTATAAGCATTTTTCAATTTTAAATTAATGAAATATGCAAGTTATCCATGGAAAACAAAAAAAAATACAAATAAAAATAAAATAAGTATGTACCTACAAGTGAATCACGGTGGCGTAGTAATCCTTTAACTTGCAGTTACCGATTGTTTTTTATCTTCATGCATTGTATACCCTAAAACTGATTTTTTTTTCAAATAAGTATGGACAATGTTATATCGCAGAAATCGGCAAAAAATATCGTATTTAGTGGTGCCATAGTCGCATATGGTTTCTACTTAAAAAAACATAAGTTTGCGTTATTTCTCGAACACGACTGGTATAATACAACTTTTGATTATTTCAGATAGTACTAAGTCTAATTCTGCAAAACATTTCCCTCGGGCATTTTTTCATATTTTGTGTTACAAGCCGGCTAGAAAATATTTTTAAATCTCGCAAAATTTGATTCTTTCATTTTATCTAGCAAACTATGCAAATTTTCGAAAATTTGAATTTGCTTATTTATTAAGCTCAGAGAACTGCACTTCTTTCCTCATTTAACCTACCTTTTATCTCTGCTGGTTTCCAAGATCCCTGTAGTGAAAAAAAACTCATCCTGTATATTGCTACGAATCAATTTTTAATTAACTCTATTTAGATAACACCCTCTACTGTTCTGTCTAATTCACAGTTAAGAGCAGAATCATATTCAAAATTAAATTACGTTCATACACCAAATAATATGAGGCATTGTTTACAAAATAAATAAATTTATTAATAATAAACGCTTAATATGAATAAAATACTTCAACATCTAATTCATTTACCCTTTAGGGAAAATTTGAGGGGCTTTATTAAAGTAAAATAAGGGCTTTCCGCTAAAAGGTGTGTAAATTTATTTTAAATTCACCACCGCCAAGTTCTAAATATTTTCTACACGCTGATCTGCATATAAATGTATTCTCAAGCTACTCAAGAAAGCTTTGAAAGCTTTTTATATTTATTGTGCGTTTTACAAGAGGATACTTCGGGAAATGTAAATTTTCTTAGGTTACATAAACTGATCAGGTTAACATACTGGAAAACGCTCTCACGAGTCCATAAGAAAATTTTCTGAAAGAACAATTTTTCTCTATTTTATCATACAGGGAGTTTCTCGTAGAACTAAAGATACCGTCATCTGCATTTTGCAACAAACTTACCCGAAAACAATACAAAATGGGAATATTTCGAATAAAACTGAAGCACTGATTGGCAAATGTTTCTCCTCTCTTGTCATTGCCAAAGATGCTAAAGTAAAAGCCCTATTGTCAAATGTCAGTTGGAAAGTTACATGGACCATGTCAAACAAGAGTTCTTCTCGGACAAGCTCGATTTTCATTTCTTTGTGGTAAAAATGTCGGGCCACCTGAAAAATTGAACAAATTTATTAAGTAGGTATCTAGTACTGTTGAAATGTTTTCCCTGTACTCACTTCTCGAATTTGCCCCATGGTGTAGTAGACAAACCCCCTTCTTTTGCTCCTATAGTGTAAGGTAAGGCCTTGTCTTGTCTCATTTTCGCAAATAAAACTAGGCGCTCTCATTCTTGGATACGAGAATTTCAAATATTCGTGTAGGTTATCGAGGCCGTTCAAGAAATCTCGCATATGTCGACCTAACACTGACAAAACCCTGTCATAACCATACTGACTGACGAAGCCTATGAAGAAGACACCCATTTGGTCGAAAAAGTCTTTCTCACTAACCTTCAAAATCTAAAGAAGAATAGGGATACTATACATTTCGGGCAACTACCCCACATTCAGGTGCAAAAAATTCGATCAATTACTATTTTTCACCTTCTATACAATATTAGTATACCTAATTTATTGTGTTCATAGGTATATTGTCACATCAAGGTAAAAAGAAATATAGTTTTTTATCGGCATTTCGGCCCTGTTTAGGGCCTTTGTCAAGATATATTTAGAAAGGAAAAGTATGAAAAATGACAATAATTTTTCTAATAAAATAATTAAAAAAATAATTAAAAATCAAATAATTAAGAAAATATAAAACATTAGTTTTTCGGTACATACAGCGCGATTTTTTTGCCGTCTATTAGAAGTATTTAGAGAACGGAAAAAGGTAATGATCTGAAAATTTGGTTGTAGTACTAAAGAAATGGGATCTACCTAATGAAAATATTTTCAAAATGGTGATATTTTTTGGTATACCGGAAGTTGACCCCAACTTTGCTATTTTAAATAGAATGCCCCATTTTTTTATACTACAGAATATTCTAAAGTAATTTTGTTAAGGTTCCCTATTCCTAAAATTAACGTTTTTTGAGATATTATTTGTTTTCCAAAATTTTGACAGAAAAGATAGATGACATAAAAATTAATATCTCAATAAAAAGTAATTGATGCTGGCAAGATAAGCTATTGGAGCTGCGGTTCATGCAAAGAAATTCTAAGAATTCCTTACAGGAAAGTTTCTATTTCAAGCCATGTGTTGACCACACAGAAATGGGAAAAAGTATATGTATACTGGATGATCTCTAGTGAGTGTAACAAATTTCGAGAGTAGATAGTTAAATACTTAAAAATCATGCAAAAAGCCCTAAACCAACGTTTGTTCGAAAATGTCGACTAAGCGAGATACAGGTTGTTGAAATTTCTTTAATATCTGGAAAACTACCAAAGCTATTTATTTGAAATTTGGGGTATATTAATTTATTAATGTTTTATATTAACCTATAAATTTTGAATTTCGTGCTCTCACCACTGGCGTCACTACGAGGCGGTGAGGCCACATTTATTACCGAAACTATGTTACGCTACTGACTTACACGTTACACAGATAAGTAGTTAGAAAATGAGAGCCTCAGGCCAGGCCATCGAGTTCTCCAGGTGCCATCGAGTTCTTCGGCAGTGACCTTGAAAGAGACCAGAGGCTGCTGAAGGAGTCGTTGAGTCATCCGAAGAAGTGTCTTCAGCAGCGGCATCTGCAGAAGCCTCTGGTGTCTTTCAAGGTCATTTCTGAAGAAGTGTGCATGTCTTCAGCAGCGTCTGGTGTCTTTCAAGGTCATTGCCGAAGAAGTGGGCATGTCTTCAGCAGCGTCTGGTGTCTTTCAAGGTCATTGCCGAAGAAGTGGTCTTCAGCAGCGGCCAGGCGCATGCGCCGGGGCTATTCCTCAGGTCAGTCCACCCAGTTCTTCGGCAATGACCAGAGGCTGCTGAAGAAGGGCCTCTGGTGTCTTCGGGGCCTTTGGTTGTGGCTCAGGCGCCTGCGCCGGGGCTTAAAATGTGCGCGTGTTGCTCATTGTTGCGCAATGGAAGAATGTTCTGGAAATGCTGATGCAATAGTACGCAGATGTTGCAGAATTAATGTTTTTTCCCCTTCTACGCTGAAGGAGTCCTCGAGTAATGTCTTCAGCAACGACTTCTGCCTCTGGTGTCTTTGGGGCCTTTGGTTGTGGCTCAGGCGCCTGCGCCGGGGCTCTATGAGAGTGGGCGGGGCAACAGCCAATGATAGAGGTTGTGGGCGGCATCCAATGGGTGTGGTTGTGGGTGGTAAGGTTCAACTACTGCTAGATGCCTTTGGATGTGACCCAGGCGCCTGCGCCGGGGTTTTCGCAAACGTTTTGGAAATGACGCCGACCGGGATTCGAACCCGGGTCCCCGCGCACCGGAGCCCTCGCTCCAACCAACTGAGCTAATCGGATGCCTACATGCCCGTCTTTTAAATCATCCATATATACTTAGGATTGTAAACAGAAGTTTCTCGGAAATTCCAATGGTTGCAATTGTTTATACTAAATAAATATTGATATCAAAGTTTAAGAAAAAAGCACGTTCGCCGCCGATAAGAGATGTTATAATTGTTTTTATTATGGGTAAAAAACCTTTCAACTCGCCGACAGGATTATGTTTGTTTAGGTTTGCTCCCACGTTCTGTATATGCACATACTACGTTGTAGACACTACAAGGTGACCCGTTTATTTGTTTGTATTATTACAATAAAATAACATTCTAGAACATTCGTCAGTTTGTTTATTTTGATACGTACTATGTTTTGAAATTACTTGTTATCTTAATGCGTTTCGGACACGTGTGGGAACCATCTGGTGAGTGCTGGAAGTACTAATTGAGTGTCGGTAATATAGAACACATGTAGATTTCTGTTACACTTACTGGAAAGTGCAAATTGAATGTCGGTAATATAGAACGCATGTAGATTAGGGCCCACTGCACACACCACTTGCCCCGCCCACTTAGGTCATGGAGGGTATCAAATTAACCAGCTCGATGAGACAAATAGGAATCTATAGTTATTCTCCTACTTCAGAATTCTCATCAGATGTCTGTCTGTCTGTCTGTCTGTCTGTCTGTCTGTCTGTCTGTCTGTCTGTCTGTCTGTCTGTCTGTGTCTGTCTGTCTGTGTCTGTCTGTCTGTCTGCCTGCCTGCCTGTCTGTCTATCTGTCTGTCTGTTACATCAGCCGTTCGTGTCAACAACAACATTCAATGCCAATGACGAAATTCGCATACCAATCCACCAACAAGACGTTTACGTACTGCCGCATCTAAGCTGCATCTACATAGAGGGGTTTTTCCTCTTTCTATTCTTGCTTGTGTCATCAGCCATGGTGTTTGCGGATAGAGCTGTCTGGGTCAACAGCTGTCTGGTGTCAACAGACAGCTTGTCATTCGCATACCAATCCACCAACAAGACGTTTACGTACTGCCGCATCTAAGCTGCATCTACATAGAGGGGTTTTTCCTCTTTCTATTCTTGCTTGTGTCATCAGCCATGGTGTTTGCGAATAGAGCTGTCTGTGTCAACAGACAGCTGCGTCAACAGCTGTCTGGGTCAACAGCTGTCTGGTGTCAACAGACAGCTTGTCAAAAAAAATCACGCTTCTAGCATACATTTATTGGAAAGCACACAACAAATATTTCTAACATAATGGGGAGTATTATTCAGTAATCAATTCATTAGTTTAGTTAGTTCCCATGGAATACGGTAAATTATATAATATAATTTATTATATTAAAATACATTTTGTCAATTAAAATAATATAATACTGTTCATAATATGATATTATTATATTAAAATACATTTTATTCATTAAAATAATATAACAGTGTAATCAAACTCGTGACGATTAAAATACATTTTGTCAATTAAAATAATATAATACTGTTCATAATATGATTTGATAATATTATATTAAAATACATTTTATTCATTAAAATAATAAAATAGTGTAATCAAACTCGTGACGCTGCTTATACATCGTTGGCTGCAACAAGAGAAAAATCATAGTTACGAAATTATACTAGTAAACAAACAAACAAACAAACAAACAAACAAACAAACAAACAAACAAAGAAACAAACAAACGGACAAACAAACGAACAAACAAACGGAGGGACAAACAAAGAAATAACTTCATTCATTATAAACAAACAAACAAACAAACAAACAAACAAACAAACAAACAAACAGACAAACAAACAAACGGACAAACAAACGGACAGACAAACAAATAAACAAACAAACAAACGGGCGGACAAACAAAGAAATAACTTCATTCATTATAAAAACAATTAATTTTCCACTACTAAAATTGTGAATCACAAAATCGGCACTTTTCCGTCACTAAAATTGTGAATCCAAAACTGGCACTTTTTATCTACTATCACTGCATATTAAAAAATCTAAATACTTTACTTACGATTTACAATATTGACCCAAATGACCACAAGTTCACTGCACGATTCCAACAAAATTATCTTGGTTTCTTTCTCCATGAATAGTCCAGAAAATAAAACATTTTCGGTTTCCGTTGCCATGTGCGATACATTTCCGCACATAATCATTTTGGGTTGGTTCTAAAGATATAAAATAGTTTACAATTATGGAACAGATACGTGAGCTTTTTAACTACATATAATGAAATTATTATGAATGCTTGATCAATAAAAGAAATGATTACTGCAAATGGACTTACTTTTAAATTTTCCGGTAAATTTTGGAGGATAAAATGGTACAATAAAATATCTCCAACATCATCTTGGCCAATTACAACATCCATATTGGGAAACTAACTTTTACCGCACCTATTCCGTGGGAACCAACTGAACTATTGAAGTGATTACTAAATAATAATTCTCGCAATTATATTCGTTCTATTTATCTCCCAGCTTTTGCCGAGCTTGCAAAATTTTGGTAACATGCAGAAGTTATCAAAAACAACAATCAATCGAGTGTTTATGTTTCTGGCGGTGGCCTTCAAACTTTTTATGTTCTAGAATTATTTTATTATAATAATACAAACAACAGGGTATAAAATAATCTCGATCATCTTGTAGAGTTTGCGACATATTAAGTGCACATGTACTTATTAGCATGCAGAATGTGGGAGTCAAACCAAACAAATATACATTTCCTGTCGGCAAAGTTGAAAGGTTTTTCTAGAACGTTCTTAGCTATTAATATTTCATCATAATAAAAACAATAAATCATAACATCTCTTATCGACTTCGAATCTATTGTTTCTTTCTCAAACTTTGATAACAATATTTATTTAGTGTAAACAATTACAAACGTTGGAATTTCCGAGAAAAAACATTAATTCTGCAACATCTGCGTACTATTGCATCAGCATTTCCAGAACATTCTTCCATTGCGCAACAATGAGCAACACGCGCACTTTTTAAGCCCCGGCGCAGGCGCCTGAGCCACAACCAAAGGCCCCGAAGACACCAGAGGCCCATCTTCAGCAGCCTCTGGTCATTGCCGAAGAACTGGGTGGACTGACCTGAGGAATAGCCCCGGCGCATGCGCCTGGCCGCTGCTGAAGACCACTTCTTCGGCAATGACCTTGAAAGACACTAGACGCTGCTGAAGACATGCCCACTTCTTCGGCAATGACCTTGAAAGACACCAGACGCTGCTGAAGACATGCACACTTCTTCAGAAATGACCTTGAAAGACACCAGAGGCTTCTGCAGATGCCGCTGCTGAAGACACTTCTTCGGATGACTCAACGACTCCTTCAGCAGCCTCTGGTCTCTTTCAAGGTCACTGCCGAAGAACTCGATGGCACCTGGAGAACTCGATGGCCTGGCCTGAGGCTCTCATTTTCTAACTACTCAGATATGTTATCAAATATTTGAATCTTTTATTTACAAGAAATCTCTCTTTGATTTTTCCGTACAAAGCATAGTTTCAGAGAGAAATAATTTTGTGTAATATGGTGCGCATAGTTCACGTTTTTAAAAACGAAATTATCAGCCATATTATCGAAATGACTTGTAAATATTTAAGAATATAACAGAATTACATTTTTTTGAGAAATTTCAACACCCTGTATTTCATTTAGTTGCCATTTTTGGACATAATATTATGTTCATTAGGGATTTTCTCAATATTTTTAAGTTTTCTATTTTCCCTCGAAGTTTGTTACACTCATTATAGATCACCCTGTATATGCATCTTTATTTCGCGTAAGCTAATACAAAATGCAATTCTATCATTCTATCAATACAAGAAAGCAGACATACTTAAACTTATCAGCAAACTATTCAATAAATTTAACTATTTAGTTTTTGTTCAAATATTGCATGTTTTGAATGTGTATGGAAAACCGCAGACCAACTGGTTTCGTCCTTCCGGGACTCATCAGTACGGTGCTCTCCCCTACACACTCAAACCATGCAATTTAGCTTGCTATATATGCTGCCGCGCTCTGGACAGATATCAGCAAGTGACAACTACTTTGAGTAATTATCTAGTTTTAATTAGTGGTACTGGACCGTTCGAACAACTACTGCTTAAAAGCACGTACGTACATGGAGACAAATTAGGATTGTTTCAAAGCCATCTTAGATGGGGTAGCAGTCTGAAACGTCTCGTAGTACAAAAAATCTGGATTTAGTTCTATAATTCAATGCCTGGCGGGGTATTTGCCCGAGGAGTAGTTGTTCGAACGGTCCAGTACCACTAATTATAACTATTTAGTAACTATTCAATAAAATTGTCAATTCATAGTAATAAAAATTTAAATCTAGCCAAAGAGTAAAAATGCATTACGCATCAACAAAATTCACAAAATATACATACTCGTACCAAAACCCATCAACTAAAATCATGGAGGAGATATATCAGTTAATTAAAATTATCAATAAAAATAATGAAAACTTAAGTGCAAACAAACAGCACATAAGTACCGGGTGTCCCATTTAAGAGAGGTCGCCGGCTATATCTCACAAACTGTTAATCATACAGCTTTGGAAAAAAAAAATTTCGGTAAATATGGTCCTGAAAAGTCGCTGGAAATTAGTTCCGAGTTCCTAAAACGACCGCTAGGGGGCGTAACACATACCGTCAATTACAAAAATAGCCCTTTTTCAGATTTTCTGATACAATATACATATATTCCAGTTGCCAGTATCTCAAACCTCAACATTTTTGCAAACTTTTTGTCCCATGTATTTTGCTCCATCTCACATCTCTTGAAATGAAAGGGCAGGGGCGTCAATCGTTGTTACATTCAAATTGTCATAACTCCCGTTTGGTTCAATAGAATTTAACACTTAGTTTCATTGAAAACGTATTTTTCAACTCTATCGTTCACATTACAAACAATACTTGGAATATGTTTTATCTGTGCGGTAGAGGCCGCTATTTGTAAACTCAACAGATTTTTTAAATTTTCGCGTAAATATTAAATGGAATGGTATACCTTTCTTCACAAAAGAACGAAGATTTGTCAATAAGTCAGTGAAAATCTCAATTTTATATCTCTTTCCAAACCGGAGATATTAACAAAAAAACTAATTATGAAATAAAATAACCATAAAAAAAGCTACAAATTTTTATTAATATAGGTATCCAACTAATAAGAGCATTGTCACCCAACTTGGAATCAGTGCTTATTATATTTTGTTTACATATATTCAGGTATTCATATAATAATTATTTTGTGTTATGTAGCACGCCGGTAATTACCAAACAGTTTAATGATATCTCGGTCTAAGAACCCAGTTTTTCCCTTTTAGCAAGTTTGCCATGAAAACAAAAAAGTGTATTTTAATTATTCGTTAATTGTTGATGCATTCTGCATGCATTCGAAATATATCCCTAGCATATTATATGATCCTTCATTGGAAAATGGCATTTTCGATGACAAAGAACACAATAAATTTAACCGTTGATTGAGAAGTCGACGATTTAACCAAACAATTTATTAATATTTTGACGAATCAAATAATTAAAGTACATTTTTTGTTTTTATTGCAAACTTGCTAAAAGGGGACACCTGGGTTCTTAGACCCAGATATCATTAAACTGTTTGGTAATTACCGGCGTACTACATAACACAAAATAATTATGAATACTTGAATATACGTAAACAGAATATAATAGGCACTGATTCCAAGTTGGGTGATAAAGCTCTTATTAGCTGGATACCTATATTAATAAAAATTAGTAGCTTTTTTATGGTTATTTTATTTCATAATTAGTTTTTTGTTAATATCTCCGGTTTGGAAAGAGATACAAAGTTGAGGTTTTTACTGGCTTATTGATAAATGTTCGTTCTTTTTAAATGTGCGAAGAAAGGTATACCATTCCATTTAATATTTACGCGAAAATTTATAAAATTGTTGAATTTACAAAATAGCGGTCTCTATCGGACAGATAAAACATATTCCAAGCATTGTTTGTAATGTGAACGATAGAGTTGAAAAATACGTTTCCAATGAAACTAAGTTTGCTAAATTCTATTGAACCAAACCGGAGTTAGGTACGACAATTTCAATGTAACAACGATTGGCGCACCCCCGCCCTTTCATTTTAAGAGATGGAGCGAAAAACATGGGACAGAAAGTTTGCAAAAATATTGAAGTTTGAGATGTGGGCCACTGGAATATATATTGTATCGGAAAGTATCTGAGAAAAAGCAATTTTTGTAATTGACCGTATATGTTACGCCCCCTAGCGGTCGTTTTAGGAACTCGAAACCCAGCGATTTTTCAGGGCCATATTTACTGAAAATATTTTTTTCTCAAAGCTGTATGATTAACGGTTTGTGAGATATAGCAGACGACCTCTCTTAATGGGACACCCGGTACATTAAGAAATCTCACTTCAGCAACACCAGAAAATTTCTGCCCTCCGTGATTTGTGGGTTTGTTTTAAGAGTTATGACAAAATGCTTTATAGAAATGTTACTTGGGTCAAGTTCTTCATTTCCCAAAATTATTTTCAAATATACAGGGTTGGTACTATTCGCGGGACAGTGTGATACTTTGTTTTCTTAAATGAAACGTAATACTTTTGGATAGGTATTCAACAATAAATAATATTATTTTCAAACTGTCAGTTTATTTATTAATTTTAAAAAATTATATCATATTTTTCCTTTCTTACAATGATGTCGTGAACGTTTTTTGTTCTGGGCTATTTTGTCGGGGCAGTGTTGTCTGGGGCTATTTTGACGGGTCGCGATGACAGATGACACAATCTTGTGTGTAGTTTTTCATACATTTTTAATCTTATAGTTCAGAAATTGGCTAATAATTACTCAAACTCTGATATTTTGAATTTATTTAGCACTTATGGACAATATTAGAGAATAATAAGTACAACATATAGAACATATTCTGAATTACCATCAATGAACCTATAAAAATTTTCAACATTGCGAAACAATTTTGTTGAATTTTACAATTTTTTTGGAATCTACTTGGCATTTAATATTAAAAAGTGTAATAGTAATTTTAGGCACTCAAGAAATTAGAAAAAATCATGGGATAAAATATTAATTAAATTGTTCCAACTGCTGCCCATTAACTTCTAAACATTCAAAATTCTCCTGTTTACCGAATGTGTAGTAGCACTCCGAATTTAATTTGAATCCAAATGTTCAAATACTCTAGTAAATCTATCTACTAGTTCCTCTCTGTTGTTGGCCGGAGTTCGATACACTTCATTTTTGATACGGCCCCAAAGATAAAAACCCATAGGTGTTAAGTCCGGAGACCTAGCAGGCCAACTGAATCGGCCAGACGCCTTATCTACCTATCTGCAAACATATGAAACAGTTCGTCACTAACTGCCTTAGTGCATTGGCCAGGAGCTCTGTCTAGTTGATACCAAAACGAGAGACTAATATAATTATTTAAAAAGAATTGTTGCTGTATTTCTTAGAATTTCCGAATATCTTTTGCCGCTCAAATTTTCATTGTAAATATGGTAATATAATTTATTGTCCTTCAGCAAACCAAACGTATTAAAACTAAAAGTATTTTGCAAAATTTTTCTGTCGGATAACATATGGGAATTTTCGTTTCCCCAAAAATGTGAATTTCTCCGATTGAAAATACCTTCCTTGGAAAATTCTGCCTCGTCAGTCTCCTTTTTCATCTAATACTACCTCAAAAGCTATAATTAAAACATTCACATTTAAATCGAATTTTATGCACCTGAGTGTAGAACCAAATTAAGATTAAAGTTACTTACCAAAATGGCCTTTTTGGCCAACCTAGTAATCAAGGCTTCAGGGTACACTTGGTGAGTACTGAAACTCGGTTGATCTACCTGCGCTGCTCTTCGTATCTCTTCCCACTTTTCTTCCCCATAAGTTTGCTTTATGTATTCTGCCATGTTTTCCAGAATTAGGCCGTACATAGTGCGAATTTTCTGCAAGAAAATATCACGTCATTTTGTTACTAAGTCTACTGTATTGAGCAAGATTTATGGCATAGATGTAGTGGGTTATAAATATCTCTGGAACAATAAGTGTCGCATGATTCTGAAATAGACATGTAGTTACACCTGTTGAAATGAGTGGAAAGTCACGTGGCTCGATAACAATGTGAAATGGAAGATTCTAACTCATATATTTCGCCTAAAATAAATATAAAAGGTTGATAGTAGACGGCTGTCTAGTTGATAAATAAAGCCGTCTTACTCTCAACTTTTTTTCCAATCGCATTAGAAGCATTAACATCCTCATCAGATCATCATCGGGGAGACTAAGTAACAGGGTCACAGGGTCTCTGACTTCATCACAAGATTAATAAATAAACTAATTTCTTTAAAACTTGATCACATACTTTTCGTAGTCTTGATTTTTTTTCTAAATCTCTCCATTCATTGAAGGCAGAATTACTACGTTCTGTCCCATATCATACTTTTTAGAGTTTAACAGGAGACAGAGGATATCTTTTAGAAAGATTCTTTCCACCTTTACCCGTATCACTATTATTACTCGTAAAGCTAGAATGGCTTCGCGCGTTCCCCGATTTCTTCTAAATCCGAACTGATCTTCTTCCGCCCTCTTCTGAATCCTTTTTTGCACAATTCTAGTCAAAATTTTTGACGCGTGAGAAGTTAAACTGATCGTTCTAAAATTTTCACACCTATCCGCGCCTGTCTTTTGGCAAAGCGACTATGATGTTCCGTTTGTAATCTTCTGGACTCTCGTCAGGTATATGCGACTAAGTAGTTTAAATAAGCGCACTTAAGATTTCTGCCTGCAAGCCATCTATACCTAGTGCTTTATTATTTCTTAAACTTCTTAGTGCTAGCTCAAACTCTTCTCTCATTATAGGACACTCTAGGTTGTCCCCCTCTACACTGCTTTCCTTTTCTAATATATCTCGTACTTCCTGTCCCGCATATAAGTTTCCCAAATATTCTTTCCACCAATATGCCTTCTCCCCGCTTCCGATTAGCTTATCTCATGCCTCATTTCTAATGTTTTTGATACTAGATCCAATTTCTCTAATATTTCTCTAATTTATTTTATGTGCTTCATCAGTCTTTCGTACTTAAAACTTATCTTCCACTTCTTTGCATTTATTATCGATCCTTTGATCTTTCGCTTTCCTACATTTCCGAATAATTTCCCACTTGATCGCCTTATATCTTTGTTTCCCTCTTTCATCTAACCTATTTTTATATTTTCGCTTTTCCTCTATTAGACGCACAATATGTTTTCTACTTTCATTCTGTTTATGACCCAAAATATCTCTAGCTGCGGAATATAAACTATTTTTAATGCAATTCCATTCTGCCTCTATGTCTCTAATATAACCATATTTTCACCCGAGCCCCTTAAGTACTTCGTTTGTCTTTTTCTCGAACTTATCGCGCGTATCATCATCTATTGGTTTCTCTAGGTCAAGATACTTTCTTCCACTTCATTTTTTAAAAATCTTAAATTTAAAACTGGACTTCATAACCACTATGTTGTGATCACTATCTATATCTGCTCCTGGATAACTTCTACACTCCCTAACTTGATTTCTGAAAATTTGACTGAAATCCCCTTACTCAGGAACATCCAGGCTTTCCTCTCTCTTGGACCCATGTTTGCGATCAATCAATGTAAGAAGGATATTAATTTATATAAACTTGTCTCAGATGATGTTGAGGATATGATGAAGCTTTCTAAAAGTGGATATAGAGACCTCTATAGGGCTCAGACCACGAACATCCTTACTAACTGGTTACATAGTTCCCCAGTTCATTCCTCTTTTGTCTATTCTCTTCATAGAAAGATTTCTTTTTTTCTCAAATAACGTCCGGAGTTATTGGTTGTCCGCTCAGATAAAGGCAATGTTACCGTCATGATTGAGTACGACCGTCTCTCGCTTGAACTTCTTAGCGATGATTCTCAGTATTCTTTTGTCCCATCTGACCCTACTCTTTCTTTGCAGAGAAGATGTAAATAGGCTCCTGTCCGGAGAAAAGATCGATTCTGACCTAAACAAGCTTTGTTTGGTACATAATGGTATCCTGTCTCGATATTAATGGTTGCCGAAAGTTCATAAGCCTCAGCTCTCCCTTAGGCCCATAATTTCTTCCACCCGGTCTCCTACATTCTAAATTCTAACTCTTCACTGTTAACTATAAAAATAACAATAAATATTATATAGGTGACTCTTTTCAATTTACGTCCTTGGCAAATTACTTTCGTCTCCCTCAGGATTATGTCATCCTTAGTTTTGATGAAGTCTCTCTGTTTACAAATATTCCACTTAACTTTAGACGTCATTACTAGGCGCTGGACTGCTATCAGGCGCCACACTAGCCTTTTTCTAGTTGATATCCTTGATGGTGTGACCCTTCTCTTTGAAAATAAGTTTTTCTCATTTAATGATACCTACTACAAACAGCTCACCGGTTCTCCTATGGGCGCTCAGATATCTCTCATCATAGCACACTACGTCACGGATGATGTCTTAGATCTAGCCGTTTCTTCACTCGATTTCGACATTCCCATAGTCAAGAAGTATGTCGTTGATATATTTATATTCCTTCCTTCCGATAAGATAGACACGGAGTTACAACTTCTTAATTCTATCCATGAGAAGATACAATTTACAGTTGAAAATGAGACTGGTTGTACAATTTCTTTCTTGGACACCCTCGTACACAGATATCCAGACAATACTTTGAGGTTAGAGGGGTATAGGAAGCCGTCAAGCTCTGGAAGATATTCGAACTTCACCTTCCACCATAGATTTTTAAGCAAGATCAATTTAGTCTTGGGAATGAAAAATAGAATCCATAGGATCTTTCACCCTTCGTATCAGGCTAAGAGACCTCTTGCTCACGAACTCCTACCCAAGGAGTCTTCTGAATGTTCTTCTTTTCGGTACTGCCCCTCCATGTCGAGAACCCCGACAACGTCCTCCGGGCAAAAAGTTGATGTTGTTTTTATTCGTTGCTTTACTGTAATTAGACTGTGTTTACCGTTTTTTCTTCGCTTGCATATGTATAGCAGAGTCCCCTCTTAAACGTCCTTGGAAATGCACTGTACATATGCCCTGAAAATATTTTATCACTTTTCCAACGCTCTGTATATTAATCTCTTCAACTTGCAATTGCTGAAAATTTAACCTGTCAGAGTGAAAGCTTTCTTAATATCTCGCTTTGAAAAAGCACTGACAAAAAGTATTTTTCGACTGAAAGGAAATTTTATCCTTTCATCGTGAAACTTTAATCTACTTCATTCACACAATTGCAGTTATTCAGAACGCTTTACAATTGAAGAGCTTACTGTTTCTAAAATTTACGCTGGCACAATGCGAATTTAGAGTTTTAGTGAACAAGTCTATTGTGCTTTGTACAATCAATAAATGGCACTCTCCTTATAAAATTACACCTATATGCTTTCGTGTGCTTTTCTTTACTTAAATGTTATACGAGTACATCAAACTTTAAGATTTTGTCGACATAATTTTACACTGAGAAAAATGTACTTATGGTATTTAAAGCTACCAGTCTAGTATTGTTTTTCTTTTTCTGAAAACTATAACAAATAGTAAGGGTTGTATCTAGTAGACGCAACTGTTCCAACTACACCTTCTAAGTCATACAAATACAAATTAGTAAACTGTATTAGTAAAAAACACAACTGCATTTGTATGTAATACTATGTCGTAGTTGTATAAGCCAATATTCTAATAAAACAACGGTAACATTGTATATCATACAACTACGGGAGCAGTTTGCAATACGATTGGTTGACTTAAATGACCAGTTTTAAAAAGTGCACATGCGCCGAGCAGACCGAGTTCTTCAAGTTTCTACTAACGTATGTCCCATAAGTTTTGAGAAAAAATACGCTCGAGCTTATCGAACAAAAAATGCTTTCAACCTGGTTGACGTTGGAAACAAAACTTCATAATTAATCACAGTTTGCAATTAAATGTCATTTTTCAACAATTTTGTGGTTACAATGGCTTACAAGCTTGACATTCGCAAAAATATTTCTAGGCTATTTGGACGGCTACCTAAGCGCGAAATTGTAAGATTGTACAGGGATCAAAATATTTCACTGGTCACGACTTATCGAACAATCAAAGACTGTGAGGAGGGAGTACCTGGTGTGAACCTGCCAAAAAGTGGAAGACCTAAAATATTAAGTTGAGATGAACGAAAACTCTTGTTGAATTGGTTAAAAACAGAGTGGAGACATCGTGTATAAATTATCTAGAAGGTTTAACGTTTCTCGCATGACAGTACGCAGAACCATCTCCCGAAATCATTTAAAATACAGAGAAAGAAAAAAGGTTCCAAAATACAACGCTACCCAATTCAAAAAAGAAATCCGAGATGATGCCGTGCATGAGGTCGTGTTCATTGATGATGGAAAAGATTTCACTTTGTCCAATTCCGAGATGAAGGGCAACGACGTCTTCTATACGGGTAACATACAGGGCAGTCCGGATGAAGTTAGACCAAAAGGAAAAGTCAAATTTACTGAAACGATTTTAGTATGGTATACCATTTTCGAGGCTGGTGTCTCCCAACGTGACATCGAACCTACCCGTGGTGAAGTCATTAATGCGGACATTTGTACAAGGCAATATTTAACAAAACTTCGTCAGTTTATAACTGCGAATCACCCAAATGACGAAATTATCATTTGACCAGATCCAGCTTTGTGTCACATGTAAAACAAACGACAGACTGGTTAACTGCCAATAACATCAATTTTGTACCGAACGTAGACAACCCTCTAAACGTGCCTCAGACGAGGACTATAGAAGATTTTTGGGGTCTACTAACTGGAAAACTTTACGATAATGGCTGAGAAACCCAAAACGTAACAATTATGTCACCGGATCTACCAGAAAATTCGACGAATCGACACTGTTGCCGCACAAAGGCTAATGGCGCAAGTTTATGTTAAATTGCGCACCGTTGAGGAACATGACCATTATCCGTAGTTTAAACTTAAAGTTTTATAAAACATAGATGTAGAAATAATTACTTGTAGTTGAATTTAATACAAATTTAAACCAAAATAAAATATGACTTTTAATATTTTTTCTCAAAACTTTTGGGACATACGTTATACAATCGCAATTCTCAACCGTCGTCCGTCTGCAGTCTCCTTCGCGTTCATCCCAACAGCCAATAATCGTAGAGCAGCATTTTTTTGCTTCCAGTTTACATTTACTTGTACCGTGATTTACAATAAATTATTTATTTGTGATACGTGATGTGAAGTGGTCTCGTCAGGGTGTTTTATTAGGGTCGGTGCCCTTCATCATGGAGAAACATTTAGAAAATTGGAATCTGACTGAACTAATTCCGGTTTTTGAAGGTAGGTAAGGCGCTAGTGTGGTGCAGGGAATTCATTTAATTATTAAAAGCACGTATTTTGCCATGTGACGTTCTGATTCTGAAATCATAATTCAAAAAGCACAAGAGACCCACTTGTATTTTGTACATAACCTCAAATATTTCAAATCTAAAACCACAGATGGATCAAATTTATCTGTATTAAACTAAAAGTATTCTCCACACCATTTTTGCTTTTTGAATTACTCTGTATGTTGTGTGTGGGTGCGTTGATGGAATACATTTTTGATTTAAATTAATTTGATGTCAAGTAAACAGAGTTGGCATTGTTTTCCTATGATTGCCAACAACAGAAAATTATTGTAGCAGCAAGGATTGTAACGGGTATTTCTAATTTCTTTGTTCTTATTTAGATAATTATATTAACGAAGAAACATTTAAGCTTCTATTGGAAAAAGAATGATTCCCCAAAATGGATTGCTTGTAAGGGTGCATCGAGGGGCGCTTCAGCGTTGGAAAACGGCATTATTATTTATATTAAATAGACATATTTTATTATTATTTCAGCGAAATAAATATTTATTTTTTTTAAATATGTTATACTTTTCCACCCTGCATGCAGCAACGTGGGTTTGTTTGCACCCAGCATTCCACAAAGCGGATGGATCGAGAACATTGACGTAAATTCACTATAAATTCTTAATAAATTAACCCCACGCCAAAAGACAGTGACACAGTAATTAAAGTCGACACGTGTTTCGCTGACAACTCCTGAGGATGCTGACGTAGCCAGTGAAACTCGTGTCGAGTTTAATTACTGTGTCACTGTCTGTTGGCGTGTGGGGTTAACTTATTAAGAATTCATAGTACACACAGTATTATAATACGAACAATTGAGAGTATTTTATAATAAAGATTATTGTAACTTTATACAAGAAGAAATGTTATCATTTATATCATAATAGGCGCTACATAAAATGTATTGTGAACTATGCAATACAAACAAGTAGTTGTAAAATTAAAAAATACACACCCAGTGGGTATACTACATTGTAGTTGTAGATGATACAACAACTGGTAAGTGTAATATTAATAGTTATTTACAGCGTAATATACAACAACGAGTATATTAATTTGTAGTTGTATTTGATATTATGTGTTGTTTTTGGCGCCTATTTAACAGCTACGTGTAGTAAAAGAAAGTGTTTTTCTTGTATATGTAACAATGCATTTTTCTCAGTGTATAAAACGTAATAACTTACCTAAAAATTATTAATAGTTATTTGTACATCAAGGTTGTAAAGTAGCTTTACGACCCGAGGCGCAGAGCGCCGAGGGATTCAACAGGCCTACCAGACTACATACAATACAGTATAGGTATACGATTAATGTGTCGCCTTTGTCAAGAATACTTGATATACGACTGAAAATTTCCCGGTTTTGGCTTGTTTTTTCGCATAACCACTACGTTTACAAAATATTTCAAGTTTTGTTAGAAATTATTGTTATTAGAAATATTAGTGCTTTAAAGACATACCTCGTTAAATCAATTTTCGTTCCACCTTATTGTATGACGCCGTCTAAAAAATAAATTTTGAAATGTGAACTCGATAAGCTGTTAGCTACGTCCGCCATACAAATTACTCCATATCTGGATAAAATAGCTCTTACGCTTGCTGAAGCTAAAGCTACCAATATTAAGCAACAAAATCGTCAGAAGAAATATGCTGATGAGCATCGACGACCGTCCCTTTTCTTGGACGTTGGAGACAAAGTTTGGGTTACCACCCATACCCGCAGCAACTTAGAGAAGAAGACCACCTCTAAGTTCAACCCAAAGAGAGACGCGCCTTATCTTATCACTCGGAGGGCGTCTGATACGACTTATGAGATAGCGAATCCAGATACTCCTGACGAACCACTGGGCGTCTATCATTGTTCTTCATTATCAAGATCTTATGGGGAAGAAGACTTGCAACCTGAGGTGCCCATACGAAAGCGACTCGCTTTAAGCGAGGTCGTCCGCGTAAAAAGAGAAACGTTTCTTCTGGTTTCTCATCGGGTCGTCGGTCGTCGGGACCAGAGGGGGAGCATATAACGATATGCCAAGTTGGCTATATCGGAAATAATGTAGAGAAGTAGGCAGGGGCGCGGTTGCGCGGTTGACAAAAAATAACAGTACCAGAAAATATATAAAAATAATAACGTCAAGTTTTCAGTTTATGTTCACTTCCTATTTGTATTATATGTGAAATACCCGAATAAACGACTTAAAAGTTATAAGTTTCAAATATATCTTTATTCATCAACATCCTTGTCTTCACTCAAATCTAAAACTGAAATGATAGGCCTGTGTGCGATTTGATGTTCTCTGAAAACAAAAAAAAAACAAAAAAACAAAAAAAACAAAGAAAACAAAAAAAAAACAAAAAAAGTGTCAAATATTTTATATCTTTTCACACGTTTTTCATAAATCTTGACAAAGCCCCAGAACGGGGACGAAACGTCGATATTATTATATAGTTATACAGTTATTTATTTACTACATGCCAGAAATTCACAAAATTTAAAAAATTAAAATTTGAACTGGCACAAATTAAGCAAGACTATTTTAAACGTTTATTCTAATTTTCCTAACACTGGAATATACTAATTAATTTATAGACTACCAATCGCACTTTGAATACACAAAAAAATCGATAATAAATATTGTCCGTATCAAAATAATAATTATGAAAGAATAAATCGAATTTTAATGCTTCTAACCAAGCGCTTTGTGGTGTTACGAGAACTGAAACGCTGTGTCCTCGTCTTACTGACGCTTGCCTGAGAGAAACAGCGCGAAGCATGAGACAGAACGTGGCTAAAGAGTGGGGCGTTCGATATTCCTTTTCGTCTCTGCCCGTCTTCTCAGACTGTTCCCCTCCTTTCGTATCACTTTTCGTAACACTCGCATTTGCCAACACATGAACTTACTCTACCGCGACAAAAGAAGTTTCACTTCAAAAAGTCCACGCCACTGTTACGCTGAGTTAAATGCAGGCTGCGGTAGGAGCCAACGCGTCGCGCCTCAACCGCTCGCCAACTTAAATCTTGTGGACTGTACATATGAGAAATGTGCGTTATTTTTAACTCGTTTAATATGCACCAAGATATTTTATTCGTTGTGATAGAAACGGACCGTTGCCAGTGACAGAACAGAACAGAAACAATAGTTCTAATCCTAAAGGATTGAAACTTCATTAATAGAAACAACTTTTCTAGAATAAAAAACAAGGGTAGATACTTTACTCTTGGAACAATTTGAAATTTCCACCTTCCCTCGTTTGCTACAAAACATTTACAGAGTTCTATGAGTGCTATTTTGGTTCCTTCCTTTCTACGACAAACCAAATTTGCTGAAGTAAAAGATATAAATTTTTTCAGTATGGTGCGGATTTTCTTCCGGCTAGTGTAGTTATATCAAACATATAATTAATGGTAAATGATAAAATGAGATAAAAGTAGTTGGCAAGTCTAATGTTCACAATTATTAGTTGGGGATGCAGGATGTTCCACTTTCGGGTATATTCATAGAATAACTAAGAATAGGGAATTCTGGTTCAACCACTATTTGGACTGGTAATGTTATGATGATAAGTATACCAGGACGCTTCCAAAATAAAAATTATATTCGCCCCAAAGTAACGAGTTATTTTTGGAACATAGACTAAATTAATGTATTAAATATATGGGCTAATTTTCTGTTAACTAACAATTTAAAGTACTGTCATGGAATCTCAATGGCACTAAATTGAATGTCAGGTCCAAATGAAAAAGTATATCGCAGTCTTTATTGCAAAATTTGCGTCAGTCGAAGTCACGTAGTTGCAATATTTTTCGCACGCTCCGCGTATTAGGCTCGTTGAAGGTGAAAATATCTAATTATGTTGCGTACCGAGGTACGTTTCACAATCATTCATTGACTAATTTTATTAATTATTTTCGAGGATCTATTAATCTGCTATTTAAGTGATCGCATTGGAGTTTGAAGAATTTGACATCCACCCCTGTACCAAATAAATGATGGTACACGTGACTATCGTGTACGTTATTCAAACTGGAGGCATTTCGAAGGCTGGACCAACATCTTCGTGAAACTGGTTCATTTGTTCCAAGGAATTTAAATGCTGGTCGACCAGCACCTACAACTGGAAGAGCAAATTTTAGATGCAGTACAAGAAGACCCCTCCGTCAGTACCCGGCAGTTATCTGCAACATTTAATATTCCCAGTATAGCACAGTCAAATGGTGGTTTTCTCGTAACAAAATTGGGGAAGTTTTTTTCTCATCGGTTCTGTATGTTTTTTTGGGGTGCTGAATCCGAATTTCAAGTTTGCTGCCATGTAGGTCGGCTTCACAACGAAAAACGCAAAAAACCTCAAATTTTCGCACTTTTTCAGTTTCTTGCTAATGTCTCGAAGACTATGTATTTTTCGAAGATGACCATTCTATATAAAATTAAAGTAGATAAAATTTCCTACAAAATGCACTGGTCAACTTTGATTTTCTGACGAGAGGTATCGGTACTAGAGCGCGCTGAAAAACAGCGATTTTTTGGCCCTTCTGTGAAAACGTCAAAAACGCCCACTCCAACCCCCTACAACTCGTAAAATATACATGTTATCAACAAAAACCCTTATACCACGTGAAAGTACATTAAATTTCCTACAAGAGACGTCTCTAATATTCCATTTTCTCGTAAGTGGGGAGGGAGCAAAGCGAAAATTACAAAAAATGCCTTCTGAGCTCTACAGCCAAAACGGTCCCTCCCACCTGTCTATCTCTCATCGGCGCTATTCTTTTGATGTATTACGCTTAAAAGAGGTTGTTTCAAATGAATTGATGGCAAAGCATGTTTGATGAAAACATTAACAAATTATATTTACAACATATTAGGTACACGACACTGAATATAAAGCTGAATATGAAATCTGTATGTATTAATGTACATGTGTCATGAAATGAGGGAAAGTCGAACCCAGGATTGGGTCATCACTTCGAGTAGGTTCTCCATCTGAAAAAGAAAGAAGGCATTTAGTGTTAGAACATGGTTACAAGAAATACCTGATGTCATGTGCGCAGTTATGTTAGTCGTCCCCATTTGGTTGTTGGTGGCCCAGGCAATGTCTTTTGGGCACTAGAAGGTCCAGGTGAAGGATGTTGGGCAATGGAAGGTCCAGGCAAAGGGTCAGGGGCTGTGGAAGGTCCAGGCTGAACAGTGAGTTGTTGCTGTTCTTCAACTGAAAAAATTGTAATTAAATGATTAATGTTATTATCTTATTATAGAGAGAAATTGATTATTAAAGATGCATAATGCTTCAAAATATTACATGAATTAATACCTTCTGTCGTCTCAGCTGCTTCAGACAGTCGTACCGCAAGGGGCTCGTCTAGGTCGTCTCCCTCTTTTGAATTTTGCAGCATTATGCATCTTTACTAATCAATTTCTCTATAATAACATTAATCATTCAATTACAATTTTGTAGTTGAAGAACATCAATAATTCAACTGTTCAGCCTGGACCTTCCACAGCCCCTGACCCGTTGCCTGGACATTCCATTGAACAAGACCCTTCGCCTAGACCTTCTAGTGCCCAAAAGACATTGCCTGGGCCACCAACAACCAAACGGGGACGACTAAAATAACTGCGCACATGACATCAAGTATTTCTTCATACATCGACAGTTCACTATACAACTTATCTGTTCTTGTAACCATGTTCTAACACTAAATGCCTTCTTTCTTTTCCAGATGGAGAACGTACTCGAAGTGATGACCCAATCCTGGGTTCGACTTTCCCTCATTTCATGACACATTCATGTACAGGGTGATCCAAATTGGGTGCAAGTATGGTGTATCTTGGTAAATATTAGTGATAGAGAAAAACTGATAAAGCACTTGCGATCTCTTTTTTCATGTTCAAGTCAATGGTGCAGAGAAACTTTCCAAATTGTTTCTCATTTCCAACTTCCAAGCTATGGACGAAAATTGAGTTTTTTGACATTTCGAGGAATGCTTGAATCTCGCTTATTGTAAGAGATGGTGGGATGCAATGTAGACATTCTTATTGCACTTTTTTGAGTAAAATTCAGTGGCGTAGTCAGATTTTTAATGTCATGAAGGGTTTATGAACTGCCAGCCAAACTTGTGTGATTTTAAACGGCGGCCATATTTGATTTTCATACAGTTGAATGGAGGAATTATTTTCTGATTTCAGAAATATATAGTTTGATATATCTAACTTCAATATTAAGAGGGATACGTACGTTGAAAACAGCGCCGATATCAAGCTCTAAGTTACGAAACGTAGAGCTCTTATTAATAAATATTTTGCAGAAATTTCTTCTTTGTCAGAAAGAAGAAGATTTGTTCTACAATTCTGTCAAACCAAATTAAGAACAAATATGTAAATACTCACAGAAACGAGACGTGAAATTTGCGTTTTGGTGTATTTTCAGCGGCTAGAAACTTGGTTCAAAAAGCAAATACTGGAAAACGAATTAGAGCACATTATAATATGAACATTAAATTGCTTGCGTTTCAAATTTGAATGCATTTAAACTGAAAATAAATTAGCTACATTAAATTTACTTCGACAATAAACCCATTTCTAAAAACGGGAGCGCCTCCTTCCACTAGCAGATTCTAACCGCCCCTCAGTAGTCGGTGACAGCCGAGTACGTTCGGGCCGTATCTGGCTGGCAGATCTGTTTCTCTTCGTATTTCTCCTACGCTGGCTGGTGTAGTGGGGGAGACCGAGTGTTTATTTTTCTTGAGCAACGTACGTATCCCTCTTAACGCAGCTATATCGAATTTTCTGTTTCATTAATTAATGCGGATAATTACTATGTCTGTCGATAACATAAGGTGGCTATGATGAAACAAGCATTTGACTTTTATGTATGATTTGACATTTAAACAATTATTGTTAGTTCTATCGTTGTGGATCATTAACACAAAATTGAATTTTCTAGTTTGGAGAAATATAATATGATGAGTGTTATATTCTAAGCCAGGGATAGCCAACTGGCGGCCCGCGGGCCGCATCCGGCCCGCCAGGACTTTTTATCCGGCCCGCCAAATTATTGCTAAATTAAAAACAAATAAAATCAGTATAAAACGGAATGCTTCATTTATTTCCCAATGCAAAATTCAAAATATTAATAAGCAGTTCTTAAAAAAATCTAAAATAGGTATTAGTGAAGTTTTTAGAATCCTGCAACGCTGCATGTAAACTATTTGCGACATCGGCCTGCTGCGGACAACTTACGCACTTACGGGAAGCAGTAATTTTATTCAGGCGCATCCGCCCGAGTCCCGACGCCCGACCGCATTACACAATGTCAGTAAAATGAGGTTTAAGTAAGAAAGACATCGGCAACAATCTCGGTGGGTGTTCGGGTATTATAGTACAGAGCTGCCATATATTCTCCTACGGCTACACGAGTTCTGCGCCCGCAAGGCTCCGCATTTTTTGCTTGTTTCTACATCATATTTTTGCCAAAAAAATGCGCGTGTCTGGTACGAAAGGGCAAGTGAAGGGTCTGTTTTAAAAAAGCTTTACTTTCTTTTACACTTTTACACTTTCTTAACACAAGGACTCGGTCGGGCGTCGGGACTCGGGCGCATGCGTCTGAATAAAATTTGTGCTTCCGGGAACAGATGAAATACGAGTGCGCACGAAATAGTTTCGTTTCTTAGCTATACTGAAAGACACCGGCAACAATCTCGGTGGGTGTTCGGGTATAGTACAGAGCTGCCATATATTCTCCTACGGCTACACGAGTTCTGCGCCCGCAAGGCTCCGCATTTTTTGCTTGTTTCTACATCATCTTTTTACCAAAAAAATGCGTGTGTCTGGTACGAAAGGGCAAGTGAAGGGTCTGTTTTAAAAAAGCTTTAGTTTCTTTTACACTTTCTTAACACAAGGACTCGGTCGGGCGTCGGGACTCGGGACTCGGGCGGATGCGTCTGAATAAAATTTGTGCTTCCAGGAACAGATGAAATACGAGTGCGCACGAAATAGTTTCGTTTCTTAGCTATGATTACTTTTTTTTAAATTCCTATATAGTTTTTTTAAATGGTGCTAAGGTAATAAAAGTCGATTAATATTACTGCAATTATTATTATTGTTTGGCCCGCCGTCATTTTTATTTTTTTAAGTGGCCCTTGCAGTATTCTGAGTTGGCCATCCCTGTTCTAAGCAATAAACATGCCAATGCAGCTGCCGATTTATATTGTGCACAATATCCCGAGCGTCATCAACCTCATCCGTCCATATTCAGAAGAGTCTGCTGCTTGAAGGTCCAAAATTAATGAAAATGTTCTCAAATCTTCATAATATTTGTGGATGAGATAGGTGACGCTCAAGACCATTCGAAATATAAATCGCCAGGTGAATTGGCATGTTTATTGCTTAGAGTATAATAATAGTATCATTCTGTATGTCTATTTGTGATAAAAATTTGATTTGTAGGTATTTATTTATTCATTACATGCATAATTTAATTCGATTGTTATAAATAAATATTTATACCAATTTAACAAAATAGTGACGATATGGATAATTATTATATCTGTCGAAAACATAAGATGGCTATGACTGTGAAACAAGCCTATTATAATATGTTTTATGTTTAAAACAAAAAATTCGTCATAACTCCGTAATTATTGAAGTCAGATATGTCAAACTATATATTGTTGAAAGCAGAAAAAATTCCTCTATTCAACGAAATGAAAATCAAATATGACCGCCATATGAAATTACAAAGCTTGACCCACAGTTCCGAAACCCTTCATAATATAAAGATGTTGATTACGCCACTGCAATTTACTCGAAAAGTGCATTAAGAATGTCTACATTGCATCCCACCATCTCTTACAATAAGCGAGATACAAGCATTCCTCGAAATGTCAAAAAACTCACTTTTCGTCCTTAGCTTGAAAATGAAAAACAATTTCGAAAGTTTCTCTGCACCATTAACTTGAACATAAAAAAAGAGATCGCAAGTGCTTTATCAGTTTTTCTTTATCACTAATATTTACCAAGATACACCATACTTGTACCCAATTTGGGTCACCATGTACATTAATAGATACAGATTTCATATTCAGCTTTATATTCAGTGCCGTGTACCTAATATGTTGTAAATATAATTTGTTAATGTTTTCATCAAACATGCTTTGCTATCAATTCATTTAAAACAACCTCTTTTAAGCGTAATACATCGAAAGTATAGCGCCGATGAGAGATAGACAGGTGGGAGGGGCCGTTTTGGCTGTAAAGCATTTTTCGTAATTTTCGCTTTGCTTCCTGCCGCCCCTCCTTATGAGAAAATTGAGTATTAGAGACGTCTCTTGTAGGAAATTTAATGTACTTTCACGTTGTATCAGGGTTTTTGTGGAGAACATGTATATTTTACGAGTTGTAGGTGGTGGGAGTGGGCGTTTTTGACCTTTTCGCAGAAGGGCCAAAAAATTGGCGTTCTTCAGCGCGCTGTAGCGCCGATACTTCTCGTCAGAAAATCAAAGTTGACCAGTGCATTTTGTAGGAAATTTTGTCTACTTTAGTTTTGTATAGAATGGTTATCTTAGAAAAATGCATAGTCTTCGAGATATAAGCGAGAAACTGAAAAAAGTGCCAAAATTTTGAGGTTTTTTGCGTTTTTCGTTGTGAAGCCGACCTCCTAAATGGCAGCAAACTTGAAATTCGGATTCAGCACCCCAAAAAACATATAGAACCGTTGAGAAAAAACTTCCCCAATTTTGTTACGAAAACGGCAGTTTTGAACACCGATTGACTGGATTAATAATAAGAACGTCCGTTTGGTTCTTCAAGAAAACTTTCCGAACTATTAATATACTCAGATTTGCAGATAAATAATAAAATACAATGAAAATCTTGGTATATGGTAGGTTGGGCGAAAATAGGGCAAAAACTACAAATAAGAAACGACAAATTAGAGGAATTTGTGCCATTTTAGAAATCAAATAACTCGCGTTTAGGCACATAAAACAAAGAATGTCGCAGGGCCGAGTGTCAGCAGTTAACAAAAGTTAACAAAAGAGCAAACGCAGAAATTCGAATGCGATCTTTAGGAACATACGTATGGAGCACGGCGTTATACGGGTGCGATAGGAAAATACTGTCTTATTTACATTAGGTAATTTAAATAAATACTGTAATGGAGGTGCAGAAAGAGAATAAAGTACAATCTCAATTTCTGAACGAATTGTTATTGTTCCGCGTCACTCACGTCCTTGGTTTGTTGGTAAAGTGCTTCCGTCCTTCTCGTTCATCTGTACGAAAACAATATCTTTTTGTGAGCGATACTTAGACTGGCACAAGATTGTACTTTGGTTAAACTTGTCATATTTCGCAGCCATTTTAAAATTGAATGGAAGTATTCCCGTTTATTAAATTTAAAATGCCTTTACTACAGACAGCAGCTTCTCTGAAACTTATATATATGTATTATATTTTCCTGCATCATAAAATAATCCCCTTCAACATAGGATATTCTAGACCTCATCGATTGGAAGACATCAATTCATGTCATACGTAGCTAAGCCGGTAGCTGGAGGGGCTCTAGGGTCTAGTGAAGTTATTGTTTTTAATTAAACCCACGCCGACTGAAATTAGGCACGTATTTGTGATTTGTGCAGTCCACAGCTACATTCATTATATTGAAAATAGTGTAATGGAGTACAAGTTCATGAACATTATTTGTTCTGGTCCGAGCGAAACTTTAGATGAAAATTTGTCTGTGAAAGTAGGGCAAAGTCAGAACTCTTGCGTTATTCGTCTAACTTGACTGGTAAATAAATAGCGAAGGGGATAACAACTTTTATTGAGGCAGGATAGTCAGCGAAACTGAAATTATCTGAGGAATTGCAAAAAAGGTTAAATCATCTAAAGCATGCATTAAAACTGCAGCAAAAATAAGATAAATTTACTCTTTTATGGACTAGTTCCTGTAAGGTAATGTCCCTATTAATTCTTGAGAAGTTTACCTATATTAAATTTTAATGTGTGATTATCTTTCCAAATTCTTATTTAATATTAATCTAGTTCCTACAAGTTCCTCTGTAGCAGGAAGCCAAGAGAGTCATTTTTCATTTTGTAAATAGACGAAGCTCGTTATGAGCAATATAAATGGTTTCCACTTCGCTTTACTCAATCTCAAATTCTTTCAAGTCGAAATAAGTGAGAGAAATCCAAAACTTGACTGATTGTCAGGAGTTTTACAATGAAATCGACGAAATTGATCAACATCCGAGTTCTTTTTAACGGATTATTAAATTAATTAAATGATAACATCGGAGGATCTTGTTTTTTTTTCTTTTCGTCGTTATAACTTCGTCCCTACACCAGTTGATTTACTACCACTTTTGGGCTTAAACAGAATAAAAGATAAGGATTTCATTTCTTACCTCGGGAATAGGAAAGTATTCGTCAAGTTTTTATCAAGGTTTCTGAAATAAACACGTCCTCAGAAGCACTTATTTTTGTAATTTAAAGAAATTCTAAGCTAAGAAAGAAAACTCATCAAATTTCAATAAATATTTATGACGATATTAAAGACGGAAACGTTGTGAATATAAAGGTCACTCCATATACAGGATGGGGAAACTTGATTGTCTCCATTAGAACATCAGCGTTAGCGTTTTGCGGCGGATTCAGAGGACATCCGAGATGCGAAGGGTCATTTCGAAGACCGCAATGAAAATTGAAAAATTTAAGCGATTATCACGGGAGGCTTAGCAGAAGGTTACAGGAGCAAGAAGAAGAGATAGAAATAGAAGATAAATGGAAGAGACTCAAAGAATTCGTAATAAAAGCAGCGGTACAACGAAAATAATAAACATAAATACTAGAAGAACGGAATGGTGGACCAAGGAAATACAAAAAAATATTATAAAGAAGTAAGAGCGATGGAGAAAATAACTTACATATAAAAACACTAGAAGATTATGAGAACTATAGAGAAAAGAAAAAAACAAGAGCAAATATTGAAAAGACATAAGAGTAAAAATCTATTAATAAAGAAATCGGTAAATAAGTTTTAAGATGAAATTTAACGAGTGGCGCAACATGGATGGATTTTAGGGTACATTCCCCCATAAAAATTATTATCCCATAGGAGGAATCTTTCATTTGTATGTCTCTTGTCCCACAAACCTTTGTGCACACCTGTGCAGGATATGAAGACCGCTCCTTCTAATTCGGAATAAAGCATTTTACCAAATTTCTTTTTGATTGTTAGTCATCGGCAAAGTGACTTTGTACGCAATAGCGATTGCTTACAAAAATTATTAGAAACTATCAAGTAATAAAAATACTGAATTCTAAAATGGGACAACCTGTATATTAGAGTTTGAGTCTTGTAAAGGGAATGGGTTGCACGTGGCGCATGCAAGTTATATCAAATTTTGTTAGCTATTAAGTCCAAAATAAGAGTACTAAATTATGTTTGTCAATGGTTATCTATTTTTAACTTTAATTATATCTGATTCCATAATTTTATGTCAACAACTTGTATAGATACCTACTAAGAGGTTTGATACTGTACACAAAGGCTTTCAGCCGAATCACACGAAAAATAGAAAATTTTCTGTACAGTGACAATGACCGACATTTTCTGCTTGTCATATTTTTTCTTTTAATATTTAGCACCAGAAAAATAGGATATTATATTATTTTCTCAAAGAAAACACGAAAAAGTTCTTAAGGAAGTAATAAAATTAAGAATGCCGGACATTTATTTGTCTCGCTTGCTGCTTGATCATTTTGATAAGAAAACGATATTTTTATTTCATTTTTATAGCCGTAGAGAAAAGAAGGGAATTTAGTTCAATTTATTGCCCATTACAGTAGTTATTCTTGTAGGAAAAACAACGCGATGGCTAAAATCCTTAAACTAATCATTCCAGTCAATATAAGGTTTCTAAACAACAAAAATTGAAAACAAGCTGAATTTTTGAATTTCGGTACCTAGTGAATTGATTGTATAATCCAGAAAATTTTGCAATATTGTCTTATTCTTAATATATTTTATTTTGCTTTAGTTGGGCTTTTGTGAGAAACTAATTCAATGGTAATAGAAGTTCAGTTGGTACTTTATGCCCGTACCGTACTGTAGTTTTTGTAAAAAAATAAAAAAAATATATATACACTTTCGAGTTGTGGCGCAGTCGGTAGGATTGTCAAAACGGCGTAAAGAAATAAATTGCTCGAAACAACCCTGTTTTCACAGTTAATTTGGAAATTTTATTTTTTTCAGGAAATAGACTCTGACGTGATCGCGGATAAAATCGCCGCAAGTTCAAGTTTCTCAACCGAAATAAACCTCGGCAACGCAAAAGCAACTCAGGACAAAATCACACAGCGAAAATTATGAAAATTAGTAAGACCTGGAACTGGACTTATAGTAAACCGATCGAGTGATGGCGAGCGGTGGGGATCAGATCGTAACATAACTATTTAACAATATCATACAACTGCGGTTTCAACATGTTGGGCAGAAAATGGATGTTTTTTCGGTTAACACTTTTCCATATCTGCCTTCTTCGAATTCGATGTTGGGGCTGGATAAAGTTGCACGTTATGATATGGAGCGTTATTTGTTACTACTACAGAGTTTGATGGCAAGTTCGGTATCAGCTTCTCTTCTAGCCATTTGCCATAATTCTCGGACTTCGTCTCTGCATAGTATTCGCCGGTCTTCATCCCGAATTTAGAAATTCGTAAACAATTAGGGATAAAGACCATTTCTCCCCCAGTGTGAACTATAATGAGGCGTTGACCTTTCGATATATTGGCGAACAATCCCATTTTTTGGCTCATCTGTTTAATTCTTAGAAGCGGTATGTCCACTGTGCAGGTATGTTTCGTCCAAAAATACTATAGGCTGGTTCTGACTGAAAATATTGAATTTTCTGCAAATATGATATTAGAAGAGCTCTCACGTCATTTTTCTCAGTTAACACTCTTCTGTTGTTTTCGGTTCGTCGCCATTTGAATCTCATTTTACCCAGAATTGTTCCAAGCGAATCATTGCATCCCTTTCAGCCTAATTCTTCCTTTAATTTCTGGTTTAACTAGACGCTACGCTACTGTCAGGGATACCTTATTAGAAAATTAAGGCATAAACAAAATATAAATGGATTCTATTAATTTAACTATTTACAGCAAATTTAAAAAGGTAAAACGGAATATATACAAGATATTTACATTGAAATAAAAAGCGGTTCTCGCGGTGTATCCTGATAGTACGCTAGTGGCCCGTCGTGTGATCAAAACTGAATTATTACTGGTGTTTCGGAGTCTACAAGGTAGCACCGAGGTGCGCTGACTCCCAGACGGGTTTCGGTGAGAGACTCTCGTCGCAGCACCAGGGTGCAATCTCGTTGGGGGAACGCCGCTAGCTTATGCGTCGCAACTAAGTAATCAGTTCTCCCTCGGGATTTCACCAGGAGCCGCCGGTTACAAAAGGTGCGATCGGTTTCCGTCGGTATGTCGTCCCGTTACAGACAAAAGTCACACGGGAATGCCAAATCGATGTAACCTTCACCAGCAGGCGCCTCTAATTCCCGGGCTTGAACACACTACCCCTTACTGGGTACGAAGAAGATAAGCCAGCCAGGTTGTGACTGGGTAATGTTTAATTGTTGATATTTCAGCGATAACAATAATTAAACATGGGGCACTTACTCAAAATTTACAGGACGGTTACTATCAACTGCTCACACGGCGAAGTCGGAACGGTCAATCAGGTACTACTAGTTCGGATGTCGGCGGCCAGTACCATCTCGGATGCTGGGAGTACTGGTCCCAACTGACGGCCAGACGATCAGGTATGTACTGCCTTCCTCCTTCTGTCTACGAACACAGGTGACGTATTTCTCTTCTGGATCACGGCGTGACGTCAGAACGTCCAAAGTAAACACTAATCAAGTCTTGATTACTCCAAGTGTTTACTTTTGCAACGTTACAAATTAAAACAAATAATAAGGTAACTGATTTTATTCAAAGTTGATGCAGTCAGAATCTTTAGAAGAGTCAATTTTAAGTCCGACACACACAGGAATTTTGGGAGCACGGTAGACGTTCGCCTGTTTGTAAATGTTTCAAAAACTATAAATGATATTAAGTTGTTTTTGTTTGCAAACAGTTCTTAAAATACAAATCTACTATGTATTGTTATTTTGAAATTTGTTAAAAAATATGAAAACAATAAACGAAGAAGCATGTTATATGTGGGCGAAAAACTGCTTCTTATAGAACCTAATAAAGCTTTCCTGAAAAGAAAATCTCAGAATCCGGTTAATAGCAATAGTAGACTGAACCTCCGGCTTGTAAGAACACATAAAATTTTCAAATTCGGCCGAAAAAAAAAGTTATTAGTAAACAGCGGTACCCTTGCATTCGAAGTTTTTCGTCGTAGCTCGTGCTCTCGTCTATCTTTCGACTACTGATCAAAGTCGCTCAGCTGTCAACCGATCCCGAAATAGGGAGTGCGCGCAACAAGTTCATTCTCAGTGTTAGTTTGGTCGACTAGTTCCCTGCTTATCCAGATAATTTTTGCCGTCCGCTCTAGGTCCGAACCGAGGGGTGAACCGCAGAGGAATTTTGGTGTACAAGCTTGAGGAATTGTAGAGGAATTAGTACGGAATTACATAAATTTGTAGGGAATTGCAGGAAATTGTTTGGGGAATTGTTGGGGAATTGCAGGAATTAGTGAGGAATTGCACAGGAATTACAAGGGAATTGCAGAAATGTTTACTAACGATTGCGCATGCGCTGTAAATTATTGCATCATCTTTACAAATATAAATTACAGGAATTACATGGGGAATTGCAGGAATTACATGGGTAATTGGGGGAATTACTTGAGGAATTGCTTGAATTAGATAGGAATTGCGGGAAATTAAAAGGAATTACACATAAATAGAGGAATTTGTGTACAAGCTTGAGGAATTACATAAATTTGTACGGAATTGCAGGAATTGTTTGGGGAATTGCAGGAATTAGTGAGGAATTGCAGGAATTACAAGGGAATTGCAGAAATGTTTGCCCCTCTTGTACTAACGATTGCGCATGCGCTGTAAATTATTGCAGTATCGGACGTACAGGAAATGCAAGAATTTGTTGTAAGGGAATTCCAGGAATTAGTAGGGGAATTGCAGGAATTACATGGGGAATTGCGGGAATTACATGGGGAATTGCAGGAATTACATGGGGAATAGCGGAAATTACTTGAGGAATTGCAGGAATTAGATAGGAATTGCGGAGAATTAAAAGGAATTACACATAAATAGAGGAATTGGTGTACAAGATTTTGCTCTGCGGTTCACCCCTCGGTCCGAACCCTTGAACCCCCCGATTCTTAGTAAATTGGTGTGTCGGGCTCTTAAGTAATTTAGTTGTTGATCAAAATACAATGGCAACTAGAGAAACAAATGTAGCTCTTTTACGTTATCAAACGGATAATGTTCCACCGTGTGATGGAAACCCGAAACCGCTACTTAGATTCATAAGTTCTTGCGACACCTTCTTAGCTTTCCAAAATTATGCAAACGTAAACGATCCAATTAAGACATGCCTGGTGGATGCAATTTTCAGTAAACTCAGACTCATTGACTCACGAAAGAATTAAATTCGTAGCAATTAATAAAAAATGTAGTTAATATTATCTTCAATTACTTTTTGGTAGAAGTTCATGAAGAAACAAATAATATTACTTTGCGAACTACCAATAATAACGTTTTTATTTGAATATTTGACCGGTTTCAAGATTTTTTATACAATCTCATCATCAGAAAATGTAAAATTTGTTTCATAATATAAAATGCTTTAAATTTAACCCTCTCGGATCAAAGAAGTATTGATTGCCTTATTCAAGATCTTATTTCGATCAAACCATTTGAAAATAAAACGCCAATTCAATTTGGAAATAGAATTCAAGACACTAGACGGTTGTTATTTTTAAAATAAAATTCCTGGAAAAATTAATTAAAATTAGACATCACTTATTACGATGAATTAGCATTGAAAACATTTATAAATGGTTTACCGTATCAAATGCAATTAGTAATAAGATTTTGAAATCCAGACTCGTTATAGAACAGGCTTTAGCTTTCGCAGGTGAAGAAGAATATTTTATTTATTTCAATACCAATACTAATTAATAATCGAAGATATCACTTGTGAAACCGAACTGCAGATTCAACGAGTCCGTTAACTCTTCACTAATTGGAAGACTGTATGGACGAATCCTAAATAGAAGATTAGAGGAAGAAATACAAGAAATCGAAGTGCAGAGCGGGTTTAGATCGGGGAGATCATGTATTGACAACCTGTTTAGCCTAAAACATATAATCGAGAAGTGCATAGCTAGATGAAAAGAGTTACATCTAGTATTAATAGATCTGAGAAAAGCCTATGATTCAGTACCCCAGAAGAAGCTATAGGAAGCAATGATTAACATGTACATAAACGAAAACACCATTAAGTAGCAATACAGAAAGTGTATGAAGAAGCAAGCAGTCAAATAAAATTGGGCGATCGTTTATCGTATCCCTTTAAAACCAACAAAGGCTTAAAACAGGGATGTCCTATGTCACTCACCTTATTTAAACTGTTCTTGAACCAAGCCCTAGCAAAATGGTTAAAAAAGTGCAAAAGTATGGGCGTAAGATTGAATGGAGAAAATGTGCATACACTTATGTTCGCCGATGACTAAATAGTAATAGCGGAAGATGAGGACGACGCCAGCTACATGGTAAGACGAATACAAACAATGGGGTTTGGAAAAGAATTTAGACAAGACCAATATATGGACATTGGAGGAGCGAGTAAGGACCTGGATTTGGGAGGGAGTACCATTAAACACACGACAGAATATAAATACTTGGGAGTAACAATCACTCAGGATGATAGGGATGAGAGAGATATCAGAAAGAAAATGGGGCAAGGAAGATTATAAGACAATTAAATCCTATACTGTGGAACAAAAATATAAATGAAAGAACGAAAAAACAGATTTACGAAACAATTTTTAAAAGTTGTGTTACATATGGAGCTGAAATATGGGCATTGATCAGATCTCTGCAGGATAGGCTCTTGGCAGATGAAATGGACTTTTGGAGAAGGAGCGCTGGAATATCCGAGACTGTTAGACAGAGGATGAAGGTGAAGGACAATATATTAGATGAAGTACAGGGAAAGAAATTGGCGTGGTATGGTCACATGAGACGTATGGGGGAAGACAGGATACCAAGAAAAGCATTCGAATGGAGACCGTTTCAGCGAAGGAAGAGAGGCAGACCCAGAATAGAATGAAAGGAAGAGATAGAGAGGGCAATGCGGGATAGAGATCTCGAAGAGGAAGACTGGAACGACAGAAAAATGTGGAGAATGAAATGCGAGAAACGGCAATAATGCTGTAATGCACTCGCCATAATATTAATAATAACGTTATTAAAAAATTCATATTTTTTTTTAAGATCTTTGACGTTCGATAGCGCCTTAACGAAATACTTTTGCATTAGAGGTAAGTTTGGTTAAATCGCTCTTTTTTGGTCTCAGGAATATGTGGTATCTTTTTGTGCAGACCTTTTGGAGATACCCCGTATAACTACATATTCAATTTCAATTAAGAGAAAAAATTTCAAGGCTCAGAACATGAGTCACAAACTTCACTCCTAATAAAAGGATTACGAAATTCATACAGTTTAATAACTAATTTATAAAACAAAATTTCGGCACAAATCAATCAGTTAAATCCTCTAGTAAACAAACGAACTAAGAGAGGTCTAAAGCTTGTCGCTCACTTGCCCGTCACAGCACGGCCCGATGCTGTCCGTCGCCGTCAGGCGACGGATAGTAACGCCGCCTACTATTCCAGCAGCAACCGGCAAGCTGTGAGCGAAAATTTACATCTAGCAGTGACAGATTCACCATGTGTGTCAGCAGTATTTCTGATGATGAAGACGTTATGGTAGTGGCCGCATTATTAGAAGAAGAAAATGAGAAAAAAAAAAGAAGAGCAGGTGGATTCATCCCATTAATAAAAAGAGGGTAAACCTTGGAGAGTTCCACCATATTTTTAATGACCTAAAAGAAGACGAGACGAAATTTTTTCAATATTTTAGAATAGCGCTTAATAAATTTTCAGAACTCCTTGATATTCTAGAGTCTGAATTAACATTTCAAGACACTTCTTATCCTTGTGTTGTTGGTTGTGGCAGGTCCTGTCACTTAAATCATAAACTTCCTTATATTTTTGGACCAAACAAATCAATTTTTCATCATCCATTTTATGAGCTTTTTGTGTGCTCTGATCTCTGAACAAAGTGCCGAAATATTGCAAAACAGACATGCGTCCTACAAGTTGATGCTGACCGGCGCCGGCCGGCGACGCGCTCACTTGACCAGTCCAGCACGGCACGTTCCGTTGATTTTCGGGAAGGATCGGAGACCGGCAATCCGTTCCGTCGGCGTTCGCACTGAGCCGTGCCGTGCTGTATTAGTGGGCGGTTGTCCATTCATTTGCATTGTTTTCATTCTGCCCGTATTTTGACGGGACGGACCGTGCCGTGCTGTGACGGGCAAGTGAGCGGCAAGCTTAATTGATGAACTAGGATCAATAATAAAGGTAATTACAGGAAATATTTTACTTTTTCAGAAAATTATGGAAATTAAAAGTTACAGTAAAGGAAATCAAATAAGCTTCATAATCATAATTTATTCCTATAGTCGAAATAGACAACCGTAGACAGCTACCGCTTATACCCTTTACCTACACTTCCTGTGAATGCTACAACATTCAAATTTATACCCCCATTCCAAATACTTGATCCTAAATGAGCAATACTACAGGTACTCCGTTAATAAACGCCAAGAAACAGAAAATTCACAATTCCTCTGCTACAAAACAAGTCCGATGGAAATAAAGGAAAATTCACCCTATGAAATTCAAATGTTTCGTTGTTCGAAAAATACAAATAGCTGCCTACAAGTTCCTATCGAAGTCGATGACATCAGAATTCAAAAACGGGAAGAACACCAATTGTCTTTGGTGGTTCCCGAACTAACAGCCGCCGTTCAACATTATGGACCAAATAAAGGCAACGTATCCCTAAAAGGTAACGAGTTTAGTTGAAGTTAACTTTCACTGTGAAGTTCGTGTTAAAAAAATAAAACTTAGAAATTATGTGAATACGAAATCAAATTTCAGGAAAATCGATCTTCCGAATTTAGATTTTGGTAATATGTAGTCCAAACCTCGCGAACGATTCCGGTTTTAAATCAGTGAAACTCGACATTCCCTCTCTTAAATTGGGTTCGATAATTTTTGACGAAATTAACAATATTAACAATATTAACAATATATTTCCAAATTTTGTGAAATTTCTGGCAGTTTTTTTAATAAATAAAACTTGTATTTTTTATTCGACGTTTCGCCCCCGTTTGGGGGCTTTGTCAAGAATATTTATTTAAACTTGTAAAGATATAAAAAAATATAAACGTAAATTATTTGACAAAATTTTTTTAAAATACAAGTTTTATTTATTAAAAAAACTGCCAGAAATTTCACAAAATTTGGAAATTTAAAGTTTTTGGAACTGGCACAAATCAAAGAAAAATTTATTAACAATATAGTAGTAGATGGATATACTAGTAGATGGATCAAGAACTTTGACGTAAATTCACTATGAATTCTTAAAAAGTTAACCCCACACGCCAAAATACAGTGACACAGTAATTAAACTATACACGTGTTTCGCTGACAACTTCAGCATCTTCAGGAGTTGAAGATTAATCTAACTCTAAACTTAAATTACATCGCTATAAATACGCAACCCCCACTCCTAAAGTGAAGAGGATCGATAAACCTATAGGGTTTTTTCATCAACTCCTCCCACTCAAGAAAACAACTCCATCTCTCCCCCATGTTCAAAATAGTTCCATGAGATTCTAGAACCATTTCGAACACGAGAGCAACAAAATTGGTCTCCCAAGCGAAAGGGATCGGCATACCTACAGGGTTTCTTAGAACTATTTTGAACATAAGAGCAATAAAATTGGTGTCCTAGAACTGGAAGGTACGTATTTTATGGCTGGTCTTAATTCTATCTACCTGATAAATCTATACAGGGTCGAGTTCGGAATCGGACCGTAATTCTTGTTAAGCTACGTTTATTTTTATATATCGCTATACTTTCCAAGGCGTTTAAATTAAATTTATTATTTCCTGGTTTTAAGAGTTTGAGATTATTGACATTGAATTTATGAGTTATGACCCGTTTCCAACGCGTGTGACGCCATGCTAGACTTATCAGGACTGCCGTATTTGTAATGAGCTTGATGCTCCTTGAAGCGGTTTAAAATAGACCGAGTTGACTGCCCGATATATATTTTTTCTCGCAATTTTCGCATGCTATTTCGTAAATTCCCGCTTTATGAATGGGTTCCGTTTTATCTTTCGCAGTTCCAAGTAGATTTTGTAAATTGTTGCTCGAAGTGTGAACCACTTTGAAGCCTGCTTTCCCGAAAATAGTATTCATACCTCTAATTATCTGCGGTACATATGGTATTTTTATAAATTTAATAATTTTATTATCCCCATTTAAAGTGGTGGAATTTCGCAATAGCATTTTAAATTTACGTTTCCTAATTAACCTATTGACAATTTCTGGATCGAAACCGTTCATCTCGCTATATCTTTAATTGTGTTTACTTCCTTGTGGTATCTTTCAAAGCAAAACTAGCTTCTTTGCGCTGACTGCAGTGGTTCGAATCTGCTGTTATGTACCGAGCTGTACTGGTTTCTTTCCTATAGATGTCAAATGCTAACTTACTGTCTTTCCTAATTACCAAAATGTCCAAAAATGGAAGCTGTCCATCTCTTTTTATTTCGCGATTAAATTTGATTGAATAGGGAGGTTCGGAGAAAAATAAGATATCTATTTTTGGCATGAAAATGACAGAAAATTGTTATTGTAATTGATTTACGGCGAAATTTTTTTTCTAAAAAATTTTTTTGCGGCGTAATAAGTGAAAGAAATTAGCTTATCACGCCCACATGCTAGTTCGCTTTGTTATTGGTTTGACGTCAGAGATTCGTAAGGCGCTCCTCCCACTTCTCTTGAAGTGCCCGTGAAGCGGTACCTATCTCATAACATACTTATTGGGACTGTTTCCAGCGTGAATTTTTAAAGTAAGGTGTCAAGGAAACATAAAACAAAGACAACATAATCGATATAATGATGCAAGAAGGGTATCAAAAGCCCGATTCACATAATTTGCCATATTTATGTAGTAGGTACATGTCCCGGTAAATGTGGAAATGGCGTGTGATTCTTGCATCTAACCCCAATTTCATTCAACCTCAAAACAGTAGTGTAAAGGCAGACCGGAATAAGTAAAACAAAGTCAACAATTTATTACGAGTAACTGTACATGCCTTTTATAATTCACTATAAGTAGGTATGTAGATTGTAGATACCTGCTTACTTCTGTTTGTAAAATAGGTACCTACCTATATTCTCTAACACAATACAATACATACCTACTCATTTATGTAGGTATGTATACCTAAGTGATTGACAAGTTATCAAGTTAACAGTTTTATAATAACGGATTGGAAATTTTTTAAAAAAACGGAAACAAATACAACTCACGCGAATCAAAAAACTACGCTACGTAGGTACTAGGTACTTGTTTAACAAAAAGAAACAACTGCTATATTCTGGAACGGTTAATGCAGAAACTCGGAAGAGACTCTTAAAGACGCATGTATGGAGTACGAAATTATACCTATGGGTGCGAAACTTGGACAATGGGAGAAGCGGATTGAAAAAGAGTAGAAGCGTTTGAAATGTGATGCTACAGACGGGTGTTGAAGATACCGTGGATAGACAAGTTAGCAATAAGGAGGAATTGGAAAGAGTTGGGGAAAAGAGAAAAGTATGGAAGACAATAAAGAATAGGGGATAGGATCGTAGGATGGTAGGACACCTTCTGAGACACAAAGGAATAGTTCGCGACATACTAGAGTCAGAGATAGGAATAAAGAGGTACCTAGAGGTTGGAGCAGATTAGACTACTGCTCTCAAATAGTTGGGGATGTAGAATGTTCTACTTTTACGGAAATGCGTAGGCTAGCTCAGGGAAAGGATGGTGGTACGCGTCCTACCAGTCTTCAAAAGAGAACTTTTTGATGACGTACTATTTAATTATTATTGTAAAATAGTTAATAAAATTTCCTTTTTTATTTCAGGGAGGGAACGCTACGGCGATTCAGTATTTGGCTCCATCATGCTCCTAGCATCCTGTTTCAAATTATGCTAACCGTAACACGTTACCAAGTACCAAGGGGTTCCAGAAAACTGTCGATAAATTACATTATGTTCGATTTTATTTAGAGTGGCTGCAACGGGGCAGCCGATAATTTTATAAACTTTTGCAATGATAAACTAACTCGCGAAAATATCGATAATGCTGACCGATTTTCCTTCTGGCTCCAACGAACCACATTTTCCGTTTTATTGGTGTGCTGTACGATGTATTAGTCTGGATACAAAACAGAAAACACCAGTTAGAACCAGTTAATAATATTTAACAATTTAACTACACATGCATATGCATAATACTTATGGGACTGCTGCGCGCTGAAGCTGGGACTTGTACGTTATACTAAGTTCTGACGTCACGCGGCCTACTCTCGCTGCAAGGTACGATTTCTAGCCTCGCACCGACGGAAAACTTTGCAACGGCTTCACAGGCGAAGGAATTTTTTTTAACAAAAATTAACAACATAACTGCCTTCAGTATAATAAACTCTATCAATTTTAATGAAATTTGAAAATTACCGAACCTGCCTATTGAATTTACTATTTAAGTCGCTCAAAAAATCTTCAACGTTACATTTACTAGTGTCAAAAATGGCAAATATATCGTCTACATATCTCACCCACACCTTTGGAAAATATGGGAGCTCATCTTTCAGTTGGGTTTCAAATTTGTCCATGAAAAATTCTGCAATGAATGGAGAGAGGCAATTTCCCATGGCTGTACCTTCACTTTGTTGAAAAAATGATCCACTGACTTTGAAATAATTCTGCTGCATACACAGATTGGTTAAATTAATGTATTCTTTGACAGTTTGTTCATCAATGTTATTTTTATTAAGGAGTTCATACAAATACTCTAAAGCCTTTAGTACAGGTTGGTACACTGGGAAAAAGTGAACTGGCGTGTGGGGTTAACTTATTAAGAATTCATAGTGAATTTACGTCAAAGTTCTTGATCCATATCTACTGTGAATATATTATGTATTTTGTGTTTTTTAGAGTTCCCTCAAACGAACGACTCGGTAAAACTAGTTTTGACTAAAAATCACAGTTAGAACCCGAAGCCCATTAAAAATTATTATTTATTCGGGTTTTTACAAATACGTCCCGTCAGTTCACGTTTTGACCAGGTACTTAGTTAAAACTAGTTTTCACAAAGGCTCTTTGTTATTTCTAGTTCTAACTAGTTAAAACGGGTTTTCACGGAATTCGGGTTTTACCGGTAACATCAATACTATAATAATATTATTATGTATTTCGCATATACCTGACAGGCGAGATTCCAGAGGATTACAAACTGAACATCATGGTAGCTTTGCCAAAAAGGAAAGGCGCGGATAGATGCGAAAATTTTAGAACTATCAGTTTAACTTCCCATGCGTCAAAAATTTTAACTAGAATTGTGCAAAGAAGGATGGAGAAAAAGGCGGAAGAAATATTAAGAGAAGATCAGTTCGGATTTAGACGAAATAGAGGAACGCGCGAGGCCATTCTAGCTTTACGAGTAATTATAGAAAAAACGATAGAAAAGAGAAAGAGCGTATATATAGGATTTGTAGATTTAGAAAAAGCCTTCGACAACGTAAAATGGGGGAAGATGTTCGAAGTGCTGAGAAAGGTAGGGATGAAATACAGGGACAGAAGAATAATACATAATCTCTACAAAGAGCAAAAGGCAGTTATAGAATGTGAGCAGGAACGAAGGGAAGTAGATATCCGGAAGGGAGTGAGACAGGGATGTGCATTGTCACCTCTAGTTTTCAACTTATATATCGAAGATGCGATTAATATTGTTAAGGAAAGAACAGCCTCAGGGATCAATGTACTGGGCCAAACTATTAACATGCTCAGATTTGCGGATGATATAGCAGTGTTAGCATCTAGCAAAGAAGAATTAGGAGCGGCTTTGAATGAAATGGAAGCAGTTTTGACACAGGGCTACGGCATGAAAATCAATAAAAAGAAAACTAAAATTTTGGTATGTAGATGGAGTGAAAATAGAACTAAAATTGAAATACGAATAGGAAATGAGAAGATAGAGGAGGTCGCGGATTTCTGCTACTTAGGAAGTAAAATAACCCAAGACGGTAGGAGCACTAAAGATATAAAACAAAGAATGGCGCAGGGACGAGTTGCGTTTAACAAAAAGAAACAACTGTTATGTTCGAGAACGGTTAATATAGAGACTAGGAAGAGACTCTTAAAGTCGTATGTATGGAGTACGGCATTATACGGGTGCGAAACTTGGACAATAGGAGAAGTGGATAGAAAAAGAGTAGAAGCGTTTGAACTGTGGTGTTACAGACGCATGATGAAGATACCGTGGATAGATAAGGTTAGCAATAGGGAAGTATTAGAAAGAGTTGGGGAAAGGCGAAAGGTATGGAAAACAATAAAGAGTAGGAGAGATAGGATGGTAGGACACCTTCTAAGACACGAAGGAATAGTTCGCGACATACTAGAGTCAGAGATAGGAATAAAAAGAGGTAGGGGTAGGCCTAGATTAGACTACTGCTCTCAAATAGTTAGGGATGTAGGATGTTCTACTTTTAGGGAAATGCGTAGGTTAGCTCAGGATAGAAAAGAATGGAGGTACGCGTCCAACCAGTCTTCGGACTGAGAACCTTATGATGATGATGTATTTTTTGGATATTTCTTGTTATTATCGTAAGAACGTAGGTGTATTTGATTGCATTACTTGTTTTTTCTGTCTCTTCTTCGCGCATTATTATTCTTATTGTGTTTCATGTACTGCAACGTTATTTTGTGCTACGAATTTCGGTTGGTTATTTAACAATGTTTTACATACATCAATAAATAGTCCTTGGCACACCAAATCAGAATGTGATAGACATTAATTTGCAGATGGACTATTTGGTGTTTTCAGTAATACCTTCAATTATTTGATGCGAATGTTTTATTTTGCCCGATAATTATACTCTTTTCTTAATCGCTTATTAATGTGATACAAAACTGTTGCTACTACATAGGGATGATGTACTACTCAGAGTGAATGCCAGCTAATTGATTTCACACACGAATTTAACATTCGTGTATGAACCAAATTCCGTCGCTCTTCACACCAACTGTATCATATGAAATAATTCAATTAATAATTTCTGAATGCAGCTAATTGTTTATAAATTAAATCTATAGGATAGAAATAAGCAGAAGACGTCAGCGTGAAACAATTAAACTGCCTTTATACGAATATTAACAATTAGGAACCAGCTCAGGTGTGTTGTACAATTGAGATTCTATTGCCGTAGCATATGGTTATAAAAGTAATTAGTTTTATTGATGGACTTGGTTCTTTTGTTTTTGCCAGACATGTTGGAGTGGAAAATTTTCGCTCATTCAACAAACCCATTCAGCACCACCAATTTACCATCTTATTTTTCCCATCAGTACATAAGAAAGTAGAACTTATAAAACTTTACTCTTGGTAGTTTTAAATTATGAATACCCTCCACAAACTTCGAAACAACTTTGAAGCTTTAAATAGCAAACAGATTGTATTAAAACATGACGACTTTTTGAAGAGAAAAAGTTAGACACACGCTTTCCCAAATTCTAATTAAATGTGATTTGACTTTCATCTACCTAAGTTGAGAACACGAAATGTTTGTTATCCCAAGTCCCTTTGATGTCAGATCTGTAGCTTCTTGCTTTCATGGGGGATGAAAGGATTAAGTTCTGTGGTTTCCCTTAAAATTAATTTAGGGGCCGCGTCTTTGCAACTTTTTTTTAAATTCTCATTCATCAGATATTCACATCATGAAATATGTAGGTACTAAGGGAAATAAGAACTGGGTGTTTCGGTTCCGGAGTATAAAAGATTTAATACATATTTATTAAGGGTGCTTTGCGCTTTTAAAAAACGACACAGTCGTCCAGTCCAACATACAACATTTTTTATATCTGCAGATCGGCCAATTTCTTTTAATTCACATTTATAAAAGAGCTACTTGAAAATGTAATTCAAAATAATTATTGCCAACACATGCTGTATTCTTTTACCCCATCAATAATTATGGAATTATAGAACGAATCCAGATTTTTTTTTTGTTAGATCAAATTGGGTAACTACTAACTGGGACCCCGAGGTAACTAAGCACTACCTACGTCTATTTCTGTCTTCTTAATGGTTTTGAATTTCCCGCTTTTTTGTGACAGTTACTTGGTCTCTGAAGTGTTAATCGAGTATAGTTTGAGGTTAGAAGTTCAAATAAGTAAAATTTGTAAACACTGAGTCCCAGCTGCCCCGGTGAAAGAATGGCAACTGGAACATAATAATACCGCCATTTACGGTGCTGCGGCTTTAAATAAAATCTCAAAATCAACTTTGAGGCACTACATAGCCGGCACTAGAGGAAAATGAATCTTTTCTATGGGAGGAAAAGGAGGAGGGGGAAAAGAAGCGTTAGATGCTATAAGTCGAAGAAGAACTAGCTGTGACGTTAAGTTAAATGCAGAACAGGACAAGGAAGAAGTGCTAGATTTGCTTGAGATATACGTCAAGGGAAACAAATTAAAAACAAAATTCAAAGATGCCTGTCCACGGGAACAATGGTTCCTAAATTTTTGTAGACGCAAGAATCTGTCCCTGCCACAAGAAGATATACTTTTAGCACATTTAGAACCGACCTTGTAAATTCTGCCAAAACTTTTACTGGTGGACTTGGCAATATCCGCATCAATAAAAAGCTTAGTAAAATGACCATCAATTGTACAAATAATATACATGGTGTTCAATTTGAAATTTTTTAGAAAAATTTTGTTTAGCATAACTGTATTATCTCAAGTATTATTAATTAGTGGTACTGGACCGTTCGAACAACTACTCCTCGGGCAAATACCTCGCCAGGCATTGAATTATAGAACTAAATCCAGATTTTGAATATTTGAATCAAGTATTATGATAAAAGTATTTATAGATTTCAAAAATACAGCAGTGTGTGAACCTATTTCAATAAAGAAATTTTAGGTGACTTTGGTTAGTATGCGTCAGTAGCGCCATAAAAATGTCAATATCTTAACATTCTTTAGTCAAAACCACATCATGTAGTATATCAATTTTCATGAAATTTTATGGATAATCCATATATTGAAAAGACACATGGGGTTTCCATTTAAAGAAATAGTACTTTGGTCTGGTACTCAGAATGTGAATATCCTGTATATACATAAATAATTTTGCGAAATGCTCCATGTGGTTTCCAAATACGTGTAAAATTTAATTTTGATATCTTAAGCAGTACCAGAGATATGAACCGATTACACACTAGAGCAAGAAAGTACCTACGTAGAGATCTAAGGATGTTCCAAGCCCAACGATATGTTTGGGGTAGCATCCCGTATAAGATCTCGTAGTACACAAAATCCGGATTTAGTTTTATAATTCAATGCCTGGCAGGGAATTTGCCCGAGGAGTAGTTGTTCGAACGGTCCAGTACCACTCATTACCGCCGCATAATTCGGCTAATAATTAGCTAATGCACCAAGCGTGTAAGTATACAAGGTGTCCCAACGAAAACTTGTACCCCCGTAAAACTCGGCAAAATAAACGTTTTGACAAAAATCCAAAAACACGTCGATTTTTATATCAAAGTGGACCAATTTTTATGCAATAATCATTCTTGCAACTCCAGCCTTATGCGGGGGGTAGCACCCCACCCAAATTTTTAAATGGGACGGGGGGTCAAATGATCCCTACTTTGGAAGGGTTTTTCATTACTTACACAACCGTATTTGTTTTATTCAATTCGATCAATTTGTTACCGAGAAATTGCTTCTTGAAGTTTCCAAGCTAAAAAATTAATAAAAACACAATAGTATATTATACACGAGTTTATAATGAATGCTATTATTACCGAGGACGAAGTTTACAATACGAGTTGTATACTATCTATACTTTGTCCACGACTATCAAAACAGATTCCCAGAAAGAATTTACCTTCATTTCCCTTCTCCAGTGAAAGATTCATACATATGCTCTCAGATATAATTTTCTTGGTTTTTTGGGCAATGAATCTAATGAGGCAAGTTCTGCAGCTTCTTTTATTGCTGGTGCTGTTAAAGAAACCTCGTTTTCACTCTCACTACTCATTATCTTCTTTTTTAGAATATGCATTTCAAATTAAAAGCAAACCATGCTGATTTGACGTTTCAATTTGAACTATACTTGGGCCGCCGAACAGACGGAGTGATCACCCTGCAAGCATGAGCTCTAGACGGGACCACTATCAATTTAGGACGACAGAACCGCAGTGATGCGCTTTCTTTAGACCCAACGAAGTCGCATCACTCCAATTCGGTCGTCATAAATTAATATTGGCCCCGCTAGAGCACGTTCTTACAGGGTGATCACTCCGTCTGTTGGGCGGCCCAAGTATAACACATCGCGATCGTGGCCTACTAAATAAATGTAATTAATCACTGCAGTGAATAATGTATCTAATTTTGATTGAAGAAACACAAGTATAAAGAGTATGTTGTAAGATAGTCGTGGACAAAAAGGTTTAAACTATCGAATGTATTTCTCAAAATGACCTCCACCAATTGTCATACAATAATACATTCTGGATTCAAATCCAGATCTTACATTTCTCAAGACCTCAAGAGTTATTAGCCGATTTTCGACAGATTTGGCACGGACTTACCCAAAATATATCCAAATGTTATGACATAACAAATTTCACCATAATGATAATCTGATAGAACATTTTAACGTATGATTTAAATATAGGTACACAAAAATGGTAGGTATACCTTTGCAACACATGTGAAATTACCAGTTTTCGAAATAAATGCAAAAACTTAACAGTTACTTGGCCAACTTTGCACTAAAATACGAAACCGAAATTTGGGAGGGTAGACTGAGAAACAAACGAGGACACTAATATCTACTATCAGCGCGGCCACGACTATCATTTTTGCTTATGAAATAATTAGGTAGTAAACGAGAAATAATAATTACCAATGCACAAAAAAGTAGCAGGCCGGTACGCATATACGAGGTGAGCGCCAAAATTTCCCGGCCTGACATAGATGCAGCTTTAGTATCACAATAAAACTTTGGCTTCTTTTAAATACATACCTTAGTAGGCTGCGAAAAAAAAATTGAGGTCTTGCGTCAAATAGTTTTTTATTGATAGCATTTTGAACAAGACGTGTCCAAGGAAATGTCACAGATAACGCAAATTGAGTACAGAGCGGTCATAAAGTTTTTGACAAAAGAAGGGTTAGCACCTAAAATTATTAAAGAAAGACTGGATGGTGTGTACGGCCAAAGTTCCCCTTCGTATTCTGTAGTGAAAGAATGGGCAAAACGTTTTCGCATGGGGCAGGAATCCCTTGAAGATGATGCAAGAACTGGTCGACCAGTTGAGGTGATAACGGAAGACATTGTTGCCTTTGTGGAAGGGGTGGTATTGAGCGATCGACGCTTAAAGGTCAAGGAAATCTCAGAAATGACTAAGCTTTCTGATACTAGTGTTCGTCGAATCCTGCATGATCATTTAGGTATGCATAAGGTCAGTGCAAGATGGGTTCCCAAAAACCTTTCGGCTATTCAAAAACAACGCCGTGTCGAGTGCGCGCGATCTTTTTTCGAACTGTGTGGGCCCGAACCAAAGCCTGTGATAGAAACCATTGTAACAGGAGATGAAACTATGGTTCTGTATTATGATCCTCTGTCGAAAAGGGAATCAATGGAGTGGCGCCGTAAGGGTGAGGCACCCCCAAGAAAATTCAGAGTCTGCCAGTCAACAAAAAAGGTGATGGCCACGATTTTTTGGGATTGTGAAGGAATTCTTTTGATAGATTTTAAAGAAACTAATACCACCGTTAATGGAAAATATTACGCAGCATTATTACATAAATTGCGGGACTGCTTACGTGAAAAACGTCGCGGAAAACTGACCAGAGGCGTGCGTCTTTTGCACGATAATGCACCTGTCCATACTGCTGGTGTTGCACAAGCTGCCATTTTGGAGTGTGGGTTCCAACAGATAGATCATCCTCCCTATAGTCCAGACATGGCCCCCAGCGACTACTATTTGTTTGGATATTTGAAAAAGGACCTTCGTGGGCGATGGTGTAACGACGAAGTTGAATTAAAAGAAGCTGTTTTAGCGCATTTTGCAGACAAACCAAAAGAATATTTTTTTAAAGGGATTGAATTGTTAATAAAGATATGTAATAAGTGTATTGAAGTTAAGGGAGACTATATTGAAAAATAATAAAAACATGTTACCCTACTTTGTCTTTTTCATATTCAGGCCGGGAAATTTTGGCGCTAACCTCGTATATTTTGACTTCCGTCAGTACTCTTTTGGCATCTCTGCGAATGAGAATTTTTCCTGGAACATCGATATAGCAGCAATGTGGCTGTGAAATGTCTTCCTTCATCTCCGGAGTTAATATATTCAATTGCGCAAATTTTGCAATTAACGTTTATAAGTAAGTTTCATTTGATTTGATTTCAGTATTAGTTGGCCGCGCAACTCACTTCACTAAATGCGTGCGCGTAAGAATGTCAATTTGGCATTCTTTAGAGCATAAGAGCGCTAAAGTATGCCATTAGAATATTCAAATGAATGTCATAAAAATTTATATTATGTATTGATAGCAGATACCTAAAGAGTAGGTACGTAAAATTTGTGTTTTCTGAATTTTGTGCCCATGTTTCTCCCCGTGTTTCTCCAAAAAATTGTTATGCGAGGTACTGATGTTTTTTGTGAAGTTTCTAATTTTGGAATTGACCTATCCACATCGGGAGATAAAAGTTGGAATTGTAATTTTAAAAAATTATGATGATAAACATTAAATTTTTATGTAGGAAGGTGTCTTTTTAAAAACTAAAATTGAAGTGTTTCAAAATTTTAAAAAAGTTCTACATAACAAAATATGAATTTTGTGCGAAAATTTATTACCGCATAGCGTATGGTATAAGCAAGTTGGTTGGGTATAAAATGAATGCAGAAAGTACTGCATTGACGAGTCCCCACAAGGGTGCATCCAGTGGCCTGCAGTTTTCTGTAATCATTTTGAACGCGATAGATATTTAATATTGCTTTTTTTAATAAATATTTTTTATGAGCTGTATGGCTACCCAAAGGACTTGTACCTTGACGCAGTTCTAGTAATACTGGGACGGGTGGGATGGCTTGCGCGCTTCAATGATATAAAGAGCCGAACCATAGGTTTAACCATATTGGAGGGGTTTTTATTTGAGAAGCCAGACTAAATCAAGTCCCTGGAAGGGGGCAGCAGCTCTTTCAGTAATCATAGTGGCAGAGATCGTGAGGGTCGGTATGGCACTGTGATACAAACTACTGCGATGTGGAAGGCAACGGGAAACCACCACATTATTTTATCCCTAGTACAGCGTACTTTAATTTATGATGATGGCACCTTCTGGAGTAAAATATTCCGGAGGTAAAATAGTCCCACATTCGGATCTCCGGGCGGGGACTGCTTCGGGGGGAGTCATCAGAAATGAGGATAGAAAAGAATGGAGGTACGCGTCCAACCAGTCTTCGGACTGAGAACCTTATGATGATGAGCTGTATGGCATCAACATTAAATCCTATGTACGAGAGAATGGAAATTAGTGCCCTGTGATTCAGTGTATCGAAAGCTTTAGACTTTAGACGAGTAATCAAGCAAAATCAGAGCAGTCCAGAAACCAGCATCAGTTGCTCTTAAAATATCGTCAACAGTGATTGGTTAACCTGTTGCACAACATGGTTGAGTGTGAATAACACAAAAACCATTAGTTTTTGGAACAGGACGCATTTAACCAATTTCATCTAAACAAGACCTCCTTAAAATTAAAAAAATATAATCAAAGCTGTACACTTATCAAAACCTTCCATAAAGTTAATTTTGATCAAAAGTGAAATTCTGAAATGCAAAAATAAACACGAGATTTTAGCCATACCCTTCAGTGTCTTACAGAGGCATATGAAGCAGAAAAATTGAAAAATAGCAAATCGTTTAGCATCTAATTACAGTCCGTTTTTTCATAACGGGCAGCCCTGTACATGGGCTTCACATGCATAGGTACATGAGTGAATAAAAACCTATAAGATACTAGATATACGTATGCATGTAATTTTAGGAAAAGACAAAACGACCGCATCATAAAATAAAAAGAAATAAAACTAAAATTAACTTACTGTTCAAATTCTGTCACTAAATTCTTGAGCCTTCCAGTCACCTCATACGCTCATACACATAAAATAAAACCAAAAAAACAAAAAGTAACCAATCAATTCATCGCATGTTTCAATTAAAAAAAAAAGATTCCTGCTCATTAAATTTGACAGTAATGAATTCGCGTGTTATCGGTCGCCATTGCGAAATGTATGCGATGCGAAAACGACAGAAAACGAACGCCAACTGGATGTAGGATACTTCTGAAGGATAGATAACCGAAAAGATCCGGGCACATACAAAAGCGCAAGCGTCATTTTCCCGCCCGAGGAAAAGCTTACGGAGTTTTTCTTTTCAGCAACAGTTGGTGGCAGAAATGGTATTATGTTTTAGTGGGTACCTGTTGTAGTTTTATTGGATATAAAATTTGACGAGATCAGCAAGTAAAGATCTTTACTGTAGCTGACATTTCTACCCCTAAAGTACCCCGCATTCTCAATAATCTTACAAGGAAGGGGGTATAATATCGCTATTACAAGTAATTAAGAAAGAACTATAATTCACGGGTAAAATAAAATGTTGGCATCAAATATTAGAATATTAAAATATTTATTCAAACGTATTTTCTCTATCGGTTTTTAAAGGTTTTATCGCAATTTAAAATATTTTAACATCTTGATGCTAATTTTTTAACAAAATTTAGGGATATTTCAAAGTTGACTAATTTGCTGACTTTAGCTCATTGAATTTTGTATTATGTGTATAAATAATCGAATGTATTATTGTAAAGAAAGTCATGGCACAAGGGGTTTCGATTATTTCTATATTCAGGATAAATATTGCAAAAATGGCCATCAAAGGTCGAAATTGTGTTTTCACAAATTTGAAAACAATTCATTTTTTTGTTAATTTCTTTGGAATTTCTTGAAAGTTGCAACGGGTATTCCTGCAAACTTTTCTTTATTCGATTCTACAGTCACTTTACTACCGAACTCCAAAAATTTCAGCTTGTTTGCAATTTTTGATGGGTAGAACAATTGGCTGGAGTATTGGAAGCAATAAAAGTCTGAAAATCCAATCTTATTCTGTTAATTATTAAGTTAATATTACATGCAAAGTTAATAAACCATTCTTCATTTGACGAGAGAGTTTACATATATTTTAGTTTTTAACATTGAAAATGTTTAACGAATTGGAAGTGACTGTATACGGAGGTCCCAGTAGCGATTTCTGTGACACTTGGACATTTCGCAGTTTTTGCGAATTTTTGTCAAGTTCTACGTATGACAGATCAATGTTTTTGGTGTCATTTTGAACTTTGGGGGAGGGATAATAAATTCAAGATTAGAGGGGGCGAAAAACGAAAATACGATTTTTGGACACGAGAACGTTCGGTGCTGTTACATCGCATACTTACTTTATGAAACATCCAGCTTTGATTTTCGGCTAGTTGGAAAGAGGATGAATCGGCCAACATCGTATGGGCTGGTTTTTGGGATTTGCGATGCACGAGGGCAAGATTATAGGGGTGTAAACTTGAGGTACATTTTTAGCAAACTTTAAAAGTTCGACATTGTTATATCGCATAAGTATATCTGTAACAGCCAAATTTAATTTTGGGCTGGTTGGAAAGAGGACGAACCAAAGCGCATCGTATGGGTTGGTTTTTGGGGTCCTAGATGCATGGGGGCGATATTTAGGGGTGTAAAGTTGAGCTACGTTTTTAGCAAATTTTAAGCGCTTGGTACTGTTACATCGCATACGTTTGTAAATAATAATAATCAATCATAAGGTTCTCGATCCGAAGACTGGCATGCTACATCCCTAACTATTTGAGAGCAGTAGTCTAATCTAGGCCTACCCAGGGCCTACTACAATACTGTAGTAGGCCCTGGCCTTCCCATAACCTCTTTTAATTGCTATCTCTGTCGCGAACTATTCCTTCGTGTCTTAGACGGTGTCCTACCTTCCTACCTTTCTATCTCTCCTATTATTTATTGTCTTCAATACTTTTCGCTATTCCCCAAGTCTTTCTAATACCTCCCTATTGCTAACCTTATCTATCTACGATATCTTCATCATACATCTGCAGCAACACATTTCAAACGCTTCTATTCGTTTTTGATCTGCTACTCCTATTGTCCAAGTTTCGCAGCCATATAATGCCGCACTTCATCATACGTCTTTAAGAGTTGTTTCTTTTTGTTAAACGCAACTCGACCCTGCGCTGTTCTTTGTTTTATGTCTTTAGTACTCCTACCATCTCGAGTTATTTTACTTCCTAAATAGCAGAAATCCGCGACTTCCTCTATCTTATCATTTCCTATTTCCTATTTGTATTTGTATTGCAGTTTTAGTTCTATTTTCACACCCTCTACATACCAAAATTTTGGTTTTCTTTTTATTGATTTTCATGCCGTAGCCCTCTATCAAAACTGCTTCCATTTCATTCAAGGCCACTCGTAATTCTTCTTTGCTAGATGCTAACATTGTTATACCATCCACAAATCTGAGTATGTTAATAGTTTGACCCTGTACATTAATCCCTGAGGCTGTTTTGTCCTTAACAATATTAATCGCATCTTCGATAATATATACCTAACTTGAAAACTAGAGGTGACAATGCACATCCCTGTCTCACTCCCTTCCGGATGTCTACTTCTCTTTGCTACTGATCAAATTCTGCCTTTTGCTCTTTGTAGATATTATGTATTATTCTTCTGTCCCTATATTTCATCCCTACCTTTCTGAGCACTTCGAACATCGTCCCCCATTTTACGTTGTCGAAGGCTTTTTCTAAATCTACAACTCCTATATAGACGCTCTTTCCCTTTTCTATTGTTTTCTCTATAATTACTCGTAAAGCTAGAATGGCCTCGCGCGAACCTCTATTTCTTCTAAATCCGAACTGATCTTCTAATATTTCTTCCGCCTCTTCTCCATCCTTCTTTGCACAATTTTAGTTAAAATTTTTGACGCGTGGGAAGTTAAACTGACAGTTTTAACATTTTCTCACTTATCCGCATCTTTCCGTTTTGGCAGAGCGACTATGATTTTCCTTTTGTAATCTTCTGGAATCTCACCTGTCTCGTATATACGGCTAACTAGTTTAAATAAACGCTCTCTTCCCTCTTGACCTACATACTTTAAAATTTCTGCCTGCAATTCGTCTACACCTGTTGTTTTATTGTTTCTTAAACTTTCTAATGCTAGCTCAAACTCTTCCCTTTTTATGGGACAGCCTAGGTTATCCCTCTCTACACTGATTTCCTCTTCTAATATATCTCCTAGTTCTTGAACTGCACATAAGGTACCCAAATATTCCTTCCATCTATCTGCCTTTCCTCTCTTCCGATTAGGATGTGACCTGCCTCGTTTCTAATGTTCTTGCTGCTAGATCCAATTTCTCTGAAATTTCTCCTAATTATTTTATACGCTTCGTCAGTTTTTCCTACTTCGAACTGAAGTTCCACTTCTTTGCATTTGTTATCAATCCTCTGTTCTTTCGCTTTCCTACATTTCCGATTAATTTCCCACTTGACCGCTTTATACCTTTGTTTCCCTCCTTCATCTAGCCTATTTTTATATTTTCGTCTCTCATCTATAAATAAATAAATAAACAAACAAACAAATAAATAAATTTTTACACGAGGCATAGCCGAGTGCCGAAGAATATGAAGTGTGACGGTACACGGGAGTCCCAGTAATGATTTCTGTGACGCCTGGAAATTTCGCAGTTTTTGGGAATTTTTGCAAGTTCTACGTATGCCGGGTCAATGTTTTTGGTGTCATTTTGAAGATCTCATCAAATGTGAATTTGTGGGAGAGGGATAGAGAATGTAAGATGCAAGAGGCGAGAATTCGGGGTTAAAACGACTTTTAGGACATGGAATCGTTCAGTGCTGTTTGGAAGAGCTTGGGTTGGTTTTTGGAGGACGAGATTGTAGGATGTAGGGGTGTGAATTTAAGGTACGTTTTTAACAAATTTTAAGAGTTTAAATCGCATACGTTTTGTAACATACACGTTTGATTTTGAAAAAAGGATGAACCAGCGCATATCCTAATGGTTGGTTTTTGGAGTCTGCGATGCAGGGGGTGGATTTTTTCACCCACCTGAACTTCGCCTATTGCCAAAGATCATTATTAATTACAAAACTTACTGTACTTCGTTTGGCAATAAAGACAGTTTATTATTATTTTATATGGGTGTAAAGTAGACCCACGTTTTTAGAAAATTTTAAGCGTTCGGTGCTGTTACATGATATACCTACGCTTGTAAATAATAATAAATAAATTTATTTATTGGAAATGACGGTATACGGGAATTTCAGTAGCGATTTCTGTGACGCCTGCGTATGCCAGGTCAATGTTTTTGGTATCATTTTGAAGATCTCGTCATATGCGAACTTTGGGGGGAGAGATAGAAAATGCAAAATTCGAGAGGGCGAAAATACGGAGGTTAAAACAATTTTTTGGACACGGAACCGTTCGGTGCTGTTGCATCCGCATACTTTGTGAAACATTCAACTTTGATCTTGGGCTAGTTGGAAAGAGGATGAACCAGGGTTGGTTTCTGGGACTTGCTATGCACGAGGGCGAGATTATAGGGGAGTAAAGTTGAGCTACGTTTTTAAAAAATTTTAAGCGGTTGGTTTGTTACATCGCATAGGTACGTTTGTATGTAATAGTATACATAAATCACACGAGTGTATGAAATACACGTTCCATAGAGTTATGTACACTATTTTTCCCATGACCCCGTAAGAAAGCAAAATACTTATAAAACAGTAACTTTATTTAATGATTTGTTATTTATGTTAGTAAATGCCAAAATTTCTAATTTCCATTTGGAATGGATAAATGTATCATCTCCAAATGAGAAAAACAACAAAATAATAACAATAATAACATCACTAATGAATTTTTAACACCAGTACAAATTAAAAAAAAATTATAGAATCCGTTCCCACTGTTTTGTTTGTTGCAGTGTGCGGACGTCTGTATCATTGTTTCGATTTCGAGAAAATGTTATCATTCTCATTTTTTACAAATTGTTACGTTGATTTATGCTGTGATACAAATTTTGCGATGTGGAAGGCAACGGGAAACCGCCGCATTATTTTGTCCTTAGAATGGCGTACTAAAATTTTATGATGATGGCACCTTCTGAAGTAAAATATTCTGAAGGTAAAACAGTCCCACATTCCGATCTCCAGGCGGGGACTACATATTTCGGGGGGAATCATCAGCAATAATAAGTGTAACATTTCACGACAATGAGAAAAGCGATCGAAAAAAGCTTTTGAAATGTGGTGGTCAGGGTTGGAAAAAACACGGGTTTAAAAAAAAACAAAAAAACATGTTTTTTTATTGTTAAGTGTTTTTTATACGTTTTAAATATGTTTAAACCCAAAAGGAAAAAAACATATTTTAAAACATTTTAAAACATGTTTAAAACACCGGTGTAAAATGTTAGTTTAACCCTGAAAAGCAGAATTGCGAATAAAACTATCAAATAAGCAATACCTAATTTATGACCACAAATAAAATTATCGTTCTGAACTTCTCATTGAATGAATGACGCTTGATCATCAACGCTCATCGGCTCATCTGTCACTATCATCGTGTCATCTCAGACTTCACACCTGCGATCTGCACAGTGGCGGCTCGTGACTTTAGAACTTGGCAGTGCTCTGGAATGAAATCACCGTTCAGGGGTTGGGGGGGGGGTCTGGCGGTTTCTCTCCGTATTTTTTTATGACGTGCTTTAGAAGCCATTTTAAAACAAGAAATTTCACTCACCGCAATATTTGACGAAAATCCCAAATCCAAAAGGTTAAACTTTCGCACACAATTTTTACCGCGACCTTTCGAAAAGTATTTGATAATTCGCTCAGACTTAGGACGTCAATTTCGTTTTATTTCAAGTTTTTCGTCTCCATTATACATATATTTAGAAACCATATTCACTTTTAACTGAATGAAGTAAGTATTACAACACAATAATAATATTGAAAAATGCTAAAATCAGGCGACCACTTTGTTAAAGTTCACTCCACAATATTTAAGTGTTCACTTGAATCTGGAACGCAAATTCTGTACTAGCTTGCAAGTGAGCTTTGGACACTTCGTGCTTTCTTATTTTTTCATGCAAATGGTTCAAGTCAGTAACGCCTATACTACTCCAATTCTTATCCATATTTGGAGTAAAAAATAACAGGCATTGAAAACAAAAAAGAGAATTCCTTACCGTACATCCACATATCCATTTGTTTCGTTTGTAAATGTCGCTGGTGAAATGCCTGGTGAAAGACCGACCTTCCTTTTTCTTCGCACAAATTTCATTTAGTTTTAACTTTTAAAACCGGTGTCGGCCTACCTAACAGTTTTATTTCAATTTTTGTGCTCAAGTCCAATAATAAAAAGTTAATTTTAATAATATTGTCAATGGAATTTATGCCGCTATCATTACATATAACACGCGCCACCACCACAAACTAAACCACTGGAAATTTCAATATTTAAAAATAATAAACACGATAATACAGCTAATTACTCAAGTTATAAGCAAAGCCAGGAGCTATCTCAAACTTAAATATGGTAAACAAAAGAACAACGCCGCAGAAGTACCAATTTCCGTATTATATTATGCATATGCTTAGCACAACCGCAAGGTTCAACTTCCAAGTGTGTACTGAAAAGGCACACGGATACGAGCTAAACTAAAAGCATATATGACGAATTTTCCCACGTCTTGCCGAGTTTTGCCGATCTCGCTCCCATATCGAATATACGAGTACCACACCCCACAGTTTCAACACGCCAGACGCTACACTCGAACGCCAGACGGTTTGGATGTATTTGCACATTTGCACGTGTATTCTCTGCTAGGTATTTTGAAACTGACGACGCGGGATGCTTGGCTCGCATACTATTTATTATCTAAACGCTGGAGATTCAAAAAGTTTTAAACTTTAATTTGAACCTTATCAAAAAAAGGTTAACAGCAGTTTTTTGTAGGCAGTGCGCGCGCACGAGCGCACTTATTGAGGAGCCGCCACTGGATCTGCATCACCTTCACCTCCATGAAGTGGTAGGTATTATTAATAATTTTATTTTCATCAAATTCAGATCATTCATATTTAGTTTAAAACATGTTTAAAACACAATTATAAAAACATGTTTAAAACCGTGTTTAAAACAAAAGTGTTTCAAACTTCGACAGTGTTTAAAACCATGTTTTAAACAATTGTTTAAAACATTCCAACCCTGGTGGTGGTACAGACGCATGATGAAGATACCGTAGATAGATAAGGTTAGCAATGGGGAGATATTATAGAAAGAGTTAGGAGAGATAGGATGGTAGGAGATGGGAATAAGAAGAGGTAGAAGTAGGCCCAGATCAGATTACTGCTATCAAATAGTTGGGGAGGTAGGATGTTCTACTTTTAGCTTTTAGGGAAATGCGTAGGTTAGCTCAGGATAGGAAAGGATGGAGGTACGCGACCAACCATCAGTCTCCTTACTGAAAACTTTATGATGGTGAACTAATTACCTGTGCAAATACTATTTGTAGGAATCACATAATAATATCAATAGTAGGTAAGTGAATCGATTATTTGGTACTTCTTAAGCACATTTTACTTGCGTTAAGATTTTGTTTGTCCCTGAATTGGAGAATGGGGAAGACCTTCCTTATTCCCGTGGGAACCATATTGATTATATTAAAGGGTTGCGTGCTCGATTGCCTGTAATTAACAGAAATGTAGTAAATACAAAACATGAATTTCATGTCCCTACCTAACGATAAACTAGAAAACTTAATTTTGGTAATAGGACCTAAAGGTTTATTGTTTAATTTCAGTTGTTGGATATGAAATTTATGGGTCATATTTCCAGAGTCCTTATTATTAATTTGGGGTATTAAAATTTGCTGTAATCAAGTTCTATCCAAGTAGGTACACAATCTTATAATACACTCTGGTGAACTAAAAATTTATTTCTGGTGAATAAGATCAACTGAAACATGATTTTTATAAAAATTATAAAAATTGCGAAGTACGGGCTTTTACTGAGAGGCCAACATATTGCAAGAATGACTAGGAATTCTTAATAAGTGAACCCCACACGCTGAGACAGTGACACAGTAATAATTAAACTCGACACGTGTTTCGCTGACAAAGTCAGCAACCTCAGAAGTTGAAGATTAATATAAATGTAAACTTACACGATGCTGCTATAAATACCAAACCTCCTACTACTGAAGTAAACTGTATCGATAAACCTATAGGGTTTCTTAGAACTTTTCGAACATAAGAGCAATCAAATTGGTTTCTTAGAACTGGAGGGTAGGTATTTATGAATAATCTTAAATTCTATCTGCCTGATAAATCTATACAGGGTTGAGTTTGGAATCGGGCCATAATTACTGTTAAGACAACTACGTTTATTTTTATACAGGGTGATTGGTAACTTTGCAGTCAAAATTAAATGACAGATGTAAAATCGAATTCTAAACATAAAACAAAGAATAACTTTTTCTCGTATTGGGCTTCGTTTAGGAAATATTTAAAAAAATGTATTTAAAAAATGGAAAAAATGGAAATAAAAATTTGTTTATAATAAATTTAATAAATTAAATAAATTTTAACAAATTATAACAACGTAAAAAACTACATCAGATTTTCAAAAATTCCACCATTTGCATTGATACACGCTTGGCAACGCAAAACAAGCGAATTGTAAATTTCTGCAAAATTTACAGTGTTTTGAATATTATGCACTGAATTTAAAATTCTATCCCGTAATTGCTTAATAGTATTAATTGGCTCAGCATAAATCAATTCTTTTAAGTGACCCCATAAATAAAAGCCTAAAGGATTTAGGTCCGGGGACCTTGCAGGCCAATGAACGGGACCGTGTCTTCCAATCCATCTCCCATTGAAATTATTATTTAGCCACTCTACCACGTTTCTTCCAGCATGTGGTGGTGCACCGTCATGCTGAAACCACATTCTATTTAGCAGACCAATAGGAATGTAGTCCAATAAATCTTGAAAGTCATTTTCCAAAAATGCTAGGTATGCGTCAGTATTTAAACGATGTGGCAAAATTTGAATTGGAAGAAGTCGTCCATTAAAAATACCACACCACGCGTTAATCGAAAATCTTCGTTGGAAAGCTCTAATTCTAACTGCGTATGGATTTTGTAAAGACCTCGTAGGCTCGTTATGAATATTGTTAATTCCATTCCTCGTAAAAATGGATTCATCTGTCCAGAGCGTTTCACTAATAAAGTTAGGATTGTGTTCATTCTGTTCAAGTATCCAACGACAAAATGCTAACCGCTGTACCTCGTCGCCTGGGTGCAAGTGATGAACTCTTTGGTAGTGGTACGGATGTAAGACTTCCCAATTAACAGTTTTCCAAACAAAATTTTGCGTCATTTGTAACTGTGGAAATTCTTCTAGTACTGGTTGTTGGATCATCAAGTACTGCATCAATAACGGCAATTTCTTCTGCATCAGTGTGTTGATGATGTGGACCTCCACTACGACGTTCATTAATTCCAAATTCGCGAAGCGTTCGAAATGCATTAGAAAAAACTGCACGATAAGGTTGCCGTCTATTAGGATATCTAACGCTGTATTCCCGACGCGCAGCTCAGGTGTTACCACCACAGTACCAATAAACATAAATAATGTCAGCATAATCTTCATTAGTAAACTTCATTTTTAATGAAACACTAACAGAAAGTCATGTAATGTAGACAAAAATAATAAGTTGATTACAAGCTGTCAAATAATAAACAAATTTTTATTTTCATAGCCGCCTTAATTTTACATTTCTTTTTAATTATTTCCTAAACGAAGCCCGATATGAAAAAAGTTATTCTTTGTTTTATGTTTAGAATTCTATTTTACATATGACATTTAACTTTGGCTGTCCAGTTACCAATTGCTATACTTTCCAAGGCGTTTAAATAAAATGTATTATTACCGGATTTTGAGAGTTTGAGATTATTGATATTGAATTTATGATCCATTTCCAACACGCGCGACGCCATGCTAGACTTATTTGTACGGCCGTATTTGTAATGAGCTTGATGCTCCTTGAAGCAAGTTAAAATAGACCGAATCAACCTCCCCATATATATTTTGGTCGTGAACCATTTTGAAGCCTGCTTTCCCGAAAATCATATTCGTACCTCTAGTGCTCTAGTTATCTGCGGTACATATGGTATTTTATAAATTTAGTAATTTGGTTATCCCCATTTAAAATGGTAGAATTTCGCAATAGCATTTTAAATTTTCATTTCCTAATTAATCTATTGACAATTTCTGGATCGAAACTGTTACATCGCGCTATATCTTTCATTGTGTTTACTTCCTTGCGGTATCTTTCAATGGATAATGATAGACTCAACAGTCTATTAACTAAAAAACCAAAACTAGTCTCTTTGTGTTGACTGCAGTGCTTTGAATCTGCAGTTATGTACCCTATAGGAAAAAAACCAGTACAGCTGGCTGTCTTTTGGTTTGTGGGGTTAACTTATTAAGAATTCATAATGAATGAAAGTTTTTGATCCAACCACTGAGTGTATTGCAAGAATGGTAAAGCGAAAGCAGTGCTTGAGCTACAGCAACGAAAAAGATAATGCCGATTTGGCGACATGAAGAAGAGGAACATTAACAAGGAGGTGGTTTGATGCAATGAGGGAGATGCTGACGATAAAAAGAAAATCAAGGGGGAAGTGGGACCAAGTAGTTGCTAGTTGGAGATATCTTGGAAAGCAAGGGTGCAACGTGGAATAAAGCGAAGGGGATAGTAGTGAACATGAAAGAGTGCTTTAGCTTTTTGTGATTCCAGATTTATTTCCAAAATAAATTTTGGGTCGCTATCTTTATACACCCGGTATCCAATCCAGGTTATCTGATTTATTCAAGATGATACCTGAATACATCAAATACGCTTCACTTGAAAATTGAATAGAGTTAACCTGATCTGCGAGTTCCAGCCGAAGGAATACGTAATAAGTTCCCTGAAAGAAATAAAATCTAATTTCGTACCCCGAGTTTTATCCTCAGGTATGTTTTTATTCGAAAAATCAAAGGGACACTTCAAACGAATTATCCTCGTTTCTCTGTCACTAATAAATATGACATCAAGTCGAACTGTTTACTTCAGACACAATTTCGTAAATAGCGTCTGGCCTTTGAAGCCGTTAACTGGGACCATTTAATGTCAGTCAGAGTAAATATTGGGTAAATTTTCACAGGTTTTCAAATCTGCTAAGTATTTGCCTGGGTGGAACAAAAATATGAAATTACGAGTAAATATATTTCGTTATTTACGCAAAATTCGGTCTAGCGTACAGACTAGACTGGGTAAACGCTACCAATTTTAGAATATTGCTCTTGAATACCAGGGGATAACGGTAGCTAGTTTTCCTAGTAGTCATGCACATGAAAAAGTTTCGCTACCATAGTAGTAGATATATAACGCCACTTCTGGACCAAACACGTGTAAACCCCCCAGAGAATTAAAATGAATCTTAATTTTTGAACTATGATTGGATTTATTATTACAGTTCTTACTTGTGATTCTTGCTTATCAAAATAATGCGTACTGTGTAGACGTAGGCAAAACATAACGTAGGCACGTGGCTACTTCAGCAGGTTTTCAGCCAACTTTTTACATTATTTTAATTAATCAGTTTTTAGTAGGTAAACAGACAGAGTGAGGTAAGATTTCCAACATATTTACTGCTCTAAATTATAGAGCAGTATTCTCTCTGTTGCTATAGAATTTCTGAATAAGCCGTTGTGGATTAAGACCGGAAAATCGTATCAAAGAGAAAATAGAACAATTAGAGCTGATGAAATTTCAACAAACGCAATCTTATTAACTCAGCATTGTGAAAATAATTGTTTAATAATTTAAATTATATTATTCAAGGCACGTTGGCCCATGTGTTTAAAATAAATATCCACGAAATGAAACATCTAAATCAGAAAATCTAATTATTACAATAAAGTTCATATTTTACTCTGTTGAAAGGGAAATTTATAGATGTCAGGCAAGGTAAGAAGATAAGAAATATTGAAAATCTGTGAAGACTACTTTGATGCTTTTCTACATTTTCTTCGCCTTTTAACGAAAACACTCGAAGAAAAGCACCTCCTAGCATGATTAAGAGCCCGAGACACAGGAACTTTGGGAGCACGGTAGACGTTTGCCTGCTTGCAAATATTACAAAAACTATAAATGATATTAAATTGTTTTTGTTTGCAAACAGTTCTTAAAATACAAATCTATTATCGCTATTTTGAAATTTATTAAAAAATATGAAAACAATGAACGAAGTCGCATGTTACAAGTGGCGAAATCCTGCTTTTTATAGAACCTAATAAAACTTTCCTGAAAAAAATATCAGAATCTGGTTAATGGCAACAGTATACTGAACCTCTGGCTTGTAAGAAGACATAAAATTTTCAATTTCGACGGAAAAACAAAAAAGTTATGAGTAAACAGCGGTAACCTTGGATTCGCAGTTTTTCGTAGAAGCTCGTGCTCTCGGCTGTTTTTCGGCTACTGATCAAAGTCGCTTTGCTAAGTCAGCCAATACCGAAATAGGGAGTGCGCGTAACAAGTTCATTCTTAGTATTAGTTTGGTCGACTTAGTTCCCAGCTTTTCCAGATAATTCTTGCCGTCCACTGTAGGTCCGCAGACATTGTTACTTATCACATATGCAGGTATACATTGCGCTCTACTACGTGAAGTATTTTTCAAGCTGTAATTACTTCATCGTACCCCTGAACCCTACGATTCTTAGTAAATTGGTGTGTCGGGCTCTTAACCACGTCTTGCAAACTTCCAAAATAGCTAAAAGTTGTAACAAAATCAGCTTCAAGATCTTCCAGTATACTCAGGAAGAAACTGTCCTCGCTATAGACCCTCTTACTGGATAGAACATCGAGGTTGTTGATGGTGATTCAAGGTTCATAAAACAAAGGAATTAATCCATCAATATGAACATTTATTTTAAAATGAACGTTAAAAGAACCAAGTACAAAATAGTGTATTTGTTATATCTATTGTTTTGCCAAAATAATAAGTTAACTACCTAATAGGCACTCTGATTACTATCATCATCATCATCATCATCATAATATTAAAAGCGAACTGGCACAACACTTTACGGGTGGGGATGGATATCGGTCGCTCGGTCTCTTTTCAACTGGCGGAGATAGTATGGGTGAGGTCGTGCACTCGATGAAGTATTTCTTAAACGCAAATAAGAAAATTGCATCGGCATCATTCCGATGGACGCTTGGATATGCTCAGCGCTGTTCGCAGTCGTATTTCAACCTGGGGGGGTTCAACGGCTTTTGCCGTATTAAATTAAACGCAATTATTTATTTAAGAATATTCTATGGGAATATTTTGTGGTGCACCTGGGATGCATGTACGTTTTAAGTATAATTACTACACCGATTCATCGCTGCGTAAAAGTCGTGGAGCGTAGCCCACGGGTTCATCTAGTTATATTAATAAACAGAGTGCTCAAAGAGCCAACTTATGATATTTTAGAAAATTTGAACGTTTTACTTTTTAACACTTGCTCTTAAATTTCAAATTTCCCGAGAATATGCAACTCTAAACTTTACAGTTCACAAATAAAATCATAGTGCAGTCATTTCAAATTCTTCTTTTAGTCTGCTTAGAAACTCCTTGATATTTTTTTTCTTTTTTGCAGCAACCAGTCTGTCATCCACGTAGAGCAGCACTACAATCAGCTTGCCGTCCCAAGTGGCGCGATAAAACAATGATGGTATGCTTAGGTCCTCATCTACACACCAATACAACTTTTTTCTTGGTAATCGATGGTGTCTACTAACAGCAAAAAACCTATAAATGTTTTTATTTAGTTATTTGTTACTCTAAACAAATAATTATTAGACGTAGTAGGTATTAGTGAAGTGCGATGGCCAGAAGCCGGAGACTTCTGGAGCGGAGATTTTAGAGTAATACACACAGGATCTGTAGGAGGAAATTCGGGAGTAGGAATTGTTATGCGGAAAAAAGTAGGGCAGAGTGTAGAAAATTTCTTACAGCAAAGTGACAGGGTAGTTATGGTTAGGTTAGATTCGAAACCTGTAAAAACAGTAATAATACAGGTATATATGCCCACTTCTAACTACAGTGATGAGGTCGTAGAGGCAGTTTATAGTGATATTGAACATGTGCTAGATTTTGTGAGAGGACACGAAAATTTAATAATTATAGGAGATTTCAATGCAGTCGTAGGCACAGGGCGAGAGGGCGGAATAGTTGGTCCCTTTGGATTAGGCAATAGGAACGATAGGGGAGTGAGACTGATAGAGTTCTGCGATAAACATAACTTAACGGTCGCGAACACTCTATTTCACCATCATGTTAGGAGACGCTACACGTGGAAGATGCCAGGAGACCTAGGGAGATATCAAATAGATTACATTCTTGTTAGGCAAAGATTTAGAAATCAAGTTAGGGATTGTAGAAGTTATCCAGGAGCAGATATAGATAGTGATCACAATATAGTCGTTATGAAGGCCAATCTTAAATTTAAGATTTTGAAAAAACGAAGCGGAAGAAGGTATCTTGACCCAGAGAAACTAAAAGATGATGATACGCGCGATAAGTTCGAGAAAAAGACAAACGAAGTACTAAAGGGCACGGGCGAAAATATTGTTAGGGACATAGAGGAAGAATGGAATTGCATTAAAAATAGTTTAGTTTCCTCAGCTAGGGATATTTTGGGTCATAAACAGAATGAAAGTAGGAAACCCTGGATAACAAAACATATTGTGAGTCTAATAGAGGAAAGGCGCAAATATAAAAATAGGTTAGATGAAATAGGGAAACAAAGATATAAGGCGATCAAGTGGGAAATTATTCGGAAATGTAGGAAAGCGAAAGAGCAATGGATCGATGATAAGTGCAAAGAAGTGGAAAATAAGTTCGAAATAGGAAAGACTGATGAAGCATATAAAATAATTAGGAGAAATTTTAGAGAAATTGGATCTAGTACCAAAAGCATTAGGAATGAGGCAGGAGATATCCTAATCGAAAGCGGGGAGAAGGCAGATAGGTGGAAAGAATATTTAGGAAACCTATATGCGGGACAGGAAGTGCAAGATATATTAGAAAGTGAAAGCAGTGTAGAAGGGGATAACCTAGGGAGTCCTATAATGAGAGAAGAGTTTGAGCTAGCACTAAAAAGTTTAAGGAATAATAAAGCACCAGGTATAGATGGCGTGCAGGCAGAAATCTTAAAGTGCGCAGGTCAAGAGGTAATAGATCGTTTATTTAAATTAGTTAGTCGCATATACCTGACAGGCGAGATTCCAGAGGATTACAAACTGAACATCATGGTAGCTTTGCCAAAAAGGAAAGGCGCGGATAGATGCGAAAATTTTAGAACTATCAGTTTAACTTCCCATGCGTCAAAAATTTTAACTAGAATTGTGCAAAGAAGGATGGAGAAAAAGGCGGAAGAAATATTAGGAGAAGATCAGTTCGGATTTAGAAGAAATAGAGGAACGCGCGAGGCCATTCTAGCTTTACGAGTAATTATAGAAAAAACGATAGAAAAGAGAAAGAGCGTATATATAGGATTTGTAGATTTAGAAAAAGCCTTCGACAACGTAAAATGGGGGAAGATGTTCGAAGTGCTGAGAAAGGTAGGGATGAAATACAGGGACAGAAGAATAATACATAATCTCTACAAAGAGCAAAAGGCAGTTACAGAATGTGAGCAGGAACGAAGGGAAGTAGATATCCGGAAGGGAGTGAGACAGGGATGTGCATTGTCACCTCTAGTTTTCAACTTATATATCGAAGATGCGATTAATATTGTTAAGGAAAGAACAGCCTCAGGGATCAATGTACAGGGCCAAACTATTAACATGCTCAGATTTTCGGATGATATAGCAGTGTTAGCATCTAGCAAAGAAGAATTAGGAGCGGCTTTGAATGAAATGGAAGCAGTTTTGACACAGGGCTACGGCATGAAAATCAATAAAAAGAAAACTAAAATTTTGGTATGTAGATGGAGTGAAAATAGAACTAAAATTGAAATACGAATAGGAAATGAGAAGATAGAGGAGGTCGCGGATTTCTGCTACTTAGGAAGTAAAATAACCCAAGACGGTAGGAGCACTAAAGATATAAAACAAAGAATGGCGCAGGGACGAGTTGCGTTTAACAAAAAGAAACAACTGTTATGTTCGAGAACGGTTAATATAGAGACTAGGAAGAGACTCTTAAAGTCGTATGTATGGAGTACGGCATTATACGGGTGCGAAACTTGGACAATAGGAGAAGCGGATAGAAAAAGAGTAGAAGCGTTTGAACTGTGGTGTTACAGACGCATGATGAAGATACCGTAGATAGATAAGGTTAGCAATAGGGAAGTATTAAAAAGAGTTGGGGAAAGGCGAAAGGTATGGAAAACAATAAAGAGTAGGAGAGATAGGATGGTAGGATGGTAGGACACCTTCTAAGACACGAAGGAATAGTTCGCGACATACTAGAGTCAGAGATAGGAATAAAAAGAGGTAGGGGTAGGCCTAGATTAGACTACTGCTCTCAAATAGTTAGGGATGTAGGATGTTCTACTTTTAGGGAAATGCGTAGGTTAGCTCAGGATAGAAAAGAATGGAGGTACGCGTCCAACCAGTCTTCGGACTGAGAACCTTATGATGATGAGCTGCATATAATAGTATATTATACACGAGTTTATAATGAATGCTATTATTACCGAGGATGAAGTTTACAACACGAGCGAGTGAAACGAGCGAGTTTTGTAATCATCCGAGGTAACAATAGCATCATTATAACGAGTCGTATACTATACTTTGTCCACGACTATCAAAAGAGATTCCCAGAAAGAATTTACCTTCATTTCCCTTCTTCAGTGCAAGAAAGATTCATACATACGCTCTCAGGTATAATTTTCTTGGTTTTTTGGGCAATGAATCTAATGACGCAAGTTGTGCAGCTTCTTTTATTGCTGGTGCTGTTAAAGAAACCTCGTTTTCACTCTCACTACTCATTATATCTTCTTTTTTAGAATATGCATTTCAAATTAAAAGCAAACCATGCTGATTTGACGTTTCAATTTGAACTGACACATCGCGATCGCGGCCTACTAAATAAATGTAAAAAAGGGTCAAAGCGATGTTCCTATCGGTGTAGTGAATAATATTCATTAATCACTGCAGTGATTAATGGATCTAATTATGATTGAAGAAACACAAATATAAAGAGTATATTATAAGATAGTCGTGGACAAAATTTATTATTTCGTTATCAAAAAAAATTTCAAAAATTTGGACTGGATTCAGTTCAGCCGTTTATTGAGATCAGCGATTCTGCTAATTCTTTCTTGATATTATCTTGACGAGCTAAATATTCATTTCCTTCAATCATACTTATATCAATTACTTCTTCTGTCCAATCTGGTTCTTTTTTACTACTACTAACCGAAATTTCCGTTATTGCATAATACTGATCATGGAATATTGTATTCTGGATCACAATTTCAACAGTACCAGGTACCTACATCTAACGGGAGTATGTCTGCTTGAATGTCGTCTTCCTCACTATCATCTTCATCCGTATGATAGTCGGCCTCAGGTGGTATTATAACGATATCAATGTCTCTTTCATTGTAGCCAATGTCGTCCAAAATACGCAAGTAGTCAGCAAAAAATATTTCTTTCGGCTGAGTGTAAGTTGCTACTATCGCAGAATTTCATGGGCATTTTGAAAACCGCTAACTTTTGTGACGTCAGCATCCTCAGGAGTTGAAGATTAATCTAAATCTAAACTTATCTACATTGCTATAAATACCAAACCTCCTACTACTGAAGTAAAATGAATCGATAAACCTATAGGGTTTCTTTAGAACTTTTGGAACATAAGAGCAATAAAATTGGTTACTTAGAACTGGAGGGTAAGTATTTATGGCTAGTCTTAAATTATAACAACCTGATAAATCTATACAGGGTTGAGTTTGGAATCAGACCATTATTACTGTTAAGACAACTACGTTTATTTTTATACATCGCTGTACTTTCAAAGACGTTTAAATCAAATTTATTATTCCCGGGTTTCAGAGCTTGAGATTATCAATATTGAATTTATGAACCGTTTCCAACACGTGCGATGCCATGCTAGACTTATCTGTACGACCGTATTTATAATGAGCTTGATGCTCCTTGAAGCGGGTTGAATTAGAACGAGTTGACTGCCCGATATATTTTTGTCGCATATTCCGCATGCTATTTCGTAAATTCCCGCTTTATGAATGGGTTCCGTTTTATCTTTTGCATTTCCAAGTAGATTTTGTAAATTGTTGCTCGAAGTGTGAACCACTTTGAAGCCTACTTTCCAAAAATCGTATTCATACCTCTAAATTTAAAGTAGTAGAAATTCGCAATAGCATTTTTAATTTTCGTTTCCTATTGACAATTTCTGGATCGAAACCGATGCATCTCGCTAAATCTTTGTTTGTGTTTACTTCCTTACGGTATCTTCCAATAGTCCATTAACTAAAAAACCAAAACTAGCCTTTTTATGCTGATGCAGTGATGCATCGAGCTGTACTGGTTTCATTCTTATAGAGATGTCAAATTCTAACTTACTATCTTAGTAGAGTCAACGTGAAAGTTTATCTTGATGTTCGCTGTACATTGAAAGGTAAAAATGTATCGAGTACGTTTTCGGATGCTATTGGGGGTGTATAACGACCCCCTAAATTCGTCTGGCGACATCGATGTCCAACACACCCCCAGGGGGTAAAAACTGAAAAAACGAGGAATTTAGAATATTTGATTTGCTCTCCGGAAGTAAAAAAGTTTTTCTGTTCCGTCAAGTAATAAGGGAGTAATAACTAATTTCCGTCCAAAGTTTAACATTAGACGAACGGAAGAATATTTACTAAAATCGCTTGTAGCTCCATTATTATTCGTGTTTCGATTTCTGACAAAATTGAGAAATGCCTACACCGCGATAACTTTTTAAAGACACAAGATATCGAAAAAATTCAAAAAGTAAATGTTGTAGTCTGATGCTTTTGCAAGGCAAGGGTTTTTGAAATTTTGAAATCGAACAATAAATAAGGAAGATATTGAAAATTTACTCCAGGGATGTAAAAGCCGCCGCCGCGAAGCGCGCACTCTGTCTCTACTTTCGCCCGTTTCCCATCTCATTCTGACGGACTCCTCCGTGCCCCACCATGGCCCGCAAGCCTCGTCGTAGTATCGTACTCGCCCATACCCGGCGTCTGCATTGCTTGTATTGGGGAATGGTGATTAATTAATTATCAATTAATTTGGTGCTATTTTCATTTTCGTGAATTTGGCATCTTCAAGTGTTACAACAGACGATGAACTATTACATAAATTTAAGCTAAAAACAAAACAATTAAGGCGTGATGATAACAAATGAGCAATATGCAAAAAAGGCGGAAAACTGGATATGCAAAAAAGGCGGAAAACTGGAGGAATCCACTCTAAAAACTATGAAAACCATTAAAAGATCGGTGAAAATGAGACTTGATGTGCAAACTTACAATAAAGACCTGAGAGTGCTTAGTGATAAAATAAATAATTCGTTAAGTTAAGGTGCGGCACAGGAACTGTTACTCCTCGTTTACAAGCGTGAAAAAGATTTCCACGGCAATGAAAAATTAAAAGCAGAGTATAGGAAATAAAGATGTAGGTAGGTAACCGAAACAATGACAGACAGAAAGCCAATAAATTGCGATACCACAAGCCGAATTTTAATATCAATTTATGTGTTTCCTGTAAAAAATTGAAGAAGGGTAAATCTTTGAGCCAGGTGTCGACAACGAATTTCAGTAATAAACGATAATTATAACCTTTTTAAAAAATTAACACATTAGATTTAATTGCTGCTGAAGTCAAATTCCATAGTAATTGTTTCGCGGTAGAGTGGAAAAATATACTAGCAAATCTGAATCTAAATTAGCTTCTATGGATGACTGTGCAAGTCAAACGATAAAGGGCGTGAGACCTGGCAAAAAACTGTTGGGGAAATAAAGCAAGGCATATCCAAAGGAAAAGTATATAATAGAATTCCGCTGATTCTTTAAGCATTTCAACTTCGTTATAAATATTACATATTTTGTAATTTTTGGCACAGTAGCTTCATTACTTTTATAAGATTTGACAAAAACGACATAATCATTTTCAGTTTCCTCGTCTGTTGTAACACTTGAAGATGCCAAATTCACGAAAATGAAAATAGCACGAAATTAATTGATAATTAATTAATCACCATTCCCCAATACAAGCAATGCAGACGCCGGGTATGAATGGGCGAGTACGATACTACGACGAGGCTTGCGGGCCATGGTGGGGCACGGAGGAGTCCGTCAGAATGAGATGGGAAACAGGCGAAAGTAGAGACAGAGTGCGCGCTTCGCGGCGGCGACTTTTACATCCCTGGAGTAAATTGGCAATATCTTCCTTATTTATTGTTCGATTTCAAAATTTCAAAAACCCTTGCCTTGCAAAAGCATCAGACTACAACATTTACTTTTTGAATTTTTTCGATATCTTGTGTCGTTAAAAAGTTATCGCGGTGTAGGGATTTCTCAATTTTGTCAGAAATCGAAACACGAATAATAATGGAGCTACAAGCGATTTTAGTAAATATTCTTCCGTTCGTCTAATGTTAAACTTTGGACGGAAATTAGTTATTACTCCCTTATTACTTGACGGAACAGAAAAACTTTTTTACTGCCGGATAGCAAATCAAATATTCTAAATTCCTCGTTTTTTCAGTTTTTACCCCCTGGGGGTGTGTTGGACATTGATATCGCCAGACGAATTTAGGGGGTCGTTATGCACCCCAAATAGCATCCGAAAACGTACTCGATACATTTTTACCTTTCAATGTACAGCGAACATGATTTCTAGACAAGTTTTTCAAGCGCGCGAACTCTACTATCTTTCCTAATTACCAAAATGCTTAAAAATGGAAGCTGTCCTTCTCTTTCTATTTCATGGGTAATTTTGATAGAATTGAATCTACTATTTAAGTCGCTCAAAAAATCTTCAATGTTACATTTACTAGTGTTAAAAATGGCAAATATATCGTCTACTCTCGCCCACACCTTCGTGAAATATGGGAGCTCGTCTTTCTGTTGGGTTTCAAATCTGCTGATGAAAATTTCTGCAATGAAAGGAGAGAGGCAATTTCCCATCGCTGTACCTTTACTTTGTTGAGGAAATGATCCACTAACTTTGAAATAATTCTGCTGCATACACATATTGGTTAAATTTAGTGATGCCCACGAGACCAACGAGAAGAGACTTTACAAAAGTCTCGTCTCGTCTCGCAGTCGAAATAGAACGTCACGTCAAGAGATTAAAGATATTAAAGATCTTGTCTAATACAAAGTAATATCATAGATTAATTGGTATTATTTTATTCTATGGTAATATATTTTGCTAAAAACATAACACACAGTAGATGGATCAAGAACTTTGACGTAAGTTCACTATGAATTCTTAATAAGTTAACCCCACACAGTAATTAAACTCGACAAGTGTTTCGCTGACAACGTTAGCATCTTCAGGAGTTGAACGTGTCACTGGCTTTTGGCGTGTGGAGTTAACTTATTAAGAATTCATAGTAAAAACATAACAAATTAATATTAATTCAAAAATCAATTAGATCCCTAACCACACACAATTTGAAACACTAAATTCGTATTTCGAACTAAGTTGCCATCCTCAGTAGTACTCAAATATTTCACCTACTCTACTCCGAAAATATCCAAGTTCACTCTTCCAGATCTCAAACAAGAATGAGCTCTGCCCGAGACAAACTTCGTTTATATACCCAAAGTGACGTCACACTGACGCGTCAACATGAATATGAATTCTTAATAAGTTAACCCCACACGCCAAAAGACAGTGACACAGTAATTGAACTTGATACTTGTTTTGCTGACAACGTCAGTATCCTCAGGAGTTGACGATTAACCTTCAGCTCCTGAGGATGCTGACGTTGTCAGTGAAACACATGTCGAATTTAATTACTGTGTCACTGTCTTTTGGCGTGTGGGGTTAACTTGTGAATTTACGTCAAAGTTCTCGATCCAACCACTGTGTGTCAACATGACTCACAATAGAGTAGAAAATACCTACCTATATTTAAGCTTTACACTCTTTTTTACACTACTTTGTAAGAGATAATTCCTTCTTATTTGCTTCATTTTTCATAAGAACTGATAGGTCCCTACCGAATGGAACAAACTAAGTCTCAATAGGCGGCGTCATTAAAGTTGACGGTGTGTATGTTACATTGTATATTTAATAAATAAATAAATAAATAAATACAAATAAAATGAAAATTGCCGCTTTGTAGTCTAGACGCCGCCAACGGTAGTGCCTTTATCAAAGCAAATTTCTAAAATATTTGTTGGCCTGGTTTAAAATAATTTTTCCAGTGATAAGTTGACATCGCTTCGGCATCACTAGTTAAATAACACATTCTTTGACAGTTTGTTCGTCTCCTCCTCAGTAAAAATAGACTGAAGAGTTCGTACAAGTACCTACTCCAAAACCTTTGGTACAGATACACTGAGAAAAAGTGAGCTGACCTCAAATGAAATTAATAAACCGTTATCATGCAATGTGATGTGTTGAATTTTGTTTATAAACTCTAAAGAGTTATCAGTTATTTACTGAAAAACGTGACTGCTTGATCTCGAGGTTGCTAAATTCATTGACCAACCATTTGGCCAGTTTGTAAGTAGGAGAATCTATAGCTGAAACTATGGGCCTTATACGGCTTTTCTTACTTTGGATCTTCGGTAAACAGTACCTACTAGCTACTACCTACATGCGTGGTACTTTTGGATTAGACCAGGGGTGTCAAACTCGCGGCCCGCGAGCCACTTGCGGCCCGTCGCCACAATTCTAATTTCTAATATTTTTCGGCCCGCGCCGCTGTGAAAATTTTATTTCCTTTATTTTGGGGAAGTAAGATACTACTTAAAAAACTGACAAAATGTATGGGTGCCTAGTTTGCATTGAATCATTTCAATTAAATATTGCAAATTATGAAAAATCAAGTCGAAAAACTGCTATGGTTATATTTTATTTCATGGTACTCTGAAAATAAAATAATTATTACAAAAATTTCAAACTTAGTCGCATCTAATTTCTGACTAGGGTTTATTCCCAACGTTGTTAATTTCTTCGTATTAGACACAACTTTTTTCAGATATTTAGCAGTATATTTTCCTCTAAAAATTATGTGTTTCTATATTTCCTAAACGCCTCTAATTCTAACAATCATCTATTCTGTAATAACTAATAAGCTACCATTTTAGAATCTCGAGTGTACAATTTAAATTACAACCATAGTTAAAGTTAATTACGCTATAGTTGAGTAAAATAATAACCCAATCAAGCAAATGCATGTCTCATAAGGTTACTAGCCTGACGTAAACACTAAACAACAAACATGAATTTAATTGAAACATTTGAACATGAATAATAAATACAAAACTCGGATAAATCACGCAAGTGAAATCATTTTTCTTCAAAAATATTCCTAAATAGATTTTTAGCAACTCCATAACTTCTTCCTGGGGGACAGAATGCTTCTCGGGGGAAATCATAAGGCGCATGAAATGTGCTTAGTTCTTAAAATTGTGACACTATGAAATTGCACACATAGAGTTTCCTTCCATTAAGTTTTCGTTTCTTTTTCGCAAAAATGCAAGCTTGCATAAGGAAACGTGACGAGAAAATGCGTATAATGGGGAGGAAATTTTGAATGAGCGAACGCAATATTTTTTTTTAATTGGATAATGGGCTTTCCTTGTTCGAGGTTTTAGAGGAGGGAAACGATTCTTTTTCTTTGTGGAATTATTAAATTGGAATACCAATTGGATTTGTAAGGAGTGCCGGGAATTTTAAGAAGTTATAAACGCTGCAACTTGCTGGATTCGGTCACTTTGTTTCGAGGTATTTAGATGGCTGCAAAATAATTTGCTTTTGGAAAAATGCTAATTCATTATCAATTTCCTTGTGTATCAATTTTAACTCCAAAACAACTTCGTTTCTGTAGAGAACAGATTAATACTGTCCGCAAAATCCAAGGTGCACGATAGCATGACGATCGCCGGAAAGGTGAAAAATATAAGCTATCAATTTTATCATCTATACCATTATAATTACTCTAAATGTAGTATGACACGGTAAAGACTGCATGTCAAGATTAAACTAAGTATATTAGTACAATAAATAAGAAAATGGTCTGACATCGATTTGCAAATATTAAATCCATCAGCATAAAGTTCTCGGCTAACTTACGCATTTCCCTAAAAATAGAACATCCTACATCTCCAACTGATAAGAGCAGTACTCTAATCTAGGCCTAATCCTACCTCTTTTGATTCTTACCTCGGGCTCTAGTATGTCACAGGTATCTAGTTTATACAGTGTGTGTGATTTAATGTGTCAGGTGTCACGGTAGATATCTCGTCTATTGTAAGATTCGAAAGAGTAGGCGGTGAAAACAATGAAAATCGAATACAATTTTCTAGATCTTGTGGATGAGTAACATAAACTTGGTGTTTCAGAAATCCCCAAACAAAAAAACCAACAGACAGATCTGGTGATCTTGCTGGCCAGTTTATGGAGCCCCCATTTCCTATCAATTTTGCTCCAAACTTTTCATTTAAAATATCCTTGATGTTCCTTGCATTGTGGGGAGGCGCCTTGCCCTGTTGGAACCACATTATCATGATGTATTTCTAGGGGTACATCATCCATACAATCTTCAAATTCATTCAGAAGAAAATTGGCATATCGTTCCGCATTAAGCGCTCCTTGATAAAATTATGGACCTAATATAGTGTCTTCTAATACACCAAGCCATTCATAAATTAATAGAAAATCGATGTTGGAATCTGGACTCCCAAATTCGAAATGGATTCTCCGTGTCCCCGAAATAATCGTTTTTTTCTGTTAGATATTCATCGCTCAAAGGAATTAAATTTAATAAATCTTTATTATTATCCCTCATTACATGTCGTTAATATAAAAATTGACAATATGCAGGAATTTACTCAATTAGACAGTTCACGCGATAGCAATTCTTGCCAAAGCCTACTCTTTCGGTGGAATTTCAGTCATGTAGGCGTGCAGTTCTTACTTAATTATCGATTTATTCCTTTAATTGATTAGATAACTATGACATGTGACATATCGTTATAAAGGGAATTTCATACAGTTTTAGAATATGTAATAATACTGGGTACGTTCCATTTAAAATTTTGAATGTGTTTAAATCAAACACACTGTATAAACGCTCTCTTACCTCTTGACCTTCAATCCGTCTACGCACCTAGTGCTTTATTGTTTTTCAAAAATTTCTAATGCTAGCTCAAATTCTTCCCTTATTATAGTACAGCCTAGGTTATCTCTCTCTACACTGATTTCCTTTTCTAATATATCTTCTAGTTCTTGTCCTGCATACCTATAAGATTTCCAAATATTCCTTCCACCTATCTGCCTTTTCTTCTCTTCCGATTAGGATGTCACCTATCTTGCTTGTAATGTTCTTGCTGCTAGATCCAATTTCTCTGAAATTTCTCGTAATTATTTTACACTCCGTCAGTTTTTCCTGCTTCGAACTTATCTTCCACTTCTTTGCATTTATTATCAATCCATTGCTCTTTCACTTTTCTACATTTCCGAATAATTTCTCACTTGACCGCCTCATATCTTTGTTTCCCTCCTTCATTTAGCCTATTTTTATATTTTCGCCCCTCGTCTATTAGTCTATCCCAAAGGACTTGTACCTTGACGCAGTTCTAGTAATACTGGGACGGGTGGGATGGCTTGCGCGCTTCAATGATATAAAGAGCCGAACCATAGGTTTAACCATATTGGAGGGGTTTTTATTTGAGAAGCCAGACTAAATCAAGTCCCTGGAAGGGGGCAGCAGCTCTTTCAGAAATCATAGTGGCAGAGATCGTGAGGGTTGGTATGGCACTGTGATACACAATACTGCGATGTGGAAGGCAACGGGAAACCACCACATTATTTTATCCCTAGTACAGCGTACTTTAATTTATGATGATGGCACCTTCTGGAGTAAAATATTCCGGAGGTAAAATAGTCCCACATTCGGATCTCCGGGCGGGGACTGCTTCGGGGGGAGTCATCAGAAATGATAAGTGTAACATCTCACGAGTCGGAGCGTGGAATGTTAGAAGCATGAAACAAGTAGGGAAGTTAGAGAATTTGAAAATTGAGATGGATAGGTTAGCATTAGACGTAGTAGGTATCAGTGAAGTGCGATGGCCAGAAGCTGGAGACTTCTGGAGCGGAGATTTTAGAGTAATACACACAGGATCTGTAGGAGGAAATTCGGGAGTAGGAATTGTTATGCGGAAAAAAGTAGGACAGAGTGTAGAAAATTTCTTACAGCAAAGTGACAGGGTAGTTATGGTTAGGTTAGATTCGAAACCTGTAAAAACAGTATTAATACAGGTATATATGCCCACTTCTAACTACAGTGATGAGGCCGTAGAGGCAGTTTATAGTGATATTGAATATGTGCTAGATTTTGTGAGAGGGCACGAAAATTTAATAATTACAGGAGATTTCAATGCAGTCGTAGGCACAGGGCGAGAGGGCGGAATAGTTGGCCCCTTTGGATTAGGCAATAGGAACGATAGGGGAGTTAGACTGATAGAGTTCTGCGATAAACATAACTTAACGGTCCCGAACACTCTATTTCACCATCATGTTAGGAGATGCTATACGTGGAAGATGCCAGGAGACTTAGGGAGATATCAAATAGATTACATTCTCGTTAGGCAAAGATTTAGAAATCAAGTTAGGGATTGTAGAAGTTATCCAGGAGCAGATATAGATAGTGATCACAACATAGTCGTTATGAAAGCCAATCTTAAATTTAAGATTTTGAAAAAAAGAAGCGGAAGAAGGTATCTTGACCCAGAGAAACTAAAAGATGATGATATGCGCAATAAGTTCGAGAAAAAGACAAACGAAGCACTAAAGGGCACGGGTGGAAATATTGTTAGGGACATAGAGGCAGAATGGAATTGCATTAAAAATAGTTTAGTTTCCTCAGCTAGGGATATTTTGGGTCATAAACAGAATGAAAGTAGGAAACCCTGGATAACAAAACATATTGTGAGTCTAATAGAGGAAAGGCGAAAATATAAAAATAGGTTAGATGAAACAGGGAAACAAAGATATAAGGCGATCAAGTGGGAAATTATTCGGGAATGTAGGAAAGCGAAAGAGCAATGGATCGATAATAAATGCAAAGAAGTGGAAGATAAATTCGAAGTAGGAAAGACTGATGAAGCATATAAAATAATTAGGAGAAATTTTAGAGAAATTGGATCTAGTACCAAAAACATTAGAAATGAGGCAGGAGATATCCTAATCGGAAGTGGGGAGAAGGCAGATAGGTGGAAAGAATATTTAGGAAACTTATATGCGGGACACAGGAAGTGCAAGATATATTAGAAAGCGAAAGCAGTGTAGAGGGGGATAACCTAGGGAGTCCTATAATGAGAGAAGAGTTTGAGATAGCACTAAAAAGTTTAAGGAATAATAAAGCACCAGGTATAGATGGCTTGCAGGCAGAAATCTTAAAGTGCGCAGGTCAAGAGGTAATAGATCGTTTATTTAAACTAGTTAGTCGCAGAAGAGGCGAGATTCCAGAAGATTACAAACGGAACATCATAGTAGCTTTGCCAAAAAGAAAAGGCGCGGATAGATGTGAAAATTTTAGAACTATCAGTTTAACTTCCCATGCGTCAAAAATTTTAACTAGAATTGTGCAAAGAAGGATGGAGAAAAAGGCGGAAGAAATATTAGGAGAAGATCAGTTCGGATTTAGACGAAATAGAGGAACGCGCGAGGCCATTCTAGCTTTACGAGTAATTATAGAAAAAACGATAGAAAAGAGAAAGAGCGTCTATATAGGATTTGTAGATTTAGAAAAAGCCTTCGACAACGTAAAATGGGGGAAGATGTTCGAAGTGCTGAGAAAGGTAGGGATGAAATACAGGGACAGAAGAATAATACATAATCTCTACAAAGAGCAAAAAGCAGTTATAGAATGTGAGCAGGAACAAAGGGAAGTAGATATCCGGAAGGGAGTGAGACAGGGATGTGCATTGTCACCTCTAGTTTTCAACTTATATATCGAAGATGCGATTAATATTGTTAAGGAAAGAACAGCCTCAGGGATCAATGTACAGGGCCAAACTATTAACATGCTCAGATTTGCGGATGATATAGCAGTGTTAGCATCTAGCAAAGAAGAATTAGGAGCGGCTTTGAATGAAATGGAAGCAGTTTTGACACAGGGCTTCGGCATGAAAATCAATAAAAAGAAAACTAAAATTTTGGTATGTAGGGGATGTGAAAATAGAACTAAAATGGAAATACAAATTGGAAATGAGAAGATAGAGGAGGTCGCGGATTTCTGCTACTTAGGAAGTAAAATAACTCAAGACGGTAGGAGCACTAAAGATATAAAACAAAGAATGGCGCAGGGCCGAGTTGCGTTTAACAAAAAGAAACAACTGTTATGCTCGAGAACGGTTAATATAGAGACTAGGAAGAGACTCTTAACGTCGTATGTATGGAGTACGGCATTATACGGGTGCGAAACTTGGACAATAGGAGAAGCGGATAGAAAAAGAGTAGAAGCGTTTGAAATGTGGTGCTACAGACGCATGATGAAGATACCGTGGATAGATAAGGTTAGCAATAGGGAAGTATTAGAAAGAGTTGGGGAAAAGCGAAAGGTATGGAAAACAATAAAGAGTAGGAGAGATAGGATGGTAGGACACCTTCTAAGACACGAAGGAATAGTTCGTGACATACTAGAGTCAGAGATAGGAATAAAAAGAGGTAGGGGTAGGCCTAGATTAGACTACTGCTCTCAAATAGTTAGGGATGTAGGATGTTCTACTTTTAGGGAAATGCGTAGGTTAGCTCAGGATAGAAAAGAATGGAGGTACGCGTCCAACCAGTCTTCGGACTGAGAACCTTATGATGATGACGTCTATTAGTCACAATATCCTTTGTTATCCAGGGTGTTCTACTTTCATTCTGTTTGTGACCCGAAATATCTCTAGCTGCAGAATCTAAACTATTTTAATGCAATTCCATTCTGCCTCTACATCCCTAACAGTACTTTCATCCTCGCCCTTTAGTACTTCGTTCGTCTTGTTCTCGAACTTTTATCGCGTGAATCACAATCTGCTAGTTTATCTAGGTTAAAAGGTGTCTTCTATCGTATCGTTTTTCAAAATTATTATGAAATATTATGAAATTTCCGTACATCCCTACCCCTTCACAAAATCCAGCACATATTCGATACAGCTACAAACTCCCTCTACAGCCTCGTCACTATAATTAAATCTATCAAAGAAGTAGAATATCCTGTGACCGTAGTTGGTCCAGCAGCCCACTTGAGATTAATTAAAATTGTCTGCGGTATCATCCAGTAACTTGCCAGAACTATTACTGTTGCCCAGTAAATTAATATTATAATCTTTAAGTGCTATCACACCAGAAATCAAGAATACAAGCTACCAAGAGCATCCTCAAAATTGTCGAAGAAAATATTCTCTCCATTGGGAGGTCTGAGTTGAAACTTGAGACTTCTTCGTTAGAAACAAATTGCAACCTTATACACTGTGTCCCACTTAACTTAAGGGTCCTCAAATGGGAGAAAATGTTGCTTATTATGATTGTAATTTACCAGTGCCAAGAGAACTTCGGAAACTATTTCTGTTTCTGAGAAAATCGCGAGAAAGTGAAAATGGCGGAAATATTGTTTTTGTTCTAGATCCCTTATTTGTTGATATTTTGATATGAAATTTTAAAGCAAGTTATGGTTGAAAATTCTCACCAGGCCGGTGGTATCAATTTTTATACAGGGTGTTTAATTTAAGCATACCAGAGGTTAAGTATGTTTTTTCTTATGGCCGCCATATTGGTACTGGTCATATTCGAGTAGACGGTTTCGAGAGCTCTTCAACCAGTTATAATAGCATAAAAACCTTTAGTTAACAATGGAAATCGAAAAATTTGTCCAGCAGCCCACTTGAGATTAATTAAAATTGTCTGCGGTATCATCCAGTAACTTGCCAGAACTATTACTGTTGCCCAGTAAATTAATATTATAATCTTTAAGTGCTATCACACCAGAAATCAAGAATACAAGCTACCAAGAGCATCCTCAAAATTGTCGAAGAAAATATTCTCTCCATTGGGAGGTCTGAGTTGAAACTTGAGACTTCTTCGTTAGAAACAAATTGCAACCTTATACACTGTGTCCCACTTAACTTAAGGGTCCTCAAATGGGAGAAAATGTTGCTTATTATGATTGTAATTTACCAGTGCCAAGAGAACTTCGGAAACTATTTCTGTTTCTGAGAAAATCGCGAGAAAGTGAAAATGGCGGAAATATTGTTTTTGTTCTAGATCCCTTATTTGTTGATATTTTGATATGAAATTTTAAAGCAAGTTATGGTTGAAAATTCTCACCAGGCCGGTGGTATCAATTTTTATACAGGGTGTTTAATTTAAGCATACCAGAGGTTAAGTATGTTTTTTCTTATGGCCGCCATATTGGTACTGGTCATATTCGAGTAGACGGTTTCGAGAGCTCTTCAACCAGTTATAATAGCATAAAAACCTTTAGTTAACAATGGAAATCGAAAAATTTGTCCCTAAGATGTAACAGTCCATTAAGAATGCCACAGCTTCTCTTATCTAGTTCAATAATTGTTCAAAAAAGTCCTCCATCAGCATCTAAACAGTTTCTACGTCGAGTTTCCACCGAGTTGACCGCATTTATCAAAAATTGACGAGGAAGTTCTCTAAGAGCGGTCACTACAGCTGCCCGAAGACCATGCTAGTAGATATGCTATGCCGATACGGTGACACATTTAACATTGATTCTCCCATAAGAGCAAAAAAACTGCTTTTTTGCCCCCCCCAATCGGTTCTTATAGCACAACCCATGTTAGACGTAAAGCTGTATGCCTTACTTTATCGGAGCGTGTATAATCGGACGGGCTTTTCGTCCACCAAGCAGCGTAGTACATGGGCCTTTATGGCCGCGATTACTATTGGTTGTGCCATAAGAGCCGTAATTGAGCGTCAGCTGTCTTTACGTCCACCAAGCATCGTGGGCCCTTATGGCCGCGATTACTATTGGTTGTGCCGTAAGAGCTGTAATCACCAGCTGATCCTGACGTTAGCGTTAACGCCAGCCCTGGAGCTAACGCTGACGCTGACGCGAAGGTGCCAAATAGGCATTAACTGACGTCATGTATCAAATTAAGCAGGTGTGCCGCGATTACTATTGCTTGTGCCATAAGAGCTGCTCTTATAGCGCAACCAACGTTAATCACTTACCTCTACTTGCGCGCAATCCTGACGTTAGCGTTCGCGCTGGCGCCGGCGCAAACGCTAGCGCGAAGGAACGGTGAATAAAATACAGTTTCGTAAATATTTTTATATATAAATAAAACTATAACTACAGACAGTAATAATATATATATATATATATATATATATATATATATATATAATAACATACAACTAACTTTTATTGTGATTTACATACAAAGTTCAACAAGTATACAAGTGTTATTATTATTGCCAGAAAATTCACCAAATTTAAAAATATATCAAAATAAACCGTTAAAATATCTAGGAAATTCGTCAAATGTCGGGGTGGGTACTAGACCGAGTGACAAACTTCCATGTGTACATGGGGAAATAACATGGGTAACTACGTTTTTGGGGATTCCTGCTCCCCATGTATAGTTACAATGGTGGTAAAGACAGTAACCGAAAGATTATTTTTTCTGCGTATGAGGATATCAAAAACTCTACAACTTTCCAATTTATTAAAGCATTAATAATTTTCAAACGTATCGACGTTTGCTAAAGTGCTTTTTGTGACTCATCTGTAGTTGCCGGACTCGCTTCGTTCGTCTGTCAAACGTTTTCAGATTCGCCACAAAAAGTATCACTTTAGTTCTTGCAGGGTGATCACTCCGTCTGTTCGGCGGCCCAAGTATAGTAATTTCATCGATTTTTGTAGATGGATGTACTATACTTGGGCCGCCCAACAGACGGAGTGATCACCCTGCAAGAACGTGCTCTAGCAGGGTCTGTTCAGCGGCCCAAGTATAGTAATTTCATCGATTTTTGTAGATGGATGTACTATACTTGGGCCGCCCAACAGACGGAGTGATCACCCTGCAAGAACGTGCTCTAGCAGAGCCAATAGTAATTTATGACGACCGAATTGGAGTGATGCGACTTCGTTGGGTCTAAAGAAAGCGCATCACTGCGGTTCGGTTGTCCTAAATTGATAGTGGTCCCGCCTAGAGCATGTTCTTGCAGGGTGATCACTCCGTCTCTGTTCGGCGGCCCAAGTATAGTACATCCATCTACAAAAATCGATGAAATTACTATACTTGGGCCGCTGAACAGACCCTGCTAGAGCACGTTCTTGTAGGGTGATCACTCCGTCTGTTCGGCGGCCCAAGTATAGTAATTTCATCGATTTTTGTAGATGGATGTACTATACTTGGGCCGCCCAACAGACGGAGTGATCACCCTGCAAGAACGTGCTCTAGCAGGGTCTGTTCAGCGGCCCAAGTATAGTAATTTCATCGATTTTTGTAGATGGATGTACTATACTTGGGCCGCCGAACAGAGACGGAGTGATCACCCTGCAAGAACATGCTCTAGGCGGGACCACTATCAATTTAGGACAACCGAACCGCAGTGATGCGCTTTCTTTAGACCCAACGAAGTCGCATCACTCCAATTCGGTCGTCATAAATTACTATTGGCTCTGCTAGAGCACGTTCTTGCAGGGTGATCACTCCGTCTGTTGGGCGGCCCAAGTATAGTACATCCATCTACAAAAATCGATGAAATTACTATACTTGGGCCGCTGAACAGACCCTGCTAGAGCACGTTCTTGCAGGGTGATCACTCCGTCTGTTGGGCGGCCCAAGTATAGTAATTTCATCGTTCTTATAGCACAACCCAGGTTAGACGTAAAGCTGTATGCCTTACTTTATCGGAGCGTGTATAATCGGACGGGCTTTTCGTCCACCAAGCAGCGTGGTACATGGGCCTTTATGGCCGCGATTACTATTGGTTGTGCCGTAAGAGCCGTAATTGAGTGTCAGCTGTCAGCTGACGCCCCCGTCGGCCCTAATGTTCGTGTCAAATAGGCATTAACTAACGTAAGTGTGGATTTTCGTCCACCAAGCAGCGTGGGCCCTTATGGCCGCGATTACTATTGGTTGTGCCGTAAGAGCTGTAATCACCGGCCGATCCTAACGTTAGCGTTAACGCTAGCGCCAGCGCCAGCGCTAACGCGGCCCTAACGCGGCCCTAACGCTTGTGTCAAATGGGCATTAACTGACGTAATTACTATTGGTTGTGCCATAAGAGCTGTCAAACACAGACAGCCGGCGCACCCAAGCCACTGCTACGTCATCCAAGATGGCCGCCACCGAGCAGTCAAGATGTAACGTACAATGCACCGCGATTACTATTGTTTGTGCCATAAGAACTGTTAAACGCAGACAGCCGGCTCCTACGTCAGAGCTGTAGTCCCCCTCAACCCCCCTGCCTACACCCACGATGATTTGAGTATGGCGTAACCAAGATGGCGGCGCAGCCCTGATGTTAGCATCCAACTCGCGGGTGCTTTCGCGATGCACACCCAAGCCACTGCTACGTCATCCAAGATGGCCGCCATCGAGCAGTCAAGATGTAACATACAATGCACCGCGATTACTATTGTTTGTGCCATAAGAACTGTTAAACGCAGACAGCCGGCTCCTACGTTAGAGCTCTAGCTCCCCTCAACCCCCCTGCCTACATCTACGATGATTTGAGTATGGCGTAACGAAGATGGCGGCGCAGCCCTGACGTCAGCATCCAACTTAAGGCTCACGCGGACACCCAAGTCACTGCTACGTTACCCAAGATGGCAGCCATCAAGATGGCGCCAACGTTTAGCCATAAGCCGGCGCCAGCGTTCAGCATTTGTGCATGTGAGAAGGTTAAATGAAACACTGTTGCGTATTATCTTTATTGGAACATATTGCACAACAGACCCTGTATGTCCTGACATGATGAAATTATATTAAAAATGTTTACGGGAATATAACACCCTGTATGTACTTACACAACGATGACATTTTATCGAACAAAGTTGTATTGGACTATAATTAACTAACACCCTGTATGTACGTTATACGACTAGCCAACTTGCGGGGGTGAATCTGTTGGCGATAATTTGCAGATTAACGATGGCGGACAGCGCCCAGTCTGCAACACATAAATATAAATTAAATAAAAAATAATAATAAAAGGGAAAAACTTTCCGATGCACGAAGGAATATTTCGCAACGTACTAGAGTCTGATATAGGAATAAAAAGAGGGATAGGTAGGCCCAGATTAGACTACTGCTTGGGGATGTACGATGTTCTACTTGCAGATTACCGAGAGCGTGACAAAATAAAAGTACGTACCAGAATTTCGAGCCTGAAACTCTTCCAAAAACATTTGCTTCACCATGGGATAAATAAGTTTCTGTTTCAAAGTTGGTGAATTAACGTAAGTACCTGAGGATCCGTGCGGGGGCGGCATAGAAAATTTCCACAATGCATTTTCACTACAAAATAACCTCTATAAGTTAATTGCAATGCGTAGAAATGAATAAAAAAATACATATTCAATTAGTAAGACTAGGTGAGAAACATATCAATAAACCCTCGTATTTAATAAATGTAAATTATATTTTCCACCAAATTCATTCGGATATACGTCGTGTAAACATTTGACAATCCTCACTGCTCAAAAATTATTACGATCGTGTATAACATATGTAAATAGGAACTTACCTGTGTAAAGCGTCGTCTAATTATTTCGGGGATCACTCATGCGAAATTTGGGGCACAAAATTTGCCATGTTCTACGATGTCGTAACAAATTCCAAAAACATTTGCTTCGCGATGGGATAAATACGTTTCTGTTTTAAAGTTGGTGAATTAACGTAAGTACCTGAGGATCCGTGCGGGGCGGCATAGAAAATTTCCACAATGCATTTTCCCTACAAAATAACCTCTGTTAGTTAATTGCAATATGTAGAAAGGAATAAAAAAATACAACTTAAATTAGTAAAACTAGGTGAGAAACATATCAATAAACCCTGGTATTTAATAAATGTAAATTATATTTTCCACCAATTAGTTAATTACAAATATGTAGATATGAATCAAAAAATACAACTTCAATTAGGTAGTAATACTAGGTGGGAAACATATCAGCAAACCCTGGTATTCCATATAAGTACCTGAGGATCCGTGCGGGGCGGCATAGAAAATTTTCACAATGCATTTTCCCTACAAAATAACCTCTGTTAGTTAATTGCAATATGTAGAAATGAATAAAAAAATACAACTTAAATTAGTAAAACTAGGTGAGAAACATATCAATAAACCCTGGTATTTAATAAATGTAAATTATATTTTCCACCAATTAGTTAATTGCAATATGTAGATATGAATCAAAAATACAACTTCAATTAGGTAGTAAGACTAGGTGGGAAACATATCAGCAAACCCTGGTATTCCATAAATGTAAATTATAATTTATTATTTTCCACCAAATTCATTCGGATATACGTCCAACAAACATTTGACAATCCTCACTACCCAAAAATTATTACGATCGTGTATAATATTTATAAATAGGAACTTACCTGTGTCTAATTATTTCGGGGGATCACTCATGTAAAATTTTGGGCACGATATATTGCCATGTTCTACTTGTACGAGTAGATTAACGATGACGTAACAAAATAAAAGTAAATAAAAAAAAACTTTCGGAGACACGAAGGAATATTTTGTCACTATAGATTGCCTCATGTAACCACTGACCACCACTAAATCGAATCTCGTGAGTTACTCTCCGAATATTCATATTAGCACATCAGTTGGTATCATTTGTGAAAACTAGGTGCAGAATGTTAAAAATTTACTAATCTGGACGTTCTTTTATAACGTATTCTTGCGCAAGTTCGGCGTCTGCAAAGCCATAAATTACACATGGGAATGCTATTCTTTGATATAGGTACATGATGCAATGTCGCCAAATTAGTAGAATCAACGCGTTATTATTTTAATGAAACATAAACAATAATAAATTCATGTCCGAATTGAAAGTCTTATCAAAACAAATCATTATTTAGATTACCGAAGACACGCTGTGGGTAATAAAAATTACAATTTATAATGCTGACTCAATAAATAATTTCTGCTTAGGTATTTTATGTATGTCAGATCGAAAATTAATTCTGGAACATCATGAATCAAATAATGTTAAAATACGACAAGATCGTGTACTTCAATTCGGTGCGAAATAATAATAAGAAATTTCCAGAAAGTTATTAATATATGGAAGGAATGGGGTGCGAGGGGTTAAACGATTACTATAAGTACGACAATACAGTGTACTGGAATTCAATTAAGTTCTTCCATTGTGCGCGAATATATTTCTCTTTTCTCTGTTCATGTAAGGACGCGGCCAAGTACGGAGATACTAATAGATACTTCTATAAATAAAGTGTGTCCTTGTTGGAAGTCGGTACGTAAAACATGTGGCTAGCTTATAGACAACAAAACTGGCCCCAATCTGTGGACCTGAGTAGCGCCATACAACGGTTAGAATGCCAGTCTACCGATTTATCCTTCGAGGCGAGTCACGAAGCAGTGTATGGAAAAGGTGATCGGTATTCGGAACAAGATCTAAAAGAGCTGGCTGAACAGTACGATAAAATTGTGGCATGCTGTCACAAGTATTCAAATGGTGAATACTCGCTGGATACATTTTTAAATACCATGGTCACTGAGGGCAACGAGCATTTCTTAGAAGACATTGTCAAATATCTGCCGGGCGAAGTTATTGTAAAACATAATTTGATCAGTTTGCTGAAGCCGCAGGAATAATCTTATGTAAATGAAATATATGTATACCTGCTGTATGTTTGTACAAATAAAAGTAACTGCTAGTAAGTACCTACCGTGTATAATTCCCGCTTTACTTCTGATACACGAGGCACGAGGGCATAAATATTTCGCAACATACTAGAGAACCTCTATTAGATCATTGCAAATACATACATGTAGATATGAGTCAAAAATGCAACTTCAATTTATTAGTATGACTAGGTAAGAAACATGTCAGAAAACCCTGGTATTCAATACATGTATTTTATTTCGATCAAATTCATTCGGATATACGTCATATATAAACATTCGACAATCCTCACTGCCCTATGACGTAACAACATTTCTTAGAAGACATTGTCAATTATCTGACGGGTGAAGTTATTGTAAAACATAATTTGATCCGTTTGCTGAAGCCGCAGGAATAATCTTATGTAAATAAAATATATTATGTATACCTGCTGTATGTTTGTAACAAATAAAAGTAACTGCTAGTAAGTACCTACCGTGTATAATATTTTATTTTGCATTTTTAAATTGACCCCAAGAGATTAGTATAATAACCACTATACACACATACACATCCCACGCAATGGCTCTAAAGTAAAGTAAATAAATAAGGACGCCGAACTTGTATCTGTAGGTACGAGGTACCTACCTTAAGTTTGTCAACTCAAAAGAACCTCATAAAAATTAATTGTGTATAAACAGATCGGGAAATGCATAGTCTTGTGTGTATATACAACTAAATATTCCCGCTTTATCTCTGTTACTTAATGAAGCCTGCGAAAATCTAAACAGAAAAATTCTTACGTTCACGTACCTCTATCTACTTACCTTAGCATCAAACCCAGAGAGATACTTGAAGATTGTGTTGAATAGTCTCCATGCTTGCTAAAGGGATATCTATTTATTGCAAAGACTGGTTCGACGTACCCCACACATTTTTTAGGTGGGTACATAGTTTTATAAACCGAAATTGCATTTTTTCTACTTACTAATAACTGAATATGAGTGTGCTTTTCTTCTTCTTATACAGGTAAATTCTAGGGAGCCGTCAAAGAAGTCGCTCGCATGTGCTAGTGGGAAGTTTTAAAATTTGTGATTAGGACCCAATGAACTATACAGTTTCATAATATTATTCCTTTGCGAACTAATGTTTGTTTTGATAAAAATCGCCAAATACAAACATGATTAGGCATATCAATATAAGTAATTATTCTGTATCTGCTCATATGGTAATTTAAAGAATTCCCGGACCTTTCGCTTGACCACGTACGAAGTGTAATTAACATCCACTTACCACAGTGGATTATGGTAATTATTTTGGTACCTATATACTAAGTAACGCTATTCTTGTGTCAAATCGATAATTTTAGAACATTATAAATAATTGTCAGAAGTTTTCATATGACAAATATTAAGAGTTTCCACCAACAGCAGACGCCACCGTCGCGTTGGGGCGAACGACCGTGACAAACGGGCGTTAACCCATAAGGATAGTAAAACAATGTCATGTGGGGTTTCAAATTATAGAACTCAACGAGGAGAATCGGAATAAACAGTTATTTCGCCGCAAAATGGACGCCCACCCATAAGCCCTGTTTTGGTCAAACGTAGATCATCATCATCATCACACCGCTCCGTCACTCTTATTCCCTTATGGTCGAGTGACGTCATGGGTTGAGATGTCACTTCCGGCCAAACCGTATCTGCGGTTTTGCCAATGCACTTTACTTGCGGTTCCCAACTGGGTTTTACCAATTACTTGCAGATCCCAACTAGGTTTTGTCAACGCACTTTACTTGCTGTTCCCAACTAGGTTTTGCCAATACGCTGAGAGGGCTTTTGCCCTGTGTACTGGAATCTACAATATTACCAAGCGGACTTCTGTAACACATTGTATGTGTATACAGGTGTAACACGAACATCCTGTATATACTGACAGATGTAACACAAAGGCCTTGTATATACGAGCAGATAAAACACAAGTGTCCTTTATGTACCATGCTATGTGCCCCTCCGGAATCGCATTACATGATTGACGCAACTTTTGTTCCCAACCGCTGGACCAATCAGAAGACAGGAACAAGATGGCCGCCATTGCAACGTGACGTCAGCGCCCGACGTGTTCCCAACCGCTGGACCAATCAGAAGACAGAAACAAGATGGCCGCCATTGCAACGTGACGTCAGCGCCCGACGTCACCGTCCACGTGGGCTATAAGACTTGTCTAAACTTGTCGCTGTACTGATCGCCCACGTGGACGGTGACGTCGGGCGCTGACGTCACGTTGCAATGGCGGCCATCTTGTTTCTGTCTTCTGATTGGTCCAGCGGTTGGGAACACGTCCGGCGCTGACGTCACGTTGCAATGGCGGCCATCTTGTTCCTGTCTTCTGATTGGTCCAGCGGTTGGGAACAAAAGTTGCGTCAATCATGTAATGCGATTCCGGAGGGGCACATAGCATGGTACATAAAGGACACTTGTGTTTTATCTGCTCGTATATACAAGGCCTTTGTGTTACATCTGTCAGTATATACAGGATGTTCGTGTTACACCTGTATACACATACAATGTGTTACAGAAGTCCGCTTGGTAATATTGTAGATTCCAGTACACAGGGCAAAAGCCCTCTCAGCGTATTGGCAAAACCTAGTTGGGAACAGCAAGTAAAGTGCGTTGACAAAACCTAGTTGGGATCTGCAAGTAATTGGTAAAACCCAGTTGGGAACCGCAAGTAAAGTGCATTGGCAAAACCGCAGATACGGTTTGGCCGGAAGTGACATCTCAACCCATGACGTCACTCGACCATAAGGGAATAAGAGTGACGGAGCGGTGTGATGATGATGATGATCTACGTTTGACCAAAACAGGGCTTATGGGTGGGCGTCCATTTTGCGGCGAAATAACTGTTTATTCCGATTCTCCTCGTTGAGTTCTATAATTTGAAACCCCACATGACATTGTTTTACTATCCTTATGGGTTAACGCCCGTTTGTCACGGTCGTTCGCCCCAACGCGACGGTGGCGTCTGCTGTTGGTGGAAACTCTTAATATTTGTCATATGAAAACTTCTGACAATTATTTATAATGTTCTAAAATTATCGATTTGACACAAGAATAGCGTTACTTAGTATATAGGTACCAAAATAATTACCATAATCCACTGTGGTAAGTGGATGTTAATTACACTTCGTACGTGGTCAAGCGAAAGGTCCGGGAATTCTTTAAATTACCATATGAGCAGATACAGAATAATTACTTATATTGATATGCCTAATCATGTTTGTATTTGGCGATTTTTATCAAAACAAACATTAGTTCGCAAAGGAATAATATTATGAAACTGTATAGTTCATTGGGTCCTAATCACAAATTTTAAAACTTCCCACTAGCACATGCGAGCGACTTCTTTGACGGCTCCCTAGAATTTACCTGTATAAGAAGAAGAAAAGCACACTCATATTCAGTTATTAGTAAGTAGAAAAAATGCAATTTCGGTTTATAAAACTATGTACCCACCTAAAAAATGTGTGGGGTACGTCGAACCAGTCTTTGCAATAAATAGATATCCCTTTAGCAAGCATGGAGACTATTCAACACAATCTTCAAGTATCTCTCTGGGTTTGATGCTAAGGTAAGTAGATAGAGGTACGTGAACGTAAGAATTTTTCTGTTTAGATTTTCGCAGGCTTCATTAAGTAACAGAGATAAAGCGGGAATATTTAGTTGTATATACACACAAGACTATGCATTTCCCGATCTGTTTATACACAATTAATTTTTATGAGGTTCTTTTGAGTTGACAAACTTAAGGTAGGTACCTCGTACCTACAGATACAAGTTCGGCGTCCTTATTTATTTACTTTACTTTAGAGCCATTGCGTGGGATGTGTATGTGTGTATAGTGGTTATTATACTAATCTCTTGGGGTCAATTTAAAAATGCAAAATAAAATATTATACACGGTAGGTACTTACTAGCAGTTACTTTTATTTGTTACAAACATACAGCAGGTATACATAATATATTTTATTTACATAAGATTATTCCTGCGGCTTCAGCAAACGGATCAAATTATGTTTTACAATAACTTCACCCGTCAGATAATTGACAATGTCTTCTAAGAAATGTTGTTACGTCATAGGGCAGTGAGGATTGTCGAATGTTTATATATGACGTATATCCGAATGAATTTGATCGAAATAAAATACATGTATTGAATACCAGGGTTTTCTGACATGTTTCTTACCTAGTCATACTAATAAATTGAAGTTGCATTTTTGACTCATATCTACATGTATGTATTTGCAATGATCTAATAGAGGTTCTCTAGTATGTTGCGAAATATTTATGCCCTCGTGCCTCGTGTATCAGAAGTAAAGCGGGAATTATACACGGTAGGTACTTACTAGCAGTTACTTTTATTTGTACAAACATACAGCAGGTATACATATATTTCATTTACATAAGATTATTCCTGCGGCTTCAGCAAACTGATCAAATTATGTTTTACAATAACTTCGCCCGGCAGATATTTGACAATGTCTTCTAAGAAATGCTCGTTGCCCTCAGTGACCATGGTATTTAAAAATGTATCCAGCGAGTATTCACCATTTGAATACTTGTGACAGCATGCCACAATTTTATCGTACTGTTCAGCCAGCTCTTTTAGATCTTGTTCCGAATACCGATCACCTTTTCCATACACTGCTTCGTGACTCGCCTCGAAGGATAAATCGGTAGACTGGCATTCTAACCGTTGTATGGCGCTACTCAGGTCCACAGATTGGGGCCAGTTTTGTTGTCTATAAGCTAGCCACATGTTTTACGTACCGACTTCCAACAAGGACACACTTTATTTATAGAAGTATCTATTAGTATCTCCGTACTTGGCCGCGTCCTTACATGAACAGAGAAAAGAGAAATATATTCGCGCACAATGGAAGAACTTAATTGAATTCCAGTACACTGTATTGTCGTACTTATAGTAATCGTTTAACCCCTCGCACCCCATTCCTTCCATATATTAATAACTTTCTGGAAATTTCTTATTATTATTTCGCACCGAATTGAAGTACACGATCTTGTCGTATTTTAACATTATTTGATTCATGATGTTCCAGAATTAATTTTCGATCTGACATACATAAAATACCTAAGCAGAAATTATTTATTGAGTCAGCATTATAAATTGTAATTTTTATTACCCACAGCGTGTCTTCGGTAATCTAAATAATGATTTGTTTTGATAAGACTTTCAATTCGGACATGAATTTATTATTGTTTATGTTTCATTAAAATAATAACGCGTTGATTCTACTAATTTGGCGACATTGCATCATGTACCTATATCAAAGAATAGCATTCCCATGTGTAATTTATGGCTTTGCAGACGCCGAACTTGCGCAAGAATACGTTATAAAAGAACGTCCAGATTAGTAAATTTTTAACATTCTGCACCTAGTTTTCACAAATGATACCAACTGATGTGCTAATATGAATATTCGGAGAGTAACTCACGAGATTCGATTTAGTGGTGGTCAGTGGTTACATGAGGCAATCTATAGTGACAAAATATTCCTTCGTGTCTCCGAAAGTTTTTTTTTATTTACTTTTATTTTGTTACGTCATCGTTAATCTACTCGTACAAGTAGAACATGGCAATATATCGTGCCCAAAATTTTACATGAGTGATCCCCCGAAATAATTAGACACAGGTAAGTTCCTATTTATAAATATTATACACGATCGTAATAATTTTTGGGTAGTGAGGATTGTCAAATGTTTGTTGGACGTATATCCGAATGAATTTGGTGGAAAATAATAAATTATAATTTACATTTATGGAATACCAGGGTTTGCTGATATGTTTCCCACCTAGTCTTACTACCTAATTGAAGTTGTATTTTTGATTCATATCTACATATTGCAATTAACTAATTGGTGGAAAATATAATTTACATTTATTAAATACCAGGGTTTATTGATATGTTTCTCACCTAGTTTTACTAATTTAAGTTGTATTTTTTTATTCATTTCTACATATTGCAATTAACTAACAGAGGTTATTTTGTAGGGAAAATGCATTGTGAAAATTTTCTATGCCGCCCCGCACGGATCCTCAGGTACTTATATGGAATACCAGGGTTTGCTGATATGTTTCCCACCTAGTATTACTACCTAATTGAAGTTGTATTTTTTGATTCATATCTACATATTTGTAATTAACTAATTGGTGGAAAATATAATTTACATTTATTAAATACCAGGGTTTATTGATATGTTTCTCACCTAGTTTTACTAATTTAAGTTGTATTTTTTTATTCCTTTCTACATATTGCAATTAACTAACAGAGGTTATTTTGTAGGGAAAATGCATTGTGGAAATTTTCTATGCCGCCCCGCACGGATCCTCAGGTACTTACGTTAATTCACCAACTTTAAAACAGAAACGTATTTATCCCATCGCGAAGCAAATGTTTTTGGAATTTGTTACGACATCGTAGAACATGGCAAATTTTGTGCCCCAAATTTCGCATGAGTGATCCCCGAAATAATTAGACGACGCTTTACACAGGTAAGTTCCTATTTACATATGTTATACACGATCGTAATAATTTTTGAGCAGTGAGGATTGTCAAATGTTTACACGACGTATATCCGAATGAATTTGGTGGAAAATATAATTTACATTTATTAAATACGAGGGTTTATTGATATGTTTCTCACCTAGTCTTACTAATTGAATATGTATTTTTTTATTCATTTCTACGCATTGCAATTAACTTATAGAGGTTATTTTGTAGTGAAAATGCATTGTGGAAATTTTCTATGCCGCCCCCGCACGGATCCTCAGGTACTTACGTTAATTCACCAACTTTGAAACAGAAACTTATTTATCCCATGGTGAAGCAAATGTTTTTGGAAGAGTTTCAGGCTCGAAATTCTGGTACGTACTTTTATTTTGTCACGCTCTCGGTAATCTGCAAGTAGAACATCGTACATCCCCAAGCAGTAGTCTAATCTGGGCCTACCTATCCCTCTTTTTATTCCTATATCAGACTCTAGTACGTTGCGAAATATTCCTTCGTGCATCGGAAAGTTTTTCCCTTTTATTATTATTTTTTATTTAATTTATATTTATGTGTTGCAGACTGGGCGCTGTCCGCCATCGTTAATCTGCAAATTATCGCCAACAGATTCACCCCCGCAAGTTGGCTAGTCGTATAACGTACATACAGGGTGTTAGTTAATTATAGTCCAATACAACTTTGTTCGATAAAATGTCATCGTTGTGTAAGTACATACAGGGTGTTATATTCCCGTAAACATTTTTAATATAATTTCATCATGTCAGGACATACAGGGTCTGTTGTGCAATATGTTCCAATAAAGATAATACGCAACAGTGTTTCATTTAACCTTCTCACATGCACAAATGCTGAACGCTGGCGCCGGCTTATGGCTAAACGTTGGCGCCATCTTGATGGCTGCCATCTTGGGTAACGTAGCAGTGACTTGGGTGTCCGCGTGAGCCTTAAGTTGGATGCTGACGTCAGGGCTGCGCCGCCATCTTCGTTACGCCATACTCAAATCATCGTAGATGTAGGCAGGGGGGTTGAGGGGAGCTAGAGCTCTAACGTAGGAGCCGGCTGTCTGCGTTTAACAGTTCTTATGGCACAAACAATAGTAATCGCGGTGCATTGTATGTTACATCTTGACTGCTCGATGGCGGCCATCTTGGATGACGTAGCAGTGGCTTGGGTGTGCATCGCGAAAGCACCCGCGAGTTGGATGCTAACATCAGGGCTGCGCCGCCATCTTGGTTACGCCATACTCAAATCATCGTGGGTGTAGGCAGGGGGGTTGAGGGGGACTACAGCTCTGACGTAGGAGCCGGCTGTCTGCGTTTAACAGTTCTTATGGCACAAACAATAGTAATCGCGGTGCATTGTACGTTACATCTTGACTGCTCGGTGGCGGCCATCTTGGATGACGTAGCAGTGGCTTGGGTGCGCCGGCTGTCTGTGTTTGACAGCTCTTATGGCACAACCAATAGTAATTACGTCAGTTAATGCCCATTTGACACAAGCGTTAGGGCCGCGTTAGGGCCGCGTTAGCGCTGGCGCTGGCGCTAGCGTTAACGCTAACGTTAGGATCGGCCGGTGATTACAGCTCTTACGGCACAACCAATAGTAATCGCGGCCATAAGGGCCCACGCTGCTTGGTGGACGAAAATCCACACTTACGTTAGTTAATGCCTATTTGACACGAACATTAGGGCCGACGGGGGCGTCAGCTGACAGCTGACACTCAATTACGGCTCTTACGGCACAACCAATAGTAATCGCGGCCATAAAGGCCCATGTACCACGCTGCTTGGTGGACGAAAAGCCCGTCCGATTATACACGCTCCGATAAAGTAAGGCATACAGCTTTACGTCTAACCTGGGTTGTGCTATAAGAACGATGAAATTACTATACTTGGGCCGCCCAACAGACGGAGTGATCACCCTGCAAGAACGTGCTCTAGCAGGGTCTGTTCAGCGGCCCAAGTATAGTAATTTCATCGATTTTTGTAGATGGATGTACTATACTTGGGCCGCCCAACAGACGGAGTGATCACCCTGCAAGAACGTGCTCTAGCAGAGCCAATAGTAATTTATGACGACCGAATTGGAGTGATGCGACTTCGTTGGGTCTAAAGAAAGCGCATCACTGCGGTTCGGTTGTCCTAAATTGATAGTGGTCCCGCCTAGAGCATGTTCTTGCAGGGTGATCACTCCGTCTCTGTTCGGCGGCCCAAGTATAGTACATCCATCTACAAAAATCGATGAAATTACTATACTTGGGCCGCTGAACAGACCCTGCTAGAGCACGTTCTTGCAGGGTGATCACTCCGTCTGTTGGGCGGCCCAAGTATAGTACATCCATCTACAAAAATCGATGAAATTACTATACTTGGGCCGCCGAACAGACGGAGTGATCACCCTACAAGAACGTGCTCTAGCAGGGTCTGTTCAGCGGCCCAAGTATAGTAATTTCATCGATTTTTGTAGATGGATGTACTATACTTGGGCCGCCGAACAGAGACGGAGTGATCACCCTGCAAGAACATGCTCTAGGCGGGACCACTATCAATTTAGGACAACCGAACCGCAGTGATGCGCTTTCTTTAGACCCAACGAAGTCGCATCACTACAATTCGGTCGTCATAAATTACTATTGGCTCTGCTAGAGCACGTTCTTGCAGGGTGATCACTCCGTCTGTTGGGCGGCCCAAGTATAGTACATCCATCTACAAAAATCGATGAAATTACTATACTTGGGCCGCTGAACAGACCCTGCTAGAGCACGTTCTTGCAGGGTGATCACTCCGTCTGTTGGGCGGCCCAAGTATAGTACATCCATCTACAAAAATCGATGAAATTACTATACTTGGGCCGCCGAACAGACGGAGTGATCACCCTGCAAGAACTAAAGTGATACTTTTTGTGGCGAATCTGAAAACGTTTGACAGACGAACGAAGCGAGTCCGGCAACTACAGATGAGTCACAAAAAGCACTTTAGCAAACGTCGATACGTTTGAAAATTATTAATGCTTTAATAAATTGGAAAGTTGTAGAGTTTTTGATATCCTCATACGCAGAAAAAATAATCTTTCGATTACTGTCTTTACCACCATTGTAACTATACATGGGGAGCAGGAATCCCCAAAAACGTAGTTACCCATGTTATTTCCCCATGTACACATGGAAGTTTGTCACTCGGTCTAGTACCCACCCCGACATTTGACGAATTTCCTAGATATTTTAACGGTTTATTTTGATATATTTTTAAATTTGGTGAATTTTCTGGCAATAATAATAACACTTGTATACTTGTTGAACTTTGTATGTAAATCACAATAAAAGTTAGTTGTATGTTATTATATATATATATATATATATATATATATTATTACTGTCTGTAGTTATAGTTTTATTTATATATAAAAATATTTACGAAACTGTATTTTATTCACCGTTCCTTCGCGCTAGCGTTTGCGCCGGCGCCAGCGCGAACGCTAACGTCAGGATTGCGCGCAAGTAGAGGTAAGTGATTAACGTTGGTTGCGCTATAAGAGCAGCTCTTATGGCACAAGCAATAGTAATCGCGGCACACCTGCTTAATTTGATACATGACGTCAGTTAATGCCTATTTGGCACCTTCGCGTCAGCGTCAGCGTTAGCTCCAGGGCTGGCGTTAACGCTAACGTCAGGATCAGCTGGTGATTACAGCTCTTACGGCACAACCAATAGTAATCGCGGCCATAAGGGCCCACGATGCTTGGTGGACGTAAAGACAGCTGACGCTCAATTACGGCTCTTATGGCACAACCAATAGTAATCGCGGCCATAAAGGCCCATGTACTACGCTGCTTGGTGGACGAAAAGCCCGTCCGATTATACACGCTCCGATAAAGTAAGGCATACAGCTTTACGTCTAACATGGGTTGTGCTATAAGAACCGATTGGGGGGGGCAAAAAAGCAGTTTTTTTGCTCTTATGGGAGAATCAATGTTAAATGTGTCACCGTATCGGCATAGCATATCTACTCATGCTGATTTTCATATTCTTGACTGTATACGTGATTTTTATGTAAACCCACAAGAAAAAATCTAGGGGTGTTAAGTCCGGGGAGCGAGCTGGCCAGTGTATTGATCCTGTATTCCCTGTATATTAAAAATACGTCGGGTGTAACTTATTACTATCATAAATGTGAAACATACTTATCCATTTCTCACCAAATAAATTGTTTAGATACTGACGAACCCTATGTGTATTGTGAGGAGGTGCACCATCCTGCTGCAACCAAACGTTCTGAACTACATTTACCTGTGATAATTAAGTTGTCATAATAAACATAATGCTTTGTTTTCCATAGCTTGCTAGAGAAGAGAAATGTGGTATTCTAATGGACCGTTAATCTTAAAGGCAAGTTTTTCGATTTTCATTGTTAACTAAAGGTTTTTATGTGGACTATTATACATGGTTGAAAAGCTCTTGAAACCGTCTACTCGAATATGACTAATACCAATATGGCGGCCATAAGAAAAAACAAATTTAACCTCTGGTATGCCTAAATTAAACACCCTGTATAAAAATTGATACCACCGGCCTATTGAGAATTTTCAAGCATAACTTGCTTTAAAATTTCGTATCAAAATATCAACAAATAAGGGCTCTAGAACAAAAACAATATTTGGGCCATTTTCACTTTTTCCTGATTTTCTCGGAAACAGAAATAGCTTCCGATGTTCTCTTGGTACTGCTAAATTACAATTATAATAAGCAACATTTTTCCCCATTTGAGCACGCTTGTAACTACCGCGGTTGAAAAGTTCCCCATACTAAACAAGTTAAGTGAAACATTGTGTATAGTCATTTTCATTTGAGGGAGGAGATGATAGCGGAAGGCAGCCAGATGATATACGGGACAACAATATTTTGCTTGGCAATTCTTATCCGAGGGTGACGATTTTCAGATATTTTCGGACAGAATGATCGCCGGTATCGGAATTTATTTTCAAAATTGCCCTGCGCTCCCCGGTTTGGAAGGAAGGAAAAACTACTAATTTAAGGTTGCCTTTATTTGGAAATCGTTCGAAACGTACCTAGATGTTGATTCTGTTGAAAAATAACGACTAGTAATGTCAACTTAAACTTTATTCTGACAACACATCAATTATTTACAAATCGGAAAAATTAAACTTTATTCTAAATTCTGAATGTATGTACAATATTTACAACTAACTGAATTAATGACCACTACCGGGTACGCGTCTCACATCCCGTTCTCTGAAGAAAAGACTTGGCAATAGTGGTAAGAGTTAAATGACAGAATTCCTAAGCGAGCTCTCTTGCTTTTGATAGTATACTCGAAAGGCCCCCATGTCAGCTTCGCCCAATCAGAGTTCTTGAATATGGAGCCCAGAGCTATTTGTGTTGGAGACCTGGTGTTTATTATTCCTTCACAGAAAAGGCAATGCACGTCACATTTTGTTATTTGTGCATTCACAAATTAACAGAGCACAAACTATTATTCATAACATTAGAAATCAGACCTATTCTGTAACACTTACTGACCCTCAGAGATCTGGGAATCAAACGTTCTAAAAATCTAAAGTGTAAGAACAAATAAGTTTCGTGCTTTGGAAGTATAGAGGTGAAAAAATCGCAAGGGTCTCTACATGGATTAGCAAGGGATACCCTTGCAGGTTTCTTGAGTCTAAAAAACTTAACGATTTTACGCTTTTCCGCCGCTCTTTGTGTAACGTACAGAGTGAATTTTTAATGATCACTCGTTAAATAATTAGCGAAAAAATTATTAAAATTCCAGTGACGTGTCCTAATCGATCGAATTTAAGAAGTCGCCTTGAGGGGACTTTACGAAGTTTCATGTCTCACTCACGCACATTGATCATCACTCTGAGATCTATAGGGGTATTCGTTTATTAAAGACTACACAAACATCTTTGGGAGTTTCTACCTGAAATTTTGCACACTTAAATTTATTATTGCGCAGATATGTGTTGTGATCTGAATTGATTTTGCCTAGGTTTTTGCTTACTTAAAAATCACATTTTTTCTGTTTATTAATTCGAAATAAGGCATTTCTTTCGGAATTTACAAAAAACTGAGATTATAGCGCTTATATGATAAACAAGAAGTTGTAGTGTGAAGTGTACACAATTTCAGGTAGAAACTCCGGAAGTTGTTTGTGTAATCTTTGAAAAGCGAACACCTAGTTTCCAGGGGCAATCAATGTGCACGAGCGAGACACGATTTCTTGACAAGTAAATACATACAACTTTTACGTTTTCCCCGTCACGGCAAATTCGATATGCTACAATACAAATTTTTTGATTGGATAATGATTCATCATGCATCATGTTGCTTTGACACGGTTCTACACCACAAAAAAATCGTTACAATTGGCGAATTTCATTCCACTGCACATTTGACATCTGTCTTTGGCAGTTACCAAACATCTTAACCTAACTTATGCAATTTAATTACTTAGTTTTGAAGTGGTAACTGCTTATTTTCAATTCGTGTGTTGTGTTTGTGTGTAAAAATTTTAAAACTAGGTACTCTAATTATAATATAAGTCATGTTAAGGTGCTTTGGGTTGTACCTTACCTGCGTGACACGTTTATTTGGAATGAGAAACTGACCTACCCCCAAAGTAAGGTCACTATTTTTGTGATAAGGTGACCCGTTGATAACACAAAGAATACACTTATAACTACCAAACAGTAATGAACTTTATTATTCGAAGTTACAACAACGATACAAGCAACAATACAGGCTTTACAGAACTTTCCATGCAAGTAACCAAAATGGATGCCCTCGCCATTGCTGTTATCTAGCGTCAATCCACTGCGTGTGGCCTGTTCACCAGTGTTGCCAACAGTACATTCATATTTTCTCCCCCTATAACAAGGAAATTCTCCGAATATCAGTTAAATTCTCCGCATCCTGAGATGCATGATTTCTTTATGTAACCAGTATGCGTATAGGCGACTCGTTCGGCTATTCGAAGATATCATGTAACTTTATCAAGGCTTGAACAGGTAATGCGGTGGCTCTGCGTTTGCTGAATTTTTTCGTTAACTCCGACTCAGAATCTGTGTGTCTGGTGCCCCGTCAGATAAAGGAATCACGATTCACGTCCCCAAGAAAACGATTTATTTCTTGGCTACCGTTACGATGTTGCCCTTTTGCCGAAGCCGAAGAGAGGATTCAAATTGTACAACAGATCCCTATTAAAATAATTTTAAATATTAATTCATAACACTTCTTTTTTAGAATTTTGGTCTTATCTTTAAATTCTCCGCCATATTCTCCGAGGACCTTAAAATTCTCCGAAAAGCGGAGAATTCTCCGCCGATTGGCAACACTGCTGTTCACCTACACGCGCGTAATGGCGTGTCCACGTTTCACGACGTTACAATTTTTTTACTGGATCTCCCAATTAGGGACCTAAGTGGCGCGTCACAAACGTCAGATTTTCATTCCAAACAAAACAAAGCCACGTGCTTTCTGACGTTTTAACCTAACCTCCGAAATATAGTCGTTTCCGAAATATAGTCGTTTTCAAGTTTTTCCACGTAAGCCCAACACACAAATTGAAAATAAACTGTTTTCACTGCAAAACGTCGAGAATTATATTGCAAAAACTAGTTTAAGACGTTGTAAATAATATCGATAAACGTCAATTGGCACGTGCCTTTGTTTTGTTTGGAATGAAAATCTGACGTATGACGGAGGCACTTATGTCCCGTATCGCCGAGCCGTTCTGTACCAGTGATAAGTTTAGGACTTGCGTTGTAGATGTCTCCAAACGAACAGAATTTTGTTGTGCTTTAATTAAAAAGTAAAAACTGCGAGCCATAGCGAGTGGGAAAAAGTTGGCAACATAAATGGGAAATATTTTTGTTGTTGAGATATGGAGATACTACGGCATTCGCTCTTTTGCCTTTTGCATGCCAAGTAATACTTCAAACTATTTGGGCATTTGTGGAGTGACCACTGGTTCGGCGGGAAATTCAAAAAAAGTTTCTTGAAATAGTGCAAAATCGAATTTATTGAATTAAATTTCGAGAAATCCGTGCAAGTTGCACAAAACCGCGGCAACACGCAGCTAGGATTTCCCGCTTTTTTAGGCGGGAACTCTAATCACTAAATTACCATGTAGTTTCCCCGAGCAGTGCCTGTTGCCAAGGCATGTAGTTGAACAGGAAGTGCCACATTCATAATAATAAACATACAAGTACTTTAAAATAATCATATTTATTTACACAAAAGATAACCTACAACATTTACATCATGTATCACAGTGACATAGTGAAAAATACACAACTATGACAAAAAAGGACACCTATCCTCTCTATTCATAAATTTTTTAATATAAAAATTAAATACAAGCTTTCAAAAAAAGCTTTTGTTAAAACAAAAACTCAAGAAGTTCATCGTACACGAACAATCACGTAAAAAATAAACAAATAATAAATACTGCGAAAGTACTTGATGCACTAATTACCTATATTCACATTGTATAATTAAGTAAGGTACTCTTAAAAAATATTCGTTCGAGCTCAGTCCCCAAATTAAGGGTCAAAAAACAGCGCCGAAAACGCGAAGATCAGGAACACAATACCACCAATTATTGTCACTGGAAAACAAAAGAAAGTTGAACGAACGCCCCTGACATATAAACATAACCTCATTCGTGAGGAGATTTAGTATGTTTTCGTCTGCTTCTGCGCAAAACATCATCCAGTCTAAATACTTATTATTTTATTATTTATTTATTTGTCACCAAAAGTACACGACAAGTTACAGCAACGTCTAACTTGTATTTTATATTTATATTGAGAAACATAATATACAGTGCTACAGGAAGAGAGAAAATGATAATAATGACATGAATGAAGACACAAATGGTCAAATGGAGAGATACAAGTGGAGACGATCAAACTGGAGGAAGTCAGAGATGTGGTAAACAGATTAAAAGGGGGAAAAGCTGCAGGGGTGGACGATCTACAAAATGAAGTATGGATACCTGGAAGTGAGGAGGCACTGGAAATGATAAGGAAGATATGCAGCGGTATATGGGAAGGCAAAGGTTTTCCAGAAAGGTGGAGGGAGGGACTGATAGTGCCAATAAGAAGGAAAGGAGATGGGAGGGAAACAGCAGATTACAGAGGAGTGACACTGATGCCAACAGCATACAAAATATATGCGGCAGTATTGGCAAACAAGTTAGAAGAAGAATTAGAGGAGAAGAATATAATACCGGAAGGACAAACGGGATTCAGAAAGGCAAAAGGTACGATGGAAAATATTTACTCACTAAATCACATAATAGGAAGAGAAACGAAGAAGGGAGGGAAAATAATAGCATGCTTCATAGATCTAGTGACAGCATTTGACAGGATTAACAGAAAAAAATTGTTGGAGATGTTGGAAAGAAAGAATATAACAAGGAACTTGAGAGAAAGAATACAGGAAATATATAGCGGAACAAGAAACAGGGTAAGGGTGGGAGAACGGCTATCCGAAGTATTTTGGATGGAGAGGAGTCAGACAGGGGTGTCCCCTGGCCCATACTTGTTTAACATATTCCTGTCAGATTTAGAAGTAATAACAAAGGGGCAGGCAGGAGGAGTGATAATAGGGAAAAAGAAATATTGGACACTAGCATATGCGGATGATGTAGCCCTTTTGGCAAAGGAAGAGAAAGAACTAAAGGAGTTGCTGAGAAGAATGGAAAGATATTTGGAGAGGAAAGAGTTAGTAGTGAACACAGAGAAGACTAAAATTATGAGATTCAGGAAAGGGGGGGGAAAGTCGCATAGAGAAGTGGGAGTGGGAAGAGTTGGAGGAGGTGGGGGAGTTTACATATCTAGAATTCACCTTACAAAAGAATGGGGGCCACGAGAAGCACGTAAGAGAGAGAGAGTAAGAAAGGCAACAATAGCAATGAAGCAGGAAAGGGGAATAGGGAAGAGGAATTTTGGGGGCGACTGGAAAAGAAGAGTAAAGTTGTTTGACCCATTAGTGAGCAGCGTAGCCATGTATGGAGCGGAAATTTGGGGGTGGGAAGAGAGAGAAGATAGAGGGGCTCCAGAAAAAGTACATAAGATGGACACTGGGTTTAGACTGAGTAACGCATTGGTACATGGTAAGAGACGAAACAAACAGAGAAAAACTAAGAACTAAGGCAGGAAAGAGAGCCATGAAATATGAGGAAAAGTTAAGAGGTGGGGGCGGCAATGAGTTAGCCAGGCAGTGTTGGGAAGAGGTACGGAAGGGAGGAAGAGAAAAATCGAAATGGGAGGAGAGGCGAGAGAAATTTTATCAGGAGCGAGGATATGCAGCAGATGAAGTGGAGAACTTGTGAAAAGTAGGATGGAACATGATGAGGGAGGTAGAGGAGAGAGACAGACAAATACAAGTGCAGGATAAAGAAGAGAATATAAGACAAGTAAGATACAACAGCAAATATAAGGAAATAAGGGTAGCGGAACTACCGAGATATCTGCGAAGTAGGGGAAGGGAAGAGAAGATAATAAGGTTGGCAAGGTTTAGACTGGGAAATGAGATGAGAGGGGGGAGGTATTGGGAAAGCGAAGACAGAAGAATGTGTAGGGTATGTGGGGCGGAGGAGGAGGCATGGGAACATGTGTTAGGGAGGTACTGGTGGAGAGAGAATACAGAACAAATCGGGGTGGAGATGATACTGGAAGAAAGTGGAAGAAGGGAGAAGTGGATGGAATTGATACAGAGGGGAAGAAAGGAGAGGAAGGGTTAATTATACTCAAATGGGAATTGTGGAAAGGAGTTTATTTATTTATTGTTTTGTTTGTTCCATTCTTCATTTATTTGTTTATTTATTTGTTTGTTATGAGTTGTAATCCCAAATGGGAAACAATAAAACCATTATCTATCTATCAGTGCTACAGGGTTGGCATGATTTAAATCAAATGATGTTTTATTTAATAATTTTCTTTTTCTTGGCGAAAAAGGGGCATAGAGTAAAGATTTGCAGTTGTTCTAGTGTTCCCGCATTCTGCTAGCAGGCGCCATTTCATCCACCCCGACAAAAATTTGAGATAAACTCATCAATGTCGGCATGGAAATTAGTCAAAAATTTTTTTTAGAAATTGGTCTTGTTTAATTAAAAAAAAAGAAACAAAAAGTGGCTTAATGAAGATAATACTTGACGTAAATGGTGCTCCATTACTTTCAACATTCTGGAAAATGTTTTTTTGAATTTAACAATATTTTGATAAAAGTGTTCAATTCCAAAAAATGTATACAAATTAGGAACAAAGTTGGGGGTAACAGAAAAAATTAACGGGTGTGAAAACAGCCACATCCACAAGTTACCGAATCGCGGCCGGATCGCGTGCGCTTTAAAACCGAACCCTAGCCACAGTTCGGCGTGGATGACAACCTCAAAGGGAAAAGTTAAACTTAATGAAATTTCCAGTTACCGAATAGTAGAAATAGAAATAGAAAACACTCAGTCTATTGGGTATATACGAAAAATAATGAAACTACATTTTTAATACCACAAATTTTAAATTCTGGAAACTCCAAATTCGACGATCCCATTTTGAAAATAGGTTTTTCTGAGACACAAAGACATGTACTTTCATGGTAGCTATAGAAAACCCCCAATCTCCTCTTCCGTATATATACGAAAAATAAAGATTATTATGCTTTTGATGCAGCGCCATAAATTAGATGCTATATATTTTAAATTCTGGAAACTCCAAATTCGACGATCCCATTTTGGAAATAGGTTTTTCTGGGACACAAAGGCATGTACTTTCATGGTAGCTATAGAAAACCCCCAGTCTCCTCTTCCGTATATACGAAAAATAAAGATTATTATACTTTTGATGCAGCGCCATAAATTAGATGCTATGTATTTTAAATTCTCGAAACTCCAAATTCGACGATCCCATTTTGGAAATAGGTTTTTCCGGGACACAAAGGCATGTATAGTTCTTTTCAGATATCTTGGCGTGTGTGTGCAGTAATCTGCGCATTACGTTCATATGTCTTTCTCCCTTTTGTAAAATGGATTTGTTGACTTTTAATTGCTGCCGTAAGATGACTTGAGAATATTCTCACGTTTCCGTATTTGATCTCACTCTTTCTTACTATGGTTGTGTGAAACAAAATGGTTTCAGTATTAATATGCTTATTTTGCAATATCCAGTGGTCACCAAGCAATTTATTAAAAATTATTGCCTTTCAAGTATAACTGTCAGTTTGATTGTCAGGTGTAAAGATGCCTGGAAATGTTTTTACCAAACAGTGTCGAGAAGTTTTAGGAAATATTTCTGAATACTTTATTCGAGAGAGGGAAAATAATGGTCCCCTATTGCCTTTAACTTGTGACCAGGAGCGATTGGCCGATGAATCAAAAGTAATAACGCAGCGTGTCGCGCATAGTTGGAATGTTGGAGAGGAAAAACGAGGTTTGTCTGCTGCAACGCCGGAAAAAGGCACAGCAAATCAAAATAAAAAGTGAAGATGTAACTGACAGCATTAAAACCGAAGTAAGGAATGCTATTTATTCCAATAAAGAAAAGAAATAACACATTAAGTACTTTAAAAATTTCAAATAGCAAATTAAAAACAAAACAAATAGTGGATATTTCTGACACAAGTTTGTGGCGTTTATAACCAATAGCAGATTTAAGTACAAACTAGAAAATAACCGGTGTCTTTTGTGTGAACGGGCTAATGTTGCGTGGGTAAAAGAATACATTTCTTGAGGGAAAACGTCAAAATGCTCATTGCCGTGTGCCGTGTCCAGAGTCGCGGCGCACACGCTTGTCGCGGTTCCTAGCAACAGCAAAATTTTGGAAACTACTGAACTGTTGGCGGTTGCTTGGATAATCGGATATGGCGGCGCACACGCCAACAAATCTGAAAAATACTATACTTTCATGGTAGCTATAGAAAACCCCCAGTCTCCTCTTCCGTATATACGAAAAATAAAGATTATTATGCTTTTGATGCAGCACCATAAATTAGATGCTAAATATTTTAAATTCTGGAAACTCCAAATTCGACGATCCCATTTTGGAAATCGGTTTTTCTGGGACACAAAGGCATGTACTTTTATGGTAGCTATAGAAAACCCCCAGTCTCCTCTTCCGTAAATACGAAAAATAACGATTAATATGTTTTTGATGCAGCGCCATAAATTAGATGCAAAATATTTTAAATTCTGGAAACTCCAAATTCGACGATCTCATTTTGGAAATAGGCTTTTCTGGGACACAAAGGCATGTACTTTCATGGTAGCTATAGAAAACCCCCAGTCTCCTCTTCCGTATATACGAAAAATAACGATTACTATGTTTTTGATGCAGCGCCATAAATTAGATGCCATATATTTTAAATTGTGGAAACTCCAAATTCGACGATCCCATTTTGGAAATAGGCTTTTCTGGGACACAAAGGCATGTACTTTCATGGTAGTTATAGAAAGCCCCCAGTCTCCTCTTCCGTATACAGTGTGTTTGATTTGATGTGTCATGGGGTCATGGCTGATATCTCGGCTATTGTAAGAATTTCAAGCAAATGTTATATATGAAAGTTGTTAGACATTTTATTTTCAATAATTTATCAAAATCAGAAAAACAATTGAGCGTCAAATAATTCAGATATAGCAAATACATTCAAAATTTTAAATGTAATATACCCAGTAATATTACATGTTCTAAATCTGTATGAAATTCCCTTTACAGCGATATATCACATGCTATATTTATCTAATCGATTAAAGACATAAATCGATAATTATCTACCAACTGAAGGCTTATGCCTGGTTTATAATGGATGTTAACTTAAACTTATGCTGTAACCTTAAAATATAAAACACATACAAATAAATGCGTCTGTTCATAATAGGAAAGAATATGATGTTAACTTATGCCGGTAACCCAGTAGTTGGCGATATTTTATATCTTACAGCATACGGAATAAGTTCGACCAATCACGTTAATGCGTTACCAACTTCGCTTTTAACGACGGCCATTTATGTTTACGTTTTGTTCTGCTGTAGGTTATGTTGTTTTATTTCGTTCTTGTTCAATGAGATTTAACAAACGAACAACATTCATGGAACATTCTTGTATAAACAAAACATTTTTCGGAGGTCAATATTTTTCGTATGTTGAAAAAGATTAGGAACATGTCCTTTCTCACGCCGTTTTTGATTCATTGGCGTTTTCTTTTCAGCTTTTTGTATGCTGCTGCTACTACTGTAGTAGTTAAGATAACCACAAACACACCTCAAACAAATCCATCAGTATCAAATTCATCCATAGCAAGCTATTTTTCGGTTTTCGTGTCGTACTCAAATAAGGTTATGTTTTGTATGGCGACGGCGAAAATAACCGTAAAATACGCCTGCATTGTGAACCATGTCCCTTAAGTTAACGGCATAAGTTACCAGACTCTAAGTTAGCAGAATAAGTTAACATCCATTATAAACCAGCCATTACGCTACTTACAGCTTCATCCGAAAGAGTAGGCGGTGAAAATAATGAAACTCGGATGTCTGTTTCTACATGATACAATGTTACTTTAAGACTAGCTTGACAACATAAAACTATTTAACACAAACACGACATAGCAACAACAACAACAACAAGAAAGTAACAATAAATTAGTAGGCAAGTCAAGTTTAAAATTTATGTTAATAAAATCTAAAGTTTTTTTCAAAGTGACCTCCGTTATGAAAATTAAGAATACGCAGGAATTTACTCAAGTAATTTGACAGTTCACGCGATAGGCGATAGCAATAATTCTTGTCAAAGCCTACTCTTTCGATCAAAACTCTTAAGTCATGTAGACGTGCAGTTCTTACTTAATTATCGATTTGTGCCTTTAATTGATTAGATAACTATGACATGTGGCATATCGTTGTAAAGGAAATTTCATACAGTTTTAGAATACGTAAAAATACTGGGTACGTTCCATTTAAAATTTTGAATGTATTTGCTATATCTAAATTATTTGATGCTCAATTGTTTTTCTGATTTTCATAAGTTATTGAAAACAAAGTATCTTACAACTTTCATATATAACATTTATTTGAAATTCTTTTAACAGCCTAGATATCTGCTGTGACACATAAAATCAAACACACTGTATACGATAAATAACGATTACTATGTTTTTGATGCAACGCCATAAATTAGATGCAAAATATTTTAAATTCTGGAAACTCCAAATTCGACGATCCCATTTTGGAAATAGGTTTTTCTGGGACACAATGGCATGTACTTTCATGGTAGCTATAGAAAACCCCCAGTCTCCTCTTCCGTATATACGAAAAATAAAAGATTATTATGCTTTTGATGCAGCGCCATAAATTAGATGCTATGTATTTTAAATTCTGGAAACTCCAAATTCGACGATCCCATTTTGGAAATAGGTTTTTCTGGGACACAAAGGCATGTACTTTCATGGTAGCTATAGAAAACTCCCAGTCTCCTCTTCCGTATATACGAAAAATACAGATTATTATGCTTTTGATGCAGCGCCATAAATTAGATGCTATATATTTTAAATTCTGGAAACTCCAAATTCGACGATAAATTTATGGCGCTGCATCAAAAACATAATAATCTGTATTTCTCGTATATACGGAAGAGGAGACTGGGGGTTTTCTATAGCTACCATGAAAGTACATGCCTTTGTGTCCCAGAAAAACCTATTTCCAAAATGGGATCGTCGAATTTGGAGTTTCCAGAATTTAAAATATTTTGCATCTAATGTATGGTGCTGCATGAAAAGCATAATAATCTGTATTTTTCGTATATACGGAAGAGGAGACTGGGGGTTTTCTATAGCTACCATAAAAGTACATATCCTTGTGTCTCAGAAAAACCTATTTCCAAAATGGGATCGTCGAATTTGGAGTTTCCAGAATTTAAAATATTTTGCATCTAATGTGTGGTGCTGCATGAAAAGCATAATAATCTGTATTTTTCGTATATACGGAAGAGGAGACTGGGGGTTTTCTATAGCTGCCATAAAAGTACATGCCTCTGTGTCCCAGAAAAACCTATTTCCTAAATGGGATCGTCGAATTTCGAGTTTCCAGAATTTAAAATACATAGAATCTAATTTATGGCGCTGCATCAAAAGCATAACAATCTTTATTTTTCGTATATACGGAAGAGGAGACTGGGGGTTTTCTATAGCTACCATGAAAGTACATGCCATTGTGTCCCAGAAAAACCTATTTCCAAAATGGGATCGCCGAATTTGGAGTTTCCAGAATTTAAAATACATAGCATCTAATTTATGGCGCTGCATCAAAAGCATAATAATCTTTATTTTTCGTATATACGGAAGAGGAGACTGGGGGTTTTCTATAGCTACCATGAAAGTACATGCCTTTGTGTCCCAGAAAAACCTATTTCCAAAATGGGATCGTCGAATTTGGAGTTTCCAGAATTTAAAATATTTTGCATCTAATGTGTGGTGCTGCATGAAAAGCATAATAATCTTTATTTTTCGTATATACGGAAGAGGAGACTGGGAGTCTTCTATAGCTACCATGAAAGTACATGTCTTTGTGTCTCAGAAAAACCTATTTTCAAAATGGGATCGTCGAATTTGGAGTTTCCAGATTTTAAAATTTGTGGTATTAAAAATGTAGTTTCATTATTTTTCGTATATACCCAATAGACTGAGTGTTTTCTATTTCTATTTCTACTATTCGGTAACTGGAAATTTCATTAAGTTTAACTTTTCCCTTTGAGGTTGTCATCCACGCCGAACTGTGGCTAGGGTTCGGTTTTAAAGCGCACGCGATCCGGCCGCGATTCGGTAACTTGTGGATGTGGCTGTTTTCACACCCGTAAAAAATTATATGTGCTATGGGAGCCTGAGGGCAACCAGGGTTTTTTACAGACATATTGAATACAGTAAATACATTTAGGAAAAGCAGACTGGATGATGTCTCAGAGTGTGAAAGAAGTAGACACAGCCACCATATTTTGTCCCATATTTTCATGGTACAAAATAATCTCAATGCACTTTTGACATATCAGCGCAGCAGTGATTTGTTTGCTTGGCTATTTTTAATTTCTTTTGTGATTTACCCAAGATTTAACGAAGTACATATCTGACTAATTCAAAGCAAATACTTATCTCGAAATGTGCTGATAACTATTGGTTTATAGAACAAGTGCAAATTAATTTTTATCAGATAAGTACACAAAAAAAACTGTAACAAAAAAAGTCTACGCTTTGTCTAACTTACCAGTCCTCACGGATATCTTCTGGGCTATCATCCTACCCCCTAGTACTGCCACCCCTGTACAAATAATATGTCCTAAAATACCCCCGATAATGACTCCTGTTACATCCTAGAAATAGCGAATTAAAACATGAACAAATTTTAAAAGATGAAGCGTACTTCTCTGGCACCTAAAATTATGGTCGTCAGCTGCGACCTATCACCCCATTCCGCCAAAAAGGTTAACGTGAAAGATTGCAAAAATATTCTAGACAACAAAGCCCACGCTCCCACAGACTTCTTCTTCGTTCCACTCTCCGGATCAGGAAGACTTTGCTTTTCATACTAAAATAATTAAAAGTACAACAAAAACGTTTTTGTTTTTTAATTTTTATTTATTACTTCTTCTTCTTTTTTGCGTAAATCCGTTTGTACTTCTTCCAGTTCTTCTTGGGCCTCATTTGGAGACATGTAGATACCTTCCTTTAACATTTTTAAACCGAAAATTGCGAAAAGTGCCGTACTAATATAAAATGTGTAAGCGCGAGGAATAACATTGGCCAACCACCCAAAAACGGCTAAAAACAAATAATTTTATGACATTCACTATCTAGTATCGACAGATTAACATTTTGTCTCGTATCCAGAGATCCATGAGAAATTTAATCTGCCACCCATCATGATTAATCTTAGCACTTGAAATAAATGGGAGAGCTCGTATATGAACGAAGTGTTATTTTAAATATTGATTGCAATTTTTGTCGGCAACTTTTAATCAATTCAAGTATTACTACATTACGTGATAAATTAAATAAGCGTCAGTACAACAGAATCTCAAGATAAAATTCAAAGATTAAAATAAAAATAAATTTACGATTTATTAAATCTAACACCAAAAAAACTAACACACAATTAATTCTATAAAGCAATGACCTATAGGGGCAAAAAAATGAGAAACTAATGCTACAGTTCAATGAACAGAAGGCTGAATACGAAAAAAGCAATTTTTCTGTACCTGATAACACCGTCATTAGAGCAAGCGCAAAAATTGCACCAGCAAATACTGTGGATCTAGGGTGTCTCATAGCCATTATGGCAGCTATGAAAAAAGTCTTATCCCCAATTTCTGATACGAGAATAACGGATATAGACGCCGCAAAAGCATGAACAAATCCCAAGCTTTCGGTAGGTACATCAGACGTAAGGGTACCATTAACGTCTGTATTCTGTAAAGAAATACATTTCTTACGAGCATTCAATACATCAAATACTACATAAATTCATTTCAAAAACATGTCAATTTTAAAGTTCTTTCGAATTTCTCCCTCGACATCTGCATGGTAAGTTTTGAAATAAAAGCCCTGTATATTAATTGGTCTTACATGAACTGCTGAATTTCCAGCGGCATTATTAATGTCATCTATGGGCTCCTTTTCGGCGTAAACGACCATAACAAATACGCTGAACAAAAAATGCAAGCACAGCACACATTTTGTGAAATACAACAAAAACGCTCTACCAAACTGCATTATAACCTTGCACTACTTTCAATTTTAACAATAAATAACTATTCCTCTCTTTAATTGCCACACATTACACCGTAATTGCTTCCACGAAAACCTTTCTGACGTACAACTATTATCCTAACCAAACTTTACGTATTTTTTCCTAACACCTCAACACACATATTTAATAACGATAAAACTATGAAATGAGCGCGCGCTACGTGCACGCGACGAGTCTCACTAGCCCAGGAATCAGGATACAAAATGGATTAAGTATTTTCAAAGATTAGATAGTAGAGGTCATTTGCAGCCTGACTTAAGAGGTCTCGAAGGTCAGCTACGTAATTGAAAATTCAGGTTACAGTTTCAAGGCAGCGAAATCGGGCACAAAAAAAGCAAATTTGTATTGATCTCATTATTAAAATAATAATTGTTTATTTATTTCTAAATTTAGCGGAACGAATAGTCTAAACAATGTGTCAATTTTGAAGTTTCTAGTTGCAGTGGCGCTCCGGCATAAATGACTGCGCGTAGTTCTAACGCACAAGTACCAGTTTACAGATTCACCAAGAAAATTCAATACACCTGTAAAGACGTGACGTCAATGGTAGGCCATTTCTTCATTTCACACAAGGGACTTGTAGACAAAACTCCCAACTTATGACTCGATAAATAACTCACTTGTTGAATAATATCCTAAATCGACCTATATGACAAAGGAAATAAATAAATAAAGAAAAACAACGATTTATTTTTATTTCATATTAAAATTTGAGACACATACGACTATTTTATTGAAAATGTTTTTGCAAAAATGTGGAAAACTTGACGTTCGAATTTGTACATCTTAAAATAACCGTGTTCTTGGCGTACTATAATACATAAAAGGAAGTAAAGTATAGAAAGTAACAGTAATAATCAAAACACATTATTTTCAATTAGAACGAAATTATTATTTGTATCAATACGTTAAAATATTTTGTTTATTTTGCATTTTTTGTGGGAAATTCAGTGTCTCATGAAGAATTGCTGTTATCACCGTTGTCATTGCCGTAACTATTCGCGTTTCCGTTAACAGCAAACGAAGTGCCAAGTCCATACAGATGTCCAGAAAATTTTGAATCGTCTATCGTGTCTTCGAAAAACATCTGCGTAAAATTTTGTTCAGTTAGAAAAAGCATTAGGGGGGAGTTAATTTTGGTGGGTTTACCTCCTTCATTTTGAAGAACGCCATGCCGGTTAGGAGAGAGTCGGAGCCGGCTTGATGCTGTGGACCGATCCTTTCCAGCTCAAGTTGATCTGCGACCTCTTGGAGACCGCCTTTCAGGTTCTTGCAAGATTTCATGAGATACTGCAAAATTCAAATTTTGATGTGCATGGGGACCGGAACCGAATCGAAATTATAACCGTAAACTGTAGTATTATGGAACGTAACCAAAATCCGAATGCAAATTTCCTGCGTTATTCTGTTTTCATATTTTCTTCTTCGGTGTTGATAGTTTAACTGAATTTAACAAATTGTGTTACAAAGCAGCTTAACCTAACTTTTGCAAAAGTTAGGTTAAGTATTTATAAGTGATATCGATATATCATTTTATATTGATATTATTGATAAGTGATCCGATATCAATATTTTCGATATTTCAAAATTTTTGGTATGCAATAAAATTGATATTTCAGTGATATCGATGGTTACAAAGACAATTTATCATTATAATATTAACAATAGTGATATAGACAACATATTTAGTTATAAAATAATTACAGTATAACCTCGATTATCCGTGCGTGGTTTATTCGGGGTGCCAATTATCCGTGCGCTGTGTATACCCTCGATTATTCGTGCGCGGATTATCCGTGCGCTTTATAAATTCAATTATTGGTAACGCCGGGCGATCGGAAAAGTTCGTAAACACGTCACAACAATCTAGAACAATTCTCTGTTGCAGCGGGTGCATTCAGTTGTCGTTTGGCTGTCTTTGCGTAAGTTTGCCTCGTATAAATACGCCAACAACGTGCACATGTAGGTATGTATTACATACATATTTTGCGAAATATGTGAGGATATAATACAAAACGTTATTTACCACAGGATATGGCACCGATAAAAAGAAAGAAGACAGTTTTGTCGCTAGCAGACAAAGTTAAGCTCATACAAAAAAGTCAAAACGGTGCGAAGGCATCTTCTTTAGCGTTAGAGTTTAAAATTGGTGTACAAACTGTTCGGGACATAATTAAGAACAAAACAAAACTGGAAAACTTTATTTCAAAATCTGACACTTTTGTAGCAGCTGACAAAAGAAAATCAATGAAAGGGTCAAAATATAAGGCACTTGATGACGCATTCTTCAGAAGCGATCAGAAGGAACCCCTATTTCTGGACCGATGTGTACTGCACAAGCGAAATTATTTCATGAAAACCTGGGTATTAGAGAATCTTTTAATGCCTCAAGTGGTTGCTTATTTCGCTTTAAACAGAGGCATGGAATCCGCGAATTAGAAATTCACGGCGAAAAGTTGGATGCCGATGAGGTTGCTATTGTGGAGTTTTGCCATAAATTTGAAGAACTTATCCTGGAACACGAATTTAAACCGGAACACATTTACAACGCAGATGAAACTGGTTGTTACTGGAAAGCAATTCCAACCAGAACTCTCGCGACGGACGCAGAAAGAAGTGGTGCTGGGTTTAAAATGAAAAAGGATCGGCTGACGGTGTTATGTTGTGCAAACGCATCGGGCACTCATAAACTTAAGTTGGCAGTAATTGGCAAGTCCAAATCTCCACGGGCCCTGAAGGATTTGAAAACATTGCCGGTACATTACTACAATCAGAAAGCAGCTTGGATTGATCGTGCAATATTCAAGGACTGGTTTTTTAAGAAATTCATCCCAGAGGTGAAAGATTTTTTAACTAAAAATAATTTACCACACAAAGCATTGCTTTTAATCGACAACGCTCCGTCCCATCCTACCGCCGAAATTCTGAAATCCAAAGATGGCAATATTTTCGCGGCTTTTTTTCCTCCAAACTTAACAAGCATTGCTCAGCCTATGGACCAGGGTGTGATTGAGAAGATGAAAAGACTGTATAGGCGTAATTTTATGATGCAGTTATTAGATAAAAATTCTGACATAAAAGCGTTTTGGAAAAATTTTAATATCAATCGGGGGGTAAACCGCTGGCGTAAAAATGTACACCATAAATCCTTTTTATGGAAATAATCTCTATAATTCACCAATAATTCCTGTAATTCTTTAATGAATCCCATAAATCCTCCATAAATCCTCATAATTCCCCATAATTCCTGTAAATCCTCCGTAATTCCCCAATAATTCCCATAAATCCTCAATAATTCCTGTAATTCCTATATGGATTCCTAAGATTTTAAGTACTTATGTAGGCTATTTACTATATGTAGGTATGCATATTTACTCATAAGAAGATGCACAGTCAGCATACTGGGCGTTTGCTTATATTTTGAGATTTTTACATGGGACATATCTTTCTTGGTATATTTGAAGTATTTGCATCGAAAAACAATGAACAGGAATAACGAAAGTAGAAACTTAAAAACCCATACTACTTATAGAAATTTATAAAATTGTTTAACATAACCACCATTATTTTCTAAACTTACATTTAAAGCGAAAAAACAATTCGGATCGATAATAAATGCAAAGAAGTGGAACATAAGTTCGGAGAAGGAAAAGCATCCAGGAAAGACGAATTAGAAATAGCTCTGAACGAAATGGAAGCATTTTTGATAGAGGGAAACAAAATCTTTTGATTTTGTTGATTTTCAAATGTGTTTTCCGTGTTACTCTTGTCTCATTTTCTTTGCCCATTGCAATATGGTTTTGGGCGTTTCCGCGAGTTACTTTTCCTCAGAGGAAAATCAAGTTTAAAAAAAAATAATTTAGGTATTCAGTAAATACAAAAAATGTATAAAGTATGGAATTCAGACTACAACTAAACTAATGAAGAGGTCGTAAAAATAGAACTAAAACTAAAATGCAAATAGGAACTGAGAAGATAGAAGAGGTAGCGGATTTCTACCAGTGGCGGCTCGTGACTATGAAAGTAGGGTAGGCAACTAGAACTATGACTGTCGCCCCCCCTAGCGCCGCAGGCGAAAATTTTAAAATTTTCAAGGTCAAACCGCTTTAAATTGAAAGCCAGAAATTTAAGACAAAATTATATAACTTTTAAAGAAAGGGTTTCATGTATAAAATTTTTGGTTTTTTACTATACCGCTATACCCATTAGGTAATGATAAACGTATAGCATGTCTTATGCCATAATGGCATAATTAGTATGGTTATGATGATACATACTACTACTAAACCCAAAAAGCAACAAAATTAATCTTTATCGAATTATAAAACTCGTGCTAAATCTAATTTATGTTTTAAAATTTAAATTAATTCTCCTGTCTTTCAAATTTGAAAACTTCTGAATTATTTTGTCTATAAAATCATCTTTATCATACAATTTAATTAGTAATTCCTTTTCGATTGAAAGTAAAGCAAGCGAAGTTAATCTGTTTTGTGACATAGAATTACGCAAATAGGTTTTAATTCGTTTTAAACAGGAAAAGCTGCGTTCAACTGAAGTACTCGTAATTGGAATAGTACAAACCAAAACAAACAGTTTCTATGCTTCAGGAAAAATTTCCAATAAATTATTTTCGATAAAGATTTTTAAGGCCTGATCAAGTTTTAAATTATTTTTAAATTGTTGGTCACTGTAAATTACGCTTAATTCATTGATAAGTCTTTGTTTCTCAAAAATATTATTAAACTGTCGTAGTAAAATAGTTACCAATTTATGGGGAAATTGTTCACTAAAAGATTCAAACTTGGAACAATCTACTAAAGAAAAGTATCCTAAAAGACTGAAGTCTTGAAAACGTATTTCAAATTGCCCCAAGATATTATCAATTATATTAAAATACAAAGCTCTATAAGCTACGGTCTCAGTTTCGAAGTTACACAATTTTATTCTTTTTGATTGTGGTTGTTGTGGGTTTGTGAATTTTTCAGTACTGACTTTAAATAATTCATTAAACCTGGTGTCAGTCCTTAAGTTCTTTATACGAGTTATAACACTATTAATTTGTTTTTGACAGTAATTCACATCTAAACTCTTTGTTTGCAAAATTTTGAAAAGAATATCTGTAATATTAAATATTTCATTATACACTGTTGTTAGAAAAGCAAACTGTAAATTATTTAAATGTTTTAAATAACCTGTAGCACTATTGATGGAATCTCCTGCTGAAGACGGATCCTCAGTTATTTTTAGAAATACGTTTTTAAGCTTCTCAGATTCAGTGTGTACAATATGTAAAATTTTTGAACGAGATGTCCATCTAGTCTCACAAGCTGCGGGAATTCTTTTTCCCAGAACGGTATCAAGAACTATGGTTCGTTTTGGAGATTTATGAAAAAATCCCGGAATAGCAGTAAGTGTCTTAAAAAAAATTCGACTTTCTTTAATACTGTTAGATCCATTTTGCAAAACTAAATTCAAACGATGGGCGCAACAGTGTGTGAAAAGTGCGTTCGGGGCATCGGATTTAATTTTCATCTGCAATCCATTCAAGGAACCGGACATTACGCTTGCACCGTCGTAACACTGTGCAACTAATTTATTTTTATAATTAAAAGGGGCAAGAATATTAATAATGAGATTATACAAACCATCCGCGGTTTTGTCCTCACTTACATCATGAAATCCTAAAAACCTTTCTTTAACTTCACCGAATTTATCAACAAATCTTATTGAAAGAGCACATTGTGACTTTTCGACGATATCAGTAGTATCATCAGCCTGAATTGCAAAAAAACAAGAAGTATTAATTTCTTCTCGAATGGCATCCTTAACATGTTCCGCTATACAGTCGATTAAATCATTTTGAATAGACTTGGATAAACCAGAAAAAACGCCCTGTATTTTTTTCATATGCTCTTGAATTTCTAAATCACGTTTAATTGCAAGATTAAATACTTCCCGAAAATTACCACTATTCAAAGAAGTAATAGTTTCATCATGCGCCCGGAAAGCAAGCTCTTGCTTTGACAAAATGACGGTTACATCAATTAAATACGACAATAAAGCCCTATTTTTTCTTACTTCCTCGTTGTATGCTTTTATTGACAGGCCTGCTTGCACGTTAAAAGCATCTTCAATCGTAGTCGCATTTTTTTCCATTCGCTTCAACCCCAAAAAATTATTTATGTGCTCTTTGGACGATTCATGTTTTTTAACACTAGCAGATAAATTTTTAAGATCCGAATATCCCTGACAAACCCATACATTTTGTTTGTGGTTAGACAATAATAAACAGGGCCAACAAAACAACGTCTTTTTATAAAAGCTTGCGCAAAGCCATGTATGAGTTTCATAATAAGAAATTTTGAAAGAACGCGAAAACGTTTGTCCGTTTTTTTTTATCGGAGGATAAAATTGATATGTGCGGCAATGGGCGACCATTTGTAATAATTTCCCTTCGCTCGAAATTGTTTCGCCGTGAAAACGGCGTTTCTATTAAACTGCAAATTAAATCATGCCGAACCTCCATAGCAAAGAAATTAGAAAAGGTACTTATCGTTAGCTGGATAGCCTCGTTCGCAGGACGCAGGTACACACAACAGGTAGACCCAACAGGTAGATACGATACACACACAGGTACACAAGTAAACCGGTAAATGCCTTCAGATCACACGTGTTTTTGTTTGGCTTGGCTTGGCTTTAGGGACAAGGGCTGCGAACGAGGTTTTTTTCGCACCGGACTACACGAATAAAACCGACCAAACCGAAGGCGGACGAATACATCGCCTACTAAGATGTTAAAATCGACACTTTTTCCGCACATGCCGGTGGAAAGGAGACTCGTAGTGGGTGCACGGATAAGCAAGGCGAATTTTAGGAGCGCCTACCCTACTAACCACAAGCGTACTTACCAGTCTGCCGCAGGCTGGATCGCATTATTTAAATGATTTATGATTTTGTTTAATGCCATGAAACAAAATCAGAAATAAATTTAGTAAATATTATTAATAAACATTATTTTTAATATTAGGAATTTATTTATTTCTATGGCGCAAAGAGCAGGGTAGGCGGTGCCTACCTTGCCTACCCTGGCGAGCCGCCACTGAACTATTTAGGAAGTCAAATAACTGGCGAGAGAAGGAGCACTAGAAATATAAAACAAAGAATAGCGCAGAGCAGAGTTGCTTTTAACAAAAAGAAACAACTTATGCTCAGGAACGGTTAATGTAGAAACTTGGAAGAGACTCTTGAAGACGTATATATGGAGCACGGCACTGTAAGAGTGCGAAACTTGAACAATACCAGAAGCGGATCGAAAAAGAATAAAAGCATTTGAAATGTGGTGCTACAGACGCATGATGAAAATATCGTGGATAGATAAGGTTAGCAATAGGGAGTTATTAGAAAAAATTTGAGAAAAGCGAAAGGTATGGAAAACAATAAAAAATGTGGATAGTTCGCGACAGACTAGAGTCGGAGATAGGAATAAAAAGAGGTAGGGGTAGGCCCAGATTAGAGTACTGCTCTCAAATGGTTGGGGATGGAGGATATTCTACTTTTAGGGACATACATAGGTTAGCTCAGGATATGAAAGGATGGAGGTAGGTACGCGTCCAACCAGTTTTCGGACTGAGAAATTTATGATGATGTAAATTTACAATAGAATCCGATAAATATGAAGTGAGAATTATGGGCATTTAGATTAATAACTTCTTCTACGGTATTAATTTCTCTCAGATAAATTTCTGTTTCTTAAGGAGCCCTTCTCAGAGCGCGAACTAACTTGTCTGACAACTTACTGCGCATGTGCAGAAACTGCTGCCAACGGTTATTTCTCCTGTAATTCCAAATAAATCCCCTATAATTCCTGATAAATCCCTTGTAATTCACGATAAATCCCAATAATTCTCCATAATTCCTTAAAAATCCTCATAATTCCTTATAAATCCCCATAATTCCTTATAAATCCTGTAATTCCTACATAGTGTACACCATAAATCCCCAGCGGTTTACCACCCGGATGCAATCTTTTGTATGAAAAGAGCTGAAAATATAAAACGAGCATTTTCAAAAATTATGACATTAGAAGAGGATGAAGAGTTGAACTGTTCTGTTGATGCAGAACAAGCTGTTGCTTCAGAGAATATAGCAGCCATTGTTAGAGGAATAGAGGAATTAAAAAATGTGCAAGACGAAGAAATAGAAGAATGGTTAACCTTAGACGGAGAAGAGAGGGGGTATCAAAATATGACAGATGATCAAATGCTAAGTGGAGAAGATTATCTGGTAATATCTAGTGAAGAAGAAATTGAATATAACGAAGAAGAACCAGAAGTTTCAGTTGCACCAACTGTTACTCACAGCAAAGCCCTTGATTGTATTGAAACTTTGATAGATTACTTTGAACATCAAAGTGATGAAGATTTAAGTAACACACTATCTTACAAAGATGAAACAAACAATAAGAAAAAGAATAGCAACAGCTAGACGGCAAACTAAGGTTACAGATTACAGTACAGACTCATTAATCCGGATCCTTAATAGTCCGGATTATTCGGTAATCCGGATAGTTCCTTGATTGCATTGCATACTTTGTAATCCGGATAATTTCAGTTTCGGTAATCCGAATGCGCCTCTAACGTACCTTTTAAACGCTTTGCGGGCGCGTCACCCCCTCCTAAGGTGTTTTTCTAACCAATCCCCAAATACTTGCCAAATCAGGCGTTCGGCGGCGAACCCGAATCAGCGTTGCCACAGCTAGTACAAATGTATGAATCTAGTACATTTTTGACCTGATTGTACAAAAATACATTTTAAATTCTTTTTCCGATTTAATGCTGGCTGCTCCACTGGTACAAGTTGATTTTGGTCAACTGGGAGTGGCGGCAAGGGTATCAAAGGGTGAAAATAAAAATGCCGGCAATCCGCACACTTTCTTGCAGCTTATGGATGCCGAGGCGGCTTCTTTGTTTTGCAAAGGAAATACCGACGTCTATAAAGAGCCGTCGCATTGGAGTTCCAGAACATTTTGGCATTAACGACTTTGCTTGATGAAATTCAAAATTTACGACTAAAGGTGCGCTTTCGTTTGCGCCGGTAGACGCGGCGTGTACCGGCAGCCGACACACCCGTTGTACTTCTCCAATAGTATTTAAATAGAACTGCTCTCGTTTGTGCGTTTCATCTGCCGGCCGGTGCATTCACGTTCAAATGCGACTGTGTCCGTCGCGCGTGTCGGCCGCCGCGCCGGTACGTGCCGCATCTACCGGCGCAAACGAAAGTGTACCTTTACTATTTTTCAACACTGTATAAATGCCTTTACCCCATGCTCTGAATTCAGAAAAGCCGATTAGACAGATTTAAGCATTCAAGAATGTATAGATTGGGCTGAAAAGAACAACGCACCCCTACATGAAGTGTTAATACTCAGGCATCAAGCATTTTGTTTGAGTCAGCAGAAGGTCAGCCAAACTAAAATTACAGACTTTATTTATTAATGTAGTAGAAGTAATTATGCAAAAGTGTTTTTATGTTCATTTTACCTGTTTTGTATGTTTTTATAATGAAATCATTAAAAATCCCTCTTGTTCAGTTCTTTTATTAACAAATATAGATTGATTTAATAATCCGGATTTTTCAATAATCCGGATCGCCCATGTTTTTATTGATCCGGATTATCGAGTCTGTACTGTATTTTCAAGGTTGATTATGTATGTATTACGTATTTAAAAAGTGTATTTTTCATTTTTTGTACATCACCTACATAGGTAATAAATATTATGTACATATTTTTTGTTTGGACTATATTTTTCTGTTACAAACACTATAATATGAATAATAGAAATGAATGTATGTACATACGTACATATGTATGCACATTATGTACTATTTTTTATAGGAAGTAGACATTTCAATTATTCGTGCGTTTCAATTATCCGTGCATACTTCTCCCCCGTGAAGCACGGATATAATAATAACCTTTATTCACCTATAAACACATGACAAAATAGTATAAGATACTTCATTTGGGCGTGTTATCAGGCTAGTCAGAGAATACAGAGGTAAGCAGTATGTAGTATGCAGACAAAAAAAAAATAAACCAAACAGACAAATTGATACATTAAACACTTTAACAGTACTGCCCAAATGCATTCGGGCACAAGCAATATAAATTCCCAGTAATACAGTACATTACAGAAAATCATCAACTGAATACAAACATGCCATCATTAGGTAATTAAAAAGCATGTCTTTGAAAGTAAAATAATCAGGAACCACTCCAAACAGTTCAACACATCTATTGTAAAATGTTATGCCCCGGTATATGTGAGACTGTTGAGATACAGACAGTCTCTCATAGGGTTTATGCATTAGATGACAGTTTCTCGTATTGTGGTTGTGAATACAAGAGTTCTGCTGAATGAGGTGCTTATTCTTGAATATGAAGAGCGAGCACCTGTAGATGTACAGAGACGGCAGCGTCAAAATTCCCAGCCGAACAAAGAGAGGTCTGCAAGTTGTACGGCTGTCAACCCCCATCATCACTCTTACTACAGTTAAAGTCTTTTAAAACGTCGTTGCTTATAATGAAAAGTCGCTTATAGAAGCAAGAATTGAATGTTTTGGTTAAACTTGCTTTTAAACTTATAAAAAATAGGCCGCTTTTAACGTCGCTGGTTATAGCGTCGAAGCCGCATATAACAGCTCGATTCCTTTGCATTTTTATATTTTATGGTTGCAAATAGCGTCCGACGGCAATGACGATGTCATACGGCAATAAAATAATAAATCGGTTCAAACTTGTCTGCAACATCTGCATCTTTTATATTTGTTATCTGCAGTAATCTTGAGGTGGTTGTTTGTGCATCATGGCAACAACAGCAAATAAACGGAAGGTGATATCAATAGAAGAAAAAGGTTTAATTATTGGAAGACTAGAAAATGGTGAAAGTAATGCCGCTGTTTCAGCCGACTTTAATTTGTCGCATTCATCAGTAACTACAATATGGAGAAACCATGAAAAAATTAAAGCTGCTTTCAATGACAATTTGCTGAAGAAGAAAAAATTGCGACAGTCTACTCACGAAGACATTGATACGGCGTTACTTCAGTGGTTTAAGGAGAAGCGAAATAGGGGAATACTGATAAGTGGGCTGCTTTTGCAGCAAAAAGCAGAAGAATTTGGAAGGGCTTTGGGAAAAGCAGATTATAAATGTTCAGAAAGTTGGGTGAAACGTTTTCGTGCCCGCAATAACATTGTGCTTGGAAAAATTTATGGAGAAAGTGAAAGTATAAATACAGAAGTCACCAATCAATGGATTCAAACCGTGTGGCCTAACCTTAGACAAAACTTTCAAGATGAGCAAATTTTCAATGCCGATGAAACGGGCCTCTTTTTTAAATTAACTCCTCAAAACGACGTTAATATTCAAAGGCGAGAAATGTTCTGGCGGTAAAATGTCTAAGGAAAGAGTAACTGTGCTAGTGGCAGCTAACATGACTGGGACAGTTAAAAGAAAACTGCTCGTCATAGGCAAATCAAGGCATCCCAGATGTTTTAAGAATGTGAAGCGTCTTCCTGTCGCTTACGAATCTAATAAGAAAGTTTGCATGACCTCTGATATTTTCACGAAATATCTTCAAGATTGGGATAGAGAGTTAAGAAAATCAAAGAAGGAAATTCTTCTCTTAATTGATAATTGTGCGGCGCACCCTAATGTACAGAATTTGACGTCCATAAAGTTGTGTTTTCTGCCGCCGAATACAACAGCTGTACTTCAGCCCATTAGACCAGGGTATCATTAAGTCCTTGAAAACTTATTTCCGAAAATTTCTGGTCATGAAAATGATTGAAAATGACAATAAAAATTCTGCAATGAGCATCAGTCTGTTAGATGCTATACAAATGGTATCAAGGGCTTGGAACAGAATACCTGCTGAAACAATTAGAAACTGTTTCAAGCATGCCGGTTTTATTTCACGGAATGTTAACAATTCCGTGGAAGATCAGCTGTTTGATGAAGAAGATGATTTGCCTCTAAATGAATGGCTACAAACCGCTCAAGTTCATGAAAATGTTATTTCTCAAGAGGAGTTTCTGGACTTTGTGAGAATCGACGAGAACGTGCAAACGTGCGGCGAGTTAACAGATGAAGACATACTCGAAAATGTACGTAAAGCACCACAAAAGGAAATCGCCGAAGAAGATGAAGATGATGACAGCAGTGCAGAATTTACACCACCCACCATTTCACAAGCAATGCAGGCACTTTCAACCATGAGAGACTTCATTACTTTTAATAATTCCGTGAGCGAAGATTTGTTGCAAACTGTTGTGACACTTGAAAAAGTATTTGAAAAAGAATTTTTACAAACTAAAAAGCAATCAAAAATAACAGATTACATATATCCAAAAATAATCATTTCCTTTGTATGTGCATGAATAAATTATGCATGTGAAGTTATCCACTTATGTAAGTACGTATATATATACTTAATTTTGTATTTTTGGCTTTTTTGTACACCTAAATGTTAGTGTTTATTTGTTTTAAATACATATTTGTAGTGTATTCTTGCATAATTTTCCTGATTTTGAATTTTTAATTTTCCGTCGGATTTAACGTCAGGTCGGCTATAACGTCCACATGTTAGTGATCCCTTCGCAGACGTTATATCCGACTTTTACTGTATTCTCTTCTGCACAACAAAAACTGAAGCCATGTGACTGGACGATCCCCAGAATTCCAAACCATAAGATAGAACGGACTGGACTAGACCGAAATAAGCCAGTCTCACAACCTCCAATGACACAGTGTTACGCAACTGCCTCATAACAAAACAAGATGTGCACAATTTGCCAATCACACTTCATACCACCATATTCGCCTCACTTCGGAGGCTTATGGGAGACCGGTATTAAAGCTAGCAAAAAACACTTAAAAAGAGTATTGGGAAATGCTTCATTTACTTTCGAGGAACTAAATACTCTGCTTGTGCAGATAGAGGCAGTACTAAACTCCCGACCTCTCTTTCCTTTATCTTCCGATCCTTCTGATTTATGCCCGTTAACTCCTGCTCACTTTCTTGTGGGAAGAACTTTAACATCAGTACCGGAACAAGATTTTCGAGAAGCTCAAGTGGGAAGATTAACTAGATATCAACATATCGAGCAATGCTCTCCCATGTTAACTTTTGGTCAACAACTATACCCAAGAACTTGATGTCTCCCACTCTCTGTATAGATCTACCTGCAATCCTGATCAGTTGACTCGAATCACTAGCAGCGTTCTTTGGTGTAAAACTCATATAGAAAGTTTTAGCAGTGTTCAAAACTAATCCATTACCCAGACACCAGGACTGGAGCTCGAGGTTATACTGTATATTTTTACGTTTATTATTTTTATGTAGTGAAATGTTTTGAGGTTATGTCGTAAATGTATAGAGTCCATTAGTGTAACGGCGAAATCAAAGCGCGAAATTTAAAACGCTATCCTAAGAGAATAGTTGGATAAAATTTTTCAATGCATTTTAAATGGAGGTTAGATGACCTTGCACTTCACATTCTATTTTTACCTTTCATCCTGATTTCTTAGCATTAAATCAATATATGGCGATTACTATGAAGCCTTCTTTCGCCGTTTGTCTTGTAAAAGCATTTATTAATGCATTCATTTTGTTTAAAACTAAAATTCAACAAACTACTGCAATTTACGGCGCGAGAATGTCGGTGATAGAACCGGCGCAGTAGATTATTTAAATGAAGTCGTTAACAACATTAATTTTTAACACTTTTTCTTCCATTTTACACTTTCTAAATATAAATAAGAACTTAAACCACCTATTAAATAAAAATTAAACAATAAATAACCCGGAGAAATAAACAATTTAGCCTCAAACCCTGTGCAGCAAACGTCAAAATAATCTCCACGGTTACTGGTCTGGTGTGAACGCGACATACGTTCTTTTCCAATATGTACTGTGCTCCGTTTTAAAATATTTCTGAAATTAAGTTGTATTTTAAGTTGTTTTTGAAAATGTAACAGCTGGAAAGAGCAGTCTATATGTCACTTGCAGAATCCCCGTTAAGAAATTCACCGAATTTAAATAATCAGTGTTTAAAATCTATGTCCCATAAGAGCTCCATGTTAAGAATTTTGAAGTAGGATAGCCCGCGAAACTAGTAACATAACCTAACTAATGGACTCTATTAAAATTGACTTGTAGTAAATGTAATTTACGACCGTCGTAAATTGGGTAGTAAATGTAACATTTACGACGGACCCATCCCTGCCCTTATACCTCGAATTTTTCTTACCTTCACATCATAAATTGTGGGGAAATAAAGCTTCAGAAGTTCAAAGAACTCCGTCTCGTCCTGCGGCAGGTTGTTGTCCGTGAGAAGTTTAATGAGGTAGCCAAAGTCGTAACCGGAATGGAACGACAACCATTTGATGTTATCCATCAGAACTATACCAGACGTCATCAACAGCTCTGCAAATTCTAGCGGTTCAATTCCTTCGTCTTCGTGTTTTTTGAATTGTATCCCAGAATTTTGCAAAAGGTCGATGCTGTCTTGTGCGTACATATCCTCTCTAAAAACCCAACGAGGAAAAATGGGGAAAAAAAGATGTCAGCCACCGCAAAGGAAAACGCAATGAAAAGTCAGGCCACCACGTAAAACGAAGTGAAAAACAACTTACGATAGGTTAAATTTAAAGTTGAACTGCCACGTGGTGTAAGACCCGCCTGGTGTTTTCCCGCTATCGTCTAAAAACGTAAGTCCAAGTTGTATTATCCTTAACAGATCCACGTTACACCTCAACATTTGGTACTGGTAATCTGCCGAACTCCTAAACTCCCCTATAGGTCGTGCCACTACCCCCGGAAATTCAGTATCCATCGCAACATACTGATACTTTTGTACAATCTAAAAATACTTGTGTCATTAGCAGGCCTGGGGTATCGATATACATCCCAACCCCGATCCCAACTGAACCATTAGATGGCAATATATTTCCGTAGAAGTTCAAAGTTCTAGAACTGGAAATTTTGAAAGGAGATTTAGTTTTTCCTTCGGAAAGTTGGGATTAAGGGGATTATAAATATATGCATAAACATTTGTAGTTCCAAAAACTTCTGAACGAGATGGTATTTTATTGTTCATAAGTTACGTGAGCAAAAATAAATATGACGTGTAACGCGTAAAATCTGTAGCCAGAGAGATATTGTTACCCGATGATCGTCAGGAAAATATTTTGTTTTACAATTTTTATCATTAGACTCTGCGAAAGACCATAAATTATGTCGTGGTGGTTGTCTTCAAAGGCTCTAGCCGCTCGGAAGTGTACTTACAGCAAAACAGATTCAGCCGAGGATTCAGCCAATGGAAGTTATGCAATTGTATGAAATGAAATGACAAAAATTGCTTCCGATTATATCAAACAACTCTTTAAATATTGAATCCACAATAATAGACCACAATACAAATTATGAAGAAAGGTTCAGAGCATACTGGAAGGTTCGTCAATTTTGCATTAAAAGCATACACGGATCTATAAGTTCAGTTAAAAATAGCCCTTCTTTAGTACACACAAAAGCGGAAATTTGCCATCTATTGTCGATCTGATGAGACAACCTTTATACTCGTAATCAAAATTGAACCCGTGCACAACAAATACCTGTCTAATAGTCCTGAACTCGTCCTCTAGGTTATGGGCCCACACATCCCGAATGCCGCATTCCTCATTATTCGGGTGTTGCGAGCTACCTATTGTCGCCGCTGGCATATCCGTCCCACTGTCCGTGTTGATCAATTGCGCCAAAGGGTTTTGCACCCAAATAACATTGGTATTAGAAGAACCACCTCTGCCTTCTACTCTAAACTTTATATCTTGCAAGTTATCGTACTCTTTGTCTTCCTGTTCCTGACCAATGGCATCAGTACTCAACAATCTCATGGATGCAATTTTAATTCTACAATTTATAATTAAAATCGTGACTAAAGCATTTATCCTAGTAAACTAGCCGAATATAAAAGATATAAATCAAATAAACTAAAATTATAACCTCACTAATATGACAAGAAGCGCCTATTTTGCTGTCGCATAAATCAACAATTCCCACAGCCACTCCGATCACAAGATAAATACATACCCATTCTTCACACATGAACAGCTTATGTATTCCAGAAATAACCAATTTAATAGCTTTTTGATTTTAAATAATTTTAATTAGACAAAGACCACTTTGAGGAACAATTTTTGACAAATCTTTCACAAAATAACCTTTCCGGAAAATTTTAGGACTACCTCCGTTCCGTCAGCCGTTTATTGGGCCTGCCGGTTAGAACTACCGTTCGTAGATCAAAAAGCTTATTGCTTACTATACCCAATGATGAAAAAACACTACTGGATTGGCTGATTGCTGTTTAAACCATGAAAGCTTTGTGAAGAATATCTCTGTTGTGTACGCATCCTGTACTACTTACGAATCTCCTTCCTTTTCTAACGCGAAGAAGTGATCAAGTGTTTTTGTCCAGGTAGCAGGTAGCAGTTTTTTGTTTACAATGGTGATATACTGCGCTGCTCACGAATGTAGAAACGTTCAGCAGCCAGGTATTAACTTATGGGAGTGACTACTGCTCCGGCCGCCGGCCCCCTGAAATTTTGTTTGAACACGGTCGGGCATGCGCATTACAGAATGTCAACACAATTTGCATTTTGGAGGCGTAAAAAAATTAAGCTGAGAGAACGCACTTTAAACAAAGCCCTTACTTGCCCTCTCGCACCAGACACACTCATTTTTTGGAAAAAAGATGATGTAAAAACAAGCAAAATATATCAAACCGATGCGGGGTCAGAACTCGTCTAGCCGTAGGAGAACAAAATGGCAGTTCTGTACGATATCCGCACACCCACCGAGACCGTTGGCGTCACTACCAGATAACGATATTCTTAAACGTCATTTTACGGACATGTAATGCGCGCGTCCGACCGTATTCGAATAAAATTTCAGGGGACCGCCGGCCGGATCAGTAGTCACTTATTTGTTCATGGGTAAGAGTAAGGCCTCTTGCACACGATACGGATTCCATCCGGCACGGTTTATTGTTTTTGCCGGACACGATTTTTAAGCATTTGCACATGATGCGATTTTTCTGTTTCCGGAGAAGTAAACAGGGACGTATTTTGTTCAGTCAGTATTCGCTGCATCTGTGTGCTGTAAAGTAATGTCATGGATCGAAAGAAAAAGTTTTGTAATTACTCAAAGTAGTTGTCACTTGCTGATATCTGTCCAGAGCGCGGCAGTATATATAGCAAGATTAAATTGCATGGTTTGAGTGTGTAGGGGAAAGCACCGTACTGATGAGTCCCAGAAGGACGAAACCAGTTGGTCTGCGGTTTTCCATACACATTCAAAACATGCAATATTTGAACAAAGACCTGCTTAAAAGCACGTACGTACATGGAGACAAATTAGGATTGTTTCAAAGCCATCTTAGATGGGGTAGCAGTCTGAAACGTCTCGTAGTACAAAAAATCTGGATTTAGTTCTATAATTCAATGCCTGGCGGGGTATTTGCCCGAGGAGTAGTTGTTCGAACAGTCCAGTGCCACTAATTAATACTAGATAATTAATCAAAGTAGTTGTCACTTGCTGATATCTGTCCAGAGCGCGGCAGTATATATAGCAAGATTAAATTGCATGGTTTGAGTGTGTAGGGGAAAGCACCGTACTGATGAGTCCCAGAAGGACGAAACCAGTTGGTCTGCGGTTTTCCATACACATTCAAAACATGCAATATTTGAATAAATAACTAAGAGCACATGGGGATGCAGCCAAAGGATTGAGGAAATGAAACTCCCTTTATCACTTATTCAAGCTTTCGGATTTATTTAAATCTTTCCTCAGGAAATCTAGCAAATATAAATAATGCAAAAGTCAGCTAGGAAAAATTAAAAAATTAAAGCTTGAATAAGTGATAAAATGAGTTTATCGTAAACTTTATTTCTGTATTTACGCTAGGTACATTCGTCGAAGATGTAGATACGAAAGAATGTATTAGGTACATCCTTTGTTTTCTGCCCAAGCTGCGAACGTCAAATTTTTGTTCTTTCTGATATCTATTCCTCAATGGATTTATCCCACAGCACAAGACTTGCCCCAAATAAAGTTATTAGTAATTCTGCATCGACATTCACGTTGCTCGTCTCTGAATCTGCGCTACTGAGACCTGAGTTAAATTATATACAATTTTCCTTAAGAGCCAAGTCTCCCTGCTGCATATTCGAGCGATTCAGACGTTCGCGCCTTTACAAACTGTACTGCTATTTATTTATATTTTGCTTTCTAATTTTGCAAGCATATACAGAAAGCATTCCCTAAGAGTCGTCTCGTCGGCGATTAAAAAAAAAACGAATAGAAGTTTGTCTTTTTCGGCTTCAAATATACCCATATTTTGCGTACTTATAACTTACTAAAAAATCACTCTTTTAAAAATCCGAGACGAGAGGCCTATTTCCACCAGTTTCTTCTTTCAAACAAAACAAAGAATTTCAAAATCGGTTCATAAATAAGGAAGTAATTTGTAAAGAGAGCTGCCCTTGCAAACACAATTTAATGCCCTGCACTGTGGCGACCTCTGCAAAAAAATTCTTGATGTTCGCGATCGGATACTTGGCTCTTATGATTTCTGTATATACTTGCAAAATTAGAAAGCAAAATATCAATAAATACCAGTACAGTTTGTAAAGGCGCGAACGTCTGAATCGCTCGAAAATGCAGCAGGGAGACTTGGCTCTTAATACCTCTGCCGGTCCGGCACAAATAACGTATCCGTGTCGTCTGCGAGACACCATATTATGCTCCTATTGTTCATTGGAACTTCCGTCTCTTTCTACACGGCACGGCGACCGTGTTCACCGATCGACAACCGTTGCCGCACACGGCAGCCGGACACGGCGACGGTTGCAGTCGTATAGTCTGCAAGCTTGTATGCACCATTGGAACGTACGGAAAAAGCAATAAAACCGTGCCGGACAAAATCCGTATCATGTGCAAGAGGCCTAACATATTTGGTTGAGGATTTACACGAAGTGCAACTGATTAAAACTGAAACGTACTTGCAAATTAGGCTTAATAGGTTACTGAGAAAATACAAGGTGAAAACGCCAATTTGCTCCAGTAATTAACGAAAACTATTTTATTTTGTAATGTATAATTAATACTGTTTCTGTTGTATTTAGTGCTTCTGTTATACTATTATTACAACTCATTTACCCAGTCTAGAAACTTATGATATGTTCTCATAAAAATAAAGAATGAATAAAAATAAAGAATAGGAGAGATAGAATGGTAGGACCCCTTCTGAAACACGAAGGTTAGGCCCAGGTTAGACTATTGCTCTCAAATACTTGGGGATGTAGGATGTTCTACTTTTAGGGAAATGCGAATGTTAGCTCAGGATAGGATACAACGACGAATCATCATTGTTCATTGGGTCTATTCCACAATAATACACTGCACAAGAGTCTCCGTCATACGTCAGATTTTCATTCCAAACAAAACAAAAGCACGTGGCATTTGACGTTTATCGATATTATTTACAACGTCTTAAACTAGTTTTTGCAATATAATTATAGACGTTTTGCAGTGAAAACAGTTTATTTTCAATTTGTGTGTTGGGCTTACGTGTAAAAATTTGAAAACAACTATAATTATATTTCAGAGGTTAGGTTAAAACGTTAGAAAGCACGTGGCTTTGTTTTGTTTGGAATGAAAATCTGACGTTTGTGACGCGCCACTTATCTCCCCCATTAACTTTTGCATTATAATTATAGAAATTTTGGAGTGAAAACAGTTTATTTTCAATTTGTTGTTGCGCTTACGTGTAAAAACTTGAGACGACTAGAATTATACTTATACTGCATAGGTTAGGTTAAAACGTCTGGTAGCACATGGCTTTGTTTTGCTCGGAATAAAAATTTGACGTTTATGACGGACCGCTTTTATGATGTATTGCAAACGACACTGAATGGAGGACCTAAGTGGCGCGTCATAAACGTCAGATTTTCATTCCAAACAAAACAAAGCCACGTGCTTTCTGACGTTTTAACCTAACCTCTAAATTATAATACATAGTTGTTTTCAAGTTTTTACACGTAAGCCCAACACACAAATTGAAAATAAACTGTTTTCACTGCAAAACGTCTATAAGTGCCATTTGACGTATGACGTATGACGGAGGCACTTATGTCCCCTATTTACACATTTATCACAATTCAGTGGTGCTCGTATTCGGGACCTAAGTGCCTCCGTCATACGTCAGATTTTCATTCCAAACAAAACAAAAGCACGTGCCATTTGACGTTTATCGATATTATTTACAACGTCTTAAACTAGTTTTTGCAATATAATTATAGACGTTTTGCAGTGAAAACAGTTTATTTTCAATTTGTGTGTTGGGCTTACGCGTAAAAACTTGAAAACAACTATATGTAATTATAATTATATTTCAGAGGTTAGGTTAAAACGTCAGAAAGCACGTGGCTTTGTTTTGTTTGGAATGAAAATCTGACGTTTGTGACGCGCCACTTATCTCCCGAATTCGGGACCTAAGTGCCTCCGTCATACGTCAGATTTTCATTCTTAACAAAACAAAAGCACGTGCCATTTGACGTTTATCGATATTATTTACAACGTCTTAAACTAGTTTTTGCAATATAATTATAGACGTTTTGCAGTGAAAACAGTTTATTTTCAATTTCCGTGTTGGGCTTACGCGTAAAAACTTGAAAACAACTATATGTAATTATAATTATATTTCAGAGGTTAGGTTAAAACGTCAGAAAGCACGTGGCTTTGTTTTGTTTGGAATGAAAATCTGACGTGCTGGTTCAAAATCTTGGAACTATTGTAGTTCAACTACTCCGTTTACAGCTCAGTGGTAGTTCAAACATTGCATAACCATAATCTTTCTGGAAAAGTAAAAGTCGAACAAAATTAAAAACGTAAAAAGTTAATGTTAACCAGACATGTTGACAATTGCAAAAAGTTACAAAATCCCGAAACACTTCACAAATTTAAGCAAGTTCTTGAGAGCAACAAGCGGTTATTCCTTGCCAAGCAAACTTAACCTAATAATTAATTTCCAAAACAAGAAGAAGGGGAATTATTGGCATGAAGATTATTGGAAATATACACGGAACTTTTCTGTATTACCACTAGTATTACCTTTAGGTTTAAGTGTTGTTTTATGCGAAGCACATTTGAAGCATAATGAGAAGCGTTTTCTGAGAGCCGCTCAATATGGAAGTGAAGAAGAAGTAAAACGGTAAGAGTTCATTATTACGTAGGAGCTTAGTTAATACGTCTTTTGGGAAAGTATGCTACAGGATTTGAAAATGGACCCGAATATGCGACATCCGCTTGGTTGGACCGCTTTAATGGTTGCCGCCGTTGCTGGCAAGTCAGGCGTAGTTAAAATATTATTAGATGCGGGGGCTGATCCAAATTTAGGCGATCAGTTCATAAGTATTAATAAAACTGCTCAGGAAAAGGGTCTACATTCAATGGAAGGTATTCACTAATAACAGCTTTACGTACAATTTTTAATGTACATGTTGTATAGTTTTGCTGACCAGGGAAGAAGAATTTTCGAGTAATTTAAGTACAAAAGCATCTTTTAGAGGTTTTACGGCTTTACATTATGCTGCGTTAACAGATGATGTCGAAAGTGTTAAATTGTTACTTAACGCTGGAGCCAATCCTCTTTTAGAAAATGATTCTGGACATAAACCGTTAATGTACGCCAGAGCAGAGGGAGAAGTTAAGAAAGTATTGCAAGAAAGTACTGCTAAAGTATGTTGTGCTTTTCGAACTCCTCGTGGGCAGTTGTTATTCATAAGATACCCCTCAACCAACAAAAACTGTTTTATTAGAACACACCCACCCGTGCTTTCATATTTAGCCAAAAGTCACTTTATTTTCAATTTTCATAATGGCTTTACACAATTTTAGTTTGAGGAAATTAAGAAACAAAAGGAGCTAGAAGAGCGTCGACGATTTCCACTAGAAGAACGGTTAAGGCAACACATCGTTGGACAAGAAAACGCGATAACTGCAGTCGCCGCGGGTAAAATATAAATAAAACGTTTTCCAAATGAAAAACAAATTGATAAACATTTCTATAGCTATTAGACGTAAAGAAAATGGGTGGGGTGATGATGATCATCCTCTAGTGTTTCTATTCCTCGGATCTTCAGGAATTGGCAAAACTGAATTAGCGAAACAATTGGCGGCGTATATTCATAAAGATGACATTTCGAACTTCATTCGCCTCGACATGTCCGAATATCAAGAAAAGCATGAAGTATTTCTTCACGAATATTAATTATTTTGAGCTGAATTAGAATTTGTTAGGTAGCAAAATTAATTGGAGCCCCACCGGGGTATATCGGGCATGACGATGGGGGCCAATTGACATCGAAGTTAAAAAAATGTCCAGAAGCCGTGGTTCTATTTGACGAAGTTGATAAAGCTCATCCCGATGTTTTGACAGTTCTTCTTCAGCTTTTCGACGAAGGTCGGCTAACTGATGGCAGAGGGCGCACTATAGAATGCAAAAATGCAATTTTTGTAATGACTTCCAATCTAGCTAGCAACGAAATTGCGAAACACGGATTAGAGCTAAGAGAAGAAGTGGAAAATTTACGTACCGAGAGATTACAGAACAAAAAAGGTACCAAGGGGTAATTAAGTAAGTATTTAATTTCAAGAATCACGCTTCTAGGTGATCAAAATGATATTTCCGATAACATAACGGTATCGAGAAAATTCAAAGATAAAGTAGTGAAACCTATCTTAAAAAGACATTTTAGACGTGATGAATTTTTGGGGAGAATCAACGAAATAGTATATTTCCTGCCGTTTTCACGTAAAGAATTATTGCAACTCGTGTCGAGAGAACTTGATATTTGGGCTAAACGCGTAAGTCGATTAATTGCTTTTTTGTAGTTTTAACACATTTCTGTGCTTCAGTATACCAGTACCAATAAATACAAAATTTAAATCAGTCTGTGCTGCAATATTCCTTTCCATTGTATTTTATATCGAATTGAAAATCGTGAAAATGATAAATAAATAGTATTTTCATTAATTATAAGAGCCGAGTCGAATGGCGGTCGTTCGGCTGGTTTAAGATTCATTAATTTGACTATGTTGAAGCTCGATCGTTGCTGTGCACCAGTGTTGTTCTTGGTGCTCTATTATGTATATGTAACAGTTCCCCCGACAAAATCGTGATAGAATGAAGAAAACTGTAATAGATTCTCTACTATATACTATTCGCTCACAGATGGCGCTGTATTACCACCACCGCCAGTGTTGCCAGATGGAAGGAAAAATCACTTCGGGGCGGGAATTTGATGAAAAATATATCAATATGCAAATTGTGTTGTTTTTATTTTCATTGGCAAATACCTAATTGGTTTTTCACACTTGAGGAAAAGATAAATAGTTTTTGAAAGAATGTAATGGCGCAATAGAAAATGTTAGAATGTAATACAACTTTGTTCAAATATTGCATGTTTTGAATGTGTATGGAAAACCGCAGACCAACTGGTTTCGTCCTTCTGTGACTCATCAGTACGGTGCTTTCCCACACACACTCAAACCATGCAATTTAATCTTGCTATATATACTGCCGCGCTCTGGACAGATATCAGCAAGTGACAACTACTTTGAGTAATTATTTGGTATTAATTAGTGGTACTGGACCGTTCGAACAACTACTCCTCGGGCAAATACCCCGCCAGGCATTGAATTATAGAACTAAATCCAGATTTTTTGTACTACGAGACGTTTCAGACTGCTACCCCACCTAAGGTAGCTTTGAAACAATCCTAATTTGTCTCCATATATGAACGTGCTTTTAAGCAGATCTTTGTTCAAATATTGCATGTTTTGAATGTGTATGGAAAACCGCAGACCAACTGGTAGCAGTCCGAAATGTCTCGTAGTATAAAAAATCTGGATTTAGTTCTATAATTCAATGCCTGGCGGGGTATTTGCCCGAGGAGTAGTTGTTCGAACGGTCCAGTACCACTAATTAATACTAGATAATTACTCAAAGTAGTTGTCACTTGCTGATATCTGTCCAGAGCGCGGCAGTATATATAGCAAGATTAAATTGCATGGTTTGAGTGTGTGGGGGAAAGCACCATACTGATGAGTCCCAGAAGGACGAAACCAGTTGGTCTGCGGTTTTCCATACACATTCAAAACATGCAATATTTGAACAAAGACCTGCTTAAAAGCACGTTCGTACATGGAGACAAATTAGGATTGTTTCAAAGCCACCTTGGGTGGGGTAGCAGTCTGAAACGTCTCGTAGTACAAAAAATCTGGATTTAGTTCTATAATTCAAGGGTCGTAATTTACACTCGCTAATTTAATGCATTTTGCATACTAAAAAATAATAAATGCTCGATATAAAATAATTAATGCTCGATAAAATATTAAAATGCCAAATAAACTAATACAATATGCTTTGTATTTTAAAGAAATTCACCCGATAAAGTATCTCATTTGCACTATAAGTTATGGTCGCTACTTTAATCAAATAAGCGCTCTAAAAAATGTAAATGCTCGATAAGTCGGGTTCACTATTAAATAAAATTTTGCTTGATATATTTGAATTATCCCGATGGGGTACTAAATAAACGCTCGGGGGGGGGGGGGAGACTTAAACGCTCCGCTTGCCGGAAGACCGGAAATAGAGGGCCGTGGAACCACTTTTTTGGCTGTAGTCAGTGACGGGCAAGTATAAAACAAAGCAGTACGTTTTGTATACCTTTATATACCGAACATTCATTATAATAATTGGGAGTTTATAATTTTTTATCGAATATTTATTATTATGGGTGGCATTTGAATTTTGTATCAAATTTTCATTACATTTATCGAGCGTCTATCATATTTATCGAGTATTTATTATATTAGCGAGCATGTGAATTATATACCGAGCATTCATTATAATTATCGAGTGTCTGTTATTTACATCGAATTTCTATTTCTTAATCATGCATTTGTATAAATTAACGGGAAAGTGTGCTCTGCAGTATGATTATAATATCGAGCACCTAATTTGTTCCCATAATTCAATGCCTGGCGGGGTATTTGCCCGAGGAGTAGTTGTTCGAACGGTCCAGTACCACTAATTTGTAATACAACTATTACAATAATTGTATAATAGATGGAACAACACTGCTGCGCACACAAATGTTACCAAAATTTGAGTAGATTTGGTGACGAACAAAGCGGTGAATCCAGGTTACTGTTAAAATTTACGTAATTTAACTCAAAGTAACTAAAGTCACGTTTGTTTCGTCCAATTTTTTGACGTAAAAAACCCAAGAAGTTTAGGTTACGTCCCTTTTTGGGTGCCAAACAAACGCATCTGCTGTGTTATACCACAGGCTAGAAAATAAACAGACGTCTCAATTCGCAGAATAAAGTTGTCTGTTTACAAACATTATAAACGCTGCGCAGATTTAGAACGCAATGGACACTTTTTCAATCTACATTAGCAGCGTGCCATTGGCGTCGCCGTGAAAGTTTTATTGCTAACATAACCTGTGTTTTTCAAAGCATTTCATGGTTTGTATTTGAATAAATATTTAGTACACGAAGAGAGTACATTTCTGGGGAGAACAACAGTATTCTCAGCTGCATATAAATTCTAGTATTTATCAAAATACTTCAATTAAAGGTAGAAATTATGCTGTATATTAATTCGGCGCCGCCACTATTGATCAGCTGTCATCAAGAATAACCGGCAAGTATCGGAAATATTCGTTGTGGTATTCGGCTTGCGCAGATTTCGAGCGCGAGTAACAACGCTGACAAAAAAGATCAAAGACGCCGTTAGCTAGTGAAACGTCTGTTTATTTTCATTAGTCTGTGGTTATACCTTCCTTTATCCTATTTCCTCCTCTAAGGTTGCGCAATTTTTCAACAAATTGACAGTGAAAATTGACAGCACATACGTTTTAGAGGAAAAACACACATATTGAGTTTATCACTACTATGCGCACCATATAATATATACAGGATGTTTTTTTATGAGGTGTTAAAATGGCTATCTTTTTAATCTTAATAGATACAGGTTCGGTTAAATGGGAGGAAAGTTGCGTATAGTCAAGCATAAAGAAGTGCCGTTTGCAGAAGTTGATTATCTCTATTCGTTTTTGAGATAATCGAAAAAAAATAAAATTTTGACTTTTACATTTGACATTCAATTTTTAATCTAAAAAAACGTTCTTGGGACGACTTTTCATCCTCTTTCCATTTGTGGTAGCAGAAAGTACCTACCACGTTTCGCTTCTTCAGAATCATCATCAAGTTCATTTTTAGCTTCCTAGCCGAGCTAGGTAGCTATTGTGATAGTCGTTTTTTGACCATGGTGTTTTTTCATCAAATGTGGACGTTTCAGGTCATTCAAAGACTTTTTGGCAGGGTGGCACATTTCCGTCCGTATGTATGCGTGCGTGTGTGTGTGTGTGCGTGTGTATGTCTGTTGGCACTTTTGCGGGAAAACGGCTCCACAGGTTTTGCTGAAATTTTGCATACGTATATCAGAGATGGTCCATAGGAAACTGACGGGGCGGTTTTTAAGCACTTTTGAGCCAAGATATGGCGTCATCGAACATTTTTTTCAATGAGACCGTATATATTTTTGTATTGCATCGGATAGAGGGTATTTTTCGCTACACGATGTGCGAAAATCGTAATAGGTTGTATAAGGAAAAAATTGAGAAAAAAAAATACGAAAAGAGGGCGCGCGGCAAGCGCGCCCTCCAGTTCAGTTGTGGCTGTGGCTAGGAAGCTGTTCTGTCAATGCATTGACAACTAGTTTCTTATGGCGCCATCTTAGATTTTTTCTCCATGAAATAGCCCATTTTTTTCTGAATAAAATGATATAAACATATTTGTATGTTTAAATGGCATTTAGGCCCAGTATTTAAATAAAACGATAAAAATTGTTTTTCCATTTAATCATAATTGCCGTGAAAACAAAAGTTTATCTACTTTGTCAACACAAACGTCAAGAAACATTTTTAATACGATTGTGTTTTATTGGGTTACAATTAATTACTCTAATGACGAAAAGGTTGCCATGTTATTTGTTTATGCGATTTAAACATACAAATATGTTATACCATTTTATTCATAAAAAATGGGCTATTTCATGGTGAAAAAATCTAAGATGGCGCCATAAGAAAAAATGAACCTGAAGGAACGAAACGTGGTAGGTAGTTTCTGCTACCACAAATGGAAAGAAGATGAAAAGTCGTACCAAAAAAGTTTTTGCAGATTGAAGATTGAATGCCAAATAAGGAAAATATGAACACAAATGTAAAAGTCAAAATTTTAATCTTTTTCGATTATCTCAAAAACGAAAAGAGATAATCAACTTCTGCAAACGGCACTTCTTTATGCTTCAATAGGTGCAACTTTCCTCCCATTTAACCGAACCTGTATCTATTAAGATTAAAAAGGTAGCCATGTTAACACCACATAAAAAAACATCCTGTATAATATATAGTCACTGTCTAAATGCATTTTCGAAAATTTTCTTTCCATCATCAGAGAATGTTTATTGTTGAAAATTAGTAACAAAATTCCAGTAGAACCCAGACAACTTCAAAAACAAACCAATGCACTCTTGCAATCCAGAAAGACTGGAAAAAAGGGTGTCCCAGAACAACGGGGCAATATTTCTGGACCATATAGTTTGGGCCAAAATAACACTTAAAGTATGTAGAATTTTTTTTCTAGGACGCAGCCCTTCGAAGCTATTCGCCCTTAAAGGTCAAATCCTGAAGAAGGTTTTTTGCTGGTAACTCTTTTTCGAAACCGTTAAAATGGTCAATCTCTGTGATTGAGTTATCTAGGAGTTTAATGTTTGACGTTTGACCCTTTCTTCATGTGTTGCTATCACAGAGGTTATAGAGGAATAATGCCCAAATGCCCATCCAAAAAAGCGTGACAAATTCTAACTGCGCAGGATGTACGAGAGCATGCGCGTAGCGCATGAACGGAGTTGATTCCAAAAAATATGATTTTTTTAATTTTAGACAATATCCTTGTCTATCATATATACTAGTCTGCTAATCCAATGCAATTTATTGGAAGCCGGTTTTTGGACGCCACGTATTTTAGTTCTGGACACAGCTGGTTAGATGGGGCTCGATACGCTTAGTAAACTTGCAGTTTTCAATCTGCTATCGTGGCACTTTAGTTGATTTTATTGTTTAACAGATGGCAGGCACGGCGATTTTAATTCTGGGGTGATGCGAAAGGCGAGACGGCGCCGGCCGGCACGACGGGACGTTGCTGAATAGGATATCAAATAAGCTTTTATGTTCCCGCAGGGTACGGCGGCACGCTTTGTCGCTTGTCGGGGTAACACCTGCATGAAATTTATGCATTTACAATACTTTTTATGTCCAATTTTGTCTTTCCGAATTTGTTCAGATATACCAGCCCCAATTATTTGAATGGCCTTACTTCCTAGATCCCAAAAATAAAAATTAAGAGACAGCCCAAAAAGATGTTTTACTCTCGACGTTTTAACGTATTATTCGAAAAACAAAAAGCGCCCTTGTTTTTTCCAGTAACTTTCGTTTTTGAAAACATTTTGAGGATCTGTATGCAGCGCCGTAGCCAGGGTCAAAACTTAGGGGGGGCTTATGAATTTTTTGAGGGGGCCTAAACAAAATATTTGGTAGGATGTCTCTTAGAATATGCGATTAAAATTATTCTAAAAATTGGAAATTATAATACTTTACTAAACTAGATAAATTGATAAATACCTATATACCTAGTTTGAGGGATATGTGGATGCAATAAACACTTAAACAGTACATAAATATGACTAATTCTTGTAAAAAATTGAACAACGAAGAATGAAAAAACTATTCAGTAGAACTTCACAATAAACTAAAATCTTCACTTCTTACAATGAAACAAAATACAACTATACAGGGTGTTAACAATTAGCGGGGTGCGGGGCAGTATTGACAGCTTTGTTATTTTTGGAGCCACGATTCCTGTTAAATGACCATACTAAGTAGTATTTCTTAATAGATTACGGTCGCGAAAACAGAAAAGCAATTATTGAACATCAGGCTTTCGAGTTATGTGCAAAAATAACTTTTTTTAAATGGAACGCTCTATATATTTTTGCATATATTGGGAGAGAGAAAAATTCTTAACAGAAAGTCTTAATTAATGGCTACCCTAAAATTTAAAATAAAGACGTTTTAAGCCATTTAAAAGTAAAACACTAAATACATCTTTTACACTATAAACCAAAACAGGCCGAGGAGCAAGGCAAGTGTGGAAATCAATAAATATTCTTTGTAAATTTTTATTAGTAGGTACTTATTGCTGTTTAGAGAGTTTTCGTATTATTTTCGTGACTATATCGACATTTTCACCATGCCGTTTACTCTTGTAGAAAACTTGAACACGTGTGATTTGGTAAGCTTATAAAAAATGAATTTCGATCTATCGCATGCTACGCCGAATTATTTCTTGGACGGGAATAGCCGATGCAAAGAAGGATGGAGAAAAAGGCGGAAGAAATCTTAGAAGATCAGTTCGGATTTAGACGAAATAGAGGAACGCACGAGGCCATTCTAGCTTTACGAGTAATTATAGAAAAAACGATAGAAAAGAGAAAGAGCGTCTATATAGGATTTGTAGATTCAGAAAAAGCCTTCGACAACGTAAAATGGGGGAAGATGTTCGAAGTGCTCAGAAAGGTAGGGATGAAATATAGGGACAGAAGAATAATGCATAATCTCTTAATCTCTAGAAGGAGCAAAAGGCAGTTATAGAATGTGAGCAGGAACGAAGGGAAGTAGATATCCGGAAGGAAGTGAGACATCAGGGATGTGTATTGTCACCTCTAGTTTTCAACTTATATATCGAAGATGCGATTAATATTGTTAAGGACAGAACAGCCTCAGGAATGGATGTACAGGGTCAAACTATTAACTTGCTCATATTTGCGGATGATATAGCAGTGTTAGCATCTAGCAAAGAAGAATTAGGAGCGGCTTTGAATTACCTAAATGGAAGCAGTTTTGACACAGGGCTACCGCATGAAAGTCAATAAAAAGAAAACTAAAATTTTGGTATGCAGGGGATGTGAAAATAGAACTAAAGTTGACATACAAATAGGAAATGAGAAAATAGAGGAGGTCGCGGATTTCTGCTATTTAGGAAGTAAAATAACTCAAGACGGTAGGAGCACAAAAGATATAAAACAAAGAATAGCGCGCAGGGTCGACTTGCGTTTTACAAAAAGAAACAACTGTTATGTTCGAGAATGGTTAATATAGAGACTAGAAAGAGACTCTTAAAGTCGTATGTATATGGAGTACGGCATTATACGGGTGCGAAACTTGGACAATAGGAGAAGCGGATCGAAAAAGAATAGAAGCGTTTGAAATGTGGTGCTACAGACGCATGATGAAGATACCATGGATAGATAAGGTTAGCAATAAGGTATAGGGAAATATTAGAAAGAGTTGGGGAAAAGCGAAAGGTATGGAAGACAATAAAGAGTAGGAGAGATAGGATGGTAGGACACCTTCTAAGACACGAAGAATAATAGTTCGCGACATACTAGAGTCAGAGATAGGAATAAAAAGAGGTAGGGGTAGGCCTAGATTAGACTACTGCTCTCAAATAGTAGGATGTAGGATGTAGGATGTTCTACTTTTAGGGAAATGCGTAGGTTAGCTCAAGATAGAAAAGAGTGGAGGTGCGCGTCCAACCAGTCTTCGGACTGAGAACCTTATGATGATGATAAGAATAGCCGAACCGGACGTGCGTCCTAAAATTATACAGGAAATTAAGGAACAAAACAGATATTTTTGTACAGAAGAGGAGGAGAAAAGATTTAATTTGGGATGCACAAACGGGCCTACCTACATAGCTGTATACAGGGTGTCCCAAAACAACGGGGCAATATTTCTGGAGAATATAGTTTGGGTCAAAATAACACTTAAATCATATAAAAAAAAATTCTAGGACGCCTCCCTTCGAAGCTATTCGCCCTTAAAAGTAAAGTCCCGAAGAAGGTTTTTAGCTGGTAACTTTCAAACTACTAAATCGAATGTTTTAAAATTTGGACTGTATAGGCATAGTAAGCAAGTATCTGTGATCAAGTGACATGACATCTTCCGTATCTTGTCTAGGAAGCCGGGGGTGGAACACCCCTAATGCTTTTCATCCCTTAACTTTTACGTCGGTGCTTTTAACAAATTTGCAATGAGATTTTTAAATTCCTCAAACAATTTTCTCAAAAAAAATACTCTTTTTTGAAACCGTTAAAACGGCCCGTTTCCGAGAAAAAATGTATACAAAGACATGGTTTATCATTTTTACCGATTTTTACTATACAAGCCAGGCTATGAAATATGAACTGCTTCATGAAACATGTGAAAAAATGAAAATGAAGTGAAAATGTATCAACAATCGGTTTTGCAAACATAATAGCAGCTACAATAAATTTTTGAAGTGAGCACCTTGTAGACGCATATATGTACGTTTTTGTGTAGTAAAAATGATAAAGCATGTCTTTGTACGTATATCATTTCTTTTCTCGGGAACGGGTCGTTTTAACAGTTTCAAGAAAGAGTACCTTTTTTGGAGAAAATTGTTTGAGGAATTTAAAAATGTCATTACAAATTCGTTAAAAGCATTAACGTAAAAGTTAAGGGGTGAAAAGCATTAGGGGTGTTCCACCCCCGGCTTCCTAGGCAAGATATGGAAGATGTCATGTCACTCGATCACAGGTACTTGCTTACTATGTCTACAGTCCAAATTTTATAACATTCGATGCAGTAGTTTGAAAGTTACCACTTATACCAGCAAGAAACCTTCTTCGGGACTTGACCTTTAAGGGCGAATAGCTTCGAAGGGAGGCGTCCTAGATATTTTTTTATATGATTTAAGTGTTATTTTGACCCAGAAATATTGCCCCGTTGTTCTGGGACACCCTGAATATGTAGTGTTTTAAATGGCTCAGATCTTCTTTATTCCACATTTCACGAAAATTATTATAATTATTAAGGCTTATTTGTTAAGAATTTCTTTCGCTTTCAAAATATGTATATAAAAATATACAGGTTGTTCAATTAAGAAAAGGTATTTTTGTTGACAACGCGAAAACCCCAAGTTCAATTACTTTTCTGATTTCACGACCTGAATCTACCTAAAAAATTGAGTAAAAATACTACTAGTTTGTCCATTTAACCGGAATCGTATAGCTGCAAAGATAACAAAGTTACCTAGTAATAGTGCCCCGTTAATTGTGAACACCATGTATATGAAATCTAGAATAATTATTATTGCAGTTTCCTATTTCGACTGTCATTAAATTTTCGGGGCACTTTTCCCCTATCAACGGTTTTTGTTCGCTCTAGGGGGAGGGGGGGGGGGCTACGGACCTGTCTGTATGGCATGGTTGTTCAATCCCTAAGTTAACGCTGGAAGTATTTTTTAATTATTTTGTACTTCATGCACCTTATGTTCAATGAATAAATATTTGTCTTAATTATTTTGTACTACAAAGTCGCTGTTTGAACACTGCGCACTTTCTTAAAATTTGTTTAGTGTACGGAAATCCTTTTTTTACAGACCATTAAAATGTACAATTTTTTGATTAATTTAATTTTTTCGGTTTACTTACTGTCTTTATTATAGTAACCTTGATTTAGCTTGGATTTTTCTATGCTTACTAACTCAACCGTCTACCCTTACGCCCGTCTTCAATTCGCTGGAATAGCATAGTATAAACGGTATAAATCATCTTCGTTAACATGGTCTCCTGCCATCAGGAAACTGCTTAATTCTCATAGTCCGACGGCTATATCTGTTCCACTATCTCATAGAAAGAGAAACCAAAAAATCTCTATTTAAACTTACTTTTTTCCTGGAAATAAACAATCATGTTCTCATTCTTGCCTTGATCCCTTTTGGGCATTCCTTTCCACATATTGCTTTTGTTTGGTTTTAACAAAAATGTCCCTTAAAATGCTTTTCGAATAGGTAAAAAGTAAGAATTAACCCAGCCATTTATTTGAGCGGCTCCGACATTCAACCAAAACCGTGCCGCTCCTCTCAAATTAATTAATTTTCATTTTTGTTCATTTTGTAAATTAAGTATGTAGCAATGTATTTGTGGAACAGGAGGCCGATATCTGCCAGAACCCGGATTTTGAAGTTCGGAAAGACATAAAATATCTATTATAAAGTAATAAAAATGACTAGAACATTTAAATCACATTGCTTGCCGGCTGTCAACTATGTACATAATTTATTAGTTGGCGGTGTGTTTTGATCACCGAAGTGCAAAAAACCGACGACCACCTGCTAATGCGAAACTCTTGTTCGCCATCTGCAATGAATAGATTTAAAACATCTCTTCTCAAACTGCCAAAGAAGATGCGTATCTATACTTTTGAAACTCAAAACAATTCCAGATCGCGCTTTGTCTGCCATCTAGCGGAAATGCGAGTACTTCTTTAAAAGGCGTCAAGGTTAATAGACTTCATTGGCTAACTATAATGTATATAAACAAGGACAATATCGAAAACATCACTAGCAACTTTTACAACTATATTGATCATATTAATCGAGATATGAAATGATAATAACAAACAACTAGAAGGCCGTCACTTCTACTACTACTAGACTTGTTAGTTTTCACCTTGAATGCAAGGCATGCGCTCCCCTAGGTCCATGGCGACATCCGTAAAGTGAGTACTTTTTCACACGCAGTGTTCGGTCATTGTTTCTTTATAACCTCTGTGGTTGTTATTTCCGCTAGTTAAATGTCAATACGACTTTAACGTATTTTTAAAAAAATTATTTCCAAAAACTAAGTACAATTAAAAGGTGTTCTCAATTCAAAAGCAAAAACAGTAATGATCCTAAGATCCTCTATTAATTCATTTACTGAAGCAAAAGTGTAGAGTAAGCTAAAATACAATCTTATTTCTATGGAAATACATAGGCGGCTCGTCATATAACTCCTCCATCCTTAAGAAGTTCTTTCAGGGATGAAAAGAACTGAAGGGGTTTGATTTTCTTGATGCTTTTCTGTTCTTCTTGTTTTTCTAAAGTTAATCTTCTGAAATCGACTCCACTTGAATTTTCTAAAGACAAATTGAACAATTATAATTAAAATTATCAAAGTCACAATACTCCAAAGGGACCACTTGTGAACACTGAAGTCTTGGTTATCTTCCATATTTACAGGGTGGATGGCTTCTACTTGTTTTTGAAGTCTTCTTATGTCATCTAGAGGTATGTTGTTTAACTGTAATTTTTCTTTATTTTTCGGTTCCAAAATTTTGAAGTTATTCAGGATCCTTGGTAGTATTGTAACGTATTTCGATTTTACACTATTTATTTACATTGACTTTATGTATATGTACAAATATTTACAATGATTAACAGTGATTTGAGAACTTAAAATTAACAAATTGAACAATAAGCAGTGAAATATATACAAGCAGTAGATGAAAATTAAACAATTAAGCGAACAATTAAACAATTAATTACCTAACCTAAACAGTCCACAGTAAACAAATCAACAGTTCAAACTCTCTAAAACACTCGTCTCCAACCGACGGTTAATCACATACGAAGACGCCCCGGTACACTTAAAACGCCACCAAAGAATTCGCACTCGCGTACCGTACCGACACTAAATGCGTATCAAGACTTATACTCGCACGGAACTATCAAACGCTCGGTTCTTATCGCATTCGACATTCGCTTCCAGACTTCAAACTGTAAGACTGTAAGACTCGGCTTCTTGCTTCCCATTTTATAATGGTCTTAGAAGATTCTCGAAAATTATCGATCGAACATTGTTCCAGAAAAAGAATCTTCGAGATAGGCTATTATTTTCGGGAATCATAAACAGCGACAAGGTCGCGCCGTCATAAATCAAAGCCTGCTCGCCGTAAACAAATAATGTGTCACCACCAGGGGCGTCGCTGACGGGGCAAAAGTTCGTATCACTGCCCCCTCCTTAAAAGACTGATCGCCCCGATCAGAAATTATCTCCTTCTTTCCCATGGTACGGAGCAAGCCGGTCCAGATGGACTACCTTCATCTTCGATCGTGGAGAACGCTGAATCCGGTAAACAACGTCGTTGATCCTGGTCACTACTCGGTATGGCCCTTCCCAGTTCTTCTGTAATTTCGGCGATCGTCCTTTCTTCCGGGCTGGATTATAAAGCCACACCAGATCGCCAGCTTGGAAACCCACAGAATTCGCTCGGGCATCATACCGCGTCTTCATTCGGTCACTCTCTAGTCGCATGCGATCCCGAACAGCCTCATGAATTGCATCGAGTCGTTCTGCCAATTCCCTGGAATACTCATCTACAGGCACTGACCTATCTTCAGGATGCCCAAACAACACATCCATTGGCAACCTCAATTCCCTTCCGAATAGCACACTGGCAGGTGTTCTTCCTGTTGACTCGTGCACAGCCGATCGATAAGCCATCAGGAACAGCGGAATATGTCGGTCCCAGTCTGTCTGGTGTTCATCTACCATTATCCTCAGATGGTTTTCTATGGTCCTGTTGAACCTCTCAACCATACCATCTGACTGGGGATGTAATGGAGTTGTCCTGGTCTTCCGTATCCCCAGCAACTTACAAACATTTTGGAACACCGTAGACTCAAAGTTCCGTCCCTGATCAGAATGGAGCTCCATGGGTATACCGAATCGGCTAAAGAAATTGTTCACCAGAACTCCAGCCACAGTAGTGGCTTCCTGATTCGGTATCGCATATGCCTCAGGCCATTTACTGAAGTAGTCCGTTGCAACCAGGATGTACTTATTTCCATCAATTGATATAGGAAACGGACCTGCTACGTCAATTGCAATCCTCTCAAATGGAGCTCCCACATTATACTGGCGCATTTTGCCACGGCTCCTTGTTTTGGGTCCCTTGCTTGACGCGCAGTCATCACATCTTCGGCACCAGTTCATTATGTCTGTTCGGTAGCCCAGCCAATAGTATCTCTCTCTGACCTTCATCGTGGTTTTATTAACACCTAAGTGTGTCCCCCACTCACTCCATTGTGAGCCTCTGCTAGGACTTCCGGAACCTTGTCCTTCGGCACCACGACTTGGGACTTTCTCTCTCTTCCGTCGGTGCTCTCCCACATTCTCTTTAGAAGACCGTCTTCGATCACAAGAGAATCCCATTGTGCCCAGTATGACTTCAGGGCCACACTCTTGTCAGAAACTTCCATCCACTCCGGTCTTCTACCAGCTTCTTTCCATCTTAGCAGAGGTTCCAAGGTCTTATCCTTCTGCTGGGCGTCTCTCCAGGATTGCAGATGTTCTTCTTCAACTTGGATCCGGGTTTGATGGCATCTAATGGGGTGTACATGCTCTTTCAACTCTTACCTCACGCAGTACTTGCAATCTTCCGGGCAAGGTATTCTCGAAAGTGCATCAGCATTGCCATGTTTTCTCCCAACCCGATGTTGAATGACGAAGTTGTACTGCTGCAGCCTCTCAATCCAACGGGCTAACTGACCTTCTGGGTTCTTAAATTGCAGCAACCACTTCAAGGAAGCATGGTCAGTTCTGATAAGAAAATCTTGCCTGCACAGATTTTTATGGAAGTGCTCGATGGTCCGCACAATTGCTAACAGCTCCCTCCTAGTGACGCAGTAATTACGTTCAGCTTTCGACAAGGCCTTACTGAAATAGGCCACAACCTTTTCTTCCCCATTCTCTTCTTGAGATAATACACCGCCTATGCCCACATTGCTCGCATCGGTATCCACAACAAACTTGCTTCCAGGCCTCGGATAAGTCAAAACAGGAGCAGAACACAGAGCCCTCTTCAACTCTTCAAATGCTCCTCGGCACTCTTTCGTCCACTCATACGGCCTACCATCTTCGGTCAACCGATGCAGGGGCTTCGCAATGTCTGCAAACCCTTTCACGAAACGGCGGTAGTAGGTGCATAATCCCAGAAAGCTTCGAAGTTGATGTTTATCTTTCGGAACAGGCCAGTTCCTCTCCGGATCTGTCGCAACTCCTTTGGTGGAAATTATGTGTCCCAAAAACTTAACCTGTTTCTTAAACAGCTGGCACTTCTGCGGGCTTAATTTCAGGTTAGCTTGCCTCAATTTCTCGAAGACATCGCACAAGTTCTTCAAGTGCTGATCGAAAGTCTTCCCCATCACGATGATATCGTCGAGGTATACCAGGCAAATCTTCCAATGCAGTCCTCGCAGTACTGTCTCCATCAATCTCTCAAAGGTGGCGGGTGCATTGCAGAGCCCAAACGGCATTACCGTAAATTGCCACAAACCAGTTCCGGCAGAGAACGCTGTTTTCTCCTTATCTTTGGGATGCAACTCGACTTGCCAATAACCACTCTTCAAGTCGAGGGTGGAAAACCATCTGGAACCCGCCACTGTATCCAGGGTGTCGTCAATCCGAGGTAAGGGGTAGCTATCCTTCTTGGTGACATCATTCAATCGCCTGTAGTCTACACAAAAACGAGTGGAGCCATCTTTCTTGCTTACCAGCACTACAGGGGAAGTCCACGGACTCTGCGAAGGCTCAATTACCCCTTGTCTATGCATGTCTTTAATCAGGTTGTCCATTTCGGTTTGCTTTGCCAAGGGTACTCTTCTAGGAGCTTGCTTAATGGGAGTATGATCACCGGTGTTAATGGTGTGTTGAATTACTCCCGTACGTCCTAGGTCACCATCTTGCAAGGAGAAGACGTCTTGGTACTTCATCAGAAGCTGAGTCAGCTTCTCACCCTGTATCTGATCCAGATGTTGGGAACACTCTTCAACCATCTTTTCCAGGGGGGTCGGTAAACTGGTTGTGGACATCTTCTGATCTTCTCATTCTTCTTTACCATGGCAATCCTAGATACTGGCTCACACATACCAATTAACGTACCCTTGCAAATCTTCTGGTCAAATTCGGCAATGTTCGCTATCCTTACGAATACTGGACCTTGACCAGGTCTTACCAGCGTCTTCCCAATCAGTAATCCTTTCTTCACCTCTTCGTACATCGGCTCGACCAATCCCACCAAGCAGCTTGGAGCACCATCCACACGGACCCGTACGATGTTTTCGGATTTGGCAGGCAACACGACATCTTCTTCGACATTCACTCGGTATACACAGTTCATGCGCCCAGGAGAACTCATTACTAGCTCTTCTTCTCCAATTCGAAGTACACCGGCGCCAACATCAAGCACAATCCCGTGCTTCTTCATACAATCCAGGCCCAGTATCACTTCATCCACAATGTCGGCTACAAGAACTCTCTGTGGAATGACGACATCTTCCATCCCTATGTCGATTTCTGGCTCTCCATATATAGGTGCTGTCTCGCCGGTAGCAGTAACCAATCGGATATTCTTATTGGTCGGCCTAATTCTCCACTCAGCCACAACATCTTTTCTGACTATGGTGTCACTGGCTCCTGTATCGATGGTAATTTCGGTCTTCCTGCCATCAATGATCCCATCAATCATTAAACTATCCCCAACTCGAGCCAATCTTGACACATTCACATCTTGTACTGGGGCTTGGTAGGATTGGACCAGCTTTCGCCCCTCAACACTGGTCGACTTTAGTTTCCCGGAGGTACCAGCCTCGTCCTCGTGCCGTCTGGTTGCATTTCGGCACCTGTTGCGGAGATGGCCTTTCTCACCGCAATTCCAGCAACATAAGAAATTCTTCCTTTCTTGCCATCCCCTCCGAGTCCCATTATTGTTATTATCTTCAGTCCGTCTGTCCAGTTTCTGTGCAACTTTTTGTGCAACTTTTTCCACCAGGTCTTCGTCTGGCTCTTCATTGGTATGCAGCTGTCGCACCTTGGAGTATCCTCGGGATGTTTGCTTTGCTGCCTCAAACTCCAAGGCGTGGGCCAAAGCGTCTGCCAAAGCTTTATGTCTTGCTAGCTTCAGCGCCATCTTTGTTTCACTGTCGCGCAGCCCCTCAATGAAATTTTCCACAGCCAGGCTCTCTAAGAACTCCTCCGGGGCTGTTGGGTATGCCAACCGGACCAATCGGGCAATGTCAGCCTCAAACTCTTGTAGGGTCTCATTGGAGCGCTGACACCTACCCTTTAACTGAGCCTGGTGGACTTGCTGGAGGTGTTGATGGCCATACCTCATCTCCAGGCGCTTAACTATCTCCTTATAATCAGCCTGTTGTTCGGCTGTCACGGTATCCAGGATGTTCAAGGCGTCACCTCGGAGTGCAACTACCAAATTGACTGCCTTCTCGGTACTGACCCATTGGTTCGCCGCTGCCGCTGCCTCGAACTGCTTGATGTATGTGTGCCACGAGGACTTCCCATCAAATGTAGGAGGCTTCACCTTAACAACAGGAGCTCTTCTTTCTTCGTCCAATCCAGTATCTTCTGTCTTCAATGTCTTCTTCTTCTCTAGTTCTGCAACTCTCTCACTTATCTTCGATATTTCTTCATCCACCACCTTTCTTATTTCTTGTGTTTCTTCTGTAATACGTGTCTCTAATTGAGTTGTTCGTGTTTCCAGTTGGTCAGTTATTTCAGTAATTTTCGCAGCTACCTGTTCTTGACTTCTTTCTATGGCTGCCTTCATCTCTTCTTGGCTGTTCTTCATTGTTTCTTCCAGATTATTCTTCAGTTCTTCTTGGTTGGTCTTCATTGCTTCTTCTAGATTTCTCTTCGCTTCTTCTTGACTGCTCTTCACTGTTTCTTCAAGATGGTTCTTCATTTCTTCCTGACTGCTCTTCATTTCTTCTGCTAAGTCATTCTTCATTAATTCTTGTCCGGTCTTCATTGCTTCTTGGCTGTTCCTTATTTCTTCCAAATTATTCTTCATTTCTTCTTGACTGTTCTTCATTAATTCCATAAGAGCTTGAAGTTGCTGCTCCATCGCGGCGGCTCTTCTTGTTACTGGCATAAACATTCACAAGTTCAAACACAAGTCTCAAACCACTTCCAGTCACTAAGGAGTCCAAAAACGTCGAAACTTTTACTCAGCTCGGCCAACTTCCAGAAAATTCTTCAATTTTCCACCGGCTTCCACGACGTTCTTCGCTCTTCTTGGCTCACAAATCGCACTTCTGACACCAGTTGTAACGTATTTCGATTTTACACTATTTATTTACATTGACTTTATGTATATGTACAAATATTTACAATGATTAACAGTGATTTGAGAACTTAAAATTAACAAATTGAACAATAAGCAGTGAAATATATACAAGCAGTAGATGAAAATTAAACAATTAAGCGAACAATTAAACAATTAATTACCTAACCTAAACAGTCCACAGTAAACAAACCAACAGTTCAAACTCTCTAAAACACTCGTCTCCAACCGACGGTTAATCACATACGAAGACGCCCCGGTACACTTAAAACGCCACCAAAGAATTCGCACTCGCGTACCGTACCGACACTAAATGCGTATCAAGACTTATACTCGCACGGAACTATCAAACGCTCGGTTCTTATCGCATTCGACATTCGCTTCCAGACTTCAAACTGTAAGACTGTAAGACTCGGCTTCTTGCTTCCCATTTTATAATGGTCTTAGAAGATTCTCGAAAATTATCGATCGAACATTGTTCCAGAAAAAGAATCTTGGAGATAGGCTATTATTTTCGGGAATCATAAACAGCGACAAGGTCGCGCCGTCATAAATCAAAGCCTGCTCGCCGTAAACAAATAATGTGTCACCACCAGGGGCGTCGCTGACGGGGCAAAAGTTCGTATCAGTATTAAAGGGTGTTGTCTAATATTTGATTCTGTGTTTCCAAATTTAAAGTTTCCAATTTCGACGCTACAATTCGTCGGTACTTGGATCAAGTTGGCTCCGTGTAAAATACTAAGTTGATTATTAGGACATTTCCCTTTTAATTTAGTTTCTTTTTCGAATAAAGTAATTATATATTCACTGTTGACTTTTTCTATAATTTGTTGTGGCTGATGAATTGGTACCAAATTGCATATTGAATCTTGACCATTTATGAGTGAAGGGATGCACTCTTTTTCGGGGTTTGACATCATCTGTTCTTGTGGACACAGGAAAAAGTTTTTGATTGGATCACATGAGTTTTCCATATATTGGTAAATGTTGTCTTCAAGAGCCAGGAAAGATTTGGGGGGAATAATTAAGGTATTGTTTATTGTTGGCACTGGGTATAGGTGGTAATAATCGAATGTACGAGGGTAAATTATGGGGATTTCTAAGGCGAAAATTATCTGTTCCTCCGAAATATAACAAGTTGTTCTTATTATGGAGTACCAAGTAAAAAGATCTGTTTTTATTATTTCTTCCTGTGTATGAAAATGTGTTAATTGATTTAATATTTGTTCTAATTCGCTTTTTGTAATTATGTCCGGGTGAACTATATTTAATTTTGCAAAAGTGATTGCATTTTCCAAGTTTTCTATGAAATTTATCAAAACGTCAGCATTTGTATGAATTTGAGCTATGATACTGGAAAATACAGAGTGTTTATAAAGTTCGTGAGTTATTTTGTTCAGAATATGATCTTCATAATTATTAATATAATCTGTCAGTTTCTTTTGATTTTCCGTTATTGTTTTTATAGTGTCAGCGTAGTGTTCGATTAATTGTTTGGATAACGAAATTTGTGAATTTACTTCATTTATGGATTTTTGTTGATTATTCTCTAGCTGTTGTATAGCTTTGTCGTATCGTTCGCCATCGGCGGCATCTAAGCTACCTGTAAGCCACTTGCTTGCAGATCCTATAATATTGAACAATCCTCTTTTTGATCTAGTTACTGGTTGAAAGACAATATTTTGAAATTTTGTATTTAATTCTGAAATTAATGGTGCTAAATTCTTATAAATGTTTTCTAGGCTTTCCGAGTACATGGGATCATTACGGGGAAGCGAAGTATTTAACTTAAAATAATTTTCTAACAAGCTACTTACTTCTAAATTAAGAGAACTGAGATTGACATAATGTAAAAATATGTGTTTGCTGCTAATTATGTGTGCAACTCCTAACCTAAAGGGTAAAATTCCGGGAGAGTTTTCCAAAGGAATTACGTTAATTTCTGCTACAGCCAGGAATACTGGAAGGGTCAGAATTGTCAGTCGTTGGTTTGTTTTGCGTGTCATCGTCTTGTCTTGGTTCCTGTAACAAAGTGTCACTTGTGAATTTTCTTGGCCTTTTTAATTTTTTCTTGTGGACAGTTTTTGTCTGCAACTGAGCTTTTATACCGAGATTCTTTACTAATTTTGTTTTCTTGAATTTTGGATTTACTTTGACTCTATTACGGTAGTGTTTTCTGGATACTCAATAGGAGCTTCCCTAGTTTCGTTTCTTTTATTAATGGTCTTTTCCTTTTCTGACTGATTTAATTCATGAATTCGGTCATACAAAATACGAGTCTTTTCTGAATGTTTATGAATATAATCGCTAGTAATTGTTTCGTCTGTTATGTCAAATGGATCTAGGGTATTAACATGTCCATTAATTATATTAAACGGTGTTTGTTTTGTTACAGAGTGTATGGAATTATTATATGCCAGTATGGAATATGTCATCAACTGTTCTGTCGTACTTTCTTTATTTGTTAGTCTAAGGCATCTAATGTGTTCAATTAATGTTGAATGTACTCTTTCTACCGGGCTGTTACTGTTAGAATTTTGGGGTGTTGTTATGTGTAATTTGATTTTATGAAGCTTGGCAAATTCCTTCACGGTCGTGTTGTCAAATTCTTTTCCACCGTCAACCGTAATACATTTCGGTGTTCCATGATGTGAAATAAACTTTATAAGTAAAACTATCCGTTGTAGTTATCGCGTTTGCACTAATAACTGGATAAGCTTGACAATATCTGGAAAATGTGTCTATTACCGTTAAAAATTTTTGTTTTTCAATTTGGAAAATATCAACATGGACTACTTCAAAAGGTCTAGAACTTGTGGGGGTTATATTAAATTTAATTACTGGCGGATTTCTGTCGTACTTTGAAGTTTAACATGTATCACAATTGTTTATATATCGCTCAATGTCACTGCGCATTTTAGGCCAAAAGTATTTTCTTTTTAAAGCTAATTCGGTTTCATTTATTCCTCTATGACAAGTTTTTGTTTCGTGATGGTACTGAATGGTTTGTTGTTGATCTTCAGGATCTTTAACATCTGCATATATTATTGTGGCTTGTGTGAATTTATATGAGGAATTTTTGAACAGATTTTGCACTATACATATTACAAAACTTCGCCATTATTTCTAGAGGATCGAAATAAATGAAATATGACTTTTTCGGATCTATGAATTCTTTTAAAAATTTAATTATATCATTTTTGAAATCCAGATGTGATAACAAGATTTTTGTTCTAGTTTTATCCTCAAAAGGATGGGTTTGAGATACCTGTGTTTTTGAAATTTTTTCGTTAGATTTTATAATTATTTGATTGTTAAAAGAATTTAGACATCTGTCAGTTATAGGTATTTCCAGGACGGGGTTTTCTGTGGAACTATGACTAGTTTCGTCAACGTTAGATGGGTCAGGTAAGGTGTCAAGGATTTCGTCTAAGTCGCTGTTATCTATTTCTGGAAGATCTAGTGCACTTATTTCTCTAAGGAAATTTGTAACATCTTCATCAATTTCACCAGGATTTACAACTATTGATTCATTTTCGATCGCGTTTAATTCGATTCTAGAAAGTGCGTCAGCGTTCGCATTTGCTTTACCCTTTTTGTATATAATTTGGTAATCGTACTCTTCCAATTTAAGTCTCCAACGGACCAAACGAGAGTTTGGATCCTTCAAAGAAAATAGCCAGACTAACGGTTTATGATCAGTGATAATTTTGAATTTTTCTCCAAAAAGATAAGGTCTAAAATGTTTGGTGGCCCATACTATGGCCAAAAGTTCTTTTTCTATGGTCGAGTAATTCAATTCTGGTGGTTGTAGGGTTCTAGACGCGTAAGCGATTGGTAAGTCTTGACCTATAGGACCTTGAGACAAAATTGCACCAAGGGCTACATTTGAGGCATCAGTAGTCAAGTTAAAGGGTTTCGTAAAGTCCGGGTATTGTAAGATTGGGTCGTTCGTCAAAATATTTTTACACAATCTAAAAGCGTCAGTAAAAGTCTTGTCGTGAATTATCTTTTGTCCTTTTTTTAAACACTGTAAATGGTTTTGTTATTTTCGCAAAATCTTTTATAAACCTGCGATAATAACCTAACAAACCCAAAAACGATTTAATTTCTTTTGCGGTTTTAGGAATAGGAAAATTCATTATTGTTTGAAATTTTCTTCGGATTTGGTTTTACATCATCCGTAGTTACTACATGACCTAAAAATTCAACATCTTTTCTTAAAAACTCCGACTTGTCTAGTTGTACTTTTAATTTTGATTCTCTAAATTTTTTGAATACTAACGACAAATTTGCAATATGTTCTTCTAATGATGAAGAAAAGATAACATCGTCCATGTACACTAAGCACATTTTATTTTGTAAGTCTCGTAAAACATTGTCCATCACACGCTGAAACGTAGCAGGCGCGTTTTTAAGTCCAAATGGCATTCTGGTGTATTCATAATGTCCGTTCTCTACATTAAAAGCTGTTTTTTGTATACTGTCGGGGTGCATCTGAATTTGGTGAAACCCAGAAGCAAGGTCTAGGGTAGTAAAGTACTGACACCTGCCGAGTTTGTCTAGTACGTCAGTTATATTGCGGAGTGGGTCGTCTATGGTTTTTTCGTTTACCTTGCGGTAATCTACAACTAATCTCCATTTCTGTTTACCACTTGCGTCAATTTTTTTCGGGACGATCCAGATTGGCGAAGACCATGGACTGGTCGATGGTCTTATAATTCCGTCATCTAACATTTTATTTATTTGATTTTGAATTTCGGCTTTATGTACAAATGGGTATCTGTATGATTTAGTATGAACTGGTATTTCGTCAGTTGTTTTAATTTCATGCATGACCTGATTTGTGAAAGTTAATGGTTCATTTTCCTGATAAAATATGTCCGAATATTTTTTACATAATTTCTCAATTTTTAATTTTTCTTCATTGTTAAGGTGGTTAGTTCTTAGAAGTTTGTCAATGTTATGATTTTTTTTTAATTCTTGATCATCTGTGAAATCTTCCATAGTATAAATTTCAAAACATTCTTTATGTGTGTCAGTAAACGGTATAGCTTTTATAGGGTCGTCTAATGTAACCGTCAAATCTGTGTCTGTCAAATTTTGAATTTCGGCATAAGCAAAACCTGATTCCGCAATTGTGAGAGTTTCAGGCATAAAACAATTTTGAACATTTTCATTCTGTAAAATTATTATTTCTCCAGAGTGCACAGTAACTGGTATCTTAACTTTAGCAATTTCGAGTGCATTAATACTAACAGTATTAGGAAGATTTTGGTATTCACTATATTTAAGGGGAATAACCGTGTAATTATTGGAAATTATATTTGAAGTGAAATCTATGTGGAATCCTAATCTTTTGATGTCTTTAAAACCTAAAATACCATCGAAAAATTTGTGAAATTTAAATAAATGAAATACTATATTACCGTCTGTTTGAAATTCATCGAACAGGGGTATGTCAGCCTTAAATCTGCATTTATTTTCGCCATTGCAAGTTTTGATCGAAAACGGGTCATGATATATACAAGATGGGAAATGAGTTTCGGCAATTTTAGGATCTATGATGGATTTCATTGAGCCTGTATCGAGTAAAAGTTTAATAGGTGGATTTAAAATTTCTATGTAAGGTAAAGAAGTTTTGTTATCTGTATCCGCATTTATTTCGAGAATAGGTACGTCGCTAGATAATAATTTTTGCTGAGTGGACTCAGTTACGTTAGGTCGTTCACTGAAGTTGTTTTGTAAAAATCCTCCTGGGTGTTTATGTCTTCTTGATAAGGAATACTTGGAATATCAATTTCGTGCAATTCAGCTTGCTCTATCGATTGTAAACTTGACATTGCAGAATAATCTGTGGGTACTTCCTCGTAGTAAGAATTATCAGGATAATCTGAATCATCTAAATTGTGCAGTTCTTCTGCGATAAAATTCTGTGGACCTGTTCGTTGGAAATAATTTTGATTTGGGAAATATTGAGGTTGTCTCTGCATTGTATAATTTTGATATGAATTAGGTCTTTGAACTGTATTTCTGGAAGTAATAGACATTGGCGTCGGTTTATTCAAAGGTGTTTGACCTGTAGGTTTGAAGACGTTTTTTGGTTGTCCGAACACTTGGGAATTTGTCGGTAATTTTTGTGGGCGAATATTTGGCCTGGGTTGAATGTTTATTGGCCCAGTTGGGAATTGGTTTCGTGGAGGTAGATTAAACGATTGAAATTGGTTATTGAAATTGGGAACATACATAGGATTATTTTGCGGGAATCTGTTTGTATTAAAATGAGGTCCATTAAAATTAGAATTGGTATTAAAGTTAGTGTGAGTTTGTTGCTGAGGATTTCTATTCTTTGGCACATTTTGCCTGTCGACAAATAATGTGGGTTGATTATTTGAGGGTCGTTGCGAATAAAGAAAATTTTCCTCCTCGATGGCATAAGACATGGCCAATTCGAGACTGTCAGGATTACGTAGTCTAACCATATCTTGCATACGGCCAGTTAATCCACGTATGAAAGTTTTTAAGGAAAGTTCCTCATAATTTCTAATATTTAATAATTTTTCATTTGCGAGAACGTTCATGGATGTTAATTTTGAAACAATTAAACTGCGGACCTTTTAGATTCGCTCCCCAAAGTGATAGGGAGACTCATTCCTTAAAGGACGAAGAACAATTAAATCCTGCACGATGCAATCGAGATTTCTTTGATCGCCAAAACTGAGACGAAGCATGTCTCGTATGCCTGTCCAATTTCGGACTTCTGTACGAGAACCTATCAACATTAAAGCTCTACCTGTAAGCTTTCCAATGATTGCTCTCACTAGAAATTGATTTATTGGGTCATTTACATTTTCATAATTAGTATACGTATCCATTAAATAATTACAATGATCGATGAAGATTTCCAGTACATGGGAATCCCCAGAAAACATTGGGATCGTATCAATATACAATCGCAACAATTGGTAGTTTACGTTAGTAGCCATTTCTGAAGTATTTGAAATTAATTCTGTTTCACTCAATGTTCTATTTTCTAAACTAACACTATTAAAACTTTCAACTAAATCGTCGATATCTGACATAAATTAAGTATAACCTGTATTATTCTTTATGTATTTTTCAATTAAGTACTTTAAAATTAAAATTTGTTCCTTAACTTAATGCTCCAAAGAATCTTATACCGAGATTTTCAGAGGACTAGCAATTTTCACTTAAGAATTGGAAAAATGAAGGAGTAAAAATTTAAGGAAGGCTCACCAATTTGCAGTTTATAGTTGCCAATGGTCCAGTTCCAATTATTCTAGCTCCAGCCACCTTTCACGCACAGAGTTCTTTTGGGAAACAAAGTCCGAAAATCAGTGTAAACCGTTTAAACGGACGGGTTTTTCACGAAACTTTTCACGAATTTCCCGAGCACTGATCCTACCGACTGCGCCAGTTAAATGTCAATACGACTTTAACGTATTTTTAAAAAAATTATTTCCAAAAACTAAGTACAATTAAAAGGTGTTCTCAATTCAAAAGCAAAAACAGTAATGATCCTAAGATCCTCTATTAATTCATTTACTGAAGCAAAAGTGTAGAGTAAGCTAAAATACAATCTTATTTCTATGGAAATACATAGGCGGCTCGTCATATAACTCGCTGAAGCTACGGTTTCCTAGGAAAGCGGTTCAGCTATATAATATGTAGCAGTCGTAATCAGGGGGTGTAATCTCTAAAGCTACGATTCCTAAGAAAGTGGTGTCGTCATACAGCGGCCGTAAGATTAAAACGTTTCCATAATAATCTAATAATCACAGTGGTTTCCTAGGAAATGGTGAACACTACATAATAAAAGATCGGTGCCATTAGGTTTGAGACGATGGCAGTACAGCGGATAAACAATCCGTCAACGTTTTTTGACAGAACGGTGTTTTTATTTGTTTCTATTTCGCACGTGGAGCGTGGTAGCTTCGGTCATAAAGATAGTTATCAGCCGTTCTGTTTGAAAATTTACAAAGTAAATTAATTATAGTTATTTACGATTTATGTATAATGCAATAAAATGTCTTCTGATAATAATAAATGCTACGACTTATGTATTTTTCTGGTCGCTTTTCGTCGTAATGTACTGCCATATTACGGTCGCTATATTATGGCACCGCTTTCCTAGGAAACCTTGGTTTTTTTTGCTGTACTGCCATCGCCTAAAATATTACGGCAACGCTCTATTACTATGAGATATTCAGTACCGTTTCCTAGGGAACCACTGTGATTATTACATTATGGAAACGTTATAATATTCACTACGAAAGTGGCTCGTCCCAATAGTCATTTTTTAAATCAAGCAAACTATTATTACACAGCGCTAGCCAATCAGATGATATGTTTTAAGATTACGGAATGGAGGGCAACGGATTACTTGGTGGATGGTTGACGACTATCAACTTACTTATGAACTAGTACAGAGCTTATGCTAGTGCCAACTTTTACTTTGCTTTCATTGCCAACTTAACAGAAGCACATTACATTTGTGTTTTTACATTTTGAATTACCTTTGGTACTAATAATTTTCCTAATACACGTTGAATATTATTTACTGAATTTTTATAATTTAATATTTATTCCCAAGAGTAAAAGAAGTCCACGCCACTGTTGCGCTGAGTTGGATGCAGGCTGTGGCAGGCGCCAACGCGTCGCGCCTCCATCTCTCGCCAACTTAAATCTGTTGGACTGTACTTTAGAAGTGACGGCAGATAAGATTTCTTTGATGTTCCCATGTCCATTTTCGGTATAATTTTTATAGGTAATTAAAGCGGGAACTTCAAATACATATTGCACACGGTAGATTTTGCCAGAAATGGTTTAACTTGTCCAGTTTCCCTCAAACGCCTTCCCAGACGAGCGAAAATTTTTCGGGAAAAATGTCTTCTTTCCGGATACCTTAAAGCGTATGCTCGCGAGGCATTTTCTTCATTTTGAAAAACACCGCAAGCATGTCATACGATTCAGTAACGGAGTAAGAATTGTTTAAAAAGTTATAATAAATTCTAGTGAAGAAAAGACACTGAAGTCAAATTTAAATTAACTAATAATTAACTATTAGTGACTATACCATGACCAGGCATCTGTTTTTATTTTCCATGGATTGCTCGTTGCTTGTAATATTTCTTAATAAACACACAGACAACTTTTGGAGGTTGAGTGAAGTACGAACAGAATAATAACATGTACCGGGTGTCCAAATAAGAAAGGATGCCGGCCATATCTAAGGAACCGTTCATGGTACAGCTATGGGAAAGAAAACATAACAATAAAAGTGGCCAAGAGAAATCGCCGGAAATTATTTTCAAGTTTCTTAGTTTGCTGCTAGAGGGCGTAATAGCCATAGTCTACAAAAAAAGCATGGTTTTCTGTTATACCAAGAAAAAGTAGATCAAAAATACGAATATTGCAATCTTGAATATATTTTGTATAATTTTGGTTTACCACTTCTTGCTCTAGCTCATCAAATAGCAGCGAAGAGGGAAGGGGAGTGTTGGTTGTGTTAAAGAATAACAACTTGTAACGGTAACTTAAACTTTATTCTTGATAACACACTGTATGTACAAATCGGAAAACTTAAACTTTTATTCTAATTGTGAAACGTATATACAATATTTACAACTTGAAACTGATTAAAACTGAATTTTGACCACTGCCAGGCACGCAGTCTCACGCCCTGTACTCTGGAGATTAAAAGACTTGAAAACAGTGGCCAAATTCAGACTCAATTACCACTACCGGATATGCAGCCTCACATTCCGATCCTGAAGAAATGGCTTGGAAATAGTGGTTTGAGTCGAATGACTAAATTCTTATGCCGCTCCGACTTCTTATATAGTAAACTGAAAGGTCGCAAAGTTCACTTCAGCCAATCGGATGTCTTGCCCTAGTGATCGTCGCCTAATCGAAGCTCCCGCATATCACGTCAGAATTTATTTCTGTGAACCAGTATTTTGTACTTCGAGCAGATGTGATCACTTCGGTTAGCAAATCATGTCCGTTTCCCATTCTGTAGGAGGGAAGCGCCGCCTTCAGTGGGGATATACTTGCGCGTACGACTAGTAGCAGGCACGCTGGTGTAAGGAACGTATCGCTCTCTTCTTTTCTACACTCGCAAACTCGTACACAAATTATTGTTGACTACATTCCACCCCCCGTGTCGAGACACCATCTTCTGTATTTAAAACAATGATTTTGCTTGTTGGTCTCTTGAAAGTGGTTGTAGCAGTCTTCACCGTTACCACTCGTAGTCCTCCATCTTTGCCTGGGTGAACATCCAAGATTACCCCTTTTGGCCATGCATTTCGTGGTAACGTCCAATCTGCAATGATCACTACATCTCCAACTTTGACTGGTTTTACTTCAGTATGCCATTTTGTACGCTTGGTAAGGGTCGGCAAATACTCTTTCAGCCATCTTTTCCAAAAGTGATCCGCTAGGGTTTGTGCAATTCTCCATTGCTTTCTGAGACATAAGTCTTCTTCGGTGAATACTCCGGGTGGATTTCTTGCCGACGATGAGCCCAGCAAAAAATGGTTAGGGGTCAAAGCCTCTGGATCATCTGGATACAAAGATACGTGGGTCAGCGGTCGACTGTTCACGATGTTCTCCACTTTTGTCAGTAAAGTGTGCAGTACTTCTTCTTTCGGAGCTCTTTCTTTCAGTACTACCTTCAAGGCCGTTTTCACATATCGAACTAATCTCTCCCAGGCTCCTCCCATGTGAGGCGTAACCGGTGGTATAAACCTCCATTCTATACCACGCTGGACTAATTCTTCCCTTAAGTCCTTTTCAATTTCTTCAGCAGCCCGTTTTAGTTCATTATCTGCCCCTCTCATGTTCGTGCCGTTATCTGAATACAAACATTTTGGAGTACCTCGTCTAGCAATCATTCTTCGCAAGGCATTTATCATGGAATCAGTAGACAAAGATGCTGCTAGTTCCAGGTGGACAGCACGAGTTGTGAGGCATGTTAATAAAGCTCCATATCGTTTTTCACGTCTTCTTCCAATGGTAACTTCCATGGGACGAAAATAATCCAGACCAGTGTAAGTGAAAGGCCTCATGTGATGAGCAAGTCGTGCTTCTGGAAGGTTTGCCATTACTGGTTGCTGTGGTTTTGCTCTTTTATTACTGCAAAACTGGCATCGTAAAATGACCTGGCGTACTGTTGGTCTCAGGCGAATCACCCAGAATCGTTGTCTCAGTTCATTTATGACAGATTCTGTATGTTGGTGTCCAGCCTTTTCGTGATAATGGGCAACAAGCAGTTTCGTGTATGGATGCTTCCTGTCTAATATTACTGGATTGATGGTTTCGTATTGAATGTCTTTTGCTAACCCAATTCGTCCTTCCAACCTCAAAATCCCTTCTTGGTCAACAAAGGGAGTCAGCTCCTTGAGGTGACTGTTGGGTTCTAAAGTTGTACCATTTTTCAAATTTCTTATTTCCATTGCGAAACTTTCTCCCTGCGATTGTTTCATCCACATATTCTCAGCCTTCTTTAAGTCCAGCACCGTCAACTCACTCGTTCCTTGCTTTCGACATTTTTCAATAAATCTCAGAACATATGCGGTGCTTCTAATTAGCCTCTGCCAGGATGAGAATCTTGTGATGTCTGGTAGGGACTGTGAATATTCTTCACATATGGCACAAAACTTTGTTCTCAGTTCTTCGTTCCCAATATCTTCTTCATCGGACGTAGGTGTCTTCGGCCAGTGGTCAGAGGGAAGTTTCAAAAATTCAGGCCCATTCAACCATCTGCCATCCATATTTAAACTGAATTTTTTGCCGTCACGTGTAGCTTCATCTGCCACATTATTTTTACTTGGTAACCACCTCCATTCTGACTTCAGTGAATAATTATCGATCTCTCCTAGCCGATGTGCAACATATGGCTTGTACTGGAGAGGATCTGAACATATCCAAGTTAAAGTTGTCTTAGAATCTGTCCAGAAAACAGTTTCGTCAATTTTTACCTCATGTTCGCTTTTTATGGCATGTGACAGACGGCTCGCTAATACTGCTGCTTGTAATTCCAACCTTGGGACTGACGTTGGTTTAAGCGGCGCCACTCTACTCTTGCTGGCTACAAACGATACTTCGACTTCCCCATCTTCATTTTCTTGGCGTAAGTACGCCACTGCTGCATAAGCTTGGGTACTAGCATCACAAAACAAGTGTAAACTCTGTCTTCACACTTCTCACGTTGGCCGAGTAGCAGCGGTTCGCTTTAAATTCTTTCAGTGTTCTTAATTCTGCCAACCATTGTTTCCATTTTTCTGATGCTCGCGCATCTAACGCCTCATCCCATCCAATCTTGGATCGCCAGACATCTTGCAACAAAATTCTCGATTTTATGGTGAATGGAGACAGCAAACCAAGAGGATCATAAATTGACATGATCACTCGCAGAATTTCTCTTTTCGTCGGTATGACGTCACCACTAAGTATATTTGCTGGAATCTTCTTTAATTGCACATCAAAATTAAAGGTATCTTCTTGAGGATTCCATTTTAATCCCAGAATTCGCTCATAAGCAAGTTCATCCTTGCATTGAAGATGTTTGAAATTTTCTGAACGTCGGTCAGTTAGGAACTTCATTTAACACTTCTTCGTGATTTGAGGCCCAACCATAAAGCTCAAATCCGCCATGACCTTGAATTCGGGTAACTTCTTTGATTAACTGACGCGCTTCTTCAACTGTGTCAACACTATCCAGGTAGTCATCAACATAGTGTCGTGAAATAATTGCTTCTGCGGCACGTGAACATTCCTTGACAAATTCGGACGCATTTCTGTTCTTTGCGTATTGCGCAGAACATGGCGACGATGTGGACCCAAACGTCAATACTGTCATTGCATATACGTCAGGTGTTTTATGACGGTCTTTGCCTCGCCAAAGAAACCTCTGGGAATCTTGGTCTTCTTGTCGCATTTTCACTTGATGGAACATCTCTTTAATGTCAGCATAAAGGCAATTTTCTTCTCCCTGAATCGGAATAATACTCCCAACATGGATTTTGTAAGATCAGGGCCTGACATTAACGCATCATTTAAACTGGTACCTCCTGCTCTGGCGGCGGCATCAAAAACCAATCTCAATTTGCCAGGCTTGTTCAAATTAGTTACACCGAAGTGGGGCAAATACCATATTCTTGAATGGTTGACCTTAATTTCATCTGGTGTTAACTTTCTCGCATAGTTCTTGGCGATGTAGTCTTCTATCTTGGCACAATATTCTTCGGAAAGCGATTTATTTCTGTCCAGTTTCGCCTCCAAAGAACGCAAACGTGTCAGTGCATTTGAGTAATTATTTGGAAGTTCTGCATCTTCACTTTTCCAGAGCAAACCAGTTTCCCAACGACTTCCATTTCTTCTGGTAGTTTCTTCCAAGATTCTCAGTGCTCTGGCTTCTGCACTATTGATTCTAGTGACTTCAATTCCAGCAGACTCGATGCTAAACTGACTTTTCACCAGTTGATGAAGATCTTCATCTTCTTCATTTCTTAAGCTTAGACATGTTTCTTCCATGCTTCTTTTTCTCTTCTGTGATTCGTACCCATGGATCACCCATCCTAACTTGGTATACGAAGCAGCCGGTGAGCACTTCTTGCCTCTCTTTATTTGAATTGGCGTTATTAATTCCCAATTATCTTGATTTTTGGACATTCAGCATTTGACTCCGTTGGGATATTCTTCAGGTGCTCCTATTTCTTCTATGCTGATGCTTCTGTTTGGCAAATTCAAATTGTTGATCGTACAGACACCTCGAAGTTGAAACATGGAATTTTCCTGAGCACCCTTAATTTCAAAGCAAACTCGCTTACTGTGCTCTTCTGCATTGCTCATGCCATTTATTCCTCGTAAAAATAAGGAATCAGCAGGTCCATCTGCTCCAATCGCCTTGGCCAACTCAGAATCTATCATGGTTAATGTGGAACCTTCATCGAACAGCGCCCAAGTTTTCTCTGACTTCTTTGGCCCTCGTATAACAACTGGAGCCATTTTCAAAAATATCTTCTTGTTGTTTGTCCATACGTTTGCTACATTTTCGACGCAAGCTGCAGGCTCTTTCTCAGATGACTCAGATTTTTCGTACACAGGTTTCTCATCAACTTCGGAAAGCTGGTTCTTAACTTCTGCATGCAAGAGAGGATGGTGCTTCCTGAAACATCTCCCAACACCACATAGCTTCTTTCTCTTGCAATTAAAACGAGAATGTCTTCCTCTTAAACACTGGAAACACTGGTGCGATTCTTTTGCCCATTTCCATCTTTCATCCAGAGACATTCGTTTAAACTCAGTGCAGCTTTCGATGTTATGGGTGCCTTTTTCACAAAATCGGCAATCGAGTGAATCACCCTTAATTTTCTTTTCTTCTGTTGTGTAAACAAATTTATCTTTTTTGGACGTAATTCTGTCTTTTCTTTTTTCTTCATGAAGATCCAACACACCACTTTCACATTCTTTTTCAGCTTCTTCAACCAGAAATTTGGTAAGCTTCGTTAGAGGGAGTTCTCTTCCATCATAGCGGCTGCAGTAGTCTGCCCATCTTCTTTTCAAATCTCGATCCATTTTACTAATCAACTCTCCCATTAACTCGGGATGGTACAGATAACCTTCTTGCTGGGTTGACTTAACAGCACATTCTAAATTTTGCACTTTTGATGAGAAAGTCAGTATTGATCGCATATCTTCCCCAATTGCTGGCATTCTTTTCACATCTTGTACCATGCTCTTGATGAGTGCTGTAGGCCTGCCGAAACGTGTTCGAAGTGTGTTGACAATCTGCTCATAATTTTCTGGGTTAGACAGCAACGGATACACCAGTTCTTTTGCTTCACCCCGTAGACAGTGTCTTAGTCGTTCCATATTCTCGGCATTGCTGAATTGGCATAATTTCGTTGTTTCTTCCAGCCGAGAAATAAAATTCTGCCACTCCATGGGATTACCAGAAAACGTAGGTAAATCTTTTTGGAGTGTCATTCTGGCAAACATTGACTTATCTGGTGCCGGAGCATGTGCTTGTAATGCTTGGGCAAAAGCTTCAACCAATCTGTCTTCATTTGAAACTGGCTCTTGACGGAGGACTTCTTCTTGTTAGGATGATGTCGATTCTAACCATTGTCGGACAGCGTTATTACTACTGATGTGTTCACCGGCATTGGCACTTTCAACTTCTGACTCAGCCAAACTTCGCTCTTCTTCTTCTTCTTCCTCTTCAATCTTCGCCTTTTCCAGTTCCATTTTCTTGTACAAAAGTTTCTTCTCAATTTCAGCTAATTGTTTTGCCATTTCATATTCAACTTCTAGCTTCTTTCTTGCTGTTGAAGCAGCAGACAACTTTGACGACACGCTCCTCACTCTTGATACTGACGGCTTCTGAATTATCTTCTTAGCACTTCTGTCTTGTACCATTATGTCTTCTTTGTCTTCTTTTCTTCGTTCTTCAACAGCAAATTCAATCTTCTTTTCTTCTGCCATTTTCTTGATCTTGATACGTTCACTTCTTCTTAACGGCATAAGTCTTCCGATCCGGCTCGAACGACCACTTTGTTGGTTGTGTTAAAGAATAACAACTTGTAACGGTAACTTAAACTTTTATTCTAATTGTGAAACGTATATACAATATTTACAACTTGAAACTGATTAAAACTGAATTTTGACCACTGCCAGGCACGCAGTCTCACGCCCTGTACTCTGGAGATTAAAAGACTTGGAAACAGTGGCCAAATTCACACTCAATTACCACTACCGGATATGCATCCTCACATTCCGATCCTGAAGAAATGGCTTGGAAATAGTGGTTTGAGTCGAATGACTAAATTCTTATGCCGCTCCGACTTCTTATATAGTAAACTGAAAGGTCGCAAAGTTCACTTCAGCCAATCGGATGTCTTGCCCTAGTCATCGTCGCCTAATCGAAGCTCCCGCATATCACGTCAGAATTTATTTCTGTGAACCAGTATTTAGTACTTCGAGCAGATGTGATCACTTCGGTTAGCAAATCATGTCCGTTTCCCATTCTGTAGGAGGGAAGCGCCGCCTTCAGTGGGGATATACTTGCGCGTACGACTTGAGAGGGGAGCGCGACACCGTATCATGGTATTACTGCACAGGGATGCCAGACCTCACGATTTATCGTGAGATCTCACGATTTGACATGACGTCTCACGATCTAACGATAAATGTTTGAGATCTCACGATTTTTCCTCACTGACAATGCCGCTACCTACCTACCGGCTATAGCGCGCAAGATTTACACTAGAGACCGGTAGTTCCCCTAAAATTTAACTTGATTAACTTGATAACAAAATTGAACCTGATATAGTAAAAAGGATGAACAGTCAAGTTATGTATCCAAAAGGCCGAACAGATTCTGCTGATTCATCTTCTAGCGAGTGAAATACTTTTTCAGTTTGTATTGTTTTTTAATTGCGTTCGTTTCCTTTTCCTTTTTCATTTGAATTTATTTTTGTTTTATTTTGACGTTTATTTTATTATATCTAATTTTTATTTAATTATGTGAATAAACTTTGTTACGTTAACCTTAAGCTGAATTAAAGACATAAGAAGCAATACGTTTGAACTATTTTATCCAAATAACACGAAAAATCAAGTGTTAAAGATAAATAGTAATTAATTCTTGGTGTTCAAGTTGAGATCCACTCGACAATAAATCGAGATATAAGCGAATTTGCGAAATCTCACGATTTCTCACGATTTTTTTCGACTGAGCTCACGAAATCCTGTTAATGTCATCTGGCATCCCTGTTACTGCATAAAATTATTCTAGTAGCAGGCACGCTGCTGTAAGGAACGTATCGCTCTCTTCTTTTCTACACTCGCAAACTCGTACACAAATTATTGTTGACTACAGGGAGCATCTGGTCGTGAAGATGCTTGTAACTTCGGTTTGATTTAACCGAATTTAGCAAACTTAGTCTCGTTGAAAAGAGGTATCTTCCTTTAATCAGATACTTTTATAATTTAAGTCATTTTTGTTCTGTAGTGATCGCTAGAGGGCGTTGTTTGAAAGATCAGCAAACTTTCAGATTTTCTTGGAAATTTTAAATGGAACAGTATAATAATTATAAATTAATTAAAAAGAGGGCAAAATAACGAGAGAAACAGTGAAAACCGCACATTGATATCTTTTTTCTAACAGGAGATATGGACAAAAGAGTTTTAGGGGCGGGAGGACCGGTTAATTAACCTTTATACATGCCACCGAATATAAAAGACATTTTGAAAATATCATAATCATTAAAATTATATTATACTTCTTCGTGGCCGTTTTAAATGTAGAAATGACCAATTTTTAAAGCAAAAACCTAAAATACCTACGTTTTAGGTATTAAAATATACCCTTGTAAATTGCAATATTTATTATGAATTCTTAAGAAGATAACCCCACACGCCAAAAGACAGTGACACAGTCATTAAACTCGCCACATATTTCGCTGACAAAGTCAGCGTCCTCAGGGGTGTGCTGTGTAACTGTCTTTTGGCGTGTGAGGTTAACTTATTAACTAATTAATTCATAGTGAATTTACGCCAAAGTTACTGACTAACCACTGTGTGCACAATATATTTATAAAACAAGCTGGCGTTCAAACAAAAAGATTCAGCACAATGTCAAGTGTTTGATATCTACAAATGTCTTGAATTTTCGGAAGATGGAGACAAAAGCTATTTTATCATCTTCTAATATATAAAATTCTCGTGTCACGGTGTTTGTGGTCGTACTCCTCCGAAACGGCTGGACCGATTTTTATGAAATTTCTTTTGTACATTTGGTAGGTATGAGAATAGGTCGTAAAGTATTTTTCACCCTCCTACCCCCACCCCCTATTTTTTAATCGCGATTTTAGTATTTTTGTATGAACAATATCCAAATAATTGAAATTTCTTTTGTACATTTGGTAGGTATGAGAATAGGTCGTAAAGTGTTTTTCACCCTCCTACCCCCACCCCCTATTTTTTAATCGCGATTTTAGTATTTTTGTATGAACAATATCCAAATAATTGATTTTTTTGTACATTTGGTAGGTATGAGAATAGGTCGTAAAGTATTTTTTACCCTCCTACCCCCACCCCCCATTTTTTAATCGCGATTTTAGAATTTTTGTATGAATAATATCCAAATAATCGAATTTTTTTTTGTACATTTGGTAGGTATGAGAATAGGTCGTAAAGTATTTTTCACCCTCCTACCTCCACCCCCCATTTTTTAATCGCGATTTTAGTATTTTTGTATCAACAATCTATATTAATGAATCCCTATTTCCCTTGGTCACGCCATAACTTGAGAACGACTTAACCGATTTCATTCATCTTTTTTTGTGGTTTCTAATACTTTGTAAGAAAATTGTAAGAAAATTGCGCAGAAAATAGGAAAATTTGAGAAAACGTAACGACTATTTTAACTTTGCGCGTTGGACAGTCTGTACGTGTGTATGTCACCGAATTCCTCCTAAACGGCTAGACCGATTTTGATGAAATTTTTTGTGTGTTGGAGTGGGTCCCTGGATGGTTTACATTCACAATTGGACCCGGTAGGTGGCTCTGCAATCGGGTTCTAGGAATTTTTTTGAACGGCTGGACCGATTTTGATGAAATTTTTTGTGCGTGTTGGAGTGGGTCCCTGAATGGTTTACATTCACAATTGGACCCGGTAGATGGCGCTGCAATCGGGTTCCAGGAGTTTTTTGAACGGCTGGACCGATTTTGATGAATTTTTTTGTGTTTGTTGGAGTGGGTACCTGGATGGTTTACATTCACAATTGGACCCGGTAGGTGACGCTGCAATCGGGTGTTACTGAACTCCTCCTAAAAGGCTGAACCGATTTTGATTAAATTTTGTGTGTGTGTTGGAGTGGGTTACATTCACAGTTGTACCCGGTAGGAATTTTTTTAAAAACGGCTGGACCGATTTTGATGAAATTTTTTGTGTGTTTGAGTGGGTCCCTGGATGGTTTACATTCACAATTAGACCCGGTAGGTGGCGCTGCAATCGGGTTCTAGGATTTTTTTTCGGAAATTCTTTTAATGTCGGACAGGACAACGTCTGCCGGGCCCGCTAGTATTTGTATAATTTTTATATTAGCATCAAAGCATACACAAGTTTATCACTACTACACAATAATTGCAAATGTTGAACCGGGTGTTACCAACAATTTTTGCCCCCATCCTCCCAATCCTAACATCAATTTGTTTATATCTCCGGTTAGAAAAAAGATATCAATGCGCGGTTTTCACTATTCCTTTCATCGTTCTATCCTCTTTTTAACTATGTTATAATTATTATACCATTCCATTTAAAATTTTCAAGAAATTTTGAAAAGTTTGCTGGCCTTTCAAACAGCGCTCCCTAGCGATCATTAAAGAATTAAAAAAACCTAGAGCATAAAAGCGTATAATTAACCGAAGAGAGCTCTTTTCAACGAGACCAAGTTTGTCAAATTATATTGAACCAAACCGAAGTTACAAGCATCTTCACAATCAATCGTTCCTTTCCCCCTCCGCTGCTTTTTGATGAGCTAGAGCAAGAAGTGGTAAACCAAAATTATACAAAATATATTCAAGATTGCAATATTCGTATTTTTGATCTACTTTATCTTGGTATATTTTAGAGAAAACCATGTTTTTTTTGTCGACTATGACTATTACGCCCTCTAGCAGCAAACTTAGAAACTTGAAAATAATTTCCAGCGATTTCTCTTGGTCACTTTTATTATTATTTTTTCTTTCCCATAGCTGTACCATGAACGGTTCCTTAGATATGGCCGGCATCCTTTCTTATTTGGACACCCGGTACATATGGGCGCATATGATTTTGAATCAACATAACACGGGCTGCTGTTGCTCTGGTATTGATATTCTCTAATGACTGGCTGCTTGGCAACGCTTACATTGTGTGACGCCATTAGGCACCATGACGTAACTTCTTATAATTAATGCATAAAGCATAGACAGTCCACTGCACCATTGGCATCACATATAGTATAGGAAATAATACAGACTGATTTAATATGTAATATTTACAGAGGTGTGTTAAAAGTTCAATATTTTCTTTATGAGAACCAGTAGATGTAGCGTCGCTTTAGCGCGTTCAAGGTCATATTTTAAAATGTCACGTTTAGGCTCAAGAAAAGCACAAAATAGACTTACAATGGGACAGAAATGTTGAGTCTGCACTTGCTGACGGGTATGACGTAAACTACGGGGCGCGTTCAATAAAGTATGAAGTAGAGAGGAGGGTTGTAAACCAGATAGCTGCTGCTCACGAAAAAGGGGACTTGGGTAGTGGATCTACTGTCCAAATATCTACTGTATGGAAAGAAAATGCAGAATCCCCTCAAATTAAGTTGAAAGTTCGCAAGAAGGGGTTGAAGGATTTTGTTGACGTGGATGAAGTGAAATCGCCGTTAATGAATATCCACTCACTGTTTGGATAAAGTTTATTAAAATAATTAAAATACATTTCTGCTAATACATTCAATGTAACCAATTATAATACAAATATACATACATAGGAACCATTCAAACTAAGTGTTTCATTTGTTTCGGAGCGAAATTCAAAATTTTCTGTTTTTGTTCTTGAGTTAAAACTTTCTAAGGTGCAGGTACATGCAGGTACAAGGACACGAAATTGTTTTATTAAACATCTTCTTCGGTAAAAGCTGTCGTCTATGTACATGAAGTTATAAAAAAGACAATTATAATAAAACAGTCTGTCGACGTAGTACAGCGAATTTATAGCTTGTCCCATTTATTTTGCGCATTTAACTAAATTGTGCATGAAAAGATTTCCCTAAAATGCAGGGTAAAGGTTTGATCTAAAAATTCGCTACTTCATGGACAGACTGTAGGTATACAAATATAAAATACTTAAATTTAATATTCGACGGGCTTAGGCCGAAATCACACCGTATAATTTGTTTAAACACCGCCAATCACAAAAACCAATGGCCTCGACAAACAATGTAACCAAACCCGTCAACATATACACATATGTAATACCTATCTATTTCCACCCATTTCATAATCATAAACTAAATTTTTCATTTTTTCCGTAATTATAGTTAAATTTGTATAATAGGGTATTTTCAAAAAGCTTCTAAATTCGACTAATAATACTTTCTGTCAAAATCTGTTTTTTCACAGTACATTCAATAGAAAATAGAACACGTTAGTTTATAGAACACCCTGTATTATATGGCTTCGTGAAAAAACCCTAAGCATAATAGAGATCATAATTCTTTGTAAATATTTTTACGAATAACATACAATAACACAACATTTATTTATACAGGATGCTTGAGCGACTCATAATCTATTGTAACAAAAATAAGTAGACAAAGAGTAGAAACGTTAAAAATCAGTGTTACCAACTTTATTACGAGAAAGCTCCACTGACTGTCAACGGGATCAGTATCGTAATCAACATTACCACCCTGTATAACAGAATAATACTTAACTTTATAACAGATATGATGCGTGTTGTTTTTTTTCTTTTTATCGATCATAAACATATTACTAACATTCATCATAAGTACGAACAATTTAGGGACGTGCCATCAAAGATATGAATATATTTTTTATTTTATAACATCCCTGATTTGAATTTAAGCGTTCTTATTTTTTTTGGTTTTTACATAGAAATATATATGTGCATACTGATATTCATAATATAACAATATCATCATAAAATATCCCATTCCTTATTTACCTATTCTCAAAAATTTCCGAAATATTCGTCATTTTTTCTTTAAATTTGTGATTGTCTGTACTAGCACATCAAAAGACACCTATTATAAATTTCATAAGTATATTATTTTTTTGTAATATAATATGTAGTTGAACATTTAATTTCTTCTATATGCTTATTTGTCTTTTAAATTTGAGACCCATTGCTTTCCTATCCTGCCCAAAAATACCCACTTTTTGATTTAATAATTAAATAATTGACGGAAATAAGCGTTTGACAATTTAAATTTTTCGAAAAGAGGACGTTAGGATTTCATAAGAATACTAAATTTAACGTCCACACCCTGTATTTAGGACGAATTAATGGTTTACTCAAATAAAATAGTATACTGCGTGAGTCAGAACTTATCCGGTAAAAAATTATAAAATTTATGTTTCCGAGAAAAAACTTTAAAATATTTGGTTTAAAACTATTATTTCAGGCATATTTTGCATAGTTTGTAGTTGAGGCGTAACTCCACCCTTTTCTTTTGTGTCCCAGACAATACCGGTGGCACAGCATAATACAGCAGTTAAAGTTCTTGGCGGTGTCTTTGAACTATTTTTGCTGCATTTGGTTACCTCCAACTGTAAGTCATTTACTACCGCGGCGTTTTATCAATCGGTTTGACACTGGTATTAACTCGCCGACAGACGAAAAAGAACACGTGCATAGCCTGAGAAGTTGCGCGGGATACACTGCGCGAGCTAGAAAATTTAGGGAGAGTTGTTCTGCTGTATTATGCTGTGCCGGTGGTCAGTAAGTAAATATTTTTTTGAACTCACCGCTCTCAAAATGACATTTCGCGAACCCGACAGACAAACTCAAACATAGTGTTCGCGCACTAGTGCGCGAAATCTAGCAAAAAGCACTGGCCCTTTAAGGTTTTCTAGAAATAATTTGACTTGATAGTAATAAAGTTTGGTTAACAAAACGCCATTTCTCCAATTTGGATGTCGAAAATAGTGAAAGAATAAAGATAAATCGCAATTAATTCGATTGACACTTTGACAACTCAATTCAATAAATTAAACCAAATGTCATTTTCTACAATTGTTAAATGGAAATCTGTCAATGTAACCACTTGATTTTTGAAATTTTAAATTGGAAACGTATTATATCCTGTTTATTGAACAGATGCAGTAAATGACATTTGTGGGAGTGACTTGATTGCGCAGTACAGATTGCGCAAAAGTCAGCTTCACATGCTGCAAATTAGAAGACGTTGGGGAATTCAAAAATACCTAGTTTAAAACTGTTGAAGAACTTGAACAATAAATGTTACGAGAATTTCAAAAATGTGAAATAAAAATATAATAATTACTTCAAAAAATTTTAGGTATAACAAAATAACACATATCTGTCAAAAGTTTATTTATTATTAGTACATTACCTGCCGCTTTTGCAGTAAATGCGACGTTTTCGGTCTTGATGTTGTCACTTGGTTTAGTAAACCAAAGAGTTGTCAGGGTTTTGGTGAGCATAAACTCTATAAATATTTAAAATTCGCTCCTTGCCTTCAATTGAAAAATAGGACCTATGGCTGACAGCTGGCAACTTTTTGACGGAGAAAGAAATACTTGCTTATCCAAAATCAGTTAATACTTACAGTTATTCGTATTTTTCCTAATGTATTCACAAAATTCAATGAACTAATCAATGCAAGTACCTATTGAAAAATTCTATATTATAAACTGAATGGGCATAACAGTAAATTCAGTGACAACGTCAAAATGACAGATCGGTTTTGTTCAGGCAAGTTATTTATCTAGGAGTAGAGCTGTGTAAAATCGGTCTACCAATGGTAATTTTCTATTCAAATTTAGCGCTCATTTGTGGGAGGAGTTTTTACTGAATCTGTTCGTTAAACAGAATATAGATAATAATTAAAAAATTATAATGTTCGTTTCAAAAAATATTGTACGAACCTCGATGCGCGAAGACGTCTTTGGCGCATTCGCGCAAATGAAGCATTCGCGCCTTCGTCGCTCGTGCTTCAGACATTGCGCTCATGCGCGAATGCGCCGAAGACGTCTTCGCGCATCGAGGTTCGTACAATATTTTTTGAAACGAACATTAGAATTTTTTAATACGTTTCCAATTTAACATTTTAAAAAATCAAGTGGGTGCACTGACAGATTTCCATTTGACAATTGTAGAAAACCACAATTAGTTTAATTTCTTGAATAGAGTTGTCAAAGTGTCAATCGAATTAATAGCGATTTCTCTTTATTCTTTCACTATTTTCAACATCCAAAGTGGAGAAATGGCGTTTTGTTAACCAAATTTTATTACTATCAAGTCAAATTATTTCTAGAGAGCCCGAAAGGGCCAGTGCTTTTTGCTAGATTTCGCGCACTAGTGCGCGAGCACCACAGAACACCCAAATAAGAACGCGCAGCTTAATGTTAAAAGTAGGAACCGCGTTTAGCGCCATCTCTAGCTGTTTACAAGAACCAATTGTGTACAGGCGCGCGTAGATAGAATCGAAATTTAAACTTAATTTTTATTAATATTAAAAATCCAACTGAATTTAAGAAAACAAATACTATGTATGCTTAAATATGTACATGTAGGTATCAATTTTATTTAATCAGCATTTTACATTGAAAGTAGAAACATAAATAACGCTAAAGAACACCAAATAGGCATTCTTTAGCTCACGAAAACTAATACTAAAATCAAATGAAACTTGCACGTAAACGTTAATTACAAAATTTGCGCAATTTAGTATATTAATTCAACACCGGGAAACGTTGAAGGAAGACATGTCGATGTCCGAGGAAAAACTCCTCATTCGCAGAGATGTCAAAGAAGTACCTACTGACGGAAGTCAAAATATATACGTGACCTGCTGCTTTTTTGTGCATACATAAATATTTTTTCTTTGTTATGCACTTATCTCTGATGCAATATTATTGCGTATCGAGAAAACCTAACCATATTTAGATGTTCTGCGAACGTTACCACGGAATATCTAAAATAACGCACAATTTTTAAATTTTCCATTTTGTCTGACGATGCCAGTTGCGACAGAAAGCGCATACTTTGGATTAAAATTTCACGAAATCGGTAATACAGAGTTTCGTCGGCAAATGTCAGAGTCGTAGTGCCGCCTAAAGCGGTTTACGGAAACTGAAGCTAACATAGTTCAAGGTCGTGCATAACAGTGAAACCCCCCTGGCGAACACTATGAGTTTGTCTGTCGAGTTCGCGAAATGTCATTTTGAGAGCGGTGAGTTCAAAAATAACTATTAAAGTTTAGAAAGTTTGTTCTTGTTTTTGGATAAGTTCTGAATCATACGGTCTAGTATACAGGGTAACCCACTACAAGTCTGTTAAAAGTATGCAGTAGCAACGTCTTAAAGAAACTGAAATGGTAACAGTTGAAATATTTAAGGTGCTGTGATTTTTTACGACTTAAACCATGTTCATATGACGCCAGAATTCAGTGTGTTTTAAAAAAGTCATTCGCGTAACGTTATCATCTAAATTCAAGAACAGATGGAAGTGGAATCTAAACCAATAAGTTCAATGGGTCAGTTTAGGCCAAGACAGGTTAGATCCTGCAGACCTGTCTGTTAATATTCAGCAGACCCGATCCAAAAGTACCTGCAATGGTAGTAAGCAAAGCACAATGTAAAGATACGGACAGACCAATAGTCCTAGGTAGTTGCGGATAACAAGAGAGTGAGAGGGAACAATAGTAAGATAAATGCACCGGTTGTGGGCATTCCCGAAAGTATGATCAAAAATTAGAAACAAGTTTGAAAAAATCGACATAATTGAAGTCCTCCCATTTCCTTGATGTGTTTCAAATTTTTCTTGCGCATCTAGTCATGTAGACTTTGCCATTTGATTAAAACTAGAGGCATTTCTTAGCAGACATCAGGTAAGTTGATGTTATATTTAAAGGACCTTTCGTACACATAATACGGGTTTACATAAACATGAAAGTCGCAATATTTTAAATTTGAATATCGGCGAAAAAGTTATATGTATATAGAGAACAACAGGCGATCTAGAACAGAACCCTGCGGAACGCCCATATTGAGACCTGTGTTCGCAAAACAGATATTTTCAAGTGAAACGTACTGTTGCCTGTCTGTGCGAGAACTTCTTAGTAAACTTATAGCGTTTTTTGACATACTAATATAATGACTGTAAAACAGAATACAAGGAAAAATCAAACAAAATTATTTTAAGTAATGCAGTAGAACAACTAGGTATAGTTTTCACGAAATTCTGACTGGGTAACAGGAAGTATATTGTAAGTGTTCGCTATTTTGCAGTGACATGATTCTCTCCAAAACCTTCGACAAGCAAGACAAAATATTTATAGGCCTCAAGTTTCTATGTTTTTCAGAGGCGCGCGCTTTATGCAGATGTATAACTTTGGCCTGTGTTCATATTCTGGATACCCTGCGTTCAAGTAAGCAGCTATTTGTCAAATTGGTGACAAAAAGCATAAGGACAACATAATATGTTGATCATGTTTATAGTAATGCCTTCGGCATTAGCAGGACTTGATGTAATAATCTGTGCAGTGCTTGAGGCGCATCCCGGAAAAACTAGTTTACATTCAAATTCGAAGTACCGCGTGGACAGTGGGAAGCTACGAACTACGAAAGCGTAGAGCGGCCACAGTGAGAAAAAAACTTACTCTTCCCAGATTAAACTGTCAATTGGCTTAAATTTACAGTTTGAACTGGGAATTTTATAAAATTTACAGTTTGAACTGGGAATTTTCTTAAATTGACAGTTAGAACAGTCAATTTTGCTTAAATTTACAGTTTGAACTGAGAATTTTATAAAATTTACAGTTCGAACTGGGAATTGTGTTAAATTTACAGATTGAACTGGGAATTTAGTTAAATTGACAGTTAGAACTGTCAATTTTGCTTAAATTTACAGTTTGAACTGGGAACTTTGTTAAATTGACAGATTGAACTGGGAATTTTGTTAAATTGACAGTTAGAACTGTCAGTTTTGCTTAAATTTACAGTTTGAACTGGGAATTTTATAAAATTTACAGTTTGAACTGGGAATCTTGTTAAAATTAGCAGTCAGAAGGTCAGAACTGTAAATTTGCGTAAATCTACAATTTGAACAACGCTGAACAAGTGAAACAATATGGGGCATTCGTTCTATTTTTTCAAAAATATTATTATATGCCTCTGTAATTTTATTTTTTCCGTAATTTTTGTTGCTAAATTTAATTTCCAACAAAATCGTGTAAAGAAGTAAAAACATTTTCCAGAACCCTACATTTTTCTAACATTTTTTTTTGAAAATTTCAGCCTCTATAACTTTTTAAGGATTGAAATGTGGGACACAATTTATTTACCTTTCTTTCAATATTTGGTGTGAAAAATGTACCGTATAACTTTTTACACACAATTTAAAATGACGCTGTATAGTACAAATGGACCTATATTGTGGCCTGCAAGATCACCGGATCTGAGTATATTAGACTTTATGTTTGGGCATTTTTAAAATAAAAAATACGCATACGAAGATACAACAATCAAGCCGAGCTAGCAGAGGCAACACATGCAGCTTTCCGATATTTGCAAGCCCATCCTATATTTTTAATTAATGCCATCAATCTATTAACTAAAAGATGTAGATTATGTGTTGAAAAACATGGCAATCAATTCGAGCAGTTCCTATAATTTTGTTGTTTGTTGTTTGATGTTTTTCTTTATTTTTGTTTGTTTTGCTGTTTTGCTATTTTTCTGTTTTTCTGTTTTTGTTACTTTTATTTCAATTGTTATTAAAAGTTGCTAACATAAAATCACAGGTATCTTGGATGTATGTACATACCTATCTCATATTTCCTAAAGGTAAAAAGTACCAAAATCGTTGCCGTTTTTTGAAATAACAATATAAAAGTATACATATTTTGATAGCTTAAAAAAAGACCTTTCGAACAAGACCAAAGCCTGCTATGATTTCCATTCAAAAAAATTTAACTTTATGTCATAACTCAAAAAATACGCTCCCTAGAAAAAAACTACGTACGCCACTGAATTCCTTGGAAAAAGTTCTATATGAGCCAATCGTAACAGTTTTAGTCTGCTTAGTACAAAAAGAATTGGAGAGAGTTCTCGAAAAACGATAAAAATCAACATTATTTTTTTTCTCGAATACTAAAAACGATATCCAAATTCTGGTTTCAGCTTTCTATTATACTCAAAAAAGTAGCTCAGGTTCGCGAAAATCCCGACGCTCTATCTCTCCTGCTTCTATGAGAAACCCCCAAATCACAACGAAAATAGGACACCCTTTACACCACGTTTCTAAGCGATAACACAATCTGCGCATCGGAAGGGGTCGAAAATGTACCATCGCACCCAGAAGAACCGTTTTACATTTCTTACACAAAAATCTGTCAGGTTAATGTCAAGCTGAGCGTTGTCAGTCTCAGTCGTTAGCGCTTATTCTCTGCAAAGTTTATTCGCTTGAAAAACACACGATTATTGTTGAAGACGCGTGTTTAGAGGGTCGCGCTGCTACAAAGAGGGTCTTCTGCATAAACTCAAACAAGCATTGCATTTTCTCTAACTTAGCGCAGACAAAACGCAGTTTGTATTTCCCACAATGAGCAATATATTTGGGCATAGTAAATACAACACGCAGTATGTTTATTAGCGCATAATATAATATGACAAAACTCAAAAGTATACTCTATACAGCGTCATTCTAAATTGTGTGTAAAAAGTTATACGGTACATTTTTCACACCAAATACTGAAAGAAAGGTAAATAAATTGTGTCCTACATTTCAAACCTTAAAAAGTTATAGAGGCTGAAATTTTCAAAAAAAAATGTTAGAAAAATGTAGGGTTCTGGAAAATGTTTTTACTTCTTTACACGATTTTGTTGGAAACTAAATTTAGCAACAAAAAATTACGGCAAGAATAAAATTACAGTGGCATATAATAATATTTTTGAAAAACTAGAACGAATGCCCCATATTGTTTCACTTGTTCAGCGTTGTTCAAATTGTAGATTTACGGAAATTTACAGTTCTGACCTTCTGACTGCTAATTTGAACAAGATTCCCAGTTCAAACTGTAAATTTTACAAAATTCCCAGTTCAAACTGTAAATTTAAGCAAAACTGACAGTTCTAACTGTCAATTTAACAAAATTCCCAGTTCAATCTGTCAATTTAACAAAGTTCCCAGTTCAAACTGTAAATTTAACACAATTCCCAGTTCGAACTGTAAATTTTATAAAATTCCCAGTTCAAACTGTAAATTTAAGCAAAATTGACAGTTCTAACTGTCAATTTAAGAAAATTCCCAGTTCAAACTGTAAATTTTATAAAATTCCCAGTTCAAACTGTAAATTTAAGCAAAATTGACAGATCTAACTGTCAATTTAACAAAATTCCCGGTTCAAACTGTAAATTTTATAAAATTCCCAGTTCAAACTGTAAATGTTATAAAATTCCCAGTTCAAACTGTAAATTTAAGCCAATTGACAGTTTAATCTGGGAAGAGTAAGTTTTTTTCTCACTGTGGCCGCTCTACGCTTTCGTAGTAAGCACTATTTAAGAAATGATTAAAGCAACATCATTATATCCTTTATAACCGTAATGACCATAATTGATTCATTCCTTGGCCACATCCGGTGGAAAGAAAGCCACAATGAGTAAAACGGTACTTGACAAGAATTTTCCTTAATCTGTATACAGGGTGTGTTTTTTAAGCGTCCGCGGAAGATTATGCCTAAATGACGAAAAATATCAAGAAAATATTTTAACTAACCCCACCTCATTTTTTACGCTCTTTAATCTAAAAATGTTTTTACTTATACCAGGTTAGTCCAAATAGTTGGAGTGATGGCCAACTTTGTTTTTCTTATGGAATGTGCATTATTTAATTTTTTACTTGATTCAGAACAATATTTTAATGGCACTTTCTTAACATAATGTTATAGTAATTTTCTTTCTTTTTTGAGGAGCATTCAATAATTTATCAAATAAAAATGAGAGAAAACCATCAAGAAGTCAGTTTTTTCAAATGACGTGGTATGTTTTTTATTACACTATTTGAAAGAGCGGAAAATTTCGCATGGGCTCACCCAATAATACAATATTGTTACATAACTATAATTTTTAAATATTTACAATATTGAAATTTTCATAGTGAAAATATGACAACTAAACATTTGTTGTAAAAACACAGCCACAGAATATAAAACCCTATAGTAAAACAACAACAAAACTGTAGACATTCCAAGGCTAACGTTATTTTTGATTTTTGAAATGAAAATTTTCAATATTGTAAATATTTAAAAATTATAATTATGTCACAATATTGTTTTATTGGGTGAGCCCATGCGAAATTTTCCGCTCTTTCAAATGGTGTAATAAAAATATACCATGTCATTTGAGAAAACTGACTTCTTGATGGTGTTCTCTCACTTTTATTTGATAAATTATTGAATGCTCTTCGTATATTTTATGCAAAATTTGAGCGAACAGTGTTAGTCATGACCATCATGAGAACCGCTGTCAAAAATATCATTATTTCATCTTCAACCAGTGCAGAAATATGAATTTTTTAAATGTATGATGTAACTGTCAAAATATCGACAAAAAATATTATCTCAAAAAAGAAAGAAAATTACTATAACATTATGTTAAGAAAGTGCTATTAAAATATTGTTCTGAATCAAGTAAAAAATTAAATAATGCACATTCCATAAGAAAAAACAAAGTTGACCATCATTCCAACTATTTGGACTAACCTGGTATAAGTAAAAACATTTTTAGATTATAGAGCGTAAAAAATGAGGTGGGGTTAGTTAAAATATTTCTTGATATTTTGCGTCATTTAGGCATAATCTTCCGCGGACGCTTAAAAAACACACCCTGTATATTTGTGCCTTTTTCTAGAAGCAGTAATGGTAGAAGATTTCATTTGCATACATAAGCTATAACCTAACTTAACAAATTATCCCACATCAATGGAGCAAAATCTCTTAAAGTGGACACAATCGGTGCATTTATCCTACCATTCCAAACCCAAAGAAAACATTATTTTTCTTCATCGCATTATACTGAATTTGAGTAGTAGGTCCTCATTCTGTTTGTAGTTATCGTTTGCATAAATGTAAGAAGTAAAAACTTTCGGTAATCGGGGCATTAAAGGAAGTGCGCGGACAGCGGGACAGGTCATTAAAATGCGGGACCGGCACATTAAATTAACCCCTTGATTGTATCAGTTCAGATTCTCGTCTAGCCTATTCTTGAATTTGGCTGGTGGCGTCACACGTTACACTAGCATAAAAAGACATGGAATTTTGCGCCAGAACGCCCATATCATATCTACTCACTACTATTTGATATTTAAGATTACTGAGGGATTTTTACGTGTGCACATTAAATGGAGTGGCGTCATAATATAATATGATACTATGTACTTCATTTGCTCTGCAAACATAAAACATCCCTTAGTCATCTTAAATTGCGAATAGTAGTGAGTAGATATGATATGGGTGTTCTGGCCCAAAATTCCATGTATTTTAATGGAAGTGTCACTTCTATACTCTTGACAAAGGAATATTATGTTATACAGTAAACCGATCGAGTGATGGCGAGCGGTGGGGATGCGCACTAGACGTAGTTGCACTCTGCACCACCGCCTTCGTTTAGATTTCTAATAAGGCACCCCGTCAGTGGCGTAGCGTCTAGTTTACGATTCGGTTCGTGTTTATGGAAATTTGTACAATTTTAGTCACTAGTAAATGCGTTATTCACAGTCAAGCACGAGAAATTGTTTATCGTGTGTTCAATTACTTTAAGAATTTAAACAGTGAGGCGGACGCATTGGCAGATATTAAAATTAAGACGGCGGAAGCGACGGGTATTCCGGTAGGGAGCATCTAAAGAGTGATTAAAGAATGTAGTGTATGAAACAATGGGGAAGCAAAATTTTCAACTCCAAGGAAGAAGCGTCCAAGAAAATGCCCAATTACAGTTCTGCCAGAGTACGATTGTGTAATATTCGACACATAATTTACGAATTCCACAAAACGGAAGGATTAAACTAGAAATTAAAGGAATAATTAGGCTGGAAGGGATGCAATGATTCGCTCAGGAGTCAGAACCAGCCCATAGCATTTTTGAACGAAACGTACCGCTTCTAAGAATTGGACTGATGAGACAACGAAGGGATTGTTCGCAAATTTATCGAAGGGTCAACGCTTCATTATAGTTCACGCTGGGGGAGAAATGGGATTTATCCCTAATTGTTTACTAATTTGTAAATCCGGGATGAAGACCGTCGATTACCATGCAGAGATGAATTCCGGGAATTATGGCAAATGTCCATAAGAGAAGCCAAACTCTGTAGTAGTAACAGATATCATAACGTGCAACTTAATCCAGCTCCAACATCGAATTCGAAAAAGGCAGATTATGGTAAAGTGGTTAACCAAAAAATACCTATTTTCAGCCTAACAAGTTGAAGCTGCAGTTGCATATAAATTTGATAATTTACTGAACGATCACGGACACACCGTTTTGTGTTTTCCACCGTACCATACCGATATAAATCCAATTGAACTAATATGGGCTACTGTTGACATTCATATTAGAAGATGCCCGAAAACTCTCAGAGGACGAATTTGCACAAATAAGAAAGAAGACTGACAAAAGCGTTGCCAACATAATATAATAGAAATAGAACATAAATATTTGATAAATGAAGTAATAATAATTGACAACTGCAGCGAAGTTGAACCATTAAAAATCAATTTACAAAACAGTGACTGGTGAAAGTGACTATTATTATGATTATACTGAATAGGCTTTGTTGTTCCATTTTTGTGTGTGTGTATACAGGGTGATTTTTTTTGACCGTCTATTAGAAGTATCTGGAGAACTAAAAGAGATATTGATTTGAAATTTTGGCTGTGGCCGAAACCGGGTCGGATCTATTTAATGAAAATATTTTCAAAATGGTGGCATTTCCGGAAATACCGGAAGTTGACACCAACTTTGTTATCTTAAATGGAATGCTACCATTTCTATTTTTTTTTTAGATTCCACGAAAAATTTTAATGCCAATTCAATAAAGGTTCGCTATGTCTAAAATTAATATTTTCGGAGATATAAATTTTTTTCTCAATATTTTGACAGTTGTGGTAGATTATGTAAAAATTAATATCTCGATAACGTCTAGCAGTAAGATGTTCGATTTTTTATGGTGGCAAGACGAGGTGTTGGAGTTACTAATCAGGCAAACAAATTTTCAAAATCTATTACGTACATAAAATTTTCTAATCAACGACATATGTTGATCGCACAAAGTAGCAAAAAGTCATTTTTCTTAAATAGAATGATACCATTTTCAATTGTTTTTTAGATTCCACGGAAAATTTTAATGTTACTTCTATAAAGGTTCGCTATGTCTAAAATTAATATTTTCGGAGATATGAATTTTTTTCCAATACCTATTTTGACAGTTGTGGTAGATTATGTAAAAATTAATATCTCGATAACGTCTAGCAGTAAGGTGTTCGATTTTCTATGGTGGCAAGACGAGGTGTTGGAATTACTAATCAGGCAAACAAATTTTCAAAATTTATTACATAAAATTTTCTAATCAACGACATAATATGTTGATCACACATAAGTAGCAAAGAGTCATTTTTCTTAAATTGAATGATACCTATTTAAAGAAACCAATTAAAAAAGTGAAAAAATGCGCATTTAACAATGTATGGTGTTTCTCTACCTAAAATGCATAGTATTTTAGATATTTGCGGTTTTCTTATTTCATCGATCAAAATTGAAGAGCGCCGCCTTCTAGTAAGTAGACCTTGGCTTGTAGACAAAACAAAATATTCACAAATTTCACAAATAATGTCTAATAAAAGCAATTGGTATTTTTTAGTAATTTAGTACGGTTGGTGTTTAACAAATAGGATATGGCAAATGATAATTATTCTTACTCGGATATTATGAATTTATTCAACATTCATGGAAAATGCGATAAAATAATTAACAGGACATAAGAACATTTAATGGAACATATCCTGAATTACCACCACTGAACTTATTTTAACTAAATAAAAAATAAAATAGGTACGTGATAGTAAAACAATGTTAAAGAAACTGTACAAAATGTAGTCCATTAACTTCTACATATTTAATAATTCGCTTATTTACGGCGTGTGTAGTAGCGCTACGAATTTCATGTGGATCTAAGCCTGCAAATGCTGTAGCAATTCTTTCCACCAATTCATCCCTGTTGTTGAGTGCATATTGATACACTTTATCCTTTATACGGCCCCAAAGATAAAAATCCAGCGGTGTAATGTCTGGAGCCCTGGCAGGCCAACTCCATGGACCCAAACGTCGTATCCATCTATCTTCAAACATCTGGTACAATTCGTTAGTAACTGCTGCAGAACAATGACCTGGCGCCCCATCTAGTAGGTATCTAAATCTAGTAGGTATCTAAAATACTATTCATTTGTTAAACGCGCATTTTTTCACGTTTTTTAATTGGTTTCTTTAAATAGGTATCATTCAATTTAAGAAAAATGACTCTTTGCTACTTATGTGTGATCAACATATGTCGTTGATTAGAAAATTTTATGTAATAGATTTTGAAAATTTGTTTGCCTGATTAGTAATTCCAACACCTCGTCTTGCCACCATAGAAAATCGAACATCTTACTGCTAGACGTTATCGAGATATTAATTTTTACATAATCTACCACAACTGTCAAAATAGGTATTGGAAAAAAATTCATATCTCAGAAAATATTAATTTTAGACATAGCGAACCTTTACTGAATTAACATTAAAATTTTCCGTGGAATCTAAAAAAACAATTGAAAATGGTATCATTCTATTTAAGAAAAATGACTTTTTGCTACTTTTGTGCGATCAACATATGTCGTTGATTAGAAAATTTTATGTACTAGATTTTGAAAATTTGTTTGCCTGATTAGTAACTCCAACACCTCGTCTTGCCACCATAAAAACCGAACATCTTACTGCTAGACGTTATCGAGATATTAATTTTCACATATAATCTGCCACAACTGTCAAAATATTGAGAAAAAAATTTATATCTGAAAAAATATTAATTTTAGACATAGCGAACCATTATTGAATTGACATTAAAATTTTCCGTGGAATCTAAAAAAAGAAAAATAGAAAATGGTAGCATTCCATTTAAGATAACAAAGTTGGTGTCAACTTCCGGTATTCCCGGAAATGCCACCATTTTGAAAATATTTTCATTACATAGATCCGACCCGGTTTCGGCCACAGCCAAAATTTCAAATCAATATCTCTTTAAGTTCTCCAGATATTTCTAATAGATGGTCAAAAAAATCACCCTGTATATGCTTTTAGTTATACAGTGTCCGTCTAAAGTCCGTTCCCTCCCTATTAATTTTTAAACCATTTGAGATACATCCATGAAATTCGGTACAAGGTAGTCACAGGTCACAAGATATTTTTTGACGTATTAATGACAGCTGTCGGTCTCAAGATGGCGGTCGAGCGCCATTTTGAAAAAATATTTTAAATGGGAAGGACGGTCATGTGACACCACGTTTTAAACATCTTATCGGGTGCAATATCATACTTAAATATGGCGTCGATACCTGAAAACGTTACAAAATGGTGGCTAATAAGATTTCTAAATAACCATGAATGTTGCTCTCAATCACGTTTGTATTAGAAACAAAATTCGTTGTCGCGGTAGCATCTTGTTTTCTACTTGTCAAATGTGGCATGTTTAGTTCCTTCATTTAGGAAAAGTGTGACCATGGCTCGTAGCTTAGACGATAAATTTGAAGCGGTTTTGATTTTTGGAGAAGATGGAAGAAATTACCATCTAGCGGTAGTTTTTCCTTAATAAACTCTCTTTTCTCCTCTTATTGGTCGACTTCATTAAGAGATTTCACTACAAATTGGAATAAAATTTCGTTAGAAAAATGTTAAAATTTAAAAATTGAACAAAAGACATCGACGCCATGTTTTAGTATGATATTGCACTCGATAAGACCTTTAAAACGAGGTGTCACATGACCTTCCCTGCCATTTAAAATTTTGTTTCAAAATGGCGCTCGACCGCCATCTTGAGACTGACAGCTGTCATTGTTACGTCAAAAAATATATTGTGACCTGTGATTACCTTGTGTCGAATTTCATTGATGTACCTCAATTGGTTCAAAAATTAGTAGGGGGAACGGACACTGTATGTAAATACGTACGTTCATTAAAGACCGCAGATTTAGTTTGTGTTTTTATTCTTTGAAACTAATATGTGTGTTTACACACACGCCACTGGCACTTAGTGTTATTTTCTTGTGCCTATTGCGTTACGATTGGGCGGGATCTTGCCTGCTCGCACTGACCCCCACCGCTCGCCATCCCGCGATCGGTTTAGTGTATTAGTATAGAAGTTATTTTTGGAGAAACATTATTAAAATAAATCTGCAGGACACCTTCCATCCGACCTCTCGCGCCACTCACAGACTTCTAATAGAACCTTATTGTGGAGCACCTTTTTATGTGTAGGCTCCCACAGAGTAGAGTGATGGCAGGCACGTGTTGAGGTCGCAATTTCAATCTGTAATTTTAGTTGCACGCACCCGCCACTGCTTTGGCCTACGGGACCCTTGAATTGCACACCAAATGCTAAGAAACACGTTTTACTATGAGGCGCCGTTTAGGACATTATTCTGTTTCTTGAATATTTGCAACTTTTTGCATGTTTATGTAAGAAATTGCAATATTTATTAATTTAAACCTGATATTTTTAAAATGTTTGTATATAATCCTATTTCTTTATAAATATTAACTTCCAACACATTATTATATTCAAACGCAACGAGCGGACAAAACTGGCGATATTTATATTAGTTGTGTGCATCTGAATAAAATGTAGGGTTCGTCTTATATCTACTAGAGAGCGCCACCATAACAATTGGTCGCGTAAAAGATAATTTGGCAACATAGCAATGGAATTATACCGTTAAATAGTTCAAAAGATCAAGGTTTGACGTTGACATTCCAAATTTTTCCGCCACTGCCAGGCCCTAGGAGGATTGAAGTAAGAGGAGGGAGCACCACTAGTTTCAAGTGAAGCCATTAGGGGTTGGCTAGTTTGACGTTTGTGTGCACATGTTTTGCATTCGCCGTAACGTTCAGTGTTTCTTTTTGTTTATTTAATCCTGTTGAATCGTCGAATTGTCATTTATTATCGTGTATTGTTATGTTGTTATTGAACAAGTATTAAAGTGCCAACAATTTTTTTTACTCAGGTTACGTAAATTTCGTATAAATAGGTGAGAAATTAACACAAGTTTGTTTTACTATCCTTATGGTTTTATTATAATGTATATTTATAAAAAATAAAGTATTTACCTAATAGGTATTACATTTTCAAATTTATTTGTTTTCGCAGTCCCACCAGATGATAGATAATTTTTGGGTCTACTTGCATATTAGCATATTACCCATTAAGTTCTCGCGTATTATTTTTTATTATCTGTACTAAATTTTTTGTTTTTGACATCACTTATTTTATGTGTCATTTGTTGTATTTCTGCGTGTATCTGTATATTAAATTGCCCAAAATAATTTTCGCGGTTACCACGTTTTTGAACATTCAAATATCTGTTTGGTAAGGAGATAACCTTCTATAATAAACCTATGATTGCTTTTTCTGTGAATTCAGAGCTGACAGAAGAGATAACTATGCACTTATAAAAATGTTTTCTTAGTTACTAAAGTTCGACCGAAGAGTTTTCGTTAAAAATTCAATCAAAACTTAACAAACAGTTTGAACGTTTTTATGAGTAAGTATAGCGTTTTTGTGAAATTAAACTGAAATTGACATTCTTCCATTAGTTATTCAGGCAAAAATGTCCAGAGAACATTTTTCAATGAGTCATCAACGTTTACGGTACATTAAAATCGTTAAAGGCTAAAAAAACGGATAGTTTCTAGCATTTCTCCATTGCGCACAATTATAATAATGTGCACACTGTACGGGTTGCATAACCAACCGGGACTACCTACCTCTCACCCCCCATGGCCTCAACAAACTCTGCCTACAAACCAGTTCACGCGCTCTCTATATCTTTCGTTCCTCTGAGGCCAGGCCCGGTTCACTCATATTATGCTATTTTTAGTTTGTTAACCAAAACACGCGATGGCGCTACGCGGAATGTTACCTAGGTTGCCATTTTAAAGTTTATCGCGGTAAAAATTTAAACGCTGAGCCACGAACTACCTCGTTAAAGTTGAACATAAAACGTTATCTGGGATACCTTTGGAAAATTTTTGGACGACTTTGTTGAAGCTGAACATAAAACAATATCTGGGTTACCTTTCGAAAATTTTTGACTTATCTAGGGTCGCGTCGCATCGTAAAACTTCAAAAGCGAACGTCAATTTAAGTAGGTACCTATACTTGGGCCGCCGAACAGACGGAGTGATCACCCTGCAAGCATGAGCTCTAGGCGGGATCACTATCAATTTAGGACGACCGAACCGCAGTGATGCGCTTTCTTTAGACCCAACGAAGTCGCATCACTCCAACTCGGTCGTCATAAAATAATGCTGGCCCCGCTAGAGCACGTTCTTGCAGGGTGATCACTCCGTCTGTTCGGCGGCCCAAGTATAATAATTTGTAAATTTGGTTTCCGTATACGAATTTATATTCTGGTAAGTACTATTAATTGATAAATTCAAGAAGTTTATCTGTTCTTTTGGTTGCATATTACATGTACCTTTTATTCGAATGTATAAAATTGGTATGTATAAGTATATGTATATTATTGTCATGTTTCTATTACAGTGAGAATTATGGCACCATTGCGCTACCGAACTTGTATTGTACAAGAGTGTAATAAGCGGAAATCCACACAGCACCGTGTTCCAAATCCCAAAATGTAAATGTATGTTATTATTATTGTTATACAATTATGTATATTCAGTATCATTGTAAATCCAAGATGGCCGCCGCCACAAAATGGCGGATTAGATATTTTTTTCAATCCCCTCAATATGGGTATCAAATGAAAGGGCTTGACACTTTAGAAAAAATTCCTAATCAAATGGCGTCCGAAACAAAATGGCGGATCATAGAGTTTAGACAGTCAATATGTTAAAACTGAAATCTAGGTAGGTATCTAATCAAAACTTTGTAAACTTAGAATAAACAAAACAAAACTAAAAACTTGAAAATAAAATAAGTAAAAAAACATTTTTAAGTTAAACGCTTTTATTGTAAAGAAACATAATATTGATGCAGATAATGTACTAAAAGCTAAAAAATAATTAGGTAGGTACCAGGTACCAGTCATCACACCACTCTCCTCATCGATCTAGAGCATTGATCAGACTAAAATAAAATCGTGGGGCTAGTAGAATTTCTATTATCTACAATCAACCGCTCATATCATTATAGGTATGCTTTGGATGCATCTTCTCAATACTCAATAGACAACATCGCAGAACGATCATTTACATATTTACTCAGGTTACGCTACCCCCAGGATTTTATTTTAGTCTGATCAATGCTCTAGATTGATGAGGAGAGTGGTGTGATGACTGGTACCTGGTACCTACCTAATTATTTTCTAAGTTTTAGTACCTACATTATCTGCATCATTATTATGTTTCTTTACAATATAAGCGATTAACTTAAAAATGTTTTTTTACTTATTTTATTTTCAAGTTTTTAGTTTTGTTTTTGTTTTGTTTATTCTAAGTTGACAAAGTTTTGATTAGATACCTAGATTTCAGTTTTAATATATAGACTGTCTAAACTCTATGATCCGCCATTTTGTTTCGGACGCCATTTGATTAGGAATTTTTTCTAAAGTGTCAAACCCTTTCATTTGATACCCATATTGAGGGGATTGAAAAAATAGTAATCCGCCATTTTGTGGTGGCGGCCATCTTGTATTTTTTCATGGCATTCTGACTGTATTGTACTAGTTAAGCACTTTCATTTGATACCCATATTGAGGGGGTTGGAAAAAATATGTAATCCGCCATTTTGTGGCGGCGGCCATCTTAGATTTACAATGATACTGGAATATACATAATTGTATTGTCATCACAACTAAAGGTGTGTACCAAATTTCAGATCAATCAGGCAACAGGAAGGGGGTAAAATTTCAATTACTAGATTTGACCTACACAAACAAACAAACAAGGCAAGCTAAATAATAAAACCGTTTAAAAAAAATAAAAAGTAAACTGTGACTCTGACTGAAAAATTTTTTTAATTGTGTTTAAGTTGCAAGTTGTAATTGCAAAAATGTAAAAAATAAAGAAAATCTGTACTGTACAAATACGCAGGAAGTTTAACATGGTTTAACGGATGCGCACGCAGCAGGGCCCGATTCTATAATGATCATCACCCATCTCGTTAACTATACCTGTGTTGCCAAATTGTCATTTCATGGTTAATCTATCATAGTGGCGCTCTCTAGTAGATGTAATATGAACCCTACATTTTATTCAGATGCACGCAACTAATATAAATATCGCCAATTTTGTCCGCTTGATGCGTTTGAATATAATAATGTGTTGGATGTTAATATTTATAAAGAAATAGGATTATATATAAACATTTTAAAAATATCAGGTTTAAATTAATAAATATTGCAATTTCTTACATAAATATGCAAAAAGTTACAAATATTCAAGAATTATAATAATGTCCTAAACGGCGCCTCATATTTTACCCCCATAAAAATATATTTCTTTTCCAGCTACCTACTTCTCTTTTGTGATATATGTATTTTTTGTATCGAAAAACAGGATATTTTTAATCTCCGTTTCTCGTTGCACTCTTTGTAACCATAAGATTTCTTTTGAGCAGTGACGACTTATCGCATAGTATGCCAGCAAGCCACGGCTTTTCTCGGACTTTGCGTCATATCCTGCCAGTGGTCCCTTTCCGGCCCTGTTTCTTTGGGCCCAATCACACAGCAACCTATAAGGGGATTGCTACCTATCAAATCGTTCGCTTGGTCCATCACACACACCTGAAAGAATAGACCGTTAAAATCGCTCGTAAAATCGCGATGTTTGGTAGATTTCGCATCAGCTTCCCAAAATCCAACGCTTAAAATTATATTGAACGAGTTCTTTCTCCAAATTTTTGCCTGATTTTGAGCTATAGTTTCCCTAAATCAGAACTCGCATTTCTAAATTCGAAACATCTGGGTTTCAAAACAAATGAATGATAAAAAATGTTGAACAGAGAAGACTTACTTCAATGGCTGCGTTTGGCAGATTGGATGCTGAAAGGCTGAATGTTAGTGCCTCGTTCCAAACTGGATTGCTGCAGCCTTTCTTGCTTGCTGTTTTCTTCTTTTTTATCCTTTTACCATTCACTTGTAAATAAACTTTCACAAAGGGGTCTACGAATGAAGCAAATTATCCTAAAATTTCATTAGAAAAAGTATATACTTGTACCTATATTTTCTTTGTCTTGAGGTAGAAACAAATTCCTCGCCTTCAACAAAACTACTGTTAACCTTTCAGCTGAAGGCAAATAACTCAGTGACAATAGTATTTCTTGTAGCTCCTCAGGTGGTTTCTTATTCTTCGTGATCTCCCCCCAAACCTCCACACTGGAAGTAACATCAAATTCATCCATGCTCATTCTAACTTCACCTATCACATCATTCCTCGAAAACCTGTCGTAATCAAACACTTGTAAAATCAAGGTTTTCGTTTGTAGATCATCATGCGATATAGGGAATTTGAAATGTTGGTCAAACAAAGGGTTTGGATCGTTCCTATGGATAGTAGTTTGCCTTTTTCTTGTATCTATTTCTGGGGCTAGAGTTAGTCGAACGTAAGGGTCGTTGAAGCCACCTTGGTCACTTCCCGCCAAATCATGAGCTGCAATTTATTAAATTTACAATTATATCAAAATATTCTGACGTAAATACCTTCTATAAGATGAACTATCAAATCACTCCTATCAAAGTCATACTTCAATCTAAAATGTAGACGGCCTAAACTTGGTCCTGATCTGGGACTACCACCAATGAACAAAGGTCCATCTTTCCTTGTATACAAATCAGGTTGTATCGCTCCTAAGGGACTAGCAGGTGGCGCGGGAGCTCCTCCATATTCAGGGGTATGTCCTCTTGAAGGTATTAACAGAGGCGATAAACATCTTCCCAAACCTGTTGTTGTTCTGGGAGAATTTGGTCCAGGGGAATTACAGGAACTTGCCGACCCACCAGTAAGTGATGCTAGACTGGATTGGGAAGGTGAAGGGGTACGTAATTCACCGCCAACGTTCGATATTCCAGGAGAAGAACATCGGATATCCAAAGAAGCAGCCCTTAAAGGTGATGGTGACCGACTGCTGTTCCTCAGAGGGTAACTGGAGGTATGGGACGCTTCTTGGTGGAGGATTGGGGTTTTACTATCAGGGGCGAATGTTCTTATTTGCGGGGATGATCCCCTATGACCCTAGAACACAATAATAGTCATTTGGAAATTCGAGAAGTTTGGTACATTTCTGCTAACTTGTCTCGAGACACTGCTATCTAAACTGCTCTGTGAAGACACACTTGGTGTTCTGCATAAGAGTGGCTGTCCACCAGGGTACGATTTGGATTGATGCTGGAGAGAATGGGGTAGAGAAGATGCGGTTGAACATAGGTCTAGTGGAGTTTTCATCAGCTCCGCTGTCAGTGATTGGGCGGATGCATTTTGAGGAGGTTGGACAGCGTGTTGTTCTTTTGCCACGTTGAATTCCTGGAAAGAAGAAAGATAATACATTCAGATCTTACATATAGCGTGGAAGTGCACAAAAACTTGAAAAAACTAATATTCTACAACGAAATCGTTAAATCATTTTACCATAATTTTCACATCGAGACTGGCCTCAAATAAAATGATCCCGTCCTTTAATGCACGCCCAAAGAATAATTGCCAATAAACTCGTATCAAGATACTAACAAACCATACATTTTCATAAAACCCCGAAACATTTACGACACGAGTGTTGTACCCTTCATTTTCGTTCAGCTCTAAATTATTATCATTTCCCATTTATATTTCAAGGACAATTAGCCCCGACATAAAAACTTCCCCTAATGACCTTGAAATAATCCACGTCCCTCATTTGCAATAACCCCGACCTTGTTTGTGTAGGTTCAGATTTGATATGTGTGCATGACAAATGTTGGCAGGGGTGGATAACGCGAACGAAATTGAGATAAAAAATAGCTTCAACTGCATTTACATATACAGGGTGCCTATTTTCCCCTTTAGTTTTTGATTAGATTAGAAATAACAATAATAAAAAACTTTAGTTAGATAAATTTATGTTATTTATTTTTAACCGACTTCAAAAAAGGAGGTGGTTCTCAATTCGACTGTGTTACCTCAGAACTTTTTTCTAGATGAACCGATTTTGATGATTCTTTTTTTATTTGAAAGCTGGTGCTTCTCATGTGGTCCCATATAAATTTGATCAAGATCTGACTAGTAGTTTTTGAGTTATCCTTAATAATGCGTATTTAATTGACTTCGACTACATTGATGATGCTCTCATTGAAGTCGGTTTTTTATTTTGTAGGACAAAAAGATTGTTCCTTTCTAATTAAAAACATTATTTGTATTTTTCTCAACATTCCCACTTCCCACTAGTTGTACACTGCGCGTCGAATATGCGGATTCCTATCTTTTCACAGATATTCTGGAACACCTTTCTTCCTAGTCCTTTTGGATGTCGGCAAGCTGGCTCTTGGATGCTACATATACAGGATGTCCCAATTATGCTTCAAAAAATAATATACAAGTTCTTCAAGTTAAAATAATGGGGGTTTATCATATACATTTTTTCTCTTAGACGCCTGTTGGCTGAGATACAAGGTGTTAAAAGTTTTGCAAAAAAATGTTAAATTCAGCATAACTTAAAATCTAAAAGAGATTTTTATTTCAAATTGTACTCACCTTTCTTATTTTTCCTTGCCTACTTTTTGATAGTGCAACCAATAAAAAAAATAACCAGTGACGTACAAAATGGATGAAGTTAAAATCCTTTTTGAAAAATAAATGGTACATCACTGGTTTTTGCAAGTTTTTTGTTTAATTTTGAAATCTACCATTGTTTCCTCAAAAATTGTTCTTACTTATAAGAGGTCTGTAGAACTCACCGTTTTCGAGATAATTAATGTTGAAATTTTGGGTGCAAATGGGCATGAAAAATAAAGTAGGCTTGTGCTTAAGTCAGTTGAAACAAATAAGCATTGCATTGTGAAATTTTGATTAGGCTTAAGCTGTCAGTTTAAATAATAGTGGAGCGGATAGAACGTCGTAGCTCACAAAAAAATTTTTTCGGAGTAGAAAGATATGGGATCATAACCATCTTGTTCAGAAATGTTTAACACGTCAGAATCTCTTTTTACGAAAATTTTGGGTGGTACCGAAAAAAGATATGAGCGATTGAATCTTGAAAAAGTCTATTTTCGCACGGGCCTCTTCCGCAAACGGATGTTTTTTTTTCTCCATAGCCAAGTAACGTAGGTTACTAATTTTTGTTTCACTGATGTACTATTGGGTATGGAACGAGGATATAATTTTTAATGTAGGAAAATCCTTCTATTTTAGTTGTAGCTATTTTTTTCCCGAGCGGAACATGGCAGAATTGAGAAAGTTCCGACTTTAGTAGTGCTTAACTTTTGTGTTCACGATATGGATTTCAATTTTTTTCCCATATTTGGCTGAATTGAAGCAATACCAACATATGTCCTGCGATAACATATGGTCGCGTTTCAAAAATAAAGTTTTTAGAGCCATTTTTATAACGCCGTGTCTAGCGAGCTGTACTGCGCACTGGGAGTGCGAGAGAGAGCCAATTATGGACTATGCACGCGCATTGGAAAAGGAGCGCATTATAAATACAAATATTGTGGAACTCCTGGGCGGGTTATATTAAAAAATGAAATGTTTTTGGTTTAGAATTAATTGAAACCTGTGCAATATTATTAGAACCGCAAATGCACACTAAAATAACATTTTCATTCTCAACTGAACACAATATCAGGGGGAAATTTGAGAACTAAAAATATTATATGCTTTTATTAATATTTGTACAAGTATGCTAATAGTAGTAATAATAATAATAATAATAATAATACTGAAGGGAGAGAACACAAATCGGACGATGGGTAAACACAACAAAAATTGATGAAAGAAGGATTTACATAACATAAAACAATATAATATAGTGCAAAACTAAAACTAAAAGTCCGAATCTTCTGAATCATATTGAGGCTCGATATAAACATTTCTGCATTCTTTACATTTGCACAGTTCAGAGCACTTAAGATTTTCTTTGAAACAGTCACATTTCTGAGTAGAGCTTGTCTTATCTGTAGTAAATACTGAGTACCTCCCTAATTTCATCTGGTATGGCAGCTTTCGTCGTCCACACGGGTTTCACGACATTTTCAAGCTTCTGCCAACCATACGAAAATATATCAAGTTCCTCCGTGATAGGAATGTGACTGCTCTTCCAAATCTTGATTTGCAGTAGACACCTGAAGATCGGTTTTTGCAATATGGTCACTTTGATAAGTAAGTACGTACCTTAAAACGCGTTGCAAAAACGCGTCTTCAGTCGGAGGAAGTTCTGCTGCAGATTTCTTGGTTTTCACCGTCATGTTATAACGAATCTCGTCGAAGTTGGTACAACCCTTTTGCTTGTACAATTTTTGCACAAAATTTCTCGCAGCGTCAACAGCTTCGTTTGCTGGCAGCACTTCAAGGAATTGTAAATTTTCGAATATTTCAGGTGTTTTCATTAAAGTGTCAAACACTGTTTTCTTGTCAATTTTATAAAATGAACTCGTCGAGTCTGAACCTGTCAAAGCATGTACTGTTGGAATTTTATTATATTTCTGTGCGAGTATTTATGCCGGAACATTGGACCTAAACTTCCAGAACATGCTAAATTAATAACGATTGGGGGAGGATTCCATGTTGGTGAAGAATGTAGAATAGTTACAAGCACTGATGTGACAGTCCCGATTCATTTAAGATGTAATCATGAAGAGGCTGACACACGCCTTATTGTGCATCTAATCGAGGAAGCAAAATATACGAGAAATATTGTAATTAAAAGTGACGACACGGATATGCTTGTGCTAGTTCTATACTACATTTCGACAATCAAATTCTACGACACAAGAATATATTTATAAAAACCGGCCATTCTAATTCATCGACTAATAAAACTAGGTTTATTGATGTTGGTTCGATAGTAATGAAACTGCGTATACCAATTTGTAAAATACTTCCAACAGTACATGCTTTGAAAGGTTCAGACTCAACGAGTTCATTTTATAAAATTGACAAGAAAACAGTGTTTGACACTTTAATAAAAACACCTGAAATATTCGAAAATTTACAATTCCTTGAAGTGCTGCCAGCAAACAAAGCTGTTGACGCTGCGAGAAATTTTGTGCAAAAATTGTACAAGCAAAAGGATTGTACCAACTTCAACGAGATTCGTTATAACATGACGATGAAAACCAGGAAATCTGCAGCAGAACTTCCTCCGACTGAAGACGCGTTTTTGCAACACATTTTAAGGTATGTACTTACTTATCAAAGTGACCATATTGCAAAAACCGATCTTCAGGTGTCTACTGCAAATCAAGATGTGGAAGAGCAGTCACATTCCTATCACGGAGGAACTTGATATATTTTCGTATGGTTGGCAGAAGCTTGAAAATGTCGTGAAACCCGTGTGGACGACGAAAGCTGCCATACCAGATGAAATTAGGGAGGTACTCAGTATTTATTACAGATAAGACAAGCTCTACTCAGAAATGTGACTGTTTCAAAGAAAATCTTAAGTGCTCTGAACTGTGCAAATGTAAAGAATGCAGAAATGTTTATATATCGAGCCTCAATATGATTCAGAAGATTCAGACTTTTAGTTTTAGTTTTGCACTATATTATATTGTTTTACGTTATGTAAATCCTTCTTTCATCAATTTTTGTTGTGTTTACCCATCGTCCGATTTGTGTTCTCTCCCTTCAGTATTATTCTTATTATTATTATTACTACTATTAGCATACTTGTACAAATATTAATAAAAGCATATAATATTTTTAGTTCTCAAATTTCCCCCTGATATTGTGTTCAGTTGAGAATGAAAATGTTATTTTAGTGTGCATTTGCGGTTCTAATAATATTGCACAGGTTTCAATTAATTCTAAACCAAAAACATTTCATTTTTTAATATAACCCGCCCAGGAGTTCCACAATATTTGTATTTATAATGCGCTCCTTTTCCAATGCGCGTGCATAGTCCATAATTGGCTCTCTCTCGCACTCCCAGTGCGCAGTACAGCTCGCTAGACACGGCGTTATAAAAATGGCTCCAAAAACTTTATTTTTGAAACGCGACCATATGTTATCGCAGGACATATGTTGGTATTGCTTCAATTCAGCCAAATATGGGAAAACAATTGAAATCCATATCGTGAACAAAAAAGTTAAGCACTACTAAAGTCGGAACTTTCTCAATTCTGCCATGTTCCGCTCGGGAAAAAAAATAGCTACAACTAAAATTGAAGGATTTTCCTACATTAAAAATTATATCCTCGTTCCATACCCAATAGTACATCAGCAAAACAAAAATTAGTAACCTACGTTACTTGGCTATGGAGAAAAAAAAACATCAGTTTGCGGAAGAGGCCCGTGCGAAAATAGACTTTTTCAAGATTCAATCGCTCATATCTTTTTTCGGTCCACCCAAAATTTTCGTAAAAAGAGATTCTGACGTGTTAAACATTTCTGAACAAGATGGTTATGATCCCATATCTTTCTACCTCGAAAAATTTATCTCCTTAAATCTGCGAGTTTCAGAGCTCTATCCGCTCCACTATAAATGATCACTGTTAATTTATAATTTGTCTGCGTAACAATCTTTTCGTAAAATGTCTTACAATCAGTACCCTTTAAATGAATTAGCCGATATGCATTTAATGCACGGCGAGTGTAAATGCAATTCTTTAAAATTGGCAAGGCGATACGCGGCAAAATTTCCCAACAGACGGATTCCGCATCCAAGCACGTTTGCAGCAATTGATCGATGATTTAGAGAAAGGGGGACTTTTTTATATCACACCATAGAGCATGCTCGTCCACGCTCCATTCGAACGCCAAATTTTGAAGAAAATGTGTTGAATGCTATTACAGAAGACCCACAAACAAGTGTAAGACGAATAGTTTCAGAGTTGGAAGTGCCAAAATCAATGGTTCATAGACCGCTGAAGGAACAGCTATTACATCCGTATCATTTAAGACGTGTTCACGAAGTTTTACCCCAAGATACCAATGCTAGGCTGATTTTCTGTAATTGGTTCCAGAGGCGCCGACTTTTGGTATTTCCAGGGGGGGCACGAAATCGTAATGTTGATAATAACCTCAATAACCTTAATCCTTAATAGTAATAATAATACTAAAGCAAGTACCTAACATTTTATTCGTCCAGAAAAGAAACAGAAATTTATACATAAAAATAATAAAATTTCAAATTAAACGAATTTTCAATTAATGTCTAATACAACAAATCAGGAAAGGTAAACGAATTATGTTTCAATTCATGGAAAACGTATTTTGAGGAACTTTAGCTTTGCAAAAAAAATCATTTGCTACGTCATTAATATTTAATTTGAATGCTAAATCTCCATGAATGTTCAAAGTTGAAACACTATTTAACCTTTCCTGACACATGGTTGACCTTAAGTGGGATTTCAAACATCTTAAGCTTGAAAATGACCTTTCAGCCGTACATGTCGCAATAAATTTGACAATTTCAGGCAACATTTCTGTATTGTAAACGTTTTCTAAAAAATTGCAAACATCCATATTATTGAATCAAAGTTAATATTGTGTGATGGAACCGGATAAATTTTCCAGGGGGGGCAGTGCCCCCCCTGATGTTCTCCTGGGGGGGCACGAGCCCCACTGCCCCCCCCGTAGTCGGCGCCTCTGATTGGTTCAGAGACGCACAAAATGAAAATAACAATTTTGTAAGTACATTATTAATGACTGATGAGGTGTGTTTCACTAAAAATGGTGCAGTAAATTTACATAATAGCCATGAATGGAATGATAAAGATCCCCATGTGAATTATTCAGTTGTATCTAGAGATACCAATTCTACTTTGGCTTTCAGGCTTCCGCTGCGCGTTACTATGTCGGTAAAATGACGTTTAAGAATATCGTTATCGGCTAGTGACTCCAACGGTCTTGGTGGGTGTTCGGATATGGTACAGAACTGCCATTTTGTTCTCCTACGGCTAGACGAGTTCTGACCCCGCAGCGGTTTGATACATTTCGCTTGTTTTTACATCATCTTTTTTCCAAAAAATGCGTGTGTCTGGTGCGAGAGGGCAAGAAAGGGCTTTGTTTAAAATACTGTTACCCCATTTTGTGGCCAGAAAAACTAAATAATAAAAAAAAAGGAAAATACTACTTGACCCAAGAGCACTATTGAATAAAAATACGTTAGTCGCCGGACCCAGGGAGAGTGGGGTGGGTAAGTTAAACTGTAGGTATGGGGCGCCACGCGATTTATGACCGAACGTACTAATCGTCTTTTCCAAATTCGCGAAAACTAAAGTAGTAAGCTCATAAGGTGCGAGGTTAAAATAAAAAAAAGGCAAAACTATCAACATTTGTAATCCTAAAAGGGGTAATTGTTTACAAAAGCGATTGATCAAGAAAAATAAGTAGGTTCCTAAATGAATCAGCGTTAAGAGAAGTCGAACTCAAACGAAATTGAAGTAAAAGTAAATTAATCTAATAATTAATCAACATTTTGCACTAAATATGGATTGGAAAAACAATAGAGCTGATCAATGCTGAAATAAAACATTGACGCTTAATATTCCCCAGTATAGCTATATCGGGTTCACACTGGTTACAAAATATTTTAAAATTGTAAACAAACAGTCAAATATCTTTGATCAAATACAAATTATATTTTGAACGGTCCGCTTAATTAAGTAGGAAAGGTGTGACTTAGCTGTACTTAGCGTTAGAGGGTGACGTCGTCCCGGACACCTGGTATATCAAATTAAAGATATGGTTGCGGCAAAATTCCGACTGGCGCGGGACGATATTTTCCAAGTCTAATACTTCTAGTACTTCCGTCTAAGTTCGTTTGTAAAATGCAGTTAGATCGCCATACAACTGATACTTTGGTAAAATGTGTTACTTATAGAGAACTAAATCAGTAATAAGTAAGCAAACAAATAAAGGCCTGAAATGAAATTAAACAAGGTAAGACTAGGAGAGCAAGAAATAAATTTAGAAATACCTGTGTTAGAAGGCGGCCTTGAAGATTGTGGTGGTACACGAGGAAATCCCGAAAATTCGGATATTATAACGTCGCAAATTGAAACAATCAATTTAATGAACATAAAACGTTAATTTAACCCCAAGCTTGTAGCAAAAACCGCAATAATCTAAGCGTAATGCACAAAACGCAAAATAAATGATGCTACCAAGCTGAATATACTGCACCAAGTGTTTTAAAAGCATCTTTTTTTCCCTCCAAGAAAAAGACCAAGAAAAATCTGACACTGAGGATATAAAATTTAGATAAATAGAGCAGAAATACTGGTTGCCTAGTCATACGAGTTTCAAAAATTACAAAAATTTCTGTAAAATAAAATGAGCCCGTAACAACTCCCCCTTTACCCGGAAAAGAAAATTCCTTGGAATTTTCAAAAAAACAAAATAATCCTTACTAGCGAGAAAAGCATAAAAGGCAATAAGCGATACATAAACAAAAAAACAAAGAAAAAAAATATAAACTTTTCTCTTTTCCCTAATCGTTAGTGTGGTCCAACTTTAGATCTTTTACATGCCAAGAACCACGAGGTACATTATCCAAATCTTTCAATTCATATGTTGCAGGCGATAGTTTCCGACTAACAACAAAAGGACCAATAAATTTGGGCTCGAGTTTCGCAGAAAAGTAATTGGCGGCACTAGAAAGCGGAAAATTACGTCTCCATACTAATTGACCTACATCATACTGAACGTCGCGACGACGGAGGTTATATATGCGACTGCTCCGTTCATGAGCTTTCCGCAATCGTTCCTGAACGTCTCGATACACCCTCCCAAATGCTTCCGATCTTTCCACGGTATGGTCAAACTCTTCACCGTTCACTGGAAGAACGTGCGAGTGAGCGTCCCCCGAAAGTAACATTTCGCGTCCGAAATTGACGTAATATGGGGTTAACTTGGTCCCCTCATGTTTTGAGGTTCGAATGGCACATGCAGCTTTTTGAAGAAGAGATTCCCAGGTACGATGGTTATCTTTCACGAAGGAAGAAAGAATTACCTTTAATGTTCTATGCTGTCGTTCGCACGGGTCAGCTTGCGGATGATAATTCGCTATATTAAATATCTTAAAGCGGTATTCGCGAGATAGGGCTTTTATTGCAGAGCTGATGAATTGGTTACCATTGTCGCAAAACATTACTTTAGGCACTCCAAACAAAAGTAAGACGTTATCCTCTAATAGCTTGATTATTTGCTTGGCTTTGGCGGTGCGCATGGGTAAAAAGAGGCAGAATTTACTAAAGTAGTCGTTTATGCTAAGCACGTATGCATAGCCTGTACTAGAGCGCGGAAGGGGACCAACAACATCCACACTGATCACTTCCCATGGTTTTTTTGCAACAATGCCAGCAGACATAAGACCAGGTGGAGCTTTTTGTTCTGGCTTTTGGGCAGCGCATACGACACATTTATTTACGTAGCGAGCGACGTCAGATTTGCATTTCGGCCAGTAATATTTTTGTTTTATTCGATGATACGTCTTATAAATGCCGGTATGTCCCGAAGTTTTAGAATCGTGACAAGCTTTAAGAAGGTCTGCGCGGCGGTCTTTAGGAACTACAATTTTCCATTCATCCTCTACATTTCCAAATTCCGGGTAGTCTACTTTGCAACGTTTATATAAAATATCGTCACTAACGCGCCACAACCGATAATTGAGTGGTTTTTCTGAGATATTTTTCAACATCCGCGCATACCAACCATCTTTAGATAAGTCGGCAGCAAACAACGCATCAGCAACAGCCACGGATCGTGAAAGGGCATCCGGCACGACATTGTCTTTTCCCTTTCTATGCACGACTACAAAATCGTACTGCTGGAGCCTTACACTCCATCGTGCCAATCTGCCAGATGGATCCTTAAGATCATTTAACCATTTCAGTGCAAAATGGTCAGTCACAACGGTGAATGGCAAACCTTCGACGTACGGTCTAAAGCGTTCAATCGCCCAAATCACACCGAGTGCTTCTTTTTCCACAGTACTAAACTTACGTTCGCTTCCCGTGAGCGATCGGCTTATATAACTCACAACTCGCTCCGCGTCGTCATGAAATTGTGTCAAGACTGCACCAAGTCCAACATCGCTCGCATCAGTCTGAATCGTAAACGCTTTCGTAAAATCAGGACAACTAACGACGGGTGCAGTAACCAAAAGTTCTTTAATTTCCTCGAACGCTTCCTTGCAAGCATCAGACCAACAGAAGACACGTTTTTTCCGTAATAGACCGTTGATCGGGGCACACAAAGTGGCAAAATTAGGTATAAAACGCCTGTACCATGAAGCCATGCCGGTAAAGCGACGAACTTCTTTCACGTTCTTGGGTGTAGGAAAATTTAAAATAGCACTAAGTTTTTCCGGATCAACGTGTAAACCATCTTTGTCTACCACATAGCCTAAGTACCTTAATCGCGGTTTACAAAAATGACATTTTCCTCGTCCAACAGTAAGACCAGCTTTTTTAAGCCGTTTGAATACCTCTTGCAAAATTTGTAAATGCTTGTTAAAATCTTGAGTTACAATAACGATATCGTCAAGATAGACGAAAACAAATGGCTCAAGATCGGCTCCTAGGACCCTATCAATAAACCTTTGCCATGTGGCCGGCGCGTTATGTAACCCGAAGGGCATTCTGCAGAACTGGAATAAACCGCGGTTGGGAACGGTAAAAGCGGTTATTGGACGGGATGAGCTTTCCATTGGTATCTGCCAGTAAGCGTTTTTTATGTCGAGCGTGGACAGATACTTTGCGTCACGTAACTTATCCAGGGTAGCAGAAACAAAAGGTAAGGGGTAAGCGTCACGTTCGGTATATTTGTTGACCAACCGGTAATCAATACAGAAACGGTAGGTATTATCTTTTTTCTTCACCATGACTATCGGAGAGGACCAAGGATTGGTAGAAGGTTCAACAACTCCTTGTTCGAGCATGATGTCCAATTCGGTATTCACGTATTGCTGTAATGTGGGAGATATCGGATAATATCTTTGTTTTATGGGTTCAGCATCGGAACGAAGTCGAACGCGATGTTCCGCGATTGAAGTACAACCCAAATCAGTTGGCATATCACTAAAAATTTCTTCGAGAACTTTATCAAGCTCAGAAAATTCTGATGCCGACAGTTCGTTATCGCTGTCATGAGGTTCAGGGACATCTATGTTGTCTGTAAAGGACCAATCTCCATGGCGAATATCTGGAACAATTCCCATTTTTTTCCAGAAATCATAGCCCAATACCAACAAGTGAGGTAATTGAGGCACGACTAAAATATCAAGAATCTTTTCCTTATCACGTACTCGAATAGGAACTTTGTAACTTCCAATGACGCTACATTTGGCACCATTCGCAACGCTGCAGTAAGGCACTTCAGACGGCAGTAATTGGAGATCGAATTTCTTAAATTTCTGATACCCTTTTGAGCCAATAACGGTCCTACACGCTCCAGAATCCAACAAACCGAGAAAGGGCTTTCCGAAAATATTGACATTTAGATACGGTCTCTCGTCACCGGTAACGTTCGACAAAATAAAAGCAAGACCAAATCCAAGTTCCGGATCGCCATTCAAAACCGAGGTTTCAGATGATACTCTCGAGTCCACTACTCGGTCGCAAAGTGGCTCGACACAGCGTTTCCCGAACACAAAGGGCACGTTTTAGTAGTAAAGTTTTGTCTACCACAGCGGTAACAGTATTTTGTCTTTGGCATGGAGCACGCACGTGCAACATGGCCAACTCTACAACAGTTCCAACATTTTACTGCTTTGTTAGCCTGTGTAGAATTATTTTGCATGCTATTCGTATCTCCTTGAGGTTGCATAAGCAACGGCGCTATATCTGATACGCGACGACGATTGTGATAAGCCAAATCTGGTTCCAACGTGCGACCCAAGGGTGGCGGTCGGTATTGCGAAGCAAGATATGTTGCGTCCTCTACCTATCGACAAAGCTGTACCAAGTCGGGAATATTGTTCACGTAGTGCAAAGCCAAATGAGACTGTAAATGTGGCAATAGGTTTCGCATAATCATCCTAACTCTTGTAAGGTCATCCGGTTTATGTTGGAGGCGGTTAAAAAGATTCTCCATTATAGCGATGTACATCGCAACCCTCTCATCTCGACCTTGAGTTCTATTGCGTATTTCATTCATTAACGAAACTTCGTAATCGCATGGAAGGAATGTGGTTTTCATCCTGTTCACTAAATCGTTCCAATCAACGATCAAGTGTCTCACTGATCTAAACCAAAAGAGAGCATTTCCCCTAAACAACTCAGCTGCTGCCGAAAATAACTGGCTCTTACTAATTCCGCGAGCCGTTCTCAGCTCATCTATGCGTTCTAGAAATGCGGGTAAGCTACCTTCTCCATCAAAATAAATCTGCCACTTATTAATCGCTACAAAGTTTTTGCTGTTCCAAAAGGAAGTGACCTCGGGACCAGGATCCAAATTAATTGACTTAAATCGATTTGCCAGATCGGGAGTCGACGTTCTACACTGTCGTCCACCAGCCTCTGGACGGTTCTCGGAAGTCGGAGGGGGACGATATAGATTTTCGCTCACGACCGGGTCAAAGCTAACGGAGCGCCGACGGACATCCGGACAGGGCTGTTGAAAGTGCGCAGCGGTATTCCGATCATTAATGACATATTCCGTGTCTAACCCAAGCACGACACGCGGTTCGCTAACGGGGTTCCGACTTAAACAATGATATTCGCTTTGATTCGAAACGCGGTCATTAGTGTTCGGTAACAAACAGTTCGGGTCGTCTAGTATTGACATCATGGGCGGTAACATATTCGGCCGATCTATCAAATTTCTGTGAGACTCATTAGGTTCTTCTAAGCCAGTAAAAACTCGTTGCAATTGATCAGATAATTGGAATCCAATCGCAAGCAACCGACGCTGACCACTAGTAATCTCTGGTGAATCGAAAGTAACACGTTCAAGTCTGCCTATAACATGTATGATTCTAGAATGGATACGTTGATATTCGTTAACTTGATTGCTCGTATCAAAGTTCTGTATTTGATCTTGAAGATCGCGCAATTTATTCGTACATACAACAAGTTCCGATTCCGCGTCACACGGAAAAATTCCCGTGAAAGGCTTGTTAAACCCGGTTTTCTCTTCCTTAATTCGAGCGCGCAAAATCTTCCTTTTCTCGTCAACAGTACCCTCACTAGTTAAATTTCTAATCACTAATTCGTGATTAAGTTCATCAACTAATAGTCGATCAACATTCATTGTGGAAAAAAAAGTAGAAAGATGCAAAACGCAGTGGAAAAAAATTCAACTCCTCTCTTCAAAAAGGTTATAATCAGGTAGGTAAACAACAAAAATGGCAAGGATAACTTGCAAGAAAAAATATTAAAAAAATACAAGCAAAAGCAGCCGCGGTGACGGTAACGGCCCCACGTTGGGCGCCAATTTATGTTACCCCATTTTGTGGCCAGAAAAACTAAATAAAAAAAAAAGGAAAATACTACTTGACCCAAGAGCACTATTGAATAAAATACGTTAGTCGCCGGACCCAGGGAGAGTGGGGTGGGTAAGTTAAACTGTAGGTATGGGGCGCCACGCGATTTATGATCGAACGTACTAATCGTCTTTTCCAAAATCGCGAAAACTAAAGTAGTAAGCTCATAAGGTGCGAGGTTAAAATAAAAAAAAGGCAAAACTATCAACATGTGTAATCCTAAAAGGGGTAATTGTTTACAAAAGCGATTGATCAAGAAAAATAAGTAGGTTCCTAAATGAATCAGCGTTAAGAGAAGTCGAACTCAAACGAAATTGAAGTAAAAGTAAATTAATCTAATAATTAATCAACATTTTGCACTAAATATGGATTGGAAAAACAATAGAGCTGATCAATGCTGAAATAAAACATTGACGCTTAATATTCCCCAGTATAGCTATATCGGGTTCACACTGGTTACAAAATATTTTAAAATTGTAAACAAACAGTCAAATATCTTTGATCAAATACAAATTATATTTTGAACGGTCCGCTTAATTAAGTAGGAAAGGTGTGACTTAGCTGTACTTAGCGTTAGAGGGTGACGTCGTCCCGGACACCTGGTATATCAAATTAAAGATATGGTTGCGGCAAAATTCCGACTGGCGCGGGACGATATTTTCCAAGTCTAATACTTCTAGTACTTCCGTCTAAGTTCGTTTGTAAAATGCAGTTAGATCGCCATACAACTGATACTTTGGTAAAATGTGTTACTTATAGAGAACTAAATCAGTAATAAGTAAGCAAACAAATAAAGGCCTGAAATGAAATTAAACAAGGTAAGACTAGGAGAGCAAGAAATAAATTTAGAAATACCTGTGTTAGAAGGCGGCCTTGAAGATTGTGGTGGTACACGAGGAAATCCCGAAAATTCGGATATTATAACGTCGCAAATTGAAACAATCAATTTAATGAACATAAAACGTTAATTTAACCCCAAGCTTGTAGCAAAAACCGCAATAATCTAAGCGTAATGCACAAAACGCAAAATAAATGATGCTACCAAGCTGAATATACTGCACCAAGTGTTTGAAAAGCATCTTTTTTTCCCTCCAAGAAAAAGACCAAGAAAAATCTGACACTGAGGATATAAAATTTAGATAAATAGAGCAGAAATACTGGTTGCCTAGTCATACGAGTTTCAAAAATTACAAAAATTTCTGTAAAATAAAATGAGTTGTTACGGGCTCATTTTATTTTACAGAAATTTTTGTAATTTTTGAAACTCGTATGACTAGGCAACCAGTATTTCTGCTCTATTTATCTAAATTTTATATCCTCAGTGTCAGATTTTTCTTGGTCTTTTTCTTGGAGGGAAAAAAAGATGCTTTTAAAACACTTGGTGCAGTATATTCAGCTTGGTAGCATCATTTATTTTGCGTTTTGTGCATTACGCTTAGATTATTGCGGTTTTGCTACAAGCTTGGGGTTAAATTAACGTTTTATGTTCATTAAATTGATTGTTTCAATTTGCGACGTTATAATATCCGAATTTTCGGGATTTCCTCGTGTACCACCACAATCTTCAAGGCCGCCTTCTAACACAGGTATTTCTAAATTTGTTTCTTGCTCTCCTAGTCTTACCTTGTTTAATTTCATTTCAGGCCTTTATTTGTTTGCTTACTTATTACTGATTTAGTTCTCTATAAGTAACACATTTTACCAAAGTATCAGTTGTATGGCGATCTAACTGCATTTTACAAACGAACTTAGACGGAAGTACTAGAAGTATTAGACTTGGAAAATATCGTCCCGCGCCAGTCGGAATTTTGCCGCAACCATATCTTTAATTTGATATACCAGGTGTCCGGGACGACGTCACCCTCTAACGCTAAGTACAGCTAAGTCACACCTTTCCTACTTAATTAAGCGGACCGTTCAAAATATAATTTGTATTTGATCAAAGATATTTGACTGTTTGTTTACAATTTTAAAATATTTTGTAACCAGTGTGAACCCGATATAGCTATACTGGGGAATATTAAGCGTCAATGTTTTATTTCAGCATTGATCAGTTCTATTGTTTTTCCAATCCATATTTAGTGCAAAATGTTGATTAATTATTAGATTAATTTACTTTTACTTCAATTTCGTTTGAGTTCGACTTCTCTTAACGCTGATTCATTTAGGAACCTACTTATTTTTCTTGATCAATCGCTTTTGTAAACAATTACCCCTTTTAGGATTACAAATGTTGATAGTTTTGCCTTTTTTTTATTTTAACCTCGCACCTTATGAGCTTACTACTTTAGTTTTCGCGATTTTGGAAAAGACGATTAGTACGTTCGGTCATAAATCGCGTGGCGCCCCATACCTACAGTTTAACTTACCCACCCCACTCTCCCTGGGTCCGGCGACTAACGTATTTTTATTCAATAGTGCTCTTGGGTCAAGTTAGTATTTTCCTTTTTTTATTATTTAGTTTTTCTGGCCACAAAATGGGGCAACATAAATTTCCCCTAAACAACTCAGCTCATTTTCTATCAGCTTAATTTTTTTACGCCTCCATTAGTCTGCACTATACTATATGCGGAAGCCTGAAAGCCAAAATAGAATTGGTATCTCTAGAATCAAGTGAATTATTCACAACACCAGTTTACAATCAATGTATGGGCTGGAATTGTTGGTGATTATCTCATAGGACCGATTCAGCTACCCCCGCGCCTAAACGGCCCCCGATATTTAATTTTTTTACAGAATACACTACCCAGTATTGCTAGAGGATGTTAGTTTGGCTACCAGAGAGGAAATGTGGTTTATGCACGACGGTGCGCCGCCACATTTTGCTCTGGAGGTGAGACAATTTTTAAATAACCAATATCCAAGAAGGTGGATTGGGCGCGGTCAAGAAGCACCGGGGGTTTATGAAAGCCAAGGTTTATGCTACACCTGTAAGAACTCGAGAGGAACTATGGGCACGCATTTTGTATGCATCAGATCTTGTTCGCCAAGATGTAGGAGTTTTATTTCGGACAAGGCAGTCGCATTAATTTATGTGCAGAAGTTAATGGACAACAATTTGAGCATCTTCTTTAATTAATTAGGATTTAAGGGTTTATTTCTGTATTTTTCTTTTTAAAGTTAAGCTAATTGGAAATGCCTTTTGTTTGATTTTTAATAAACTATACCTTGAAGTTCATTAGTTTATTGCCGGACAGAGCCAAAATGGAATTAGTACATTTATTTTTTTTATGTTATTATTTTTTATGTCAAATTAGTTGCTTAGGTAATTTTTAAACATCATGGATATAATGATACTAAAAAATAGAAGTGATTGATGCGCCTACTACCATAGCTACTAATACTATTTCAGATGCCTACTATTATAATATTAAAAACACATTATTTGGTAAAAACAATAATTCTGTCCATACCGGCCGCCTTGAATGTTTCAATACAAAAGTAAAAAAAAAAAAATACAACAATTAAATTGTTCAATAATTATCATTCACTGTTCAACAACAAACATAGTTTATTTACCGCCCGTTTCACTGAACCGGTGGATGTTTTGATTGTCACAACACGCACAACACCATCAAGTCCAGGATGCAGGTCCGTGATGATTCCCATTTTCCATAACATTGGAGGTGTTGGTTCACGTAGAAGGACGACTGCTCCTACATTCCAGTGTGATTCGGTTGGATGTTTCCATTTGCTGCGCTGTTGCAACAAATTAAGATAATCGGAGGACCATTTCTTCCAAAATGACTGTTGCAATTGTTGAACAAGTTGGAACCTTGAGAGTCGATTGGCAGGAATATCCGTGAAGCATGGTTCCGGAATAGTGTATAATGAGTCACCAATTAGGAAATGGGATGGGGTCAAGGAAATTGGGTTGTCTGGATCAGTGGATAATGGTATGAGCGGACGAGAATTAAGTATTTATTCGATTTGCGTAAATAAAGTGTGCAATTCCTCGTACGTTAATATAGTATTTCCTATTATCTTGTGCAGATGTTTCTTAGCTGATTTAATTGAGCTTTCCCAGATACCCCCGAAATGCGGTGACCTAGCTGGAATGAATTTCCAGTTTATCGATTGGCTGGACAGGAAATTCGAAATGTTTTTATTATTTTCATCGGTGGAATACAAAGTAAACCATTCTGATAGAAGCTTGTTAGCTCCAACCAGATTAGTGCCATTATCTGAATAAATCGTATGGCATAAACCTCTTCGAGCTATAAAACGCTTTAAGCAGGCGATGAATGCTTCAGTACTGAGATCGCTGACAATTTCTAAATGTACAGCCTTTGTGCTGAAACATATACAAATACAAAGATATGCCTTGTAAGTTTTTTGTCCTCTGCCCTTGCCTTGGCGAACTATAAAAGGGCCTGCGAAATCAGTGCCACATGTTATAAAAGGGCGTGATGGAGTTACCCTTGATTTAGGCAAATCTCCCATTATGGGGTTTATTATATGACTGTTTATACGTCTGCATATGGTGCAATCTCTGATTATTTTTTTAACTGACGAAAGACCTGAAATTGGCCAATAATTTTGTCTAATGGCATTTAAAACTACTTGAGCACCAGCATGCAAATACTGAATATGAATGTGTCGAATTATCAAAGTGACTAGATTATGATTCTTTGGCAAAATCAAAGGAAATTTATGATTGTATGGCAAATTTGAATGTTTCAATCGACCACCAACTCTAAGTAAATTGGATTTATCGAGGAATGGGTTCAGTGACAATAGTGTGCTTTTACATGGTAGCTGTTGGTTATTTTTGAGATTACTGATTTCCTGTGAAAAAACTGACAATTGAACAGCTTGTATTAGAAATAACATGGATTCGTCAAGTTCATTAACTGTTATTGAACCCGATATGTGAGTTTCAAGAGAAACTCTACAATTGGAAACGAATCTGAGAACAAATGCAAGAATTCGTTTTAGTCTGCTTAAATGTGAATATTTGTTTATTAATTGTGAAATGAATTCTATATTTAAATTGTATTTAAACTTGAAACTAATGATATTTGATGATTTGATTTTAATTCTGGCAAATCCGCTGCAAATTGTGTTAAATTCGAAATTGGCCAGTAAGAAAAATCTTGTGATAACCATTGGGGACCGTGCCACCAGAGGTTTGATTTTGCTAATATTTTTGGTGAGACTCCTCGCGAAATAATATCCGCTGGATTGTCATATGTGCGAATGTGTCTCCATTGATGGATCTCAGTGGATGACATTATTTCTGTTACTCGATTAGCAACAAATGTTTTTAGTTGATTGGGAGATTTTGCTAACCAAGCTAGGACTATTGTTGAATCAGTCCAGTAGACAAACTCATTGATTGTTATGTCAAGTTGTAAAATTAACTGTTTCACTAAAGTAGCAGACAACAGAGCTGCACATAACTCTAGTCTAGGCAGTGTTATTGTGTGAATTGGTGCAACTTTACTCTTAGCACACAATAAATTAACAAAATGATCGCCATTGGCATTGGTTGACCTGAGATAAATACAACAACCATAACTTGTCTCACTTGCATCTGCAAACGCATGTAACTGAATATAAACTGATTGATCACATAAAACGTACCTGGGAATAGAAATATGTGTAAGATATTCGAAACTTAATTTGAAATTGGACCATATTGTGAAAAGTTCTTGTGGGATTGATTCATCCCAGTGTATGTTCAGTTGCCATAACCTTTGTAATATGATTTTAGCTGTTATTGTGATAGGCCCAATTAAACCAAGAGGATCAAAAATCTTGCTGATTGTAGAGAGAATTACCCTTTTTGTAACCTTGGCTGTAGTTGATTCAAATTGAATGGGAAATTGGAAATGATCTAATTCGGAGTTCCAACTCAACCCTAAAGTTTTTGTGGTTTTTAGTTCGTCATTGAACTGCATTGTAGTTGCTATATCAGGAATACCCCCTAAAAGTCTATAATCGTTTGATACCCATTTTCTTAGAGAGAATCCTGCAGAAATAAATAATTTATTTAATTGGTTAATGATGAGTGCTGCTTGATCAAATGTATCCACGCTCGCTATTAGATCGTCTACATAAAAACAACTTTTTATTATCTTGCTAGTGTCGGGATACATAGCTTGATTATCTAATGCGATTTGCGTAAGACATCTTGTTGCTAAGAAAGATGCGCATGAAGTACCGTATGTGACAGTGTTTAACTGATAGCATTGAATTGGATCGCTGCGATGTTTGCGCCATAAGATATTTTGATAAATTCTATCATCTGGATGAATTAGCACCTGACGGTACATCTTTTCACAATCACTGGTGAAAGCAAATTTATGTAAGCGAAATCTGATAAGAATTGTTATTAAATCTGGTTGAATTGTTGGGCCAATTAATAATGTTTCGTTTAAACAGATATTTGATGATGTTTTGCATGAACCATCAAAGACAACACGAATTTTGGTTGTACTACTCTCAGCCTTGAAAACTGCATGATGTGGGAAAAAATAGGCCCTGAATTTTTCCTTCTCAGTATACTGAACAGGTGACATGTGGCCTAGCTGTTCATATTCTGACAAGAAATTTGTATACTGTTCTTTTAATGTTATATTACGTTCAAAACGATTTTCAAGCAGAAATAATCTTTTTGCTGCTGTATTGTATGATTCTCCTAACTCACTTATGTTGTTTTTAAATGGTAATCGAACTATGAATCTGCCATCTTTGTTTCGAGAAGTGGTTTGAACGAACAATGATTCGCATGGATTACTTGGATTTAAATTTGCGTTACTTATGTTGATTTCTTCTAGTTTCCAAAATTTAGAAAGCTGATCGTTTACTGATAAACATGAAATTTTACGCTGATGAACATGAATCCTTTGTTGACTGAATTGCCCTGCTATGACCCAACCAAAATGAGTTTTTTGTGCTATGGGATAGTGTTTGCCTAATGAAATTTGACCTACACATAGTACCTTGAAAAATACTTCAGCTCCCAACAAAATGTCTATATTGTTGGAGTGATTAAAATTTGGATCTGCTAACTGCAAGTCAGGTGGTAACTTAAAGTTATCAATTCGAAATGATTGTTGAGGCAATTGCTGAGTAATTGATGGAAGGACTAAACAAGAAATGTTACAACTAAATGCATTTATTAATGACGACAATTTTATTTGAGCTTCTCTATTTACCGCTGATGTTATGCTATTTATTCCAGAAATGGGAAAATTGACCTTAAGTGTTTTAACACCCAAAATTCGAAGAAAACCTTCTGTGATAAAATTGATTTGCGAAGCTGAATCTAGTAGTATACGACACTGAATCTTGTTTCCATGTATGTCATGCTAATGCTGTTGGCAGTAAGACATTTGTGATTTGTTTGTTGGAACAATTAAGACCTACTGGAAATATTTGATTATTATTTGATGAATTTGTTGATTCTTGAGGAAGATTATTGCTTGTTGTTTTACTCAAGTGTAAAAGAGTGTTGTGAGACTGGTTACATATTTTACATTTATATGTTGATTTACAGTCCCTTGTGGTATGATTTGATCTGAAACAATTCTTACAAAGTCTTTCTTTGGTGACCTCATTAATGCGGTCTGGTATTGATAATTTTAGGAAATCTTGGCACATAAATAAAGGATGATTTTGTTTGCAATAAAAGCATGTTGGTTTTTTAATTGTAATGTGAGTGCTACGATGTGACCTTTCAGGAACTGATTGTTTTTTAGGTACTTGGAGCGACTGTAAAAATTGACAGCGTTTCATCAAAAAATTTGCAAGTTCCTTAAAAGTGGGTGTATCTGTTAAGTTGGATTTTATTTTCTCCCATTCTCTTTTTGAAGAGACGTCTAATTTGGAAGCTACGAGATGCACTATTATAAGGTCCCAATGCTCTGTGGGAACTTGAAGCTTTTTTAATGCTCTCAAATGTTTTAATGTATTGGTTAATAATTGCTGGAGGGAAATATGAGATTCTTTCAAAACTGGTTCTAAATCGAACAAAGCCTTGACATGATTGTTGATTATTAATGGTTTGTTTTCAAACCTATCCTTCAACAAACCCCAAGCTATGGGATATGTTTCTGCTGATACCTCCAAAGATTGTATTACCAAGGCTGCATCGCCTTTTAAGGAAGACTGCAAATAGTGATATTTTTGAATATCAGATAAATCTGAATTTTTATCGATAAGTGAATTAAAAGTGTCATGGAAATTAAGCCATTGGTCGTAATCTCCCGAAAATGTGGGAATTGATAAAATAGGTAAATTGACACTGGAACTGCCTGCTCGAGGAGTATATGAATTGCTATTAGAGTTATCAGTTCTAGAAGTTATTGTAATGGAATGTTTTAAATTTTGAATAATTTTGATTGCTTTCGATCTTAAAGAATAGAACAGATTTTCAACATATTCTCTTTCATTTTCATGATGAGCTGTTAGATCGGATGGATCATAAGATTCAATATCACACTGAATTATATTAAAATCATTTAATAAATTTTCAATACCTGACAAACGAATTTCCAATTCAGTAATCGTTTCTGGATCTTCCATATTTACTTTTTCTACATAGGTTTTAAATCGAGTGAGAGAACACTTAATGACCCCACGTTTTCTAACAAGTGCTTTTAACTCATCATCGGCCATGATATTCTTTTGTGATATGTTTATTATGATGCGAAACTATTTTGTACTAACACTGTGAAGACAACAGGAAATACACCAATATTTTTAAGCAGCAATGCAATTGTTTACATTTATGCACATGAATATGATGGATATGTTTGGTATGTTTGATTGATATGCTTGATCTGTATGTTTTATATGTTTGGATAAAGGAGGGTAAGCTTTTTATTGATGACTCACGTGGCTGACCAACGCAGTGTGTATGATAGACTCTTCCGACTGTCTTGATATTTCGGCTTCTGTATTTGCTGGATGTAACATCCGGCTCGAAGGACCAAAATTTGGAAATGCCTTTTGTTTGATTTTTAATAAACTATACCTTGAAGTTCATTAGTTTATTGCCGGACAGAGCCAAAATGGAATTAGTACATTTATTTTTTTTATGTTATTATTTTTTATGTCAAATTAGTTGCTTAGGTAATTTTTAAACATCATGGATATAATGATACTAAAAAATAGAAGTGATTGATGCGCCTACTACCATAGCTACTAATACTATTTCAGATGCCTACTATTATAATATTAAAAACACATTATTTGGTAAAAACAATAATTCTGTCCACTAATAGATATTAAAAAAACTTTTTTTTATTAAATCTTGATTGATGACGTTATGAGTTATTCAGTTCAAATGAAAATAGCATTATTTCAAAATTAATTTGTATTATTTTTTTACGTTTGCATCAATTACCCAAAATTTCAACAGTAATTATCTCGAAAACGGTGAGTTCTACAGACCTTTTATAAGTAAGAACAATTTTTGAGGAAACAATGGTAGATTTCAAAATTAAACGAAAAACTTGCAAAAACCAGTGACGTATCTACCATTTATTTTTCAAAAAGGATTTTAACTTTATCCATTTTGTACGCCACTGGTTATTTTTTTATTGATTGCACTATCAAAAAGTAGGCAAGGAAAAATAAGAAAGGTGAGTACAATTTGAAATAAAAATCTCTTTTAGATTTTAAGTTATGCTGCATTTAACATTTTTTTGCAGAACTTTGAACACCTTGTATCTCAGCCAACAGGCGTCTAAGAGAAAAAATTTATATGACAAACCCCCATTATTTTAACTTGAAGAACTTGCATATAATTTTTTGAAGCATAAATGGGACACCCTGTATAACACTGATGTCGCCCATCTCGTACTTTTCTCGAATAAAGTGGTACCCAACTTCAGTGTGTTTAGTTCTCTTATGGAACTGCGGATTTCTTATTAATTTGATAGAACCTTGATTATCCAGTCACATTTCGGTGGGTTTATCAATACTAACCTCTCTAATACCTGACAACAGCTGGTGGAAACATATTACTTCTTTAGTTGCATCACTCGCAGCGATGTATTCGGCTTCTGTCGTTGAGAACGCAACTATTTTTTGTCTTTGGCTCATCCAGCTAACAGCACCAGTTCCGATATCGAATTGACCGATTTCGTAATCACGAGATGCAGCGAAGCCACCGTAATATAGAAAGCCTGTACCCTGCTCTGGTGACGTCACAAGCGGTTGTAGATTTCTGTCTGGCGAGCATATACTACGGGTAGAGTTTCTCGGCTTAATATTGGGAAATAGTAATTTTTATTTAATGAATTGTAGTTTCGTAATTATATTACTGTCGATACGTTAAGGGAATGCAATTATCTAGGTAAAATAATCTATTAATAGTTAAAACTTAAGACAAAACGGCACTGCAAAGAGTCAACAGCTTTGGTAAAAGAGTAGAAGTAGGTCACCAATTTCTTTGTTCTTATTTAGGTGTAATAGTATTCGTAAAGTCAATAATATGTAGAGTTTACTTATTATATTGCCTCGTTTTATTAAACAAGTATATTGAAGACAAATAAGAAGCCCTTAAATAAAAAAACTAATTTCTAGTTGGGCAAATGACTAAATTAACATATTCGGCGAATACGTAATTTTTTTTAATATCAACCGTAATTTATTGTTCCCTTAAAAAACAATTTTATCAAACGCCGATTTATTCAATACTTTTTCTACACAAACTTTTATTTAATTTGAGCCACTATTTTCCCTAATTTCAACCGGCTATTACATAGAGAACTGTGCCCTAACAAACCCAAACATAGTAATTGTTATAAGTAATAACTAAGCGCAAATCCGAGAGAATGTTTATAGAAAACTTAAAAAATAGAACCTATTTCTGGTGTTTATAGTTGTTCTGTATGACGTCAACTTTCATTATTTGTTTTGCACGTATCTACTAGGTACTGAAAATTTCGCTCGCGGGAAATTTTGCGACGAATGCGACGTAGGTAACCGCAGTTCGAATTTAGCTTGTGTCTTTGGGAAATCGAAGCACGGACATTTTTTCACTTGTACGAACGTAATTGCTCCTACACAAAGGAACGCAACAATATTTTGGCATCTAAAGTTGTAAAATTAGTTACTTGTTCAGTTATAATAAAAAATGTAATATGTTGCCATTGCATTATTATCGCATTCTTATGCAGCAATACGAATAGTCGCGACCGGGAGGCTAATTTCCGTTTCCTATACATACTGGTGACCGGAGACATGAACTCGTATAGGGAACGTAGCGCGATATATGCACTACAAACCCTATCCGAATTCGTGATCTCTTGTAAAAGCTAAGCGCCAATGTGTTTAAAAAACGGTATATGATGCCTATATGATATGATACACAGCATTGTCTCGGGAAATTCATGCGAGCATTCATATAGGTACCTACATTACAAGTAGATGAGAAATAGATTTATTAAGATGAACATCACAGTTAAATAATAGAAATAATATGCGAATTTTTAATGTGATTTTACATTTGGTTGATTTTTCAATATGTTATCAATAAGGTTTCTTCGTCTTTTTTCGCGCATCCTTTTCTTTTCGTAACTGGCCTCCCAGACTGTAGAGAAGTTGATCCTTTATATATTTGCTTTTCCTTTTAGCAATCGCAGTTGGCTGGACGTTAATTTTCTTTCCTTTGCGAAGGCTTTTGCGTTGATGTATTTCGAAAAATTTCGAATAATTCAAGTAAGGCCACAGGATTGAAGGCTCGGCACCGCTTCAAAACAACGTCTTTAAATACTCTAACAGAAGCTTCTCCTAAAATGTTTGTATTTCGTCCTCTAGTCAAAGAACATGTGCGGTACGTTATACACCATTCAGACTGTCTTCGAGTTAAGTTTTTAAAATATTCCTTGAATGACGGATATTATTTTGTAACTAAGTCATCGTTGAGTGCTTCATCAATTAGTTCACTACAATTAGTTACGTCCGTTTCATATAGAATTTGATGAAAAATCAACATAAGAGGCCTTCGCTCAATGCCACGATTTTTATCCCAGAGCCATCGCCATACGGCTTGGCATACATGGAAAATACATAACAGCACTTTAGGTACCTCAAAAATCGTACCCAAAGCTGTTCTTTCAGAAGTAGAATCGTCGATCATTAAGAGATTTCGGTTGTCCTATACCACCAAAACCGGTGGGGCCGATCAATTTCTTCAGTGAGTACCTTTAAAATATCGTTTTCTTTGGTGTCCACAATTAAACTATTCTCATGGTAAATTTTGCTTTCAGCAAAACGTGTACGCTTCAGCAACATGATTTTTTTGCGAATGATCACCGGTTATCTAAAGAATAATAATTAAGTACTAATTATCATTTTTCAGTTTCACTAAACCAAGGTTACTTGCTTTATTTGTGGTATTTAGACCCAGTCTCATTAGCTTGCCAATTCTTCTAGTACTGGCCGTATTTTTTCGAACCCAAATGCATATTTTAACTGTGCATTCCTTATTACGCTGCCTTAGTTGCTGATGAGATTTTTTGTTCTTTTCGGAATGTTGGCAGACATAATCTTTCCTGAAGACGTACCTTTCTGGATCTTTATAATTACGTTTGACAATCCAGTTAGTATTTGACGCTTTCGAATATTCTTTGATCCATTTTGCCGCATTATTTGCGTATAGCTCAGTGTTGAATTTTGTTCTTAACTCAAGACACTTTTGTCCTCGTTCAACGGATTTTCCCATAAAACGACAGGCTTTATCAAACGATATAAAAACACTAACTTCTTTGGTTGCATTTGCATTCGCCATTGCAAGTAAACAAACGGTATACAGTTTAGGAGCTGAACGTCACTTACAACTTTCAAACTCAACTGACAATCGAATACGTCACGCAATGCAAGTAAAAGAAAGTGACCAGAAACCGCACGTATAGGCGGCCATGGTTCTGGCGCCAAACTGTGCGAGAATCACCAAATCGGATAGGGTTTGTAGTACATCATAACGCGCTACGTTCCCTATACGAGTTCATGTCTCCGATCACCAGTATGTATAGGAAACGGAAATTAGCGACCGGGAGCGCCTGGAGCGCCACCACCGTTTGTGACGTATCATTCGAGGAGTGGGGCGATGTGCTAGGCTTTCTATATTACGGTGGCTTCGGATGCAGCCATTGCTAATAAAACTCGCAATGATTCGTACCTCACTACCGGAGCGAATGTTTCTTGAAAGTCTATATCTGGATGTAGTTAATATTTTTTTTTTTTTTTAATGTAGTTAATATTTTCACTTTTCACTATTTGGTAGAAATCCATGATTAAATAAAAAATTACTTCGCGTACTACCAATAAGTATAACAAAATTATTTTATTTAACCGGTTTCAAGATCTACAAACGATCCCATCATCAGAAATGTTTAAGAAAAATTGTAAACAAATTATTATGACAGTTGACAAGGAAACTAAAATTGACAAATTATAATGATATCCATGAAATAAGATAACTAGATAACTGAATTTCAGTATTTACCTACGGGGTATAAGAAAAACACAAAGGAAAATCGAATACCTCGTAGCTTGAAGGGAAAAACAATGAATTTAAAGAAAACCATATAGGAAGAAAACAATAAATTCAATTGAAAAAACCTTCAAGTGAAATATCAGAACAGAAAAATCTAAATAAATAAAATATCCATGGAATCTTGACAACTGCCAACTGCTAATCTTGTAATAAATTGTGGTCAAGTCTATGTGTTCTGTCTTGACCACAATTTATTACAAGATTAGCAGTTGGCAGTTGTCAAGATTCCATGGATATTTTATTTATTTAGTTTTTTCTGTTCTGATATTTCACTTGAAGGTTTTTTCAATTGAATTTATTGTTTTCTTCCTATATGGTTTTCTTTAAATTCATTGTTTTTTCCCTTCAAGCTACGAGGTATTCGATTTTCCTTTGTGTTTTTCTTATACCCCGTAGGTAAATACTGAAATTCAGTTATCTAGTTATCTTATTTCATGGATATCATTATAATTTGTCAATTTTAGTTTCCTTGTCAACTGTCATAATAATTTGTTTACAATTTTTCTTAAACATTTCTGATGATGGGATCGTTTGTAGATCTTGAAACCGGTTAAATAAAATAATTTTGTTATACTTATTGGTAGTACGCGAAGTAATTTTTTATTTAATCTATATCTGGACGTTGCAAGAAACCTTTGGCCACAAGTCTCGCTTTATAACGATCTACAACCCCGTTCGCGTCGTGTTTAATGTTAAACACCCACTTTGCTGAAATGGTTCTTCCGTTATTAGGCAGTTTGACGAGAGACCACGTATCATTCTTCGTATGGACCGAAAGCTCTTGATTTACAGCAATTTTCCCTTTCTTGCATCCGGGCTAGTTATAGCATCTTCATCCGTTGCAGGTTCTTCAAATTCAACCATATTTGCTTGATAACGGTATACTGGTGGCAACTTCATCCTGTCTCTCAACATATACCTCCCTTCTTCTTCTACTTCTTCCTCATCAACTGACATCAAAGCATTGTGGTATTGGTTAAGTTCTTCGTCTCCCACTGGTTCTGGATTTTCAGTCTCATCCGTTTCATTAGCAAAAAACTTTCTTGTTTGGGGATCATACAACAATTTGGACCTTCTTTGTCATAACCAACAAACAGTTTCTTCTTTGACTTGGCTTTCCACTTTGTACGATTTTGATCAGGTACAAATTCATAAGACACACACCCAAACGTTTTGAGATGGTCAAGTTTTGATTCGTTTCCTGTCCACAATTCATATGGCGTTGAATTTGGCGCTTGCTTTGTTGGTGTTCTATTTAAAATGTAAACGGCGGTACTTGCTGCTTCCGCCCACAGTTCTTCTGGTACAGCTCTAGCAGCCATCATCGATCGAGTTGCTTCGACAACTGTGCGATTCTCACGTTCACTTCGACCGTTTTGCTCCGGTGTGTAAGGTGCTGTATTTTCGTGTTCGATTCCGTATTTTACAAAATAATCATGGAAGTCTTTATTTACGTATTCCGTTCCATTGTCACTGCGTAATTTTTTAATCGAACGACCGAATTTGTTTTTTATTAAATTAGGTAATTCAACAAATTTGTAGTAAGCGTCTGATTTCTGCCGGATAAAATACACGTACCGAAAACCAGAAAAATCGTCTTTAAACCGAATATAGTACCTTGCACCACTCACTGCTGGTTTAGGCATTGGTCCATTCAAATCACTGTGTATTAAATCCCCAGGTCCGTAAGTTTTCTCATTACTTGATCGATGGAACGACTGCCGATGGGCTTTGCCAAACTGATAGGCTTCACAGAATATTTCGGCATTTGGCGGAACTGCAAACTTCAGTTTCGCCAAATTGTCCCTGGTTATCAATTTCATTGCTGGTAGACTGAGATGGCCCAAGCGTTCGTGCCCCTGAAGCAATAATTCATTTTTAACTGTGTTCGCTTCCACGACAGAAACGCGCCTGAACAGCATTTTATAAGTGTTATTTTCGATCATTTTACCTGCAGCAAACAGTTCTCCGTCTTTAATAAAACGCATTTCGTTTGCATCGCACTCTTGCTTGAAACCACGCTTTACTGGGTTAAGTGGAAGAGCAGGTTGCTCAGTTTTTGCTGAGTAATCTGAACTTCGCCTTTTGCAGGTAGACCTGTTTAATACGAATATAAAATTTAGTTCTTATTGTTAATTCTCGTTGTTAAGTTTTTGAATTTATTTATATAGGTATTCTGCCTGTAATAAAGTCATTTATTATTATTATTATTATTACTGTTCTTGCTCAGTTTCGGAACGTAAAGTACATTCGCGATATTGCCATGTAACCACTTGCCGCGTACGAACCGCTGAACTTGCACCTCGCCCTTCAACTTTTATCACCAACTTATCTGCAAACAGCATGGAAGACTCGCAATGTTCAAAGTCCACGAACCACGAGCGATCATTCACCACATGGTTTGTGGCACCAAGTGTCTCTGCCTCCTGCGACTGTATTTACATCGAGGGATTCGGATTCGACTGCCATTGCTGATCCGGAAGCATGTTCGTATCAATTTTGTTTAGATTTCTTCTTCAACCAACAATCACGCGCATAGTGCCCTTTTTTCTGACAGCAGAAGCATGTAATATTTTTCTTCCATTTATTTCCTTTATTTCGATTTTCTGCTGATTCGCCATCTTTTGATTTCTTTTCAGTTTTCATATTAACTACCATAGCAGTTGTCAACCCTCCGTCCAAAGTTGATTGCCTGGTTTCTTCTCGAATAACCTTATGGGTGAGCTTAGCAAGCTTTTGTTGTTTGTTGGCAGAAAAATTCCAAGAATTCAGTAAGCCGCTATATATTTCAGGCAAATTATGCAATATCTTCTTAAGGCTTTCGTGGCCGTTGTCCATGGAATAATGGTTTCCGGGCTGGTTGCCGCGTCGTCGTTGGTAATCTGTAACACTAAAATTAAAATTAACATTAACACTTGACGTTTCGACTCGCATATCGGAGTCTTCTTCAGAAGACACCCAGAGTAGCTTCTGAAGAAGACTCCGATATGCGAGTCGAAACGTCAAGTGTTAATGTTAATTTTAATTTTAGTGTTACAGATTACCAACGACGACGTGGCGACCAGCCCGGAAACCATTATTCCAAATTATGCAATAATCTTGCCATTATAGCTTCATCAGACACTAGCTCCCCAGTATCTCTCAATTTCTTTGCTAAATTTTCTACATGGGCAATATGTTCATTCATTGTTTTTGTGCCGCCGTACATACAATGCGCTGCAAAAGTATGGAACAAATTCAATAAAATTGAAACCAATGCAATTTGGGAAAAATCCTCGGACACGTCGATTTTGTTTGTTTTTTGCGCATAATTTCATGTATCGCACTTTGAATTTGCACCGGCCACGTGACCGCTGTGACGTCATCGGCATTTTTTTTAAATAGCACACCCCCATTTTTTTGGCAGAATCCTGATTACAACGACATTCATATTTTTTCTTGAACATTTTGGCAGAAAAAATTAAAAATTAGATTAAATGTCGTTATTGAAAATGTTCAACAGGAGTTTGTCGCACGCCTTGCATACTGCCAGGTAGCAAATGGCCAACATATTGAACATTTATTGTAATGCCTAATTGTCTCTTTTGTTATTGTTTATGACATTTCCTGTATTCCTGGAATGACATTTTTTGATTCGATTTTGTTTTTATGTAAGAAAGGCTTTTTATAAAATTTCGACATTTAATCTAATTTTTAAATTTTTCTACCAAAATGTTCAAGAAAAAATATGAATGTGGTATGTCGTTGTAATCAGGGTGATAAGCGCTACAAGATTCTGCCAAAAAATGGGGGGTGCTATTTAAAAAAAAAAAGCCGATGACGTCACAGCGGTCACGTGGCCAGTGCAAATTCAAAGTGCGATACATGAAATTATGCGCAAAAAACAAACAAAATCGACGTGTCCGAGGATCTTTTCCAAATTGCATTGGTTTCAATTTTATGGAATTTGTTCCATACTTTTCCAGCGCACTGTATAACCAAAAAAACGCTGTTTGTGCAGCTACTTTACTAGCTGGATCGATTTTTTCATAAAGCGACTTCAGTTTTAACCAAATTTCTGCAGACGTTGTGTAGGCGTCAAGAAATACCATTTGATTTTCTTCAATTACTGAGCTTGCATATCTTCAACATCCCATTTATTTTGATCAGCTGGTAATACCCCAGCGCCATCGGGCCTTCTCAATTCGCCATCGGTAACTTTCATAAACCCTTGAACCTTTAACAGCAATTCTATCTTTTTCTTCCAAACGGCATAATTTATAGTCGGGGAGCAGCTTGCTTAAATTCAAAGTCGTCGTCCGAAGTCGAGGACACACTTGTTTTAAAAACTGTTTTCTACGTAAAATCACCCGCTGAATCCGAATCCGGAGGGCGGGCGCCCGTTCATCTGGGACGGCCTTGGCCCTGAAAATGCATTTTTACGAAAAATTTCGAAAAATTGAAAACTCGGAACATTTCAGTTTACATCGTCATATCTTCGTTCTGGAGACAGCTAGGACGCTAATTTTTTTTTGAAATGTTCTCCAGGCATTTTTGATTGCAAATCTCTATACACAATTAACTTTTGAAAAATAACTACGTCAGAAATTTGTAATTTTGTACACCGCGTCATTTCTGTGCACCTTAATTTTCACCACGCGAGAAAGTTTTTTATTGTAAAAGATAGATACCTATTCAATCGAAATAATATGTCGTGAAAAGTATGCAGAAGTTTTATTGAAAAAATCATCTCGATATCTGCAATACTGACCGAGTTACAGCGATTAACAAAATATTGCTTTTTGCGCTGCGGCATAGTGTTCTGTTTCTACTCTACGCATCTACCTACTCCGTGCATCTGCGCCTGCGGGCGGTTAATCTCCATCATATGCGGGAAACTCGTGCAAATACCTATTACTTTTCTTTAACAAACTGATAAAACAATTTCCAATGTAATGAAGTTTATGTTTAATTGTTTACAAATAACATACCATAACTAAAACTGTTCTTTATTTTTCAAATTCTGCGTTTTTGTACCTGCCGCCAGGGCCGTTTCTAGTGAGCGGGGAATGCGTGTCAAACACGCAGGCGGCCAATTTTTGAGGCGGCGGGCGGTATACACCCGCCGGCGCTGTCTCGCCGAAAAAAACGAAATCGGATTGCCGAATGCCGCCTTTAAAAGTTAAAGGTGGCATTCACTTTAAGGCGGCGCGGGGAGAACTTTATATTATGCAGTTACTTCTTACATTGTATTTTTTATGCATTTCGATGTAGATCTTATGATATCAAATTTATGTTACGCCCATGTTTGGAGTTCAAATTTTTATGTATTCCTATTTTGAGAACAAATATAAAAACTTTTTAAAAAATGAATCTTTCTCTTCGAATGAGGAACGGTATGGGGGTGTAGATAAATAATGTTTGTTAGCTTAGGTTGAGGCATGGGTTGAGGGCGGCAATCCGGCAATACGTAACTTGACACGCAGGCAGCCCAAAGAGTTCTAGTCTTTGAGGCAGCCAAGGGGTGAGAAACGGCCCTGCCTGCCGGCCGCCTTGAACAATGCGTTTTATCCATTTTCAGTTACAGCTTGAACTGTTTTTGCTAAATCATTCATCTGACAAATTATGCACAAATTGTAATTGATTTCCATTTTGTAATGCATATAAATTAACCTTAGTCTTCAATAAGTGATTCCAAAACAATTCCACATATACATACTACTCGTATTTACATAGTTATTGTTATTTGTAAACAATTAAACATAAACTTCATTACATCGGAAACTTTTATCACTTTGTCAAAAGAAAAGTAATAGGTATTTTCACGAGTTTCCCGCATATGACGGAGATTAGCCTCCCGCAGGCGCAGATGCACGGAGTAGGTAGATGCGTAGAGTAGAGAACACTATGCCGCAGCACAAAAAGCAATATTTTGTTAATTGCTGTAACTCGGTCAGTATTGCAGATATCGAGAAGATTTTTCACTAAAAACTTCTGCATACTTTTGACGACATGTTGTTTCGATTGAATAGGTATCTATCTTTTACAATAAAATTTTTTATCGCGTGGTGAAATTTAAGGTGCACAAAAATGACGCGGTGTACAAAATTACAAATTTCTGACGTAGTTATTTTTCAAAAGTTAATTTTGTATAGACAGGTTTGCAATCAAAAATGCCTGGAGAACATTTCAAAAAAAATTATCGTCCAAGCTGCCTCCAGAACGAAGATATGACGAAGTAAACTGAAATGTTCTGAGTTTTCAATTTTTCGAAATTTTACGTAAAAATTAATTTTTCAGGGCCAAGGCCGTCCCAAATGAACGGGCGCCCTCCGGATTCGGATTCAGCGGGTGCTTTTACATAGAAAACAGCTTTCAAAACAAGTGTGTCCTCGACTTCGGACGAACTCTTTAAATGAACGCTTTTTGAGATGGTTGGTCCCCGACTATTAAGCCGTGTATTTTTCGATACTTGGTAAATCGAATTTAATTATTGTTGAAGCCATTTCTCTATCACGCACTGAATACGAAAATGTCCCGATTGAACCGCACTTAATGTTCTAATCGTCAATATTAGTAAATTCTCACGATCTGCACCGTATTTCGTACTTTGTTCTTTTTTTCTTAGCACAGTGGAAGCGTGCTGTGGGCCCGTAACCTGTGAGAAATAAAATTTCCATCGAAAACAGCAGACGATTTAAAGAAGAAACGAAGTATTGTATTTATTAAATCAAAACTAAATACGAGTTATTCCAGTACATAAAGAAAATAAACAACAATTGTAAAGCGTTAAAGGTTTAACAAATAAAATGATATGCTTTCAGCAAAATCATTCGCACGACTAGAATTTTAATATCCGACTAGCTAGAGGCGAGCGGTTCACAACTCGAGTCCTTTTGTGTTCCTTCCTAAATAAAAATATTATTTGTATTTTTCTCAACACAACAAAATTGCTTTTGCAAAATGGGAAAACAGTTTTTCAAAGATCTGGTGGCAGCATTCGATACAGTCGACAGAAATAAATTGTTTGAAATTTTGGAGAGAAGGCAGATAAGTAAGAACTTAAGGAAAAATAAACCAGATTTATAACAGGATAAAAGGATTTTCGAGTGTGATTGGAAAAGGAGAGCAAAGTTAATTGATGCATTGGAGAGCAGCGTGACGATGTATGAGGCCGAAGTCTGGATATGGAAGGAGAGAGAGAGAGAGAGAGAGAGAGAGAGAAGGTAAAAGGACTCCATGAAAATATATAAAATGGACATTATTAGATTTAGATTGGATGACCCCGGGGTATATGACAAGAGAAGAATCAAAAAGAGACGAGATGAGAACCAGAACATGGAAAACAGCGATGAAGTATTAGGAAAAACTAGGATGAAAGGTTTCTTCACTGATAATTTAATAAACCTGTTTAACTTCCATGCCTCTGATCTTACAAAGTGAGTTAGCAAACCGACGTCGACTTGGTTAACTAATGCATTGAAAAGATTTTGAGGGAGAAGGACAGATCGTATGCTGAATATGAACAACAAAAAACTATGGAAATATTGATTACCTATCGTATTAGTTTATGAGCAAATTTGCTCTCTCATCAAAAGCTCATTTGAAGCACTTGCAAAATCAAGAAAATGTAAGAAAGCCCTGGCAAAATTTATAGTCTGAGAGCAGACCGCCTGAAAGATGCGTTTTAAACACTCTCTATACAACTCGAATACACACAAGAAAATGAAGCTGATTTTTATGTAAAATGATCTGCCGGATTCGAATTTTGAGGTCGCGAAAATATCGGGAATTGCGAAAATGTCGGAAAATCGGTTTTTCGTAAAATTTTCCTAAATCAATTTTCGACCATTTTTAAAACTTCTCTCGTTGTATTTCAGCAACGAAAAGAGTTAGAGATCTGTTTTTTTCGTAGAATATACACTGAAGTGTGCTGAGCATCACAGTGTACTCAAGTTGCCTCTACAATTTTCCAATTTTATGAAAAAAAATGGTTTCTTGCTAGACCACAAATTTGTGTATTGTATTTTTCATGCACCGGGTAAGTAATCTTATTTTTCGGAATTAACATATACATATGTGAGACCAAACACGGACAAAGGCTCGAAATTATTTTTTGTGAATAAACGAAACATTAATGTTGTTGCTGAAAAAAATTACAGCAAGTTAAAGCACAAATAATTCGTGCGCGCTAGTCGCGCTGATGGGTTGATAGGTAGCGACATGGGTTCGGGCGCTTTTATACTTGGTATTACACACATAGCCGAAACTCTTGGCCCCCTGAATTAATTTGAACCGTAAACAAAAATAATTCTAACATATTTGTGGATTCAATTTTACATTTTATTGAAATGCTTTATCACATGTAAGGTTATTTTCATAGAAGGAGTACACGGCCAGGAATTAAATTTAAGAACACAGTTTTGTAAATGTAAAAATTTTACCTGTTCTTTTCGATGTGCATGCATGACATCTAATGTGCAATGTATAATATCATGTTTATGTGAAGGGAAATGCAATTTGTCGGAATAAAAAATACGAATGTTCTCGATATTAATGCAGCGTTTTACGCCCGCACATAAACCACTACTACGCGGCTCAGCGCGGCTAGCGCGCACGAATTATTTATGTTTTAACTCCCTGTAACTTTTTTCAACAACAACATTAATGTATAGTTTCTTCACCAAAAATAATTTCGAGCCGTTGTCTGTGTTTGGTCTCGCATATGTATATGTTAATTCCGAAAAATGAGATTACTTACCTGGTGCATGAAAAATACATTATACAAATTTGCGCTCTAGCAAGAAACTATTTTTTTCATAAAATTGGAAAATTGTGGAGGCAACGTGCGTATGCTGTGATGATCAGCACACTTCAGTGTATATTCCAGGAAAAAACACAGATCTCTCTCTTTCGTTGCTGAAATACAACGAGAAAAGTTTTAAAAATGGTCGAAAATTGATTTAAGAAAATTTTACGAAAAATCGATTTTCCGGCATTTTCGCAATTCCCGATCTTTTCGCGACCTCAAAATTCGAATCCGGCAGATCATTTTACTTAAGAATCAGCTCCATTTTCTTGTGTGTGTTCGAGTTGTTTAGAGGGTGTCGAATTAGAGCACCTTGCTCCCCGACTATTAAAAATAATATGCAATAGAACAAAGCTTTCAATATGCAGTGTGACTAATTTATTTATAAAAATTTATGAACATTTTCAAGTCAAATTTGACGTTTACTGATGCCATCAATAGGACTTTTCATTATAAAAAAAAGCTGAGGCGCATGCGCGAACGCGTCATGACAATTTCGGACGAATGTCAAAGTCTTGTATCAATATCCCCCTAGAGGGGTAGGCGGTATTGCTTGTTTGAAAGTGTTTATTAATTCTTTGGTAAAATTTTACTGCAAACGTGCAAAATTAGTAATAGTTCGAAACTAAAACACAATGGAGCATCCAAGCATTGTGCTTTTGGTGACTGCCAAGGTGATAGCAGTGCGGGAACGCCAAGTTATCGCTTGGGATTACGATTTTATCCATTTCCTAAACCCTGCCTAATACTGGGAAAAATCGAAGTTAATAACTAGGTTGGTGACCATGTGAGGAAGTGAGGATTAGTTCCACCTATATAAATGATGTTGCTTGGATAAAAATGTGTACGAAGCAAGATTCGAAATGGAAAAGTGTATTGAACGTTTCCAGGTTTTATGTCATTATTTGTTAGGTTTTTAAAATAAGAATTACTTGTAGTTACATACATACATTTCAGAAAAATACGCACCTGTACCTATATTAGATCCTTTTTCTCCGTTTTCTTTTAAAAAATTGATTAATTTTCAGAGCTATATTAAAAACCTACAAGATTGAAGTATCTTGGTTAACATTCCCGTATTTCAAGCAAGAGCCAGGAGCCAGGCACGCCTTCGGGATTCAGCCTCACAATTTTACGAGGGATATCACTTGGAACCAACATTTGTAATAATTTTCCGTCTTTCAAACACCCTCCTTATTTGGTATTCTACTATTTACTTACGAATATTCCAAACGAAGTTTATAATGCCTGACAGCTGACAGTGACACTCGTCCGAAAATCTAAGAACAGCTGATTTTCAGCACATGCGCACTAACGAACACAGAACGAAATGAAAAGGCCTATTCTATCAAGCGAATAAATTCATGATAGTTTTTCTTCCAGATTTGAACTCGTTGATCAAGAGCTAGTTTCTGAAGAAATTCGCAGTAGGTATTAAGTCTAACAATTCAGGACACGATGGTATAGCCGTGTCCATGCTGAATCTGTGAATTCCTGCGATAATCGGTCATATATATGGCGTAGTGTCAACTGTTGCTTATAGTCAAATTATTTCACCAAAACAACGGGTATTAATTAGTGGTACTGGACCGTTCGAACAACTACTCCTCGGGCAAATACCCCGCCAGGCATTGAATTATAGAACTAAATCCAGATTTTTTTTTGTACTACGACACGTTTCAGACTGCTACCCCATCTAAGATGGCTTTGAAACAATCGTAATTTGTCTCCATGTACGTACATGCTTTTAAGCAGGTCTTTGTTCAAATATTGCATGTTTTGAATGTGTATGGAAAACCGCAGACCAACTGGTTTCGTCCTTCTGGGACTCATCAGTACGGTGCTTTCCCCTACACACTCAAACCATGAAATTTAATCTTGCTATATATGCTGCCGCGCTCTGGACAGATATCAGCAAGTGACAACTACTTTGAGTAATTATCTGGTATTAATTAGTGGTACTGGACCGTTCGAACAACTACTCCTCGGGCTTTCTAAGATGGCTTTGAAACAATCGTAATTTGTCTCCATGTACGTACGTGCTTTTAAGCAGGTCTTTGTTCAAATATTGCATGTTTTGAATGTGTATGGAAAACCGCAGACCAACTGGTTTCGTCCTTCTGGGACTCATCAGTACGGTGCTTTCCCCTACACACTCAAACCATGCAATTTAATCTTGCTATAGATGGGGTAGCAGTCTGAAACGTCTCGTAGTACAAAAAATCTGGATTTAGTTCTATAATTCAATGCCTGGCGGGGTACTTGCCCGAGGAGTAGTTGTTCGAACGGTCCAGTACCACTAATTAATACCAGATAATTACTCAAAGTAGTTGTCACTTGCTGATATCTGTCCAGAGCGCGGCAGCATATATAGCAAGATTAAATTGGATGGTTTGAGTGTGTAGGGAAAAGCACCGTACTGATGAGTCCCAGAAGGACGAAACCAGTTGGTCTGCGGTTTTCCATACACATTCAAACATGCAATATTTGAACAAAGACCTGCTTAAAAGCACGTACGTACATGGAGACAAATTACGATTGTTTCAAAGTCATCTTAGATGGGGTAGCAGTCTGAAACGTCTCGTAGTACAAAAAATCTGGATTTAGTTCTATAATTCAATGCCTGGCGGGGTATTTGCCCGAGGAGTAGTTGTTCGAACGGTCCAGTACCACTAATTAATACCAGATAATTACTCAAAGTAGTTGTCACTTGCTGATATCTGTCCAGAGCGCGGCAGCATATATAGCAAGATTAAATTGCATGGTTTGAGTGTGTAGGGGAAAGCACCGCACTGATGAGTCCCAGAAGGACGAAACCAGTTGGTCTGCGGTTTTCCATACACGTTCAAAACATGCAATATTTGAACAAAGACCTGCTTAAAAGCACGTACGTACATGGAGATAAATTACGATTGTTTCAAAGCCATCTTAGATGGGGTAGCAGTCTGAAACGTCTCGTAGTACAAAGAATCTGGATTTAGTTCTATAATTCAATGCCTGGCGGCGGGGTATTTTCCCGAGGAGTAGTTGTTCGAACGGTCCAGTACCACTAATTAATACCAGATAATTACTCAATGTAGTTGTCACTTGCTGATATCTGTCCAGAGCGCGGCAGCATATATAGCAAGATTAAATTGCATGGTTTGAGTGTGTAGGGGAAAGCACCGTACTGATGAGTCCCAGAAGGACGAAACCAGTTGGTCTGCGGTTTTCCATGCACATTCAAAACATGAAATATTTGAACAAAAACAACGGGAAATAGTGTGTCCCGTGCCAAAGTAAATAATCCTTCATCGCCGGCTAATTAACGATCGGGATGGCCAAGGAATAGGACCATTGCGGCCTATCCATCTATCAGAAAACGTTTCACCCAGTCACGCCGTAACATGTTCTGCCTTACATTGCATTGAGAGGAACATCATTAAGAAGTATACATAAATTGTTTTTCAGGAAGTCGAGGTATTCTTGCGCGATGACATGGTTGGGTAACACGAGAGGATCAATAAGTTGATCTCTTATCAATCCCGCCGATATATCCACAGAGAATCGATGCTGGTAGTTAGTACGCCGTATCACTAAAGGATTGCCATCTGCCCACATGTGGATATTATGCATATTGAACACTCCTTTTTTGGTAAACATGGATTGGTCGCTCCAGAGAATGTGTGGCAGGGCATCTTCATTGTCCAAAATCCATTGGCAAAACTGTACTCTTGGTAGAAAATCACCTGGCAACATTGCAACGGAATATACCTTGAAGTCTTACCATTCTTCCACTCTAAAATCAATTTCTTCAGTATTTTTGCTCATTTTATGCTTACGGTCGTCATTACTGATGCCTTAGGTACGTTGTAAATTCTTGACGCATAATTTCCTATTAGATTTAATACATTTTTCAAGTTATGTTCCCTTAAAGGTTTTCCTTCTGTGGATACCTACAAACACTTGACGGCCAGGCATTCCTCTTCTCGGAAATCGCCTCCGATATTCCCGCTCAGCTGCACTTGCACTACCATTACAAAATCCAAAGACGTCTAGAATGGACCTAGCGTCCTTGTGCAACAGCTGATTTTGTTTTGAAGCCTACACGTTCGTAGGCCAGCGGGTCGCGGGGATCGTTGTTTGTTATTATATTGAAGCAACGGACCAAGCGAATGTTCCGCGATATTCTGTTTCCGCGGCGGCACCTGTTCACTACACAACTGGTCGGCTGTTTTGATTTGCTTTTTCCACACACAAACGCTTAGACTGTGAATATTCACCCTGCTTCAATCGAAAATGTAAATAGCTAAGTCCCCTCTATAAGTCTTTGACAAAACCCGTATCCAAAATGCATGTCTGCAAGTTCTCGGTTTGTGTATTGTGGCATTTTAATTCTGTTCACCTTCTCCAAGAAATTAAAATGAGCATACATATCTTCAAACGCACCTCTGGTACCCCGTCTGACTTAAATCGTAATGTAGTTTTATTTGAAAAATCGCCTGAGTAGGTTTTGGGGCGATTGGGCCAGTTGTCTAGGTAGATGATATTCAAAACAACGGACTTTAATTAGCATTTACCGTGCGGAATATCGGTCATAAATACAATCTCAACTGTCCATTAAACCCCTGTAGAGTCGGATTGCCCCTCCCCGTATCTACCTGACTGACCCTTAATTAAAACGGTAGCAATCGTGCAATTGTTATTAACGATAAGTTAGTCCAATTAGTTGATGCCATGCACACACATACATACAGCATCAGATATAAAGGTCGGAGAGGGACAGATGGAAAATATCGACCGGGCCAAACCGCAGGTGACGTCACTGGGAGCGGTGCAGGGAAGGAAAAGCGCGCCGCGCCACTCATCTCCGTGCCGCTTTCTCTATATATACGAGATTTGTCAACCCGACATAAAAAAAATCGTAGAGGATAATGATGTGGGGTCTCATTTTACGCTTGGATGTTTTTTGGAGAGTTAACGTTTTTTGCAGTTTGAGGGAAAATTTTTGTTATATATTTTAGTACGCAGAAGTTAGACTATTAAATAGGAACGTAAACATGTTAGGCACATGTTATGTGGTAGCAGAAAATGCAGTTTAATAAATGCTTGGCACCTGTAGAGGGATTAGGAGGGGGGTGTATTTACTACTGCATAATAATATGAGTATTTGAGGGGCGTGTTCCTCACCTCAAGGCTGTTATTGCTGCTCGTATTGCTTCCATTATCCCTGTGTTTAGGGGACGTAGTCCCTAAAGCCCGCTCCTTGGCCGCTCTAGCCCACGACTCAAGCCTTTTATGGGTCACCCAGCACCCGGCGGGGCCCATCCCGGACATTGCTGTACCCACCGCGCTACAAGACTTTCCTCACGATTTCCACACTTATCTCGTGCTTGCGTACGTTCATTTCACGCGCGAATTTGTTGTGTTGCAGGCGTACGCGCGGAGTTTGGGATACACTGAACGGAGACGGCGGTGATTTTACCCGGGCTCAACAGGTTGGGGGGATGGGGAGACATTATATGGAAAGTTGTCGGTTGCTGCGACGCATGTCCGCGGACTTTTTCGATGGGGAAAATGTTGTAGACGGGGGGAGGCTCTTTAAGATGTAGTTTGATGGGGTTGGGAGGTGATTGAAGAGCCCTGTTGCCGGATTCGAGGCGGACAACTCGTTTGGAGAACTCTAATTTTAACGAAGTGGAGTTTTTTGTCGATATCCAAATTTCTTTTAATAAACTTAGCGCCAAATTTAGCAGCACTTCATCCATCTTTCGACGGTACGTTTGAACGTTCTTCTGAATATACAGAGAGATTCACGGCGATAGACTATTAGATGCTTCTCAGCAAGAACATTAAATAAGAATTTGATATTTCGCATATATGGTTTTGGTGTGGCTATTCACGTTCATAATATTGCGTGAAGGCAGTAATTTACGAAAGTGTTCCAATACTTATTCAAAATGAGAAAACAGTTCTACAAATACACCAAGACGAGATGGAAAAATCACTAGACACATTCAAATTTCAAGTTAAATTACCCAAAATAAAATCACTATAATTAAATCTGGACAAGACGAGCGTTTACGAAAGAGATTTTCTTAAATCTGGATTTATTATATAACTGTTGGAAAATAAAGTTTTTAATTAAAATAAGTCTGTTGTAAAACTGAGTCAAAATAGGCAAGGGAGAAATGTCGATTAAAACATTGATAGTATTTTTTACGTAACTGTCCATAAATCATGGTGCCTCATATTGTGCTGCACAGAAAGTTCAAAAAGCTAATCTAAATCAGAGTTAATTATTGATTCAGCACATCGAAGCTGCTGAACGGGAAAACTAAAATATAACTGCGTGTCATCCGCGTATGCCACAACATTACAAGTCTTAACCGATGTCAGGGGATCAGATGTATAAATAATGTAAAGTAGAAGGCCTAGTATTGATCCTTGAGGAACTCCATTTAAAACATCGCAAAGTACTGAGAACTGGCCATTCACTCTAACTTTCAACGTTCTACTACAAAGATAAGATCTGAATAGTAAAACTTCAGAAGGTGATAAGCCATAATAGAACAGTTTGGTACAAGGGAGGGGATGATTAATAGTATATCAAATGCATTGGACCGGTTGTTAAAAAAATAACGCTGACTTAAGTCTGACACCGGCTTCGTTGCCATGATACAACCAATCAGAAAGCCAGTATCATAGCAACGAAGCCGGTGTCAGACTTAAGCCGGTGTTGTTTTTTTTGGACAACTGGACCTTAGGGCTGGTTTTTAGAACGTGGATCAAATTGTAACGCGAGTCTATATTTAATTCGTTGCTAAGGCACTGACTTCGTGATTGGTTGTATCATAGCAACGAAAGTCGAATTAAATGTAGCATCGCGTTACATTTTGATCTACGTTCTACCAACCGGCCCTTAGAGTAGTCAAGGAGGACGAGCACGCTAATCATTTTCCCATCAATGGCAGAAATTATAGTATCCGATACCTGCACCAAGGCGTACGACGTTCTGTAGCCCTTCCTAAAGCCGAATTGAGATGGGAGCAATAGGCTGTTTACACTAAAATATTCATATAAACGATTAAACAGAACAGTTTCCGTAATCTTCGACAAACAGGGGAGTATATTAATAATTCTGAGATCTGATAAACTAGAAGAATTTGAAACCTTAGGAATAGGACAACCCACAGCCACCTTCCATGCATCAGGGAAACAATTTTATTCAATTGCACCTGCAAAAGTAAAAGCTACGTTACCAAGTCTTGAGTTCTGCACAACTGTAAAATTAACTAAATTATTGAAAAGAGCAATCACGGCGCCACAAATAAAAACAACGAAAATTTGCGCATCGACTAACTCAGTGATTAGGTACGATAGGAGGGATCAAGGAAAATTCGTTAAGATGGAAGATCTTCGTTGCTAACAAAGTACAGCCGCGTCATGACAGCGCTACCGATAATCCCCCTGATGTGATTTCTAGATAGACTCGATAAAACTAAAACAACATAAACTATGGTGGGAAGGCCCTGGATGGTTCAAGAACTAAATACCAAAAGGCCAAAGTTACAAGAAATTCAACAAACTCGACTTCCTGCAAAATATTCTGAGCGTACTTCTTGATGATGTTCCTCTTAATGTAAGGCAGAACATGTAGGTACTCATAACGCCTATTTATTTTGGACAGCATGTTAGGGCATTTTTTCCGCCAGGGCCTGCCGTAGGCTCAGATGCACTGCAGCCACAAAATGGGCTTATTGTGCTCACCCTAATTCTAAGTCGCACCCATTCCATGATCTTGGTGCCTTGAACCAAACGGTACAAGTCATAGACTGAATACGCGGAAAAATCTTCCTGTTCCATTAGACATTGCATAAAAATTCTCTGCATATTTTGGCCTAGCAATTCACATCTGCACAAGATGTGCATAGCTGTCTCCCGTTCCTTATTACACAAGCGGCAGTTAAGGTCTCCGTAATATTTACCAATCTTCCACAGGTGTCCTTTAACCTTCGTGGGTCCCGTTAAGAGGCCTGTAACAACTTTAATTTGCATCTTACTTAGGCAAAGTAATTCTGAACATCTCTTCCTGCAAGGTTCATTTATATATGACTTGCTGTACCTGTGTCCTGGAATCATGTTCCAGTAATTGTGATGTTGAGCGCGAATACATCCATTTACTTGGTGTCTGACGGCAGAGGGCAGGTTTCGGTCCAACAAAAGGTTTGTTGGAGCCCCGCTTTGCTAGTTTATCGGCTTTCTCGTTCCCTATCAGCCCACAGTAGCCTCTAATCCAAAGTAGTCTCACTGAGTTCCGCATGGCCAGGATAGTAAGTTGCTCCAAGCACTCCCACACCAGTCTGGAAGACATTTTTGGGCTCAGAAGGGCCTTCAAAGCTGCAAGGCTGTCTGATAAAATGAAGATCCGCTGATTTCTGTAGCCCCTCTTAATGTTTTCCCGCGCTCATTGTAGTATAGCGTAAACCCTCAATCAACGGTAAACCTCTGCTTGAAAGGCAGAGGCATATTTGCCCAGAGAGGAGATAAGTTTCACTCCAAACAGTCCTGACCCAGCACCTGTGTCAGTTTTAGAACCGTCGGTGTACCAGGTTAGACTGCCGGAAGGTATGCTGTTCAAAATTTGGTTTTCCACTCTACAGTCATCGATTATGACCTGAAAAAGTGGTTGGATGGTATTCTTGGGGATCCTATAATCATCTCAAGAATGGGATCCCCTGTTATCCCTGGGCAGGCAAGACTCTGAATCTTGCTTAGCCTGAGCCTAGTAGTTACCTGTTTGACTTTGGGTTACCATGCCAAAGTTGCATACATTATTCCTGGTCTGACCACTCTTGTGTACAGCCAGTGCACCATTCCTGGCCTTAGGGGTCCCGTTTTTTGTTATACTGTTATACTGCTGCCTAAGTGTTGAGTCCAGTATAACCCCCAGATACTTAACTTCCCTTGACAATGAGGGCATGGTTAAGTGAAACGTTTCCTAGTAGATGGCTAAGCTGCAACGGTCCTATTCCTTGGCCATCTCTATCACCAGACCTCACAGACTTGTTTCTTTTGAAATAGACGACTTCTTACTCCCAGTACTTCTGTCGTTGCTCTAAGCATCTTGTAAAAATTTTGCATTACTTATATTCCAAACTTATGGAACTGGCTATGGCATGTGTTTAATGTATTCTTAACATATAGACACTTTGTATTTCAAAGGGCGTAGCGGAAACCACTACGTTTCAAGCCTCCTATTGTCACTCAAGGTTTTACCCCAGGTACTCATGTCCTTGGGCTGTGTCTACGCAGAAGAGCAAAGATTAGATCCGTCCGAATGTCGTGGAGAACCCCAACATTGTTAAAATATTACAAGAAAATAATATACAAGTCCAACTCAACGTAACGCAATTAAAATACTAAATTTAACTGAACTTGATACAATTATAGCCCATGCCTCTGGAGATTGTACATGACGTAGTTTATTTGTTTTTTTCATTTAATTTGTTTGAACGAGGCCAGCCTAGTGTATTAAACCAGCAGTTTCTTAAATGTCAAAGTTCAACTAAGTATGCGCTTTTAACCTACATTCGAGTTATCGATTAACATCAGAGGTGGGATTAGTTTTGCTTTCCGAATGCATTTGCTTTGATACCGCATTCATTGCATTTGCGTTACTCTATTTATTACATTTTTCCAGTAGGTTATATCGTAGACTACGGATATATGCATACGTATTTAGTGTGTCATGTAGTTTCTTCATTTAGAAAACTTGTATTAATCCAATTTTTGATATGTGATTATGATTACGACATAAGTTGATTCTGACGAGCTTCTCCAAATTTTTTCATCAAATTAACAGATTTGTTTAACTCTTGCTCTCTCTCAGAGGGCGTATTCACTTCATTGGGTAACACAGACTTCAAAGTCTTACAACTTTATCAGCTTTTCAGTTCGTGTAGTTCTCTGCTAGATGGCGTGCTCGAAATCAGTACTTATCGATTGTCCCGACATTTACAGAGCTCTTATCTCTGGTTTGTTTGAAGAGTTGTTTACTAAGAAAACAGTGTCCTGTATCAATAGGTTCAATTCCTAGTACTCGTATCGAACAAAACATTGTTATCAGAATCCGGGTGTTACAAATTAGCGAAAAAAGTGTACATAGTGGCCCATTTTTGATAACTTTCAATAGAGAAATTATCTTGGTAATGTAGTTACAAGAATTTATTACAGTAAATTGTTATGGGTTTTACTATTTATTTGTAAGTAATTTCGCCCTTCTTCAGGCGTTTGAATAACCAATTTGTGTACTCTAGATATGTAATTTGTGTTATTTTTGCACGACAAATTGCAAATATTGACCAAATTAATGTTTAATTTGACGGCACGCAACTGGTACTCGAACCCAGGTTTCCCACTTTCCGGGCAGGCGTTCTGACCACTAAACTACCGTGAGCTGCATATCATTTCTTGCACAGCAGGGACCCATGTAGTTATCTCCAGTTCTCCAGCTCGAATAGAAATTGATTATCAGTTTGGTGATTTGGCTTAAAAATGAAATTCTATTCAACCCCGTTGATTTTAAAAACGAACTTATCTACTTTCGAATATAAAATCAATTTATATGTATACGCCTTGAATCAGGATATTAGACACGTAACCTTGATGTACCCTCCATGAATATACAGGGTGATTCAGAACAGGCGTGCCAAATTCAAATGGGTGCTAGAGGAACTCCAGATAAGACGAAAAATTTATATGAACATATGTTTTAAAGTAACTACTACACTACACTACACTACACTACACTACACTACACTACACTACACTACACTACACTACACTGCTTGATGAGACCTTGGCAGTAAGGGTTGTAGGTGGTTGTCCGCATGGTGGAGTTATATCTCTTGGGTGGAACCTAGTTATGGACGGACTGCTTAGGAAACTCAGCGATGAAGGATATTCTTCCCTAGGATATGCAGATGATTTAGTCATCACAGTCGAGGGAAGATTTAGCAGTACGATTAGGGAACGTATGCAAATGGCCCTGAGTATTGTAGCAGCTTGGACTGAAAAGGAAGGCTTGACCATTAGTCCAGAAAAAATAACAATAGTTCCATTTACGCGAATGAGAAACATAGAGGCTCTTGGACCTCTATATCTCCGTGGTAGGAAGATCTCATTGTCAAGGGAGGTCAAGTATCTTGGGGTTATACTGGACTCAACACTTACCTGGAACCAAATCGATAGAATAGTCAGAAAGTCGGAAACTACTCTTGCAGTAGTTAGGCGAACATATAACAAAAAATGGGGTCTAAGGCCAGGAATGGTGCACTGGCTGTACACCAGAGTGGTCAGACCAGGAATAATGTATGCAGCTTTGGCATGGTGGCCCAAAGTCAAACAGGTAACTACTAGGCTAAGGATAAGCAAAATTCAGAGGCTTGCCTGCCTAGGGATAACATGGGCGATGCGGACTTCGCCAACTGCAGCCATAGAGACTCTTCTGGACCTTCCCTCTCTACACTTCGTGATACAGGGGAAGGTGAGACTGGCACTATACAGACTGCAAAACTCTTTTTACCGTGTCCGTCTGGGTACAGAGCACACTAGCATTATTGAGGACATAAGGGATCCCATGCTTGACATGATGACGGATTACATGGTCCCCAAGAACACCGCACAACCACTCTTTCAGGTCACAATCGATGACCCTAGAGTGGAGAACCAAATTCTGAACAGCATACCTTCTGGCAGTCTAATCTGGTACACCGACGGTTCTAAGACGGTTCTAAACCAAGAATGAAACTCAGCTCCTCTCTGGGCAAATATGCCTCTGTCTTTCAAGCAGAGGTCTACGCGATACTACAATGTGCGCGGGAAAACATTAAGAGGGGCTACAACAATCAGCGGATCTTTATCTTATCAGATAGCCATGCAGCTTGGAAGGCTCTTATGAGCCCAAAGATGTCTTCCAGACTGGTGTGGGAATGCTTCGAGCAACTTAATATCCTAACCATGCGGAACGCGGTGAGACTGATTTGGATTCGAGGTCACTGTGGGCTGATAGGGAACGAGGAAGCTGATAAACTAGCAAAGCGGGGCTCCAACGATCCTTTCGTTGGACCGGAACCTGCCCTAGGCATAACTAAGAGTGCAGTCAGACACCAAGTTAAACGGATGGATTCGCGCTCAACATCACAATTACTGCTGGAACGTGATTCCAGGACACATGCACAGCAAGTCGTATATAAAGGAGGGACCTTGCAGGAAAAGATGCTCAGAACTATTTTGCCTTAGTAGGATGCAAATTAGAATCGTAACAGGCTTCCTAACGGGACACACGACCGTTAAAGAACACCTGTGGAAGATTGGCAAATATTATGCCGCTTGTGTAATAAGGAACAGGAGACAGCTATGCACATCTTGTGCAGATGTGAAGCTCTAGACCAGAAGAGGCAGCGAATTTTCGGGCGATGTCTGTCGGAACCGGAAGAATTTTCCACGCATTCAATGTTTGACTTGTACCGTTTGGTCCAAGGCACCAAGATCATGGAATGGGTGTGACTTAGAATTTAGGGTGAGCACAATAAGCCCATTTTGTGGCTGCAGTGCATCTGAGCCTTACGGGCAGGCAGGCCCTAAGGGAGAAAAAGAACTACTAACAAAGATATAGGGTGTAAAAGTTTTAATAGTTTTTTAAATATAGTAATGTAATAATTGATGTGTTTTCTAGTTCTTCTTGTTAGTTTTGTTAGTGTTATTCTTAATAAACAATTTTTTTCAATTTTCACTTTCCTTGCATATCGGTGAAGCCATTATTGCATTATGGAAAATTTCAGTGCTTGTGCACGATTTCACAAAAAGCTATTTCATTCAAAAACTAAGCATTTTACGAAAAATTTTGAAGATACCAATTTCTTCCTAAATTGAACGTAAATTTTAAATACATTAATTCTACCTGGATTCACCAGTGGCGTAACATTGGATTGGGGAAATAAATAAACGGCCTGCCCCGTAGCAACGCTAGCAGAGCAATTTTTTTTGGAAAATTAGAACTTTGCAAATGAAAAAGACACCTTAAATTTAAACTCAATAACTTTCCTAGTTACTAAGATAATAAAAGAAATATTAAAAAAATATTAAAACTTTTACACCCTGTATATTTGTTAGTAGTCACTTCAGAACATATGTTCATATAAACTTTTCGTCTTATTTGGAGTTCCTCTAGCGCCCATTTTAATTTGGCGCGTCCGTTCTGAATCACTCTGTAGAGTAATTTTAAAATTACACTATTTGGATAATCATTAATATTTTATAAACCGAGATCCCAGAGTTTAAGCTGCTGCTTAGACGGTCAATGTTATCGCGCAAAATATTGCACAATATTATTGACGGGCGTCTCCAGACAAGCAATATTCTTGTGCAATAATTTATGCGTTGTGCTTAGTGCAATAGCTTAACGTTTGACCTTTCTGTTTGTGTGCAATATGAATGATACTGGAGCTGCTTGTGTGGCCATTGCACTGGCTCAGTGCCTTAAAAAGAAGGAAAAGAAGAATGAAAATTTATTAAGTGAATGAAGACAGTGAACTAAGAGATTTTCGAAACTTTCTATGAATGAATGGTACAATATTTGTTGATGAATCAACTCTAAAATAAATTTTCTTTTCTTTTCTTTTGTTTCCTTAGCTACAAAAAATGTTAAAAAGGTAACAAGAAAAATAGACAACAACAAATAATAGCAGGCGAGTAAAAAGAAATTAAGAAAGAAATATTGTACAATATGAAATATTGCACAATAATATTGTTCGTCTCATAGCAGTTGGCGTATTGCGACACTCGTACTTAGAAATGGGGAGGGGATATCAATTATATTTACTTAGAAGAGTTTAACAGTGCTACGAACAATACCAGGCAACCCAGAATGCATCTTTATGTAGCTTCGGGAAGCCGACCATTACAGTAGTCATAATAATTTTAATCTAGGTATAGAAATTAGGTATACATTTGAAATTCGAAACTGTTTACTTCAAGGGGTTTACAAAAACAAAATAATGTACTCGATACTTACTGGGAAAATGTTTAACGCTTTTTCTGTAGGCTAAATTTTGGTGGTATCTCGAAAACGACAAGCAATCATCAATTTTTGTTTGGATGAATGAAATAAACCTTGAACATATTACTTTCCCGAATTAAAGCTATCAGAAATGAACCTACTTTATTATTATTTAAAACAAGGACTCGTACCTTTTGTGTAACGGAATAAACTGGTTTACTTTGACTTGTTTTTTTCGTTTGGCGTGGGGCTTCGGGAGAGAAGGGCATCCGATCCAAGGACCCCCATTCTTTTGCCTTCCTCCTTGAGGTGTAATAACGGTAGACGACGATCGTCATGGCGACGAAGAGGGCCATGCCTGTTCCAGCCGCGGCCCCCAACACTGCCGACGCCACCATTTTCTATTCTGAAATGACAAATAAGAGTGAAATTAGTTCAATTGGTTGCATACCCAACGCCAGTTGGGTTGCCTACTTGTTTCAAGCAGAGAATTATAAAGAAGAGAGTTACGCGGTCACTATAAGAAATGTTCTTCAAAATATTAAATGTAACAAATTAATACCGAACCTAAAAGTGTCATAAAGCAGGAACGTTTCTTTGGACAGTCAAGTCACGCGCCGGCCGAGAACAAAACTCTAGAGCTATCACAACGTCCATTACAACTTTATCCTTTTCGAAGCCGACTGCGTAAGAACTTAAATTTCCCATTGCACAATACATATTTGCTCAATATACAGGGTGTTTCATTTACAATGGGAAATCCGTTAACTGGAGATTCTACAGGTCAAATAATGACCATTGACCCGAACATGCCTTATCCGAATGTTGATGGTTTAGGAAATACAGGGTGTTGAAAGTTACAATTTTATTTCCATTTTTTGCCATAACTACAAACTTTCTTAGGTTATCGGCTTGAAAATTTGCAATCCTATGGTTTTTCTTACGGGAAAAAAGATTCCAATAACATTTTTGACGTTGCCCATAGAGTGCGCTACTTATAACCTATTGCTTTGATAAATTGACCCATAACTTTTTACCATGTACAACCAACGTCAAATCGGCTTCAAAATCTGAAAGACCAACCTTTTTTAAATAATAAATGTATTCTTGTCTCATTTTGATATTCCAGTCCATTTTCAAGAAAAAACGACTTAATGCAGATAGTGTTTAAATCTTAGAAATGAAACGCTTATTAAGTACTGCTAACAAAATAAATTTTAATTCACTACAAACACTTAGGTACAAGAAAAATAAAATTAGGAAACATTAAATTTTAAAGTAGTTGTTCGAAGTGTCCACCATTTACTTGGATACATTTTTCAATGCGTTTCCTGAGAGACCCCCGAGTTCTAAACAATGCCCCTGGATTGCCTTTGATTTCATTGGCAGCCGCTTGTATTCTTCGCCACAGCTCATCGGGTGAATCAACAGCTTCTTTATGAACCATATCTTTCATTCTAGACCACATCGAAAAATCCAGAGGATTTAAGTCGGGACTTCTAGGCGGCCAAGCTAATTCTCTTCCTCGGCCAATCCACCGATGTGGAAAGACGTTGCCTAAGTACTCCCGCACCGGCCGAGAAAAATGTGCGGGCATTTACACATATTTTCCCTTAAATTAAGTGGTACTTCTTTAAGCAGTTCGTACAAATTTTGTTGCAGAAAATTTAAATAAAGTGGTCCGTTCAGATTGGGTAGAAGTTGAAAAGGCCCAATAAAGAAATTTGAAATTACATCGCACCAAACATTGATCTTAAATTAATGTTGGAAGAGTCTTTCTTTAACTGCATGGGTGTTCTCAGAATCTCACAAATGATTGTTTCGCCACTTGAAAACTCCACGTCGAGTAAACGTTGCCTCATGTGTGAAGAGGATTTCGTTCAAAAAATTAGGGGATCCGCGCCTTGTTGCTCTTGTAAGAAATTAGCGAAACGTAGACGAGCAGGAGGATCTTCCGGTAACAAATTTTGTACTGGAGTAATGTGGTATGGGTGAAGCTTCTCTTTGTGCAAAATTCTCCAAACCGAAGAGCTACTTGGACGGAAAGGTCCTCTTTCGCCTAAGCGATTGTATATATATATATATAATCATTTTCCCTTCTACCATCTGGTGTAGGGTGAATTTCTACATGTTTATCCGTACACGAATCTGCACCATTCTTTCTTGTTCACTGTCATTGCCTTTGCTTCATTCCACGTTACGCCCCTGCTCTTCAAGATACCTCCAATTACCTGGTCCCACGTCTCCCTTGGTCTTCCTCTTCTTCTCTTCCCCTGTGCCCTGGCTTCCCATACCTGCTTGACTGGTCTATCACAGCTCATTCTTTGGAGATGTCCCCACCAGGCAAGTTGCTTTGCTCTATGAAAGTAAGAATCGAGTCTACTTCCAATTCTTCTCTGATCTCTTCATTTCTTCTTTTATCGTACTTAGTAATACCACGAATTCTTCTCAAAAACTTCATTTCTGCTTCCTGTATTTTACTTTTTAGACTCTTAGATAGTACCCATAATTCGCACCCGTATGTAAGGATTGGCCTGTATATTACTTTATAAATTTTTATCTTTGTTCAACGTGACACTTCCTTTTTATTGATAAAACTTCTCCTTAGGGCGTGATAAACTTTCATTGCTTTTCCAATTCGCTCGCTTATTTCTACTTCTTGTTTACTTTTTTCATCCATCATGATACCCAAGTATTCGAACTGACTTACTTGTTCAATTTGAACGTTCTCAATCTGGATGTTTGTTTGTACTCTTTCCTCTGCCATTACCATCACTTTTGTTTTATTTTTATTCATTGTCATACCGTATTGCTTTAGCACCTCATTCCATATTGTCACATTTGTTTGCAAATCCTGCTCACTACCACCCATAACAACAACATCATCGGCAAACGCGTATTCTGATGCTTTAACCATCTGCAAGTGTCTGTATCCCACACATAGCTTCCTTGTTCTACAATTACATGTTCTGCTGATATCATCCATTAGAACAGCAAACAACACCGGGCTCATTACTCCACCTTGTCTTAGACCTTCTTTAATTGAAAACTTATCTGACTTCATATTTTTATTTATGACATAAGCGATGTTATTTTTATATAAACTCTTAATGGCTCTGATTAATTTATTATTCACTCCTCTCATTTTCAAACTTTCCCATATTTTTACTCGTGGGGCCTTGTCGAATGCTTTTTCCAAATCGATAAACGCGAGAAACGATCTTTTCCCTGATTGCAGTAGTTTATTAGCTATTTGCCTGATTGCAAATATATTATCCTGCGTGCTTCTTCCTTTACGAAAACCACTTTGAGTTTCTAATAGTGTTGGCTCTATAATGCTTCTAAGTCTCTTTTCCAGTATTCGCTCGTAAATCTTCATTACTGTACTAAGCAAAGTTATACCTCTGTAATTGCCACAGACTCCACTGTCACCCTTCGTCCTCTTCCCATACCTTATTACAAATGTCCAATACGAGCTCTTTACCCTTCTGTCCCATATATTTAATCATTTCCGTCGTAATCTTGTCGTGTCCTGGTGCCTTTCCGTTCTTTACTTCCTGTATTGCTTCTTCTAGTTCCAGCATGCTTATTTCTTCCTCGTTCTCATTTGTTGTCAAAAATTCATCGTCTCCTTCAATGCTTTCCAATTCTAATTGGTCTACTTGCCTAGTATTCAATAACTCCTCGAAATATTGCTTCCATCTATTCATTATATCCTCCTCCTCTGTTAAAGTTTGCCCTAATCTGTTTTTAATTTTTATTGGTTGATCTATTTTTCCCTTCTTAAGTTGTTTTATCGTTTTAAAGAATAATTTCTGGTTAGCTTTACTATCTGTTTCCATCTTCTCACCAAAATCCTTCCATGATTTCTCTTTAGCTGCCAATACCATTTCTTTCACCTTTTTCCTATGTTCTCTGTATATGGCATAGTTTTCTTCAGATCTGGAGCTTAAATGATTTTTCCAAGCTTTCTTTTTTATCTTCACTTGCTCTTTGATTTCTTGTGTCCACCAGGCTGTTTGTCTCCTATCTTTAACCATTTTACATACTCCACAGACCGTTCTGGCACTTTTTATAATTATTTCCTTAAAACGTGTCCACCTCTGATCTACGTTCATCTGCTCGTCTCTTTTCAATCCCCTCTCACACTCTTCATTTATTATATATTCGTATCGAGCAGCTATGTCTTCTTCTTTCAGTTTGTAGGCTCTTATCGTTTCAACTTAGATCTTTCGTTTAGCTCCTGGGCTTTCATTGCTTTCTATTCCTGATCCTCTTATATATGCTACTAATAGATAGTGGTCGCTATTTATTTCCGCTCCTCTTCTTACTTTTACATCTTTTACTATTCGTCTGTTTTCGTTTCCAATTAAAACGTAATCTATTATGGATTTTTCATTCCTTCCGGGCTCTTCTCTAGTGTATTTATGTATTTCTCTGTGCTCGAAAAATGTGTTTGTTATAATGAGGTCATTTAGCTGGCAAAAATCAAGGAGTCTTCTACCATTATTGTTTCTGACTTTCTCTCCATGCTTCCCTATAACTGTTAAGTGTCTCTGATCTCTTGTGCCCACCCTGGCGTTGAAATCGCCAGCTATAAATATTGTACCTTTACTTAGTTCTGTTACCCTGGTTAATTCTTCCCAGAATCTATCTTTTATTTCCATCTTCTCATCTTCACTGGGTCCATATACTGCTATGATTGTTTGCTTGCACGATTCCTCGCTGCTGGTCTTAATTTCGACAACCAGTATCCTTTCGGTCCACGCTTCCCATTTGCATATCTTATTCGCCAGTTTTTTATGTATTAAACATCCGACTCCTGCTGCCGCCCTCATATTTGAATCTACTCCACTATATATCAAAATGTGCCCTTCCTCTGTTTCTAGTAATCCTCTACCCTTCTTTTTAGTTTCTGCTATCGTCAATATATCTAATTCGTTTTTCGCAAATTCTTCAGAAAGTTCGATCTCCTTGTTGTGTATGCTTCTTATGTTCCATGTTCCAAGTTTCCATTGATTGTCACCATTTCCCTTCTTCCAGTTTCGTGTACCCTTTTCATGCCAAGTTGTCTTCTTTGTTTGATCTTCCTCTTTTCTCGTTTCTAATTTGCTTGGTTTTTTGCCTCTTGTCGCTCCTGCTTCTTAGACTCTACCAAGGTTTTACTTGCCCTATCCCATACAAACTTCTTTCCGTTTACGATCATTTTCTGGTATCCAACTTTTACTATGTTATTTTCCTTTCTTTCTTCGGTTGCTATTTCTTGGATCTTTTTCTGTATATATCTCTCTTTGTCCGTTAGGTCGTTATTAATATAGACTTTTTGTTGTATGAACTTTAGTTTGTGTTTGTTCCTCATAATTTCAATCTTTTTCTCAAAATTCTCCATCTCTACTACACACATTCTATCATTTATCTTAACTGCCTTATTTACTTTGACTTGTATATTCAGGTTCTGCATTACAAAATCTTCAATGGCATTTTTGGAGCTTCCCTCATTATTAAACTTCAGTCCAGTAATGATCAACTTGTTTCTTCTATTGCTCCTTTCAAGTTGTTCAATTTTCTGTTCTACCTGTTCCAAACATTCCACTCTTGACCTCAATTGTTTCAGCTCCTCTTTCATGGTTGCGTTTTCTTTCCTCAGTTGTGTCATTTCTTCTTTGTATTCTCGAAATTCTTTCCGGTATTCCTGGAATTCTCTTCTTTGTTCTTGTATCTCGTTCGTCAGCCCTGCTATCATTCTTTTGAGTTCATCCATTTCGGTGTTCTGCTTCTTCGGCTTAGGTGGTGTTCTGAATGTTGTTTTGCTCTTTTTGAACACGGAATTAACGTTTTTAGAGCCTCTCTTCCGTTTACCTTCGTCTGTAGAGGAATGATCTTCGTCTCCGCTATCTGTGTTTTCATAAACGTCCATGCAGTCGTGTATTGCTTTTTCTCGTGGAGATTCCGCGAAGAGAACGACACCCAAGTCAACCTTTCGAAGGTATCGCACTCTTGACCCTGAATTGAGTTCCCAGTTGTTTTCTTTTAGTTTCGAGGAACAATAACTCCAAAATACCCAGACAATACGCAACAGTATCTATTTTATTTGATTCCGTGTTGTTGCAGATTTTTTAAGACATCCGGCAACGTCGCTTTCTATCCGTCGCAGATCGCGCGCTGTTTTACACAGCCAAATGACAATCAGCTGATGCTTTCCACTAACCTTTTCTATGGATTTTGCTGTTACTGTTTACTCTACCACAAAACCTTACACAAATCACACAAACCTCTATTTTACCTTTGTGCCCGTGACACTTTTCCGCGTATAAAATAACTCGGTAGTACCGATTTCGGTTTAAACTTTCCGGAGGTATTTTTCGCGGTACTTACACGCGCAGTTGCCAGTACTACATCCTAAGCGATTGTATAGATTTCAAAATAATTTATGATTTGGTTGCCTTCGGTGGTCAAAAATGTTATTGGAATCTTTTTTCCCGTAAGAAAAACCATAGGATTGCAAATTTTCAAGTCGACAACCTGAGAAATTTCGTAGTTATGGCAAAAAATGGAAATAAAATTGTAACTTTCAACACCCTGTATTTCCTAAACCATCAACATTCGGATAAGGCATGTTTGGGTCAATGGTCATTATTTGACTTGTAGAATCTCCAGTTAACGGATTTCCCATTGTTAATGAAATAGCGGTATGTAGTGAAACTTAGACCTGGAAAAAATTGGTACAGATGGGTTTCTGCGTTTTGTTACAGGAGTACCTGAGAATGACGGATTTATTTGTTAATTAATGCTAAGTAGGTACCATTTCTTTATTAACCAGACGAGAAAAAGTCGGTTATATAAAAACTTGATCGACTAGGATTAAGTTAAAAGATATTGCAACGTATAGGTCTAAATTGGGCGATTGAACTGTAGGTTGCTGATGACCCTGTAGACTAACTTAATTACTACAAGGGAAGTCCCCAGAGAAGGACTGTTAATTAAATTAAAACGACGCTTACTTGTTTTGCTCAGCAATGTTCAAGGATAGGAAGCTGAACATAAGAGTAGCTAATAAATTTAACAATTTCCGGATTTTATGAGGCCTGTTTTACCTGATCTTGTTCATTTCCAATACACAGCTTCCTGCATTTCATTTTATTTCGACGAAATGTTTCTTTTTAGGTTACTTACACCCTAGAGGGTTCGTAAACTTTATATTCACGAATTCATACTTAGAAATAGTTCTAGGAGGAACTTCATCATGTTTATAACATATTCCTTTTGAAAGTAGGTGTGTTTATGTTTTCATGTTTATGTTTGCATACAGCTGAACTGCTAGTTAACAAAGCCTCCCGATATTTGGAAGAACAATATTTTATAAAAATGTTTTAAACCCATAGCAATTGAAATATTATTCACCTTTCACAGCAACAAACCCCACTTTTTGTCATTTACTTATTGTAAGATAATTGGTAATAAAAATAAGCCAGAATTTCAAAATAGCCCAATACTCGGGCGCGTTCTCATTGGTGTGACGTCACTCATAAGTGTCATGGCTTCCGTCAACATGGTGGCTATTTATTTACGTATTTAGTTGTTCCGTTCCCTGAGTTTCCTTTTTCTGCGACTGGTTAAGAGTGTTACAAGTGTTTTGGCTGTTATATTTCAATTCCAATTCCATTTGATGAGATTAACTGGTATAATTATGACGGAAGAAGGATATTTTAAAGCTCAGTCAGATAATTTACCGAAAATCGACTCCTTCATGTTCGCTGAATTATTTGCTAAAATACTTCGTATGTTAAAAAATATAAATAAAATGGCTTTGTGATGCTTAATCATGTACCTATGTTAAAAATTGTTTATACAAAGAAACATAACCATAATTTTCCTTTTTATTATTGGTCCATATAAATAAAATGTTACCCAAATACTAATATTAGCAATAGTATGTAGGTACCATACAGGAAGTCCACCTACGACAGATTCTTTTATAGCTCCCTTATATTCATTTTAGTATTGAAAATACTTCTAGGCGCGTGTATATGGGACTCATCTTACGAAAAATGCATCGACAGGCGACAGATTCTGTCGTAGTGCAGCGATATTCAGCAAAAATTTTAACTTTGAGTGATCCCAAAGTATAACCAGATGAAAATCTCACAGATGATTCTAAAAGTCTTTTAGCACCTAAAAATGGCAATTACGGCTTTTTTGGGTGGCACCGAAAAAAATAGGGGTTAAAAAGCAGTAAATCTACCCCACCGTGCGCCGGGAGACTCTCGGGCATCTTACGCGAAAATTGCAAGTCGTAGAACTTTGCGTTTTTTTTTTAATTGTTGAAGAAATATTGACGTTTTTAACGGTGTAAATTTTGTATAAATACAAGAAACCAAACTAATTTTATTGCACCGTATCTAAAATATGTCGCCACATTGGTAACAATACGTTCCACTTTGAACCTGGATAACTTTTTTTTTCACGATATGGATTTTGCTTTTTCTTACATAGAAAAGTTCCTTATAGTATAACGAAGTTATGATTTCGAATAATGTATGGTCGCGTTTTAAAAATAAGTCCGCTATAACACTTTCAATGCGCCGATGTCAAAAATTCACTTTCGGTGCACGGGACGAGCCGTGCGAGTGAAAAGGATAGACTATGGGGAATAGCCGAGCACCAGAAGGAGACAGAACGCGGCCAAGTTACTTTGCAAAAGAACAGCGTTGTAATGCCACCTTTAAAATCTTCTTTCAATGCATTTTCAAAACTCTCTTTCTGTAATAGCCACGAAATAAATGCTAGTAGTAAATGAGGTAGAGGTACTTGTTTAGCGAAACTTTTACTGTTTATATCATCTGGGGAAGGATAATTTTTATTGGGTATTGCTAAATTTTCCATACATTTTCTTAAAATTGCAGCAGCTCTGTGAAGAATTTGCAAATCTGATAATGTATCACCCGTTGTTGTCAGATTAAAATGAGACGATTCGTCTGTTGAGCTTGCGTCCTCATTTACATGCTTGATTTTTTAGTATTGAAAATACTTCTGGGCTCGTGTATATGGGACTCATCTTAAGAAAAATGTATCGACACGCGATAGATTCTGTTGGCGGCGCGCGCAGTCGAGGCCGCTAATAAATTGGATGGAGAGCGCTAGCCAGATGTAAACTAAGATACGGCGAGCGCGAGTACGAGGAATATCGCGTTGCAATAAAAGCGAGAATAAAAGTCCAAACTGTACAAAACGGATGCGTTAATATTTTGTTACGTATTGCGTCAGTTTGACTATGTGCCTTGTGCTTGTCACAAATCATTTCTTTTATTTTATTGTATCAATAATATACCAACTTGAAACGGCACAGACCACTTTTGTTGGACATCTTAGAAACCGAGCAGTTGTGTCGGTATTTTCAATACGCCTATGATACTTGCGTAAGATGCGAGGTCTGTGAATTTTTTAAAAGAAATCCATATGAGAGACACCGAGACCCCTGTTTATTTTTAGAAAAATTATTGTCACCTATACGTACCGACTGTCCCATTTCTTCTGCGCTGCACCGTACTTTGTTTTTAAATTAAACAACTGTATATTATTGCATTTTCTAATGCCTTTTTGAATTTAACGGTTGTTTCACATTAAAAATAGTAATTTTTAAAATCTTATCAATTAAAACTTTAAAACGGTAAGAGATATTGAAAAATGGCCTGAAAACTAGGATGCGGCATCCTCTGTCAAATGGGACTAGAAAATAATGCTTCCTGATTGGTCAAAAATTACAAAAATATCAGGTCAGCGGTCAGATCAAGTCAGCAGTATTTTCCAATAGTAGTTAGAAAATGACAATACTGGGACAGGCCATCGAGTTCTCCAGATGCCATCCACTTCTTCGGCAGTTGACCTTGAAAGACACCAGAGGCTGCTGAAGGAGTCCTTGAAGAAGAAGTGGAAGTCATGTCTTCAGCAACGACATCTTCAGCAGCCTCTGGTGTCTTTCAAGGTCACTGCCGAAGAAGTGGGCATGTCTTCAGCAGCCTCTGGTGTCTTTCAAGGTCATTGCCGAAGAAGGTGTCTTCAGCAGCAGCAGCAGCCTCTGGTGCCTCTCAGAAGAAGAGCCTCTGGTGTCTTCCAAGGCCATTGCGCACCCAAGCCGCCATTTTGGGGCCTTTGGTTGTGGCTCAGGCGCCTGCGCCGGGGCTCTGTTGCGAGCAAAGCACGTGTTGTTCAGGCCAGTCCGTCCAGGTGCCACCCACTTCTTCGGCAAAGACCAGAGGCTGCTGAAGGAGTAATGTCTTCAGCAACGGTGTCTTTGGGGCCTTTGGCTGTGGCTCAAGCGCATGCGCCGGGGTTTTCGCAAACGTTCTGGAAATGACGCCGACCGGGAGTCGGACCGGGTCCCCGCGCACCGGAGCCCTTGCTCCAACCCACTGAGCTAATCGGCGACCCACATGCCCGTCTTTTAAATAATCCATAAAAAATAATCCATAAAAATATGCTTATGATTGTAAACAGAAGTTTCTCGGAAATTCTAACGTTCATGCTACATAAATATTGATATCAAAGTTTAAGAAAAAGCACGTTCGCCGCCGATAAAGCCCGTTATTGCCAGGCGCTTTTTAGGCGGCTGAATCGTTTTAGGCCGCTGAAATTTATGCCGCTGAATTTTGGATTTAGGCGGGGTGTTGTTGCCAGGAAAATTAATTAGGTCGCTGAAATTTATGTGTCAGTATTTTGACGTACGTCAGTATTTTAACTTGTATTTTTGTTTGAGCGTAAAAATATTGAAAATAATAATAATCATGATTCTATCAATGGTTCAGAAATAATTAGTAATTAATAAGATTATTTTAATGGTGGAGGTGGACGATGAAACTAAATTTTAATACTTACTGATTGTGATTACTGTCATTTTGACAGCAAATGTCAGAATTATGATGTAAAGCCCATTATTGCCAGGCGCTTTTTAGGCGGCTGGATCGTTTTAGGCCGCTGAAATTTATGCAGCAGAATTTTGCATTTAGGCGGGGTGTTATTGCCAGGAAATGTAATTAGGCCGCTAAAATTGATGTGTCAGTATCTTGACGTTACGTCAGTATTTTAGCTTGTATTTTTGTTTGAGCGCAAAAATATAGAAAATAATAATAATTATGAGTCTATCAATGGTTCAGAAACAATTAGTAATTAATAAGTTAGTTTTAATGATGAAGGTGGACGATGAAGCTAAATTTTAATATTTACTGATTACTGTCATTTTGACAGCAAATGTCAATACTACTTTCTGCCGCCTAAAAAATGAACACGCTCATTTAAAAATTAAGCAGCTGAAAAAATGGTTTAGGCGCAGTAACCGCCTAAAATGAGAAAATTCAGCGGCCTAAAACGATTCAGCCGCCTAAGAAGCGCCTGGCATCAAATTAAAGGACTCAACGAGAGGTATCGGAATATTGGGATGGTTTTTAGGGATGGTTTTTGGGGGTTATTTTTGGGGGTGATTTTTAGGGGTGATTTTTGGGATTGTTTTAGCGGTGTTTTATGGATGTTTTAGGGGTGGTTTTTAGGGGTGGTTTTGGGGGTGGTTTTTAAGGGTGGTTTTAGGAACGGTTTTAGGGGCGGTTTTTGGGGGTGCTTTTAGGGGTGGTTTTGGGGGTAGTTTTTAGGGGTGGTTTTAGGGATGGTTTTTAAGGTTGGGTTTTAGGGGTGGTTTTTAGGGTTGGGTTTTAGGGGTGGTTTTTAGGGGCCACTGGACACGCCTCCTTGCCCCGCCCACTTAGGTCATGGAGGGTATCAAATTAACTAGCTCGATGAGACAAATAGGAATCTATAGTTATTCTCCCACTTCAGAATTCTTATCAGTTGTCTGTCTGTCTGTCTGTCTGTCTGCCTGCCTGCCTACCTGCCTGCCTGCCTGCCTGCCCGCCCGCCTGCCCGCCTGCCTGCCTGTCTGTCTGTCTGTCTGTCATCCTCAAGGCCGTTGAATTTGGTAGACTGCGCATGCGCACGGTTGTATGGAGAGTATTTAAGCAAGCAAATTAACAGAGTGCTGTCAGTTAGTACTTGTACTTCAACAAGGGAACCGCATTTGAATAATGACACACATAAACGTAGACACGTTTCGTGTTCTGGACGGTGCTGCTGTGGATGAGTCAGCACGCCGTGTCGAGGTGCACGTACATCAGCCGTTCGTGACAACAACATTCAACGCCAATGACGAAATTCGCATACCAATCAACCAACAAGACGTTTACGTACTACCGCATCTAAGCTGCATCTACATAGAGGGCAGGTTCATCAATGGTGCAGGAGGCGGAGATGCGGCTTTAACAAATAACGCCCTCAGTTTCATCTTTGACGACGTCCGCTATGAAATAAACGGGGTGGAGGTGGATCGAACAAAAAACGTGGGCATCATGAGCACACTGAAGGGTGCAGTTTCTCTGAATGAGGGTGAGGTACGTGCCCTGGAGAATGGCGGCTGGACGAATACGGGAGACTCACCGAGCCAGCTTATCGACGCGAACGGGAACTTTAACGTATGCATCCCGGGAAGAATCCTGCTGGGATTCTTGGAAGACTACCCCAAACTTCTGTTAAATGTGCGTCACGAGCTCATTTTGACTCGATCGAAAAACGATATGAACGCTTTCGTGGGTAACGAGGACACCAGAATTGAGTTGAGCAAGGTTCATTGGATGCTGAATACCTAAAACTTCTCAATATTGTCGAGGAAGAGAGAACGTTGCAGATATGTTTTCGCAGCTGGGAGCTGTACGAGTATCCGGTGTTGCCGCAAGCGACGAAACAAACGTGGGCCGTCAAGACTGCAACACGTTTGGAGAAACCCCGCTACGTTATTGTTGCCTTTCAGACGAATCGCAAAGCGAATTTGGACACGGATTCAAGCAAATTTGACCACTGCAATCTGACAAATGTCAAACTGTACCTGAATTCTGAGTGCTTCACCTACGAGAATTTAAACTTGGATTTCTCCACGGGGAGATACGCCCTGCTACACGAAATGTACGAGAACTTCCAGAGTTCATACTATGGAAAAGTTGGCGAGCCGCTATACGGCAAGGAACAGTTCAAGGATCTAGCTCCCATCGTGGTGATTGACGCATCAAAGCAGTCGGAAAGCATCAAGCTTGGTCCCATAGATATGCGTCTAGAATTTGAGTCGAGCGAGAATTTTCCGCCCAACACAACCGCATACTGTCTCATCCTGCATGACCGCATCGTTGAGTATACACCGGGCATAGAATTGGTCAGGAGAGTGGTGTGAGAAGCTGCAGGGCTTCGATTTGCAGGCGCCTGGGTCACATCCAAAGGCCCAACAGCACCTAACAACAAGATAAGTTCTGATTGGATGCTGCCCACAACCACTCTCATTGGCTGTTTCCCCGCCCACTCTCATAGCCAGAACCCCGGCGCATGCGCCTGAGCCACTGCCAAAGGCCCCAAAGACACCGTTGCTGAAGACATTACTCCTTCAGCAGCCTCTGGTCATTGCCGAAGAAGTGGGTGGTACCTGGATGGACTGGCCTGAACAACACGTGCTTTGCTCGCAACAGAGCCCCGGCGCAGGCGCCTAAGCCACAACCAAAGGCCCCAAAATGGCGGCTTGGGTGCGCAATCGCCTTGGAAGACACCAGAGGCTCTTCTTCTGAGAGACACCAGAGGCTGCTGCTGCTGCTGAAGACACCTTCTTCGGCAATGACCTTGAAAGACACCAGAGGCTGCTGAAGACATGCCCATTTCTTCGGCAATGACCTTGAAAGACACCAGAGGCTGCTGAAGATGTCGTTGCTGAAGACATGACTTCCACTTCTTCTTCAAGGACTCCTTCAGCAGCCTCTGGTGTCTTTCAAGGTCAACTGCCGAAGAAGTGGATGGCACCTGGAGAACTCGATGGCCTGGCCTGGCGAGGGTCATTCTAATATAGAAGCAGGTAAAAGTAGATAAGGTTCCATAACTAGTTTTTTGAATATAACTTAAAAGTATAACACCATTCTAGGCTTTAAAACACAAACAACACACAACTAATTAATGAAGCGGAACACAATAAGTTTAAGAACTTTGGTGTTCTCGACAAAACACGTACATATCAGGTGCGACAGCAACTCTTCTATTAGTTAAGTGTAATTCTGATATAATTTCAGGCTAGTTTGCCCAATAAACCTTATTGCTTTTCGAGATTTAAAAAAATTAACATTGATAGATTGTTGTAATCGCTGCATTTCTAAAAACTATGTGTATGTACAGATGTATGAAATTCGAGACAATTATTTTTAAAAGTTTGCAGTACCTTGTGCCATTTTATATCCTTCATAAATTGAACAAACAAAGAAAAAGAAAAGGTTATGGACGTATTTGATAGACTATTTCTCGCCAAACAATTCAAGTCCTCGTGATTTTTCGAGTAAAATTGATAGTTTCGGCGTAAATCAAACACAACAGTTGCATTTCGCAGTGAGCTATGACATATGCACAATGTTCCTACCAAGTTTCAAAATTAGATTTTTTTGCGTTAAAAAATCTAATTTCCCCGGAGTACTTATTCAGGCGGCTTATAAAAAAATTGTTCTTCCATAAATTCAAATTCCATATAATTAAATTATTTCATTGTCGTGTCTAATTCCTTTTTGTTTATCCAAACAATGATTCTTGCTCTAGCAATGTTTTTCTCTCAGAGTATGTTTTGTGTTTTTTTGCTTTTGTGTAAACTACACATCCATAACAGGCTGACAAAACATAGTAATTCACCAAAATAACACAATCGGTTGCTAAGATACCAGTGTCAGTGACGTCAGCGTAATCTTATCTTTTGACAGCTCCATATTGCCAACGGAACCGATTTGTTTTATGCGATACAGTTGTACATATTTTATCGATTTCACCTTTTAAATTAACGTGTGAGATTACTTCGCGTGAACAATACATGATGTTTTTTGTTCGAATGACAGATTGGGTGCTGAAAGTTTCTGTTTGGAGCTTCGGAGATAAGGTCAATTGTTGTAGAGAGTTTTGTTGGAAGTATGCATACAGTCAATTTCATAACTTTGGTTTTCGAGTTGTTATTGTGGCAACAAAACGTTCGTATAATAATATTATACAACAACAAAAACAATCTCCGACAAAAGTTATACAGGCTGGTCCTTAAGTATTCTAAAAGTTTTTAAGAGATGGTTCTTTGCATTATTTTGTTTGTTGTTTCGAATATTTCATATGACCATATGTCTAAAACGGCTTAATTTCAAAAATACAGGGTGCCAAAGTTTGGGGGAAAGAAAATGTATTTTGGTAGGGTGACCAGACGTCCCGGTTTTTAGCAATTTGTCCCCCCGTCCCGAGAAAAAAACATCGGGACGTTAATTTGTCCCGGTTTTGTATTTTATTATTTGTATGGGAATTAATTTCTTCCAACACACGTGACCTACGCGTCGGCTATTTCCAAAATTTGTAAAAACACGATTACTCAATTCTTGTTGTTAATTGGTCGACGGTGGTGTTCGGCTGACGCGAAGGGGGAATGCCGTCTGTCGGGTCGGTTCATCAACATTCAACTTCAACAGTCAGCAGTGTTGCCAACCCTATCGAAATTTCGGTAGATCTACCGATATGTTATCTACCGATCTACCGAAATGATACATAATTCTACCGAAATTTCATTTTTTAATTATACAATTATTAAGAAATAATCGGAAATTGCGCACAGATCATAATTCGTAACGCCTTTGGCGTTTTTCCTTTCTGCTTTGGCAACTCGAATGGTATAATTTTAGTACAGCGGTACATTATAGTTATGCAAAAAACCTAGAACCAAAACAGAACGAAGCCGCCGTGCGCCGCGATTCAGGGGCACCTTTGCAGGGATGGCTTTATTTAAAATTCCTACTCATTGTTTTTCTCTTTAAATCCGAATCTACCGAAATCAACCGAAATTTGGCAACCAAGCTTCTGAAATATTTACGACTGGGGTTGGCAACACTGACACGACAGTCAACAGTCAGTCGGCTGCTGATTGCCAAAGTGTGAGGGCCGAATGCCGACGTGGAGGTGCTGGTCAGATTCCGTTTCGTTTTTTTCTTCATTTAGGTAAAACGTAGGTGGTACCTTAACTTGATTTTGCTCTAGAGTATTGTTATTGTGCGTTATTTGAAGAAACAAGGAAGGTAGGCAATTTTTTTATAAATTTGTTTTAGAATTTAGTCCAGTCAGTCTCGGTGAAATAAAAGCACAAAGTTGAATTTAATATATAATAATATCTCTACTCTACTCACTCCCACTAACCCTAAGTTTAGCCCCAGAAGCTAACTATATAGCTTGTGCGGGACGGAGGAGGCGGCATATTACTATTGGCCGCAGGTGCGTCACAGGAACGACCTACAGTTGTTAGTACTCTAACCACCATTTAGTGCGAGAATGAGGAAAACCTGTAAAACCTCATTAGGTAAAGCTGGATAGGCGATCCAAGGCGCGCCCTAGCCACAGCGCAGAAATGGGTCACCCATCCATAGCCAAACCGCGGGCACTGTTGCTGAGCATTAACGACTACTCACTGGCGCATGCCAGCAAGATCCCACGGCTCAGACTCATATAAATATTTATTTATTTATTTACTTTATTTACTTTACTTGTGATCTCATATGTTTTTGTTTTAGTTGCGAACTTATATGTATGTTATAAACTGAACTGAATATACATATACTATGTATCGAGTTGTGTTATTTTTTTAAATAATTAATTTATATAATTATTTGTGCCATTTTTTTTATAATATTTTAATAATTTGTGAACTTGATGGCAATGTAAAACAATTTGTATAAAATGTCAACGTTTCGTTCCCGGTTGGGAGCTTTGTCAAGACTTTATTGAAAAAACGTATAAAAAAATTTTCTTAAGAAAATTGTAAATAACAGTAACTATGAACTTATGATTAAAAATAGAAATTAGGTATACTTACATTTTTAATAATTAAGTATGGTTGCATAAAATAATTTTTCATCAAAAACCAGAAGTGCTTCGAAAATTAATATTAAAATATTAGTTAGCCAGTTGCCAGTGGCGCCAGCGGGGGGGGAGGGGGTCGCGTTTGTGTCCCGGTTTTGTAAACTGGAGATCTGGTCACCCTATATTTTGGGAGAGCTTGAAAACCAGTGGAGATATTTCCTTCGTTAACTACAGTGCTACCACTGCAGATTCGACAAATATTCAATACTTCTTTTGTTTATGGGCGCGAAACTCAAAATAATAGCCTTGGTGTCCCATAATCCCCCGTTTGACGTAATTCCCAAGAAAACCCGTCTCGGTACGTCCTTGGGACTTTGTTGCGAACGTACTTGTATCAATATGCCCATTCTTGCGATTTTTAACACACAAAAGAATTATTAAGTACATTAAGATATCATCGGAAACCAAAAAAGCAAGAAAACCCAGCTGCTTGACAGTTTACTCAATCTATTATATTACCTAGGTCAATAATACGGAATTATCAATCATAAAACAAAAGTTTGAAACTGGAGCAACTTAATTTTCGTGGATATTCACATGAAACTGTTTACATTAATCTATAAAAATGAAATGATGCCCGTTGGTAACGCCATAACTAACGAACGGCCCGACGGAATTGACTGGTTTTATTTATTTTGTTGGTAATTGTGTGAGGATGGTTCATAAACAAAAAAAATGAAAAATTAAGAAAAACAATTCAAAAATCGCGAAAAACCGAAGTTGATTTTTGTGTTGATTCAAGATCGTGGCTAACAGATGGCATTGCATCGATCACAAGTGCCAATATATGTCGTTGCTCGATCAAATGAAAAATTGACAAAAAACGGTGTTTCTCACCGAATAAGACAACCCGACCCCGCCCATCGACACACTTGCGGGGTGGCGAAAACGTCGAAAGTCGAAAATATTTTTTTCTCCGCGTGGCAGAACAAGAACAACGTTTGCCGCGTCCGCTAGTTATCAATACAAAAGTCAATAAGAAAACTGTCACTGCAGTTGCCATTTCTTGAGTTATGTCAAGTTTCGGTATTTTGCTTATTAAATGATAGAAAGTTGTATACAGTGTGAGTAAAAAGTCTGGAACTAATTCGATAAAAAAATCAGGAATCATTTCTAGAAAAAACGCTCGGACACGTCACCCTATTTTTTTAAGGTGCATCTTTTTTGATAATTGTCGTTTTTCGATGGTCTTTTGATTTCGTGCTGTGACGTCATCGTCCATTTTTTAAATGGCTCCCCATACTTTTACAGTCGTAGTTGGATAGTGGCTGAAATTACGAATTCAGTAATATGCCACAGTATGACATTGACGTTGATACTTTTCGAAATAATCAAGTTTAAAATAAAAAGAAAAATTCTCAAAGAAAATGAGTTAGCTATGGAATATTGATAGTTTCATCGATTGGAAACGGCATAAATTGAACAAAATAACATTAATTAACTAAAAATAACAGTTTAGTTGCTGTTGAAATTGCCTTCCACACACTTCTTGGTAATAAATAAGTCGTAATCGAAATTCCTGGAGAACATTGCGGAGGGTGTCTGGTCTAATTGTTCTCATTTCGTTGCGGATTCTCTGCTGTAATTCATCAATTGTATTTGACCAGTTAAAATAAATTTTGCTTTTTTTAAGATAGCCCCACAAGAAAAACATGTAGTGGGGTAAGGTCGGAGAATCATCGTGCAGGCCACCTCTCCTACCAATCCACAGGGTTGTGAATTTGTCCACTTTTTTGGTTTCGTCCAGGACGTGGACATTATTGGACAAAATTGGACAAAATCACATTATTGGACAAAATTGGACAAAATCACGCAATATTGGACAAAATCAAGTTTAATTTTTATTTATTAAATACTTTAAGTTAGTAGTTAGTCTGCTAACCTATCCAGTCAAGCATCAAAATGGGTTTTCATTTCCATTTGTTTTATCTATATATATAAAAGAAAATCGTTTTAGTTACACTATTTATAACTCAAGAACGGCTGAACAGATTTGGCTGAAAATTGGTGGGGAGGTAGCTTAGAACCAGGAGACGGACATAGGATACTTTTTATCCCGTTTCCCGAAATCGACATTTTCGACAGCTTCACAACAAAATATTACAATTTTAAACTGACAACTTGAAATTAATTACTAACTTGATAATTTTGGTCATTGTACATAAATACACGTATCCATAGTTACGCAGAGGAACGTAACGTTTTTTTAGGTAACGCTCGATTTTATAAATTTTATTTGTCAAATCTGACAGTTGATAAGTGTCATATCAAGCCCCCGCCTCGCACAAAACAAAAAAATTATGTTGATCCGATCGCTACCAAACTTCACAGGAACAGCATGATGACCTTTTCACGCACTAGAAAAGGATGGATACCCCTTCGCGTAGCGGGTTGCATAAAATCGACAGGCGTCACTTTTATAACGTGCAGGCACCATTCCAGTTCCTCTGGATGTAGTTCAATGTGTGTGTTGGAGTGGGCCCCTGGATGGTTTACATTCACAATTGGACCCGGTAGGTGGCGCTGCAATCGGGTTCTAGGATTTTTTTGACGAAAATTTTTTTCATGTCATGCAGGACAACGTCTGCCGGGCCCGCTAGTTTTCAATATAATATATAAAAAATAAAAGTTTTTTTGAATTTTTGCCGCGTTTTATTGATTTCGTTCAATTTTGTCAAATTTGTCCATCACTATTGATTTTGTCCGGACGGACATAATTGGACAAAATCGTCCAATTATGTCCACTTGGAAAAATTCATTCAACCCTGCCAATCCATCTGTTGGGGAAAATTTCGGACCATAAGTGTGCATAATCCTGTTGGTAACATAGTATTATTTGGTAAGCCCGGATCTTCATCATTTGAGTAGAGAACAAATGGAAATCTACAAAACAATACTGAACTTTTAGAATTTACTTGGAGACTTAATGGTTTTCGTTTCCAATCAATAACTGTCAATATTCCATGGCTAACTCATTTTCTTTGAAAGTTTTTGTTTTCACTTTATACTTGATTATTTCGAAAAATATCAACGTGGCATATCATTGAATTCGTAATTTCAGCCACTATCCAACTACGACTTCAAAAGTATGAGGAGCCGTTTAAAAAAATTGACGATGACGTCACAGTACGAAATCAAAAGACCATCGAAAATCTATAATTATCAAAAAAGATGAACTTTAAAAAAATTATTTTGACGTGTCCGAGCGTTTTTTCCAGAAATGATTACTGAATTTTTTATAGAATTATTAGTTCCAGACTTTTTACTCACACTGTACAGGGTATCCCACGACGACTTTACACGATCTGTATATGGAAAAGTGTGTTTAGTAGAGTTACACAAATTTGCACAAAAAGGTAATCGAGGATGCTCAATTCGACTATTTTTGACGTTCTGCGGCTTCCGGTTATACCGGAAATAGACACCGACTTCCTTATTTTAAATGGAATGCCCACATTTTTATTACGGATTTAGAGTTTTGGTCAAATTTTAATGTCACCTTATGCAAAACATCATATGTGTAAAGTGCACCCTCTTGGAGATATTAGACGTTAAAAATCGTCATTTTTCAAATTTCATCAATTGTAACTTGGAAACGGTACGAGATAAAGAAAAATGATTTACATGTCCCTATCATAGTTTTTAATTCTCTATCTAATGGGTCTGGAAAATACTGCTTCCCGATTGGCAACTTTTTGTCATTTTTTGACCAATCAGGAGGCAGTATTTTCCACACTCAATAGATAGAGAATTAAAAACTAGGATAGGGACATGTAAGTCATGTTTCTTTATCTCGTACCGTTTCCAAGTTATAATTGATGAAATTTGAAAAATGACGATTTTTAACGTCTAATATCTCGAAGAGGGTACACTTTACACATATGATGTTTTGCATAAGGTGACATTAAAATTTGACCAAAAATCTAAATCCGCAATAAAAATGTGGGCATTCCATTTAAAATAAGGAAGTTGGTGTGTGTTTCCGGTATAACCGGAAGTCGCAGAAAGTCAAAAATATTTTAGTCGAATTGAGCATCATCGATTACCTATTTGTGCAAATTTGTGTAACTCTACTAAACACACTTTTCCATATACAGATCGTGTAAGGCCGCCGTGGGTTACCCTGTATACACCACGGTTGAGAAGTACTATTGTATTTCTAGCCCGGTCAAAGTAGACAAAAATATAGTGGCAAGTTTACAATAATTCGCATAGAGCTAAATATTGGTACAGTTCTTAGGTACACTATTACAAATAAAATATCAAAAGTCCCCACCAATCCTACGTCCGCTAAAAAAATTATTCAAGGTCAAAGGTCAAAAATATCGTTGTTTTTTCCATTTTTCGCTAGGGGAACCCCAAATAAGACGAAAAGTTTATATGAACATAATTATGTTCTAAAGTTACTACTAACAGAGATACAGGGTGTAAAAGTTTTAATATTTTTTTTAATATCGTAATGTAATAATTGATGAGTTTTCTCGTTCTTCTTGTTAGTTTTGTTAGTGTTATTCTTAATAAACTATTTTTTCAATTTTCACTTTCCTTGCATATCGGTGAAGCCATTATTGCATTATGGAAAATTTCAGTGCATGTGCACGATTTCACAAAAAGCTATTTCATTCAAAAACTAAGCATTTTACGAACAATTTTGAAGATACCAATTTCTTCCCAAATTGAACGTAGATTTCAAATACATACATTAATATCAATTGCATTCGCCAGTGGCGTAACATTGGATTGGGGAAATAAATAAACGGCTTACCCCGTAGCAAAAAATTGCAACTCAATAACTTTCCTTGTTACTAAGATAATAAAAAAATATTAAAACTTTTACACCCTGTATCTCTGTTAGTAGTCACTTTAGAACATATATGTTCATATAAACTTTTCGTCTTATTTGGAGCTCCTCTAGCACCCATTTTAATTTGGCACTCCCGTTCTGAATCACTCTGTACAGGCGGCGTAGGCGTTCATATTAGTATTTTCGATATTTCAAATGGTGATATCTCAGGAATGGTGATTCGTAAAAAAAGTATAAGAGCAATTTTTGTAGATAATTGCATGATCTACAAATTTTGTTTGACCTATTTTTATGATAACACTTACCGTTTACGAGAAAATTTAAAAAAAACACGATATTTTTGACCTTTGACCTTGAATAATTTTTTTTTAGCGGACGTAGGATCGGTGGGGACTTTTGATATTTTATTTGTAATAGTGACCTAAGACCTGTACCAATATTTAGCTCTATGCGACTTATTGTTAATTAAAATTCAGGAATATTAATAAAACATGATTTCACAAACATTTTGGTAAACGACAAAAATCAAAGCTGGGACATGCGATAGGTCAAAATAATTAATTTGACGTTTATCACGAAACAAATTTTCAAGCTTACCAGGTTCTAATAGAACAAATTCGGGTCTAGGTAGAACACGTCAAAATAATGCGGATTTGATATTTAAACTTTTAACCGAAAGCTTATCGTTTTTGAGATACAGGGTGCTGAAGTTTTCTTCTTAAAAACGTTTTTATTTCATAACTTGAAACTTACAAAAGTTATTGGTTTCAAATTTGATAACTGCTTTTCTTAAAAAGAGGTCCATTGTCAGGTGTTATCCACACCCGTAACGTTAATCCAGTGGTGTAATTATTTATTTTCTTCAATACTTTTTTGTTTGCCACTGAACATTTTCTAAAAAATTATAGAATTAATAGTTTTCTAGTTATTCGTTCTCAATGACTATGACATTTTCAAAATGTTATTTCATAACTCGAAATTGGTTTCAAATTTGGTAAGTAGTTTCATGGATCAAGATCCATCTGCGAATAAACTCCACGCTAGAGAAAGTTGAACTTGAGTGCCTAGGACCACAAAGGACTATTTTCTTATAAATTGTATTTCAAAAGCGATAAATTTTTGATTAAACATTTAAATAGTAAACCCGCATTATTTTGACTACCTATACCGGAACTTTTTCTATTAAAACCTGGACAACCCTGTATACACTTTTGTCGAAGCTAGACTGTGTTTGTTGTGAGATTCTTTGAAGAATGGTTAAAAAAAGCAATTTCAGAATTGCCAGGGAAAGCCCTCCTCTAAGTTCATCGAGTTGATGTTAATTTAAATGCTTTTCATTTATGAAGAGCTTAGATTCCTTAAAAAGTTAAGTAACTTAATTAAGAAGTTCAATTCGGTTTCTGTCAGTTAAGGATTTAGTTTTCCATCAAAAACAAATTAAACTTGGCATAATTACATCTCGGTTTTTTTGGTATTCCAGAGAATTTATTCTGCAAACACAAAATATCAAAAAAGTTGATAGGTACTGTGTTATGTCATCTCTGTCTCATTCTCTTCCGAATACCTTCTCTTCTACTAACCAAAAAATTATTTCACATTTTTTGAAACCTGGATGTTTTACAGCTGCCGCCAAACGGTTCTATTTTTTCTATTTCCTCCTTTCTAGGCATTTTGACCCTTGGTTTATTGATATAACTAGATGAACTCGTGGGCTACGCTCCACGACTTTTACGTAGTGGTGAATCGGTGTAGTAATTATACCACTATTAAATGTTAAACGACTGAACGTAGATAAATTAATGACTGCTATGCCCATATACCTACTCATTAATGTAATTATACCACAGCATAATACAGCAGTTAAAGTTCTTGGCGGTGTCTTTGAACTATTTTAGCTGCATTTGGTGACCTCCAACTGTAAGTGATTTACTGCCGCGGCGTTTTATCAATCGGTTTGACACTGGTATTAACTCGGCGACAAACGAAAAAGAACACGTGCGTAGCCTGAGAAGTTGCGCGGGCTACGCTGTGCGAGCTAGATAATTTAGGGAGAGCTGCTTTGCTGTATTAATTATGCAGTGAATATACTTAAAACGTAGGTGCATCCCAGGTGCACCACAAAATATTCCAAGCAAATCCAAGCGTCCATCGAAATGATGCCGATGCATTTTTCTTATTTGCGTTAAGAGCCCGACACACACAGGAATTTTGGGAGCACGGTAGACGTTCGCCTGTTTGTAAATATTTCAAAAACTATAATAGATATTAAGTTGTTTTTGTTTGCAAACAGTTCTTAAAATACAAATCTACTATTGCTATTTTGAAATTTATTAAAAAATATAAAAACAATAAATAAATAATAGTAGACTGAACCTCTGGCTTGTAAAAACACATAAAATTTTCAATTTCGGCCGAAAAACAAAAAAGTTATTAGTAAACAGCGGTACCCTTGCATTCGAAGTTTTTCGTCGTAGCTCGTGCTCTCGTCTATCTTTCGACTACTGATCAAAGTCGCTCAGCTGTCAATCGATCCCGAAATAGGGAGTGCGCGCAACAAGTTCATTCTCAGTGTTAGTTTGGTCGACTAGTTCCCTGCTTATCCAGATAGTTTTTGTCGTCCGCTCTAGGTCCGAACCCCTGAACTCCCCGATTCTTAGTAAATTGGTGTGCCGGGCTCTTAACGAAACACCTGATCGAGTGCACGACCTCACCCATACGATCTCCGCCAGTTGAAAAATGAAAAGAGACCGAGCGACCATCCCCACCCGTATTTCAAGTGTTGTGCCAGTTCGCTTTTAATATTATGATGATTAAATTTGACTATGTATATTTGGAATCGCTCTGTGTATTTAGAAGGAAAAATTACTCATCCTGAATGTATACACAGCCTAAAGCAAATGAATTACAGGGAAAGTTTTTTAGCATTAGGGATCTGGAATAGTGGACATGCTTACAAAACTGCCAGAACCTCCTGAATTTTTAAACAGGTTTCAGGATATAATGTAAGTCTCATGAAACTTTTAGCGAGAGCATTTACCTAAAGTTTTCATCAAATGGAAGGGAATAAAAAGAACATGAGTTTGTGTTTTTTACCAAGGATATACATACACATACAACAAAGCCCGAGATTCTACATAATAAAATTGAAGTTATTAAATCGTTCGTCTCCGGTGTGCCCCCACGTGGTATGCAAAAAATTCCAGCTTTCCCCTGAGAAATGCAGAGGAAAGTATGTTGATAGAAAAAATGTAATATATATACGTAATCGTTGTGTAAACATGGAATTTGCAAATAAAATGTTGGCTCTTGCCAAGCTGAGTTCACTAAATTTGTTGTTCTTCCAGCAGATGCGTCATAAAGGTGCTCAACCAGTCTTTGGACTGAAAAGTTTATGATGATGATTGTCAAAGAACTACAACCCCAAAGTCAAAAACTTCCAAACTTTCATAATTATTGTTAGAGTGACATAGTTCTTAAGATATTCAAATTAGGTACTTTAACACGCATGCCAGGATGATAGCAAAGACGAGGAGAAGCGCATGATACGAATTAAAGAACACAGAAATGGAAACACTAATACTATTAACTTTTAGTGGCTCTAAGAAACCTAAAACTGTTGCACTTTTTATTTCTTTATACATATACGATAATTGAAAGACCTTTTCATTTCGTTAGTGCGCGTGCGCAGAAGTACACTGACAATCAGCTGTTCTTAGTTTTTGGACAAGATCTTGCTTGAAATATGGAAATGGCAACCAAGATAATTCAATCACGCAAGTTTTTAAAAAGTGGGGTGAAAATCAATCGGATTTTTAAAAGAGGATCTAATAGACAAGTGCGTATTTTTCTGCAATGTATAAATACCCTAATTACAAATAGTACTTATTTTAAAGACCGAACCAATAATGACGTAACCTAGAAAACGTTCAATGCACTTTTCCATTTCGAAGCTTCCTTCTTACACATTTCCATCCACACAATACTATTTATACAGGTGGAACAAGTCCTCACATGGTCACCGACCCAGTTATTAACTTCGATGTTCCCCAGTGTTCGGCAGGGTTTGGGAAATGGATAAAATCGTGGTCCCAAGCGATAACTTAGCCTACCCACTATGCTATCACCGATACAGTCACCAAAAGCACAATGTTTGGATGCTCCATACTTTTTTAGTTTTGAACTACTACTCATTTGGCACGTTTGCAATAAAATATTGGTGTTATTTTATATTTATATAAACACATGCAATCATACTTTAATGAGCTCCGTTGTTAGGAATGGGATATTATTCAGATCATCAGAAAGTATTCATTTGTCAAATCTGACGGTTGATTTGTGTCATATTTCAAATGTAAATTAAGTTTCATTCTTTAAATGTTTCTTATTCTTTATACATATTATCTTGTCAAATAAAGCTCGTGCGTCGTGCTATGATTAATAATCGGGGATATCACTCGTGAAACCGGAACTGCACATTCAACTCGTCTTTCGGACGTTTTCAGCTCATAGATATAATCGATGAATCATAGCACTTATATTACCAACGATTATTTTTTTCATCGTCAAATTGACCAATAGGAACATTGCATTTGGGTCTAGAAGCGTGTATTATTTCGGTATTTTTTTTCGATAATTTTGCTTGTTGATAAGTTGCCATAGTTTCGAATTTGTAGGTACATTTATAATGTATAATCTAGTTACTTTAGTACCTGCCAAACGTCAAATATTCCCAACACATTTCTTTGTATGTGAATTAATTGAAATAAAATTTCGTTTTGAACTACCTTGCTTCGATTCAAAAGATAATCTTGTCAAATACAATTCGTGGTCTGGAATTTTTAAGTAATTTTACTCAAACTGTTGCTTTTACTAGCCACTCGTGTAAATTTAACTGTCAAATTTAGGCCCGGTTTTTCAAAGAATCCAACACCGGATTAAGTCTGACACCGGCTTCGTTGCGGCTTCGGCTTTCTGATTGGTTGTAGCATAGCAACAAAGCCGGTGTCAGACTTAATCCGGTGTTAGATTCTTTGAAAAACCGGGCCTTACACTCGTGGCTACCAAGCAACGCAACAGCTTTCGTAAAATTTCCGACAATTCCAGACCACTTGTTGTATTACTACAGATAATAAATTATGTTGGATTGAATACTGGTTTCCGGGCTGGTTGCCACGTCGTCGTTGGTAATCTGCAACACTAAAATTACAATTGACATTAACACTTGACGTTTCGACTCGCATATCGGAGTCTTCTTCAGAAGCTACTCTGAAACTGAAAATCTATTGCAGATGACTCTATTTATACTCGTCGGTAATCACTGAAGCGCTACGTTTTCACGGAACAGTGATTTCCAAGTAACCGGTAGATCCATTCCTCCATCTCTGTTGTAGTTGGGTCTCTTGAAGATCTCTATAGCCTCCCTGATCCGTCTGGGCCAGAAATTGGGAATCCTTGCTAGCGCCTTAGCATCCTGGAATCGAATCTCGTGTCCTGGCAAAGAGGAGTGTTCCGCAACTGCTGACTTGTCCGTCCGTTGGTTCCTGACGTCCCTCCTGTACTCTTGTAGCCTCGTGCTGATGTGTCTCTTCGTTTCGCCAATGTATTCCTTACCGCAGATACATGGGGTGCTGTATACTCCTGGTCCTTGATGCTCCTTCTGCTCTCCTATTGTCCTAGGGAAACTTGCAGCAATATTTCCAGGCGGATTGTACACTACGTTGATCTTGTGTCTGTTGGGAATCGTCCAATTCTGTCCGTGCATCCATCAATGTAAGGAAGGTAGGCCGTCGCAATGTAGGTTTCTGATTTATCTCGCCGTTGGTCGCTCTTCCTGATAGCCCACTCTATGGCTCGTAGAGAATATCCATTCTTCCTTAGGGCTGTCTTCAGATGCGCTAGTTCTTCCTCCAAGTGTTCCGGTTCGCTGATTTGGCGGGCTCTGTGCACCAAGGTGTTGATTTCCCTGCTTCTGTGCCGGGTGATGATGGGAAGCGGCATTTAAATAGCGATCCGTGTGCGTCGGCTTCCTGTATACTCTGTGTCACAGGCTTCCATCAGTCTTGCGGTTGACGAGGACGTCCAGGATTGAGAGGGCGCCGTCTTTCTCCATTTACATCGTGAACTGTAGGTTGGAGTGCAGTCCGTTCAGATGGTCCTTGAAATTAATAAATTATGTTCCTTATCTTTTGTTACCATGACGACGTAGCAAATTTCGTATTCTTGACTGTAAAATGTTTAAAACTCGTCAATGGTCCAAAAATAGGACGCATTTTTTTAAATAACATATTTTTCCAAATTCGTCAATAGTGTTTTTGTTTTACTGATACCATTATTTTGACATAACCCAATGCATTTTGAAATGTTTCTTATTTATATGGTGCTCCTTGCATTATTAACCAAGAATATATTTTGTAGTAGGTACTTGCATACTGTGCATTTTTAACAGTACCCATCAGATAGGAAGTTATTCCACAAATGTTTTTCTAATTTTTTTTCCTGCCAGTGGCGTCGTACCAGCTGAACTATCGATTAGCGACATCGATAAGTTTATTACATCAGAAAGTGCAGAAGAAGAAAACACGTCATGTGTCTCAGCGTGTTCATTCCAGACCAGAAGGAAATTTTTATCCAACTTTCCGTATGTTCTACTCACCTCTATATTAGTCGTAGTATAAGAAATGAATCACTAAACGTTTTGTAAGATGATTTTATAATACTTAGGTACCTACTTGAAATAAAAGGAGTTTTCCGAAAAATTTGTAGGAACTTTAAACTTATTAAATAAATTATCTCGATTAGCCAGATTTCGTTTTACAAGACAACCGAAATTTTATACCTATTTATTGGAAGGTATAGTGCAATTTTTATTTTATTAAATAGGTAGTTTAGATGAAGAAGGGAAACAAAGGTATAAAGCTATCAAATGGGAAATTATTCGGAAATGTAGGAAAGCGAAAGAACAGTGGATTGATAACAAACGCAAAGAAGTGAAAGATAAGTTCGAGATAAGTTCGAAGTAGAAAAAACTGACGAAGTGTATAAAATAATTAGGAGAAATTTCAGAGAAATTGGATCTAGCAGCAAGAACATTAGAAATGAGGCAGGTGACATCCTAATCGGAAGAGAGGAAAGGGCAGATAGGTGGAAGGAATATTTAGGAATCTTATATGCAGGACAAGAACTAGGAGATATATTAGAAAAGGGAATCAGTGTAGAGAGGGACAACCTAGACTGTCCCATAATAAGGGAAGAGTTTGAGCTAGCATTAGAAAGTTTAAAAAACAATAAAGCACCAGATGTAGACGGATTACAGGCATAAATTTTAAAGTGTGCAGGTCAAGAGGTAAAAGAGCATTTATTTAAACTAGTTAGCCGTATATTATACGAGGCAGGTGAGATTCCAGAAGATTACAAAAGGAACATCATGCCAAAAAGTTCGAAAATTTTAGAACTATCAGTTTAACTTCCCCCGCGTCAAAAATTTTAACTAGAATTGTGCAAAGAAGGATAGAGAAAAGGGAAATAGGGAAATAGAGAAATATTAGGAGAAGATCAGTTTGGATTTAGACGAAGTAGAGGAACGTGCGAGGCCATTCTAGCTTTGTCACCTCTAGTTTTCAACTTATATATCGAAGATGCGATTAATATTGTTAAGGACAGAACAGCCTCAGGGATTAATGTACGGGGTCAAACTATTAACATGCTCAGATTTGCGGATGATATAGCAGTGTTAGCATCTAGGAAAGAAGAATTAGGAATGGCTTTGAATGAAGTGGAAGCAGTTTTGACATATGGCTACGGCATGAAAATCAGCAAAAAGAAAAGCAAAATTTTGGTATGTATAGAGGGCATGAAAATAGAACTAAAACTGAAATACAGACAGGAAATGAGGGAATAGAGGAAGTCGCGGATTTCTGCTATTTAGGAAGTAAAATAACTCGAAATGGCAGGAGCACTAAAGACATAAAACAAAGAATAGCGCAGGGTCGAGTTGCCTTTAACAAAAAGAAACAACTGTTATGCTCGGGAACGGTTGATGTGGAAACTTGGACGAGACTTAAAGACATATGTATGGAGTACGGCATTATACGGGTGCGAAACTTGGACAATAGGAGAAGCGGATCGAGAAAGAGTAGAAGCGTTTGAAATGTGGTGCTACAGACGCATGATGAAGATACAGTGGATAGATAAGGTTAGCAACAAGAAGGTATTAGAAAGCGAAGGGTATGGAAGACAATCAAGAATAGGAGAGATAGGATGGTAGGGCACCTTATAAGACACGAAGGAATAGTTCGCGACATACTAGAGTCAGAGATAGGAATAAAAAGAGTTAGGGGTAGGCCTAGATTAGACTACTGCTCTCAAATAGTTAGGGACGTAGGATGTTCTACTTTTAGGGAAATGCGTAGGTAAGCTCAGGGTAAGAAAGGATGGAGGTACGCGTCCAACCAGTCTTCAGACTGAGAACCTTATGATGATGATGAAGTGAGGCTGAAGAGGAAACTACATCATATATAATTTTATTTTTTTTGCTTGTCTTCTAGCTTGCGAAACATCAAGACCAACAACTAACCACTGTTTTATTTCACTAAGTTACGAAACCGTTCACAGAATATGGTATGTCACTGAAATGCAGACGTAAGCAAACCTAAGTCAAAGGTTGCACTCCAGACGGCAAAGAAGCGTTGATTGACTTATCAATCAACGAAAGAAGGTTAAGATTATGTAGGGAAAGTCTAACACTTGAAAGGGGCTGTCGCGTTTTTAAGATCGTACCAAGTGTATTTAAAATGTCTTGAATTCTCAACTGACGAAATGGTCGCAGTTATTACGGACTTAACTCAACAAATGCATAATTTTAAATGGGAAGTAATTATTTGGGCGGTTGTTTTAACATCCAGGCAGTTTCATCAGGCAGTTAAAAATTCATGCTGGCGGTATTAAACTTTTTTCGCGGTAATTAACTTAATGTGGCAGTAGAACGTGGCCAGCAATATAAAAGAATTTGGTCAGTTATTTAATCCTACAACGGCAGTTCAAAACTTACTCGAGCGGCAGATTAAATAAATGTCCAGTGCAATTATTACTTGAGCTGTAAAATGATTGAATGGGCAGTATAATGTATTAATGGGCAGTTAAATAAGTAGTTCGCCAGTTCTCGACGTTTGGCAAAGTCGAACGTCATTTTCATTGAAAAGAGCGGCGCACTTCTGTTAAAAGGGGCGCAAGTTACGCGACAGTGCACCGTGGGCGGTCAATTTGAAAAAATTTGCCTATAAATATTAGGTCGTTTCGCTCATTACCTTATCACTGCGTTTCGAGTGCTTAGATCTATTACACTAGCATTGCACCATTAAATTTATTCAACGCATCCCTCCCCGTTTTCTCATAGAAATGTTTAAAATACTGAACTCAGCCCCTCACAGGTAAAAAAAATATTAACTTTGCTTCATCCCTTTGCGTCTTCTATTGCACCACAAAGCATTTTTGTTATGCTGCATCGAATAATGCATCATTTTGATGCTAACGACTGAGACTTGCGACGCTCTGCTCGCTTGACCTTAACCTGACAGACTTTTATATTAAAAAGTGTCAGTCGTTAGCATTTATATTATTTTTTTCAAATATTATTCCCATAAAAATGCGCACCTTTGAAGAGAATAACATTATAAACGCTTACAACTGACACTTTTATCCAAAAATCTGTCAGGTTAAGGTCAAGTGGAGCGAAGCAAAGCGAGCGGAACGTTGTAAGTCTCAGTCGTTAGCATTGAATAATTTTAATGGTGCAATAAATGTAATTTTTTCTTAATATCTACATTATTGTTAAATGTTATTTTTTATTTCGCTGCCTAACTTAAATAAACATTATACGAGGCATATCCACAAAGTAAGTTCCGATCGTGGATATGTTTTAAGCAAATGGTGCGATTGGGACAAATCTGGCCAGGAAAGCTTCAGTACTAAATACAAAGGCCTCGGAAGACAAATTATTCATATATCGTTGACAGCAAACGTATGACATTGTGTCAAAATGACCGCAGTTATAGAAAATCCGTCTGTTGTGAAATACGATCTGATTGAATTTTTAAATGCAAAAAAAGTTCGGAGCGCAGAAATTTTTTGGAAAGAATAAATAACAAAAGGTCAGGTCTTCTCTGTACGGGATTTTTTTTTGCTGCATGACAATGCCCGACCTCACGCAGCCGCTTCGACACGAGCACTCTTGACAAAATTTCAATGGGAAATTTTTGATTATCCGTCTCATAGCCCCGATTTTGCACCAAGTGGTTTTTATCTCTTTCTCCAACTTAAGAAACTTTTAGCAGGACAGCGATGCAATAACGATGAAGAAGTAAAGACTTTGGTTCAGGATTGGATGAAAATGTTGAACCGAGTATTGGACGCAAATTTCACAGACACTGGCATACAAAAACTTGTGTCACCCTCTGATAAATGCTTAAATTTAAGCGGTGATTATGAAGGGAAGTAGTTTAAGGTACATTTAAGGAAATACAAATAAAACAATTGAAAGAAAAAAAGTCTTATAACTTTTATGACCAATTGGAACTTAATTTGTGGATAAGCCTCGTATGTATGTATCATTTAACAGACCAATCATATTTTGTACTGTGTAAATATTTATAGAACTACTTGTCCCACGATTTCTAACAGACCCATTCTGATTTCATGACTGCACAAGCGTTACTGCCCCTTTATTCATTTTACTGCCCATATGAATTTTCACTCATTCAAATATTTATTGAGCTACTCATTTGAAGATATGTTACTCCTCGTTTCCACTTTTTTTACTGCTCATATTTTACCACTCAATCTGTTATTGAACATACAATTTGTATTTTCACACTGACCAAAACTGTAATATAGTACCGCCCCTTTAAATAATAGCCATTTTAAATTATTCTATTATTCTATGACATGTATCGCATATCTAAATGTGGAATTCGAGACGAGGCCTCTGAGTCACAGATAACCCTTAAGGAAAACTGGGCAAGAGGCATCCCCTGCGTGTAAGGATAGGTTCATCCAATAAGCATGAATACTGATTAAAATCCAACAATACATCTCCTGTTTTATTATGATGGTGACAACCCGGAAGGAAAACGCATAATAAATACGAAATGACGATATAAAAATTTTAAAGAACAAAACTTCGACGACGGTTGTTTGATTGTTCTCAGTAATAAAATATAACGAATAGGTACGTATTGCATCTTCAACAGCGAATACTAAACACATTGTGTTATTATGATTAATGCATATGATAACCAATCTGATTTCGTGCCAAAATGATTAACGATAATTTAATAACAGAATAACACTTTGAAATACATATATGAATAAATGCTTATGAAAAAACTTTTTCGTCGATATTTTACGTGACGGCAACATTCAATCACTGGCTGTATTTCATTATAATGGCAGAAACAGGTAATCTGTCTAAAACTTTTCGTTGAAATATAATGGAACTCGTGCTCTCGGGCTGGTTAAAAGCAGCTTTTTACTCAAATCTGCCTCACTTCTCACGTCATAGCTGCCGGGGCAAAATATTAAGTACTACCGTAACAATATTCCTGAGATATAGCATGCACGCGTGACTTAAATCCAAAATCTGCTTCCATATTTACTTGCACGAGAAGAAAATAAAAACGAAACGTTGAAAAAATCGCGTTATTCAGAGTTGCCTTTCTTTCCCATCAATATTATTATAATGATGAACCGAATTAATTTTAATGTGCCATTCGACATTTATTGAGTCACGCGATACGCTTGTTAAAAAGCTGTCGTAAAAATTAACTTTACCCCATTTGTATTGAGCATCGCATATGACAGCTTAAGCAAATCAATACGACTTGAAATGGTAGCTCTTTTACTAAACTGGAGTTCGACACAACTAGGTTATTACAGTATGTAATAATTCTAAATAATTATATCGTTTTGAAGTAAATGCACCTACAGGCAGACAAATTGAGGAATGAATACTACAAGAGAATTATCATCGGTGCAAGTGACTAAAGTATCAAGGTTCTCGATAGTGAATTGGAGTTAAAGATTTAAGTATATCGTCTACATCGTCTCCGGGAGAACTATGAGAATATCATCGACGTACTTCTTAATGACAGGTATATTATAGTGGTATCGGGAGAGAGCCCTGTCCAGGATTGAGACATCACAAACAGGGGAATATTCCTCGATAATTCATATCTACGGCCACTTGTAAATAAGTTGATTTATAGAACTTCTCAACGACCAGACAACTCTTCGCCTCCTCCCAAAGAGTTTTATATTTCAATTCCTTTCATCAAGGGTATTTCGAATGGCATCCTCAGTATTCACTATGCAGAGCTGAATCCAGATATAAAATTGTGTATCTTGTTCCGCGTGTGACCAGACACATCAGTACCTACCTCACTGCACGCATGCCCTTATTTGATTTCGACGAAGTTCCTATACTTACTTTAGGTAACCGAAAGAAATGCCTCTTCCTAGAGATGCTATATGCTTATTATACATACCTATACCTGGGCCGCCGAACAGACGGAGTGATCACCCTGCAAGAACGTGCTCTAGCGGGGCCAATATTAATTTATGACGACCGAATTGGAGTCTTCCGACTTCGTTGGGTCTAAAGAAAGCGTATAACTGCGGTTCGGTCGTCTTAAATTGATAATAGTCTTGCCTAGATCTCATGATTGCAGGGTGATCACTCTGTCTGTTGGGCGGCCCAAGTATAATAATTACACTGTCAACGTCCGTACTGATACACGCAGTCTAGTAATATCTATGCTTGGGCCGGCGAACAGACGGAGTGATCACCCTGCAAGAATGTGCTCTAGGCGGGACCACTATCAATTTAGGACAACCGAACCGCAGTGATGCGCTTTCTTTAGACCCAACGAAGTCGCGTCACTCCAATTCGGTCGTCATAAATTACTATTGGCCCCGCTAGAGCACGTTCTTGCAGTGTGATCACTCCGTCTGCTCGCCGGCCCAAGTATACTCTTACCCCCTTTATGCATTCTTCTATGTATTACACTAGTTACCCTTTGGTTTCTCAGTGTCTGCATATTACTTTGTTCTCCATATTTCAATATACCGTCCTTCAGACTTTCATTTATTCATGGACTTCTAGATCCTTTCACAACTCGGTTCCTCCTGAAATACCTACATTTATGCTCATTGGTTAACCTGCCCCTCTATCCCATTTTGGTTTCTCTTCCTTCTATCTGCGCTAAGCTACTTGTGCTGAGTTGCTGTCGTCTCCTGATCATATGTTTTTCCTTCCATCTGCTACTTCATCTTTTTCTTGAATCTCTAACCTTAATATTAGAGTAACTTCTGAGCTCCATGATCCATGATTATATTACATTCTTATACATATACATAAATAGTTGGGTACTCAAACAGTTTTCACATATTTGTATTATTCGTATTAGTTACAGCCCCGGGCAAAGTAGCTCCGACAAAATGGTCCACCGACAGAATGTCTCCTTTAAAGTAGCCCCTACTGAAAACACCAAATATAGTCCATCTGCAAATGTTTGTCACATTTAGATTTGGTGTGCCAAGGACTATTTCTCGATGTATGTGAAACATTTTTAATTGACCAACCGAAATTCGCAGTATTACGAGTATAACTTTAACATCACTTTTAGCGAGCCGTATGAACAAAAAGGTTTATTTAAAAAAGATATTTAGTATACCTACTTACACAAATGAACACTGCGGTTCGTTTTAGGTATTCGTAAAAAGAGATAACAGGAAACGGTAAATTGGAACGGCTGATGTTATTTAAAGGGAAGGTACTATATTACAGTTTTGGTCAGTGTGGAAATACAAATTGTATGTTCAATAACAGATTGAGTGGAAAAATATGAGCAGTAAAAAAAGTGGAAACGAGGAGTAGCATATCTTCAAATGAGTAGCTCAATAAATATTTGAATGCGTGAAATTTCGGTTGGGCAGTAAAATGAATAAAGGGGCAGTGGCGCATGTGCAGTCATGAAATCAGAATGGGTCTGTTAGAAATCGTGGGACAAGTAGTTCTATAAAATACTTACGCAGTACAAAATATGATCGGCCTGTTAAATGATACATACATATAATGTTTATTTAAGTTAGGCAGCGAAATAAAAAATAACAATTAACAATAACTTAGATATTAAGAAAAAAAAAATATTGCACCATTATAATTATTCAATGCTAACGACTGAGACTTACAACGCTCCGCTTGACCTTAACCTGACAGATTCTTGAAGAAAAAGTGTTTATAATGTTGTTCTCTTCAAAGGTGCGCATTTTCATGTGAATAATATTTGAAAAGAATAATATAAACGCTACCGACTGACACTTTTTAATAAAGAAGTATGTCAGGTTAAGGTCAAGCGGAGCGTTGTAAGTCTCAGTCGTTAGCACCAAAATGATGCATTATTCGATGCAGCTTACAAAAATGCTTTGTGGTGCAACGCGATGCAATAGAAGACGCAAAGGGATGAAGCAAAATTAATGTCACGATATTTTAATTTCTATTTTGTCCTGTATTGGCTTTGGCGATAACGAAATAAAATTTTTCAAAAGTTACTTATTTAATAGGATAAATACAGTTTGTAAAGCTTAAAAATGAATGTTCCCTGGAGGGCGCCTTGGACAGTGGGGTACCGCAGGGCTCCAAACTCGGCCCTCTCCTGTTCTCGATTTATGTATCTCAGTTGCACTCTTGCGTTAGAGATTGTAAAGTACATTGCTATGCGGACGACACACAGCTTTATTACTCCTTTGCTGCTACAAATTTTCAGCAAGCAAACAATTGTATTAATCACGACTTAGATTCCTTGGTTAATGTGTCGCTTGGTCACAACTTGCTGATAAATCCGAAGAAGTCTCTTTTGATGTTGTTTGGAAGGCCTTCTGCGAGGGATGAAGTTGCTAATGGTGAAAAATTGGTAGGTATGTGTAGATCAAGCAAAGAAGTTGGCAGTGATAGTTGACACTGACTTGCGGTTTAGGACACATGTTAATAATCGTATTAGCAGATCATTAGGTAATTTAAAGAAAATATATTCAAATGAAGACGTGATTCGACTACTGTGTGATGCGCTGATGTTGTCCCATTTTAATTACTGTGATGTTCTTAATGGTTTCTGCATTGATTCCTATACAGCGCGGAGACCGAAGAGTGCAGTTAGTTCAGAACACTTGTCGACGACGAGATAGCATATCGAGCAATTTTCGAGAGGTTCACTGGCTCAACATGGCCAATCGACGTCTACTCCATGCTTGTACATTCTTCCATAGTATCGTACAGAGTGGGTTCCCTCCCAACCTGTATAATAAAATACGGTAGGCACCGATCTGATGTGCAGTTCCATGTTCTAAAATTATGGCAGTGTAATAGATGGCGTGATTTCGATTAATTTCCAAGGAAATAAATAGTCACGTGTAGTAAGTATACATATACCTATTGTACTTGTTCTTTTAATGAGCAACTAATGGCATAAAAAGCCACACAGTTGTTGGAAGCAATCGATAGATTGTCTGAATTTTATTAATAACAGGCCGTTGGCGCCAAGTCTATTTATCTGTGCGATGAATTAACGATTTTATCCAGTTAACTGACCCTCTCTGGACCAACGCAACAAATCAACACTGTAATTTGGATCGTGGGCAGCACTGACTGTAATTTTACAAATTTATTGCGACGCAACACCGAGGATATTAACTTAAAACCAAAGATTTTAAAGAAATGAACAACTTTATTCGATTATCTGTGTTGTACAAAGTCGCAGGATGAAGGATTAACGTCGGAAAGTAAATGAAGAAAAAGAGAAACTGGAGCAGAAGTCGCGTCGGCTTTCCAGTTAATGCTCAGTGATCAAATCGGTAGGTAATTTGATTTTGTATTCGCCGTTCCGCAGAAATGCGTAACGAAGTTTATTTTACGAGTTGTTCTCGAGAAATTGTGCGCTACAGCCAGAAAAACTGTTTTTGCTGATGGGATTGTGGCAGCATCCAATATGTTGGTAATGTACAGTGGCGGTTTCTCCTTAAGGTCAATTGGTCAATGACCCTCCTAAAATATTCTAATCAAAACCATAATTTTAATAAAAATATATTTTGTCTGATAGTCTCAAATTTAAAATCCTCAGCGGTCTGCATTCGCAGCAATACTAGAAATAACCAAGCGTCAAGCAGCGCTGCGCGCTCGCTAGCAAGCCGGGACATTATTCAAATTGACCCTGCACAGCTCTTATGGCTTATGGAGAAATGCATGTAAAGAAGAACAGTGACAGCAGATGGCGAATTCTTGAGTGGAAGTGAGAGTCACCTTTTACTCCTATATCTCCAACGTGGTCAATGTCCCGATGACAACTGCGCAGAATCGAGTTAATAGTTCTTTAGGATGGAGTTATATTTTCTCTGGTCATCTCATCAGTTCGTCGTAGACAGCGGTAGAAGCGTTGCGGTTCGCGTAAGTTGTAATATATCGTTAGGATTTTCACAATAATGCCGGTGTAGTCGCCATAATACTTTAACTTTTGTCTGAAACATTTTCTGAAGCAGTGAACTGATTAAATATTTTGTGTACCTACACTACCGATGACAACCTTGGAAAGTGAGAGATGTTTTTCAACTTTGAAAGGGGTAAAAATTAAAAAAACCTTTTTACGCAATACAATAGGACAGTCTAGCCTTGGTGCTTTGTCTATGGCGAGCATCGAGAAGATGCTTGTCAAGAGCATTCCAAACTTCAACGAAAAAGACCCTTTTGCAGAACAGAATTGACCTGAAATATAAGCACGTTTAAGGTATGTTTTATTTTGACAATATGTACCCCTTTCTTATATTTTAGTTTTGTACATATATGCATATAGGTTATAGGTACTTTTAGTATTAATTATAAGTTCCAAAACCAAAATGACCCCCCTGGTTATGAACCCACGAGCCGCCACTGGTAATGTAGGGAGTATAACTCAAAAATGACCCAGAAAAAATCGAAGTATAAGTTCTTGAAGACAAATATTGTAAAAAGATATTGGCTGTTACAGCTGTCTGTCTTGGAATTCTTTTAGAAAATGCGTTTTAAAAAACATGGATGTTAAGGACGTTAGCCTGAGTTGAACAACCTGTCTGCTGCATAAAATCAAGAAAAATAATATCTTATATCGATGTTGTGTCTAAGGGGAAATCATACACCTTTAATAAGAAAAATGATTGCTTCTCAACTTCACAGGGTTCATGTTTCTTAATGTTTCTTGTACTGGAACGTGTATTTGTTTCTCAAAATAAATAGGTATGTGAGAATAATTTAATAATATTGACGATGAGTTAAAATGAAATCAGCAGATTTTTGGCAGAATGTTCTAATATACGTACCTACTTACTGTTAAAACGGTTGTAAATTTATTGTAGTAAAATGTAACGCTTACAGTAGCTCTCAGAGTAGGTAATTTTACATTATTTTCGACTGTAATTAGTTGAGAGGTTTTCATTTTACCGGATAAATTTCTGCTTTGAACGAATGTTTCTAGCCCAGCAAATGCAACACCGTAGTTGGGGCGTTTTTGGGCTGTCAGTTTTTAAAGTCAAATTACTAACAGGCAAGAAATTTAGAGGAATTAATACAAATAAAATAAAAATGTTGAGTCTAATTCGGCAAGATAATTTAATGAATAAAATAAAAAGCATATTATGTATTATGCATTTATATTTAATATTTTTTGTTCCAAACTTGATGGAACCGCGAAATAGTTATTTACGTAACCAGTTATGAAAATACTAATTTTATTTGACGAATATAATATTTGCCAAAACGAGCGAACGAAGTGAGCGAGTTTTGCAAATTATATGAGTCAAATAAAATTAGCCTTTTCATAACGTGTTAAGTACAAAATTGTATCTAACTCCGCTTTAAAATAAACAAGAATTGTGCTACTCCAAATAATGTAACATCCCTTGTAGCGGTACAAATAAATTCAACTTCATCGCTTTACCTTGGCGTTGCTATGGATACTATAAATAACTATTGTCAGTGATGAGTTTTTTTATTTCAAATTACGCCAAAAATGGATGATTCTGATGTAGATATGCCTTCTGATATAGAAGAATCAGCGAATTTGGCAATAGTTCCAATAATACCCTGTAATAAATGCTTACTTTTGTTTTTGCTTTTAAATATTCAGTTACGTAAAAGTTCATTACATAACTAGTTATGAAAAATATGACGTTTCGTAATGTCAAAAATGCATTTAAAATGTGACATTTCATAGCGGGGTTAGATAAAGTACATTTTTGAACTCGCCGCTCTCAAAATGACATTTCGCGAGCTCGACAGACAAACTCAAACATAGTGTGCGCGCACTAGTGCGCGAAATCTAGCAAAAAGCACTGGCCCTTTCAGGCTTTCTAGAAATAATTTGACTTGATAGTAATAAAGTTTAGTTAACAAAACGCCATTTCTCCAATTTGGATGTTGAAAATAGTGAAAGAAGAAAGATAAATCGCTATTAATTCGATTGACACTGTGACAACTCAATTCAATAAATTAAACCAAATGTCATTTTCTACAATTGTCAAATGGAAATCTGTCAATGTGACCACTTGATTTTTTGAAATTTTAAATTGGAAACGTATTAAGGGGCCCACTCACACAGAGGGATAACTGAAGACTTGAATGCACACGCCACGGGGTACTGTTAAAACTTACTGTGTATGGGGAAGCGTGTGACGTGCACAGTCAAGTCGCTGGGAACCAAGCGCTGCTTGATTTTTGGAATGTGCAGTTATAACTGCACGGGGAAGAGTCACCGTGTATGGTGAAAAAGTCCATGCACGCCTCGGGTCGGGCCAGTGGCGTTTGTTTAGCAGCATTGCATCCGCGATTTGACGCATCAACATGTCGGATTTACACAATTTTTCACGCGAATTTTTAACGGAGTTTATTGAATTGTTCACGTGAGAATATTCATGACGTTTCAGCAACCATTCCTTCACCCATTTGGATCTAGGTCTTTTGATTTTTGTAACACTTTGTTTTTTTATTATTAAGCACGCCACTGTCATCAACATAAGGTCTTTTCGTGTTGCCATCGTACCCAAAACTGACGATTTTACTCATTGTGTGTGTGGGGAAGGACAGACTACAGGTTTAACTTAACGTAAAAGTGTGCAGTCAAACCCGCGCATTCTTCCCTCTGTGTGAGTGGGCGCCTTTAGATAATAATTAAAAAATTATAATGTTCGTTTCAAAAAATATTGTACGAACCTCGATGCGCGAAGACGTCTTCGGCGCATTCGCGCAAAGGAAGCACTCGCTCCTTCGTCGCTCGTGCTTCAAACATTGCGCTCATGCGCGAAAAATGTCTTCTCGCACTCGTTTCGTAAATAACTACATATTCTGAGAGGTAAATCGTACCCATATATACGTATTTTATCAGTTTATAAATTGTGTATTACACCCGCCGGCGCCGCGCCGGCACGAAAATCAGGCCACCACTAATTTTCTAAAAAAACATCATACTTTTAACTGATGTACAGAATGCCGAATTATTTTAAATAATGGGTAAAGACGGGTGTGAAGGCAGCCACATCCACTCTTTCCATTTCCAGCAACGAACCGTGGCTGGAAAAAAATTCTGAAATTGAAGTCGAATACACGTTTAAAAATAATCAAGAAATTGACCTTGTGTGATAGTGCGACATATTGCCTTTTCCCTAGCACGCCAAAGTTGATTGTCACCTCCGTCAGAGGGGTAGAAAAAAATAAAATTCGATATATAAATATTTACTCAAAGCAGACCGTCACAATAACCTTGTGTGATAGTGCAAAATATTTCTTTTCCCCTAGCATGCAAAAGTTGATTGTTGAAAAAAATAAAATTCAACATATAAATATTTACTGAAAACAGACAGTCGCAACTCTAAACACTCTCAGAGTGTCGCAACTTTAAACCCTCTCAGGACCACCCCTTCGAGATCGTGTCATGAAAATGACCTTGTGTGAGAGTGCAAGATATTGCCTTTCCCCTAGCATGCCAGAATTGATTATCACCCTCGTCAGAGGAGTTGAAAAAAATAAAATTTGACATAAATATTTACTGAAAACCGAATTTATTTTTTGTCAACCCCTCTGACGACGGTGACAATCAACTTTGGCATGCTGGGGGAAAGGCAATATGTCATAATCTCACAGGAGGTCATTTTCATGACACGTTTTCGAAGATGATGGTTCTGAGAGTTTAAAGTTGCGACACTCTGTTTTCAGGAAATATCGCATTTTATTTTTTCTACCCCTCTGACGGGAGTGACAATCAAAATTTGGAAAGGTAATATGTCGCAGCACTTTCACACAAGTTCATTTTAATGACACGATCTCGAAGAGGGTGGTTCTGAGAGGGTCTATAGTTGCGACACTGTTTTCAGTAAATATTTATACGTCGGATTTTATTTTTTTCTACCCCTCTGACGGGGGTAACAATCAACTTTTGCATGCAAGGGGAAAGGCAACTTGTCGCACTATCACACAAGGTTATTTTCATGACACGATCTCGTAGGGGTGGTTCTGAAAGGGTTTAGAGTTGCGACACGCTGTTTTCAGTAAATATCTGTATATCGGATTTGATTTTTTTCAACACTCTGACGTGGATGACAATCAACTTTTGCATGCTAGGGGAAAGACAGTATGTCGCACCATCACACAGGGTTATTTTCATGACACGACCTCGTAGGGGTGGTTCTGAGAGGATTTAGAGTTGCGGCACTCTGTTTTCAGTAAATATTTATATGGCAGATTTTATTTTTTTCTGCCCCTCTGCCGGGGGTGACAATCAACTTTTGCATGATAAAGAAAGGCAATATGTCACATTATCACACATGGTTATTTTCATGACACGATCTGGAAGGGGGTGGTTCTAAGAGAGTTTAGAGTTGCGACGGTCTGTTTTCAGTAAATATTTATAAGTCGAATTTTATTTTTTTCAACCCCTCTGACGTTGGCGACAATCCACTTTTGCATGCTAGGGGAAATGAAATATGTCGCACTTTCCAACAAGGTTATTTTCATGACACGATCTCGAATGGGGTGGTTCAGAGAGGGTTTAGAGTTGCGACGGTCTGTTTTCAGTAAATATGTATATGTCGAATTGTATTTTTTTCAGCCCGTCTGACGGGGGTGACAATCAACTTTTGCATGCCAGGGGAAAGGCAATATGTCGCACTATCACACAAGGTTATTTTCATGACACGATCTTGAAGGGGGTGGTTCTGAGAGGGTTTAGAGTTGCGACGCTCTGTTTTCAGTAAATATTTATGTCGAATTTTATTTTTTTCAACTCCAAATCTCTCTCAGAAGTTTCACATCTTATCACATATACGGTGCCATACGCGCAATTTTTTTAAGACAAATTGTAATACTAAATTTTAAATAAAAAGAAAATGAATAATATTATTGTCACGTCAGCCGCCTATTGATAGAAATTCGAATTCAAACAATGATGTTTTATTTCTTCCATGTAAAAATTTCCATGTGTATATCTTATTTACTTAGAAACTCTATTTAGAAGGTATAAGTGAACGCCTTGTAAGTAAAATAGAACTAAAGAGTTTGTCGGTGATAACTGTTACACCAGCATGATAAGACTGATTTTGACTGTATCAATTTACAGAACTGCTCCATATAAACCGATAAATAATTTTCCCGCTCTGTACTCTCAAAGAAATTCGCCACAATCTTAAAAATATAAAAATTAATATTTTATTTTCTCTAAATGTATACGAAATACATACATTTCTTTAGAGTCAAAAACGCGAACGCCCTTTTTGTTTGGAAGTGTGTAAACGAACAAAAACCAGATGATTTTCTTTGTCTCTTTCATCCTCGTGAGATCAAAAAGCGTTCTTATTACAGACAAGGTTGAGAAGAGCCGAGCTTCAAACGTATTCTGCTCAATTTTACTTACTTTCTGTTATATCATCCTGACCTCGATGTGTGATATCAAAAGACTGATTTCTCTACACTTTTAGTGCCTCATCTAGGCAAACTGCTATTAAACCCTAGCTTCAGTTTCGTTAAGACAAATATAAATCGGAGAATCCCTTGACGTTCTTAATTAAGGAAGTAGTAAATGCTGAAAACCTTCCTATAATCTATAATGGAACTGTTCACTAAGTGTGTCAATTGTATGTAAGACAGTAAAGTTTGTGGGCTCAAATAAGGAGTTGAATCAATTATACGAATTTTAAAATCTCAACCACAAAACTTGGGAAAAACATTAGTTATTGGAAATATTTCCTGGCATTATATTCGAGTGGGGACTCCAAATTTTGGTGGTCAGTGAGAAAAATGATATGAAAAGTACAAAAACACTTTAAAAAAGTATTGTTAGTAGCGCTCTGTTAACTTTTTTGGAATTTACCACAGTATTAACTGATAACGTCAAAACATCAGTATTTAGGTATGTATTTCCTGTACTTTAAGTTTAGATAACATTTATACTTTATTTCACATTTGACTTAGTTTAGAACTGCAATTGAAATCTAATATTTCAAGGCGGGCGGCATGTTAGAACAAGTCAGGATTACTGTTACTGGTTACGGCTGTTTCGGGAATCTACATAATTCTTGCCAGCTTGAAGCATCATTACTAAATTAGGTATTTAAAATTTAATCAAACCAGATTCTAATTTAAATCATTGACTAAACAGTGGCAAAATAATTTTTACCAGTAATCAGCGTTATTTCTAATTAAAAGATAAAATGAATTGAAAATTGTAAAATTCAAAATATTGTAGGTACCTAATAAAATTTGTACAGTTTTATCATCTAGCTTCGTGATTTATTAATATCTAGTGTGCCTAGACAGTATTTCTATGTACAGGGTGGACAAAATTGCTTGTTAATATGGGGCAACTCGGTAACTATGGCAGTTATAGAAAAATGGACTGCCCATCTTCGATCTCTTTTTTCGAGAAGAACTCGGTGCCGAAAACCAAATTTGACTATCGCCTTTTGTTTTCAAGTTATGGCTCAAAATTCGATTTTTCGCATTATGGTTACAACAGGATATCTCGATTGTTTTTAAACTTGGTGGAAAGTTATTAACACATTCTTGAGCCACTTTTTTGAGTAGAATGCAACGGTCTTAACAATTTTGTTTTTTAATAATGAAATTTCAAGTCATGTCATAAAGTTTTATTTCTTTAAATGCAAATCAAAGTTGCCCTTGTTATAGTTAAATAGAGTATTTTCCCCTCCTTTCAAATAATATATACAGGGTGTCCCGGTGAAGGTGGGAAATCTCTCGGGTGCGTATAAATTACACGAAAATAACACCCCAAGTTCACATAAAGTTTTCTCCTTTACCTTCCCCTGCCGAGATATTCTCCCTTAAAATGGAGAAATAAAAATAGTTTTTTTTACGTAAAATTTTTATTTTTAATTGTATTTCGATCATTTTCTTGGTGACGTACGTAGTGATTGAATGTAGATAAAATAATGCGACCCGTTTTTTGATAGTGCATCAAGGGAGCAAGTGGTGAACTACCCCTTACCTTCTTAAATTCATATTTTTTAAGGGGCTGGATATTTTTTAAATTTTAACCGCATTTTTTGTTTCCCCGGACATTTTGCTAATAAAAAGTTACTCTTGTTAGGTTTCGATAAAATGAAGCGAGCAAGAGGTGCCGTGTTTCTAGGATTTTCGTTTTCATTTTTTCTGGCATTCGAAAAACCGAAAGCAATTTTTTAATGTAAATTTTCACTACCTTTCGCAAACTGTTAAGGTTATTTTTGTACGACGTTTCGTCTGTTGTCTACATCGTCAATTTTTATTTTTTCTTGATACGGACCTGGACAATTTTTAATGAATTTCAAAAGAACTAGCTAATGCAGGGTCAAATCATATTTAAAAAATTCCTAAGAAATAATTTATTGAAAGAACTTTCGATTTTTTGATATCTTTGAAAATAATGCCAGAAAAAATAAAAACGAAAATCGTAGAAACACTGTACCTCTTGCTCGTTGAGTTTCATTTTCTCGAAAACGCTTCGTTTTATCGAAGCCTAACTAGAGTAACTTTTTATTATCAAAATGTCCGGGGGTACAAAAAATGCGGTTAAAAATTAAAAATATCCAGCCCCTTAAAAAATATGAAGTTAAGAAGGTAAGGGGTAGTTCACCCCTTGCTTCCCTGATGCACTATCAAAAAACGGGCCCCATTATTTTATCGACATTCAGTCACTACGTACGTCACCAAGAAAATGATCGAAATACAATTAAAAATAAAAATTTTATGTAAAAAAATGATTTTTATTTCTCCAATTTAAGGGAGAATATCTCGGCAGGGGAAGGTCGTAGTAGAAAACTTAATATGAACTTGTGTTATTTTCGTGTAATCTATACGCACCCTAGAGATTTCCCACCTTCACCGGGACACCCTGTATAAAATGTGAGGCCGATTTTTTAATTTTCATTCATTTTTATCAAAAATTTACAATTTCCAATATAAAATATCGTATTCCCAAATTTTCTTATCGTGTGCGGCTTTCATTTACCAATACCGGCAATTCACTAAATTTGTTTGATCAAGTTTTAATATACTTGGGCCGCCCAACAGACGCAGTGATCATCCTGCAAGTATGAGCTCTAGGCGGGACCACTATCAATTTAGGACGACAGAACCCCAGTGATGCGCTTTCTTTAGACCCAACGAAGTCGCATTGCTCCAATTCGGTCGTCATAAATTAATATTGGCCCCGCTAGAGCACGTTCTTGCAGGGTGATCACTCCGTCTGTTGGGCGGCCCAAGTATAGTTATTTACGTAATCAGTTATGAAAAGACTAATTTTATTTGACAAATATAATATTTGCCAAAACGAGCGAACGAAGTGAGCGCTTTAAAATAAAAAAGAATTGTGCTACTCCAAATAATGTAACATCCCTTGTAGCCCTACAAATAAATTCAACTTCATCGCTTTACCTTGGCGTTGCTATGGATACTATAAATAACTATTGTCAGTGATGAGTTTTTTTATTTCAAATTACGCCAAAAATGGATGATTCTGATGTAGATATGCCTTCTGATATAGAAGAATCAACGAAATTGGCAATAGATTCAGTAATACCTGTAATAAATTCTTACTTTTGTTTTTGCTTTTAAATATTCTGTTACGTAAAATTTCATTACATAACTAGTTATGTAAGGAAAGTTCATTACATAACTAGTTACGTAATGAACTGAGAGTTATGAAAAATATGACGTTTCGTAAGGTCAAAAATACATTTAAAATGTGACATTTCATAGCAGGGTTAGATAAACTAATTTTAATTATTTCTTCGAAAAAGTGTAAAATGGCTTATGAAAGTTATGAAAAATTTGATAAGTTGGAGTGGTTTATTCAAAGCAATAACAATTCAGATGCTGCATCGGAAGCATAATTTTTACCGCTACCTATCCAGGAAGACGACAGCCTCATAAAAGTATTTTTGAAAGATTAAAAGAAAGACTCGTTAATTATGAGTTATTTAACAAAACAAGAGAAAGACCGCGACAAAAGACAAATCTAAACTGAAGAAACAAACAACAACTTAAAAAGCACTAAAGTAAACCAATAACAATTTTTGAAACTGAAAATTTCAAAGTAAATGTTTATATGGTTGTCCGTTACCAGCAACACATAAATTGCACCTGTTAGAAGTTTTTCAATATTGCATGTTTCGAGTGTGTATGGAAAACCGTAGACCACTGGTTTCGTCCTTTTCGGACTCATCAGTACGGTGCTTTGCCCTACACACTCGAACTACGCAATATTGCTTGCTGTATATATATACTTACACGCTTGATGCAAGTATTAGCAAGAGCTAATTATTTGCCGAATTATGCGGCGGTAATGAGTGGTACTGGACCGTTCGAACAACTACTCCTCGGGCAAATACCCCGCCAGGTATTGAATTATAGAACTAAATCCAAATTGTATGTACCACGAGATCTCATACGGGAGATGAGATCTCGTAGTACATAAAATCTGGATTTAGTTCTATAATTCAATGCCTGGCGGGGTATTTGCCCAAGGAGTAGTTGTTCGAACGGTCCAGTACCACTCACAAATTGCACCTCTTCAGAACACTTTGACTGCGTTATAAAATGTGAATATTGGATACAGAATTAAGACATTGTATGAAACTGTCTCTTAGTTCATTGATATTATTATTATTCATCTTGTGTAAATTATTTTTAATAAGGCCCCAAAAGAAGAAATCCAGTGGGATCAAAACGGGCGCACGTGGTGGCTACCTTACTGGTTCGTTTGTGCCTATCCAATTGTTCCCAAAATAAATTGTTAACAGTTCTGAAATAATTCTGGTTTTGTGGGGTTGTGCACCATTGTGTTGGAAAAATATGTTTCTTCTTTCATTTATTAGCACGCCGTCTACGAATTCCTCAATTACGCGTTGATTTATCATTTGAAAGTAACGTTCGCCATTCAAATTGCCTTTATAAATGTGATAAGCCAAAATGTGATTATCCATTAAGGCACACCAAACGTTAAAGCCAAACCGTCCCTGATGTTGCACAACGACGGCGACGCGACGGTACGGTGAGGGTTGACGTCAGACCACCAGTGCTCGATGTGTCGATTAAAAATTCCGTCACTGCTAATGTAGACTTCATCTGTCCAAATGATCTTCCTACAGAGGAAGTGATCTAGTTGATTTTTTTGAATGTACCAATGGCAAAATTCGAATCGTCCAGGAGGATCAGTTGGTTATAGCCGTTGTGTCATTCTTACTTTATAAGGCCTGAATTTATGCTTTTTTTTAATATATTCAACCCTCGACGTCGTGATACACCACTTTCAACTTCAATTTGCCGACTGGAAACTGAATAATTTGAAACTGCAGCTCCAACTACATTGTTGGCAGCCTCTTCTGCATTTTCAATATGGAAATTCCTTGCTTTGGTTTTGTTAAATGACCCATAATTGACGCGTCTTTCTTTTAATCTTTCAAAAATACTTTTACGATGCTGTCGTCTTTCTGGATAGCGGTAAAAATATGCTTCCAATGCAGTATCTGAATTGTTATTGCTTTGAATCAAGCACTCCAACAAATTTTTCATAATTTTCATAAGCCATTTTGCACTTTTTCGAAGAAATAATATGGGAATAACAATTAAAACTTGATAAATAGTTATTTATTTTCAGGAACAAGTGTATTAATAAAGGCGATTAATAATCGAGACATTTTCACTCACGAGCGCAGCGAGTGAGTTAATTGTCGAGATTATTAATCGCTTTTTAATATACGAGTTAGTTACAAAATTTTTCAGTCGACTTTTAACGTAAAATCTTCGTCAACCTCCATTTATTAAATTTGGAATTACGATTTCTGAAACTATAAACTTGACAATGATGGCGCGAGAACTTGATTTGGATATTTAATTTTGTGAACCTATGTTTGGTTGCCTAGGGTACTAAAATCGTTTATTAATAGAAATCGTTCATTAATAGGGGTCATTAACGATCTGTTTTGCGTTTGTTAATCATATTTATAAATACACTGTCGACGGAAAACAAATTTAATGAATTTCCAGTTTCGGTGACAGCCGCCTACTATAAGAAAACTTCGAAAGGCGATATTTCGTATTGGAAATTGTGAATCTATACCGGGTGTCCCAGAACGTTTTACACAGGTTATAGCTCCAAAACTATAACAGATAATGAAATGAAACAAAAACCACTTTGTAGTGTTGATGAAGGAGTACACAACCCCAAGAACATATCCACCCCCGGGGGTGGCCATCTCCAACAAACCACCCCCACTTATTTTTTTCTCAAATAGCACCCTGTATATTCCGTGAAGGAATGTGACAAAGAATCAAATTCTCTATCCAAGATTTTTTGAAAATAAAAATTGGCCCATCAATGGTGGAGGAAACAGACTTTTTGTTTATTTTTAAGTTTGCCATGGAATTATTAAAACTATTAAATACAAAGTTTAAACATAAGTTAAACTAGTAACACTAATAATGTGATAACGTTACCAGTTGATCAAATGTTCAAATTGAAGTCCTTCTGCAGCAACACACATTTCTAACCAGAGCAATAAATTTCTTCTAAGTACTATCAGTGCCAAAACCGGTCTTCCACTTTACGGTTCAATTTCGCTTAAAATGCCATATCCAATTACGTTCTGAGGTAAAAAACCTTAGCAACTGTCCGCCAATTAAAGTTTTGAAGGCGGATCTAAACGATTTTATTTGAATGAAACAAAATATGTTAGCCTTGCAACAGTAAACAAAGGGCAGCAAAAAATAGATAAATAATCACATAGTTGGCGAATTTTTGACTTTTAGGAAGAATTTCAAATACATTAGAACGTTATTATAACTTTGCTCAATGTTTGTAGTTTTAAATGTTAAGTACTTATTACAATAATTTCTTATTATTATCATTGTTAATTATTTTAAGTGCATCACAAATTCAAAGTATCGAGATCAGATAACGGAAAATCACATCATCTATGGGGGGGGGGGGGGGGGGGCTGACGAAAACATAGCAACGTCCGGCACAAACGATTCCCTTTACAAAGTGGAACACCACTTTTGGAATCTATAGTACATGCTGCTTGTCCACATACTCATATGGCATAAATAAAGCAGGCATTTCAGAACACAACAGAAAACTACTTTTCAGTTAACTCAAATTAACTTCCACATTTACGCCGGTAGCTGGTGGTTCCAATAAATGTTAATAATTCCATGGCCGACTTAAACATAAATAAGAAGTCTGTTTCCTCCACCACTGATGGGCCAATTTTTAATTTCAAAAAAATCTTGGATGGAGAATTTGATTCTTTGTCATATTTCTTCATGGAATATACAGGGTGCTATTTGAAAAAAAAAATGTGGGGGTGGTTTGGCGGAGATTGTCGCTCCGGGGGTGGCTACGTTCATGGGGTTGTGTACTCCTTCATCAACACTACAAAGCGGTTTTTGTTTCATTTCGTTATCTGTTATAGTTTTGGAGCTATAACCTGTGTAAAACGTTCTGGGACACCCTGTATAAATAAAAATCAATTGCCACATGTAAGATTATCACTTGAGAACGGCTCGACCGATGTGGCTGATTTCTTTTTTGTTGTGTTCGTAATTGTCAGGACAAGGTTTGTATGAAAGAAAATTTTGGAAAATCCACCGGGAAAGTCGAAAATTTGGATGGTATGTTTGCATGAAAATCTGTTTGACAAACAAAAATGTGACGTTCAGTTTGACAGTTCTAAAAATTGAATTGTTAGTGTGTTATCGGTGGTGATCATGTATTTGGTGTTTCTTTGTAAAAAATGCCACCGGTGAGGCGTCGAAATATCGGTCGGCGTACGCGCTATGCAAGCCAACTACATGATCGTCGGTCAATGAGACTGACGAAGAGCGAAGACAGCGTTTGGAGCCAAGTCGAATAAGAATTTCTCAAGCCTCAAGCGCGATCCATTGTGACTCCGGAACAACGGATACAGTCGAGTTCGACGCGCTCAGTTGGAGCTTACGCACAAAATAATTTGGAACGTCGACAAAACAGAGGCCGAACGTGGCATTAGGGAACGAGAAATTGGAAAATTCGGGAAAAACTGAAAGTATGATATGTATGTATGTATGTATGATATGTATATGCGTAAGTCGGGAAATTCGGACAAACTGTAAAAATCATAATTTTGGAAAATCACCAGAAAATTTGAAAATTCGGGAAAAACTAAAAGTGCTTAACGGCTGGACCGATTTGGCTGATTTTTTTGTTGTGATCGTAATTGTCAGGACAAGGTTTGTATGAAAGAAAATTTTCGGAGAATCCACCGGAAAATGTGAAAATTCGGGAAAAACTGAAAGTGCTTAACGGTTGGACCGATTTGGCTAATTCTTTTCAAAAATAAGGTTTTTAGGGAACGAAAAATTGGAAAAGTTGCCCGGAAAATTGGAAAATTCGGAAAAAACTGAAAGTGCCTTTTTCTATTGGATTTTTGTATGATATGGATAGGCGTAAGTCGGGAAATTCGGACAAACTGTCAAAATCATAATTTTTTGTATGCACTCGCGATCATAACTGACGATAGGTACGACATATTTGGTTGAACATAAACGTAATCAGAAAAATGTTTCACATTGAATAAACGATTTGGTTAATGAATCAAAAGTTCAATACGAAAAGTAATTTTAGGCAGGACAACGTGTGCCGGGCCCGCTAGTTTTTGATAAAAATGAATAAAATGAACTGCCACAGTTACCGAGGTGTCCCATACTAACAATTTTGCACAAATTTTGTACAAAAGAATTACAATCAACAATGACTTACCTAAAATGATGCCTCAAAAAGTTAATGCGTTGCCGTGCGCTTGAAATTTCAAAGAGAATGTTTGTACTGAAATTTATCAAATATTCTGCCACTTAACAATTTTGATAAATGTAGAGGAACTTCAAAAATTAATTTCATATATTGATTCAGATTGTTTTATTCCAATTTTATCTTTTATTTGAAAAATTCTATTCCGAAGGAGTAACTTCAATAAGACGGCAGCCCTCCTCAATGTTGTTTGAGTAGTAGTTTCTCTAATTACAAACTCGAGGGTAACAATTAACTGGCTGCCAAATTTGTCACCCAACTATTTCGACCTGTGTGGAACAAAATTGAAAATACTTTAAAACCCTACCTAATCGATGATCACCTCGAATTTGTTAACAGATTGGGAGATAATCAAGCGCAACAGGGGAATATCTTTAAACCGCTTTTGTAAATTTTTTAGAACAATTTTATTTTGTTTTAAAATAAATATGACATTTTCTATTTTCATGTAAAGATCTTTATTTACCGTCCAATGTAAGGAAAATATATCATTTTTGTCGTTAGACGGACTTTCGGTCTAACAATATGTTCGTCGACAGATCACCTCAAACGCACAAAACAACACTGAAACTTACCAAGATTTGTCTAAACTCGAATCATCTACCCAAAAAAGCTCGTCTGGGACTTCAAAAAGCTGTACGCATTAATTTATTAATTTGTTTCAAATCGAAACCCTCGACCAGCGATGTCGACACCTGCAGCTCACATCAAACTGAGTTGAGAACTTTCAGAGAAAACTTCCACAGAGCTTTATCAGAAGAAGTGGGCGTGAACGAGCTTCATTCGTTCGCACTCGTGCGCATTCGAAAAAGCTCACGCTCGTGTAGAGATAGTTGTTATTTTTTTTGGATCGTCCTCCTGCAAATTGCCGGTGTAATTTTAGGATTTGTATGAAGTGGTTTAATCTGCGAGTTCCACAGGGGGAGCATAACAGAGAAATATGGTTTCATTTTCATCCCTATTGGTAGAATTTGATTCGATTTCTATTTTTATTTTGGTACAGGTGAATAACGAAAGTTTCTTTCATTGTTATTCCTATAGAATATGAATACATTTCCGACCACGAAAATCGTTAAGCATGATTGATTATTGTAGTGAATTTGGAGAGTAATAGATATGTTCCAAAAATAAAATCATTATTGGGATTAATTTCATGTTCGTGCATATCTGATTCAAAAGGGTTCATTTCATCAAGAAATGTTAATATTCAGATCGGGGTATTGTTGTCGCAAAAGACAGATGCTTTTCCCTGAACCTCGAAAAATGAAAGAGATATAGATTTATGTAACTAGATTTATCCGATAAATTTTTATAACTAGGATCTCACCGCCAAAAAGATATCTTACCCGGCGCCTTCGCCAAAAATAAGTTACATTGATATTTAGAAATGCATACACTCCGCACAAAAATTATCGCATCAGTAGCATTATGAATTCTTCTGACAATATATATAAGTTTTTGTTAAAATTACTTGTTTCTTTTCCAAGGTGGTTACTTTTATGATATATCTAGACCCCCGACAAACAGCATTCTCTATTTTCCCTAGTTCATTTATGCTAAACCTTGTCAAGTATCAATCCCCATTTATTTATTCTTGCAGTTACCATTATTTTTGTTATTTGTTTGTATTTGTCAGTGTTTGTTTTGTATTCGTTTGCGATAATTTAGTGAATGTTTGTTCACTATGAATGGTCGTCAGCTTATAAGACGTCATTTGACCGAAGAAGAAGCCGTGAGAACAGTAACTTTGATTCAAGATGGACGGAGTCAACGGTATGTGGCTAATGCATTAGGTGTGCAACAGAGTGCCATATCAGGAGTTGTTAGGCATTACACATAAACTAGAGAATTTTTCCTAAGGGAGGGAGAGGGTCACAAGAGAGGTACCACAGCTGTAGACGATCGGTTTTTGCTAGTTACAACTTTAAGAACACGTCACTGTACTGCTCTAATGCTTAGGAATGATCGTTCATTCGTGAGATTGCCCAACTCGCTTCGCTCGTGGGCAAATTCTCACCTCACGAAAAAAACAGTATTTTCATCTCTTGTTGTAAAATATACTATTTTGAACTCGCCACTCTCAAAATGACATTTCGCGAACCCGACAGACAAACTCAAACATAGTGTTCGCGCACTAGTGCGCGAAATCTAGCAAAAAGCACTGGCCCTTTCAGACTTTCTAGAAATAATTTGACTTGATAGTAATAAAGTTTGGTTAACAAAACGCCATTTCTCCAATTTGGATGTTGAAAATAGCGAAAGATAAATCGCTATTAATTCTATTGACACTTTGACAACTCAATTCAATAAATTAAACCAAATGTAATTTTCTACAATATTGTCAAATGGAAATCTGTCAATGTAACCACTTGATTTTTTGAAATTTTAACTTGATGGAAACGTATTAGATAATAATTAAAAAATATAATAATTCAAAAAATATTGTACGGACCTCGATGCGCGAAGACGTCTTCGGCGCATTCGCGCAAATGAAGCACTCGCTCCTCCGTCGCTCGTGCTTCAAGCATTGCGCTCATGCGCGAAAAATGTCTTCTCGCACTCGTTTCGTAAATAACTATTTTTCCTAAATAATTTTTAAATTTGTGTTTAAGAAATGCACGTAATTTTGAATAAAATTCCATTATTCATATTGAATGTAGGTACTTCCCTGAGCATTGAGTAGAAAGTTCATAGAGACGGTGCTTATTGCTTATTGCTTATTGCTTATTTCAGTAAAATAATCCAAAAGTACCTACATTTTCTGTAAACGAATTGACGTTCTAGTCTCTACACCAATCCAAAAAAATTGTCTGCACATTTTTAAATTTGTCCTGGGATTTTTCGGGCAATAAATTTTGTACTGTATCATTAGCTATATGTACTTGCCTTAAATCTTTCGGTATACATAATAATTATTCTTCACTATTAAAATTCATCTTTTTTGGCACAATTATTACAACTGCATTTGAAAACGTCAAACATTTCAGAACTGTCAAGTCATCTGCCTCCCCTCAATAATAATGGACTGTTCCATTTTGCCGTATAGAGTCCATTAGTGTAACGGCGAAATCAAAGCGCGAAATTTAAAACACTATCCTAAGAGAGTAGTTGGATAAAATTTTTCAATGCATTTTAAATGGAGGTTAGATGACCTTGCACTTCACATTCTATTTTTACCTTTCATCCTGATTTCTTAGCATTAAATCAATATATGGCGATTACTATGAAGCCTTTTTTCGCCGTTTGTCTTGTAATGTTTACAAAACTCGCTCGTTTCACTCGCTCGTGTTGTAAACTTCATCCTCGGTAATAATAGCATTCATTATAACGAGTTGTATACTATACTTTGTCCACGACTATCAAAATAGATTCCCAGAAAGAATTTACCTTCATTTCCCTTCTCCAGCGTAAGAAAGATTCATACATACGCTCTCAGGTATAATTTTCTTGGTTTTTTGGGCAATGTATCTAATGAGGCAAGTTCTGCAGCTTCTTTTATTGCTGGTGCTGTTAAAGAAACCTTGTTTTCACTCTCACTACTCATTATATCTTCTTTTTTAGAATATGCATTTCAAATTAAAAGCAAACCATGCTGATTTGACGTTTCAATTTGAACTGACACATCGCAATCGCGGCCTACTAAATAAATGTAAAAAAGGGTCAAAGGGATGTTCCTATTGGTGTAGTGAATAATATTCATTAATCACTGCAGTGATTAATGTAACTTTTGTAAAAAAGAATTTTGATTAAGTTTTTAAAAATTTTATTTATTTGCAATTACAACTTGTTCGGTTCGAATAAAGATAAAGACTAAGGTTAATGACAATAAAAAAATGCTACTGTACAATTTTTATTACACCGTGGAAAAATACGGAGAGTCTGCTGACACTGCATAGCGGATAAGAATGTCATCGAACTATACGAAGAAATGACCGTAAATGGACGTAAGATAACTCCTCCACCCTTAGAAGGAAGCCTCCCCTGGAAGGTTGATTTTTCTATCCCTTGGTTGAATTTCGGGTTTTTCGTTTTCTTTCTTCGGAGATGTTTTTGCTGATTTCCTTTTCAGTCTGTAACAAATAAAAGCGCTCCCAATCGCTATAATTATTAGAATGTATAATATGACTGTCCAAATGCTGGGTATTTGGTAGTTGACTAAATTTTCTTTAATTGGTGTGATTGAGATTTCGGGCAGGTCCTTCAGGTTCAGTTTTTTTAGTTCAATGTTGAATTTCGGATATAGAGTTGTTTCCGATAATTGTAGATGTGGAGCTGTCAGAAGTATTGGCTTTCCTTGCGTGGTTTCGCTAAAAGAAAGTTCGTGTTGCCGAAAGTAGATTTTGCAGTTATCTTGTTTTATTAGGTAGATTCCAGAGAGTGTTTCTGTTTCTGTTCGATCTTGACACTGAATTTTCAAATTTTCTTCTTTTGGAAAGACGACTAAATACTGGTTGATGTCCAGGATAATTTCGATGTGATTTTCTAGAATTTCTAATTTACTGAATTGACATTGGCTGTAGTTTTCGTGCAGCAGAATTCCTTCTTCGCATTTGACGTTAAAATTTCCTTGCGAAAAGCTTGGACAATGATACGATTTGCCATGAATACACCTGTTATCGATTAGAGGCACTATTTGCAAATTATCGATTGATTTTAATAGAAATTTCGAATTTGGAATAATTGTAACAAACGCTGACTCAAATTTAGTGGGAATAGAAAGCATGTGAAAAAGATCAAATTGTCTTTCATAATCAATTGGAGCTGATAGAAAATATACTATTTGTTCAGGACTAATTAAACAATTAACTTTTAGGATGGCTTCAAAATTTAGGATATTTTCGTATTTTAATTCAAAAGGAAATTGGTTGTGATAGTGAGAGGATAAGTTTTGTAATTCTGAGAATAATTGGTTTGATTGAATGATACTTGGATGTAAAGTATTTGATCGGCAAGCTGTTATAGAATTTTCTATGTCTTGGAGAGTATTAAGAATTAAACTGTAAAGTATTGAAAAATGGTTAAGTAAATCTTTAGCAAATAGAATATTTTGATGTGTAGCTTGTTCACTAACAATTTTATTAAGCTGCATTATTCTTGACGAAAGTAGCATTTCGTTGTGTTGAATATCTTGTACTGTATCATTGAAATTTTGGATAAGTTGATGGCTGAAAGAATACTCTAATTTTAGTTGTTCTTGTAATTGGTTCTCATTATTTTGTACGTGATCAAGGATTTTATAAATTCTTTCTCCATCGTTAGAATCTAAAACACCTGTTAAACTTTTCATAATGTAGCCTAAACCATTTATTAAACCTCTTTTATTTCGATTGCTATAACTATGAATTTTAATATTATCGATTTTTGAATTAATTGATTTTTGAAGAAATCCCACAATTTTGTTGTAATTTGCAAGTTCTAAAATATAAGTTGAACTACTACTAATACTAAGCTTAAAATTAAGATACTGACTATTTAAACTGTTAATTTCCTAATATAGGGGTTCTAAATGATAGTAGTGTACAAACGTGTGTTCTGTTCGTTGAAGTTTGGCCGGACCCAAATTTATTGGCAATATTCCAAAATTTCTTGATATATCTTTGATTTCCTTGTCCGAAAGTAAGGAATCTGAAATTTTGAAAAAGAAATTATATTTTCTTTCTGGGTCGTTTAATATTTGAAAGATGAATTTTGTCGATGGTGTTACCGTGTGTTGGTTTAATTTTGGCTGTTTTCAGAGCGGGGTCAACCTTTTCGATTGTTTCGGGTTTATATTTATTTAACGTTTTTCTCTGTTTTTGTTTATTTTTTACAAAAACTTGTTTAGGAATTTCGGGAAGAGTTTCCCGATTTTCGTTGACCTTAGTTATAACATGTACCTTTTTAGTTTGAATGTCTGCGTTTAATTTCTGATACAATAATTTCATTTTATCCCTATGATTCGATGTATAATTATTTACGAGTTGTTTTTCTAAATCTAGGTTGAATGGAGATTCTATGTCCAAATGACCTGTTATGATTTCGGCTGGTTTCAAATTAGTTACAGAATGAATAGTGTTGTTGTATGCTAAAAGGGCATAATTTACCTTCATTTCGATAGGTTCTTTTTTGTATTCGTTCTGATTATTTAGTAGCCGAATGTGTTCAATTATAGTTGAGTGAAATTTTTCGATCAGACCATTAGATTCTGGATGTTGTGAACTGATGAAGTGAACTTTAATTTTATGTGTCTCTAATAATTCCTTAATTACCGAATTTTTGAACTCATTACCGTTATCTGAAATTATTTGCTCGGGTATGCAATGATGTGTGAAAAATTTGACAAGATTATTCGCTATCTCTATCCCTTGTGCGGAACTTAGTTTGTAGGCTTGACTATATTTTGAAAATGAATCTATTATTGTTAGAAATTTGCAATTTTCTAAGGTTATGCTATCAATATGCACTATTTGGAACGGTTTAGAAGCTGTGGGAGTGACGTTTAATTCGAGTTTTAATGGATGTCTATCATATTTAGTTAACATGCAAAGTTCACAATTATTTATGTAATTCTGAATAGTTTTACGTTGATTTGGCCAATAATAATTAGTTTTTATTCGTTTATCAGTTTCGTCAATGCCTCTATGATTTGTTTTGCCTTCATGTCGAGATTGAATAATAAAATTAACTTCGTCGTCGTCGCAAACATCAATTAATTTCTTTGTACATTTAACAAAATTTATTTCGGAATTTTTAAAATATTTTTGAAGGACTGAACAGAATCTTTCGTAAATTGGATCTTCAAAATACAAATAATACTTTATTTTTGGCGCGATGTATTCTTTAATAAAATTAATAATTTCTTGTTCATAATTATTTTTGGAGATCTGAATAAATATTCTTTGTTTTTCGTTATTATATAGTCTAGCTAATTTCGGTTTTGCAGGTGCGAAATTAACTTCGGAAATTATAATTTGGTTTTTACCGTGATTAACAGGAGATTCTATGATAGGAATTCCTATAATTGGGTTTTCTACATTTGAATGGACAGTTTCGTCACTGTCTTCTACTGCATTTTCTTTTAAATCTAGGTCTGCAACTTCAACAATCATCGATTGATTATCGATGTCGCTAGGACCAGGTTTCTGAAGTTTGTCATTGAATTCCTCTAGATAATTAAAAATTTTGGATTTAACTGGATTTGTTTCATTAACATTTAATTCGACTCTTGAGAGTGCATCTGCATTTTGATTTAGGGAACCTTTTTTGTATTCTACGGTATAATCGTACTCTTCCAGTTTCAAACGCCAAAGCAATAATTTTGACGATGGTTCTCGAAGGGAGATAAGCCACTGAAGCGGTTTATGGTCAGTTACAATTTTGAATGTTCTACCAAACAGGTAGGGCCGAAAATACTTGGTGGCCCAAACTATAGCTAGGAGTTCCTTTTCTATAGTTGAGTATCTGCATTCTGTATCGTTAAGAGTTCGACTAGCGTATGATACGGGCAAATCTGATCCGATTTTGCCTTGCGAAAGAACAGCACCTAATGCAAGGTTACTTGCATCAGTAGTGAGTATGAAAGGTTCTTCAAAATTTGGGTATTGCAGTATTGGTTCATTAGTTAAAAGATTTTTGCATAATTCAAAGCATTTTACATACTCTGGATCATTAACATTAATCGTAGCACCCTTTTTCAGACATTTTGTAAAGGGTTTCGTTATTTTTGAGAGGTCTTTGATAAATTTGCGATAGTATCCCAAAAGTCCCAAAAATCCTTTAATTTGCTTAGAGGTTTTTGGTAGCGGATAATTTTGTATTGCTTTTATCTTGTCGGGGTTCGGCTTGACACCTTCTGGCGTCACAATATGCCCCAAATAAGCGACTTCTCTACTGAGAAATTCAGACTTATCTAATTGAATTTTAAAATTTGACGATCTTAATCTATCAAAAACTTCTCGCAAACGACTTATGTGCTCTTGCAAACTCGTACTAAATATTATTATGTCGTCGAGATATACAAGACACTTTTCATTTTGAATGCCCCTTAAGAGATTATCCATAACCCTTTGAAAGGTTGCGGGTGCATTACGTAACCCAAAAGGCATTCGAAGAAATTCATAGTGTCCGTTTTCAGTGTTGAAAGCGGTCTTTTGAATGTCCTCTTCGCTCATCTCTATCTGATGAAACCCAGATGCCAAGTCCAAGGTAGAAAAATATTGACATCGTCCTAATTTATCAAGCAATTCACTGATATTCGGTAAAGGGTACCTGTCTCCAATAGTTTTCTCGTTTAATTTCCTATAATCGACCACTATTCTCCATTTTCGTTCCCCTGAAGCGTCCAACTTCTTTGGGACCACCCAAATAGGCGATGACCATGGTGAATGATATGGTCGTATAATTTTTTGGTTTAACATTTTTGAAATTTGTTTTTGTACCTCTTTACGATGAATTTCAGGATATCTGTAAGATTTCGTGTACACCGGAATTTCATCAGTAGTTTTTATATTATGTTTAATTTTACTAGTAAAGGTTAATTGGTTACCTTCTACGTGAAAAATGTCTGAGTACTCTTTAATTAAACTTAAAATTGCAGAACGTCCTTCACTATTCATGTGATCTGTTCTGATTTTTGAAATATCGAACTTAAACTTATTAAAATTAAAATTATTATAATTAGGAGAACTATCTGTAGGAAAATCGTATTCGTCGAGTTTTTCTACTAGAAGTGGTTCTTGTATAATTACATTTTGCTCTGAATCAGAAGAATTCAGAATTGTGCAAAGTGCTTGATTATTTTCTACCCTAGAAATACACTCGGGAATTTCTATATTAGAAAATTTCATGTGTGGTATGATAACATCACCGTTTTCAACATTTTCTATGTTAACTTTAACAATCTGTTCAGATCGAGGAGACACTACTATGCAATTCATGCTCTCATGATCTAATTTATGATAGTTAAGTTTTATTTCACTATACGGAGTGGTTAATAAATTATTATTTAAATCTACAACTGCTTTTAAAATTTGCAAATTATCTATTCCCAACAAACAATCGAAATAATTGTGGAAGTTGAATAAATGGTACTTTAATGGAGTATTTTCATTATTAAAAATTTTGGAACAGGGAATTAGGGTACTGAATTTTTCTGTCGATGTCCCATGAGCTGTAGAGATTTGAAAAGCGTCATCTTTAATGAATTTTCGGAAATATTTATTAGCAATAGCTGGTTTAACGAAAGACTTAGAACTACCAGTGTCGATGAGAATTTTTAAGTTGTTTTCAGGAAAAATAATGTAAGGAAGTTTACTTTCGTTGTAGGTCAAGTTCATAAGTTGGAAACTTGATAGTTTTCTGGGGGTTCTGAGGCTGGTTGGTGAAAAAACTCTTCGGCTTGATCGGGATTTTGTTCAACTGCGGGCTCATCGTCAATGTTATGTAATTCTTCCACTATAATTTTATTCCTATTATTATTATAATTTTGGTTTTGACCAAAATTTTGGGAATATCGGGGGACTTGATTAGGACGCCATGTGTTCCTTGTAGAAATAGACATTGGGGTCGGTTTTGGAAGGTTTGGAATTGGATTTGGTTTAAAGGCGTTAAACTCTGGTGTTACTTGGCTTGTATTTTTGTTAAATTGAGGTCGTTGACCGAAGAAATTGGGTTGGCTTGGCCTAAATTGAGAGTTGTGGGCAAAATTTGTAATCTGCAGTGGCTGATGATTTGGTCTATGCCTTTGTTGATTGATTTGTGAAGATTGAGGGTGATTTTTAGATACGAATTTAAATTTAGAATTATTTTGAGAGTTTGTCAATTGAAAGTCATTTGTTAGCATGTTTAAAGCTTCATTTAAATCGGACGGATTTTTTGTTCTCATAAGAGGACCAATAGGATCTTTTAATCCTCGCAGTAAAACTCGGAGGGCGAGTTTCCTACAATATGTCGATAAAACCTGACCTTCAATAACGTTACCACTATGAACAGTGATATAGGAAATTTGGAGATTTAAGGCATGTTGAAGACGATTGAAAAAATCGAAGGGAGTTTCATTATTTTGAGACATTTCGACCATTTCTATATTAAGAGTAAATAAATCACGTTTATCAGCATAAGCATTAAGAAGAGCATTTTTACAATCTAACCAAGTTTTAACGATACAAGACGAGATATTTATAGCTGCGTCACCTTTAATTTTTGCCAAGATGCTAGACATTAAATATTCATTTTGGAAATCGTTTTCGTCTTGAGAATTATAAAATTTGTTAACCAATTTTTCGCATATTTCTATAAAGCGAGGGAGAAGTTCAGTTTCGCCGTTGAATTCGGGAATCATTCCCAAATATTCATTTTTTAGGACGGGAGTGTTATTAGTCATTTTTTGAGTGGGTATTGGAAAACTTCTTAAAAAGGATATGGGGGATCTTGAACGATTCAAAGAGGGTAAATTTGAGTCAGAATCAGTATCGATTGAACTATCAGTATCGGAATCTATAATAGAACCTCTAAAAGACATAAGTTGTACTCACGCAAAAATCAGTATCCTGTCCATGTGCGTTTGGTTCGATGTTCGTTCGAATTTCTTCACGTTAGGTTATTCGATTCGCCTAACTGGATCTGGATACCAAGGATGCGAACAGCTTGAGAGTTGCCGAAATTCGCGAGGATTTGTCAAATAAATCGTTGAAACGAAACCGGAATTATTTTCACTAATGCCGTTTTGACAATCCTACCGACTGCGCCACTTTTGTAAAAAAGAATTTTGATTAAGTTTTTAAAAATTTTATTTATTTGCAATTACAACTTGTTCGGTTCGAATAAAGATAAAGACTAAGGTTAATGACAATAAAAAAATGCTACTGTACAATTTTTATTACACCGTGGAAAAATACGGAGAGTCTGCTGACACTGCATAGCGGATAAGAATGTCATCGAACTATACGAAGAAATGACCGTAAATGGACGTAAGATAACTTGTATCTAATTATGATTGAAGAAACACAAGTATAAAGAGTAGGTACATATATTATAAGATAGTCGTGGGCAAAAGCATTTATTTATGCAGTCATTTTGTTTAAAACTAAAATTCAACAAACTACTGCAATTTACGGCGCGAGAATGTCGATGATAGAACCGGCGCCGGCGCAGTAGATTGTTTAAATGAAGTCGTTAACAACACTAATTTTTAACACTTTTTCTTCCATTTTACACTTTTTAAATATAAATAAGGACTTAAACCACCTATTAAATAAAAATTAAACAATAAATAACACGGAGAAATAAACAATTTAGCCTCAAACCCTGTGCAGCAAATGTCAAAATAATCTCCAAGGTTACTGGTCTGGTCTGAACCAGACATACGTTCTTTTCTAATATGTACTGTGCTCCGTTTTAAAATATTTCTGAAATTAAGTTGTATTTTAAGTTGTTTTTGAAAATGTAACAGCTGGAAAGAGCAGTCTATATGTCACTTGCAGAATCTCCGTTAAGAAATGCACTGAATTTAAATAATCAGTGTTTAAAATCTATGTCCCATAAGAGCTCCATGTTAAGAATTTTGAAGTAGGATAGCCCGCGAAACTAGTAACATAACCTAACTAATGGACTCTATTGGGAACAAATTTCACTCGGCTAAAGGTACGCTTTCGTTTACGCCGGTAAACGCGGCGCGTACCGGCGGCCGACACGCGCGACGGGCACCGTCGCATTTGAACGTGAACGCACCGGCCGGCAGGCGAAACGCACAAACGAAATACTATTGGAGAAGCAGAACGCGTGTGTCGGCCGCCGGTATACACCGCATCTACCGGCGCAAACGAAAGCGTACCTTAAGGGCGGCTACTCACACGCCTGCCGCAAGGGCAATCTAGGGCGCACGGTGGACGGAGAAATCTAGGAAGCTTCTCCACACAGTACACACATGCCTGCCGTTCAGTTGGAGAGTGAACGTGCCGCGGAACACACGTGTCGCTTGAGGATGACGCCAATACTATCGAAACACCAAAGACTCGGTATAGCCTTGGCTGTTTCCGTGGTTCTACCATAACAAAAGAAAAAGGAAATACTGGGTGAAGAAGTGGTTACTGAAACGAAAAGAATTGTGCCACATGAACGTCATGCAAGAATTGGAAGTAGATCTTAAAAACTTTTTGCCCCAAACTTCATGCTCTTTATTTTCCATTTTATTAATCGAATTCACCATAACGAGCTGCACTCCACATGGCAGTCGCCAACGAACTGACGGAGAAATTGCCCCAATAGCGTTACACATGCGAGTAGTGGCAGGGCGGTAGGGACTGACCTAGCGAGCTAGGAAGGTCTAGAGCCCCTGCTGCCCTGCCTAGGAGACGATTCAAGAAATTTCCCCTGCTTGCCTGTTGACCTGTAAAGAATCTGCTTCGAAAAGATCTGCTGAGCAAGATAAATTATCTGCAATTGAAAAAGCCATAATGGCTATGTCTGCAGCTTACGCCAAAAAAAGCAGCATTAAAGTCTGTGGCCCAGCCGCCAATCACATCTTATGCGACAGCAACGGCTGGCACAGCTCTGAACAAAGTAAAACTGCCCTCGGGCAAAAGGATAGCAGCAAAAGTATCTACCAAAATTGTTATTGAGCCAAAGAAGGGCTCCGGCTTGTATCCTACAAGTGATGACACCAGAACGGCGGTGCTCAGACATCTCAAGCCGCACACACTTGGAATAAAAGTCTCAAGGCTCGTTAGAGCTAAGAACCAATCCGTTATCATAGAATCAACTAGTGACAAAATCAAAATCCTGGAGGGCTCTGAAGTCCTAACTATATTGGGCCTGAGTGCCAAATTGGTGGGTAAACTTAAGCCCAGAATAGCCGTATATGGTGTCTCCTCGGACCTTAGTCCAGAAGAGATTCCTGAATCATTCCGACTGCAAAATGATGACATTGTTGGGTCTGATGTAAATGCGTTTAAACCACTTTTTAAGTTTGGCCAAAAGTGTCAGAAGAGTGTGCATTGGGTGGTTGAGGTCGACCCTGCTTTGAGGACTCGCATAAACATAACCAATAATCGTATTGCCATAGGCTGGCACATTTGTAGAACTGCCGATCATGTCCGTCTGTTGAGGTGTTATAACTGCCAGAAATTTGGGCATAATGCCGGAGATTGTAAGAGTGCCACTAGCTGTGGGCACTGTTCTGCAGAGCACATAACCAGAGATTGCAAAAACAAAAATAGGTCCGCTAAGTGTACCAACTGCATAAGAGCAAAACTGTCTGCCGCAGATTGCTCGCATGCAACCGATAGTAATTCCTGTCCATCTTATTGTAGAAGACTGAGAGAACTGGTAGACAAAATTGATTATGAATTATAACGACCCCAGATTTCAAGTTCTGGTGGCACAAATCAATCTTCAGTATTCACGTCTCAGCACATCTGAATTTAGAGTTGTTGCCAATGATCTTCATTTCGATCTTGCACTAATCCAAGAACCATATGTTTGCAGGAACCCTAGTTCATCGATGTTTATTATTCCTGGTTTTCGCACTGCAGCCAGGCTGGCACATTTGTCTTCTGATAAAAGATTCTTTGCCGCAGTCGCGGTACTCAATGCCAACTATGATATTCTGACCGTCGCTCAGTTTTGTACTGAATACTGTGCCGTAGCCGAAGTTACCATGTTTGGTCGCTCTGTGTATGCTGTTTCCATATATATGCCTCCTAGCATAGGAATTGAAGTCCCACTCGGACATTTAGAGAAGGTCATGCGAGCCTTTGTGGGTAGGCCGATTCTCGTGGCCACCGATGCTAATGCTAAATCGCCTGTTTGGTTTTCTCGTGTTTTGGATGGCAGGGGATACGCTTTTGAAGACTTCCTGATGCAACATGACTTATTCTCGTGTAACTCCCCACACCACTTCACAACATACTCCAGCTGTCACGGAGAGTCTAACATCGACATTACCGCTGCAAGTGAATATCTTGCCAGCAGAGTCACTGATTGGAACGTATCCGAAAACGTGGTGCAGAGTGACCACAGGTTGATTACTTTTAAAATAAATTTTGATAGGATCAAAGAACCATTCTTGCAGAAAAGATACCATCTGAAATCCATTAACGGGAACGAGCTTGAACGAGAGGCGGTCTGCCTGGTATCGGCAATGGAAAGGTTTACTGTGTGGGAGCCTGGAATTGAAAATCTTGAAAAAAGAGCCTATCTCTTTAATAGGGGAGTCGTAGTCGGCCTGATGTGTGATGAAGTGCTCAAAATAAAGATTCCCCATCTTGAACGAAATCCATGGTGGAATGTCGAACTTCAGAGGCTGCGTAGAGAAGTTAGGTATGCACGGCGTGTTTTTCAGCGCTCCAGATACGCAGACGAGAGACAAATTCTTGCCGCGAGATACTATCAGGCTAAAACAAAGTACGATAAGGCTGTAACTAAAGCTAAAAACCTATCATGGAAAAACTTTGTGGAGGAATATCTGAAGGCAAACCCTTGGGGCTTTACTTACAAACTTTCCGCAAAGAAACTTAAGGTCAATTCTGTGATGACCACGTTGAGCTTATCCAATGCTCAGCATACTTTTACAATGAAGCAGACTTTGTCTGCTATACTGAACGTGTTAGCTCCTGACGATAGCCTTGACAATGAGAATCATTTTCTACTTAATATTAGAGCGATTAGTGACGCCCTCAGTGGTGATCCGATTTTGGTGGATGACATCACCCTGGCTGAACTTGAGCAGGCAGTGTTTTCTCAGAATGGAAGGAAGGCCCCTGGTCCTGACTGTATTCCTGGAGTCGTCGTTCAACTAACGTTTGGTGTACTTGGGGAATACCTCCTGCGCATTTTCAACGATTGTCTTAAACAAGCTTACTTTCCCAAAGTTTGGAAGCTGGGTACTCACTATTCCGAAAAAACTTGATGCCGATCCGGCAGACCCCAAGTCCTATCGCCCCATTACACTGTTGCCAGTCTTGGGTAAAATTCTGGAAAGAGTTACCAAGATAAAAATTTTTCAATGCATTCCGGAAGCACAATTACACAGTGACAGACAATTTGGGTTTCGATGCGGAAGATCAACGTCTGACGCCATACAGACTGTCATTGATGAAGTCCGAAACTCGTCTTTAAAATACTCCGTAGTAATATTCATTGACATAGCTGGCGCTTTTGACAACCTATGGTGGCCAAAAATATTCGTCAGGTTGGAACACTTGAAGTTCCCCCATAAGATAGTTGGTTTAATCAGAAGTTATCTTAGTGACAGAATCCTTACATTAAGGTCTTCTTATGAATCTGCCCGAAAGTGCCTTTCCAAGGGCTGTCCTCAGGGATCGGTGTTGGGCCCCCTTCTCTGGAACTTATGTATTGACGAATTACTTGAGTTACAGTTTCCAGTGGGCTGCTCCCTGACAGCCTACGCCGATGATGTGGCCCTGTCCGTTCACGCGGATTCTAGACGTGATCTTGAGAGCCGTTCCAACCGGTCTCTGGATGTGGTGTCAGAGTGGGCTGCTGGACAGAAGTTGAAGATTTCTGCACCTAAGACGAAGTTTGTTCTGTTGAGGGGGAAGCTGAGAAGGTCGCCTGTACTTAAGATGGACGGTATTTCCATAAAGAGGGCCGAATCTGCCAAGTACTTGGGTGTCGTGCTTGCTGAGCGGATGTCATTCATTCAGTATGTTGCCGACGTCACCTCCAGGACCAGGAGCATTTTCCAGGCTCTATGTCGCTATGTTAGATCCAACTGGGGGAAGTTTCCGGATGCCATACGGACCGTATACCGAGGGGCCATCATTCCGATGGTCTCTTATGCCGCTTCAACCTGGGGGTCATCTGTAGTTCACAGCCACAATGCTAGACGTCTCAGAAGCATCTATGGATTCTGTTGCCGTGCCATTGCCGGTACGTATACCTCCGTTTCCGCTGAGGCTGCGGGGGTTCTTACTGGGGAGCCTCCGTTGGTTATGGTGATATCTGAGGTTAGGGCATACGAAGAACTGAAGAAGAAGCAGTCTTGTCAGCATCTCGGGCGGACGCTATTTCGTGCCGACTGCCGTTCTAAGAATGACATCAGACGATCTCTGAGGGAGATCACGATGACGGCCTGGCAGTCTGAGTGGACTGGTTCCACAAAGGGTCGTCAGACGTTCGAGTTTTTACCGGTGGTCTCGGGAGAGGTCATCCACTTTCAATCCGAGGTCCTCCAGGTCCTTACGGGGCATGGCGGGTTCCTGTGCCATTCCTTTCGCATTGGAAAGACGGAATCCGGTGACTGCCCTGCGTGTGGAATTTTGGACACTCCCACGCATCGAATACTGTTGTGCGAGAGATTTGAGGTTCCCAGGATGGAGCTCCGCCGGGCGCTTCCTGCCTGGCCATTCGCCTTGGCGGATATTCTGCAACAATTGGACCGAAGTGAACTTCGGCTGCTTATGTCGTTCGCCGCCAACTTGGATCAAGTTATGAGTAACTGAAATTTGGAATGGGAGAAATCCAGAGTTTAAAATATTGGAGTTAATATTATTTATATTATTTTTGGTTAGGGTAGATTTAAGTGTGATGTAATTTTTCTTCCAATTTTCTATTTGCAGTTAAACTGCTGGTTGATATAATTATATGTATAGTTATATATAAGCACATTTCTAAACCGATTTGTGTGCAATAAAATATCTTATTTACTTTGGGGGTGCGTATAGGAACCCCCCTCTAATATTACGTTCACATGTATTACTCTTGGTCTGAATAATTGTGCCCTTAAGGAGGCAATTAAGGGTCATCTCCACCCCTACATCCTAGATTGTCCCTGCGACAGGCGTGTGAGTAGCCGCCTTTAATTCAACTTAACAGTGGTATTGGCTTGAAGAACCATTTAATGGTGATAGGGGATGCAAAGATCAGGAGAAAAAGACGAATTAACACAAAATTAGGGAATTTAATGAAAGAAAATAACAGAAACACAACAAATACGTTTTTTCTAATGTGTAAAAAATTGTTGCAGTTTTGTGAAAAGAACTCCTGCTTACTGACAGTCCCGTGTATGTCCTCCTCGAGCCAGAATTACAGCATTTAACCGTTGTGGCATTGAGTTAGTCAAATCTTCGAAGCACATTTGAGGAATTCCTTCAGATTCTTCTTAAAGGGCCAAGCGTAACTTTTGAAGAGTCTCTGGCATGGCTGGCTGCCGACGAATATACCTCTGAAGCTGATCCCAGAGCTACTCTATAGGATTAAGATCCGTGCTGCATGCTGGCCAATCAAATCTACGAATGCCAACCTCATCCAGATATCCAGTTACTACTCGTGCAGTGTGTGATCTGACGTTGTCATGCATTAAAACAAAGCCATCTCCAATAAAATGCGAAAATGAGACGACAGCTTTTTGAAGAACATCTTCCACATATCTGTGGGCGTTCAAAGCACCATTTTCCACAAATAAGAGGTTGGTATGTGCTACCCTGGAAATGCCTGCCCACACCATAACAGAACCACCGTTAAAAGATAACCGTACAGAGATGGTGCAATCGAAATATCGTTCACCTGGTCTTCTCCATATCCTTTGTCGACCATCAGGTGATCGCAGACAAAAACGTGACTCATGAGTAAAAAGAACTTCACTCCATTGCTGAGGATTCCAATCTGCATGTAATTGCGCAAATTGCAGACGTGCTCTTCAATAGCTAGGAAGCAATTATGGTCCTGTGACAGGCCTTCCCGAAATTAAGCCACTTTCCATAAGTCTCCTCCTAATCTTCTCACTTGTTTGAACCCCTCACACTGTTAGAAGACGATGTTGAAGTTGAACTGCCGTTGCTCTGCACTCTCTCACTGTGTTGAGCACAAGAAAACGATCATCAACGGTAGTTGTCACCTTTTGTCTTCCAGATCCTGCTCGCCTCTCAAATCCGCCAGTCTCCAGATACCGATTCCACGCATCCTGAACATCAGTAGTATGGGCTATTCCCAGTGTACGAGACACATACCGTTGGCATTAAAACATTATGACCCTGGATCTAGCCAACTACTCGCCTAACGCCTACTAAAATGCCGTTAACTTCCTGGCGTAATGGCGACCCTTATTTGTCCTTTTGGACCAGAACCCTTTTTTGTTCAAAAGAAAAAATCATCATAACAAAAGAGAAGAACTGCGGTGACGTGCGAACCCTCAGCGTGACGGCATGGTAGGATGAGATCACAACCAGTGAACCACCAACGTGTGGTGGCATGAAGGTCTACAAAACTAGTATATAAGCCGACCGCTTAACGGCAGTTTAAGTCTCTTGGCTAGATCCAGGGTCATAATGTTTAAATGCATACCGTTGACTACGCCCATCTTCAATGAAAGCTACAATTTGAGAAATGTCCGCAACAGTTACCGGCATTGTTTATCGCTTGAAAACTTGCGTTTACTGTCAATGTCAAACTCAATTCCAAAACAAATGCACATAAGCCTACTTGTCTTTTAGCATTCACAAATGATAAAAAATGATGCATAGTCCACTGCCGTCTGATTTCCGCGAACATGTTGTTGTTACTGAAAAGAGAATTTCGGCAGCTAAAATTAAAATTAGAGGTAGGTAGGTAGGAGTGGAACAAGAATTTCAAAGCATCAACAATGAAGAAAAACCAAATCAGTTCCCGATTTGTATATGTTACGGTTAAAGTACTTACGCATGGCTAGTGTATAAACTAGCTGGATGGTATATAAAGTAACCAAGCGGCTGGTTATTTTACTAGAAATTCACATCACTACATCGTATATAAAACAAAGTCGCTTTCTCTGTCCCTATATCCCTATGTATGCTTAAATCTTTAAAACTACGCAACGGATTTTGATGCGGTTTTTTTTAATAGATAGAGTGATTGAAGAGGAAGGTTTATATGCATAATAACATCCATTAAATAGTGGAGAAATACTTTTATTTTTGAGGTTTCTAATGTGATGTCGTAAATAATTACATTTTTTCCGCTTACATTGCAAACGCAGGCTGAACCCTACGAGATTTATCAAAATAATGTACTAAGTATTGTACACATTGAAAAGGTCTACAGAAAACTCCGCGATGGTATATGTCTATCTCTTATGGATATCCCACAATAACATTTTTTTGTCATTTACTTTTTACGACAAATAATGGCTAATTAACCAATACAGCATTAATCATTATCCAAATCAAAACTACTGGATCGATTTTAATCATTTTTTCAGTGAGTGACATAGGCTATATATTTTATACCCGTGCGAAGCCGGAGCGGGCCGCTAGTTTCCAATAAAATAACTGCGAATTTTGGTTAGTTCAGATACTATCCAGCCAGTTTATAAACTAGCCGAGAATGATGACTAAAGTACAAACCACAAAAAAGTAAATAACTATTGTTCTTAGACACTGTGGGCAAGCGGAGCGTTTAAGTCTCCCCCCAAAACAAAAACATTAACATTTGGAAACAATAGGCGAAATTTTCATCGACGCACGAAACGGGAACGCACAAAATGGGACTAAATCCAAAATTCTATGTTCAGGTACCTAGGTATACAAACCGGGTGATTCTTAGAATGCTCTCCGAGTATACGGTCACTAAGGGATTGTACCTGTACGCAACTACCACTATTCCTAATGACAGTTTCTTACAAATGATCCCCAGTATCGCGACACGTGCATCATGTTTTGCCCAAGTAGTGTTTGATCAATTTTGTAATATTAACCAAGAAAAATATTGGTCAGTTTATGTACTAGCTAGCGAATTAGTTATTTTCTACTACTAGAACTGAAGTTCATGCTTTATCCAAATAGTTATGGATACTTTACAAACTATCTAAGAACAATGGTTATTTTATTTACTTTCTTTGTGGTTTATACTTTAGCCATTATTTTCGGTTAATTTATAAACTGGCTGGATAGTTATGAATTATCGAAGATTCGCAGTTATTCTAGTGGAAAGATGAATTTCGACTACAATAACCAGCCGCTTGGTTACTTTACATACATACTAAGTAAGTACTTGAACCGTAAAATATATAAACTATGCAAATTTGGGGAACTATATGAAGCACTTCAGGGTGGGCGGTTTTTTTGCCGGTCAGTGTAGTAGTGAGTTATCACTTGTAATAAATAACTCACGCTATTTGTTTATGGATACTATTAATAGGGTATTCCACTACAGTTGAAAATTCTAAATCTAATGAGTGTTATACAATATTTGATACATATGAGTTTGGGATCCACCTTCAGTTCAGCATTTTATTTTGTAATAAATTAGCAATTAATATTTGAAGTAATCAGCAATTCAAAACGCCCTCTCTGCATGACGAAATAATAGCCCAAACAACATGGCGTGGTATCATAGCAACTGAACATATTCTGTATCAACTTGTATCTATGTTCACGGTTATTGACTTTTAGTGCGTTTGTGTCCCGCGATTGTCATTCATAAAAACAATGGAAAAGGGATTTTTTTTAAGGCCGACAGTGATCATGGTAGTGACATGATTAATGATTTTTACATTACCAATATGGATTTTCTAAGTTCTGAGGTGCGAAACGTGAAAACCAAACAATAAGTAAACATAAACATAACCTTCTTTTTGCACATACCGACCACTGAAATAAATTTAATTTATTTTAGTGATACCGACCTGCACAAAGAACTGTTCTGTTCACTATCCATTGGTGACGTCTATAGGTTCATTTAGCTCTGTATAAATGTGTAAGAATTAAGCACAGGCCCAAACTTGACACAACAATCAGATGATGTTGCTGTCACTGTGTCAATGCCACTTGCCATTTTACTGCACGATGTTGTCACATTTACGATTTCGTCAGTTACTGTAAGTTCTAAAACTACCCTACCTATTTAAAATGAGTGTATAAAAGTTGGAAACTCATGCAAATCATTTGTGTACATATATTTTCAGTTACTTATGGCTAACTTTCTTGACTTTTGAAGTATACCGTTACATGAAAAAGAAGAAGAAAACTAGATACATTTGTCAACATCGCTGGTGTCGTCGCTGCGTCGCTGGCCGCTGCTATGTTCAGACAGTTCTATTGTGACGTCACATATTTTATTGCAGACTTTCAATAATTAATTTTTCCTATTAATTAATCGAATACAGTAAAATAAAAAATACGGCGAAAATTTTTTGTGTAGTTCTCCCAGAAAACGTGTTTTTTAAAAATTCATGGAAAACCCTATTGTTCAGAGACAGTTGATTAATTAATATATAATCTAATAGGAGTAGATAAATAATATTTATTGGTATCGACCATAGTAGTATTATAAACTCAATATCTATTTAATACTTTCAACGTTAGTAATCTTATCCAATACGACTGCGAATGATAATCAGAGTAATAATTGAAAGTAAATGGACAACCCGGCAAAGAAATGCAACAACAGGAGGCCCTCTCTCGCGAAAAATTTGAACGAGCGCCTACTGAGATTAGAATCCAGGTTTTGCTCAATCCGAGCGACTGACTGTTCTAAGCAACTGAGCTATCAGCACGTAGATAATTTGGGAAAGGGAGATGGTTAGATAACTTAATACCCGAAGAAAATTCACCAAGACTCAATTTTATTTTTGATATTCAGTTGTAATTGATCCCTTCTGGCCCCGAGGCTTTAATTTCATAGTCAAATATCAATCAATAGCTGTTAATTTTGAACTCCACAGTTGCTTGAAGGAATAAGAGTTACGTACATAGGTACACTGCCGGACAAAAAAAATGGGACACATGTTTTTATTTTTATTTTGAGGCCCTACAATGTTTTTATGCAACTTAACTTACGCAAATAATTAACGATTGCCCTACTAGTGAGGAAAAAGAAAGTTTTAGCTGAATATTGCACTTTTTGTAAGCCTAAACAGCCAAATCAGCATTTTCACTCAACTTATTGGGCTGCTCTGTATTTTCTATTGTTTTTTTGGTAACAATTCGTCTGTAAACGTCAATTTTTAACATTTTCCATACAATGCGCACCGAAATTTGTCTACAAATTGTTGCTTTAAGCCACGATGGCCGAAGTGTGTGGTATATTGCTCAAGTGCTGAATATACCCCGTAACACAGTGCAAAATGCACTCTTGCGGTTTCGTGAAACTCATGGGTTTGCAAGAAAGGTCAGATTTGGTCGTCCACGGACTACGAACCATCAAGGTGACCGTTTTCTCCATGTTTCTGCGCTGCGCTATCGAGCATTGCCATCACCTATTCTTGATGGGCGGTTAGCCAATGTTCGAAGAGTGACAGTTTCAGTCAGAACAGTTCAAAGAAGGCTAAACGAATGTGGTTTGACTTCAAGAAAGCCAGCTACTGATCCCCTGTTGACCGTAGAACATCGCAGAGCACAACTTGCGTTTGCACGGCAATACGTAAATTGGGACGAACATCAATGGAGGAACGTGGTCTTCTCGGACGAGTCAAGAGTGTCAGGTCACCGGATGGGCCTGAAAAGGTGTGGCGAAGACCAGGGGGCCGGTATAGCCAATGTTGCATATCTCCCAGGGTCAATTTCAATTGTGGTGGCATTATGCGGTGTGGGCCGGAATATCTCTGGGGTCTCACACAGAATTGGTTTACATTGAAAATGGAACAATAACTGCACACCGATACATTGTTGAGTGACTGGAACCCCATGTCACACCATATATGCCATTTATAGGGGACAATTTTGTCTTTATGGGTGACAACGCCCGCTCACACACAGCAAGAATTGTTACCGAATACCGTGAAGAGGTTGGTATTGGACGTATCCCATGGCTAGCCAATAGTCCAGACTGAATCCCATTGAACATCTGAGGGGTCAGTTTGAGAAAAGGATTAGACGTCGTCAACCCCTACCAGAAACATTAAATGGCTTAAGGATGACTCTTCAAGAAGCATGGGAACAAATACCCCAAGATTCTATTGATAGCCTCATTCACAGTATGCCACAACGTTTAAGGGAAGTAATAAGAGTTCGTGGTGGTAACACCCATTATTAATTTGGTTCTACTAGTGTGCTTGTCCTGTTGACAATTGTTTTTGTTTGTCTTTTTAAGTTCTTAAATAACAGTTGATCTTTAAAAAATACTTTTGTTAGGTTTTTGTTGACGAATCATTTTGTTTCTTGTTTTTTGTTTATTGTTAAGATGAAAAGAATATAGTTAAATATAATTTGAAACCCTCCGTTGTTTTTTTATTCAGTAAAATAGTAATTTTGAGCGTCCCGTTTTCTTTTGTCCGGCAGTGTACATTCCGTTCCACAATTCGAAGAAAAATATTTTTATGGTATCACTGGTCGTAAAAATTTAATTCTTAAAATCTTTCGGAGGTTATTTCAAAAAAAATTGATTTTTACCAGATAATTTTATTTTTACGTGAACGTTCTTTTGCTGTGGTAATAACTCGAGAACAAAACTTCTGAAGCTGGAGAGATTTCATGAAACTCCTTTTGTTGCAGAGTTGTTTCAATAGCAGCAAAACGTGAGTAAATTAAAAACAAAACTTTCACCCCCATTTTTTCATTTTTTATTAAAAGCTACATTGATTTTTGTCCCTGTGAGAACGTAATTTCATCTATGGCAATATAAAGATTTCTAATATTATTCTGATCGGTTTACTTATACCTATGTATTCTTGGACTGTACTTATCACCGTAAAAGTGAAAACTTTTGATGGAATTTTGAACAGGTATTATGTCCCCTAATATGTTCGGACATGAGTGAACTAGCTTTTAAAATTTGATCACAGCAATACTTAAACTTATTGTAGTGAAATTTCACAAGGATATATGTACATATACAACACACATTGTCACTATAGATATCTGACCAAATTTCTATATCTCTATACCTACTTTTTGTTGCTTAAACCGGGGCTTAAACCGAAATAATCACCGAAGGGAAATAACCTATAACAGTATTAGGAAAATCAGAATAGCGTATTTGAATATTCCCTGGGGAAAGTAAGTTTAATTTTGAATAATGCAGGCTCCAGCGAACTTCACACAACACTTAAACTACCCATTTGTGAATAAATTACACTCAGACGGAACGAATTTAAAGCATAATCAGTCGACCGGATTCACCTCAGAAAATCGTCGGCTCTTACAGCATAATTTGCTCTCCCTGGAGCACGTTTTCCAAAGATGAAGTTGTTTACCGACTTTCAAATGACATTTATTCTTATTTGGCATCTCTCTGCAATTTACCAAGTCTCGAGAAACACGACATGTCTTGCAAGGGAAATCAGGATTAAGGCTCTAATTTCGTTCGAACTTAGGCTTAGGCAAGAATGGTTCACAGAATACTGATACAAACGATGGTGTACCTGACAGAATTTAACCCCGAAATATCACTGCTCGGTTAATCGAATTATGTATTTACATTTTTGTTTCTCATGGCACGTGCCTCAAGTTCACATTTGCTAAAGCTCTTTCTTGCTGCAAAATAATATTTATCCAACAATGCTGGAAATGACAGGTGAGACGCCTTGTTACGAAAGATTATCCTGTCAAAATCAGAATGTTTCGAATTGAAGAATTTCCACACAACGTGGTGAACTTAATTTCTAAACACGTGTTTGTGATTAACTACACTTTATAGCGTATAACTTATCCATTCTTAGGATGCTATCATAGCATTGCTATGGTGTCTACTCTACTAAAACCAGTTGTCAACTAACTGTTCATTCCATACAGTAAAACATCACATAGTAGAGTGCCAAGCAAATTTTATTTCGACATCATTGGGCATTTTGAGGTTAAAATATATGACTTGCCCAGTATTGTAGCTTAGGCCCTATGGAACTAAAATCCGAAAGTCGTCAAAAAATTGTCCTGTGCAAAAGGGCGCAATTTAAAATTTTCAAGTTATGTATACGAGCCGAAAGGTGAAATCATATTCTAAAAGCAAAAAAAAAATTGAAGAGATTTCTGTAGAATTTATGTTTTATAAATTATATAAGTTTTTGAATTACGTAGCCTCTTACGGAACTCGAAGACGTTTACAGGCGTTTTTCTCCGTTCGACGTGAACAAAAATCTAATTATTTTATGCTTTCTTTATTTTGAAACTCTATGATCTCTTACGCCGTTGCATTTAGCGAAATTATCCTCTATTGATAAATTATTGCCCAAATCTTGTAGAATATGATGGTTTTTGATTTATAATTTTTGAATGAATATTAAGAAAGTTAGGCCATTAAATATAACATGGTGCATAATCTAGAGGCTGGCCACCGCTGCGTGAATCACTGGATACATCGCATTGCACCGCACCCCGCAGTCCACACGCGCGACCTTCTTCTCTTTACTTGTCTCACTCCCTCCTTATAAACCTATGCTATTTAGCTTCTGGCATACCTACACTGTTCCTTATTTCTGGCTTATAGGGATGAATTTATTAATCATTATTGCAGGACCTTTTTAATACAGTACCTAGTAGAAGTACATACCATAAGAAAGGGATAATTTATTAACAACGTAAAATTTAACTTGAATCTCTATTTCCTATTTGACACTGTTAACGCATGAAATGCCAGTAAATTTTTCAATAAAATGCAATGGGTTCCATATTTATTTCATGTATTGCAATAAATATGTGTGAACTTTGATTTCCCACTTTCATCCAAACTTCCTGTCTTAACAATTCCTTGAAATGGGCAAGAAGAACTAGGACATCTGTGTCTTTGCAGTTTACTATGCATCTAGTATATCCGGATCTCTTTGCAGATAAAATATGTAGGAGGATTCTTGTGTCAGCTTCCTCGTGTCTAGATTCTAAGATATTATCAGCAAGTTCAAAATTAGATTTACTTATAATCCAAAACATTACTAAATCCCCCGCTGGCTGGTCGCAAACTGAATAGGGTAGTTCTTTGAGACAAAAAATTTGTCAATTGACCTTTGTTCAAATATTGCATGTTTTGAATGTGTATGGAAAACCGCAGATCAACTGGTTTCGTCCTTTTGGGACTCATCAGTACGGTGCTTTCCCCTACACACTCAAACCATGCAATTTAACTTGCTATATAATTATGCTGCCGCGCTCTGGACAGATATCAGCAAGTGACAACTACTTTAAGTAATTATCTGGTATTAATTAATGGTACTGGACCGTTCGAACAACTACTCCTCGGGCAAATACCCCGCCAGTCATTGCATTATAGAACTAAATCCAGATTTTTTGTACTACGAGACGTTTCAGACTGCTACCCCACCTAAGATAGTTGTCACTTGCTGATATCTGTCCAGAGCGCGGCAGCATATATAGCAAGTTAAATTGCATGGTTTGAGTGTGTAGGGGAAAGCACCGTACTGATGAGTCCCAGGAGGACGAAACCAGTTCGTCTGCGGTTTTCCATACACATTCAAAACATGCAATATGTGAACAAAGATCGTCTTAAAAGCACGTACGTACATGGAGACAAATTAGAATTGTTTCAAAGCCACCTTAGGTGGGGTAGCAGTCTGAAACGTCTCGTAGTACAAAAAATCTGGATTTAGTTCTATAATTCAATGCCTGGCGGGGTATTTGCCCGAGGAGTAGTTGTTCGAACGGTCCAGTACCATTAATTGACCTTTATTGAAAGATGAGTGGATAAACAGGTGCCATTGTTAAGGTAGTGGTGTATCTATGTTATCTATTAATCTGCTTATTGGCGTTTAATTACTTCTCTTTAAACGAGTTGAATCCTTAATTGAATTTTCATATAATATTCAAAAACTAGGTCGATCCTTTTAGCGTCGTATTGGTTTTAAAAAATAATAGATTGGAATATTTTCGCGTAGGTAGTCCCCGAAAGTTTTTGCTTTGGTCGGTTTTCCAAGAACTTGAACCACAGACATTCCGTCAAAAATATAACATGTTTCACCGGAGTTAACTGATGGCAAGACTTTAATGGAACTTTTGTAGGTTTCTGTTACGTTACCTAGTGCACTTTTATTCGATGGTGTTGCTAACATTCCATTTGATGTTAGTGATGTTAATGTTAGTGCCATAGATGTTGTTCTAAATAGGGGTAATTCCTAATAGATTGTACGACAAAAGAATGCAGCTGCAGAAAAAATGGAATATCCTGCATTGGTTCATGTTTTTGTTCGTGTTTTTGCATGGGCCAAAAGTCGTGTAAAAACGCAGTGTCAAATAGGAAATAGAGATTCAAGTTAAATTTTACGTTTTTAATAAATTGTCCCTTTCTTATGGTATGTACTTCTACTAGGTACTGTATTAAAAGGGTCCTGCAATAATGATTAACAAATTCATCCCTATAAGCCAGAAATAAGGAACAGTGTAGGTATGCCAGAAGCTAAATAGCATAGGTTTATAAGGAGGGAGTGAGACAAGCAAAGAGAAGAAGGTCGCGCGTGTGGACTGCGGGGTGCGGTGCAATGCGATGTATCCAGTGATTCACGCAGCGGTGGCGAGCCTCTAGATTATGCACCATGTTATATTTAATGGCCTAACTTTCTTAATATTCATTCAAAAATTATAAATCAAAAACCATCATATTCTACAAGATTTGGGCAATAATTTATCAATAGAGGATAATTTCGCTAAATGCAACGGCGTAAGAGATAATAGAGTTTCAAAATAAAGAAAGCATAAAATAATTAGATTTTTGTTCACTTCGAACGGAGAAAAACGCCTGTAAACGTCTTCGAGTTCCGTAAGAGGCTACGTAATTCAAAAACTTGTATAATTTATAAAACATATAAATTCTACAGAAATCTCTTCAATTTTTTTTTTGCTTTTAGAATATGATTTCACCTTTCGGCTCGTATACATAACTTGAAAATTTTAAATTGCGCCCTTTTGCACAGGACAATTTTTTGACGACTTTCGAATCTTAGTTCCATAGGACCTAAGCTGTAATACCGGATAGATCAAACATTTTAACCTCGAAATGCCCAATAACTTAATTTTTAAGCACATTTCGGACGCGCCAGCACTCCACTAACAAGCCGAGTATCGGTTTACATAGTCATTTCATGAAACGTCAACATCTGACGGGTTTCATTATGAGGCTGTTACAAATTCGATGCAGTAAGCCGAAAACAAAAATCTTTAAAAGCGCAAAACGCCTCACACTCGCACTGCACAGTGTGCGCGCATGCGCTCAGTTCCAGGCGGAGTTGCGGACGGAATCTCGCCGGGCGAGTCTCCGTCTCACATATTTACCACAAACATTTTATTACGCTACCTACCTTTCCCAATTCTTTTCTCAATTTTTACCTTATACAACCATTACGATTTTCGGACATCGTGTAGCGAAAAATACCCTCCATCCGATGAAATAAAAAAATGAATATGGTCTCATTGAAAAAAATGTTCGATGACGTCATATCTCGACTGAAAAATGTTTTAAATACAATACGCCCCATCAGTTTCCTATAGACCATGTCTGATATACGTATGTCAAAATTCAGCAAAAGCTGTGGAGCCGTTGTTCCGCAAAATTGCCAACAGACATACACATACACATACACACACACACCCATACGGGTTCCGAAATATTTGTGGAGACGTCGGTTTTATACACATTTGTGTGGACTTGGAAGTTACGACAACCACTTAATAGAAAACATCATTCTCTGTAATACCGACTGCTCGCAATTGATATACACTTGCTCATCTACAAGAAATTTAATAAACCTACTTGTGTGGACAGTCCCCTTAATTATATTAGTGTATAAAATGTGCGGACGTAAAGCGTATGAGTCCCCCTAATCTCAGTAGTGTATAAAATGTGAGGACGCAAATTGGGTGAGTTCCCACAATTTTGTTGTGTTTAAAATCTGGAAATTTGAAGTGCATGATGATCAAACTATACGGATAGCCCACAGTATTTTTTTTGATATCACATCATTTGATACGTCATATTCTTTATTTTTATTCATTTATCATCAATCACCGATAATCAATATAGTCATCCCTGTTTTATTTTATTACGTAAGTCACAACGAAGATCAGTCAGCTGAAAAGGAAAGCCAAAGTGGAAAAAGAGAAACTGCAGGATGCAATCGAAAATGTGACAGCATTTTGAACATAGGACGACTAGGTATCAAGAATTTGTTACCAGGACAGGGTTATTATCAAGAAAATAGATTAACAAGAGAAACAATAAGTAATAAGCAATGTGGTGATCATTGAAAAGGTAGAAGTATTCAGAGAATTTCAGGTCAAATATTTCTATATTATTTATAGCCGGAGAAGAGCCAGTTAGCCGTGAATGATTAGAATGAGAGATTACCGTGGAGAGTGATAGTTTTAGGTTAGGACTTATTATAAGGTTCCATGGACTCTGCAGGTAGAGGCCGTTGTCGCGATTGACATTGAGGTGGCCTGATGATTTCGATCGATTCCCTAAGCTTACTGTTCGGATTAAAATTTTTGTCGCCGATAAATTGATTTGATAATCTAAACTCCATCAGTGCTGAAGCAGCTAAATTGAGCACTGGCGCATCGTCCACGTTTAGCCACACGAGTACCGATGCACGGCCTAATCTTACCAATATATACAAGACCACAAGAAGAAGGAATGCGATACACACCTTCCGTATTTAAGGGCCGACAATAGAGATGATCTGGGATTTTGAAATTATGTTTACAAAGAAGTTTGTCTGTACGACCAGTTACATTATGCATGTAGGTGAGGAATGAGATAGCTATGGGGGAGAGGGCGTCGCCGGAGAAATTAGGTTTCTGGAGATAGTCCGTCTAATGTCAAAGGGCTTGTAATTGTTCTTAGATGAGGGAAGAGTATGGATTCGCAACGCCCGATCTTTGCCGTGCACGTGAGTGTTACCAAAATTTGAGCATGTTTGGTGCCAAACAAAGTGATGAAACTAGGTTACTGTTTAGAATTCATGTAATTTAATTCAAAATTACGAAAGCAGCGTTTGAAATAGCGCAATTAGTCATATCATTTTAAAATTTTTCGTTCAATTCTCGGCGTAAAGGGACTAAGAAGTTCAGGTTACACCCCTTTTTTTGGTGCCGAATGGTAACAGGAACACCTGCTTTGTTATTCCTCCTCTTCTTCCCTTCTCTAAGTAATTGTTATTGGTCAAATCTCTGTGATTATATTAAAGCTCAGAAGATAAGGAGAAATCTTAGGATATGATGATCATAGGGTGAACAAGAAAGTTGGTGACATTTTTTGAGAAAGATGGTGGTTAGATAAGACACTGAGGTAATGATGATATGAGTGAGTTTCTTATAGATCGAGTGATCAAGACTTTCGTTAAGATAACGATTGACCAGAATGTCTAAGAGGAGCATCTCTCCATAAATTTCGAACTCCATGGTAAAACGAATATTGGAGTGATGGCTGTTGTGCTCATCTACGAATTGATTTAGGGTGGCAAGACCACTTGGCCAAATTACGAAAGTGTCATCGACATACTTGAACCAACATTTGCATATGATATTATAAGATTCAAAATATTTCGTGAATATGTAACCGACCGTGAGAAAGGATTTTAATGTGAAAACAAGATACTTGGAAATTTTGTGAGCGGTGAGTGGGGGATTAATCGTACTTAAAGCGAACGAAGAAGATTATAGGGTTTATCAAAGTGAATAAGAGAAGTGCCTCCACTCCGTGTGGATACTGAGCTACGCAAATGTAATGTTTCTAGGCGACTGGAGTGGGGGAACTGGGCCGAGCGTCCGCGCGATTATACCGATGTCGAATGTATTGTGTATGATGCATTGATTTCATTACATTACCAAAAAATGGATTTATAGTGAAAAAGATACTCGTTTGACGGTGGTCAACATAGACAGGTTAACCACTTATGTAAAATTATAGGAATTCCTCGGTTTCAACAAAAAGCGGTCAAATTATACGTCAATATTCACATAGGATTCACTGTATTTCAATTATTTAAAGTCAGGCCGTAAAGTAAATTCAGCAGCTGTTAAAAAGTCATATTTATTTTGAATATAATCTTGACAATTTCTTATTTTCTCGGTTCTGTTTTTTGAGGCCTGCATTTTGCTGCTTAGAATAAAATTGCATTCTTAACAATATGTAATTATGACGCAATGACGCCAACACATACTGATTCGTGAGATTTACATTCATATTTTAAAGTACCTACTAAAGTTACTTAAGAAATCATATAGTTAGGTCGTAAGCATCTCTGGTATCAATATGCTTGGAAAAAAAACGTTCTAGTTTTCTTAATAAACAATTATATGTAAGAACTGGGATGCACAAGTTAGTGTTCCCCTTGTTAGAGTGACTTCGTCTGAAATATTTTCGGGGTCCAACTGGTTGTTTTCAAGCTAAGATAAGCATGTAATACAATTGGTAATGGATGACAGATTTTACAAATAATCCAGCCAGGTAAAATAAATAACAGAATCAATTATTACTTCCTCTTGAGTAATTATAGCACCAATTTTGTTTTGCAGTACCCGCTTTAATTAAATTTTGTTTCTATTTATTTCCTTCGAATCAAAATGTTTTTCAAAAACGGAGCCCTATCGAGCAATTGCCCGAGGCCATTTAGCTGCTAATTTTGCTTGTTTTGAAATGGAGAAAAATGCTGTTTTTCCGTACGAAATTATATTTTGGGATACAGCATTTACGCCCCTTTATTCACTTTAACCAGAGTACTTCCTGAACGCTAAAACAATGTATTATTGCATATATGGCCAAGCGGTACGCCCGAACGAATGGCCCAGTTTGCTGCACACGGCACCAATGCCGAATGCCAGTATTACAGTTGCGTAGCCCGCTCTTCTGCTGCAACAGCTATCAAGTGGAGACACTTCTCTTATTCACTTTGGGGTTTATGGATCTCAGGAGACCATATAGCCTGAACGGTATGCCTAAACGAGGAATATGTTTATTCTGAACGTCGAAAGGATGGCCTGATGATTTTATAGAAGTGACAATGGCAAGAAGATTATTCATGGGACTACAAGTTACAGGCAGATGTGAATTAAAAAAAACATGTTTTCTGAATAAATTATTATGTCTGAAATATACTTTCGCAGCAATCACGTATGAATCCGAATGTAACTTTCTCCCCCTTTAAACACCCCTTCGTCTCTCCGAGTAAGAAAGGTACCCATTTTTAGTTCACCACCACACGCAATTTTTGATTGTTAAGATTTTCTTGAAAGTACGCGGCATGATTATTTAATTCGTTGTTTCATGGTATATAATATGTCCGCGGATTGAATTAGGAAGAGGAAAAAATTATATTATTTTTAACTAATGAAAAATAACGCTTTTAAAAAACCCTGTTTGCCCCCAAACTCTCATAGCACATAACTTTTTATTCACCTGTTACTAGAAATTTGTTATTAATTTTTAAGCTATTTTTAGTAATATTTCCAAACTAAAAAGGCATGTTTGTGAATGTTTTAAGTATTCAATTAGAAACAGTAGTATATTCGTTAAACCTCTTTTTATTTCCTTTTTTGAACATGAAAAATCTAGATTTCCGTACTGACAAGAACTTATATCTTCTTTTTTTCAAAAATATTGTAATTACTGGACGGTAGCATTCATCACCAGTACTGAATTAAATCAATTTTTACTCTAGTGGTCTAGTGTCAACTTGAAAAATGCATAAAAAATGAATAAAAGAATAAAACAGTTGGATAAAAGTTAATACGTGCGATGGGAATTTATGAACACGTAGAGTTTTTCCCACTTTGTAACCCCATCCGAGACATACTGTATAATACGTAAAAATTATCTTCACTTGCTTACGGCTTTTTCCAAAAATTTGTTGAATTTAGTTAATTTTGAAATCAAAATTTACGTTGCATGGGGTATATTCTATTCATCAAGTCATTAACATTCTAGAATAAAGAACTCTGCTCAACAATATCTGAGCGAGTAGGAATTTGTAAGTGCATGATTATTATAATGGGGATATAACTCCAAAGAATTAATTTGACTATGCCTAAATAACTACTGGAAAAATCATGCTGCGTGTTTTCAGAAAATTGTAATCTACTACCAGTGATTATAATATTAAGTGATTTTAAAGAACTTCATAAATTTATTTCTAGTAGACACTTCCTGACATCCTACATGCGCCAGTTAATTTTTTATACGAGCAGCACATGTACATAGATCAAGCGCAAGATGCGATTAAAAACCAAAAGAACAAATAAAATCTACATTTACATACGACTGGTTAGTTCCACTGCAATTTCAATGTAGAGGGCAGCACATCATGACAACGTGATAAGTCCACACAAATGTAGTTGTCATGTAACACAAGTTTCTTACTAATCTTGTGGGGACATTTCATAAAAAGTTGCTGACGCAGTAAAGAAGTACCCACAAAACGCCTTAAAAACGGATTTAAATTGTGGGGACGGGTGTATGTCCACATAAATTAGGATGTCCCCATAGTTCAGGTTATATTTCAACACAAGTCCCCACAACTTTATGGAGTACCAACGCACCCACACACACGTACAGACACACGCACGCACAGACACGAAGCTAAAAAAACTTTTTCTCGACGTTTCGAAGTTATACTTGGGCCGCCCAACAGACGGAGTGATCACCCTGCAAGCATGAGCTCTAGACTGGACCACTATCAATTTAGGACGACCGAACCGCAGTGATGCGCTTTCTTTAGACCCAACGAAGTCGCATCACTCCAATTAGGTCGTCATAAATTAATATTGGCCCCGCTAGAGCACGTTCTTGCAGGGTGATCACTCCGTCTGTTGGGCGGCCCAAGTATAGTACACAACGAATCTGATCTTATCTCGGACACGAATTTTTGTCTGTAATACAATACTTCCATTTCCTTATAGGTACGGAACATGGAAGTAAAATGGTCGAAAATTGATTTAGGAAAATTTTAAGAAAAATCGATTTTCCGGCATTTTCGCAATGGGCAACTGGACTACTTTTTTTTTATTTTAAAAAATGAAAATTTGGGCGAAAATATTTGACCCTTATTTTTGCATTTTTCTCTGTGCTTCACTTTAAGGCAGGAAAAAATTAATTAATAATTTTTCCTGGCGCAATTGACGTCACTTTTGCATCCGACATTGTCATATGTAACTTGAAATCATTATTTCTACTTTTCTAATAAATAGCGAATTATTTAAATTGTATACATGCATTTGAAACACTGCAAAACACAACCACTGTATCACCTAAAATTATTTCGAGAAAACGGAACTGAAGAAATAGAAGCGCTTTTGAACTTCGCTCTGAATTATATGACAGCACAGCGGTTTTGACGGGAAGTGGTTTATTCGTATTTTATCAGATTCTGTCAGCTGTCCTGATGTCACTTCTGGCGTTTGCATAACCTTTGCGTGCCGTTTTGACATCTGAATCTGACGTGAACTAGAAATTAACCTCGAAATTGACAAACGAAAATGAGAAATATGCCAGTAGCTCAAATGACTCACTTATTTGTCGTTTGGTGTCTGCGCGGGAATAGGTTTTTAAACTATTTGATCATGCTCATTGGTGAGCGCAATGCACGTCATTTGAGTTTAAGCCACGCCTACACTGAAATCTCGTTTGAAAAAGTGGTTGTTTGGAAGCATTTTAAACAAATATTTGTCATGAATTTAAAACTTTTATCAAGACGTAATGTGTTAAGGTGGTATTTTACTGTGATATTAAAAGAAAAAATTACACAAATTTAATCAGTGTCCAGTTGCCCATTCCCGATCTTTTCGCGACCTCAAAATTCGAGTCCGGCAGATCATTTTACTTAAGAACCAGCTTCATTTTCTTGTGTGTGTCCGAGTTGTATAGAGGGTGTCGAATTAGAGCACCTTGCTCCCCGACTATTAATTGTTACTAGCTTTCTCTTACGCCTAAATAGTGGTAGGGAAATTATGGAAAATATCTTGGTTATGTAATCAAGCATGCAGATATGGCAACGTTTCGCTATATAACCAAACCTACACCTCTACAGGATTATTGAAATCTTCATTAAGCAATTTGTATACCAATAAATAAGTTAAACGAGGAAGCTTTTAGTGACCGAACCGTGAACGAATTCTAAATAATTATTCATTAACACAATTCCCTTTAGAATCCAGTATGCTTATATATTTTCCACATTTTTCATTTAACAAAAAGGCCAGTCTTTGGTAGAAAGTATATGAAAATAGTCCATTAACGGAACAAAGGCAGCTGCTTCGAAAATACTATGTACCACATTGAGGGTTCAAAGTTCGAGGTTGACATCCCTGGAGAACTTAATGCAACTCTCCTGAGTAAGAAGAAGAGAATGTGTATTTTAGAAATTTGATTGATCGAAAAATGGAAATACCAGAGTTATATTCATTTATCTTTGTTTTTATTCGGAAACAAATTTGATGTAGGTACAGTGAGAGCTAGGTGTCAAGGAAAATTAAATAAACGACCAGATGCTACCTCATGTGCATATCTCGGAACACTGATGGTACAACTTTGATGGGAAATTAAACTTTTTGTCATTAAGTAGGTACTTACAATCGCGAAGACTATGTAAGTTCCAAAGTTCATGTTTCTACGTCAAATATTTCCCAAATGCAACAGGGGGACGCAATTGGCTACTTTCCGGCACCCCATGTCGCCCTATTGAATTATAAGTAATAGAAATGAAGTATCGTACTCTATTCGATGAATCCTATTTATTTATATGTATACAGGATGTCCCATGACTCACGCACCTCCTTGAATGAGGGTATTACTCATTAAAAAGTAAGTGTGTAAAATGGCAATGAATATGGGAAGTAATTCCAGAAAATGCATTTAAGACAGTGACTTTATATCTTATGTTGTAATTGGTATAAAGCATAGTAGATAAACTCAATTAGATACATAAACTACCAAAGAGTAAATGGTGATTTTGTTAACAACTTGAATTAATATTATTTATTGTATTTATTTGAATAAAACTTTTTGCAAAGGCTCCAACCAGTGGTGAAATGCCAAATTATTATTCTCGCAAACAGCGTTACCATGAAATTTTGTTTAAATTTCAAAAATTCATTTAAAATAAGATATATACATAGTTGCTCAGACGAAAACATTTTTGAAATAAAGCTGTCTGCAACCACTTAAAAAAGATTTTTTTTTTAATTTTGAGTAATACTTAATTAGATTAGAATTAGATACCGGCATTTTTAAAAGAGAGTATAAACCCTCTTTTAGATTTATCTTCCTACTCTCCAAGTCTTGAATAAATTTGTTGCGCCATCTAGCGGAGAAATTCTGTGAATTCGGTTAAAAATCAATACCGGCTCTAGGCCAAATATTTCCAAGCAGAATATTACAGAATACAGATGTACACAACATTTGCAGTTTTCTTCCATCGGGCAGGACTCCCATCTGTTGAACAAAAAATGAAGAAAATTCACGGATTTAATATCTATATTTTATATAGGTATTATATCCATAATTGATAATTTTCGAATTACTATGTCACTGCGTGCAAATTCAACATACAGCCCTCCTGCCCCCCTTGAATCGAATCTTGCGAAATCTCAAATAATTTGAAATAAACCGCCACTGAAATTTTTGATCACAATCACTCCTTTCTTTGTGAAAGGACTAAGAAAACGCCAAAATGCATAATCATTGTTCACGGTCTTAATAGTGTGTTATTGCTGTCCCTATTAGCTACTAAGCTACTGTTCTTTTTCCAGTTTTAAGTAACCAAATTTGTTTCACGGCCTATTCCAAATGTGGAATGCCTGGGTATTTTTGATCCTTCAAAAGTTGTATCTTTTCTGTACAATTCTTCAAGGTTTTTAAAATGTTGTTGTCAGTAGTAGGAGTGCTGGCAAAATCGGCAGAAATGTAAAATCGATTAATCGATTTTTGAGAATTTCGATTTTGAAAAAAATGAATAATCGACGAGAGAGAGAAATTGATTTTGAAAGTCGATTTTGGAATCGATTTTTAAAGTATTTTGGAATCGATTTTTAAAGTCGATTTTAGATTCGATTTAGGAATCGATTTTTAAAGTCGATTTTGGAAATCGATTTTTAAAGTCGATTTTGGAATCGATTTTTAAAGTCGATTTTGGAATCGATTTTTAAAGTCGATTTTGGAATCGCTCTACACATGTACATATTTTGAAAATCGGTTTTCAGTCAACATTAAAATCGACTTAAAAATCGATTTTTAAAGTCTACTTTAGAAATCAATTTTTAAAGTCGACTTTTGAAATCGATTTTTAATGTCGACTTTAAAAATCGATTAATCGGTTTTCGATTTTTCCCAAAATCGCGATTAATTAAATGAGAGAAGAGTTTGAGCTAGCACTAAAAAGTTTAAGAAACAATAAACCACCAGGTATAGATGGCTTGCAGGCAGAAATCTTAAAGTGCGCAGGTCAAGATGTAATAGATCGTTTATTTAAATTAGTTAGTCGCATATACCTGACAGGCGAGATTCCAGAAGATTACAAATGAAACATCATAGTAGCCTTGCCAAAAGGGAAGGCGCGGATAGGTGCGAAAATTTTAGAACTATCAGTTTAACTTCCCACGCGTCAAAAATTTTAACTAGAATTGTGCAAAGAAGGATGGAGAAAGAGGCTGAAAAAATATTAGGAGAAGATCAGTTCGGATTTAGACGAAATAGAGGAACGCGCGAGGCCATTTTAGCTTTACGAGTAATTATAGAAAAACAATAGAAAAGGGAAAGAGAGTCTATATAGGATTTGTAGATTTAGAAAACGCCTTCGACAACGTAAAATGGGGGAAAATGTTCGAAGTGCTCAGAAAGGTAGGGATGAAATATAGGGACAGAAGAATAATACATAATCTCTACAAAGAGCAAAGGGCAGTTATAGAATTTGAGCAGGAACGAAGAGAAGTAGATATCCGGAAGGGAGTGAGACAGGGATGTGCATTGTCACCTCTAGTTTTCAACTTATATATAGAAGATGCGATTAATATTGTTAAGGATAGAAAAGCCTCAGGGATTAATGTTCAGGGTCAAACTATTAACATGCTCAGATTTGCGGATGATATAGCAGTGTTAGCATCTAGCAAAGAAGAATTAGGAGCGGCTTTGAATGAAATGGATGCATTTTTGACACAGGTCTACGGGTGAAAATCAATAAAAAGAAAACTAAAATTTTGGCATGTAGAGGGAGTGAAAATAGAACTAAAATTGAAATACAAATAGGAAGTGAGAAGATAGAGGAGGTTGCGGATTTCTGCTATTTAGGAAGTAAAATAACTCGAGATGGTAGGAGCACTAAAGATATAAAACAAAGAATAGCGCAGGGTCGAGTTGCGTTTAACAAAAAGAAACAATTGTTATGTTCGGGAACGGTTAATGTAGAAACTCTGAAGAGACTCTTAAAGTCGTATGTATGGAGTACGGCATTATGGGTGCGAAACTTGGACAATAGGAGAAGCGGATCGAAAAAGAGTGGAAGCGGTTGAAATGTGGTGCTACAGACGCATGATGAAGATACCGTGGATAGATAATAGGGAAGTATTAGAAAGTTAGGGAAAAGCGAAAGGTATGGAACACAATAAAGAATAGGAGAGATAGGATAGTAGGACACATTCTAAGACACGAAGAAATAGTTAGCGACATACTAGAGTCAGAGATAGGAATAAAAAGAGGTAGGGGTAGGCCTAGATTAGATTACTGCTCTCAAATAGTTAGGGATGTAGGATGTTCTATTTTTAGGTAAATTCGTAGGTTAGCTCAGGATAGAAAAGGACTGAAAACCTTATGATGATGATGACGCAATTAATCGAAAATCGATTAATCGATTAATCGAAAAATTTTTGCTGCCAGCACTAGTTGTTGGTGTAAACAGTGTGAAGTAGGTAATAGGACTTTTCATTATAAAAAAATGCTGAGGCGCATGCGCGATCGCGCCATGATATTTTCGAACAGATGTCAAAGTTTTGAATTGTTTGAAAGTGTTTATTTTAAATTCTTTGGTTTATGCAGTAAAATTTTATTGCAAACGTGCAAAATTAGTATGGAGCATCCAAACTTTGTGCTTTTAGTGACTGCAACGCGCTAGCAGAGTGGGTAGGCCAAACTATCGTTTGGGATTACGATTTTATCCATTTCCCAAACCCAGTCTAACACTGGGGAAAATCGAAATTAATAACTGGGTCGGTGACCAAGTGAGGACTTGTTCCACCTATGTAAATTGTGTTGCGTGAATGAAAATGTGTAAGAAGCAAGATTCGAAATGGAAAAGTGTGTTGGATGTTTCCAGGTTTTACGTCATTATTGTTAGGTTTTTAAAATAATAATTATTTATAGTTACATACATTGCAGAAAAATACGCACCTGTCTATTAGATCCTTTTTCTCAGGTTTCTTTTAAAAAATTGATTGATTTTCACCGCTACGTATTAAAAACCTGCGTGAATGAAATTATGTTGGTTAACATTCCCGTATTTCAAACAGGCCAGGCACGCCTTCGAGATTCAGCCTCATAATTTTATGAGGGATGTCTACTATTTACTTGCGAATATCGTACAGGAAATTCAAAAACTGACAGTGACATTCGTCCGAAAAACTAAGAACAACTGTCAGTGTAGGTACTTCTGCACATGCGCATTAACGAAATCAAACAAAGTGAAAAGGCCTATTGAAAAATGTAGTCTGGTTGGTAACTATAGTTGTACATTTTATTTTGATTTGGGTGTCACTATATAAAAAATAAAATAAGTTTTTCTATATGGAAATACTGCTCAGAGGTAGTATTACTTGAATAACCAATCTATACTGGAATATTTCCCTGACAGCAAAGGAAGCAAATAAGCTGATTGTGGAATTAAACTTAAGCACTACATTATAAAATCCTCTGGAGGAAAATCAAAGAGCAAAGGAAGTTGAACAGATTAAGAAGAAAAACAAAAAAGTGGAAGTCGTTATTAGTTCAACGTATTGCAGATAGTCATTTGAAATTTGTGAAAGAAAAATATACAACGAAGGAAATAATGGAAACGCTAAACTCAATTTTTCAACGTAAGAGGTTATCAAGCCAACTTTATTTACCGAAGAAATTACTTACAATGAAATACAAAGAAGCCAAAAGCAATGAAGTTCACTTTCTGATGTTCAATAAATTAGTCAGGGAATTGAAAAACACTGGTGCTCGTGTGGAAGAGTGTGACATTGTATGTCATCTCCTGTTGACACTTTCAAAAAATTATGACGTCGTTTTGGCAGTACTAGAGACCATGAAGACAGAAGCATTAAAATTGGACTTTGTAAAAGCTCGATTACCTGATGTTTATAGTAAATCCAAAAATGCAGTTCACCAAATACTTCCGTTGCAGATTTTCTAATAAAATTTAAATTTAAGTGCTACGCATGTGGTCGTATTGGACACAAACGAGCAGATTGCAAAGTGAAGCCAGTGCATTCGCAAAAATAGAGGAAAGATTCACGGAAGGAAAATTTAACTACAGAAGAGGAAGTTGATAATTTGATGTTTTTAGCAGAAACAAAATGACAAAATGAAGTAGTTTCCATGAGCGTAGGTACATTACAGAATCTGGAATGGTTTTTAGATAGTGGAACTACGGAACAAATGGTCAACATTAAGAAATATTTCAATTTGCTCAAGCATCTGGAACACCCAATTGAGATAATGGTAGCGAAAAATGGAAAAAGACTGACTGGAACTAAAAGAGGTGATTTAAAAATACTTAGCGAAGTAAATGGGCAGAAATTTAAAAGCGTTGTAAAGGATGTTCTTTATGTACCTGATCTGAAATACAATTTGTTGTCATCAAGCTAATTAGAAAGTCAAGGGAAGATTATTTTCAGAGAAGGATCAGTGGAAGTTTACAGTAAGAATAAGTTAGTGGCAACAGGATGTCGATACAAAATGAATTTTAAATTGTTATCTCGAAGTGTGTAGAGGAAGAAAATGCATCGCTAAGCAAAGTGTCGGATAGTGTGTTTCTCTTGCATAGAAGATTTGGACACATAAATAAACTTGCATTGCAAGAACCATTAAGTACTAAAATGGTTGATTGTGTACCTAAAACATTCAAGATAGCAAGCTACAGTGGCTTTGTCGACGACTGAAGTGGAATTCTTGGCTGCTAGTAGTTGCATCACAGAAGCTTTTTGGATCCAAACAGCTTTAAAAGAATTGAAGCTGAAAAATATTGCGCCTATACACCTATATACATGAGGACAAACAGTCCTGCATTGCAATCGCAAAGGGCCCAGGGCCCAGGGGAACACAAAAGAATGAAGCACAGCCCAATTTCATAAGAGAAGCAATACATAATAATTTTGAATTGCTCACGTAGTTTAGATACACTTTTGAAATAACATTTCCTTTGTAATATTACAGACTTAAATCGTTACGTTCCACCGGTGTTTAACCATAATATTGATTCAGTTCGTTTTGATAATCAACCAATGAACGCAAAGCACTGACTCGAATACGGAGAGAAGAGAAAATCACGTCAAACGGTTGGAATTTCAACGCGAACGTTTCAATGAGCTTGTCTTTGTTGTTTGCCCCGTCAACACGTCACGTCAATTTCAACAAAGCTGATTCAATATTGAGATATGTACCTATATTGCGAAGTGCGCGAAAGTAGATGTACAGGAAAATGAGAAGCTGTATGGAAATAAAATGTTATGGAACGATGATTATTGAATTCAGTTTTATTTTTCAATCATATCTCCGTAATGAAACGAGATATATGGACATGAAATTTGTCGAATTTGATTCCACTCCCTCTCACTTGTCACTTCTTACCTGGTTTGATCTGTATTAATATATAAAGTCTAAACGTCTATTCTAATTTCAGATAAAACAACGCAAGAATCAAAAATTAATGTCTAAAGGCGTAGACTGAATAACTAAAGACGCCCCACCAATGGCTTTTTTTAAGCGTTAGTTTTGACAAATTTCTGAGATATCACTAGAGGCAAATATAGGTACTTAGTTCTGAAGCTTTGCAAGTCGCATGTCCATCTTTGCACTCTATCGTATTAAACGTCGTAAGTTAAACAGAAACATGCGTTTATCTAAAAAATTCTAACCACTTAAAGAATTTTAGCAGAAAATTCTATAATCTAAAATGCGATCTACGTTCCCAAGTATGCCAATGTAATTATTAGAATAAGAAGAATGACGTAAATCGAATATTTATACCTATGCTTTGAATGATTTACGACTTTGCACCAATAAAGAAGTGCGGCTAATGTAAACTTAATCTGAAGTACAGAGCCGCATTCAGTTGTGTTTGCGGCGGTGAAGATGTCTGCTGCTATTTCAACTGCCATAAAAGTAAATATAAAACCCGGGTATAAAAAAACTTTTCACCCCACTACTGCATTCTTATAAAGGTATTTAAGAGGAAGATCGAGTTTCGGATATATTTTTTGTTTATAAAAATTTGAGTCTAGTTGTGATAAAAACTGTTAAAACCACTGCACGATTTTTTCATTTAATAACTTTCATAACTTCATTTAATAACTTTCAGGTGGCAATATGATTTTGAGACAACTTTTAAGATTTCGTCTTTAGTACAAAGGTGTACTTATCTCAAAGTCATGGTTATCAACTTATAAATTTTCAAGTCGTCAGATTCATTGGAAGAAATATCCAAAATATCGCCAATATACTTAAACAAATATGAAGTAAATCGACAGTAGTTTTTTATTAAACTAGGTCAGCTCACGCGCTTCCCGCGCTCATTGACCTAGTGAAATCAAATGAAAATTACGTTTTCATAATTATGATTTTACCAATAATTTTAACTACAGACGAAAAAAACCGGGGCTTCGTTTTTGTATATTGGCAATTACCAAAATTATAATAAATTATAATCGTTTCCATCCGCATTTCTTTTTATATTTATTTAGGATATGAATTTCCACATGGCATTAACGACAAAAATTCAGTTAGAAACTTTAAACATTTATGGTTTATTGCAAATATATATTATAAAAATATAAATGAAGTAGGTAATACTTGATTGGAGATAAAAATAAACTGATTCCTGAAAACGAATAAATAAGAATTATGGGAAATAGGAATAGGTATATAAGTGGCATTATTGCCTGTAACGATGTAAATATAATTTGTAAATGCATAAATACATTCAAAGACGCATATTTTTGATTAAAAAATCGAAAATGCCTAAGGCCCAGATTAAATATTTTGTAATATATACATATAATTATATGTAGCAATACTGTGTACCTCACATGCAAAAAAATATGTTTTGTTGTTTAATTATTCTCTTCGAAGTTTAACTGCAAAATGATAAAAGTTGACATTTGGTAAGTCTGATAAAGATAAAGATATACCTTATTAACCTTTGTAACAGCTTTGTTTGTATCTGAAACTGTTCTGTGATCTGAAGAAGGTTTCCTTGCCACTGCGCCTGCTGCATCGTCCTCATGCAGTTTCTTGGGGTGTAAAAAGCTGCATTCATTTCTTCATCACTTAAAATTAAAATACTCACTGAGCTTAGCAACGCTCAGATGTGATTTCCGAATGCCAATTGTCAACATTTCTTCATAATCTTCGTTTTCCTGGCTTGGCAGCACTTGATATGAAAAGTCGCCCAAATGGCGACTTGCAATGGAATAGTCACCCCCACAACCACCCCAAAACCGCCCCCTAAAAGCACCCTTAAAACCCACCTTCAAAAATCGCCCCCCAAGAACCACCCCTAAGAACCACCCCCCAAAATCACCCTCAAAACCCCTAAATACCACCCCTAAAATCACCCCCAAAACCGCCAAAGAAAACCTCCCTTAAAACCATTTCTAAAACCACCCCCTAAACTGCCCTCAAGAACCCACTCTTCCACCCACGCCTAAAACATCCCTAAAAACCACCCCCTAAAATCACCCCCTTAAACCACCTAAAACCAAAAATAAAAACCATCCCATAACCTCCCTAAATACCACCCCTAAAATCACCCCCAAACCGCCAAAGAAAACCTCCCCAAAAATCATCCCCAAAACCATTCCTAAAAACAACCTCTAAAAACCACCCCTAACAACCACCCCGAAAATCTCCCCCAAAAACCACCCCTAAAAACATCCAAAACCATTCCTAAGAACCACCCCCATAAACCACCTCTACATCCACCCCTAAAAACCACCCCCCAAAACCTCCCCCAAAACCATTCCTAAAAACCACCCCAAAATCACCCCCAAACTACCTCTAAAGACCACCCCTAGAACAACCCCCAAAACCACACCCGAAACCACTCTTAAAAATCACATCTAAAACCAACCTCAAGAATCACCACCAAAAACCACCCCTAACAACCGCCCCTACACCTCCCCCAAACCCACCCCTATAACCACCCCTACAAACTACCCCTGTCGCGTCTCTTTTAAATCTAATAAGTTCAGATCCGCCAGGCTCTCGCATTTAGTCGCTAGCGCTCGGGTCTGTTTCGAATAAATGCTGCAAATGAATCAAGAAATCGAACTCCATACTACGAAAATAAAAACATTTTCAATGTTAATAAAGATGCAGTTCAGGCTCTTCATTTGTGTTATTAATTGACCTTTGACTTTCCAATTCTTCACCCATCATTTGATATGTTCACGCATCAAATTCTCAATTACTTTCATAAGTTCTGAATCACACTGTGAATTTTGCTGTAAACGAAATTCTACTGCTTCATGAGGATCCACAATAAATAGTTGAGAGTTGACCATAACTTGGAATCTCATTGAAAGCTGGGTACAGTGCTGTATTTATTTGATAATATATTTATCCTTGTATTTTAAAAACAAAATGAACCTCAACATGTTCAATTAAAATTTACCAGATTAGCAAAAGAAAATGTACTGTTATAATTTCGGTTATGATTAAAAAAGTTATTCTACTTTGAATGAGAACCATTGAATAACATAGGACTGCAGGATTTAGCATTTTACATAAACACGTCCGTGCATAATCAGTTGCCTATTCCACTGGTTGATGCTAGGAACATTACTTTTACAACGACAACAAACATGACAGTTCAGACGTACGCACTTTCGGCGATCGGCTCCCGTACGTATTAAAAAGAGACGGAAACGAAAAATCTGACCAGGCTAGATCGAAACGGGTTCGTCCCTATCGCGCAATTGCAAAGATTCATGTCGATTTTATATCGGGATTGTCTCACTGTCATTGAGAAAATTTGAGAAGAAATTTGACAACAAGAGCAGTGAAGTAACCTTGCGGCATGCCACGTTTTCACTCCAAATAAACAAACGTTCTCTTGTTCATATCTGTCAGAGTCAACTACAAAACATCTTATTGTAATTTATGCAATGTAATAATATTATAGTTTTCACGCGCAAGCACAAGGCACACTCTGAAAATAAACTGTTTCCACTGCAAAACTGCTATAATTATATTGCAAAGGTGTTTTGTAAATTGTAATTGACACTGGCAGATGACAAGAGCACGTGACGCGTTTGTTTATTTAGAATTAAAACCTGATCTGCCTCAAGGTTACGTCACTATTTTTGTAGTAAGATTTTTTCCAGATATTGCACTCTTACTACTACAGGGAGAATCAGCTACCCCGTTGGTTAAAAGTTAATGGGTTTATTATCAATTTTTTAAAATTTTTTAAAATTCCATGATGTTCTTTTGGAGTAAAATACCTTTGACTTTCTGGCATTTCCGGTTATACTTACCGGAAGTGACCATCAACTTTCTCATTTTAAATGGAACATCCTGTATATGATCAAATTTTTGAAATCTGCGCTTAATTCTAATAGTATTCAACTGGTATAATCTCTATCTAAAATTAAGGGTTTTTGGGATATTTTTTTAATTCTCGATTTTATAAGCCCTTGTTAAAATGTTTGTCACTGAAATTCTTAATTATGTTTCCCATTTCTTTTGTTTGACTGCTGCACAAACAAAAGTTTATGTACATATTTATAAATAATAAGGTAGATACCTATGTGGGTGTTTCGCTTTTAATGGTACATAATAATAATTCAATTTGCGATTCATAAATTATATTCCCCAACGAATAAAAATGTTAAAAAATGTTGAGCTTAGTTTGTAGTTGCTGGAAAATTCTTGTACTCAGACGTACTGAGGCCGACCCTGGCGCTTGCTGTGGTTGAGTTTCCACTCGCAAATATATGGAGATGCCGGCTGGAGCGATCAAAAATTATTATTCTCGCAGCTTTCGGATGAATTTTTGCACGACTTGGTGTTTCTGCGTCTTTTCTGATGATTTCCAGCATGCTAGATGCTAGTGACATTTGCCTTGTATTTTGTCCGTCTAGCTGTTTTGTCAGTATTGTCATTGTCGAGAGAAACTGTTTCGACGATGTTCATAAGTTCACCGTCTTTGTCAGAATTAGGTAATTTTTGTAGGATATGAGTCCGTTTTGTGCGTTTAAAGTCGTTTTTGGCTTTTGGCACAGTGTTTCTAGGATTGCTTATCGCTCGTTATTATTGACGAACATCAAAGATTGTGGAATTCCACTATGGTCTTAGCCACAAGTCAAAAGTGGCTCAAGATTCTGAATTACATTTTGTTATATCATTCTGCGCAAAGGTAATCGGTTCTTTTTGAAGGCAGTTTAGTACTAGCCAAAACATCTCTACAAATTATTATAACTTAAAAGTTACACAAGGATGCCAATACACTAACAGTTGATTGACCAACGAAACTTCGACTTTGGACATCCCTTAATATTTTTTTTTAAATAGGAACACTTCGATAACCTTACGGAACTTTCACGTTCTTGACTTAACAACTACATATATACCATAACCTAAAACTTTCGAGATGTGCCATTTTTATCGTCTGCATTAATTTCCTGAGGTTTAGCATCTAACGTTTAAATTTAAAGCATTTACCCATAATTTTGCATTGTTTGTTTATCCAAAAGTATCCTTTTTGTCACATTTGAAAACATTAGAAACGAGGCAGAAGATATCCTAATCTGAAGCGGGGAGAAGGCAGATAGGTGGAAAAAATATTTAGGAAACTTATATGAGGGACAAGAAGTAGGAGATGTATTAGAAAGGGAAAACAGCGTATAGGGGGACAACGTAGGCTGCCCTATAATGAGAGAAGAGTTTGAGCTAGCACTAAAAAGTTTAAGAAACTGTAAAGCACCAGCCAGACAGGCGAGAATCCAGAAGATTACCAACGGAACATCATAGAAGCTTTGCCAAAAAAGAAAGACGCGGATAGGTGTGAAAATTTTAGAACACTCAGTTTCACTCCCCACGCGTCAAAATTTTAACTAGAATTGTGCAAAGAAGGATGGAGAAAAGGGCGGAAGAAATATTAGGAAAAGTTCAGTTCGGATTTAGAAGAAATAGGGGAACCCGCGAGGCCATTCTAGCTTTACGAGTAATAATAGAAAAAAATAGAAAAGGAAAAGAGCGCCTATATAAGATTTGTAGATTTGGAAAAAGCCTTCGACAATGTAAAATGGTAGAAGATGTTCCAAAGTGCTCAAAAATGCAGGTATGAAGAATAGGGATAGAAGAATAATTCATAATCTATATAAAGAGCAAACGACAGTTATATAATTTGAGCAGGAACTTAGAGAAGTAGAAGTAGGCAGGGATGTGCGTTATCGCCTCTCGTTTTCGATTTATACGGGGTGTTTCAGGAGGAATGGTACATACTTGTTCATTTTGATCAAAAAAGTTCATGTGAACAGGTGTCCAATTCCCAATGATCACTGAGATACAGCAATTTTAATGTAGAGCGCATTACAGAGCAATTATCCAGTACGCTGCTGTAAAACAATTGCCATTTGACATTTAGCATTATTAGGATAGGCCATGTTGGCCCCATCAATTTTCCAGCTAGGTCTCCGGACTTAACTCCATTGGATTATGGGTTACGGGGAGGGATGAAAAACGATGTTTATAGAGAAAAATAGGCACACGTGATGAATTAATCGCCCGTATTATAGCCAGTGCTACAAACAAGAATAAAGGAGCGCCAGGAAGAAGTGCAAAGTTTGATGGTGGGATTTTTGAGCCATTCCTCTAAAATCTATACTTCTTTATTTTGCATATCAAAAGTTACTTGCAAGAATTAATGAAGTAATAAATTCTTTTGTCCACGACTATCTTATAATATACTCTTTATACTTGTGTTTCTTCAATAATAATTAGATACATTAATCACTGCAGTGCTTAATGAATATTATTCACTAAACCAATAGGAACATCGCTTTGACCCTTTTTTACATTTATTTAGTAGGCCGCGATCGCGATGTGTCAGTTCAAATTGAAACGTCAAATCAGCATGGTTTGCTTTTAATTTGAAACGCATATTCTAAAATAGAAGATATAATGAATAGTGAGAGTGAAAACGAGGTTTCTTTAACAGCACCAGCAATAAAAGAAGCTGCAGAACTTGCCTCATTAGATTCATTGCCCAAAAAACCAAGAAAATTATACCTGAGAGCGTATGTATGAATCTTTCTTACACTGGAGAAGGGAAATGAAGGTAAATTCTTCCTGGGAATCTGTTCTGATAGTCGTGGACAAAGTATAGTATACAACTCGTTATAATGATGCTATTATTACCTCGGATGATTACAGAACTCGCTCGTTTCACTCGCTCGTGTTGTAAACTTCATCCTCGGTAATAATAGCATTCATTATAAACTCGTGTATAATATACTATTGTCCACGACTATCTTATAATATACCATTTATACTTGTGTTTCTTCAATCATAATTAGATACATTAATCACTGCAGTGATTAATGAATATTATTCACTACACCAATAGGAACATCGCTTTGACCCTTTTTTACATTTATTTAGTAGGCCGCGATCGAGATGTGTCAGTTCAAATTGAAACGTCAAATCAGCATGGTTTGCTTTTAATTTGAAATGCATATTCTAAAAAAGAAGATGTAATGAATAGTGAGAGTGAAAACGAGGTTTCTTTAACAGCACCAGCAATAAAAGAAGCTGCAGAACTTGCCTCATTAGATTCATTGCCCAAAAAACCAAGAAAATTATACCTGAGAGCGTATGTATGAATCTTTCTTACACTGGAGAAGGGAAATGAAGGTAAATTCTTTCTGGGAATCTGTTTTGATAGTCGTGGACAAAGTATAGTATACAACTCGTTATAATGATGCTATTATTACCTCGGATGATTACAAAACTCGCTCGTTTCACTCGCTCGTGTTGTAAACTTCATCCTCGGTAATAATAGCATTCATTATAAACTCGTGTATAATATAATATTATGCAGTAATTCAGCTGGCTGTAACTCAGTAATTATTGAGAATTAGACACGGGTTCATATGAACTTTTTTGTTCAAAATGAGCCATACTATAACATACTGAAATATGTACCATTCCTCCTGAAACACCCTGTACATAGAAGAGGCGATTAATATTGTTAAAGACAGGATAACTGCTGGAATTAATATACATGGCCAAACTATTAATATGCTCAGATTCGCGGATGATATAGCAGTATTAGCATCCAACAAAGAAGAATTAGGAAGGGCTCTGAACGAAATGGAAGCGGTTTTGACAGAGGGCTATGGTATGAAGATCAATAAAAAGTGAACCAAAATTCTGGTGTGTAGGGGGCGTGAAAATAGGACTAAAACGAAAATACAAATTGGAAACGAGAAGATAGAGGAAGTCTCAGATTTCTGCTCTTTAGGAAGTCAAATAACTCGCGATGGTAGGAGCTCTAGAGATATAAAACAAAGAATAGCGCAGGGCCGAGTTGCATTTAATAAAAAGAAACAACTATTATGCTCGAGAATAATAACTGTAGAAACTCTTCAAAACCTATGTATGTACAGGTGCAACACTTGTACGATAGGAGAAGCGGATAGGAAGAAATTAGAAGCATTTGAAATGTGGTGCTATAGACGCATGATGAAAATACCGTGGATAGAGAAGGCTAGCAAGAGGCTAGAAAGAGTTGGAGAAAAGCGAAATTTATGGATGACAGTAAGGAATAGGAGAGATAGGATGGTAGGACACCTTCTGAGGCACGAAGGCTTAGTTCGCCACATACTAGAGTCAGAGATAGGAATAGAAAGAGGTAGGGGTAGGCCCAGATTAGACTACTGCTCTCAAATTAATAATTAGGGATGTAGGATGTTCAACTTTTGGGGAAATGCGTAGGTTAGCTCAGGGTAGGAAAGGATAGAGGTAAACGTCCAACCAGTCTTCGGACTGCAAACTTTATGATGATGACGATGATGAAATAAAGTGTCCCTTTCTCTTCTTTCTGGCAACTGTGGCTTTTATAACCTCCCTTTTTCCACTACTAAAGGTAACTAAATAAATTAATAAGCAATAAATTGCTGAAAGCAGTGAGGTATCGCAGAGGTAACCTTCAAGATTAAACGGCTACCTAAGTCCATTTCAATTTATCTCTCTCTTTAAGAGAAATCTTTACGCACTTCATCATCCCATACACGTACCTTTTTTAAAAGCACTTTTACGCTCTCAATGATCTCCCTAGCTCTGAATTACGCAGACGTCGCGGCGCTCTGTAGCAAGCCAGGCGTCGTTCTCTCCCCTCCGATTGTTCAGCAATGTGACAGCTGAGCCGCGGCACACCGCACGCATTTGTTGCAAACGTAGTGCACACACTTTGTTTTGTAGTGTTTTGTTTGAATGGCAGTGACAGTTGTACTCAATTTTTGTTTTTAATTAAGCGCTTGTAGACTTAATTATCAAAGATGCCATGCGGATGATGTGAGGGTTGTTTTTGAGGCAGCGGGTGAGGTGAAGAAAATGGATTTTGACTAAGATGCAGTTTCCTGCAAGGTAAATTCGTGTATCGTTTGTTTTAAACGTAAGTGTTATTTACTTACCTTTTGGCTCTCTTTGTCCATTTTCTGCTATACAGGGTGATTCAGAACGGGCGTGCCAAATTAAAATTGGTGCTAGAGGAACTCCAAATAAGACGAAAAGTTTATATGAACATATTATGTTCTAAAGTGACTACTAACAAAGATACAGGGTGTAAAAGTTTTAATATATTTTTTAAATATTTTTTTTATTATCTTAGTAACTAGGAAAGTTATTGAGTTGAAATTTAAGGTGTCGTTTTCATTTGCCAAGTTCTTCCAAAAAAATTTGCTCTGCTAGTCCCATCAGTACCGTTGCTACGGGGTAGACCGTTTTTTTATTTCCCCAATCCAATGTTACGCCACTGGCGAATGCAGGTGATATTAATGTATTTGTAATCTACGTTCAATTTGAGAAGAAATTGGTATCTTCAAAATTTTTCGTAAAATGCTTAGTTTATGAATGAAATAGCTTTTTGTGAAATCGTGCACATGCACTGAAATTTGCCGTAATGCAATAATGGCTTCACCGATATGCAAGGAAAGTGAAAATTGAAAAAAATAGTTTATTAAGAATAACACTAACAAAACTAACAAGAAGAACGAGAATACACTTCAATCATTACATTACGATATTAAAAAAAAAATTAGAACTTTCACATCCTGTATCTTTGTTAGTAGTCACTTTAGAACATTATGTTCATATAAACTTTTCGTCTTATTTGGAGTTCCTCTAGCACCCATTTTAATTTGGCACGCCCGTTCTGAATCACCCTGTATACGGACGAGATTTACATGTGACCTACCTAGACATAAAACAATTGAAATAGAAGGTCAAATCTTTACCAGCGTATATAATTGTAACTTTTAGAGATTTATTTATGAAGTTGTGTGTAAACTCGCAATATAAATAGTACGTTGTTTTATTAGTAGCACTCTGACCAGTCCCCAATATAGTACAGCCGGTAGCGCTGCAACGAACTTTTCCTCGCGCGTCCTGGGACACACTGTATACCTATTTAAATCAATTCGTCGACTTGATTGTAGTTGATTGTTGCATCTAGGTAGGTCGGATGGAAAACTTATTCGTCGATATGCAAAGCGGAGAAGGGCTGGTGCTACACGAAGTAAATTATAAAACGAATTAAAATGATTCTATTAATTTAACTATGTACTACTGACTGGTAAAGACGGTATAATACAAAAACATTTATAGTAAATTAATGCTGAGCTTCTTGCGGTCATATTTATTCACTTGAGCAATTAGCAAACGAGTACTGAGTCATGAACCAGGTTTCGCAAGCAATTCTCACAGTGACGGTAACCTGAGTAACCGCCGGTAGTCTGTTTACGCGGTGTTGTTGTCGCAGCATAAATATGTAATCCAGTCAGAATGTAGATCTAAAATGTACATTTCAGTCACTATGTGCAATCCCACAATAGGATGGCCATTAATCAGCACGAACGCAGTTATATAACCGATCTTCAACGCAACCGCGCGTTTTGTCGTTCAATCCGCTCACTGCATTAACCTAATGGAAACGTGCGAACTCTCACTGCACGGAATGCATTCAGCTATGCTAATTCATGAATTGAACATCCACTGCAATATAGCCAAGCTCCAAAACGAGCCTTAACAAGCCTGTTAACCTCTACAACGGATTAACTAACGTGTGTTTAATTATTGGCAGCCTCACAGCAACACTAATTAACCACCGGCACTTGCTTCTGGTAGTCTACCGTCGGTATTTTTGAACCAAAAGTCAATCACACTATGCAACGAGAGACAGTTACTCAGGTACTTTCAATAGTTCAGAAAGTCTAGTTATTCGGATCCGAGGCTTAACAACTTCAAAAAGTACATACAGTTCAGTTCAAATTCAATTCAATTCAAATAATTCAATCCAATTCAAATAATTCAATTCAATTCAATTTAGGTTAATTCAATTCAATTCAGCCAATTCAATTTAATTCAAAAATCATTCAATCCAATTCAAATAATTTGATTCAATCCGTCCAATTTAATTCAATTCAACCACTTCAATTCAATTCAGGTTAATTCAATTCAATTCCATTCAGTCAATTCAATTCAAGCAATTCAATTCATATAATTCAATTCAATTCAGCCAATTCAACTCAATTCAAAAATAATTCAATATAATTCAAATGATTTGATCCAATTCAAGTAATTCAATTCAATTCGGACAATTCAAAAAATTCAGTTCAATTCAGTCAATTCAATTCATTTCATTTCAGCCAATTCAATTCCAATTCAGAGAGAGTGTACATAACAATTCAAAAGTTGTTATCCCCCGTTCGGATCGTATCTGGTGGAGAAGCTGCTCTTCATGGGTGCGACCTGCGGATGTCTTTCCCCCAGCCCTCTTCGTTAATCGGATATCTCCCATCTATCAACTCGGAAACTGTAGCGCCCAGCGCCAAGTCATCTCTCCTTTTTCTTAGGTTCATTGACTCGTATAACGTCGTTCCGTATGTTCTTCTTGCTTCGTGTCGCCGCGATCTTTTCTCTGACGCGGCAGAAAAAATAATTGACGCCAACCTAAGTTTATTAGATCTATCGACGTTCTAATACAGTGCTTTATTACAGCGCAATTGACTCAAATCCGTTGGTTCGCGGTTCAGTTCTCGTTACGGATTGACTTTCTTGGATTGATTTATTAATTTGTGTACTTACGGATATTTTGTACGGTTCTATGTTTCTGGTTATCCTCTAGCGTACATATATTATAATTCTGTGGATAAGTTATTGTATATGTATATACCATCAAAACCTTATATACCCCAGGTTGTAACGTAAGGTAACTTCTACTTTTTCCTCCAGTATGTACAAACACTGCCCATTATTTTTTATTTCTTGTTATACTTTTGGCTTCTGTCCAGCTGGCGCCTCTGTTTTTTAGTGTTGCAGCTACTTCATTATTCCATATCTTCCTAGGCCGTCCTCTTGTTCTTCTTTTCCGAACTGTTACATCTCAAATGCTCTGAAAAGAATCCTTTGTCTGACGTGCAGCGTAAGTAGCGTGCTCCCTCTCAAGTTGCGCTCTTCTACCTCCCCACTCCATGATTCCCCAGGCGGGGACGTTTCAACCGAACGAATGCAAGCACCAGGTGTTCAAGAAAAATAGATCCAGGCCTCATATTCAAGAATTCCGATTGGGCTTTCCTGTTTAACATAAAAGACGGAGAGCTGCCGTGACAATTCAGCCATTTGACTCAAACCACTATTACCAAGTCTTTTTCTTCAGAAAATAGGGTGTGAGACTGCATTCCCCGTAGTGGTATTGGAGTCCGAATTTAACCGATAAGCCCAAATTTTCTTCGCTTTTTCCAGTTTCTTCACTTTATTCAGTTCAACTTCCAACGGTAAAGCTTTTACTCTAAAAAATAAAATGACAATAGTATGTGAAAAGCGATAAATAGATTGTGATAAAAGAAATAATGTGAAGGTACTTCAGTGAACTAATGTACTGTATCCGTATAATTTGAAAAAGAGATAACCCAATTTTTTGCTCACAATCAGTCTCATAAAAACTACATAAAACAAAGGCCATTTTCGAACAATAGCGTTCATATAACCAAGATAAAGCTTCACACAATTGCCATATAAAACATGCGGGGCTAAATTCTATCCTCTTTCACATTTCCCTGGCAGTAGAAAACACGATGTAAAAGTATATGGAACAATTTACTTTTCCACATGATGCACGAGAGATAAGGCAGGTGTGGTGACAGAAACGACCTTGCCCACGTTATGTAAATTACATTCCTGCTATTCTAAACACGTTTGTATGCTAGGACAACGAAGGGTTTATGTCACTAGTCTTGGGGGGTTGCCCTCGAACGTTTTATTACTTAGAAATGTAGTTACGTGGTATGTGGTTGGATTAAGGAATCTGAAAGGGTGGTTTTGTATGTAAGCTTTTGCTATGAAAAGTAATTCCATTTATGTACGCGTTCTTGCAATCGATTGGACCTATTTTAACTTGTTTTAGGGAGCATATGGCTCAGTATAAATATTATTTCCCCATATTTTAGAGATTTCTCAACCCATTTTTTTCTATTGTATTACATACTAATATTACTGTAGATTTGAGCTTTCTTCGGGTATGACTTTAAAGCGTTTTGGAATAGTTGGAACATTTCACTCGGAATATGAAATTTGTAGAGCTCGAGCCTTCGCTCTAAGTCTGTAGAGAGTTTTAAAACATTTCATATTTCTCAACACGTTCACGTTCTGAAACTACTATAGCGTAATATTTAAAAGGTTTTTATTAAGTTACCACTCATGTATGTGCCTGACGTTAATCTGTGTTGTTGCACTGAATAACTTCGTAATATTGCCTGAGGAGACGAAAGGTCTGCAACAAGCTATATCGCAATGCAGAAACTTTGCCAAGAATTTGCAGCATCTCTGCTATTATATTCTCATTATTGATCAAAATTGAGCAGTTATGAATAAAGTGGGAATCTACAAGCAAATTGTTCAGATTCTACGCAAGACTTGTCTGCTAGCTAGTTCAGAACTTACGTAAAGAAATTTAAGCGATGGTCCATTGGATTCACAAAAAAAGACAGCGCAAAAATTATAGACACATAGGATAGCTGCACGTCACGTGATTGCTGACGCAGCAGTGACGCTAACACTCGGCTATCCTTCAATTTCGGTTGTCCTCAACCGACTATATGAATCATGAATTTTAGAGCTTCGAACGACCAGCCTGTAGCTGTACATCTCAAGTTTAAGAGCATCTTGTAGCTATAACATGAGTCTGAGAGCAACTTGTAGCTGTAGCATGGTATTACCAAAATCGGGTTTCTTAAGGTAATAATAGATTTAATGAGCCCAGTGGAATCTCTGGACTCGGCTAAGGCAGCAGTAGAAGAAGGGGCTTGGTCGTCGTACTACGAGATTTCAAAATCTTACGTATAACGAGAGTCAAATAGGGAATTAAAATGGGCGCCACCTAGCACAGTCTAAATGATGACTTACCTACGAAGGTGCTAGGTCCAACGAAGGCTATACTAATATCGGGATTAAGCTTTGGGCAATCAAAGTCTCACAATATAATAAAACAAACAATAACATTTATTGTAATATTCAGTTATGTCAAATTCAGGAAAAGTCATCAAGTCAATACACGGTGTCCCAACGAAAACTTGTACCCCCGTAAAACTCGGCAAAATAAACGTTTTGACAAAAATTCAAAAACACGTCGATTTTTATATCAAAGGGGACCAATTTTTATGCAATAATCATTCTTGCAACTCTAGCCCTGTGCGGGGGGTAGCGACCCCCCTAAAATTTTTTAATGGGACGGGGGATCAAATGATCCCTACTTTGGAAGGGTTTTTCATTACTTACACAACCGTATTCGTTTTATTCAATTCAATCAATTTGTTAAAAGCACAAAAAGGTTTAAACTATCGAATGTATTACTCGAAATGACCTCCACCAATAATTGTCATACAATAATACATTCTGGATTCAAAGCCAGATCTTACATTTCTCAAGACCTCAGGAGTTATTAGCCGGCATTCTTCTTTGGAATAAACCATTTTGATTTAGTAAATAAACAAGATTTTATACTGTGGCGAATAAGTTTATTTTGACATTTGTTCTGATGTTCTTTTGTTCTTACTTTTTATTCTTTTTTATTCGATAGTTTAAACCTTTTTGTGGTTTTATTAATTTTTTATCTTGGAAACTTCAAGAAGCAATTTCTCGGTAACAAATTGATCGAATTGAACAAAACAAATACGGTTGTGTAAGTAATGAGAAACCCTTCCAAAGTAGGGATCATTTGACCCCCGCCCCATTTAAAAATTTTGGGGGGTCGCTACCACCCGCACAGGGCTAGAATTGCAAGAATGATTATTGCATAAAAATTTGATATAAAAATCGACGTGTTTTTGGATTTTTGTCAAAACGTTTATTTGCCGAGTTTTACGGGGGTACAAGTTTTCATTGGGACACCGTGTATAACGTAAAATACAAGCCTCAAGAACAAAGTCGAGGTGAACTATTAAAATAAAACTATATAAGCAGCAATGAACTGCGCGAAATTTAGAAAAACAGTAAGACTAAAATCATTTTGAAACGCAGTGTAGGTATGCGCTTTTGGTAGATCTACGGCGAGCTTCACAGAAATAAATACAAATTGAAATATACAAACAATTTAGAAATTTACTCTTATTAGGTACTAATTATTTATTATCACTTTCGATAAACTAACTATCGGGGACACAAAACTAGTCCAAAACCAAGAGAGCTAGGTACTCATACGTGCGTATCGTAGCGTAGTCAAAGTTATACTGACGAGATTTTTCTTGTTTTTCGAAGCTACCAAAAATAAGACGTAGTTTCTAAGAATATAACTTTAGTACTAGAAGAGCCATCTAACGGCTTCGATCGATAATTCTAGCGGAGAAATCTATAATTTGCTATCCCTTTATAGGAAACTGCAATGACAAACCATGATATAAGAAAAACGCGTATGATATTTTAAATAACGAACTCTTAAGACGAATTCTGACTGTAACAATGGGTCTCAGAGGAGCATGGAATTCTATCATGAGTTTTATAACAATTTGTAGCTATATCATGAATCTGAGAGCAGCCTGTAGCTGTATCATGAGATTGCAAGTAGCCAGTAGCTATTTAATGATTCTGAGAGCAGCATGTAGCTGGATCATGAGTTTGAGATAAGCCCGTAGCCGTATCATGAAACAGAGAGCAGTCTACACAGCTTTCTCTTGATTTTTAAAGCAGAATGTGGTTATAACAAGAGTCTAAGAGAAGCCCTTAGCTGAAGCATGAGTTCGGGCGGAGCCTGTAACTGTAATATAAATTTGAAAGCAGCCGGTAACTGTATCATGAGTTCGAGAACTGATAGCTGTAGCTGTATCATGAATTTTATATACTCGCAGGTATTAAAACCAACTGAGTAAATGTGAATTACGTAAGAAGATGGGAATGTATTTGATTGCATTATTTGTTTTCTTTCTGCCTCTTCTTATTGTGTCTTATGTACTACAACGTTATTTCGTAATTGTTGACAATGGAAAATGTCGGCGGGCTACTTTGTCGGTGTATCGTTCTAAGACACCATGTATAAAATGTAAGAGAAACGTTATTTTTTCCAGATGGAAAATATCAATGTGGCTGTGGCGATACTTTGCGTAATTGCTATATCTTTGGTGGTCGTATTCACATTTTGTCATTCTTTGAACATACTGACATGGATAGTGGCGTGGATACATTCCACCACCGAAGAAAAAATCGGCCTAACACGTGCGAAGGGTCACTACAACGCAAATGGATATTTGGTAAGCATAAACGACTTCTGACAAACGCATCCCATCGCCACTCCTCAAATAAAATACAAAATGTTAGTGAATTTTCGACTTAATTTTATATGATCTTAGGTGCATTCCGATTCTGATATTCATTTGGATACTACAGGGAGTTTCAAACGATTTGATAGCGTAGATAGAGAAATAAAGATTACGTTAGCTACAACTAGTATGGGGGATTGGGGGCCTATAGAAGATGATTTTGCGATTCCCCCGCAACCTCTAAGACCAGCCCCTGTGCCTGTACCGAACCCCCCACCTATTGAAAACGCGCCTAATCTGCCACCAATAGCGATAGACAATCTAAGGTCAGTAAATGCTAGAAACACATTTTTTTATAAACACCATTTTTTATGCACACCACATGCATAAAATCCGAACAATTATAATTTTCCGGGTAGTATTAGATGGAAGAGGAGACATTTTGATATTTTTATAAATGAACCCTCAACGGATTTTGTAAAATCAAGTTATACGAACCTGCCTTCCGACAGACTACTGCAACTGGCGTATTCCAGTCAGAGTTGCAATTAATCGTCTGTGATTTCGAGGGTGTTTCGAACTCACATCAGTTTCAATTATGTACAACTAAACTTAAATACACAAGATATACAATTCTCAATCAAACAAATTTCTGCACAGACAATAATTCTTTCTTGACCCATTTCAGCAAAGACGATTTCCCGGAGAGAACATCCATTTCCCCGATTCCCAGGCCTGTCTCTTCCATCAACATGGCCACTCTGGCGTCTCAATCGTCCTTTCCTGTATGTATCACGCCACCCCCATCCCCCATTGCCCCTGTTAACACCCCTGTCAAATTTAATATGTTCCCCAATTCTCAGCCCATTCAAACGACAGATGGCACGTCGATTGCGACCCCCGACGAAGGGGATGTTTGTCCTACAATTCTGAAAAGAGCTCTCTCGTGCGACAGCGTGTGTTCCGACACGTCAGTGGCGCTGGGGGATCTTGAAGAACCAAACGTGACTGGGCATCTTTGTATCGGCTTAGAATATGATAGGTAAGATATGTTAGAAAATACAGTGGGTAATACCGAAAAAGATGTCGTAGTCTCATAGTCAGTTTCATAGAAAACATGAGAGATTCGCAGCTTTCGAGATTAAAAATTATTTCGAATTTTTCGGTCAGCGCCTCCGCCAAAGTTCAATTTAATTCTTTATTTATGCTTAGAACCAAAAAACTTCAACAAATTATGTGGATTGAACATTTTCATATAACTGTATGTTGACTGAAAGATATGCAGGTTAGAATAATGAAGAATTGTAAAAATTATTTTTTCGTGAAGTGAATTGCACGGCAAACTAATACTAAAATCAAATCAAATGAAACTTATATCTTAATTCGAAGTCGGCGAAATAATGTTGAATGCAATTTGATATACATATAGTATTAAGTATTAAGTAAGTAAGTATTAAGTAAGTTTCCTTTGTGCCGGACGTTGCTATGTTTTCGTCAACCCCGCCCCTCATAGGCGATATGATTCTCCGTTATCCCATCTCTATTTTGAATTTGTGGTGCATTTAAGAGTCCGGCAAAGCAGGTCAAAAGTTACACCTGCGGGGCAACGGGTCGGTGAGGTATCCGTTAGAAATCGGAGAAAACTGTCAGCTGTGTTGCAATACCGTCGCGCTAAACACATTTATAGACACAAAAACAACGTACAGGGTGACCCAAATTGGGTGCAAGTATGGTGTATCTCGGTAAATATTAGTGATAGAAAAAAACTGATAGAGCACTTGCGATCTCTTTTTTTATGTTCAAGTCAATGGTGAAGAGAAACTTTTGAAATTGTTTTTCATTTCCGAGCTATGGACGAAAATTGAGTTTTTTGACATTTCGAGGAATGCTTGTATCTCGCTTGTTATAAGAGATGGTGAGATGTAATATAGACATTCTTGATGCACTTTTTTGAGTAAAATACAGTGGCGTAGTCAGATTTTTAATGACATGAAGGGTTTATGAACTGCGTGCCAAACTTTTGTAATTTTAAACGGCGGCCATATTTGATTTTCACACAGCTGAATGGAGGATTTTTTTCTGATTTCAGAAATATATAGTTTGATAAATCTAACTTCAATATTAACGGAGCTATATCGAATTTTCTGTTTCATTAATTAATTCGGATAATAATGGTATCATTTTGTATGTCTATTTGTGATAAAAATTTGATATATAGGTAGTTATTCATTCATTACATGCATAATTTAATTCGATGGTTTAAATAAATATTCATGCCAATTTAAAAAGTAGTGACGATGTGGACAATAATTATTATTATATCTGTCGAAAACATAAGATGGCTATGACTGTGAAATAAGCCTATACTTATAAGTAATGCTTAAGACAGAAAATTCGTCATAACTCCCCAATTATTGAAATCAGATATGTCAAATTATACATTTTTGAAAGCAGAAAAAATTCCTCTATTCAACGAAATGAAAATCAAATATGGCCGCCATTTAAAATTTCAAAGTTTGGCCTGCAGGTGCCAAACCCTTTATAATATAAAAATTTTGACTACGCCACTGTAATTTACTTAAAAAAGTGCATTAAGAATGTCTGCATTGCATCCCACCAACTCCTATAATAAGCGAGATACAAGCATTACTGGAAATGTCAAAAAACTCAATTTTCGTCCATAGCTCGAAAATAAAAAACAATTTCAAAAGTTTCTCTGCACTATTGACTTGAACGTAAAAAAAGAGCTCGCAAGTGCTTTATCAGTTTTTCTCTATCACTAATATTTACCAAGATACCCCATACTTGCACCCAATTTGGGTCATCCTGTACATTCAAAGCCCGCGCTTTCGGTACCTAGTAAATGTGACAACGCCGCTCTGAGTTTACGCTCACTCGCTACGCGGCGGCAGCACATACCAAGGCATATTTTGCGTTTGCAGTGCTCTCGCTGTACCACGATTGAACCTTCATCCTAGTAAGTTTAGCAACACGAAAGCCTGATTATGGTAGAAGAAAGTATATTTTATGTCTCTATTGAAACAATTTTTCTAAAACTGTAAATCTATGCTATGCACGCGTGAAGTTAGTCAATTTCATAAGTGAACTGACGCTTTCTAAGATAAAATTTCGTAAAATTTTTAACTTTTCTTTCCATAGAAACATAAAATAAAGTTTCGTTTATAAACTGTCAAAAATTCAACACTTCAATTTTCACCGTTTAGAAATGAGCATAGTACTACGAAGTCAGTTTTCAGGTTCATTTTAAAGGGGTTTGCCGGACTCTTAAAATTAACAATCATATAGGAAGTCGGTCGGTAACATTTTTATTTCTGTTTTATTGTAATTGTAATTTTATTGTACATTTAACAATATTACTTAATTTAATAAAAATACGAGAAAAATAATTATAGCATTTCATCTGCGCTTCTATACTGAATGAGGTTTTTTTGTATTTTCACTACAGAGATAGAAAGTAGGTTCAATGAGGAGAGAAGTGTAGTTCTTTGAGCTTAATAAATAAGCAAATTTAAATTTTCGAAAATTTTGCATAGTCTGCTTGTTACAATGGAAAAATCAAATTTTGCGAGATTTAAAAATATTTTCTAGCCGGCTTATAACACAAAATATGAAAAAATGCCAAAGGAAAAAGTTGTACAGAATTAGACTTAGTACTATTTCAAGTAATCAAAAGTTGTATTATACCAGTCGTGTTCGAGAAATAATGCAAACTTATGTTTTTTTAATGGAAACCATATGCGGCTATGGCACCACTAAATAGGATATCTTTTGCTGATTTCTGCAATATAACATTGTCCATACTTACTTGAAAAAAAATTAGTTTTAGGGTATAAAATGCATTAAGATAAAAAACAATCGGTACCTGCAAGTTGAAGGTTTACAATACCACCGTGATTCACTTGCAGGTGCATATTTTTTTTTTGTTTTCCATGAATAACTTGCACATTTCATTAATTTAAAATTGAAAAATGCTTATAACTCCTTCATTTTTTATGAATTATTAAAATACTCTGCGTACTACCAATTAACACTTTATTCTAGGATTTGACCGGTTTCAAGATTATTAACAATCTCATCATCAGAAAAATTTAATAATTTTGAAACCGGTCAAATCCTAGAATAAAGTGTTAATTGGTAGTACGCAGAGTATTTTAATAATTCATAATGAATTTCGACCAAAAAGTGAATGACGAAAATATTTCCTTCATTTTTTAAATTCAAGAATCAATCAGACGCCTAACCACACAAAATTTTAAACACTATATCACAGCATAATACAGCAGTCAAAGTTCTTGGCGGTGTCTTTGAACTATTTTAGCTGCATTTGGTGACCTCCAACTGTAAGTGATTTACTACCGCGGCGTTTTATCAAACGGTTTGACGCCGGTATTAACTCGGCGACAAACGAAAAAGAACACGTGCGTAGCCTGAGAAGTTGCGCGGGCCACACTGCGCGAGCTAGAAAATTTAGGGGGATCTGTTCTGCTGTATTATGCTGTGACTATATCGTCACTGATGTGACAAAACCTCCTATCTTACAAAAACTGGTAAATTGAGTTAATGTGACAAACCAATACTTGGGCTTGCTGCGCATATTTCCAAAAACCTCCTAACTTGCTAAAACTGTCGTGGCGTTAAATATTTCCGTAAAACAATATCTCCTATTCTCTACTATACCATTTATTGCAGTGCTAATATCAAGTGCTTGTATAACACACAATAACGATTTTGATACTGACCCGTCCGAAGGATCTATTTATGAACCGGAGCAAATAGAAGAATCCCATTCTAATAGTGATACTGAAGACATCCAAGACACAAGAATACGTGAAGTTGACCAGCCTACATATGGAAATATGGAACTAACTGGAGGAAGTTTAAAAATGAAAATTTACGGGAAAAAGGAAAGGAATACTTAGGCTACAATAGGAACAGAGAAGGAAGAGTTAAACAAGATACAGTAAGATCCGAAAGGAAAATGGGCAAGACATGCACTTCGGTTTTTTGTAAGGAGTCTTCCAAAAGAGAATGTCAGAGCTTTTCAGATGAAAAAAGGGCTGAACTTTTTGAACAATTTTGGACTTCATTAAGTTGGGATAAAAAAAAATGTTTGTTCTCAGGTGACGAGATCAGAGACCCAAAGAAAAAGTAATACTGCAAATGAGATATCCCGTAGAGAAGGAAGTTTCCAGTACACGTTGAGTAATGGCCAAAGAGGAGTTCCCGTATGTAGACAATTCTTTAACACTTTAGGCCTTCGACCCTTTACTGTTCAAAGTTGGGTGAAAAAAAGTAATAATGGCATGAAAGAAGAAAAAAAACTACATAACGAAAAGAGAAAAGCAAACATTATCGTGTCAATACGTATATTATACGTATTTCGGCAACTAAGTTGCCATCCTCAGTAGTAGATACCAAAAAATATATTATACCCAATTATACATATATTTTTTGGTACTACTGAGGATGGCAATTTCGTTGCCGAAATACGTATATAGTGTTTTAAATTTTGTGTAGTTAGGGGTCTGATTGATCCTTGAATTAGTTATTTAACCACAGTCTCTAACATCTTAATTCCTTCATGTTTTAAAATAAACATGGAATTTGATATACCTATCGCCGAAATCAGCAAAAAATATGATACCTATTTAGTGGTGCCCTAGTCGCATAGAAGAGCCAAGGGAAAGAACGTGCTAAGTCCAAATTTCCTTGAAAAATAGATAGTGGTGGGAATCAAAAGCTGAAACAGAGTCCAATCGCTGGAACCTCTAAATTGGGAAAGAACGTGCTAAGTCCGCGAGATATAATGCAAAATATATCTGCTGTGCTAGGAAAGAACGTGCTAAGTACAGCGGTTTCGGGAAAAAACGTGTTAAGTCACAGTTTGACGTAGCGGCGCATAGAGCGGGCTGACAGTTGTATCCATCGAGGGCATGCGATGGTATAATATTAGTTTATTATTACCTCAGTAGTCTATAGTTTTTATTTCTCTGATCTACAGGACTTTTACCACTTTCTAAGGAAAAATATAGTGATCTGAGGGCACTGAAGAAATTTTGCAGACCAGAAGCCAAGCAGTTGTTTGAAAGTTTGAAACAGCAAGAATAAAAATGACTATGCAATACGAATTTTCATGTTTATTTCACGTTCATTTACATTAAAGCACCGAAACGTTCAGTAGTTTTTTTGGACTTGTCACGTTCCTCCCAATTCCAACGGGACGTTAGTCCGCCTGCACTGCTTTGAGCAAAAAGTTATAACTTACAAAAATGTAGAAGTGACTAAAGTTGATTAAGTACACTGTAAATTAATCATATTACCATAAAATATGAAAGCACACAATTAAAAAACAAAGATATTTAGTTTTAAACACAAAAATTGACATACTGAAAAAAATGTCTCGGCGGACTTAGCACGTTCTTTCCCTTGGCTCTTCTATGGTTTCCATTAAAAAAACATAAAGAAGCCTGCATGGTGTGAATGTGCACAGCAATCCGCAGACCGGTTTCGTCCTATTGGGACTCTTCAGTACGGCGCCGCTATGCACAAACACACCCTGCCCAACGGTCTCCCTATGAATAACTGCGACAGTCATCCATAAGGGAGAGCCAAAATCACGCCATCTAGAACGTAAATTGTTGAACAGCTGCCGACTAATACACCCGCTCAAACAACTACACCTCGAGCAAATACTCCGCCAGGCATTGAATTACAGAACGGGCCTACGTCGGCAGAATGTACATTAGGATGCACACAAGAGGCCTACCCCAGCAAAGCTGGCCTTGAAAGCCTCCATACGTGCCCCATCGTACCACAGTGAACCAGGTTCACTATTCAAGCTAGAAGCCTGCATGGTGTGAATGTGCACAGCAATCCGCAGACCGGTTTCGTCCTATTGGGACTCTTCAGTACGGCGCCGCTATGCACAAACACACCCTGCCCAACGGTCTCCCTATGAATAACTGCGACAGTCATCCATAAGGGAGAGCCAAAATCACGCCATCTAGAACGTAAATTGTTGAACAGCTGCCGACTAATACACCCGCTCAAACAACTACACCTCGAGCAAATACTCCGCCAGGCATTGAATTACAGAACGGGCCTACGTCGGCAGAATGTACATTAGGATGCACACAAGAGGCCTACCCCAGCAAAGCTGGCCTTGAAAGCCTCCATACGTGCCCCATCGTACCACAGTGAACCAGGTTCACTATTCAAGCTAGAAGCCTGCATGGTGTGAATGTGCACAGCAATCCGCAGACCGGTTTCGTCCTATTGGGACTCTTCAGTACGGCGCCGCTATGCACAAACACACCCTGCCCAACGGTCTCCCTATGAATAACTGCGACAGTCATCCATAAGGGAGAGCCAAAATCACGCCATCTAGAACGTAAATTGTTGAACAGCTGCCGACTAATACACCCGCTCAAACAACTACACCTCGAGCAAATACTCCGCCAGGCATTTAATTACAGAACGGGCCTACGTCGGCAGAATGTACATTAGGATGCACACAAGAGGCCTACCCCAGCAAAGCTGGCCTTGAAAGCCTCCATACGTGCCCCATCGTACCACAGTGAACCAGGTTCACTATTCAAGCTAGAAGCCTGCATGGTGTGAATGTGCACAGCAATCCGCAGACCGGTTTCGTCCTATTGGGACTCTTCAGTACGGCGCCGCTATGCACAAACACACCCTGCCCAACGGTCTCCCTATGAATAACTGCGACAGTCATCCATAAGGGAGAGCCAAAATCACGCCATCTAGAACGTAAATTGTTGAACAGCTGCCGACTAATACACCCGCTCAAACAACTACACCTCGAGCAAATACTCCGCCAGGCATTGAATTACAGAACGGGCCTACGTCGGCAGAATGTACATTAGGATGCACACAAGAGGCCTACCCCAGCAAAGCTGGCCTTGAAAGCCTCCATACGTGCCCCATCGTACCACAGTGAACCAGGTTCACTATTCAAGCTAGAAGCCTGCATGGTGTGAATGTGCACAGCAATCCGCAGACCGGTTTCGTCCTATTGGGACTCTTCAGTACGGCGCCGCTATGCACAAACACACCCTGCCCAACGGTCTCCCTATGAATAACTGCGACAGTCATCCATAAGGGAGAGCCAAAATCACGCCATCTAGAACGTAAATTGTTGAACAGCTGCCGACTAATACACCCGCTCAAACAACTACACCTCGAGCAAATACTCCGCCAGGCATTGAATTACAGAACGGGCCTACGTCGGCAGAATGTACATTAGGATGCACACAAGAGGCCTACCCCAGCAAAGCTGGCCTTGAAAGCCTCCATACGTGCCCCATCGTACCACAGTGAACCAGGTTCACTATTCAAGCTAGAAGCCTGCATGGTGTGAATGTGCACAGCAATCCGCAGACCGGTTTCGTCCTATTGGGACTCTTCAGTACGGCGCCGCTATGCACAAACACACCCTGCCCAACGGTCTCCCTATGAATCCTAATGTACATTCTGCCGACGTAGGCCCGTTCTGTAATTCAATGCCTGGCGGAGTATTTGCTCGAGGTGTAGTTGTTTGAGCGGGTGTATTAGTCGGCAGCTGTTCAACAATTTACGTTCTAGATGGCGTGATTTTGGCTCTCCCTTATGGATGACTGTCGCAGTTATTCATAGGGAGACCGTTGGGCAGGGTGTGTTTGTGCATAGCGGCGCCGTACTGAAGAGTCCCAATAGGACGAAACCGGTCTGCGGATTGCTGTGCACATTCACACCATGCAGGCTTCTAGCTTGAATAGTGAACCTGGTTCACTGTGGTACGATGGGGCACGTATGGAGGCTTTCAAGGCCAGCTTTGCTGGGGTAGGCCTCTTGTGTGCATCCTAATGTACATTCTGCCGACGTAGGCCCGTTCTGTAATTCAATGCCTGGCGGAGTATTTGCTCGAGGTGTAGTTGTTTGAGCGGGTGTATTAGTCGGCAGCTGTTCAACAATTTACGTTCTAGATGGCGTGATTTTGGCTCTCCCTTATGGATGACTGTCGCAGTTATTCATAGGGAGACCGTTGGGCAGGGTGTGTTTGTGCATAGCGGCGCCGTACTGAAGAGTCCCAATAGGACGAAACCGGTCTGCGGATTGCTGTGCACATTCACACCATGCAGGCTTCTAGCTTGAATAGTGAACCTGGTTCACTGTGGTACGATGGGGCACGTATGGAGGCTTTCAAGGCCAGCTTTGCTGGGGTAGGCCTCTTGTGTGCATCCTAATGTACATTCTGCCGACGTAGGCCCGTTCTGTAATTCAATGCCTGGCGGAGTATTTGCTCGAGGTGTAGTTGTTTGAGCGGGTGTATTAGTCGGCAGCTGTTCAACAATTTACGTTCTAGATGGCGTGATTTTGGCTCTCCCTTATGGATGACTGTCGCAGTTATTCATAGGGAGACCGTTGGGCAGGGTGTGTTTGTGCATAGCGGCGCCGTACTGAAGAGTCCCAATAGGACGAAACCGGTCTGCGGATTGCTGTGCACATTCACACCATGCAGGCTTCTAGCTTGAATAGTGAACCTGGTTCACTGTGGTACGATGGGGCACGTATGGAGGCTTTCAAGGCCAGCTTTGCTGGGGTAGGCCTCTTGTGTGCATCCTAATGTACATTCTGCCGACGTAGGCCCGTTCTGTAATTCAATGCCTGGCGGAGTATTTGCTCGAGGTGTAGTTGTTTGAGCGGGTGTATTAGTCGGCAGCTGTTCAACAATTTACGTTCTAGATGGCGTGATTTTGGCTCTCCCTTATGGATGACTGTCGCAGTTATTCATAGGGAGACCGTTGGGCAGGGTGTGTTTGTGCATAGCGGCGCCGTACTGAAGAGTCCCAATAGGACGAAACCGGTCTGCGGATTGCTGTGCACATTCACACCATGCAGGCTTCTAGCTTGAATAGTGAACCTGGTTCACTGTGGTACGATGGGGCACGTATGGAGGCTTTCAAGGCCAGCTTTGCTGGGGTAGGCCTCTTGTGTGCATCCTAATGTACATTCTGCCGACGTAGGCCCGTTCTGTAATTCAATGCCTGGCGGAGTATTTGCTCGAGGTGTAGTTGTTTGAGCGGGTGTATTAGTCGGCAGCTGTTCAACAATTTACGTTCTAGATGGCGTGATTTTGGCTCTCCCTTATGGATGACTGTCGCAGTTATTCATAGGGAGACCGTTGGGCAGGGTGTGTTTGTGCATAGCGGCGCCGTACTGAAGAGTCCCAATAGGACGAAACCGGTCTGCGGATTGCTGTGCACATTCACACCATGCAGGCTTCTAGCTTGAATAGTGAACCTGGTTCACTGTGGTACGATGGGGCACGTATGGAGGCTTTCAAGGCCAGCTTTGCTGGGGTAGGCCTCTTGTGTGCATCCTAATGTACATTCTGCCGACGTAGGCCCGTTCTGTAATTCAATGCCTGGCGGAGTATTTGCTCGAGGTGTAGTTGTTTGAGCGGGTGTATTAGTCGGCAGCTGTTCAAAAAAACATAAGTTTGCATTATTTCTCGAACACGATTGGTATAATAAAACTTTTGATTATTTGAGATAGTACTAAGTCTAATTCTGTACAACTTTTTCCTTTGGCATTTTTTCATATTTTGTATTACAAGCCGGCTAGAAAATGTTTTTAAATCTCGTAAAATTTTATTTTTCCATTTTATTTAGCAGACTATGCAAATTTTCGAAAATTTGAATGTTCTTATTTATTAAGCTCAAAGACCTGCACTTCTTTCCTCATTTAACCTACCTTCTATCTCTGCTGGTTTCCAAGATCCCTGTAGTGAAAATAAAAAAAAAACTCATCCTGTATTATGCAAGTTGAAGTGAAATAGAGTAAACCTGTCCGTCGAGTAGTGAGAAAATCGCATCAGCGGAAGTCGACAGTAGATAAGCTATGCCGATACGGTGACACATTTAACATTGATTCTCCCATAAGAGCTAAAAAACTACTTTTGTTGCAAATCCCAACCAAGTTTTGCCAATGACTTGTAGATCCCAACTAGGTTTTGCCAATTCACTTAACATACGGATCCCAACTAGGTTTCGCCAATTACTTGTGGTTTCCCATCTAGGTTTTGCCAAACTACTTTGTTCGTGGTTCCCAACTTGGTTTTGCCAATGCCTGCTATTATTCCCCCGTTTTCATTAATAATCGCGGATTAGTTCGAATCCTAACGGATCCTTTTGCTACCCGGAAGCCAGTAGTGCCGCTGGTAGGTCACACTGCCTCATGTCGGTAAGGCAGATTCCTGCAACGTCGTGGTAGAATGGTCCCAGTCCTTAAGCCTTCGCCCCGCTGGAGGGAGACCCCAAGTGGGATTCGACAGATATAAATTCAGCGCCGCCGCCCGCAATCTCAGATAACTTATCTGTGCGCGCGTGTTGGCTACAGGAGTCATCTAGCGGCCAGTTCCTGCAACTGCCAGGTTTGTACCATCAACGCCACAGCCGGCGTTCGCGTCGGCCCTTACGTTAAAGCTCTAGCTCCCACCCTGGGAAATCCGGAAAAGGTAAATAAAACACCCGCAATTTTGCATTTTATGCCTTTTTGCCCCCCAAATCGAGCTCTTACGGGAGAATCAATGTTAATAGTGGTCCCGTATCCCGGGCCTACATCCTAGTTGACGCAATTATGACGTCAGCGTCCACGCAGACGCCAGCGTTTGCACCAGCGCAACGTTAATAAAACACAAGCAATATCTTGGTCTGTCCCACTCTTTCTCGAAGGAACGATGACTAAAACACAGTTTAGTATATTATGTTGTTATACCGGCCCTAACGTTAGTGCCAAATAGGCTTTAACTCATAAGGAACGTAAGTAGCGCATGTGAGGAGAATCGGAATAAACAGTTATTTCGCCGCGATTACTATTGGTTACAGACAGCTGGCCCCTATGTCAAAGCCAGCCCCCCCTCAACCCCCCTTCCGCGGTGATTTGAGTATGGCGTAACCAAGACGGAGCAACCCTGACGTCACATGTGGGCGCTTTCGCGATACGCACCCAAACCGCTACTGCTACGTCACCCAAGATGGCCGCCACCGAGCAGCCAAGTTGGCGGCAGCGTTCAGCTTCTGTGAATGTGAGAAGGTTAAATAAAACACTGTTGCGTATTATTTTTATTGGAGCATATTACACAAAAGACCCTGTATGTCCTGACATGATGCAATTTTATTGAAAATGTTTACTGGAATATAACGCCCTGTATGTAAGTACTTGCGAAACGATGAAATCTTATCGGACAAAGGACTATAATTAAATAGCACCCCGTATGTACGCTATACAACGAGCCGACTTGCAGGGTGAATCAGTTGACGATAATTTTCAGATTAACGATGGCGGACAGCGTCCAGCCTGCAACACATAAATATAAATTAAATAAAAAATAATAAACAGAAACCTAGTATTGAAAATGTTTACCGGAATATAATTACATAACACCCTGTATGTACTTACACAACGATGAAATTTTATCGAACAAAGTTGTATTGGACTATAATTAAATAACACCCTGTATGTACGATATACGACGAGCCGTTGCGTATTATCTTTATTGGAACATATTACACAAAAGATCCTGTATGTCCTGACATGATGCAATTTTATTGAAAATGTTTACTGGAATATAATACCCTGTATGTAAGTACTGCGAAACGATGAGATCTTATCGGACAAAGGACTATAATTAAATAACGCCCCGTATGTACGCTATACAACGAGCCAACTTGCAGGGTGAATCAGTTGACGATAATTTTCAGATTAATGATGGCGGACAGCGTCCAGCCTGCAACACATAAATATAAATTAAATAAAAAATAATAAACAGAAACCGAGACACGAACGAATATTTCGCAACGTACTAGAGTCTAAGATAGGAATAAAAAGAGGAATAGGTAGGCCCAGATTAGACTACTGCTCTCAAATAGTTGGGGATGTGCGATGTTCTACTTGCAGACTAACGATAGCGTGACAAAATAAAAGCACATACCAGAATTTCGCTCCTGAAACCCTTCCAAAAACATTTGCTTCACGATGGAATAAATACGTTTCTGTTTCAAAGTTGATGAATTTACGTACCGTGCGGGGGCGGCATACTAAATTACCTGCGTGCATTTTACCTAGAAAATAACCTCTATTAGTTCGTTGCAATACATTTGTAGATATGAATCAAAAGTGTCACGTCAATTTATTGGTATATGACTAGGTGAGAAACATATCAATTAACCCTGGTATTTAATAAATGTGGTTAAATAAAACACTGTTGCGTATTATCTTTATTGGACAACACAACAGACCCTGTACATCCTGACATGATGAAATTACATTGAAAATGTTTACGGGAATATAACGCCCTGTATGTACCTACACAACGATGAAATTTTATCGAACAAAGTTGTATTGGACTATAATTAAATAACACCCAGTATGTACGATATACGACTAGCCAACTTGCGGGGGGGGGGGGTGAATCTGTTGGCGATAATTTGCAGATTAACGATGGCGGACAGCGCCCAGTCTGCGATACATAAATATAAATTAAATAAAAAATAATAATAATAAAAGGGAAAAACTTTTCGATGCACGAAGGAATATTTCGCAACGTGGTAGAGTCTGAGATAGAAATAAAAAGAGGGATAGGTAGGCCCAGATTAGACTACTGCTCTCAAATAGTTGGGGATGTACGATGTTCTACTTGCAGATTAACGATAGCGTGACAAAATAAAAGTACATGCCAGAATTCCGAGCCTGAAACTCTTCCAAAAACATTTGCTTCGCCATGGGATAAATAAGTTTCTGTTTCAGAGTTGGTGAATTAACGTAAGTACCTGAGGATCCGTGCGGAGGCGGCATAGAAAATATCCACAATGCATTTTCCCTACAAAATAACCTCTATTAGTTAATTGCAATGCGTAGAAATGAATAAAAAAATACATCTTCAATTAGTAAGACTAGGTGAGAAACATATAAATGTAAATTATATTTTTCACCAAATTAATTCGGATATACGTCGTGTAAACATTTGACAATCCTCACTGTCCTTAGTAAGACTAGGTGAGAAACATATCAATAAACCCTGGTATTTAATAAATGTAAATTATATTTTCCACCAATTAGTTAATTGCAATATGTAGATATGAATCAAAAAATACAACTTCAATTAGTAAGACTAGGTGGGAAACATATCAGCAAACCCTGGTATTCCATAAATGTAAATTATAATTTATTATTGTCCACCAAATTCATTCGGATATACATACAACAAACATTTGACAATCCTCACTATCCGAAAATTATTATGATCGTGTATAATATTTATAAATAGGAACTTACCTGTGTCTAATTATTTCGGGGGATCACTCATGTAAAATTTTGGGCACGATATATTGCCATGTTCTACTTGTACGAGTAGATTAACGATGACGTAACAAAATAAAAGTAAATAAAAAAAACTTTCCGAGACACGAAGGAATATTTTGTCACTATAGATTGCCTCATGTAACCACTGACCACCACTAGATCGAATCTCGTGAGTTACTCTCCGAATATTCATATTAGCACATCAGTTGGTATCATTTATGAAAACTAGGTGCAGAATGTTAAAAATTTACTAATCTGGACGTTCTTTTATAACGTATTCTTGCGCAAGTTCGGCGTCTGCAAAGCCATAAATTACACATGGAAATGCTATTCTTTGATATAGGTACATGATGCAATGTGGCCAAATTAGTAGAATCGACGCGTTATTATTTTAATGAAACATAAACAATAATAAATTCATGTCCGAATTGAAAGTCTTATCAAAACAAATCATTATTTAGATTACCGAAGACACCCTGTGGGTAATAAAAATGACAATTTATAATGCTGACTCAATAAATAATTTCTGTTTAGGTATTTTATGTATGTCAGATCGAAAATTAATTCTGGAACATCATGAATCAAATAATGTTAAAATACAACAAGACCGTGTACTTAAATTCGTAAGGAATGGGGTGCGAGGGGGTAAACGATTATCTATACGACAAAACCGTGTACTTAAATTCAATTAAGTTCTTCCATTGTGAGCGAATATTACACCTGCTGTATGTTGGTTACAAATAAAAGTATTGTAGCTATATATTATGTAACTGCTAGTACCTACCCTGTATAATTGCGTTTCTAAATTTAGCCCATATCATAGACTTATGTGCATACACATGTAAGAAATTGTTGGCGCACCTTGTATAAGAAATGTTCCTGGGAGTTGTTTTGCATATTGTCACGTATGGGAGCGATAAGGAGCTCCTAACTGGGCGACAAGAGGACGGGATTCATTCATTGAGAATCGGGCGCGGTCCAGGTTTATAATAAAATCATATCAAGTATCATAATCATTTGTTAAACTTTTGTGCCGAATATATTTTTTGGGAACTTTACGTAGTGTGGTTTTAGTACCTTCTTACACACATATACACAACTAAATATTCCCGCTTTACTTCTGATACCCGAGGCACGAAGGCATAAATATTTCGCAACATACTAGAGAACCTATATTAGTTCATTGCAAATACATACATGTAGATATGAGTCATAAATGCAACTTCAATTTAGTAGTATGACTAGGTAAGAAACATGTCAGAAAACCCTGGTATTCAATAAATGTATTTTATTTTCATCAAATTCATTCGGATATACGTCCTATATAAACATTCGACAATCCTCACTGCCCTATGACGTAACAACATTTATTAGAAGACATTGTCAAATATCTGACGGGTGAAGTTATTGTAAAACATAATTTGATCCGTTTGCTGAAGCCGCAGGAATAATCTTATGTAAATAAAATATATGTATACCTGCTGTATGTTTGTAACAAATAAAAGTAACTGCTAGTAAGTACCTACCGTGTATAATATTTTATTTTGCATTTTTAAATTGACCCCAAGAGATTAGTATAATAACCACTATACACACATACACATCCCACGCAATGCTCTAAAGTAAAGTAAATAAATAAGGACGCCGAACTTGTATCTGTAGGTACCTACCTTAAGTTTATCAACTCAAAAGAACCTCATAAAAATTAATTGTGTATAAACCGATCTGGAAATACATAGTCTTATGTGTATATACAACTAAATATTCCCGCTTTATCTCTGTTACTTAATGAAGCATGCGAAAATCTAAACAGAAAAATTCTTACGTTCACGTACCTACTTCTATCTACTTACCTTAGTATCAAACCCAGAGAGATACTTGAAGATTGTGTTGAATAGTCTCCATGCTTGCTAAAGGGATATCTATTTATTCCAAAGACTGGGTCGACGTACCCCACACTTTTTTTACGTGGGTACATAGTTTTATAAACCGAAATTGCATTTTTTCTACTTACTAATAACTGAATATGAGTGTGCTTTTCTTCTTCTTATACAGGTAAATTCTAGGGAGCCGTCAAAGAAGTCGCTCGCATGTGCGTGGGAAGTTTTAAAATTTGTGATTAGGACCCAATGAACTATACAGTTTCATAATATTATTCCTTTGCGAACTAATGTTTGTTTTGATAAAAATCGCCAAATACAAACATGATTAGGTATACCAATATAATTATTCTGTAACATCTGCCCATATATTGTAATTTAAAGAACTCGCGGACATTTCGCTTGACCACGCACGAAGTGTAATTAACATTCATTTACCACCGTGGGCTACAGTAATTACTAAATAGCGCTATTCTTGTGTTTTCAATTTTATGAGTTATAGCACACGGACAGACTTACGTGTTGGGCTTTAGGTGGTCTGGGATTCACCCTTCCATATAATAATGCCTATTTATGCCTATTTAGATATATTTATGCATTTCAAATCGAAAATTCTAGAACATTATAATAATTTTCAAAAGTTTTCATATGAGACAAAGTAGGGGCGCCGAAATAATATATTAGAGTTGTCACCAACAGCAGACGCCACCGTCGGGATGAACGTTCATGCTAAATGGGCGTTAACCCATAAGAGTAGTAAAATTATGTCATGTGGGGTATCAAATTAAAAGACTCGACGAGGAGTATCGGAATAAACAGTTACTTCGCCGAAAAATGGCCGCCCACCCGTAAGCCCTGTTTCGGACAAACGTAGGACACCATCACGGCGTTAACCCATAAGGGAGGTAAAACAATGTCATGTGGGGTATCAAATTATAGGACTCGACGAGGAGAATCGCAATAAACAGTTATTTCATCGCAAAATGAACGCCCACCCGTAAGCCCTGTTTCGGTCAAACGTAGATCATCATCATACCGCTCCGCCACTCTTATTCCCTTATGGTCGACTGACGTCATGGGTTGAGATGCCACTTCCAGCCAAACCGGATCTGCGGTTTTGCCAATGCGCTTTACTTGCGGTTCCCAGCTAGGTTTTACCAATTACTTTCAGATCCCACCTAGGTTTTGCCAACGCACTTTACTTGCTGTTCCCAACTAGGTTTTGCCAATTACTTGCGGCTCCCAACTAGGTTTTGCCATTACGCTGAGAGGGCTCTCGCCCTGTGTACTAGAATCTGCAATATTACCAAGCGGACTTTTGTAACACATTGTATGTGTATACAGGTGTATACACCTGTATGTACTAACAGATGTAACACAAAGGCCTTGTATATACGAGCAGATAAAACACAAGTGTCCTATATGTACCATGCTATGTGCCCCTCTGGAATCGCATTACATGATTGACACAACTTTTGTTCCCAACCGCTGGACCAATCAGAAGACAGGAACAAGATGGCCGCCATTGCAACGTGACGTCAGCGCCCGACGTCAACGTCCACGCGGGCTTTAAGCCTTGTCTAAACTTGTCGCTGCACTGAACGGCCCGTGGACGTTGACGTCGGGCGCTGACGTCACGTTGCAATGGCGGCCATCTTGTTCCTGTCTTCTGATTGGTCCAGCGGTTGGGAACAAAAGTTGTGTCAATCATGTAATGCGATTCCAGAGGGGCACATAGCATGGTACATATAGGACACTTGTGTTTTATCTGCTCGTATATACAAGGCCTTTGTGTTACATCTGTTAGTACATACAGGTGTATACACCTGTATACACATACAATGTGTTACAAAAGTCCGCTTGGTAATATTGCAGATTCTAGTACACAGGGCGAGAGCCCTCTCAGCGTAATGGCAAAACCTAGTTGGGAGCCGCAAGTAATTGGCAAAACCTAGTTGGGAACAGCAAGTAAAGTGCGTTGGCAAAACCTAGGTGGGATCTGAAAGTAATTGGTAAAACCTAGCTGGGAACCGCAAGTAAAGCGCATTGGCAAAACCGCAGATCCGGTTTGGCTGGAAGTGGCATCTCAACCCATGACGTCAGTCGACCATAAGGGAATAAGAGTGGCGGAGCGGTATGATGATGATCTACGTTTGACCGAAACAGGGCTTACGGGTGGGCGTTCATTTTGCGATGAAATAACTGTTTATTGCGATTCTCCTCGTCGAGTCCTATAATTTGATACCCCACATGACATTGTTTTACCTCCCTTATGGGTTAACGCCGTGATGGTGTCCTACGTTTGTCCGAAACAGGGCTTACGGGTGGGCGGCCATTTTTCGGCGAAGTAACTGTTTATTCCGATACTCCTCGTCGAGTCTTTTAATTTGATACCCCACATGACATAATTTTACTACTCTTATGGGTTAACGCCCATTTAGCATGAACGTTCATCCCGACGGTGGCGTCTGCTGTTGGTGACAACTCTAATATATTATTTCGGCGCCCCTACTTTGTCTCATATGAAAACTTTTGAAAATTATTATAATGTTCTAGAATTTTCGATTTGAAATGCATAAATATATCTAAATAGGCATAAATAGGCATTATTATATGGAAGGGTGAATCCCAGACCACCTAAAGCCCAACACGTAAGTCTGTCCGTGTGCTATAACTCATAAAATTGAAAACACAAGAATAGCGCTATTTAGTAATTACTGTAGCCCACGGTGGTAAATGAATGTTAATTACACTTCGTGCGTGGTCAAGCGAAATGTCCGCGAGTTCTTTAAATTACAATATATGGGCAGATGTTACAGAATAATTATATTGGTATACCTAATCATGTTTGTATTTGGCGATTTTTATCAAAACAAACATTAGTTCGCAAAGGAATAATATTATGAAACTGTATAGTTCATTGGGTCCTAATCACAAATTTTAAAACTTCCCACGCACATGCGAGCGACTTCTTTGACGGCTCCCTAGAATTTACCTGTATAAGAAGAAGAAAAGCACACTCATATTCAGTTATTAGTAAGTAGAAAAAATGCAATTTCGGTTTATAAAACTATGTACCCACGTAAAAAAAGTGTGGGGTACGTCGACCCAGTCTTTGGAATAAATAGATATCCCTTTAGCAAGCATGGAGACTATTCAACACAATCTTCAAGTATCTCTCTGGGTTTGATACTAAGGTAAGTAGATAGAAGTAGGTACGTGAACGTAAGAATTTTTCTGTTTAGATTTTCGCATGCTTCATTAAGTAACAGAGATAAAGCGGGAATATTTAGTTGTATATACACATAAGACTATGTATTTCCAGATCGGTTTATACACAATTAATTTTTATGAGGTTCTTTTGAGTTGATAAACTTAAGGTAGGTACCTACAGATACAAGTTCGGCGTCCTTATTTATTTACTTTACTTTAGAGCATTGCGTGGGATGTGTATGTGTGTATAGTGGTTATTATACTAATCTCTTGGGGTCAATTTAAAAATGCAAAATAAAATATTATACACGGTAGGTACTTACTAGCAGTTACTTTTATTTGTTACAAACATACAGCAGGTATACATATATTTTATTTACATAAGATTATTCCTGCGGCTTCAGCAAACGGATCAAATTATGTTTTACAATAACTTCACCCGTCAGATATTTGACAATGTCTTCTAATAAATGTTGTTACGTCATAGGGCAGTGAGGATTGTCGAATGTTTATATAGGACGTATATCCGAATGAATTTGATGAAAATAAAATACATTTATTGAATACCAGGGTTTTCTGACATGTTTCTTACCTAGTCATACTACTAAATTGAAGTTGCATTTATGACTCATATCTACATGTATGTATTTGCAATGAACTAATATAGGTTCTCTAGTATGTTGCGAAATATTTATGCCTTCGTGCCTCGGGTATCAGAAGTAAAGCGGGAATATTTAGTTGTGTATATGTGTGTAAGAAGGTACTAAAACCACACTACGTAAAGTTCCCAAAAAATATATTCGGCACAAAAGTTTAACAAATGATTATGATACTTGATATGATTTTATTATAAACCTGGACCGCGCCCGATTCTCAATGAATGAATCCCGTCCTCTTGTCGCCCAGTTAGGAGCTCCTTATCGCTCCCATACGTGACAATATGCAAAACAACTCCCAGGAACATTTCTTATACAAGGTGCGCCAACAATTTCTTACATGTGTATGCACATAAGTCTATGATATGGGCTAAATTTAGAAACGCAATTATACAGGGTAGGTACTAGCAGTTACATAATATATAGCTACAATACTTTTATTTGTAACCAACATACAGCAGGTGTAATATTCGCTCACAATGGAAGAACTTAATTGAATTTAAGTACACGGTTTTGTCGTATAGATAATCGTTTACCCCCTCGCACCCCATTCCTTACGAATTTAAGTACACGGTCTTGTTGTATTTTAACATTATTTGATTCATGATGTTCCAGAATTAATTTTCGATCTGACATACATAAAATACCTAAACAGAAATTATTTATTGAGTCAGCATTATAAATTGTCATTTTTATTACCCACAGGGTGTCTTCGGTAATCTAAATAATGATTTGTTTTGATAAGACTTTCAATTCGGACATGAATTTATTATTGTTTATGTTTCATTAAAATAATAACGCGTCGATTCTACTAATTTGGCCACATTGCATCATGTACCTATATCAAAGAATAGCATTTCCATGTGTAATTTATGGCTTTGCAGACGCCGAACTTGCGCAAGAATACGTTATAAAAGAACGTCCAGATTAGTAAATTTTTAACATTCTGCACCTAGTTTTCATAAATGATACCAACTGATGTGCTAATATGAATATTCGGAGAGTAACTCACGAGATTCGATCTAGTGGTGGTCAGTGGTTACATGAGGCAATCTATAGTGACAAAATATTCCTTCGTGTCTCGGAAAGTTTTTTTTATTTACTTTTATTTTGTTACGTCATCGTTAATCTACTCGTACAAGTAGAACATGGCAATATATCGTGCCCAAAATTTTACATGAGTGATCCCCCGAAATAATTAGACACAGGTAAGTTCCTATTTATAAATATTATACACGATCATAATAATTTTCGGATAGTGAGGATTGTCAAATGTTTGTTGTATGTATATCCGAATGAATTTGGTGGACAATAATAAATTATAATTTACATTTATGGAATACCAGGGTTTGCTGATATGTTTCCCACCTAGTCTTACTAATTGAAGTTGTATTTTTTGATTCATATCTACATATTGCAATTAACTAATTGGTGGAAAATATAATTTACATTTATTAAATACCAGGGTTTATTGATATGTTTCTCACCTAGTCTTACTAAGGACAGTGAGGATTGTCAAATGTTTACACGACGTATATCCGAATTAATTTGGTGAAAAATATAATTTACATTTATATGTTTCTCACCTAGTCTTACTAATTGAAGATGTATTTTTTTATTCATTTCTACGCATTGCAATTAACTAATAGAGGTTATTTTGTAGGGAAAATGCATTGTGGATATTTTCTATGCCGCCTCCGCACGGATCCTCAGGTACTTACGTTAATTCACCAACTTTGAAACAGAAACTTATTTATCCCATGGCGAAGCAAATGTTTTTGGAAGAGTTTCAGGCTCGGAATTCTGGCATGTACTTTTATTTTGTCACGCTATCGTTAATCTGCAAGTAGAACATCGTACATCCCCAACTATTTGAGAGCAGTAGTCTAATCTGGGCCTACCTATCCCTCTTTTTATTTCTATCTCAGACTCTACCACGTTGCGAAATATTCCTTCGTGCATCGAAAAGTTTTTCCCTTTTATTATTATTATTTTTTATTTAATTTATATTTATGTATCGCAGACTGGGCGCTGTCCGCCATCGTTAATCTGCAAATTATCGCCAACAGATTCACCCCCCCCCCCCCCCGCAAGTTGGCTAGTCGTATATCGTACATACTGGGTGTTATTTAATTATAGTCCAATACAACTTTGTTCGATAAAATTTCATCGTTGTGTAGGTACATACAGGGCGTTATATTCCCGTAAACATTTTCAATGTAATTTCATCATGTCAGGATGTACAGGGTCTGTTGTGTTGTCCAATAAAGATAATACGCAACAGTGTTTTATTTAACCACATTTATTAAATACCAGGGTTAATTGATATGTTTCTCACCTAGTCATATACCAACAAATTGACGTGACACTTTTGATTCATATCTACAAATGTATTGCAACGAACTAATAGAGGTTATTTTCTAGGTAAAATGCACGCAGGTAATTTAGTATGCCGCCCCCGCACGGTACGTAAATTCATCAACTTTGAAACAGAAACGTATTTATTCCATCGTGAAGCAAATGTTTTTGGAAGGGTTTCAGGAGCGAAATTCTGGTATGTGCTTTTATTTTGTCACGCTATCGTTAGTCTGCAAGTAGAACATCGCACATCCCCAACTATTTGAGAGCAGTAGTCTAATCTGGGCCTACCTATTCCTCTTTTTATTCCTATCTTAGACTCTAGTACGTTGCGAAATATTCGTTCGTGTCTCGGTTTCTGTTTATTATTTTTTATTTAATTTATATTTATGTGTTGCAGGCTGGACGCTGTCCGCCATCATTAATCTGAAAATTATCGTCAACTGATTCACCCTGCAAGTTGGCTCGTTGTATAGCGTACATACGGGGCGTTATTTAATTATAGTCCTTTGTCCGATAAGATCTCATCGTTTCGCAGTACTTACATACAGGGTATTATATTCCAGTAAACATTTTCAATAAAATTGCATCATGTCAGGACATACAGGATCTTTTGTGTAATATGTTCCAATAAAGATAATACGCAACGGCTCGTCGTATATCGTACATACAGGGTGTTATTTAATTATAGTCCAATACAACTTTGTTCGATAAAATTTCATCGTTGTGTAAGTACATACAGGGTGTTATGTAATTATATTCCGGTAAACATTTTCAATACTAGGTTTCTGTTTATTATTTTTTATTTAATTTATATTTATGTGTTGCAGGCTGGACGCTGTCCGCCATCGTTAATCTGAAAATTATCGTCAACTGATTCACCCTGCAAGTCGGCTCGTTGTATAGCGTACATACGGGGTGCTATTTAATTATAGTCCTTTGTCCGATAAGATTTCATCGTTTCGCAAGTACTTACATACAGGGCGTTATATTCCAGTAAACATTTTCAATAAAATTGCATCATGTCAGGACATACAGGGTCTTTTGTGTAATATGCTCCAATAAAAATAATACGCAACAGTGTTTTATTTAACCTTCTCACATTCACAGAAGCTGAACGCTGCCGCCAACTTGGCTGCTCGGTGGCGGCCATCTTGGGTGACGTAGCAGTAGCGGTTTGGGTGCGTATCGCGAAAGCGCCCACATGTGACGTCAGGGTTGCTCCGTCTTGGTTACGCCATACTCAAATCACCGCGGAAGGGGGGTTGAGGGGGGGCTGGCTTTGACATAGGGGCCAGCTGTCTGTAACCAATAGTAATCGCGGCGAAATAACTGTTTATTCCGATTCTCCTCACATGCGCTACTTACGTTCCTTATGAGTTAAAGCCTATTTGGCACTAACGTTAGGGCCGGTATAACAACATAATATACTAAACTGTGTTTTAGTCATCGTTCCTTCGAGAAAGAGTGGGACAGACCAAGATATTGCTTGTGTTTTATTAACGTTGCGCTGGTGCAAACGCTGGCGTCTGCGTGGACGCTGACGTCATAATTGCGTCAACTAGGATGTAGGCCCGGGATACGGGACCACTATTAACATTGATTCTCCCGTAAGAGCTCGATTTGGGGGGCAAAAAGGCATAAAATGCAAAATTGCGGGTGTTTTATTTACCTTTTCCGGATTTCCCAGGGTGGGAGCTAGAGCTTTAACGTAAGGGCCGACGCGAACGCCGGCTGTGGCGTTGATGGTACAAACCTGGCAGTTGCAGGAACTGGCCGCTAGATGACTCCTGTAGCCAACACGCGCGCACAGATAAGTTATCTGAGATTGCGGGCGGCGGCGCTGAATTTATATCTGTCGAATCCCACTTGGGGTCTCCCTCCAGCGGGGCGAAGGCTTAAGGACTGGGACCATTCTACCACGACGTTGCAGGAATCTGCCTTACCGACATGAGGCAGTGTGACCTACCAGCGGCACTACTGGCTTCCGGGTAGCAAAAGGATCCGTTAGGATTCGAACTAATCCGCGATTATTAATGAAAACGGGGGAATAATAGCAGGCATTGGCAAAACCAAGTTGGGAACCACGAACAAAGTAGTTTGGCAAAACCTAGATGGGAAACCACAAGTAATTGGCGAAACCTAGTTGGGATCCGTATGTTAAGTGAATTGGCAAAACCTAGTTGGGATCTACAAGTCATTGGCAAAACTTGGTTGGGATTTGCAACAAAAGTAGTTTTTTAGCTCTTATGGGAGAATCAATGTTAAATGTGTCACCGTATCGGCATAGCTTATCTACTGTCGACGAAGAAATTACTGTAATAATGTTCAGAACTATAAACATTTAGCAAAGCTAACGAAAAGAGAAAAATAATAAATAATAGCGGTCTAATTTATTAAAAGTTCTTCCTTCTTCTTCTTCTATTTTTTGCTGCTCTTAGTTTACTGGTGCAAGGCTAACACATTTGTTGTCATTCAAATAAAATCGTGTAGATCCGCCTTCAAAACTTTAATTGGCGAACGGTTGGTAAGATTTTTTTACCTCAAAGCGTAATGGTTATGGCATTTTAAGCGGAATTGAACCGTAAAGTGAAACACCACTTATGCTGCTGATAGTACATGGAATTTGGTTACTGCAATGGAAATGGCGACATGGCAGAACGTGAATATCGTGTATGTTATTCAAATAGATGAACTGATCTCGGCGGTTCGAACTTTAAGTTGGCTCAGTGTAGTAGATAAATGCAACATTCAGCCCTATGCTGTATCACATACGTTATATTTAACACTTGTACGTTATCTAAATTTAACGTATGGAAATAACATAACAGATAACGTACCGTCTAAAACCCGGTATGCTGTATCTGTCTTTTAACGTTTACATTGCAGAGTACGTTATGCCCGAGGTGTTAAAAGGGAAGGAAGTTTAATTTCTGTGAAGGGAGACAAAGCTATACGAAATTAGTATGAGTCAGAGAGAAATGAACCGAAGGAAGCTCCCGCGTGCGCCCACTTTAAAACAGCTGACAGACTTTGTCATTTGACACCAGTGCAATTGTTGTGATTATTTTTGTTTTTGTTTTAGCAATAATGGTGTCAATAAATCTATTATTATTATTATTTGTAAAACCCCGTATTAGCATTGGGCAAATTTTAGTTGCAATGAAAACGATATTTTTTTGTTTGGTAGTTTCACGTACGTACATAGTTCGCGTCTGCTCGAAATGGTTCAACACAAAGAAAACTAAGCGGTGAAACAAATACGAGGACTTTATTAATTTTTTAAAATAAAGCCATGTTACCATTACGGAAAAATTAAATCCGAGGACTTTAATAAAATCATTCATGATGAGAGTTCTTCCAAACAAAAATTGTAAATAACAGTTCTTACAGAGGCTGAAGGCCAATATGCAATTTTTCTTCCCCTTTTTCCAATCAGTTTTAGATTTCTAATGAAATAGAAAGTAAATATAAAAAGGGGCAGAAAAATTATTCTGGAAAAGATTGCTGTAGCCGTCCCCGGCATGAAATATTCTTTTCCTGGTTTCTATAAAACGTTCATACCTAACCTCATTTTTTCACATCACACATCAGCGAAAAATAATCTTTTGTTTACGTTTCCCAGTTGCCCCAACAACAATAAGACGCAAAATATTCTAGAATTCCATGGTTCCGAAAGTAAGGAACAAATTTTATTAGCACCTAACAACCGAAATCGCATAGGTTATCTCATAACTGCATGTTAAGTCTGGAAGTTAAATCTGGTACGTTAAGTTGACAAATAACGCAAGGTAGTGACGTCACACGTTACGAGCAGTAACGTTAACTGTGATACAGCATACCGGTTTTGAGAAAATAACATAAGAGCGAAGATAACAGTACGTTATATTTAACGTAAGTGATACAGCATAAGGCTGATTATAGTTACAGAACATACTTAGTTACACCTGTGTGAATCCATTATCGTCAGATGTAGGTATGTTTCTTTAAAATGACTCCTGAGGACAGGGTTCAACATTTTTGTATTAAGATTTTCGACTCAGAATTTTATAACTGACATCGTCACGTGTAATTCGTTCGCCAGTTTATTCACACCTTGTATGCGGAGTACTCTTCTAAAAACGTGATGCGGTAAGTTAGGAACTAAAAAGGTTAGGAACTATGAACTTTTTTCATTTTATGTAGACATATAGAGCTGGTTCTGGACCAACGGACATATTCGATTGCACTGTTTTGAGAGGTATCATGTTCAAGGTCAGCTTCAAAACAGATATATAGTTTTGCGAGAGATCATTCAACTTGAAGTTATTGAAAATATTGACCCGTTTTCACTGTTCCACCAAAATTCACTATTCTACTAACATGTACTATTCCACCAACACGTATTATCCCACCTACAAAACTTATGTGTTATGCCCGTTAGGATACACACAACAACGTCGAATACTAGTCTACTAACTAATGTGTAACCTAATTATCTATAAGTTTCCTATCTAATAAAAGTGATGTTAGTCGTGGAGAATGCGCAATAGCCACGTACCGTTTCGATCTAGCGCGGTCAGATTTTTCGTTTCCGTCTCTTTTTAATACGTACGGGAGCCGATCGCCAGAAGTGCGTACGTCTGAACTATCACAGGTAGGTATCATGTTTGTTGTCGTTGTAAAAGTATACGCCGTCAGAAACAATTCAAAGTTATTGGACGCATGTACTCCGTAAGCCCCAGCCAAATTGAACTATTTCATTTTCGATTATTATTACTTCATATTAAAGGAGCAAACAGATTTGAAGATCTGAAAACAGTAAACGGAGAAATACAGGAATCTTATGTAGCAGCGTGTTTAAAATTAGGTCTTATTTAAGATCATCACTAGTGGAAAAGAGCCATGAATGAAGGTGAAATTTGGATGATGCCCAGACAGCTGAGATATTTATTCATTCGTATTTTAATGCATTGCCGACCAATTTATCAGGAAGAATTGTTGGAAGAATTTAAAGAAGCAATGTCACAAGATTATGAAAGACTTTACAGCAATACTGAAGGACAAAAATGCCTATATTCAAATTAGTTCCATGCTTTCTGCGGAAGGTTACAATATTTCAATGTTTCCTACCATACCACGACATTGAATATGCAAATGAAGAACAAGAAATAGAAATAGGATCACGACAATATAAACACCTAAATGAAAAGCAGAAAGAAATTGTAGATATTATTTTGGGTAAATGTGATGCTAACATAAATGAATCAATTTCTGAATCTTCATGTTTTTATATAGACGGTCCAGGAGGCTCATGTAAGACTTATGTTTATACAACCCTTTACAGCTTACTGAAGAGTAAGAATAAAATTGTTTGTACCATGGCCTTCACGGGCATAGCAGCACCACTAATTCCTCATGGCAGAACAGTCCATAAAACGTTTGGGTTACTTGTTCCTCTGTTTTTAGATTCATCTTCCAACTTTAAGAAAAATTCAAAAGAAGCAGATTATTTATGGAGTGTAGGTAGATGTTTTTATTTGGGATGAAGCTCCTGTGGCGCCAAGGTATGCTTTAGACATTATAGACAGAACCTTACGAGAATTTATGAATTGTGATGTTCCGTTTGGTGGAAAAATTATGGTGTTGCGAGGAGATTTTTGACAATTGTTACCAGTTAAAATAAATGATACCCGCTGTGAAACAGTGAATTTAAGTATCAAATTTAGTTCCCTTTGGAGTTATTTCCGTAAATTTTCTTAAACACAAAATATGCGGGCTCTACCACAGGAACAAGAATTCACCAAGTTTTTATTGGATGTTGGAGATGGAGTTTTGAACGATATGAATAGCAATTCAGAATTGCCACAGAGATGTATTTATAATTCGGATATCGTTGAACGTATATATGGAAGAATCAATTAGAGAAAAGCGATTTATAAATATGACCTAATCAGCTATTCTGATGTTGAACAAAAAAGTGGTAGAACTGTTAGATATAAAAACAGAAAAAATATATACAAACTTGGATAGTGTTGAAAATTGTGATAATGGAGATTTAAACGATGCTATTCTTCCTAAATATTTAAATACTTTAAACCCGCCAAATTTTCCTCAGCATGAATTGAAGTTGAGAGTATATTGAATTGTGATGTTGGTTAGAAATCTCAGCATTAATGAAGGCTTATGAAATGGTACGAAATTGTTAATTTTACAATTGGGAGACAATATCCTACAGTGCAAAATTTTAACAAGCGATAAACATGGAGATATAGTTTTCGTTAACCGTATAGCGTTGTACTGTGAAAATGTTTATCCTTTTACTTTTAAAAGACGACAATAAGTTCCCATTAAACTAGCGTTTGCAATGACTATTAACAAAGCACAAGGCCAAACATTTGATCAAATAGGAATTGATCTCCGAAAAGAAATATTTGCTCACGGACAATTATGCGTGGCTCTTTCAAGAGTTCGTTCTTGGGAAGGTTTGATAATTTATTTAGGAAATCAAAGAAATAGCCGTATAGTTCAAAACTACGTTTTCAGGGAATTATATCAGATGTAAATTATTCTGTAATCAGGCAATAATGCGTTTCTTTGAAGTCATGATTCGCCTAGGGCAGTGAGCACGCGTAGCGCGCGAGATGACCTAGTCTTGTTAAAATATAAATGTATGGTCAGTTGCTTCAGTCTGCGCACTTCATCCTGCGGATTGAACAATTTACTCACGAGCACGTTTGGATGCACCCTAATTCTGTCTTTATATTTTTTACTGCATTTGCTGATTTCTTCTTTGATGCTGGGAACTTTCAGGTCTTTCTCTAGTTGTTTGGCACGTACTAGGGGGCGTTCACTATAATCCTTAAGACCTTGTTTTGGAATCGCTGCAAAATTTCCAAGTTACTAGCCGAGGCCCATAGCTGGATGGCATAAGTTCATATAAGTTTTAATATGGCTCTATAGACTAGTAGTTTCTTTCCAAGTAGTGATAATCGAGATTGTCTACCGATGATCCAGTATATTTGTTGCAATTTGTTGCTGAAAAGCAATGGCCAAAATTTTATTTCCAAGTATCTGTCACACCATTTAAGTTATCAAGAATAAACAAATGTATATTTTGTTAAAATTGCAAGGGGGTGGACCGGTTAAAATAAAGACACGCTTGCTCGTTTTCGTTCCCGCTAAGACTGTCGAAAAAACATTTATTTTTGACATAGTTTGAACAGGGTTCAAACTCAGTTACATAGATGACACCACATGTATTATTTTAAACTTAAATACCAACTCCCCCACTAGTTTAAAATAATCAAAAAATTATAAATCATTTATTAAACCTAAACTAAACAGTAACTTATTGTGCTTGCTTAAACACAAAGCTTTCGTGAAAATATCTGCAGGCATTTCATTTGTCTGCATATATTTAACAATGACTAAATTATTAACAATTGTTTCTCTAATAAAATGATGCCTCACGTCTATATGTTTTGTCCTTTTATGGACCATAGGATTTGCAGCAATTTTCTGCGCACTTTGATTATCGTTAAATAATACAACACAATTAAAATTGTCTGTAAGTTCCCCGATCAAATTTCTCAAATACACAGCCTCTTTTGCCGCTTCTGATAGCGCCATATATTCAGCTTCCGTGCTTGAGAGTGCCACTGTTTTTTGTTTGTTGCTTTCCCAAGACACTGCAGCATCTGATAATTTAAAAACAAAACCTGTGTAGGATTTTCTATCCATGACATTATTGGCATAATCAGCATCTACAAAACCCTCCAAGTTCATGTTTCCCTTTTTATATTTTAAACAACAGGATCTAGTGCCTTGCAAATATCTAAGTACCCTCTTAGCACACTTCCAATGAGCTTCTGAGTAACAATTATTAAATTGACTAAGATAGCTTACTGCAAAAGTTATATCAGGTCGGGTTAAAACCGACAAATACATTAAGCTGCCAACTAACTTTTGATATGGCAAATTTTTGTCACAAATATTTGAATTATTCTGATCAAAATGTAAATTACTTTCAATTGGTGTACCAACACTTTTACATTCAGTCATATTAAACTTTTTCAAAACCTGATTCAGATAATTCTCCTGATCTAAAGTTATGGAACTAGCATCTCTTTATTCTCATGCCTAGAATTTGCTTAGCTTCTCCCAAATCTTTAATTTCAAATTGTAAACCTAATTCATGTTTCAAAACTCTAGTATTTTTTTCATCATTAGAAAAAATAAGAAAATCATCGACATAAATAGTTACAACAGTCAATTTTCCATTTTCATTTTTAGTATACAAGCATGGTTCCAGTTTTGACCTTGTATAACCCAATTTAGTCAAAGATTCATCAACCCTCATGTTCCATGCTCTGGAAGATTGCTTTAACCCGTAAACTGCCCTTTTAAGCTTACACACCTTGTTTTCAGCACCTTCCTGCATAAAACCTTCAGGTTGACACATGTATATATCATGCTCATTTAAGAATCCGTTCAAGAATGCAGTTTTAACATCTAAATGCACTATTCTTAGATCTAAATTCACAGATAACGCAATTAATAGTCTTAATGTTGAATGTCTTACCACAGGAGCAAATGTTTCATTATAGTCAATGCCTGCTTTCTGGCTAAATCCCCTTGCCACTAACCTAGCCCTGTGATTCACTACACCTTCACTATTCACTTTTCTTTTAAAGATCCACTTACACTGAACCACTGATGCATCTGCTGGTAAATCGACCAAATCCCATGCTTCATTCTTCTCAAAAGACTTCATTTCTTCCTTCATAGCCTTCTTCCAAAGATCTCCATCAGGCCTAGCCACCGCTTCTGAAACTGTCAGAGGTTCCTCCTCCATATTGATTTCACATGTCATATAATTCACAAAATCTTCATAAACTTTCGGTTTTTTCTGTCTTTCTGATCTTCTCGGAGCTTCTTCAGTATCATGAATGATATTGCTTTCGGGTACATAGTCACTATCGTTGAAATCTGTTGGAGTATTATCATCCAAGCCTTCATTTACCAATTTATTCGCGAGTATTTCTTCACTCTCCTCTAGGGTGCCATTTTCATTATCCCCCACTGGATCTAAATACTTTTCTGAATTTTCTTTAGTAATGATATCTAGCATTTCTGGAATAATTTCTTTCACAACTATGTCTCTACTTGTAGTAACTTTATCTGTAACTGGGTCATACACTCTATATCCCTTTACTGTATCGCCAAACCCAACTAAATACATTCTTTTAGCCTTTTTGTCCCACTTACGCCTTTTTTCTTTAGGTATGTGAGTCATCACCTCGCTACCAAAAATACGTAAATCACTGACATTCGGTTTTTTATTGGTCCACATTTCATATGGAGTTTTCCCATCGAGTCCTGAAGCTAACGTCCTGTTTCTGAGATATACAGCAGTATTAACCGCTTCGGCCCATAAACGTTTATCAAACTTGGCATCAAAAAGTAAACATCGAGCTCTCTCGACAATGGTTCTGTTCATTCGTTCTAACATACCATTCTGTTGTGGGGTATAGGGGTTTGTTGTTTGATGTATAATACCCATTTTTCTTAGGAAACCATCTAAATCAAGATTGCAGAACTCACCGCCCCCATCCGTTCTAAGAATTTTAATATTTTCATCTTTTTGATTCTCCACTAGGACTTTAAAAGCTTTAAAACGATCATACACCTCATCCTTCGTCTTTAAAAAATATACGAAGCACATTCTGCTAAAATCGTCTTCGAGTAACAAAAAATACCTTGAACCACCTATGGACGGAACTTCCATTGGTCCACAAAGGTCCCCATGAACAATCTCCAAAAAAGATGTTGCTCTTGCGCCCCTATTTTTGAAAGGTAGTCTATTTTGCATGCCTTCACAACAAACCTGACAAAACGAGTATTGGTTACACTTTTCTTTGTAATCCAAACCTTCTACACTATTTTTCATCCTACTCAAATCCCTGTAGTTAATGTGACCTAGGCGACGATGCCAGACTTCTGAAGTTGCTAGAGCAGTCTCCTGTGTCTTCTCATAATCCAGCCTGTACACATTTTCAGATAATTTAGCAGTTGCTATCAAAGTATTCTGTCCGTTGAAAATCTTACAACCTTTACTGTCAAAAACAACTTTGTTGCCTTTGTTAATTAATTGACTAACTGACAACAGGTTAGTAGTCAAACCTGGTACATACTTTGCATCTTTGATTTCTACTTCTACCTTTTCTTGGCCTAAAACACTTGACAGTTTTATATTACCTGTGCCCTCAACTGGTAATGTAGCTTTATTTGCCACCATTATTTCTTTGAGGTGTTTTTCTTCTTGAAAATCACTTAACCAGTCATTTCTCGACGTTAAATGCACACTTGCACCACTGTCTATATACCACTCATTTTTATTAAATTTCGTGCTTAGAAAAACTGTATTCAACGCATTATTTTGTACTGGGATCCTATCCTTATTATTATTTGGGCATCTGGACATAAAATGTCCTGGTTTTTTGCACTTAAAGCAAATGACTTCGTTTCTGTCCCTTTTATTTACATCAGCCTGCTTTGACATTTTTGACGTAATTCCACTGCCATCTTTCGAGAATGTTTTGAACTGCTTGCTCCTATGGTTTTGCGTTTTTGTCACAAAAGCGCCACTTGAACTTGCAGCGTCATCTACTTGCATATCTAACAATTTCGTTTTTATGGAGTACGTTCCTATAGAGATTCCTGCATGCTCAATTGCCATAATCATGGGAGCAAACTTCTCCGGTAAGCCCGCCAATAGCAAAGATCCAACCCACGTATCATCTATGCTGAAACCTGTTTTTCGTAATTTTTGCGAAGTTTCTATAACTTGATTCACGTATACTTCCATCGAATCACAATTATCTAAGCGCAATGAAATTAGAGTCCTTAGCAGCCCTATTTTTCTAGTAAAACCTGTGTCCTCGTACAGTTTCTTTAGAGTATCCCAAACTTCTTTCGCGGTCTTGGCCTCTCTTACGTGCACATACAATGAAGTGTCAATTGTAAGCACCAACTTTGCCTTTGCTTTCGCCACCAAAACACTATCTGTCTCACTGCCGTCAACACATTTTGACAAACCCTCGAGAACCATGATATTCTCCATGGCGAACGACCACTCATCAAAGTTTTCCCGACCTACGAGTTTCGGTACACTATTTAAGTAGTTCACGGCCATTTTTTTTTATAACACGATCAAACTGCGATGTTTTTATGATAACCGATGCGTATTCTGGACCCAGAACCTGTTAAAATTGCAAGGGGGTGGACCGGTTAAAATAAAGACACGCTTGCTCGTTTTCGTTCCCGCTAAGACTGTCGAAAAAACATTTATTTTTGACATAGTTTGAACAGGGTTCAAACTCAGTTACATAGATGACACCACATGTATTATTTTAAACTTAAATACCAACATATTTCAAGTATCATTCGCATTTCGAGATATCGACTTCTAGCCGATTCAGTTCGGTTCAGAAGACTCGTTTTCATTGGAAAACATGATTGTATCATAATTTTAAAAGCTTCGAGTCTGTGTAAAAGAAATCACGGATATACATCCAAATACATACATTCAAATGCGAGAATATCGGATCAAGTCTCTCGCCTTTTGTAAGGGTCCCCATGTCCCCAATGTGGTTTATCTCTAGATATCGACCGGCCAAGTTAAAAATGTTATTTATAGTGAAAATGGCTTTTCTTTTCTCTCCGGAAACGAGCCCAGGCGGCATAGAAATTACGACGCGTTCATAAAGACGTCCTTTTGTACCTCCCTTCGGACATATAAAATGAGAGCAAGCCGAGGGATAGACAGGATTATTTAATTACGAAACCCGCAATTTTTTTCGTCCAACAATGGTCAATTTAGAAGTTGAAAGGGCTTTTTCCTATTCGTATAAATATTAATGCGTAAGTTGTTGTGGGTGTCCGAAACTGATGAATGTAGATAATCACCGGCGATGGTTGACTGATCCACACCATTCATTTAAATCGATGAAATTCGTAGATATTTACTTAATTATGCGTTATATTGCCGACATTCACTAGTAGATATTCCATGAGAGTTCTAATTCATGATCCCATATATTTTCTTATTACGGTTTACTTTGCAATTCAGGGTCATTCTTTTAAAATCTCTCTTCTAAAAATAGTCTATGGTGGTCATCTTCTCATTCAGTCCAACAGTGAGGACATGAATGCGAACAGTCTACACAGGCTCCCTTCATCTGCGTTGTTACTTTGGATAGCCGAGAGACAAAAAGTTATATTTATTGTCATTGACATGCTTATAAAAATATAAAGCGAAGAATGGCCGTCGTACTCGCACCAGATGGTACAATGATTACTTCTATCAGCACGTACATGTTAGAAGCAAATTTTACGGTCAGATTTAACTGTTGGTGTCAGATGATGCTTTCTTAATTTGTTGAGCTGATCTGATCGAAATCTTCTATAACGTTACATGAAATCCTGAGCCAAAACTCACAATTTATCTACTTATATCAAACACCCCCCGTGAATGTAATTGCAAAACTTTTTGAAGTGAAAGTAAGTTCCTGTGTTCGCAAATGCGAGCGTCACGAAAAGTGAAACGAATGGAGGGGAGGAGTCTGAGATGACGGGTAGAGGAGAACGGGAATATCGAACGCCCCACTCTTTAGCCACGCGCTCTCTCTCATGCTTCGTGCTCTTTCCCTCAGGCAAGCGTCAGTAAAGCGAGACCACAGCGTTTCATTTATCTTGACGGCGCCCCACTCTTTAGCCACGCTCTGTCTCATGCTTCGCGCTGTTCTCTCAGGCACGCTTCAGGCTTCAGTAAAGCGAGGACACAGCGATTCAGTTCCCGTGTCGCCACAAAGCGCTTGGTTAGAAGCATTCAAATTCAATTTATTCTTTCATTATTATTATTTTGATACAGACAATACAAATTTTTCATTCCTCTAATAACGTTGAAGTTTCACTTCTATCGCGTGTGGCGACCACGCACCAAGTTTTTTATTAACAAAGTGGGATTACTGACGTGAGAGTCCAAGAGTCAGTCGAAGTGAAAACAAACGACAAGACAGTGTAACTCAGTAATTTTTTTCCTACAGGCAAGAATCAATGACAATCTCAATACATTGTTTATTCTTCTATGTTGTCCGTTTATTGTTCCTTATCTCGCCCATTTGAAATACTGCAAGACAATTATCTGCACGATTTAGAAACATTTTGTACTGTTGAAACCAACCGGGGGCTAAATGAAACTAAAAGTGAAGCCTGTCAAGATGTAGACAACCCACAATACTTACGGATCTCCTTCTCTTTTTAAGTCAGTCTCTTCTTTGCCCTCTCATACAAACAGCCGTATGACTTGATTAAGCGGGTAACAGACGAGTTGATATTTCTAAATTTTAATACTTACACTTGCTTTTTCGGACTCTTCATTTGAGGAATCAATAAAATATAAATAAAACTCATCTCAGGTAAATGTATTTTCAAGTACATTATTTATTTAGCATGTTATTTTACACGTTGATTTACAACTTATGAGCATACCCCTGTATCATGGAAGTAAATTATACCCTACAAGTCAACAAGTCGCAGCAGTATGAGTTTCAGAGGGAACAACAAAAAATTCAGCAACTAAGGTTTTGTTTAGGTAGTATTTTAAATACTCTGAAAAAAATATTAAATGCTGGGTAAATTCCAGTTTAGTTTTGCATGCAAAAACAGTGCAAGGATAGTCAAATAGAAAAATACAGAGCTTAGTATTATTTACTGTGCATTTAGTAAGTATTTTCTTACTGTACCTATGCAAATTGTTATAGGTACTTACCTATTCTTTTATTTTAAATTAACAGCATAAACGAAGTTATAAAATACCCATTTTAATATTTAAATAAAATCCTATCTAAGCAGAGTAAAAAAATCGTTTTTTCACTACTAACCTTAAAACACTTCATTATTGACCGACATTTGCGCCGTGAAATTATTTTTCCCACCTCTTGTAATAGGTTAATGATGAATTCATTATTGACCTAGGTCAATGATAATGAATTATCAATCATAAAACAAAAGTTTGAAACTCAAGAAACTTAATTTTCGGGGTATTCATATGAAACGGGAATCTAAAATTTTAGGTTAGACGCACATTATGTAATTAGAGGGCAAAAATGAATAGGATCACATTTCACACTGGTATGTAATATTTACCCATGAAACTATAAGTTGTTACCTAGCTGCTGAACGCTTTTACAGCCGTAAGCAGCGCAATATATGACCATGGTACACAAAAAACTGCTACCTGTGGAAAAACACCTGTTAAGCTCTTCGCGTTAGAAAAGGATGGAGATCCGTAAGTAGTACGGGTTGCATACACAACAGATATGCCTCAAAAAGTTTTCACGGGGTAAATGGCAATGGGCCTATCCAGTAGGGACTTACATCACTGGTTGAAACCGTTTTATGCGTCACATCCCCATTCATTCCAAAGCCAGAACGCCGTGAAAATTGAAAGGCAATAAACGATGCATGTTAAAAACTGACGTGACTTAAACTGTTCTAACCTGACCGAACCTAACATTATAAAACTTCCAGATCGCGACAAAGTTCAAATTAATTTTTTCGGGCATTCACTGTTTGCTATTCCAGGCGGTGAAACTTCAAATTAGTATTATTCAAATATTGCGAACATTCATCAAATTGCACAGCATTGCTGACAATCTACGAATTTCAGACATTCAGAGTAACATGTGAGCCAAATGCGCCGCGAAGCAGCTCTCTGCAGCTCAACCAGTGAAGCAGATCTTTGAGCCGGTTCGATAAAGAGTTACCCATGACTAGTTTCCATTTCAGTTAACTGGTGCACATAGTGTCCAGCGTAACGTTGCTTCAAAATCCTTCATGGGAAAAGGTGCGCATACAATTTTTCTTTTTCCGAAACAGTGTTCTACCTCAATGTCCTCGATCTCCGGTTCCCAGTATACTGGATCGTCCCGTTGATCGGTTGGTTTGTTCGAACACACTTTATCAAAGTCGTATATTGAAATTTAATCAACCTTTGATTACGCAAATAGAAAATTAATAGATTCGATATGCAGTTACTAATCGTCCGGTCCCACTTCTAAATTTATAGTTAACGAAAAATTGAGTTAATGGTTCATTAGGTTAAATAAATTATCTAAGTCTGACCTTGCTGGTTTGGACGCTCCCGCACTATCAAATCTTCCGACTGATTTCTTTAAGAATCTAAATTCAGCTGCCATATCCTAACGGCACCCTTAAAAAAGTCAACTTTGTTTGCGTGGCTCTTTAACCGCGTTACTGACCTTACGAATGCGTGCTCTGCAGAATTGGGATATTGAACTTTGAGTGCGGCGGTTTTTCTGTGTCGTACAATTTCACAACATCTACTTTGCCGAATAGGGGTTTTAATCTTTGAATGCAGCGATTTTTCTGTGTCATGCAATTTCCGTTAATAATTAATCGGCACTTTCGAAGTTCAACGCGCGATCAGGAAATCTGTGGGTCCAATGATATTGTTACAGGGTGTAATGAAAGAGGCGTATCATAACAACAGAAATATATTTTTCAGCGAATGTTTCGACTTGGTAGTCAACGTCTTGGAAGCGAAAGACTTACTTTACCCTTCGACTGAAGAAAACAACCCCGTCGATTCTTACGTGAAAATCTTCCTGCTGCCAGATAAGTCTCTGAACACACAAACAAGAATTTACAGCGGTTGCAATAGTCCTAGTTACAAGGAAAGATTCTCGTTTCCGCTAAACCCCAGAGAACAATCAAAGAAATCGTTGTGTTTTCATGTTTATGGCACCGATGGTAGCTCACATACCCTCATAGGCGAGGGCGAAATCAGGCTTAGCGATGTTAGTTTAAGGCAACCCGTTACTACTTGGGTCAGCCTGACTGATACAGGACAGGTGAGTTATTCGTAAAGAGCTTTATTTACCACTTCCCTATACAGTTTTTAATATGCTAAAGTGTGTGTGCAAACTTGCAACCGAATCTCGACGCGATCAGGTCACGAACGGACGAAAAGTCGAACTAAACCGTGGCCTTCGCTACCTAAAAATAACTTTTTAATTAAAATGTAGAGGCGTATAAAGGCAAAAAAAGAAACTAGTAAAAGATAGGTGTAAACATCACAAACACAATTTGAAATAAATACATCGCGTACTTACTTGAAAACTAAAAGACAGTCATTTCATAACAAATAGCAAACAATTTTAAAGAAAGAAACTAATGTCTGACCAAAATATCATCGATAGCATAATAGCATAAGTGGCATCTGAAATTAAGGTAATACGAAACCCATTTTTGACAGATATATTCAGTACGTTGTCAGCTAAATTATGGATGTTGTACTATGAGCAAAGTAGTGTTTAAAGACTAGGTACTTTATATCCAACCGTCAGCACACAAATAGTTTTCACCCAGTGGGTCTGCATTACGCTCCGAAAGCGTACCAAACATTAAGAGACAGATGTATACAAAATCTGCATAAGTTTCAACCGTCCACCGAACGTACCTACTTGCGCATGCTTGGTATGCATCTAACAAATGTAAACGACGAAGTAGAGTATACTATTTCTATCGCCTTTTCTCTGTCACGCTTTTTGCACATGCAAGGAATGGGGAGTTGTTTGTATAAATGTAATAGGTATATTTCTTCTTAAGGCTTTCGTGGCCGTTGTCCATGGAATAATGGTTTCCGGGCTGGTTGCCACGTCGTCCTTGGTAATCTGTAACACTAAAATTACAATTAACATTAACACTTGACGTTTCGACTCGCATATCGGAGTCTTCTTCAGAAGTTACTCTGAAACTGAAAATCTATTGCAGGTGACTCTATTTATACTCATCGGTAATCACTGAAGCGCTACGTTTTCACGGAACAGTGATTTCCAAGTAACCGGTAGATCCATTCCTCCATCTCTGTTGAAGTTGGGTCTCTTGAAGATCTCTATAGCCTCCCTGATCCGCCTGGGCTAGAAATTGGGAATCGAATCTCGTGTCCTGGCAAAGAGGAGTGTTCCGCAACTTCTGACTTGTCCGTCCGTTGGTTCCTGGCGTCCCTCCTGTGCTCTTGTAGCCTCGTGCTGATGTGTCTCTTCGTTTCTCCAATGTATTCCTTACCGCAGATACATGGGATGCTGTATACTCCTGGTCCTTGATGCTCCTTCTGCTCTCCTATTGTCCTAGGGAATCTTTCCAGGCGGATTGTACACTACGTTGATCTTGTGTCTGTTGAGAAGGCGTCCGATTTTGTCCGTGCATCCATCTATGTAAGGAAGGTAGGCCGTCGCAATGTAGGTTTCTGATTCGTCTCGCCGTTGGTCGCTCTTCCTGATAGCCCACTCTATGGCTCGTAGAGAATATCCATTCTTCCTTAGGGCTGTCTTCAGATGCGCTAGTTCTTCCTCCAAGTGTTCCGGTTCGCTGATTTGGTGGGCTCTATGCACCAAGGTGTTGATGATTCCCTGCTCTATGCCGGGTAATGATGGGAAGCGGCATTTAAATAGAGATCCGTGTGCGTCGGCTTCCTGTATACTCTGTGTCCCAGGCTTCCATCAGTCTTGCGGTTGACGAGAACGTCCAGGAATGGGAGGGCGCCGTCTTTCTCCATTTCCATCGTGAACTGTATGTTGGGGTGCAGTCCGTTCAGATGGTCCTTGAAATTTCCCAGGGCGTCCGATCCATGGGGCCATACGATGAAGGTATCATCCACACGGATCGCTATTTAAATGCCGCTTCCCATCATCACCCGGTACAGAAGCAGGGAATCATCAACACCTTGGTGCACAGAGCCCGCCAAATCAGCGAACCGGAACACTTGGAGGAAGAACTAGCGCATCTGAAGACAGCCCTAAGGAAGAATGGATATTCTCTACGAGCCATAGAGTGGGCTATCAGGAAGAGCGACCAACGGCGAGACGAATCAGAAACCTACATTGCGACGGCCTACCTTCCTTACATAGATGGATGAACGGACAAAATCGGATGCCTTCTCAACAGACACAAGATCAACGTAGTGTACAATCCGCCTGGAAAGATTGCTGCAAGTTTCCCTAGGACAATAGGAGAGCAGAAGGAGCATCAAGAACCAGGAGTATACAGCATCCCATGTATCTGCGATAAGGAATACATTGGAGAAACGAAGAGACACATCAGCACGAGGCTACAAGAGCACAGGAGGGACGTCAGGAACCAACGAACGGACAAGTCAGCAGTTGCGGAACACTCCTCTTTGCCAGGACACGAGATTCGATTCCAGGATGCTAAGGCGCTAGCAAGGATTCCCAATTTCGGGCCCAGACGGATCAGGGAGGCTATAGAGATCTTCAAGAGACCCAACTTCAACAGAGATGGAGGAATGGATCTACCGGTTACTTGGAAATCACTGTTCCGTGAAAACGTAGCGCTTCAGTGATTACCGACGAGTATAAATAGAGTCACCTGCAATAGATTTTCAGTTTCAGAGTAGCTTCTGAAGAAGACTCCGATATGCGAGTCGAAACGTCAAGTGTTAATGTTAATTGTAATTTTAGTGTTACAGATTACCAACGACGACGTGGCAACCAGCCCGGAAACCATTATTCCATAATAGGTACCTACATATATGTTTTCACCCTACTGTTCATACCAACGTATTCAGTTGCAAGTCTGTACCTACCTTTATGGAAGTATAAAACATAGTCAGTGTATTCGTTAAATGTCCTTGAACTGACCTGCCCGAATCGCCCCTATAACTACTTACTGTTGGTATACCAAAATCTTTTTCTGACCGAGATTAAACACTTTATGCTTTTCAGCTCACTACAGAATTCGGAGAACTCATGTTTTCTTTGAGTTATCTGCCTACAGCCGAACGCCTAACGGTAGTAGTAGTAAAAGCTAGAAAACTTAAATTTTCTAACGATAAGATAGTGGGAGACCCTTTTGTAAAAGTTTATCTTATGCAACACGGCAGGAAAATACACAAAAAGAAAACCTCTACTAAGAAATCTGAACGAAGCCCCATTTACAATGAAGCAATGATGTTCAGCGTACCAGCTCACTCGTTATCTGTAAGTTGGTAGTATTAAGCTGGGAACACATTTCTCTGATGTGTTGTGTTGTGTCGTGTTGTGTTGTGTTGTGACTCGCCGTGTGCACATGTTTCTGTCGTGTTGTGACGCGACGTTTGATAAACCGGTGCTACCCCATTTCTCAAAAGCTCCAGTGTGTACACACCGAGCGTTTTCGTCCCCGATTAACCGGGAACTTTTTATAGAACTGTTTCTGTACATTTTCCCACACATTATGTAAGTACAAGTGAAGTAAAAATGCTGTTGCTTTACCTGTAGAATTCATTTCCCTGCCTATCTCCTCCCATGCCTCTTGCTGCATACACTCATTGCGGTAATTCTTCGAATTCACGTTGAATAAACATTCGTAATTTCTAACTTTTTCAATTAAGACAGCTTCATCCATATTTCTTAAGCGAAATGACCCGTGCACACTTCTCTGACGCTCTGATGTGTAGTGTCGCGATGCAACGAAAATCTGGAAAGAAGGGATCGCGTTGCGTCACAACACAACACAGCGCGTAGCGTCAGAGGAATGTGCACGCGCCCCGTTTAATTACATGCGATTTATGCTGTATGATCCATACAACGTTGCGTCACAACACAACACAACACGTCAGAGAAATGTGTCCCTAGCTTTATAGTTATTATTGACAAACTGTTGGATACAATTTTCTCAGGCGATACAGTTGCGGCTCACCGTGGCAGAAACAGCGACTACAGAAAACACTAGGGCTTTTCCTATTGGCCATGTCATTGTTGGTTCACAAGCGACTGGGCGTTCTTTGAGTCACTGGAATCAAATGTTGGCAGCATTGCGGAAGCCAGTAGCGATGTGGCATCCTCTCCGTAAATAACTTTCACATGTTCTATTAGCCATAATAAATCAAAGAATGTTTGCTGCAATAATCATTATACTTGCAGACGTAATACTGCCCGTGAAATACGTACTGGCCTAATTTGTGTGCAGGAGGCTGGAAATTTGAAATGATTGTTGTTTTTTGAGAATAAATCTTCCTGTTTAAATGTTTTGAAATCACTTTTATTTTGTCAGATAGGTACTTATACTGGACGATTCAGGATTTATTCGACAAATTTTTAGTAAGTGTATCTACAACCCATTTATAAATTATACATATGAAAACTAAACTCACTGGTCACTGGCGCACCGACCTGCAGGCACTTGTGGGCTCGTATAAGGGCTTATTTATTATTTAGTGATATCTTATATGTGTTACCGTAAATGTGATAAATTCGGGAAATATGAATAATTACTAGTAATTTTGCATAATAACCAAATATATGAGGCAAATGTGATAAATTCTCTTCATGCATTCTCATTTTCTCAGATTTACCAGTAATTATGAAAAGGTTCCAAGACACGCTGGTAATAATAATAAATTATTTTATTTTCTTCTACTTTCTGTTCAAATTATTAAATATACCGGTAATCGCCAATCGCCAATTTTAGCTTCGGGAAATTTTTTGTTTGACATTTTTTCATTTTTTTGGGTTGGGCTTCGAGTGCAGTTTTAGCATCTCGTCTCTTGTTTTTAATGTCCTCACTTTTTTTCGATATTACTCATTTTATACTCTTCTTCATTTAAGTATAACCTTACTCAGCGGGTCCTCAGTATTTTCAATTTTCGAAGTATCCTCAGGTTCAGCAACCTTTGGATGTTCTTGTGGAACTTCAGCTTCACCTAGATTATAAAGCGTTCAACTGTTTTAGTATTTTATAAGTAAGAAGGCGTATTTTAAAAAAATCAAAACTCGGGATAGTGAAATGCCGTAGGTACGGAAGCACTCTTTTATTCCGGTTTAATCAAAGGTTTAACAGTTCGCATAGATATTAAGATGCCGCTACAAGGAAGTAAGTAACCTACCTTCTAAATTTTCTATTAGTTCCTCAAGATTTTCTTCGGTGCGAATATTTTCAATGACTTCGTTCGGTATGGACGATGTCTTTAGACTAACTTTTGCAGGACAACTAAACATGGCTTCGTACGGGCTGGTCTTGATGCCTTCATGGAATGCTCGATTCTTCATAAACTGAACGAAGCGCAATCCTTCTGACCAGCTTACAGTTTGGTTTGTTTCTAACCAGCCACTCAACATGTTCTCGATGTCTTGGTTTGCGCGTTCGACCGTGTACAATCCTCAATTCATTCCACATTGCGCAGATTTCTTCAATTACTCGATTACCAGTAAATTTAATAATTTGAACAGAAAGTAGAAGAAAATAAAAGAATTTATTATTATTACCAGCGCGTCTTGGAACCTTTTCATAATTACTGGTAAATCTGAGAAAATGAGAATACATGAACAGAATTTATCACATTTGCCTCATATATTTGGTTATTATGCAAAATTACTAGTAATTATTCATACTTCCCGAATTTATCACATTTACGGTAACATATGTACTTCAAATTGGAGGAGTACCATATAATAAATCCTTGATTTTTTGCGGGTAACTTCTGTATCACCCAGTATTGATCAACAAATAAGAAAAACATTGTTTTGCTTCCATATATGTGATAAATATAGCCTTGCTGATGTTAGAAATATTATATACTGTTGGATATTTATGTATATCTTCTATTATAGTTGTTGATAGATGTTACCTACTGGGTTTTAGTATGTACTTACTACCTTTTAAAAACTTTGTGACAATAACTTAAAAGAAACTTTCATACAATCTATGATTAAAATAGCTGTTTCCATTGCTTTTCGAATACTGTGATACTTCGGGCACATGATTAAAAATATTTCACCTAATATTTCATATCTAAGACACTAGATGGTAATATAACTGACTGTGCCTCCTGACGCGCCGCGCCGAAGTGTTTTTATCATGCTGTAATCTGTAATGTAATAACAATAACACGACCGGAAATCGCTCCATTCCTCAAAGGGGCCTCCGCTTGACGAAAACCGGAAACATAAAGAGGAATCAACGCTCAAAAGTAAACCGTTGCTAGGGTGGAACTGACAAGGACCATCGCCGTGGCGTATCAGGAGTCATTACTAATATATATTGACGTATCAGCGCCATCTTTAGATTTCTGACTGCTAACGGCGTAAGTGTAATCTAGTAATGTCATATCCAAATGTCATTCACTTGTACCATGTACCTACCTTAATTTAATATTAGAAGCAATCATGTTATCCAGGGATATTTGTAACAATAGTTTTTGTTGTAGAGAAATTATTCTAAAAAGTGGCAGTTGCAAAATTTTATTTTGACCGTTGACAGATAATCAAATAATGATGAAGGGGGAGAGGCTATTAGCAGAGGTTCACTCCAATGTTGCTAAATTGCACACCTTTTTATTCAAACACACAAAATGCAATGCAACTAAACATTTTCTTATCACATCACAGTTTAAAACATACTGCTATGGAATGCCATTTCTGTTTTCAATGTTATATTTTTCCAGGGTATCCCACGATATTTTAAAATAATTTAGGATAGGTATTAAATACGGAACAAGAATTATTTTTTTCCGCTCTTTGCAATGTAAGTAGTTTATGTATTATGTTATGTCCATAGTTAAGCGCTCGCCACATAGGCCATGCCATGTCATGCTAAATTAAATTTGGGCGGGATTGTCCCGATTTTTCAGTAGCTACCGTGCGCCACGCCAAACTAACGAAATGCCCCGATTTAAGAAATTCGTTCCCAATCGGGAACGAAAATCGGGATAATCATCCCGATTTTCTGGGACAAAAAAGGATACCTACAGCTGACAACCGCCTCTAGACGCGTGAGGGATCCTTTTATATTTTGGGTGCTTTTTCGTAATAATAAGTTTATTTCTAAGTACCTGCAGGACATTATTTCTATTCCTTCGTAAGGTATGCAACACATTTTTAAAACGACTTCCAAAGCACTTCATTAAAAAAAATTCGGGGGCGACACTCCCGGACACATTCCTTGTGGGGGGCTCCGCCCCTTGCCCCCCGCACAGGTGCCTCGTAGTCCAAGAGGCGGCCGCAAAATCACTGTGCTCATAGCTTAAAGAACCAATTCTTTTAAAAACAATTGGATAAGCAGCGACAAAGTAAAGGCGCTTTTGGTGCCGTACCTCTACCTGCCCGAACACCTAGATAACATGCCACTTCCGGTACGATTTTTAAGTGTTTAATGGGGAAGACCCGCTTAATCGAATTTATAACTTTTAGTACTGTAATATCAAGCATAAGTAGAACATGTATCGCGTACCATGTAAAAATTTTGATTATGTGCCGTGCTGAACGAAAAATTTGCAACTTAGAAAGCAGCATGACCGGGATGGCTAAAACGCGCGCTTTCTGTGGCGTAGGAGACCTATCCGTTGCACCGCGGTGTTTACGCGTCTCCCTGGAAAAAGTGGGAGGAGTCGAGAAATAAACGAGCGCTCAGGGTGCAAACGGATCGGTTTGCGCATGTGAAAATCCCTACCTCATCTGTCGGGCCCAGTGGTCAAGTACGTCACCAGCGTCATTCAAATATTGTGTCTCGAGTGTGACGCATGTTTCGTATTTAATTATGACGAAAATAAGACTCAAATGTAAAAATCGAAAGTTGCGGAATTTGTTTTGGGTAGTAAACTATTCAATATGATCATTTTCAAAATTTGGGGGTTTTCCCCATTGTTTCATCGAATTAAAGCTTAAAATTATCGCCAGATTGTAAGGCTCAATGAGTTGCATCAAAATCGGTTTTTGTGCCTCATCAAATCCTGTCCGATCCCATTGGCAACCACTTTCAAATATTTATATTTTTGTCATTTTACTGACATTGCGTAATGCGCACGTCCGACCGTGTTGCAAAAAATTTAATTTAACGGTCGGATGGAGCAGTAGTTACTACCTTTAATGCACCTACCTATTTTCACCTACGCGTACTTGGCGAACTAAGTTACATATAGGTCGTACTTATACATTGTAATAAGCATTTGATATTGTACCTAATGCTATTGTCATAAGTTTTGTATTCTTTAATCTAATTCGTTTTTTAAATAAATGTCATTATTTATTTAGGTTGGTATTTATTTCAATCTGACTAATCTTGTGTTAAACATTCCTTCCATAACTTACCAGAATCCACATTCGAGTCGTATACCTATCAATGAAATTCAATGGATCAGCTGTCTACATAATTATACTTACATTTGTCATCTGTTGTTATAAAATGAAAATCTAGTATGCCTGGCATTACGGGCAGTTTTAGAGATGGCACACCTTATTATTCGATTAGAGGACGGTTTAACCTTCAATTTGGCAGTAATTTTTTGCTTTAATTCGATGAGCATAGTCAACATAAAAAAATAAATATTTGAAAGTGGTTGCCAACGGGATCGGACTGGATTTGATGAGGCACAAAAACCGATTTTGATGCAACTCATTGAGCCTTACAATCTGATGATAATTTCAAGCTTTAATTCCATGAAACAATTAAGGCTGCCGTTCAGTTCCCATTGACAAACTTCGCCACCAGAGGTCCTGCGTGTAGAATTTATCCAAGTTTTACGCCGCCCTTAGTGTGACTAAGATATACTAGATGGAGCAACATGAGAAAATAAGCAGTCAAAACTACTTTCCTTCTCCCTTGAATAATATTTAATATTTTGTGATTATATCTGTCAATCTGTTCCTAAATAGTTATTAAATATACAGTCATTGTAATGTAATGCTCATTTTAATCATTTTCCTTATGAACAGTCAAGAAATCTACACGAACGATAACATTTGACATTAGAATTTGAGGTTATATTCTTAATTCTAAAATATCAAAATCGCTTTCTTCGAGCTCTGATTGGCCTTCCGCACATTTGTTTTTGTTGCCCTCTAGAGGGATTTGTCAGAAAGTCTATTCTATAATTTGCAGTTTGCAATTTTACAACCTTTGTAAATTGCAGTGTTTGATTGGTAGATTTTATGCGCAATTATTCAAAACGCCTGAAAAATGATGAAATCGAACTTCAAGTCTTTTTCAAAAACGGTGTACACTAAATATATGATATTTTGCAGAAATATAGTGAAGTACCGTACCTTTAGGAAGAGTACATTTTTAATGAATAGAAGTCAACATGTTTTGAAATATACTTTAATTTTTTTTTGTTTAACCAATTTTGTTTATGAAAACAATCTCTTCCACAAGATACATTCATTTCAAATAATTGTGGAAAATTTTAACATCGTGCGTTTTACCGTTTTTGAATACGACTTGAAATTGTAATTTTATGCACTGAACGGCGGCCTTAAACACTTAAAAATCGTACCGGAAGTGGCATATCGTCACCCTAATACGCAAACCTCGTAACTCCAATTTTGGTCGAAAATGAGCTTTTAATATCATCTGGTGAAGAAAAATCGTACCTTCATGTACACCAAATGTCAAAAATGCCGGTAAATTAGTAATTTAAATAAAAGAAAATTTGAAAACCTCGTAACTCCGACCCCCTTAAAATGTAAAGAGAAAACCTCGTAACTCCCCATATCGTTGTGTAGTAACAGTAGAAACGTGTATGGACTTGTGTTTCTTGTGATTCTGTTGCTAAAATAAATAAGATAGGTTATTAAATATGTTCACCTTAAAATTAGTAGAATTAATAACTTAAATGATCTATATAATAATTTTTGCAATTAGCTAGATGATAATATCATTTTCGAAATATTATTTCGAAAATATTGGCATTTTAACAAGGCTAAAAAATCAATTTATTGCAGTTATCCTATCACTGAATTCCTAACGCTAAACCTGTAGGTACTCGAAAACATTATTTTTACTTAGTTCTTCGTTGCAGAATGTCGCGTGCTAGAAAAATGTTGAAGCTGGCTTTGCAGCAAGACATTATCTTTGAAACCGACATTGCAAACGATACAATCCAAACTAGTGGGACTGAAAGTACTCTTCAGGCTTTGGACCAAATAAACACCCTACCACCAATACTTAAGTCCCGCGAAAATAAAATTAATTCATCTGAAGAATATATTCCGGAAACCGACAATGAAAGTGATACAGAAGAAATCGATGGACTGCATAGTACTCTTCAGGGTTCGGACAAAATAAACACACTACTACCAGTACTCACACCAGGTGAAAATGAAGCTAATTCTTCGGAAGAATACATTCCGGAAATCGGCAATGAGAGTGACACTGAACAAATTGTTGAAATTCATAATACTCGTCAGACTTCCAACCAAACAAACATTCTGCCAGAAAATACTACATCTAATGAACCCAACACAAAACATAAACGGGTAAAAAGAAAACGTGGTGTGAAAGACAGCAACTGGTCAACAGAAGTAAATAAGAAGTTGCGGGAATTAGGTAAGGAATATGAAGGAAAAAAGGCAGAAAGAAATGGAAAGTGGAACTATCACGTCAAAAAAAACGAGAGACAAATGAAAACTAGATGTTCCTGCAAAATTTCCGAAAAGGAGACTATAATTCAGTGTTATGTTTTTACTGAAGAAGAACGAGTACAGATATTCAATAAATTTTGGAAATTAACGTGGCCAGAGAAAAAATGGAATCCCACTATTGCCGGTCGTCAACCACGAAGCTGTACTTAGAACCGAGATGGAAGTCAAAACAGGAGCTTTATAATGTTTATAAATCAGAGTGGTGTTCTGAAAAGTATAATATTGAACCTTTGTCCATTACATCGTTCGTAAATGTATTTGAAGATATGAATTTAAGCTTGTTCACTCGTAAGAAAGATGAATGTGACATCTGCGTTGCAAGAAAAACTAACAATTTAAGTGAAGACATTTACAATTTACATCAGTTGAAGAAGGAGGAAACAAGATCGGAAAAAAGTACGGATAAAAATAGTACGGTGAATAAAGTGTTCACAATGGACTTGCAGGCAGTCCTTCTGAGTCCGAAATCGAATGTGTCTGCTCTATATTATAAAACAAAGCTAGCAGTTCATAATTTCACTATTTTTGATATTAAAACCCATGACGGATTTTGTTTTATATGGAACGAAACCGAAGGAACTGTTGGAGCAAATGAATTCTCTTCCATTATTTGTTATTTCGCCGAGAAGGCGCTCGGAAGCTTAAAGGAAGGGGAAGAGCTTATTTTTTATAGTGATGGTTGCACTGCACAAAATAGAAATTCGATATTAGCTGGTGCGTTACTAAATTTTTCAATCGAGAAAAAGGTACGTGTGGTCCAAAAATATTTAGAAAAGGGGCACACACAAATGGAGGCCGATTCGATGCACTCCTGTATCGAGCGACGGCTGAAGAATCAAGTTATAAACGTTCCGGCAGATTACGTGAAAATGTGCCATACTGCTCGCATTACTCCAAAGCCATATGATGTGAAGTATTTAGACCACACGTTTTTTAAGAATTTCACTACGAATCAGAGTGTAACATCTATAAGACCAGGAAGAAAGTCTGGTGATCCCACAGTGAATGAAATAAGGGCGTTGCGATATAATCCTAATGGTACTATAGACTACAAATTACGCCACACAGAAGAATGGAAAGAACTTCCTATTCGAATCAAAAATGATTCTACACAAAATTCCCTAGCCAGCCTTCCCCGTTTATATAATGCTAGGCTTAAAATTAAGAGGGAAAAGTTTAATCATCTTCAATCGCTAAAATCAACACTAGAATCAGATTTTCATCCATATTATGACGCATTGCCCCACGAATAATAAAATATTGAATAAGTATTACGTATGTTTCTACGACTTTTGTATTTTTGTTACATTACAAGAAAATAAATTGTTTACTTACCTGATCTTACTTCTTTTAGTTATGTATTTTTTTGTATTCAGTATCTGAAATCCTGCTAATGAATTAAAAAAGCAAAGCTCGTAACTCCTATAAACTTTTAACATAGTCATCGCAAACCACGTAACTCCAGTAAAATACAAAATTTGTAAAATAATCGCATAATTACTTTTATTTAGGTCCAAAATCGTTGCAAATATAATTTTTGATAAAATGAAATATTTAGATCTGATCATAAATTTTTAAATCGTTTTTTGCTTCTCTTGTAAAATTCGCTGTTTTGGAGTTACGAGGTTTGCGAATTAGGGTGACGATATGTTATCTAGGTGTTCGGGCAGGTAGAGGTATGGCACCAAAAGCGCCTTTACTTTGTCGCTACTTATCCAATTGTTTTTAAAAGAATTGGTTCTTTAAGCTATGAGCACAGTGATTTTGCGGCCGCCTCCCCGCCATCGCTTTACCAATTTAAATATCTGGCAACCCTATGAACAATGTGGATATTTCCATTTGAATTCCATTGTCTCTACTTCTGTGTTTTACATTGGCATAGCATAGCGAGGCCTTTACGATACATGTACCTAGGGTCCCTGTATTTAGATAGTACCGCAGTCAATAGCTCCACTATGTTTCAGAACTGCGAGTAAACATGGCGGACTGCCGTGTCAGCAGCAAAATGTCATATGTCAGTCAAAGTCCAGCTGAAATGTTGGTTTGTTTGTTGTTTATATTTTATCGTCTTTTGTGAATCAGTGATATATATTTCCACAATCTGGTCTGTAGTATTATTCCTCAACGTAGGGTATCAATAATTTACGGAATAGAGAATTCCGCGGAATAGACTTATTCCGCGGAATGAAGAAATAATCTACGGAATAGAGAATTCCGCGGAATAGGTATTTTTCATTCCATTTTAATAAAATTGACGACGTAGGATTCCGTTTGAGTATACTTCAAGATGATACATAATATTGTGTCCTGCTCGCCCCCAATTGTCCGCAAAGCTACCCCCGGAATGAAATTATAACCACGCGGAATGGAAGGAAAATGTTATACTATTTTAGTGAAATTATCAAGGGAGTATCTGGTTTGAGTATATTTCAAGATGGAACATAATTTTTTCGCCCTGCTCACCCTCAATTGCCCGCAAACATACCCCCGGAATGAAATTAAAACTTCGCGGAATGGAAGGAGAATTTTATTCAATTTTAGTGAAATTATCAAGGGAGTATCTGGGTTAAGTGTATTTCAAGATGGAACATAATTTTTCCCCTGCTCACCCCCAATTGTCTGTAAACCTATCCCCGGGATGAAATTATAACCACGCGGAATGGAAGTAAAATTTTATACTATTTTAGTGAAATTATCAAGATAGTATCTGGTCTGAGTGTATTTCAAGATGGGACATAATTTTTCGCCCTGCTCACCCCCAATTGTCTGTAAACCTACCCCCGGAATGAAATTATAACCACGCGGAATGGAAGTAAAATTTTATACTATTTTAGTGAAATTATCAAGATAGTATCGGGTCTGAGTGTCTTTCAAGATGGGTCATAATTTTTCGCCCTGCTCGCCCTCAATTGCCCGCAAACCTACCCCCGGAATGAAACTAAAACCACGCGGAATGGAAGGAAAATTTTATTCTATTTTATTGAAATTATGAAGGGAGTATCTGGTTTGAGTGTATTTCAAGATGGGACATAATTTTTCGCCCTGCTCACCCTCAATTGCCCACAAACCTACTCCCGGAATGAAATTAAAACCACGCGGAATGGAAGGAAAATTTTATACTACACTGGCGAGCATAAAATTAGGGTCACTTTGAAAATTGCCAATTTTTCCAAGAATTCAAAATATTAAATTTAATTAATTCTTGAAGGCAATAACACTTGCATTTCTGAGAACTGTTATAAGTTTTTTGTGGTTTCTTTTGCACAACAAAGATTCAATATTTCCGATTTCTAGTAAATGCTTGCAGGTGCGCTACTTGGAAGCTTATTTCTCGGGGTCTATTTTTCAATTTCCTTCATTTATTCACTAACTTTCCTGTGTATAACTTGACGGTCGAAAAGTGTAGTCTTCGTTTATTTCTTTATAATGGCTTTAAATCCTGTCACGGCGGCCAGAATTATAGCGCTGTTGCAAGATGGTCGGGGGCAACGTGTAACGGCAAGAACGGTTGGTGTAAGTCTTTTTACAGTTCAGCGGGTATCCCAACGATTTCAGGAAACTGGTAGGCTGACGAGAAGACCAGGATCAGGGTGGAAAAGAACCACCACCCCAAGGGATGACCGTTTTCTTGTGTCCATGGCTTTACGGAATCGGACTGCTACGGCAGTTTCGCTTCGAAATCTCCTCCAAGAAGTCAGAAATGTTAACAATAGCGAATGGGCAGCTAGGAGGCGACTTCGTTCTGCTGGATTATCTTCTCGGAGAATGGCTACGGGTCCTCCACTTCTCCGTCGCCATTGCAAGACTGAACTTTGCTCGAGATCACTTGGGATGGACAAATGACGATTGGGGGAGGGTATTATTCTCAGACGAGTCACATTTCTGTTTAAATGGGTCGGATGGGCGTCGGCGGGTATGGCGAAGACCCGGAGAAAGGTATGCCCAGGCTTGTATTGATGAGCGACTTACATTTGGTGGAGGCTCAGTTATGGTGTGGGGAGGAATTTCTTCAGACGCACGTACCGAATTAGTGTTTATCGGCAATGGATCCCTAACTGCCCATAGGTACGTAACGGAAGTTGTATAAAATCATGTCATGCCTTTTATGACGGTTCTGGGAGAAAATGCAACTTTTATGCATGATAACGCTCGACCCCACGTGGCAAGAATTGTTAGCGGTTATTTGGATGAGGTTCAAATTACGCGATTTGACTGGCCAGCACGGAGTCCCGACTTGAACCCCATAGAGGATGTGTGGGATGAGCTAGGACAACGTGTACGAAGTCATACGCCGTCTCCCACCAACGCACAGGATGTTAGGGAGCTCCTACTACAGGAGTGGAATAACATCCCCCAAAATGTGATCCGTAATTTAATTGAGAGCATGCCACGTCGCCTCCAGGCTGTCAAATGCACGGGGAGGAAACACTCGTTATTAGGGGTCAAAATTTTAACAGTTCCTTGTTTTATTCCAACATTTTTCTCACTACACATTTTTAAGACAATTTTGTTAAAATTTGCTTCTTTACGAATTTTCAATAAAAACATTAGAAAATGAAACGTTTTCTTTTTAAAACATTCCTGCTTAGAGATATGTATACAACGAAATCCATTTACAATAATAAGATACAATAAATAACCAGAAAAGTTGAATTTTTGAAGTGACTCTAATTTTATGCTCGCCAGTGTATTTTAGTGAAATTATTAAGGGAGTATCTGGTTTGAGTGTATTTCAAGATGGAACATAATTTTTCGCCCTGCTCACCCTCAATTGCCCGCAAACATACCCCCGGAATGAAATTGTAACCAAGCTGAAATACAATGTAATTTTCATTGGAATCTTGAAATATACTCAAACGAGACAGTACTTTAACAATTTTGCTAGAATAGAATTAACTTTTCATTCTTGATTTAACAAATAAATACTTCGCGAACTATTTATTTGTTAAATCATGAACTTCTACCAAAAAGTAAAACAAGAAGATATTAACTACATAACTTTTCATTCCATTCCGCGCGGTTGTAGTTTCATTCTGCAAAGGGGTTTGCGGTGAACTGGGGGTGAGTATGACGAAAAACTATGTACCTTCTCGAAATATATTTAAGCGAGATACTCCTTTCATAATTTCAATAGAATACAATAAAATTTTCCCTCCATTCCGCGTGGTTCTAATTTCATTCCGGAGGTAGGTTTGCGGGCAATTGAGGGTGAGCAGGGCGAAAAATTATGTTCCATCTTGAAATACACTCAAACCAGATACTCCCTTGATAATTCCACTAAAATAGTATAAAATTTTCCTTCCATTCCGCGTGGTTATAATTTCATTCCGGGGGTAGGTTTGCGGACAATTGGGGGCGAGCAGGACACAATATTATGTACCATCTTGAAGTATACTCAAACGGAATCCTACGTCGTCAATTTTATTAAAATGGAATGAAAAATACATATTCCGCGGAATTCTCTATTCCGTAGATTATTTCTTCATTCCGCGGAATAAGTGTATTCCGCGGAATTCTTTATTCCGTAAATTATTTGTCCCCCTCGACGTATTACAGTCAAATTTTATTTGTTTATGGATCAAAAATCAGAAGGTGAATCCGCAATTTGTAACACATGTCAAATATAAAATCTGACGTTCCGGCACAATTCAAATTTGGCGCCTGCTATTGTGAGTAAACATGGCGGAGATTGCGGTACTCTCTCAATACAGGGACCCTACATGTACCTACCTAAGTTGAGTCATTTGCCTTGTTTTTCCCCTTGACGGATAATAATTACTTACATGCATAGGATAAATAATCACTTACATGCCTACGATAACAATGAAACTGATTTATATTTATCGAAATTACTTGTTTACTGTCTACCGCAGCACGAAGCTTCTGTTAAAATTATTTTGATGTATATGTCGCAGGGATATGATAAAAACGGGGATTTGATGAAATCTCTACTAAGGGAAATGATAAGTCACGGGAGATGTTAAAATGTCAACTGTGTTTTATCATTTCTCAGAACTTACAGTGCAAATGAGATACTTTATCAGGTGAATTTCTTTAAAATACAAAGCATATTGTATTAGTTTATTCGGAATTTTTATATTTTATCGAGCATTTATTATTTTATATCGAGTATTTATTATTTTTTAGTATGCAAAATGCATTAAATTATCGGGTGTAAATTATGACCCAAAATCAAATGAGTAAAAATGTCTCTGGTGTTGATGGCGATGACCTTTCTGACCTTTTGGACCTGACCGATTTTTTGTTCATAAGAAAAAAACTGAATCACTAGAACAAAACAAACCCACTGCGGCGAGACACGAACCTCTAAACTTGCACTTTCGTTGAGAACGCATTAACTAAATGAGTCACGGAGGTTCTGCCGATCGCAGTTAACTAAATAGTATTTAAGCAGTCGCTTTCTTGATATATGCTTCTATGCCGTGAGCCGATGCGTCCGCCATCCTACTCTACGACTAGTCTTCAATAAAAATGCACTTTAGGGATTTGATCAAATCAGTTGATTTTATTAGGAAAATGATAAAACACAGTTGACATCTCCCGTGACGCCGTGACTTGATCATTTCCTTTAGAGATTTCATCAAATCCCCGTTTTTATCATATCCCTGTGACATATACAGGATGTGCACGTGCTACGTACCAAACCAAAGTTATGTTCTTTTAAATGGAATGCCCCACGTTTGTTTACATATTTGGATTCCCTATAAAATTTCATGAAAGTTGATATGCTACACGATAGGGTTTAGAGTAAGCGATGTTAAGATATGGCCATTTTAGTACCAGTGTGAACCGAAATTTGTGGTGCTGCTGACGTCTGCTAATCAAAGCTAACTATGATTTTTTATTGGACTGGGTTCAGAGGATACTCTATTTTTTTGTAAAATCCATTTACACTTTTTTCAAAATCACTGACGGACAAGAAAAGTGGCGCACCTAGATTTTGCAATAAGTTTGAAGTTCAATAACTTCTGAACGAGACAATCGATTTTAATAATTCTTTTTTTGCTGTAAAGGGCGACTTCTCTAGATTACTATGATGTATTTTGCTTTCCACTAAAAATTTTGCTTTTTCTATGGTGCCTTTAGAAGTAGAGAATGTTTTTTAGGCAAAGTTTGATTGACGCTATGGAGTGAAATTGTAAGTTTATTGAATTCTTACCTTAGTCACGTTGTACCCCATTTCCTTTTCAACAGTTTTCCTTTTATTTCAAATTTTTCGTCATTGTGTTACCGAAAATGCGACACTTTAGATGAAGCAGTGTGTAATTAACAAGGGGGCCATGGAACTGCAAAATCCAAAAAACAACATCGTTTTATGAAATGTGTTGAGGCAGTGTTTGAGAAAGAAGAGCAACAATTTCGTAAACAACTGTAATTAATCGCTTGCCGTGGTCCAAAAGAAGCCCGGATATGAATCCTATCGAAAATTTATGAGATGAATATTGGGACAACGTGTTGGCGGTCGCAATCCAGAAAATCTTCATGAATTAATGAATTAATGAGGGTCGCTGTTATAAAAGAATGGGAAAATATTCCTCAAATCAACATCACAAATTTGACTAGTCAGATGAGGAAATACTCGTTATTAGCCCTCTTGTTTCTCAATTTATTTTTCAGTTTGTTTTTCATGTTGTTATTTGTTGTTTTCTTTATTAATTACAGTAAGTTGTCTACGAAATTGTTGCTCTTCTTTATCAAACACGTCCTCAATGCATTTCATAAAACGATGTTCTTTGGCTTATGTAATTCCATGGCCTCCGTGTTATTACAAGCTAAATTACACTACTTCGTCCAAAGTGTGGCATTTTCGGTGGCACCAAGGACCAAGAAGGTGAAATAAAAGGAAATTTATTGGAAATGGGGTATCACATAACTAATGTAAGAATTCAATAAACTTACAATTTCACTCCCTAGCATCAATCAAACTTTGCGTTAAAAAATACTCGACTTCTAAAGGCACTATAGAAGAAGCAAAAATTTTTAGTGGAAAGCAAAATACATCATAATTATCTAGAAAAGCCGCGCTTTACAGCAAAAAAAGAATTATTAAAATCGACTGTCTCGATCAAAAGTTATTGAACTTCAAACTTATTGCAAAATCTAGGTGCGCCACTTTTTTTGTCCGTCAGTGTAGTTCATATTGTACAGAGTGGCCAACTTGCACAAAATGAGGCTTTTCTCAAAGATGTTAAATAGAACACCGCGTATATTATTTGCAGGTTTGATAGTCAGTTTATTAAGCTTTTGACTGATGCAGATATTAGCAGGTCTGCGACTGATAATTTAGGCAGAAATAAAATTGAACCTTAAGAATTGAGATTTTTGCCATAATTTTGTACCATTTTTGGGTAATTTCCCCCATTTTGCCACCCAAAACCCAGAAAAATGCTTACACTTTGTTTTTATAGAAAATTTAGCGAACAGAGTTTACACCGGCACAAGAAATCTCATTGCAACTTGCAAGATTACTTCTTGAAAGGACGGTTTTCTTCCATGGCACTCCTTGTTTCAATTCATACCTAGGTTTAATAAGTTATCATTTATTTAACAATATGACCATGAAGAAGCAATCTGGCGATGAAATTTTTTGTCTCGGTATAAAATCAACTTCCAGAAACAAAATGGAAATCATATTTTGTGTTTTGGGCGCTAAAATATGGGAGAAAGGAATAGACTACCGGTCAGATTACTACATTTTAAAGTTCAGCTTTCAATTCTACCAAAACCGTCAGTCGCAGACCCTGTATGATATTAAGTTTTGTGACAAAAGTACTCAAGAATTTTACAAATAGAGCAGTCTGTAAACATAGTCCCATAAAGAAATCTTAAATAGCTTCGACCAGTAGATGTCAGCAGCTCCTCAAAGTTGAGTCCACACTGGCACTAAAATGGTAATATCTTAAAATGGCTCACTCTAAACCACATTGTGTAGTACACCACCCTTCATAAAATTTTATTGAGAATTCAAATATTATGTAAAGAAATGTGGGGTGTTCCATTTAAAAAAACATAACTTTGGTTTGGTGCTCAGAATGAGCATCCTGTATACACCAAAATAATTTTATCAAATTCTTCGTGGGGTTCTCAGCATACATGCAAAATTTTATCTTGATACCTTGAATAGAAAAAGGGATATGAGCCGACTACCCGCTATTGGCCCACCAATGAAATTTGTGCAGTTAGTAATTATATAAATTTGGAGTTGTCCTTTTCATTGTTAAATTCTGGCAGTTTTAGTGGTTGAATTGTTAGTTTGCACGGATTGATCGGTTCCTATACTCGTACAAAGTGCATACTTCGAAAAACTTAAACAAGTAATATGGCGATACACTTGGCTGTCACCCGAGTCGATTGTCAGCTGCAGCAAGAGTTGATCGCGGTCGATATAAAATATCATTGGATCAGGGAAACAGTGATTATTGAATCTATATTTGTGACTGGCCGAATACAGTGAATTATGAATCCATAATTATTCACTATAGTGAATTATAGGTACGATATTTCACAAAGAAAATGCTAATAATTATGTAGTTAATATCTTCTTGTTTTACTTTTTGGTAGAAGTTCATGATTTAACAAATAAATACTTCGCGAACTACCAATATATAACGTTTTATTTAAATATTTTACCGGTTTCAGGATTCACAAAGATCCCATCATCAGAAATGTACGAAAAATTGTAAACAAATTATTATGACAGTTGACAAGGAAACTAAAATTGACAAAACAATACAAAGAATAATGATATCCATGAAAAAAGATAACTAGATAACTGAATTTCAGTATTTACCTACGGGGTATAAGAAAAACACAAAGGAAAATCGAATACCTCGTAGCTTGAAGGGAAAAAACAATGAATTTAAAGAAAACCATATTGGAAAAAACAATAAATTCAATTGAAAAAACCTTCAAGTGAAATATCAGAACAGAAAAAACTAAATAAACAAAATATCCATGGAATCTTGACAACTGCCAACTGCTAATCTTGAAATAAACTCTGTGGTCAAGTCTATGTGTTCTGTCTTGACAACTGCCAACTGCTAGAATTGTAATAAACTAAAAAAGAGAGAAATAAGTCAAAAAACGGCATAATGGCAAAAAAGAAATAAGTCAAGGATTAAGATGGAGAGACTGTTGTTGAATAATTAATTCAAGAATCAATCCTAATAATACCAATAATAAAACAAAAAGAAGAAAAAGAATCCCATATTGCTAGCCCATATAAACCATGGACCTTCGAGGTTATTTGGCAATATGGGATTCTTTTTCTTCCTTTTTGTTTTATTATTGGTATTATTAGGATTGATTCTTGAATTAATTATTCAACAACAGTCTCTCCATCTTAATCCTTGACTTATTTCTTTTTTGCCATTATGCCGTTTTTTGACTTATTTCTCTCTTTTTTAGTTTATTACAATTCTAGCAGTTGGCAGTTGTCAAGACAGAACACATAGACTTGACCACAGAGTTTATTTCAAGATTAGCAGTTGGCAGTTGTCAAGATTCCATGGATATTTTGTTTATTTAGTTTTTTCTGTTCTGATATTTCACTTGAAGGTTTTTTCAATTGAATTTATTGTTTTTTCCAATATGGTTTTCTTTAAATTCATTGTTTTTTCCCTTCAAGCTACGAGGTATTCGATTTTCCTTTGTGTTTTTCTTATACCCCGTAGGTAAATACTGAAATTCAGTTATCTAGTTATCTTTTTTCATAGATATCATTATTCTTTGTATTGTTTTGTCAATTTTAGTTTCCTTGTCAACTGTCATAATAATTTGTTTACAATTTTTCGTACATTTCTGATGATGGGATCTTTGTGAATCCTGAAACCGGTAAAATATTTAAATAAAACGTTATATATTGGTAGTTCGCGAAGTATTTATTTGTTAAATCATGCTAATAATTGTCATATAATTAAATAGGTGTAGAAAAATATAATAAGTAACATGGAATGTATAGAGATAGACCATTAACATTATGTGAAGATAACAATCCTCGGCTACGCCTCGGATTGTACAAACCACAGATTAGAAACTTATTCTTTTTCTTCCTCGAATGTTAATACGTCCTGACATTCCTTGTTATTTAAATAACTAGGTATTATCTGTGAGATATTTATAATCTGTGAGATATTTATAATTATTTAAAAATATCAGACGTTTTTAATTCAGTAATTATAAATATCTGCCAAGCAATTTTGATATCTAAAATTGTTGCGTCATCTATGAAATGATTTAATTACACCAATCTTTGGGTATTGTACGAGTTAACTAATTTATAATTATAATACATTTGATGTCCCAAAATAAGATGACGCCACAATTTTGGATATCAAAACTTGCAAGTGATATCCACGAATAATTATTTCTATCTTACAGATATTTTTAAATCCGCAAAAATATCTGTGGGATATCCATAATTCATGGTCTAAAAATATCTGCAAGATAAAAATAATTATGTGTGGATATCTCGTTTGTAATTTTAAACATTTGAAAATATCTGTGGGATATTTCAAAATCAATTTGATTTTTGTTCATTTTGGAATTCATGTGTAATTCTTTAAGCAATATTTACGTAAGTATACCGATGTCAAAAGTAAAGAAAAATGGAACTGATTAAAAAATATCCTCGACATTTTTAAATAATTAAAACTAGCAGGAAGATATTAACAAATAATTATTTTGCAGTGATATCCAAAACGTGTATTATATGTATTTAGCTGTATACAATACTCCAAGAGTGGTGTAATTAAACTATTATTTCATAGATGGCGCGATGGCGCCACAATTTTAGCTATCAAAATGCTTAGCAGCTACCGAATGGGGGAGATAAGTGGCGCGTCACAAACGTCAGATTCTCATTCCAAACAAAACAAAGCCACGTGCTTTCTGACGTTTTAATCTAACTTCTGAAATATAATTATAGTTGTTTTCAAGTTTTTACACGTAAGCCCAACACACAAATTGAAAATAAACTGTTTTCACTGCAAAACGTCTGTAATTATATTGCAAAAACTAGTTTAAGACGTTCTAAATAATATCGATAAACGTCAAATGGCACGTGCTTTTGTTTTGTTTGCAATGAAAATCTGACGTATATGACGAAGGCACTTATGTCCCCTATTGAGAATATCTCATAAATAAAAATAATTGTTCAGCAAGTACTCGATATCCAAAATTATTTAAAAATATCTGGGCTATTTCTGCAATATTCGTGAAATGTAGCATTAAAAACAGAAACGGCATTCCATATATGTATAGCATTTTCCTGGCGGCCTGGCACCTATCAAGCGTTTTTACTTTAAGAGATAGGTACTGAAAAATGGCACTACAAGACCATTATAACTTTTTTTGAACTACCAGAATTGCTTGCTAGAAAAAATAAACGACTATTGGAATTTGGAAATGCTAAATTTTTAGCAAATTAGTTTTTTAATAATTGTACCCATCTAATTTGCAATATAAGTACAGGATGTAAGAATTTATCAGTTCTGGACTGAATTGCCACAAGTCATAAATACAAAATTATATGTTCATTATTTTGGTTGTTTGAATGAAAATATTTTATAACTCGACTTATTTTGTAGATATTGATTTGAATATGCATAAATACTTTTAACTGTAATGTATCCTGTTTTCAAACCCCAAATAAAAAACAACAAACAGATCAAAGAAATTTATTTAATCTAAAAACTTACAAATCCAAAAAGATCACACAATTCCTTTAAACTTAAAATAATATTTTTACTTCGAAATTAATGACCATACCTGAAAAAGATAAAATGGGTATTTTCATTCCAAATTTTCAGTTAAGAATTACTTACTTTTGAAACTCCCATTCCCTATTATCCAACGGACAAACCTGCCTCGTTTTCAACCACCGAGAAATGCAATGAAAGTGAAAAGCGTGCTACAAAAAGAAGTTTGATTTTATAAAAAAATGTTTGATTTTATAAACAAACCGAAGCAAAATACTTACGTTACAAACTCCCCAAGCAACTGTACACTCTTCACTTGTAGCAGATGCCTGATTTGCTTGGCACTCTATGCACAAATCCATAATATGATTCCGACAAATCGCACAGTTGTCAACGACAATATCTGTAAAAAAAGATCGCAATTCAAACGAATCTATTTAGAAAATTCAATAAATCGTCTTACCCCAAGCCCATAAAGCAACAGCATTCCACTAAAACATAAGAAACGAGATTTAGTACGAAAATTTGAGGTTAGGAAAATTTGGATAATGACCTTTTTTACTTCAAAACGTTTCTTTTCGCCTTTCGAGCTACTAGATGTTGGTAATTCGATTTCCTCATCATCTACGTCCATAGCAGAAGCCATAATTAGTATTATTTATAATTAATTCTAATTTTTGCGATGTAATTTTGCACAATGACGATGGAAAACCTAAATCCCCGAACGACAAATGTCACCGAATAGGCAAATGTCACATCACACCAGCCGATAAAGCAGGTCGCAGACATATGACTCTCTATTTGTGGCAACACGACTCTCCAAACGCGCATGCTTATGAGACAATATTTAAATGCAGACGTCACATGTAAGAAAAAGATTTATAAACTTTCGAGCATGTTCTGAAAGAGGGTCTTGTAAGGACTCCTATTTGCAGTTGTAATCCTGAGAAACGTGATCGTAGGCAGCAAGACTGCAATCAAAATAAAGTACAAGAATGACTATTTATTTTCGTAAACTAAATACATTTGTAATAGAAATATGGTATCGTCTATTTCTAACTCTACCCCATTTAATTTCTTCATCGTTTTTTCTATTTTATCTAATATTTCGCGTTCTGGCGGAGTTATCATTTCCTCAATCTGAAATTTGTTAAAATTAAATTTTCAGTTTTATTTTAAGTAGAGGGAACATACATCGGCTAATTGTTCGGCTTCTGCACCCTGCACTCTCATACCTAAAGCAATGGTGTCTACCCTATCTTTTTTATCGATAATCCTTTTGTTTATTAAGCGTTCATGATTTCTTCGGATCATTATATTATACAAACTCTTGTAGCAAAGCTCCAAGACCATTCGCACAACTTGAGTTAATTGTATATGGAATAATGTGTACGTTCTCACGGGTCCGGTATTAGTGTTAGATTTTTTTAATTCTTGTATAGCAAAAAAATTTTCCTCCAACAATTTATAAGACAGTCTTTTAGCTTCTTTAGCTGGAATCATGGCCAACTGTTGAATTTTATCTGGCTCTACGAAATGTTTCGTTTTTACTAAACGGAATATTCGAGCAGCTTTCGTGTCGAATTTTTCTAACACAATTTGTTCGATCAACTCCCAAGTGAGCTGCTGGAAGATTTCCTTCATAAATATTTGAAGGGAGCCTCCGCCTGCGTCACCTGATTTCCGTATTAAATTATTACTATCCTGTTCTAAAAACCATTTAAATATTACATAAATCTCTTAAGGCTTAGTGTGTGAAGCATTTAAACCACTTAAAACAAAAGCTAGTATTTTATGAGCGATAAAACGGGGTAGTTTTTAAAACATTAAGTGGCCCAAACAGCGCTTCATACTAGTGAACAAAATACCTAAAATATTCGCAAACTGTTCAAAGAAAGCAACCAGTTGCGGATGTGTATCCATTTTCTTAACCAAATCTTTGATTTCTAGAATGGGAACGGGATTAGATGCCTCGGCCCAAGGCTCAGTTCTAATATACATCAATTCAACTAAGATTCTTACAAACTCCCCAATATTTTCATCAAATTTCTTTGTAAAAGCTTCCACCATCAATTGATCCCTAAAGTCTTGATGGAACCTGTCAAAATTGACCATAAAATAAACTTCTTTGTCGGGAAATTCTGCAGCATTTCCAGCTAAACTGAAATTAATCAGTCGTAAATCGACGACTGGTTTAGCAAATTCTTCTTTTTCATCTATCTCCAAGTTCGGCACTGCTTTTTCTTCCAAGGAATAAGGCACCCGCACAAGATACCGGGCATTAATTAACTCGAACATTTTATCTCTAATATCGGGAATTGTAAGAACTTTTTTTTGGTCTTTTTGAAATCGGTTATGTATCGCTATTATTAGTTCCGACGCACAACAATATCCTCTTTGCAACAATTCCTCCAACAGCACCTCAGCTCCATCACCGAACTTCTTTTTGATCAACCGAATATATTTCGGATAACGAACCATCAAAAGTACTTTATCGCATTCTAAAGTATAATTGGCTATCACCTCATTCTTATTCGGTTTAAACGTCACTAATTGGTATTTTATCAATATACATAACGCCTCTTTCACCTAAAGAGCAATTATAATTAGCAAAATACCTTAGCAAAGGGCTTCTAGGTTAGGCACCTTCGAAATCGGCAATTCTGTTCCGTTTTTAATGAATAAAAGCGGACTGGGCCCAAAACCATATAAAAATGTTGCAATCTTCTCAATTACAGGGCCAAATCTATCCAATAAAATCAAAGATAATACTTTTCCGTACTGCACAGACATTTTAACTCAGGTTAGGAATTTGACAAGTGAAACTGTTTCTGTTTTGTAAACAACACCCATAGACAAGAAACGCGATTATAGATGGCGCAAAATTCCTTGTCTAAGCAAATTTTTTTCTTTTGTCGAGAAACCTAATATTAATTTTAATCTCAATTACAATTATATTTTAGTATTGCACTATGCACTGCACCTTAACAGGTACAAATAACCAAAAAAGGCAATCAAGGATTTTTATTTCTGTGTCAATATCAAGACATTGACACTATAAACTTGATTCTCATTCTACAAGATTTGGGACAGGATCGTAATAAGGAATTTCTGTTGCTTTTGTAGCAGTGCGATTTTGGTTTCTTCAAATTTCTTGAGTTGGTTGTTGGTTTACTACAGTTTACAGCGTTGTCATTCATTTAAAAAGGACAGCATTCGGGCAATTTATTGTAAAAATACTTGTGCTTTTAGCAGAGAATGGTAAACTCAGTGATCACTGGGTAAACTACAGAATATACATAAGAGTCATCCTTGTCTGATGCCTGAACTGTTGATCTTTTTGCTTGAACGTAGTAGTTCTTGAAGTGCTTGCCAAAAATATTGCACATTTGCACGACCCAATTAAAAACTTCAAAATCCCGAACAAATCTTTCTTTGAAATAGAACCACATAATTTTTATACCACGCTAAATTCCAATTCTATTATGTAAAAACCTGGGTATTCCTAAAGTTAACAGCTTTTGGGGTAATTAGTGTTGTTTCTCAAGATAATGTCAGTTTTAGATGATGCATTATGCATAATGTGCTCGATGGAGATTTAATTTTCGTCTGCTTCTGCGCAAGGCGTTTCGGGGTTTAAATGTCAAAATATTCTGACTTATTATTTCATCCTTACGATATACGTGCTGAGTGGGAGGAATCCCACCACGGCCAATATTAATTTATGACGACCGAATTGGAGTGATGCGACTTCGTTGGGTCTAAAGAAAGCGCATCACTGCGGTTCTGTCGTTCTAAATTGATAGTGGTACCGTCTAGAGCTCATGCTTGCAGGGTGATCACTCCGTCTGTTGGGCGGCCCAAGTATGGGATATTTGTTAAAATTGCTTCTTATAATAGAGCATCGCTGTTTTGATGTTAACTATACAAGTTCGCCACCTTTAGCTGTCATTTTGGTTTGCCAGTTTCGTACACGAGCTCGTATAATATATTTTAAGTGTTAATGAATTTATTGATCTACTGACAAACAAGATGCAAATGATAAGGTTACAAAATTTGCTTTTTTTATAATTATAAGATATATTAGTTATGTTATGGGAAATCCTCCCTAGCATTTAAATTCGTTAAATTATGTTGCACGGAGCGAATACAGTTGCTTTCCAAGGTAAAAATTGAACATTTGTAGCTGCTTTTTCTGGAATCCAGTTATATAAAATTCTTTAACCATATGTACCTATATCATTATGTCGTAATAATATTAAGACGTAACATTACATTATAAAGTTACTACGAATTAAATTCTGTTGGAAAAAATTATTCTGGAACATTACAAAACGTCTACATGCGCATAGGCACACCATATTTTGTTCCATTATGGATTTATGCACTGTCCTTATTTCGGTCCTGTGGTCGGGCCTTCCGCTGCCAACTTAACGAGTGTCTGGCGAGCGAATTTTGGTCACGTGACCACGATCGACTTTGGAAGAGGTCTGGTGGCCACGAGGTTTTGATTTTTGCTTGCAAAATTATTTTTGACCACTTGTAATAAGTTCTGTTTTAGTGGTAATTTCAAAATGCCCTCTAGCAATCCACTACCACCTAAAGAAAATGCCTTATTTAAACGAATTCTGGTACGTATTTTGTGTGGCCAAAATTTTAACTTGACAAAATGGATTTAAGGGGAATAATGGTTTTTGGGTGGTTGTGTGTTTATTTTGGGGCACTTCGTGCAAATCGTGGTTTGCTTTTGTGTAATTTCTTTGCATTTTAAAAGGAAAATGTTGTTCGTGTGGTTGTTCTAAAAATATCTGTTCGGAATGATAAAACCACTTTAATAACCTTGTCTTGGAGATATGAGGTGTAGTGCCTATTATTCTGATTTCAGAAGTGTTATGAACACAAGCTATATAAAAATGGGTTGAAATTTGCCAAACAAATCTTGTCCAATCCAAAATATGCTGAACATGGAGGTTAGTGGTGTTTTTGTTTGTTTTTTCATTGCGCTAATTTTGTGGGGACATTTTCAGAGACTCTGGCAATGAGGGGGTTGACTTTAAATTGTCTGGGAAGGAAAGAAGAAGCGTACGAGTATGTGAGAAGGGGTTTACGTAATGATTTAAAGTCGCACGTTTGTTGGCACGTTTACGGACTTTTACAAAGATCGGATAAGAAATACGATGAGGCTATCAAGTGTTATCGGAACGCGCTCAAATGGGAGAAGGATAATATTCAGATTCTTAGAGACTTGTCGCTGTTACAAATACAAATGCGGGACTTGGAAGGTTACAGAGTAAGTAAACACTTTCAACAGCTACTCCTTGTGCATGTACTCCGAAGAGTAGTTGGGACTGTCTAGTATACTTAGTTACGCCTGCAGTAATCGACTTGCTGATACCTGAACCTAAAGCTAAGATTTCCTAGAAAATCCGTGGTTTCCTAGGACTAGGTCGTTGATTGACTATTGGGAAGATGTCTAACCTCCACTGGTTAAAGAGCGCCTCATCCAGCCGTGAAAATATTTTATACCAAAATTATTCATCTCTCTCAAGAGCTCTGTTTATCCATCATGTGTCTCAAAACGTCCGATTAGCCGATATGCAGCGCTCTCACAAGCAGCGGCATACCGTGGAAACACAATCGCTAGGTCAGTAATGGCAAACAAATATTAATTTTTAGTTTGAGAAACGTTCCCTGGGTCGGTGTCACCAGTGTTGCCAGACCTACTGATTTGCCATTAGAACTACTGATTTTGGTTCTAACATATTGATTTGAGTTCCAAATCTACTGATATTTAAAAAAAACTTGGCAAAGACGCGTTCGCGGTTATGCATAGTCGGTGTTTTTGTAACACAGCCAAACGCGGTAATCCGACAGCTTCAAACATAAATTATTACTTTGGCAGGCGCCGACTGCCTGCATCAATGGCAAAGATCCAGGGCGGACTGCAGAAATTTTATTCAGACGCATCCGTCACAGTCCCGACGCCCGACAGAGTCCTTGTGTTTTTTAAAACAGACCCTTCACTTGCCCTTCCGCACCAGACGCACGCATTTTTTGGCAAAAAGATGATGTAGAAACAAGCAAAAAACGCGGACCCTTGCGGGCGCAGAACTCGTGTAGCCGTAGGAGAACAATATGGCAGCTTTGTACCATACCCGAACACCCATCGAGATTGTTACCGGTGTCTTTCAATAACGAATTACTTAAATGTCATTTTACTGATATTGTGTAATGCGGGACTCAGGCGGATGCGTCTGAATAAAATTTCTGCGGGCGGGCTCCTGTTTAGGAAATCTTAATGGTCAGGGAGGGGCAAGCAACAACTCACTCTATAATTTCAATCAAACAACCAGAAACCGAAAACTCATACTTAATTTGGAAACATTCTTAAATTTTTTTTTCAGAAAAACAAATCTTATTCGTATACAAACTTATAAGAAAGTAATAAGCTGACCGCACACGATCAATATTATTGACAATAATATTGACAATATCGTGATTTGACCAATAATACCATGTTTTGATTGGTCAAATAACGATATTGTCAATATTATTGTCAATAATATTGATCGTGTGCGGTCAGCTTAAGTGGATACGCAACTTTTATGTGTAAATGAAAATTTCATATTAATGGGGGCTCGTCGAACTTTCTTCTGTTTCGCTCTGACGCATTGATTGTCCCTGAGAACTAGGCGTTCGTTTTTCAAGGATGAAACAATCAATTTTAGAAGAATTTACCTGAAATTTTGCGTACTTATTCTTTTTGTTATGTATAAATGCGCTGGTTCTCAGGGACAAATAACGAGTCCGAGCGAGACAGGAGAGAACGGTCGCAAGCCCCCTTAAGTGCAATACATGTGCAGTATGAGAACTTGTATTTTATAACAGCACAAATTTTAATATTGGATTTTATACACAATTCCAAAACTGTGTTGAGTCGAGTTCTGTTAGATATTATTTACTTATTTAACTTTTATTTGTTTTTATTAATAATAATTAATTAATAACAGAATACCTTTAATAGTTGTTTATATTTGTGATGTTTCCAAAGTAAAAATAAAATTTGATTCAATTCTGTGGTGCCTTCAAAATTTTTACATACGGTCCTTGCTGATCTGCCCAGCTGCAAACTGGCTTCCATACATCAAAGCAGCCGATCGCAAGTGTCCCGGCATCTTGTTTGGGCTATGATTCTAGATAACTACCGTGTTACCGACGCTATTGAATACTATTCATATTATTAAATGCTTTCTAGCGACCGATACGTCTTGCAGGCATCATTTACAGCCGTATACTTGTGTGTCTACCCAATAATCAGTCAACGACTAGGTGCTGACCATCGCATAGTGTGTTTGAGACGGTGTCAGTACAGTGGATAATCAATCATCGGTGATTTTTCTCTCTTCTTTTTCTTTATATAATAGGTCTCTAAAATGTTCGTTGTACTATTCCCGGACCATTCCTTAATAATTGTACTTAATAAGGAAAGCTTTCTCCGTAATAATATCAAAGGTGTTCTTGAAAATTTATAAGACCTATGTTCTACCCATTTTGGAGTTTGGTGTCATAGTGTGATCCCCAACATTACCAAAAAGATATTACTCTTCTGGAAAGGGTTCAGCCTTATGAAGATAAACTTAGCCGTCTTAACGTGACTTCTTTAAAGCTTGGATCTGACCATGGCTATTTAATCAAGTGCTGTAAGATTCTTAAGGGTACATATAAGCATGATTGATTGAGAAACCTTTTTTCATTGAGTACATAAACATCCACTTGCACGGCATGATCTGAAATTGTGTAAAGGCCAGTTTGTGTCAAATGTCCGGAAATATTTCGTCTCAAACATGGTTGTCGATTCCTGGAATGACCTCCCGCCTGATGTAATTGGTGTAAACAGTGTGAATGCCTTCAAGAACAAGCTGGACAGTATGTTGTTGGAGTGAATTTGATTGTTCTCAATTACTGTTTCAATGGCGAGTTCAGTGGTCTATTTTGTTTTGGTCTTTTCTTTTTTTTGCTTAAAATATTTTCTAATAGGTTTGTGTACAACATAATAATGCAAGTGAAGCATAAGCAGCCTATGGCTGTCCACTTTTAAATATAATAATGATGTGCCGCCATATTACAGCAGGTATATGACGGCACTGCTTTTACAGGGAACACACTAGCTTAACAGGTTTGTTTAAAAGCAAGTTAATTTTGTACTGGAAGTATGCAGAGACACCACACTGAAGAGTCTGATAGGACTTTATTTCTGTGTACATTTTGGTATGAAAAGTTGGGTACATACATTCCAACAGATTTAAGTTGGCGTGCATTGGAGGCGCGACGCGTTTCAGAATTTCTAGTATCACTGTCACCTAAGGAAATAATTAATGGTTCAACTTCACTGATATTGTCTACGAACACTTAATTTTCTAAATATTTGCCCTCGATCTTGATCACGTGATCACAACACGTGTCCGTGGTCTTGTAATAATGTGTCAAACTTGTAGGTTATATAGTTGTGTCGACACATTCACATTGGCTGCTAGGTTCAAGGTACGGTAGTCTCTTCGGAATTTCGGAATCACTTCTAGACCTTCGTCCACACGCTCGGGACAGTCATATATTGGTTCGCAAGGTATCAGGGTCTACTCTGTCATAGAAAGGCATACTGGGAAGTCTTCGAAGCTTAGGAGCGATGCCTTTCTTACCTTTGTTCATGCCTATAAACTCTGGCTTCCACTTTGGAAATCTTTTCATTTTAATTTTTAAAACGTCGTCCGCTCTGGACTGACATCCCGGGGCACAAACATCAGGGTCGTCGTACCTCTCTTGCTCTATGTAGTCTCTGCGCTTTTTCGTACTACTGTGTTTTTAACATATTAGGTTCAAACTTAATATTTTTATCATTTAGCTATTTAATCATATCTGTCTTTAGAATTTGATGTGGGTGCGAAATTTGACTGGACGTTGTGGTAGGGTGCATTGTCTACGATGACGATGGAATTTTTTGGTAAATTAGGAATCAACTTTTGCTGCAAGCACTTGCCATAATTCTTTAAATTCTTTTCTGAATGGTAATCGCCGGTTTTAGATCCAAATTTGAATATTAAGAAACATCTAGGTATATGGCCCTTTTCGCAACCGGCGTTTACAATAATTAATCTTTATCCTTTAGAGTTATTTGCAAATAGTCCTTTGGTTGAGTCATCTGTCCAATTATTCGAAGAGACATGGCTGCTGTGCAAATATGTTTCGTCCAGGTAAATAGTCGATTTCTTTTGACTTCAAAAATATTAAATTTTCTTCGAATACGAAATACGAAGAAATAGCAGAGTGAATAATGGGTAAAATTGTGTCTTTTTTTTGATGAGCTTATTAGAACAAGATCAGACCCAGTGGGTATTGTCAACAACCGCATTATACACATAGAAACTCAAAATACGACATTTTTTAGCTTTCACCACATTTTTTATTTTTAAAAAGCTATAAAATTTTTACTTTTTTAAAAGTCATGCTTTTTTGCATATCTACTGGCATATCTCAAAAACTAATTGAGCTATCGACGTAATCTTTTTTTTGTTTTAAAGCACACACCTATGCACTTCTTTAGATGTATAATAATAATGGTATTGTTTTTTAAATACATGATAAAAACGCCGATGATTTTGGACGTTCAGAAACTATGCAGGTAAATTTTCACTAATCGAGAAACTTTTTTGTTTTGGAAATTTTTATATAACATAATATGAAGGAAATATAGCCAAAAGACCAAAAAAGGTTTTAGAAAAAAAATCTCTTCAATAGTTTTAATAAAAAGGTTTTTTTTAGTTGGAGGGTAATATCTAAGTTTGCGCACACAGTGCAATAATAGTGGGTAATGGTTCGGCACTTTTAATTTTGCTGTGTCTATTGCCTATTTTCAGTATTTTCGGTTATTGATCTGCAATGCTTGGGCATCTTAGATACAAATTATTAAAGCCTGACCAAGTTAAAAATTGACTAGTACCTTTAAAATATTGAAGGAGTTTCCATGTCATGTTTATTTTTGTAAATATGTATTTCGTTTTTTTGTTAAACTCAAAGTACTTAAAGGGTAAAGGCTGTCGTTTTGGAGGGCTAAAAAAGGGCAATATGTGTCGAAAGGGAAAATCAAGATCTTCTAAGCTTAATACCTTTTTTAGGTATATTTTCACCTATAAATGTAATGTTTTCTAAACGTTGCTGAAATACCACCATACCAACGGAATGAGTAGTATTTTTTCCGTGGATTGTGTCCTCATTTAAATCAAAATTATCTATACTCGCGTGTGTGTAATTTTTGATTGTATTACCAACAACTTTTACCTGGAGGTACATAAATTTCGTCATTACTAATTCTTTGTTAATAATTATTGTCTAATATCGTTATAAGTACAGCTAATACCAGTTTCAGATAGGAAGTCAAAAAGTTGTCTACTTCGTAGTAAATGGTGTACACATAAGCCTAATTCAAATTTTAAAAGTTTTTTTTATATAACTTGACGAACAACGCCATAATAAGATTGCAAGGAATAACAGCTTTTGGATTTATATTTTTTTCTAACATTATAACTATAATCGTCGATAAGCCAAGATATAAATTGTAGCAACATATTTGGTACTTGCTTTGTAAACTCATTTTGATTAATATCATGAGGAGTTGAGGAACAGGAAAATTTTTTCGTGGAGAACTGAAATTGTGTGTGTTTTTTAAAAATTCCAGCTGCTTGATGCAAAATTTCATATTCATTTTGATAAACTTCTTCCTTACAGACATCATTATTAGCAGTTTCAGATACAAAGGAAGAACTTGAATCTGATTCTCTCGTTGATTCTATTTTATCAGTTTGATGAGAAAGTCGGGACTTGGGCTAATTTTTTGTTCATTTTCAATTTATTTAAAAATGCTTGTATGTTATACATATTTCGAAATGTAATGGCTATAACACGACCTATGATATTTCGCATCATGCGCAAACAAATTGTCATAACCGGTGAACTTTGCAACCATTCCAATATCGCCCCTCTTTTTGGCCGCTTTGATTATTTATACATAAGTATGTACTTTTTCCTGTCCCCTCAAAAGATTAAGATAAATTGGCTATTGTAGTACATATTCTTAAAAGTATCTATAATTTTTTTATTGTACGCTATCCGGTTTCCTATTTTTATATTTTAAGTGTATTTTATCCAAATATAACTCAGCAAACAAATGTAGACTGTAGGTACCTCAGTAGTTTTTTATTCTGAGGTAGGCACTTACAACCCCACTCTCGACCTAACCCAAAAAAATTATCAGTTTGGAACTTTTTTATTTCATATATCAGTGGTATATTTTTATGCAAATTAATGTTTAATTTAAATCAGAATTTTTCGAGTTTTATTTTTGTTTATCTTTTGTCTGACGAAACCCCTAAAGTAATAAAAAGAAATGGGTAGGTACAGGTACCTAATACAATCTGCAAACTTGTTTGTATAAATGTTAATTTTTGCTTTTTCTTTGTCCCTCTTTGATTGCAAATAAGGCACATTTCACGTATTTTAAATGATTCCATGTTACCCCTACTTTTTGAAGAACCTGGAAAGTCTCGCGGAATGTTTCTGACTCTGTCCGAGCTATTACTAATTTAGCAAACCATCTCGATATTGCCCTTGCCGGTATAGACCTTTCTGCAGTCTTTATGATATTTTACTTTAATATTTCCGTTTAAAATATCATTCTTGATTGCTAAAATTTTCTGTCCAAAATCATCATTTCTCAGTTCCGCAGCCCTAAGTATTGTCTCTAAACCAGGCTTATGCACAACAAGTTTATCTTTTTCCTCCACAACTTCACATAATAAGCCCTTCATTTTAATATTTAGCTCATCTATCTTAAATATTTTTAAGCAGTAAAAATTAAAGAACTCGCCACTAACAATATGAACTACATGTGTAAATAAAAGACTCTTTATTTCTTTCATGTTAAATCTCGCACGCGTCGATATTGTCATCGGTCTCTCCTTATTATCGCCTAAATTACAAAAGTCACAATAACAATTATGCTGCCAAAAACTTTTTCGATCTTTTGGCGACATTTCTTTTGCAGCATGTTATATAAAAATTTCCAAAACAAAAAAGTTTCTCGATTAGTGAAAATTTGCCTGCGTAATTTCTGAACTTCCTAGGTTATCGACGTTTTGAGCATATTAAAACAAAAAACACTAACCAATACTACGCTTAGAAAGAAGCGCCTAAGTGTGTGTTGTAAAACAAAAAAAAGATCATGTCGATAGCTCAATTAGATACCTAGATATTAGAGTGGATATATAAAAAAGCAAGGTTTTTAAAAAAGGTACGTATCCACACTTTTTTGGAAATCAAAAATTTCGTGACCACAAAAAATGTCGTATCTTGCGATTTCTCATAAACAATGACCTAATATAACATTTGTTTGTTTGGGTAGGCTAAATGAAAGATTATACGGAGAAAACTTATCTGATTTTATTAACTTTTAAGGTACACTTCTTGGTAAATTTAAAAATAAACAATTATCCCGAACGCGTAATCGACTCGGCTGTCGCTGTCAAAACTCCTCCGCTAAAACTACCAACTGTTAAAACTAAAGATACCCACACATAGGCTAAATAACAAAACATATCTAGATTCTGATTGGCGCACTTACAAATGATTTGTTACAGTCCCCCCCCCCTAGTGTGCCGCTCTCGTCTCGAGGAGGTAACACGACACTTTTACTTCTTAGGGCGTCCTCGTTTTCGAAGCCTCACTACAGGTTCTTCATTTTCCGGCCCTTTATAGGGTTGTAAAGCGCTAACATGGTAGACTCCTAGGGGTACGTCCAAGGAATCGGAAGCAGCGACTTCATAACTAGTACGAGATACCAGTCTCGTGATGATGTATGGCCCATCTCGCTTAGGGTCTAACTTACTACTAGCCTTCTTGCTAGATGAGCTGTTAGTATGGGTTGTTACCCAAACGCGATCACCTTCAGCAAAGGGTTGCGTCTTCTTATGTTTGGCATCAGCATAAACTTTGTGTCGGTCTTGTTGAACATCATGTGTGCTTCGGGCCCTCTGCCAAGTATCAGACATTTTCTGAAGATAAGGAGTTATCTGAGGAATAAAGTTATCTGCTTGCACTAGAGTTCGAATATCATTTTGAACTTCATCTAACATTCTTAACTCCCTCCCGAACGTCAGGTAGGAAGAGGTGAACCCAGTTGATTCGTTCTTAGCCGTATTCATGGCAAACCTAATTGTTGCCAACATTTGCGGCCAAAGACGGTGGTCAGTTTTCACTAGCATTGCTAAACGTGGTTTTAAGTCTCGGTTTTTACGTTCAACCATATTGGCTTCGGGATGGTAGTAAAGCGTTAGTGATTGTTTGATTTGGAGGAGGAAACACACTTGCTGCATTACCTCTGAGATGAACTGAACTCCATTGTCCGATATGATTTTCCTAGGCACCCCGTACCGTAGGAAGATTTCATCAATGAGCTGATGGGCACATTCTTCAGCAGTAGCTTTCTCCAAGGCGAGAAGTTCCACCCATTTTGTCGAAACATCTTCGATTATGAAAATCCAACGCATACCATCTTCTGATTCCGGCAACGGCCTGAAGAGGTCAATAGCTATAGTTTCGAAGCGCTGAGCGTAAACTGGAGTCTGCACCAGTCCAGCAGGTTTCTGATTTGAAGCTTTGTACCTTTGACAGTCGGTACAATTCTTCACGTGGTCGCTAATATATTTTCGCATACCAGTAAAGTAATAGCGTTTTGCAATGCGCTGGTATGTTCTTTCTGCCCCATAATGTGCTGCTGTCGGGCTATCATGGTATTCGTATAATATTCTCTGCCGCTCATGACTAGGCACTACCAATTGCGCTTCTTCGCTATCTTCATCCCACGAGTATCTGTACAGTACGCCGTTCGTCAGCAGGTAACCTCGATTGGTCCACTGAGTTATCGTCTCATCTGCAAGATCTTCGAAACTTTTGATTATTTTAGTAACGTCTGGATCTTTGAGCTGCTCTGCTCTAATTTCAGACGCGGATCGACTTGGGATATCAATTGCAACTAGGCAAATATCACAAGAAGAGACTTCTTCATGTTCACACGGAGGTCTAGACAACAAATCAGCCATTACATTTTTCTTCCCATTGATATACTCGATTGTGAGATCGTAGCTCTGTACCTGAAGAGCCCACCTGGCTATTCGTCCTGTTGGTGACTTTATACTCAATAGCCAGCGTAACGGTTGATGATCCGTTGTTACTATAATTTTCGATCCCTCTATGTATCCTCTAAACTTTTCTAAGGCCCACACGACGGCCAAAGCTTCACGCTCTGTGGTGGAATAGTTTCGCTCTGCTTTTGTGAGCAACCTACTAGCGTATTCCACCGGATGTTCTTCCCCCTCTTGTCCCTGTACCAAGACAGCACCGAGCGCGTATGAGCTTGCGTCTGTCCTGATAATAAATGGTTGCTTATCATCAGCCTGCTGTAGAATGGGTGCAGTGGTGAGGAGCTTCTTCAAACTTTCAAAGGATTGTTGTTGTCTTTCAGTCCAGGACCAGGCAACATTCTTACGCGTTAGTTCACTGAGAGGACGAGATATTTCAGAAAAATTTTCTATGAACCTGCGGTACCAGGAACATGCCTGCAGGAAGGATTGCACCCCCTTTACATTACGGGGAGGAGCACGATTTGCGATCGCGAAAGTTTTCTCGGGATTAACAGATATACCCTGCGGGGTTAATATGTGTCCCAAATAACGAATCTGCACACAAACGAAAACGCACTTTTCGCGATTTGCGCGTAATTGAAATTGTTTCAACCTGGCAAAAACTGTTTCTAAGTCTTCTAGGTGTTTATCGAAAGACACTGACAGCACAATTAAGTCATCGAGGTAGGCTAATACTAAAACATCGTTTAAACCGCGACGGAAATAGTCCATTAACTTTTGAAAAGTCGCCGGCGCATTTTTTAGGCCGAACGGCATACGGCTATACCGAAAAGTTCCAAACGGTGTTGTAAAGGCCGTTTTGTCCTGATCAGTTTCTTTAACTCTAATCTGATGATACCCAGAGCGGAGGTCTAGTGTAGACATGTATGGAGTGCTCTTTGCTGCATGCAGCAGATCATCTATGCGTGGAAGGGGATAGGAGTCAGTTACGGTGATAGCATTTAATCGCTGGTAATCAACGCATAACCGGACTCCTCCCGTGCTCTTAGGGACCAGCACAACAGGTGCGGCCCATGGACTTTCAGTTTCTTGAATTATTCCATCCTCCAGGAGCTTGTCTAATTCATTTCTAAGTTGTTCCTTCCGCGTGGGCGACATCCGATATGGCGGCAGCGATATAGGCGGATGTTCGCTTGTGTTTATTGCATGTTCTGCATACGGAGTTGGTTCACCTTTCAGATCGAAAATTTCATGGTTTTTCTGAAGAAGTTTCATCAGACGACCACGTTCTGTTTCGTCGAGCTGTGTTCCTTCTTCCGGTCGGACAGTTTCAATACTAGACACATGAACGGACGTTTCTGAGACCTCAGGCTCGAAATCCAATTTCAACATATATTCGTTGTTGTCTGTGAATCCCCACAGACCTTCGGATATGCTTAAATAGATTTTAGCGTCCGTTATAAAATCAACGCCAAGAAGGGTTCGATTTTGAGCATCAGGTATTACCACAAAAGTAGTAGGTACTACACGACCTTGAATAGCAACATTCACGTTGGCCATCAGAACATTCTCCAACTTAAGTGAGCCATCTGCTAATTTTAGTTCAATTGTTTTGCTTGTGAACTGCTGACCTTTGTCTACGAGAATTTTGTAAAGCGTATGCCCTGCAATGCTCTGTTTTGCCCCTGTATCTATGATTCCGATACCATTATGCCCAAAAACACTTATGTTAAGAATCGGACGCGGACGCGGATAGAGTTCAGCAGGTTTAGTCAAAAACAGTTCTTTCGTAGCGAATTCAGCGCTAGAAAATTCGACAGACGATGTAGAGGCTGTTCTGCTACATGTTGGACAATTTGAACGGATATATCCAGGTTTCTTGCAGCCATAACACACAAGTCCCGCCGCGTTCGGTGTTAGAGCAACAGTAGACGTGGACGCGGTGGTTCCTATTGTCGACCGTTCTGAGTTTGAGCGATTTTCGGGTTTTTGTTGTTTTGACATTAGCTTCCTGCATTCGTCTTTGGTATGCCCCGGATTTTTGCAAAACACACACCTAACTTTATTTTTTGTTTTTAGATCAGTGGGCGCGAAATTTTCAAAAGTCTCCTCCGCTAACCGTGCCATAGTCAGAAGCTCGCTAAAAGTTTCCACCTTTTCCCGTTGTACCTTTTCGCGAATTTTAATATGCAAGAGTCCGTACACCATATCAATTTGATCCGATTCTGTCAACGTAATGTTTGGCAACTGGGCGAGAATGGACCGACACTTACAAATAAACACGTCTGTTTTAGTCTTTTGGTCTTGTTCTTCCGCGAACAATTCCCGATATACGCGATATGCGGGTTTCTTGGGTCCGAAAGTCGTTCTCAAGAGAGTCACCGCCTCTTGCCACGTGTTTATGGTAGATTTGACCCCTAAAAACCACGTTGCCGCAAAATCGTCTAAAAGCATCAGCAGTCCTTTTAAAGCATTTTCATCCGACACATTCGTACAGTCTTTATAAATTTCCACGGCATCAATAAACGCATTAACATTATTGCCTTTCGACCCGTCAAACCGCGATGAACATTTGGAGAAATTTCCGGACGCCGCCACTGGTGTGGGCGCATTTGCGACTGCGAGCCGCGCGAGCAATTGTTGGAATTGATCATCACTCAGTGTAACCGACATTTTACGCGCGTCACTTTTTGGTTCGGTCATCAAATTTGTATTTCCATCAATTTTTGAACCACTCGGTATTTGTGGTAAAGCTAAACGAATATCGCGAGAACGCAACGAGCGAACGTAAAGTTCATTTAATTATTGGTTCTCCACGATTAAAGAAAATAAAACAATTGGAATACTACTTACAGTCACCGGTGTTTGTCCTAAGCGAAAATCTTACCCAAACACTAACAAAATTGATGGGTTGAGCACAACAGGATATTCTGTTGAATGCAGAAACAGCACCACTAATGTTCAACAAAGCTTCGAAAAGTTTACGTATAAAAGAAAGCATCAACTTTTATGTCCTACCTCGTAGAAGCAAACACGATGATTTGTTTAAAATACTTGCACGGCGGTTGTCCTACGCAAAGCAGAAGCAATACCACTGAAGTACAGTTTTTACACAAGTTCGTTGTATGTCCTACACGATAGAAGCATACACGCTACACGGTTATTTTAGAAAAAAAGTGTACCCTGTCCTACACAGTAGAAGCACAGATCAACAAAATTTTCACAACACAACACTGTTCTGTTCTCAACGTATAAAACATTTACTTAGGCCTAGTGTTGTTAGACATTTAAATATGTGTCCATGTCAATGTCCGGACATGGACATTTATGGACATGACACATTCAAAAATGTCCGGACATTATTATTAGGTACCAACAAAACAAGCAGTAACAACTAACCAATTAAAAATAGCACGCAGTTTACAATTTTCCCAAAAGAACTTACTTGAACCATCCTACTAGAATAGTGAAACATAAAAATATGTGGACAGTATTCAGAAGAGACGAAAAATTTGTTAGTAAATAGTGCTCATTCTATGGCGGCAGTGGCAGACAATCCAGTAACTAATTACATAATTTAAAAAAATTGCTTTTGGAACTTCGAAAAATCCCCGGAAAAATCTTCAGAAAGATTACAAAATTAACAGACTAACATTATAACTAAAACAACAAATTTAAATTTAGATTAGAGGCTTAAATCATCCTAAAACCTGACGTCCCATTCTGCTATTGATCAATATGTGAATTCTTCTATTACCAGTTATTTTTGCATTTACTTAGCTTTTGGAAACATTATGACATATAAATAATATATCAAATTAAAGGTCTTGACGAAACCTACAATTTGGTTACATTTTTAAGCTATTTTATAAATGTCCAGTAAATGTCCGGACAGTTCTCGGACACATTGGATGGACATGTCACAAAAAATAAATGTCCGGACATTTCACAACACTACTTAGACCACAACGCTGGGCGCCACTATAACATTTGTTTGTTTGGGTAGGCTAAATGAAAGATTATACGGAGAAAACTTATCTAATTTTATTAACTTTTAAGGTACACTTCTTGGTAAATTTAAAAATAAACAATTATCCCGAACGCGTAACCGACTCGGCTGTCGCTGTCAAAACTCTCCTCCGCTAAAACTACCAACTGTTAAAACTAAAGATACCCACACATAGGCTAAATAACAAAACATATCTAGATTCTGATTGGCGCACTTACAAATGATTTGTTACACTAACTAATAAAATGAGATATGTCTCAGTTTGTTCTAAGATAAAAAAAATAAAATCGAGAAGGAAGCGACTTTTGCCTTGGTTTTTACTCCACTAAAACCTTATATCGTGTTTTTCAATTGGGGCATTCCTATTATTTTGCGTCCTTCTCCACCTGAACCCCATTTTACGCAAAAGAACTCCCAGTGTTTAATTGGATCCATTCCATTTTAACTGGGTAAGTATTTTGTGATTCAATTTTGTAAGGGTAACTTGACAACCTTCAGTCTAATGAAATTCGTATACGATGTGACATATATCAGCCTTCTTATACTCCAGTAAATCAGTCATTAAGGAACTCTTCCTTGTACGTTTCTTTCCTTGTGTTTTGCAGATCGCTTTGCCGTTATTTTCCGAAGCGCTGGTGTTGCCTTTACTAACTATTCTCTCTATAGATCTAATAAACACACCTGTTCTAACAGACGTCTTCATTTTCACACTTTCCAATGTTTCTGTTTTACTTTCCTCATTTTTAAATTAACAAAACATTCTGCACACTATTTCCCGTGTTTTACTATATAAAACACCTTTCCATTTGCAACCCACCATCTTACCTTTTCAAAAGCTCACCAGTAACTGCGTCGCTGGTACTGCACGACATTTTATTGCTAGTGTTTAACCCCTCTGCTCGCCAACTTAAATTTGCCGGACTGTACATTTTGGTACGAAAAGTTGTGTAACTTTGTCGTGTTGATTGTGTTTTTCTTTGTGTTAATTGAGTGGTTTTTGTGTAGGAAACGAGGTATCAATTGCTTATGTTAAGGCCAACACAACGTGTTTCCTGGATCGGTTACGCAATGTCGTTTCATTTATTAGAAGATTATAGAAATGCATTGAGTATATTGGATACTTTTTTGGACCAACAGCAAGTAAGTTTAAACCCCAAAGTCAAACGCTAATTTTATAAATTGGATTCATGGCTATTATAGCACTTTCTTTAAGCAAAAAAAGGGATGCAGAAAGTATGTATCCTATAAACTAACTATTTATTTCAGAAGGGCAATAACTACGATTACGAGCACAGCGAGCTCCTGTTGTACCAAAACATGGTAATCCGGGAATCCGGGGACTTGGCTCGAGCATTAACCCATTTAGAAGCGCACGACAACCAAATCGTCGACAAACTGACAGCCAAAGAAAACTTAGGCGAACTGAACCTCCTGCTGGGCAGATACAAGGAAGCCTGCCTCTATTTCGAAGAGCTCATCTGGCGCAATCCAGAAAACACAACGTACTACAAGAAACTCATCGAGGCGATGCAACTGGCGAAACCGGAAGATATAGCCTCATTTTATACGGAATACGAAAATTTGTTCCCTCGCGCAATGCCTCCACGACGGTTGCCCTTGAACTATGTGTCCGGTGAACAGTTTAAAACTTTAGTGGACGCTTATTTGAAACGCGGTTTAACTAAAGGTGTTCCGCCCTTATTTGTTGATTTACGGTCGTTGTATTCCGATGAGTCCAAAGTGGAAATCATCGAGAAGTTAGTGTTAGGTTTTGTGGATGCGTTGAAGCAATGGGGGCAGTTCGCGGAAGAAGACAAGGAGAAGGAGCCCGCGTCGACTTTGCTCTGGACATATTACTACCTCGCGCAACATTACGATTATTTGAATAAATGGAAGGAAGCTCTTGAATACATTGATGCCGCCATCGAACATACGCCGACGCTAATCGAGTTGTTCGTTACCAAAGGCAGGATTTATAAGGTTAGTCTAATACAGTATATTTCATTTATAACATATCCTCGGGGCAGCTAATATAGGTAGGTGTTAGAAAGAGTTGGGGAAAAGCGAAAGGTATGGAAGACAATAAAGAATAGGAGAGATAGGATGGTAGGACACCTTCCGAGGTGCGAAGGAATAGTTCGCGACATGCTAGAATCAGAGATAGGAATAAAATTCACAGACCTCGCATCTTACGCAAGTATCATAGGCGTATTGAAAATACCGACACAACTGCTCGGTTTCTAAGATGTGCAAGAAAAATGATCTGTGCCGTTTCAAGTTGGTACAATAAAATAAAAGAAATAATTTGTGACAAGCACAAGGCACGTAGTCAAACTGATGCAATACGTAACAAAATATTAACGCATCCGTTTTGTACTGTTTGGACTTTTATTGCAACGCGATATCCCTCTTAAACGGTACTCGCGCTCGCCGTACCTTAGTTTACATCTGGCTAGTGCCGTTGACTGATTATTGGGTAGACACACAAGTATACGGCTGTAAATGATGCCTGCAAGACGTATCGGTCGCTAGGATTTCTCGCGTCGTCCACCTAGCGGTGGTTAAAAGCATTTAATAATATGAATAGTATTGAATAGCGTCGGTAAGACGGTAGTTATCTAGAATCATAGCCCAAACAAGATGCCCGGACACCTGCGATCGGCTGCTTTGATGTATGGAAGCCAGTTTGCAGCTGGGCAGACCAGCAAGGACTGTTTGTAAAAATTTTGAGGGCACCACAGAATTGAATCAAATTTTATTTTTACTTTGGAAACATCACAAATATAAACAACTATTAAATGTATTCTGTTATTAATTAATTATTATTAATAAAAACAAATAAAAGTAAAATAAGTAAATACCTAATATCTAACAGAACTCGACTCAACACAGTTTTGGAATTGTGTATAAAATCTAATATTAAAATTTGTGCTGTTATGAAATACAAGTTCTCATACTGCACATTGTATTGCACTTAATATGAAATTTTCATTTACACATAAAAGTTACGTACTTATCCACTTCTACTTTCTTGTATGTATACGAATAAGATTTGTTTTTCTGAAAAAAAAAAATTAAGAATGTTTCCAAATTATGAGTTTTCGTTTTCTGGTTGTTTGATTGAAATTATTATCAGTAGACTTGGAACTCAAATCAATATGTTAGAACCAAAATCAGTAGTGCTAATGGCAAATCAGTAGTCTGGCAACACTGGTGACACCGACCCAGGGAACGTTTCTCAAACTAAAAATTAATATTTGTTTGCCATTACTGACCTAGCGATTGTGTTTCCACGGTATGCTTGTGAGAGCGCTGCATATCGGCTAATCGGACGTTTTGAGACACATGATGGCTAAACAGAGCTCTTGAGAGAGATGAACAGAGTTTTGGTATAAAATATTTTCACGGTTGGATGAGGCGCGCTTAACCAGTGGAGGTTAGACATCTTCCCAATAGTCAATCAACGCTAGCGCTCTCCATCCAATATTATTATTAGCGGCCTAGACTGCGCGCGTCGCCGACAGAATCTGTCGCGTGTCGATCATTTTTCGTAAGATTAGTCCCATATACATGCACTCAGAAGTATTTTCAATACTAAAAAGAGGTAGGGGTAGGATGTAGGACTTTCTACTTCTATTAATTTTGACCTATCTAATTCCTATTTATGTATAATCACCCCTCCCTCTCCTTCCTTCCCCTCTGTATCAATTCCATCCACTTCTCCCCTCTTCCGCTTTCCTCCAGTATCAACTCCACTCGCACTTGTTCTGTGTTCTCTCTCTCCACCAGCACCTCTCTAACACATGTTCCCATGTCTCCTTCTTCGCCCCACATACCCTACACATTCTTCTGTCTTCGCTTTCCCAATACCTTGCACCTCTCATCTCATTTCTCAGCCTAAACGGGTATAGAAATCAAGAAATTGAATAGTGTAGTAATAAATGTATATAGACCACCAAAAAATGATAAAGCTTCAATTGAAATATTCATAAATAAACTCACTGACTCTCTAAACATAATATCTAATAAAATTAAAAACGATACAAAAATATATTTATTTGGCGACTTTAACATAGATATAAGTATAGAGGGAAAAACAAGAAGCATGTTCCTAAACACGTTAGGAGAATATGGTTTATATCCAACACAAATAACACCCTCAAGAATAACCACTAGAAGTTCAACTTGCATAGACAATATCTTCTGTAATGTGTCTCCTACACTATGGATAAGCAAAACGGTCAACCCCCACCTCTCAGATCATCTTGCGCAGATATTAACGGTACATTGCAGTCATCAATCAATAGCAGAAAAGAAACAAGTTAAAATAAGGAAAATCACGGAGGAAAAAATCGAACTCTTACAAATGAAACTTCAGAATACAGATTGGTCAATGTTGTACAACTCGTCTAATGCAGTGAACGAGGATTTTGAGACTTTCCTTAACATTTTGAGAAAAAACTTAGATAACACATGCCCAGAAAAATACGTTCTGATAAAGGAGCAAAAGGTGACAAGAACTCAACCAAACCTATTAAACATGAAAGAAAAACTCGATGCGCTAGATACAATACGCAGAGTACTAAAGACGGACCAGTCGGAAAATGCATATAAGACTTACAAAAACATATATAGGGAAGAGATTATAAAGACCATAAAAACAAAAAATACAAGTGCCATTGCATATTCCAATAATAAACCCAAAGCCATATGGAAAGTCATTAATGAAGAAACAAGGAAAATCAGAAGTGGAAACGCAGTACCAATCCCAGCTGAAGATCTTAACAACTTTTTTGTAAATGTGGGAAAAGAGACATCGGAAACAATACAAAATCTTAATAAGAGTCCTTTCGATTATTTAAGAAATGTAAGTGGGGCAACTTCGTCATTTTATTTGTTCTGGGTAACTCCAGAAGAAGTGATAGAAACTGTGCGGAGGTTAAAAAGTAAAAATTCTAAAGATATATATGGTTTCTCAGCTGTGTTTGTGGAAAGAATTATAAATCAAATCGTCACACCATTGACTTACCTCATAAATAACTGCTTTAAAGAGAGTGTTTTTCCAAATTGCTTAAAACAAGCTAAAGTAGTACCTATCTTTAAGTCTGAAGATAGAATGCTGCCAAAAAACTATAGACCAATATCTATTCTCCCTATTCTATCCAAAATATTAGAATCCCTCCTAAAAAAACGGCTAACGAAGTTTTTAAATAAGTTTAAAATGTTATCACCTAAACAACATGGTTACCTTGACTCAAAATCGACCATAACTGCTATGATAAATGTAGTGGAAAAACTTTCAAACTCGTTTAATTCCAAACATAGTGCTACAGTAGCCTGCTGTGATCTAAGTAAAGCTTTTGACACTATAAACCATGACATTCTACTCCGAAAACTAAATTCTTATGGTGTCCGAGGTCACCCATTAAAAATATTCGAGAGTTACCTACAAAGCAGACAACAGAAAGTAATGTACAACAATAAAGAATCCAGTTGGAAACCAGTAACACACGGCATACCACAGGGGTCAGTTCTGGGCCCTCTCCTTTTCGTAATCTACATGAATGATTTACCAGCCAACTTGGAAGCAGACGAAGTAGTAATTTTTGCTGATGACACCACAATAATAAACTCCAGTGAAAACCGAGAGAATTGTAGGATGAAAACGGAAAAATGCCTTAGACAAGCTGAAGAATGGTTTTGTGCTAATATAATGAAAATAAATGTAAGCAAGACTCACCTGCAAGACTTTAACACCAAACCTGAAAAGAGAGACGAATATGTTAAATTGCTGGGTCTCTATCTGGATCCCAGTCTGAAGTTTGACATACACACGGATCACATTACAAAGAAATTATCCACTTACCTATATGCCTTGCGTAAATTACAGAGGGTGGCTGGATATCAAGCAACAAGAGAGGCCTACTTCGCTTTTATCCACAGTACCATCTCATATGGACTCATTATATGGGGAAGTTCTTCGGGAGCCCATGATGTCTTCTTGAAACAAAAAGAAGCCATTCGAATACTGTGCAATGCAGAGTACAGAAGCAGTTGCAAACCACTATTTCTCAAAGAAAAAATACTTACTTTGTTCTCCTCATATATACTTACATGTCTAGTTTACGCCCATGAAAACCAACATCAGTTTCGGAGTCATAGTGAAATACATAGCCACAACACAAGAAATAAAAGCCAGCTTGTAATACCCTACCACAGGGTTAATTGTGCCCAACAGGGAACAAATTATTTATGTATTAAAATGCATAACAAACTGCCACAACACATAAAGGACCTGAAATTGAAGAAATTCAAAGCAGTGCTGAAAGACTACCTAATTGGGAAAGTGTTCTATAACCTGACAGACTTTTGTAATTCGTCTTTAGATGGGCTCCAATCCTAAATTGATTTGTAGTTTTGTTTTATTTCATTATCGCACGATTGTTTCATTCATTTTCTCATTTTTTTTTTCTTCCTTCGGATGCATCTTTAGATGTTGCTATGACGTGTCATGTATTTTTGATGTCGAATAAAATTATTATTATTATTATTATTACTTCGTAGATATCTCGGCAGTCCCGCTGTCCTTATTTCTTTATATTTGTTGTATCTTGACTGTCTTATCTTCTCTTCGTTATCCTGCACTTGTATTTGCCTGTCTCTCTCCTCTACCTCTCTCACCATGTTCCATCCTGCTGTTCTCAAGTTCTCCACTTCTTCTACATAGCCTCGCTCCTGATAAAATTTCTCTCGCCTCTCCTCCCATTTCGATTTTTCTCTTCCTTCCTTCCGTGCCTCTTCCCAATACTGCCTGGCTAACTCAGTCCCGCCCCCACCTCTTAACTTTTCCTCCTATTTCGTGGCTCTCTTTCTTTCTTAGTTTTTCTCTGTTTGTTTCGTCTCTTACCATGTACACTGGCGTTATCCAATCTAAGCCCAGTGTCCATCTTATATACTTTTCCTGGATCCCCTCTACCTTCTCTCTCTCTCTCTCTTCCCACCCCCAAATTTCTGCTCCATACATGGCTACGCTGCTCACCAATGCGTCAAACAACTTTACTCTTCTCGCGTCATTTAAACTTAATGACATACATTGCTCAAAACCAATTAAAACGCGAGACATTTTAGCTACAGCATATTTTTTGTCATTTTCGTTTGTCAATTTTACGTCAGATGTCAAAACGGCAAGTAAAGGTTATGCAAACGTCATAAGTGACATCAGGACAGCTCATAGAATCTGATAAAATACGAATAACTTACTTCCCGTAAGAACCGCTGTGTTGTAATATAATTCAGAGCTAAGTTAGATAGATAGATAATGGATTTATTGATTCCCATTTGGTTTTACAATTCAAATAAACATAATAAATGGACAAATAAAAGTAAATAAACACCTCCTATTCATGTATTATTAACCCTCCTTCTCCTTCCTTCCCCTCTGTGTCAATTCCATCCACTTCTCCCCTCTTCCGCTTTCCTCCAGTATCAACTCCACTCTCACTTGTTTTGTGTTCTCTCTCTCTCTCCACCAACACCTCTCTAACACATGTTCCCATGTGTCCTTCTCCGCCCCACATACCCTACACATTCTTCTGTCTTCGCTTTCCCAATACCTTCCACCTCCCATCTAATTTCCCAGTCTAAACCTTGCCATCCTTGTTATCTTCTTTTCCCTTCCCCTACTTCGTAGATATCTCGGCAGTCCCACTGTTCTTATTCCTTTATATTTGTTGTTGTATCTTGATTGAGTTATCTTCTCTTCTTTATCCTGCACTTGTTTTTGCCTGTCTCTCTCCTCTACCTCTTTCACTATGTTCCATCCTGCTGATCTTAAGTTCTCCACATCTTCTGCTACATAGCCTCGCTCCTGATAAAATTTCTGTCGCCTCTCCTCCCATTTCGATTTTTCTCTTCCTCCCTTTCGTACCTCTTCCCAACACTGCCTGGCTAACTCGTTCCCGCCCCCACCTCTCAACTTTTTATCATTTTTCTTGGCTCTCTTTCCTGCCCTGGTTCTTAGTTTTTCTCTGTTTGTTTCGTCTCTTACCATGTACCCTGGCATTATCCAATCTAAGCCCAGTGTCCATCTTATGTACTTTTCCTGGATCCCCTCTATCTTCTCTCTCTCTTCCCACCCCCAAATTTCTGCTCCATACATGGCTACGCTGCTCACCAATGCGTCAAACAACTTTACTCTTCTTTTCCAGTCGCCCCCAAAATTCCTCTTTCCTATTCCCCATACCTGCTTCATTGCTATTGTTGTGTTTTTACTACCTCTCTTACATACTTCTCTTGGTGAATCCTAGATATTTAAACTCCCCCACCTCCTCCAACTCTTCCTCCTTCCACTACCAGTTTTCTATGCGACTTCTTCCCCCCCCCCCCCCCCTTTCCTGAATCTCATAATTTTAGTCTTCTCTGTATTCAATACTAGTTCTCCAAATATCTGTCCAATATTTATTTTTCCCTATTATCATTCCTGCCTTTCCCTTTCCCATTACTTCTTCTAAATCTGACAGGAAGATGTTAAACAAGTTCGGGCTCAGGGGACACCCCTGTCTGACTTCTCTCTCCATCCAAAATACTTCGCTTAGCCGTCCTCCCACCCTTATGCTATGCATTATGAATCTTAATAAGTTAACCTCACATACCAAAAGATAGTGACGCAGTAATGAAATTCGACATATGTTTCGCTGACAACGTCAGTATCCTCAGAAGTTGAAGATTAATCTAAATGTAAAGTTACACTATGTTGCTATAAATACCAAACCTCCTACCACTGACATGAAATGAATCGATAAATTTATAAGGTTTCTTAGAACTCTTGGAACATAAGAGCAATCAAATTGGTTTCTTGGACCTGGAGGGTAAGTATTTATGACCAGTCTTAAATTCTATTTACCTGATTAATCTAAACAGGGTTTAGTCTGGAATCGGACCGTAATTAATGTCAAGATAACAGCGTTTTGAAGAATTGAAAAATTACTATGCGTACTACCAATATAACGATTTATTATTATAACTTGACCGGTTTCAGAATTCACAATGATTGCATCATCAGAAATGTATAAATAAAATTATTGTTTACAATAATAATATAATATAATATAATAATAATAATAATAAATCGTTATATTGGTAGTACGCATAGTATTTTTCAATTCTTCAAAACGCTGTTATCTTGACATTAATTATTGTAAACAATAATTTTATTTATACATTTCTGATGATGGAATCATTGTGAATTCTGAAACCGGTCAAGTTATAATAATAAATCGTTATATTGGTAGTACGCATAGTAATTTTTCAATTCATCATGAATTTCTACCAAATAGTAAAATCAGAAAATATTCTACATATAACAGCGTTTATTTTTATATATCGCTATATGTATGTACTTTCCGAGGCATTCAAATCAAACTAGGGATGCAATGTTTAGCGATTTTTCGTAAACGTTTAAACACGTATGTTAAACGTTTAAACGGTGTTTAAACGCTCACCCTACGTATAACTTACCAATATTGCAATGTTGTTTTGAAACTTTAATAATTAGAAAAAAAAAATCAAACGTCGTTTGAAAGTTGGATTACAAATCATAAAATCATAAAGGGATACAAACAATAAATTTCAAAAGTACATGGCGGTTTTGCAATATTTAAGCGGCCGTGTTGCTTTTGCTCTTGCGGTGCGCACCTAGCACTAGCCGCGGCTTTGTTTATCTGAAATTTAAGGATATCTAAATTTTATCTGCATTGCGTTTAACCGTTCCCCTAAACGGGTAGTGTCCACACGGGCGGTCGAGGGGTGGCTCACGGACTCAAATTCTGTACACCATAATACCAAAACGGTATTATTTTAGACATAATACTGTAATACCTACATAATACGGAATACCTGGAGTAATACCTGACTACCAATAATATTGGGAATAATACCAGATAATACCAGTAATACTGAGATTATACTGAATAATACGAGGAATGATACCAATAATACTAGATAATATCCATAATACTAATTATTCTGGCATAATTTCGAGTATTAAGTAGTATTAAGGGAGGTATTATTAGCTCGATTATTAGGTATACAGACTGTCCCACGCTAGCGTATTTCCTCCATAACTCAACAGGAGTAGTAGATATCGAAAAATGATTCAAATGAAAGTTGCATCCAATCAGCTTCCTCACATTATAAAATTATTTTCGACTATACAGGATGCCTCATTTCTTCTGTACAGCACCTAACTTTGTTTTCTTTAATGGAACACCTGTATCTGATTGCATTTTGAAATTGTTTATTGAATTTAAGGGCCACTTCGTTAACCATACATTGGGTTTAAGTATTACGGTTTCAGCGTTTTTGACGTTAAAAGTCAATACCTACTTTTAAAGTTTCATAAGTTATAACTTGGAATCGTTACGAGATAAAGAAAAATGACTTACATGTCCTTATCCTAGTTTTTAATTCCCTATTTAATGAGTCTGGAAAATACTGCTTCATAATTGGCAATTTTTGTCATTTTTTGACCAATCAGGAGGCAGTATTTTCCAGACCCATTAGATAGAGAATTAAAATCTGGGATAGAGACATGTAAGTCACTTTTATTTATCCCGTACCGTTTCCAAGCTATAATTGATGAAATTTGAAAAATGACAATTTTTAAGATCTAATAATGTCGAAACCGTAAGACTTAGACCCAATTTATGGTTAACAAAGGGCCCCTTAAATTCGACAAACAATTCGAAAATTCGATCAAATACAGTGTGTTCCATTCAAGAAAACAAAGTTAGGTCGAGAGTTAGGTGCTGTGCAGAAGAAATGGGGCATCCTGTACGGTCGAAAATAATTTTATAATGTGAGGAAGTTGATTCGATGCAACTTTCATTTGAACCATTTTTCGATATCTACAACTTCTGTTGAGTTATGGAGGAAATACGTTAGCGTGGGACCACCTGTATAATTTTATGAAATCATGGATTACTGTTCGGATTAATCACAACTGCTACGAGAGAGTCAGATCAAAAAAAGTGTGCATTTTTGACTTAGATTTATTTCGAGCAGGTACATACGAGTAACATTTGACTTTGGTCTTAAGCTGCTTCAACAAGAAGGGAAAATCCCTAATTTGGGAGTTGCCTTGGTTATCTCGGCACCCCTGGTTCTCGATATCTACTGGACTAACTTTTTTATTAAAAGTTACAATAAAAGTAACGTAAATAAATGTTGGTAATAATTCCAAGACTTCAGATAGTCTGAATCGAGGTCTGAATTTGTCTATAACTCGCTTTAGGAGTGCTACTCTTCCAACACTCCACATAACTTCAAGGTAATCGAGGAAAATTTTGTGACATACTGAAGCTTAAGTAGTTAGAAGAAACTGTTACTTCGACAAGTTCTCTATTAAACCGGAAGAATCCACGATACACACAGCATACAGAAGTCAACCACTTTAAATTTTGTTTTTCAGCGAAATTCAACGATTTAAGCAATTTGGACACCTTTGTGATTATAGCTTGGAAACGAAGCGTGATACGAGAAAAGTGCAACAGGTGCTTTCGGAGGTGCTGCCAGAGAAGAACGCTTTCAGATTGTAACATTTGACTTAGGTCCTAAGCGGCTTCAACGATAATTATTCTTAATTTGGGGGTTCCCTCAGGTATCTCGTCATCCGTGGTTCTCGATATCCTATTGAAGTATCATTACTGAAAGATAAAACTCAAGTAACGTCAATAAATGCTGGTAATAATTCCAAGAATTCAGATAGACTGAATTTGTCTATAACTTTCTTTGGGGGAGGGGGAGTTTCACTTTATCCATCCTGCTATATTCGTCTTTCTCACACAACGCACTTTTGTTTTTTTTTTAATTATTATTTATTACCGTTAAATAATACCAAATACTGGCATAATACCAATTATTTTTGTATAATATCCCTGTAATACTGATAATTCCTGAAATAATACCAATAATACCTCCGTAATACTCATAATACTTGAAATAATACCAATCCTTATGTAATACTGCGACTACAAAATAATACCCGTACTATTGAATAATACCAAAAAAGTGTAGGTAATACGAATAATACCTGTAATATTTGTAGTATAATACCGGGTATAATACAGTACTGGTATTATAATACTGGCAAGGTGTACACCATAATACCGTCGAGGAAAATTTTAAGAACAAAGAAATAAGGAACTTCTATCAGGAGATTCGGAAAACTAAAAAGGGATATCAAAATAAAACGAAGTTTTGCAAAGATAAGGAGGGGAACTTAATAGGCGACAAAACAAGAAGTGTGGAAAGTTGGAAAGAGTATTTTGAAGAGCTTTTGGATGGAGGAGGGCCATTAGAACTGGAGTATGAGACGAGCGAGTACAGAGACATGGAAAGGAACGGCGAAATAGAAGCCCCAACGGATGAAGAAATTAAGGAGGTGATTTATCACTTAAAGAATAACAAGAGTCCGGGAGAAAACAGCATAGGTGCCGAAATGCTTAAATATGGAGGGAAAGAACTGCAGGAGAAGTTGTGTAACATTATAAGAACCGCATGGAATAAAGAAGAAATGCCAGAAAAGTGGGGGGAAACGTTAATAGTGCCTATATACAAAAAAGGGGATGTAACTTGTTGTGATAATTATAGAGGAATAGCGCTGCTAGATGTAGTTTACAAAGTATTAGCAACCTGTGTAAAATCGAGGCTGAATGAATATGCTGAAAATTTAGTTGGAGATTACCAGTGTGGGTTTCGAAGTAACAGATCAGTTGCAGATCAGATTTTCACCTTGAAACAGATTTTGAGTGGTAGTTTTGAGTATGGTAGAACACTGCACATGATATTCATCGACTTCAAGCAGGCATACGACACTATTGACCGACAACAGCTGTATTTAGCAATTGAACAACTAGGAATACCAAGGAAGTTGATAGCGCTGGTAAAGATGACGTTAAAAAGCACCAAAAGCAGGGTAAAAGTGAATGGACAGGTGTCAGAGAAGTTCGAAATTCGACGGGGTTTGAGACAGGGTGATCCTCTATCTACAGTTTTATTTAACCTGGCACTGGAAAAAATCATGAGGGATAGCAATATCAATAGGCAAGGAACAATCTACGGTAATAACCACCAGTGCCTGGCATATGCAGACGATGTGGTAATTATAGCAAAGACAAGGAATGGACTCAAAAGTGTGATAGAAAGGTTAAGTGGAAAGGCTCTAGAATTGGGATTGAAATTGAATCAAAGCAAAACAAAGTATATGAGTATGGGGCCGGAGTTGCAACAGAATCTGGAAGTCGTAACGCAGGGAGAAGTATATAGTTTCGAATGGAGAACAGAATGGGTTTATTTGGGAGTAGTGATAAGCAGTGACAACGACAGCAGCCGAGAAATAACAGCAAGGCTTGCGAAAGGAAGTAGAAGCGCAGGCGCTCTGGCGAAGATTTTAAAATCAAAAAGTGTATCGCTAAATACAAAGAAAAGAATATACATGTCTGTAGTTAGGCCTACGGTAACCTACGCATGTGAAACTTGGGTCGTTTCTAAGAAAGACGAGGAAAGGCTGGAAAGATGGGAGAGGAGGATTTTGAGAAGGATTTATGGGGGGAGGTTGCATGAATATGGGTGGGAAAGAAGAACAAACGTAGAGTTAGAAGAGCTGTTCAGAGAGCCGATAATTACAAAGGTAATAAAAGCCCAAAGACTAAGATGGTTGGGACATGTGGAAAGAATGAGTGGGTCTCGTACCACCAAGATCATCCTGAGGGCAAGATGGTTGGGTGTGAGGAGGAGAGGAAGGCCAAGAGGGAGATGGTTGGATGCAGTGGAGAAGGACATTGGAGATTTGGGGATAAAGGAGTGGCCAGAAAAAGCAAGAAATAAGAGGGAGTGGAGGAAAATAGTTGATCAAGCCTTGGGCCTGTAGGGCCTGTAGCGCTATTATATATATATATATATATAATACAGTACTGGTATTATAATACTGGCAAGGTGTACACCATAATACCGTCGTGAGCCACCCCTCGCGGGCGGTTAAACGTTTAAACATTGCATCCCTAAATCAAACTTATTATTTTCTGGCTTTAGGAGTTTCAGATTATAAATATTGATGTAGTTAATATCTTCTTGTTTTACTTTTACGTTATATATTGGTAGTTCGCGAAGTATTTATTTGTTAAATTATAAATATTGAATTTATGGCCCGTTTCCAACGTGTGCGATGCCATGCTAGGCTTACCTGTTTGTAATGACCTTAATGCTCCTTGAAGCGAGTTAAAATAGACAGAGTTAACTTCCCGATATATTTTTTTTCGCAATTTCCACATGCTATTTCGCAAATTCCCTCTTTATGAATAGGATCCGTTTTATCTTTCACATTTTTTCCAAGTAGATTTTGTAAATTGTTGCTCGAAGTGTGAACTATTTTGAAGCCTGCTTTCCAAAACATTGTATTTATAGCGTAATTCGTCGATAACTCCATGTACTGGAGTACATATTGAAAAATTATTGAAGTAAAAATTGCATCGAATCAACTTCCTCACATCCTAAAATTAATTATTAGAAGTTTTTCAATATTACATGTTTTATTTATTTTCGACGTTATCAAACATAGTTTTTTCTAATGGTAGAAATCTCTCTAGAACTGCTTGAGGATGTCATCTAGTCAGATAACGTATATTCCAAGAGGTAATTTCTATTGGGACTTCATAAATGTTATAACGGAAATGTAAATTATAGATTTGAAAATAAAGTGTCCACTATTGTTTCCCGATACACTAAATTAAAGCAAGTAAAATTTGCAATTTTTCTTGCAGCACGCGGGTGATCCGGAGCAAGCGTACAAGTGGGTGGACGAAGCCCAAGCCCTGGACACCGCCGACCGCTACATCAACTCCAAATGCGCCAAATACATGCTCCGGGCGAACCACATCAAGGAAGCCGAAGACACGTGCGCCAAATTCACGAGAGAGGGTGTTTCTGCGATGGAGAACCTCAACGAAATGCAGTGCATGTGGTTCCAGACAGAATGCGCCCTCGCGTATCAGAGACTAGAGAAATACGGGGAAGCGTTGAAGAAGTGCCATGAAGTAGATAGAGTAAGTTCTCTGGGAGTGTTATATTTGGGCGTTTGTTGATTTTTCTGGGTTTCCTTTTATAGCATTTTTCTGAAATAATAGAAGATCAATTTGATTTCCACACATATTGTATGAGGAAGATGACGTTGAGATCTTACGTGGGTCTCCTGCGATTAGAGAATGTGCTTCGGGGACACCCGTTTTATTTTAAGGCGGCCAGGTGTGCCATCGAAGTGTACCTGCATCTTTTCGACGATCCGCTCAAGAACGAGAGTGCCGAGCAAGAACTGAATACAGGTAAGGAAACACTATTCGTTTAAATAATTTATTTAGTGCTCTGCCAATTATTACATGTCGCCTGAATCAACATTCTTTAACAAGAATGCCGCGAGACACAATTTGAATCGTTCTGCATGAATTATGTTAATAGCGCAGCAGATGATCAACATGCGTTCTTTGATGGATCAAATTATAATAATACTAACTTGCATAATAATAATACATTACAGACTCATTAATCCGGATCCTTAATAGTCCGGATTATTCGGTAATCCGGATAGTTCCTTGATTGCATTGCATACTTTGTAATCCGGATAATTTCAGTTTCGGTAATCCGAATGCGCCTCTAACATACCTTTTAAACGCTTTGCGGGCGCGTCACCCCCTCCTAAGGTGTTTTTCTAACCAATCCCCACATACTTGCCAAATCAGGCGTTCGGCGGCGAACCCGAATCAGCGTTGCCACAGCTAGTACAAATGTATGAATCTAGTACATTTTTGACCTGATTGTACAAAAATACATTTTAAATTCTTTTTCCGATTTAATGCTGGCTACTCCACTGGTACAAGTTGATTTTGGTCAACTGGGAGTGGCGGCGAGGGTATCAAAGGGTGAAAATAAAAATGCCAGCAATCCGCACACTTCCTTGGAGCTTATGGATGCCGAGGCGGCTTCTTTGTTTTGCAAAGGAAATACCGACGTCTATAAAGAGCCGTCGCATTGGAGTTCGAGAACATTTTGACATTAACGACTTTGCTTGATGAAATTCAAAATTTACGGCTAAAGGTACGCTTTCGTTTGCGCCGGTAGACGCGGCGTGTACCGGCAGCCGACACACCCGTTGTACTTCTCCAATAGTATTTAAATAGAACTGCTCTCGTTTGTGCGTTTCACCTGCCGGCCGGTGCATTCACGTTCAAATGCGACTGTGTCCGTCGCGCGTGTCGGCTGCCGGTACGTGCCGCATCTACCGGCGCAAACGAAAGTGTACCTTTACTATTTTTCAACACTGTATAAATGTTCTTTACCCCATGCTCTGAATTCACAAAAGCCGATTAGACAGATTTAAGCATTCAAGAATGTATAGATTGGGCTGAAAAGAACAACGCACCCCTACATGAATTGTTAATACTCAGGCATCAAGCATTTTGTTTGAGTCAGCAGAAGGTCAGCCAAACTAAAATTACAGACTTTATTTATTAATGTAGTAGAAGTAATTATGCAAAAGTGTTTTTATGTTCATTTTACCTGTTTTGTATGTTTTTACAATGAAATCATTAAAAATCCCTCTTGTTCAGTTCTTTTATTAACAAATATAGATTGATTCAATAATCCGGATTTTTCAATAATCCGGATCGCCCATGTTTTTATTGATCCGGATTATCGAGTCTGTACTGTATTCTTTAGTTAGCAAATGCTATTTAGTTACATACAAAAGTAATGGAACAGTAATTGAAATGTGACAACACTATACAGTTAAACGCCAATTTAGTAGCAAAAAAGAGTAACTCACAGTGGCGGCTCGTCCCATGACGCAGGTGAAGCGTTGCTTCACCTAAAATTTCCGGAATAACTTTTCTTTTCTCTAATATTATTTTTAATTTTTTTCGTCAAATATTATTTTGATCTCAAAATTAATTCCTTTTATATTATTAGAATTATCAAATATCACCTTTAGAATTAGTCCTTTTAGCTTATGTTCATTTGTCACGAATTTTTATTTTAAAATAATAATTCTCCATTTGATAAATTTTTATTAAATAAAGCATGTAGCGTACCACTCAGATTTATTCTGCTATGTTAATCTTCCTCTTATACTGCTCCGCTCATGTACCTGAGTGAGACACCACGATTTTCCGTGCTATGCTTGGCGCTCGAGTGTGTAAAGGTTTTTGGATAGTTTTATTCCATTTCGGCATTTTTAGATTCTTGCAGGTAGTACGATTTATATACTTTTGTAATTGTTTAATTATATCCATACTTTTGGGATCATAGCACTTCACAGTGGATATTTTCATATGCCAATTGTTGATATTAGTTTGTGTTCTAGTATATTTAGTTGCATATTCGAAAATTTTACCGTTTTACGGGATAATATTCTCGATACACGAGCCTGCGTCCGCCATTTCCCTTTGCGAAGGGAACTAAGTCTAGGTTTCGTACCTTACTACCATATAAGGCGGACAATACTGATACCACAAGCCATTAATAGTCGTACTCATACCACTAACAAATTAAGAAAGACCGATAGTCCGTTACGAGCCATTCGGACATTCATTGGAATAGTACCTTCCTAGCTTGCCTTCGTCGTCCGAGCTACTTACGTAAGGATCAGCACAGTCTTTCCTAATCGGAGGAATACCGTCGCCGTCAACGTCAATGAATTTGCGTTTCACCCAGCTGATGGTGAAGCTTAGTTGATTGACCTCGTACATACCCACGAAAACCAGATAAGCCTGCATTTTTTTTTTGTCTTTTATTTCCTTTTTATCGTGTTTAAACTTTGGCGTTCACTATATTTACTTGCTAAATTTATTTACGTAGGTATTCATTTTGAGAATACTACATTTAGATTTTCATATTCGATGTCAATTTCAATTACAGGATATAACGTGCCAAAAGGACACGTTACAAAACTGAAAATTAAACTATCAAAGGTCCTGAAAGATAGAGGCAGCGGCTAGCACATACGAAGAGTAGGGCTGGGCTAAGATACTCAAAAGGATAATACTGCGGGCGCCACGTGATTTTCTTAATCACCGCCTCCAATCTACTTATAACTAAAATCACGAAAAGATAAGAAAGTGAGGTACCTATAATAGCGGGACTAAAAGAAACACAGGCAGATAAGTTGAACTTACCCAATATATTCATTAACAATGTGAACCAGCACAAGGTTCTTACATAAGGGAAAAAAATACATGTACAATATAACGCAAAAAATACGCAAAATATTACTTATCAAAACCAAGTAGCTAGAAAACACAATCAATGAAGTAGGAACTAATGAGCTGTGAAGCAGTGAACAAAATAAGATAAGTCGACGCAATGCCGTGACCCAAGTCTGCGTGCAGGGGTCAAACCCGTAAATTAGACAAGACGCGATGACGCAAGGACGCAAGGCGGTCGAAGCTTCGATGCACGCAGGCGCTTCCGTACACCCGTACCAAAAACTATAATCAAAACGCGACCCAAGCACGGCGATTACGACGTTACAAAATTAATAATAATTAATAGCTAAATAAGGAATGAATAAATTATTCTTACTGAGTGATAATGAAAGAGGTACAAAATATAATTATGTATAATACTCAAAATGACTAAGTTAGATGCGAAGGTACAAAACAAAATAATAAATGGGAAAATGGAAAGTTTTATGTCACGATACGCCGCGACGGGCTACACTGGACAGCGGAGCTCTTAGCTCCCGCGACACGGAACCAATTAGCAGGAACAGTAAGGACTGGTCTAACCTTAGATTTTATATAATCCTGGAGTCACCGTCGTCTAGGCCCTGGCGGTAAATTCTAGCGTGGGCTCGGAGGGCCGCTACGGCTTTATGCCACGTACTTCTGGCTGTAAGAAACGCACCAGGAGCGGGGGTGGTCGGAGTCAGTACTCCCCCGGATAAAACCCTAAAAATATATAAAGAGAAGACGCCAAATAGTACCAAGAAAGACAGGGAAAGCTATAGAAATGAATAAAACTAGAGGATGGCTCACCTTTGAGAGGGTTTTCGAAACCTCGGGAACGGACACGTGCACGAAAATCCAAAAGAATCCGATGAATCGTCTAAACACAAACGGCATACACAACGTAGAACCCAATATAGACGATTCCTAACGCTGATGATCGAATAAATCCCACAAATTGAAGAACGCACAAAGGCACTAATGGAATATAAAAATTCCGTCGATCACCAACATGCACGTCAATGTCCGAAACTCGAAAGCGAACGGAACCCACCTGCGTGTGATGAGTTTAAAAGAAATCAGAGGCGTCATAGAAGGGGGGCGGCACATTAGAAGAGGGTACGACTCAAAGAATCCTAAATCAAAGCCAAACAGAACGGATACACTTAAACCATAAATCGATATAACCTATTCAGGTGGACGAAAATGAACCGAAGCCACAGAACCAGCAAGAAAAGCATATGAAGAAAAGGCATAAACCCCCATATGCACGCTCATGAAGGAGAATTATCAACCGAAACCTGACAGATTAATACCCAGTGCCGCGGTCAGATGTCACCCACAGAAGGTAAATGCGGAAAATATAGTGGAACCTCCAATACAAAAGAAGGGAACTAGCCATAATAAAGAGGTAGAAAAGCGGGACGGGCCCAAAGGTAAGTAAACAAACCTAATTGAATAGAGGTATTAAGCAAGAAAACCATTTTAGGTACATAAACATTCAACGCGACAACAACCAAGTCAAAATATTAAATCTATATCGGAAATCGTGAATATAAGGACAATTAAACCAAGTAAGGGGAACCTAATAACAGCTGCGAAATACAACTAAGGAAATAAAAGAAAAAAAATGTTATAAGGGTAAACGGGATTCAGATTGCACCGTCCGATTTAATTAATACTTTCTTACATTTTGCAAATAAATACATTTTTCTATTGTTATTATATATGATGTTACACTGGGGCATAGCGCTATGTTTGGGTGATGATTCTATTATGTTTATTTAGTTGTATGGTATATACAGGCTGTCTGAAATTCGGTGTGCAACATGGGGATCTCTGTTATCTTAACAGCGAGACCCTAGGTTTAAATTCGGCAAAGTTGCGAAATATTATGCTGACTAATGTCCTCAAAAGAAAATTGAGATATTCTGAATCGTTCTCGTGAAAACTGAAAAAAACTGAAAAATTGCGTTTTCGTTTTTGGGCTATAACTTTTTTGTTTGGCCTTGTATCTTCATTCTGTAAAAACTTTTACGTTGGCACTTTTTATTCTCTACTTGATAGCATTGTCTTGGCTACGTCGATTCATTTTGGTTTTTTAAAAGCCAACTTCATTTTCTCTTATGGGCGCCATGTCTGAGTGGCAGGTGAGCTAATCCATGTTATTTTCCTGAATACAACGATGTGCTTCATGTTGACTTTTTTTTCATATTTTTACAGTTTTTATAAATTTTTGCCGATTTTTATTTCTGCGTTCTAAGTTATCTAAGACAAAATCAGAAATAATGCGAGTTACCATGGAAACAAAGTAACCTAATAGCAATTTATTATTGAAATCTAATTGATCATTTTAGAATGACGTCACACAATTGACAGCTGGAGGGCACACATTTGTTTGTTTTAAAGCTTATTGTTTATCCATGCTCTGTCCTCCAACAGAAAATGGCGGCCTGTCAAAATCAGGCCATTCTAAAACAGTCAATTGCTCATTCTGTCTCAACGAATAATAGAGTTCAATCATATAATCTCGTTTTTCTTTGTTAGGGAGTATTTTCAAAATTAATTACAAAGAAGCAATAACAGCAGGGGCCTATTATTTCTGATTTTGTCTTAGATAACTAGAAAGCAGAAATAAAAATCGGCAAAAATGTATAAAAACTGTAAAAATATGGAAAAAGTCAACATGAAGCACATTGTTGTATTCAGGAAAATAACGCGGATTAGCTCACCTGTCACTCACATATGCCGCCCATAAGAAAAAATGAAGTTGGCGTTTAAAAAACAAAAATGAATCGACGTAACCAATGGGTGACAATACTATCAAATAGAGAATAAAAAGTGCCAATGTAAAAGTTTGTACAGAATGAAGATACAAGGTCAAACAAAAAAGTTATAGCCAAAAAACGAAAACGCAATTTTTCAGTTTTCACGAGAACGATTCAGAATATCTCGATTTTCTTTTTAGGACTTTAGTCAGCATAATATTTGGCAACTTTGCCGAATTTAAACCTAGGGTCTAGCTGTTAAGATAACAGAGATTCCCATGTTGCACTCCGAATTTCAGACAGCCTGTATATATATTTTTTTGTATCGATCGATTGGACTTTTGTACGAACTTATAATTTTGATTCAAGATTTGTTTACTACTTATTTATGCTATACAAAATTGCTTGTCTGGAATCGGAACAAAATTAAAGGAACTTATCGCGCTCTGGCTAGTATTATTTTGTGCACTTACCTGTTTTAGACAGCGGTATTCTTTGTTGTTCCAATTTTCAGCAAAGCCTCTTCGGTTGCGTTTCGTCATTTGTTAAAACAAAAAAATTGGTGGCGCCCTTAATCTCATTCGGGATTATTTTTGTAACTTACCACCCCAATCTCCACTGTAGCTATCCGGAGCCTAGCAACCCCGTTTGTCCGTCTCCAGGTTCGGTCACCTTTCGCGTGGTGACGAGTTTGTACCGTGACACATTGTTCATCCGACGTCCTATAATTTCTCTCCGCTGCTCTGCGCTCATGTGAAACAGCAACTCCCAAGTTCTACGCGTTGACGGCACTGTGCACGGGTCCAACATATAGAGTACTGTTTGCTTCCTAATAATCATGTGTAATCGTGGTTGCCATGGTAACCTAGCTAGGAGCCTTGTCTATCTTATGTATATAAACAAGGCTAGGAGACATTGGTATTCTAGCATATGTGACGCGATACCCTCAGTTTCTGCATGTCACATGATATACGTTTTGTTGTTGGAAACTTGTATCTTGGAAATCATGCGCTGCGCACTGCGATGCGTTTTGTGATCTCGTATGTGTATTCACGGTGGAAGAAAGATTTTTTAAGTTGTGAAAAACATGTGACAGTTTTAGGTGGTAACAAAAATAAAAACAAAATGTACAATCGAAATTTTAAAAAGGGGTGGTCGAGGGTTGAACCGCAGAGGAATTTTGGTGTACAAGCTTGAGGAATTGCAGACGAATTAGTACGGAATTACATAAATTTGTAGGGAATTGCAGGAATTGTTTGGGAAATTGCAGGAATTAGTGAGGAATTGCACAGGAATTGCAGGAATTACAAGGGAATTGCAGAAATGTTTACTAACGATTGCGCATGCGCTGGGAAATTGCAGGAATTGTTTGGGGAATTGCAGGAATTACAAGGGAATTGCAGAAATGTTTACCCCTCTTATACTAACGATTGCGCATGCGCTGTAAATTATAGCAGTATCGGACGTACAGGAAATGCAAGAATTAGTTGTAAGGGAATTCCAAGAATTAGTAGGGGAATTGCAGGAATTACATGGGGAATTGCAGGAATTACATGGGGAATAGCGGCAATTACTTGAGGAATTGCAGGAATTAAATAGGAATTGCGGGGAATTAAAAGGAATTACACATAAATAGAGGAATTGGTGTACAAGATTTTGCTCTGCGGTTCACCCCTCGGGGGTGGTACTCCGAATTCGAGTAGTTGTGTGGCAGTTACTATTTGAATAATTTTTTTTGTATGCCGTGTTTAATTTATTATTAGTGTTAAGTCAGGTGTGTCGAATAAGAGCGGTTTTAATGATAAACATGAAGGATCTTCTGAGCACATATACGTGCATTTGGTTTCTCAAATTTGAAGAAGAATGTAAGTATTATTGAGGATGCTTTCTTAAAAGAAAATTATAGGCTGTATAGGCATATATTAAACATTTCAATGAAAATGAGTTTTATGCAGCTGCAGGTTATTGAATTCTTGCAGTTTTTTACTTGGGTAAGCAAGATCTATCATTTCGCGGAAGTTCCCAAGATGTGTTTTGAATTAATCGCGGAAACTGTAAAGAAATGTTAGAATTCTATGTATCGAATCGATAAGCCGCATAAGACATTGGAGAGCACTATAAAAAATCACGCCCGTGTTTACTGCCACAAGACTATTCAAAATGAAATACATAATTGACTGCATTTCGCAATATAGGTACCTATCGACGAGCATATCGAAAGGGAAATAAAAGATTTTTTTTTTCAATTCATGTGGATGATTCCACAGATATTGTCCAAAAATCTTGTGTAGCATTGTAATTAGGTGTGTTAATCCCTCGGTTAATCCCGACGGACAGTTGGTGGAAAGATTTTTTAGGATTTTATGATGTCGGTTCCAGCAGAATTGCCGAAACATTGTTATGTTTAACCTTATATCAAGGTGCCTCGAAAAATTTGGCTATAAAACAAAACTTATTGGACAATGTTTTCATGGTACAAGCATGACGTCAGGGCAATTACATGGTCTTCAAGCGAAAATAAAAGAAGCTGGGTCACAAGCAGTTTTTGTTGACTCATTCAATTTTGTCAAAGAAACGTCCTTAGGGCAATAAAGTATTTTTGCCGCAGTGGGGCGGTAAAATACTATTTAGATTTAGATCCTCTTTTCACGGTGCTCTATGTTAGTCTCTGATTATAGACCGATTGTGGGTAAAAAAGTATTATTACTAATGTTACAGTCTTGGGTATAAATGGACGGTTAGAGAGAAGGCGTGCAAGGTCGCCGATTAGCTCAGTGGGAGAGCAGAGGGCTTCGGAGCGCGGGGACCCGGGTTCGACTCCCGGTCGGCGGCGACGAGTTTTGCGCCGTGTAACATTTCAGAAGTGGGATAGGCAACCCGCGTGCTAGAGTAGAGTACGGCGGGTGGTGTGCACAATAGGTGCGTTGTGTGTAGCAGGTTCGCGTCGCGGGCGCTGAAAGTGGCCAGTGGCTGGGGTAGCCGAGGACGGCTAGCTTGTCAGGACGGGCCGAACTGTTACAGTCTTGGGTATAAATGGACGGTTAGAGAGAAGGCGTGCAAGGTCGCCGATTAGCTCAGTGGGAGAGCAGAGGGCTTCGGAGCGCGGGGACCCGGGTTCGACTCCCGGTCGGCGGCGACGAGTCTTGCGCCGTGTAACACTAACAATGTAATTTTATTTTGTCTCGCCCTTTGTGCAAGGCAGTGTAAAACGCAACTTTTATGTGTCGCGAGGATTGAAACACTTCTTTTGTTGATGGTCGCAAGGGGTGGGTGTGGAGCGGCGAAGCTGCTTCACCCATTCCTCAAGTCACGAGCCGCCACTGGTAACTCAGTTATGACCCTGGCAATGAAACCTATTTTCCTTCCTATTTTCTTGTACATGATCACTGAAACTAAGCGTACTCTTAAGAGTAAATCGTAAATATTTAATGGTATTGTAGGAGCTATAAATTATATTCGGACAGCACACGCTGGAAATGGGTGAAGGCTAATACCGAGAAGTTGCTGGAGCCGCACGAGTGTTCCGGAGACATAACAATAATATAGAATATTTGAGATATGTTAAGTTTGAATGGTGTTACGCAGATCAGTCTTGGTTGAACAAAAGCCGGGAATAAACGGGTTTCTTGGGTGATATAATCTTTTATTTCCACTACCCCTTTCATTTGTCAGAAGTGGGATACTTTAGGGGTGCGCGAGGGTGTAACAGTGAATTTCCAGTGTATTCCGTATCTGTCTAGGTAACGGTACAATAAGATTTATCATGGCTCATATCTCCGCGAACCTTCAACTTGCGAGAGACCTCAGAGAACCAACTCCAAGCAGCCGCGGCACTGTCTTCGAGTTACCAGAAAGTGGCACAGCTGCCTCTTCCGGATTTCGTTCCCTGACGCCACCGCTCACTCTTCAGCAGCAATTGGACGTTATAAACAAACAGATAAGTGATTTAAAATCACAGGTAGGTGCTGAACAAATTTCTTTTTCGTGGGAAAACATACCTGCGTTTGATCCCAGTTGTGCTAAACTTTCGATCAACAAATGGATACGCCTAGTGGACGAAAAGGCATATTTTTCCCGGTGGGATGATGTATCAACGTTTCAATTTGTAATAAACAATTTACAGGGACGTGCTAGGGAGTGGTATTTAAGTGGCCATAATAACTATAAGAATTGGAACGCACTCAAAATCGCGCTGCGGAATACATTCGACATAGATAGTGCGAAAACAGGGATTTTATTTAAAGACGCCGCCGTTTACTCGTCAAATTCCCAATTCAATTTTGTTGCGTATTATCATAAGAAACTTGAAAAATTGCAAAAATTAAATTGGAATATTCCGATAGCGGATCAAATCAACATCGTTATTCACGGAATTGAAAACAGAGATGTTCGACAACTAGCCCTGTCCCACAATTTCACTTGCTTAGAAGACTTATTGACGTACTTGCGTGGCTGCGATCAAAATCAATCTGACTATAATTCTGTACCTTCTTCGACGCTACAAAATGTCATCCGCTGTTATTTATGTAATCAGTCAGGACACAAAAGTCACTCATGCTCGCAAAACAAATCCGTCCCAAAGCCATATATATTAAATCGACCAATTACTTGTACATATTGTAGAAAAATCGGACATTACGAAAAAGATTGCCGAAAGAAAGTGCACACTAAACAATCAAAACAGAATGTTTGTGTTATATACAATCATTCATCAAAATTGTATTTTAAGCCAGTTTTGATCAATTCGCGATCGATTGCCGGAATGATAGATACCGGTAGTGTTTGTACCCTCATGAAAATGTCCGTTGCTCAACGAATTCAGTTACCACAAGATAAAATATCTTCTCGCTTTGTAAAATCCTTTTCCGGAGAAGTTTATGAAATAAACTTCGCTACAAACTGCATGCTATCAATTGATTCCGTACAAGCATCGGTAGAGGTTTTGCTAGTGCCTGATTCCATGTGCCCTGCGGATGTACTGATTGGCAACGACTTTCTGGCACAACCGCATATCATTTTTATTAAAAACGGGCATGATTTGAAATTTTTCAGTTCCGACCCTGTCAATATGGTTTCTTCATCCTCTATGTCCAAGCTTTCAAAGCGTCAGCTAATAACTGAAGATATGCTTCATTGTGGTACTAACAAAGACGATTTGGTAAATATTTTCAATCAACACCGTGACTGTATAGCTCTTAACTTAGCGGAAATGGGGAAAACAAACTGTGTAAAAATGACAATTCAATTAACAAGTTCCAATCCTGTGGTTTACAACCCATACCGATTATCATCCTCTCAACGTGCCAAATTACAAGGAATCCTAAAAGAACTCCTATCAAATAATATAATCAGAGAATCAACTAGTAGCTATGCTAGTCCGGTGATTTTGATTCCGAAACCTAATGGCGAATTCCGCTTATGTGTCGACTATCGCAAATTAAATAGCGTAACCGTTAAAGAAAAGTATCCCATGCCGCTCATAGACGACCAGATCGACAAACTGGCCACTTTTCGTTACTTTACGACGTTAGATTTATATTCTGGTTATTACCAGGTGCAAATGGGAGAGGATTCTGTAGGAAAGACCGCATTTATCACTCCGGATGGAAAGTTTGAATTCCTACGAATGAGTTTTGGCTTGTGCAACGCGCCGTTTGTTTTCCAGCGCATGATGAACAAAATTATAAGTGAGCTTGACAAGGACACCGCTATTACATATTTGGATGATATACTAATTCCAGCAACATCCGTGCAGGAAAACTTGCACAAACTGGAAAAAGTATTAGCGGTACTTCGCAAATATAATCTAACCCTACAAATTAGTAAATGTAAATTTCTTTTCAACGAAATTAAATACTTAGGACGGGTAATTTGTGCAGGAAATGTATACCCTGATCCACAAAAGGTTCAAGCAATTTTTGCCCTAAAAGAGCCATCGAACAAAAAAGAATTGCGCCAATTTTTGGGCCTGTCTGGATATTTTCGTAAATTCATTAAAAATTATGCATTCGTGGCTCAGCCTTTGACATGTTTATTAAGAAAGAACATTTTGTGGCATTGGGGTAAGCTACAGTCTGACGCTTGGATCTTCCTCAAGACGGCGTTAAGCGAGCAGCCCGTTCTAAAAATATTTAATCCAACCCTGCCCATATCTTTGCACTGCGACGCCAGCTGTAAAGGCGTCGCTGGTATCTTAATGCAAAAACATAATACTTCTTGGCATCCGGTGGCATATTATAGTAAACAGTGCACCTATGAACAAACAAAATATCATTCATATGAATTAGAGACAATGGCGATTGTTTTTTCTCTTCGATATTTTCGTGTTTATTTATTAGATGCACAGTTTGTTGTATACACTGATTGCGCCGCCATACGCACTACGTCCTTGAAAAAGGATTTGATACCACGAATTGCACGCTGGTGGCTCGAGATTCAAGAGTTCACTTTTGACATTGAATATCGGCCCGGTGTGAAAATGACTCACGCTGATTGCCTCAGTCGTGACCCAATACCGTCCACGGAAATCATAAATTCTGTAATTAATATCACAGAGTCCGAATGGGTTGCAGCTGTCCAAACACAAGACGACAGTATTCAAGATATTCGTATGATACTGCAGTCAAACAGAACCTTTCAGAATAAAAACTATTTTCTTAATTTTAAAGTACAACGTGGTATTGTTTACCGTATTGTTAATGATGAATTACGATGGGTTGTTCCAAAGCCTTGCCGTTGGCAGGTCTGCAGGCTAACTCATGACGATGCAGGACATTTAGGCTATGAGAAAACACTTGAACGTATTCGCCGTAATTATTGGTTTAAAGGCATGGCCAAGTTTGTAAAGAAATATGTCGCCGCTTGTTTAAACTGCATGTACATGAAATCAGTTGCCGGCGCAAAACCAGGATTGTTGCATTCTATTCCGAAGGGTAATACCCCGTTTTCCACAATTCACCTGGATCACCTTGGCCCGTTCGTAAAATCCAAGAAAAATAACGCTTATTTGTTAGTGATTGTAGATGGATTTACAAAGTTTTCATTTTTAGAACCAGTTGCAAGTACTAAAGTCAAATATGTCACAAAAACTTTAGAAGCTTTTATGTTCCTCTTTGGTTGCCCCGACCGTGTCATTACCGACCGGGGATCTTGTTTTACTTCGAAAAGTATGTCCGATTTTTGTACAAAATTTAACATTCAGCATGTAAAGACGGCGGTTGCTACGCCTCGAGCCAACGGACAATGCGAACGATACAATCGCACGATTCTGGATTCCTTGCGTTGTGTAAGTATTAACGATAAAAGTGAAAACACCTGGGACTTACATATTAAGTCTGTACAATTTAACTTAAACTCCACCGTCAACAAAACTACGGGACAAACTCCGTACATGCTTTTATTTGGCCAAAATCCCAAACCGATCGCCGACGCCTTCATTCTTAAGGAAATTCAGCAACACGTACTTACTACTGACCTAACTACTTTACGAAATCAGGTGTCGACCAAAATTTCTGAACAACAATTAAAACAGAAACAAACTTTTGATGCCAAACGCAAAATTGCTCCGCACTATCTGCTCAACGATCTTGTTCTGGTACGTACCCATTCCACCGCCACCGGTACTAGTCAAAAACTGCTACCTAAATTTCGAGGACCTTTTAAAGTAGTCAAAATTTTACCCAACGACCGTTATGTGGTTCAGGATCTCCGCAGTGGCTCGGGACGTAGAGGTACTACTGTTGTCGCTGTAGATGATATGAAATCTTGGATCATTTTAGGCGATCCTTCGCTGTAGGCGTTTAATCATGTTCTTCATACCTACTTTATCTTTTTGCTTTATTGTTTTTTTTCTATAATCTTTTATGTTATTGTATCTTGTTGTTTTACTGTAAGAGTATTCTGTAGTTTACGTATATATTTATGTTTTTGGCCATTTTGGTAACAATGGCTTAGCCTCACTTTCTTGTGTTCCTCTGAGACTTATTATATGTTTCTCTCCGAGATTAAGTTGTCTTATTTTATGCTCACCGTCACCGTATAGTTTTGCTATCGCTGCACCGAACCGAAAAGTAATACCATGCTAGACAATGCAACTCCGCAATAATTGCAACAGCCGAGTCTGCTCACCGATTTGCAGAATACTGAGTACCTAGGTATGGGAAAGCATAACACCGAATGTTGATTACCTCTTCGCTGTTTCTTCGATCACCGCGCTATTTCTACTGTCCCTAATTACTCCGAATACTTCCTGATCACCGATACGCATGTTTCTGCTCCGATCATTGATCATCGTTATTACATTTTGCTACTGTATGCCTCTCCGCTTCTCCGTTTTGTTTGCCGAGGTTCATATGAGCAGGTTCCCATTACTATGATTTCCGTTATTACCACGCGCCCTCACTTTTCTCCGCATTTACTTTCTTTGTCTACGACGCCGACTAGCCTCCGAAAAACTTGTTGCCATCTGACACACCGACTGTACTCCGAAACACTTATCGTTCTGGGCATGGTTTCTTGCGTACCTCGTTACCTGAGCTCCGATCATGTTCTCCGTTCACTTGGATTGCTAATATCCATGCTCATCTGGCGCTCTATTTCTACTGTTCTTCGTTGGGCGACGTTCTGTGGAACAACTTTGCTCTCCGCTCGCTTCGCTCATTTATGACACTGCCTCTTGGACCTCTAGCCTGGGTTTCGGTGGGTTTCCACCTTCCGTGTTTGCCTTCGCTCGAGGACGAGCGTTGGTCAGGATGGACGAGTTGTAGGAGCTATAAATTATATTCGGACAGCACACGCTGGAAATGGGTGAAGGCTAATACCGAGAAGTTGCTGGAGCCGCACGAGTGTTCCGGAGACATAACAATAATATAGAATATTTGAGATATGTTAAGTTTGAATGGTGTTACGCAGATCAGTCTTGGTTGAACAAAAGCCGGGAATAAACGGGTTTCTTGGGTGATATAATCTTTTATTTCCACTACCCCTTTCAGTATCCATAAATTCCACAACAGTGCTTCACCCACATTTCCTTCTTTGCAGAGCCCACAATCGTACTCTTTGTTTAACCGATATTAAGTTTGAGCCTGTTAACATGACCAATCGTTAAACACTTTGAGTTGAAGTGACAACAGCCTGTTTATATTTTATTTTGGTGAGCCACAATAAATTACGAGTTGTCAGCAAAAAGTTAATAAAAGAGTTCTTTAATCTGTCGCTTAAATAGTTTACATCCCATTTACATAGAGCAAGAACAATAAAGATCCCAACTAGGGCCGGGCATAAGTAAGTGGACACAGAAGAGCAACTAGGTGTAAATCGGGTCAAAACAGTGGCGGCTACTGTATAAGTGCTGCAGAGCTGCAAAACTGCCAAATATTTTCTTTAATATGATTATTATAATACCTGCTTGTTAGTTTATTAGATAAAAATTTAAAGTAGGAAGTAAAATGATAATTTACAGCATATGTATTTGCATTAACGAGCAAGACAGTTCAATATCAAAAACGAACGTCGCTTTCATATTATTAAAAACTAGCTGGCCAACTCAAAACAGTTCTGTGCTCGCCCTAGCCAACCCCGCGCACACGCCGCAGCGCCTACATTTATTTGAATAGAAATATATGCAGTTTATGGACCCATATGTGCTGCACAAAGCACAGATCTTAGTTGTTCCAGTTTCAGTATTACGGAAAGCGTGGGACCATGGGGCTGTGTCGTTCATAAACAAGTATAATTTGCGCGTACACATATTATAAATTATTGTTTTTTAAATCATAAAATGGGAATAATTTACAATTGAAGCGTAAAAAGGTTTTGCCAAATAACATACGAGGAAAACCTAAAAGTAAAATCCGAAAGCCGCACATTGCCGGAAATTTTTATAGAAGTGTTGGGCAGTAGCCGCGGCAAAAATTACAAACGACAATTTACTAGAGAAATTTATGCCAAAAAGAATGGGATTTGTGGATGTAACCGAAAAAATGCGTTATTTTGTTTTCCGTGTGTGTTATTTAGAGGCGATAATACTTGGACTGAAACGGGTGTAAAAGATCTTTTGCATTTGAGTGAAAGATTGGAAAACATGAAAATTCCAAAAATCACGTTTACGATCAAATGGAACTGGATGTATTCGGAAAAATAAATAGTCGTGCTCAACTGGATTCGGTGTACTGGGTTAATGTACAAAAAACAGGTATGTTTTGTCCAAAATTATTAATTGCATAAAGTTCTGCGGCGCTTTTGAACTGGCTCTAAGAGGTCACGATGAAACAGAAACGTCTCAAAACACGGGTATATTTCGCGGCTTAAGTAATTAATAAGACTAGATCATTTACAAAATTCTACGGTTTTCAAAGGCGCGTCTAAGGAAATTCAGAACGAAAAATAGGTACCTACTAAAATTTTCATTGCCGTATCTGAAATTTCATCAATTTTCTCCTGCATAACACCCGACCGTTTTATTCACGAGCCGCCACTAGGTCAAAATATGACGATTTAACCAAACTTATCTTTATACCAAATTGTACCCCTGAAGAGATATAGCCCTCCAAAGTGTCCTCTAAAATTAAGGAAAAAATTGATATCTTGGAAGTGCTCGACTTAAAGGTTTCCAATTTGGTACACAACTTGGGCGTGTTGCAAGCCTCAATTCATATTAAGATGAAGTTACAGAACAATTTTACCTATTAATTTATCCGTAAAAGTCTCATTTCATGTTTTGTAGAATTTAATTTTTAATTTTTTTTACTCTATGTAATTTTCATTGAAATCGATGCTTTCTGAAAAAAATGCGACTAACTTAGGTAAGGTTTTAATAATTTTGTTCAAGAAGTGATCAAAAATTAAATATCCAGCTATGACTTTCAAATTTTCTCATGTGGCAATAATTTATTATTAATAATAATAATTAAACTGTCAAATGAGTTAAGGGTGGGGAATTAGGGAACTAAAAACGGGACATGTAGTCACATTTTTATTCCAACACCATTCTGAGATTAAAGTAGATAGGGCGTTAAATAAAAAAAAAATGTATCAATAAAGGATCAACTTAGAGACTCGCACTACTTTTATAGTAAGTAATATTTTTCGTTCGCATTAAATTATTGAAAAATCTGTCATAAATTCAACACCTTTTTTACTATTTTTACACATATTTATCGTAATTGGAAAGTAGGATTGTTTAAGTTAATTATTCTTTATTCATTTTCGACTTAGAACGTCTTGATAAGTTACTTGGTTGAATCGGCATGTTGGAATAAAAGTCATGTTGCAATTTCTCCATCTTGTTTACATTTAGCCGAGATGCACTTCTAAACCGGACATTTATTAGTAGTAGTAGTGTGGCTATTGCAATGCAGATGGCGCTGGCCCGACAGTTTATTCTCTTATTCCTAAATAGTAAATAATAATTCAAAGATAGGACCGCCGACTAATCCTCCCAGATTTATTCGGTTGCCGCCAAAGCAAAAAAACCTTGAAAATTCTATCTATTCTATCTATTCCCTCTAATACCAATTATAATAGATTGTGTTTTGCATACCTAATCCTAATTCAACTTTTGAGCGATAGGTGGCAGCACTTTATAGATGTTTGTCCAGAATTGCTATTAAAATAAATTATTTCAGTTATTGGCATTTTCCTGAAAAACTATTATTATTTTATTGAAAACTTTGAAGAGTTAATAAAATTTCAAAGTTAATGTTAAATTTATAAATTTGCCGCAACATTATTAGTAAATCTCGCATGGGAAAAGTCATGGCTGACTACTTAATTTTTGATTACTTCTTGAACAAAATGATTAAAACCTTACCAAAGTTAGCCGCATTTTTTTAGAAAGCATCGATTGTAATGACAATTATATAGAGTAAAAAAAATTCAATATTAAATTCTACAAAACATGAAATGAAACTTTTACAGATAATAAATTAAATTAAATTGTTCTGCGAAATTTTAGAGGTGACCCACCCTCAATGAACACCTTGTGTTACTTCAAATAACTTCATCTTAATATCAATGGACGACATAAGTGGCGCGTCACAAATGTCAGATTTTCATTCCAAACAAAACAAAGCCACATGCTTTCTGACGTTTTAACCTAACCTCTGAAATATAATTATAGTTGTTTTCAAGTTTTTACACGTAAGCCCAATACACAAATTGAAAATAAACTGTTTTCACTGCTAAACGTCTATAATTATATTGCAAAAACTAGTTCAAGACGTAAATAATATCGATAAACGTCAAAAATGGCACGTTGTTTGGAATGAAAATCTGATGTGTGACGGAGGCACTTATGTCCTGTATTGAGGCTTACATCGATATATCGATATTTTTTTAATATCCATCATATCGATATTTTTTAAATATCGCCCACCCCTAATCCCAACACATTCCCCTGTGGGACACCCACGTTACAGTTTACAGCTTCAGAAACCACACCATTAACTATTATTATATGTATCCTATTGGTTAAGTATGCTTTACCTGCAACCGTCAGATTATACGTTCATTACTTATGCGTTTCCAAACACAAAAAATTTCATTATTCACTGGGCTTTAATGAATGAATGAATGAATGAATGAATGAATGAATGAACTTTATTCTTAGGTCAAAGCTTTATAGTAAGCTACAATTTTATATACCATGTGCTAACATGAGAACAAATCAAAACGAAAAAGCAGATCACATCAAAATTATTTTTACAATCAAGTGCCAAAATTTCAAACCACTAACCTAACTACTTCTAACATAAATTGCACAATTCCTTTTAAACACCCTCAAACTTTTCTTCTTTCAAACAAGTAGGTAGGTAAGTTATTAAAATTCACAACTTTAATTTTATAGTTACATATTTGTTAATATTTGATCGATTAGTGAACTACATGTAACAAGAATTATCCACAACAGAATTTAAAACTGCAGTTAAATACAGGTCATTCCATAAAAGAAAACTACTTTGCAATGCGCTATTGCATGGGGCAAGCGTTATCCTTGAAAATAATTTAATATTGTTGCTTGGATGGAACACCAAAAGTTTTATTTGGAAGTTTTTTTGATGGCGAAAGTAGTTTAGCCAATATCGATAGTTGGGTCACCCTATATAACTGAGTATCAGCATAAAAGTGACTCTGACAGCGTTTTTGGCCAGAAGCAGAACTAGATAATATATAAATTGAGAACAATAGTGTGCCAACAATGGGCCCTTGTGGCACTCCACTTGCTGAGACTAACGAGTTATTTGATTTTTTTTATCCAACAATTTATTGTCTGTCACTCACTTAGCTCCTGTAAAAGCATGCGATTTATTTGTGTAATCGCTTTAGTACAGTTCATGGCTGAGTATACTCAACCATGAGCACAGTTTAGTAAAACCAGGGTTGTCACTTTATTGTCGTGAAAATATATTAGCCTCTAAAGAGAACGGGTTTTGTACATACTTACCGCTGTCCTGGAACGGGTACTGCAGACTGCACAGTAGGTTTTGACCCCGGTTTCAACCGAACGCCACGACATAATTTTTGCAATATTGTCATAGTTGTACTTATTCAGAAGTTTGCACTTTAATTTTACGGGTTGTATACGAAAGCTCTAGTAGTACTTTTGTGGTGATGACAGGTCGTTCTGATAACTTGTTTTTAATGAACCATTCATTATATAGTAATTTATGTGATCCAAATTAGTGGTACTTCAGATTTGGTGTAAGAATTATGGCAAAATAAGTCTTGGAGTCTGTCGCCTTCAAGGAACATAGTGCTGCTGTTGGAGGAAGTTTAATGGTACGAAACCATCTTGGTAGTACACAGAAGCTCGGGAACTGTGCTGTTGTACCTGCAGAGAGGTTATTTTAACCGCCTGCTGTATATGTGCGCTATATCTGAATGGTTTGGGGTTACTTTGGTACTGCAAAAAGTGCCTGATGGTTCTGATAGACAGTATTCGGGCCTGCGTTACTAGCGAAGTATTGACTACCTATACAGGCGGATATTCCGGTTTTTAGGGTGGCCTCTTTCTGGGACCACGGTAGGTTTCTGTCTAAATTATTCAGAAAGAATTTGGGGACAATAAACCGATGCTGGTGTGGTTTGCCCGTTTCTCCTATCTTCTTCATGACAGTATAACTGAATAGGATTGTTCAAAGCTTACTTGTATAGTAAAGTATAGTAAAGTTTTAGTGGTACTTCTGAATTAACAACAAATAGTTTTGGTAGAATGATAACAGTGATACCACGAACAGGAACTAAGTAGAGATAGAAGAAACTCTGTATTTAAATAATTTATTTAGTTCTGTACATTTTATTATGTAATAATTTATGTCGCCCAAATCGGCGGTACTTTTGACTCGCATTTCGAATCTGTTCCTAACTTAGCTCAAATCGTTCGTCTGTACGGATCACAATAATAGCACAACGGCCAATCTACACACGTTCTTTGGCGCACCAAATGGCAACACATCACAGATCATGTAAATAGTACAATTTTTTCGTCCCTAACGCGTACGCGCAATCGATTATTGCCCGCCGCGTAAAACACTCGTCGTGTTGGGTTGAGCGAAGTAGTACCCCACGCCTTGGTCCGTCCTCTTCACCAGCTGGGGTGTCAAGAAGTAAAAATGAGCGTTATCTCCTGGGAGTTGGTATGAAACGTACGAACCGCGCTCGTTATGGTACGGTCTTCTGTCCCTTTCCGGCACTTTGGGCTTGTTATCGACGTACCTAATCGGTTTTACGTTCACTGGGGTGATGTATTCGGCATCGGGATTGATTTGGGGGCGCGGTTGGACGTAATTCACTAAAGTATCCGCCTCTAAGGAGATCGGTTTTTGTACGTACTGCTGTTCCGGGACGTTCTGCGGTGGTAAGGGAGTAGTACTGCTCGGTAATTTTTGCCCGAACGTGGTGAAATAATTTTTTGTAATATCGTCAAAGTAGTGTTCGTCTAATTTCGTATAGGAATTCTGATAAATTGGGTTCGGGGTGACTTCGTAATTATACTGGGTAATCGGTCTTGGGGTCTGTTGCCTTTGAGGAGCGTACTGTTGCTGTTGCGGGAAGTTTGATGGTACGAAACCGTCTTGGTAGTACACAGGAGCTCGGGTACTGTGCTGATGTAGCTGGGGAGGGGTTATCTCAACCGCCTGCTGTATTTGCACGCTATATCTAGGTGGTTTGGGATTAAACTGGTACTGCTGGTTTTGGTACTTCGGCCCTCTCAAGTTCTGTTGGTGTTGCTGCGGATAATCGGCTGTTTGAAAACTGTATTGGTAAACAGGTTGCGCTTCTTCTTTCGGTTTAACATATTGGTGTATCTGATCTTTTAATTTAGCAATGTGAATGCTGAACGTATCTGATGGTTCTGGTAGACGATATTTTGGTCTTTGCGTGACCAAGGGAGTACTGGTTACGTAGTACAGTCGAATGTTCTGGTTGGTAGGGTGGTTTCTTTTTGGAGCCACCGTAGGTTTTTGTCTGAAATATTCCGTAGGGATTTGGGGTCGGTACACAGGCGCTTGCGTGGTCTGCCTGTTCCTCTTGTCTTCTTCATAGTAGTAGTATTGCGGCGGTGCCACCGTTGTTTTCGGAATCAGGTTAATGGAAATTTCTGGTAGCGCAGCAGAAGTTTGCACTTTAATTTTGGGGGTAGTGTAGTAAAGTTTTAGTGGTACTTCTGTAGTGACGACGGGCCGTTCAGGTGGGCCATACTTGAGGAAAGGTTTTCCCGACACTTCGTTTTCTTTGTAATAAATTGGAGGTTGGGTACTTGGTTTGACAGGTCGCAAAATCGTAACAGACTGTGGTTTTTTCTTGTGAACTCGTGTTGTTGTTGTCGAATATGATTGGTTCCTGTTCACTACTATTCTAGGTTTTTGCGGGGTAACCACTCGGATGGTTTCGGTAGTTGTATCGGGTGGTTTCGTGGTTGTTGGTTTCCTCATACGTTCTCGAGGTTTCTGCGTCGTCTTCCTCGTATCCATTTTCTCTTCTAAAGGAGCGAAGAAGTCGGGAGGTGGCGGTAGAATAATCCCGGGCACCAAAGGTCCTGGCGGTACTTCCGTGGAGTTATCCTTTGGATAGAAGAAACTGTAGGGCGGAGGATAGTATATTGAAGGGTCGTCCTCGTCGTAGTAATCCGTAAGGTTGTCCGGTGGGGGTAGGATCGCGGCCCCCGGGGGTAAAGATCCTAAAGAGGGAGGCCAGGTTCCATTCAGGGGGAACGGTGGTGGTCCGTCCCCCGGCCGGTATTCCCCCGGAAAGGCGGTGGTAAAGTCCGGAGGAGCTGCGAACGGAGCTTGCCCGGGAGTAAAGTTGGCCGAATTTGGATATAGGGGTGGGAAGAACGGTCCTGTGCCCGGAACGTAACCGTCGGGGGGTGGTAGGGTTTCGTAGCCCGTGCCATTAAGCGTTCGCGAAGAGTTCGTGCCCAGGAGCTGTAAGGGCCCATCTTCCGTGAGCTGGACAGGAAAGGGCGGCGGAACTTTGGGGTGCGCCGGGATCTTCACTTGGCGCTCCGGTGCTTTGTAGTTGTCTATTGGGGGCCATATCGGCGCCGAATTGTCTTGGTGGTCTTCATGTTCTGGGTAAACTCCTCCTTTTAGTACCAATAAGTGGTTTTCGGCTAGCCAGATTTCGTTCTTCTGCAAACCACCCAGGGTATTTATGTTATCTTTCGGCACTTCCGAATTCCCTTTGTAGGAAATGATTCCGGGTCTTTTGGCGGGTTTTGAGAATAACTCCTTTTGGATCAAACCGTATTTGCCGTCTTTGACTTGTTGGGCCAACGTTTTCTTCTCGTCTTGGTCGGATTTTGCGGATTTTTCTCGTCCAGCGCCGGCACTCGCCGGTAGGAGTTCCGAGTCGGCTGTTTCTTGGTCCAGAATTCGTAAGTGACCGCCTACTAGCCGAGTGAGGGTGCGTCTTTTCGGGGAGGAGACGTCCTCGGTGGCGGAGGTGAAGGCGAGAAGTAGAGAGGTCCATAGGTAATGCCGCCAGAGCATCTGGAAAATAATGAAAGTGTCATTGATTTTTTGAAATAAACATAATTTGTGTAAGAAGCTTGCACATAGACGGGGGATGGGATTAAAAAAGGTGGAAGTAAAAACAGATTATGGATTGCTGTTCGAAAACAGTTGGGGATGTAGGATGTTCTACTACAGTAGGTACCGGAACTTTTCTTTGTGCATGGAAAATTGGCTAGGTCAGTACTACCTTGTAAAAAGGAAGTTAATGGGTACTGCCGAGGTGAAAACGTTACCTTTGGGTGGATTTCGTGCTAATTGGTTTGATTTCATGTCGTCCGGTTTTAGTAATAAAATAATTATGGTTCGTATAAAATGTGGAGCAACTAGTCGGTCGTATGTTCATATCAACCTTGCACCTTTCTATTCCGACGCCGTTTATGGTAATAATAAAAATTAAACGAGACACGCCCAATTGGCTTTGTCTGTGAGTAATGAATCGTGAGAATCTGTTTGATTTACGAGTGCAGGTTGGTAGAAACATGTTTGGGGTGTCCCAGAATTCGACCACGAAAATTTAAGGGGTGATTGCTTGATCAAAAATACGACGAAGAGCTTTGATTTCGATGAAGAGTCGGAAAGTGATACAGACATTTGGCATACTTCTGTGACAAGGATTTTAAGAAAGCTCATGGTGCTTGTAGTTACAAATTAATTAGAATTTAAGCTTTCAAGGTTGACGATGCTCCACATATTTCAAAAAATGAGCTGCGAGAGCTGTGAATTTTCACTTTTATCGAAGCGGATTTTCATAACACTTTGTGGCAGCCTTGCTATACAAGATAAATTTGATTACTGATTCTTAAATGGTTTGAAAGTTTCTGCAGAAAAACCATCTGTAACCCGCTTTCTTCAAAAGAAAAGACCATAGCGTCTCTCTAATAGGGTATATCGTTATATGCTTTTTTCTCAAATTCTGGGACTTTGTAGTTTTCCATGAATCAACTGTTGTATAATTCATTTTACGGATCGCGCTCGTTCTAATTATTATGCCCATTAATATGAGTTGGTTAATTATTCTAAAATCGCGGATATTATTTATAATTATGCGCAATTGTTCGTGGATCTTGGGTAAACAGTAATTTACACATTCTCTCTGCGGCGATTTGCATTGTTTATATAGAACGTGAAGAAAAAAAATCGGTGCGCATCTTGAATGGAGAAAAAGTCAGGAATTTGGCCTTACATGGCAAACATGACAACGTACATCACGATGCTTGTTTGTCATTACATCCTGCGGTGATTTGCGTTATACAGAATGTACTTACTTTTAATGCTAAAGACAATTCGGCGTTGGTTTTTGAGTAAATCCGCTAAAATTTTCGTCTCGTTGGAACGACACGAACAAGAAGTAGTGGTACTTAATAATTTTTTTTTCGTGAAATTTGTGAAGACATACATACAATGTTATTTTCAACCTCCACTCTTTGGAGGGGTATAACTTGGCAAGGGTATAAGTTTATATATTAAACTCCCCTTAATTTTTGCCAATTTTTGTCCGATATGTTTCTTGTTGCAACATCCACATCCTATAACCCTATTGGTTCGATTTTATCATTATCATTCTCAAGAAGAGATTGTAAATTGTCGCTAGAAGTGTGAACAACTTGTACACTTAAATCAATGTAAAGAACTAACTCAATAGCAGAAAAATTCAGTTGTAATTTTTTCTTGGTTACTCCAGTAAAAATAGGCAATCCGGATTGGCATTTTTCCAATAAGCATACACACTGCTCAAAATTGTGTAAGTAACACAAATAATTTTCATTGTATGATTTTTATCTTACAAGTCAAAGTGAGTAGGTTACACTATTTATTTAATTAGCTTGTTTAGTACAAAATTGGCTAAAAATAAACTTGTAATGTTTTGCATTATTTGTTTAATGAAAATTAACATTTAATTGGAAAACAATATGTACATTGCGTATTAAAATAAAAGTGTATTTCCGATAACATTAATTTTTTGAAATTTGTACTTAATACGATGTATTGCCTCCCCGGGAATTAATGACTGCCCGGCAGCGTAATTCCGAACCCCGGTTAATTTCAGAGCAGCGTTGTTCTGAAATAAACTTGGGTTTGTTATTTAATACGGCCGTTTGTCGTCTTCCAAACACCAGCGCAGTACGGACAAGATGCGCTCGGTCTTGCCAGAGGGTTTTGTAAGCCTAGGATTGTTTTTCTTCGGAACAAAATGCCAGTAACCATTATCTTTATCTAGTTCGCCTGTTTTTTAAGATTATGTTGTTCGAAGAATATCACAAAAGAAGTTTGTTAAATATTTCTAATTCAAGACGCCGCAGATTGGAAATTATATACTTACTTAAAGTTTTGTTAAAAATCCCGAAACATATCTAAAATACAGAGTGTCTCATTATATTTTGACACATTTTAACACCTTGCATCTACCGAACCGCTTGAGATATTAGTGTGCGGTTTGCACCAAAGAGTTATGTATGACTTTAAGATTTTTTTTACTACTTTGAAATTTTTTTTGCATTTCCGTTGGTTTATAAGGACCAGAAAAGGTCACTTTTCATGTTACTGCAAGTGCAATTTTTCTAATAGGACACCCTGTATATAATTGAATGTTCAAATAGTCGCATCTTTTAGCTATCCAACGGTATGCTAGATTTGATCATCGGTAAGGGTATAGCTGAGATTTTGGACTTAAAAAAACGGCAGAATCGAACAAAATATTTGTAGAAGCAGAAAATTTAAAGTGCGCTGTGATTTATTGCAATAAACGATTCAACAATCTGGATTATTTAAAATAGTCCGAGAGCCCGCTGCAAAATTATGCACCCATCTGTTAACGAAATGGAATGTGCGGCAAAGGCATGTAAAAACATCGTACTCAACGGATCGGCACCCGTGCCGGTCACCATTTGGTGCAAAAAGGTAAAAACAATGGCACTTCCGGTACGGAAATTTGCGGAAAATTGCGCGATTTGTTAACAAGATGAAAGTTGTGCCATCTTGTAGTCTGCGATTAATTTAATTGAAATCGGTACCCGTGCCATCTTTTACCCTAGTACAAATCCTCGGCACGGCGACATTTTTGCAGCCCGTAACTCGGACAAATTCCCGTCATGTGTTAACGAGTTGAAATATAGTTCAATGGAAAGAGCATTATGTCCATTTTACGAATATCCAAGCGTGCCACAATTCAAAGCAGTCTAAGTAGGTGGCACGGCCCGATTTATAACGCGCTACGCGGCGCCATTTTCAGGGAATTCGGCAGTCGGCGCGCGCGAGTTTTTAACATTGGAATATTGGAAATGTTTTTATGTTCGTAGTATAGGCCCGAAATTCAGCAAAAGTGTCACTCGTTGCATTTGCAGCATGATTTAATAGCGAAAGTTTACCTAGTTACTTGCTCCCTATACAGTCCTTTTTTAACTTGATCCTAATGTCACTCAGTCCAGCAGTCCGAACGCTGAAAAGAACGTAAGCCGGCATGCAATTCAGCGGCTACTTTTATGTACCGTCCTTTTTGCACAATGCAAATCGCCATACCGGCATTCCAGACATTCTTTTCGAAAGTATCTCTTTTCAACATGCACTATTACAGCTGCCCGCGCGGAGTAACTTACACATTACGTTGATGACCTAAGGATCAAGTTAAAAAGAAGGACTCTAGTTACTTAGTTAGTTCTTTGTATCATGTCTTAGTTACCATTACCATTAACAGGTGTCACAGTGACAGATGTCAATTGTGCACCACACAAAAAACATTTAATATTCGACATGTTGCGCGACCATTGGAATTGATTAAAAAGTGACATTTTGACGCCGCGTAGCGCGTTATAAATCGGGCCGTGCCACCTTCTTAGACTGCTTTGAATCGCGGCAGGTTCGGATATTCGTAAAGGGGACATAATGCCCTTTCCATTGAACTTTATTCCAAGTCGTTAACACATGACGGGAATTTGTCCGAGTTACGGGCTGCAAGAATGTCGCCGTGCCGGGGACTTGTACTAGGGTAAAAGATGGCACGGGTACCGATTTCAATTCAATTAATCGCAGGCTACAAGATGGCACAACTTTCATCTCGTTAACAAATCGCGCAATTTTCCGCAAATTTCCGTACCGGAAGTGCCATTGTTTTTACCTTTTTGCACCAAATGGTGACCGGCACGGGTGCCGATCCGTTGAGTATGGTGTTTTTACATGCCTTTGCCGCACATTTCATTTCGTTAACAGATGGGTGCATAATTTTGCAGCGGGCTCTCCTACTAAAATAAATTAAAGGGTTTTATAGTTACAGTATACGTAATTTCAAAATTTTAAAAACTGAAAACAATAAAATTAACAGCTATTTACAACAAAATTTAACATTTAAACATTTAATGTTCTACGTGTCTGCCTTCTGCAGTTCCTTTTTTGAAATCCAAAATCTTAGCTATCCCCTTACCGAAGATCAAATCTAGAGTACCGTTGGACAGCTAAAAGATGAGACTTTTTAACATTTACTTATATACAGTGTGTCCTATTAAAAAATGCAATTGCAGTGATATGAAAAGTGACCTTTTCTGGTCCTTATGAACCGGAAATAGCAAAAAATTGTCTAAGTAGCCAAAAAGTTTGAAGTCAAACATAACTCATTGGTGCAAACCGCACACTAATATCTCAAGAGGTTCGGTAGCTATAAGATATTAAAATGCGTCAAAATATAATGAGACACCCTGTATATCAATTGGCTGAAACCGTATTTTAAGTAGAATCTGAATTTGAATCTGACGAATGCATGATAATTTATTTTTTTTTTAATTTTGTGAATTTCTTGCATATATTTATGTAGATACTTAGTAAATAAATAACTGTATAACGATCTCTATAACAATATAATATCGACGTTTCGCCCCCGTTCGGGGGCTTTGTCTAGATTAATTTATTAAAAAGGTGTAAAGATAGGTATAAAAAATATTTGACAAATTTTTTCAAACAATCAAAAATTATATGGTAACTATGACATAAATTAATATAAAACTTTAGTTACCATTTATAATTTTTGATTGAAAAAAATTGTCAAATATTTTTTACATCTTTACACGATTTAAGAAATTAATCCTGATAAAGCCCCCGAATGGGGTCGAAACGTCGATATTATATTGTTATACAGTTATTTATTTACTAATATAATTATATGCCAGAAATTCACAAAATTTTAAAGAAATTTAAATTTGAACTGGCACAAGTTAAGCAAGAATTCATAATAATTTAGTTCAAAATATTGCAGATAACAAACCAAGTGCCAAAATACATTAACGTGTGCAATTTGGTATTAGAGTGCAATTTCTCTGTGTTTAAAATTAAAAAAACATGCCTTTCATCAAAACATTATTACGTTACACTTAAAATAATTAATTTTAGAATATCATTCTAAATAATATTTTGGTATACCTAAGTAATATCTTTCTTTCCTTTTCGTTCCTTCGTATTTACTGTGTAGAATTTGATTTGTTGCTTTTTGTATCTTTGGGGATTACCTACTTCAATTTTTCACCCTTTTCTAAAGTAAGTATACTAACTATTTTGTTTGTAGATTATTTCAATATAAAGTAAATAGTCTTTAATCAGTATCTATTGTTTTCTTTTTATGCCATTTTATTAGAGTTTAGAGTAGATAATATGAACGGCGTCTGCCGTTCTGAATTGTACTTTTGTTTGTATTACGCCCCTTTTAAGTTTTACAAAACACAGTGCGTTGCAGACTAGTACATTCCTGTAATGCTCTGTATTGTTTGTGGATTTGGAGTAAGTATTTGTCATTTGCGTTCTACGAAGCAGAGTTGAGTACAATATATTAGACGTTGCGTGGCGCTCTGTATTGCACTGGGGTTCGGAATTACGCTGCCCGGCACCACCTAGCTATTCTTAAAATGAGCCTATCGATTGCATCTTGTGGCAAAAGGGCCCACTGCTCTCTCAGTGCATTTTCAAACGTAAAACGGCCTTGAATGTTTGCCATAACTGGAAGAAGTTGTTTCTGCAGCATGTCCCACACATGCTCAATGGGGTTGAGGTCGGGACACTGAGGAGGTCATGGCAAAAGGGCAATTTTCTCTTCAAACCAATTTCGTATCTGATGTGCAATTTGAGGACGAGCATTGTCCTGCATATAAAACAAATCTGGACCAGCAGCATATGAATATGGTTGCACAATAGGTACAAGAACTTGTTCAATATAACGCCGCTGGTTCATGGCTCCATCCAGACAAACGAGGACCGTTCTATGGTGCAAATCGATTCCAGCCCATACCATCACAGACCCTCCTCGGTAATTGTGAACTTCCTGGAAGTGCCTGGTCCTCTCCGAGGCTCCGCTTCTTCGCCACACTCTCGTTCTCCTGCTATTAGGTTGAAATCCGAACCGAGATTCGTCGGTAAACAGAACATTGGACTATTCTGCTTCACCCCATTGAGCATGCTCTTCAGTCCATTAAACACGAGCTTTGCGATTGCCGTGGCGAAGTGCAGGTACTCTAATTAGTCGACGAGAATGAAGACCAGCTTCATGGATACGATTTCTGATGGTTCGGTCAGAAACCGCTACGGCATGTACATTTTGGAGATCCGCAGAAAGTTCTCGTGTCGTAATTGAAGAATAATAAATCGGCCTTGGGCAGGTGTTGTTTCTCTTGCTATGGTATGATATCCAACGAACATCCATGGCGCATTTTCAATTTGCTACGAATTGTTGGCGAAAATATTTTTGAAGTAATAGTTCTGTGCCTTAGACAATTTTGAACAGTGTATTTTATTTTCAACCACAACCACGCTTTAGACCTCCATTATTTAAACACAAAATTTGTATTAGAATCCAGAAATGTCAACATTTGAAATTCCAACTTCCGGTTAATCGAAACTCGAAAATAACCTACAAAATCGACAAATATGGGGAAAAACGGGGTATACGGTCACTAATGTCACACCCCCTGCGTGGCATGCAATTTATTACAAAAGTAATTTATGGTTTGTATTGCGGGATTTAATTAAATACTCTTAATGAAGTGGGTCAGAGGTCATTCGAGCGGTTCAACAATAGTGTCTCAAGGTTTTCGCGGCCCCGTGGGCAGGGTGGTTAATACCAACCTCTGCACGCTCTTATACAACCGAGTTTATTATTATCGAACCGAGAGTAAAAGTACCGTTCACTCGATGTTAGTACAAGGGAATTATTTTAAGATAAACATGTTCAGATATGCGTGGCTTAAAGTGTTGTAGTACATTTTTCTGAGTGAACCTTATTGTTATGAATTGTTCAAGGTGACTGGGCCATTATCTTGAGTGGTCCATTGTATGGCGCATGAGCTTTCGCTTTTTGTAATAGTGCGAGATTTGAGAACACCAAATGAACCTTAAAAATTGCGTAGATCCATTCTGGATGGTACCTATTGTGTAATGCTATCTCAACTAAGTTGACATTGGAACATCCATAACGTGTCCCTTTACGTATTTGCTTACCAGCAGTGTGTCAAATTAAATATAGCATTTTTCAAATTAATGTGTTGTTTTCCGTATACGCTTTCTGTAATACATTTAATGAACGGACCACTATACCAAACGCATTCGAAATCTGTGCGACCTCCCAACAAATTAAGTAAATTTCGATAAAATTCCGAGTCGTCCTCGCTGATAAACACCTACAAATAATTAGTTTTTAAGAAAAATCCTGTGAGAATCTGCGATATTATAAACAAACAGTGTTCTCAAGGATTTTAAGCACGTAATTAACGCTGTATTATTACGAAAACTTCGACATACTCGTAACAGGCCGGCAAAATGTTAACTGCCTGTCTTTCGCACCGTTGTGCCAGTGCCACACAAAACTACACGGACATTCGGCATTGTGCATTAAAAAATAAATGTCCTTTTATTTGCGTATTTTGTTCACATGACGGTTGTGCAAACAGAATTAATAAGTAATGGAGTTTATATTGCTTTTTGTATGTTTGGATGAACCGAATTATATATTTTTTTAATACGGAAATTGCAGGTAGTTCAGTCTGAAACCGTTGATTGACTATTCAACGATTCTACCCACTGTTTTTAGGGGAGCTCACAAACTAGCCTTGCAAAGACACCAGCCTCAGCTTCAGACAAACAAATTGTGCCATTTTCTATCTTGCGTAACTTGAAAAACTTCAGATTTGATAGCAGATTTAATAGGTATACAGGACACCACTCCATTGGTTCGTTAAAAGTTCTCAATTCCCCATGGTAATTTAATTCTGAAAATTTAAGTGAAATATTTTCGTCCATGAGCTATACTTCCTGTTATACTGGAAGTTGGCCTCAACTTTATTATTTTAAATGGAATGGTAAACTTTTAATTTGGTTTTTGAATTCTACGTACATACTTTTCTAAGACAGCCAATATTTCAAAAGTTTATTGCTTTTGACATATTTCGAATTTTTTGAAAATTTTGGTGCTTGTGGGAAGCAGATCTCAGCCAATTTTAAAGCTTTAACTACCAAATTTGGACCAGTGGCAGCCTATCTTCTAGATGTAGGAAACTCTCATTTATGTATAACACCTACATGGTATTCAAAATTAGTACCTAGCCAGCGTAACAGTATTCGAAGTCATACACGTAAAAATTTAAATTCTTTGACGGTTTCTGAGTTATAAGCAATTGAGTCTTTAATTGTACTAGTCGGGGAGCAGACCGCCTGAAAGACGCGTTTTAAACACTCTTTATACAACTCGAATACACACAAGAAAATGAAGTTGATTCTTATGTAAAATGATCTGCCGGATTCGAATTTTGAGGTCGCGAAAAGATCGGGAATTGTGAAAATGCCGGAAAATCGGTTTTTCCTAAAATTTTCCTAAATAAATTTTCGACCATTTTTAAAACTTTTCTCGTTGTATTTCAGCAACGAAAGGAGCTAGAGATCTGTTTTTAACGTGGAATATACACTGAAGTGTGCTGATCATCACAGTGTACTCACGTTGCCTCTACAATTTTCCAATTTTATGAAAAAAATGGTTTCTTGCTAGACCGCAAATTTGTGTAATGTATTTTTCATGCACCGGGTAAGCAACCTTATTTTTCGGAATTAACATATTCATATGCGAGACCAAACACGGACAAAGGCTCGAAATTATCTTTGGTGAAGAAACGAAACATTAATGTTGTTGCTGAAAAAAGTTACAGCGAGTTAAAACATAAATAATACGTGCGCGCTAGCCGCGCTGATGGGTTGATAGGTAGCGACATGGGTTCGGGCGCTTTTCTCCTTGATAATACACACATAGCCGAAACTCTTGGCCCCCTGAATTAATTTGAGACGTAAGCAAAAATAATTCTAACAAATATGTGGATTCAATTCTACATTTTATTGAAATGCTTTATCACATGTAAGGTTATTTTCATGGAAGGAATAATGTTTTGGACGTAAATGTTTCCCGTCATAGTTTGCAGCACGTGAATAAGTGGAGTGCGACGACCATACATTATACCCCCCTCAAAACATTACTGTTCCGCCTTGATAAGGAACAACTTCTCTGGCAAAAGTAAGTCTTTCTTGTTGTCCCGGTCCCCTAGAGACCCTTTCACGTTGATAATCACTCACTAACCCAATTTTTGTCTCATCAGAAAAATTATATGTTTTGCTTTTTTCAGTGTGCTGTATATAGAACGGCTTGGCAAAAAAGCCCAAATATTCCAAACATCCTGGAATATGGATGGTACATGGAAAATGACGTTATTATGCCAATAACATTCACAAATAGCTCTAAACTGGATTGTGTTACTATAACACAGTTCTGTAAATGTAAAAATTTGACCTGTTCTTTTCGATGTGCATGCATGAAATCTAATGGGCAATGTATAATATCATGTTTATGTGAAGGGAAATGCAATTTGTCGGAATAAAAAATACGAATGTTCGCGATATTAGGTAATACAGCGTTTGTACGCCCGCACATAAACCACTACTACACGGCTCAGCGCGGCTAGCGCGCACGAATTATTTATGTTTTAACTCCCTGTAACTTTTTTCAGCAACAACATTAATGTTTCGTTTCTTCACCAAAAATAATTTCGAGCCTTTGTCCGTGTTTGGTCTCGCATATGTATTTACATATGTTAATTCAGAAAAATAAGATTACTTACCCGGTGCATGAAAAATACATTACACAAATTTGCGGTCTAACAAGAAACCATTTTTTTCATAAAATTGGAAAATTGTAGAGGCAACGTGAGTACACTGTGATGATCAGCACACTTCAGTGTATATTCCACGAAAAAACAGATCTCTAGCTCTTTTCGTTGCTGAAATACAACGAGAAAAGTTTTAAAAATGGTCGAAAATTTATTTAGGAAAAATCGATTTTCCGACATTTTCGCAACTCCCGATCTCTTCGCGACCTCAAAATTCGAATCCTGCAGATCATTTTACTTAAGAATCAGCTTCACTTTCTTGTCCGTGTTCGAGTTTGTATAGAGGGTGTCGAATTAGAGCACCTTGCTCCCCGACTATACGTGTAAATCTCGATATAAAACTTGAAGTCTGACTTCTGTAAATTACTCAAATTTATTTTCAAGATGCTCAAAGATTATTTATTAATTGTGAGTTTGGGAGATGTTCAGTTGCCAAAAAGTAATTTTGTTCATTTGATTGCTGGTATTATTATTGAACTTCAGAATGTACAAATATGTACGATGCACGGCTAGAATTTGGACAACCACTAATTCGAATTTGGTAGTTTAAACTTGTCCAAGATTTGCAATTTTAAACACAGCTTTGCGAACACCAAAATTTTCAAAAAATTCGAACTCTTTCAAAAGCAGTTAACTTTTGAAATGTATGTTGCTTTAGAAAAGTACGCAGAATTCAAAAACTAAATTAAAAGTTTGACATTCCATTTAAAATGACAAAGTTGAGGTCAACTTCCGATATAACCGGAAGTAGTTCGGGAATGAAAATACCTACCTTTTTCAAAGTAATAAACTTCAAACCCCAATTACTTACTGAATTTTTTTAAGTGGAACCGCATAATTTTTATGCTACAATAAATTGTCATTTGCTACAAGTTCTCTTTATATTATGTATCAGCTCGCATAACTCTAAAGTTGCTAGTTTTCGAGATAATCAATCCCAACTTGTGTTATCACCACGCCCCTAAGTTTCATATAAAAAGTTGGTATTTTCACATTGTGGAACACATTAAATAGTAATTTAAGGATAAAAATGGCCGTTTTTAAAGTAATTTTAATTTTTCAACAAGATGTTCAGTTCGAAGATACCTACTTAATTTTCAAAGTTCTTTTAATTCTAGTCTGAAATTTCAAAAAATTAGTACTCGTAGTTACAATTACTCGGTAGTGCAAAAATTCGTTTAAGAGTAAATGAGCCTTTTTACAAGTTTTTGGATGGAAAATTTGTATAGTATAGTAACCGAGGTACTAACTCTATGAGTACCCATAACTTATTTTTTTAATGGAACCGCAATTTTATGCCCAGCAATATCTACCCGCAACCCGCATCTATTTCGAAAATACAGAAATTTAATATTTTCACATTGTGAATGTCCGTTTTCAAGATGAAAATTTTTTTAAAAATAAATAAGGTAGGCCGATTATCCAGCAGTGGATGGTTTAAGTAGAACTGTATTGTGGCTATTCAAATTTCTTATATGACGTCATCCATGTTTTTCAAATACCCAGCAATATTATATTTTTAGCTTCCTAGCTGAGCTAGGTAGCTATTGTGATAGTCGTTTTTTGACCATGGTGTTTTTTCATCAAATGTGGACGTTTCAGGTCATTCTAAGACTTTTTGGCAAGGTGGCACATTGCCGTCCGTATGGATGTGTGGGTGTGTGTGTGCGTGCGTGCGTGTGTATGTCTGTTGGCACTTTTACGGGAAAACGGCTCAACAGATTTTGCTGAAATTTTGCATACGTATATCAGAGATGGTCCATAGGAAACTGACGGGGCGGTTTTTTTTTAAGCACTTTTGAGCTGAGATATGGCGTCATCGAACATTTTTTTCAATGAGACCGTATATATTTTTGTATTGCATCGGATAGAGGGTATTTTTCTCTACACGATGTGCGAAAATCGTAATAGGTTGTATAAGGAAAAAATTGAGAAAAAAATTACGAAAAGAAGGCGCGCGCCAAACGCGCCCTCCAGTTCAGTTGTGGCTGTGGCTAGGAAGCTGTTCTGTCAATGCATTGACAACTAGTTTTCGGTAGAATCTTGTAGACGAGCTTCTTCTGATTGTGAAAATATAACATATTTTACATTAATTTTGCAAATAAAGGTCTAAAAAATTAATAAATATTTAACGATGAAGATTATGTCTGTACAGGGTTTCCCACGACGACCTTACACGATCTGTATATAGAAAAGTATATACAGGGTGGGCCAATAGTGTGTAGTCGGTCCATATCTCTGATTCTATCCAAGATATCAACATGAAATTTTATGTGTACGTGGAGAACCCCACGAAGCTTCAGTTAAAATTATTTTGATGTATACAGGATGTTCACGTGCTACGTACCAAGTCAAAGTTATGTTTTTTTATATAGAATGCCCCACTTTTGTTTACATATTTGGATTCCCCATAAAATTTCATCAAAGTTGATATGCTACACGGTGGGGTTTAGAGTAAACGATGTTAAGATATGGCCATTTTAGTACCAGTGTGAAGCCAAATTTGTGGTGCTACTGACGTGTGCTGGTCAAAGCTAACTATGATTTTTTTATTGGACTTGGTTCAGAGGATACTTTGTTAATAAAATCCATGAACACTTTTTTCAGAATAGTTTATATTATACAGAGTGGTCAACTTGCGCATAATGGACCTTTTCTCAAAAACATCCCGTGTATTATTTGCAGGTTTGATAGCCAGTTTATTAAGCTTTTGACTGATGTAGATATTGGCAGGTCTGCGACTGATAATTTAGGCAGAAATAAAGATTGAACCTCAAGAATTGAGATTTTTGCTATAATTTTGTACCATTTTTGGGGAATTTCCCCCATTTTGCCACCCAAAACTCAGAAAAATGCGTACAGTTTGTTTTTACAGAAAATTTTGCCAACAGAATTTACACCGGCACAAGAAATCTCATTGCAAGATTACTTTTTGAAAGGACGGTTTTCTTCCATGGCACTCCTTGTTTCAGTTTATACCTAGGTTTAATAAGTTACCATTTATTTAAGAATATGACCATGAAGAAGCAATCTGGCGATAAAATTTTTTGTTTCAATGTGAAGTCAACTTCCAGATTCAAAATGGAAATCATATTTTGTGTTTTGGGCGCTAAAATATGCGAGAAACGAATAAATTACCGGTCAAATTACCACATTTTAAAGTTCAATTTTCAATTCTACCGAAACCGCCAGTCGCAGACCTAACAATATCTACATCAATCAAAAGCTTAGTAAACTGTCTATCAAATATGGAAGTAATATATGGGGTGTTCCATTTGAAATTTTTAAGAAAAAATGCATTTTGCGTAAGTTGTCCGCCCTGTATGATATTAAGTTTTGTGATGAAAGTACTCAAGTATTTTACAAATAGAGCAGTCTGTGAACCTAGTCCAATAAAAAAATCTTAAATAGCTTCGACCAATAGATGTCAGCAGCTCCTCAAAGTTGGGTCCACACTGGCACAAAAATGGTAATATCTTAAAATTGCTCACTCTAAACCCCATCGTGTAGTACACCATCTTTCATAAAATTTTATTGGGAATTCAAATATGTAAATAAATGTGGGGCGTTCCATTTAAAAAAAACATAACTTTGGTTTGATGTTCAGAGTGTGAACACCCTGTATACACCAAAATAATTTTATCAGATGCTTCATGGGGTTCTCCACATACGCGTAAAGTTTTATTTTGATATCTTGAATAGAACCAGAGATATGGGCCGACTACACACTATTGGCCCACCCTGTATAGTAGAATTACACAAATTTGCACAGACAGGTAATCGAGGATGCTCAAATCGACTAAAATATTTTTGACTTTCTGCGACTTCCGGTTATACCGGAAATAGACACCAACTTCCTTATTTTAAATGGAATGCCCACATTTTTATTACGGATTTAGATTTTTGGTCGAATTTTAAGGTCAACTTATGCAAAACATCTTATGTGTAAAGTGCACCCTCTTCAAGATATTAGACTTTAAAAATCGTCATTTTCCAAATTTCATCAATTGTAACTTGGAAACGGTACGAGATAAAGAGAAATGATTTACATGTCCCTATCCTAATTTTTAATTCTCTATCTAATGGGCCTGGAAAATACTGCTTCCCGATTGGCAACTTTTTGTCATTTTTTGACCAATCAGGAGGCAGTATTTTCCACACTCAATAGATAGAGAATTAAAAACTAGGATAGGGACATGTAAGTCATGTTTCTTTATCTCGTACCGTTTCCAAGCTATAATTGATGAAATTTGAAAAATGACGATTTTTAACGTCTAATATCTCGAAGAGGGTGCACTTTACACATATGATGTTTTGCATAAGGTGACCTTAAAATTCGACCAAAAATCTAAATCCGCAATCAAAATGTGTGCATTCCATTCAAAATAAGGAAGTTGGTGTCTATTTCCGGTATAACCGGAAGTCGCAGAAAGTCAAAAATATTTTAGTCGAATTGAGCATCCTCGATTACCTGTTTGTGCATATTTGTGTAATTCTACTACATATATATACTTTTCTATATACAGATCGTGTAAGGTCGTCGTGGGAAACCTGTATACGAAAAATGCTTCTGCCCGAGCTTCTGCTTTAGAAATAACAATTTGAGTTAGGCTTTTCATTATTTACTTCATTTTTGTTCATTTTTTGTGCATTTTTTGTTTCAAATTCTTATTTTCAAATGTAGCAACATATTTCGTATAACCTCAGAATTTTCATTATCACAAAAGTGGCTCGTCACAAAGGTCAGATTTCCATTCTAAACAAAACAAAGCCATGTGCTACCTGACGTTTTAACCTAACCTATGCAATATACATAAGTATGTGTAGTAGTTTCCAAGTTTTTACACGTAAGCGCAACACACAAATTATTGAAAATAAACCGTTTTCACTGCAAAAATTGTATAATTATTATATTGCAAAAATTAGCTTAAGATGTAAATAACAGCTGATAAACGTCAAATGGCACGTGCATTTGTTTTGTTTGGAATGAAAATCTGACGTGTGACGGAGACACTTGAGTAGTGTATTAATTACTTTTTAAACTTTTTTTGCAAAATAAATGTAAAGTATCCAATATTTCCAGAATAGCGCCATTTAAGTAATTTTTACATCAAAATATGCGCAAGAAAATAATAAAATCGACGTGTCTGAGGATATTGGTCAACAATGAACACTTAAAAATATTGAATTTATTTCATACTTTTCGACCTCACTGTATGTATCTCTATAAATACGAGTTCTTTCAGTTTCAGTTTATTTTTGGTCTCAAGAACGTATTTTCCTTTACTAGCACAATGCAATGTGTCAAATTTGTAACGGTTAACCATTTTCTGTTTATTTCATTATAGAAAAATCTATATATTTTGTTTTGCACTTACTGTGGAAAAGTGTTTAATGTTCTAATAATATTGTTATTCTACGATGAAAATGTATTCCGATTTTTTGTTTGTACCTGTGCAAAGAAGAAATTCCATCAAGACAGTAACTTTTTCTTTTAAATTAGTCACCTTTCTCACCACTTTAAAGAGTTACGTTGAGTGGCAACCCTGTTTAAGGCTTATAAATAAAACCTTAAATAATAAAAAAAAATTTGAAAATGGGATTCCACGATGCGAAAGTTATAAGGCCGATAGATGTTTGAGGGCGATTATCTCAAAAACTACTAACTTTACATGTATGCAAGTTCATACATAATAGAAAGGCGATTTCACATAGGTAGAACAAAAAATGTGATATAAAAATAAAAAAAATAGTTTTTGGGATTGGATTTATTTTAATTTGGCCGTGCAATTGCGCATACCCTGTATAATTTTTATTCGCTTTTTATTACTCAGGCCGGTACTCCTGGATATTGCTTTCATCCCACCAAAATATCAATACAGTTATAAAATCTTGAAATTCATTTTACAAAAAATTAAAATCGTTTTGGCCAGTAACTTTTTCTTCGAAAAAGTAGGGACCAACTACTGTTTTCCCCACTATTCCACCTCACACATTTAAGGACCATCTGTGTTGGTGGTCTAATGGTATAATAAAATGCGGATTTTCTGTGCCATAGTAATGGAAATTATGTGTATTAACTAAACCATTCTTGTGAAATGTAGCCTCGTCACTGAACATTACATAGTTGAAAAATTCTGGGTTTTCAAGTAATGTAGTCATACTCCATTCACAAAAAGTTAAACGTCATTGAAAGTCTCTTTCGTCAAGTTCTTGTACCAATTGAACATGATAAGGATTGAATTTTTGTTTTCTTAGCATCCTAGATACAGAAGATTGGGCTATGTTCAACTCACGGCTTATTTTCCTAGTGCTGGTATGCGGATCTTCAATTACACTCTTGCGATCGTCAAAAACTCATTTTCTTCGTATGTAGCTGCTTTTCTTCGTTTCTTTGTTTCGTACTTTACACATCCATTTCTTTCAAATCGTTCGTGAAATTTTCTAAAACTACATATGGGCGGTTGGCGTCACTCGGGAAATTTTTGAGAATACAGTCGTGAAGCCATTAAATGATTTTGTTCACCTTCCCCGAGTGCATATAGCATATCTTTTAATTCTCTTTGAGAGAAGTTGATTTTAATTTGAAAATTGAAACTGTTGTGATAATTATTAAATACAACTCAAAAAATTGAAGTATAGAAATAACTTGACATGTAAGTAGGTAATATTTTGTTTTTCTTTGCAATAATTTCATAAAATAAGAAAGTTATGCCAGTTTATTTTTCTAAGCATAGGGCATTTGTTTAAAACATCTTGTAGAATATGTTGCTTCTTTTGAGACGGTCAGCACAACAGGGTATGATCTTTGAGTTACCAAAATTCCAATTCGATAAGTAGTACACCTTAAAAACCACAACTTTTTCTTAGAGCGTGCAACTTTCAAAATTTTCGAAAAAAAAATAGAACTCAAAAACTATACACTTTTCACATAGTCAGTCTTGAACAAAGTATTATCGGAATTAAGCGTTGAATTGGAAAATGTAAGAATACAGCAGAGTTGGGACAACCTGTATAAACAAAAATAATTTTACCTTATAGGATTTTTGCATCCATAAGACTTTCGTACGCACAAATTTCTTATATTGTCAATCGCTTAAGAGCTACGAGTATTTGAGAATATCGCACTGTTGACTCACCCTGTTTACCTAATAGAGAAATAAAAATGAAGAGGAATCTCTCATATAAAATCTTTCTCTGCAATGTAGGCATTTTGGTCAACACGTTAAGAGAATATTTAAAAATTGAAATGAAACATTTTCTAATCGTTGGATTGGTCCTGGTGACATCAGGACCCACCAGATCTCCTGATTTAGCACCCTGCGGCTTTTTGTGAGGCACCTTAAATGAAAAATTTGTAAAACCCGCCACCCAAATTTTTTGAGAGATGCTAATTAGTTCTGCAGATGTAAAATGACCTGCACATCATTTTTTTGCAAACTGCGAGGTTGCGTGCAGCAATATGGCAATCGAAACCGCAGTTTGCACCACTGCTTGCAACTGTACCGTTGCCCGCAATATTTTTATCGGTTATTATTACGGTTATTATTCCGCGGAACGGTGATTTTGTGTGCGCCCAATTGTGCAACCGCTCGCGTTAAGTAAGCTCACGTCGAAATTTTTTATGGTATAACATACATAAAAGTGTATACTACTTTCTTACATTTATTCGTGGTAACTAGGCATGAAGATATCCGTTTGCTGAGATAATATCGGGGGCAATATCCAAAAAATTATGTGAACTGCACTTTTGCTTGAATTGATGTGGCAGGAAACCGGTTCACTCGCGCTGCAGCTGAGGTTTACCGTATGAAGTACAGTTCTTCCTCCGCGCACATACCTTAATTTACTTGGCTCTTTTTTTTTACTGAATGTTTACTGTGAAATTTCGGAGAGCGGACTTTACTTATCGCGCACTGTCTTCTCAAAGAGTCGAGTCGAATTGAATTACCTGTTGTGCTTACTTCCTTTCCTGCGGTGCTTTTCCAGTGGGGGGAACTCCGAACGGTTGGTCTAGGCATGTGCTTCTAGCCGAGTTCTTGTTCTTTTTTGTAACTTAATTGTATAGTTTTTTTTTGTTTTGACATGACCGGGCAAGGACGCAGGGAATTCCTGCGATGGGTTGGGTTTTTCCCCTGCTGAAACTGTGTAATTTGTGATAAACGGTTCGTTTGGGGTATTTTTGTTCGAGTCTGTGGTTTAGCTCGAGTATAGCATCCATTTTCAGTACAAATACACGCATAGTCAATTAAGAAGTTAGTATCAATCTGAAAATTTAGAAAACTTATTTGGAAACAAAATTGCATGATTTGTTTTAAAAAGCCGGCACTTGAGGCCTATTTAGAAATAAAAAATAGGGTGTAAGGTCTGTATTACAGCAAGAATGGATCACTAAATTAACTACAGAAACCAGAAGAGTTCAAAAAGTAGCAATATTAGTATATGTGTGATGGCACGTTGTCACCAATAGCAGCACTTTGTACCGGAAAAATAGCCATTTGTTTGTCCCCGATATATAGTCATACCAATATTAAGCATTTCCAAATCAGTGTTGACCATTTTCAGTTTGTCACAGAATTGCCAGAACTGCAACATCTTGTTTGCACAAGACTTTTTTCCCCTTAGGGCCCGTAGGCTCAGATGCACTGCAGCCACAAAATGGGTTTATTGTGCTCACCATAATTCTAAGTCACACCATTCCATGATCTTGGTGCCTTGGACCAAACGGTACAAGTCAAACATTGAATGCGTGGAAAATTCTTCCGGTTCCATCAGACATCGCCCGAAAATTTGCTGCCTCTTTTGGTCTATATCTAGAGCTTCACATCTGCACAAGATGTGCATAGCTGTCTCCCGTTCCTTATTACACAAGCGGCAGTTAAGGTCTCCGTAATATTTGCCAATCTTCCACAGGTGTTCTTTAACGGTCGTGTGTCCCGTTAGGAAGCCTGTTACGATTCTAATTTGCATCCTACTAAGGCAAAGTAGTTCTGAGCATCTTTTCCTGTAAGGTCCCTTTATATACGACTTGCTGTGCCTGTGTTCTGGAATTATGTTCCAGTAATTGTGGTGTTGAGCGCGAATCCATCCGTTTACTTGATGTCTGACGGCACTCTTAGTTATGCCTAGGGCAGGTCAGGTCCGGTTCAACGAAAGGATCGTTGAAGTCCCGCTTTGCTAGTTTATCGGCTTTCTCGTTCCCTATCAGCCCACAGTGACCTCGAATCCAAAGCAGTCTCATTGCGTTCCGCATGGCTAGGATATTAAGTTGCTCGAAGCATTCCGACAGCAGTCTGGAAGACATCTACGGGCTCATAAGAGCCTTCAAAGCTGCCTGGCTGTCTGATAAGATAAAGATCCGCTGATTTTTGTAGCCCTTCTTAATGTTTTCCCGCGCACATTGTAGAATCGCGTAGACCTCTGCTTGAAAGACAGAGGCATATTTGCCCAGAGAGGAGCTGAGTTTCACTCTTGGTTTATCTTCAAAGAGTCCTGACCCAGCACCTGTGTCGGTCTTAGAACCGTCGGTGTACCAGATTAGACTGCCGGAAGGTATGCTGTTCAGAATTTGGTTCTCCACTCTAGGGTCATCGATTGTGACCTGAAAGAGTGGTTGTGTGGTGTTCTTGGGGACCATGTAATCCGTCCTCATGTCAAGCATGGGATCCTTTATGTCCTCAATAATGCTAGTGTGCTCTGTACCCAGACGGACAAGGTAAAAAGAATTTTGCACAAGACTTACCGATTACTACTTTGCATATGTAGCATACCATATCATATGAAACGCATAGTTGCCAACCAATAATGGTAAGATATTTTAAGCTCAAAATATGATTAACATTGGAAGAAAGGTGTGTAGTAGCAGAGATCTGAAAGAAATGTTAAGATAGAATAGCGGAAGGTCACTATAGGAAATGTTACAAAAGTGGTGTGAGAGGGTGGAGGGAGTGGTAAAAGAAGAAATAAACACAAAAAACAGAATCAAGAAGTGAAAGAATTGCAGATATATCGAGTAGAGGTGGCAGGACTGCAGGAAACAAAACAAAATGAATGATGATGATAATCCATAGTTTTTAATAACGGGGGCAAGAGAAACACTACATTCCTGGATGTTCATGAGCTACCGGAGGAAACGGAACATAAATAAGGAGATTTTACGAACTGTTGGATGGAATTTATCAAGTCCTACCAAAATATGATTCCAAAATCGTGTTAGGATATTTTAATGCAAGAATTTTGCAGGAAGAAATTACAGGCTAACCGTAGGGAAATGGAGTAAGCATAAGGAGAGTGATGGTAGCGGGAAGAAGCTTAAAGAATTTGCAATGGAAAACAGCTCTTAATAAGAAGTACATAATTCCAACATAAAGAAATGTGAAAGCGTACATGGAGAAGACACCAAACAGAAAAGTTACTAATCAAATTAATCGAGTGTTGATAGAGGGAGAATATTGCAGGCGTGAGATCTTACAGAGGGACAGATGCTGATTACTTAGTTATAGCAAAAATGAGGAGTAGCATCTACAATGCAGAACAAAGTAGAATAAAATGAACACAAATCTATAAATACAGAGCATTGAAAAAGGAAAAAACAACAAGGAACCATGGTGCAAAGATTTGAAATTTCATGCAAAATATGGACTAGGGGGTAATGTGAATAAGGAATTGGATCAAATAACGAGCATTTTGAATAAAGCAATAAAAAACATAAGTTCTAGGAAAGTTAACAGAAATAAGGGATGGTGTACCAAAGAATGTGAAAAAGCGATAGAATTAAGAGAAGAGAAGAAAGCAAGAGAACTAATAGCAGTAAGCAGGAAAAAATATAACAATGAAAGTAGGAAAGCAAAAAGAACCTGTGGGAGAAAGAAAATAAAGTTTTTGGAAGAGATTATCCAGGGCGTTGAGGACAATTTCAGGAATAAAGACATAAGAAATAATTGTTTGCAAGGATGAACAGCGTACTATGGTATGCCATCCAGCGGGAAGATGGAAGGAGTACTTTCAAGACTATCAAATGTGGAAGTAAGAGATCAAAATTTTGACATTCACGAGGAAGGGCTGAAGGCAGAAACTTGATTGATAAATTAAGGAATAGTAAAAGCCTGGAATGCAGGACATAGTAAAGGTGGTAACGGTGAACCAATTGAGACAGTTGAGATGGTTGGGCCATGTGTACAATACCGAGTGACGAGAATCATTTTAAGAAGCAATTACCCGAGAGGGAGATGATGGGAGATACTAAGGAGGAGGTGGTTTTAGAGTTTGGAGGAAGAGTTCAATAAGTTAGGGGTGAAGGAGTGGCAAAACGTTGTAAGAAATATGTAGCAGGATTATTCAAAAGGCATTGGCCGTCCATATCTCTGGTCTTATTCAAGATCATCATCATAAGGTTTTCAGTCCGAAGACTTGGTGGACGCGGAACTCCATCCTTTCCTATCCTGAGCTAACCTGCGCATTTCTCTAAAAGTAGATCATGGAACACCCTATATATTATTGGCGCATTTGACAACTACTTGACTGAATTTTTTATTTATGCAGATATGGCATGGTCTGGGACTGATAGTTTCGACTGCTTAGTCTTTGCATTAAGGAAGGGAGTGGTCAAGATAAGTGGAAATGAATCAAGAACATTTAGTATGGAACTAGGAATAAAACAAGGAGATAGTTTGAGCCCACTGCTATTCATAGCTGTGATGGACAGACTATTAAGAAATACCAGACTGAAAACTGGACAATACCAGACAATAATAGGTTACAATAGACTGATACCAATAAAAATGGATTGTCTCATGTAGGCTGATGATATAGTCCTGGTCGCGGACACGCACAGAAAATGAAACAGCTAGTGAGAATATGGACTGAAGAAATGGGAAAATTTGAAATGGAGGTAAATCCCAGCAAATGCAAAGCAATGATAATTAATAATAGCAAAGCGAATGAGGAAGTCAGAGAAATCGACATTGAAGGGGATAACTTGGAAAAAGTAACAGCATATGAATACCTTGAGAGTGTAGTATCTGAAGATGGTAAAATAGATCTAGATATAGCTAATAGAACAAACAAGAGTGTAAAGCTATATTACGCAATGAATAAGACAATATTTGGGAAGAGAGAGATAGATATGAAAACGAAGTTAAGGGTAAATAATGCAATAGTGGTCCCAACGCTGACATATGCAAGTGAGTCATGGGCAATGCAAGATAAAATCACTGGGAAGACAAAGATGGATAGAGAAAGGAACGACCTGATAAGACAAATAGTCCAACAAGAGTCAATTACAGAAAGAAAGAATAGAGGAATTGGGCAGACAAAAAGGGTAGGCGAAGGATCAGATGAAACTATTAGCGATGGACCGGAAGGGATGGAGAAATTGGGTTAATGTACAATAATCCGACATGTACCTGTTCTTTTACTTCATACCAAAGAACAGTCCGTTGGGGGTCCCACTAATATGCCCAATTTCTTCGAAGATATACTAGAAATATCGCTCTCGTACTGGAGAAAATGTGCCAATATTCAACGCTATACTTCGATCGAAGTAGAACCAATACAGTAATTCCATACATGGCATCTTCCAACAAAAAAGATACGTACTCCTAGTTCTTCTTCGAAGATTTTGTAGAGTATTCCGCTACTAATCGATACTTTTCAAATTTCTTCAAATAGCCGAGAAAGCAGCTTTGAAGTATGTTTTTTACGAACAGCAGTTGTTGTAGCAAATGCCAAGCACACGCTATACCATTAGGACGTATCGAAGTGGGACAATTGTTTACATTTACACGCTTGATACACTTTCTTTTCGCAAAGAAAAAGTTTTTTTTCTCTACCTTGATCTTGTCTGTGTGAATATCTCACACGTCAGTGCAGTATTATATTCAGAGGATGTGAATTATGGTCTCAGACCTTTCGGGACGTAATTGCCGACCATCATTTTACTTTTACTTGCGGCGTACGTAAAAAGTAATAATTGTCGGTTAATTTGTTGAAGGCATCCTTGCACTTTCAATATGAAGTTCGCGTTAGGATAATTGGAGTCTGGTTCCCAGGGTACTTATACGATAATTTGTGCAATGCGTTTTCTTAAATATCGAGTCTAATTGAATTATTATGTTTCATTGTTTAGTCAAAATCAGGCTTATCATGTCGGTATAGATTTATAATTTTCATCGACTCTAAAAATGCGTACAATACACAAAAGTGCCTGCTTCCTTTTGACTGATAGATCGCAATTTTGATAGTTTGAAGTTCTGAAATGGGGAATAAGGAGCAATTCTCTGGTTAAAAAATGGCACTTAATTTTATTTTGAGAATGAAAAAGAAAATATAAACTCGCCGGTCGATATCCATGAAACAGTAGCGAAAGCAGTGTGAGTCAGTTTAGGACTGTGCAGAAAGTTGTCTACGAAAAAATCATGATATAATATCCAAAAATGCAAGAAAGTGTAAACGAGGAAAGCCAAAGACTGAAGATTTGAATGGAAATGAGAAAATTGAAGTACGTAATGTGATTTGCATAGACTAAAAACAAATGTGATCATTTCAATTTTTAATCGATGCTCTAAAAAATTGAGGAAAGGTTTTTATGTGAACTGGTCCAAATACTAAGTTTTTGAGAAATGATACAGAAAATTACGTTCGAAATTTAAGAATATGGTACTTTTAGGAGAAACGTGGATATTTTCAAATGGAAGTGGATCAAAATCTTGGCAAGATGAGTCTGCAGAAAGTGTTAAAAGGTAAGAAGGAGGTGTTCCGGCAAAACTGTTCATTATTTTGCATGCTGGTTCTTCAACATAATTGTGAGTTTATGAAAAATTACTGAAAAAACAGTTGATACCAAATTTGGACGATCTATCATTACTTGTATTGTAAACAATGCATCGTGTCACTCACGAATTTTAAATACAGCCTAATTCGTCTTGGCGAGAAAGTGATATTTATGAGTGACTTAAAAAACAAAATCAAAATCCCGTACTGAGGAAGTTCTCCAGGCAATACGAGCTATACAGGGTGATTTTTTTTGACCGTCTATTAGAAGTATCTGGAGAACTAAAAGAGATATTGGTTTGAAATTTTGGCTGTGGCCGAAACCGGGTCGGATCTATTTAATGAAAATATTTTCAAAATGGTGGCATTTCCGGGAATACCGGAAGTTGACGCCAACTTTGCTATCTTAAATGGAATGCTACCATTTTCTATTTTTTTTTAGATTCCACGGAAAATTTTAATGTCAATTCAATAACGGTTCGCTATGCCTAAAATTAATATTTTCGGAGATATAAATTTTTTTCTCAATATTTTGACAGTTGTGGTAGATTATGTAAAAATTAATATCTCGATAACGTCTAGCAGTAAGATGTGCGATTTTTTATGGTGGCAAGACGAGGTGTTGGAGTTACTAATCAGGCAAACAAATTTTCAAAATCTATTACATAAAATTTTCTAATCAACGACATATGTTGATCGCACAAAAGTAGCAAAAAGTCATTTTTCTTAAATAGAATGATACCATTTTCAATTGTTTTTTAGATTCCACGGAAAATTTTAATGTTAATTCTAAAAAGGTTCGCTATGTCTAAAATTAATATTTTCGGAGATATGAATTTTTTTCCAATACCTATTTTGACAGTTGTGGTAGATTATGTAAAAATTAATATCTCGATAACGTCTAGCAGTAAGATGTTCGATTTCCTATGGTGGCAAGACGAGGTTTTGGAATTACTAATCAGGAAAACAAATTTTCAAAATCTATTACATAAAATTTTCTAATCCACGACATATGTTGATCACACATAAGTAGCAAAAAGTCATTTTTGTTAAATTGAATGATACCTATTTAAAGAAACCAATTAAAAAAAGTGAAAAAATGCGCATTTAACAATGTATGGTGTTTCTCTACCTAAAATGCATAGTATTTTAGATATTTGCTGTTTTCGTATTTCATCGATCAAAATTGAAGAGCGCCGCCTTCTAGTAAGTAGACCTTGGCTTGTAGACAAAACAAAATATTCACAAATTTCACAAATAAATGTCTAATAAAAGCAATCGGTATTTTTTAGTAATTTAGTACGGTTGGTGTTTAACGAATAGGATATGGCAAATGATAATTATTCTAACTCGGATATTATGAATTTATTCAACATTCATGGAAAATGCGATAAAATAATTAACAGGACATACAGAACATTTAATAGAACATTATCCTAAATTACCACCACTGAACTTATTTTAACTAAATAAAAAATAAAGTAGGTACGTGATAGTAAAACAATGTTAAAGAAACTGTTCAAAATGTAGTCCATTAACTTCTACACATTTAATAATTCGCTTATTTACGGAGTGTGTAGTAGCACTATGAATTTCATGTGGATCTAAGCCTGCAAATCCTGTAGCACTTCTTTCCACCAATTCATTCCTGTTGTTGAGTGGATATTGATACACTTTATCCTTTATACAGGCCCAAAGATAAAAATCCAACGGTGTAATGTCTGGAGACCTGGCAGGCCAACTCCATACTCCATGGACCCAAACGCCGTATCCATATATCTTCAAACATCTGGTACAATTCGTTAGTAACTGCTGCAGAACAATGACCTGGCGCCCCATCTAATAGGTATCTAAAATACTATTCATTTTGGGTAGAGAAACATCATACATTGTTAAATGCGCATTTTTTCACTTTTTTAATTGGTTTCCTTAAATAGGTATCATTCAATTTAAGAATAATGACTCTTTGCTACTTATGTGTGTTCAACATATGTCGTTGATTAGAAAATTTTATGTAATAGATTTTGAAAATTTGTTTGCCTGATTAGTAATTCCAACACCTCGTCTTGCCACCATAGAAAATCGAACATCTTACTGCTAGACGTTATCGAGATATTAATTTTTACATAATCTACCACAACTGACAAAATAGGTATTGGAAAAAAATTCGTATCTAAAAAAATATTAATTTTAGACATAGCGAACCTTTACTGAATTGACATTAAAATTTTCCGTGGAATCTAAAAAACAATTGAAAATGGTATCATTCTATTTAAGAAAAATGACTTTTTGCTACTTTTGTGCGATCAACATATGTCGTTGATTAGAAAATTTTGTGTAATAGATTTTGAAAATTTGTTTGCCTGATTAGTAATTCCAACACCTCGTCTTGCCACCATAAAAAATCGAACATCTTACTGCTAGACGTTATCGAGATATTAATTTTTACATAATCTACCACAACTGTCAAAATACTGAGAAAAAAATTTATATCTCCGAAAATATTAATTTTAGACATAGCGAACCTTCATTGAATTGACATTAAAATTTTCCGTGGAATCTAAAAAAAAATAGAAAATGGTAGCATTCCATTTAAGATAACAAAGTTGGTGTCAACTTCCGGTATTCCCGGAAATGCCACCATTTTGAAAAAAATTTCATTAAATAGATCCGACCCGGTTTCGGCCACAGCCAAAATTTCAAATCAATATCTCTTTTATTTCTCCAGATACTTCTAATAGACGGTAAAAAAAAATCACCCTGTATGTTATTATGTATAACATAAGTCACTTTCTAAATGCATTTTCGGAAATTTTCTTTCCATCATCAGAGAATGTTTTCATTATTGAAAATTAATAACAGAACTACAGTAGAACCCAGACAACTACAAAAACTTCAAAAAACAAATCAAGGCAATCCAGAAAGACTGCAAAAAATTAACATTAGTGACTTCCACATCATTATTGACAGACATTATAGGAAACCTAAAAAATCAAAATTACCTACCTAATTTAAATCTACAATAATTTAAAAATATTAGATTGTATTAAATCAATTTGTTCGTTATAGTTAGAGAGCTAGCGTCATTTTTGATGACAAAAAAGTGTCAGGCTGGAACTTTGCCAATCAGTAGTTTAGAGGGAGGCAGACAATTTTTCTATGTGACAAAATTTTCGCTTGCAGTCATTTCTATTTTTTGTTTTTAATAAAACATGTACCTGTTGGACAGGTCGTGGGACAAATTTGTGTCAGGCTCATATCTTTTGCACGCATTACTTGACTATCGACAAACCTGAATTTAGAGCTGGCAGACATTGTTTCATGTCTTAGGATGGAGGCAGATCTGTGAAACTGGAGAACTAATGAAAATGCGATGACTAATTAGTGTCAAGTTAATTTTTCTTCTACACATTGTTGTCTCGTACTATGATAAGAAAATGCAACTGGCAGACATTTTCTGCAGTCAAGGGCAGAAGGCAGACGTACTGAATTGGGGGGTTGGTGAGGGCTCGGTGACAAATTAGTGTCTACATTAAAATTTTTGGGCATATACTTTGATCCCTCTATAACACTCCTCTGTTTACTTGACAGAGGGACACTAATTTGGCACAGAGCCCTCACCAACTCCCCAATTCAGTACGTCTGCCTTCTGCCCTAGTAGAAGAAAAATTAGCTTGACACTAATTAGTCATCGCATTTGCATTAGTTCTCCAGTTCCACAGATCTGCCTCCATCCTAAGACATGAAACAATGTCTGCCAGCTCTAAATTCAGGTTCGTCGATAGTCAAGTAATGCGTGCAAAAGATATGAGCCTGACACAAATTTGTCACACGACCTGTCCAACAGGTACATGTTTTATTAAAAACAAAAAATAGAAATTACTGCAAGCGAAAATTTTGTCACATAGAAAAAGTGTCTGCCTCCCTCTGAACTAGTGATTGGCAAAGTTCCAGCCTGACACTTTTTTGTCATCAAAAATGACGCTAGCTCTGTAACTATTAAGTAAGTTATATTTTTTATCATATTTATGTTTATAAATTTCTATAGATTCCAAAATATCTAATTGATAAACTTTTTCCAATGTGTACTGTGGTGAGCAAGAAAAAATAGGACAACTGTTTTTTTCTAAAGTAAATCTGCCTCTATTTGAATATGAATATGACAACTAACTGACAATGTCACAAAAATTAAAAAATTAGATGTACACAACTAGATTTTAGCAAAAATACGTTATAAGACTTGTCCTATTTTTTTTGCTCACAACAGTACAATAATTTAGTTTCTTGAAGAATAGGAAATTTTTGATTATTTTCGAAAAAATGGTTGCAAAATTTGAATCGTTATTCCTCAACCGAAATGATTTTAAATGTTCATTATGTCTTATATGAATAGGCCTACGAGTTTGACCAATATAAATACTGTTACAATTAGAGCATTTTAGTTGGTATATACCTGTTCTACAAAATTTATTAGTTTTAACTTTTGCATTAAACAAAATATGAGATAAAAAAATATATGAAGGTTTAAATGCGCTACAAGTATACTGTTTTTTGATCAAATACTGGCAATGCTTTCAGAAACCTTGTCATATACCACAAAATTTAATCTTTTTATCTGATAATTTTGGGTATATGCTATTATAAGTAATTTTTAATTTTTTTTGTTAATTATTCTATTCGTTATTTCTATTTTGAATCCATTAGGTATTAATAGCAATTGTTCGTATTGTACTTAATTATTTTGCTAAGTTAGCTTTAGATAAAGGGACAGTACAGGCTGTATGTACCATCGAGTTGTAAGCAGATTTTTTTTGGGAATAAGGATGAAATGAATTTGACGAAAGTGTGATGTCTGCGTACGTAGGTTTCCTAAAAATATCGAAATGAATTTTTGGATTATTGTTTATTGTAGTTAAATCTAAGAAATTTATTTTATGATTATTTTCGATTTCCATAGTAAATTTAATTTTTGGATTAATATTATTCAAAAAATTTAGAAAGTTATCCATCTGTCTTGCAAATCCTAAAATATCTGCTAACAATATTTTACTCATTTTTGAAAAATAAATGGTACATTACTGGTTTTTGTAAGTTTTTTGTTTAATTTTGAAATCTACCATTGTTTCCTCAAAAATTGTTCTTACTTATAAAAGGTCTGTAGAACACACCGTTTTCGAGATAATTAATGTTGAAATTTTGGGTTCAAATGGGCATGAAAAATAAGGTAGGCTTGTGCCAGTTGTGTCAGTTGAAATAAATAAGCATTGCATTATGAAATTTGATTAGGCTTAAGCTGTCAGTTTAAATAAATGATCACTGTTAATTTATAATTTGTCTCCATAACAATCTTTTCATAAAATGTCTTATAATTTTTAAATATTCACTATCCAAGAAGGTGGATTGGGCGCGGTCAAGAAGCACCGGTAAAGTGGCCGGCAAGGTCGCCCGATATAAATATGATGGACTTTTATTTTGAATGCATCAGATCTTCTTCGCCAAGATGTAGGAGTTTTATTTCGGAGAAGGCAGTCTCTTATTCGTCGCATTAATTTATGTGCAGAAGTTAATGGACAACAATTTGAGCATCTTCTTTAATTAATTAGGATTTAAGGGTTTATTTTTGTATTGTTAAATTCATCCTTGTTTCTACTGATATTTTCTGTATTTTTCTTTTTAAAGTTAAGCTAATCGTTATTAAAAATACTGTTTTTATTAAATTTTGATTGTTGAAGTTATGAGTTATTCAGTTCAAATGAAAATAGCATTATTTTAAAATTAATTTGTATAATTTTTTTACGATTGCATCAATTACCCAAAATTTCAACAGTAATTATCTCGAAACCGGTGAGTATAAGAACAATTTTTGAGGAAACAATGGTAGATTTCAAAATTAAACAAAAAAACTTGCAAAAACCAGTGACGTAGCATTTATTTTTCAAAAAGAATTTTAACTTCATCCATTTTGTACGCCACTGCATATTTTTTTTATTGATTGCACTATCAAAAAGTAAGCAAGGAAAAATAAGAAATTTGAGTACAATTTGAAATAAAAATATCTTTTAGATTTTAAGTTATTCTGAATTTAACATTGTTTTGCAGAACTTTTAACACCTTGCATCTCAGCCATTATTCTAACTTGAAGAACTTGCATATCACTTTTTGAAGCATAAATGGGACACTCTGTATATTTATAAACAATTACAGAACATTTTGGTAACCTCTGGGATTTTCCATTTCATCATTATGATTGGTCACTTTTGGACCTGCATGTTGAGATTGATTTTGACTTTAACTGGCTAGACGTTAGAAGGCCCACTTCGGCACCTTTAGTCAGACTGCCCTCTATTTTGGGGGGAGAGGCAGCATGTTTGCAAGAGGGCTAATTTTGCTGTACCTAGGTACTATTTAGTGATATCTCTCTGGACGATAAGTAGGGTCCACGTCATAAAAAAACGAATCGTGCATTTGTTTATAATCACCAGTGACAACATTTCATCTGCTTCTGGCACAAATTTGTAACTACTGGTCATCGAGGTCGGCCACCTGGTTTTGTTCGAATTATAATCGACTCGTTTATCGCAATTTCTATCGAAGCCAACGGCCCGTTATCGGAGAAAGTAAATTAAGTACTGACAAGTGTCGTAATTGGAATCTTGTCTTGTCCAGTGTTAGTCGATCAACATGTCTATCAAATAAGCGCTGATAAATTATAGCGAACGAAAATTGAGTTGTGTAACAGACAATAAAATTTAAAAATATAGGCGGCCCTTGGCGAATTACTGCATAGGTAGAAAAATTATTTACAATATTTTTTTTCTAAACATTTCCCCATACTAACTTATCTCGAACATTTTTCAGACCTGTGATTTTTATATCTTATTCTCTCAGTATAAATGAAATCAGTACTATTTTGCATTACATTATTGTTACTTATCATTTACTTCCGAGCAGACAGAAACAAGTATTGTATTCGTCCTAAAATTCGACTTTGAATTTTTGACGGATCTTTGTTTCATCACTCATAAGATGTAATGAGCATTTTTTTCAAGAAGACAACAAGATTTACTCGCATTGTTTGTTTGCAACCAAGAATTTGAATGTTAAAGAAAATTAATAGCTTTTGACACATTTTTTCGGTGCCAATTTACAAAATTTATTACATAGAGATGTGAAATATCTTGAATATTGGCTTAGATGCACATCCTGTATATACCTTCAACAGTCACGAACATTTTTACCAAAACTTCCAATGTCCCAAAATCGTTGGTGGATTTTTTGAAACAGTCTGCAGGAAAGAATTGGGGGATCATGATTCGACTTCCTTTGGGTCATAATATATTTCACCCTTTTTTCAACTTCAAGAAATAGTTATCCCGGAATAACTTGGCCTAAAATTCTAACACGTTCTATAAAGAGCAGAAGGTATGCAAATATTTGCACCACTTGTAAATTGCAGCATCGTGACTGCAGTGACCTTCTACACAATTCCGAGGTAGGTAATTCGAAAATATTTACATTTCGAAAAATGTAATTATCACATCAGTTACAGAAAGCTGCTGAGTACTACAAAATCCTGCGAAACTCGGAGTAAAAATTCGAAATTAATTGATTAGGTCAAGGATTACTCAAAATCTGAAATTTTGAAACGAGCACATCGTTAAACGTTACGTCTACACGGATGCCGGTGACCGAAAATTGTGTAACCAATCGTAAATAATCTGTGTCCACAAAAGTTACGAAACTCGTCCGCAAACGAGAGTAACCTTAAAGAGAGGCACGGTCAACGGAAGATCTTGAAAATGATGATTCAATTAGAACCGTCCGAGGCTTCCAAGGTCACTGTCAGTGCCGAACAGATCCGTTTTCACCTGCGATGACACTTAAATTGTGCCATATATCATCGGCAAAATTTCTCTCGCAATTTCTTGCGCTATTGCAAATCCAGATGTGCATTTTGTGAACTAACAGTTTGGAACCTTTCTATGCGTAGGTTGTAAGTACTGAAAATTTCTGCAAACAATTGGACATTAACTAATGCAAACGTGATTGACCCACTTTTTCCAGAAAAAAAACGTGCAATCATATTCCGGTTTAAACTGTGCAGTGCAGCCAACAACGTTCTAAAACTATGTTATTCAGGAATATGGGAATATATTAAAATATTATTTTCGCGTATTTTGAGGAAATCTAATCGTAGGAAGTTTCTTAGAAATCCTGTTAGTTTTATTTATTTTCTAAACATTTCAATAATTTGTTAAGTTCTCAATCCGAAGACTTGGTTGAACGCGTACCTCCCATCCTTTCCTATCCTGAGCGAGCCTACGCAATGGGGTCATCCACCGATTTTGGTTTAATTTATTTTTGGATTTAGAAAGTAAAATAAACTGACCCATATTTTTTGTTTTTTAAATATGAAGCGTATTAAAGCCTGTATAAATTTCCGAAAATGGGATATTTAAAAATACGCGCCATTATCGTGACGCAAGTGAGCGATCGTATTTGGAACCTGGAACTACCAGCACTCCGCGCTTGTTTAGTTTGATTGTTGCCAGTTTAGTTCGTTTAACGTGAATTTCAGAGTGGTTTCATTATAGCTGTCATTTGTGTTTCTGTGTGATATTTAGTTAATTCTTCGATATTCAAGTTTGTTTTAAAGTAAAAGTGTTTTCATTCGATTCATTAACGCGATGTCTACAGTAAAACATTGCTTTGTACCAATCTGTTCAAATACTTCTGTTAATTCGGCAAAAATATTTATTACTGTGCCTCGAAGAGAAGAAATTAGAAGGAAATGGTGTTCAACAGTTGGAAAAAGGACAATAAAACCATCGTCTGGCCGAATTTTTTGTTGTGAAGATCACTTTGAAGTGTTGCAGTGTTTTGAAATGTGCATGGTGCAACTTAAGTTGAGTTGTCTTTTTATTTTAGATGGAAAATGACTGTGAGAATTGGACTGGCTATAAGCTTTTTAAAACGAGGCTGCAAATGAAGGAAGATGTAGTACCACATAAAAATTTATTAGGTGTTTGTATAGCATTCCAAAAAATTTATCGCAAATATCTGGATCGGCTAACAAGTATTGTATTCGTCCTAAAATTCGACTTTGAATTTTTGACGGATCTTTGTTTCATCACTCATAAGATGTAATGAGCATTTTTTTCAAGAAGACAACAAGATTTACTCGCATTGTTTGTTTGCAACCAAGAATTTGAATGTTAAAGAAAATTAATGGCTTGTGACACATTTTTTCGGTACCAATTTACAAAATTTATTACATAGAGATGTGAAATATCTTGAATATTGGCTTAGATGCACATCCTGTATATACCTTCAACAGTCACGAACATTTTTACCAAAACTTCCAATGTCCCAAAATCGTTGGTGGATTTTTTGAAACAGTCTGCAGGAAAGAATTGGGGGATCATGATTCGACTTCCTTTGGGTCATAATATATTTCACCCTTTTTTCAACTTCAAGAAATAGTTATCCCGGAATAACTTGGCCTAAAATTCTAACACGTTCTATAAAGAGCAGAAGGTATGCAAATATTTGCACCACTTGTAAATTGCAGCATCGTGACTGCAGTGACCTTCTACACAATTCCGAGGTAGGTAATTCGAAAATATTTACATTTCGAAAAATGTAATTATCACATCAGTTACAGAAAGCTGCTGAGTACTACAAAATCCTGCGAAACTCGGAGTAAAAATTCGAAATTAATTGATTAGGTCAAGGATTACTCAAAATCTGAAATTTTGAAACGAGCACATCGTTAAACGTTACGTCTACACGGATGCCGGTGACCGAAAATTGTGTAACCAATCGTAAATAATCTGTGTCCACAAAAGTTACGAAACTCGTCCGCAAACGAGAGTAACCTTAAAGAGAGGCACGGTCAACGGAAGATCTTGAAAATGATGATTCAATTAGAACCGTCCGAGGCTTCCAAGGTCACTGTCAGTGCCGAACAGATCCGTTTTCACCTGCGATGACACTTAAATTGTGCCATATATCATCGGCAAAATTTCTCTCGCAATTTCTTGCGCTATTGCAAATCCAGATGTGCATTTTGTGAACTAACAGTTTGGAACCTTTCTATGCGTAGGTTGTAAGTACTGAAAATTTCTGCAAACAATTGGACATTAACTAATGCAAACGTGATTGACCCACTTTTTCCAGAAAAAAAACGTGCAATCATATTCCGGTTTAAACTGTGCAGTGCAGCCAACAACGTTCTAAAACTATGTTATTCAGGAATATGGGAATATATTAAAATATTATTTTCGCGTATTTTGAGGAAATCTAATCGTAGGAAGTTTCTTAGAAATCCTGTTAGTTTTATTTATTTTCTAAACATTTCAATAATTTGTTAAGTTCTCAATCCGAAGACTTGGTTGAACGCGTACCTCCCATCCTTTCCTATCCTGAGCGAGCCTACGCAATGGGGTCATCCACCGATTTTGGTTTAATTTATTTTTGGATTTAGAAAGTAAAATAAACTGACCCATATTTTTTGTTTTTTAAATATGAAGCGTATTAAAGCCTGTATAAATTTCCGAAAATGGGATATTTAAAAATACGCGCCATTATCGTGACGCAAGTGAGCGATCGTATTTGGAACCTGGAACTACCAGCACTCCGCGCTTGTTTAGTTTGATTGTTGCCAGTTTAGTTCGTTTAACGTGAATTTCAGAGTGGTTTCATTATAGCTGTCATTTGTGTTTCTGTGTGATATTTAGTTAATTCTTCGATATTCAAGTTTGTTTTAAAGTAAAAGTGTTTTCATTCGATTCATTAACGCGATGTCTACAGTAAAACATTGCTTTGTACCAATCTGTTCAAATACTTCTGTTAATTCGGCAAAAATATTTATTACTGTGCCTCGAAGAGAAGAAATTAGAAGGAAATGGTGTTCAACAGTTGGAAAAAGGACAATAAAACCATCGTCTGGCCGAATTTTTTGTTGTGAAGATCACTTTGAAGTGTTGCAGTGTTTTGAAATGTGCATGGTGCAACTTAAGTTGAGTTGTCTTTTTATTTTAGATGGAAAATGACTGTGAGAATTGGACTGGCTATAAGCTTTTTAAAACGAGGCTGCAAATGAAGGAAGATGTAGTACCACATAAAAATTTATTAGGTGTTTGTATAGCATTCCAAAAAATTTATCGCAAATATCTGGATCGGCTAAGAAGAGGAAGCGAGAAACTTAAAGCCATGGAGTTGTACTGGCTAATGAACCATTTCGTCGTCGACTACAGTTTGGAGAGGATGTTCTCGTTCATCACGAAAGCACAAAAGAAGCAACTGTACCATCACCATCGGGCAAATTTCATTGTGAGGTTTTACCTCAACGTGCTGTAATACCTACAAAGATATTTTGCAGCAAGTATTAAAAAGAGCAGTGACATGAACGGTTGCGGTACTATTACTGAGATAATATCACTAACTTCACCAATTAAGATTCCGGAACAACCAAAAAAGACTTCTCTGTTAAAACATATTCATTCTCTTCAGTAACCTCAACAGCATCTGTACCGACAACTGACTATACAATTTCAAGTTCAGATTCTTCTGAAAACTGGCAAGAAAGTAGTAATTATATAAAAAAGTTAAGTGCCAAAAGATCTGATATAATAACTAAGGAACATTCCAGATTCTTTCTAGGACTTCCAAAGGACTCCTATTTCATTGTCAAAATGCTAGAAGAAAATGCTAAAGTCCACTATAGAAATATATTTTTGTAATATTACGAAAAATACTCCATAATGATGTATACTACAGACTTGCCTTAGATTTTGGGACATCTACAAGCCGAGTTGATGCAATTATGAATTAAAATTTATTCAAGTTGGCATGCTATTGCAAGAGTCTAATAATATGGCCTGATAAAATGAAAATAATTCAAATACGTTCAGTCTATAATTGACTGTTTGGAAATAGAAATTGAAAATCCAACAAATGCAAAGCATCAAGCTTTAACTTGGTCAAATTATAAACAGACGAACACAATTAAGTATTTAATCTCCTCTACACCTGATGGTGTAGTTAATTTTATATCATGTGGTTTTGGAGGACGAATTACGGATCGGGACATAATAGAAGCATCTGGATTTTTAGAAGTTCTACCAGAAAATTCACTGGTTATGGCAGATAGGGGGCTCAAACAAATTGGAGCATTGCTTCAGCGTAATGGTTCTGCTTTAGTAAGGCCACCAAGTGTAGCTGCTGTAACTGCAAGTTCAAAAGAAGAGGTGAAGGAAACCAAAAGAATAGCTAGCTTAAGAATCCATATATAGAAAGGGTCATTAGACGTCTCCGGGAATTCGAAATACTAGCACCACATGCGTGCATTGGACCTTTATGAAACAAGTCATTCTGCCCTAAGTTCGTGTTCACAAATTTTTGAGGCAGTTACTCTTCCATAACGTAATTCATACCGCATGTGAGACTTGTGCTGTTCAACAGATTCTTTAGAAGCTTTCCGACAGGTACCGTCACTCATATTTTCACCACAATAATTAATAAAATCTTCTGCATTATACACGTCTGTATGTTGAAAATATTGGAGCCACAAACGGTGTAGAGGCAGGAATTCTACTTAGGTTGCAGGAGTGAATATTTCATTAATTGTGCTTTACTTTGTGAATGACCTTCATCTATAACTTTTTCTAAGAAATTTGGTGCAGCTTCTACCACACTTGCAGCCTCACCAATTTTAAATTCTGACGCCTTCATATATTTTATGTTAGTGCAAATATATTTGACAACACTGGTTTCTTCCAATAGCACTCGACTGAAGTTGGACTTTTCTCATCACTTCTGCGTAATAACCAGTACAAAAATGCTATGGCATGCTTACAGCCTCCTAGAATATTAGGTAAAGTTGATATGTGTACACGTCATTTCTAGTTAATATTACCTTCAGATGCAGCACTTCCTTCACATTTGCAAACATCAAACAGCAGTAACAACGTAAGGCTTATTGCGAACTTTATGCTCTGGAACAATCCTTCCCTGTATGCCTTTAGCCTCGCGCTGCAGCTTAACATATCCTATAGCATCATCACCATATGTAGCCTTACTTGCTCTACAATTATTACAATCCAGTATAAGCCATCAGAAATAATATTCAATATTGTAGCTTTAACTAACCTAACATTTTTGACGCTGCAAATTCCCCACTGACAAAGTCCATATATTGTCCCTAAAAATTGTTGCAACATAACATTATTTATTTCGGGTAAATTTTCCGACGTAGCTTGCACAAAATTAGGATTCATTTTGAAGAGTAAATGAAAAGCAAAATCTAAACGGTTCACTCACACAACCACACAAACAAAAAATTGACGTCTAGAATAGGTCATTTGTAACAACGTGATGCCAATCAGTCAGAATCAGGTTAACCAATAATAAATATCAAAATATTACTAGTAATCGCTCTCTGACGTCACACATAAAGAAAGCATAAATTTTAGTACAGTGTTATTTAATTATCGTCTTCTTAATTTACCATGTTCTACTTAATTATGTGTTCTATATGTTACATACAACAGACACATAAAAATTTTATCTTAAGATTAACTTAGTGGACGACCCCATTCCCTAAAAGTAATACATCCGACATCCCCAACTATTTGAGAACTGCAGTCTGATCTGGGCTTATATTTCATCCCCACCTTTCTATAAATCTAATACGGATGCACTTTCCCTTTTCTGTTTTTTTTTTCTGTAACTACTCGTAAAGCTAGAATGGCCTCACGCGTACCTCTACTTCGTCTAAATCCGAACTGATCTTCTCCTAATATTTTTTCCGCCCTTTTCTCTATCCTTCTTTGAATAATTCTAATTAAAATTTTTGACGTTTGAGAAGTTAAACTAGTTTAAATAAACTCTGTCTTACCTCTTGACCTGCACACTTTAAAATTTCTGCCGTCGAGGTAAATCCCATACGACCATTTTCCTAAGCCCCAAGAAAACCAAATAGCTGTAACTATTAGTAAAGCGACAGAAATACGTAACTTCTTATAAAAGTCTAAAATCGTGTAAGATTGCATGCTGTAGCTCATCTTAAGCAGCATCGTCTCCATAGTTTAATTTTGGCGACCCGCATTGTTGACCTCAAAAAGACGTATTTTTGCCATTCCGGCCCCTCCTTTACTTGGCCAAATGCCTGTGCGATTTTTTAAACCGGTGCGGTAAATGTGCAAGTTACAATCTCCACACAATTGAAAAGTCCACGCCCACTCATGAGGCTAAATAACGTGAGCCCGTTTCCATTTATGGCCATTTTTTCTTTCTCCGGTCAAGAATGTTCGTTATGCATACCCGAGTTGTTAAATATATCTGTACTGAATCGTAAGCAAAAGATTGCGATTATAATGTAAATTAGATGGTTATGTTCTCCTTTGAATGTTACAGAAAATTATAATGGGAACGTTTATTATGACACGCACATTATTCTTTCGGGCCAGTGGCCATGAATTTGCCAAAACAAGAAAAAGCAATTAAAGAAAATGTATTACGGAAAGATAATAAGTAGCTCTAAACAACAAACTATTAAAAATAGTGGAGGTACACGTATAAGAGATAGAATCTCCGTAATTGCTGCTATATTTAACACATAGTTATTTCAACAGCCCCAACAAGAAAGGTTAATAATAATAATAAATTGGTAACTTCGGAGTACTCTGATGAGGAGTGGGCTGATTCAGTATTCAAGCAGTATAAATAATTTTGCTTCATACCAATAAATTATCTACTGCATGTAGTGTGAATTACTTTCAATCGACATATTGCTGGCCCATGATAATTAATCATCTGCTTTATTTAGCAGCGGCAAGTGGAGATATAACTCAGTCCCACTCTGTCAGAGAGGAAAAGAACTCCCATTAATACCAAATATCCAACACCGATAATGTGCAGTGTTCATTTTACTGAAACAGCTAAAAGTTTTCTGAAAGCCTCCAAGATGCTTCCCATCACAATGCGATGGGCAAATGAGTTTACTGGTTGTAGAGAGAGTCTCGAAGAAAGACGATCTGAGAAATAGAAGACTTGCAACGGCACAGAACTCTGACGTGATTATCAAAGCTCGGGCCAAAGTAGAGAAGTTGGTATAGTGGAGGACCAGACGAATTGTTCTTTTCGGTCTTGTGGGATTCCCGCGTGGTCTTGCTTTTTGACGATGTTCATTACAACGACGTTCTGGCCAAACTTGTAGGATCAAATCGTGGTCGACTGCATAAAGGAGTTGCTCTTTCAGTACGACAATGCATCATCTCACAAATATGCCTTGTGCCGAATGTTGGAGAACTTGTTAAGGATGGCGACAGACAAGTGAACACAGTATGGCAAGCAAAGGCAGAAATAAATGGAACAGCAATTTTGGAGAGTTATTGCTCACAGCAGAGAGTAAAGGCAAAGAAAAAAACAAACCTCGACAGTTTGAGATATGAAGAGTGCCGATTATATATGTTCTTGTATGTAGGCCTGTGCGATTATTACATTTCATAATCGATTATCGATTGTTGTAAAGTAATCGATAAATTTGATGAATCGATTATTTGATAAATCGATTTCTTGATTAATTGACTGATCGATTTTTCGATTAATCGATTATACTTTATTAATCGATTATTTGATTAATCAGTTAATCGATTAATCAAATTTATCGATTACTTTACAACAATCGATAATCGATTATAATGCATTCATTAGGTTTTAGGTATCTGATGTGTATTTAATATAGTCGAGTAAAAACCAAGGCAAAAGTCGCTTCCTTCTCGATTTTATTTTTTTTATCTTAGAACAAACTGAGACATATCTCATTTTATTAGTTAGGTCATTGTTTATGAGAAATCACAAGATACGACATTTTTTTGTGGTCACGAAATTTTTTATTTCCAAAAAAGTGTGGATACGTACCTTTTTTAAAAACCTTGCCTTTTTATATATCCACTCTAATATCTAGGTATCTAATTGAGCTATCGACATGATCTTTTTTTTGTTTTACAACACACACTTAGGCGCTTCTTTCTAAGCATAGTATTGGTTGGTGTCTTTTGTTTTAATATCCTCAAAACGTCGATAGCCTAGAAAGTTCAGAAATTACGCAGGCAAATTTTCACTAATCGAGAAACTTTTTTGTTTTGGAAATTTTTATATAATATGCTGCGAAGGAAATGCCGCCAAAAGACCAAAAAAGTTTTTGGCAGCATAATTGTTATTGTGACTTTTGTAGTTTAGGCTCTATGATTTTTTATATCGGCTAATAGTAAGGAGCGACTGATGACAATATCGACGCGTGCGAGATATAACATGATAGAAATAAATAATCTTTTATTTACACATTAGTTCGTATTGTTAGTGGCGAGTTCTTCAATTTTTACTGCTTAAAATATTTAAGATAGATGAGCTAAATATTAAAATGAAGTGCTTATTATGTGGTGAAGTTGTGGAGGAACAAGATAAACTTGTTGTGCATAAGCCTTAGAAGTGGGGTTTAGAGACAATAATTAGGGCTGCGGAACTGAGAAAAGATGATTTTTGGACAGAAAATTTTAGCAATCAAGAACGATATTTTAAACGGAAAAATTAAAGTAAAATATCATGAAGACTGCAGAAAGGTCTATACCAGCAAGGACAATATTGAGATGGTTTGCTAAATTAGTAATAGCTCGGATGGAGACAGAAACATTCCGCGAAACATTCCAAGTTCTTCAAAAAGTACGTCTAACATGGAATCATACGTAAAATGTGCCTTATTTGCAATCAAAAAGGGAAAAAGAAAAAGCAAAAATTAACATTTATACAAACAAGTTCGCAGATTATATTAGGTGCCTACCCATTTCTTTTTATTATTTTAGGGGTTTCGTCAGTCAAAAGATAAACAAAAATAAAACTCGAAAATGATTTAACAAATAAATACTTCGCGAACTACCAATATATAACGTTTTATTTAAATATTTTACCGGTTTCAGGATTCACAAAGATCCCATCATCAGAAATGTACGAAAAATTGTAAACAAATTATTATGACAGTTGACAAGGAAACTAAAATTGACAAAACAATACAAAGAATAATGATATCCATGAAAAAAGATAACTAGATAACTGAATTTCAGTATTTACCTACGGGGTATAAGAAAAACACAAAGGAAAATCGAATACCTCGTAGCTTGAAGGGAAAAAACAATGAATTTAAAGAAAACCATGTTGGAAAAAACAATAAATTCAATTGAAAAAACCTTCAAGTGAAATATCAGAACAGAAAAAACTAAATAAACAAACAAAATATCCATGGAATCTTGACAACTGCCAACTGCTAATCTTGAAATAAACTATGTGGTCAAGTCTATGTGTTCTGTCTTGACAACTGCCAACTGCTAGAATTGTAATAAACTAAAAAAGAGAGAAATAAGTCAAAAAACGGCATAATGGCAAAAAAGAAATAAGTCAAGGATTAAGATGGAGAGACTGTTGTTGAATAATTAATTCAAGAATCAATCCTAATAATACCAATAATAAAACAAAAAGAAGAAAAAGAATGGGATTCTTTTTCTTCTTTTTGTTTTATTATTGGTATTATTAGGATTGATTCTTGAATTAATTATTCAACAACAGTCTCTCCATCTTAATCCTTGACTTATTTCTTTTTTGCCATTATGCCGTTTTTTGACTTATTTCTCTCTTTTTTAGTTTATTACAATTCTAGCAGTTGGCAGTTGTCAAGACAGAACACATAGACTTGACCACATAGTTTATTTCAAGATTAGCAGTTGGCAGTTGTCAAGATTCCATGGATATTTTGTTTGTTTATTTAGTTTTTTCTGTTCTGATATTTCACTTGAAGGTTTTTTCAATTGAATTTATTGTTTTTTCCAACATGGTTTTCTTTAAATTCATTGTTTTTTCCCTTCAAGCTACGAGGTATTCTTATACCCCGTAGGTAAATACTGAAATTCAGTTATCTAGTTATCTTTTTTCATGGATATCATTATTCTTTGTATTGTTTTGTCAATTTTAGTTTCCTTGTCAACTGTCATAATAATTTGTTTACAATTTTTCGTACATTTCTGATGATGGGATCTTTGTGAATCCTGAAACCGGTAAAATATTTAAATAAAACGTTATATATTGGTAGTTCGCGAAGTATTTATTTGTTAAATCATGAACTTCTACCAAAAAGTAAAACAAGAAGATATTAACTACATAAAACTCGAAAAATTCTGATTTAAATTAAACATTAATTTGCATAAAAATATACCACTGATATATGAAATAAAAAAGTTCCAAACTGATAATTTTTCGGGGTTAGGTCGAGAGTGAGGTTGTAAGTGTCTACTTCAGAATAAAAAACTACTGAGGTACCTACAGTCTACACTTTTGTTTGCTGGCTTCTACTTGGATAATACACTTAAAATATAAAAATAGGAAACCGGATAGCGTACAATAAAAATTATAGAAACTTTTAAGAATATGTACTACAATAACCAATTTATCTTACTTGAGGGGACAGGAAAAAGTACTTACATATGTATAAATAATCAAAGTGGCCAAAAAGAGGGGCGTTATTGGAATGGTTGCAAAGTTCACCGGTTATGACGATTTGTTTGTGCATGATGCGAAATATCATAGGTCGTGTTATAGCCATTACATTTCGAAATATGTATAACATACAAGCATTTTTAAATAAATTGAAAATTAACAAAAAATTAGCCCAAGTCCCGACTTTTTCATCAAACTCTGATAAAATAGAATCAACGAGAGAATCAGTTCTTCCTTTGTATCTGAAACTGCTAATAATGATGTCTGTAAGGAAGAAGTTTATCAAAATGAATATGAAATTTTGCATCAAGCAGCTGGAATTTTTAAAAAACACAATTTCAGTTCTCCACGAAAAATGTTTCCTGTTCCTCAACTCCTCATGATATTAATCAGAATGAGTTTACAAAGCAAGTACCAAATATGTTGCTACAATTTATATCTTGGCTTATCGACGATGATAGTTATAACGTTAGAAAAAAATATAAATCCAAAAGCTGTTATTCCTTGCAATCTTATGGTGATGTTCGTCAAGTTATATAAAAAAACTTTTTAAATTTGGATTAGACTTATGTGTACACCATTTACTACGAAGTAGACAACTTTTTGACTTCCTATCTGAAATTGGTATTAGCTGTACTTATAACGATATTAGACAATTATTAACAACCAACATTTCCAAACAAAGAATTAGTAATGACAAAATTTATGTACCTCTAGGTAAAAGTTGTTGGTAATACAATCAAAAATTACACACACGCTAGTATAGATAATTTTGATTTAAGTGAGGACACAATCCACGGAAAAACTACTACTCATTGCGTGGGTATGGTGGTATTTCAGCAACGTTTAGAAAACATTACATTTATAGGTGAAAATATACCTAGAAAAGGCCCTTATTCATTAAGCTTAGATCTTGATTTTCTCTTTCGACACATATTGCCCTTTTTAGCCCTCCAAAACGACCAGAGCCTTTACCCTTTAAGTCCTTTGAGTTTAACAAAAAAACGATGAAATATTTACAAAAATAAACTTGGCATTGAAACTATTTCAATATTTTGAAGGCACTAGTCCATTTTTAACTTGATCAGGCTTTAATAATTTGTATCTGAGATGCCCAAGCATTGCAGATCAATAACTGAAAATACTGAAAATAGGCAATAAGCACAGCAAAATTGAAGGTGCCGAACCATTACCCACTATTATTGCACCATGCGCGCAAACTTAGATATTACGCTTCAAACTAAGAAAATCATATTATAAAAACTATTGAAAATATCCAGAGATTTTTTGTTCTAAAAACTTTTTTGGTCTTTTGGCTATATTTCCTTCGCATCATGTTATATAAAAATTTCCAAAACAAAAAAGTTTCTCGATTAGTGAAAATTTACCTGCATAGTTTCTGAACGTCCAAGATCATCGGCGTTTTTATCATTTATTTAAAAAACAATACCAATATTATTATACACCTAAAGAAGCGCATAGGTGTGTGCTTTAAAACAAATAAAAGATTACGTCGATAGCTCAATTCGTTTTTGAGATATGCCAGCAGATATGCAAAAAAGCATGACTTTTAAAAAAGTATAAATTTTATGTAGTTAATATCTTCTTGTTTTACTTTTTGGTAGAAGTTCATGATTTAACAAATAAATACTTCGCGAACTACCAATATATAACGTTTTATTTAAATATTTTACCGGTTTCAGGATTCACAAAGATCCCATCATCAGAAATGTACGAAAAATTGTAAACAAATTATTATGACAGTTGACAAGGAAACTAAAATTGACAAAACAATACAAAGAATAATGATATCCATGAAAAAAGATAACTAGATAACTGAATTTCAGTATTTACCTACGGGGTATAAGAAAAACACAAAGGAAAATCGAATACCTCGTAGCTTGAAGGGAAAAAACAATGAATTTAAAGAAAACCATATTGGAAAAAACAATAAATTCAATTGAAAAAACCTTCAAGTGAAATATCAGAACAGAAAAAACTAAATAAACAAAATATCCATGAAATCTTGACAACTGCCAACTGCTAATCTTGAAATAAACTCTGTGGTCAAGTCTATGTGTTCTGTCTTGACAACTGCCAACTGCTAGAATTGTAATAAACTAAAAAAGAGAGAAATAAGTCAAAAAACGGCATAATGACCAAGTAGATTTAATACAATCTAGTTTATTTAAACTTTTGTAAATGTCTTTTGATCAAAATGATTCTCATGTCTCGGTAGGACAGGTTCTCTTATTGCCATTATGACATTAGTTCAATAATCAATTACAGTTTATTTGCTAGCCCATATAAACCATGGACCTTCGAGGTTATTTGGCAATATGGGATTCTTTTTCTTCTTTTTGTTTTATTATTGGTATTATTAGGATTGATTCTTGAATTAATTATTCAACAACAGTCTCTCCATCTTAATCCTTGACTTATTTCTTTTTTGCCATTATGCCGTTTTTTGACTTATTTCTCTCTTTTTTAGTTTATTACAATTCTAGCAGTTGGCAGTTGTCAAGACAGAACACATAGACTTGACCACAGAGTTTATTTCAAGATTAGCAGTTGGCAGTTGTCAAGATTTCATGGATATTTTGTTTATTTAGTTTTTTCTGTTCTGATATTTCACTTGAAGGTTTTTTCAATTGAATTTATTGTTTTTTCCAATATGGTTTTCTTTAAATTCATTGTTTTTTCCCTTCAAGCTACGAGGTATTCGATTTTCCTTTGTGTTTTTCTTATACCCCGTAGGTAAATACTGAAATTCAGTTATCTAGTTATCTTTTTTCATGGATATCATTATTCTTTGTATTGTTTTGTCAATTTTAGTTTCCTTGTCAACTGTCATAATAATTTGTTTACAATTTTTCGTACATTTCTGATGATGGGATCTTTGTGAATCCTGAAACCGGTAAAATATTTAAATAAAACGTTATATATTGGTAGTTCGCGAAGTATTTATTTGTTAAATAAAAAAGTATAAATTTTATAGTTTTTTAAAAATAAAAAATGTGTTGACCGCTAAAAAATGTCGTATTTTGAGTTTCTATATGTATAATGCTGTTGTTGACAATACCCACTGGGTCTGATCTTGTTCTAAGCTCATCAAAAAAAAACGACAAAATTTTATCCATTATTTACTCCGCTAATAAGCCATAACCTTCTTTTGGTATTTTCGTCGAATTTCGTCTTGCATGGCCTCACTTGTTTTTGATACATTGAACCGAAAACGTCAAAATTACAAATTCCAATAAATCGAAAGCTGCGGCATTTAGACATAGGATCGAAAAGATATTCTGGATTAGAAATGAAAAGGGAAATCTAACAAAGCGAAAATGTACAGGGCGTTCTATTTAAAATAAGAACATTGGTTGTCTACAGAACACATTTTACAATATAGAGCATTTGAAATGTAACGCAAATGCAACAGGGTAACTCCACCGAATTAAATAGTCGAGAAAATGTGTTTTGATTGGTCAATTTGATGATGAATAAAATAATCAAGAGTTAATAAGTAGGTGAGTGGCAGACATCTGTAGGCACAAAATGACAACAGTCTACGTAGAAAATGGTATTTAATGACTATGATATTGATTTAATTAACGTTTTCCCGAATCTCTAAATCATTCAGTGACGTACGCGGTAATTGATACTAGGTAGGAATTTCGAAGAAAAATGATTATGCTACTCAGTCACGCACCAGAAATACAGATATGCCGTCAAAATAATTATACGTGAATCATTGTTCTTGGTCAGTCTCTTTGAATGACGTGCGCGATCAGGAAATTTAAACGTTAAATGAGGCGAGCAACTCTACACAAAAAATATACTACAGTCATTTAAATATAATGCACCCACTAATTTCCTTCCCAAAATATATTTATTACACGTTGTACTTCTTTTACTATTATGCTCGTGCAACTCTATTTTGCAATCAATTACAAACTTCAACTGAGGGCATTGTCTTGTGAGAAAACCCATTATGCTGTCGCAGACCGGACCGTCTAGTTTTGAAACGTATTTTTAGACACAAAAACATAATGAAATTATGAAAAAAGTAACGTATACAAGAATATGAGTTCAGGGACGCGCCATAAGGCGAATATAATTTCTACGGACATATATGTATGTGCTTTAATAGACATAGAAACATAAACAAGTATAGAAAACGATATCAGATTAGAAAGTTTACGTATAGAACACTGCACAGTACATGTGATTATTGTAACGACATCTGAAATTAAAACATTCAGGAAACAGGTAACAACTACGTTAATGGGCTTAATAGAGCAAAAATGTGCGGCCGCGACATATCTAGTTCTCTTGAAACCATGAAATTCAATATATTGCACTTCATGCTTCAAACCAAAATGGGGGGGCGATTTCTTGACATATAACACGCACCTATACAGGATGTGTATAAATCAGCGAAAGAATGGGCCACGCTTCCTCTATGCATCAGGAACCATTTTAAAGAAACATGCATTAGATAGCATTGGATCCACACAAGTGACTAAGGATGTCCTGTAACTATAACTGTAACTAAATTGAGCCTAATACTTAAAGTTGGAAAGTTTACACACAGAGGTAAATTAAAGAGTTAAACGGTTAAGCTTTTATTTGGAAGAAAATTGATCTTTTAGAAGCGAGTCATACACATAATATTATGTGCATTAGATATCTCTAGTAAACTTGCACGCATCACTTCAAAGAATAGGTCTCAAGAAGCCGTCATTGCCTCGAATTCTATTTAAAATCGTGTTGCATCAGAAATTCAATCGGGCTATGTTATCGTCAAAAATTTTAGAATTGTGCAAAGAAGAATGGAGAAAAGGGCGGAAGAAATATTAGATCAGTTAGTTTTTAGAAGAAATAGGGGAACCCGCGAGGCCATTCTAGCTTTACGAGTAATAGAAAAAAAACATAGGAAGGGGAAAAAGCGCTATAGGATTTGTAGATTTGGAAAAAGTCTTCGACAATGTAAAATCTAATGTTCGAAGTGCTCAAAAATGTAGGGATTAAGTATGGGGATAGAAGAATAATTCATAATGTATACAAAGAGCAACCAGCAGTTATAGAATTTGAGCAGGAACGTAGAGAAGTAGATATCCGAAAGGGAGTGAGGCCCGGATGTGCGTTATCGCCTCTAGTTTTCAATTTATACAGGGCATCCCACGACAACCTTTACTCGATCTGTATATGGAAAAGTATACAGGGTGTCCACACGTTCTGCCCTTATTCAATAGGGCCTCTGTTTGCGGAGTTACGAAAATATGTGTCATACAAAAGTTGCTTGGATTTAACTTCTCTATTTTAAAAAATTATTTAAAAGTATACAAGCCGTTCCATTTTTCTGCCAAGGCACCCAACTTTGCATTTTTAAATGTAACACCCTGCATCTGATTACATTTTTGAATTCCTTGTTGAATTTAAGGGACACCTTGTTAACCATACATTGGATTTAACTCCCATAATTTCGGCGTTATTTGACATTAAATATCGCCATTTTTCAAATTTTATCAATTATAACTTGGAAACTGCACGAGATATTAAAAAATGGCTTACATGTCCCTACCCTAATTTTTAATTCTCTGTCAAACGGGGTTGGAAAATACTGCTTCCCGATTGGTCATTTTTTGGTCATTTTTGACCCATTTCAAAGCAGTATTTTCTGCCCTCTAGATAGATGATTAAAAACTAGGGTAGGGACATGTAAGCCATTTTTTAATATCTCGTACAGTTTCCAAGTTATAATTGATAAAATTTGAAAAATGACGATATTTAATGTCAAATAACGCCGAAATTATGGGAGTTAAACCCAATGTCTGGTTAACAAGGTGTCCCTTAAATTCAACAAGGAATAATTCAAAAATGTTATCAGATGCAGGGTGTTCCATTTAAAAATACAAAGTTGCGTGCCTTGCAGAAGAAATGGAACGGCCTGTATACTTTAAAATAATTTTGGAAAATAGAAAAGTTAAATCCAAGCAACTTTTGTATGAAACATATTTTCGTAACTCCGCAAACAGAGGCCCTATTGAATAAGGGCAGAACGTGTGGACACCCTGTATATAGCAGAATTACACAAATTTGCAGAAATAGGTAATCGAGAATGCTCAATTCGACTAAAATATTTTTGACTTTCTGCGAATTCCGGTTATACCGGAAATAGACACCAACTTCCTTATTTTAAATGGAATGCCCACATTTTTACTACGGATTTAGATTTTTGATCGAATTTTAAGGTCACCTTTTGCAAAACATCATGTGCAAAGTGCACCCTCTTCGAGATATTAATCGTTAAAAATGGTAATTTTTTAAATTGCATCAATTATAACTTGGAAACGGTACGAGATAAAGAAAAATGATTTACATGTCCCTATCCCAGTTTTTAATTCTCTATCTAAAGGGTCTGGAAAATACTGCCTCCTGATAAGCAACTTTTTGTCCTTTCTTAACCAATCAGGAGGCAGTATTTTCCTGATTGGTCAAGAAAGGACAAAAAGTTGCCAATCAGGAGGCAGTATTTTCCAAACCCATTAGATAGAGAATTAAAAACTAGGATAGGGACATGTAAATCATTTTTCATTATCTTGTACCGTTTCCAAGTTATAATTGATGAAATTTGAAAAATTACGATTTTTAACGTCTAATATCTGGAAGAGGGTGCACTTTACACATATGATGTTTTGCATAAGGTGACCTTAAAATTCGACCAAAAATCTAAATCCGTAATAAAAATGTGGGCATTCTATTTAAAATAAGAAAGTTGGTGTCTGTTTCCGGTATAACCGGAAGTCGCAGAAAGCAAAAAATATTTTAGTCGAATTGAGCATCCTCGATTACCTATTTGTGCAAATTTGTGTAATTCTACTATACAGAGTGGTGCACGAAAAACGGCCAGAGCTGTAGTGTCGTTATTTGTGACCCGATTTTGAAATTTTATACACCAACTTATATAGCTGAAAGGATGTTATTTACCAATATTGAAGACGTTTTCCCAATTTTGAACATTTCTAAGGAACAATAGTCATTTGTTTTCTTTCAAATTGCAACATACTTTTTCTATTTTTTTTCGGGTTGGGCTTTTTTTTCTGAACACAATGATGTGAATCGTGGTGAAAAAATTCTATTAATTGATTAAAATTGACTCTCTTAATAGCATCAAATCATCCATGGCACGCCATCAACTAAGCTATGGAAGAAAGTGTTATTCATTGTAAAATAAAAAGTACCTACTAAATGGTAATATTATTGTTGTTTCCTATGGTTTGCTGATGAATATCACTTTCTTCCATAGCTTAGTTGATGGCGTGTCATGGATGATTTGATGCTATTAAGAGAGTCAATTTTAATCAATTAATCAATCAATTTGAAAGAAAACAAATAACTATTGTTCCTTAGAAATTTTCAAAATTGGGAAAACGTCTCCAATATTGGTAAATAGCATCCTTTCAGGCATATAATTTGGTGTATAAAATTTTAAAATCGGGTCACAAATAACGACACTACAGCTCTGGCCGTTTTTCGTGCACCACTCTGTATATACTTTTCTATATACAGATCGTGTAAGGTCGTCGTGGGATACCCTGTATACCTATCGAAGATGCGATTAATACTTTTAAAGACAGAATAGCTGCTGGAATTAATACACAGAGCCAAACTATTTATGCTTAGATTCGCGGATGATATAGCAGTATTAGCATCTAGCAAAAAGAATTAGGAAGGGCTCTTAACGAAATGGAAGCGGTTTTGACGGAGGGCTATGTGTGAAGATCAATAAAAAGAAAACCAACATTTTGGTGTGTAGGGAGCGTGAAAATAGGACTAAAAGGAAAATACAAATTGGAAACGAGAAGATAGAGGAAGTCTCAGATTTCTGCTATTTAGGAATAAGTCAAATAACTCGCGATGGTAGGAGCTCTAACGATATGAAACAAAGAATAGCGCAGGGCCGAATTGCATTTAACAAAAAGAAACAACTATTATGCTCGGGAATGATAAATGCGTAGAAACTCGGAAGAGGGGCTCTTAAAAACGTATGTATGGAGTACGGCATTGTACGGGTGCGAAACTTGGACGATAGGAGAAGCCATAGGAAAAAATTAGTAGCATTTGAAATGTGGTGCTATAGACGCATGATGAATATACCGTGGATAGATAAGGTTAGCAACAAAGAGGTATTAGAAAGAGTTGGAGAAAAGCGAAATTTATGGAAGACAGTAAAGAATAGGAAAGATAGGATGGTAGGATGGTAGGATACCTTCTGAGGCACGAAGACTTAGTTCGCGACATACTAGAGTCAGAGATAGGAATAAAGAGGTAGGGGTAGACCTAGATTAGACTACTGCTCTCAAATAGTTAGAGATGTATGATGTTCAACTTTTGGAGAAATGCGAGTGTTTCCCGCTTTCTAAGAAAAATAGTTGCAATAAAATTTACCTTTTTTTTCAACTTTGCATTTAAATATACCTACCCACCTACCTAATATTACACTGCACTTTTGTTCTTTATGCTATATGCCATAAAATACGAATTCAAGTTTTTATTATTATCAACTTTGTTTAATTCTTTTAGAAGATTATATTACCTATCCTATTTATTAGAAGTTTTAATTATTTTGTTTGATACATTGGTGATACCATAGTAAATAATATTTTATTAAATGGAAAATAAAATGTCCAAAATGTTTTCAACTCCAAGGATTAGAAGTTGACGACACTTTATTTTTCATTTAATATGCACAGTACTATTTCAGACTCGACGAGTTCCGATCAACAATAAATAATATTATTCTCAACCTGTCAGTTTGTTTATTAATTGTAAAAAATTATATAAAAGTTTCCCTTTCTTACAATTACGTTGTGAACGTTTTTTGTCAGCGGGCTATTAATTTTATCGGGGATATTATGTCGGTAGGCTACTTTTATTCTGGGGTGGTTTTGTTCGGGGCTATTTTATCGGGGGCTATTTGGACGGATCACGCAATATGGATATCGGCATACTCGTTGAACGTAAAATCCATTGTTATTTGTTAGTAAACGAAACAAGAAAACGGAAATAAACAGAATCACAATAATGAATAACTAATACTAATAACCACGAGAAAAGCAACGATGATACCAAACTAGAAAAAGCACGTCAACTAGTAAATTTTGAAACTTATCAAACTTTGACGGTATAAAGAGAGGAGTAGTTTAGAGTCCCAGCAATCTTGAATAATTCATAGTTTTATATTGCTGCCATGTGTAATTTTTACAATCATAAGTTGATGAAGAAATGTTTAAAACAATCTTTTGAGGCTGAAAAGTAACATTTACAGAAAAATAGTCTTTACAATTTCTTTTTTATTCTAATTTGCAGATGTTTCTGCCAACGGAATCAAAACGCTTATTAAAAGACTTCATTTGAAATTTTGAAGACCTCGTGCATATTCAAAAAACATGACACAACATTTTGGTATTAAAATTTTTGTCTCAGAATTTTATGATTAAGATCGCCAGGAGTAGTTCTTTCGTCAATTTATACACACCCTGTACACTAGATTTAAATATGACCGTGAAAGAATATTTTGGGCCAATATAAATTCGTCTTCGTATACACAGGCAATTCTTATCACATGCACACTGTACATGTTGCGAAACCTGTATATCACCAACAGAGGTGGTCAATTCAAGTGGTGCAGTCGTGTTTAACTTTCCAATTATTGTGCAATTACTTCGACTCTTAAAACAAAAATTGCACTTTGCATCAACTAAAAAAAACTGGCAAACACGATTCGTTTGTGGCGCAAAACCAAAACGCGGATTTAAAACTTTCAGAGTCGATACGACGGAGGATTTTTGTCGATGACACACGCCAGGCTTTAACACCTTAATTGGGTTTTTTCTGTTCATCATTCTAGTTAACAGTTAAGTCACGTTCGTGCCTACCGGGATTGTTGATTGATGTACAGATTCATTGGCGCAAGAATAAATATGACAGGTCTTGAAAATCGCCTCTTTCACCAAGAATGTATTTAAGCGCTAAATTGAAGGACCAAGGTTTTTAAGCGGCAGTATGTTTCAGTAATGTTTTCTGTCAGCGGTACCTATACATATGTACATAGAAAATTAATATGGGAAAATATATTTTATAAAATTCCTGCGTCCACAGTATTATATACAGGGTGTCCCAGATAAGCCTCGATAGCATTGCTATCTCACTTAACTTTAAAGATAGAAACACGTTTAAATGGGGAAAGTTTTGCAATTTGGAGCTCTTTAATATGCCCTGACAAAAATCAACTTCGGTCTGTTGGTTTCCTAGATATTTGAAAAAAAGGAAAAAATTGCAATTTGGTTTTTTGTTAATAACTTCGTTATTTATTAACATCTTAATGATTTTTAAAAACAGTTTTAAATGTTTGTTTAACCCGCATATTTCTCAGTACTCTAAAATTGTCTCCGACGTTTCATACACTTGCAATCATCTTCAGGTTTATTTTTTCTTATGTCATTAAATAGCTTATTTTTTGCTGAGAATATCAACAAGTTGATATTATATCAAAAATAATAGCTGCAGAAAATGAAATTCATAATTTAGTGGAAAAATTTAGTTATCCATGGTGAAACAACTTTATTAAGGAGTAATTTTGCAAGAATTATTACAGTTTTATTTCGTTAAGTAGAAATCAATGAAACACTCATAATTTGTAGCAGTAGAAACTGCCAAAAAATAGTTTAGTTCAAAATTGTATTTGCCGCCTCAGAAAATTATAATTTCAAAATTGAAAAACAAAAAACATCAAGAGAATAATAAAAAATAGTTACAAAGCAAACGAAAACAACTTATTGTCGCTAATGTTCAAAATGTGCCGCTTCATATTTGATGCAAATTTGCGCTCGTCCTACAATTACGCTGGTAGCGTTCGGCGTCTTTGTACGGCTTATTTTTAGGCCTTCAATAACTTTATTGAATTGGAATCGTATTGTAACTTTGGAAACGTGTTGTAACTAAATCAAAATATTACAAGTAGACAGATTGTTTTGTAAATAAAGAAAGTACCTATGCATTGGGAAGACACCAACTTTGAAACTCAAAAAAAATATAAAACTTATTTCTAATTTCATCGTTAAGATTTTCTTTCACACTTTCCTATTGTTTAGAAAGTTCATATTTTGTAAAATTACATTTTTGTAATTCTTTTTTCCAAGGCCAACTAAATTGTAGTCCAAAATAATAGAATTTTATGTTCTAAGACTATTTGTGCTGGAATATTACCCATTTGTTATAGGTTGCTATTCTCAGCAAAAAATAAGATATTTAATGACATAAAAATCCAATATGGCGTCCATAATAAAAAATAAACCTGATAATGACTGCAAGTGTATGAAACGTCGGAGACAATTTTAGAGTACTGTGAAATATGCAGGCTAAACAACCATTTAAACCTGTTTTTACAAATCATTAAAATGTGAATAAAAACCAAATTGCAATTTTTTTCTTTTTTTTAATATGTATCTAGGAAACCAACAGAGCGAAGTCGATTTTTGTGAGGGCATATTAAAGAGTTCCAAATTGCAAAACTTTTTCCCCATTTAAACGTGTTTCTATCTTTAAAGATAAGTGAGATAGCAATGTTGTCGAGGCTTATCTGGGACACCCTGTATAATTCAACAAATGTATTCTATATCATTCTTTAGAAAAATATTTTACATCTGTGGAAATTATCACTCGTTAAGTAGTCATAGTAATTTACCTAGCCTTCAACACGCAGAACTTACTCTTTTGTGCATGGAATAGGTACTTCGAGAGATAACGAGATGTCAATACCCTCTCGTACGCGCCAACAGTGTTGCTTTTTTGCTAATAATTTGAAAGAATGAAGAAGTAGTAGGTACGCATAAAGGTTTTTTTCGTCAGACATTCATTTGTCCAATTCACGCGGCTTTATTAAAAAGTGGTAGGAAAAATTAACTAGTGATATACAGTTTGTTCCCGGATGAGATTACAAAGAGGGAAAAAATAATTATTTTTGATTTCTAAAATAAAATCGCTTCATAAAAACACATTATTTTTTATCCAACTGTTTCAGGATATATTTTATTAATTTTTTCGATTTATAAAATTTCCATTACGCTACAGTAAAAATTCATTTCATTCTGTATGGTTATCATCATAAGGTTCTCAGTCCGAAGACTGATGGTTGGACGCGTACCTCCATCCTTTCCTATCTTGAGCCAGCCTGCGCATTTTCCTAAAAGTAGAACATCCTACATCACCAACTACTTGATAGCAGTAATCTAATCTGGGTCTAACCCTACCTCTTTTTATTCCCAGCTATGACTCTAGTATGTCGCGAACTATTCCTTCGTATCTCTCCTATTCTTTGTTTTTCCGTATCTTTCGCTTTTCCCCAACTCTTTCTAATACCTCCCTATTGATAAGCTTATCTATCCACGGTATCTTTATCATGCGTCTATAGCATCACATTGCAAAAACTTCTACTGTTTTTCGATCCGCTTCTCCTATTATCCAAGATTCGTTCAATACCGTACTCCATTCGCACGACTTTGTTTTATATCTTTAGTGCTCCTGTCATCTCGAGTTATTTGACTTCTTAAATAGCAAAAATCCCGACTTCCTCTACCTTGCTTCTCAATGTCCTATATTTGTATTTTAGTTTTAGTTCTATTTTCACACCTTTACATACCAAAATTTTTGTTTTCTTTTTATTGATTTCCATGCCCCGGAGCTTTGTCACAACTGCTTTCATTTCATTCAAAGCCATTTCTAATTCTTCCTTGCTGGATGCTAACACTGCTATATCATCGGCGAATCTGAGCGTGTTGATAGTTTGACCCTGTATATTAATCCCTGAGGCTGTTCTGTCCTTAGCAATATTAATCGCATCTTCGATATACAGGTGTCCCAAAAAGTTTTACACAAGTTATATCTCCAAAACTATAACAGATAACGAAATGGAACAAAAACACTTTGTAGTGTTGATGTAGGAATACATGACCCGAAGAACGTAACCACCCTCTGGGCTGCCCCCTCCGGCATACCGTCCCTAGTTATTTTTTCTTAAATAGCACCTTGTAGAAGAAATTTATAGCGCAGGTTAGAAATGTTAGAAATTTGAACATTTGATCAACTGATTACGTTATCACATTATTAGTATTATCATTTTAACTTATGTTTAAACTTTTTTTAATAATTTCAATAATTTAAAAATGAATAAAAAGTCTGCTTTCTCCACCATTGATGGGGCACCCGGTACATAAATTGAAAACTAGAGGTGACAACGTACATCCCTATCTTACTCCGTCCCTCTTGTAAATCTTCTGGAATCTCACTTGTCTCGTATATACGGCTAACTAGTTCAAATCGTCTGTACCTGGTGCTCTATAGTTTTTTACACTTTCTAGTGGTAGCTCTTTCCTATACACTGATTTATTTTTCTAATATATCTCCTAGTTCTTGCCCTGCATATAAGATTCCCAAATATTCCTTCCACCTATCTGCCTTTTCCTCTCTTCCTTTCCTTTCCCAATTTTTCTGAAATTTCTCCTAATTATTTTATACACTTCTTAAGTTTTTCCTACTTACACTTATTCGCATTTGTTATCAATGCACTGTTCTTTCGCTTTCCTACATTTCCGAATAATTTCCCTCTTAACCGCCTTATACCTTTGTTTCCCTCCTTCATCTATCCCATTGTTATATTTTTGCCTCTTGTCTATTAGAGTCACAATAAAATTTAAGATTAGCCGCCATAACCACTATGTTGTGATCACTATGTATATCTGCTCCTGGATAGCTTCTGCAGTTCTTCAATTGATTTCTAAATCTTTGCCTAACAAGAATGTGCATCCACATTGCATCTCTCAAATCAAAGCTATTGGTAAATTTTGGCATGAATTTGGCAATTTGCAAAAAATCAAAATCTAGTCATTGATTTGAAAACTGCTAAGTAAAATTATTATTTATCAGATAATAATTTTACGATTTTACGAATATCTGTCAAACCTTTGAGAATGTCGAGATAATTGTAATTAGAAAACATGTTCATTTTTTAATTCTGCAACCCACGGGATAAAAATATACGGGGTGTCCCATTTCAAAAAATTGAGAAAAATAGCATTACATTTTGAAAAGTTTGGCATTGAATTTTGAACACCCTGTATAAGCTATTTTTACGATATTCATAGTAGGATAAACTGACCTTTTATTATAAGCAACCTGCTGCTTAGTTTTGGTTTGAAGATGTTTCTTCTATTTTTTATTTCTTTTGGTACATGACGAAAAAAATTTCTTTTTCCTATTTTAATTTATTTCTCTGGAACTATCAAATCAAATTTGATAATATTCTAGGGATATGTACAGTAGCTCAAAAGGGTCTCAAAAATCAATAAGACTACAGGGCGTTCCATTTAAAAAAATACAACTTTGATGCACCACACATTTTCGGGACAACCTGTATATTCAAAAATATTTTTAAAATGTGCTCTCTAATAAACAGTCTATTGTCCCATTTCAATTATTTTTCTAAAACAAATCGTTTAGGTGTAGTAGAAGTCGGGATGTGAGATGCAGGACCCTGTATATGCATTCGCCTTCTTAGAATGAGTACTACCTGTCAATTTACTTTGTGTTGTGAAGAGTTGTTTGTTACTGCTAATGAAAGTTGATGATATTAATAACGGCATTAAGAAAGTGATTGGCAATGCATCGATGGATACATAGATAGGGAAGATAATATTCGCGCTCGGAGCGACGCCAGGCTACATAGATGTGGGTTTTGTTTCAATCCACATTTTTTCCAATGGTATAAATAATAATATACCTACTTTGTGTGTTGCAAGGTTGCACCGGCTCCTTTCACTTTCGGGACCCGACCGTTTAACGTACATAAATAAATAAAATGCACCTTACACGTACATGAAGTCCCAACATTATAATGCCTCGCCTCCTAACTCGGGTCAATATTATATTTATAAGTATGCGGATTGTTTGAATTATTGAACGGGTTTAGTGAACCGTTTTGCACACTAGCCTGAAAACCTATCCTTCGTGACGCCCCTGGGTGTGATACACATTTTTGTTTTCGACTCACGTGTCCGTAGATTTGCATCTTTTTCGAGAGTGTTAAGTAATTGGCACGTGACTTATATAATAGTTGGAGCAGGAGGATATGCAAAACTAAACAACATTTTTTTACTTTTCAATATACACTTAAAGCCTAAAATTATGGATTTACATGGTATAAACTTCATCTCCGGTTACTTAATGGTTTTTCTATTGATAATTTCGAAAAGATTTTTGGTACACATGTAACACATCATTTTTTAATAATGTCATTATAGTTTCTGAAATGTTAAAAGTGAAAATTTCTTAAATAGAAAGAAAAATAGGTAGATAATTTTAGCCCAATTAAAATTTTCTTTTTAAATTAGCTGGCCGTGTCCACTGGACAAGCAAATAATGCAAAGCTGCCACTTTAATTTAAATTTCATTTAATGCGAAGGTATAAGTACGAAAGCGCCTAAGGGTCACGAAATTATTATAAAATTATATTTCTTTCCAGAAATCCGACATATAGAAAAAAAATCCTACATGTCGGAAAAAAATCCTACATATAGAAAAAAAATCCGACATATAGAAAAAAAATCCTACATATCGGAAAAAAAATCCTACATATAGAAAAAAAATCCAATATATCGGAAAAAAATCCGACATATAGAAAAAAAATCCTACATGTCGGAAAAAAATCCTACATATAGAAAAAAAATCCGATATATCGGAAAAAAATCCGATATATCGGAAAAAAATCCGACATATAGAAAAAAAGTCATACATATCGGAAAAAAAATCCTACATATAGAAAAAAAATCCGATATATCGGAAAAAAATCCGATATATCGGAAAAAAATCCGACATATAGAAAAAAAATCCTACATGTCGGAAAAAAATCCTACATATAGAAAAAAAATCCGATATATCGGAAAAAAATCCTACATATAGAAAAAAAATCCTATACAGCGTGTCACAGAATAACTATTCCTAATTTTCAGAAATGATAGAGGGCGCTTAAATAAATATTTTTTATTAATAAACTAGTGTCCGGAAATTCTTCAGTATGGAGACAAAATGAAAAAAATCGGCTGTCACCCCAGGACTTCCCCGGCGATATACAATACAACCCCTTCTCGGGAAAGTAAAAGTTGAATCATAGCAACCTTTGGAAAACAACACCTATTTTCGTAGTTGTCATTTTACGTGTGTCACAAATTAATCTTTATTAGATAAATTAGTGTTTGATTGAAAATGCATCATTTTACAAATTAAATTGCCAAAATTATCTAAATGCACCATTTTCAAATGGATGGATCAGAAGAGGGGGGGCGATTTCTTGGCCCGCACGTTCACCAGATATGACTCCAGTTGATTTTTGTATTTAGAGTCATTAAATCACTGGTTTATGAGACACCTGTCAATACAGAAGAAGAGTTAGCGGCTCTATTTATTCTAGCGTTTGATAATATTCGTAAACGTCTGCAGCTATTTCGAAGAATTCGGCAGTCGATTGCACATCGTTACAACTTGTGTATTGAAAATGGTGGTCGTAACTTCGAACAATTTTTATAAAGTTTGATGCAGTATTATTTCTAATAAAATGTTCCTTAACTTAACTGCTTCAATTTAGTAAGTAACTACTCTTTCTTGTAACTGAGATTGTTTTTAAAGATTTCTAGTTTATCTGGACACCGGGAAATTTCCGGACACTAGTTTATTATCAAAAAATGTTTATTTAAATTTTAAATGCCCTCTATTATTTCTGAAAATATTAGGAATAGTTATTCTGTGACACCCTGATGTATATCGGAAAAAAATCCTACATATAGAAAAAAAATCCGACATATAGAAAAAAAATCCTACATATCGGAAAAAAATCCTACATATAGAAAATCGGATTTTTTTTCTATATGTCGGATTTTTTTTCTATATGGCGGATTTTTTTCCTATATTTGGGTTTTTTTTCTATATGTCGGATTTTTTTCCGATATATCGCATTTTTTTTCTATATGTAGGATTTTTTTCTATATGTCGGATATTTTTTTCTACACAGGTTGCTTCAAATTCGAGGGCCACCATTGGGATCTGGCTTATTTGAAATGATACAGGATAGGTTTAAATTTGGCACTTTTGCAAAAAAAAATCGAAAAATGCGTCTCAGAATAGCATCAAGAATATTTGGCATATTGTATTTGTTTAAATTACACCAAAACTGATGACTGTTTCCTATTTCTTTTCTTGCAAGGCCCACTTGATTTTTGCTAAAATTTTCTGTTTTCTGACTGTAGTGGCCACAATATTGGATATAATATGAACAAGTTGTATTGTACCAATGATATCAGACAAACATGCTTCTTTCAGTAAAGTGCAAAAAAATGGCACCCGTAAGAAAAAAAGTTGATGATGGTCTTATATAAACGAAACGTTTTTCAGTAAATCCATGAGAATGTGCAGATAGAGCACAGGAAAGTGCTCTAATAATGAGTCCATATCGTTCTAATACGAAGTCAAATAATCTCGCAAATAATCGATCTATGTACATGGCAAACACAAAAAAAGTTTTCTGACAAAACTTCTATACCGTTTGAGATAGATCAGATTTCTCAACGGCATAATAATGAAACCATATTCTGCAAAAGTGCCAAATTTAAACATGCCCTCTATTATGTAGTTGAAATAAGCGAGATCCCAATGGTAGCTCTCGAATTTTAATATCCCTGTATACTTATAGATTTTTTTATATATTTACACATGTAGGATTTTTTGGAAAGAAATTTAATTTTATAATAATTTAAATTTAATTTTATAATAATTTAAATTTAATTTTATAATAATTTCGTGACCCTTAGGCGCTTTCGTATATAAGTAAGTAAAACGTAAAAACGAATTCTGTATGACATAAGAAAAAGTGAAAATTGTTACTTTATGTTGGGCGATCATTTTTCCGGCGGAGTAGCAGCTTCGTAGGTACCTATTATTGAAGTGAAACTTCTTTAGCGGCACCTCGAAAATTGCCCAAGAATTGAGAGTAAAATTTCAAGGTCGCGTTACGTTTTCGAGCATTTCGTTACACGAGTGAGACGAAAGATATAACGTTGAGAGAAGGAGAAAGAGAGTTATACATGCATGAGTAGCTGAGATACCACGCGTTGTATAATTAATACGTACCATCGTGTTTTGTGATTACATATTTACGTTTTTTACGTTTGTGTCCTGTGAATATTCGATTATATCCGTGAACAGTTATTATGTAAGTATATTTCAAATATTAAAATTTCAATGATAATGACTTTTGTATTCTTATACACAGTGTCCCACTTAACTTGTTTAGTACGGGGAACTTTTAAACCGCGGTAGCTGCAAGGGTGCTAAAAATGGGAAAAAATGTTGCTTATTATAATTGTAATTTGGCAGTACCAAGAGAATTTCTGAGAAAATCGGGAAAAAGTGAAAATGGCCAAAATACAGTAGACGCTCGATTATGTGAACTAATACAAACGAGGGGTGTTCATAATATCAAATTGTTCATATAATCAAAAGTATATTATTATTAAAATGACATTAATGTATTAGCATGTTACACGTTACTAAAGTATTGTGTAATGTGTTGTTGCACTTTCTTCACGGCTAAACTTTTCTGCAGTGCTTTATCTCTACACTTTCGCAGAACCAGCAAGTCGTCAATGTCGTGTATGTTTATTTTGCTCCAGTGAATATCTGTACTAAATGCATCCCCAGCTCCAGAAGAACTTTTTTCTCTTATTTCTGCAGGATCTTCATGGCCATCACTGATCACCACTGTCACTATCTTGGTCATTGACGTGATCTTTATCGTTCCACTTTTGAATGTCCTCTCTTCCACTAACTTCTAAAGAAACTTCAAATAAAATTTATGCTTACCTGATTATCCACTACATTCAATAAAGTTACTTGCAGTTGCTCTTCTGTTTCACTTCTGTACTTTTCTTTCAAAATGCTAAGTGGAATATCTCCTTCTGGATCTTTATCATCGTCGTTTTCTGTAAAATTCAGTATGTTTTTCCAGCACTTCTTAATCGTGTCAGCCTGAAGCCTACTCCATGCCAGAGAAAGATTAATGATGGCATCCTTAATTGTTAATTCTTTTAGAAGTTTAGATAGATCTCTAGATTTTGAAGATACAATTGAAGACAACAAACTAGACCTGTAGTAGAGTTTTGTTATATGGATGACATTTTGGTCCATTTGTTGGGTTTTCACTGGAAATCCAACATGCAAACCTTGCTGTTCACTTAATCGAGATTAACACTGTTCACTCTATAGAACCTGATATGTTTTACTTGGCCTGTTCACTGTTGCGGATAGTTCATATAATTAAGTGTTCATATAACCGAGCGCCTACTGTATTGCTTTTGTTCTAGACCCCTTATTTGTTGATATTTTGATATGAAATTTTAAAGCAAGTTATGGTTGAAAATTCTCAACAGGTGGTAACAATTTTTATACAGGGTGTTTAATTTAAGCGTACCAGAGGTTAAGTTTGTTTTTTCTTATGGCCGCCATATTGGTACTGGTCATATTCGAGTAGACGGTTTCAAGAGCTCTTCAACCATGTATAATAGTCCGCATAAAAACCTTTAGTTAACAATGAAAATCGAAAAATTTGCCCCTAAGATGTAACAGTCCATTAAGAATGCTACAGCTTCTCTTATCTAGTTCAATAATTGTTCAAAAAATCTTCCGTGAGCATCTAAACAGTTTCTGCATCGAGTTTCCACCGAGTTGACCGCATTTATCAAAAACTGACGAAGAAGTTCTCTAAGAGCGGTCACTACAGCTGCCCGAAGAGCATGCTGATTTTCATATTCTTGACTGTATACGTGATTTTTATGTAACCCCACAAGAAAAATCTAGTGGGGTTAAATCCGAGAAGCGAGCTGGCCAGTGTATTGATCCTGTATTCCCTGTATATTAAAAATACGTTGGGTGTAACTTATTACTATCATAAATTTGAAACATACTTATCCATTTCTCACCAAATAAATTGTTTAGATACTGACGAACCCTATGTGTATTGTGAAGAGGTGCACCATCCTGCTGCAACCAAACGTTCTGAACTACATTTACCTGCGATAATTAAATTGCCTTATTTAATTGTTGTCATAATAAATATAATGCTTTGTTTTCCATAGCTTGCTTGAGAAGAGAAATGTGGCATTCTTAATGGACTGTTAATCTTAAAGGCAAATTTTTCGATTTTCATTGTTAACTAAAGGTTTTTATGCGGACTACTATACATGGTTCAAAAGCTCTTGAAACTGTCTGCTCGAATATGACCAGTACCAATATGGCGGCCATAAGAAAAACAAACTTAACCTCTGTTACGCTTAAATTAAACACCCTGTATAAAAATTGATACCACCGGCCTATTGAGAATTTTCAAGTATAATTTACTTTAAAATTTCGTATCAGAATATCAACAAATAAGGGCTCTAGAACAAGAACAATATTTCGGCCATTTTCAATTTTTCCCGATTTTCTCAGAAACAGAAATAGTTTCCGAAGTACTGCTAAATTACAATTATTATAATCAGCAACATTTTTCCCCATTTGAGCACCCTAGTAACTACCGCGGTTTAAAAGTTCCCCATACTAAACAAGTTAAGTGGGACACTGTGTATATTGCGTCAAAAACACGACTGAACGTTCCCGTGAAATGCTCTCTCTCTCTATCTCTCACCGTAAATGTCTCTCAGAAGTTTCACTTCTATCAGTTATACGGTGCTATACGCGCATTTTTTTTTATTTATGTTAGTGGACAGCCTACTAACTTCAATAAATTTTAAAATGAGCAAAAATCATATATTTATTTTTCCTTTCATTCAGAAACTTCTTACATTTGAAAAATTATAGGGGCGTCTAAAAATTATGGAAATTAAAAGTGTAGGTACTAAAAATCATTTTGAAATTTGTAGCAGAAAATCCATTAACACCAAGATTATTTATACTATGTAAATCCCTATGATACAACGTTAAATAAAGGCACTGTATGTTTTTGGAAATGGATATAGGTATACAGGATGATTCACGGAAACCGTTGACTGTAGATACAACTTATTTACAATTCTGAAAATTTGGATTCGCTCATAAACGCATCCGAACTTTTCAATGAAAATATTTTGACATTTATGACACTTCCGGTTATACCGAAAATGACTACCAACTTCATTTTGTCGTTGTGATCGATTTGCAGAAATTGCCTTATTTGAGTAAGTACCTATTTTTTATTGAACTGATAGAACTGCAATTTCGTGTGAGTTTATTTAAAATATGGAAAGCTTTCCTTAAATTTGGAATTTTAACATCAAATAATAGGTAACTAACAAATTAATTTGTAAGAAATTGCAGCTCTGCCAGTTTAATAAATTACTCAAACAAGGCAATAATCGATCACGACAACAAACGGATAAGAGATAGATATAGGGAATGCTTATAGTTTTTTAAGTAGAATACCATTCTGTTTTAGATGCCGAAGTAATCAATACGATATCAGATTAACAACACCCTGTATATGTACAAGGTGTCCCAAACTGGACGCGTTCTTATGGGAACACCCCTTATTTGAAGAGATAGAAAAAAATTAACCAAATTGTCCGGGGCTCAAATTTAATGAGAAAACCACTGGCGCAAACAAAACTTTGCTATCTCTTATCGTTTGGCCGCTAGAGGGCGATTCTCAAATTTCGTCGATTTCTTTTATGTCCTATAACTTGTTTATTAATAAAGATAATTAATTTTTGTAAAAACTTTCTTAATGCACTTTTTTCCGTAAAATCCATTGCAATAGGCAGCTTTTTTACAGGGCGTTTAGATTTTCGTGCACCACCCCAAACTCATTTTTTTATATAGACCACCTTATATATTATGAGATTTTTGAAAAGCTCGTAAAATTTCCTAAATTTTGATGTATCACTTGTCATGTTTATATTAAAAACCATTAGCAACATTACGATTTAAAAATTAAAATATTGTGCCTACAGAAATCAAGATTGCCATGACTAATAAAATGACATAGGAGGCTAACATGTTATAATTAAAACCACAGATCTAAAGTTTCATGATAAGATTACTCATAGTTATTACATATATTAAATTAATAATTCTTTAAGTGTTGCTAATGGTTTTTAAGATAAACATGACAAGTGATACATCAAAATTTAGGAAATTTTACGAGATTTTCAAAAATCTCATAATAATGGTGGTCTATATAAAAAAATGAGTTTGGGGTGGTGCACGAAAATCTAAACGCCCTGTAAAAAAACTGCCTATTGCAATGAATTCTACGGAAAAAAGTGCCTTAAGAAAGTTTTTACCAAAATTAATTATCTTTATTAATAAACAAGTTATAGGACATAAAAGAAATCGACTAAATTTGAGAATCGCCCTCTAGCGGCCAAACGATAAGAGATAGCAAAGTTTTGTTTGCGCCAGTGGTTTTCTCATTAAATTTGAGCTCCGGACACCGTGGTTAATTTTTTTCTATCTCTTCAAATAAGGGGTGTTCCCATAAGAACGCGTCCAGTTTGGGACACCTTGTACATATATGTATTAGAAGTTTTTCGACGATAGTAAGTAGAGATCCAAGTATATTCCAAACGAAACTATATGTTTGGGGTAGCATCCCGTATGAGATCTCGTAGTACACAAAATCTGGAATTAGTTCTGTAATTCATTGCCTGGCGGAGTAGTTGTTCGAACGGTCCAGTACTACTTACTCTGTATATATTTTAAGCAAATTAGAGGCATCCTGGGAAAGGTACAAGTGGTAACTCACGATGTTGTGTGTATTGCTCCTTCAATTCGAAACACGTAACAAAAATATTTTTTTAAGTATGGTGATGCAAAGCGGGAAAATAATAAGGAACATCATTAAAGTTTCGAAAATGGCCGGCTTTTTGAATATGGTTATATTAGAGAAGTCCCCTTCTAAAAACAAGCAGAATGGAAATGTTAGCTCCAAAACAGTTCGGCGAAGGTTGAAGGAAGCAAATTTGAAAGTGAGGCGGCCTGCTAAAGTCCCTCGACTCACTCAAAATGCTAGGGTTCGCAGATTACAATTTGCCAGAGCATATGGTGACTGGACGGTTGACCAATGGAAGAATGTTATGTTTAGCGGCCAAACAAGAATCGTACTGTGGAAGTCAGATGGACGTAACCATGTGTACAGAATAATTGGAGAAAGATATTCCAACTGTGCACTAACTCCAAACGTCAGTTTTGGAGGATGCGGGATAATGTTTTGGGTAGGCATTAGTTTTGAGGGTCGTACAGAACTTGTAGAAGTACGTGGAAGGATTACGGCTGACAATTACGTTGAAAACATCTTGTCAGAACATGTTGTGCCATACGTTGACTTCAATGGTTACAACAGATTCATCCTAATGTATGACAATGCACGACCACATGCTGCTGCAATTGTAAACCGGTAACTTAATGACGTGGGAATCCAAAGTTTGCACTGGCCACCATACAGTCCAGACTTAAACCCAATAGAGCACTTGTGGGATCAACTAAAAATTCGTATTCGAGCCAGGAATCCTGTGCCAATGACACAAAATCAATTGAGATTTGCCGCATATCAGAAGTGGGATGCAATTCCGCAAGAATGTATATGTTACTGTTAAAGTACTTACGTGGCTAGTGTATAAACTAGCTGGATGGTATATAAAGTAACCAAGCGGCTGGTTATTTTACTAGAAATTCACATTTAAGAAAATGTATACGTCAGCTGTACTGATGTCACTTATGACTTTTGCATAACCTTGTTTACTACTTACTTACCGTTTTGTTATCTGAAGTGAAACTAGACATTGACAAATGGAAATGGAAATGACAAATATGCTGTAGCTAAAATGACTCGTGTTTTCGTGGATTTTAGCATCTGGTGGGAAAAGGTTTAAAGGTTTTTAAACTGTTTGATCAGGCCATTGGTGAGCGAATCTACGTCGATAAGGTTGCTTCTATAAAGTTTTGGCGTGTGAGGCTAATTTACAAAGTATTCATAGGCAATTTACGCCAAAGTTCGTGAACTGATCTGATATTACATCCTCTGGAAATATACATATAAAGTGACTTACATAATACGTTATGTTCCGCTACTTTTCCTAATACGGCAAGCCAAAATAATAAAAATACTACTAGTCACGATTTTATCCGAACCAATTTAACCAATTTAAAGTTTTCTGTTGTTTTCGGTCGCAAATTTATCTGCTAATTGCCGAAAATGTTCGCCGTGATATTTACGAAATTAAATTGATTACTGTTCCGCGGCGTACGCGTATACCTCTGTATCCGCTTCTCAAACTTGACATTTCGAATCGAAAATGAGTCACCGCGCTAACACAATAAAAAATGTGAGAACCAGCCCGCAGAATTACCACCGAATTATCCACGGTTTTGCACATTTTGAAACCGTAAAAAAGCAGTAAATTAAAACCTTGCATAAATGCCTATAGTTTTAACTAAAAGTTCCTTAATATTATCTTATTGCGAAAGAGCCTATTAAGACAGTCATTGTAGAGAAAAATTATGAAACCTCCCTGTCCTGGAAGCAGAAAATTCATGTAGGTATGCCGGATTGCGCAAAAGTAACTTTCGTGTTGAATTCAGAAGTGCGCGCCGAGAAATGTAGAGCAAATCGCCCGCCGCGGGTTTAATCTAATGGGCAATATTCAAGAATGGACAATCGAACCGTTGGTGGGTGGGGAGCACTTTCGCTTGTTCGCCGCGGTGCGCCGGTGAACGCCTTCGCTCGCGGCTGTCACTCCACGGCACGTTGTTGCGGCACGCGCCGCACCGCGAGCTTCCAAGGTCGAAACCGCGCTGAACCTTTTGTTCTATCAATTTTAAATGAATTGCATAATGAGGAAAGTGCATGCATCTTAAACCATCCAAAATTTACACTATCCTGGAAAGAAACCAGTCTGACAATTTTCCAAAAATATATTTTCCCACGACCCCTTAATAAAGCGACACGTTGCATACAACTAAGTAGGCGCGAAAGTTGACAATTGCATTCACCCGTGTGCTGTGCTCGTATGTAGCTGTGCGCTATAAATGACAGTCGCATCACGAGTAGCCGGGTAGGTACAGTCAAATATTATCAGCGCCAAAATTCCTGTTCCACTTTACGGTTCAATTCCGCTTAAAATGCCACAGCCAATTACATTCTGAGGTAAAAAAACCTTAGCAACTGTCCGCCAATTAAAGTTTTGAAGGCGGATCTAAACTATTTTATTTGAATGACAACAAACGTGTTTAGCCTTGCACTAGTAAACAAAGGGCAGCAAAATAGATAAATAATCCTGTTCTTTTAACGAAAAATCACATCATCTATGGGGGGGGGGGGGCGGGGCTGACGAAAACATAGCAACGTCCGGCATAAACGATTCGCATCGCAAACTGGAACACCACTTTTGGAATTTATAGTACAGTCAACTGAGCATTTATGAATTGACGGGCAAGGGAAGAAATCGAAGTGTCATTCATGGGCAGGTCTGAATTATTCGAATATGCTCATAGCTAGTAGGCTACTTAAAAATTTTGACATCTGATAACAAAACAAATTATTAAAAATAAAGTTACTGTTTTTTGAATAAATTTGACTTTCTTAGGGGGCCGTGGGAAGAATAGTGTACATGACTCAATGGAAAGTGTATTTCATATACACTCGTGTGATTTTTGAACTCGGCTGCGCCTCGCCCATAAAATTTCACACTCGTACGAATTTTTCCACTTTCCTTGCTCGTTACGTAATATACTATTATGTCGTTCTCTATTATGAATGAAAGCTACCTCTTTCTTTGCAAGGTTTCTTCTTGAGCACAGATATAGTGTTTGTTTGATACGTTGAAAGTTGCATTGTGACACGCAGGCACGGCACAGTATTTTCGAACAGTTCTTTTCTTGATTTTGTTTATCACACAATATTTTCGAACAGTTCCTTTCTTGGCTTTGTTTATTACACAGTATTTTTGAACAGTTCTTTTCTTAACTTTGTTCATTACACAGTATTATCGAACAGTTCTTTTCTTGATTTTGTTCATTACACACTACACAGTATTTTCGAAAAGTTCTTTTCTTGATTTTGTTCATTACGTAGTATTTTCGAACAGTTCTTTTCTTGATTTTCTTCATTACACAGTATTTTCGAACAGTTCTTTTCTTGATTTTGTTCATTACACAGTATTTTCGAACAGTTCTTTTCTCGATCTTGTTCATTACAATATTCGCAAGGTTAATGAGTTGAGTGGTCGATGTTTTTATCTGATGGAGTAAACCACGAAGTTGATCATAAATATTGTCACGTCATCGCGAATTCATATTTCAGCAGATCTTAGCGTTTCTGTTAAGAATAAAGACAATAGGCGTTTATATATTCTTTCTGCTAGTGTTGAGTCGCTTGTTCATTTTTCTGATATTGACCCTTTTCGTTCAGCTCACTAAAGAGTCGTTCATTTCAACGAATTATGTGGTAAGCGTACCTACGAGCTACAATGTAAGGGGAAGTAGGACTACCCGCTTTCGTTTTAGAACTGTTATGCATAACCAGGTGCGCCGCCTTTGAAGTCATCCGCGGCGCGAGTGTGATTAATGGCTTTGGTGCTTATTTTATGCGCGTTGCCATTTTTATCGCCTACTATTATGTGGTAGAATCACTGCATTCCTTGTTTCTACTGGAAACTTAGGGAACCTTCCTCTTGAGTATACCGACAGTTAGCCGTGAATGAATTAGTTAAATTGATATCGTTGCTACATAGATTTGACTTAGTGCGTTTTGAATTCTGAAAATTGTTGATAAATGGCTAAGTGACAATTTCGACGTTTTTGAACACAATAGTGACTAACGACAAGTAGTGATTTGGGCCGCGTGTAATTGACTTGCGAGTGTCGATGCCGGTAACTAGAAGTGGAGCAGCGATGAAGCGACAGCTGAGGCTTTTATGAAAATATTGAAGAATAGTTTAGACGTAGTATTGAAGAACAATCGAGAAGTACAGAAGAATAATAACAGTATGGCTCAAAAGAAAAAGAAGAAAACATCGAAGATGGAAATGCAGAGATTGACGAAGACAGAAGTGCTTATATTAAGTGAAGCCGCCTGCGTTCGATAGCAAGTCTTCATGACATACTTACATCAAACAGATTGCAGCAATATGTGGGCCAACACGGAGAAGGCTATTAATTTGGTTGTTCCACTTCAGGTAGACGCTTTGAATATTCCAGAAACGGTGACATAAATAACAGGCTGGTTACAAAGAGCCGGTTAAGCGTCTAGAGATGAGGTATGGTCAGCAACACGTCCAGAAAGTCCACTAGGCTCATCTGAGGCGACCGTCTCAACGTCCCAACAAATCCTTGGAAAAGTTCGAGGCCGCATCGCCTATTTGGTCCTTCAGGAATATCCAAGAGCCTCAGAGGAATTCATGGAAAGCCTGGCAGTTGGAAACTTTATCAAAAGACTGTGCGGGGCAGTGAGACCAAGCTTGCACAAGAAATATCCGGACGCTTTAGCTCATTCCTTGGAATATGATAACGTGATACAAACATCTAGGGAATACTCCAAGGTGCGACAGCTCTAGACAAAAGACTACCCAGAGGAAGACCTAATAAAAGACTTGTGGAGAAGATCATTCCGAAATTTAATAAGCCAAAGGAAAATAGCAACGATTAGGGGATTGGTAGTGGATGTAATGGAAAATATCATTTCCTACTGCTCTGGAGCTATTTTGGGAAAATGTTATCTTCGTGATAGATGTCGAAATACTCCCAGACAGAAGCAGCATAAGAAACTGGTACAATCCTGCCAAGTCGTAGAAGAAGTGAATGTATAGAGACTGGCTCGAGTTGGAGGTATTCCAGTGATTAAGAGAGTTTTGGTAGTAAGAAGAGTGGAATTACCATTACATGGAATTACACTTTGCCTAGAGGTGTCACAAGTACTGCGTGAGGCAAAAGAAGAAATAGCATGTAACGTCATCGAAGGTTGAAGAACATGTGCAAACCTGGAGAGACGCCCAACGGAATAATAAGAACTCATAACCTCTGCTGAAATAGAAGGAAGCAGGAAGAAGACCAGATTGGGTAGAAGTGTCCGATAAGAGTAGGGCCCTGAAGTCGTACTGGACGCAATGAAATTCTCTAGTGATGGAAGATGATCTGTCGAAGGGAATGTGAAAGAGTATCGATGGGGGGGGGGGGGGAGAAAACCAAAGGAAAAGATTCAGGAAGTCTTGGCAGTCTCACATTGGAGTGAGTAGGAGACACTTAGGTGTCAATAAGTCAACGATGAACATCCGAGAAAGGTACTATTGTTTGAGTTGTAGAATGGCCATAATAAACTGGTGTGACGAGTGATCCATGAAATACCAGTTTCAAACTGGCACACTAATGGGGGATTGATCGATCGGTTTTTTTGATGTGAGTCATGCGTTTATGGCTCTAAAGAGAGGCGTTCATTTTGAATGATTCGTTCATAAACAGCACATCACTCAACTATTGTCGACTACAGATTTGTACACTGACATTTTCGACGTTTTTTATATTTTATACATAGTTTAAAAGTCTTACTGATTTTTAAAATATTAGTGGTACAGGATTGGTGGACGAATTTATTTTTAAGAATGCCTAAGTTATATTTTATGAATGTTAGTGGAAGAAATTGAGGTTATTGGACGTTGCTGAATAGATCATTTTAGAATGTCGTCACACAATTGACAGCTGGAGGGCACACATTTGTTTGTATAAAGCTCATTGGAGGGAAGAGGGGTAGGAATAGCAAAGCAGATGTTTGTGTTACCATTTGGCACCAAAAAAGGGGCGTAACATAAACTTAGTCGCTTTACGCCGAGAATTGAACGAAAATTCTTAAAATGATATGACTGGTTGCACTATTGCAAATGTTGTTTCGTTATTTTAAGTTAAATTCCATGAACTCTAAACATCACCACTTTGTTTGGCATCAAATCTGCTCAAATTTTGGTAACACTCACGTGCATAACGTTGTGTATCCATACTCTGCCCTCCAACAGAAAATGGCGGCCTGTCAAAATCACGCCATTCTAAAACAGTCTATTGTTAAAAGCTAAACTAAGAATACACGTTTTACTTAAATACGTGTAGATTAACAGTATTTGATGGCAGGTTTTTAAAATGATTAAACTACACCCTGTATATGGAAGTTTAGAACATGTCAATGTAGAGCAAAATTTCGTACGTTAATCGTTATATAATATGACACAAACGGGACCTGAACCGAAACAATAACATGGGCCGTTTATTCACTTTCATATTTTTTGTGCAATATTAAGTCCGAGCGACGCAGGGTATTAACGCTCGCTTCGCGGTTATTTCCAATCCATTATACAATTATTTAAAATTAGATATTCCGCGTTACACAAATAATAATCAGGCCAGGGCACGTTTTAATAAAATCTGTAATTTTTATTTTCCTGGTTGCGAGAATTCGCGCATTTTCGAAATTTTTTTAAATGGAACGGAACGCCTGACACTAGTTTCGACGTGCAAATTTCGATTGTGGCAATTTTATATAATAGAATGCTGATGGATGTCGGTATTTAATTAGCGATGTATTCTTGGCTCGCCATGGGAATAGGGAAATTGTTATAAATGGGTTAAAAGTTGCACTATATTGTGACCCTCTCACATGTGGTTAAAAAATTTAAAAAAAATGCATAACTGTAGGTATACCTACCTACAATAAGAAAATAAAATCTGTATTTTTTTCTTCTGTATATAACTCAGTTATGGTTTATTCAAGTGATTTGAAATTTGCATCGTTGCATTCACCATATTATAAAACCCTTATTGTTTATAATCAAACTCTGATTTCTAAATCCTATTTTTTTAAATTTCACCTACTATCTAATTATTTGCAATGCTGCGACAAATCGCACTTGCTGCCAAAGGTGATAAACTTTTCTCAGTTCCGGTGTTTGACGTACCAAAATGGTGTCAATGTAATCCAATTCGGTTCCAAATCGACCACACCTTTAACAGGTACGGCGATTTATCTGGGTCTTTAGTGCCGCAATCAATGAACAAAGCGGCCCGCTCGAGTTCGCCCGTTATTATTATTGTTATTATTACATATTATGGGCATTGCTAATGTGATAATGGGCGAGCTGTTACAAAATTGTTCTGCATTCAAATTTCGTAACTCCTAAATAGCTACAATATCCTGAGGATATGGCTTTTTTAATTCGAAATAAGGAATTTTATAATGTCATGCAATGTATACCAGGACGTATCTACATATAAATTTTTATAGCTTAGGTACTGTAGAAATAACAATTATAAAAAATTAAAATACTTCGCGCAGAGAAAAGTCCTAGGGCGCGCGCCCTCCCAACAATTTCTAAAAGAAAATTAAACGAATTTTCATCTTTTGATTAAGTGTAATATGTTTATCTGTCTTACGCCTATGATATTCATAGCGCACACCCCTAATCGATTATGCAGCCAGCAGATCAACCCAGCCCTAACGCTGGATGCGCTAACTGGCGCGCCTAGAGTACCTACATAATGCAAGACTGGTGCGATCAGCTCGCCGCCCGGTTTGACTGAAAACATAACAATGCTGGTAAATCCTCAGTCATGCCGGCCTACTACGTTCAAAGTTATATTATCGTTCTGCAATGTATCTTTGGAGCCGCCCAGTTTCCATCTGAAATATATGGAGAATGTAGTATAAGCGAAGTACAGTATAGGAAAATAAATACGTGTTGTTAAGCTATAACCTGCGGAATTATAGGTGGCGCGGTAGATGGAGGATCTGTTTAGTGATTCAGTAGGCGCAGCTTCTATCCTTGAAGCGGTTAGTTTTTGCTTTTCATTGTGTTGTTCCATTTATTTCGATAGCAATGAGGTATTTTTAAATAAAATTTTTCAAATCTCTTGAGACGCAATATTTTTAAACGGTTTTATTTAGCCTGCGTTGTGTGTTTGTTTGGGTCAAATCTAGTAATTGAAATTTCACCCCCTTCCTGTTGACCGATTGATCTGAAATTTGTTACACACCTTTAGTTGTGATGACAATATACAATTATGTATATTCAGTATCATTGTAAATCCAAGATGACCGCCGCCACAAAATGGCGGATTAGATATTTTTTCAACCCCCTCAATATGGGTATCAAATGAAAGGGCTTAACTAGTAGAATACAGTACACCATGAAAAATTCAAAATTCATAATGGCCACCGCCACAAAATGGCGGATTACTCTTTTTTCAATCCCCTCAATATGGGTATCAAATGAAAGGGCTTAACTACTACAATACAGTACACCATGAAAAATGCACAATCCAAGATGGCCATCACCACAAAATGGCGGATTAGTTTTTTTCAATGCCCTCAATATGGGTATCAAATGAAAGGGCTTGACAAGTAGAACACAGTACACTTTAGAAAAATAATAACAAAACAAAAACAAACAAAAAAAACTAAAAACTTGAAACTAAAATAAGTAAAAAAAAATTAAGTTAAACTGTTTTATTTTAAAGAAACATAATAATGATGCAGATAATGTACTAAAAGCTAAAAAATAATTAGGTAAGTACCAGGTACCAGTCATAATATCATTCTCCACATCAATCTAGAGCACTGATCAGACTAAAATAAAATCGTGGGGCGTAGCGTAACCTGAGTAAATATGTAAATGATCGTTCTGCGATGTCTATTGAGAAGATGCATTCAAAGCATACCTATAATGATATGAGCGGTTAACTGTAGATAATAGAAATTATACTCGCCCCACGATTTTATTTTAGTCTGATCAGTGCTCTAGATTGATGAGGAGAGTGGTGTGATGACTGGTACCTGGTACCTACCTAATTATTTTTTAGCTTTTAGTACATTATCTGCATCACTATTATGTTTCTTTACAATAAAACCGTTTAACTTAATTTTTTTTTGTTATTTTATTCATGTTTATGTTTATTGTTGAATGACACACATTGTCCCAATTTCTGGTATCAAGCAGATGCTCCATAATGTAATTGGGGAAAAAATGTTATTCCTATACCCAAAATACATAGATTGATATTTGATAAACAAAAATTTCAGGGAGTGAAAACAAGTTATTTCGCGTAAAATGCGCGATTCTCAAAATGTTATGCCGGCCAAAAAATTATAGTTATGAGAAATAATTAAATAGGACTGTCTGTAATAAGCGACAAGCAGATTACTGAAATCTACAACTCTTAAGTTTCCTTGAATTGTAAAAGATTGTACTTTTATTTTAGATGTTAATTTTTAATTCTTGTGTTGTTTTATCTGAAATTAAAATGGAAGTTCGGACTTTACTTTCAAACATTCATTTTTGATTCTCCCGTTGTTTTAGCTAAAGTAAAAATAGAAGTTTAGACTTTACTTTTAAACATTGGTTTCTTGGTTCTTACCTTTGTTTTCTTTTGAATGGCAAGAAAGAAAACCGAGGAGATATTATTGTTTCAGGCTGAGTTAAAATTTTTCCTAAATGTTGTTCAAGTTTCTTAGCAGAGCCACCTCTCTAACAAGTCACGAACCGCCACTGTTTATCCGAAAAGTTTATTTTCTGGAAGTGATTTTGGGTGGTCGACGGTACATTTTAAAAAATTGAAATTATGTATTCCAAAAGACACTGGAATATTGCAATTTTCTAGACGGTAGTAATTTTATTTATTACGAAAAAAAAAATTACTATGTCAATTTTGTTATTTATTTATCCTGATTAGTTTGTACCTAAGCCACTTTGTTAGCGAAACAATTGTCACATATAATCAATATACGTAGGTATGTAGTGATAATTTGACACGTGTTATTTAAATATGTATATTTAATTATATGACAATTATTAGCATTTTCTTTGTGAAATATCGTACCTATAATTCACTGTAGTTAATTATGGATTCATAATTCACGGTATTCGGCCAATCACAAATATAGATTCAATAATCACTGTTTCCCTGATCCAATGATATTTTGTATCGACCGCGATCAACTCTTGCTGCAGCTGACAATCGACTCGGGTGACAGCCATATTACTTGTTTACGTTTTCCAACTTCGTTCGAGTAGGTACGGATTAATCCGTGCAAACTAACAATTCAACCACTAAAACTGCCAGAATTTAACAATGGAAGGGACAACTCCAAATTTATATATTACTAACTGCACAAATTTCAATATACAGGATGTTTCTTTTATGTGGTGTTAACATGGCTATCTTTTTAATCTTAATAGATACAGGTTTGGTTAAATGGGAGAAAAGTTGCATCTATTCAAGCATAAAGAAGTGCCGTTTGCAGAAGTTGATTATCTCTTTTCGTTTTTGAGATAATCGAAAAAAAAAGTTTGACTTTTACATTTGTGTTCATATTGATACGAACTTTTGCCCCGTCAGGGACGCCCCTGGTGGTGACTCACATTATTTGTTTGACGGCGCGGCGAGCCGGCTTTGATTTATTACGGCGCGACCTTGTCGCTGTTTATGATTCCCGAAAAGAATAGTCTATCTCGAAGATTCTCTTCCTGGAGCAATGTCCGATCGATAATTTTCCAGAATCTTCTAAGACAAGTATAAAAATGGATAGCAAGAAGCCGAGTGGACGTCTTACAGCTTGAAGTCTGAAGTTTGGAAGCGAATGTCGAATGCGATAAGAACCGGGCGTTTAATAGTTCCGTGCGAGTATAAAGGTACGGCCCATCTACTTCGTTTAAACGAATCGTTTAAACGCTGCGTCTAATCACGTCACATGCTTAAATGCGTGTTACGTATTATTGGTCCATTTATCTCGACAAGTCGTTGCAAGTAGGCCTGCGCGATATTGAAAATTTGATATCGAATATCGATATCAAAAAGATATCGATATATATCGATATATCGAAATATCGATATATGTCGATATATCGAAATATCGATATATCGATATATCGAAATATCGATATATCGAAATATCTATATATCGAAATATCGATATATCGAAATATCGATATATCGAAATATACAGTGTGTCCAAAAAAGTGTGTAACAGGAGGAAAACTCATATTGATTTCTTAGAAAACTTTGTCCTACGTAAAAGTTGGTGCTTGTTACTAAACGTAAGACGAATAATATCAAAAATTAGGCAGAGTTGCTAGGTTCCCACACGACCGCATGCATTATGGAAGAAGCTATTCATTTCTGTTTTAGAATATGTATTTACCTCTACCCAGTAGGGAGACCAATATGTCCGCCACTGCCTCTATCAATCAGAAAGAAATATTCCGTGCTCATTATGAAACGTCTTACTCCTGCCTGTAATTGTCACACTTTCCATTTTGATGTAAGTAGTCCATTAATTCTTCTCCAAAATAAGACAAATTTTAGGGTGGGAGTAATTTATTGTCACCTGAATGCTTGGCTGCATGTTGAAGGATAATAAGGCAAAGCTAAAACTCCAGGTCACAAACAATATTGAATTCAGTGGCGTGATTAGAATTTGGGGCCTCCCCACTCCGCCAGCAATACTTGAAAGGAGGCCCCTTAGTTTGAAAAATGGCTACGATTTTTTATTGTAGTCATATAACCAAAAATAAGACCAAACATTGTTTCGTTCTGAATGACCAGGGTAACCAAAGACAACTGGTTTCGTCCTTTTTAGGACTCGTCAGTGCGGTACAGCTCTATATATTAAGAACGAAACATACTTATATACCGACTTCATTAATTATTTATGAGATTCTAATGATATTGGATAGTTCCAACAATGTTCGGGCAAGTTCGAGTACCATACCAGGTGGCTGTCCTGTACATTTACAGCAAAATAATGTGACCTGATCTATTTATTCTAAGCAAACCTTGTTCGCTATTCGTATGTACTAATATCACTTATAATAGCCCAAGGGTCTTGATAATTAGAAATAACTTGATATATTTTCGAAAGCGGGTTGCTCGGCAACATCCCGACGCTGAAGGCGGAGGTATGTTGCCACAGAGAAACCCGCTTGAGGAAATTTATCAAGTTATTTCGAATTATCAAGACTCGAGGGCTATTCGGTAAGAAAATTTTTTGCCCAAAAAGAACAATTTGTTAAAAAGAAATTAAAATTGAAAAGAACAATCTTGGAAATGACATTTTGTGCAAAATATTCGACAGCAGTGCAAAATAGACATTTTTCCGTTGCTACAGTAATCCAGATGACATAAGTGAAAATAGCCCATAAGCACTCTTCAGTTAAATGTTCTTCTGATTGGCTGTCTTTGAACACGTGACTGTAGATACACAAATTCTATTGGATTATTGTATAGGTAAAAAATTTTCAGCAAAAGTGGTGTTAGTTCCAGTTTGCGATGTGAATCGTTTGTGCCGGACGTTGTTATGTTTTCGTCAGCCCCGCTCCCCATAGACGATGTGATTTTTCGTTATCCGATCTCGATACTTTGATGAATGCCCTTTGTTTACTAGTGCAAGGCTAACACATTTGTTGTCATTCAAATAAAATTGTTTAGATCCGCCTTCAAAACTTTAATTGGCGGACAGTTGCTAAGGTTTTTTTACCTCAGAACGTAATTGGTTATGGCATTTTAAGCGGAATTGAACCGTAAAGTGGAAGACCACTTTTGCTGTTAATAGTACATAGACACAATGAACTGATACTGATACTGGAGGTTATACGTCTTGAATTTAGTTTCAAAACAACGCTTCTAATCTAAAGAATTATTCAGCTATTCTTCAAGTATGCTTCAAGTTAGGGCATAGTTAAAGGATTGAAATAATTGTATCCTACATGCGGCATAAAATTAATGTAATTTCAGTTACTTTCACATTGCAACTATGTTTTAGGTTTTACTGTTGCAAACTTTACTTGGAAAAACTCGACGTAGGCTCAACGGTTTCCGGTACCAGAAGTTATTAAAATCATTGTAAAACGTCGACACCGCGCTAAATCGATATATCGATATATCGAAATATCGACATATCGAAATATCGATATATCGAAACATCGATATATCTAAATATCGATATATCGAAATATCGATATATCGAAATATCGAAATATCGATATATCGACATAAAAATATCGATATATCGAAATATCGATATTTCGATATATCGACATTCCGGTATCGTTATTCGATATATCGATATATCGATATCAATATCGATATATCGAAAAAAGTCGCAGGCCTAGTTGCAAGTAGCGACAAGTCGAAGCGTCTTACTATCGACTTGCTCCCGAGGCAAATGAATCGCGCGCGCGGGTAGTCAAGTCGACAAAAATGTCAAAAAAAGGGAACCGTTTGCGGTTTACGTTAGAAGATGAAATGTTGATCAACGAAATGGGAAAACATCCCTGCTTGTTTGATGCTGAAAACAAACATTATTAAGATCAATTAGTGCGGGACAACACTTTGAGATCGATTGCAAAAATTGTGGGCAAAAGTGGTAAGTACATAATAATAACCTAGGGGAAATATTTTATTAAAAATAAGTGAATCTATGCTGCAAACAGAACATAATAAATTGCTTATTGCATATTTTGGTATGATTAAGTATATAAAATAGCTCCACACGGCCAAATGAGCTGAAATTTTCACAACCCCTTAAAAACGGCCTCCTAAATTCGAATTCGGTTTTGGCCGGTCGAAGCTAGTTTTCGGGAAAAAAATATAAAGTTGATCGAATTTAGGAGGCCATTTTTAAGGGGTGGTGAAAATTTCAGCTCATTTGGCAGCGTGTGGAGCTATTGTTATAATTACCTACCCATACTTTTTCACGTTTAGTTGAAGAATGCAAAACTCGATGGATGAGCTTGAATGAGCTTGTATTGGAAAAAACTGAAGGATACGAAACGCGCAAGATGGACCACTGCAGCATCGATAAGTCGATACGTTTAGTCGTATCTATTAGACGCTACCACTAAACGAAGTAGATGGACCGTACCTTAAGTCTTGATACGCGTCTAGTGTCGGTACGGTACGCGAGTGTGCGAATTCTTTGGTGGCGTTTTTAAGTGTATGTGATTAACCGTCGGTCGTCGGTTGAAGACGAGTGTTTTAGAGAGTTTAAACTGTGGACTTGTGTACTGTGGATTGTTTAGGTTAGGTAATTAACTGTTTAATTGTTCGCTAATAATTGTTTAGTTTTCACTGCTTGTTATTTACTGCTTGTATATATTTCGCTGCTTGTTGTTCATTTTGTCAATTTTAAGTTCTCAAATCACTGTTAATCATTGTAAATATTTGTACATATACATAAAGTCACTGTTGATAAATAAGTGTAAAAACGAAATACGTTACAATAATTTCCTTATTTGGCATTCAGTTTTCAATCTGCAAAAACTTTTCATCCTCTTTCCACTTGTGGTAGCAGAAAGTACCTACCACGTTTCGTTTCTTCAGAATCGTCTTCAGGTTCATTTTTACTTATGGCGCCAACTTAGATTTTTTCGCCGTGAAATAGCCCATTTTTTTCTGAATAAAATGATATATCATATATGCACGTTTAAGTCGCATTTAGGCCCAGAATTTAAATAAAACATGGTAAAAATTGTTTTTCCATCTAATCACAATTGCCGTAAAAACAAAAGTTTATCTACTTTATCAACTCAAACGCCAAGAAGCATTTTCAATACGATTGTGTTTTATTGGGTTACAATGGATTACCCTAATGACGAAAAGGTTGACATGTTATTTGTTTATGCGATTTAAACATAGAAATATGTTATATCATTTTATTCAGAAAAAAATGGGCTATTTCATGGTGAAAAAATCTAAGATGGCCCCATAAGAAAAAATGAACCTGATGATGATTCTGAAGAAACGAAACGTGGTAGCTACTTTCTGCTACCACAAATGGAAAGAAGATGAAAAGTCGTCTCAAGAAAGTTTTTGCAGATTGAAGATTGAATGCCAAATAAGGAAAATATAAACACAAATGTAAAATTCAAAATTTCAATTTTTTTTTCTATTATCTCAAAAACGAAAAGAGATAATCAACTTCTGCAAACAGCACTTCTTTATGCTTGAATAGACGCAACTTTTCTCCCATTTAACCGAACCTGTATCTATTAAGATTAAAAAGATAGCCATGTTAACACAACATAAACAACACTTGTGTATTCCTAGTAAGTAGTTCATTTATTGAAAAATAAAAATTAATGTATTATGCTAGTGTTCCATTAAAGTTATCAAATTTGAGTCTAGTTTATTTGTTTAATAGGTGTAGGAAAAGTATAGTATTATATTCGCGATTATGACCATGAATAATCGCTGTCATAATTGCTCATATAATAATTTACTATTAATAATTGTCAGTTACTATGGTAACAAAACTTTGTTTTGTTCATAAGAAACTCCCCAATTTAACTATGTGGCGGGAATACAGGGTACCAACCCCCTTTCCTCCAATGCTAAATCAGTTTTTTCTTTGCCTGGCAGAAAACTTGGCGCCTTCGGAATTGAAGAAGCTCAGAAATAAGCAAAGAAAAGCGAGGAGAAAGGCAGAACAGCAGAGTGCTCAAGCTGCACAGGCTCAGGTAAAACGAGATCAGCATCATAAGTCGAGGCAGCAGGGCGACGTGGAAGCCGATGCTCCTCAATTAGATGAGCTGATTCCGGATAAATTAGCCCGGGTAATATTGAGTTTGTTTAATGTGGAAACAATTTTTGTTTTTGCGTTTTCTTTTTTTGTTGGTGCAGGTGGATGATCCTCTGGAACAAGCCATTAAATTCTTGCAACCCTTGCAAAGTTTAGCCAAAAACAGGATAGAAACTCATCTGATGGCTTTCGAGGTTTATTATAGAAAAAGTACGTTGTTTTTATGCATTGGTCCAAAACCTTCATGTACTCTATAATGTTTACTTTGTAGAGAAAATTCTCTTGATGCTGCAGTCGATCAAAAGGGCGCACATACTCAACCCTAAGCATCCGAAACTTCATTCGTGTCTCGTCCGCTTTCACAAATTCATCCACCAGAGCAAAGAAGTGCGGGATCCTGCAGTGGAAGAAGTAATAAAACAGGAGGTAGAGGTGCTGTTTGGAGGTAAGGATGCCGCGCAGCTCAACAAGGAGTTCCTCGAGAGGTTCTCGGATAGTCTGGAAGCAGTTTTGGAAGGAGCTAAGATGATGTACCATTTGGATCCGACAAAGCAAAACACTGCCTTGAGTCTCGTCACGGCACTTGACAATAAATATCGTGATGTAAATTTACAAGTAAGTCTGACCTAATACCCTTTCCCTCTTGTTTTCTCTAAACCCTCTTACTATTCTTCAAATTTACTTTGAAGTTGACCTATGTTATTTCTCCATTTCTTTTTAAAATTGCTACCAACCTTCTTTCTTTTTTACTTTGCCTCATCTCTTTTCTTTCTTTACATATAAGTATTTGTTTTTCCGGGTTGGTACATATTTCCTCTGCGTTTTTCTTTTCTTTTCTCTTATTTTATTTTTCACGTCTATTGCCACTTTTGTATTCCACTTTATCCTCTGTGCCGCAGGTCAGGTCGTATTTGTCACTACCTCTTTGAATATTTTCGCCATACTTCTTTCAACCCTCTTACCTCTATTTCTTCATGCTTTTTTCCTAGTTTTTCTCGTTTTATATTCTAATCGATTGTTTGATTAATCATTTATTTAATTAAATGAAATAACAAATCGGCCCGAACTTGCTCCAACAACTACTCCTCGAGCAAACACCCTGACAGGCATTGAACTACAGAGCAAGTCCTTGACGAGGGCGTGTACTGGACGGTGGCAAAACATCTGGAAACACTCTGCTATCTTCTTCTCTTCTTCTACACTTCTCCTTTTGCCTTTCGGCGTCGGATTTTAAGTCTGGTTGTCTTTTATCCATCTATCCCACTTCTTCCTGTTTAAGGCCATTATACTGATCTCTGGCAGCGATTTTCCCCTGCTGTTTCCAATTTCCTCAATTCTGTTCCTCCATGTTTTCCTAGGCCTGCCTCTCTTCTTTCCCCTGCCTACCCCTGCATCATGTATGACTTTTACTAGTCTCTGTTGGCTCATTCTTTCTATATGTCCATACCATTGTAGTTGTTTATTTTCTATTTTTGTCACTATACTCTCCTGTTTTGTTTGTTCTCTTATAATTTCATTTCTAATTCGATCTCTCTTTGTTACATTTTTAATCTTCCTGAGAAATTTCATTTCCGATGCTGCCAGTTGTTCATTTTTCCTCTGTGTCGTCCATGTTTTGCTGGCATACATTAGTGATGGCAGAGCCACTTGATTGTATATTTTCAATTTGATGCTCTCTGATATTTCCTTTTTTCCCAAGATTGTATTATTTAGCGAGTAATATATTCTATTTGCTTTGTTTTTTCTGTTATTTATTTCCGTGTCTATTCCTCCATCCTCCGTTATTATACTCCCTAAATATTCATACGTAGTGACTACCTCTAGGGGTACATTCTTACATTTAATATTCTGGACCATTCTTTCTAATTGTCTGTTTATTACCATTACTCTGCTCTTATTTATATTTATCTCCATTTGCATTTTTTCCACTTCCACTGTCCATGTGTCTATTAATTTCTGCATTTTTCCCGGTGTGTCTGCCACTAGCACTATGTCATCTGCATACATTAAACTTCTGATATACACTGGGTTCAGTTTTCTATATCCCACTAGCGTTCTTGGCGTATTTAAGTCTGAATTTTTATTAATTCTGTCCATTATTATAATAAATAGCAGTGGGCTCAAGGAGTCTCCTTGCTTCACTCCTTTTTCCATATGGAATGTTCCTGACGTATTCCCATTAATTTGGACTTTTCCTATTACTGTTCTGGTATACTTGCTCAATATTTCCTATCAACTGTTGTGGCACTTCCAGTTGACTGAGACATATCCAAATCTCCTTTCTATTAATTAGGTCAAATGCTGATCTTAGATCGATGAATGTTAGATACAGTATTCTTTGTTCATTTATTGCCCTTTCTATAATATTTCTTAGTATATAAATATTATACGTTGTTGTTCTGTCTGGTCTGAAGGCTGTCTGTTCGTCTTTAATTTTTTCTTCTTTTCTTAGTCTTTTTTCAAGTATTCTTGTGTAGATCTTCAAACATACTGATGATTAGCATATGGCCCTATAGTTTTCACATTTTCAATATTCCCCTTTCTTATATATAGGTAGCATTATATTACTTGTCCAGTCATTTGGGAGTCTTTTGTTTGTCCAAGCGTCCCTGCATATATTTAGTATTTAGTAACCATTCCTTTACCACTTCTCCCCCCCATTTAAACATTTCTGGTACTATTTGATCTTTGCCACCCGCTTTTCCTAATTTCAATCTTTTAACTGCTTCTTCTACTTCTTCGTATGTTATATTTTCCATTCCTTGCTCTTCCATGTACTCCTGATTCGTTTCTATGTTGTCTTCCTCATTGTCGTTGTTCTTAAATTTAATTTTGTAGTGCTCTCTCCATACTTCCAGTATATCTTCTATGCTAGTCTTCAGAACATTCTGTGCGTCTCTCACTCCTCTTATTTCTTTGCGTTTCTCGCTTTTTAGCGCCTTTACTGTATTCCAGAATTTCCTATTATTCTCTTTATAATCCTCGTTTATTTGTTCTCCGAATTCTTCCCAGCTTTTTATCTTAGCTTCTTTAACTGTCTGCTTTGCCTGATTTCTCTTTTCTACGTATTTATTCCTATCTTCTTGAGCTCTTGTTTCCATATATTTTTTGTAGGCTTGTTTCTTTTCTTTCACTTTCGATTTGACTTCTTCATTCCACCATTTGGTCATTTTTCTGCGTGCATCTATTGTTTTCTTTCCGCAGATGTCTTCTACTACGCGTATTAAGGATTTCTTAAAATATTGCCATTTTTCATTTATAGTCCACGATGTTTTCTGTAGATTTCCCTTTTCCAATTCTTCTTTAACTCTTTCTCTGTATCTATCCTGTATCACTGGTTGTTTTAGTTTTTCAATGGCGATTCTTTGGTATTTTTTGTGTTCATGTGCTTGTTCCTCTTCCAAATTTGTTTCTGCCACTACTAGTCTGTGGTTAGTGTTTAGTTCTGCTTCTATTTCAGTTTTGATCTCCAATATTTTGTGTTGCATTTCTGACGTATATACAATGTAATCTATTATACTTTTTGCATCTCTCTCCTCTGCGTAGTAAGTATATCTGTCTGGTACTGGTTGGTCCCATAATGTATTTCCAATTATTAGGTAGTTTGCCAGGCAGAAGCTGAGCATCCTTTCGCCGTTTCTGTTTATTGTCTCTTCCCCATATCCACCTCTGCATCCCATTCCATGTCCTTACCAATTCTAGCATTCCAATCGCCCATAATCACTACTCGGTTGCTTTCCTCTCTAATTTCAGTTGTGTTTGCAGTTGTTCATAAAATTCTTCCATTTCTTGTTCCTTTGTGCCCTCTACTGGGGAGTATAGTTGTATAATAGTAATTACTTCTACAATTTTTATTGTCATTCTTATTATCCTTGAATTTATCGCTTTATAGTTTATTACGTTTTTGTAGATTTCGTTCTTTACTATGTTTCCTACACCCTCCTTTGCCCATAGTTTCTTGTCTACTCCACTGTAGTAAAGTGTATATTCTTTTCCAATTTTCATTACCCCCCTGTCCCTTTTTCTTTGTCTCGCTTATGCCCAGTATGCTAATTTTGAATTGTTTTAATTCTTCAGCCAACTCTTCCTCTTTCCCATTCAATGACGTTATATTCCATGTCCCTATATTTATCTTCGTTTTTGCCTTATCATATTCCTTATTCGCTAGCCTGGTCGTCTTTAATTTCTCCTTAATCTTCCTAGTTTTTACTTCTGGTAGTTTTTTGGGATGGCTCCAGTGTGCCTGTATGTTCTTGTTTTTGTTATTTTTCGCATCTGTTCTAGTTCCTCTAGCGCTTCTGGGGATCTGTCATTTATCTTTATTTTATTTGTTACCCCTTCTTTCTTTCCTTCCTCTTCTTCCTCTTCCATTTCGAAGCTACATCTGTCGTATACTTTTCCATCTACTATTGACTTATCATATCTCATGAATGCATTTTTCCCCACTGCTATCAACTAATGCAGTATTGAGAATCCGATGTGCCCCTAGCGTACACAAAAGCGGTACAAGGCCCCGCTGAATACGACCTGAAAAATACTAGAAAACAAAAGAAAAGAAGAGTTTCGGTTCGTTCGCACACAGCAGCCGCATATCATGATTTCACTCTGAATTGGAGCTCATCAGTACGGTGCAGCTGTGTGCGAACAAATCAAAAACAGCATCTAATCTATAAAGCCGAGCGGGCTACATTAGTAAGCGAGCGGCAACTCCGAAAAGTTGGCTCTCGCTCACTGATTGCCCCCCCCCTCTAGACATTACTGTTACAATGCCGAAGAACATATGAAATAACAAATCGACCCGAACTTGCTCCAACAACTACTCCTTGGGCAAACACCCCGACAGGCATTGAACTACAGAGCAAGTCCTTGACGAGGGCGTGTACTGGACGGTGGCAAAACATCTGGAAACACTCTTCTATCAACTAATGCAGTATTGAGAATCCGATGTGCCCGTAGCGTACACAAAAGCAATTCCGAAAAGTTGGCTCTCGCTCACTGATCGTCCCCCTCTAGACATTACTGTTCGGAGTTGCCGCTCGCTTACTGATGTGGCCCGCTCGCCTTTATAGATTAGATGCTGTTTTTGGTTTGTTCGCACACAGCTGCACCGTACTGATGAGCTCCAATACAGAGTGAAATCATGATATGCGGTTGCTGTGTGCGAACGAACCGAAACTCTTCTTTTCTTTTGTTTTCTAGTATTTTTCAGGCCGTATTCAGCGGGGCCTTGTACCACTTTTGTGTTTTGTCACCGTCCAGTACACGCCCTCGTGAAGGACTTGCTCTGTAGTTCAATGCCTGTCGGGGTGTTTGCCCGAGGAGTAGTTGTTGGAGCAAGTTCGGGTCGATTTGTTATTTCATATGTTCTTCGGCATTGTAACAGTAATGTCTAGAGAGGGACGATCAGTGAGCGAGAGCCAACTTTTCGGAGTTGCCGCTCGCTTACTGATGTGGCCCGCTCGTCTTTATAGATTAGAAAGTAATGCATTAAGTGGACATAGCAGTCAAGAACAACTACATAGGAGGCCCCTCTCACGAAAAATGTGAAACAGGCGCCGACCGGGATTCGAACCCGGATCTTTCGCTTTCATGGCGACTGCTCTAACCAATTGAGTTATCTGCGCCGCCACACATGTAACGTGAGAGAAGGCCGTATATAGGTAGCGAAGGAAGTTACAATAAATTATGAATCTCATAATTAACCAATTGTAACTTCCTTCGCTACCTATATATGGCCTTCTCTCACGTTACAAGTGTGGCGGTGCAGATAGCTCAATTGGTTAGAGCAGTCGCCATGAAAGCGAAAGATCTGGGTTCGAATCCCGGTCGGCGCCTGTAGCACATTTTTCGTGAGAGGGGCCTCCTATGTACAGTACAGACTCGATAATCCGGATCAATAAAAACATGGGCGATCCGGATTATTGAAAAATCCGGATTATTAAATCAATCTATATTTGTTAATAAAAGAACTGAACAAGAGGGATTTTTAATGATTTTATTGTAAAAACATACAAAACAGGTAAAATGAACATAAAAACACTTTTGCATAATTACTTCTACTACATTAATAAATAAAGTCTGTAATTTTAGTTTGGCTGACCTTCTGCTGACTCAAATAAAATGCTTGATGCCTGAGTATTAACAATTCATTTAGGGGTGCGTTGTTCTTTTCAGCCCAATCTATACATTGTTGAATGCTTAAATCTGTCTAATCGGCTTCTGTGAATTCAGGGCATGGGGTAAAGAGCATTTATACAGTGTTGAAAAATAGTAAAGGTACACTTTCGTTTGCGCCGATAGACGTGGCACGTACCGGCGGCCGACACGTGTGACGGACACAGTCGCATTTGAACGTGAATGCACCGGCCGGCAGGTGAAACGCACAAACGAGAGCAGTTCTATTTAAATACTATTGGAGAAGTACAACGGGTGTGTCGGCTGCCGGTACACACCGCGTCTACCGGCGCAAACGAAAGCATACCTTTAGTCGTAAATTTTGAATTTCATCAAGCAAAGTCGTTAAGGGTGCGGAATTTGAGCACTAAAAACGGGACATGTAGAAACATTTTTATTCCAACACCATTCTGAAATTAAAGTAGATAGGGCGTTAAATAAAAAAAAGATTTATCAATAAAGGATCAACTTAGAGACTCCCACTACTTTTATAGTAATATTTTTCGTTCGCCTTAAATAAATCTCCCTCAGATTATTGAAAAATCCGTCATAAAACCGTTATAAACTCGACACCTTTTTTACTATTTGTACACATATTGATCGTAATTAGAAAGTAGGGTTGTCTAAGTTAATTATTCCTTATTCATTTTCGACCAAGAACGTCTTGATACGTTGCTTCGTTCAGCTAGCGTGTTGGAATAAAAATTTTATTACATTCTCTAGATCTTGTGCATATTTGGCCAAAATGCACAGCAAACTGCACGTTTGACAGTAGCAGTAGTGTGGCCACGGCAATGTAGATGGCGGTAGCGCTTCAGTTGGTTCTCATATTTCTAAATAGAAAATAATAATTTAAAGATAGGACCGCCGACTAATCCTCATAGATTTATTCGGTTGCCGCTAAAGCAAAAAACCTCGAAAATTCCAAGCTATAGAGAGTTTGCAGCTGTGACGCAAACCAATCATACTGTATTTTACATCATACTAATCACACTTTTGGGCGATAGGTGGCAGCACTTTATAGACTAACAGCTGATAAATCCCAGCCTTAATGTCAAAATGTTCTGGAACTCCAATGCGACGGCTCTTTATAGACGTTGGTATGTCCTTTGCAAAACAAAGAAGCGGCCTCGGCATCCATAAGCTGCAAGGAAGTGTGCGGATTGCCGGCATTTTTATTTTCACCCTTTGATACCCTTGCCGCCACTCCCAGTTGACCAAAATCAACTTGTACCAGTGGAGTAGCCAGCATTAAATCGGAAAAAGAATTTAAAATGTATTTTTGTACAATCAGGTCAAAAATGTACTAGATTCATACATTTGTACTAGCTGTGGCAACGCTGATTTGGGTTCGCCGCCGAACGCCTGATTTGGCAAGTTTGGGGATTGGTTAGAAAAACACCTTAGGAGGGGGTGACACGCCCGCAAAGCGTTTAAAAGGTACGTTAGAGGCGCATTCGGATTACCGAAACTGAAATTATCCGGATTACAAAGTATGCAATGCAATCAAGGAACTATCCGGATTACCGAATAATCCGGACTATTAAGGATCCGGATTAATGAGTCTGTACTGTAGTTGTTCTTGACTGCTATGTCCACTTAATACATTACTTTATATTTACCTCTGCAGTCGCAATCAAATTTAATAATAATTTTATAGATTAGATGCTGTTTTTGGTTTGTTCGCACCAAAGACTTGTAGAGGGGACTTAGCTATTTACATTTTCGATTGAAGCAGGGTGAATACTCACAGTCTAAGGGTTTTTTGTGTGGAAAAGGCAAAACAAAACATCCGACCAGTTGTGTAGTAAACAGGTGCCGCCGCGGAAACTTAATATCGCGGAACATTTGCTTGGTCCGTTGCTTGAATATAATAACAAACAACGATCCCCGCGACCCGCTGGCCTACGAACGTGTAGGCTTCAAAACAAAATCAGCTGTTCCATAAGGACGCTAGGTCCATTCTAGATGTCTTTGGTTCGCACACAGCTGCACAGTACTGATGAGCTCCAATACAGAGTGAAATCATGATATGCGGTTGCTGTGTGCGAACGAACCGAAACTCGTCTTTTCTTTTGTTTTCTAGTGTTTATTTAATTAATCGATTATTTACCTACTTCATTGATAATTTTATTAATCTACTTTATTAATTGAGCCGAGATGAAGAACCTTTTCGCAAGTGCTCGTCCCAACAGAAGGAAGAAGAGAAATCTCCGAAAAGTTAATTTTTTTCGGTGAGGTGGCAACTCTGGGAGCGACGATGATTCATTTACCAAAATAATTGGTTTATCAAATAACTGATTATTCGATTATTCGAATAATCAATTAATCAAATAATAATAATAATAATAATAACATTTTTTGAAAAGAAGTTTACAAACAACCTTCAAAAGGATACAGCACAGCAAAGCTGGTATTTCCTAAAAGTAATCTAATGCAAAAGAAACTAAGTGCATAAAACTAAAGTTAGGTAAAATTGAAATGTGACAACAGAGCCCTGATCAGCGTAGTGAACTTCTCTGCAGATCCAAGAACATTGATCTCATTCTTAATGCGAAGGGTTCCATAGTCCCAGATTTAGTAGAAATGGTATGATACTTGTTAAGAAGTTTTGGTGCAATGTAAGCAAAAGTAGCTTCGAATTTCGAGGAATTGTGTAAGGGAAGGGTGAAAGTGTCAACGTTTCTTAGATCCACATTATGAGAGTCGCCATGCTTAACTAACAAGTCATTTAAGTAAAGAGGTGTGCCAAACTGTACAACATTAAAAATCAATTTACAGTACGAAAGCTCAAAACAGAATTTAATTTTCAGTGGACCCAAATCATTGTATATGGGTGTAACGTGCTGCCTGCGATCGATATTATAAGTAAACCTAAGGCAGGAGTTTTGTAGTTTCTGAATTTTATGCTGCATTGTTTTAGTTAGAAAATTGTAGTAGACACTTGAGCAGTAATCCACGTGACACAATATTAAAGAGCTAACAAGGCGCGATTTAATGTCACTCGATAAATAATACAGTAGTGTCTGCTTTTAACGAACCTTGAAATAGCACAAAATGTGGTTCGTTATAAGCGGAGTTCATTATAAAAGGAAATACAAGCATTGCTATTAATTATGGGCGTGTTTTTAGCACTTTCATAAACGGTTCGTTTTAACCTGTAATTCGTTATAAACGGGTTCGGTATAAGCGGACACTACTGTATTTAAATTTATATATCGATTTGAGTTTAGAATAGGCTATGCCTATTTTTTTGTTTATGTGAACTCCAAAGCTCAGGCATGAATCTAGATAGACACCAAGGTTCTTTGTTATCTGATAAGCAGAGTTCTACGTTATTAATACAAATTTTACAAACACCACTTGTAACAATGCGGCTACGGAGTACATTTGAGCCTAAGCATAGGGCTACTGATTTAGAGTGATTCAGCAGGAGACCATTATTATTAGACCACTCACAGATCTTATTTAAGATCGTATTCAAATGAGTTAAACCATATTGTAAGTTTTCCGGGGGGCACGTCCTATACACCGGAGTATCATCGGCAAATTTACGAATATGACAGAGTGAGTTGTCAGTAACGGAGTGCAAGTCAGCTACAAATAGGGAAAATAAAAGAGGGGAGAGACAGCTGCCCTGTGGAACTCCCACAGTGATAGGTAGTTCGCCTGATATAGTACTTTCCATCTTCACCGTTTGAGTTCTGTCTGAGAGGTAATTGGAGAACCATTGGGATCAAAGATTTGTGACCATCAGAAGAGGACGTGCCAGTGGTTTGAGTGTAAATAAAAAGAAGCATAGAATTATTAACAGAAAAATAGAACTTGAGAAAGAAATATTTGAGATATAAGTGAGGTTAGAGGTCAAAAGAACAAAGAACTAACGTTGTCAAGTCGCCCGCGATTACAGTGTTGCCAGTTTGGGCATTTTGACAGTAGAGACGGGGAATTTCAACTTATGAATAAATATCTGATCAAGGAGGTGAAAGAAACACGAGAAAGATCACAAAGTGCCTCCTCCTATCTAGAACCTGCAAAGAAGAAGAGAAAAGAAGAATCACCACCAGAGTTTGAAGAGTGGGAAAGAGGACAACTGGCATTTCAGAAAAGTAAGAAAGTTACAAGATCTCCACAAAATAGGGCAAAGCTACAGGAAACCGTGACTAGCACAGCCCAGAAACTGAACGACGAAATAATAATACCATCACTTTATCCGGACGAAGATACAACGGAAGAAAATATGGAAGCTATTCTCAAGAAATTGGATTAAATAAAAGAACTGAAAGCAGAATTTAATAAGAAAAATGAAGAACTGAAAATGGAGTTTAACAAGACGAACAAAGAACTAAAAGATGAATTTAGAAAGGTACAAGATGAAATGAAAAGGAATGGCGAACAATGGAAAAAAGAGAAAGTCGCACTGGAGAAGAGAATTACAAAGTTGGAAGAGCAAATGGAGAATCAAGAGAGAGAAAAGAAGAAATTAAACATAATAATAAAAGGAATTCACCCACAGGAGGATGATATAAAAGAAATTGTGGGAGAACTAATGAGAGATAGACTGCAAATTGAACCAAAAATCCAGGAAGTCTTCGGGATAGGTAGAGATAAAACTAAAAGAGCGATCTTAGTGAAAATGCGGGACTGGGAGGCAAAGATGGAAGTAATGAACTCAAAGAATAAACTAAGGGGAACAAAAATAGTTATCGAAAATGACCTAACGAGGGATGAAAGAGAGATACAAGAAAAAGTGAGATACGAGGCAGAAATGAAAAGAAATGAGGGTCACCGGGTACGAATTGGATATCAGAAGTTAATATTAGATGATGAGGTGTATAAATGGGACCAAAAGGAGAAGAGGCTCCGAAGGGCAGAGGAACAACCTAGGACATCAAAAAACCAATAGCAAGCACAATGACAAATCACCAAGGGATGATGGAAAAGGACTCGACTTATGCAATGATGATACGGAAACGATCTGGTATTGAGGGAAAATTTACGCAAGTTACATACAATTTACGCATTGGCAAGTATTTTAGGGTGGGAACATGGAATGTTAGGGGCACGTACAAGGAAAGGGCACTAAAGCACCTGATTGGAGAACTGAAAATGTATAAATTTGATTTGGTGGCAATACAAGAAACCAAGCAGAAAGGAAAAGAAATAGTGGAAATGGAGGACTGCATATTCTTTAACAGTGGAGGAGAAAACAGAATTCTTGGAACAGGCTTCATTATTAGCAAGAATCTTAAATCAGCCGTGATAGAATTTAAACCGATATCGGACAGAATGTGTCTTTTGAGGTTAAGAGGTAAATATCAGAAACTCACATTCGTTAACATCCACGCACCAACTGAAGAAGCTAGTATGGAGGAAAAAGAAGATTTTTATGACAGACTGGATAGAGAGTATGAAAAATACCGAAATATGATCTAAAAGTGATTTTGGGAGATGCAAATGCAAAGATCGGTAGGGAGGATGTTTTTTGGCCAACTATAGGAAAATATAGTAAACATGTGAAAACAAATGAAAATGGACAACTACTAATTGATTTTGCAAAGGAAAAGAACATGATAGTTAAAAGCACATATTACCAAAGAAAGGAAATTTACAAGGGAACTTGGAGATTACCAGATGGTTCGTATGTGAATCAGATTGATCACATTTTAATAGAGAAAGATGAAGAAAAGTGCATAAATAACATAAGAAGCTATAGGGGGCCGGACGCAGACTCTGATCATTTCTTGCTGGGTGTAAAAATGAAGCAAATTGTACCTTTAGCGAGAAATCAAAGAAAAGAGAAATTAAAAAATAAGACTAGTTTAAATAGATTAAGAGAAGAAAGGGAAAAAGTAGAATACCAGAAAAAATTGAACAATAACCTGCGTTCCACAAATAAATCGAGTGATGTAGAAAGTTTTTGGAAATCTATAAGTGAAAGAATGAAAATATCGGTAGGTTGCGGTGAGAATGAGGATGCAAAGACAAAACAGAAATGGTTTGACGGGGAATGCGAAAAAGAATTAGAAAAAGAAAACAATTGCGACTGGTAATGTTGAAGACAGAATCGGGAGAAACCAGGAGAGAATTCGAAGAACAAAGGAAAACATGTAAGAGGATATTGAGGGAAAAGAAAAGAAAATATAATGAAAAGCTTATTAATGATATAGAGGAGAATCACAAGAACAACGAAATAAGAAGTCTATACAGAGGAGTAAGAAGAGAAAAAAAGGGGTATCAACCAAGAACAGTATTTTATAAGAACAGAAATGGCGAAATAATAGGAGAAGAGAGGGGTGTATTGAAATTATGGCAGAATTACTTTGATGAATTATTGAATGGGGGTGAAGGACATGACGAAGAGATAATAGATGAATGCACAGAAAATGACATACAGAATCAGGATGGATGGGAGGAAGAACCACCAACTTTAAAGGAAGTTGAAGACATTATTCGAAGTCTGAAAAATTGCAAGAGTCCTGGAGACGACGAAATAACTGCAGAAATGTTTAAATATGGAGGAGAGGAATTGGTCCGATGTGTGAGGGACCTTTTGGAAGAAATATGGATCCAGGAAGAAATACCACAGAGTTGGAAGGAAGCAATACTACATCCATTGTACAAGAAAGGCGAAAAGATGGAACCTAAGAATTACAGGGGTATAACTTTACTTAATGTTACCTATAAGATACTTGCATCGTGTTTAAAGAATAGGTTAACGGTAAAAATGGAGAGCAAACTGGGAGATTATCAGTGTGGTTTTAGGCGGGGAAGATCGGTTGTAGACCAGATATTTACTTTGAGGGAATTACAGGCAGAAAGTTACGAGTATCAAAAGGAGACTTATGTTATTTTTGTTGACTTTAGGCAAGCCTACGATAGAATAAGAAGATCAGAATTATACAAAGCGTTGAAGCAGTTGGGAATAGGCAAAAAACTTGTAAATATGGTGAGGTTGACATTAAACGAAACTGAAAACAGAGTCAGAATAAATGGCAAAACAGAGAAATTTAGAGTGAAAGAAGGAGTAAGACAAGGTGACCCTCTATCATCCGTGCTGTTCAATTTTGCATTGGAAAGAGTAATACGGGATGCCAATGTTAATAGGTCTGGCCTTGTATACAATAAGCGACACCAGTGCATAGCATTTGCAGACGATGTGGTGATTGTGACAAGAAGTAAGCAGGAACTACAGGTGGTAATGCAGAGATTGGAGAGTTCGGCAAAGAAGATGGGTCTGATTATCAATGAAGATAAAACAAAATTCGTGACATGGACAGATAAAGATTTGGGAGTGGGTGGAGAGCTAAAATTAAGAATGAACGAAGGCATAATTTACAAATTTGAAGAAGTGGAGAGTTTTTCATATCTGGGGACAATGTTTTGTAGAAAACCAAACATCCAAGAAGAGGTACAGCAAAGAATAATGACAGGAAACCGATGCATACACTCACTCAGCAGATTATTAAATAGTAAGAAGATGTCAAGGGGGTTAAAATTGAGGATTTATAAAAGTGTTATAAGGCCAATTGTGACATTTGCAAGTGAAGTGTGGACTTTGGGGTCACATGAACAAAGAATGCTGGGAGTGTGGGAGAGAAAAGTGCTGAGGAAGATATATGGAGGTAAAAGAGTAGATGATGTGTGGGAAAGGCGAACTAACCAAGAGCTGAAGGAGTTATTTGGGGAACCGGATATAGTGGGAATTGCAAAGTCACAAAGGTTGAGATGGTTGGGACATATTACGAGGATGGCAATGAATAGAACATCAAAAAGAGTATTTGAAAGTAGTATAGGCGGCAGAAGAAGACGAGGAAGACCGAGAGCAATGTGGAGGGAGGAAGTAATGAAGGATATAAGGCAGTTAGGCATTGAAGATTGGAGGGAGAAAACAGAAAATAAAAGGGAATGGAGAGCATTGGTCAACCAAGCCATGGGCCTACTAGGCCTGTAGTGCTAAAATATATATATATTGGGATCAAAGCCATAGAATTTTAGTTTGGTTAATAAAAGATTGCGATTAACCAAGTCAAATGCCTTAGAGAAGTCTTGGGCGACCAAGAGTGTAACCTGTCCTGTATCCATCCCCCGACAAACATCATCGGTAATCTTCATAAGAGCAGTGGCTGTGCTCTGTTTCGCACGGAAGCCTGATTGGAAAAGAGGCAGGATGAAATTAGATATTCAGAAATCTGTATATAGATCTATTTTTCAGTGATTTTCATGAGGGTAGGTAAGATGCTTGTAGGTCTCAACTCATTAAATTGTGTCGCCACTGGTACTCCAAACAGCTGGCACAGAACAAGACGTTAGGGAGTAATTAATAATATGGAGGAGGGCAGAATCAAAGAAATCATCCAATACTTTGATCATTTTAATATTGATATTGTCCATGCCAAATGAGTCGGAGCTGATGCTGTTGACAATTCCACCATGATCCTCTAGAGCAGCGTTTCTCAAAGTGTGCTCCGCGGAGCCCCAGGGCTCCGCCGCCAGTGAAGTGTGAAAATTTCCTATTTCCCCGTTGCCATCAAAAATTCATTAAAAATTTAGAAAATTGCTGGTTTTGTTATTATAATTTCAACTTTACTTATTTTTTTGCAACTTGATACTATACTGGGCTCCATCACATTAGATCTGACCTTAAAGGGGCTCCACGTTTAAAAAAGTTTGAGAAGCGCTGCTCTAGAGAGACAGGATGAACCGAGAATATTGAATTAATCGATTAATCAAATGTTCAATTAATTGATTAATCAAATAATCGATAAAATTGACCCTAAAAATCGATCATTTGTTGATTAATCGATTATTTCACACAGACCTAGTCCTAATGAAACAATAATTCCCGCTATTTTCAAATTTGTAGTAGACACATTCCAATAATGGGCCCAATTTTTCTTATAACACAGAGAGGAATATATTTAGCTTCGCCCTTCAATATCTTTATGTCCAAGATGGACTATAATTCTCTCTAAGCCAAACTCTTAAGTTACTAAGTGTAATTTTGAAGCACATTTGAGCAGCTCGAACGTTCTACTACAACTTTCGAATAAGCAAGAATATATTTTTCCAGAATTGTACAGACGTGCTGGCGTCGTTGCGAAGGGGCGACTTCGGGAAATGCCAGACGCTGTTAGAAGACTACAAAAGCCAATGCCACTCGAAGTACCCGTACGCTGTTGTTTTTCAGCCTCCCTCGATGGTTGTTGCGAACGAGAACAATCACGTGATGCCGGAACAAGAGAACTATAACAGCAACTGATGCTGTGGCAGATAATGTGTAGTACGTTGCGGTTCGAACCAAGTGAGAAATATAATATAACAATATATAAGTGATGGATTTTTTAACCTAGATCATTTTGTGCGGTATTGTGGAGGAGTGTGCTTGAAAAATTCAGGTTGTCTTTGCTACCAACATTAGAAAAATGGTTTTATCGATTGATTTTTTTAAGTTAGTTGCGTGGTAATTGTTTTTCTTTTACATCAAGACTGCATAATAAATTGTTGTTTATTAGTAACTTATAACGTGAATTTTTTTGTATAATATCATAAATTATGATTTTTTTTAAAAAGGAAATTTAGTTTTATTTGAAGTTTTCAGGAATGATCAAGTTGTACGTGAAATCGCAGGTAAATATGTCGAAATTCGAATTTTTTAGGTTGGCCAACAAAGTAAAAAGGGAAGACTCGAATGGGTGGTTTAGAACTGCCATTGTAGCACTACTCAGATTGAAGTAAACTTAATATCGTTCGAGTTTTTTTGAGTAATGGCGTGATTGCAGGATTTGAACCAAATTTTCCTTAAAGATAGAAAATATTAAGTTCTAACCAGGGGTAAAAAACCTTTCAAATACAAAGCTATCTGTGGTACCCAAATAAATGGAAAATATGGAGAAATCATATTCGACATTTTTTAATCAGAAAATAGTACTAATAAAAGTTGTTTAGGATTGTCCAAAAAGCTTCATCCAAAGTTTCATCAAATTCCAGAATTTCTGAAATTTTGCGAAAAAAAAACTTTGATGGGTCTTTGCATTTAAGAGAGCATGCTGTGACAAGACGTTCACGTTTTATTTCAAATAAAATTGTTGCAGCATTTATTTCAATTATGCAAAAATCCGTTAACTGATTTGAATTTTAACAAACGGATTTCTGTTTTCCGAACAACTTTTTCTAATATACAGGGTGTCCCAGAACAACGGGGCAATATTTCTGGAGCATATAGTTTGGGTCAAAATTACCCTTAAATCATATAAAAAAAATTGTTCTAGGACGCCTCCCTTGGAAGCTATTCGCCCTTAAAGGTCAAGTCCTGAAGAAGGTTTTTTGCTGGTAACTTTCAAACTACTGTATCGAATGTTATAAAATTTGAACTGTAGACATAGTAAGCAAGTATCTGTGATCGAGTGACATGACATCTTCCGTATCTTGTCTAGGAAGCCGGGGGTGGAACACCCCTAATGCTTTTCATCCTTTAACTTTCACGTTGGTGCTTTTAACGAATTTGCAATGACGTTTTTAAATTCTTCAAACAATTTTCTCAAAAAAAGGTACTCTTTTTTTGAAACCGTTAAAACGGCCTGTTTCCGAGAAAAAAATTTATACAAAGACATGGTTTATAATTTTTACCGATTTTTACTATACTAGGCTATGAAATATGAAATGCTTCATGAAACGTGAGAAAATGAAAATGAAGTGAAAATGTATCAACAATCGGTTTTGCAAACATAATAGCAGCTACAATAAATTTTTGAAGTGAGCACCTTGTAGACGCATACGTTTTTGTGTAGTAAAAATGATAAATCATGTCTTTGTATAATTTTCTTTCTCGGGAACGGTTTCAAGAAAAAGTACCTTTCTTGGAGAAAATTGTTTGAGGAATTTAAAAATGTCATTACAAATTCGTTAAAAGCATCAACGTAAAAGTTAATGGGTGAAAAGCATTAGGGGTGTTCCACCCCCGGCTTCCTAGGCAAGATAGGGAAGATGTCATGTCACTCGATCACAGGTACTTGCTTACTATGTCTACAGTCCAAATTTTATAACATTCGATACAGTAGTTTGAAAGTTACAGTATAACCTCGATTATCCGTGCTTCACGGGGGAGAAGTATGCACGGATAATTGAAACGCACGAATAATTGAAATGTCTACTTCCTATAAAAAATAGTACATAATGTGCATACATATGTACGTATGTACATACATTCATTTATATTATTCATATTATAGTGTTTGTAACAGAAAAATATAGTCCAAACAAAAAATATGTACATAATATTTATTACCTATGTAGGTGATGTACAAAAAAATGAAAAATACACTTTTTAAATACGTAATACATACATAATCAACCTTGAAAATAATCTGTAACCTTAGTTTGCCGTCTAGCTGTTGCTATTCTTTTTCTTATTGTTTGTTTCATCTTTGTAAGATAGAGTGTGTTACTTAAATCTTCATCACTTTGATGTTCAAAGTAATGTATTAAAGTTTCAATACAATCAAGGGCTTTGCTGTGAGTAACAGTTGGTGCAACTGAAACTTCTGGTTCTTCTTCGTTATATTCAATTTCTTCTTCACTAGATATTACCAGATAATCTTCTCCACTTAGCATTTGATCATCTGTCATATTTTGATACCCCCTCTCTTCACTGTCTAAGGTTAACCATTCTTCTATTTCTTCGTCTTGCACATTTTTTAATTCCTCTATTCCTCTAACAATGGCTGCTATATTCTCTGAAGCAACATCTTGTTCTGCATCAACAGAACAGTTCAACTCTTCCTCTTCTAATGTCATAATTTTTGAAAATGCTCGTTTTATATTTTCAGCTGTAAGACCGTCCCAAGCTCTTTTCATACAAAAGATTGCATCTTTGATATTAAAATTTTTCCAAAACGCTTTTATGTCAGAATTTTTATCTAATAACTGCATCATAAAATTACGCCTATACAGTCTTTTCATCTTCTCAATCACACCCTGGTCCATAGGCTGAGCAATGCTTGTTACGTTTGGAGGAAAAAAGGCCACGAAAATATTGCCATCTTTGGATTTCAGAATTTCGGCGGTAGGATGGGACGGAGCGTTGTCGATTAAAAGCAATGCTTTGTGTGGTAAATTATTTTTAGTTAAAAAATCTTTCACCTCTGGGATGAATTTCTTAAAAAACCAGTCCTTGAATATTGCACGATCAATCCAAGCTGCTTTCTGATTGTAGTAATGTACCGGCAATGTTTTCAAATCCTTCAGGGCCCGTGGAGATTTGGACTTGCCAATTACTGCCAACTTAAGTTTATGAGTGCCCGATGCATTTGCACAACATAACACCGTCAGCCGATCCTTTTTCATTTTAAACCCAGCAGCACTTCTTTCTGCGTCCGTCGCGAGAGTTCTGGTTGGAATTGCTTTCCAGTAACAACCAGTTTCATCTGCGTTGTAAATGTGTTCCGGGTTAAATTCGTGTTCCAGGATAAGTTCTTCAAATTTATGGCAAAACTCCACAATAGCAACCTCATCGGCATCCAACTTTTCGCCGTGAATTTCTAATTCGCGGATTCCATGCCTCTGTTTAAAGCGAAATAACCAACCACTTGAGGCATTAAAAGATTCTCTAATACCCAGTTTTTCATGAAATAATTTCGCTTGTGCAGTACACATGGGTCCAGAAATAGGGGTTCCTTCTGATCGCTTCTGAAGAAACCATTTAATCAATGCGTCATCAAGTGCCTTATATTTTGACCCTTTCATTGATTTTCGTTTGTCAGATGCTACAAAAGTGTCAGATTTTGAAATAAAGTTTTCCAGTTTTGTTTTGTTCTTAATTATGTCCCGAACAGTTTGTACACCAATTTTAAACTCTAACGCTAAAGAAGATGCCTTCGCACCGTTTTGACTTTTTTGTATGAGCTTAACTTTGTCTGCTAGCGTCAAAACTGTCTTCTTTCTTTTTATCGGTGCCATATCCTGTGGTAAATAACGTTTTGTATTATATCCTCACATATGCTCACATGTGCTCGTTGTTGGCGTATTTATACGAGGCAAACTTACGCAAAGACAGCCAAACGACAACTGAATGCACCTGCTGCAACAGAGAATTGTTCTAGATTGTTGTGACGTATTTACGAACTTTTCCGATCGCCCGGCGTTACCAATAATTGAATTTATAAAGCGCACGGATAATCCGCGCACGAATAATCGAGGGTATACACAGCGCACGGATAATCCGCACCCCGAATAAACCACGCACGGATAATCGAGGTTATACTGTACCAGCAAAAAACCTTCTTCAGGACTTGACCTTTAAGGGCGAATAGCTTCGAAGGGAGGGGTCCTAGAAATTTTTTTTTATATGATTTAAGTGTTATTTTGACCCAAACTATATGCTCCAGAAATATTGCCCCGTTGTTCTGGGACATCCTGTATGTATGATCATAATTTTTTCCAAGTTGGACCAGGATGGATTAAGACAGACTGGACTAATTGGGGATAAGACAGACTAAGTCGGACTTATATCAGATTATGTGGAATTTAGTCAGATTAAGATGGACTGGAATGTGCTAAATCAGATTAAGATGGCTTAAGATAGACTAAATCCAGGACTAAATCGGAATAAATTGAATTGGTCATAAGTCCGACTAAGTCTAATTGGACCGGACTAAAGTAGACTAAGCTAGACTGATATCAGAATAAGGTTGGATTAAGTTGAACTTAGATAGACTAAAACCGGATTAAGAACTAAGTTAAGATAAGTTAAAACGGACTGAAGTTGGATTAAGTAGAATTAAATCGGATTGAAACGTATTAAATCAGATTAAGATGAACTAGGTCAGACATAGAATAAAATGGATTAAGATGAAGTAAGTCAGACTAAGAGCCGAATAATGTCTGATTAAGTTAGGCTAAGATGGACTAATCGGATTAAGTTGAACTAAATCTACAGGCATGCATCAGACTAAATGAATGGTTGATGCCTCCGTTGTAGAGCCGAATGTGTTCTATCTTTGAGGAAAATGTGGTTGAAATTTAAAGAAAATTATAAGTGCATTACACTCTTAAGTGCGACACACTGTATAAAATTCTGTATTTTAAAAACCGATGCTCAAATTCATAGAAATACTGAAGTAGCTAAAATAAGTTCGTCGAGAAATTTGATATACAGGGTGAAATTTGTCCATTAAAACTTGATTATAAATTATAGAGAGGAATGTTAAGTGAAATATTCTCTATGAATTCTTAATAAGTTAACCCCACACGCCAAAAGACAGTGACACAGTACAGTGCAACCTCGGTAATCCGAACTAATTGGGACTGAACTATGTTCGGATTGCCGAAATGTTCAGATTACTGGAATTACTCTAAAAACACGCGAAATTTTGCTAAGAATGATATTCATTGTATTTAAGTGAGGAAACTGGTAATAACATACGTATAAAATTTCTAGAAGAATATCAAAACAATTCTTAGACAAGTACAAATATGTATATATTAGTGCTGGCAAAATCGACAGAAATGTAAAATCGATGAATCGATTTTTGAGAAAATCGATTTTGGAAAAAATCGAATAATCGACGATAGAGAGAAATCGATTTTGAAAGTCGATTTTGAAAGTCGATTTTGGAATCGATTTTTAAAGTCGATTTCGGATTCGATTTTGAAAGTCGATTTTGGAACCGATTTTTACAGTCGATTTTGGAATCGATTTTTAGAATCAATGTTTAAAGTCGATTTTAGAACAGACTTTTATAGTATATGCTAAAATGGGCTTTAAAATTTGGTTTGAAAACAGAGTTTGAATATAAAGTTAACACGACAAGAGTGACACGGTATCCAGGGTCTGCAGTAAAGAATGAGCCAAACTACAAATCCAGTTTCCTTGGAAACAAACTGATCTCACCCAATTTATCTTAGTACATCTGCTTCCTTAAAAGTTATGGGCCTTTGAAGAATGAAGAACAATTTTTCATTTCATGTTTTCATTATTTCTGGTGCACTTTTGCAGTTATTTTAGTGAAACTCGGTATAGGAAGGTTTTTTGTGTAGCTGAACAATAGTATGCAGGTATTTTTGAGTAAACTATAGAAGGCGCCAACTTTCACCCTACATCTATCGTTTTTATCAATTTTGCTGGTGTGTACAAATTCAAAAACAATTACTATATTACTAGTTTTATGGAAAGAACACTCGATTAACTGTAAAAAGGTCACCAAAACGTGTCATTTTAGAGAAAAATGCATTAGGTATGGAGTTAATGCTACTTTGGCATATCGACGACGCTCATTATGAATTCGACCTCCATTTTAAGCACATTAACCGTAGAGTGTCTACCTGCAGTAACATATTTCCATGCTATGATGGCATTATAGTTATACCTTATACTTAGGTTTAAGTATTTCGTCAGTAAAACTGCATCCAGCAGCGGCGGTAGATGGAGAGGTATCGCATAGAACTCGTAATTTGGTATTCTCGGCCCGGGTGGATCGGCTCCCATAGAGGTTTAGTTTTGAGGTTAGATTTTTACATTATCTTTTTTGCAAAAAATGCGTGTGTCTGGTGCGAAAGGGCAACAAAGGGCTTTGTTTAAAATGCGTGTGTCAACTCTGGGGTCTGTTACTCGTGTAGCATCCACCAACATGACGTCATGGTACGGAAATGTGTTTCTGCATGTAGACACTCGTCATTAACCATAGTAGGCACCAAACATGCAGAACATGAGGCAGTGCGCGTCAGGAAGTTATGAAAAGGTTAAATAAAAAATTGTTCTTAGAAGTCCCTTAACTTTTTAAGGAAGCAGAATTGTATTAAGCTACCTAAATTGGTTCAGATCAGTTTCTTTTGACCCAATTAAACTAGATTTGAAGTTTGGCCCATTCTTGTCTGGACCCCCGTATACCAGGCCCAGACGTAATTCTTTTCTTAGGTCTTAAAATTACTCAAGGATAGGCGCAATACATTAATTTCTGAATATGTATATTTCTATCTGAATTTTACTATTTATAATCATAAAAGCGAATGATGACCAAAATGTTTTAGGATTTTGCCGAAATCGGAGACGCAAACAAATAGTGATAAAATCAGCAACAGCCTCGGCTAAATATACATTAGACGGTCCATCCAGTGGCTATTAGTGTCGCTCAAAAAAGTGTAGTTTTCACTACCACTTGCAGATGGCACATGTGGTCAACACATATCACATATGAAATATCCAATTAAAGTTGTTCGTTAAATAACTAATAATTTATTTAAAAAATCCTAACCATATTTTGAGAATCGGTTTTCAGTCAACATTAAACGACTTAAAATCGATTTCAAAGTCGATTTTTAAAGTCGACTTTAGAATTCGATTTTTAAAATCGATTTCAAAGTCGATTTTTAAAGTCGACTTTTGAAATAGATTTTTAAAGTCGACTTTAGAAATCGACTTTAGAAATCGATTTTTAAGTCGACTTTTGAAATCGATTTTTAAAGTCGACTTTAAAAATCGATTAATCGGTTTTCGATTTTACCCAAAATCGATTAATCGATTAATCGAAAAATCGATTTTTGTTGCCAGCACTAGTATATATGTATGTATGTACTACATATGCACATATTTTTTGCATGTTAAGTAAGAAACCCGGCAACATAAAATTTCTATAAAAATAAAGAAACAAACCTTGAGTACAAATTAATTTTTTTTCGCACGTTTACGTTATGTCTACATAACCTTAAAATTTATGTCAATTTTTGCTTGTTTCAGTCTACTCAACTGTTCGGGTTATCGAGGTTTTTGCAGATTTGTTCGGATTATAGAGGTAATGTTTTTTCGACCGGCGGTTTGGATTACTGGAGGTCAGGATTGGCGCATGGTCAGATTAGCGAGGTTGCACTGTAATTAAACTGGGCACATGTTTCGCTGACAGCGTCAGCATCCTGAGGAGTTGAAGATTAATCTAACGCTAGTCTTACATGTAAGATTTGATTAATGTAAGATTAGATTTAGATTAACACGTTCGCTGCGGTGGCGTATTCTGAATACTTTTTTGAATTGCGGTACGGGCCATATGAACCCCGTATCAGTTTTTCTCACTGTGCGGTTCGGGGTCTATAAGTCCCGTACAATAGCCGTCAGATTTCATTGGCTACTAGAGTTAACGTCATAATGGAAGGGATTGCATTATGGGTGGTGCTTTCTAGTAAGCAGGATCTATAATTGGCTGTAATAGCACGGGGCTTAAATGTCCCGTATAGCATTTAACGACGAAAAACTATTTTTATACATGTTACAATATTTCCAAAGATTCAGAACTACAATAAAGCTTTATTTTTGAAAAATAAAAAAAGAACACTTATATTATTAAAGTAAAACAATTTTTCGTACAAAAATGGTTCAGTTGCTATGCTTTTCGTGGGCAGCGTTGAAACAAGCCAGACAATAGGCCGGCTAAATTCACCAACTGTTTGGCACGACCACTCATTGTTATATTTCTCAACTTACTAGTACGCGGTACTGACAAAAAATGAGTTGAAACCGCATATTCGCAGACGATTTAGCGAACAAGTCCAGACGCGTCTACAAACCCCGTACCGCACACAAGTATGAAAATCGTATTCATGTGCGGTACGGGTCGTATAAACCCCGTATGATTTTAAGACTTGTGAAGGTAGAAGATGTTATGGGAACTATATATCTTCAATCAAAATGAAAATATTTAAAAAATTACTATGTTTATTTAAAGTCGCACCGCAAGAAAAGTAACGTTTGGAAAGGCCCGCATGCAACGCTGGTGCTGTACGGGGTCTATGTGACCCGTGCCGCAGCGAACGTGTTAATCTTCAACTCCTGAGGATGTTGACGTTGTCAACGAAACACATGTCGAGTTTAATTACTGTGTCAGTCTTTTGGTGTGTGGGGTTAACTTATTAAGAATTCATGGTGAATTTACGTCAAAGTTCTTGATCCAACTAGTGTGTGTGTGAGATATTCTGTTTTATTATTGAAGATTTGTGAAATAAAAATATTTTCATCGCCTGCGCCTGTGCGATTATTATATTTCATAATCGATTATCGCTTATTAGAAAATAATCGATTATTTTGATTGATCGATTATTTGATTAATCTATTTTATTAAGCGAGCCGAGGCGGTAGGGGACCTTTCCAAAAGTGCTCATCCAGGAGTACTTGACACCGCCATTGGCACAGGCACACGCACACCCGACAGGAAGAAGAAGAGAAGTCTCCAAAAGTTTTTTTTTCGGTGAGGTGGCAACTCTGGGAGCGGGGAAGATTCACTTACCATCATCATAAGGTTCTCAGTCCGAAGACTGGTTGGACGCGTACCTCCATTCTTTTCTATCCTGAGCTAACCTACGCATTTCCCTAAAAGTAGAACATCCTACATCCCTAACTATTTGAGAGCAGTAGTGTAATCTAGGCCTACCCCTACCTCTTTTTATTCCTATCTCTGACTCTAGTATGTCGCGAACTATTCCTTCGTGTCTTAGAAGGTGTCCTACCATCCTATCTCTCCTACTCTTTATTGTTTTCCATACCTTTCGCCTTTCCCCAACTCTTTCTAATACTTCCCTATTGCTAACCTTATCTATCCACGGTATCTTCATCATGCGTCTGTAACACCACAGTTCAAACGCTTCTACTCTTTTTCTATCCGCTTCTCCTATTGTCCAAGTTTCGCACCCGTATAATGCCGTACTCCATACATACGACTTTAAGAGTCTCTTCCTAGTCTCTATATTAACCGTTCTCGAACATAACAGTTGTTTCTTTTTGTTAAACGCAACTCGGCCCTGCGCCATTCTTTGTTTTATATCTTTAGTGCTCCTACCGTCTTGGGTTATTTTACTTCCTAAGTAGCAGAAATCCGCGACCTCCTCTATCTTCTCATTTCCTATTTGTATTTCAATTTTAGTTCTATTTTCACTCCATCTACATACCAAAATTTTAGTTTTCTTTTTATTGATTTTCATGCCGTAGCCCTGTGTCAAAACTGCTTCCATTTCATTCAAAACCACTCCTAATTCTTCTTTGCTAGATGCTAACACTGCTATATCATCCGCAAATCTGAGCATGTTAATAGTTTGGCCCTTTACATTGATCCCTGAGGCTGTTCTTTCCTTAACAATATTAATCGCATCTTCGATATATAAGTTGAAAACTAGAGGTGACAATGCACATCCCTGTCTCACTCCCTTCCGGATATCTACTTCCCTTCGTTCCTGCTCACATTCTATAACTGCCTTTTGCTCTTTGTAGAGATTATGTATTATTCTTCTGTCCCTGTATTTCATCCCTACCTTTCTCAGCACTTCGAACATCTTCCCCCATTTTACGTTGTCGAAGGCTTTTTTTAAATCTACAAATCCTATATATACGCTCTTTCTCTTTTCTATCGTTTTTTCTATAATTACTCGTAAAGCTAGAATGGCCTCGCGCGTTCCTCTATTTCGTCTAAATCCGAACTGATCTTCTCCTAATATTTCTTCCGCCTTTTTCTCCATCCTTCTTTGCACAATTCTAGTTAAAATTTTTGACGCATGGGAAGTTAAACTGATAGTTCTAAAATTTTCGCATCTATCCGCGCCTTTCCTTTTTGGCAAAGCTACTATGATGTTCCGTTTGTAATCTTCTGGAATCTCGCCTGTCAGGTATATGGGACTAACTAATTTAAATAAACGATCTATTACCTCTTGACCTGCGCACTTTAAGATTTCTGCCTGCAAGCCATCTATACCTGGTGCTTTATTATTCCTTAAACTTTTTAGTGCTCTTCTCTCATTATAGGACTCCCTAGGTTATCCCCTTCTACACTGCTTTCACTTTCTAATATATCTTGCACTTCCTGTCCCGCATATAAGTTTCCTAAATATTCTTTCCACCTATCTGCCTTCTCCCCGCTTTCGATTAGGATATCTCCTGCCTCATTCCTAATGCTTTTGGTACTAGATCCAATTTCTCTAAAATTTCTCCTAATTATTTTATATGCTTCATCAGTCTTTCCTATTTCGAACTTATTTTCCACTTCTTTGCACTTATCGTCGATCCATTGCTCTTTCGCTTTCCTACATTTCCGAATAATTTCCCACTTGATCGCCTTATATCTTTGTTTCCCTATTTCATCTAACCTATTTTTATATTTGCGCCTTTCCTCTATTAGACTCACAATATGTTTTGTTATCCAGGGTTTCCTACTTTCATTCTGTTTATGACCCAAAATATCCCTAGCTGAGGAAACTAAACTATTTTTAATGCAATTCCATTCTTCTTCTATGTCCCTAACAATATTTTCGCCCGCGCCCTTTAGTACCTCGTTTGTCTTTTTCTCGAACTTATCGCGCGTATCATCATCTTTTAGTTTCTCTGGGTCAAGATACCTTCTTCCGCTTCGTTTTTTCAAAATCTTAAATTTAAGATTGGCCTTCATAACGACTATATTGTGATCACTATCTATATCTGCTCCTGGATAACTTCTACAATCCCTAACTTGATTTCTAAATCTTTGCCTAACAAGAATGTAATCTATTTGATATCTCCCTAGGTCTCCTGGCATCTTCCACGTGTAGCGTCTCCTAACATGATGGTGAAATAGAGTGTTCGCGACCGTTAAGTTATGTTTATCGCAGAACTCTATCAGTCTCACTCCCCTATCGTTCCTATTGCCTAATCCAAAGGGACCAACTATTCCGCCCTCTCGCACTGTGCCTACGACTGCATTGAAATCTCCTATAATTATTAAATTTTCGTGTCCTCTCACAAAATCTAGCACATGTTCAATATCACTATAAACTGCCTCTACGACCTCATCACTGTAGTTAGAAGTGGGCATATATACCTGTATTATTACTGTTTTTACAGGTTTCGAATCTAACCTAACCATAACTACCCTGTCACTTTGCTGTAAGAAATTTTCTACACTCTGCCCTACTTTTTTCCGCATAACAATTCCTACTCCCGAATTTCCTCCTACAGATCCTGTGTGTATTACTCTAAAATCTCCGCTCCAGAAGTCTCCGGCTTCTGGCCATCGCACTTCACTAATACCTACTACGTCTAATGCTAACCTATCCATCTCAATTTTCAAATTCTCTAACTTTCCTACTTGTTTCATGCTTCTAACATTCCACGCTCCGACTCGTGTGATGTTACACTTATCATTTCTGATGACTCCCCCCGAAGCAGTCCCCGCCCGGAGATCCAAATGTGGGACTATTTTACCTCCGGAATATTTTACTCCAGAAGGTGCCATCATCATAAATTCGAAGTACGCTGTACCAGGGATAGAATAATGTGGTGGTTTCCCGTTGCCTTCCACATCGCAGTAGTGTGTATCACAGTGCCATACCGACCCTCACGATCTCTGCCACTATGATTACTGAAAGAGCTGCTGCCCCCTTTCAGGGACTTGATTTAGTCTGGCTTCTCAAATAAAAACCCCTCCAATATGGTTAAACCTATGGTTCGGCTCTTTAGATCATTGAAGCGCGCAAGCCATCCCACCCGTCCCAGTATTACTAGAACTGCGTCAAGGTACAAGTCCTTTGTAAATAAATTTATCCCGTAACCGTTTACTCAAATAATCGATTAGTAAAATAATCGATTAATAAAATATTCGATTAATCAATTAATTCATTAATCAATTAATTCATTAACTGAATAATCAAATAATCGATTGATTGATTAAACTGACCCCAATAATCGATTATTTTGCACAGACCTAGTACGGATATACACAGTGCCCCGCTTAACTTGTTTAGTATGGGGAACTTTAAAATCGCGGTAGTTACAAGGGTGCTCAAATGGGGAAAAATGTTGCTTATTGTAATTGTAATTTAGCAGTACCAAGAGAACTTCGGAAACTATTTCTGTTTCTGAGAAAATCGGGAAAAAGTGAAAATGGCTAAATATTTTTTTTGCTCTAAAGCTCTTATTGGTTGATATTTTGATATGAAATTTTAAAGGAAGTTATGGTTGAAAATTCTCAATAGGCCGGTGGTATCAATTTTTATACAGGGTGTTTAATTTAAGTGCACCAGAGGTTAAGTTTGTTTTTTCTTATAGTACTAGTACTACTATAGTACTGGTATATTCGAGTAGACGGTTTCAAGAGCTCTTCAACCATAATAGTCCGCATAAAAATCTTTAGTTAACAATGGAAATCGAAAAATTTGTTCCTTGTTCCTAAGATATAACAGTCCATTAAGAATGCCACAGCTTCTCTTATCTAGTTCAATAATTGTTCAAAAAGTCCTCTGTCAGCATCTAAACAGTTTCTACATCGAGTTTCCACCGAGTTGACCGCATTTATCAAAAATTTACGAGGAAGTTCTCTAAGAGCGGTCACTACAGCTGCCCGAAGAGCATGCTGATTTTCATATTCTTGACTGTGTACGTGATTTTTATGTAAACCCACAAGAAAAAATCTAGGGGTGTTAAGTCCGGGGAGCGAGCTGGCCAGTATATTGATCCTGTATTCCCTGTATATTAAAAATACGTCGGGTGTAACTTATTACTATCATAAATGTGAAACATACTTATCCATTTCTCACCAAATAAATTGTTAAGATACTGACGAACCCTATGTGTAATGTGAGGAGGTGCACCATCCTGCTGCAACCAAACGTTCTGAACTACATTTACCTGCGATAATTAAATTGTTTTATTTAATTGTTGTCATAATAAACATAATACTTTGTTTTCCATAGCTTGCTAGAAAAGAGAAATGTGGCATTCTTAATGGACTGTTAATCTTAAAGGCAAACATTTCGATTTTCATTGTTAACTAAAGGTTTTTATGCCGACTATTATACACGGTTGAAGAGCTCTTGAAACCGTCTACTCGAATATGACCAGTACCAATATGGCGGCTATAAGAAAAAACAAACTTAACCTCTGATGCGCTTAAATTAAACACCCTGTATAAAAATTGATACCACCGGCCTATTGAGAAGTTCCAAGCATAACTTGCTTTAAAATTTCGTATCAAAATATCAACAAATAAGGGCTCTGGAACAAAAACAATATTTCGGCCATTTTCACTTCCCGATTTTCTCAGAAACAGAAATAGTTTCCGAAGTTCTCTTGGTACTGCTAAATTACAATTATAATAAGCAACATTTTTTCCCATTTTGAGCACCCTTGTAACTACCGCGGTTTAAAAGTTCCCCATACTAAACAAGTTAAGCGGGACACTGTATAATATTTTCGGTCTTTTATTGCTGCGGGGGTTGCTCTTAGATATTGCTTTTAACACTCAAAAATATTATCGCCACAACTTTGTTCAGTCTGACGATATTTCATTTTCAAAATTCCTCTACGTCATCTGGCAAAATCTTTGAAATATGCTGGTAAAACTCAAGATATTCACTCTCTTGTAAAAAAGTATCTTATACAACTTCGTAGTGAAATGAAATAATGAATCAGTCAAATTCAGAATGTTCCATTAAGTAGGTGCTGTGCATAAGAAATGGGGCAGCCTATAGTAAGTAAGAATAATTTTATACTGGGTGTTACAAAAAAGTAGGTCAAGCCGTTAACCACAGATTTTCTGGCCAAAAATAATGGGACTTTTCTTATGCCATTTTTCATGTAGGTTTCTTTCTTTCAAGATACAGGGTGTTAAAGTTAAATTTAAAAAACTATTTTTATTAATAACTCCTTTGTTTTTTACGATATTCAGTTGAAATTTTGTTCAACATTTTTTCATATACCGGCACAATGTTTGTGTAATTTTCATGAAAAAGGGCCATACGCGAACCGAGGAAAGGGGGGTTCTAATACCCATTGACCCCCCCAACTTTTCCCTGGGCACGTCTATGATTTTTGCACCAAGTGTTCATTTATTTTATTTTTTTCACTTTTGTAAAATTTTGATTTAGAGTTTGGTTTACAAGATGTTGCAACTCATTTGACTATGTGTTATTGATCCACTCGCTGTTGTTTAAATCTCCCGGTTTTTCTTAGGTGACGAACTAAGCTCGAGAAAAATGTTCTTGGATAGCATATACCAGGTGGGGATTTAGTGTGTAATCGGCTCATATATCTGGAACTATTTAAGATATCAAAATTAAATTTTGCGCGAATTTGGGGAAACACATGAAGTATTTCCCAAAATTTTTTAGGTATATACAGGATGTTCACATTCTAAGTAGTAGACCAAAGTTCAATTTCTTTAAATGGAAACCCTACATATCATTGCATAATATGGAGTCCCCATAAAATTCCATGAAAATTGATATACTACATGATGTGGTTTTGACTAAGGAATGTTGAGATATTGTCATTTTTGTGCCATTATGGACCCAAATTTATGATAATTTTATCATAATAATAAATTTATCATAATACTTGAGATAATACAGGGTGGTTAAGTTTTACAAAACAGAATTTTTCTCAAAAATTTCAAATGGAACACCATGTATATTATTTGTACAACTGATTTGTACATTTTACTAAGCTTTTGATTGATGTGGATATTGTCAAGTCTACCAGTAAAAGTTTCGACAGAATGTACAATTGAATTATAAAAATGTAGAGTTTCGTTAGTATTTTACATTATTTTTGACGATCTCCCCTATTTTGTCACCCAAAACTCCAAAAAGGGCCTGCATTTTGTTTCTATAAAATATTTAGGAAATGAAGTTTACATTAACACAAAAAATCCTAATGCAAGATTATTATAAAGATAATATTTTCTTCCATGGCACTCCTTGTTTGAAAATTATACCCGACTTTAAAAAGGCATTATACATTTAAGAATATAACCATCAAGAAACAATATTTTACAGTAAGATTTATTGTCTTTATATTGAATACAAAATATAAACATTATTGTTAGTTTTGAGTAACAGAATAGGGAGAATTCGCCAAAAAGAGTATAAACTAATAATAAAATTCAAAAATTTTAATGTTCAATCGTAATATCTGCCGAAACTATCAGTAGTAGACCTGGCAATATCTACATCAATTAAAAGTTTAGTTAACTGACTGTCAGTTGTGCAAATAATATACATGGTATTCTATTTGAAATTTTTTAGAAAAATTCCCTTTTGCATAACTTAACCACCTTGTATAATCCTAAGTATTATGGTGAAAGTATTTATAGATTTCACAAATACAGCAGTGTGTAAACCACTTTCAATAAAAAATAATTAGGTGGCTTTGGTCAGTAGACGCCAACAGCATCATAGATTTGGGACCATAATGACACAAAAATGTCAATATCTTAACAGTCCTTGCTCAAAACCACATCATGCAGTATATCAATTTTCATGAAATTTTATGCGGAATCGAAATCACGCAAATACTTGTGAGGTTTCCATTTAAAGAAATAGAACTTTGGTCTGGTACTCAGAATGAACATCCTGTATATACATAAATAAATTTACGAAATTCTCCATGTCGTTCCCCACATACGTGTAAAATTTCATGTTGATATCTTAAGCAGTACCAGAGATATGAACCGATTACACACTAAATCCCCACCCGGTATATGTCCCTGCATAACATCTAAGCTTCAAAAAAATGCCCTTGGAGTGCACCTTTTTTATTAATAATTATTTTAACAACTAAACGCCTAGGTACCTATTTTTCTTTCCAATGCTAATTTAGTTGTTATACAGGAACATGTCCGAATCGGTACCATCCAAGGGCATTTGTCTGAAGCTTAGACGTTATACAGGAACATATATCATCCAAGTATATTTTTTCCAGGTAATTTGTCACCTAAGAACAATTTGGAGATTTAAACAGTGAGTGGATCAACAACAGATATTCAAATGAATTGTAAACCAAGCCCTAAATTATTTACAAGATTGAAAAAATTTAGAGAAATTAACACTTGGTATAAAAGACAATACCTTTATACCATAGACGTGCGCGCGGAAAAGTTGTGGGGTCAATGGGTATTACAATCCCCCCTTTCCTCCGTTCGCGCATCGATTTTTTCGATCCAAATTACACAAACATTGTGCTGGTATATGAAAAAATGTACAAAACTACAATATTTCACTGGAATACCGTAAAAACAAAGGAGTTATTAATAAGAATTGTTTTTTTAAATTTTAAATTTAACTCCCTGTATCTTGAAAGAAGATCTGTGGTTAACGGCTTGACCTACTTTTTTGTAACACCCTGTGTAATAGAGAATCAATGTAACATTTTTCTCTAAAATGGATAATAAAGTTACTATGATAGTATACCCTCCACTATTCATTGAGTCATCCTTTATAACAAAAACTATTAATTTTTATAGAAAATCACAACATCTTTGCTTACTTCCTGTTAGACCGGAAGTAGCGTAAAATCGGCGATTTTTTGCTTTGTTGGTTGTACTGTGTTATATTTTTTAATTGCTTCCATTTGATCTGGCTCTAGTCATTTTTTCTATTATTTTTAAGTACCTAAGTTTGTAAATGCTAGGTTACGATACACTTTCTTATAAGAATAATTATTTATCATCTTGCGCTACAATACTACTTAAGAAAAAACTTAAGTCAGATCAAATTAACAATAATGCCCCCTCGTTTTTTTCCTTTAAAAAAAGACACCTGTTTTATAGAATATCAGTGCATTATTTAACCAATGACTGCAACTGGTGATAAGACTTTTTGGACAAGCTGTTTGTATTGGTTTTTTACTCGTGTACGTTTGATGGTAAATAGAAGAAAAAGAACAAGATCGCTGTGGTATCATTTAAAATCGATCGTCATTTGTTCATGCGTCTTCTTTCTCAGTCAAACTTGTAGATAATCATAATACTGTATTGTTATTTCAATACCGATAATTATTGTAAATTTTGGTTAATAAAAAACTGAATTTCAAATAGTCTCCTGATTTCTAAACATAAGTACCTTCAATCGTGGATGATGGCGGCCATGTTTTCATTTTTATGTGGCCCGCAGTCCAGTTAAAGTAAACGTCCGTGGGAAGAGTATTTAAAACAAAGGCGTTCTATTTCTATAGAAACAAAGAAGATACGCTTTTATATCACTGAAAACATGCGTGCGGCAAGAAAATATTTTCGGTCTTTTTTTATTTATTTATTTATGTACTACACACCGGATCCTTGAATTTCTAAGAATTCACCTGGATTGTACAGAACTGAATCAGTAGGTAAATTATAAAATATTGTATAAACGCTTACATGTAATATTTAAAATCTAACTAATAGCTAACTAAAATCAACACTTGCATTTAAGATTTAAATTTATATGGCACTTTGAAGGTCCTAATTGTTTATGGGTCTTTTATACATAAAATAAAATTTTAAAACCACCGTTTCACAAGGGACACTTACTATATCTAAGAACGTCAAATAACACACTATTGGCGCGAAAACGCCTCGAAGAATAACAGAAACAACAAAAAATTTACGAAATTCATGATTGTCCCATAAGTGCAATGCAAAAACAACGCCACTCTACGGCAGCGCCACCTATTACAAATCGTTAGAATTAGAGTCAGAACGGGTACACTTTCCTAACATAGGCGGATACGCCGGATGGTTCTCCTAGTTTCAGTTCTCCGTAGTTTTACTTGTTTCAGTTTTTCCGTAGCTGAAACCTGAAATTTACAAAAGCAGTAATAATGCAGGAAACTGTATGGACTACCGTTTTTTTAAAGTGCCATCTACTGTATTCTAGTTTTACGATCTGGCAGCACTGCCTCTAATAACGTAATCAGTGAACTGAACACCTTCTTATCGAGTTCACTGACCGTAAAATAGACACTAGCTCCCAGTTGCATACAATACGCATGCGGCGGGACCATTACATTATAATCAGCAAAATGTCGTTTAAGTAATTCATTATTACTTATTAGATATCATCGCCATCGAGTATCGTACAGAACTGCCATTTTGTTCTCCTATGGCTAGACGAGTTCTGATCCCGTAGGGGTTTGATATACAGGGTGTCCCAGAAAAACGGGGCAATATTTCTGGATCATATAGTTTGGGTCAAAACGAGGGTCAAAATAACACTTAAATCATATAAAAAAAATTTTCTAGGACGCCTCCCTTCGAAGCTATTCGCCCTTAAAGGTCAAGTCCTGAAGAAGGTTTTTTGCTGGTAACTTTCAAACTACTGTATCGAATGTTATAAAATTTGGACTGTAGACATAGTAAGCAAGTATCTGTGATCGAGTGACATGACATCTTCCATATCTTGTCTAGGAAGCCGAGGGTGGAACACCCCAATGCTTTTCACCCCTTAACTTTTCCGTTGATGCTTTTAACGAATTTGTCATGACATTTTTAAATTCCTCAAACAATTTTCTCCAAAAAAACGGCCCGTTCCCGAGAAAAACTAGTTGTCAACGCATTGACAGAACAGCTTCCTAGCCACAGCCACAACTGAACTGGAGGGCGCGTTTGGCGTGCGCCTTCTTTTCGTAATTTTTTTCTCAATTTTTTCCTTATACAACCTATTACGATTTTCGCACATCGTGTAGAGAAAAATACCCTCTATCCGATGCAATACAAAAATATATACGGTCTCATTGAAAAAAATGTTCGATGACGCCATATCTCGGCTCAAAAGTGCTTTAAAAAATCCGCACCGTCACATAGTAGATCGAAGTATAGGAAAACCCGGACATTCGAGGACATTCGCAATAACTTTTTGGTCTTATTATTTTGAATTAGTTATTTTAGTTTGATAACAGTATAAGATATTTCTTTTCCAATTTTGATTAAAAAATTGACGTAATACAGAGTACAGGGTGATTAAGACTCATTAAGATTCGAGGTTTACCGTAACAATTTAAAAATCGTAAGGTATAGCAAATGTGTAGTTTAAATTTGACAAATTTGCTCATTTTAAAGCTTATTAAGAAACTAAAAATATTCTTAGGCCTTCCAGATACATCCGCAAAAAAAATAAATTTAACATTTTAGTTTTTAATTTTTTCTGACTTTATATCAAAAGCTTATAAAAATCGAGAAATACTTTTGTGTAGCAATTTTTTCACCTCTACAAGGTGGTGTTGTCAGAATTCCAATTCGACGTTTCGGTTCCTGTCAAGCATCATCAACTTTGTTTTTTCTTATGGCCGCAATATTAGATTCTAACATATGCAACTCTGTATGTTTATTTAAAATCAAAGATTTTTTATAAGACTCAATTTCATATGGGGCTTGTCCTATAGCGACCTTTATTTATTTTTGAGATATTGACAGGAAGATTTTAAATCCAAATATCTTGAAAACGGTTCAAAATATAGCAAAACGGCTTCTATGTTCCTACCTTTATTTTTAATTTTCTACAATTTGACATCCATATTGTTAGGTATTTCAGGTTTAACCAACACTTCCATTAAAACCGGACGCGGATGTGCAATTTAAACCGGAAATTGATGTCAAATGATTGAAAGTTGAAAACGACGATAGGAGCCTCAAAGCCGTTTTGCGCTAACTTAACCCGTTTTCGAGATATTTCGCTTCAAAATCCAAAAATTTTCAATTTTCAAACGCAATATGTCAAAAATAAATGAAGATTGGTATAGGACATGTTACATATTTTTTGTTCAAAATTTTGGGTAGAATCCAAAAATGCATAAAACTACATGATGTCCCATTGAAAATTTCAAAGTCGACATCGGTACCATCATATTGGGACACCCTGTATAAATAAAAAAATACCTTTAAAATATACACCACCCCGTATCTTGTAACTTTTGTTTTTAACATTTTTTTGTATCTGTAAATTACAAAGGTATCTTACTCCACGCAATCGTTTACTTAAGCTGTCCTATGCACCCTAAACGTAGTATGCGATTATTTCGCGGGGTCGCAAGTGGTCGCAGCCAGTCTTTGTGGGCATTATTTAGGTAAGGTTTGATCTTACCAAAACGCCTAATTTTAGCCTAGCCAAATGAAGCCATTTTTTAAAAACCCAAAAAAACTTAATAATTGAGAAACAAAATCACTGATAAGAGAAATCTCGTACTACAGATAAAAGAGATAGTATATAAAAACAATATTTATACACTAAAGGATTTTCAGATATATTAGTTTCAATATGCCGCAAAGTGAAAATTGTGAGTTTTGTAAAACACCATTTTTGGGGGAACCGAAAAGTAGTAAATATTTTGTCATATTTAACCAATATAGATTTTACCATTGAAATCACATTTTTTTTCCACCGTGTAGGTAGCCAAAACCAAATTAAGGTATTTTCTAAAAACAACAATATGTTTACAATATAAAAATATAAAATAGGACGGAGAAAATCATAATTTTTAAAAATCGCCAATGTACACCTATTTACATTGCCTCGTTCTACTGTGCGTCAGTTTCCTATGGACCATCTCTGATATACGTATGCAAAATTTCAGCAAAATCTGTCGAGCCGTTTTCCCGTAAAAGTGCCACACGCACGCACGTCTTAGAATGACCTGAAACGTCCACATTTGATGAAAAAACACCATGGTCAAAAAACGGCTATCACACTAGCTCAGCTAGGAAGCTATAAAAATTATACAAAGACATGATTTATCATTTTACTACACAAAAACGTATGCGTCTACAAGGTGCTCACTTCAAAAATTTATTGTAGCTGCTATTATGTTTTCAAAACCGATTGTTGATACATTTTCACTTCATTTTCATTTTCTCACATTGTGGAATCTGCTATCTTCAGGCGCGAACTATTCGTTCCCCAATAAGCAGATCTCCGGTTAATAATTGTGGACTGTAAATTCTCTTGAATGGAAAACTTTTATTGGATGTATCTTGCGATATTTATTACATGGAAAAATTTTGTACAAAAATTATGACATATTATTAAATTATTTTATATAACAACGAACCTTTTTGTTTTTTACATTTATACAAAAATAGTTGGCCTATAATAAAAAATACAAAATACGGTTACCAAAGACACAGGTTCAAATCCTAATTAAGGCCTGAACATGCCCCCGGCCTTGAAAGGACAAACTTTCAAATTACAACCCGGAACTAAAAAATTAAGAACAAAGTTTTCAACATAAACCAAATAAATAAATTCACTGCATTGTCGCACTAATGTCCACAGGCAATGGGCACAGTTTCGAAAAAGAACGACGAACAACTCCATTGCGAGTGCGAACAGATGCAACTCGAACGATTCCGTCGCTTCCGGGATGCAGAGAGACAACTCGGCCTAGCTTCCACTGAAGACGAGCCTGGTTGTCATCTTTGAGCAGAACAAGCATGTCTGCTTTCAAATCGGAATGATGAGAGCGCCACTTGGTGAGCTGCTGCAATTCGGAAATATATTCCAAACTCCATCTCTTCCATAGAGTTTGATGAAACTGCTGTAGACGTTGAAATGTAGACAAACGTGATTCAGGTATATGTGTGACGTCCGGATCAGGTAACGCTGTTAGCGGTCTCCCAACCAAAAAGTGAGCGGGAGTTAAGGGTTCAAGATCATTTGGATCAGATGATAAAGGTGAAATGGGACGTGAATTTAACGTTGCTTCCACTTGAGCAAGCAATGTACAGAACTCTTCATAATTTAAAATAGAGTTACCTATAACACGTTTTAAATGATGCTTGGAGGATTTGATTCCGGCCTCCCAAAGACCACCAAAGTGCGGACTATGCGCGGGAATGAAATGCCAGCTAATTGCGTCATTAGCAATTATACCTGAAATAGATGAACTTTCTTTCTTCAAAAAGTTACCTAATTCACACAATTCAGAATTCGCACCTACAAAGTTTGTTCCGTTGTCCGAATAAACTTGTAATGGCTTGCCGCGACGAGCAACAAAACGACGAAACGCGAGGAGAAATGTTTCCGTAGATAAATCAGTCACCAATTCCAGGTGCACGGATTTTGTGGAAAAACACACGAATAAACAAAGATAGGATTTCAAAATTTTATAACCTCGACCTTTGCGGTCCTTTATCATAAATGGTCCGCCATAATCGATACCAGTGATATGGAATGGCGGAGATGGAACGACACGGGACAAAGGTAAGTTGCCCATAATTGGATGTGTCAATTTTGGAGAAAAACGAAAACATCTAACACATGCATGAAATACTTTTCTAGCTAGATTTCTCCCAGATGTTATCCAGTATCTGTCCCTCAGGGAACATAGCATAAGCTGAGGCCCCGCATGGAATAATTTTAAGTGTTCAGAGAAAACAATTATCTGGGATAAGGGATGCTTACCAGAAAGTATTATAGGGTGCTTTTTGCTATAAGAAAACTGGGAGTGATGGAGTCTGCCACCAACTCTAATGATGCCATCGGCATCCAAAAATGGATTAAGGCTTAGAAGGGACGATGATGATTTTAGAGGAGCTTCTTTCTTGAGATGTTCGAGCTCTCCAGGGAAAGATTCATGTTGAGAAATCCTAGCCACAGATATAAGAGCAAATTGGAGATCTTCAGGAGTAAGAATTCCATAGGATCGATTCTCTTTAGGAACCGAACAGTTTCTACGAAACCGAAAACAAAGTGCTACAGCACGCTTCAGACGTGTGAGACTTTTAAAATTTATTAATGGAAATGAAGAGGACATTGAAGCAGTAAGACACTCAAGTTCCTTTTTGAACTCAGGAAGTTTTGGGTATGACAAAGAAGAGCAAGGCCAGAAAGATTCATTTTCCATTAGAAAAGAAGGGCCGTTCCACCATATAGTGGAATCCCTTAGGGTTTGTGGAGAGACTCCTCTTGAAAGAAGATCAGCTGGGTTGGACTTAGTGGGAACATGTTTCCATGTGGCATAAGAAGTAAGTTGCTGGATGTCAGCAACTCTATTACAGACAAAGGTTTTGAGTAGATTGGGACTGGTTTTTAGCCAACCCAATACTATAGACGAGTCTGTCCATAAAAAACAATGGGAAATTTGCAAATGGAGGGCTTTCAGAACTTGTGTCATAAGCTTGGAAAGTAGTAAAGCTCCACAAAGCTCGAGCTTGGGTATTGTGATAGGTTTTAAGGGAGCCACCTTGGCTTTGGCGCATAAAAGATGGACTTGGACTAAATTGGCTTTGTCACAAAAACGAATATAAATGCAGGCACCGTATCCTTGAATTGATGCATCAGAAAATCCATGCAACTGAATATTATGAGGATCCTTGCACAGCACATGGCGAGGAATCCGAAGCTCATTAAGATTAAATAATTCATTACGATAGGATCTCCACCTATTTTGGATATTGGAGGGAACTGGGTCGTCCCAGGACAGCTTTTCCATCCAAAGCTGTTGCAAAAGAATTTTGGCACCCAAAGTACATGGACTCAACAAACCCAAAGGGTCAAAAATTTGGGAGATTTCGGATAGCATAGAACGCTTAGTGTTCTTATCAACTGCCGGTCGTGAAATAGAATACATAAGATGATCTGATTGAAAAGACCAAATTAAACCAAGAGTAGTAGTATGTTCATTACAGCCGAACTCCAGGACACTAGGATGTAGGTCGGATGTAGGGATATCTTTCAAAACCTGAGGATCATTGGAAATCCACTTGCGAAGATTGAAGCATCCTCCTTTCAAAACACTTGAAAGGCCAGTACATAGATGCTGAGCTTGCGACAACGTATCAGAGCCAGTCAGGAGGTCGTCGACATAGAAATCTTCTTTAATAATAGCCGTAATATCTGGATAAGAGGTTTCACAATCGAGGCCTAACTGGATTAAAGAACGAATGGCCAAAAAAGAAGCTGATCCCGTACCATACGTTACAGTATTTAGATTATAACTTTTGAGTGGATCAGTGGGAGATTTGCGCCAGAGAATGCGCTGCAATGACCTTTGGCTAGGTTCTATTAGAACCTGTCGATTCATTTTTTCGATGTCCGCCGAAATGGCATAGCGATGCTGACGAAAACGAATAAGAATAGAGAATAAATCTTGTTGCACTATTGGCCCAACCATTTGAATGCTATTGAGAGAATATCCTGATGTAGTAGGCATGGATCCATTAAAAACTACTCTAAGTTTGGTCGTAAGGCTTTTTTCATTTAGGACCCCATGATGAGGTAGAAAATATGAAGGTGCAGAATGAAAAGAAGAAACGGTCATATGACCTAAATCCTCATACTCCTGCATGAAGCATAAATACCTTTTTTGTAAATCGGGATTTGATTGAAGCCTTTTTCGAGAGAAAGGAATCTTTTCTGGGCGATTGAGTATGAATCACCTAGCAATTCCACAGGAGATTTGAATGGTATGGAGACAATGAATCTACCATCCGAATCTCTGCGGGTATGTTTAACGAAATGAGCCTCACAGGCGTTTTCTTCCACCGAGAAAACTCTTTCTGTAGGATAATGTTCAATTTCCCAAAATCTGGAAAGTTGATCGGGAACTTCATTGATACGACTAAAGTTACAGTAAATCTTTGAATCTAAATTGAAACCCATGGGGCCTGACACTACCCAACCGAAGCGGGTTTTTTGTAAAATTGGAAGATTTGGACCTAATCGAATTTGTCCAATACAAAGTATATGAAAGAAAACTGGAGCACCTGGTTGAATAAAAGAGGAATCTGATAACCGAATGTTATCAGGAATCTTGAAATGCTGCCTATCTATATGAACACCAGGGATGGTACCTGCGATTTCATCTAACACTAAGCACGACAGGCGAGTATTGAAAGGGGAATGATGAGCATGTACCTCGACTTCACACTTTGAGTGAACATGGGATGTGACCCTAGTTAATCCAGATATGGAGACATTGGCTGATTGAACAGGTAAGTTCAATCTTCTACATAGATGAGAACGTATGAAGTTAGATTGAGAACCGGAGTCGAGTAGTATTCTAACTGGATGGGAATTACCGGCAGAATCAAGGATCTGCGCAGATACAGTGGGTAATAGAACCTGAGAGGTATTTGATGAGAATGCAGAAATGGATGGAATAGGTAATATAGGAGCACCCATAGAGGAGGAACCCGTTGGCTCCTGAGACGAAGCTGGTGCGGTGTTAAAGTGCAAAAGAGTGTGATGTTTAGACTTGCAACTTTTGCAATTAAACTTTGAATTGCATTGAGGCAAAAAATGGCCTTTAGACAAACAATTAAGGCAAACTTTTAATTCCTTCGCCTTAACTAATCTCGCTTGAGGAGTTAGTTTGGGGAAATCATCACATTTGGAGAGAAAATGGGATTGTTTGCAGAGTATACAAATAGGATTACTAGACACGAACGATTTTGAATGAGTCTTGGGATTATCTACGAATGTTTTGTTTGACCTGTGCTCGCAAGACTCTAAGAGATTAGCAGTATTTTTAAGAAAATCTTTAAATTGATCCAGAGTAGGCAACCGCGACCCTAAATTATTTTTGAAAGATTCCCATTCGCGGGAGGTGGTAGGATCGAGTTTGTTGGAAGTAACATGGATCAAGAATGCATCAAGAAGTTCACCTTCAGTGGATAGCGACTTGAGCGCTGTAACATGCTTAAAAAGTGTATCATTCATTTTTCTTAATTTGGAAGCTGATTCTTTGGATACATGATCAAAAGTAAGTATTGCCTTTAGGTGGTTGTGAACCAACATACGAGGATTGTTGTATCGCTCACATATAGAGTTCCAAGAAATATGATAGTTACGTGATGTAAACTCTAGAGATTTGATGATCCCAGATGCTTCACCAGAGAGACTAGCTTACAAATAATGCAACTTTTGGATATCGCCGATTTCAGAGTTTTCATGAATTAAATCTCTGAATATCTCTCTAAACTCCAGCCAATTTTCCATATCACCGTTAAATTTAGGCAAATTTATGGTGGGCAATTTTATAAAATTTGAATGAGGGGAATTCACGATAGAATGATGAATCGGTGAATTTAAAGCGGCATGAGAAACATTGGTAGCACAATCAAGTGCGCGAATTAAAAGTTTAGCTTGTGATATTGCTTGAAAATATTCGATTTCAAATCGTTCGAATTGTTCATTCTCATTGTCTATGCTTGTGCTAACATTGATTATTTCTGCACGAACATCTTCGAAATCGGATAAATAAGAAATTGCAGATTCTAAGTATGTTTGCAGTTGCATATATTGAACCGGACTAATAAATTATGCTCGGGATCTTCATGAGAATTTTGTAATTTTGCAATGAAGTTTCCAAATCGGGTCAGTTTCCCTTTGATTATAGACCTTTTTGATTTCAGAGCATCCATTTCGATGAAAAAATAAAATATCAACAATGCTTTCCCGGAAGTATTATAAATAGATATAAGCAAATGAGAAAAAAAATCACTAGAACAGACGTAACAAACCTTGTAGCTACATGTAGATACATCTAAGACACAAATGCGCAAAATATAATAAGAAATTACGAAATTAGCTAGCGTCTTAAATCGTGGAAAACAGAAAATGCACTAAATTATGTATTTGAATTAGACATATAAATTGAAAATACTACGTCTGTAATTTGCTTACAGTGAAAAACATGCAATAAATAGGAAAATAACCAATAAAAATTAAAAGAAGTAACTCACTTATTCGCGCAATGGTTGGTGAAACCCACAGCGGTTACCTTATTGTATGAAAAGAAGCAACGCTGCTACGGCTCAACTCTGTAGTCTACGAATTCGGCGGGTTCCAATGAATATCCGTGCTCGTATGGACCAAAATGTGGAATCTGTTATCTTCAGGCGCGAACTATTCGTTCCCCAATAAGCAGATCTCCGGTTAGTAATTGTGGACTGTAAATTCTCTTGAATGGAAAACTTTTATTTGATGTATGTTGCGATATTTATTACATGGAAAAATTTTGTACAAAAATTATGACATATTATTAAATTATTTTATATAACAACGAACCTTTTTGTTTTTTACATTTATACAAAAATAGTTGGCCTATAATAAAAAATACAAAATACGGTTACCAAAGACACAGGTTCAAATCCTAATTAAGGCCTGAACACACATGTTTCATGAAGCAGTTCATATTTCATAGCCTGGCTTGTATAGTAAAAATCGGTAAAAATGATAAACCATGTCTTTGTATATGTTACGAGCAAAGCCCGAAATTGTACAATGTTGACAATGTTGACTTTGCACGTCGTTACTTGTACAATGTCAGCAATGTACAGATTCATCTGTACAAAGTTGTTTCTCTTAAAAAAATTGCGTTAATCAGTTTACTTTTCCACAAATTATGTAAAATCATACAATAAGGTGAACTGTTTTTTTACGATGAAAACAAAAAGTTCTTGTCAGGTAAGTTGATAACATTTATTTTTCATTTTACTTATTTGTACAATCCAACGATTTGTGACATTTTGAATTACATTTAAGTTGTTTTCTTCGGCATTTGCACTTTCCGTCGGTACATTTCCTGCTATACAATTGGCAATTGCACCGTACGAATCCTTGCCCTCCGACTTTAGATTGTTTGTTACTGGCAGTTCTCAACGTGCAACTTTCTTTTGGAACTTCCTCAATGGAGAGATGATTTGATTTGCATGTTGCAATCTGATTTCTGCTATATAACTGGGGTAAGGCTCCACTTGTCCCAATTTTGTAATAATTATCCGCAGTAACTTCCATTACTACGCCAATTAAGTTTTCGCATCACCCTTACCTCTGTCCAAAGAAGGAACGGGTACAGTAACAGTTGATCCTTTTTCTATAGCAGGATATTTTTATCTATCGCTTCCTATTTTCATACGTTTCGCTTGTTCATGTAATCCTGCTACAGCCATTTTTTGGATTCTTAAAATATTTTCTATTGTAGTTTTAGCTTGATGATTTTTAGCGTCTAACACTTCATTTATAATTTTTAGCTTCCTAGCCGAGCTAGGTAGCTATCGTTTTTTGACCATGATGTTTTTTCATCAAATGTGGACGTTTCAGGTCATTCTAAGACTTTTTGGCAAGGTAACACATTTCCGTCCGTATGTGTGTGTGTGCGTGTGCATTTGTGCGTGCGTGCGAGCGTGTGTATGTCTGTTGGCACTTTTACGGGAAAACGGCTCGACAGATTTTGCTGAAATTTTGCATACGTATATCAGAGATGGTCCATAGGAAACTGACGGGGCGATTTTTTTTAAAGCACTTTTGAGCCGAGATATGGCGTCATCGAACATTTTTTTCAATGAGACCGTATATATTTTTGAATTGCATCGGATAGAGGGTATTTTTCTCTACACGATGTGCGAAAATCGTAATAGGTTGTATAAGGCAAAAATTAAGAAAAAAAATACGAAAAGAAGGCGCGCACCAAACGCGCCCTCCAGTTCAGTTGTGGCTGTGGCTAGGAAGCTGTTCTGTCAATGCATTGACAACTAGTTTTTCTCGGAAACGGGCCGTTTTAACGGTTTCAAAAAAGAGTACCTTTTCTTGAGAAAATTGTTTGAGGAATTTAAAAATGTCATTGGAAATTCGTTAAAAGCACCAACGTAAAAGTTAAGGGATGAAAAGCATTAGAGGTGTTCCACCCCCGACTTCCTAAACAAGATACGGAAGATGTCATGTTACTCGATCACAGCTACTTGCTTACTATGCCTACAGTCCAAATTTTATAACATTCGATACAGTAGTTTGAAAGTTACTAACAAAAACCTTCTTCAGGACTTGACCTTTAAGTGCGAATAGCTTCGAAGGGAGGCGTCCTAGAAATTTTTTTTTATATGATTTAAGTGTTATTTTGACCCAAACTATATGCTCCAGAAATATTGCCCCGTTGTTCTGGGACATCCTGTATTTTGCTTGTTATTGCATCATCTTTTTTCCAAAAAATGCGTGTGGCTGGTGCAAGAGGGCAAGTAAATGGTATGTTTGCTGTTTCAAAAATGCGTTCTCTCCCCTTTAGTTTTTTTTTTATACACTTCCAAAATGCTTGCGCATGCGTATTGTATGCAACCGGGAGCTACTATTAAGGTCTCGTGACCGTAATACCTAATGTCAAATATTAATATTAATTGACATTTGATTGACATTTATCTTCTATTATGTACAAAATATCTAATTTTGCTTTTTTACACCTAAAAATATCTATTGAGATAGTGAAATTGTAATAGATTATCATTTTTAATATGATTTGATAAGAACAAAGTGCAAACAATGTAAGTTTCAGTGACTACCAGAAATTTTAGTGAAAATGTAAGGTTATGTTGTTCGAATTTTGCTTAATAAAACTTATATTATTTTGTAGGGCGCACATTATTGCTAGTGCTGTTGCTGCTGCATGTATTAGCGTAATTGTTTACTACCCATTATGCTTATCGATATCTTTTTTATGGTTACTAACAATAATTGCGATAATATTTAGCATAACTGGCGTTATTTGGATTCATATTATGCTTTCTTCCCCACACAAAACTGGTGTGGGGGTTGAAAATATTAATACAGAGCTTGAGGTATTCCGCAATCAGCTTATGGTCAGTTTCATTTAGCTTATACTCGTACTTGTACCTATTTTTAGCAATATTTTTGTTGTAGAAAGAATTTGAGTGTATTTCATCGGAAAAGACTCATTTGCCTGTAATTTTCGGAAGGACTGTAGATAGTTTATTACAGCAGCTGTTAGAGTATGTTACGAGAGATTATATAGAGATTTATTTAAATGATTATGCTTACGATTCAAAATCTTTGAGCGGTAATATTAAGTGAGTACATTGGCTTATCAAATGACTTGTATTTATAGTGGGGCTTTTAGGGAGGATATATGGGGTGCGATTCAAATTTTGCACGATCGTTCATTGCGAATAGATCATGCAAAAGTTATAGCGTGTGATTTGGTGCTTAAAATCAATAATCATTTCGAGAAAATAAGAATCGCAAATTCTTTAGTGTAAGTACTTCTTGGTTTGGCACTTGCTTGTTTATTTGTATGTATTCCTGGGGGTTTTAGGGTGGAAAGTGATCATCTGCCACTCTTCACTTTATCGCCACATCTCATGTCTCCAGAGAGAGAGATACAGTATCTTAGGACGGTCAGTGAGATGTTAATAATGTTCCTCTTGCCAAGAAGCTATTCACTGTCGCCTGTAAAATATTTTTTGAAAGATATTTTTGCTTGTAAAGGTTCGTAACTTTTCGTATGCTGTGAGTTTCATTTTAGATAAAAATACTTTTCAGAGCATTGTCAAAAATTTTTATGTAGATTGTCTGATGCTGAATATTTTTGTTGTGTAACTGGTTAGTTTTTTTTTGCAGTTTTATACCCATTTATTAATATGATAACTGATCCGGATTATCTGAACCAAAAAATTATAAATTACATCGAAGCACAAAAAATGTCGGCTACGATGCACCGTAAAGCTTTTGATCATGCAGGTAGTTTCGAAGATTTTTTGAAAATGATACAAAAAACTGATGACATAGAGGAATTAAAGGCTATTAGGTAAAGAAATTGTATTTCATTCATTGGTTTGAATTTGGGTTGTTAAGTGGGGTTTCCTTGTAGATACGATATCGTTACTAAAATCATGCAAGCTACTACCCTACAAAATTTGAACAGGGCGAAAGGGGTGGATCCTGATATGGAAAGGAATAGCGCTAATCCGGGGCCAAATAAAAATGAAATAAACGCCGCTAAAAAGCTAAAAAGGTACATAAACCAGTTGACGTACGCTAAGAAAGTTTGCGAGAAGAGATTGACTGATTTAGGCTGGGATCTTTGCTATCAATTTCAAGAAGAAAAAGTAAGGGTTTTCAGAAATTTTATCATGTTCCATGTTTGTTTTAACGTCTCTACTTTTTGCATTATTTTACCTAATTTTCTCTCTTAGATATTGCCTTTGTCATCAATAATGGATCACATTCTTGGCCGTCGATATTTTTCCCAATTCCTTGAAACGGTAGCTAGTCAAGGTTTGATCGGATTCTGGACTGCCGTCGAAGAACTGCGATATGCCCAACGCAAACACTGGCATCAGTTGGGTGCTGAAATTTTCTATACTTTTATCAGAAACCCTACCGGCGAAATTAAAGTCGATAAAAGTACGAAAAAGCGCATGGAAGCTTTCCTTCTGGGCGACAAAGGTCCTGAAGTTTTTTACGAGGTGCAACAAAACGTAGTGCAAACTCTAGAAGATAAATATTACCAACCGTTCGTGATAAGTAATTTTTATAAAGAAATGTTAACCGCGTTGGAAAGAGAAGAAGATGTGACGGAGGTTGACTCGTGCAATGTAAGTGAGGAGAGGCAAGCTTCAACAGACTCTTTTGGGAGTGGCGAAAGTGGTTTAAACGTTGGAGATCATTCGAATTATGCAAGGAGGAAGTTGGACCAGTTACAGGAGAAGTTGAACAACAAAATGCAGGTAAAGACCAAGGCTATTACATAGAAATCGTCTCATAATGACTTCGTTCTGATTGTTATTTTTCGAAATCTATTGCAACATCTTATAATTTTCCTGCAACAGTGCGTTAACTTAGTTTTGCACCTTTATTATGCATTTTAAAGAAAAAAATTATGTGCGAAACACCTTATTTTTAATTCTCAAATTCTTCATACTTTAAAATTATTTGCATTTATACAGATTGCCCCATTTATTCTCCACAACCTCTAACTTTGTTTTTTTAATGGAACCACCTGTATCTGATAGCATTTTTGAATTTCCTAACAAATTTTACTACGAGGTTATATAAAATATTCTTCGCTAAAAGTGCACATTTCCGACATAACTGGCACTTCTATAAGGATTTTGACATGTGTAGAGAAATTTAAAAAATAAATATCTTCGTAATGAACAAACTTGAAGCTGTGACATTTTGGAAAAATTAAGAATGAAGATTTCAGAAGTATAGAATGCATAATCTAGACCAGCATATTGTTTATAATGGTTATACATTTGAATCTTTTAGTGCTGGTTCAGGTGTTCCTCAAGGATCGAATTTAGGTCCTCTTCTCTTTCTTCTTTCAAAAATTTATTCAATACTGCTGTATTCGCGAACGCAGCTAAGTGGAACGCATCCTGGTGGCAAAATTGAGAAGCTTGGCATGAGAGCAAGAGAAGCTGTACGCATGGTAGCTTGTTGTATATGTGCGTGGTTGCGATTTTCAAGAAAATGAATTTCAGTTATATTTTTACAGTTTTATCGGCAATTTGTGTATTTAAGACCGACGTAGTCAGAAAAAAACTGTAATGGCATACACTTCTTCTGTCAAAAAGAGCAACAAGTCCAATCTCCAACTGTTGTTGTGTAAAAACTCCTACTCTCGTGCATCAAAATGTCCGGAGTTATCGTTTCTTCGTTTCACGCATTTCCTGCGCTAGGTAAATTTGTGACTTACAAATAAATTAGGAATGGAAGAAAAAGTTGACGCGAGAAAGGCCGGGGAAATTAGATTAAATGGGAAATCCATCATCGAAATTTATGCGTGTTGGTTCAAGACGCTTTAAAAGACAGCGATTATTTTCCTAGTGCTTGTGAGTTGTAATATTGCTTCTATAAGGTACTGTTATGTAAGTTTTCTACTTTTCAGACATGTAAAAAAATAAAATAGCATAAATTAACCTCAAACAACATGTACAAAACTATCAGGATTATTTTCCTACCTTCCACAAAATTTCTTGCTACAGCAGTTGCATCTAAAAACCTACACACTTCGGCGATACTTAAATACATGTTTTTCCCGAGGTTTTTCCGTTTTTGCAAAAAAAAGACTGGATGTTTTATGCCAAATCCAAATTTAATGTGAAATGCCAACCTAACCTGCAATAATTGTTTACGCCAGTAAAGGGTACGTACTTAAATGCGACTAATTCTATTTGTTTGTGCCCGAATTACGTTCTACGAATAGACATTCAACTAATTTCTTCATAAACATTAACAATTTTGTCATTTAAAACCATAATTTCCAAAGAAACTTGCCACTTTCGGAAGTTTCCCTATATGTATAATCAGTAAATCAGCTGACAAGTGCTCTCAATCAATCAGCTGTTAGGGTGGGGATAGTTTACACTGGAGTCACGAATAGAGCAAGTTCAAAACACAAAAAAAATACAACAACAAAACCTACAAAAATTACAAAGACAACAAATCTGAAATTATATTACTGTATTTACTGAAACCATCAACTATTATTATTAACTATTCAGAAAGTCTTCCATTCATTTTATAACATGGGACTTCTGTTAGGTGTTTCTTTAGTATTCTACTGAAACCATTGGGGATTTTGATCTCCATTCAGTTGAACATCTATTATATCTATTATACAGGGTGGGCCAATAGTTTGTAGTCGGTCCATATCTCTGATTCTATTTAAGATATTAACATGAAATTTTATGTGTATGTGGAGAACCCCACGAAGCTTCTGATAAAATTATTTGGTGTACCCAGAAAATGTTCCCGTGCTAAGTACCAAACCAAAGTTATGTTTTTTTAAATGGAATGCCCCACATTTGTTTACATATTTGGATTCCCCATAAAATTTCATGACGGTTGATATGCCGCACGGTGGGGTTTAGAGTAACGGATGTTAAGATACGACCATTTTGGTACCAGTGTGAACCCAAATTTGTGGAGCTACTGACGTCTGCTGATCAAAGCTACCTAAGATTTTTTTATTGGACTAGGCTCACAGGATACTCTATTTGTAAAATCCATTAACACTTTTCCAAAATACTTTATATTGTACAGATAGTCCAAGATCTGGCCGCATTTCTTCGTTACAATATAAAAGAAGTGTGGTATGTTCATCATCATAAGGTTCTCAGTCCGAAGACTGGTTGGACGCGTACCTCCATTCTTTTCTATCCTGAGCTAACCTACGCATTTCCCTAAAAGTAGAACATCCTACATCCCTAACTATTTGAGAGCAGTAGTCTAATCTAGGCCTACCCCTACCTCTTTTTATTCCTATCTCTGACTCTAGTATGTCGCGAACTATTCCTTCGTGTCTTAGAAGGTGTCCTACCATCCTGTCTCTCCTACTCTTTATTGTTTTCCATACCTTTCGCCTTTCCCCAACTCTTTCTAATACTGCCCTATTGCTAACCTTATCTATCCACGGTATCTTCATCATGCGTCTGTAACACCACAGTTCAAACGCTTCTACTCTTTTTCTATCCGCTTCTCCTATTGTCCAAGTTTCGCACCCGTATAATGCCGTACTCCATACATACGACTTTAAGAGTCTCTTCCTAGTCTCTATATTAACCGTTCTCGAACATAACAGTTGTTTCTTTTTGTTAAACGCAACTCGGCCCTGCGCCATTCTTTGTTTTATATCTTTAGTGCTCCTACCGTCTTGGGTTATTTTACTTCCTAAGTAGCAGAAATCCGCGACCTCCTCTATCTTCTCATTTCCTATTTGTATTTCAATTTTAGTTCTATTTTCACTCCATCTACATACCAAAATTTTAGTTTTCTTTTTATTGATTTTCATGCCGTAGCCCTGTGTCAAAACTGCTTCCATTTCATTCAAAGCCGCTCCTAATTCTTCTTTGCTAGATGCTAACACTGCTATATCATCCGCAAATCTGAGCATGTTAATAGTTTGGCCCTGTACATTGATCCCTGAGGCTGTTCTTTCCTTAACAATATTAATCGCATCTTCGATATATAAGTTGAAAACTAGAGGTGACAATGCACATCCCTGTCTCACTCCCTTCCGGATATCTACTTCCCTTCGTTCCTGCTCACATTCTATAACTGCCTTTTGCTCTTTGTAGAGATTATGTATTATTCTTCTGTCCCTGTATTTCATCCCTACCTTTCTCAGCACTTCGAACATCTTCCCCCATTTTACGTTGTCGAAGGCTTTTTCTAAATCTACAAATCCTATATATACGCTCTTTCTCTTTTCTATCGTTTTTTCTATAATTACTCGTAAAGCTAGAATGGCCTCGCGCGTTCCTCTATTTCGTCTAAATCCGAACTGATCTTCTCCTAATATTTCTTCCGCCTTTTTCTCCATCCTTCTTTGCACAATTCTAGTTAAAATTTTTGACGCATGGGAAGTTAAACTGATAGTTCTAAAATTTTCGCATCTATCCGCGCCTTTCCTTTTTGGCAAAGCTACTATGATGTTCCGTTTGTAATCTTCTGGAATCTCGCCTGTCAGGTATATGTGACTAACTAATTTAAATAAACGATCTATTACCTCTTGACCTGCGCACTTTAAGATTTCTGCCTGCAAGCCATCTATACCTGGTGCTTTATTATTCCTTAAACTTTTTAGTGCTAGCTCAAACTCTTCTCTCATTATAGGACTCCCTAGGTTATCCCCTTCTACACTGCTTTCACTTTCTAATATATCTTGCACTTCCTGTCCCGCATATAAGTTTCCTAAATATTCTTTCCACCTATCTGCCTTCTCCCCGCTTTCGATTAGGATATCTCCTGCCTCATTCCTAATGCTTTTGGTACTAGATCCAATTTCTCTAAAATTTCTCCTAATTATTTTATATGCTTCATCAGTCTTTCCTATTTCGAACTTATTTTCCACTTCTTTGCACTTATCGTCGATCCATTGCTCTTTCGCTTTCCTACATTTCCGAATAATTTCCCACTTGATCGCCTTATATCTTTGTTTCCCTATTTCATCTAACCTATTTTTATATTTGCGCCTTTCCTCTATTAGACTCACAATATGTTTTGTTATCCAGGGTTTCCTACTTTCATTCTGTTTATGACCCAAAATATCCCTAGCTGAGGAAACTAAACTATTTTTAATGCAATTCCATTCTTCCTCTATGTCCCTAACAATATTTTCGCCCGCGCCCTTTAGTACCTCGTTTGTCTTTTTCTCGAACTTATCGCGCGTATCATCATCTTTTAGTTTCTCTGGGTCAAGATATCTTCTTCCGCTTCGTTTTTTCAAAATCTTAAATTTAAGATTGGCCTTCATAACGACTATATTGTGATCACTATCTATATCTGCTCCTGGATAACTTCTACAATCCCTAACTTGATTTCTAAATCTTTGCCTAACAAGAATGTAATCTATTTGATATCTCCCTAGGTCTCCTGGCATCTTCCACGTGTAGCGTCTCCTAACATGATGGTGAAATAGAGTGTTCGCGACCGTTAAGTTATGTTTATCGCAGAACTCTATCAGTCTCACTCCCCTATCGTTCCTATTGCCTAATCCAAAGGGACCAACTATTCCGCCCTCTCGCCCTGTGCCTACGACTGCATTGAAATCTCCTATAATTATTAAATTTTCGTGTCCTCTCACAAAATCTGGCACATGTTCAATATCACTATAAACTGCCTCTACGACCTCATCACTGTAGTTAGAAGTGGGCATATATACCTGTATTATTACTGTTTTTACAGGTTTCGAATCTAACCTAACCATAACTACCCTGTCACTTTGCTGTAAGAAATTTTCTACACTCTGCCCTACTTTTTTCCGCATAACAATTCCTACTCCCGAATTTCCTCCTACAGATCCTGTGTGTATTACTCTAAAATCTCCGCTCCAGAAGTCTCCGGCTTCTGGCCATCGCACTTCACTAATACCTACTACGTCTAATGCTAACCTATCCATCTCAATTTTCAAATTCTCTAACTTTCCTACTTGTTTCATGCTTCTAACATTCCACGCTCCGACTCGTGTGATGTTACACTTATCATTTCTGATGACTCCCCCCGAAGCAGTCCCCGCCGGGAGATCCGAATGTGGGACTATTTTACCTCCGGAATATTTTACTCCAGGAGGTGCCATCATCATAAATTCGAAGTACGCTGTACCAGGGATAGAATAATGTGGTGGTTTCCCGTTGCCTTCCACATCGCAGTAGTGTGTATCACAGTGCCATACCGACCCTCACGATCTCTGCCACTATGATTACTGAAAGAGCTGCTGCCCCCATTCAGGGACTTGATTTAGTCTGGCTTCTCAAATAAAAACCCCTCCAATATGGTTAAACCTATGGTTCGGCTCTTTAGATCATTGAAGCGCGCAAGCCATCCCACCCGTCCCAGTATTACTAGAACTGCGTCAAGGTACAAGTCCTTTGGGTGGTATGTTATTAAAGGTAAAATTGAAACATAAATATGTATGATATACTTATAAGTTGCCTAATCAATTTAACCCACATCTATAATTATTAATTAATTCGCATTTTATTAAAATTTGTCTACATTTTACATTCTTAATGTAGGAGAAAATGTAAAGTACTATTATGTTAGTCTGGACAAGACCATTAATACAAGCATAGGTTGTCACTTCACCACTAGCCACGAACCCTTGGCAACCGGGTGATTTTATTTTTCTGACAAGATTCGTTGCACTGACTGAAAAGAAGGTTGAAAATTACAGTGTATGTAGATTACACTTTTTACAATACCACAAAGATAAGTTGCCCGTAATAAAGTGGCCAGGATAACTAGCAGATAATGTGCACGGGTGTCTTGATGCTTTGGCCTTGATGCTCGGCGTGGACGAAACTCTTCTTTCTCGTAAAGATGACACTTCGCATGAATAAAATCAGTAGAGATTCATAATCTCTCCGGGACGTTAAGGAAGCTATCAAGAAAAATGTTAATTCCTTTGACCCAACCTTGGATGAAAGCGAACTCTTCAACATTTCTACAGGGAAAGCAGTTTCCTCATCAATAGCTGATTTTTTACTGGGAGTCAGAGCTATGGGCAACAATCAAAAAATACAATTTATGGACGAGTGCAACAGTTATCCAAGCCGATTCAAGAAGCCACTGAAAAGAAATAAAATACTCAATTTCGCCTCGGAATGTGTCAAAAGGAGTGAATAGACTGGGACTAAACAAGCACTACTCAAATTTGAAAGAGACATTTTCGGCTGACTTTTAGCCATCGCTTTGCAGAAGAAGATTTACATGGAATACTGCCTGACTTTTCCGCTCTCCCCTGCACCTCCAGGTCTATTCCAGTGTTCCGGAGAAATGTATAGGACGGATAAGTCGGCACTGCCAAAAGCTTTGAAATCGAAGATTAGTATGTCGAGCCCCATTCACATCGATGGATTTTATTTTCTTCATCTTCTCGGTTCATCTGTCCCGCACACTTTTCAAGAAATTTCGGAGTCCATTTTGCCGAAAATTTGCAATATAACTGCATCAGACGTTCACTTAGTCTTTGACCGATACTTTTCGCCGTCAATCAAAAATAGTGAGCGCGCAAATCGTGGTGAGATTACTGTTCCGTATAGTATAACTGGTCCTCATCAAACACGGCCCAACGATTTTTTGAAGAATCTCAAGAATTACAAATTCAAAGAATCGCTGGTAGAATTTCTATCGGATCACTGGGGAAATAATTCCAATGCGCTTATTTTGCAGAAAAAAAAGTATTTTTAACAGTGAAAGAAAAGTGTTTCTCGTATTTTGCTGATGGGAATAATGTCATAAAGTCAGAAGAGAGACAGTTGGAGTGTTTTCACGAGGAAGCTGACACAAGAATTATTTTTCATATCTGTCGACCCCGTCCAAATTCGAAAATACTTGTTAAATCCTCAGACACTGATGTTCTTATCATTTTATTGGATAATTTTCATATTTTCCCGCATGCAGAAATTTGACTGGTTGCTTCTGCATCAAAAAGGGAGATCAGAACATCGTAAATTGCACCGAGTTGTTTGCTAAGATGGGCTCAGATTAATGTCAAGCTCTACCTGCCTTTCATGCCTTTACAGGCTGTGATTACACTGCTGCATTTGTTCGCAAAGGCAAGAAAAGGCCTTACGATTTGTTCCTGAAGAATGCAAAATTCCATAAAATTTTTGCGTCCCTCCTTAATACCACTGACATATTCGACGAAAAAAAAAACCTCTTCAGTTCAAGAATTCACTACTCTGCTCTACAATGTAAAGAATTGTAAGAGGGTCAATGCTGCCAGGTTTCTGATTTTTCAAAGGATGTAACCCACTAAAAAAGATGATGAGCATGTTCTACGTAAAATAAAAGGGTTTGATTCAAACCTGATTCCTCCATGCTAGGAATTTTTGAAACAGAAATTGTTAAGGACAATATATGTCAATTCAATGTGGCTAAATGCCACCAGTCCAGTTTGTGTGACTTTTGAGCCCACTGAATGTGGATGGTTCCTGAACGAGACTAAAACCCTCTTGGTTTGATGGCAAAGCAACACCTTTGAATGTTGATGACATACTGCTTATTAATCGAGATAATAATATAGAAGCGAGAGATGAAACTGAAAATGACGATGACCTCAATTTCTCACTGCATAGCTCTGACTCTGAATCAGATACAGAATGAAATAAATTTCTATAAAACTCATATTGGTTGTATTTGTTTCAAGCAGCACATTAGTTTGCTTTACCCGACTTTTAATTTGTGTATTATTAGATCAATTGTTTCTGCCAGGGTTTCTGCAAATAATTCTGTTACATTTAATTACTAATCGGTAAGCATTAAAAATCAAAATGATTTTTATTCTACTGCAAGGAGACTTTTCTTCCAAATACCTTCAGTTTCAATTTCTTTTCAACTTAATAATGATTCTAATTTGCTCCTTGATAATGGCTTGTTAATTTCATAATTCCATGTTATCTATTCGTCGCATATTACTATATGTATGTATTACGTATAAAGAAATAAAGTGGAATTTCATTTCAGTTACGAACATACATCTGAGTTTCATTTTTGCTGGTGCATTTATTTGCAAAAGAAATCTGTTTTTATCGGTTTGTCTCTATTGTACTGTCGGGTGACAAGTGTCACGCATGCTGTGGGGATTTGCCTTTTCCGCGCGGGCTGCGAGTTGTCCTGGCCGCTTGATTGAAGGCAACTTATTTTTGTGGTATTGTAAAAAGTGTAATCTACATACACTGTAATTTTGAACCTTCTTTTCAATCAGTGCAAAGTATCTTGCCAGAAAAATGAAATCTCCCCAGTTGCCAAGGGTTCGTGGCCAACGGTGGAGTGGCAACCTGTGCTTCCATTATTAGTTTCGTCCAGCCTAACATGACGGTATCTTACTTTTCCTTCTATATTAAGACTGTAAAATGTAGGTAAAATTTAATGAAACAGAAATTAATTAATAATTACAGACTTGGGTTAAACTAGTTAGGCAGCTAATAAGTATGGCATGTATTTGTATTTTAACTTTACTTTTTATAACCTACTTTGCTTCTTTTTTATTGTAACGAAAAAACGGCCGGATCTTCCACTAAGAGTGGTCAACTTGCGCAAAATTGAGCTTTTCTCAAAAATGTTAAATAGAACAGCCCATATGTTATTTGCAGATTTGATAGCCAGTTTATTAAACTTTTGATTGATGCAGACATTGGCAGGTCTGCGATTGATAGTTTAGACAGAAATGAAGATTGAACCTTAAGAATTGAGATTTTCGCCGTAATGTTGTACCATTTTTGGGGAATTTCCCCCATTTTGCCATCCAAAACTCGGAGAAATGCTTACACTTTGCTTTTACAGAAAATTTAGCGAACAGAGTTTACACAGGCACAAGAAATCTCATTGCAAGATTACTTTTTGAAAGGACTGTTTTCTTCCATGGCACTCCTGGTTTCAATTTATACCTAGGTTTAATAAGTTACCAGGTATTTAAGAATATTACCTTGAAGAAGCAATCCGGCAATGAATTTTTTTGTCTTGATGTGAACATAACTTCCAGAAACAAAATGGAAATCATATTTTGTGTTTTGGGTGCTAAAATATATATATATTTTCAGCTCTTCAGGCCCTGTAGGCCCACAGCTATAGTCTTCCATTCTTTCCTGTCTAGGGCTTTTCTCTTCCAGTCCCTCGCATTTAGTTTCTCCAGGTCCTTCTCCACACACTCCCTCCACACCCTCTTCGGTCTTCCTCTTCTTCTTCGTTCCTGTGGTTCATTTTCTAGCATCATCCTGGGTATTCTTCTTTCTCCCATTCTAGCGACATGTCCCAGCCATCGTAGTCTTTGCGCTCTTATAAACTGAACTATGTCTGGTTCCCCGTAAAGTTCTTTAATTTCTCTGTTTGTCCTTCTTCTGTATTCTCCTTCTTCCCTTATACCCCCAAAAATTCTCCTTAGTATTTTCCGCTCCCACACCTCTAAATTCCTCTGGTCCTTCTTCCTCAGCACCCACGTCTCGCTAGCATATGTAACTGTTGGTCTTATAATAGTCTTATATATTGTTGTTTTAACCCTTCTGGACAGATTTCTATTTCCGAGCACTCCATACATCGCTCCTGCACTCTTGTTTCCGGTCATGATTCTTTTCTCTGTTTCCTTCCGCTGCTCATCACTTCTTGTTACCTCGACGCCCAAAAACTTAAAATTCTTTACTCTTTCTAAATTGTATTTCTCGCCCGTTTCTGTTGTTATTGCCAGACTATGCTGTTCTTCCCCCCTTGTTGTCATGTATTTTGTTTTATCTTCGTTTATCTTAAGACCATATTCTCCTGCGGCACTCCCCAGTTTCCTTGTGATTTCTTTAAGTTCTTCTCTTGTTCTTGCCAATAGTGTAATATCATCCGCATACGCTATACATTGGTGGGGTCCTTCAAGAATTATACCATTCCTTTCAATTCCACTAGCCCTTACTACTTGTTCCAGTACTATGTTGAAGAGTATTGCGGACAATGGGTCTCCCTGTTTTAAGCCATTTGTAACTGTAAATGGTTCCGATGTCATGCTATGCGCTCTTACTCTATATTCCGTACAACTTAGTGTCATCTTAACTAGCTGCAAAATTTCCTATGGTATTCCTAGGTTTTTCATCGCTTTGTACATTTGCTTTCTGTCTACACTATCATATGCCCGCCTGAAGTCTCTAAACAACACATGCAACTGCACCCTCCTCTCCTCACTCTTTGCCATAATCTGTTTAAAGGTGAAGATCTGGTCAATAGTCGATCTGTTCTGTCTAAAGCCACCCTGGTATTCCCCTAGTATCCTCTCCATGTGTTCTCTCAGCCTACTTGTAAGAATTTTGGAGAAAATCTTGTAGATAATACTCAACAGTGCTATCCCCCTATAATTATCACATTCATGCTTTTTTCCTTTTTTATATGTAGGTCTTAAAATAGCTTGCCCCCATTTCCCGTTTTTCCCATACATCCCTAATCAATAAATATATTTGATCGGTCAGTACTCGACCACCACATTTCACTAATTCACTCTCCACTCCATCGTTTCCGGGCGCTTTGTTATTTTTCAGGGCCTTGATTACTTACTTTTTCCACCTCCTCAACTGTTGGTGCCTGTACGCTCTCTGTCCTTTCATTACCACTCTGATCATCATCATCCTCCCCCACTCTGCTTTCCGACTCATCAAACAGTTCCATAAAATGTTCTCTCCATCTCTCCGTCATCTCCTGTTTTCCTCCTATCAGTACATCCTCTTTACTGTAGCAGTAGGTGGCATCTGTACTAACGCCCTTTTTACTTCTTCTTGCCTCTTTATAAAAGTTTCGGATCTCTTTTTGCTCATAACATTCCTGCATTCTTTTCATTTTCCTTTCCATGTACTTCCTCTTCTTTTTCCTACATACTCTTTTTACTATTCTTCTCTTTCCCTCATATTCCTTTATTGCTTCTTCCGTCTTATACTCCATCATTTTCAGCCTTGCAGCAGCTCTCTCCCTTATTGCTTCCCTGCATTCCTCGTCCATCCAGTCCTGCATTCGTTCCTTTGGTTTTCTTCCCAAAACTTGCTTAGCCGCGCTCTGTATTATGCCCTTCATCTGCTCCCACCTATCCTCGATCTCTCTCGCCTCTCTTCCTATTTCCACCCTTTCCATTTCCTTTTCTATTGCTTCCTCAAAGCCTTTAACATACTCTTCTTCCTTTAGCCCCTCCACATTATGTTTACTATTCTTAATTGACAATTTCACTTCTTTCGGAATTTCCTGTGCAATTATTGACTTTAACAAAAAGGCGTCTGAATCGGCATCTGCTCCTCTATAACTTCTCGTATCTTTAACACAATAGAAATTCCTCTCTTCGACCAAAACGTGATCAATTTTATTTGTTGTCCTTTTATCTGGAGAGAGCCAAGTTCCTTTATATATCTCCTTGTGTTCAAGAAGGTCCCACATATTTTCATTCTCCTACCTCCTGCAAAGTCAATCAATCTTCTGCCATTTTCATTGCTCGTGGCGTGCTTACTGTGTTTACCTATAACTTGCTCAAACGTTTCTTCTTTCCCTATCTTCGCGTTAAAGACACCTAGTACAATTTTCATGTCGTATCCCGGAATCGTGTCAAACACTTCCTCCAATCTCGTGTAGAAATCCTCCTTTACTTCCCTGTCCTTATCCTCCGTTGGACTATGCACATTTACTATGGATATCTTCCTATATTTTCCTCTGACTCTCATTTTACACATTCTGTCATTCACTGGCTCAAATTGCATTACTGCATGTTTCAATTTTTCATTTACCAGAAAGCCTGTTCCAAATTTTCGATTCCCTCCACCACTGTTAAAAAAGGTATAATCTTCCACATCCATAATATAATTTTCCTTTTGTTTCGTTTCTTGTAAAGCACCTATGTCCACTTTATATCTTCTTAGTTCCGCCAGTAGCTGTTTCATTGCCCCCTCCGAATAAGTCCCCGTTACATTCCATGTAGCCGCCACCAAGTTTCGCCCGTACTTCTTCTGGTCTAAATTTTTCTTTACATCACAACTCACTTTCCTTATTCTCGCCTGGATCGTCTTCTCATTTTCCCTTCCGTCAGCACTCGTTGCTAGTTTTTTTCTATTGTTCCTGTCTGTTCCTCCAACAGCTTTCCCTCCCTATCACTCCAATGCATCACTCTACCATTGATCGTTAGTTTCCTGTAGCCTATCTTTGTCTTTTTACCTCTTTCCCTTTCTTCTCCTGCAATCTCCTTTATCTTGCTCTGTATCTTCCTTTCTTGTTCCGTCAAGTCATTATCTATGTATACCTTCCTGCTCCCTAATTTTCTTTTATTCCTCATCACTTCCATCTTTTCTCCAAAACTCCCCATCTCTGCTACAATCATCTTTCTGTCTCCCCTCCCAACGTCATATGCTCTCACTCCTCTGCTATCCACCCCCAGTTCACCTTTAAGGAAATCACATACATCGCTTTTTATGTTTGTGTTGTCCACTTTAAACCCTTTTATAACAATATTATTCTTCTTCTCAAACTTCTCTAGGACAACCGAATAAACTACCAGTTACATTACACATTTTAAGGTTAAATTTTCAATTCTACTGAAATCGTCAGTGGCAGACCTAACAATATCTACATCAATGTAAGATGAATATTAAGTATTGTGACAAAAGTGCTCATGGATTTTACAAATAGAGCAGTCTGTGAACCTAGACAAATAAAAAAATCTTAAATAGCTTCCGCCAGTAGACGTCAGCAGCTCTTCAAAGTTGGGTCTACACGGGCACTAAAATGGTAATATCTTAAAATCGCTCACTCTAAAACCCATCGTGTAGTATATCATCTTTCATAAAATTTTATTGGGAATTCAAATATGTAAACAAATGTGGGGTGTTCCATTTAAAAAATATAACTTTGGTTTCGTGCTCAGAGTGTGACCACTCTGTATACACTAAAATAATTTTATCAGATGCTTCGTGAAGTTCTCCATATACGTGGGAAGTTTTATTTTGATACCTTGAATAGAACCAGAGATATGGGCTGACTACACACTATTAGTCCAAGTACTTGCTGGTACACTTCATATATGATGGAAGGTCATTCATGTAAGTATATGATAAAAAATACAGGTCCTGAAATGGAACCCTGGGTAACACCTCAGGTAATAGGATTTAGTTGGTTAGCACAGTTATGTTGCCATACAATTTGTTAGAACGACTCGATAAGATTAAAAGCTGATGTTTGATCTTTGTAGAAAGATTTTATGGGACATGATATAAAGAGCTTTGCATAAGTCACATGAATATGATTAACATTTTTGATGGGATTCAAGACCATTACATACATATGACAATAACGAATTCATTGCATCCACATCAGCACAAAAACCAAATTGTTCTGAACAATAGTCATTTTGCTTATTAATGAAACTGTTCACTAGTTTCAATATACATAATGTACTCCAATAGCTTGTAAAAAATAGGCAATATTGATATCGTCCGATAGTTTTCCAATCTTCCAATTCCAATCAGCTTTTTCATCAATGATTCTTGGACAGATCTTTAAAGAAAGAAACAAAATAGTTTTGTTTTTTTTCATAGGCATTGCAAGCGCTGCGATCTTCACTTAAACCAGACTCACGTATTTTACGAATCTTAGAGAATGAAGTGGAATGGTTGCAAGGCGAACAACGTCAATTGGAAGCTCATTTGACACGCACAGAAACGTGGGGGGAGAATCTTGGAAAATGGAAAGCCGTGGTTCAAAGCCCTGGTGGCCCCGACGAAAAGGAGCCTCCTCAGTTCGTGATTATTGTCCATATGATGGAGAATGAAATGAGTGACGGAGAAGACGGTGTGAGTTCTGGTTGGGTGGTTTCCCGCTATTTAACGCAATTCCAAGAGTTGCATCGAAAATTACGCCCCCTGTGTTCTGATGTACGATATTTAGAACTGCCATCGCAAACGTTCAAGTTCCTCTTTGGTAAATCAGATAAGAATTCTTTGGAGAAAGCCAGGGTGCAAATACAGAAGTATTTGGACGTGAGTTCGATAAATTTATTGTTGTTCGCCACGAGTTTGTGGGTTAGTTTGTTTTAGAGGATGAAAGGTTGAATCAGAGCGAGGCTATTTATTCGTTTTTGAGTCCGAGTTCAGAACATCTGAAGCATTCCACGCCCAATCCGAAGAAGTCACGATTTTCTTTTTCTACGCTTTTTAAAAGCGGTACAGAACAGGATTTCAAAGACAGCAATTCTGTGTTCCGGGAAAGCGAGGAAGAAGACATCTCGCAAGGTTTGGATGCACCAGGCATTGGAGATGTGATCGACAAACCGAATGGAAATATTTCTAAAGACGATGCTAAGGACACGATAGCTGAGCCTCTCTATTCGCTCATGAGCGAGATCTTTGACATGCGCGGGCTTTTCAAGTATTTGCGGAAGACTCTCATAGCTTTTGTTCAGGTAAAATCGAATCAAAGTCATTGTACCAGAATGTCCATATGCTCACTACTACTGTGTTTAATTTAGGTGACTTACGGAAGGACGATCAACCGTCAAATTTACGACACGATTTCTTGGTGCTTTTCCGAACAGATGCTACACTATTACGTGTCTTTAATAATAAAAAGTTGGTGGCCCGGTGGAATATTGGCTCCGATGGAACGGGAGCGTACCGCTCTTGAAAAAATGGAGACCAGAAAACGGGCCAGAGATATGTTCATTGCTAATGTTCCCGATGTTCTGGTTATGTTGGTCGGGACGAAATCGGCGAAAATGGGGGCCATGAAAGTGTTTGATACACTGCAGAATAAAGTGACAAATAAGCAGCTGTTTTATGTAAGTTTTAAATTGAGATCACAAATGTCTATGTATAAATTGGACCATCAATCACTGAGCTGCCTCATCGGAAAGATAACTCCCTTTAGTACAATTTTGTAACGCTATTGGAGGTCAATTTTAAAAAGATGTTCGTGGTAGATAAAGTCAAAGGCACTCTTATAATGTTTTAATAATTTTGACAAAGATTTAAGTCTAATTTCTAAAATCCCTCGATCCCTTGAAAGGTGCTTTACAACTGGAAGTGTTATGTGTACGTTTGATTTGTACAAGTCATATACAGTGCACTTCCGTTAATTCGAACAATGCATAGGCTGAACTGTCCCGGAATCCGAATGCTCCTCCGCCGCCGGTTTCCGAGTTACATGGTAAATAATATACAGGGTGTATCCAAATAGGTAAGTGCGAAAAAATTTAAGAGGTGATTCCTTGTTGAAAATTAAAGGGGGTGTTTGATATAAACAAATCCTCATATGTCCCTCACTTAGGAGTTACGCTCCTCCAAAGTGTGAGGTGGAAATTAGGTTTTTATTTATTTTCTCAACATCCGAAGTAGTTAAGGAAACGAAATTTGGTGGAAGGTTTCTAATATTAAAAAGGCTACTTTCGAATATTTTCTTGACCGATCCATATTGTTATAAGTTATTAATAAAAAAGCGACTTAAGAGCCAAGTCTCCCTGCTGCATTTTCGAGCAATTCAGACGTTCCCGCCTTTACAAACTGTACGGTTATTTATTAATATTTTTCATTCTAATTTTGCAAGCATATACAGAAAACATTTCTTAAGAGTCGTCTCATCGGCGATTTCTAAAAAAAATAATAGAAGTTTGTATTTTTCGGCTCCAAATATACCCTAATTTTGTGTACTTATAACTTACTAATAAATTACTCTTTTAAAAATCCGAGATGAGAGGCCGATTTCCAAAAGTTTCTTCTTTCAAATAAAACAAACAATTTCAAAATCGGTTCATAAATAAGGAAGTAATTTGTAAAGAGAGCTGCCCTTGCAAACGCGATTTAATGCCCTGCGTTGTAACGCCCTCTGCTTGTTCATCGTGCAACACTTGGTAAACTGCTAGTACGAACTCAGTGATTTTTGTATGGGGCCCACTTCAATAATTGTATTGCCATACATTACATATTTTAATCGTATATACGCGAACATAGAATTTTGGTCTTGCGAATTAATGTATTTGTGCTTAATTGCAGCGCTCTGCCATATCCCACATTTTTATTATAATTTTGTTCAATTTAGAGTCGATTTTATCTGAAAGTAAATTTACACAATTTGAACACGTTTGTTATTGAAAGTAATGAACATATAGCAAGATATAAAATAATTCAAATTTCACCTTAAATAATGTTCTCTTTATAACCAAATAACAACAATTTAAAATCTCTGAATGAAAACCCAGTAAATTTTTTCCGATACGAGGGTTGTTCTGACATGAGCGGGGATTTTATTATAATTTATTTGTAAATTGATCCAAAAGTAGACCTGAGCAAATATTTTCAAGATTGCAAGTAATTTATCTGCAATATAGTAATTCCGGGTTATAATGGAATGATCCCCATAAATAACAAGTATTTAGGTAATGTAACTCTGGACAAACTAAAAATGCTAATTTCGCCCAGAGTTCTAATAGCGTGGCTTTCAACATTCATCGTAGAGGCATATTCCTACTTTTTCTACTATCATTTAATTCTGGTAACACATTCGTATAAAATTTACAAGTTGATTTTCCATTTCCATTTTCATTTTCCAAAATTCATTGTCTCTCATAGCCGTTTCATATTTTATGCCTTTGGGTGTCCAGACTGTAAAGATACAATACCCTCTTTTTGTAATTTGCATTTGTCCCTGAATTTGGTAAAAGTAATTGTGATTCTTATTTATCTTCCCCTTTCGATTCCAAAATATGATTTTCCTTTTCTCGATACCTTCTTCCGGGGTTGGATTACAAGAACTTTGGGCATAAACTTCAACAACACCTTGATCTCTTATAAGACCGTCCGGAGTTTCTGACAAATACGGAATGCTCAGTTCTTGAAATATTCTTTCGCTTTATTATACATATATACAGGGTGATTTATACCGGGGGGTGAAAAATTAAAATTATGGTTCAGAGCCACAAATGAAGTAAAAAAATGTCAGGTACATATGTCCGGAAATACTTTGTATAAAAGTTATGCTCATCCAAAGATGGAGGCTATTAAATTAGGTTTCTAATTTTTTCCCAACTTTTGAGAAAGACATAAAAATGAATTTTGGTACACCTATTATACTAATAGGGAAGCTTCGAAGAGATATTTTTTAATCATCCTTTATCGTTTCAACCTAATTTATGCTCGTCCAAACATGGAGTCTATCATGTTTGGACGAGCATAAATTTTAAACGAATCATTTCCGGACACACCTTCATATGACATTTTTTACTTAATTTGTGGCTCTGAACCCTAATTTTAATTTTTCGCCCCCTGGTATAAATCACCCTGTATAATATACTCTATGCCCGTAACATAATATGTAATAGTGACGAATCGGGCGATGTTAGCAATGCCTGGGCAACGTGACCTGACCTTACAAGACCTGACCGGACAGCATGAACGGTCATTGTTTGCATTGCCCGGGCACCGTCAGCATTGCCCTACTTTCCCACTATGCCCATAGCATATACAGGGTGTTACAAAAAAGTAGATCAAGCCGTTAACCACAGGTTATCTGACCGAAAATAATGGGACTTTCCTTATGCCATTTTTCATTTATGCTTCTTTCTTTCAAGATACAGGGTGTTAAAGTTAAAATTTAAAAACTATTTTTATGAATAACTCCTTTGCTTTTTAAGATATTCCGTTGAAATTTTGTACAACATTTTCTCATATACCGATAAAATGTTTGTGTAACTTTGATCAAAAAAATCGATGCGCGAACGGAGGAATGGGGGGTTGTAATACCCATTGACCCCCAAACTTTTCCCTGCACACGTCTATGGTTCCTATGGTTCCTGCATAACATCTAAGCTTCAAAAAATGCCCTTGGATGGTACCTCTTTTATTAATAATTATTTTGGCAACTTAACACCTACCCGTCTTTCTTTCCAATGCTAATTTGGCTGTTAGACGTTATGCAGGAATATGACCGAATCGGTACCATCCAAGGGCATTTTTCTGAAGCTTAGACGTTATGCAGGAACATGTGTATCCAAGGACATTTTTCTCGAGCTTAGTTCGTCACCTTAGAAAAATTGGGAGACTTAAACAGCGAGTGGATTAACAACACACATAGTCAAATGAGTTCCAACATCTCGTAAACCAAGCCCTAAATCAAAATTTTACAAGAGGGAAAAAATAAAAGAAATGAACGCTCGGTATCAAATCAATACCTTTGAACCATACACGCGCAGAGAAAAGTTGGGGGGTCAGTGGGTATTACAACCCCCCTTTTCCTACGTTCGCGCATCAATTTTTTAATCAAAATTACACAAACACAAAGCTGAAACCAGAATTTGGATACCGTTTTTCTCGAAAATAATGTTGATTTTTATCTCTCCAATTCTTTTTGTACTAAGCAGACTACTATAGAACTTTTTCCAAGGAATTCAGTAGCGTACGTAGTTTTTTTCTAGGGAGCGTATTTTTTGAGTTATGACATAAAGTTGAATTTTTAAAATGGAAATCATAGTAGGTACGCTTTGGTCTAGTTCGAAAGGTCTTTTTTTAAGCTATCAAAATATATATACTTTTATATTGTTATTTCAAAAAACGGCAACGATTTTGGTACTTTTTAAGTTGTAACTTTAGAAAATATAAGATAGGTAGATACATTTTGATAGCTTAAAAAAAGACCTTTTGAACGTGACCAAAGAATGCTGTGATTTCCATTTAAAAAATTGAACTTTATGGCATAACTCAAAAAATACGCTCCCTAGAAAAAAACTACGTACGCCACTGAATTCCTCGGAAAAAGTTCTATAGGAATCAATCTTAACAGTTTTAGTCGCTTAGCACAAAAAGAATTGGAGAGAATTTTTGAAAATCGATAAAAATCAATATTATTTTTTTTCTCGAAAATTAAAAACGATATCCAAATTCTGGTTTCGGCATTATATTATACTCAAGAAAATAGCTCATGTTTGCGAAAATCCCAAGGCTCTATCTCTGCTGCTTCTATGAGAAACCCCCAAATCACAACGAAAATAAGACACCCTGTACAGACAAAAATCCAATTGCATAGTACCTTCAAACGTCAAACCGAACCAGATTCAGACCTATACAAGCTGCAATACAAATTGAAATTAAAGCTTTGCTAAGCGAAGCCAGAGTGCGACCCTGGAAGAGCTTCCGAGCCACGCGTAGCTCCGCCTTCGGAGCATACCTCGTCTTACGTCCCTAAAAAATCTTGATGTTGGCAATCGGATACTTGGCTCTTAAGCAACTTGAAACCCGCCTACTACTTTTACTTGTGAATTTAATTCTTTCAGTGCATGATGAAGTTAATTATTTTTTTGTTCGAAAACTATTGATTTTACGAAAACAGCAAAAGAGACACGAAAGTTTTTAAATGAATGAAGCTTTCTAAGGCATATTTTTAAACGTTCAAATTCTTACACGTTAAAAAGTTAAAGGGAAAAAATTAAGAAGGGTTGCGAGTTTCATCCACTTATATCAACATGGATAGGTCAATAAAATATTCTAAAGTCATCATAAGGTTCTCAGTCCGAAGACTGGTTGGACGCGTACCTCCATTCTTTTCTATCCTGAGCTAACCTACGCATTTCCCTAAAAGTAGAACATCCTACATCCCTAACTATTTGAGAGCAGTAGTCTAATCTAGGCCTACTCCTACCTCTTTTTATTCCTATCTCTGACTCTAGTATGTCACGAACTATTCCTTCGTGTCTTAGAAGGTGTCCTACCATCCTATCTCTCCTACTCTTTATTGTTTTCCATACCTTTCGCTTTTCTCCAACTCTTTCTAATACTTCCCTATTGCTAACCTTATCTATCCACGGTATCTTCATCATGCGTCTGTAGCACCACATTTCAAACGCTTCTACTCTTTTTCTATCCGCTTCTCCTATTGTCCAAGTTTCGCACCCGTATAATGCCGTACTCCATACATACGACGTTAAGAGTCTCTTCCTAGTCTCTATATTAACCGTTCTCGAGCATAACAGTTGTTTCTTTTTGTTAAACGCAACTCGGCCCTGCGCCATTCTTTGTTTTATATCTTTAGTGCTCCTACCGTCTTGAGTTATTTTACTTCCTAAGTAGCAGAAATCCGCGACCTCCTCTATCTTCTCATTTCCAATTTGTATTTCCATTTTAGTTCTATTTTCACATCCCCTACATACCAAAATTTTAGTTTTCTTTTTATTGATTTTCATGCCGAAGCCCTGTGTCAAAACTGCTTCCATTTCATTCAAAGCCGCTCCTAATTCTTCTTTGCTAGATGCTAACACTGCTATATCATCCGCAAATCTGAGCATGTTAATAGTTTGGCCCTGTACATTGATCCCTGAGGCTGTTCTTTCCTTAACAATATTAATCGCATCTTCGATATATAAGTTGAAAACTAGAGGTGACAATGCACATCCCTGTCTCACTCCCTTCCGGATATCTACTTCCCTTTGTTCCTGCTCACATTCTATAACTGCCTTTTGCTCTTTGTAGAGATTATGTATTATTCTTCTGTCCCTGTATTTCATCCCTACCTTTCTCAGCACTTCGAACATCTTCCCCCATTTTACGTTGTCGAAGGCTTTTTCTAAATCTACAAATCCTATATAGACGCTCTTTCTCTTTTCTATCGTTTTTTCTATAATTACTCGTAAAGCTAGAATGGCCTCGCGCGTTCCTCTATTTCGTCTAAATCCGAACTGATCTTCTCCTAATATTTCTTCCGCCTTTTTCTCCATCCTTCTTTGCACAATTCTAGTTAAAATTTTTGACGCATGGGAAGTTAAACTGATAGTTCTAAAATTTTCGCATCTATCCGCGCCTTTTCTTTTTGGCAAAGCTACTATGATGTTCCGTTTGTAATCTTCTGGAATCTCGCCTGTCAGGTATATGCGACTAACTAATTTAAATAAACGATCTATTACCTCTTGACCTGCGCACTTTAAGATTTCTGCCTGCAAGCCATCTATACCTGGTGCTTTATTATTCCTTAAAGTAGCCTTATAAATATTAGAAACCTTCCACCAAATTTCATTTCCTTAACTATTTCAGATTTTGAGAAAATAAATAAAAACCTAATTTCCACCTCCCACTTTGGAGGAGCGTAACTCCTAAGGGAGGGACATATGATGATTTGTTTATAAGTTTATATCAAACACCCCCTTTCATTTTCAACAAGGAATCGCCTCTTAAATTTTTTCGCACTTATTTGGATACACCCTGTAATATATATATTAAATTCATAAACTCTTTTACCACACAGTGGTGTAGGGATTTTGGTTTCACTTCTTAACGAATATCTTCCAAGTCTTTCTGTCCAATGCCATGCTTGATGCCTCCATCCATGTCTTACCCCTCCACCTCAACATCTCCCCTATCTCCTCCTCCCAAGTCTTGAATGGTCTGCCCACGGCGTACTCTATTTACCAGGCGAGAATGCAACCCCCACTTCAGACGTTCCGTGTGACGTCAGCCGTCCGAGTTTCTTATGGAGCCTTATGGAAATAACGCACGTTTCACCAATTATTTCAAATTTTGAGTTATTTAAAACATTTATGCGATACACCAAGCACGATATTAATTGAAGAAATTATTATTTTCGTCTTTCTTTAAAAGAACGCTGTTATACTTAATGAAACCATATTTTATTCTAATATCAGAAATATGGAAATATTTATCTATAAACATAACATAAAATGAAATAAGACATACCAACAGAATAAAATATAGCTACAAAGCGATATATAACATTAATTTATTAGAATTATTTGTAATTTTGACGTAAATATTAGGTATTTAGTTATTAACAAAGAAATACGTATAGGTGTAGTGGAAGAAAATCCTACTATACATTATAGGCTATAGGTAAATATAACAGATCTAATTTAAAGTTTGTATCTTTCTTTTGCGGTTATCAGCATTCATTTTCTGCGCTGACAATTGATCGTTCCTATTTTTTTTATAATTGGGCAATAAGATATTGCACATTATGTTTATAACTTGTTGCACAATATTAAATGAGTGGAAATATTTTACCAGCAATAATTTGAATTTGAAGAGCCCACGGGAAAAACGATGAGAGTCCAATTTTTGAGTAGATTGAGCTTTCTATACTTTATTATAGTATTTTCTAAGCTGCATCTGCTGGTATTGACAAAACCGGGAATATCGATGGCAGTCACATAGAATCATACATTTAAAAATATCGCATATGTATGTATATAAAATGGCGCCAGACCCTAGTGAACTGTGCAAAGAAAAAGTTGATACTGAGGTGTTTAATTGCAATTATAAATATTGCAAACGTGAAATCGTGAAAAATAAAGTTGCTTGCATAAAGTGCAACGAAGTATATCACCCAGGATGTGTCCCAAGGTCCAAATGCAGTCAAAACAACAATCTGCGATGTGTCCAAGAAGGTGAAAACCAGGCTGTTGATAGCCTCCATAACGAAATCAAGTTGTTACGACGAATAATACACGAAATGGAAGGTAAAAATCAAGCCCTAGAATTAAATGTGAAACTCCAAGCAGAGAAAATTCTTAATCTGGAGGCAAATTTACTTGCTACAACTGCAAAAGATGCGTCTTCTAAAGGTCAACGTATCCAATGTCAAATAGAGTTGGGTCGGTCCTGAACGAATCTTTCAAAAGGAACGACTCCGAGGTCGGAATCTATTCCGCAGCAAATAATTTTACGATTCACGATTCCGGCTGCAGCTCCAGTCTCAGCAAAGATAACACGGTTTCGCAGCGTGCGAGTTCACCTACTATATGAACGACTCACGTTCGATTCCGTGATTTTCCGACTCCGGCTCTAGTTGCCAGGGTTTAGAAACGCGCGTCGCGCGGAGTCGTCAATGGAACGACTTTCATTCGATTCCGATAAACACTGGAGTAGAGATTCACCGAGGATCGCGGAGAAATATCTGCAAGTCAAACGTAGTAAAGGTGTTTATTTACTATTTATTAGGAACAAGAATATGCATTTCTTTATAGAAATACCTATAATTTAACAAAAAATAGGTATTCTATCATAAAAGAACATAATATAATTTGGTTTGCGATCCAATAAAGGTTCTTGGATGTATTTATCTATTTCAGATATACTTGCTACTGTTGAATTTGGGCGTTTCTAGTCTTTGGTTACCAAAGTTTGGTATTACTAAGAAGCCGAAACCGGCATTGAAATTTCCGGGCAGGGTATTGCATTTTACAACGATAAGTGGAACGAGAATCGTGAACGAATCGAAGGAATCGATTCCGACAAAAGGATTGATTTCGATGAATCGACTCCTAAAAAGGAACGGTTTAGCCCACCTCTAATGTCAAACTCAAACTTCAGTAGTGCCAGTGATGCCAACCACTACAGGTGAAATTCAATTCAAGATACCAACCACAGGAATAGTTCAAATGAATGAGGAGTATAAACAAACTACCTCTGAGAAAACCAATCTAATCTTTCCAATTTTAAATTACTCGAAGATTTTACAGTCCAATACGGGGTCCAATACAAAAGAAAACAAAAAGCAGACTACTGCAGCCAAGGGAAATTCCCTAAAAATAACAAAACAAATGGTATCAACAGCAGTGGAACAGCAGCACCAAAAAAATAACATGTCAGAAATCAATTTAGACAATTCTGGAGAAGGTGATGGCTACAATATCGTAAGAAGGAGAAGGACCAAGCGGAAACCACAGATAGGAGCAGGAGAAACAACTAGCAACAACAACTTTGAAGGAAGATTTAAAAAACCAGAGGAAGGAAAAATTTGGCTATTTCTTTCAAGAGTCAAAGATCAAGTTGAAGAAAACGCAGTTATCAACCACATCCAAGAAAAAACAGGGGCTAATTCTCCAACAATTTCTGTAAAAGAGCTACAAACCAGAAATACTTCACCGAACAACAAGTGCTTCCTTGTAGGTTTGGAGAACCAATATAAAGACATTGTGTACGACCCCAGTTTCTGGCCTAAAGTTGTGTGGTACACTAGATTTGACTTTAGAATCGGACACCATTTTTTAGACAACTCGAAACCCAGGCAAATCTGGAGCCAACAGGCTGGCCCTCAAGCACCAGCTTCAAAGTAAGTACGTCAAAATATCTAAAATTAATTAACATCAACATACAAAGTATAACAAATAAACTGGCAGTACTTCAAATTCTGGTGGACGATGAACAGGCACACATGGTGTGCATAATGGAACACTGGTTGAATGATAAAAATTACAACCTGTACAATTTAAGAGGTTTTGCCAATGTTGCTCACTACAATAGGGTAAGCAATAATCATGGAGGAGTGTGTATATTTGCTAGATCAGACATCGAAGCAGTGGAATTGCCAGTGGTCAGAGAGATGTCTACAGAATTGCATTGCGAAATCATTGGTATTTTCCTACCCAAAGAAAACAATAATAATGTGCTCATATAGGATTCCAAATGGAGACTTTGGTAAATACTTGGATACAATAGAATTGGTACTAAGTCTCTTCCATTCTACAATGTCTTATGGTATAGCCGTATGGGGAATCTCCAGTCACCTTGACCTCATACTAAAGGAACAAAAGAAAGCAATTCGGAGCCTGGAGGGAGCCTCATCTAGAGAGACTTGCCGACCTCTGTTTGTAAAGTACGGAATTCTAACAACTCCATCGATGTATATATTCAAAATCTTACAGAAAACTCATAAAGAGGCTGGCACCGCTAAGAAAGTAAATAACATGCATACTTACTCGACTAGAAGGGGTGAGGACATCCATATGTACCACGAGCTCGAATAAAAACAACAGAGTTTATCTTCAGGGGTTTTGAACTGTACAACAAATGTCCAACAGAATGGAAAAATCAAAACTTCGCCCAACATTTGAAGTCATATGTAGTGAATACACCATTATACAAGTGTGATGAATTTTTGAAACTTTGATGTATACCACTATAATTATATTTTCTTTTCTTGACTTGTATCTGTACAGATGTTAATAAATGCTTATTCTATTCTATTCTATTCTACTCGTGAAAAACGATGAAAGTCCACGCATAATATGGAATAAAGATGAGAGTCCAGTATAACCTATACGATTATTTTAGTTCAGTTATTCAGTTCGCAGTCAGTAATTCGCGTTACACTCGCGCCTATGTACGTATTAAAAATTTTTTTGGCATTAATGTTCTTTAGTTGCTTATAGTCTTAAGGTGGTAATGTTCGGATTTCCCGCATTTTTCATAAATTCGAAAGTTATTTAAATTTCTATAAATATTTTTAAAAAAGGGCTTTGTAGCGACCTAAATATATTCGACATTCTTATCCATACACATTTTTGAATCGTATCATTAAATAATAAAGTCAGAATATGGCAGCTTCGCGAAAAACGACCCTTAAATTAATTTATGCAGTGTCCTCATGATATTACACAAGGAAACGATCCAAAAATGTGCATGAGTATAAAGTTTGAATATATCTAGGTCGCTACAAAGCCTTTTTTTTTTAAATAGTTTTAATAACTTGCGAATTTATGAAAAAGGCGGTAAATCCGCATATTACCACCCCTTAATTGGCAATGTGCGTTAGTTACGTTTTGTAATATTTCAATGTCATTAAAATGTTGTAAAAACCTGAACTTTCATCATTTTTCCCCACAATAATAGGTACTTACATTGCATTTTAAGAAATATCTTCAGCTAGGCAACTCGGATTGCAAAAATATTTTTGTTAAATAAAGATAACATATTAGTGAGTTACACAATTTTGTTACTTGCTAACTAATCGACTAATTTTCCTACAATTCAATCTTCAAGATTAAAAAACACATTCCTGAATATTTTTTATATTTGGACTATCATCATTTCTTAATGTCCAAAACTATATCGCCAACATACATTTTCGGTACGAGATTTTCAGATAGCTCTCGGTAAATAACAGTTGCATTGTTTGCTTTTAACTTAAATTCTAATTGTGAGTCATTTTCTGTATTATATTTTTTGCTTAATTCTGATGGCAGATCCCTTTTGAAGCAATCAAAGTTTAAAATAATATTTTCGGTGTTTTAGATTCTTCCAATTGCTTTTTAATACTATTAATCTCGCGCTCCTTTATTTCTGTACTTCGGTAAAAATAATTTCCAGGTTCTTCGAAAAAACAAATCGCACGAAAATATGCGACACCAAGTTAGACACCCCGCGGAAAATTTATTTATCAAAATAGGCACTTTAAAACAATTTCTTGCAACAATTCTACTCGAATACACGTGCAAATCGTATCAGAAACGTACCAGAAACGGCTGCGGACGGCTGACGTCACGTCTCCCACTACCACACTCTCGCCTGGTAAATAGAGTTCGCCGAGGTCTGCCTCTTCTCTTCTGCTTTTGCCCTTTTGCTAGCCATATGTAGCAGGCACCAGGGGCCGAGCGGTAACTGTTCCTGGATACCTGACATCAAATTTGAGAGCTTATAACACCTTGTGAAGTTCGTACCTAAAGTATTTCTCGATCCCCCAAACTCAACCTTTCACCCCTTTCTCTATCTCACAATTATTATAAGAGAAAATAACACACATAAAACTCATGAAAATTCGAACAAGTAAGTGAGCATAAATCCTACCTTTTCTCTCCCAGTGGTCCGGTACCCGTTCAATCCGTTGATGGTCGGGGTCGCCTCACACTTGCGTGCACTATCACCGGTCACAAAACTTTGCGCGAGTGCGCTCTAGCGGCGCACACACTCTACACTGGCACTTAAGGCTAGTGGGAAAGTGGGAAAGTGGGAAAGAAATGGACAGCATCCCTTTTTAAAGGATCTGTCCGCAAGAAAAATTAGTAAGGGCTTGGGACAGCCCAGGGGGTGGCTCTCTGGGTAGAGGGTTTGTAGGATTGGGTCTTTGTTAATGTGGGGGGTGGAGATTTAAGAAGTTTGGATAGTTCTCGACTTATTCAGGAGATGGCGACAGGACTGAAAGTGCTTGAGTACTGTTGCCTAAACGTCAGCAACGTTAAATAACAAAATTTATAATTTTAGCCGCTCGACCTAATGAACTTTAATTACTCACGGCGTGGAATTGAGTGGCCTGCCAGATTGTATTGTAAGACCAAAAACTCCACAAAAAATGTCTTACCCACCCGCGATCAAATGAAACTGATATCTTAATCTAGAACCTTAATTATGAACAATCAATGAGGCCTATTTCTAAACTTAACAATGAATTTTCACCTTAAGGGTGAACGTATCTTATCTTAACTTAACAAGATGACTTATTTAATAATCAACTTAACCCTGTGGAAAAGCGGAGGATTGAATTTTACTATTTTTAAATTACCATTGTTTTCAACTACGAAACCTGAGTTTGGAATTATATGGCCTATGCGACGAGTAGTTGACATGCCCTGGGGCGAATTTGATGTCTGTTTGGGACCTAACGGAAATGCTCTATCGGTTTATTGTTCCGACAGTTTATTTGAGAAGACTAAATTTCTTTATAGAATGGGAATCGCAGGGTTTTATGACGGGGTTGTTTAACAAATTGTTGCTAAATCATACTTTAACAAAAGACGTTCTCTTGGAAATTTCTTGGTGGTTCTGGTATGCCTACGAAATATTGAAATTGAAACATTTTGTCGCTTTGATTTTTGGGAGCGCCATTGTCGGCCTGTGAGAATATAGACGGCAATAAAATATAACAGGAGAGTTCTGTGCAACTGTAAAGGTTCCCAGGGTTGGAGAAAACGATATTGTGTTATTCTAGGAGACGTCGTAAAGATAGTATAGTTGAAAAATATATTGAAGTCCAAACGGCCCTAATTCATAAGTCAGGCTGTAAAATAAAAAAATAAATAGTTTTCTCATAGAAAGAAGACTTTAAAGTTGAACCTAAAATATGCCATTCTGTTACACATACCTTTTTGACCTGTCGCCTGCTATTCATTCTGCATAGATGACCAAACCATCCTAGTTGTCTTTCTTCTACCACTTCCAGTATAGATCTCACTCCCAGTTCCTCCCTTATAATCTCGTTTCTTATTTTATCTTTTTTACTGACTCCCTTGATTTTTCTTAAATACTCGTACTTCATTTCCACGACCTGTACTTTGCTTTGCAGTTCTCGTGTCATTGTCCACTTCTCACTTCCATACAGTAGGGTTGGTCTTACTATATGCTTCTGTATACCTTCACCTTTGTTTGTCTTGAGACCTCTGATTTGTTAAAAAATGTTTACATACCGTAGTATAGTTTCATCGTGCCCCCAATCCTCTGCCGGATTTCTTCATCCCATTTTCCTTTATTATTTATCACAACACCGAGGTATTTGAATTCCTGAACTTTGCTCTATTCTCATCCCATCCATACGTATGTCAACCTGTCTGGTTTGCCCCACCACCATTATTTTTGTTTTTTCGTAATTCATTTTCATGTTGTATTCTTCCATGGCCTCTTTCCATATTATCAAACTGGCTTGAAGATCTTTTTCATTATTGGCCAGGATTACTAAATCATCCGCAAATTTGCACTCTGAAATTTCGACAGACATCAGGTTCCTATAACCTATACTTACTTTTTTCACCTTTGCTTTGCATTTTTTCATCATTTCATCCATAAGTATGACGAACAGCAATGGGCTAAGCACCCCACCCTGTCTTAAGCCTTCGACTGTTGCGAATTCTTTTGATTTACTATTCCTCTTTCTTACGCAAGCTCTTGTATTCCTATATTATGTTCTGAATGGTCCCTAACATCTTTTCCCCAATGTCTCTCATTCGTAGTAATTCCCACAACTTTTGTCTTGGGACTCTATCCAAGGCTTTTTCCAAGTCCGCAAATGCCATGCATATTTCCTTTTCTCGTCTCTGAGCAATTTCGGTTATTTTCTTCAGGGAAAAAATGTGGTCTTGCGTGCTAATCTTTTGGTACTTCACCTTCTGTCCATATCTTGTTGAAGACTTCTAGCAGAAACTTTACTCCACTCGGTCTCATGGATTTGACCATATCTGGCGTGATATCATCGTGCCCTGCCGCTTTTTCACTCTTGATTTTTCCAATTGCTCTGGTCACTTCCTCTACCTTGATTTCCTCATCACTTCCCGCTTCTAGTCCGCACCCAATCCGTTTCTGTTCTTCACTTCCTCTTATTGTGTCGTAGTTTTCTGTTCCTTTTAATAATTCCACCTCATTAATTGCTCTTCCTCGTTTATTATTATTTTACCCTCTTTGTTACGTATGTGTAGACCTGCGCTTTGCTTTCCCTTTCTGAATGTTTTTAGTGTTCTGTAGAACAATTTTTGGTTTCCTGTACTATCCTGTTCCATCTTATTTTCGAATTCTTCCCAAGTATTCTTCTTTTCCTTTATTACTTCCTCTTTCGCTGCCTTCCTGTCTTCCTTGTATCGGTTATAGTTTTCTGCACTACTGTTGTTTAAATACTTCTTCCAGCTTTCTTTTTTCTTTTTAACTAACGCTTCAACTTTCTCATTCCACCATTTCGTTCGTTTTTAGTTTTCAGCCATTTTGACAACACCACACGCTCATCTCGCAGCTGCCAATAGTGTTTCCTTGAACCTTCTCCACACATATTCTACTCCCCATTTGGATACTTCCTCTGCATTTATGCTACTTATTTCTTCATATATTAAGTTCTGGTATTCCCTAGCCATCATTTCGTTTCTCAGTCGGTATGTTTTTATCTTTTCTTTCCCTGGGCATTGGGTTTTCACTTTCGAACTACTTTTGTCGTCTCCTATCTATTGCTTTGATTGGTCCAGTCCGTTACACCTAGCCTCCTCAAATCATCCTCAACACAAGATATCCAGCTCCTTCTTGGCCTTCCCTTGCAGTTACTGCCCTCTGGCTCCCCCTTCTGCATCTTCCTTGGCATTCTTGTATCTTCCATTCTAGCTACATGTCCGAGTCATCTCAATCTGGAATGCACAACAACATTCACAATGTTTGGTTCTTTGAAGATTTCTTCCAGTTCCCGATTTGTCCTACGTCTCCACTGATCTTCTTCCTTAACACCTCCAAAAATGCGTCTCAACATTCGCCTTTCCCAAATGAGCAGCCTATTTCTATCCTCCTGTCGAAGTACCCACGTTTCACTACCAAAGAGTACTGGTCTTATTATGGTTTTATAAATCGTCACTTTTGTTTTCCTGGATATGCTTTTGGAGAAAATTATCTTATTCAAACTTGCTGCCGATCTTATACCCAACACCATTCGCCTTCCAATTTCGTTCCCACTATCACTATTGTTTGTTAATTCCACTCCCAAATATGTGATGGATTGTTTCTGGGTGAACTCATATGATTTCGTCCCTGCTATGTTATTTATCCGTAGGTTCTGCCAGTTGTCTATCGCTCCTCTACCAAACACTACGTATTATGATTTCGATTCGTTTATCTTCAGGCCAAAATCACCTGCCACATGCTCAAGGTGCCCAGTCAATACTTTCAATGTTTTCCTTTATTCTGCACATTATAACAACATTATCCGCATAAGCCAGTACCTGGTATGGGTGATCGAAGATGCAGTTGTCAGATACCAGCTTGCTTTTTCTTATTACTTGTTCCAGAACAATATTAAACAGTGTTGGGGCTACTGGGTCACCTTGCAGTAGTCCTTTAAGTATTTCAAAATTTCTCGAAGCTCTTCCGTGGATCCTGATCACACTACTAGTGTCAGTCATTGTCATCTCCACCAGCTTTATAGTTTTTTCGGGGAACTCCAGTTCTTTCAATGTTTCAATAACTTTCTTCCTTAACACCATGTCATATGCTTGTTTGAAATCTATAAAAAGGGCATGGACCGTTATATTCTTTCTCCAACATTTTTCCTGTGCTTGTTTTATTGTAAATATCTGGTCTATCACCGACCTATTAGTGCGGAAACCACATTGGTATTCGCCCAATATCTTTTCAGCAATGTCTTTAGTCTGTCATTAATTAATGTCGCAAGTATTTTATATGTCACATTTAACACTGATATTGGTCGGTAGCTCTCACATTCTAGTTTATCTCCCTTTTTATAAATTGGATGTATAACAGCTTTATTCCAATCTAAGGGCATCCTTCCATGTCTCCATATCTGTTGTAGCAGATTAAATACTCTTTTTTGTAATTGCGCGCTTCCATTTTTAATTAATTCAGCTTCTATCCCATCTATTCCAGGACTTTTGTTATTCATCAGTCTTCTTAATACGTTATTAAACTCGTCCACTGTTGGTTCCAATACTTCAATTCCATCCACATTAACTGCTGGAGATCGTAGTTTTCAGTACTATTCATGGTTGCTTCAAAATATTCAGCCCATCTTTCCAATAACTGGCCCTCCCCACCCACCATATACCCATTTTTATCCTTACACATCCATGTCCTAACTGGGAAACTCTTTTTAATATTCGATATTTCTTTATAGAACATTCTGGTTTTGCTTTTCTTATAATTTAATTCCATACGATGAAGTTGTCCATGTTGGTATTCAACTTTTTTATTTTTGCATATTTTTTGGCCCTTCTATGAATCTCTTTATAAGAATCCTTTGTGGCTTCTGTGTCTTCTGTCAACATTTTCATTCTAGCCTTCCTTCTTTCTTCCAACCATCTTCTACATTCTTTATCAAACCAGTGTGTATTCATCTTTTTGGGTACTTGTTTCAAGTGCATTTGAGCCGCTCTATAGATGGTGTCTTTTATTACATCCCATTCCTTCTGTATTTCATTCTTATCTAATTCGTTGTTTACTAATTCTTCAGTTTCTCTCATATACAGAAACCTTTTTTCAGTATCTTGAAGCTGGGAGCAATCCCAAAATTTTCCATCTAGTTTCGTTCTTGAAAGCGTATTTTGTGGGAAGTCTTGTTTCATTTTTATGCTCACCAGGAAATGATCTGAGTCTACATCTATATGTCTACAGCTTCTAATATCCATTATACACCCAAAATGTTTTGCTTCTACCAAGACATGGTCTATCTGGTTAATGGTTCTTCCATCAGGACTCCTCTATGTACCCTTGTGAATCAATTTGTGTTCCAAGAAAGTTGCCTTAATTCGTAAATCCTTTTCAGCTGCAAAGTGTAACAACCGTAGTCCATTGTCGTTTGTTGTAATATGCAAACTGTGATTGCCTGCATCTGGCTTCAGAAATCTTCTTGACCAACCTTTGCATCCAACAACCAATTTCACGTCATAAGCAGGTATATTGTTATATTCTAGTACCAATCTCTCATAATACATTTCTTTATCTTCTTCCTCACTATTTTCAGTCGGGGCATGCACATTAATGATACTTATTTTCCTATATCTTCCCTGTAGCCTAATGAAAGACATTCTATTATTTATAGCCTTGTAGTCAACCACAAATTTCCTCATCTCCTTTCTAACAATAAAACTCACTCCCAATCTATTCTGATCTCCACCGCTGTTGAATATCGTGTACCCCCCCACATCCATAATCTGTTTATCTTTAATATTTGTTTCTTGAACTGCGATAATATCTATATTATGTTTACTAATTTCGCCTAATAGATATTTCAGAGCTCCTTCCTTGTTCATCCCTTGCAAATTACATGTAGCCAACATAAATTCTCCCACCAACCTCTTAATACCAGATCGTTTCCGTGTTACCAATGCATATGTCAAATCCTTTTCTGTCCGTACTTGTTCGTCCGTCAGTGTGTTTGTTATTGGTTTTTTGAAGGCCCAGGTTGTTGGTCTGCCTTTGCCTTTAGTAGCCTCTTCCCTTTTTGATCCCATTTATATACCTCATTATCCACTATCAATTTCTGATATCCAATCCGAACTTGGTGACCATCCTTTCTTTTTATTTCTGCTTCGTCTTTCACTCTTTCTTGTATCTCTCTTTCATCCCTCGTCAGGTCATTCTCAATAACAATCTTTGTACCCCTCAATTTATTCTTTGCATTCATTACTTCTATCTTTCCCTCCCAGTCTAGCATCTTTACCAAAATTGCTCTCTTAGTTTTATCTCTACCTATTCCGAAAACTTCCCGGATTTTTGGCTTAATTTGCAGTTTATTACCCATCAATTCCTCCACTTTTCCCCTTATATCGTTCTCCTGTGGGTGTATTCCGTTTATTACTATGTTCAGCTTCTTTTTCTCTCTCTCCCCCCTCTCCATTTGCTCTTCTAATCCTGCAATTCTATTCTCCAGTAAAACCTTCTCTTCCTTCCATTGTTTCTCTTTCCCCTTCATTTCTGCTTGTATCTTTCTAAATTCATTCATTAATTGAGGAGCTGACATGCAAAACCCGATAATTCCACTTTTACCCTTTTTGAGATATTCAAGAAAAACCTGTAGCGGACGATTGCGTAGACGTATATAGCTGCGATTTTTTTTAAATATACATAGCACACCAGATTATATAAAAAAACAAAAAAAACTGTTGGATTTATCGGGTTTTGCTTGGAAGTTGAAAATCTTAACCCAAGATTTCTGATATTTTTAACTTTTTCTGCACTTCCATTACTCTACTAACTACTAAGTACTACCTACTACACTATTGAACTTAACCATTAGAATAAAGAGCATAAAGAACCACACTGCACAAGTGACTGTCATAATTTTAATTTGCAATATATTACAGAAAACTATCTTCTCAATTTACAAACATCTCAGGAATAGTAATATCAGAATTCAGCAGATGGCGATATTCTAGGGAATTATCCAGATTTGCTAGAAAATAAGGATTTATCGGGTTTTGCTTGAATGCATTAGGTTTGGACACGATTTTACAAGGGAAATGTCGGATTTTGACTGAATCTGAGTGCACAGATCGATAGAGCAGGTGTAAATTAACGTAAAGTGATGTATAACTCATTTTTGGCCAGAAGTGGATTTATCGGGTTTTGCATGTCAGCTCCTCAATTCTTCATTCTTCCTATTAAACTCCATTTTTAGTTCTTCACTTTTCTTATTGAATTCCGTTTTTAGTTCTTCTTTTATTTCATCTAATTTCACAAGAATAGCTTCCATCTCTTCTGCTGTTGTATCTTCTCCCTGACGAAATATTGGTATTGTGTCGTCACCCAGCCGCTGAGCCTTGCTAATCACCGTTTCCTGCAGCTTTGTACTACCTTGTGGAGATCTTGTAAGTTTCTTACTTTTCCGAAATGCCAGTTGTTCTCTTTCCCGCTCTTCAAACTCTTGTGGTGATTCTTCTTTTCTCTTCCTCTTTACAGGTTCCAAATACGAAGAGGCACTTTTTGATCTTTCCCGTGTTTCTTTCACCTCCTTGATCAGATATTTATTCATAAGTTAAACTTCCTTGTGTCTACCTTCAAAATGCCCAAACTGGTAACACCGCAATCGCGAGCGACTTGGCAACGCCGGTTCTTTCTGCTTTTGGGCTCTAACCTCACTTTTATCTCGAATTTTTTCTTTCCCAAGTTCTATTTTTCTGATATTAATTCAATGTTTCTTTTTATTCACATTCAAACCACTGGCTCACCCTATTCTGATGGTTACGAGTCTTTCTATTCTAACGCACTCAACAAATGCTAAATTTAACAATATTGCCGGAGCACGTCACAAGGTAATGGTCACTATTTATCTCCGGACCCCTTTTTACCCATATGTCTTCCACAGTTCCCAGTTTTCCTTTCTGTATTAATACATAATCAATGATGGATTTCTCCCCTCTACTTTGTCCCACCCTTGTAAACTTATGTATCTCCTTATGTTGGAAATAGGTGTTAGCCACCAATAGGTTGTTCTCATTGCAATAATCGATAAGTCTCTTTCCGTTATTACTCCTTGTATCCTCACCATGTTTCCCCTCTATCCCTCTCACTTCTCGTCCTACTCTAGCATTGAAATCTCCTAGAACTATTACTCCTTTTTCTGTTTCGATGTTGAGTTCTTCCCAAAATTGATCCTTCCTCGTTTTGCTGTCATCCTCATTTGGCCCATATACTACAATAATTGTTAATATAATACAGTATAATACAGCCCACTCCTGCTTTGGCCCTTTTATCTGTGTCTATTCCGCTGTAAATCATCATGTGTCGGTTCGTTAAGGTCATAATGCCACTCTCCTTCTTTTTGGTTTCGGTGATAGCCAGTATTTTGGTGTTAATTTTTTCAAATTCCTGTATTATCTCCAACTCTGCCGTTAAAACCTCTGATATTCCATGTTGCCAGTCAACATGGCTTATACGTGTTAAGAAACGCCACGGCATTCAGCACTTAAAGATTTGCGGTGAAAAGCTTTCAAACAAAGAACCTGTGTCTGTGAATAAAGTTTGATTTATACGACCTCAATACATTTTGTAATTCGAATGATACCCCATAATTCTAACACCCTGCGCATATCCGAACAATCCTTTAATCCACACAGACCTGTACAAAGCCGCATTGGGATTAGCAGAAGTGCACCAGCTTTGCTACGGACTACTAAATAAACTCATTAATACGTAGGTTTGATGAAAATCACACTAGAAAAGTTTGCCGCTGATGAAATGATAGTAGCCACTTATAAAAATGCCGTTGACCTTAGAGATATACCTATTTTTGTAGTAATTTTTCGTGTTATTTAGGATTTATTTGAAGTCGGTCTGAACGAGTTATTCCCCGAATTGAACCTGCATTTGAATTGAAGGACAATATCGACAGGCGCTAAAATTTTTCTACTTATATTTTTCAACTACTGACTGATACATGATAAGTATTTTCTAGTACAAATTTGTTTATAACTGTATATAAGAGAGTTTGACGAAGAGTATTCATTTATTTTAACATTTCCTGTACGTACTTTTTTAGTTTAATTTTTATTTATTTATTTATGTACCAAAGACATTAGTACGTGTTCTGTCTAGAGCATATTTGGAAAATAAAAAGAACGGGCGTGAAAACTGCATTCTTATTTTCTTACATTTATTTCCACCATGAAGGGCCAATGTTCCCACGGCAGGATCTTGGCAAGGTCAAGCTTGAATGGTGGGGTATATCTAGAACTGTCCACTTCCTTCTACTAAATATTACCTGAAGTTTTATGTGCGAATTATTTTACTTGTGAAGAATGGTGGATATTGACTAAGCCGGTTTCATCCAAGCTACAACCTAAAATCATTTTCAAGTATCCAGCTAAGTGGCCTATGAATAAATATGAAATATAATTATTATTATGTACGAAATGTTTAGTGATCGTACACGAGTATTAGTCGGGAGTCCGGTGGACAAAAATTGACAAGGGGGTGTCGACTCGAGGGTATACAAAAGAGAAAAATACTGCTGTATTCGAATCTGCTGTTCGCCCCTTAATCCGGGCTTGCAAAATATGAGAAAACACATTTTGTGTTAAAACCGGAAAAAACATAATTAATTGACTTCTTTTGTTCATCACTCGATATCTCGTTAATTATTGCAGACATCAACTTCTGATTTTATATTTTATTACCTCAGACCTCAGACTATGAGGGGCCGTTTGTGTCTTTAATAGTTGCTTGATAACTATAATTTTATTTGATAAATATAATTTTTTTCCAAATATATTTAATTTATTTCATAAATATAATTTTTTCCTAATATATTTAATTTTTTTAAAATATATATAATTGTTTTTCAGAAATATATATTTTTTTTAACAAATAAATAATTATTTTCAAAATATAAATATTTATTTGAAAAAATATTTATATTTATTAGCATACCGAATAAAAATATAATTTAGGCTTTGGGTACCAATCGCGTGGTGACGCTGTCAGTGTTTTTGAACGTGGTGTTGTGGCAACAGTGTTGGTGCAGTCGACCTACCTAGTACCTACTCCGTAGTCAGCGCTCCTTGCATGTACGCATTTATTTATATCCCAAGTAGGTTTTGCCGAATAGGCCACTCACGCGCATTGATACTGTTAAGCGTTGATTGACTAATAAGTCAATCAACGGTTAAACTTTATGCCACGCATGCAAAAGGCTTGGCGCAATGCCGAATGACGCGGCAGTTTCAAAACGCGCGGGAAGTTTTTGTTCGAATCCAAGTGGGTTATTTTTCTTCTAAAGTTTGTTGTAAATTACAGAATTTTGATTTACATGTGTTGTGTCCGGTGGCCCGTTACGAAAGGTATTTTTTTAAAGAAAATCCGCGATTACTAATGGGGGAGATAAGTGGCGCGTCACACGTCCGATTTTCATTCCAAACAAAACAAAGCCACGTGCTTTCTGACGTTTTAACCTAACCTCTGAAATATAATTATAGTTGTTTTCAAGTTTTTACACGTAAGCCCAACACACAAATTGAAAATAAACTGTTTTCACTGCAAAACGTCTATAATTATATTGCAAAAACTAGTTTAAGACGTTGTAAATAATATCGATAAACGTCAAATGGCACGTGCTTTTGTTTTGTTTGGAATGAAAATCTGACGTATGACGGAGGCACTTATGTCCCCTATTATAAAAAAACATGGAAAAGGAGAGAGCGTTTATATGTACAGGATTTGTAGATTTAGAAAAAGCCTTCGACAACGTAACATGGGGGAAGACGTTCGAAGTGCTCAGAAAGGTAGGGATGAAATATAGGGACCGATGGAAGAATAATACATAATCTCTACAAAGAGCAAAAGGCAGTTATAGATTTTAAGCAGAAACGAAGAGAAGTAGATATCCGGAAGGGAGTGAGACAGGGATGTGCATTGTCACCTCTAGTTTTCAACTTATATATCGAAGATGCGATTAATATTGTTAAGGACAGAACAGCCTCAGGGATTAATGTACAGGGTCAAACTATTAACATGCTCAGATTTGAGAACGATATAGCAGTGTTAGTATCTAGCAAAGAGAAATTAGGAACGGCTTTGAATGAAATAGAAGCAATTTTGACACAGGGCGACGCGACGGCATGAAAATCAATAAAAAGAAAACTAAAATTTTAGTATGTAGAGGTGTGAAAATATAACTAAAATTGAAATACAAATAGGAAACAAGAAGATAGAGGAGGTCGCGGATTTCTGCTATTTAGGAAGTAAAATAACTCGAGATGGTAGGAGCACTAAAGGTATAAAACAAAGCATAGCGCAGGGTCGAGTTGAGTTTAACAAAAAGAAACAACTGTTATGTTCAGGAACGGTTAATGTAGAAACTCGAAGAGACTCTTAAAGTCGTATGTATGGAGTACGGCATTATACGAGTGCGAAACTTGGACAATAGGAGAAGCGGATCGAAAAAGAGTAAAAGCGTTTGAAATGTGGTGCTACAGACGCATGATGAAGATACCGTGAATAGAATCAGAGATAGAAATAAAAAGAGGTAGGGGTAGGCCTAGATTAGACTACTGCTCTCAAATAGTTAGTGATGTAGGATGTTCTACTTTTAGGGAAATGCGTAGGTTAGCTCACGATAGAAAAGGATGGAGATACGCCACGCGTCCAACCAGTCTTCGGACTGAGAATCTTATGATGATGAAATTAGTAATAGCTAGGCCGGCGGACAGAGAACAGAACGCACCCCTATTAGGTTAACTAATTTTGTACCTACGCATAGAATCAAGTCAGAATATCGATGACAGTGATCGAGATAGGGAAGTGAAAACCACTAAGCTGCGTCTTCTCTCGATTATTCTGGCTTGTACTACGTAAAAAATACAAAATATACCTAGCTAAAAGCAGGGATGTGGTTCCACTTACGCTAGAAAAAAAGTAAAACAAAAACGTGACGCGCTTTTAGAGTCGGTTGTGTTTACAACCCACAACCCTTTGTCGGCGAATGAAAGCAGTACTTGGATAAGGCCGGCCTTTGCAATTTACCGCCTATGCCATGTCATATGAATTGAATTTATGAATAGGAACACCTGCATACAACTACTAAATTTGAATTACTAATTATCTCGATTATTGAAATACGTCGATTATTAATAATCGATTATTAAAATCTCTCGATTATTTCCATCACTACAAGGAACACGAACAGACCGCGGAGTAGGTAGGTCGACTGCACCAACACTATTGCCACAACACCACGTTCAAAAACACTGACAGCGCCACCACGCGATTGGTACCCAAAGCCTAAATTATATTTTTATTCGGTTTGCTAATGAATATAAATATTTTTTCAAATAAATATTTATATTTTGAAAATAATTATTTATTTGTTAAAAAAAATATATATTTCTGAAAAAATATTATATATATTTAAAAAAATTAAATATATGTATTAGGAAAAAATTATATTTATGAAATAAATTAAATATATTTGGAAAAAAATTATATTTATCAAATAAAATTATAGTTATCAAGCAATTATTAAAGACACAAACGGCGCCTCATATCAGACCCTTGTTGTTGACAAACTTTAATATAACTTAGTACTTTTTTCGTAATAAAATTGTTATTAATGTCTTATAGTAAGCGAAAAACGTTTTTATTTTTGAAAATAGAGAGAATAGAGGCAAAAATAAATTTAGACTTGACTTAAAATGTTAAAAAGTGTTAAAGCAACCTTATACTACATTTTGTAGAAGAACATGTTTACCTTGTATAGCTAATTTCACATTTTGCCCGAAAGTGCCTGAATTTCAGAAATATACAGGGTAATTCAACGTTCCGGAAAAGCCAACTGGTGCCTTTATTTTTGAAATGAGATAAAAAAGTTTCTTACAAAAGTTGTTGCACTGAAAGATCCTCTTTATTAAAATTATTTTTTGCCATACAGTATGTCCCATATTTCTTGTATGGAAATCAAATTCTTTATTTCAAATGGAACACTCTGTATTTGACTTTATTTTAAGATTGCTTGATCGATTTTAGTAGGAGGTTACATATTTGTCAATATCACAGACTGCTTGATTTTATAACGTATATTTGCATACTTGCCTTGTTGTGCGTTATCACTATGACAACTACCAATCATAGTCCTACTGAACAAACGCAATAATCTATGGCATATTTGATTGTCAGAATGCATTTTTTGCAAGCAAGTCACTCGAGGTAATTTTACATAATATTTAAATAAATTGCACTCGACTGGTCTTAATTTATTTTCTCGAAAACAAAGCAAGATCTGAAAAAAAATTCTAGGGACAAATAATAAGTTGTAATTTTAGTTGCTTAATCCGAAAAAATAAAATTTGCAAAAAAATCAGAAGCATATTTTTTTCATAATATTCCCTAAGGTGTCATAAGGACTCAACTGGACTTTATAATATTAACGTATTAGGGCGAAATTAGCTCCTAACTATTACAGATAACATTGCCAAATTTCAACAAAATTGGGTAAAACATAATTACGATATTTACAAAAAAACAATTTAAAAAAAGTTTGACACTCTGTATCTTTGATTTCTATAGAACAACAAACTATGGATTTCTAGAACCACCTTCATATGAACTTTTCGTTCCTTCGGAATTTCCCAAAGAATCAGTCCTTGAAGCTTATAACATATGGTCACAATAACAACACCTGTAGCACAGACTAATGAAAATAAACAGACGTTTCACTTGCTAGCGGCGTCTTTGATCTATTTACTATTTGGTCAGCGTTTGTGCTAGCGCTCGTAATCTGCGCAAGCCGAATACCGCAACGAATATTTCCGATACTTGCCGGCTATTCTGAATGACAGTTGATCAATATTTACAGTGGCGGGGCCAAATTCTTATTTAGTATGTTTCGAAATATTTAGATAAATACTAAAATTTATATGCAGCTTAGAGTACTGTTGTTCTTCCCAGAAATATACTCTCTTCGCGTACTAATTGTTTATTCAAATACAAACCATGAAATGCTTTGAAAAACACAGGTTAAGTTAGTAATAAAACTTCCACGACGACGCCAATGGCTCGCTGCTCTACAGACTTGAAAACGAATCCATTGCGTCCGAAATCTGCGCAGCGTTTTTAATGTTTGTAAACAGACAACTTTATTCTGCGAATTCGGGAGATAAGTGGCGCGTCACAAACGTCAGATTTTCATTCCAAACAAAACAAAGCCACGTGCTTTCTGACGTTTTAACCTAACCTCTGAAATATAATTATAATTACATATAGTTGTTTTCAAGTTTTTACGCGTAAGCCCAACACACAAATTGAAAATAAACTGTTTTCACTGCAAAACGTCTATAATTATATTGCAAAAACTAGTTTAAGACGTTGTAAATAATAACGATAAACGTCAAATGGCACGTGCTTTTGTTTTGTTTGGAATGAAAATCTGACGTACCTATGACGGAAGCACTTAGGTCCCAAATTGCGACGTCTGTTTATTTCTAGCCTGTGCCTGTAGTAAGGTTTCGCTATGTCCGCCATCGTGAAATTAAAAATGGCGACACATTTTACTAGAAGCACTTACAAGTCATTTGTATTACCTTTCAAACAAAGCATAAATGATTAAAATCGGTTCAGTAGTAAAAAAAATATATAGAAAAAATTCGATGTTCAAGCTCCCCCATAAGCTCGTTCCACTGGCATCCACGTACAAATTCAATAAAAATGAATTGACAAACATATTCGCTGTGCACTGCTTGTCAGGCTGCGACACTCTTAGCTTTCCCTTCAAAAAGGGAAAACGAGCACTGTTTAAAGGAAACATGGACGAACTGAGAGCACATTTATTTCCATTTTGTAAAACAGATAGGGTGATGTGCCTGTTAGCCGGACATCTCCGGTTCTTGGACATTTCGTAGGAACAACTCATTAATAAAAAAATATACAATAGAAACCGGCCGTAAAATTTCCTACCAGTTCTCGGACACTTTTCCCTAATATTATTGTCAACCCGCAACTTTTGGCGCAAAGACAAACTAAAAAAAAATTCAAACATATCCGCCGGCTCCGGACATGCCGTTGGCGTCCCGAATTGTTAAGTGTTGTGTAGTGCTGTGCCGAGTGAAAAATTGTAAGTACTAAGTAGATACATTGCAATGTCATTTCATGGTTCGATTTCTATGATGTTCACTTCAATATTCATTAACGCATGATTTTAAACATCGTAAAATAGAAAAATATCGTTATTGTCGAAATTATTAGCTGGTCGGATAACCGGTTCGACAGTTTCACCTAGAACCCCTTCTCGGACAGTGTCCGAGAAAGAGTACAAAATGGAAGAATTCTATTTAACCTTTTCTTGCTTGAGTCAATATATATTATCTCACTCTGTTGGTAGCAATGTTGGCTGTTATACGGCGAACACTAATGCCGGTTTGCGGACAGCTAAATCGTGACTAGGCGCGAATTTTGAATGACGCGAATTGATGTCCGACAAACGGACGGCAAGGTAAATTCGTTTCTCGGACATGCTATATCAGAGCAACTCAACAAAAGTGCAGCCAAAGCAAATAAAACCAGAACTGTAAGTGAGAAATAGAGGGCAAACCGGCAAACAGGAAATAAGCGGCGGAAAATAATTTGTGCAGCGTGCGAGTATGAACTCCACAGCGACGTGGAGGAGGATTCCCAGAAAAATCTAGGATGTGATAAATGCCCCAATTGGTATCATCTGGCGTGCACCGAATTTGCAACTTGAAGTTACGAGGAGGCGGCGGCGGCACAGGAATTTATGTGCAATGCATGTCAATAAATCTACCTATACCAAAAACTAGAACCAGAAACGTGCCTTAGAGAATAACGTTTTGTTTTGTGTAAGACTGAAATAGATACCAAATGCTAAGACTAATAATTCCAGAAAAACTATTTGTTTTCCATGGAAAAGTATTTTATTTTTGTTTTTGTTTTCTTATCCAGATTTTTACCTATTTGTGTATCCAAAGTTTATAAGACTAAAGTTTGTAAGAAAAACTATTTTTTAAAATGGAAAATGATTTTATTTTTGTTTTTTATCGAGATATTTACTTAAGTTCATACCTATTTGTGTATCCAAAGTTTATAATAAAGGTTTTTATAGTGCATACTACCTACTATTTCTATGACGCGGCCGTGAACCCACAGTTCTCAGTCGCCCGTCCGAAAAATGCGGCCGAGAACCAGCATTTCTCGGACACCCGTCCGAAAACTAGTCTAGTGGTGTCCGACAAAGATGTCGCGTGTCCGTAAAACGGCAAAAGGCTCATTTTCGGCATTTTATTTTACTGTGATTCCTGATATGATTTGACGATATTTTAATCGATATGGGCAATGTTAGATGCTATACTGCTGGCTAATAAAACAAGCTGAGCATACTCAAATGTATTTACATATTTTATATATGTCTTTGAATTCGACGACACCACTAAGTGGCCGACAACAGGCACATCTACCCTATAAGGTACGTCTATATAAAGTACATACATTTTTCGATAATAGATACAAGTCTTACTTTTACTGTTATTTTGGACACCTACCTCCGACTGAAGACGCTCTTCAGTTTCATATTAAAAAGGCTTATCTACAAAAGAGGCAATTTATAAAAAAGCCTACGAAATCCAGCCTAGACTGCCCAATATTTTAGATTTTGGGTGGCTGACAATAAATCAAAATTGTATAGTCCCGACCATGATGAGCAAACCGTCCAAACCAGATAATTTACAATTAAATTTAAAGGACACGCTTTTCTTACCTTCCTAGCGCAGCATTATGAATAGCGTTCATACCGCAAATAATCGCGTGGTAAATAATGTGCGACGTTAACTCGTTAACTACCATTTTTGTCACTAAATGAAGTCACCCATTAGATTCAAATATTTTAAAAACTTCCTTGGTCTACTGTCTTCATTTTATCTCGATATACCTACGATTCATCTATCTTCAAAAATAAAAAAGTTTCTCGTTCACTATACATATACGTACTTAATTAGCATAGCATTTTCTTAATTTCATGCAACAAGGCATTCGCATTAATAACAATTTTATTACAAAAAAAGTAGTAAGTTTAATTAAAGCTTGTTAATATAATGTCAACAACAAGGATCTGAGGTAATACAACATAAAATTGGAACTTGATATCTGCAATAATAAGGGAGCTATCGAGTGATGAATAAAACAAGTCAGTTAATTGTGTTTTTACGGTTTTAATACAAAATATGTGCTTTCTCATATTTTGCACGTCCAGATTAAGAGGCGAACGGCAAATTCGAATGCAGCATAAAATTTTCTATAAGAGTATTTTTTGTTTTTGTATACCCTCGAGTCGACACCCCCTCTCTTAAACTAGATTCCAGATCCCGTACTATATGTTTAAGAGCAAGCTGCCTTGTATTTTCAACCGTTTTTGTGTTTCAACGTTTCAAGTTCATAAATTAGACTAAAAAAAGGTAGGTAAGTTTACATTATTATTTAATTTCAATTTAAATAAATATTAGGTATCTAACACCAAAATCAGGTTTAGTAGTTAGGATATGACACTACTAGATAAACATGGCGGTCGAAAATGAGGTTATGTCATCAAGCGCTACGAGGCCTTGCGCGGCAGATTTCGTGCAGCCAAGTAGGCCAAGAGACCAATGAAATTCGAGGAGGCGTAGCTAACCGCCGATAGCGCTCCCGTCTGCAGCTCTCCCAGCAGTCAACACCGTCGCCAGTAGTCGGGAATCTGACTCTCCAAAAGACGCTTCTAAAATGGTGAACTGTCAACTCAAAGATATAGTTTTAAAAAAATAAGGGCAACATGGGAAATCGTTATGCGCATTCGTGTCTAGAAGGGCGCAAAAGTCCGGGATTGCAAAAAGCCAAAAAAAAAATATTTTGTAATTTTTTTTGCGAATTCGAAAGTGTTGAATTTTTTTTTGAATCGTATTTGCGAGCGTAATATTTGACGTACAGTAATAATTTTTACATAAATAGAAAGCTTATTCTCTGCACTTTCCGCTGGTACCAAGTTCGTTTTTATATTATTTTTAATAAAACCTATATAAATTGTTTAATTAGAGAATGTACAAAAAGTGCATTGCAAACTTCAGCATCGAGGGAATTTCCTAAATATTATAGTCAGCTGCATACATGTATCGTATCGAATGTTCCGAAAAGAATGTGGAAAATTTTGGTGAAACAATAATTTCAATAACGTTTTTGTAGCAAAAGTTATAAATATTTATTTACAGCGTACCGCTGCCCGCTGTCGCCGGGCAAACCCCGACGCAGTTCAGTTCCTATTCCTATCATGCTCACGTCTGTCTCTTGTTAATCTGTGCATTATCGCGTAAGTCTGTCTCTTTCTCACTAGCAGAATGTGTGACAAGAAATAAATTTTCGTCTTCGGTCAGCCTAAATACTTTAATTTTAACGTATAAAATAATCTACATATTATTACACGTATTATGATTAATAAACATAAACTGCAACTTTTTACATAGGTAACTAAAATATAAATTTGGAACAACATTTACATATTATCACCGATCTAGTACGACGGATGGCGACATCAATTTTAAAATGATTTTAGCGTGTGGAAGAGGTTGTAAATTTGGTAGTTTGTGTGATGGCAAACAGGAAAATTGAACTCTACCCACCCCGCGTCGGATATTTTACAATTGGCATGTCTTCAAAAATTTAAAGGAAAGAATAAGTTAACCAAAATCTTTTCAACGCCTCTGCCTTATGATTCAACTTATTAATTAAATCATAGAAAACGACAAAATATCCGAGGTAGAGGTTCTGAGCAGTCCCTGGGCAGAGGCAGAGGTTTTGAAAGTGTTTGGAAAATAGGCCTACTTAGATTCAAACGAGCTGAAATGACTAAGTAGAGCTACTTTTCTAAACATGTTTAAAACGTCTGCCTCTGATCTGAAGCTGTACAGGATCTCTGCCTCAGATATTTTCTTGTTCATGATTTAATTAATAAATTGATGTAATCAAATGACAGGGGCACTGAAAAGATTTAGGTTAACTTTTTTCTTTTTCATTTTTGAAGACCTACCATTTGTAAAATGTCCCACGCTGGGGGCTCGCACATGATGGATATTCCTGATTTCCAACAGACAATTTACAATTTTATATGAATACGAAGGGCGCTGAAATCATTTATAAAAATTGTCACTATCCGGAGTACTAATCACACATTCCTTCACAATAACAACCGATTATGCAATTTATATCTGCTACAATTACAATCTCTTGAACAATTACCCACCTTTACATTTGCCGAATACATTGTCATTTGTTTCTATTTGCTGCCTAATACTTATTGTTATTAACTTTGGTACCTATGTAGGTATATGTTATCTTTGAAAATCCATCCGAAGGTTTCGGGGTTACGGATAACAGGATTAAAAGTTGTTGAATTTTTCCAAACAATAAGCTCGAGAATAAACTGGTAAGCGCCGGCTCTTAACACATGTTGATGAAAGGCATCTTCTGTTGGTAGTAAATTTCGAATGTCGGATTTGCAATTGTGAAACAAGTGAGTTCTCAGTTTATTTAAATTTTCAATTTTCTTGAAAATGAAGCTTACTATGTCGCATCCACTTAAAACATATGCAGTCAATAGTAAACCAGTATTTTGCGATAGTTCTCTAATAACAACATGAATTGGTATAGACAAATCAAATCTACGGATCCCCAACTCTTTGATTTGAATTCATCATGATACGTGTAATAATATGTAGTTTATTTTATACGTTACAATTTATTAAAGCATTTAGGCTGACCGAAGACGAAAATTTATTTCTTGTCACACATTCTGCTAGTGAGAAAGAGACAGACTTACGCGATAACGCACAGATTAACAAGACACGGACGTGAGCATGATGCGAGGCATGATCGAACCCTCCGTATATTACGGTGGTTTCTGGCATGATGGGGACAGGAACAACTGCGTCGGGGTTTGCCCGGCGACAGCGGGCAGCGGTACGCTGTAAATAAATATTTATAACTTTTACTACAAAAACGTTATTGAAATGATTGTTTCACTACAATTTTCCACATTCTTTTCGGAACATTCGATACGATACATGTATGCAGCTGACTATAATAGTTAGGAAATTCCCTCGATGCTGAATTTTGCAATGCACTTTTTGTACATTCTCTAATTAAACAATTTGTATAGGTTTTATTAACAATAATATAAAAACGGGCTTGGTACCAGCGGAAAGTGCAGATAATAAGCTTTCTATTTATGCAAAAATTATTACTGTACGTCAAATATTACGCTCCCAAATACGATTCAAAAAAAAATTCAACACTTTGGAATTCGCAAAAAAAAATTACAAAATATTTGTTTTTGGCCTTTTGCGCCCTTCTAGACACGAATACGCATAACGATTTCCCATGTTGCCCTTATTTTTTTAAAACTATATCTTCGAGTTGACACCCCTTGATCGATTTTCGACCTTCAGATTCCGTACTACAGCGTTCGAGTTTATGATGACTGTTATTATTACCGCCCTGGAGAACAAAATAGTATATTACGTAACGAGCATGGAAACTGACAAATTTCATACGAGCGTGAAATTTTATGCACGAAGCGTAACCAAGTGCAGAAATCACGCTAGTTTATAGGAAATACACTTTCCGTAGAGTTATGTACACTATTTTTCCCACGACCCCTTAAGAAGACAAATTTATTCATAAAACAATCACTTTATTTTTAAGGATTTGTTGTCTATGATAATAGATGTCAAAATTTTCAAGTAGCCTACTAACTTACCATAAGCATAATATGCTAATAATTCCGACCGGCTCATGAATGACACGTTGATTTGTTCTCTTGCTGCCAATTCATAAATGAAGGCGAACTCTCATTGCACGGAATACATTCAGCTGTGCTAATTCATTGATAACATCCATTGCAATACAGCCAAGTTTCAGGACGAGCCTTAATAAGTCTTATACCCTACAAAGGATTAACTACGTGAGTTTAATTATTGGTAGCCCCACAGCAACACTAATTAACCACCGGCACTTACTTCTGGTAGTCTACCGTCGGTATTTTTGTAGAACAATCACACTACGTAACGAGAGGCTGTTACTCGGGTACTTTCAATAGTTCAGAAAGTCTAGTTTTTCGATGCCTTCCCCAGTACTCCACCATCCGGTGTTACTCTGATCCCTCCCATCAATCAGCCCGGAAATTGCAGCGCGTAACGCTATGCCACCTCTCCTTTTTCTTCGATTCTTTGACGAATATGGCGTCGCGTCGTTTCACATATTCTCCTTGCTTCATGTTTAAACACAAGTGTTTAAGTTTTAAACAAGTTTAAAACGCGTGTTGTAAACACATTGTTTTAAACTCTAACAAACATTTATGCAGAGATGCCCTACGATCTCATTCTCAGCCCTTTTTTAATGATTTAGAAAAAAATTGCTTAGAATTTGACCATTTTCTCTAATTTGAAAAATGAACAAATGCAATTTTCCTGAAATTATAAACAAACTGAGATTATAGCACATTTATACAGCACAAGAAGCAAAAATTTCAGGCAAAAACTCCGAAATTTGGAGGTGATGTATGAAAGCGAACACATAGCTGTTCCCAAGGACCATCAGCGTGCGTGAGGCCCCTAAAGCAAAACATACGCCAAATATCCCATTCATTTTAAACCACTTTCTGAAATTCTATCTGACATACTAGGGATTAAGTTATATTGCCAGCTCAATTTATACATATATTTTTAAGTTTTTTTTTTTTTTAATTTTACAGTATAAATTCGCCATTAATACTTACTTACCTAATCTAGTAGTTGGAAAATAAGCGTTCTGGTTCATATTGGGGTAACAAATAAAAACATCATAGAACATTTAAAATACATTATTTATTATCATGTTTCCTGCCGGAGGCACACAAGGACATGATCCATGAAGTTTTATTTCTCTGCGTAAACTGCAAGTCGCTTAATTATAAACACAAATGGTAGGTACTATAATAAATAGTATTCGCATAGGTTTCTTTAAAACATTTACCAGGAATATGCCTAAGACCGATATCCGTTATTATTGTGTAGTATGTACCTTTTATATCTCTGAAAATTACATTAATAGGCCAACATCTAAGTTGATGTAACTGATGAGCTGGAAATTATTGAGCTTAACAAATTGTTTTGTTTTTAGGGTTTTTAATGCTGAATGAAGTACATTTACAAACTTATTATAATGTACTTTTCGAGAACCCCTAATATTGAGCTAATTCTTTAGTACTGACTGTTTATTTAATAATAGAAAAAGAAACAGTATTATAGCAAATGTACAACTATGTTTTATATATTACAAAAATAGTCGGAATGGGCATCGTATTCTAATTTTTAAACAAACATAAAATTTTTCAAAATCAACAAATTTTATATACAGTGCTCATCCCGACCTTAATAATATAAAAAGTAAAAATTTGATAAGTTTGATGAATCTAACAATATACATTTATTTTTAGTGAATACCTATAAGTATGAAATACATGTCAGTTTTTATTTAGTCCAAAAATTGACTTGTCAAGAAATGAACTAACTAAAAATGAACGGGTTATCAGATATCTTATTTTGCTTATTTCATCAGAGCACCTGAGCCTTGCGTGTTCTGATGAAACGATTCGATGATAAAAAATCGGTCATTCATACCATTTTTACAAGCCCTTCAAATCCATAATAACGTATACTGCTTGCAGACGAAAAACTAGGCAAGTTTGGAGATTATAATCGGATGCACTTACCGACATTACAGTTTTCTATGTCAACTATAATCTACAAAATAATTTCTCTTCGCCTGGCACATTATAACGTATTATGGCACCTACATTTTGATTAAATTTTGTTCTCTGTCAACAAATCCGTAACAATCAGTCTTTATAAGTTTAAACACTGCCATTCTTATTTTATTTATATAAAAAATATTCCATTTTCTCTTACTAAAGTGTGGTAGGTTCATAAAGAACCTACCACAGATTAATTACAATTAGAAGTGCATTAAAAAACCAAAACTTAGATACACTGATATGGACTACATATACAGGGAACTACGTCTTTCCGAGAAATTCAAAAAACGGTTTATTTTAACGAGATATGTAACGTCTATTTAATAAATTTCTATTCTGTATTGTACAAAAATAAATAAATAAATAAAATCGAATTCAATAGTCATCATTAACCGTGCTGTAAGAAAATAATAAAGCCGCGATACCGAAACCAAGAGTTTCTGTATCCCAGCCTTAAAATTTAAGAAAATATCCGGTGCGTTAATTTTCAAAAAAAAAATACAATCGTTTAGAAAAATACAATCTGTGATTACTCCAATCCTTAAGTTAGAAATAAAAGCACGCCGGTTAATCGACGTGCCCCCCCTCACAATTCAGTTGTTTATTGTCTGCCATCTTAATTTGACAATCAACATTTCCTTTGTTTTTTTTTTAATTTTGTTTTATGTTGCAAACCTACTCTATCTCGTTCGCCATTCAAGCTATTGGTTGAACCAAATCGATCCTATGCAGTGGCGTCACCGATGGAGATCGCTCTAATTCGGGAGTAACTGCCTCACAATTAGAACTGCAGGGTGTTAAAACGGCCGGTATTAAACTGGTCACTTCTGGACTGCCTGTGCCGATTCTTTCTTCGTAAACGCGGTCCTTTGGAAAGAAAATTGTATTTATGATCTTTAACGCTAATAAATCTCCATAAGAAAAAGTATGGCATCTTGGTCCTGAACAGAGATAGCTCATCTACTACGAGCCAGCGTAAACAGTTCAGAACTTGGACGAATAATAGAAGGGCCTCTTTACATTTTTAAGTGATGTCACCATCTTTTCATAATATTATTATTGTGTGGTTTCCGCCAAACAGGAAAAATACAGTCGCCCATATTCACTTCATGTGTGGTTGGCTCATTGGTTGTAAGTATAAATTTTTCTGTACGCTTGGACCGTTAAAAATGTGATTATTATAATCTTTTTGTTTATTTGTGTCATGTTATATAGTTTATAACATGGCGAGGCAGTATGTAGTGTGTAAAAGACTTCATTCATGCAAGAATGATGTTTCCTTTTATGGGCAAGTACAAAAATTAGATTCCTTGAGCGTCGGAATCGGAGATCCAGTGAAAATCATGGGATTCAAGGGCTTCTGAACTACAGTAACACCTTTCATAAAAATACATTTTGAAGTGAAACTTCTTTTGTCTCGGTAGAGTAAGTTTCTGTGTTGGCAAATGCGAGCGTTACGAAAATTGAAACGAATGGAGGGGAGCAGTCTGAGAAGACGGGCAGAGGAGAAAGGGAATATCAAACCTCAGAAGAGAGGAAGTCAGAAGTTGCACTTGTAAATTTGCATGGTCCACAGTTGGACCTAGCGCAACTTCCACGCGCAGCTTGCTCTTACCCTTTTACGGCTGTCTGCCACTGCAAAAGGGACGCGGTTTGTGTTCAGGCCAATTTGTACGTATAATTATTATATGAAAATGTTGCGCGTGGAAGTTGCGCAACGTTCAACTTTGTACCGCCGACATCAAAGTGCCGACGTTAAGTGCAACTTCTGATGCCCTCTCTTCTGGGATCGAACGCCCCACTTTTTAGCCACGCTTTGTCTCATACTTGGCGCTGTTTCCCTCAGGCAAGCGTCACGCGTCAGTAAAGCGATGACACAGCTTTTCTGTTCTCGTTACCCCACAAGCATTAAAATCCGATTTATTCTTTCATTATTATTATTTGGATACGGACAATATTTATTATCGATTTTTTGCGTATTTGAAATCGACTAAATGAATTATTTAACTGCTCCGGAGAAGATTTTTTTTTGTTTGGGGTAGCGCACTTAGACATTTTTAAAAATTTAGGAGATAATTGAAATTAATAGTATTAAGGTGTTACCTTCTTGCAAAAATGCAACAAACTGAATGTAAGTTCGTAAAATTCCTAGCCATAAAATCTTAATTTTTATGGTGCCTACAGCCGTATTTCCCAAACATAACATCTGGACTACAAATAATGCTGTCTTCCACGTTTATTATAGTTTAATTTAAATACTTCTTTGGTTAGGTTTCACAAATAAACGTCAGTTGGTTAATAAGGTTTATAATTGCTCGCCGAATGCTGCGTTGCCGTTTGTACCAAGCACCTTCAGATAGAAGTCGCATTTTACGATACGAGCTGTTCTCTATGTCCCTTACAGAATACCGATTTCGATAGCGGGATGATGCGATAGATATTAGACATTTCGATTTGGCAGAGATTCCGATTGCTACCTACATTTCTATTCGATTTGTCAAAAGTTACAGAATAGGCCTGATTATTAACTGAATTATCTCCTAAATTTTTAAAAATGTCGTGTGCTACTCCAAACAAAAAAAATCTCTGGAGCAGTTAAATAATGATTTCATAAGTGAAAATTGAATACTGCTTCACGGGAAGACAAAGCCTACAGAAGCTAACAATTCAGTAGAAAAATAGGCCTGATTCAGGCCTATTCTGTAACTCCAAATCGAATAGAAATACGTAAAATCGAATAGAGGTTGACAAGTAGAATCGGAATTATTCGAAATCGGTATTCTGTAACTCCTTGCAATTTCTACGATCGAAATGTGTGATAGAAATCGATTTCGACCACTCAAACTTTGTCGAAGTGCAATTCCGATATCGAAATTTGCTTTGACGCATGCGCAGCATTGTTATATTCGCGAGCGAGTTTGACACTTTGCATTGTGTTTAGTGTTAATTTAACGTTAAAAACCTGCATGATTGAAGTATGTTGGATAACATTTCCGTATTTCGAGCAAGAGCCAGGTACGCCTTCGGGATTCAGCCTTTTACGAGGGATATCACTAGGAACTAACATTTGTAATTTTCCGTCTTTCAAACATCCTCCTTGTTTGGTATTCTACTATTTACTTTCGAATATTCTACACGAAGTTTATAGGCCGCAGCCCAATCCATTTAAATTTAGTGTTAATTCGTCCCATAATTTTTCTACTGAATTGTTAGCTTCTGTAGGCTTTGTCTTCCCGTGAAGCAGTATTCAATTTTCACTTATGAAATCATTATTTAACTGCTCCAGAGATTTTTTTTGTTTGGAGTAGCACACGACATTTTTAAAAATTTAGGAGATAATTCAGTTAATAATCAGGCCTATTCTGTAACTTTTGACAAATCGAATAGAAATGTAGGTAGCAATCGGAATCTCTGCCAAATCGAAATGTCTAATATCTATCGCATCATCCCGCTATCGAAATCGGTATTCTGTAAGGGACATAGAGAACAGCTCGTATCGTAAAATGCGACTTCTATCTGAAGGTGCTTGGTACAAACGGCAACGCAGCATTCGGCGAGCAATTATAAACCTTATTAACCAACTGACGTTTATTTGTGAAACCTAACCAAAGAAGTATTTAAATTAAACTATAATAAACGTGGAAGACAGCATTATTTGTAGTCCAGATGTTATGTTTGGGAAATACGGCTGTAGGCACCATAAAAATTAAGATTTTATGGCTAGGAATTTTACGAACTTACATTCAGTTTGTTGCATTTTTGCAAGAAGGTAACACCTTAATACTATTAATTTCAATTATCAGTAGTAATATCACAAGAGAGTGAGAATAACTTGAAAATAATTCGACAGATTTTCGAAAACTTGTCGCCAGGCAATAGACACGAGAGCCCGTAGGGCTCGAGTGGCTATTGCCGAATGGCGACAAGTTTGAGTAAAATGTGGAGAATTATTTTCCAAGTTATTCTTACTCTCGTGTGGTATTCGAAAGATTATTTTTTGACGTTCAAATAAGAAACAACTTTTCAATATTATTCTTTCAGTGTCCCAATTTGCGATTAAAACATATATGACATATGTCAAAACTCAAAACCAGAAAACAAGTCGTTTTATCAACAAAAACAAAATACTAAAAAAAATTCCCGCTGGGACAAGTTAAGTAAAAAATTCTCACTATAATAATGATTTAATTGGACAGAATTAAACATGTGATCAAAAATACTGTTAATTTATTGGAAAATAGAAACGTCAAAAAATAATCTCCTAAATTTTTAAAAATGTCTAAGTGCGCTACCCCAAACAAAAAAAAATCTTCTCCGGAGCAGTTAAATAATTCATTTAGTCGATTTCATAAGTGAAAACAGAATACTGCTTCATGGGAAGACAAAGCCTACAGAAGCTAGTAGAAAAATTATGGGACATGGGACGAATTAACACTAAATTTAAATGAATTGGGCCGCAGCCTATAAACTTCGTGTAGAATATTTGAAAGTAAATAGTAGAATACCAAACAAGGAGGGTGTTTGAAAGACGGAAAATTAAAAATGTCAGTTCCCAGTGATATCCCTCGTAAAAGGCTGAATCCCGAAGGCGTACCTGCCTCTTGCTCAAAATACGGAATTGTTAACCAACATACTTCAATCATGCAGGTTTTTAACGTTAAATTAACCCCAAACACAATGCAAAGTGTCAAACTCGCTGGCGAATATAACAACGCTGCGCATGCGTCAAAGCAAATATCGATATCGGAATTGCACTTCGACAACGTTTGAGCGGTCGAAATCGATTTCTATCACACATTTCGATCGTAGAAATTGCGAGGAGTTACAGAATATCGATTTCGAATAATTCCGATTCTACTTGTCAACCTCTATTCGATTTTACGCATTTCAGTTACAGAATAGGCCTGAATATCAAGGTGTTACCTTCTTGCAAAAATGCAACAAACTGAATGTAAGTTCGTAAAATTCCTAGCCATAAAATCTTCATTTTTACGGTGCCTACAGCCGTATTTCACAAACATAACATCTGGACTACAAATAATAATGCCGTCTTCCACGATTAATTTAAATACTTCTTTGGTTAGGTTTCACAAGAAAACGTCAGTTGGTTAATAAGGTCTATAATTGCTCGCCGAATGCTGCGTTGCCATTTGTATCAAGCACCTTCAGATAGAAGTCGCATTTTACGATCCGAGCTGTTCTCTATGTCCCTTACAGAATACCGATTTCGCTAGCGAGATGATGCGATAGATATTAGACATTCCGATTTGGCAGAGATTCCGATTGCTACCTACATTTCTATTCGATATGTTAAATGTTACAGAATAAGCCTGATTGTCTATAAATTAATGAGTATATTCCAGTGTAAGGAAATTAGAATAAATGTTTAATATAGTGTTGATGTCTTTTGTTCTGGTGTATTATATTGAATACATTCCAATCATATGTTTACCCTACGAATTTTTCATTCCTCTAATAACGTTGAAGTTTCACTTCTATCGCGTGTGGCGACCACGCACCCAGTTTTTTTAAGAGTTACTTCAAGGTCGATTTATATGCAGAGCATTTTTTCCAATTTATTGCATCTTAGTATTTCACATCTGCGCGAAATGTCATTTCTTCAAGGCCGTCAGCTTGAAGGGCACACACAGGACACAGGGGGTTTCACCGTTATACGCGGCCTTGGACCATGTTAGCTTCAGTTTCTGTAAACCGCTTTAGATGGCACTACAACTTTGCCGTCGATAGGGTCCCTATATAATACAGGGACCCTAGCCGTCGAAACTCTGTATTACCGATATCGTGAAATTTTAATCTGAAGTAGGCGTTTTGTTGTAATTCTGTCGCAACCGGCATCGCCAGAGAAAATGAAAATTTAAAAATTGTGTGTTGCTTTAGATATTCCGTGGTTACGTTCACAGAACACCTAAATATGATTACGTTTTCTCGATACGCAATAATACTGAATCGGAAATAGGTACATAATAAAGAAATAATAATTACTATGAACAAAAAAGTAGCAGGCCGGTACGTATATTTTGACTTCCGTCAGTAGGTACTTTTTTGACGTCTCTGTGAATGAAGAGTTTGTCCTCGGACATTGAGATAGCAGCAATGCGGCTTCAACATCTGCCGGTGTTGAGTTAATACATCAAATTGCCCAAATTTTGTAATTAACGTTTACAAGTAAGTTTCATTTGATTTTAGTATTAGTTTGCCTTGCAATCACTTCACAGATTATGAACTACGTACCAGAAAAAATTTTTTGAAACTATTTAATATAACGTGTACCTACATCTTACAGTTATTTGTGTCTCTACTTACAATGTAAAATGTTAATTAAATAAAATTGACACCTACCTACATAAACATGCATAGTCTTTGTTCTCTTTAATTCATTTGCAGCTAAAATGCAATTATCTAACTAAATTAGCATTTTCCACACTGCTTTAATTTAGTTGGATTTTTAATATTAAAAAAATAAATTTTAAATTTCAATTCTATCTACGCACGCTTGTACACAATTGGTTCTTGTAAACAGACAGAGATGGCGCTAAACGCAGTTCCAGCTTTCAACATTAAGCTGCGCGTTCTTATTTGGGTGTTCTGCATAAACTAGACACTATATAGACGTTTAACGCAAATGCAATGACGTTTAAACGAAAAGTAATTCAACTTACAAACTAGAGATGCCAGTGTATGTATACTCTTTGCATTTAATCGAGTCGCCGCTGGGTGACACAAAACACAAAAATGTCAAATCATAACATAAACATAACAAACACAAAATTTAATGTCAAACGTCTTTGAATTTAAATAATTCTAGTTTGATCAGGCGATATAAGTTATTTTCTTACATTCTTCTTGGACAAGTTGTTTAACATGGACATAACAGATAAGGTGACAGATTTGGATACTATCCTTTGAGTTTTGTGTATGTTTCATAAAATTATCTTGGGACTTATTTTTAACATTCATTGTGCTCTGGATTCTTCACAGTGGCGAATTAATTTATCAAGGAAGGGTCTTTGAATTTGTTAGTAAGTGTGTTGTGGATAGTAAATACTACCCTATTTTACCAATATTATGTGAGTAATTTTTTATTTAATAATATAATGATATAAGTTTTAAAATTCTTGTATATCCATATTGATGTATCTGATTCTGTTTAAACATCGCCTCTTTCACACAATAAAATATGTCACACATCATTTGTTACATTTTTTAAAACGATTTTAAACGTCAAAAGTAAGTAAACTTTAAAAGAGAAATATTCAAAATTCCCGCTTTCCTCCCCTAATTCTACTTCCAAACATCAGAGGCGCTGTTAGCAGTTCAAAAATAATATATGTGCGTTGTCTATCTGTACTGTTTAATTTGTGGTGTTCTGTGGGCACCACAGATTTAAAAATATATATAGATATCTAGTTAGCACCAGAAACAGACTTGGGTATACAGGCCGCCATAATGGCCGCCATGTTGAGTTCCCTTTTGATTGGTTGCCGCCGACCAATAACACAGCTATTGCTTTCCACTTTCATTCAACGAACTTTTATGCCTTCTGTACATACATATAATACGACTATCAAAATTTTAAGATCCTCAGAATAAATAGGTACCTAGGTGAATATTGTCCTTAAAAGAGATTATTTAACTGAATCGAATTGACCAATGTAAGAATATATGCAAAGCATTTCGCTTTAGGTAAGAGGTAAATTGTATTTTGTTGTAGGTATACAGAATACAGGGTGGCCCGAAATTAGCGTGCAATATTTTATCAGCGTGTTCTGTGGTCAAAAATAAGACAAAAAGCTCTTATAAGCGTATACCGAAATATGCTTCGCAATGGAGCTATAGCTTTCTAAAAGAGAAGGCCTGAAGACGTTTCCTTCTAAATATCTTTGAAACAAGTACAGTTAAAATTATGAAATTTTATGAAATGTGTAAGTACCAAATGCTGAATCTTTTGCTGTAAACATATAATTTCCAAAATTTAATAGGGGCGTCCCAAATCTGGGGGTGGTGGAGGTAAGATTTACCCCAACTTTGTTTACAACATGTCGTTTTCAATTTTTTTTATAAAAATTTGAAACTTCGGAGTTTCTCGCAAAAAAATGTGCTGCTGTCTCGTTTTGATAGGAGGCACCGTTATCGAGCACAATCGATTTAAAAATTTCGCTGCATGCCCAAAAAATTCATACAAGAAGTGGAAAACTTCTTTTGTATACTTAAACGAGACAGGAGCACATTTTTTTAATTTCCGGGAAAATTGAAAACGACATGTTATGGAAAAAGTTGGGGTAAATCTTACCTCCACCGCCCCCATATTTGAGACGCCCCTGTTAAAATTTAAAAATTATGTTTACAGCAAAAGATTCAGCATTTGGTACTTACACATTCCATAAAATTTCATAATTTTAATTGGACTTGTTTCGAAGATATTTAGAAGGAAACGTCTTCAGGCCTTCTCTTTTAGAAAGCTCTAGCTCCTTTGCGAAGCATATTTCGGTATTCGCTTACAAAGCTTTTTGTCTTATTTTTCACCACAGAACACGCTGATAAAATATTGCACGCTAATTCCGGGACACCCTGTATAATTAATGCCTGGCGGGGTATTTGCCCGAAATTAGCGTGCAATATTTTACCAGCGTGTTCTGTGGTCAAAAATAAGACAAAAAGCTCTGGTAAGCAAATACCGAAATATGCTTCGCAAAGGAGCTATAGCTTTCTAAAAGAGAAGGCCTGAAGACGTTTCCTTCTAAATATCTTCGAAACAAGTCCAGTTAAAATTATGAAATTTTATGGAATGTGTAAGTACCAAATGCTGAATCTTTTGCTGCAAACATAATTTTTAAAATTTAACAGGGGTGTCTCAAATCTGGGGGCGGTGGAGGTAAGATTTACCCGAACTTTTTCCATAACATGTCGTTTTCAATTTTTCCTGAAATTTTTCCATAAAAATTTGCAACTTCAGAGTTTTTTGCAAAAAAATGTGCTCCTGTCTCGTTTAAGTATACAAACGAAGTTTTCCACTTCTTGCAGGAATTTTTTGGGCATGCAGCGAAATTTTTAAATCGATTGTGCTCGATAACGGTGCCTCCTATCATAACGAGACAGGAGCACATTTTTTTTGCAAAAAACTCTGAAGTTTCAAATTTTTATAGAAAAATTGAAAACGACGTGTTATAAAAAAAGTTGGGGTAAATCTTACCTACACCACCCCCAGATTTGGGACGCCCTGTTAAATTTTAGAAATTATGTTTACAGCAAAAGATTCAGCATTTGGTACTTACACATTCCATAAAATTTCATAATTTTAACTGGACTTGTTTCGAAGATATTTAGAAGGAAACGTCTTCAGGCCTTCTCTTTTAGAAAGCTATAGCTCCATTGCGAATCATATTTCGGTATACGCTTATAGGAGTTTTTTGTCTTATTTTTGACTACAGAACACGCTGGTAAAATATTGCACGCTAATTTCGGGCCACCCTGTATACTATATTTATCAAAAATTAGTCGAGAAATTAGTTGTATAATACATAACAGGTAACATAGTAAGTTTGGGCCAATAAGGTGATCCTGATTGGGTCATTTATGTATCACCTTCGAAACAACAACCAAAGAAAGATGTGAACGCATAAACTAATAGCGAAGCTTACCATTTTATGCTTTGGTTGGATCTAGTGAAATGCAGCGATTGTTGAATAGGTATAAAACAGATATAAAACAGCATGATGAATGTAGATTTGAATTTTGAGAAACGCTGCACAAACTCAAATATAACAGTAATTCACATGAAACACAAACAAAAAACAATACATTGCCCATCCAACATGTGCCCTCCAAGCTCTCAACTGTCAAAATATGGCTCTTTAATCGCAGTTTCCAAATATATCATGGCGTAAGTTTCATCTCGTGTTGATGGTCTTTCTACTACGAATTTCAAAATTTTAATTGGTATGTACAGTTTTAGTTTGCGTAATTTTTCACAAGAAGTACCAATAGTTTTAAAAAGGAAAATGTATAGATAATTTTATTTCATTTTAAAAATTCTTGAAGTTAGAAGGCTTAAGGAGACTCTACGAAGTTTCAACTACATATCTCGTTCGCGTAGCTGACAGGTCTTCGTATTTCATGGATTACACATACAATTTCAGAATTTCTGCCCGATGTTTCACACACAAAGTTCTTATTACGCAGAAATGCGCTGAGAACTGAGATCAGACAGTCTCTTTAAATTTTAGAAAAAATACCGTTTTACTTATTTCAAAATTGCTATTTTTTCTAATTTTAAGTGGGAATAAGTAGTTTTTCTGTGATTACAAATAAACTATTAGCGAATTTCTGCATGACAAGAGCTTTGAAGTGTGCAATATTTCATTTAAAATCTCCGAAAATTGGATGTGTAATTTATGAAAAAAAAATTCTTCACAAAATATTTTCTGTTAAACTTTTATTTCAGATATATTTTTTCTATTGTATATTTTGCAGTTGAATTTTTATTTACGAATTATAATTTGTTGTATAAAGTATGGAACCTGATATGTTTGGCAAGAAAATATTATTTTTTACCCAAAACCCTCCAAAACCGCACGCCTATGTTGCATGAGGAACGAAACCACACTAAACATAAACAAACAATGCTCTCCTCACTCAAGCGAAGTTTGTTTTTGTTACGCTCTTCTGAGCACGTATTGTACATGTAAATACTGGGGGGCCCCTTCTATTGTTCGTTCAAGATTCAGAAACTGTGGTGTATCTGGTTTTGAGTGCATTTTAGAGTGCACCCGAGCACTTTGGAGTTCAGGTCAGATATTTCTTTCACTCACCTGCGATTTGTCGTATTTGAGACGTTTCCAAATAAACTGTTTCTTATCCACAGCGTTCGGGGGTGCATTCGGGTCGTTAGACGAATAATAATTCGGGTTTGAGAAACTCCTTCCGGTTGGGTACAAATATTTCTTCTTTCCTTGCCTGATTATCACAACTGTCACCAGAATAAAAGCGATGATGGCGAAAAACAACATGGGGACCAAGGTGATCACAAATTTGTAAGACATGCTCGTATCTTGGTGTTCGAGCATTTCGTCGGTTTTCTTGTGGCCGAATATTTGAGCCTCTTCCTTTTCTTCTTCTTCTTCGTCAGTTTCTGCTTCACACTTTCCGCTCGTTTGCGGGCATTGGTTGGATACCCACGAGGCTGGTTCTAAAAAATTGTGCTCATAAACACCAAACGAAAAAAATTAATATCATCTTTGAAGGCTATATCGTCCAACAAGCAAGAAATTTTAAGTACTTTTGGAAGGAAATCGTAAACAGGATGTAGAAATGGAAGAGTTTCGGAGCGTAAGAGAAGGACGCCGGAAAATAAAATGTAAGTAGTAAGAATTGTGGGGGCGCCAGCACCAATTTACGGAAGTGAATCATTCTAAGAAATTACATGAAATAGAGGGAGTTAAAGGTTTTATCTTCAACTGTTCTATGAAGGTTTCTTTCCTTATGATTTCTTCTATTCAATTCTACTGGTGAAACTTATTTTCAAAATTCCTCTCTGATGCTGCAGAAATTTTCAAATATTAAAAATTCCTTACCCAACTTGCAGCTCTTTACATTTTCATCTGGACAACCGCAGGTGTAATTTGTTTTCTTGAAGAAGCAAAAATGAGTACAACCACCGTTGTTAACAGCACAAGGATTCCACCCCTTCTGTTTTTTAGCACTGACCATAGTTATGCCCATGGCGCCCTCCAAACTTGATCTTATCAGCATTTGATGTTTAGCGTTCAATTTTTCCACCCTTACCACCGACTTTTCCGGCCATTCCGACCAATAAATGTTGTCTCCAAACTGAAAAGGTAAATAACGAATAAATCTTTTCACAATTTTTACTCCACACGTCAAAATAGTGACTCGACAAGAGTGTCACTGACTACGTCAGCATCCAAGGCTCCCAACTCTCCTACCCATCCAAGATTCACAAATACCCAAGGTCCATAAAACTCAGGTAGGAGTATTTTTTATCAAGAATAGAACTGAGCTCGGAATTGAGTTTGTGATTCGGCCATAATTACTATTTTTTTAGTGTATACTTTCCAAGGAATTGAAAGTTGTTGCACTTGATGAATTTTAAAAGTAGAAATAGAAAAAAATATAAGAAAATAGAGAATCTCGACCTTATGCCGCCTGGAAATTGACCAAAACGCTCCTAATACAGGAACCACAACCACTGGAAAGAAGAAATGAACTGGTTTATATTGATGAAGGCTAAACCGAAGTCTTGGCTGTTAGTTTAGGAAACCAGAACTCAGTGACTGATATCCCAAACCCAAATCAGAAAACACAAAACATGGTGGCCGAAAACATACAGACTCCATGTTGACACTGAAGCTGAAATAACAACGGACAAGTACCCAATCTAACAATATAATTTACAAATAACAGAGATAATGAAAAAAGTGCTTACTTGAGTCAATGCGAAAGGATGGATATTTTGCAAATTCAGTTGGATCCTGTTGCCTCCGTTCAGATTCGCGTGTTCAATACTATAGGTCTTTTTGGCATCGATCCAGTACAACCTGTTGGAGTCGTAATCAATTGTAATGGCAACTGGTAGGGTTAGATCGGTATCTATGATGACGGTTCTCTGGGAACCGTCCAGGAAGGAGCGTTCTATTTTAGTACTTTGCCAATCTGTCCAGTATAAGTAGCCTTTCCTTGGGTACACCGCGATGCTTCTTGGGTCAGTTTTGTTGTCATGCATGATAGTTTTGGGGAATTGCCCACCTAATTTCGTCACTTCTATCGTTCTAGTTTCCGTGTTAATCCAGTAGAGATTGTCGGCTATCCAATCAACAGCGACACCGTCAGGTGACGAGTTGTTCCCGCCAATTATTGTAGCAACTTCAGTTAAATTCGTGGAGTTCACTTTACAGATTATACGTTGTTCTAAGTCTGTGTAAAATATCAGCTGCTTTTCCCAATGAAAATCTACATGGATAGCATTCGTTAGATTCGGAACGTTCAAGGTAACATCCCAAAAATCGTCAGTATCCAAACTGATCCTAGTCAAAGAAAACCTAGCACCTATTAATAAATACGTCTCTGGATTCATCTCACAAATTTTATCACTCTCTTTCTTCATTTTGATCCCTGTTGGACAAGCACAAGTATACGAAACGTGGTTCCTCAAGCAAAGATGAGAACAACCACCATTGTTGGTGCCACAAGCATTTTCTGCAGTATTATCACTCTGGACACTTCTTACATCCATGAGGCCTTCAAGTTTATCTCTTATGATGGTTTTGTTGGCACCATTGATTTTATCTGCCTTGTGTAGCCCTTGAGTTTCCCAATCTGTCCAATAGATGTGGTTCCCCACCACAACGAGACCGTAAGGGTGTGGTATATCAGTGATAATAATCTTTCTATTTTTGCCTTTGAAATCACTGGATTCTATAGTATTTAGTTTGCCATCATTCCAGTAGAGGCGTTGAGTAGGTCGATCTATGGCCAAACCATTTGGCCATTCTAAATTCTCCGTGATTATGGCCGTACTGAAAAATATAATAATAAGTTGAATAGAAGCAGCTTTTAAATAAACGCAACTTACCGGTTAGATCCGTCCATGTAAGCTGCTTCTATTTTGGCGCTCTTACCCCAGTCTGACCAAAACATTAAACCCAGGTGGTAGTGGAGTACTACGGCCCTTGGATTGTCTAAATCTGACCATATTAGTACCTTGCGGTTCGACCCGTCTAATTCAGATACTTCTATGCTATTCCGTTCTCCATCGGTCCAATAAATCTGGAAGACAAACGGGATGTTAAAGGTCTTTGTGAATAAAGTCACTGTAGCTCGGGCATATTTTGTAAAGTTTCACCAAAACCCAGAAAGAAAATACTGTAAATCTCAAAATTCTCCGAAACGTCTCTGATAAAAGTGTCTAGAACACAGCTTCATTGATTTCTAAGGCCTTAAGTCGCAACTATCGTAAAAGAAGGGTAGCGAATTAATTTACGTTAGTTGAAATCGGTGCAAGTCTACTTAAATAAATGACGGAGCATCAAAAAGGCGCACTTAAAGGTTCTGACTGGCGCGCGGTTGACTCAGTCTGCAGTGTCTAGGTAGGCCATTAAGCTGAATAAATTGCTGGTCGGTGGCAAGTTCACAGGCCAACAGATATAAGTTGGCGAGCGGTGGAGGCGCGACGCATTGACGCCTGCCGCAGCCTGCATCTAACTCAGCGCAACAGTGGCGTGGACTTTTCTTACTCTTGGGAATGAATATTAAATGATAAAAATTTGGTTAATAATATTCAACGTGTATTAAGAAAATTATTAGCACCAAAGGTAATTCAGAATGTAAAAAGACAAATGTAATGTGATTTATTGCGGAATAATCATTAACATTAGATTCTTTGCCTTAATTCTATTAAAAAAATAATAGTACAATATTAATCATCACTTTCAGAATCGCTAGTATCACTATCACTGTCACTGTCACCTAAAGAAACTTCACTGATATTGTCTGAGAACCCTTAATTTTCTAAAAATTTGTACTCGACCTTAATCCCGTGATCAAAACGCTTCTTCCGTCTTCTGGCTTTATTTGATTAAATTCATATTCCGATAACTTCCGCGCATCTTCTAATCTGAAGGTATGTGGTATGTGCGACGTTGAATTTCACTGTCGCCCGTATTAACTCGATGGAATTTTAATCTGAATGATATGGCGATAAACGTAAAACAGTGTGTCCATGGTCTTGTAATAATGTGTCGAACTTGTAGGTTATTTATTCCTTCTTATAATTCTTGATAATTTCGTATAACTGTGATTTTAACATATTAGGTGTTCTGTGGTTCAAAATTAATATTTTTGACGTTTAGCAATTTAATCATATCTGCCGTTTTAGAATTTGAAGTGGGTTTGGCATTTGCCTGGACGATCGATGTGGTAAGGTGCTGTAACAATGAATAATTGGAATGCTGGTTACATCCAACAGACTTGGATTAGCATTCATAATAATTGTTCTTTCTATTGCAACCACGTCACGGAGCGAGAGCAGTGGCATATCCAGATGAAGAGAGAAAAGCAAGCCGCTACGTCACTATCGTAAATAAACAGGAGCCTGAGAAGAGTGGTGGTGGCACGTCACGCGTTTCGATGGTAGGAAAGCGAGCCTGACCGCCGAACCTATCCGATTCACAAAGCAGAGGTCCAAGAAGAATCTTCTTCACCGGGTTGCGAAGAAGAATTCTCTCCACCCGCGTCCGATAAATTTTAACCGACAGCCCGCTTGAATGAGTTTAATTCACGGCGTGTGATTTTCTGTTCATTCCCGTATCCGATGTATTCGCAAAAGAATAAATACCCAAGAGTCTTCATCGCTAGTACTTAATTAACGAAGCCGAAGGGCTACCAATAATTAAGTTAACCATACCGGAGTTACTTGACTTGTATCGGAAGTGTAGCTGACTTAATTAGGTGGGTCCACTTACCAGTACAGGTGCAGGAAAGCAGAAACTTACATAGTTTGCATTCATTGCGGCGGATTACACAGCCTTGTCGATGTGCAGCGGAGGGTTTCTACAACAATCTGCATATGTCCTGGGGTGGCCCCGTCAGTTATAAAGCTTTTGCACGTCAACTAATAAACCTGTCTGTCACGGGATTACACTCTAGGAGTTCTAACGTATCCCAGACTTGAAACCCCGACCGGTCGCACTAGAGGTGCTATTACGAAACCGCAAGTATCCGGAACAGAGTGAATCATACGACGAGGCTACCCGTATTCAAGTGATAGCTGATCTCGAGGGAATAGTCCACGAGCTAGGCATCTAGCCCAGATCTCGTGCGCTACTCACTCGAGAAACCGGTTACAGTACCGACCTGATTTTAATACCAGAATTTCTCATTTATTTTTCATGTATATATATTCCTGTAAATATCCATTTAATATTCCGTTTAAAATATAAATATTTATATTAATAGAAACCCTTTTAATTTGTTTATGTTTTATAATTCACCGTTTAGTAAGCAATAACGAACCCTCCCTTCTTCGACTATTGAGCAAAGGGTATTGTCGACGATCCTGACCTGACCAGATGCAACCCCATTATATCGTTAATAAGATAACGATCCGATTAGCCTGGCTATACAGAGCGTACCAGATACCGATACCGAAACCGAAAGAGCGTGCTGAATATCTGGCTCCAGAGCGTCTCTAGGAAGTGTCATTGAATACTTTCTCCGAAACCGATCCGATATCGTTGCATAATTGACGTCCGATCAGGAAACATCGTTGCAGTGCATTGTCTACGACGACGACGAAATTCTTTGGTAAATTATTAATCAACTTTTGCTGCAACCACTTGCCATAATTCTCTGAATTCATTTCTGAATGGTAATCGCCGGTTTTAGATCCAGATTTAAATATTAACAAACATCCAGGTATAAGGCCCTTTTCGTAATCTGTATTTATAATAATTAATCTCTGACCTTTAGAGATATTTGCAAATAGCCCTTAGTCATCTGTCCAATTATTCGAAGAAACATGGCTACTGTGCAAATATGTTTCGTCCAGGTAAACAATCGGTCTATTTTGAATTCAGAAAAGTTTAATTTTCTTCAAATACGAACTACGAAGAGTCCTTATACTATAATGTTTTTCAGTTAGGACTTTCCTATTATTCTGAACCCCATTTTACTAAAAAGAACTCTCAGTGTTTCATTGGATCCATTCCATTCTAGCTCGATCCGTATTGTTTGGTTCAATTTTGCAGGGGTAACACGACAACCTTCATTCTTGTGAAATTCGTGTACGATGTGACAGGTCCGTGAAGTTAGCCTCGTTATTTTCGATTTTATGACGTATATCAGCCGTCTTATGCTCCTGTAAATCAGTCGTTAAGGAACTCTTCCTTGTACGCTTCTTTCCTGGTGTTTTAAAGATCGTTATTTTCCGACGCGCTAGAGTTGCCTTCACTAATTATTCTCTATATAGATCTAATAGACACGCCCGTTGCAATAGACGTCTTCATTTTCACACTTTCCAATGTTTCTGTTTAACTTTTCTCACTTTTAAAATAACAAAGCACTTTGTACACTATTTCCCGTGTTTGACTACGTAAAACACCCTTCCAAAAGCTCACCGGTAACTGAAAATTTTACCTGCGCCACTGGTACTGCAAGACACTCTATTATTGCATCCGTAAAGTATTCTAATACGCAACCCGACCGCTCGCCAACTTAAATCTGTTGGACTGTAGAAGCCTAGAGGAAACCACTTGCTTTACTACAATGCGTGCGATTCGACTACGAAGATCATCCGAACACAAACACTTCTCCTTACCGCTGTCATAACAAACTGTTCCCAGCAGCTATGCTATGGCTTTGAAACGCATAATTTAAATGAGCATTGACGCATTACTCCGAAAGTTGGGAAGGGCCTTGGGCATATGCAAACACGCCGATTCTGTCCCCACTTTATTCATTCAGCGTCAGCAACCATTATTGGTAATTGGCTCAGGGGTTGAAGGGGAAGGCAAGCAGGTACTGTCGTGGGGCAATCGGGGTAATTTCACGGAATCTTACGCCACACCGCGCCATGGTAGGCGTGTCGTGGTATTCCTGATTTTATCAACTTTTCAATTATTGCAATTTTTTTCTCTTCACCCAGCACTATCGAATTTTTTATGTAGCATGCGTATATATTACATTCGTGCTTGATGTTATATTTTGCCTTTATACTTCTGCGTTCAAATATAGTTTAAATAATTGTAAATCTCACTTCTATGCCGACGATACACAGATTTATTTTTCATTTAGCGAGTCTGAAGTGAATATAGCAAACTTTATTATAAATAACGACTTAGAAGCCCTCTTAAATGTTTCAACAAAATATGGCCTCTCTATAAATCCGTTAAAATCGCAGGTTATGATGTTTGGACCTAGAGCTGCAAGAGGAAGATGCAATGCACAGCTAAAGATTACAATTAATAATTCGATTTTGAGTGTTACAGATAATGCAAAAAATCTTGGTTTATACATATTTAGATTCTGGATTAACTTTCGATAAACATGTAAATTTTATAATAAAAAAATCCTTTTCTAATCTTAAACTAATTTATAACGCATCTCATCTCTTCAACTTTAAAACAAAAAAGATTCTGTGCGAGGCCTTGGTGCTGACTCATTTGAACTATTGTGATACTGTATATGGACCTCATCTTCGGAAATACAATTGTAACAGATTGCAGCGTATTCAGAACTGTTGTGTAAGACTTGTTTGCGGTCTGAGAGGACGTATGAGTGTAACTCAGCATATGAGGTCTCTTAACTGGCTCTCAGCTGCTCAGAGAAGGTATCTTCATGCCGGCTGTCTCTATTATAAGATTATTAAGCAGGAGATTACTGTATATCTATTCAAAAAAATAACTTTTCGTTCGCATATTCACAGTTTAAATACCAGGCAGTTGTCTTTTATTCAGATCCCTAGTCACAGAACTACACTTTTTCATAGATCATTTTCATATAATATTTCTAAAATTGTTAATTCCATTATGCACATCTTTGTTAAATCATATTCTTATTTTAATTTTAAACAAAAGCTGAAACTTCATATCTTTCAAAGTAATTATATTAATGTATTCATATAAAGCACAATTTTGTCTTTTAATTCCGTTGGTATATTTAGTTCTTTCTCGTTCATGTAAAACCACAGTTGTTTTGAAATGTTTTGACATATCACATCATATCATGTAAAATTATATATATATTTTTTTTAATTATTTGGGGTTGCATGGAAGAACATTCGTCAGTAATCTGCTTCGGGATTCATGGACGAATGAATGCATTCCTTTTCAGTATTAGGTATTAGCAATTCAATTATTATTTCTTATTAAGTTTACTCTCACTCGTTTGTTGAATGTAATAATTTGTATATTATCTATTATACAGGATGGGCCAATAGTGTGTAGTCGGGCCATATCTCTGGTTCTATTCAAGGTAGCAAAATAAAATTTTACATGTACGTTGAGAACCCCACGAAGCATCCGATAAAATTATTTTGGTGTATACAGGGTGTTCGTACTCTGAGCACCAAACCAAAGTTATGTTTTTTTAAATGGAACGCCCCACATTTGTTTACATATTTGAATTCCCAATAAAATTTTATGAAAGATGATGTACAACACGATGGGGTTTAGAGTGAGCAATTTTCAGATATTACCATTTTAGTGCCAGTGCGGACCCAACTTTGAGGAACTGCTGACATCTACTGGTCGAAGCTATTTAAGATTTCTCTATTGGACTAGGTTCACAAACTGCTCTATTTGTGAAATTCTTGACTACTTTTGTCACAAAACTTAATATCATACAGGGTGGACAGCTTACGCAATATGATTTTTTTCTTAAAAATTTCAAATGGAACATCCCATATATTATTTCCATATTAGATAGACAGTTTACTAAGCTTTTGATTGATGTAGATATTGTTAGGTCTGCGACTGACGGTTTCGGTAGAATTGAAAATTGAACTTTAAAATGTAGTAATTTTACCGGTATTTTATTCGTTTCTCCCATATTTTAGCGCCCAAAACACAAAATATGATTTCCATTTTGTTTTTGGAAGTTGATTTCACATTGAGACAAAAAATTTCATGGCCAGATTGCTTCTCTATGGTCATATTTTTAAATAAATGGTAACTTATTAAACCTAGGTATAAATTCAAACAAGGAGTGCCATGGAAGAAAACCGCCCTTTGAAGAAGTAAACTTACAATGAGATTTCTTGTGCTGGTGTAAACTCTATTCGCTACATTTTCTGTAAAAACAAAGTGTAAGCATTTTTCTGAGTTTTGGGTGGGAAAATGGCGGAAATTCCCCAAAGATGGTACAAAATTACGGCAAAAATCTCAGTTCTTAAGGTTCAATCTTTATTTCTGTCTAAACTATCAGTCGCAGACCTGCCAATATCTACATCAGCGAAAAGCTTAATAAACTGGCTATTAAACCTTCAAATAATATTCGGGGTGTTCCATTTAACATTTTTGAGAAAAGCTCCATTTTGCGCAAGTTGTCCACTCTGTACAATATGAACTATTTTTGAAAAAGTGTTAATGGATTTTACAAATAGAGTGTCCTCTAAACCTAGTTTAATAAAAAGATCAGAGTTATCTTTGACCAGCAGACGTCAGTAGCACCACAAATTTGGGTTTACACTAGTACTAAAATAGCCATATCTTAACAACGCTTACTCTAAACCCCACCGTGTAGCATATCAACTTTCATGAAATTTTATGGGGAATCCAAATATGCAAACAAATGTGGGGCATTCCATTTATAAAAACATTACTTTGGTTTGGTACGTAGCACGTGAACATCCTGTATACATCAAAATAATTTTAACAGAAGCTTCGTGGGGTTCTTCACACACACACGTAAAATTTCATGTTGATATCTTGAATAGAATCAAAGATATGGACCAACTACGCACTATTGGCCCACCCTGTATGTATTCTACTTATATACATGTACCTGGTGCTGAATAAATTCTATTATTATTATTATTATAATCCTAAAAGTTGTAAGTTTTATTAAGCTGGTGTTCCCCATTGTACCATTTCGATTCCACACAAATTGATGTTCCTTTATAAAATATAATCTTTTTGAATTGGATAATCTCAATTTCAGCTAAAATGACTCGTGTTTTAATTGGTTTTGAATTAATATTTTCATCCGGGATGCAGTCTTTAGATAAATAAAACCCTGTATTTTTCTAGCTTTCGGCAATTCTTTTATTGCCTTCGCCCGGAAAAACTACGGTGAGATGATAAAATTCTGTTAAAATAAAAATACAAACAAACGTGTGTATGACATGACAAAAAAAATTGTCATTTAGATCGTATCTTTGCATTTGCCAAAAAGTGTTTCGGGATCGTCTATTTTCTTAAGGTCGTCTGCCTTTCGAATTGGATGTTATTCGATTGCCGAGTTTCCGCCGTTGATTTTACTTTAAGTCCGATTAATGAACCCATGCATTTCTTCATTCTGCAGTATTTGGAAAATTGGCATTTAATTTATTATCCTTTTAGTTTCCCTTTAAACTTTGTACAATTGTACTCTAGCTAGGTCGACGATTTAAATTGTATCGGCCTTGCATTTTGCGTGACACGTTCGGATTGCCTTGAGCACTTAATTTTGCAAGATATTCAATTAGCATAATTTCTGGCAGCAAAGGTGAATGAGAGGTCGATCGCCCCTCGACAATTCAGGTCAGAATAGCATACCTACCAAATAGAACAACAACTATGTAAATTTTCAACCGTACTAAAATTTTCTCTAGGTTGTGGTGGTTTTAGACCTAAAATTCCTGGACTAATGGTACCGGCAAAGACACATAATTACTTTTCTAGACAGTCGTACAAGTTATATATATTTGTATGTGAAATTGTCTTTTTTGAGAAAGATGGCAGCAATTGCTATTCCGTGTCTGGTTTCGTTTCAACAGTTTGAGCTAAATATGAATAGAAAAATGAAGCGTGCATGCAACACATACCTTTCGTCCTGTGGAATCAATAGCAATGCCATCAGGAGTTTCAAGTTCATGTTCAATGATTGGTTGAATCACCGTTCCATCAGCAGTGCCTTTATAAATTTTATCCTCAGCAGTGTCTGTCCAGTATATTTCACCAGTCTTTCTATCTACGTCAACAGAAGTTGCTTTTTTCAATTGGGGAAAGGGGTAAACGACATCAGCTATGTATGGTACATCTAAGGAAATTTGTCGTATGTCTATCCTATGAGCTAAGATTAAATAGTTTTTAGGACCACTGGCGCAAGTTTTGCCATCATCCTAAAACGTTAAAAATAACTTGGTAAGTTTGTTGTTTGGCACAGTGGGACCAACTCCCCAAAAACCTTGCAAGTAATAGAATTTTATCAATGTTTTTGGGTAATTGGTCCCACTGTGCTTGGCATTGGCTTGTAGTACTTCTAGTTTAACTCCTGTGGGGCAAGCACAAGAATGCCCCTTAGGTTTGAGCAAACACAGGTGGGAGCAGCCCCCATTACTTTTACTACAAGGGGCCCTTAAAATTTTCCTATTACGATGAAAAATTCTAACGTCCATTAACCCACTTATCGCTGAAGCTACTACGGTACGATTCAACCCAGTTTTCTTGTTCGCCATTGATATATTCAAAGATTCCCAATCTGTCCAGAAAATGTTGTCTTCGAAGACATCTAGACCAAATGGATGTGGTAAATCAGAACCAATCAACAAGGTTCTTCCAGAACCATCCAAGTTTGAGTATTCTATTGCTTTGGTACCACCGTCTGCCCAGTAAAGTTTACCAGCGTTGTGGTCGATGGCCAAACCGTTTGGCCAAGTTAGATTCGAATGAATTACCGTGGCACGCATGGAGCCATCCATTGCAGCCTTCTCAATTTTTGGTACTTCTCCCCAATCTGACCAATACATATATCCACCTAAAATTATTATTATGTTTTAAAATGGTTCTGATGTTTCATTTCTTGGTGTTGTACCAATTGGATCAACAACTATATCGCGCGGTTTGTCCAAACCATCCCATATCAAAAGGCTTCTCATGGTACCGTTGGAATTTGCTACTTCGATTCTAGCGGTACCAACATCTGTCCAATATATTTTGTCTGTTATCCAGTCATATGCCAAACCAGCTGGTGAAACTGAAAAACGGGGATATTAAAAGAACTGCGGAACAAAGTAAAGACAGACAGGCACATTTAGTACCTAGCAAGGTAACGGGAAAGGTGGTATATAGGACGTAACATCTGACCGAGAACTCAAACAGAGGAAAGGCTTGTAATTACTTAAACTAATATGTGAAAAGGCATAAGCAAAAGTGGAACACAGGGAACAGAGGAGAAGAATTCGAAAACTCTAAAGGATAGTTGCCCCTTTATTTGGATCTTCGAAGAAAATACAGATGTCTATTTTCTGTTAAAACTGTGCACCCTAACTGCGTAAACTGAAAGCTAAGAATATTTTTGGAGAATTTTTCACGGCTACCTTTATGGAGGGTTATTTTTCTGAAAGCTATCGGAATACTAGTTTCCGAGATATGGCCGGTCGTAAATCTTAACCAAGAAAAAAATTTTGAAAAACCCGGCCCATCCTGGCGTGTGTCCCCAAGCTTCATGTGTATTTTAACGAGAAGCAGTCGAAAGTATTTTATCCGTGACTTCGCCCTGTACAGGTGTCCTATTTTCGTTGTGATTTGGGGGTTTCTCATAGAAGCAGCAGAGATAGAGCCTCGGGGTTTTCGCGAACCTGAGCTACTTTCTTGAGTATAATAGAAAGCTGAAACCAGAATTTGGATATCGTTTTTAGTTTTCGAGAAAAAAAACAATATTGATTTTTATCGATTTTCAAAAATTATCTCCAATTCTTTTTGTACTAAGCAGACTAAAACTGTTAAGATTGATTCCTATAGAACTTTTTCCAAGGAATTCAGTGGCGTACGTAGTTTTTTTCTAGGGAGCGTATTTTTTGAGTTATGACATAAAGTCGAATTTTTTAAATGGAAACCACAGTAGGCTTTCATCTAGTTCGAAAGGTCTTCTTTTAAGCTATTAAAATATATATATACTTTTATATTGTTATTTCAATAAACGGAAAAGATTTTGGTACTTTTTACCTTTAGAAAATATAAGATAGGCACATCCAAGATACTTGTGATTTTATGTTAGCAACTTTTAATAACAACTGAAATAAAAGTAACAAAAACAGCAAAACAGCAAAACAAACAAAAACAAGAAAAACATCAAACAACAAAAAACAAAATTATAGGAACTGCTCAAATTGATTGCCAAGTTTTTCAACACATAATCTACATCTTTAGTTAATAGATTGATGGCATTAATTAAAAAAATAGGATGGGCTTGCAAATATCGGAAAGCTGCATGTGTTGCCTCTGCTAGCTCGACTTGATTGTTGTATCTTCGTATGTATATTTTTTCTTTCAAAAATGCCCAAACAAAAAAATCTTATATACTCAGATCCGGTGATCTTGCAGGCCACAGCAATATAGGTCCATTTGTACCCAACCATCTACCCGGAAAATGATTTTCTAAATAATTTCTAACTATTGCAGAATTGTGTGCAGAGGCACCATTTTGTTGGAAATATACCCTGTTTATGTTTATTAACGGAACATTTTCCATTATCGCCTCTGCATTAATATTCAATAAATTAATGTATCTCAATCCCGTTAAGTTTCCATCAAAAATTTGGTATGTTAGTTGACCACCCAAAATAAAACACGAAACGGTAAATCCAAAACGTCCTTGCCTCTGACGTTCAAAAGTTTGGTGCTGATTTGTATCAGACCAGTGACGCACATTATGTCTGTTAAATAATCATACGCTGCTTATGTGACTTTCATCTGTCCAAATGACAGACCGCCCAAATTCTCGATTTTCTTGAATTTTATTTAAGTACCACCCAGTGGCGGCTCCTGACTTTAGAACTTGGCAGTGCTCTAGAATGAAATCACCACTCAGGCGTTGGAGGGGGTCTGGCCGTTTCTCCCCTGTAGTTTTTTAAATGAAGTGCTTTAGGAGCCATTTTCAAACATTTTCAAACAAGAAATTTCACTCACCGCAATATTTAACGAACATCCCAAATCCAAAAGGTTAAACTTTCGCACACAACTATTACCGCGACCTTTCGAAAAGCATTTGATACTTCGCACAGGCTTAGGACGTCCATTTCATTTTATTTCAAGTTTTTCGTCAAAAGTCTATATTTAGATAAAATATTCATTTTTAACTGAATGGAGCATTACAACACAATAATAATTTTGAAAGCTGCAAAAACCAGGCGATCACTTTGTTAAAGTTCACTCCACAATGTTTAAGTGTTGACTTTAACCAAACCACTACCTTTAGCCATGCTAAGTATTGGAAATTTCAATATTTAAAAATATACACGATAATGCAGCTAATTATTCACGTTATAAGCAAAGCAACGAGCTATCTCAGACCTAAATATGGTAAACAAAAACAATAAACACTGCCGCAGAAGCACAAAATCCCACGCCCCGTGCTTCGCCCAACAGTAAGTGTGTGCTCAAACAGCGCTCCCAGGCGAGCTATAATTCTTCCACCTAAAAGCACATACGACGAAATTTTCCCGAGTAGCGCCGATCTCGCTCCCATATCGAATATGCATTTACCTTAAAGTGCCACACCTCAGTACTTGGACGGCTGGTTGCGTGTGTGGTAGGCATTTTGAAAGACGACGCGGAATGATTAGAGCACGTACTATTTATTATCTCGCATAATAATTAATATATATTGCGACAGAGATTCAAAACGTTTTAAAATTATTAGTTTATAATTATAAGGTTTATAGATAAATGCAGTGACATGGGACGGGAAAAAGATATGACGGACCGGGCGAGATTAATGAACATGAATAATGGTTTGGAAGTTGGAAAAACAGTAAAAAAGGGGGAGCTGATACTGGCTACATGGAACGTGAGAGGAACTTACTCAGAAGGGGCATTAAAGCAGTTAATAAATGAAGCACGTAGATACAAGGTAGATAAAATTGCACTACAAGAAACTAAACAAAATAGTCCAAGAGCTACGGTGAAAAATACCACGCGAAAAGTATACAAAGAATGAATATGTTCATGTAATTGCCGTAGGCATTGGTAACACAAAACCGAGCGTCTGCCGTTTAATAGCGGCAGCTTTTAAGCGGGGGCGGCGCTGAATCACGTGAATTTTGGAAAAAAATTTCGTGATTTTATACAACATGTAATATATACGATCCGATAGACAAATTAATGTGGAATACAATTGCCATTGGCAGACGTCACCAATCGACAGCTTTCTACGCGGCAGACGCAGCGCAATGCGACAAAATTAATACAAAAACACGGGAATTTTATACAACTTGAAACTATCACCAAAAAATAGAGAAAAATTCATTTAACATGATGAGTCAAAGAAATTCCCGGCAGACGGTAGCGTTTCGTAAACAGACGCCCATAATTAACCGCATTACATCTTTGTTCAGACCGTTACAGTCAGCGCGTTAGATAAAGATGGTAAAACTGCAAATATACATAGCAACTTTTTATCAATTTATAATGTATTTGAACTATGCAATAACAAAAATAAAATATTGTTTTGTATAAACAAAAAATGTTTACCCACGACTAATACATAATATAAGTATTATATCTGTAATTTTTGTAATATAATGCCCTATGTTATTCCCTTAGGGAATAATGGTGAGGGAATAATAAACTATTATTTCCTCTCGTAAACCAATTAGAAAATACTACTTGAATCATGGTTTCTGTGAAATTTAAGACGACCACCGTAACGGTGATAAATAAAATGACTGTTTAAACAAATAATAAATTGTGAAAAGTTAGTTGTGTGCGTTTTTTGTTGCGATTTTGTGATGAAAAGTGAAGAAGAAGGTGAATTTTCCTGTACACCACCAGATATTCTTTAATGTGGTCATTCTGCTCCATGTTGAGAATTGCTTTTGGTAATTAATCACGACGTGCACATTGAAAAATATGGTAAACTTCGTTCTTTTTTGAAAAGAAAATTGTGTTACAAATTAATCGTGAATAAAGTATAGTACACAACTCGCTATAATGAGTGCTACTATTCCCTCAGATGATTACACCCCTCGCTCGCTTCGGTCGCTCGTGTTGTAATAATTGTAACTCTCATCCTAGGGAATAATAGCACTCATTATAACGTCGCTGTATAATATGCTATTATGTATTATGAAAGTGTACTTAAGTCATAATATTATTATTACTCGTCTTCATCACTGGAATCACAGTATAAATTTTCGTCATTCTCTTCATCACTGCCGTCGTTGGCATTTTCACTACTAGTGATTATATCATTTAAACTTTCTGGATGTTGCGGCCCAGAAAACCAGTTAATTACATATTTATTGTTCAGTAATGACCAACCATTATTAACGGACTGTAAAATTTTGGTGTTTTTTCAGTAGATTACCTCCATATGGCACAAATTTGATTTGATCGTTTCGTTTTTTCTAATAAAATACTGCCACAAGGTGGCAAGGAGCTGCCGTCAAAATTCTTTAGATTACGAAATAGGTCTTTGTCTTACTTTGGCTTGTGGGCTTCTAAGAAAATTTCGTACCTAAAAGAATTTGCTAGTAAGTAAGGAAATATACAATGCAATACTCGCGTATATGCATTTACGGTTTGAAAGGTAATTAAAAATTTAGGGAAATCGTAAAATTTTGCTTTATAGGTTTACAAAGTACAAATAATACTTTGAGGTTTATAAATGTTAACTCAATTATTGCTTCTTTGGGTTCAGAATTAAGTAAATCCTTTCCGGCGTTTCACGCTATCACAGGCTGTGATTACACAGCAGCATTTTTCAAGAACTGAAAAGCCGCTCCTTTTAAAATTCTAGAACAGAATAAAAACTCGCAGAGTGTGTTCGCAACATTTGGAGATTCAGAAAATATATCTGAGGAGCAAGTATCAGTCGTGGAAGAATTTACTTGCATGATTTACGGAAAACGAAAACATATTCAAGTAAATAAAGCAAGGCAGGCATAAAGGCAATATTCCGATTTTCTGATAGTTAAAATACCATTTCCTATTGAGGTGGGTATGTTATAGTAGCGCAAAGGCAGTATTACCTTCTTATCTTCTGTCTAAGTTTTACGATTTCCCTAAATTTTTAATTACCTTTCAAACCGTAAATGCATATACGCGAGTATTGCATTGTATATTTCCTTACTTACGAGCAAATACTTTTAGGTACGAAATTTTCTTAGAAGCCTACAAGCCAAAGAAAGACAAAGACCTATTTCGTAATCTAAAGAAATTTGACGGCAGCTCCTTGCCACCTTGTGCCAGTATTTTATTAGAAAAAACGAAACGATCAAATCAAATTTGTGCCATATGGAGGTAATCTACTGAAAAAACACCAAAATTTTACAGTCCGTTAATAATGGTTGGTCATTACTGAACAATAAATATGCAATTAACTGGTTTTCTGGGCCGCAACATCCAGAAAGTTTAAATGATATAATCATTAGTAGTGAAAATGCCAACGACGTCAGTGATGAAGACAATGACGAAAATTTATACTGTGATTCCAGTGATGAAGACGAGTAATAATAATATTATGACTTAAGTACACTTTCATAATACATAATAGTATATTATACAACGACGTTACAATTATTACAACACGAGCGACCGAAGCGAGCGAGGGGTGTAATCATTCGAGGGAATAGTAGCACTCATTATAGCGAGTTGTATACTATACTTTATCCACGATTAATCTGTAACACAATTTTCTTTTCAAAAAAGAACGAAGTTTACCATATTTTTCAATGTGCACGTCTTGATTAATTACCAAAAACAATTCTCAACATGGAGCAGAATGACCACATTGAAGAATATCTGGTGGTGTACAGGAAAATTCACCTTCTTCTTCACTTTTCATCACAAAATCGCAACAAAAAACGCACACAACTAACTTTTCACAATTTATTATTTGTTTAAACAGTCATTTTATTTATCACCGTTACGGTGGTCGTCTTAAATTTCACAGAAACCATGATTCAAGTACTATTTTCTAATTGGTTTACGAGAGGGAATAATAGTTTATTATTCCCTCGCCATTATTCCCTAAGGGAATAACATAGGGCATTATATTACAAAAATTACAGATATAATACTTATATTATGTATTAGTCGTGGGTAAACATTTTTTGTTTATACAAAACAATATTTTATTTTTGTTATTGCATAGTTCAAATACATTATAAATTGATAAAAAGTTGCTATGTATATTTGCAGTTTTTCCATCTTTATCTAACGCGCTGACTGTAACGGTCTGAACAAAGATGTAATGCGGTTAATTATGGGCGTCTGTTTACGAAACGCTACCGTCTGCCGGGAATTTCTTTGACTCATCATGTTAAATTAATTTTTCTCTATTTTTTGGTGATAGTTTCAAGTTGTATAAAATTCCCGTGTTTTTGTATTAATTTTGTCGCATTGCGCTGCGTCTGCCGCGTAGAGAGCTGTCGATTGGTGACGTCTGCCAATGGCAATTGTATTCCACATTAATTTGTCTATCGGATCGTATATATTTCATGTTGTATAAAATCACGAATTTTTTTTCCAAAATTCACGTGATTCAGCGCCGCCCCCGCTTAAAAGCTGCCGCTATTAAACGGCAGACGCTCGGTTTTGTGTTACCAATGCCTACGGCAATTTCATGAACATATTCATTCTTTGTATACTTTTCGCGTGGTATTTTTCACCGTAGCTCTTGGACTAAAAGGGAAATTATGGATATCGAAGACTATACATTTTTTAAGAGTGGAGGGCAAGATAAAAGGTTCGGAACGGGTTTCCTTGTTAACAGGAAAACAAGACATGCAATAATTCAATTTGAACCAATAACAGACAGAATGTGTAAACTGAGAGTGAAGGGAAAATACAGAAAAATAAGCATCTTCAATGTGCATGGGCCAACGGAGGATAAGGACGAAGAGATGAAAGAAGAATTTTACACAAGACTGGAAGAAGAACTTGAGAAAATAGCAAACTATGATTTAAAAGTAATATTGGGAGATTGGAATGCTAAGCTCGGAAAGCAAGGGATATACGAACCTGTGATAGGAAAACACAGCAAGCATGACATTAGTAGTGAAAATGGGAAAAGACTGATAAATTTTGCAGCTGGCAGGAGAATGAGAATATGTGGAACTTTCTTCAGACATAAGGAGATACATAAAGGAACATGGGTATCACCAGACAAGAAAACAATCAACCAAATCGACCACATTTTAGTCGAACAGAAGCATGCGGGCAGTATTAAGGATGTGAGAAGTTGTAGTGGAGCAGATGCTGACTCTGATCACTTTATGGTGAGAGTAAAAGTCGCACAGGAAATGTTTAAGGAGAATAGACGAATAATAAGTAAGAGGGATGCACATAATATAGGACTATTAAAAAGGGAAGAAAATGTAGTGAAGTACACACGAGAGATCGAACAAAGATTGGTGGGAGTGGGAGAAGGGGAAGTGGAAGATGTATGGAAAGAGTTAAGAAGTATAATATGCCAATCAGCAGAAACGGTAATAGGGAACAAACAATAGCAACAAAGTAAGGAATGGATAGACCAAGAATGCAAGGAAAGACTGGTGGAGAGGAATAGAGCAAGGTTAAGAATGTTGGAACTTAATACAGAAGAGACCAAAGCTGACTACGAAAATAAAAGAAGAGTAGCAAAAAGAATATGTAGCGAAAAGAAGAGAAAGTATAAGGAAATGAAAATACGAAACATACAAGAATATTACGACCAGAAAGAAATAAGGAATTTTTATAAAGAAGTAAGAAAAAACAAAAAGAAGGATAGTGTAAATACCATGTACTGTTATAAAAAGGATAGGCAGCTTGTGGGTGGGAAAAGGGAAGTGCTGGAAAGGTAGAGGGAATATTTTTCTGACTTACTGAATGTGACTGGGGTGCATGGAGATTGTAAAGATACCAATCAAAAGGAGATGAGACCACGGGATAAGAACATAGAACCACCACGTCTCGAAGAAATGAAAAGTGCAATAAAACAATTAAAGAACAACAGAAGTCCAGGAAAAGATGAAATAGAAGTAGAACTGATAAAATATGGGGGCCACGGGCTGCACAACAGAATACACAAGCTGCTCCAGGACATATGGGAGAAACAGCAAATGCCGAGGGAGTGGAGACAAGCAATAATATGCCCATTACATAAAAAGGGAAATAAAGAGGAGTGTGAGAACTATAGAGGAGTAGCCCTATTAAGCAATGTATACAAAATATTTGCAAAAATATTAACACGGGAGGCTGAAGGATAGTACGGGAGGGATGTTGGGGGAATACCAGGGAGGATTTAGAGAGAACAGATCTACTATAGACTAAATCTTTACCTTGAGACAGGTACAGAGAGAATGCGAGGAGCAGAATGTGCAGCTACACATAGCTTTCATAGATTTCAAACAAGCCTATGATAGTGTAAACAGACGACAGTTGGATGGAGTAATGCAACAACTGGGAGTCCCGTGGAAAATAATTGCCTTGGTGAAAATGACTTTGGAGAGCACAGAATACCAAGTTCGAATAAATGGCACGATGTCAGAAGGTTTTATGGTCGGCAATGGTCTGAAGCAGGGAGACCCACTGTCGGCGGTGCTCTTTAATCTGTTACTAGAGCAAATTATTAGAAACAGCAATATAAACAGATGGCACAGTGCTTAAGAACTCACACCAGTGTATTGCATATGCTGATGATGTAACATTGATAGCAAAAACAAAGGAAGAATTTAAAGAGCTCGTAAGGCGGCTAGGAGACGAAGCAAGAACTTATGGATTAAGGATAAACGAGCTAAAGACAAAGTACATGACGACAAAGAAAGCAAGAGAAGAGGAAGAACATCTGAGCGTGAAAAGTGGAAAAGATAGAAAGAGCATATTTGAAAGAGTATGGAGAGTTTTAATTTTTTGGGGACAGAAATTACAAGAAACAACGACCAACTAAGAGAAATTGAAAAAAGAATAATGATAGGTAGCAGAAGTGCTGGGGCTCTGAGGACAGTGTTGAGGGACAAGAATGTGTCAAGAAAAGCGAAGATACGGATATACAAGACCATTATCAGACCGACAGTAACTTATGGAATTGAAGCATGGGTTTTAAGAAAGGAAGACCAGCAGAAATTAGAGATCTGGGAGAGGAAAATATTAAGAATAATTTTTGGAGGGATAAAGGATGGAGATGAGTATAGGAGAAGAAACAATGCCGAGTTGAGAGAAATGTTCATGGAAGCGGACATAGTTCAGTATGTGCGTGCGCAGAGAATGAGATGGCTAGGGCACGTTGCTAGAATGGGAGAAGAACGTATACCGAGACAGATGCTTGAGATGAAGAGAGAGACAAGAAAGAAGAGAGGAAGGCCTAAGAGAAGATGGAGAGAATGTGTGGAGGAGGATGTCAGGAAACTAGGCTACATACTACATACTACATACTACATGCTACATACTGTTTGTTTCTATCATAACATCATTGCTACTCAATTACCTTCCTACTTGCACCAGAAAATTCTGTATCGAACTGATATACATAATTTAAACACGAGACGAAAATCCTTAATTACACCTCCATTACATAAAACTACCTTTTTTGAACGATCATTTACGTACAACATTAGTAGAGTTTACAACTTAATACCTCGAGAAATTAAATTATTTAATCATACCAAATTTAAGCTGAAAATGTTCCAAATACTGTTACAGAAGCAATAGCGCCTGTGTCTAAATCTATTCAGGTAAAGGCTGTATCAACTTCTTGCATCGTTCTTGTGAATCTAAATTTTTCCAGTAGATTGGTAACTTTTGATTCTATTGTCCTTGTCGTTTTTTCACAGATGTTTTTTTTTTTTCCTTTCTTTATTTGATTACTTTAAATAAGTCCTCCTTTGTGTCTGTCTGTCCTCTTGGTTAAGTGGAAGAACATCTTGTATGTATTTCGGTTTACGTACAAGATGAACTTCGCCTTTTGGCATAGTAACTGCGAGCGGGTTATTCAATACAATGTTTTTTTTTCTTTTACAATGTATGTAGATATGCTATGCCAATAAAGACGGTATTATTATTATTATTATTATTAAGGACTGGAAAAGCAAGGCACAAGACAGAGCGAAGTGGAGAAAAATACTAGGACAAGCCATGGGCCTATAAGGCCTGAAGAGCTCATATATATATATATAATTATAAGGTTTGAACCTTTTATCAAAAAAGGTTAAAACCATATTTTTGTAGGCAGTGCGCGCGCACGAGCGCACTTATTAAGGAGCCGCCGCTGGTACCACCTACAAAAATTAAGCCTTCTTCCTTGATCTCCCGGGAAGAGATGGTGAATAATTTGAATTTTATATGGCCTATATTTGCCTTTTTTAATATTTTTTGAACTTTTGATTTGGAAACACCAACTTGTGATTCGATTTCGCGACAAGAAGTTTTTGGTGTCACCTCAACCAACGATAAAACATTTATTTCTTCCTCTTCCCTATTTTCTTTATTATAAATTTTGTTTCTAGGTTTATTGAATGACCCATGGTGAATTAAATTTGATTTTAATCTCGAAAACATCATTTTGCTTGGTTGTCTTCTTTCTGGGTATCTAAATTTAATAAATCGATGGATAGGTATTATAAGTACTTACTGGAAATGGGTAACTAGGAATTTTTTGTGTACCTGTTGATATACAGGGTGATTTTTTTTGACCGTCTATTAGAAGTATCTGGAGAACTAAAAGAGATATTGATTTGAAATTTTGGCTGTGGCCGAAACCGGGTCGGATCTATTTAATGAAAATATTTTCAAAATGGTGGCATTTCCGGGAATACCGGAAGTTGACACCAACTTTGTTATCTTAAATGGAATGCTACCATTTTCTATTTTTTTTAGATTCCACGGAAAATTTTAATGTCAATTCAATACAGGTTCGCTATGCCTAAAATTAATATTTTCGGAGATATAATTTTTTTTCTCAATATTTTGACAGTTGTGGTAGATTATGTAAAAATTAATATCTCGATACCGTCTAGCAGTAAGATGTTCGATTTTTTATGGTGGCAAGACACGGTGTTGGAGTTACTAATCAGGCAAACAAATTTTCAAAATCTATTACATAAAATTTTCTAATCAACGGCATATGTTGATCGCACAAAAGTAGCAAAAAGTCATTTTTCTTAAATAGAATGATACCATTTTCAATTGTTTTTTAGATTCCCCGGAAAATTTTAATGTTAATTCAATAAAGGTTCGCTATGTCTAAAATTAATATTTTCGGAGATATGAATTTTTTTCCAATACCTATTTTGACAGTTGTGGTAGATTATGTAAAAATTAATATCTCGATAACGACTAGTAGTAAGATGTTCGATTTCCTATGGTGGCAAGACGAGTTGTTGGAATTACTAATCAAGCAAACAAATTTTCAAAATCTATTACATAAAATTTTCTAATCACACAAAAGTAGCAAAAGTACAAAAGTAGCAAAGAGTCATTTTTCTTAAATTGAATGATACCTATTTAAAGAAACCAATTAAAAAACGTGAAAAAATGCGCGTTTAACAATGTATGATGTTTCTCTACCCAAAATGAATAGTATTTTAGATACCTACTAGATGGGGCGCCAGGTCATTGTTCTGCAGCAGTTACTAACGAATTGTACCGGATGTTTGAAGATAGATGGATATGACTTTTGGGTCCATGGAGTTGGCCTGCCAGGTCTCCAGACATTACACCGTTGGATTTTTATCTTTCGGGCCGTATAAAGGATAAAGTGTATCAATATCCACTCAATAATAGGGATGAATTGGTGGAAAGAATTGCTACAGCATTTGCAGGCTTAGATCCACATGAAATTCGTAGCGCTACTACACACGCCGTAAATAAGCGAATTATTAAATGTGTAGAAGTTAATGGACTACATTTTGAACAGTTTCTTTAACATTGTTTTACTATCACGTACCTACTTTATTTTTTATTTAGTTAAAATAAGTTCAGTGGTGGTAATTCAGGATATGTTCCATTAAATGTTCTGTATGTCCTGTTAATTATTTTATCGCATTTTCCATGAATGTTGAATAAATGCATAATATCCGAGTAAGAATAATTATCATTTGCCATATCCTATTCGTTAAACACCAACCATACTAAATTACTAAAAAATACCAATTGCTTTTATTAGACATTATTTGTGAAATTTGTGAATATTTTGTTTTGTCTACAAGCCAAGGTCTACTTACTAGAAGGCGGCGCTCTTCAATTTTGATCGATGAAATAAGAAAACAGCAAATATCTAAAATACTATGCATTTTAGGTAGAGAAACACCATACATTGTTAAATGCGCATTTTTTCACTCTTTTTAATTGGTTTCTTTAAATAGGTATCATTCTATTTAAGAAAAATGACTTTTTGCTACTTTTGTGTGATCAACATATGTCGTTGATTAGAAAATTGTATGTAATAGATTTTGAAAATTTGTTTGCCTGATTAGTAATTCCAACACCTCGTCTTGCTACCATCGAAAATCGAACTTCTTACTGCTAGTCGTTATCGAGATATTAATTTTTACATAATCTACCACAACTGTCAAAATAGGTATTGGAAAAAAATTCATATCTCCGAAAATATTAATTTTAGACATAGCGAACCTTTATAGAATTAACATTAAAATTTTCCGTGGAATCTAAAAAACAATTGAAAATGGTATCATTCTATTTAAGAAAAATGACTTTTTGCTACTTTCGTGCGATCAACATATGTCGTTGATTAGAAAATTTTATGTAATAGATTTTGGAAATTTGTTTGCCTGATTAGTAACTCCAACACCTCGTCTTGCCACCATAAAAAATCGAACATCTTACTGCTAGACGTTATCAAGATATTAATTTTTACATAATCTACCACAACTGTCAAAATATTGAGAAAAAAATTTATATCTCCGAAAATATTAATTTTAGACATAGCGAACCTTTATTGAATTGACATTAAAATTTTCCGTGGAATCTAAAAAAAAATAGAAAATGGTAGCATTCCATTTAAGATAACAAAGTTGGTGTCAACTTCCGGTATTCCCGGAAATGCCACCATTTTGAAAGTATTTTCATTAAATAGATCCGACCTGGTTTCGGCCACAGCCAAAATTTCAAATCAATATCTCTTTTAGTTCTCCAGATACTTCTAATAGACGGTCAAAAAAAATCACCCTGTATATCCTTTGATTCATTTACAGTCTCACGACATTCATTGAAAACAACAATTATGTTGTATTTTTCGAAACTTTGATAATTTTGAAGTGCCATTTATGTATATAATATTAATAAAACTAGCTGCATGCAACTTTTGCTAATTAGGCTTCTTCGTTTAAAGGGACAAAGTTTGACAGTTAAGAGTGTGGTGGCTGGTGGGCACACAATGGATGCAAATACATTGTTTTGGTTGGTGTTTCCTGCGAATTTTTATTATATTCGAGTTTGTACAAGGTTTCTCGTTCTTTTTCAACTAGTTCGTGATGTAACATTTATTTTGTATTTATTTTGAGAAGAACAATTAGGGACCTAAGTGGTGCGTCACAAACGTCAGATTTTCATTCCAAACAAAACAAAGCCACGTGCTTTCTGACGTTTTAACCCAACCTCCGAAATATAATTATAGTCGTTTTCAAGTTTTTCCACGTAAGCCCAACACACAAATTGAAAATAAACTGTTTTCACTGCAAAACGTCTATAATTATATTGCAAAAACTAGTTTAAGACGTAAATAATATCGCTAAACGTCAAATGGCACGTGCTTTTGTTTTGTTTGGAATGAAAATCTGACGTATGACGGAGGCACTTAGGTCCCGAATTACTGTTTTGCTTTGAATTTTTATTTACATAGTTATTAAAAACAGGTTATTAAAAATAAGAACGGAAGTGATTGGAAATAAAAGATGGAATAATTTATAGGTAGTTTATGTTTCATTAGTAAAGCCACAACACGCTGTGTACTATGTGAATACAATAAATAGTGTGGAAATAGATCCTTATTTGGTATACCGTGCAAGATTGAAGATCTTCAAGATGTATTATCACTGAACAGATTGTAACACTGATCTAAAGATCTAATACAATAAATAGTTTTGTTTATAAAAAAGTTTTTTACCTACTGAAACATATGAAGCGTAATCGCACTGAAAAACGTTGGTCGATTACAAAATTATCGTGTTTAATTATACAAGACAAATGTATTGCGTTCTAAAAAGTTAGGGCCTTGTCTGATTGCACATGAAACTGGAGAAACCCTTTCTCGTCATTGTGGCTGCGTTGCTGGACATTGCAAAGCTTCTTCCGATGTGGCTACGCTGTGTTTTACAATATACCTGTCGGATTTGTTAATTCAGTGAGCAATTGTGGGTTAAATTTCTTTTCGTGGATCACAGTATGTTTAAAACAATAATTACTTTAATTTGTGCCAATTTTTGAATGCCACTGCTTAACAAAATATAAATTATATTTGAAATAAAACATAAGCCGATGCTCTTAAAGCTACATTTATTATATTATTCACTTACAGCATTTTATACAAACATTATTTTCTGTTATGAATAATTATTAATAACTTTAATTTTAATAAAAAATCAAGTTTGGAAGAAAAACCCTAAAAGTATGAACGCAAAATTCAAACTTACATACTTCATGCTATTTTATAGATATCTATTCGACAATAGCCACGTTTCACCAGATACAACTAAAGCACAAAAATGATAAGCTTCACTCTTCTTTTATGCATTCACATCTTCGGTATTTGGTTGTTGTTTCGAAATTGTCGTAAATAAATGCACCCATAGATAGCGAAGAAATCTTGTTTGTCAAAACTTACTAGTTCACCTGTTATATTATACAAAATACTTGCAACATAATATTCTCACATTGTGGTCAATTTAATTCTTAATAAATAATCTCTGAAGGGCAGCTATCCACCTATTTGTTCTGAGCGTTTTCGAGTCACTCACATGCTTTCGAATGAACTCTTAAGTTTATTTTGTCCCTCTAACTTCGGCTTCTGCTGCCTACCATTAAACACCAGACGGACATATCACTTAATTGTTAATAAATGAGGAAAAAAACACGTAAAAAGTTAAATTATAACCAGTCACACAAATCTGTCATTTACAAACACGTCCTTATTAAACAAATGTAACTACTTCACTTCACTTTAGTTTACTATTTTAAATGTATTACATTCATTAATTCAAAAATACCTTCTTGTTAATTAATTTCTAGTTTAAATAAGACAAAATTCATTAAATTTGCATTTACTACCATGCAATATAATGCCTTTGTGTGCCGACCAGGCTGATGACCTTGAAGGAATGACATTTCGTGCAGATGCCTAATGTATGTCAACCACAGAACACCCAACAGATAATTAATTATTCAGTTGTTAACATAAAATCACAGCTCACAGGTATCTTGGATGTACCTATCTATCTTATTTTGTGTGATTTTCTTTAGGTTTGCGCTTTGGAAAATATAATAAAATAGACCCTAAATAATAAAAAGAAAAATGCGACTACCTAGATGAAGATCTATAAATAACTAGTTCAAAACCATTTCTAATGCCAACGGCCATACCACGTTGAATACGCCGGTTCTCGTCCGATCACCGAAGCTAAGCAACGTCGGGCGCGGTTAGTACTTGGATGGGTGACCGCTTGGGAACACCGCGTGCTGTTGGCATCCAAAATTTTTATTTTTTTAGCTGTATTAAGCTCCAAAAATAATTTATCACGAAACTAATTCTTCTGATGTCTCGTTACAGTTTAAGATGTTATGCTTTAATGCTTTTCTTGCAATATTTACGTACCTACACATAAGTTGATATATTTTGCATCCTAATAGGAGTGTTTTCTGTTTTCGTTATGGATGATTCGTCCATTTATCTATAGGTAAATGTTTACCCGCTATGTAAATTCAATTTTATTCAATTAATCAAAATCTTTAGTAGGATCGGTCATAGGTAAGTTAGCACATAAGTAAGCAAATCAATTTTCAATTCGATTTTTGATGCTTCCCATACGTTTTAATAAAGTTCCCATCACTGACGAAGGCGAAATTATGGAATCATGCAATAAACAAATTTTTCTTATAAAAGTACTAATTCAAATAAAAAATGCGAAACAAACAAGAAGAATTAAAACACCTTTAAAATGTTGTATCATTTGACCTTGCTTAGAACGGTTACTCCTGTTTGTAGTAGTTTTATCAGAGTCCTGTACTATTCGCAAGAACAAAATTGGCGTGTTTTGGCGTTTCTCGAAAAGCTTGCAGGTTTTAAATTTAAAACTAAACTTTAAAATACCTTTGTAACAACTTCTCAAATTCCATTTGATTTTAGGAACCTACACTAAATTAGGTAAATTTATTAGTTCACGAAAACTTTCTGTACTTTCACAATAGTTTTGAATTTTTAATCACTTATGGAGCGTTATCATTTTTTAAGGAAATACCACTTTAAAATCAGTGAAACAAGAAGTATCCAACTATAAATTACATTAATTACTTCTTTCGTTGTTTACTTCGTGGGCACTGAAGATTAGCATTTTCGATTTGTTTTTACTAACTTAATTTTGCAATAATATGGAAATATATTGTATTACCTATGCGTCAAAGGCTAAAGTTGAACATTGCGGTAATACCATAATTTCAGATATACAATTAGCAGATATTACAATTAGCAGACATGAGAGATTAATTTAACTTTTGTTATTTCATAGTGTGTTGGGACTCTTGGTGCTTACCATGTTCGAATAGAATGTTTAATCAACACTGACAAAATTAAATGATTATCACCATGCACTATCAGTCTATCACTTTCACGTAGGGGAATTAAAGAAGAAAAGCAACACAGTATTGTGTAGCATATGCTTTATAATGAATTGAATGAATTTGTCAGTCATTTAAGTAAGCAAATAATAATCAAAAGTTGTAAAAGTCGGAGGAACCTCATCACGCGCAGGTATGGAGCTAGTATTTTCTAAAGTTAAAACTTAAAAAGTACCAAAATCGTTGTCGTTTTTTGAAATAACAATATAAAAGTATACAGGATGGTCCAGGTCTTAATACATTAATTTTGGGAGGTGATAGAGAATCAAAAATAAGGGGATTTTTCTTAATAAACATATACCCGGAAATACATAATAACGGAAATATAGCCCAAGTCATTAATACTAAGACATCTTGATGCTGAGCGCACAAATTGAAATTATCAAGTAGGCTTCAATAATTTTAGAAGTTTTGACATTTGTGCAGCATAGTCATTTCATTAGGTAATTTGATTTCCTACCTACTAAATTTTAATTTGTGAGGCAAAATCCTGCCAAATTTATTCACTAATGTTGATTGTGCAGACATACATATTTTATTTACGGATTCTGCAACGGTAACGCTGCAGCAGCCGTAAGAGAATATCGAAGAAGATATCCAAATTGGAGGCAACCAAATGCCCGTGTTTTTGTGAATATCCATCGCTTTTTTCGGGAATTTTGTTAGAAGCGGGTCAAAGAACAGCCTAGGAGAGGAAATCCTCGGCTAAGTTCTCGAAGAGCGGCCCTACAATAATTAAGAACGTCAAAATCAACAGTATTGCGCACTCTTCATAGGGATCATCGGAACCCATATCATTTACAACCGGTGCAACATTTACTCCCCGGTGATGCGCAAATGTCAAAACTTCTAAAATAATTGAAGTCTACTTGATAATTTCAATTTATGCGCTCAGCATCAAGATGTCTTAGTATTAATGACTTGGGCTCTATATCTCCGTTATTATGCATTTCCGGGTATATGTTTATTAAGAAAATACCCTTTATTTTTGATTCTCTATCACCTCCCAAAATTAATGTATTAAGACCTGGACCACCCTGTATATATATTTTGATAGCTTAAAAAAAGACCTTTCGAACTAGACCAAAGCCTACTATGATTTCCATTAAAAAAATTTAACTTTATGTCATAACTCAAAAAATACGCTCCCTAGAAAAAAACTACGTACGCCACTGAATTCCTTGGAAAAAGTTCTATATGAGTCAATCGTAACAGTTTTAGTCTGCTTAGTACAAAAAGAATTGGAGAGTTTTCGAAAAACGATAAAAATCAACATTATTTTTTTTCTCGAAAACTGAAAATGATATCCAAATTATGGTTTCAGCTTTCTATTATACTCAAAGAAGTAGCTCTGGTTCGCGAAAACCCCGAGGCTCTATCTCTGCTGCTTCTATGAGAAACGCCCAAATCACAACGAAAATAGGACAGTCTGTACAGTGCGGGAGCTTTCGTATGAAGCGTTGTGTTGAGTGTTTTTCCAACTTAACCTGCTTCAAATCTACTAATGTTCGACCAGTCTTAAGAAGACAGATAACCTTCCTAGAGATTTAGGAAAGGATTGTCTTGGCATGTAAAGGACGAACGAACAAGAAAGTCTATGAATCAATGAAGATGGTGTATAATAAGTTGGAATGGAAAAAATGTACCCTTACCAACATTATGATGGATCAAGACTTCTTGATCACTTCCATTCCAATGAGCTCGATTCACTGTATCTTTCTCTACATCTGTCCAGTAAATCGTGTCCGTTTTTGAATCCCAAGCTAGAGCAACTGCAGACTTTATTCCATCCACTGGTATTACCTAAAACAAGAAAACTAACAATTAAACTTCACTAATAAACAATTAAGTACCATCTCGTGTTGATGTTCTCCATTTTTATAGAAATGCTTGATGCGTAAATCTTTTTTCCTGGCAAAGAGTATCATTTTTTCAGGCTTCTGGCAAGATTTTCTATCCGGTTTCAACTTTTGGCCCATTCTACAGACGCAGGAGTAAGATCTCTTGTTTGGTAAGCACATGTGGGCACAACCACCATTATTAGGACCACAATGGTTCTTATATTTTGGTTGCCTTTGAGGATGGTAACTATGAATATCCATTGGAAAGTGTAGGTTTGAGTGGATTGTTTTTAATCCAGCCCCAGTTGCTTTATTGGCTGTTGATATGGATTTGGTGTGCCAGTCAGTCCAGTAGATGGCGTCCTCGAAGATTGTTAAAGCGAAAGGATGAGGAAGTCCTTTGCTTATTACCTTTTTGCGATCGGTGCCATCGAAATAAGAAGTTTCTATTACGTTGTGTTTAGCGTCTGCCCAATATATTCTATTTGTCGTGTAATCAATGGTGAGTCCGTTTGGCCAAAAGACTGATTCGTTAATGATACTTCTACGGTTTCTTCCGTCCATTTCTACCCGTTCTATTTTTGGGTTGGGTCCCCAGTCTGTCCAAAATACGATAGCGTCTCCTGGGTGAACGGCAATAGCTCTGGGTTTGTCTAATTCTGTGGCTACTACTATGGCTCTCTCTTTTCCATCTAATGTTGCTACTTCTAAACGTCTTGTACCTGAATCGGTCCAAAAGAGAAGGTCGTGTACCCAGTCGAGTGCCACGCCACCTGGTGATTCCAAGCCCCATTTGATAATATCTAAAAATATGTTTCTTGAGTAGATAAACTTTTTGGTGTTTACGAACATAAACTGTAGTTTTAACACGAACCTTTTACACCACTCCCATTAATGTATGAGCATCTGATCACATCTATAGCTATATCAGACCAGAAAATCAAATTCTTGTCATAGTGATAATCCAAAGCAATTGCGTTGTGCAGACCCTTTAGAATAGCAGTATATTTCGAATTACTGAGAGACACCTATAAATTCATCAAGAAATAATTATTATAAGCAATAAAGTGGCTCAATTATATTTTTACTTGTCTAATATCCATTCTGTTAGCGAAAAGTAAAGTCGGGTGCCCACCTAGTGCTTTACAAGAACGCATGTCGGGGCGCAAAACATATCCTGTCATGCAACCACAAGTGAAACTTCCTATGTGGTTGGTGCAAGTTTGCGAACACACCGGGTCCGTTTCGTAAGCACATTCGTCGATATCATTACATCTGTTTGTAAACGAGCAAAAATTATTAAAGATAATAATAATCGAATATGGCATGATGTGGCGCCAATTCAACTCACGCAAATCCATCTGCTGCAAGTCTGTACCCAGGATAACAGTTGCAAGCGTCTCTACCATCAGATGTGGTGATGCAAAGTTGGCTGCAACTGCTGTTCTTCTCACAGGTTCTGTTTGTAGGGCAGTTCATTTCATCTTCTCCCTTAGGACAATCTTTTTGACCATCACAGACATGCTTACGGTTAATACAGAATTCAGTCCTGGTTTCATTCAAATCGGGCCCCGAGCAAGCAAATTTGGACTCATCACACTCTATGTCGCACTTTAACTCGTCTTCGGCATGACTGCAATCTGGAACTCCATCGCAAACCCATTTTTTCTGTGTCCAATCGAGTTTGTTAATTGGAGGTTGATCAAGGATAAATGTAGGAAGAATGACAATTCTGGGTCACTTGCATCCAGTTCTTCAACCGTTATCCACATCCTCGATGTCGGCTTTTTGCAAAGTAGTTTCTGAAGAAGTGACAGAGTGGTCGGCATCGACGAAAACCACTGGCGCAGGTATTTCAGAAAAATACAGTTGAACAGCCTGTAAGGTAGATGCCCAAGTTTGCCGGTAATTCAGATTTCCACGCATCCTGGTAAGGTAGATTTCTCTGTTACTTATTCAGGACAACCTTGAAAGATGCCAGGAGCTTCTGCGAGAGACCGATGGAGGCCAAAGAGGTCGCCTGGAGAACTGGATGAAGGTGGTTCAGAATTGTCATTTTTCCTCTGCTAAGGTAGTATAAAGGGTTCCTACCAAGATACAAGCGCCGTTGTCGCAGGTGTATTCATCGGGTGAGCAGCTCCTCATGACACTTGAATCACAGTCTGTTTCATCTTCATTTTTCTCGCAGTCTTGTTGTTTATCGCATCGGAAACGTTCTGGGATACATTTGCCACTGTTGCACCTGGTATTTCGATAATTATTAGTGAGAAGATAGTATGCAGTGCATGTCTACAATGTTTGGCCCACTTGCTGTTTTATATGTATAGAAAAATACCTGAATTGTCCCGCACTGCAACTACTTGTAATTGTAGAACAATCATCTTCGTCACTCCAATCACCACAGTCATTGTCACCGTCGCATTTGAACTCTTGCCTGATGCATTTCTCGTAAGTACAAGGGAATTCACCCTCCACGCATACAGGGGGTTCGATATCTAAAACGATTTAATCATGTGAGTACCTGCGCAGAAAGATTTTTTTAACTTTTGTCTTACCACATTTGTTTTCATCAGAACCGTCTGGGCAGTCGACTTGTCTGTCGCATTTCCAACTCATTGAAATGCAGGAACCATCTTTGCAAGTGAATTCGTCATCTGTGCACCTGGAGACCAAGGTTTTTTAATTAATTGTGTATGTCTTGGTATCATAATGCAAGATTGTCCGTTATCAAACCGATACAAGCTTGAGTGTATGGACGTTACAATTATGCTAATGAATGGGCAGAAGTCGAGAGAACAGTATGGAACCATTTGGTTTACAGATGATAGGCCCAATACTGCGCAGAGCAGTGGGGTAGATATCGCCGGCGAGGCCCGGGGAATAAATTAGCATAAACCTGCTCAAGCATATCAGACAGCCAAAGGAGTGATAACGGACCTAGTAAGAGAAAAGCGAACCTCTTACTGGACCGGGATTTCCGGACTGCTGCAATCGCGGATGGTCATTAGCGAACCATCCAACAAAAGAGCTGGAGAACTATGACGACTGGGTAAAACCTAGCTGAGATGGACAGTAGGGCAGTTTATGGGACACTGTTCACTTATGGGACATGTCATCACTATTTAAGTGAAGGTTAACCCTGATTTCAGGATGTGAGGAGAAGAGGAGGAAACTCCCCATCACATACTTTTCGAATGTCCGGCTCTTGTAGCAGATAAACGTTCGAGGCATGGAGCTGTGTTGGTAAAACCAAAAGTAATTGCAGATCCACCAATAGGGAGGTTCGGAGAAAAATAAGATATCTATTTTTGGCATGAAAATGACAGAAAATTGTTATTGTAATTGATTTACGGCGATTTTTTTTTCTAAAAAATTTTTTCGCGGCGTAATAAGCGAAAGAAATTAGCTTATCACGCCCACATTCTAGTTCGCTTTGTTATTGGTTTGACGTCAGAGATTCGTAAGGCGCTCCTCCCACTTCTCTTGAAGTGCCCGTGAAGCGGTACCTATCTCATAACATACTTATTGGGACTATTTCGAGCGTGAATTTTTAAAGTAAGGTGTCAAGGAAACATAAAACAAAGACAACATAATCGATATAATGATGCAACAAGGGTATCAAAAGTCCGATTCACATAATTTGCCATATTTATGTAGTAGGTAGGTAAATGCCGGGACATTTATGTGGAAATGGTGTGTGATTCTTACATCTAACCCCAATTTCATTCAACCTCAAAACAGTAGTGTAAAGGCAGACCGGTATAAGTAAAACAAAGTCAACAATTTATTAACTGTACAAGCCTTTTATAATTCAGTGTAAGTAGGTATGTAGATTGTAGATACCTGCTTACTTCTGTTTGTAAAATAGGTACCTACCTATATTCTCTAATACAATACAATACATACCTACTCATTTATGTAGGTATGTATACCTAAGTGATTGACAAGTTATCAAGTTAACAGTTTTATACCGGATTGGATTTTTTTTTAAAAAACGGAAACAAATACAACTCACGCGAATCAAAAAACTACGCTACGTAGGTAGGTACTAGGTACTTGTTTAACAAAAAGAAACAACTGCTATATTCTGGAACGGTTAATGTAGAAACTCGGAAGAGACTCTTAAAGACGCATGTATGGAGTACGAAATTATACCTATGGGTGCGAAACTTGGACAATGGGAGAAGCGGATTGAAAAAGAGTAGAAGCGTTTGACATGTGATGCTACAGACGGGTGTTGAAGATACCGTGGATAGACAAGTTAGCAATAAGGAAGAATTAGAAAGAGTTGGGGAAAAGAGAAAAGTATGGAAGACAATAAAGAACAGGGGATAGGATCGTAGGATGGTAGGACACCTTCTGAGACACAAAGGAATAGTTCGCGACATACTAGAGTCAGAGATAGGAATAAAGAGGTAGAGGTTGGAGCAGATTAGACTACTGCTCTCAAATAGTTGGGGATGTAGAATATTCTACTTTTACGGAAATGCGTAGGCTAGCTCAGGGAAAGGATGGAGGTACGCGTCCTACCAGTCTTCAAAAGAGAACTTTATGATGACGTACTATTTAATTATTATTGTAAAATAGTTAATAAAATTTCCTTTTTTAGTTCAGGGAGGGAACGCAAAACGCTACAGCGATTCAGTATTTGGCTCCGTCATGCTCCTAGCATCCTGTTTCAAATTATGCTAACCGTAACACGTTACCAAGTACCAAGAGGTCCCAGAAAACTGTCGATAAATTACATTATGTTCGATTTTATTTAGAGTGGCTGCAATGGGGCAGCCGATAATTTTATAAACTTTTGCAATGATAAACTAACTCGCGAAAATATCAATAATGCTGACCGATTTTCCTTCTGGCTCCAACGAACCACTTTTTCCGTTTTATTGGTGTGCTGTACGATGTATTAGTCTGGGTAAAAAACAGAAAACACCAGTTAGAACCAGTTCATAATATTTAACAATTTAACTACACATGCATATGCATAATACTTATGGGACTGCTGCGCGCTGAAGCTGGGACTTGTACGTTATACTAAGTTCTGACGTCACGCGGCCTACTCTCGCTGCAAGGTACGATTTCTAGCCTCGCACCGACGGAAAACTTGCAACGGCTTCACAGGCGAAGGAATTTTTTTTTAACAAAAATTAACAACATAACTGCCTTCAGTATAATAAACTCTATCAATTTTAATGAAATTTGAAAATTACCGAACCTGCCTATTAGTCTTGTCCTCAAATTTCTTGAAGGGACTTATTTATGGGGGCTCAATAAGCTTGAGCTAGAAACCTACCCTGTATTTTACAAACTACCAAAGCCATTCAAAAACGAATAACTTAAACAAAAAATAAATCAAGGACAAATGTAATTTTTCTAATTACGTGACGTGAAATTGTTTTTCTTGTATAAAACATATTGGATACGAAGTTTTAGATTCAGAATGAGAAGAAAAAGAGTAGGAGTTGCTTTGTTGATGCTGCTATCATCACGCCACCCCCGCAGTTCCCGAGGGGTGGTATCCGTGACCTTGGATTCAGCACATTAAAGGCGCGCGTGTTCCAAGTTTTTACAGATCACGTACCCCACACGTCCGATGTAATTTTAATTCAATAATGTCTGTAAAGAAATTAATCTTTCATTTAAGATCCGATTATTGTTTCCTCAAATAATTTATTGTTCCTACTATTTATTATAGAAAAATGGAAAAAAATAAAATGCATTTTACATAAACTGAAATAGTAGTATGTTTTTCAACTAATTTGTTAACGAATTTTTTAATAATTAAGTGCAAAAATGTTCATAGTAGGATGTGAATTGAAAAGATGAATCCCGTCTCGAAATATATTGTCGAGGACAATTTTTAGAATGCGCCACAGAAGCTGCGGCGATCGATATTCGAGGGGATGGTCGTTGTCATGGTTACCGGCTTCCCAGCCAAATTTACCTGTGCAACCAAACATAAAAACAACGGAAAAGTATAGTTGTTACTTAACATTTAATCTTCAAACTGTTTATATTAGTAAAACAGTATCTTGATCAGTTGTTTCTTGAAAGAACAATCGTATTTTCTTGAGAAGATGAGATATTTTAGATGTACTTGTTGGCCATACCGCCGCAATAACTACTCAAATATACTATTTCCTCGAAATCTGTTGTTAGTTCGAAGTTCGCCATTGAAATTTCGAAAAGGAATTCGGTTTATGGCGGTTGATTTTTGAAAATTTTGGGAGAAATTGATATTTGAGAGTTTTGTTTCTGCTGTTTTTCATATAGTATGGTCACAAGAAAGTGATATCTCTCGTGTGATATCGTCAATACCTGAGGCTTTGCTTACTTCTATCTTTCTTGTGTCACCATTTCCTTCTTCGAATATCATTTCATGACTTTCCATTGTTTCTGTAGTTTTTTTTCTCTTGGCTAGATATTCGAAATGATAAATGTTTTCTTTTAACGTCCTGGCTTACTAACTAGAAGTACTGTCCTACACTGCTGGATTAACCCCAAAGGGAAATTGAACAACTTTCGACCTGCATTGTCTCCAGAAAACTCTACGTAGTGGCAACTGCTTCACGGAGTACCAAGAGGTTGAAAGTGTGGTATAAATGTGGCTTAAACAGCAGACCAAAGACTGCTGCACTAACTGAGATACAAAAGTGCAGTTTTCGAATAATTCTTATAAAAAGTTAATTGGTCCTGTGACATTTTTGGAAATTATTTTCATAAATAAAGGAAATGCAAGACGTTTTCTCGATTATATCTCACTTAGTACTTCTGTAATCTACTTGCTGACTTCGATTTCCTTCACCAAGGCTTTCCATTCTCTCTTATCCCTTGTTTTTCGCCATTTGGTCGTCTTGATTTGTGTAAATTATTTCAGCGTGAGTAGAGCAAGAACAGTTTCAAAACTTTTCTGTACAGGTGGGCAAAATAATTGCTTGTTAGTATGAGGCAACTCGGATACTGTGCCAGTTATAGAAAAATGGATTGCTCGTCCTCTATCTCTTTTTTTTTCGAGAAGAACTCAGTGCCGAAAACCAAATTGGACTATGGTCTTTTGTTTTCATTGTCATTCCCATATTATTTCTTCGAAAAAGTGCAAAATGGCTTATGAAAATTATGAAAATTTTGATATGTTTGAGTGCTTCATTCAAAGGGTCTGTCAAGTTTGCACCCCCACCTGGAACAATCCAGGTTAATCATACTTCATAATTTTGCACACATTATGCACAATTTTGCACACCCCGTCCCGTATTTTGCACATCTCACCCTGGGTAATGACGGGGGAAAATATGTGGGGGGTGCAAACTTGACGCTGGCACCCCCAGTTGCGCCGATAAAAGTATTTTTCCCGCCATTCTAATAGTCGAATTTTGCACAATTTTGCACACCTAATTTCAAGTTCTGCACATCAACAGGTTAGAGTCTAGAGCTTTCTCAAAAATGGCCGTTGGCCCCCCCCTACTCACAATTTTTCAATTATTTTCCTCCCTTTGCAATCTTCGAATTTTGCACAATTTTGCACACCCAATTCCAAATTTCGCACACCCACAGGTTAGGGTCCACTAGGTCATCAGTAATTATCTTCAGCCCCCCCCCCATCTCAAATTTTCACTTATTTTCCCACCGTAATAATGGTCGAATTTTGCACAATTTTGCACACCTAATTTTAAATTCTGCACACCAACTTAAACCCCATATTAAAACATAAATTTAGTCCGTTACATAACACTACTTATAGCACTGATTATGTATTTAAAAAACGCTGTACTTAAACTGCCGTTAAGCCGGCGTCTACTAAAATGCCGTTGTAGATATTACGCACACGGCGTATTTTCTACTTATATACTATTTTCGTAAACGATCTTGCCATAACACCTTCATGGCTCAGTGGTCGATGTGTCCTTCCCCCTAGCCGCAATGTTGGGGGTTCGCACCTCGCACTAGCTTTTTTTGTTATGATGATTTCTCTTTCTTCTTTTGAACAAAAAATCGGTCAGGTCCAAAAGGACAGCTAGGAGATCGCCATCACGCGAGACAGACATCCATTAATTTGATATTAATTGTTGATTTATAAAGTATCGATTAACGGCATTTTAATACGCGACCGTTTAAAGGCAGTTTAAGTTCAGCGTTTAAAAAACCACATAAAACTAGTAGAATAGCGGATTTTTTTCATATAAAAAGCGAGTGCATTTTTCTTTGGCGTATTTTGAGAATTCGGATTTATGTCCCTTCTAATCCTCTAGACCTCTCGCTCGCACATTGACTAAAATATAGATCCACGCGTGATCACTGTGAAAAATGTGGCGTACTAACATTACAACAATACAACACAGTCAGGACATTCGCAAATATTGATCAAGTACCTACGAAGGAAAGAAATAGAGGAGTAGTAGTACTGTACATATTTCCGAAACTAGAGTGCTATTGAAAATTAGGTTTCAAAAAGTGTTTTAATTAAAATCTACCAATAAAATAAAAATCTCAATAAGATCAAATAATAATGTTTTTCCATGTGAATATTACATAAATAGAAAAATAAAATGAGTCTTTCAATTTCAATATGCAGTAATATGTTAACGTTAATTATTCTATAGTAATATCCTAATATCCTATCTAGTAATATACTAGTAATATTTCTAACACAAGCGGCAAGAATTATGCAAACATAAAGATAGGTTATGTTAAAGCCGTTATAAATTTGAATTTAAATGAACTGAAACAAGGACTAAGAGATGGCGCTGGAGACGAAAATCGGGAATGGAAGCTCTCTTATAGGAAGCCGCGGGTACTTATTGAAATTTATAACCAGTAGTGCAAAATTGTTTGTCCACGACTATCTTACAACATACTCTTTATACTTGTGTTTCTTCAATCATAATTAGATACATTAATCACTGCAGTGAATAAAGAATATTATTCACTAAACCAATAGGAACATCGCTTTCACCCTTTTTTACATTTATTTAGAAGGCCGCGATCGCGATGTGTCAGTTCAAATTGAAACGTCAAATCAGCATGGTTTGCTTTTAATTTGAAATGCATATTCTAAAAAAGAAGATATAATGAGTAGTGAGAGTGAAAACGAGATTTCTTTAACAGCACCAGCAATAAAAGAAGCTGCAGAACTTGCCTCATTAGATTCATTGCCCAAAAAACCAAGAAAATTATACCTGAGAGCGTATGTATGAATCTTTCTTACACTGGAGAAGGGAAATGAAGGTAAATTCTTTCTGGGAATCTGTTTTGGTAGTCGTGGACAAAGTATAGTATACAACTCGTTATAATGATGCATTCATTATAAACTCGTGTATAATATACTATTAAAATTCGATTTCTATAATGACGAGAAAATAAATGAAATTTTTCGAGTAGGCGGTGCCGGAGGCAATCTCTAAGGAAACTGTGGACGCTGATCAGTAGGTGTGTAAAATTTAAAATTGCATGTGCAAAATTCGACGATTATAACGGTGGGATAAGAATTGAAAATCTGTGAACAGGTAGGAAGCTGGAGTGAATTATTGAACAAGCCGTGGGCTCACTCTGTTGGTGTGCAGAATTTAAAATTAGGTGTGCAAAATTGTGCAAAATTCGACCATTATAACGGTGGGAAAATAAGTGAAAATTTGAGATGGGGGGGGGGCTGAAGGTAATTACTGATGACCTAGTGGACCCTAACCTGTGGGTGTGCGAAATTTGGAATTGGGTGTGCAAAATTGTGCAAAATTCGACGATTGCAAAGGGAGGAAAATAATTGAAAAATTGTGAGTAGGGGGGGCCAACGGCCATTTTTGAGAAAGCCCTAAACTCTAATCTGTTGATGTGCAGAACTTGAAATTAGGTGTGCAAAATTGTGCAAAATTCGACTATTAGAATGGCGGGAAAAATACTTTTATCGGCGCAACTGGGGGTGCCAGCGTCAAGTTTGCACCCCCCACATATTTTCCCCCGCCATTTCCAATGGTGAGCTGTGCAAAATACGGGACGGGGTGTGCAAAATTGTGCATAATGTGTGCAAAATTATGAAGTATGATTAACCTGGGTTGTTCCAGGTGGGGGTGCAAACTTGACGGACCCTCATTCAAAGCAATAACAATTCAGATGCTGCATCGGAAGCATATTGTTACCGCTACCCAGAAAGACGATAGCCTCATAAAAGCATTTTCGAAAGATTAAAAGAAAGATTCGTCAATTATGGGTCATTTAACAAAACAAGAGCAAGAAATTAGCAAATTGAAAATGCAGGAGAGTTGCCATCAATGTAGTTGGAGCTGTAGTTTCAAATCCACTAACCACTAAACGTGGTGTATCACAACGTCGGTCGTTAAATATATTGAAAAAGCATAAATTCAGGTCTTATAAAGTACGAATGGTACAACGACTACAACCAACTGATCATCCTCGACGATTGGAATTTTACCATTGGTACATTTGAATTATTCAACTAGATGCAGAGAGCGTGGTTGTGTGTTTTACCCGCATTGCTTGTGCGTAATAATAGTGTTGTTCATTACATCTAAATATATTTACTCTGTAATTACCAAATAGTTGTGTCATTTTAAACCATAGGTTATGGGCCCAGAGCACAACAGGAAATTTTAGGAATCAGAAATTACAGTGGAAAAGTTCGGTGCGGAAAGTTCGTGGAAAAATGGCCGGTGTAAACAATCAACACAATCTGAAACCGTTTGACGGAACCGGGTTTTCAAATTGGGAATTCAGACTAAAGTTATTGCTGGAAAAAGAAAAAGTGTTAAATGTTTTAACTCAAGATCCCCCTACAGCAGATGAAGAACGGAAAGTATTCCAGAAGGATGATGTTCATGCTAGAAGTTTAATAGTGCAATGTCTCAGTGACAACATTCTAGAGATGATTAAAATGATGAGTACCTATAGCAAAGGAAATCATGACTACTCTCTGTGGAACGTAAGAGAAAAAAGGAATAGCCACACAAGTTACGCTTCAAAGAAAATTAAGATTGTTAAAGTATTTGGAAGGGTCACCCTTGAATTTGTTTTTAACAGAATTTGAGCAGATTCTGTGCGAATTAAGGCCTGCAGGAGGAAAAATAGAAGAATGTGAAATAGTGTCACAATTATTGTCATCAATGCCGGAATCGTATCAAGGAATTACAACCGCGATCGATGTGATTTTCTCGCAGGACGAATCGAAAGTGACATTAGGCTTTGTTAAAAACAAGTTATTGCTTGAAGAATCAAGACAAACGAAGATATAAGCAAGAAGCGGAAATAAACGATGACGTAGCATTTACGGGGTACAGACGAGGTGTAGGCCGGAACCTCGGCCGGAACAGACATTTTCAAAATAAGGGAAATTCAAGAAACTATTCAAGAAACAGTGCGTCGGGTCAGGTCAGGTCATATCCATTCCAGGGAATTTGTCAGATATGTCTTAAAGAATTTCAGATGATAAAAGGTCGAAAAGAATTCTAGAAGTAGTTTCTACTGATATATGTGGTCCTATAAATCCAGTAACACATGACTGAAAGAACTATTTTGTAACGTTTATAGATCACTACTGTCATTTTACTGTAGTATACTTAATCAACAAGAAGAGTGAAGCTGTTGATAAATTTCAAGAATATTTAAATAGGTATTGTGCATTCAAAATTTGGGAAGAAAATAGAACGGCTCAGGTGTGATAACGGAGGGGAATACATATCAAATGAGTTTAGAAACATCTGCAGGAAAAATGGCATAAGAATTCAGTTTACAGTTCCAAGAAATACGGAACAGAATGGATTGGCAGAAAGGTTAAATCGTACAATAATGGAAACTGCTCGATGTCTAATATTTTATTCATAGCTAGGCAAAGAATTTTGGGGAGAAGCACTAAGGGCGGCTGCTTATCTCATAAACAGAACAAAAACAAGAAAGTGTATTGCCATATAAAATGACCCCTGCTGAAGTTTGGAATGGTAGAAAGCCGGAAATGTCAAAAATTAAACTTTTTGGCTGTACAGCGTATAACCTGATACCAAAAGAAGATAGAAAATCAAAATTGGATCCTAGAAGTAAAAGGATGATAATGATTGGTTATATTGAAAACGGATACCGCTTGTGGGACCCCAGTAAAAAGAAAGCAGTTCATGTAAGGAATATAATTTTTGATGAAACTGGAACAAAAAGAAATGAAATAGGAATAAAAACGAAAGAAGAAGAGAAGGAAGTAGCTGGAGAGTTCTCAGACAATGTGGAAGAAAAGGAAGATATCGAAATAGAAACCAGAGAAGCTGAAGAGGAGGAAGAAAATACGAAAAGAAAAGTGAACGGGTTAAAAAACGACCTGAATACTTGAAAAACTACATACTTGAGAAAGACTTTGAAGGAAACATGATGGCAGCTTTATCAGCTGGAAACTTAATATCGGAAATACCACAAACATACGAAGAGGCAGCTAAAAGCAGAGTTGTCCGTGAGATGCAGAGAGCATGGTTGTGTGTATTACCCGCATTGCTTGTGTAATAATTGTGTTGTTCATTACATCTAAATATACTTACCTACTCTGTAATTATCAAATATGTAGTTGTGTCATTTTAAACCATACTACATCCCTTTTTCTGTAAGAAGATCATTTGAAATTTGGACGGATGAAGTCATTAGTAATGACGGAATTTTAATCGACACAACGAGCACTGGTGGTCCGATGTCAACCGTCACCGTACCGTCGCTGTCCAACATCATGGACGGTTTGGCTTTAATGTTTGGTGTGCCTTAATCGATAATCACATTTTGGCTTATCACATTTATGAAGACAATTTGAATGGCGAACGTTAATTTCATATAATAAATCAACGAGTAATTGAGGAATTCGTAGACGACGTGCCATTAAAAAAATGAAAGAAGAAACATAATTTTCCAACATGATGGTGCACATTCTCACAAAACCAGAATTATTTCAGGACTGTTAACTGTTTTAAATTGTTATTTGTTTCTTCAGTTTAGGTTTGTTTTTTGTCGAGGCCTTTCTCTTGTTTTGTTAAATAACCCCTAATTGACGAGCCTTTCTTTTAATCTTTCAAAAATGCTTTTATGAGGCTGTCGCCTTTCTGGGTAGCGGTAAAAATATGCGTCTGATACAGCATCTGAATTGTTATTACTTTGAATAAAGCACTCCAACATATCAAATTTTGGATAATTTTCATAATCCATTTTGCACTTTTTTCGAAGAAATAATATGATAAAATTAATTTAATGAATTACCAGTATTGGTAAGTGACAGCCGCCTACTATAAGAAAACTTCGAAAGACTATTTTTTATATTGGAAATCGTGAATATCCTGTTGTAACCATAATGCGAAAAATTGAATTTTGAGCTATAACGTTAAAACAAAAGGCGTTAGTCAAATTTGGTTTTCGGCACCGAGTTCTTCTCGAAAAAAGAGATCGAGGATGGGCTTTCCATTTTTCTACAACTGCCATAGTTACTAGTGCTGGCAGCAAAAATCGATTTATCGATTAATCGATTTTCGATTAATCGCGATTTTGGGAAAAATCGAAAACCGATTAATCGATTTTTAAAGTCGACTTTAAAAATCGATTTCAAAAGTTGACTTTAAAAATCGATTTCTAAAATCGAGTTTAAAAATCGATTTTTAAAGTCTGCTTTAAAAATCGATTTTAAAAATCGAATTCTAAAGTCGACTTTAAAAATCGACTTTGAAATGGATTTTTAAGTCGATTTTAATGTTGACTTAAAACCGATTTTCAAAATATGTAGATGGTTAGGTCTTTTTAAATATTATTGGAAACTAGCTACCCGGCGCGTTGCTGCCTTGTCGAATTGCAGACATGGTCTTTCAAATACGTTTCCCGGTACGACACGCGCGCCCCGGGGAAAAAACCAATAAACAAATTCTGTTGATCCGATCGCTACCAAACTTCAGAGGATCACCCGCTGGGCTAATCTGAAGATTGCCTGAAAATTTCATCAACATCGGTCCAGCCGTTTTGGAGTCCATAGAGAACTTACATACATACACACATCGATTTTTATATACAGGGTGATTCAGAACGGACGTGCCAAATTAAAATGGGTGCTAGAGGAACTCCAAATAAGACGAAAAGTTTATAAGAGCATATGTTCTAAAGTGACTACTAACAAAGATACAGGGTGTAAAAGTTTTCATATTTTTTTAAATATCGTAATGTAATAATTGATGTGTTTTCTCGTTCTTCTTGTTAGTATTGTTAGTGTTATTCTTAATAAACAATTTTTTCAATTTTCACTTTCCTTGCATATCGGTGAAGCCATTATTGCATTATGGAAAATTTCAGTGCATGTGCACGATTTCACAAAAAAACATTTCATTCAAAAACTAAGCAATTCACGAAAAATTTTGAAGATACCAATTTCTTCCCAAATTGAACGTAGATTTCAAATACATTAATATCACCTGCATTCGCCAGTGGCGTAACATTGGATTGGGGAAATAAATAAACGACCTACCCCGTAGCAACGCTACTGATGGGGCTAGCAGAGCAAATTTTTTTGTAAAATTGGAACTTGGCAAATGAAAACGACACCTTAAATTTCAACTAAATAACTTTCCTAGTTACTAAAATAATAAAAATATATTTAAAAAATATTAAAACTTTAACACCCTGTATCTTTGTTAGTAGTCACTTTAGAACATATGTTCATATAAACTTTTCGTCTTATTTGGAGTTCCTCTAGCACCCATTTTAATTTGGCACTCCCGTTCTGAATCACCCTGTATAAGTATAGATAATTAAACAAACCTCTCGTTATAGGCACATGACACTCTCTTAATTTACAGTACCTAATAACTTGCGCTATAGTTAATGAAGTATAATAGGTAAAAATGTTATATACCCATGATAGCAATAATTGAAATAGGTACTATTCAGCTTCCACAGCAACAAATGAACAAACCCACTTTTTGTCATTTATAGCAAGATAATTGCAAGATTATTGGCCAAAAATTTCAAAAATTACCAGTCAAGTCAGGTCAAATCAGCAGAATTTTCCAATCCAACTAGATAAAAGATTAAAAACTAGGATAGGGGCATGTATGTGAGTTATTTTTCAATTTCTCATGCCGTTTCTAAGTTATAATTGATAAAATTTGAAGAATGGCGATATTTAACGACGTTAAATAACATCGAAACGGTGGGAGTTAGACCCAATGTACGGTTAACAAAGTGGGTCTTAAATTCAACAAGGCAATCAGATGTATTGTGTTTCATTAAAACTAGTTGTCAACGCATTGACAGAACAGCTTCCTAGCCACAGCCACAACTGAACTGGAGGGCGCGTTTGGCGTGCGCCTTCTTTTCGTAATTTTTTTCGCAATTTTTTCCTTATACAACCTATTACGATTTTCGCACATCGTGTAGAGAAAAATACCCTCTATCCGATGCAATACAAAAATATGTAAGGTCTCATTGAAAAAAATGTTCGATGACGCCATATCTCGGCTCAAAAGTGCTTTAAAAAAAACCGCCCCGTCAGTTTCCTATGGACCATCTCTGATATACGTATGCAAAATTTCAGCAAAATCTGTCGAGCCGTTTTCCCGTAAAAGTGCCAACAGACATACACACGCACGCACGCGCACACACACACACATACATACGGACGGAAATGTGCCACCTTGCCAAAAAGTCTTAGAATGACCTGAAACGTCCACATTTGATGAAAAAACACCATGGTCAAAAAACGACTATCACAATAGCTACCTAGCTTAGGCTAGGAAGCTAAAAACAAAATAATTTGTTTTGCAAAAGAAATGGGACAGCCTGTATAAGTGAAAATAATTTTAAAGCAATATTTGTCAAGAAATAAATGGGGGTCTTTTATATAACTTCTTTCTCTAAAAAGAATAAAAAGGGAGCTATGGAAGAATCAAACTTAGGCGAAACACCCTGTAGGTATATAGTACTCATATAATTTTTACGAAAAATATTTACGTAAACATTTACATTTAATCGAATGTTCTATCCATAAAACTAGTAATGTAGTAAATTGTTTTAAAATTTGTACCCACCAGCAAAATTTGATAAAAATGAAAGAAGATTTAGGGTGAAAGTTGGCGCCTTCTATAGCTTACTCAAAAATAACTGCAAAAACATTCCTATACCAAGTTTCACTAAAATAACTGCAAAAGTGCGCCAGAAATAATGAAAACATTAAATAAAAAATTGTTCTTCATTCTTCAAAGGTCCATAACTTTTGAGGAAGCAGATGTATTATTAACTACTAAGATAAATTGGATGAGATCAGTTTCTTTCCAAGGAAACTGGATTTGTAGTTTGGCCCATTCTTTACTGGACACCCTGGATACCGCCACTCTTGTCGTGTTAACTTTATAGTATTCAAAATCTGTTTTCAAACCAAATTTTAAAGCCCATTTTAACATAAACTATAAAAGCCGATTCTAAAATCGACTTTAAAAATTGATTTTAAAAATTTAATCCAGATTCGACTTTAAAAATCGATTCCAAAATCTAATTTAAAATCGATCCCGAAATCGACTTTAAAAATCGATTCCAAAATCGACTTTAAAAATCGATTCCAAAATCGACTCTAAAAATCGATTCTAAAATCGACTTTCAAAATCGATTTCTCTCTATCGTCGATTATTCGATTTTTTCCAAAATCGATTTTCTCAAAAATCGATTAATCGATTTTACATTTCTGTCGATTTTGCCAGCACTAATAGTTACCGAGTTGCCCCATACTAACAAGCAATTTTGCCCACCCTGTACATCAGGAAATTTAAGTAAAGCGCAACTCATGACGATATCACAGAAAACCATATTCTTATAAAAGCTTAAAACTGCGTCGTTGAAATTTAAAAGTTTTAATGCAGAAATGTTTGCGTTGCACAATTGCAGAATTCAGAAATTAAAATGACCCAGCGAATTGTTTACCTTTCAGAAAATAGGTACAAGTTGGGGAAAGACCCTCGGTAATTCGCCTCCCGTGATGTGGTATCGATATTTTGTTGAAATTTTTGAAAATTGTATAAACGATTTGGAATTCAGGCAACTGAGCGTGATTTTAATGGGGGAAAGCAAAATGAGCGTCTTTTAACAGTAGGTCTGTAAACTTTACTAAAAAAAGAACGCTGCTCGAGGCGGTCTCTGAAAGTCACCCAGAACAGATAAATTTAGACAATTTCGCCGACATTTTGAGAGTCTAAAGTTTAGAACAAAGTAAATTTTTGTTGTTGATTTGTAAATTCAAGTTTCTACCCTTAAACGTTGACCAATTCAAATTTCACTTCTGCCCGTTATTTGGTATATGTTGCTGAATTGCAAACCTCGAACTTAAAATATGTATAGATTGAAAATAAATTTTTAGGACAACTTACCCTATTTTAGTACAGTTGTACTCATCAGAGAAATCCTTGCAATCGTTGTCGTTGTCGCATAACCATATTTTCGGGATGCAAAGTCCATTGGCACATTCATACTGGTCTTCATTGCAGGTCAGTGGTGTACCTAAAGTTAATATAGCCGAAATTAAATTCTTATTTACTTAAACTCATCTTTTGAGGCTTACCACATTTGGTTTCGTCCGAAAAATCACCACAATCGTCATCTCCATCGCAGATCCAATCTTGTAAAATGCATTTACCAGATTTTGGACAACGAACTTTCCTTTCTGCTTCCTCACATTTGATGTTTTTGTTAAGTTCTGCTTCACCACATTCTAGTTCGTCTTCTCCTGTGGTACAGTCTAGTTGTCCATCGCATCTGACACGAGAAATTTTAAATAAAAATAGGTTAAACTTCTTTGAAGGTTAAAAGAATTTTACCTATCTTCTGGCTTGATGCAGTCACAACTCTTCATACACAAAAATTGCCCTTTTGGGCATTCCTCGCAGTGACTCAAATAAACTGACTCATCCTCTTCTATCTTTAATTGCTGGCCTGGATCAGCACTTTTGGTTCTAATAGGTGGGTACCTCTGCGCTTGTACAATTTGTGGAAAACCCCTTCCTGGTATCCTCCCATAATCAACAGGATACCTCTCATGGGAATGTCCATGATACGGCGGAAATCTCACCCCATTTCTACTTTTAGACACTACTATAGGTTTACCATTGGGAAGAATATAAATAGGGTAACCATAGTGGAAGAACGGGGTCTGCGGGGGTGTTAAAACAATGTGCCTAAAGTCTGTAGTAGGAGGTGGAGAACTGTGAGGTTGCCGACGACTCTGTGGAAAATTCTGCCCAAAGGGATAGGGGTTGGTACCTGGAGGTCGTAACGAGCCGGATCCGTACATTTGGCGAGCGGCTCCGTAGTGTAACGGTTGGGATATGGTCGGAGGGGCAGTCGAGTTTCTTGAAGAATAACATTTCACTGGCGCTGGAAGAAATAAGAAAGAAACTGATATTGGCGGCAACGTTACAATCGCATTTTTGATTTTTCCTTAGAAATTACACAGTAAAATCAGTGAAATTAACGGGTGTAATAGAAATTTTCGACTAAGTACTGGGTTCATTGATAAAATTTCTTACCCAACAGAACGTGGCTGCCAAAAATACAGCTGCTTACTGAACCTCAAGATTTTAATTTAAAAATGTACAGCGTGGTCAAGGAAGAACTTGATCTCGGTAGTCTGCGAAATTTTGTCAGCATATATTTGACTGAACTTGCCATGGTGTCGGTCAAAAATCAGAATAATGTCAACCAAAGGAAAAATAACAAACGTTCAATAAAATTGGAAGAACAATGCAATATTGTCAAATATGCTTACGGATGACGTGCTTGATTGGCTATAAAGACATAAACTGTCATTTAAAGTGTATTGCTTGTAAAGATTACTATTCAAGAAGGATGTAAAACAAACATAATTTCTTGAACTGGTACACTTCGATTTATGTGGTCCAATGGAAAATAATAATTCTCTTTGCGTTCTACAAAACCCTAGAAGAAATATGGACTGAAAAGAAACCTGATCTTTCAAATTTGAGGGTTTTAGGTGATGTGTCTAAATCAAGTCGTCGATTGTGGGACTTAAAATGAGTTATTGTGATTTTCTTGAAAGATGGTGCAGCGGATAAAATGAAAGAAAATGATCTACTTATCAAGAAAGAAGGATACATTGAAGTTTTATTAGAAACAGTGGAGAAAGTTCCTGAATTATAAGTTGAAAACGAAGGATTTAAGGAAAGAATAATTGAACAAGATTTAGAATATGAAATTGGTATTGAAGGTACAGAAAAGTAGAGGAAAATTGTGAATATGATACAGTAACTGTTGGAGAAGTTATGGGAAGACCAGATAAAAAGTTATATGTAATAAAAGGAGAACATGATTCTCTACGGCGTATGTGGGTATTTCAAACTAAAAGAGATGCTAATGGATAAGTTGTGCGGTATAAATCTGTTTAGTAGTGGGAGGTTGTGATTTAACTTCAACTCCTGCAGCAGATCCCAGTTTAAAACTGAGTAACGAAATGCAAGAGATAGAAGAAATGAAAAAATATTTCTCATCAAGAAAAACCGTTGGTGTAGTATTTTGTGTGTTTCAATGCCCACGAGTGGATTTTCAGTGGATTTTCCAAATGAAACCAAAATATCGTCTTTCAGTGTAAAATCACTCGCAATAATTCACCCTAGGTAGGAAATCACACGTAAAATTTTCTATCAAAAGTAATCCTTTTGCACTCTGTGCTGGTTCTAAATGACGAACGAATTTTTAAATCAAAGACATACAGACATAGGCTACCGAGATCAAGTTCTTTTTGATTTCACTGTATAATAAAATCACCTGCGCATTTATATATACAGGATGGCCCATTAGTGCGGGGACGGTCTATATCTCTTGAACCATTCAAGGCATCAGAATGAAATTTTGCAAGTGCTTAGGAAACCCTATGCCGCATATTGTAAAATTTGTATTCAGGGTCTTCACATTTTGCGTAACAAACCAAAGTTATACTTTTTTAAATGGAACCCCCCAATTTTGTTTACATATTCACGTTCCCCACAAAATTTCATGGAAAACGATATACCACATTATGGGTTTTCCAGCAGGGGATGTTAAGATATTGCTATTTTAGTGCCAATCTGGACCCATCTTTGTGGCACTACTGACGCCTACTTACCAAAGCTGTCTACGATTTCTTTATCGAACTAGATTCACAGACTATTCTATTTGAAAATTCTGTTAATACCTTTGCTACAATACTTTGTATTATACAGGGTGGTCAACATACGCATAATTGAATTTTTCTTATGAATTTCAAATGGAACACCCTGTATATTAATTGCACATTTAGTAACCAGTTTACCAAGCTCTTAATTGATGCAGGCATTGTCCAGGTCTGTGGCTGACAGTTTCTACGGAAATTAAAATTGAAACTTAAAAATTTTTAATTTCACTGTTATTTTTTACAATTTTATTCGGATTTCCCCATTTAACTTAAATTCGGACCTGTCCCGTTTTAAATCGATTTAGTTAGGTAATTTTTTTGCGTACATATTTTTAATTCCTGGTTTTGAAATTTCGAGTTGCTTCAGGGCAGATAAATTGTTAAAAGTAGATACAAATTATTAATAAGCTAAATATGACTTTGTAGAGGAAATGTAATTTAAACGAAAAGCTGGACGGGGAACAAATTTATAATGTAAATAATGTTTATTAACAGTGCCATTTTTATGGAAAGTAATTCGAAAACATTGCTTTCCCGAGATAACTGTTTTATTCTCACTTTTTATAGAAGAATCATATTTTGTAGTCAAAATGCAAATCGCGTTCAAATCATGTTACCTGTGATAAACAAAACAGCTCCAACTCGCATATGTCATAGTTTGAAGGATTTTCTGCATTTTCTTAGTTTTTTTATTTAATTTTAATTTATTTATTTAATTTCAATAAACTTGTTCTCGCTGTAGTTTTTTGTTTAAATTACAACATTTCCCACTAATGATAAAAGCCAAATTTATCTCATTAATAATTTCTACTGACTTTAAAATATTTATCTGTTCTGACTTCCGCAACAACTCCAAATCTTAGAAGAAGAAATTGAAAACACGCAACAAAAGTACGTAACTAAATTGATTTAGAGTGAGTGGCTCAAATTTAAGTTTTCTTGGTTCTGGTAGACATTGCGGTTTCGAGCTATTTTTATTCTTTTTGCTACATTTGTTCACAATAATACTAATTATCGGTAAGAATATCTTGAAAACTACCCGTTTTAGGCATACGCGGGTAGACTTAATAAAAATTAAATCGATTTTACCTTGAAGAAGTAATTTTGCAATGGGACTTTTTGTGTCAGTGTAAATTCTATTGGCTTAGTTTTGCGCAGAAACCAAATTTAAACATTTTTTTGGTTTTGGGTGAAAAAATAGGTGAAATCCGAATACAATTGTACAAAATTACAGTGAAATTGGAAATTTGTAAGTTTCAATCTTAAATTCTGTAGAAACTGTCAGTCGCAGACCTGGCAATGCCTATATCAATCAGAAGCTTAGTAAACTGGCTATTAAATGTGCTATTAATATACAGGTATTCCATTTGAAATTCTGGAGAAAAATTCAATTATGGGTATGTTTACCACCCTGTATAATCTAAAGCACTGTGACAAAGGTATTATCAGAATTTGCAAATAGAATAGTCTGTGAATCTAGTTCGCTAAAGAAATCTTTGACAGCTTCTGTAAGTAGGCGTCAGTAGTGCCACAAAGATGGGTCCAGATCGACACTAAAATGGCAATATCTTAATAACCCCTGCTCGAAATCCATGAATGTTGTAGGTATATCGTTTTCCATGAAATTTTGTGGGGAATGTGAATATTAAAAAAAAATTGGGGGTTTCCATTTAAAAAATATAACGCAAAATGCAAAGTCCCTGTATACACCAATTTTTTTTTATAAGATGCAGCATGGGATTTCCTAAGCACTTGCAAAATTTCATTTCGATGCCTTGAATGGTTCAAGAGATATAGACCGTCCCCGCACTAATGGGCCACCCTGTATATGACAAAAAATAAAAAAACAATTTTTCTTAAGTTTCTCTATAAATTTCCCTACATTTAAGTTTTGTAGTTTTCCCGATAATCACAAAAAAATACTATTTTCGCATTTCGTGAACACGTGAACAGACTGTATAATAAAATAGATAATAAAATATTCAAAAATAAACTGTTATTGTTTATTTTTTGTTTTCATCAAGTAGTTGGTGATATCCTGGAATGCGTGTACCTACTACCACTTATGTGTACTATAAATAAAAACACTCTCCGAGTAGTTGAACTTCTCCGTGAATTTATAAATAACAACTCCTAATTATAGGGTTTTTTTTGTTTCCAGAGAGTTCAGCACAGAAATTTTAATTATAGTGATAGGTCGAGTAAACTTGGCAATAATCAGTTGTTTATTTATTTAATAACCGAAATTTTCTCAGAAACCGATTAATTTGTTTATATTTTGCTTGTAGAACATCGTTTTCCGTTTTAATTCTGTACGGATATATCTTGGCAAAATGTTACAACAAGATAAGTGACCATCTGTTTAATTTAAAAGATAAATAAGGTTTTGAGTTATTGGTTTTTGAATACAATAAGCAGAAACTGCTTTTTGCTATCTACGGAAACTTAATTTCAAAACTTGCTATTCAGAATAAGTCTGGATCTAAAGTAAACATATACTGATTCTCAAAATCTGTGAGCATTTTTGAATTTCTTGTGGGGCTACCGACGGACGTATGCTGATCAAACTTATCAAAGATTTTGATAGCTTAAAAAAGACGTTTCGAACTAGACCAAAGCCTACTATGATTTCCATTAAAAAATTTAACTTTATGTCATAACTCAAAAAATACGCTCCCTAGAAAAAAACTACGTACGCCACTGAATTACTTGGAAGAAGTTCTATATGAGTCAATCGTAACAGTTTTAGTCTGCTTAGTACAAAAAAAATTGGAGAGAGTTTTCGAAAAACGATAAAAACCAACATTATTTTTTTCTTGAAAACTAAAAACGATATCCAAATTCTGGTTTCAGCTTTCTATTATACTCACTCAAAAAAGTAGCTCAGGTTTGTGAAAACCCCGAAGCTCTATCTCTGCTGCTTCTATGAGAAATCCCCAAATCACAACGAAAATAGGACACCCTGTACGCGAAGATATCCCCTTTTGTGCTAGTGCAATACAAAAATATTACCTTTTTGTTTACGAGATATAGGGACAGTTTAACATTTTCGGAAGATAGGTATCAAAAAAACAAAAATTTATGATTCCATTAAAGTTATCAGATTTTCAAATTTTCCCATTTCTTTATATATGTACATAATTGCTAAAACCCTGTAGAATATTTTAGTTGTTATTATTTCTACAGTTACTCCTAAAAATTGCTGCTACAGCTTTATTCTCTCCCAAGGTATTTATTTTCAAATATCTTCTACAAATTTTTAAATTGATGCCTACCTATAGCTCAAAAGTGAGTTGGCCAAATCCGATGAGGCTGTTTATGCACCCGTTGCGTTTATTATTCTTCCACCTTAGTCTTTTCACTACAATGCGGTGCCTGCTATACAGGGTACGACGAGTTTTGGTTAGAAGAATATCGGAATAAACCATTTACAGATGACATTTGAAACTTTACTTTTCGGTTGATGAACATTGCCTCTAAAATTAATCGATTTCTAGATATTTGAATTGCAGTTCCATTGTTTGCTGCATTTCTAAAAACTTTAGGAACATACGATATCAAATTAGGGACAACTATTCACAAATACATTCAAGAAAAACGTCAACGCTGTCCAAAAATTCTTATTTGCAATTTTTTGAGTTGAAAATGTAGAAGAGGTTGCCATCAGTGTAGTTGGAGCTGTAGTTTCAAATCCTTCAAATTCCAGTCGGCAAATTAAAGTTGAAAGTGGTGTATCGCGACGCCGCGCCGAGCGTAAATTCAGGCCTCGATTCGGCCCTATTTTGCCATTGGCTATCATCAAAAAGTTCTCAGTCTGAAGACTGGATGGACGCGTACCTCCATCCACTCCTATCCTGAGCTAACCTACACATTTCCCTAAAAATAGAACATCCTGCATCCTTAACTATTTGAGAGCAGTAGTCTGATCTTGGCCCTACCCCTTTTTATTCTTATCTCCGATCCTAGTATGTCGCGAACTATTCCTTCGTGTTTCAGAAGGTATATCCTACCAATCTATCTCTCCTATTCTTTATTGCCTTCCATACCTTTCCCTAATACTTCCATATTGCTAACCTTATCGATCCACTATATCTTTAACGTGAGTTTATAGAACCACATTTCAAACGCTTCTATTTGAATTCGACCCGCTTCTCCTGTTGTCCATGTTTCGCACCCGTACATACATGCGTCTTTAAGAATCTCGTCCGAGTTTCTAGACATTAACGGTTCCCCTGGTGCTTTATTGTTTTTTAAACTTTCTAATGCTAGCTCAAACTCTTCCCTTATTATTATTTCTCCTAATTATTTTATACGCTTCGTCAGCTTTTCCTACTTCGAACTTATCTTCCACTTCTTTGAATTTATTATTAATCCATTGTTCTTTAGCTTTCCTACATTTTCGTACAATTTCCCGCTTGACCGCCTCATATTTTTGAATCTTTGTTTCCTTCCGTCACAAATATCCTTTTATCCAGGGTTTCCTACTTTCATTCTGTTTATGACCCAAAATATCTCTAAACTATTTTTTATGCAACTCCATTCTGCCTCTACGTCTCTAACAGCCTTTTCATCCGTGCCCTTTAGTACTTCATTCGTCCTTCGTTTCACGCTCCGACTCGTGATATGTTACACTTATTATTGCTGATGACTTTATGTTATAATTATAACTTGAAATTTAATAATTATTAAAGAAAAATGGCTAGGACCTTTACATTCTACCCAAAAGTGCCTGAATAACTTTCCACTAATTTTACGATAATGTGAAAAATCGAATTTTCAGCTATAACTTGAAAATAAAAGATGATTTTCGCAAAAAGAGATGGGTGATCCATTTTTTGTTCCCAATAAAGTCGTTTATTATTATTATTATTATAATTATAGTTTTCCCATACCAACAATCAATTTTGCTCACCCTGCACTTTTGCATTATAAAATTTTGTAGTAGTATGGGGATAGTGAGATTTTCGAGCTGAATGAATCGGTTTCATTCAGAAGGCAAGGCTTCTTAACCGATCGATACCTTGCTGTAGCTTTCGGCCGTGGGTGGTTACGAAAGCTATGCTACAACCAATTTCACCCTCCCAACCCCCTTAAAACAACTTCCTCACCCAATCTTTACTACAAACATTATTATTAACTATAATTAACAATTTTGTCGGAAAAATCTAGATTTGAAAAATTATGTTTTTTTTGAAAAATTTATTAAAATTGGACTTACATATTGAGATAATTCCCAGCAATACGTAGAGTATCAGACAGATTTGTCCACTCTTATTTAGTCTGGAAGAACTCCGCATTATAGTCTCCGAGAAATGAGAAAATTATCACCGCCAAGGGTGGTTTTTACCCCCTTTTAAGTGAATCTCTTCTCTTGTAACTCAACATTTAGCAAAAACGCGCACAGTTTTCTCGAAAAACTACCCTTACTTATGAGAGGGGTGGGTCCTCTGTTCCACCCCGATTCACATATGAACTCTGTATAACAAAATAAGATCAGTTTTATCGTTCCATTTGCACTGAATATTGAGTTTTATACGCACTAAGATAGTTTATGTTTGTATTTTTAAATATTTATTATTAGTGCGGCAAAATCGATTTATCCAGGGTGGTGGTGGTGGTGGTGCGTGACTTTACACACATCCAAAGAGAAACTGCGATGATGAGATGAGTCCAACCCCCACCCCTGGAGCTTTGGATGCTGTGAGTTAGAAATTCCTACTCGATATTTTCGTATCTCTGCTATGATTGGCTAGCGACTAGAGCTCTACCGCTGAAATGAAATTGTCGTTCTAAATATATGTGGTTATTACGAGGGCGTGTTCTTATCTGGTTTGCCAAGCAAATTTCATTTCAAAGAGTTTAAACAGCTTTTGATAAAAGTACAAAAACTACACGTCTTCCGAAATTTACAGTTAATGATCAGAAGTTCTCATTTAGTTTACAGCTGAAGTTTGTTTTATGGTCCAGGTGGCTTGATAAAGTTTACTCGTGATCTCCAGCACGTAAGCTGAACTACGTGTTCCATTATATAATAAGTCACTCGTGACGTTTGTAGGCATCCTCAAGAGTTTAAAGATATTAGACCGATAAGAATTATCATTTTTGTAATTTTAATTTTCAATAAATCTTGATAAAAGCCCCAAACGGAGCCGAAACGTCGATTAATACAGTGTTTATTTTATACTGCCAGAATTTGTCACAAAATTGAAATAATATTAATTATTGCCGTGTTTAGGCAGAATTAAAATTATTTCCCGTTAGTTTTTTTTCGAAAAATAATAATGAACATTTTATTAAAAATCCTGTTCACAACCTTTTTTATGTCTCCGCCGCTGCTGGTGTTCGTTTTTCAACGGCGCAAGCGTTGTGTGAACACCCACGCTAATGTGCCCTCTGCAGGGCCGACAGAATGCATATTATTCCAGATAACATGGAAAATTCTTAACGAAGGCTATTGTTTTCATTTCCATCATCTAAGTGGGCCTGGACTGATTGTATAGTGCGTCGTATTTTGTTTATTACTCTGTTTTTGATTGGCTGATTAGTCGCAAAGAATTGAGATTAATTTGATAGTCAGAAGGGTAATTTCGGGGTTATTTTCAGTCAATCAGAGATTAAAAATAAACTGCTCAAAAATTGATAAGAAATTTTAAATACAGGATGTCCCAAATTACGCATAACGGTCGAATCAAAGTACCTACCTAACAAACAAGACTTTTGGTGTTTCACCCAAGTCGCTGACTAAAATGATCATTCTAGATACATTGTTATAAGATAACACACATCTTGAGATATTTAAGATTTTCTGAAAAATTTGACGTTTGCAGTCAGATTAAAAATTAAATAGATGATAAAAATAAACGTTTTGCTGAAATTTTTTATCTGGTTTTGAGCAGTTCAGAATCAAACAAAAACAGTTTCTTTTATAAATTTATTGTTATACATATTGTTGCAGTTTTCGTTTTACAACTTTGATAATTCTATGAGACAGTTAACAATTAACACTGCTTTCTCTTCCGCGCATAGTAAATTTTATGATATGAATATGGTATTTACCCTATAATGATCTAACTTTAGACCAACCCTCGTACAAGCTGAATAACAACAATATAATTTGAAAGTACAGTCTGTCCATGTACTACAGCATACTACAGTTATTCTTAAAACAATTATTGCAATAGTAAAAAAGCTCAACATAAATAGAAACAATTAACCTAGAAAAATTCAACATTCAAATATAGAGAACAACACACACACAACAACAGTCGAAGTAAAGAAAAATAACAAAGCCTTATAAGATCAAATTTTTTAATTGTTAACATATTCAAGGTTTGCATTTTAGTGTTTTATATTTATGTTTAACAATAATTTTTAATATAAAATGTAAAAGATAAAAAATGAAATTTATCTCGACCACTTGCGCTATTTGGGGATTCTGCGAGATTAGCAGCAAAAGCGACATCAATTAAAAAATCATTTGATGTGTTAGTTGCATTATTTCAATGCTTAAACATTTATAAAAATGCTTTGCTAATTTAGTAAATTCTTAACAAACGTTTTCGAAGAGGAAAGATGTATAGAAATTAGTAATACAGGGTGCTTCATTAACAATGGGAAATCCGTTAACTGGAGATTCTACAGGTCAAACAATGATCATTAACCGAAACATGCCTTATCCGAATGTTGATGGTTTAGGAAATACAGGGTGTTGAAAGTTGAAAATTTGCAGTCCTATGGTTTTTCTTACTGGAGAAAAGATTCCAATAACATTTTTGACGTTGCCCATAGAGTGCGCTACTTATAACCTATTGTTTTGATAAATTGACCCATAACTTTTTACCATGTACCATAAATTCCAAAAGTGGTGTTCCACTTTGTAAAGGGAATCGTTTGTGCCGGACGTTGCTATGTTTTCGTCAGTCCCGCCCCTCCATAGATGATGTGATTTTCCGTTATCTGATCTCGATCATTTGAATTTGTGATGCACTTAAAATAATTAACAATGATAATAATAAGAAATTATTGTAATAAGTAGTTAACATTTAAAACTACAAACATTGAGCAAAGTTAACAGTCAGAGAAAAATAATAAATAATAACGTTCTAATGTATTTGAAGTTCTTCCTAAAAGTCAAAAATTCGCCAACTATGTTAAAAGAATATGATTATTTATCTATTTTTTGCTGCCCTTTGTTTACTGTTGCAAGGCTAACATATTTTGTTTCATTCAAATAAAATCGTTTAGATCCGCCTTCAAAACTTTAATTGGCGGACAGTTGTTTAGGTTTTTTACCTCAGAACGTAATAAATTGGATATGGCATTTTAAGCGGAATTGAACCGTAAAGTGGAAGACCAGTTTTGGCACTGATAGTACATCTAACGTAAAATCGGCTCCAAAATCTGAAAGACCATAGGATTGCAAATTTTCAAGTCGACAACCTAAGAAATTTCGTAGTTATGGCAAAAAATGGAAATAAAATTGTAACTTTCAACACCCTGTATTTCCTAAACCATCAACATTCGGATAAGGCATGTTCGGGTCAATGGTCATTATTTGACCTGTAGAATCTCCAGTTAACGGATTTTCCATTGTTAATGAAACACCCTGTATATTTCCTATAACAATTGAACAAAAATGAATATGTGCTATGGCAGTTTGAGAACAAGTAAGGTATTCCTAAAGATTCAACAACATTCTTTTCTATCAGATTTACAGGCTTTATAAAACGTCGCTGTGTCTCTTTAATATGTTGATAAAGCAACATCTTTGGTTTAATGATTGTTTCTATTTAGGCTATACAGGGTGTCCCGGTGAAGGTGGGAAATCTCTCAGGTGCTTATTGATTACACGAAAATAATACCGCAAGTTCATATAAAGTTTTCTTCTACGACCTTCCCCTGTCGAGATATTCTCCCTTAAAATGGAGAAATAAAAATCGTTTTTTTACATACACTTTTTTTTCTTAATTGTATTTAGATAATTTTTTTGGCGGCGTACCTAGTGGCATACGTAGTGATTGAATGTTGATAAGAATTGTCAGAAAAATCGGTGATACACTGAACCTCTTACTTGTTGAGTTTTATTTTCTCGAAAACGCTTCATTTTATCGAAACCTAACAAGAATAACTTTTTATTAGCAAAATGTCCGGGGAAACAAAATATGCGGTTAAATATTAAAAATGTCCACCCCCTTAAAAAATATGAAGTTATGAATGTAAGGGGTAGTTCACCCCTTGCTCCTCTGATGCACTATCAAAAAACGGACCGCATTATCTTATCGACATTCAATCGCTATGTATGTCGCCAAGAAACTTATCGAAATACAATTAAAAATAAAAGTTTTATGTAAAAAAATCAATTTTTATTTCTCTATTTTAAGGGAGAATATCTCGGCAGGGGATGGTAGTAGGAGAAAACTTTATATAAACTTGCGATGTTATTTTCGTGTAATCTATACGCGCCCGAGAGATTTTCCACCTTCACCGGGACACCCTCATGGCCTCATGCATCATTAAATCTGACATAACCTCTGTCCAGTCGTACTAGAATTTGAAATTGTGTCATTTATTATAAGATAATTGGTGATAAAAAAGCCAGAATTTGAAAATAGTCCCCCATAATCGAGTGCGTTCTCGTTGGTGTGACGTCACGCATAAGTGTCATGGCTTCCGTCAACATGGTGGCTATTTATTTACGTATTTAGTTGTTCAAGTCCTTGAGGTATTTTTCTGCTACTTACTGATTAAAAGTGTTACAAGTGTTTTGGTTGATATATTTACAGTGTAATTGATTTGATTAACTGGTAATTATGACGGAAGAAGGATATTTTAAAGCTCAGTCAGATAAATTTACCGAAAATCGACTTCTTCTTGATCGCTGATGAATTCTTAGTTAAAATACTTCGTATACGTCAGCTGAAATTCATGGAATAAAGGCTAAGAGGTAGGTACACATAACTTGCATGTGCATTTTGTAATTTTTCACTGAAATTTAGCATAACAGCTAAAAAACATCCATAAAATGGCTTTGTGATGCCTGTGCTAAAAATTGTCTACGTAGAAACATAACCATAATTATTCTCCTTTTTATTATTGGTGGGAGGAACTAAAAGTTTACCCAAATACTAATATGTGCAATAATTGTATGTATGCACCATCCAGGAAGTCCACCTATAACAGATTCCTCCATAGCTCCCTTATATCATAAGAGCTTAGATTTTGCCGGCAAAATTTTTCAGTTGTCACGAGAGGTTGCCTGTCAATTTCTTGACAAATGTCACGAAAGAAATTGGGAACCTCGAGTGTACAACTGACAAATTTTGCCAGGTAAAATCTAAGCTCGAATGATATTCATCATGACTATTTCACGAAACAAACCACTAAATTCAAACCTATGCTTTATTAGTTGAGATAGATGCATTTCATTATTGGTATGATTCTAACCATACTTTATTAGTCATGGCAAATGCTGGCTATAGTTCATTTCAGCTATCTTGGCGTGTGTATGCACTAAGCAACGCCTCATGTTTATGATGTTTTCGTTCAAATCACAATGGTTTTTGTATTACTTTGGCAGCTAACGCACGTATAATCTTAATTCCTTGGAAACAGAACGCACAAAAATGTTTTTTGGCATTTCATAAGTTGTAACGTGAAGTTTATTTCATTAACTGTCAAATTAGTAATTTCCAATATTTATTTCTAACAATTTTGGTATTGAAATACTAAACTAAAATGCCTGGGTGTACTATAACAAAACAGTGCAGGCAATTGTACTAGATCTTATGGAGTATTTTAAGGCAGAAGCAGAAAATAAAGGACCTTTGATTCCATTTTCTTCTGTGAACGAGAGAGTTTCTGCCGCGTTGAAAATAAGTTTAAGAACCATAGGTCGTATCAAAGCAGAATCTACATCTGGTGATCCTCTTACTACCCCCGGAAAATCGCATAACAGGCGAAAGTTTAAGAGTGACGATGTAAGTGAAGAAATAAAATGCGAAATTCCCAACACGTTTTAAGTATATGATGAGAGAAGACAAGAAACACATTACAATTCAAACGTTGAATGAATTAGCAAAGCAAAGGGGTGTCATAGATGTATCTAATACGAGAATGTGGCGTATTTTAAAGAACTTGGGGTTTTGTTTCAAAACGGAGAATAATCGCCGTTTTCTTTGTGAGCAACCTCACATTGCAAGCAAGCGCATTGCGTTTTTACGAGAATACATACAAAATATGAAAAGCGAACATTCCAGACAATTTGTGTTTCTCGACGAAACATGGATTTTTGCTAAAGGAGGAAGTAAGCGCACATGGCAAGATGAAAGCGTTAAAAGCTGTAAGAAAGGCCATGCTTCAAATGGGAAGCGATTTGTTGTACTTCATTCAGGAACTAGGCATGGTTTTGTACCGAATGCATCGCTGCTGTTCTCTACAAAATCAAAATCGGCGGACTACCATGATTCAATGGATCAGAATTCGTTCAAAAAGTGGGTTTTAGAAAAACTAATACCAAACCTTGAGGAACCGTCGCTAGTGGTAATGAATAATGCATCATACCATAGCTTCTTAGTAGAGCCAGTTCCCCATGCATCCTGGAATAAATCAAAATTAAAAGATTGGGTTGTAACTAAAAATGTGCCATTTTCGGAAACGGCTTTGAAAATTGAACTTCTAAATTTATGTAAAGAGAATAAACAACAGCCAAGGTACGATATAGACGAAATGCTCCAAGAGCATGGTCATCAAGTCCTAAGACTGCCACCCTACCACTGTCAGTATAATCCAATAGAGTTGGTGTGGGGTATTTGCAAACAATATTATGACCTGCATATTGGAGAAGTTGGTTTTGGAGACAAACAAGTTTTAGATGTGTGGCAAAAAGCTTTAGACCAAGTCACTCCAGATGTTTGGAAAAATTGTATAAATCACACGGAAAAAATTGTGGAGGAAGACTGGGAACGTGAAGTGCGCTTTGATGAAGTTGAACCGCTTATAATAAACTTGAATGATTCATCGGAAGATTCTGAAGATGAAGACGATACATTTTTTGAACTTTTTTAAGATCCTAATATGTAGTTATTACGACAATTAATTAGAATTCTTTTTTATAAATTTTTTCTTTCGTAAATGTTTCAAATTAATTTTCTTTTCAACTTTCTTCAGTTCATTATTTCAGTTAGGTAACATGTATTATTGTATTTTATTTATATTATACTTGTTTACGTATTGCCTACCACTTATTTAGCATCACTTTAGTTATTGTCTGCATTAAGTTTTGTTCATTTAGCTAAAATTGAACTTCTGTAATTTATCTGCGCCGCTATATTCCAATGAAACTCCCGAAAATATAGTAATTATTATACTGATTGAATCGTTAAACTACTTTGGGAATTACATAAAGTCTGAATAATATAAGTTGGCGTATGATTGAAATAATCTACGCATCAGGTTAGTTTGATGTCTCTCTCGCACGCAACTAGTTGGTATGGCAGCTAATTATTAACGTAAGATGAAATAATCAAATTTTCCATTGTAACTCTTTATTTCACTCATTCTCATTTATAATGTTGGATAACAATGTATTTGTACGTCTTTGCGTGTCTCGTATGTTATCATGGAAACTAGTATTAGTGTCACAGTACTGTCAATGTCCAAACAAATTAGTTCACATGCATGTGTCAACCCATACGCCAAGTTATATGATTTCAACTTTACATAGATACGTGCATGCATTTTCCAGCAATTTATTAATCTATGGTGCCTTCTTTCAAATAATCATAAATTCTACTTGTTGAGAATTGCTGGAATGCAATACATATTTGACCCATACTGTCATATTGACGTACGAGCCAAAATAACTGAAAACAACTATACCTAGGGTCCCTAACTATACCCTAGATGTGAATAAATTGATTTAACAAATAAATACTTCGCGAACTACCAATATATAACGTTTTATTTAAATATTTTACCGGTTTCAGGATTCACAAGGATCCCATCATCAGAAATGTACGAAAAATTGTAAACAAATTATTACGACAGTTGACAAGGAAACTAGAATTGACAAAACAATACAAATAATGATATCCATGAAAAAAGATAACTAGATAACTGAATTTCAGTATTTACCTACGGGGTATAAGAAAAACACAAAGGAAAATCGAATACCTCGTAGCTTGAAGGGAAAAAAAATGAATTTAAAGAAAACCATATTGGAAAAAACAATAAATTCAATTTTTTGCCATTATGCCGTTTTTTGACTTATTTCTCTCTTTTTTAGTTTATTACAATTCTAGCAGTTGGCAGTTGTCAAGACAGAACACATAGACTTGACCACAGAGTTTATTTCAAGATTAGCAGTTGGCAGTTGTCAAGATTCCATGGATATTTTGTTTATTTAGTTTTTTCTGTTCTGATATTTCACTTGAAGGTTTTTTCAATTGAATTTATTGTTTTTTCCAATATGGTTTTCTTTAAATTCATTGTTTTTTCCCTTCAAGCTACGAGGTATTCGATTTTCCTTTGTGTTTTTCTTATACCCCGTAGGTAAATACTGAAATTCAGTTATCTAGTTATCTTTTTTCATGGATATCATTATTTGTATTGTTTTGTCAATTCTAGTTTCCTTGTCAACTGTCATAATAATTTGTTTACAATTTTTCGTACATTTCTGATGATGGGATCCTTGTGAATCCTGAAACCGGTAAAATATTTAAATAAAACGTTATATATTGGTAGTTCGCGAAGTATTTATTTGTTAAATCATGAACTTCTACCAAAAAGTAAAACAAGAAGATATTAACTACATAAAAAATGCCAGCACGGCAGTTCAAGAAAGACTATACAAGAAGCTTAAACTTAAACAGAGAAAAATAAGTCAAAACATTTGGTTTAATCAAGAATGTTTAAGAATGAAGATTGTTCCCAAATATGTACATATCACAACGAGAAGTAACACGATTGCAGCAGAGAAGGCACTTAAAGCTGCCCAGAGAACTTGGCTGAAAGAAGAATGTAGAACCCAATATAAACAAAGATACGTATTAAATCACTACATTAAAGTTTTACACTCTGAACTTTCATACAAATTACACGCTATAGAGTTTGACAGTTTAGATGACATAATTAGAGACAGTATTAGTAAAATCATACATAAAAAATACCTTACACAACGAAAGAAGTTAGAAAATTTAAACTATATTCAAAATTGTAACAAAACTGACGTCTATAACAACAATTCTAATAAATCAATATTTAGTTCCAAATTTATCAATTACAGTAATACAGTTTTTGACAAAAATGAAACAGAATTACTATCAAAAGGTCCAAAATTTGCCCCTAATATAAACAATATTAATAGAACCGAAATTTTAATTTCAGAAATTGAGGTAGCTTTAAAAAAGGATGATGATTCTCAGAACATTAGAAATAAAATTCATAATACTTTTCAGTACAAAAACTTAATCATTAATAAAATTGATAAAAGTACCATTAATTCTATTAAAGAAAAAATTAATAAAGATAATTTGATAGTTTCCAAAGCGGACAAATCCAATGCTATAGTAATTTTACCTAAAGATGAATATATAACAAAGATGCAAAATTTCATTAGAAATGAAAACTTAACTGAACTAAAAAAAGATCCAACAAAACATTTTCAAACTAAATTAAAGGATTGGTTAAAAAATTGCAACAGTATTTTTGATAACAATTTTGAAAAATTAAGATTAATTAATATGAATGCACGTGCCCCTAAATTATATGGACTAATCAAAAACCATAAAATTAATACACCTATAAGACCAGTAGTATCATATATTAATGCTCCCACAAGAAATTTAGCTAAAAACATTAATAATATATTTAAAACTAGAACAAATTTTAAATCCAAATTTAGTTTAAAAAATTCTTTAGAATTAATTAACAATATCAAAAATAAAAATATTCCTACAGGGTCTTTTTTGGTTTCTTTTGATGTTACAAATATGTTCCCTAATATTCCTCCTAATGAATGCTTGAAATTAATTGAAAATATTTTAGATAAAACTCATACTAATATTGTTATAAAAAATGATATTATTACTGCTTTCCAACTTTGTATTGAACAAAATTATCTCCAGTTTAATAATAAATATTATACTCAAAATTTAGGTCTTGCTATGGGTTCTCCAATTAGTCCTTTATTAGCAGATATTTTCATGTCAGATATTGAAGAAAAAATTATGAATTCAGAATTAGGCAAACAACATATTCTATTTTGGTATAGATATGTAGATGATATAATTGCTTGCTTTAAAGGAACAACAAGACAATTAGACAATTTTCAAAATTTTTTGAACAGTATTCACCCAAAAATAAAATTTACAAAAGAAATAGAAACTGAACACAAAATTAATTTCTTAGATTTAACTTTAATAAATGAATATAATAAAATAACTTTCGATATTTTTAGGAAGCCAACGTATACAGATATTACTCTTTCATCAAATTCATTTCACCCATTTTGTCAAAAAATTTCTGCTTACAATTCTATGATACACAGGGCCTTTACAGTACCACTATCTTTGGATAAATTGAATAAAGAACTAAATGTAATTAGAACAATTGCTATAAATAATGGTTTTAAAATTGAAATCATCAATAGAATCATTAACAATAAAAAATTTAAAATTGCTTGTAACAACATATATCCTAAATTATGTAATGATAAAGTTACCAAATTTTGCAGAATTACTTATTTTGGAAGTATTTCTGAAAAGATTGCCAGTATTTTAAGAAAAAACAACATACAGGTCACATTTAAACCTTCAAATATATTATCACATATTCTATTTAACAGTAAAGACAGAACACATAAACTTGACCACACAGGTGTTTATCAACTAAATTGCTTAGACTGTAACAGCATTTATATAGGACAAACTGGCAGATCTATACGTATTAGATATAATGAACATTTACGATCGTTTCGTTTAAAAAACGACCATTCAAGTTTTGCTAATCATTTCTTTGATAACAATCATCGATTCCCTCCTTTAGAAAATACTAAATTATTGTTTAATTTTGTAAAAAGTTATCAGTTAGATATATTAGAGTCTATGGAAGTTTATAAACATAAAAATGATAAAAATTGTAACTTGCTTAATGACCAAGTAGATTTAATACAATCTAGTTTATTTAAACTTTTGTAAATGTCTTTTGATCAAAATGATTCTCATGTCTCATGTCTCATGTCTCGGTAGGACAGGTTCTCTTATTGCAATTATGACATTAGTTCAATAATCAATTACAGTTTATTTGCTAGCCCATATAAACCATGGACCTTCGAGGTTATTTGGCAATATGGGATTCTTTTTCTTCTTTTTGTTTTATTATTGGCATTATTATCATCGTTTTCATCATCATTATCGTCATCAATATTACTTTTATTATTGGTATTATTAGGATTGATTCTTGAATTAATTATTCAACAACAGTCTCTCCATCTTAATCCTCGACTTATTTCTTTTTTGCCATTATGCCGTTTTTTGACTTATTTCTCTCTTTTTTAGTTTATTACAATTCTAGCAGTTGGCAGTTGTCAAGACAGAACACATAGACTTGACCACAGAGTTTATTTCAAGATTAGCAGTTGGCAGTTGTCAAGATTCCATGGATATTTTGTTTATTTAGTTTTTTCTGTTCTGATATTTCACTTGAAGGTTTTTTCAATTGAATTTATTGTTTTTTCCAATATGGTTTTCTTTAAATTCATTGTTTTTTCCCTTCAAGCTACGAGGTATTCGATTTTCCTTTGTGTTTTTCTTATACCCCGTAGGTAAATACTGAAATTCAGTTATCTAGTTATCTTTTTTCATGGATATCATTATTTGTATTGTTTTGTCAATTCTAGTTTCCTTGTCAACTGTCATAATAATTTGTTTACAATTTTTCGTACATTTCTGATGATGGGATCCTTGTGAATCCTGAAACCGGTAAAATATTTAAATAAAACGTTATATATTGGTAGTTCGCGAAGTATTTATTTGTTAAATCATGAACTTCTACCAAAAAGTAAAACAAGAAGATATTAACTACATGAATAAATTGAGTTGCTAGCACAGAAATCCGTGGTTGCTAGACAACGACCTGGTAGTCCAGGAAACTTTAAAATTTTGCCGCTGTAAAACCATGTAGGTTGGCTTATTACCCTCGATAAAATTTTTAGCAGGTACTTTTTCCGCTGTAATCTATATCTATAAAATATAAAAAATGTTTCTACCTATGTCCGTTATAGACTCCGAAACTGCTGGACCGATGTTGATGAAATTTTCAGGCAATCTTCAGATTAGCCCAGCGGGTGATCCTGTGAAGTTTGGTAGTGATCGGATCAACAGAATTTTTTTTATACGTTTATGTGAGAAGCCGGGGCTTGATATGACACATATCAACTGCCAGATTTGACAAATAAAATTCACTCCGTCAGAAAGTATTAAATAAATTTTATTTGTCAAATCTGACAGTTGATATGTGTCATATCAAGCCCTGGCTTCGCACAAAACAAAAAAATCTGTTGATTCGATCGCTACCAAACTTCACAGAACACTCGCTGGGCTAATCTGAAGATTAACTTACAGTAGGTGCCGCGCGTGTCGTACCGGGACCGGGCAGCTAATAATTTATAAAGTGAAAATTGACAGCAAACGTCAAACAGCATATGTCATTCGCAGTTTATCAAGTTTCAAACGATTTTACCACAATTATTTCTTCTGAGGCAGCAGCGCGTCGGGTACCAGCTAGTACATCAATATATTCAGAAATGGCGAGTTTAGATTGGTTTAAAATTAGATAAGTGGAATAGTCAGAAAAAAATATTTTCCTTATAGCGACTGTCACATTTCTTCTGTGCAGCACCTTACTTTGTTTTAAATTGAATACCTGTACGTACATTATAGCATTTTCTAATGCCTTTTTCAATTATTAAAAATCGCAATTTTTGAAATTTTGTTAATTAAAACTTTAAAACGGTAAGAGGTATTGAAAAATGATTTAAAAACTAAGATAGGGACATGCATGTATGTCAAATGGGGCTGGAAAATAATGTTTCCTAATTGGTCAAAAATTACAAAAAATCACCAGTCAGGTCAGGTCAAGTCAGCAGTATTTACAAACTAGGAAGGGACATAATGTATTATTTTTCAATATCTCGCGCCGCTTCTAAGTTATAATTGGGTACTTGCATGAATTTGGGATTTTGCGAAATTATAATCTTCGGAAGGTCAGAAATACATTCCCAAAGCAATTTTTCTCTGAGCCTTGTAGAATTCAAATTATTGGGGAAAAATATTTCCCGCTAAATATGCTTATGGCGCCATGTGTGAATTATTGAAACTATACGGTGACGTCAGTATGACGCACCTATGCATTCCTAAAACGAAATGGCCGCTTCCGGTTTAGTTGACAGCTGTCTCGTAAGTCTTGAAATTGTTTGCTGTGTACGTTAATGATGTTTGCTGGGAGAATGGAACTATGGTGGAGCTCAGTAGCAATTTGTTGTTAAAAATTCATTATATTTTATAATTCCCAACTGTGAATAGGTACAACCAAACCACTTCTAACCTCTAAACTCTACTACCTGTCGTGAAGGCGGCTATTTTAAGATTGATTATGGGATTCTGCTTGCAAGAAACTTGTGCGGATATTTTACAGATGGATTTGTGATATTCATACTAATTGTGAAATAACAACAACGTGGACACAAATGGGTGAAACGAGAATTCTGTGCTTGGCTAACCTATAACTGTCACTGTATGACAGAGCTCAGGGCAGCCACGGTGAAAAATTGAAATGCACTGATGATCCTGAAATACACTAATAATTAGTTTATTCTTCTTCTTAACTTATTTCAAGTGTTTAACTGTGCATTAATAAAATATAGATACTGCTCAGTAAAGTAATGAACTTCAAATTGAAGCGCTGATAACAAGTGATACAGTTAGGCGAGTAGGGACAACAGACGCGAAATGTTGGCAATAGGCAAAAGCAGCAAGTCAGGCTGTGACGACAGCTAGATTATGTGACGTCAATACGACTGCTCAAGGCCAAATGGCCCACTAGCGCGTGCTCCGCGATTTGAAACTAAAAATGAAATTATATTCTTATTACTACACAAAATAGTCTCATTTTATACGGTCACGATAAACTTAACACATATTTGCAAAATATGATAAAAAAGTGCCACTTTAAATTTATGCAAGTACCCAATTGATAAAATTTGAAAAATGGCGATATGAACATCAAATAACACTGAAACGGTGGGAGCGTGGGAGTTACACCCCAATGTTCGATTAACAAACAAAACAATAATAGGTATGCATTGATTCATTAAAAAAAACAAAGTAAGGTGTTTCGCAAAAGAAATGGGACAGCCTGTCTAAGTGAAAATAATTTTAAAGAAACACTTGATAAACTGCGAATGACATATACCGTTTGACGTTTGCTGTCAATTGTCACTTTATAAATTATAGCGACCAGCCCCGGCTTCACATAAACATATAAAAAAATTCTATTGATCCAATCGCTACCAAACTTCACAGGATCGCCCGCTGGGCTAATCTACTATTTTTGCAATTGTTTGAAAACGAAAATAGATATCAAACTTCGGGTTTCATATTTATTTTTCTCAACTAATGGCATACCAAACAAAGTCAGAAAAGTTGTAGGGTTGCATTTAATTTTTTGAAGAAATATGCAATTTGAGAATATGGATGCAATAAACAGTACGACTAATAAATGCTCTTGAAAAAAACTGAACAACGAAGAATGAAAAAAAAACAATTCAGTAAAACTTCACAATAAACTAAAATCTTCACTTATTACAATAAAACAGAATACAACTATGTATAGGTACAGAAAACCTAGAATAATTGCAGTTCCCTATTTCGACTCTGTCATTAAATTTTCGGAGCACTTTTTCCATATCAACGTTTTTTGTTCGCTCTTTTCCAAATGCCAAGAATGTGAAATTGACCAGCCTTTGAGGTCAGTTTATACGTGTAAGTACAGGGGAGGCTCACAGGTATGTTAGGGCTGCGCCCCCCTGGCCCCCCTCTGGCCACGGCCCTGAATCGGGTGGAGAATGACATTATTTGGATGGAGACAAATATCGTTGAGCATACAAATTATATTTCGGCGTCCAGTTCTCAATATCACCCTAAATATTCAGACCTGTCTAAACAAAAATAATTTTACCTTACAGGATTTTTGTATCCATAAAACTTTTGTGCATACAAATTTCTTATATTTTCAATCGCTCAAGAGCTATTTGAAGATCGCACTATTGACTCACCCTGTATAGGTTTTAAAATGACAATTTTAAACTTTTCCACTTAAAAACATTTCATAGCACGCCGATACATTTTCTTTGAAAGGTGACATTGCCAAATAGTACTTTCAAGTTGTAATAAGTACGAGAATATCAGATACACCCAATATTTTTTGAATAATAAGAGTTGTATAATTTTGTCCTCTTTCAAGTAATCTGCAATTTCCCATAGGTGCCTAAAGTTAATAGATTTTGAATATAATAAAGCAGTAATTTATGTACCCTATCCTACCTGGACAGACTGTATCATTCACTCAGTGGAAATACTCATATGTACAGGGTTCTTCCCTCTCGAATGTCACGTCATATGAATTTCTGCAAATCTTTAGAGAAGAAGCTATCCTGTGTCACATTATACAGGAACTGTTTCAAAATAAGGCAGCAACTAAAGGTACCTAACAATAGATACGTACGTCGAGTAGCTACTGGCTACCATTACCGCTACTATTATGAGATACCTAGCTACTGCCTTCAAAATAAGTAAAATTATGTACAGCTTTTCAAACAAATGTATGAAGTTAAAAAGTAAATCTCTGTCTACACATGAAAGAAAATGGCGCCCAAATTTATAGCGAAATTTAAAAGTTGCACATTATTACATTCTTTAAAAGGATGTACTATTTTATTGCTATCGTCTAAGGAGAATCATGAGGAATGTTACATATTTTGGACAAACTAGTTATTTACAAAATAACTGATTCATTTATTAGGACGAACCAGGGTAACTGTGCTTCCAGGATAAAGTTCTCCGACGTTCAGTAAATCATGATTCATTCTAAACAAGAAACTTTTATTTAACCTGTATAATTCCTGAGCTATTCAATGATGTCTTCAAGATTTCCATTATGGGGTGACAAACACCCTGGTTCATTTTCTTGGACATAAATGCGCTGGTATTGAAAATAAAATTATTTTCTCACTCTGTGTATAAGTACGCATTTTAATTAATAATATATATTCCAAAGCTTGCTTGGCGTACGGAAGCTGTTTGCAATTAACAGGCATTAAAAATACGCGCTGCTCTTATATATCAATGAATCTTGCTTACATAACTAGTTTTACAACATTCTGGTCCAGTAATTATTAATAATAATCGATTTTCTCTACAACCCAACTAATCGCAAAGAAAACTCATTCGTAAAGCTTGTTTACACGAGTACCTTTCACCGCCAGCCGTACAAACGTTACTTCACACGAGCGTCTGTAAACGTCACGTCGAAAACACCAAGTCGAATCGAAGAATGTCTTATTTTATTGTTTGATATCACTCGAAGAAATAAAACAACCAGTACCCAGCGTTGAACAACATAAACGTAACCGGGAACACGATTCTAGAATACTTGTCGATGACGTTCACGTCTTTTATTTTCGGCATCGACATCCTGAATGCTGACGCGCCTTTCCTCAAAGCGTGCAAGACTTTTGGTCTGTGAATCGAGTTGCCTGAAAGCAAAACAAATCAAGTCAGTTCTCAATAGTGACAATAGTGACAGTGAATACCTTTGGTGCCACGATATCTGAGACCAGGCGTAGTTCTACTGCCTATGCTGTATCCGGGTGCTCTAGAAATCCGGAAACTCGGAGGAAATTTTGATGGATCTATGTCACCGCAAATGGCGGAACTATTGGATTTGGAACTATGACGGTTTCTTATAGATGCTATCGGACTTAAGCGAACGTCTTGCAATTCGATTATGTCTTCATTATCTGAGCAGGTGTCTACTGGTTTGGTCCCTAGAAGATGTGACTTTAAGAAAAAGAACTTGACCTTACTGATAAAATTGCAACATGTTTGACACATAATTTCTATAGAGATAATCTTTGAAACTAATTTAGGGCTATGTGCTTGAATGGGGAAAGTAGGCACTTGATACGGCGATATCGCTGAAAATGATGATAAGACTGTTCTCCTAAAATAAATCAACTAGAGGAGCGTTCTGGTGCTATTCTCTTCATCAGTTTTCTTTCCAAAAACTATTTTTTTTCTTTGCTCACCTGATTTCTCTAATTCTTTGGATTTCTTGCTCTTCTTTTTGGCCCTCGCACCCCAATAAGTGTAATTAACAGCTGCGTACTCTAAAAGAGCGGCAAATACAAATACAAAACACATAACGAGATAAATGTCTATTGCTTTGACATAACTTATTCTTGGTAAAGAACTCCTGACACCTGTACTAATTGTGGTCATCGTCAGTACAGTTGTTATACCTAAAACATAATAAGAAAATGCACCGTGAGTAGGTATACAGGGTGTGTTTTTTAAGCGTCCGCGGAAGATTATGCCTAAATGACGAAAAATATCAAGAAAACATTTTAACTAACCTCACCTCATTTTTTACGCTCTATAATCTAAAAATGTTTTTACTTATACCAGGTTAGTCCAAATAGTTGGAATGATGCTCAACTTTGTTTTTTCTTATGGAATGTGCATTATTTAATTTTTTACTTGATTGAGAACAATATTTTAATAGCACTTTCATAACATAATATTATAGTAATTTTCTTTCTTTTTTGAGATAAAATTATTTTTCTCGATATTTTGGCAGTAATATCATACATTTTAAAAATTCATATTTCTGCACTGGTTGAAGATGAAGTAATTATATTTTTAACAGCGGTCCTCATGATAATCATGATTAACACTGTTTGCTCAAATTTTGTATAAAATATACGAGGAGCATTCAAAAATTTATCATATGAAAGCGACAAAACACCAGAAAAAAGTCAGCTTTTTCAAATGACATGGTATATTTTTTATTACTCCATTTGAAAGAGCGGAAAATTTCGCATGGGCTGACCCAATAAAACAATATTGTTACATAACTATAATTTTTAAATATTTACAATATTAAAATTTTCACTTCAAAAATCAAAAATAAAGTAGCTTTGGAATGTCTACAGTTTTGTTGTTGTTTTACTATAGGGTTTTATATTCTGTGGCTGTATTTTTACAAGGCTAACTTTATTTTTGATTTTTGAAATGAAAATTTCAATATTATAAATATTTAAAAATTATGCTCATGGAACAATATTGTTTTATTAGGTGAGCCCAAGCGAAATTTTTTGCTCTTTCCATTGGAGCAATAAAAAATATACCGTGTCATTTGAGAAAACTGACTTCTTGATGGTTTTCTCTGATTTTTATTTGATAAATTATTGAATGCTCCTCGTATATTTTATACAAAATTTGAGCAAACAGTGTTAATCATGATTATCATGAGGACCGCTGTCAAAAATATCATTATTCCATCTTCAACCAGTGCAGAAATACGAATTTTTAAAATGTATGATGTAACTGTCAAAATATCGAGAAAAAAAATAATATCTCAAAAAAGAAAGAAAATTACTATAATATTATGTTAAGAAAGTGCAATTAAAATATTGTTCTGAATCAAGTAAAAAATTAAATAATGCACATTCCATAAGAAAAAACAAAGCTGACCATCATTCCAACTATTTGGACTAACCTGGTATAAGTAAAAACATTTTTAGATTATAGAGCGTAAAAAATGAGGTGGGGTTAGTTAAAATATTTTCTTTATATTTTTCGTCATTTAGGCATAATCTTCCGCGGACGCTTAAAAAACACACCCTGTATACTGACGTTTCTCGACCAGTCGAGTGTGTACCTCAAAAAGAGTGTAACGCCGAGGGCAAGTTGTACTGGGATCAGGTTATTGTGCTTCAAATGCAATATCAAAGGAAACAACATGACTATCAAAGAACCTGGTGCGTCATATTCTCATAAACAGCAATCACGAGCTTCCTGTTACACCACTTTCAATTTACGGTGCATTACGCCAAATAACCTTGAATGTGATACAACTATTAGACTTGTTACTTTCTAACAACTTTGAAAAACTGTTTCACTTGTTAACCAAGGTATTTCAAAAATGATGTTGAGAATTCCATTTAGTTGAACAATGCTCAAGTACACCTTAAATTTAATGTTATTTTGTGTAATTTTTATGCAGCTTCTGGAACAGTAGGATAAGTCTCTACCCATCTGCTACGCGCCGGTCTGAGAAAAATTAGAAGACAAAAGAAAATTCACCCACCCAACAAACCTTTCCGTAGTCGCCCGCAATAAAGCTACCTGCTATGAAAGACCGCATGTCACCCTCTTGTTCCCAAAAAAAACATCCTCCCTCTCCTGGAACATTTTCAAACGAACACAACTGAAGAAACACGCTAAGATGAAGAAGTAGGAGACAGAAGAATTAAACAGGACTCGCGACGTAAAGTGAAGTGCGTGACTGTCTGGTATACAAAAAAATTATTCATCATAAAAATTATTTTGTTCAAGGAAGCTTTAGACAAGGTTAAATTTGTGAATAAGGAATTGCAGGATTAAATTTGAATGCTAGGTGAGAAAGAAAAGAGAAATTTTGATGTCCTGAAGACACCCAATTTTTTAAAAGAAAGTGATGGATGATGTTATTACCTGAGTCGCCATGGGACGATCGACCTTTCATTCTCCTTTGCTACTGGAAATTATGTCAATTACGTATTTTACAAATGAAGTATTCCAGCCAATAGGAAGTGTCACGCAAAATATGCAAAACGCAATTATAGGAAAATATACGTAATTTAAACCGCCGCCATGCCAGAGTACAAAGTTTAAAAGAGAATTAAAATGGCAGTTTAAAGTCCAATTTGCATTCATGGCAAAAATGAAATGGGTTCATTAATCGAACTTCAAGTAGAAATAAAAAGTTAGCCTTGTTAAAAAACCAGGAGGCGGGAGTTAGTCGAATAACATCTCCGGCCAAGTAAAGTCGAATGCATGCTAAACTGGGAATTAATTCTGGACTGCAGGCCTTCCAATTCATTACTGAAAAGATAAAAGCAGTATATCACATATGGCCCCTACAGACTATACGTGATTCGTGATACTTGATTCTAGAGATACCAATTCTACTTTGGCTTTCATATATTAATAAATAAATAAATATTCCAAGAGAACGTATTTTTGAAACAAAGCCCTTTCTTGCCCTCTCGCACCAGACACACGCATTTTTTGGAAAAAAGATGATGTAAAAACAAGCAAAATATATGAAACCGCTGCGGGGTCAGAACTCGTCTAGCCGTAGGAGAACAAAATAGCAGTTCTGTACGATATCCGAACACCCACCGAGACCGTTGGCGTCACTAGCCGATAACGATATTCTTAAACGTCATTTTACCGACATAAGTAATAGGGGCCATACATTAGCGCACAGCAGTGTGCGGATCTAGTCCGAGGGACATTGTGAGCGGAAAAATTTTGCCATACACGGCGCTCACTTTTCTGTCATTAGACGAAGTGGAAGACAGTGGGGTGTGTAATAATGGAGCATTCTCATCTTGTATCTTTCGTGTACTTCACTGCCTTTTTATACGCGTCTTCCTTCATATTTAAGTTCGCATAACATTTTGATTTTACTGTCCAAAAGCAAGGAAGTTCTAGATAATTTTCGAGCAGACCTCGGATATATTCTTCCGAATTATATTTTCGGTTAACTTCTTGAGTCTAAAAATAAAAAAAAAACAAAAAACTGGATATATTCTTCCGAATTATATTTTCGGTTAACTTCTTGAGTCTAAAAATAAAAAAAACAAAAAACTGGATGCGTGGTCGCCACACGCGATAGAAGTGAAACTTCAATGTTATTAGAGGAATGAAAAATAATAACAATGAGAGAATAAATCGAATTCTAATTCTTCTAACCAAGCGCTTTGTGTTGTCACGAAAACTGAAACGCTGTGTCCTCGCTTTACTGACGCTTGCCTGAGAGAAACAGCGCGAAGCATGAGACAGAGCGTGGCTAAAGAGTGGGGCGTTCGATATTCCTTTTCTCCTCTGCCCGTTTTCTCAGACTGCTTCCCTCCATTCGTTTCACTTTTCGTGACGCTCGCATTTGCCAACACAGGAACTTACTCTACCGAGACAAAAGAAGTTTCACTTCAAAAGAAAATGGGTAGGTACCTGTGTACTTCCATAAATTATTTGCTTTAAATATGTGAAACAAGGCAGACGTAGAAGTGTAAATAGATCAAATAAAAGTTTTTGGAGATCAGAAGACCTCTATTTTTAGCTTATAAAGGTAATTTGATTTTGCGAACTACGGTGTCAAAAATCTACAAATAGCTCAATCCGAGGCTCAATCGTAATAGGGCTTAAATACAAATAACGTAACCAATAATAGGTACTTATATGGTTTTATCCATGTTTAATCAAGTCCGCGTCCGTTGTTCACCACACACTGGCACATTTTCGCGGGACTTGGTCCGAAAAATCGGGCAGTTTCAATCTAGCGCACGGGGACTTTTGGTCCGATGCGCAGTGCGCGGACTATAGCGGACAATGCCATACATTGGCACATTCGGTGTGCGGCCAAGTCCGTCGGACTAGATCCGCACACTGCTGTGCGCTAATGTATGGCCCCTATAACGCGCACGCGCACGCGGATGGGGAAGCGTGAAAGCCAAAGTAGAATTGGTATCTCTAGATACAACTATTCGTGATTCATGTTCACGTTCATTCACGCATAGTGTGAAGGGTCGGTGAGCGTCAAATTTATTCGTGATTCGTAATTCGCGGCAGTTCGAGGCGGTTCGCCACAGGTAGCAGTTTTTACTCGAACTAAACGGGCGCGAATCAAAGCGAATATCTCAATTCGTCAACAGTTCACGTACATTCATGTGCATTCGTTAATTCGTGTAAGTTCGTGCACCGAGTTGGTAGGAAAGTTTGATATGATTTTTATAAATCATATGTATGCATGTGCTGGTAGTCATTTTGTATTAAAAATGGAGTAACTGCTTCATCGTTACTACTATTGTCATCCATTCATTCAGTTTTAAGTATGAAGTTATTTAAATTTAAAGGCAGTCAAATCAGCTGAGTTATCAAAATTATATTTGATAAACTACCTTCAAGAACTGTGAATATTTACGAACAACGAATAACGAATTTCCGTGAATAGTGTGTAGGGTATTGTTCATGATTAGTGCGAACTTATGCGAACCTGGACGAACTGTGAATCGCGAATTACGAATCGCGAATCACGCATAGTCTGTAGGGGCCATAAGATATGCTTTCTTATCTCTGGTGGTGTAACTCAAGCTCTTCCATTGAGTTTTGTATTCTTCAACTAAACGTGAAAAAGTATGGGTAATTATACAGTGCCCGTCTAAAGTCCGTTCCCCCCCAACTAATTTTTGAACCATTTGAGGTACATCCATGAAATTCGGTAGAAGGTAGTCACAGGTCACAAGATATTTTTTGACGTATTACTGACAGCTGTCAGTCTCAAGATGGAGGTCGGGCGCCATTTTGAAAAACATTTTTAAATGGGAAGGGGGTCATGTGACACCTCGTTTTAAAGGTCTTATCGAGTGCAATATCATACTAAAATATGGCGTCGATACCTACAAACGTTACAAAATGGTGGCTAATCAAATTTATAAATAATCATGAATGTTGCTTTCAATCACGTTTGCATTGGAAACAAAATTCGTTGTCGCGGTAACATCTTGTTTTCTACTTGTCAAATAATGTACTTAGTCTGTTGAGTTCCTTCATTTAGGCAAAGTGTGACCATGGCTCGTAGCTTAGATGATAAATTTGAAGCGGTTTTGATTTTTGGAGAAGCTGGAATAAATTACCATCTAGCAGTCCGTATGTTTAATGATAGATTTCCCGAAAACCCCATTTCGAGGCCATATTTGCGGAAACTTGTACGTAAGCTCCAAGCAACTGGTACGCTTAAAGATGCTCCAAGAACAGGAAGACCCTCTCTTTCAGAAGAAAAAAAGGTAGGAATTGTTGCTGAAATGGCAATCAATCCGACTCAGTCCACATCTGCAGTTGCTGAATCGTGTGAAGTAAGTGCGAAAAGTGTTCAAAGAGTCCTAAAAAAAGAGAAGTTTCATCCATATAAAATTAAAATACTGCATGCTCTCACGGAGGATGATCCAGACCGGAGGGTCGAATTTTGTGTGGTTAACAAGAACAATTGAAGGAGAACGGGGCTTCTTAGAACGTGTATGTTTCTCAGACGGATGCACGTTTTTTCTTAATGGAAAAGTCAACAAACAGAACATACGATACTGGAGCGATACTAATCCGCATATTTTTAGAGAGGGACATACCCAGTTTCCTGAAAAAGTGAATGTTTGGGCTGGGATTTTGGGCAATCACGTTATTGGACCTATTTTCATCAGACAAAACCTTACAGGAAATCTTTACAGGAATCTTTTAGAAATTGAAATTGAACCTCGAATAAGACAAATTGTATTAGACAATCAGCAAGAATTTCAAAATCGTGAAGTCATATTTCAGCAGGACGGGGCACCTCCCCATTTCTATCGCATGGCTAGAGAGTTTCTCGACGCAAACTTTCCTGGGCGATGGATAGGTCGCAGGGGAACTACGGAATGACCATCAAGGTCTCCGGACCTTACACCCCTAGATTTTTTTCTTTGGGGATATCTTAAGTCAAAAATCTATGCCACTGAATGCCAAACAATAGAAGAGCTGGAACGCAGAATAAGAGAAAGTTGTGAAGAAATAAATGAACAGACATTCATCAACGTCAGAGAAGCTATTTATAATAGGGTCCTTTATTGCCAACACTTAGAAGGGGGCCACTTCCAACACTTGGTAAGATAATTGTTGGGTTTTCTTTTCTGTAAACCGTTCCTTTTTTAAAATAAATAAATAAGTATTTTTTTGCAACCAACTATGTTCTTCTAATTGTAAATTTTTCATTTACAAAACACATTCGTAAGCTTCGGAATTTCCTGGTAAGCGGTAGTTTTTCCTTAATAAACTCTCCTTTCGCCTCTTATTGGTCGACTTCATTAAGAGATTTCACTACAAATTAGAACAAAATTTCGTTAGAAAAATGTTAAAATTTAAAAATAGAACAAAACAATATCGACGTCATATTTTAGTAAGATATTGCAGTCGATAAGACGTTTAAAACGAGGTGTCACATGCCCCCCTTCCCATTTAAAAATGTTTTTCAAAATGGTGCCCGACCTCCATCCTGAGACTGAAGCAATTTATTATGTTCTGTTTTCAGCATAGATTCACTTATTTTTAATAAAATATTGCCCCTAGGATATTATTATGTACTTACCACTTTTGCCCGCAATTTCTGCAATCAATCTCCAAGTGTTGTCCCGCACTAATTGATCTTTATAATGTTTGTTTTTGGCATCAAACAAGCAGGGATGTTTTCCCATTTCGTTGATCAACATTTCATCTTCTAACGTAAACCGTAAACGGTTCCCTTTTTTTGACATTTTTGTCGACTTGACTACCCGCGCGCGCGCGATTAATTTGCCTCGGGAGCAAGTCGATAGTAAGACGCTTCGACTTGTCGCAACTTGCAACGACTTATCGAGATAAATGGACCAATAATACGTAATACGCATTTAAGAGTCCGGCAAACCCCTTTAAAATGAACCCGAAAACTGACTTCGTAGTGCTATGCTCATTTCTAAACGGTGAAAATTGAAGTGTTGAATTTTTGACAGTTTATAAACGAAACTTTATTTTATGTTTCCATTGAAAGAAAATTTAAAAATTTTATCTTAGAAAGTGTCAGTTCACTCATCAAATTGACCAACTTCACGCGTGCATAGCGCCAAGAGATTTACAGTTTTCGAAAAATTGTTTCAATGGCGACAGAAAGTTTACCCTCTTCTACCATAATCAGGCTTTCGTGTTGCTAAATTTACTAGGATGAAGGTGTAATCATGGTAGAGCGAGAGCGCTGCAAACGCAAAATATGGCTTGGTATGTGCTGCCGCCTCGTAGCGACTGAGCGTAAACTCAGAGCGCCGTTGTCTCATTTACTAGGTACCGAACGCGCGGGCTTTGAATGTGCGTTGTTCCTGTGTCCATAAATGTGTTTAGCGCGACGGTGTTGCAACACAGCTGATAGTTTGCTCCGATTTCTAACGGATTCCTCACCGACCCGATGCCCCGCAGGTGTAACTTTTGATCTGCTTTGCCGGGCTCTTAAGCATGTGACGCGATTAGACGCAGCGTTTAAACGGTTCGTTTAAACGAAGTAGGTGGACTAGACTAGTCCAATAAACTGCATGGGCATACGTTGCTACATACGCAATAAAATATCAGGACAAATCATTTAAATGCCAGACTTATTTAACGAATAAAAAGGGTCAACAGAACTGTGATAAATTAAAGTGATCCAGGGTAGTAGATGCTAATGCTACAAATTTAAGGATCTACTTCAAAGTATCTGCTCCATCATGAAGCATCTGGTCGGTTCCGGTAGTATTTGCTTAACGTCGAAATATTTACTACACTCTGCTTGTAGTATCTACTTTTAGTCCACAGTATATGCATCAACATGTGTAGCATCTACCCCACTTTGACTTCTGCTTGGGAACGAGCAGGTTTAACAAGTTTATTAGATTTTCTGTTTTATTTTATTTGAAGTATTAAAGTGGTATGTATTCGTGGTTGTGTAAAATGTCTTCAGATGAAGAAATGCCCCATTAAGAAGAGTCCCAAAATGAAGACTTGAAATTAGCATTTGTTACAATGCTAGAAGATTATCAGATAATTCTCAGTGAAGCTGCTATTATACCAACTTCGCTAACGTCAAGCAAAGTCGGTACTTCAAATTGTAGTAACTACTTTAGTAATTTTCACGAGAGTGCTACTTGGTATAGCAGCTTCCGGAAAAGTTAAAAGCATCTACTTTGAAATGTAGGTCCTTCTTAGTTTTGAAGTATCTACTATGTAGAAAATACTAATACTTCTAGTATTACCATGGGTGGTATGAATAAAAACGAAGCACATGCTAATACTAGAAGTATTAGTATTTTCTACATAGTAGATGCTTCAAAACTAAGAAGGATCTACATTTCAAAGTAGATACTTTTAACGTTTCCGGAAGCTGCTATACCAAGTAGCACTCTCGTGAAAGTGACTAAAGTATTTACTACAATTTGAAGTACCGACTTCTTACAGCAGATAATTCGGTTTCAAGAAGAAATTGTAGTATTTGCTTGACGTTAGCGAAGCTGGTATAATAGCAGCTTCACTGAGGATGCTACGGTTAGTTTTGTTTCAAATTGCTGGAATACGCAGAAGAAAAATATACAGTGCAAGACGACACTAAAATGATGATATTTTGTCATAAAATTTTTGTTCCCACTCATTATGTACTAGAATGTGCATGCTTCGTCAAAAACATTATAGTGAACTGTTTTCTCAATATGAAGTGTCACATCCTTATATTTCAAGAGGACGCTCAAATTCGGTGTTGCGCGTACCACAAACAACGTCATCGAGAATTTTCAAAAATGTGGAAATTCGACTTATTAAAGTGTAAAACAATGTACCACTGAAAATACGAAACAGACCCGAAAGACAATTCAAATCCACATTAAAAGAATTCCTTTATCTAAGGAATCTGTATACAGTGTCGGATCATATTGAGGGGCAACCCAACATGTAATTGTACAGTATCGTAATTGTTTGTTTTTTTTTTGTTGATGTATTCTATGCTTATATAGTAATTTTGAATGAATAAATATTATTATTATTATTATTATTTGATTTAATTTTCTTATTTTCTGGTCTTTTCATATCCGTAATTTTCTTTGTTTTACTTTTCATATTATTAATTTTTTTAAATACTTGTTTCATATCTAAGTTTTGTTTTGCATTCTTGTTATAAATCTCCGTTAATTCTTTAAGGGCTTTGTCTTTTGCAGACTTGATCCAGAATTATCTTCTAATCTTCTAGCATTGTAACAAATGCTAATTGCAAGTCTTCATTTTGGGACTCTTCTTGATGGGGCATTTCTTCATCAGAAGACATTTTACACAACCACGAGTACAGGAGTACACTACCATTTTAATACTTCAAATAAAATAAAACAGAAAATCTAATGAACTTGTTAAACCTGCTCGTTTCCAAGCAGAAGTCAAAAGTGGGGTAGATGCTACAACACATTTTGAAGCATATACTACGGACTAAAAGTGGATACTACAAGCAGTGTAGTAAATATTTCGACGTTAAGCAAATACTACCGGAACCGACCAGATGCTTCATGATGGAGCAGATACTTCGAAGTAGATCCTTAAATTTGTAGCATTAGCATCTACTTCGTTTTTATTCATACCACCCCATGTGCTTCGTTTTGATTCATACCACCCCCAGTGTTTTGCCTATGAGTGTAGTACATGCTTCAAAATAAAGCGTGAGTTTTCTGCATAATACTGAATACTTCCGGCATGAATATCCTGTTTCACTACATTTGATCTATGGTGTATTGTTAAACTATAATCGGTGTTCAAAACTGCCGTTTTCATAACAAAATTGTGGAAGTTTTTTTCTCAACGGTTCTATATGTTTTTGGGGTGCTGAATCCGAATTTCAAGTTTGCTGTCTTGTAGGAGGTCGGCTTCACAACGAAAAACGCAAAAAACCTCAAAATTTTCGCACTTTTTTCAATTTTTCGCTTATATCTCGAAGACTATGCGTTTTTCGAAGATTGCCATTCTATACAAAATTGAAGTAGGCAAAATTTCCTACAAAATGCACTAGTCAACTTTAATTTCTGACGAGAGGTATCGGCGCTAGAGCGCGCTGAAAAACAGCGATTTTTGGCCGTTCTGCGAAAACTTCAAAAACGCCCACTCCCACCTCATTCAACTCGAAAAATATACATGTTATCATGTTATCAACAAAAACCCTTACAAGACGTGAAAGTACTTTTAAATTTCCTACAAGAGACGTCACGTCTCTAACATTCAATTTTCTCATAAGGTGGGAGGGAGCAAAGCGAAAATTACGAAAAATGCCTTCTGCGATCCCTCCCACCTCGTTTATACACCTTAATGTTGTCATTATAATGATTTTTGTATTAGTAAAAAAAAAAAAATAAGAAAGGTGTAATAGAAATCCGATTATCCTCGACACTCTTTAATTTGTAATGGTGACCGGTTTCGGGGTCCTCAACTAACACCCCATCTTCAGACCAATCAAGAGAGTGATAAAATCAACCAAATAAGGAAAAAACCACATGCGCCTTCCAACGAAGAGTAAATGAAACACTATATATTGGGACTTATGCGAAGTCCCAGGCAAAATAGTGGATAAAAAACTGAGGTCCCCCTGAAGGAGGTTCCAGAGCATCAAAAGCACTTCTGAAGGAAGTGAGTAAAAATTTCACAAAGTGAACGATCTCCAAGAGATCAAAAGAGCGCATCCCAGCACCAATCCAAAAGTACAAAATCAAAAATGCAGCATGGGGCTTCCATCATTGTTACAAAAAAACTGGCTCTATTGTCAATCAATTAAACAAAACGAACAAAACTAATACAAAAATCATTATAATGACAACATTAAGGTGTATAAACGAAAAGACGCGTGCACAAGGCTGAGGAAAATTTTTTTTTTTTTTTTTTTTCTTTTTTTTCTCTCAGCGGCGTTATAATTTCGATGTATCACGCTTAAAAGAGATTGTTTTGAATGAACTGATGGCAAAGCATGTTTGATGGAAACATTAACAAATTATATTTACAACACTGAATATAAAGCTGAATATGAAATCTGTAGGTATGTATTTTAATGTACTTACATGTGTCATAAAATGAGGGAAAGTCGAACCCGGATTGGGTCATCACTTCGAGTAGGTTCTCCATCTGGAAAAGAAAGAAGGCATTTAGTGTTAGAACAGATAAGTTGTATAGTGAACTGTCAATGTATGAAGAAATACCTGATGTCATGTGCGCAGTTATTTTAGTTGTCCCCATTTGGTTGTTGGTGGCCCAGGCAATGTCTTTTGGGCACTAGAAGGTCCAGGTGAATGGTCTCGGGCAATGGAAGGTCCAGGCAAAGGGTCAGGGGCTGGTGGAAGGTCCAGGCTGAACAGTTGAGTTGTTGCTGTTCTTTAACTGAAAAATTGTAATTGAATGATTAATGTTATTATAGAGAAAAATTGATTAGTAAAGATGCATAATGCTGCAAAATTCAGAAGAGGGAGATGACCTAGGCGAGCCCCTTGCAGTACGACTGTCTGCAGCAGCTGAGGCGACAGAAGGTAATGCAATATTTTGCAGCATTATGCATCTTTACTAATCAATTTTTCTCTATAATATCATTAATCATTCAATTACAATTTTTTCAGTTGAAGAACAGCAACAACTCACTGTTCTATACTTTCCACAGCCCCTGACCCTTTGCCTGGACCTTCCATTGAATAAGACCCTTCACCTGGACCTTCTAGTGTCCAAAAGACATTGCCTGGGCCACCAACAACCAAACAGGTACGACTAAAATAACTGCGCACATGACATCAGGTATATTTCTTCATACATACATCGACAATTCACTATACAACTTATCTGTTCTTGTAACTATGTTCTAACACTAAATGCCTTCTTTCTTTTCCAGATGGAGAACCTACTCGAAGTGATGACTCAATCCTGGGTTCGACTTTCCCTCATTTCATGACACATGTACATTAATACATACAGATTTCATATTCAACTTTATATTCAGTGTCGTGTACCTAATATTTATGTTGTAAATATAATTTGTTAATGTTTTCATCAAACATGCTTTGCCATCAATTCGTTCAAAACAACCTCTTTTAAGCGTAATAAATCGAAAGTATAGGGCCGATGAGAGATTGACAGGTGGAAGGGACCGTTTTGGCTGTAGAGCGCAGAAGGCATTTTCCGTAATTTTTGTTTGTTCCCTCCCACCTTATGAGAAAACTGAATGTTAGAGACATCTCTTGTAGGAAATTTCATGTACTTTCACGTGGTATAAGGGTTTTTGTTGATAACATGTATACTTTTCGAGTTGTAGGGGGTGGGAGTGGTCGCTTTTGACGTTTTCGCAGAAGGGCCAAAAAATCCCTGTTTTTCAGCGCGATCTAGCGCCGATACCTCTCGTCAGAAAATCAAAGTTGACCAGTGCATTTTGTAGGAAATTTTATCTACTTTAATTTTGTATAGAATGGTCATCTTCGAAAAATGCATAGTATTCGAGATATAAGCGAAAAACTGAAAACTGAAATTCGGATTCAGCACCCCAAAAACCTTATAGAACCGCTGAGAAAAATACTTCCGCAATTTTGATACGGGAAAACCATCATTTGACTGGGCTACTAGTAACGTTGAATATGAAAGCGGCCATATTTTGTTACACCTCATTTGAACTGCATTGAATTTAAAACCTCCATAAGCTGCACTTTTTTGAGGTACACACTCTTTTGGTCCAGAAACAGCGCTAGATACATTATCTACTGCGATGAAACGTTACGGATACCTAGAGCAACTCTAGCACTGGTAGCTTCATGATTGATCCAGAACGACACCCAAGACAACATAACAATCAAAATGCTAGGCAAATAAGTCTGGAAGATGAAATAGCCAATGTTGCGTTGCAGTTTGAAAGATAACGATAGCCTCTGGTAGATTCCAGTAGCTAAGCTTTCTTTACGGTCGTTTGTTTCATAGCCTATTATGGTGAATTGGGGCAGTTCTGCCTCCTCTACCCCTCTCACCGGTGTGTCTTTCCAGTACATTAAAACGTCAGTTACAGTGTAACCATCTGTGAAAATGATAACACTTATGAAAATTTACTTGTCAAAAAAGAATTCGGCTTACAACTTTCTATTTCGACTGTGCAGTTTTGGGAATCTAGTGGATAGTAGTGGAGGTCCATCATGCATGCCAAGGTTGTCGTAAAACGCATTCCATAAGTTATTCCTCCCTCTCCATTCAAACGAACCAGCTTGTTCCTTTCGGTGACGTCGTGGAGAAAGCTGCAAATAACCGTTCGTGAAACAACGTGTAAACAAGCACTTGAACTGTAACTACAATCTTCTTGATGGCATCGGCAGGCGAGAGAAGATAAAATCGAAATGTGTTTAAAATTAGGTCAAGTAGATCTTTTGTCACTTGCGTTAGCCTTTTTGGCGAGAAATCACAGCAAAGTTCATCGGTTTTGCTTGGTAAAGGATAAGAATTAGAATGTCCCGACGTCTCGTGAAGCTTTACTAAGTTTTACTTTGGAAGGTGTAGAGAAATATTGGTATATTGAAGTCAGTATCAATAGTAGTTGTATTATTATGTATACGAACTAACAATAACGGTGGGGGTATCGTATTCTCATTCATAGTCATATTAGTATCGGCTGCAATATTGATCAGAAACTCGTCAAAAATGGCGGTGGACGAGTCCCACAAGAACCAAACCCAGTAGGCTGCCGTTTTCTAATGTACCTATATAGTATTTGGTTCGCTGAAGTTAAATAAAGTTAAATAAATAAATAAAGTTAAATAAAAAAGAAGAATATGGACAATATTAGAAGAATAAACTGTTGACGCAAGCAAGATGGCTGATATAATTAATGATCACTACACGACCATTGGGAAGGTTTGTAACAATGCACAAAAGGAATGCCTAAAAACTCTAACAAACTCAGAGTGGCATTCCGTAATAAATTGTTCGACGAAACCGCAACTTGCAAATCAACAGAGTCATCATCATCATAAGGTTCTCAGTCCGAAGACTGGTTGGACGCGTACCTCCATTCTTTTCTATCCTGAGCTAACCTACGCATTTCCCTAAAAGTAGAACATCCTACATCCCTAACTATTTGAGAGCAGTAGTCTAATCTAGGCCTACCCCTACCTCTTTTTATTCCTATCTCTGAATCTAGTATGTCACGAACTATTCCTTCGTGTCTTAGAAGGTGTCCTACCATCCTATCTCTCCTACTCTTTATTGTTTTCCATACCTTTCGCTTTTCCCCAACTCTTTCTAATACTTCCCTATTGCTAACCTTATCTATCCACGGTATCTTCATCATGCGTCTGTAGCACCACATTTCAAACGCTTCTACTCTTTTTCTATCCGCTTCTCCTATTGTCCAAGTTTCGCACCCGTATAATGCCGTACTCCATACATACGACGTTAAGAGTCTCTTCCTAGTCTCTATATTAACCGTTCTCGAGCATAACAGTTGTTTCTTTTTGTTAAATGCAACTCGGCCCTGCGCCATTCTTTGTTTTATATCTTTAGTGCTCCTACCGTCTTGAGTTATTTTACTTCCTAAGTAGCAGAAATCCGCGACCTCCTCTATCTTCTCATTTCCAATTTGTATTTCCATTTTAGTTCTATTTTCACATCCCCTACATACCAAAATTTTAGTTTTCTTTTTATTGATTTTCATGCCGAAGCCCTGTGTCAAAACTGCTTCCATTTCATTCAAAGCCGCTCCTAATTCTTCTTTGCTAGATGCTAACACTGCTATATCATCCGCAAATCTGAGCATGTTAATAGTTTGGCCCTGTACATTGATCCCTGAGGCTGTTCTTTCCTTAACAATATTAATCGCATCTTCGATATATAAGTTGAAAACTAGAGGTGACAATGCACATCCCTGTCTCACTATATCTACTTCCCTTTGTTCCTGCTCACATTCTATAACTGCCTTTTGCTCTTTGTAGAGATTATGTATTATTCTTCTGTCCCTGTATTTCATCCCTACCTTTCTCAGCACTTCGAACATCTTCCCCCATTTTACGTTGTCGAAGGCTTTTTCTAAATCTACAAATCCTATATAGACGCTCTTTCTCTTTTCTATCGTTTTTTCTATAATTACTCGTAAAGCTAGAATGGCCTCGCGCGTTCCTCTATTTCGTCTAAATCCGAACTGATCTTCTCCTAATATTTCTTCCGCCTTTTTCTCCATCCTTCTTTGCACAATTCTAGTTAAAATTTTTGACGCATGGGAAGTTAAACTGATAGTTCTAAAATTTTCGCATCTATCCGCGCCTTTTCTTTTTGGTAAAGCTACTATGATGTTCCGTTTGTAATCTTCTGGAATCTCGCCTGTCAGGTATATGCGACTAACTAATTTAAATAAACGATCTATTACCTCTTGACCTGCGCTCTTTAAGATTTCTGCCTGCAAGCCATCTATACCTGGTGCTTTATTATTCCTTAAACTTTTTAGTGCTATCTCAAACTCTTCTCTCATTATAGGACTCCCTAGGTTATCCCCCTCTACACTGCTTTCGCTTTCTAATATATCTTGCACTTCCTGTCCCGCATATAAGTTTCCTAAATACTTTCCACCTATCTGCCTTCTCCCCACTTCCGATTAGGATATCTCCTGCCTCATTTCTAATGTTTTCGGTACTAGATCCAATTTCTCTAAAATTTCTCCTAATTATTTTATATGCTTCATCAGTCTTTCCTACTTCGAATTTATCTTCCACTTCTTTGCATTTATTATCGATCCATTGCTCTTTCGCTTTCCTACATTTCCGAATAATTTCCCACTTGATCGCCTTATATCTTTGTTTCCCTGTTTCATCTAACCTATTTTTATATTTTCGCCTTTCCTCTATTAGACTCACAATATGTTTTGTTATCCAGGGTTTCCTACTTTCATTCTGTTTATGACCCAAAATATCCCTAGCTGACGAAACTAAACCATTTTTAATGCAATTCCATTCTGCCTCTACGTCCCTAACAATATTTCCACCCGTGCCCTTTAGTGCTTCGTTTGTCTTTTTCTCGAACTTATTGCGCATATCATCATCTTTTAGTTTCTCTGGGTCAAGATACCTTCTTCCGCTTCTTTTTTTCAAAATCTTAAATTTAAGATTGGCTTTCATAACGACTATGTTGTGATCACTATCTATATCTGCTCCTGCATAACTTCTACAATCCCTAACTTGATTTCTAAATCTTTGCCTAACGAGAATGTAATCTATTTGATATATCCCTAAGTCTCCTGGCATCTTCCACGTATAGCATCTCCTAACATGATGGTGAAATAGAGTGTTCGCGACCGTTAAGTTATGTTTATCGCAGAACTCTATCAGTCTAACTCCCCTATCGTTCCTATTGCCTAATCCAAAGGGGCCAACTATTCCGCCCTCTCGCCCTGTGCCTACGACTGCATTGAAATCTCCTGTAATTATTAAATTTTCGTGCCCTCTCACAAAATCTAGTACATATTCAATATCACTGTAAACTGCCTCTACGGCCTCATCACTGTAGTTAGAAGTGGGCATATATACCTGTATTATTACTGTTTTTACAGGTTTCGAATCTAACCTAACCATAACTACCCTGTCACTTTGCTGTAAGAAATTTTCTACACTCTGTCCTACTTTTTTCCGCATAACAATTCCTACTCCCGAATTTCCTCCTACAGATCCTGTGTGTATTACTCTAAAATCTCCGCTCCAGAAGTCTCCAGCTTCTGGCCATCGCACTTCACTGATACCTACTACGTCTAATGCTAACCTATCCATCTCAATTTTCAAATTCTCTAACTTCCCTACTTGTTTCATGCTTCTAACATTCCACGCTCCGACTCGTGAGATGTTACACTTATCATTTCTGATGACTCCCCCCGAAGCAGTCCCCGCCCGGAGATCCGAATGTGGGACTATTTTACCTCCGGAATATTTTACTCCAGAAGGTGCCATCATCATAAATTAAAGTACGCTGTACTAGGGATAAAATAATGTGGTGGTTTCCCGTTGCCTTCCACATCGCAGTAGTGTGTATCACAGTGCCATACCAACCCTCACGATCTCTGCCACTATGATTACTGAAAGAGCTGCTGCCCCCTTCCAGGGACTTGATTTAGTCTGGCTTCTCAAATAAAAACCCCTCCAATATGGTTAAACCTATGGTTCGGCTCTTTATATCATTGAAGCGCGCAAGCCATCCCACCCGTCCCAGTATTACTAGAACTGCGTCAAGGTACAAGTCCTTTGGGAAGGAAATAATAAATAAGTCCGTCCGTCTACGCATGTACCGATGTCCGAGATGAGTACGCACCAGATGCGAAGAACGTCACGCGAAAGAATCGGAATTCCGGAATTAATCTCTGCACGTGGCCCCAAACTGACGTAGAAGATCTTGACGCCCACCTTTCCGAAATATCAAGAATTTGCTAAGAATCTCTGCACGCGACACCAAAGCTGACGTAGGATGATTCGACGTCAAACCGCCGCCGAAGCCCCCCTCCCAGCTTATAAAAGTGGATGCTCCAGAAGCCAGAAGGCAGTACTTGGTCGTCCGGCCATCAGCTGGGACCAGTGCTCCCAGCATCCGAGATGATGCTGGCCGCCGCATCCGAAATAGTACCTGATCGACCGTTCCGACTACGCCGTGTGGTCAAGCTGATAGTGACCGTCCCGTAAATTTGGAGTAAGTGCCCGGTGTTTACTTGCTGTTATTGTAAAAGATATCAACAATTAAACATTCACCAGTCACAAGCTGACTGGCCTATCCTGTCAGTACCCATTAATAATAATAATAATAATAATAATAATAATAACATTAAACGTCTTTATTCCAACATATTGCACAATGAACAGTAAAATAAGATTAAAAAAACAAAATGTATAAATGCAATAGTTCGAAGAGGCGAAGTTCAGCTCACAGTCGCCAGGCAGTCTGATCGCTGTTCTTCCACTTAACCTCATTAAAGAAAAAAAATTAAAAATAAGTGCATCATGTTTAGCATGGGCTGACCAATATGCTTATGCTATTATACCGCCGATCAAGGATGAACACGATCCGAACACAAAACGGTAAGAGAGAAGAAAAAGAGAAAACACAAAAAACAAACAAAAAAGAGAGAGAAGCGTCAAGGGTGGAGTATATACTTCTTCAGTGAAGACTTGAACCTCTTTGGAGTCATGCTCTTAAATTCTGATGGAACTGAATTGAATACCTTACATATTTGATAAGAAAATGATCTTTCGAAAAATTTATGCTTATGCCTAGGAACAAACAATAGGCTTTTTCGACGAATATTAATATTATGCACATCAGTGCGATACGTAATCTTATCATACAAATACGGTGGTGATTTATGAATTAGTAATTTGTGATAAAAGCATGCAGCATGTAGAAACCGTCTAGACTCCATATTAAGCCAAGGCACACATTTAAGCTTGTGACTAATATGTTGCCCCCTACGAATGCCAAAAATCAACCTCAGACATGAGTTCTGAACTAACTGTATTCTTCTGCTTAGGTTACTGGTTAGAGAGGGTCCGTATACACTGGAAGCATACTGAAAAATGGAAAGAACTAGCGAATCACAGAGCAACACTTTAGCTTTAACGTCTAATATTTTCCTTATGTTGTAAATTAATTTCAAGTTCAGAAAAGCAGCCTGAATCAATTTAGAGATGTGCAAATTGAACTTCATTGTCGCATCAAACCAAACTCCGAGATTCTTAGCAGCATCCACCAATTCCAACCTATTATTATTAACTGAAATTGACAATTTTTCAATTACCTGCTCCCGAAGAACAGGTCTATCCAACCCACCAAAAAGCATTACTTTAGATTTGTTAGGGTTAAGAATTAATGAATGCCGCCTTGCAGAATCTGAAAAATTATTTAAGTCCAAATTCACCCTCTCAATCGCCACGTCAGCTTCCTCCGCCGAAAATGAGCAATACACCTGGGTATCATCGGCATATAAGTGATATCTATTATGCTTAATACAGTTTACAAGAACGGATGTATATATTTCAAACAACAATGGACCCAAAACTGACCCCTGCGGAACTCCACACGTTGCATATGCCGCTCTAGATTCTCTGTCTCCGACTTTGACAATTTGTTGCCTATTAGAGAGGTAACTACCAAACAACTTTATGGAAGAAGAGCTGAAACCAGTATGGTGCAATATAGTAGATAACAAAAGTTCATGATTCAAAGTATCAAAGGCCTTAGAAAAATCCAATAAAACCAACAGTGCAAATTTGCCCTCATCCAAGGATCGAAAAATGTCGTCGGTGACCCGCAGCAATGCAGTCTCACAGGAATGGTCCTTGCGAAAACCGGACTGGTTATCGGGGACTACATTAGATCTATTTAAATGAGTTAACATCTGTGACAGCAACACCCTTTCCAAAACCTTCGAAAGAACCGGGAGAATGCTTATCGGGCGTATATCCCCGTAAACACGCGGATTGCTCACCTTCGGCAGGGGATTTATGAGTGATAATTTCCATGAATCAGGAAAAACATCATGACCAATACAAAAGTTGATTATGTGTGTTATTATGGGCAGAACTACAGGCAGGGAGTAATTTATTGCATTTATATTGACTCCATCAAAACCAGCAGCTTTCGACTTTATAGTTTTAATCACATTGAGTACTTCAACTTCACCAACAAAAACAAACTCAAGCTCCTCCGTAACGCATGTAGAATTCGAGTATTGAAACAATAAATCGGCATCAGGGACAAAAGAAGTTGTCGGTAAAGTCAGATAATAGTTATTTAAATCATCAGGATTACTCAAGTGATCAGGAAGCAACCTGCTTTTCTTAAAAGTACACCAATATTCATCGCATTCAGTTCTTTGAAAATGTTGCTTCTGCCAGCACCTGTTAGACGGTAATTCAGGTATGCCTTCTTTTCTTTAGCTATAGATGACGTAACTAAGTTTCTAAGCGCTCTATAATACTCCCAGCGCACCGGACTTTTCGACCTTTTGAAGCGTGCATAGGCTTTGTCTCTTAACCTCATCATAAGTAATATATTCTCCGTCAACCATGGTGCCTTCTTCTTCGTTACCCGCGACATAAGCACAGGAGCATGAACATCCAAAACGGCCAAAATATATTGATTTAAAAGCAATACCTTCCGATCAATGTCGTTAGACTCATAAATGAAACCCCATGGCATAAGTGACAAATCACTCAAATAATCATTATATGCAAAGTTTTTAAAACAACGATATGTCACATATGTGTGCGGCTGTTCACCTTGATCAGAAGATAACTCGCATTCAATTATCGCATGATCTGAAATGTCATGGTCTATAAGAACTTCATGATTGTCTACAATTGATATATCAGATGTAATGATATGGTCAATAACCGTGGCCGAAGTCCCTGACACTCTCGTAGGCTTGTCAATAATTTGGTATAAGGTAAAATTTTCAAGTAATTCTAAATAAAGTTTAGCATTATACGAATCCACACAAGACACGTCAACATTGACATCACCCACACACAAAAACACATCACCCATTGTTACGATATTGGAAAAGAAAAACTCAAAGTCTTCACAAAAACTATTCACATTAAGTAGTAATGTGTTCAAACTCAGTAATTAGGGACCTGCCAGTGAAGGTTAAATCGATTTGATACTCTTGTACGACTTTGGTCTATTAACGAGACGATATACCGGCAGAAATCGATTGCACCTGGGTAACTGAGTGGGCCCCTGGTGACATGCTGAGAGAGAGCTAATTATTTATTGGTGACGGATAAGCTAGCGGCGTCCCCCAACGAGATCGCAACCTGGTTGCTGCGACGAAAGTCTCTCACCGAAGCTCGTCTAGGAGTTGGCATATTTTATTGCTACTACGTATACTCCGAAACACCGTAAAAGTTCAGCTCTGATCATACGACGAGCATACCGCACTATCAGGATACTCCGCGAGAACCGCTTTTCATTTCCCTGTAAATATTCTGTAAATATACATAGTCAGTTTTATTTTAACCGTTAGAATTAATGTACATATAGTTAAAGTAATAGAGTCCGTTTATATTTTGTTTGTGAATTATTATTTCATCAACGTTTAGCAATAGTAATAGAACGCACCCTTCTGCGACTGAAAGCTCAAGGGTTATCAACGAATAAATCTTCCACCGGCCAGACCGTATATACAACGCAGAACACGTTCATAAGCGAACGTCCAGATCCTCTTAAATATACAGCGTGTTCCAATAAGTGAGACCGAGGGATACAGTGTATATTTAGGGGCCCGAACCGAGAACGTCGTTGTATAAGCGACGTCCGAAAAGAAGAGTTAAAAGAAAAATAAGTCAGTCCGTCTACGCATGTACCGATGTCCGAGATGAGTACGTCCCAGATGCGAAGGACGTCACGCGAAAGAATCGGAATTCCCGAATTAATCTCTGCACGCGGCCCCAAACTGAAGTAGAAGATCTTGGCGCCCACCTTTCCGAAATATCAAGAATTTGTCAAATAATACCGTCAGAAAATAAAGTAAAGTATGATATGTTCACAAGTCAAAACTCCATTTACCTCAAACCTACAACTGAACTGGAAATAAAAACTAATAGGAAACCCAAAAACAAAAACTGCAGCAGTTCCAGATAAAATTGGAACAATGGCGATAATATTGCATCTCCCATGGCTGCAAAATTATATCAACTGGTGTTTGTCCTAAAATCGTTAAAGATACAGTAACCGTACCGATATACAGGGTGATTCAGAACGGGCGTGCCAAATTAAAATGGGTACTAGAGGAACTCCAAATAAGACGAAAAGTTTATATGAACATATGTTCTAAAGTGACTACTAACAAAGATACAGGGTGTAAAAGTTTTAATTTTTTAAAATATCGTAATGCAATAATTGATGTGTTTTCTCGTTCTTCTTGTTAGTTTTGTTAGTGTTATTCTTAATATACTATTTTTTCAATTTTCACTTTCCTTGCATGTCGGTGAAGCCATTATTGCATTATGGAAAATTTCAGTGCATGTGCACGATTTCACAAAAAGCTATTTCATTCAAAAACTAAGCATTTTACGAAAAATTTTGAAGATACCAATTTCTTCCCAAATTGAACGTAGATTTCAAATACATTAATATCACCTGCATTCGCCAGTGGCGTAACATTGGATTGGGGAAATAAATAAACGGCCTACCCCGTAGCAATGCTACTGATGGGGCTGGCAGAGCAAATTGTTTTGGAAAATTAGAACTTGGCAAATGAAAACGACACCTTAAATTTCAACTCAAAAACTTTCCTAGTTACTAAGATAATAAAAAATATTTAAAAAATATTAAAACTTTTACACCCTGTATCTTTGTTAGTAGTCACTTTAGAACATATGTTCATATAAACTTTTCGTCTTATTTGGAGTTCCTCTAGAACCCATTTTAATTTGACACGCCCGTTCTGAATCACCATGTATAAGAATGGAGATCGGAGGAAAGTTGCCAATAATTATAGACCAATTTCGCTGATCCCAGTTCTGACTAAGATCATGGAAAAAAACTTTACAATTGAGTCTTGTTGATTAGGTACGTAGAAAAGTGTAAAATGATATCGACAAATCAATTTGGATTTCAAAAAAGCAAGTCAACCGAAGATGCGATGGTAAAACTAGAGGCTGCAATTCAAGAGGCCCTAGACAATAATGAAATGCCTATCTGTGTATTTCTAGACTTGGCTAAAGCATTTGATTCTGTAAACCGTAACCAACTATTGGAAGCTTTGGAGTGAGTAGGCATTAGAGGAGGTGCTCATAGCTTCTTCAGGGATTACGTGTGCAACCGAACCCAGAGAGTATCTACGAATACAAAATAAATATCGGCAGAAAAGAACATTAAATTGTGCACTCCCACAGTGCACTATACTGGGACCATTATCATACCTATTATATGTTAACGACTTATTTTCTGTACCCACCTCAGATCAAATTATCTCCTTTGCAGATGACACCACAATACGTAGACAAGAACTGGGAACAAGCGAAGAAAAAAGCTGAAGAAGATCTTCAAAAATTGAGGAGAAACTCTTGACTATAAATAATTTCGAAAAGACAAAATTTATAACGTTTGCGTGCTACTCTGACACCCAACTTTTGTATGAGGAACTCTCGGTCAGCAACAATATAAAAGTAAATAGAGTAGCGGAAATTAAATACCTAGGCATCACTATTGACAGAATCACAGAAGATATAAAATAAAAAAAACTTATTTCTTAACTGCAGTACCAATAAATTATACAGATTAATTAAATTCTTGACTCACCTGTTTTTGTCGTTAGCAAAAAATGTGTCCGGTACCCAAATTTTTTCAGCAAAATCTCCAGATAGAGTAAGAATTTCTTCGTCGTTACTGAAGGCCAGTCTTTCATCCTTCCAATATTGATTGAGATAGAGTGTAATAGTGTAGTCCTGCGAGCAGAAAATCTTATATTTGAACAAAATTCTCATATCCTGCTGCAAACAACCAGGAAACAAAATTTGTCCCCCATAACTAATGGTTTCCACTAAAACTTTGTCATTTTCATTTTCCTCAACGAGTTTAGCGCCTGCTTTCAAAAAAAATGTGTATTGAAAAGCGCCTTAAACTATTTAAGCTTGTCCATGTACCCACAGCACTTGCTAAAAGCCAGTAGAGGAAAATTTATGCGCGGAAATTGGAAAACGGGGAAACTCAAGTAGAAACGAGGGTACTTCACGTAAGATTTATCTCACGTGGCAAAAGCAGAGAGAGGGAGATACAGAGGGAGGGAGAGAGTCTGGAACGCCGAAATGTAACGTCTAATGATGAAAATATTGAGTGTAGTGTATGGATTTGCAATTTGCATTCCAAAATTGCTAGCAAACAATGTCAGGCATATTCTATCTAGCTAGCGTCGAGATATTGCTGTAGTTTAGCTTACATAGGTCAAAATGTTAATTTTGCAGATTACATTTAATGTACCAACTGACCGCCCAACTTTTTGTTCCGCGCGTCTATGGTTTTAAAGTTTTGTTTTTTAGATGAAGCGTTTATTTCTTTTACTTTTCTCACCCTTGCAAAATTTTGATTTATGGCTTGGTTCACAAGATGGTGCAACTTATTTGACTATGTGTTGTTAATCCACTCGCTGTTTGTTTTAGGTTACGCTTAGGACTTCTCAAATGTCGAGAATAATTTTGTAAAAAAATTTTATGTCCCTCGTTATGTACTTATTTGTCCTTGGTGCTTACACGGAACAATAAATTAGACTTTTCTAAATACTTATAGGTCTTGGACAGAAAAACATGGAAAAGTTATTATTCTATTTTCTATTTCTAGTAAACCAAGTCCTAAATCAAAATTTAACACAAATGAAAAGGTTAAGTAAATGAACGCTTGATCAAAAAAAGAAAACCTTTGTACTATAGGCGTGCGCAAGAAAAAGTTGGGGGTCAATGGATACTACAACCCTCATTTACTCCGTTCGCGCTTCAATTCTTGGCCAAAATTACACAAAAAGTGTGAAGGTACAAAGAAAAAATTTTGCACAAAATTTCAACTGAGTATCTTAAAAAAAGAACGGAGTTACTCATAAAATTCCTGTTTTAAATTTTAACTTTGCCACTTTGTGCCTTAAAAAAGGGACGCCTACATGAAAAATGACATAACAAAAGTCCCATTATTTTCGACCAAATAATTTATGGTTAGTGACTTGACCTACTTTTTTGTAACACCGTGTATACAGTGACAGACAGAAAGTTGGCCACATAGAAAACTCTATGGTAATATTCAGTTTATCATTACTATGCGCACTACCAATAATTATTAATATACACTGTGTCCCACTTAACTTGTTTAGTATGGGGAACTTTTAAACCGCGGTAGTTACAAGGGTGCTCAAATGGGAAAAAATGTTGCTTATTATAATTATAATTTAGCAGTACCAAGAGAAGTTCGGAAACTGTTTCTATTTCTGAGAAAATCGGAAAAAGTGAAAATGGCCGAAATATTGTTTATGTTCTAGAGCCCTTATTTGTTGATATTTTGATCATCATAAGGTTCTCAGTCCGAAGACTGGTTGGACGCGTACCTCCATTCTTTTCTATCCTGAGCTAACCTACGCATTTCCCTAAAAGTAGAACATCCTACATCCCTAACTATTTGAGAGCAGTAGTCTAATCTAGGCCTACCCCTACCTCTTTTTATTCCTATCTCTGACTCTAGTATGTCGCGAACTATTCCTTCGTGTCTTAGAAGGTGTCCTACCATCCTATCTCTCCTACTCTTTATTGTTTTCCATACCTTTCGCCTTTCCCCAACTCTTTCTAATACTTCCCTATTGCTAACCTTATCTATCCACGGTATCTTCATCATGCGTCTGTAACACCACAGTTCAAACGCTTCTACTCTTTTCCTATCCGCTTCTCCTATTGTCCAAGTTTCGCACCCGTATAATGCCGTACTCCATACATACGACTTTAAGAGTCTCTTCCTAGTCTCTATATTAACCGTTCTCGAACATAACAGTTGTTTCTTTTTGTTAAACGCAACTCGGCCCTGCGCCATTCTTTGTTTTATATCTTTAGTGCTCCTACCGTCTTGGGTTATTTTACTTCCTAAGTAGCAGAAATCCGCGACCTCCTCTATCTTCTCTTTCCTATTTGTATTTCAATTTTAGTTCTATTTTCACTCCATCATCTACATACCAAAATTTTAGTTTTCTTTTTATTGATTTTCATGCCGTAGCCCTGTGTCACAACTGCTTCCATTTCATTCAAAGCCGCTCCTAATTCTTCTTTGCTAGATGCTAACACTGCTATATCATCCGCAAATCTGAGCATATTAATAGTTTGGCCCTGTACATTGATCCCTGAGGCTGTTCTTTCCTTAACAATATTAATCGCATCTTCGATATATAAGTTGAAAACTAGAGGTGACAATGCACATCCCTGTCTCACTCCCTTCCGGATATCTACTTCCCTTCGTTCCTGCTCACATTCTATAACTGCCTTTTGCTCTTTGTAGAGATTATGTATTATTCTTCTGTCCCTGTATTTCATCCCTACCTTTCTCAGCACTTCGAACATCTTCCCCCATTTTACGTTGTCGAAGGCTTTTTCTAAATCTACAAATCCTATATATACGCTCTTTCTCTTTTCTATCGTTTTTTCTATAATTACTCGTAAAGCTAGAATGGCCTCGCGCGTTCCTCTATTTCGTCTAAATCCGAACTGATCTTCTCCTAATATTTCTTCCGCCTTTTTCTCCATCCTTCTTTGCACAATTCTAGTTAAAATTTTTGACGCATGGGAAGTTAAACTGATAGTTCTAAAATTTTCGCATCTATCCGCGCCTTTCCTTTTTGGCAAAGCTACTATGATGTTCCGTTTGTAATCTTCTGGAATCTCGCCTGTCAGGTATATGTGACTAACTAATTTAAATAATTATTTAAATAAATATTTTGATACGAAATTTTAAAGCAAGATATGGTTGTAAATTCTCAACAGGCCGGTGGTATCAATTTTTATACAGGGTGTTTAATTTAAGCGTACCAGAGGTTAAGTTTGTTTTTTCTTATGGCCGCCATATTGGTACTGGTCATATTGGAGTAGACAGTTTCAAGAGCTCTTCAACCATGTATATTAGTCGCTATAAAAAACCTTTAGTTAACAACGGAAATCGAAAAATTTGTCCCTAAGATGTAACAGTCCATTAAGAATGCCACAGCTTCTCTTATCTAGTTCAATAATTGCTCAAAAAGTCCTCCGTCAGCATCTAAACAGTTTCTACATCGAGTTTCCACCGAGTTGACCGCATTTATGAAAAATTGACGAGAAAGTTCTCTAAGAGCGGTCACTACAGCTGCCCGAAGAGCATGCTGATTTTCATATTCTTGCCTGTACTTATACGTGATTTTTATGTAAAGTCACAAGAAAAAATCTAGGGGTGTTAAGTCCGGGGAGCGAGTTGGCCAGTGTATTCCCTGTATATTAAAAATACGTAACGTATTACTATCATAAATGTGAAACATACTTATCCATTTCTCACCAAATAAATTGTTTAGATACTGACGAACACTATGTGTACTGTGAGGACGTGCACCATCCTGCTGCAACCAGACGTTCTGAACTACATTTACCTGCGATAATTAAGTTGTCTTAAACATAATGCTTTGTTTTCCATAGCTTGCTAGAGAAGAGAAATGTGGCATTCTTAATGGACTGTTAATCTTAAAGTCAAGTTTTTCGATTTTCATTGTTAACTAGAGGTTTTTATGCGGACTACTATACATGGTTGAAAAGCTCTTGAAACCGTCTACTCGAATATGACTAATACTAATATGGCGGCCATAAGAAAAAACAAACTTAACCTCTGGTACGCCTAAATTAAACACCCTGTATAAAAATTGATACCACCCGCCTATTGAGAATTTTCAAGTATAACTTGCTTTAAAATTTCGTATCAAAATATCAACAAATAAGGGCTCTAGAACAAAAACAATATTTCGGCCATTTTCACTTTTTCCCGATTTTCTCAGAAACAGAAATAGTTTCCGAAGTTCTCTTGGTACTGCTAAATTACAATTATAATAAGCAACATTTTTCCCTATTTGAGCACCCTTGTAACTACCGCGGTTTAAAAGTTCCCCATACTAAACAAGTTAAGTGGGACACTGTGTATAGTCACTTTCTAAATGCATTTTCGGAAATTTTCTTTCCATCATCAGAGAACGTTTTCATTATCGAAAATTAATAACAGAATTTCAGTAGAACCCAGACAACTTCAAAAACTTCAAAAAACAAACCAAGGCACTCTTGCAATCCAGAAAGACTCCAAAAAATAAATATGAGTGACTTTGACATCATCATTGTCAGACATTTAAGGGAACCTAAAAAATCAAAATTATCTACCTAAATAATTTAAATTTACAATAATTTGAAAAGATTATATTTTATTAAATCAATTTGTACGTTATGAATTTTTTAGTATTGTTTATTAAAGTTAAATCCGGGGTTAAATCTAAGAAATTTATTTTATTATCATTTTCAATTTGTTTAGGAAGTTTTATTTTTGGATGAATACTATTCAAAAAATTTAGAAAATTATCCAACTGCCCTGTAGTGCCTTCAAAGCAAGCTAAAATGTCATCGTCATATCTGTACCAACTATCGAAAGAAAATATGTTGCTTTCCAAGGTATGAATTAATAATTTTATATTAGACATAAAAATGTAGATACTGTTACTTAGACCTGAATTTTGACAATAATATTTATTATTACGCTGAAAATTTTTTACCTATACAATAATCCAATAGAATTTGTGTATCTACAGTCACGTGTTCAAAGACAGCCAATCAGGAGAACATTTAACTGAAGAGTGCCTTTGGGCTATTTTCACTTATGCATGTCATCTGGATTACTGTAGCAACGGAAAAATGTCTATTTTGCACTGCTGTCGAATTTTTTGAACAAAATGTCATTTCCAAGATTGTTCTTTTTAATTTTAATTTCTTTTTAACAAATTGTTCTTTTTGGGCAAAAATTTTTCTTACCGAATAGCCCTCGAGTCTTGATAATTCGAAATAACTTGATAAATTTCCTCAAGCGGGTTTCTCTGTGGCAACATACCTCCGCCTTCGGCGTCGGGATGTTGCCGAGCAACCCGCTTTCGAAAATGTATCAAATTATTTCCAATTATCTAGACCCTTGGGCTATTATAAGTGAAAATAATTTTGTTCGATACAAATTTTAAATGTCTGCTAATTTTAAGCATTCTTTAGGTGGAACATTAGAAAACATAATTTGTTACATTAAAAGAAACTAAAGATGAACCTATTGTTATAGTTTTATCTTTAAGATCTAATGAATTTTTTAGACCAAATTTGGGAGTAAAATTTGTAATATTTTTAAATATATTATTAATATTTTTAGCTAAGTATCTATTAGAGGCATTAATATATGATACTACGGGCCTTATAGGGACATTTAAGTAGGTACCTAATATTTAATTTATGATTTTTGATTAGAACATACAGTGTGTCCACGGATGGACTTAACTATACTTGTAAAAACTTTTATTTTCAGTTTTTCGAGAAAAAGTCATTCTTTATAATTTCTTTTGCTTGTTATATAAATACGATTCACGTCGAGAAACTTTGATTTTGTTGTACAGGGTGCGCAGAAAATGCAAAAATGTATATTTGTAAAATTAAAAATTTTTGAATCAAGCTTTTTGAAGTCTTAAAATGAAACAGCTTAGAAGGAGAAATCGAGAAACCAAATAAAGTTTTTCCATAGAAGTTATACTTGGTTGCTAAGAAATACCGGGTGTCCGGTTAAGGTTGGCGACCGGCTATATCTTAGGAACTAATCATCCTACAGCTTTCAGAAAAAAATTTTCCTATAAAAGTGGCCATGAAAACTTCATCAAAAATATTTTTAGCTTTCAGTTTTCCCCGCTAGGGGGCACAATTTTAAAAGAAAATAGACAATCCGCATTTTCTTCGAAAATTCAAATCGAAATTTAGGAATCCTTTTGCTTTCTCAAAATATCCTCGTAATACCCTGCAAATTAGTTTAATAGCTTTTTGATCTAGCTTATGAAATAAGGAGTGGAGGAAAGAAAAAATTCCCTTACACCAAAAATCCTGATTGCTTGAACCAATTTTAATGAATATGGTATTGTTGGAAAGGGAATCTATAGCGTAATAGAAATCTGCATTTACATTTGAATTTCATTTTACGAGGGAGCCGCCAGATGGTGTTATTTCGAAACTTACGAAATTGTCAAATTTTCTCGAAAATTGTAAATGGAATGGTATATTTTTTATAATATGTTGTCATTACGCATAGAATTAAGAACAAGATGCCGCAAACCGGAAGTTTTTATCTTTATCAAATGGAAGTTATCATCAAGAATATCGTTTAATCAAATCCCAGTGCACCAGGTACCAAATTTTCTCATTTTTTTTTGAATGGAATCGTACATTTTCACAACATGCTGTTAGTACATATAACATAAAGAACAGAATGTCGCAAACCGAAAGTTCCTATCTTTTTCAAACGAGAGTTGTGATCAAAAATACTGTTTAATCTTATCTCAATGCGTGGGTAAATTTGAGAAAAATTAAATACCTAAATGAATACCAATTTAATTTAGTAAATATTCAATTTTCCTCAAACGCCTTGCCAGGGCTCGGGAGGCAATAACGTCAGTTTCTTCATTTTGAAAAACACCGCGAGCTTGTCATACGCTCAGCAACAGAGCTAGACATTATTTAAAAAGTTATAATAAATTCTAGGGAAAAGACACTGAATTTAAATTAACTAATAATTAATACTTGGCTAAATTAAACGTAACAATTAGTGACAATATTATGACCAGGTATTTGTTTTTATTTTCCATGGAGTGCTTTTTGTTTGCAATATTTCTTATAATTCTGTCTGATGAGAGATACAAGAATGCTCTAACGTATGTCCCATAAGTTTTGAGAAAAAATACGCTCGAGCTTATCAAACAAAAAATGCTTTCAACCTGGTTGACGTTGGAAACAAAACTTCATAATTAATCACAGTTTGCAATTAAATGTCATTTTTCAACAATTTTGTGGTTACAATGGCTTACAAGCTTGACATTCGCAAAAATATTTCTAGGCTATTTGGACGGCTACCTAAGCGCGAAATTGTAAGATTGTACAGGGATCAAAATATTTCACTGGTCACGACTTATCGAACAATCAAAGACTGTGAGGAGGGAGTACCTGGTGTGAACCTGCCAAAAAGTGGAAGACCTAAAATATTAAGTTGAGATGAACGAAAACTCTTGTTGAATTGGTTAAAAACAGAGTGGAGACATCGTGTATAAATTATCTAGAAGATTTAACGTTTCTCGCATGACAGTACGCAGAACCATCTCCCGAAATCATTTAAAATACAGAGAAAGAAAAAAGGTTCCAAAATACAACGCTACCCAATTCAAAAAAGAAATCCGAGATGATGCCGTGCATGAGGTCGTGTTCATTGATGATGGAAAAGATTTCACTTTGTCCAATTCCGAGATGAAGGGCAACGACGTCTTCTATACGGGTAACATACAGGGCAGTCCGGATGAAGTTAGACCAAAAGGAAAAGTCAAATTTACTGAAACGATTTTAGTATGGTATACCATTTTCGAGGCTGGTGTCTCCCAACGTGACATCGAACCTACCCGTGGTGAAGTCATTAATGCGGACATTTGTACAAGGCAATATTTAACAAAACTTCGTCAGTTTATAACTGCGAATCACCCAAATGACGAAATTATCATTTGACCAGATCCAGCTTTGTGTCACATGTAAAACAAACGACAGACTGGTTAACTGCCAATAACATCAATTTTGTACCGAACGTAGACAACCCTCTAAACGTGCCTCAGACGAGGACTATAGAAGATTTTTGGGGTCTACTAACTGGAAAACTTTACGATAATGGCTGAGAAACCCAAAACGTAACAATTATGTCACCGGATCTACCAGAAAATTCGACGAATCGACACTGTTGCCGCACAAAGGCTAATGGCGCAAGTTTATGTTAAATTGCGCACCGTTGAGGAACATGACCATTATCCGTAGTTTAAACTTAAAGTTTTATAAAACATAGATGTAGAAATAATTACTTGTAGTTGAATTTAATACAAATTTAAACCAAAATAAAATATGACTTTTAATATTTTTTCTCAAAACTTTTGGGACATACGTTAATATTCTTTAAAAAAATTATTTTCCTAAAATTACCCATGCAATGAAATGTGATTAAACAGCATTTTTGATCATAACTTTCGTTTGAAGAAAGATAGGAACTTTCGGTTTGAGGCATTTTGTTCTCAATTCTATTTGTAATGAGTAATGACGCCATGTTATAAAAAATATACCATTCCATTTAAAGTTTTTGAGAAAATTTGACATTTTCGCAAGTTTAGAAATTACGCCATCTGGCGGCTCCCTCGTAAAATTAAATTCAAGCGTAAATGCACATTTCTATTACGCTATAAATTCCTTTTCCAACGAGACCAAATTCATTAAAATTGGTTCAAGCAATCCGGAGACATGGCATATTTCGTGTAAGGGAATTCTTTCCTCCTCCCAGCCCCTATTTCGTATGTTAGATCAAAAAGTTATTAAACTAATTTGCTGGATATTACGATGAGATTTTGAGAAAGATAAAGGATACCTACATTTCCATTTGAATTTTTGAAGGAAATGTGGATTGTCTATTTTCTTTTATAATTGTGCCCTCTAGCGGGGAAAATTGGAGGCTAAAAACATTTTTGATGAATTTTTATGGCCACTTTTGTAAGAAGATTTTTTCCCGAAATCGGTAGGAATAAAAGTTCCTAAGATAACCGGTCGCCAACCTTAACCGGACACCCGGTGTATCTTAGCAACTAAGTATAACTTCTATGGGAAAACTTTATTTGACTTTTCGATTTCTCCTTATAAGCTGTTTCATTCTGAGACTTCAACAAGCTTGATTCAAAAATTTTTAATTTTGCAAATATACATTTTTGTATTTTCTGCGCACCCTGTACAACAAAATCAAAGTTTCTCAACGTGAATCGTATTTATATAGCAAGCAAAAGAAATCATAAAGAATGACTTTTTCTCTAAAAACTGAAAATAAAAGTTTTTACAAGTATAGTTAAGTCCATCCGTGGACACACTGTATAATAAAATTAGGTGCACAAGCATTCATATTAATTAATTTAAATTTATGATAATTAGTTTCAAAAATACTATTACGATCTTTTAACCAATCCTTTAATCTTAATTGAACCTGAAGAGGGCAAAAAATTTAAAATAGCACTTTTGCAAAAAGAAAATTATCCGAAATCAACATTTTTCAATTTGGAAAATTAAAGGTCATAAAAATGCAAAGCTAAAAATTTTATAAAGTTTTGGATACGATACGTAGTTTTTGACAAATTGAAAATGAAAACAAAAAAAAATTAAAAAAATTATTTGGCTGTAATGTACTCCCAAACTATATCTCATATGAAAAAACTTTATAAGGTTTTCTCGCTTTTAGTTTTATGAGCTTTTATTTAACTGTTTTAAATATGTTGATTTCAAATAATTTTCATTTTGTAAATGTGGTATTTTATATTTTCGCATTCCTCGTACATTATACCTGAAATTTGATATTGTCAACGGGATTCCATTTTCATGCACCAACTTTTATCAATAATAAAATTTTCTTAGAAATTCACCATAAAACGATTTCCATATGCGGCAAACTTTCTGTCTGTCACTGCATGTATTTTTTAGTTTACACACCAATAATTATAATAATTATAATAAAAAATGCAGCAACTTCAAGCCTAACTGTCTTGAACAACGCAAACTTTCTCAGAGTTTTTCAACAAATGTTTGCACTATTGGAAATTAAAATCTCACTTACCATGTTGACCTCTGAAATCGCATCGAAACTGGCGATAGTAAGGTCCATGCCTACATACAATGGCTCTCCTGTAAAACGCAAAAAATCCATTTTTAAAAGGTTAATTAATAAAGGGATAGAAGGATAAATGGATACCTCCGAAGTTGGGCCTTAATCGAATATCGTATCCCTCTAGCAACCTTGAAATTGTTTGTGTGACATTCTCTAATCTGTCGGAAACCATCGTTCTTTGCGCCCTGAAAATAAAATATTTTTAAATTTATACTATAAGACTAATAGACAAGAGGCGAAAATATAAAAATAGAATAGATGAAGGAGGGATACAAAGATATAAGGCGCTCAAGTGGGAAATTATTCGGAAATGGAGGAAGGCGAAAGGACAGTGGATTGATAATAAATGGAAAGAAGTGGAAGATGTGTTCGAAGAAAGAACAACTGACGAAGCGTATAAATTAGGAGATATTTCGGAGAAATTGGATCTAGCAGCAAGAAACGAGGCATCAGGAGACATTTTATTCATAAGATAGGAAAAGGCAGATGGGTGGAAGGAATATTTGGGAATCTTATTATGTGGAACAAAATCAGGAGATATATTAAAAAAGGAAATCAGTGAAGAGGGGGATAATCTAGGCTGTCCTATAATAAGGGAAGAGTTTGAGCTAGAATTAGAAACCTGATCTTTCTCTGATGGCTGATGATCGAAATGCGTAGTAATGTTCAAGGTTCTATTTAGAATAATTGGTACCAGCAGCAAAATTGAGTACAAATATTTTACTTCGTTCTCTTATTTAAAAATTCATCTTCGCATCAAAAATGTTTTTATAAATTTTCTGCCAGACTTCCATTTGTTTTTAATAGCATATTATAAATTGCAATAGAAAAAGGAGAAGGGATTCATTAACAAACGAGTACAAACACGGTTTCTTCCATTGTGGAAGAGCAAAATAAACTCGATAATGCGAGAGATAAGTGATCTGTTTTCAAATGTCAAGTAGGTGTCATTGTCATTTCCATGTCACTTCAAAAAATTTTAGTAACACATATCAAAAAATAACAAGAATAAAGGAAAAAAACATCTATGTGTGAATCATGTTACATTGCTACAATTGGATCTGTGGTGGTGTCTTACAGCATAGCTCTTCTGATCTTTCTCGTACTCCTAGTTATTGTTGCCCAAGCTGATGCTGTTCTGCATGGTGATGGATGATGTCAAAACACTTTATCGAAAGGAAGAATATGATTTAAATGATTTAAACGACAAATAAAAGGTATTTCGATAGTTACTAATGTTTTCTATTTTCCCTGGGCTCACTTACTGTGGATACTATTTGTAAATTCGTTGGAAACTGAGTGAAAACGAGATATTGCCATAGCTATAAACCTTGCTAGAACGATCGCTTAACATTTCGTAGCACTCAGGAGTGAAACATATACGAAATGTGTTTTATTCCATCCCTCTTACTTTCCTGAATGTCTATTGAGACATTTATATACTTCCAAACCTGTGATCCTTGAAGTCTATTGGGGAAATTGAACATTCAGAACATACCAAAAGGTGTTGGTGCACTATTCAGCTGAAACAATTTTCTCCAATCCATGAACTCTTATTGCAGGAACATTCATACGAATGGATCAGAAACACAAAAACATAGGTGTTTTAGAATAGCCAGACTTAACACCTTTTGATTTCTTCCTGCGAAGTTGTTTGAAACGCAAGATATTCGGGAGAGAGCAGGCACACTTCCCACAAACATTTAGGATGACACGTCCTTGGAAATATTTTGTCAATTTATCGAATTGAACAAAAATTTATTCCATCAACTTCTTAAGGGCCGTAAAAGATTAGCATTTAAAAGACAAAATATAAAACGGTCTCGTGCTAGCGAATAAATTAAATAAAATCGACTACATAGTTGAGCGAACATCACTGGGGGCGTTTTCATGAATGAATGAAAGACGGATTTGTCGATACATCTAATAAAATCTGCGAAAATAAATTCCGGGCTAGCGAAGGAGACAAATATTTCGATGCGAGAATAGAAAACGTGTGTATGGAGGCTGAAAACAGAATATAGAAAAACAAAACGCTTCAGTTGACAAAGAAAACATTTAGTCTGTCCGTGTTTTGCAAAAATACGAATATACCTAACACATTATTTTCTTCAAATATCATACTTTTTCGAAGCTTTTATCAGAATTCGTCGGTGTAGAATGTTAACGTGCATCGTAATCTGCAAATACGTTCCAAACTGATCACATTTTGTTAACTTTAAATTGTTAAGGTGATCCACAGTGTTCTTTGTTAGGACCTATTCTGTGACTTTCAGTAGATCCATATTTCCGGTTCTACTCAAGATATCAAAATAAAATTTCACATGTATGTGAAGAACCCCGCGAAGTATCTAATAAAATAATATGGAGGTTCGGAGAAAAATAAGATACCTATTTTTGGCATGAAAATGGCAGAAAATTGTTATTGTAATTGATTTACGGCAAAAAATTTTTTCTACAAATTTTTTGTGGCGTAATAAGCGAAAGAAATTAGCTTATCACGCCCACATGCTAGTTCGCTTTGTTATTGGTTTGACGTCAGAGATTCGTAAGGAGCTCCTCCCACTTCTCTTGAAGTGCCCGTGAAGCGGTACATACTTATTGGGACTATTTCGAGCGTGAATTTTTAAAGTAAGGTGTCAAGGAAACATAAAACAAAGACAACATAATCGATATAATGATGCAACAAGGGTATCAAAAGTCCGATTCACATAATTTGCCATATTTATGTAGTAGATAGGTAAATGTCCCGGTAAATGTGGAAATAGTGTGTGATTCTTGCATCTAACCCCAATTTCATTCAACCTCAAAACAGTAGTGTAAAGGCAGACCGGTATAAGTAAAACAAAGTCAACAATTTATTAACTGTACATGCTTTTTATAATTCAGTATAAGCAGGTATGTAGATTGTAGATACCTGCTTACTTCTGTTTGTAAAATAGGAACCTACCTATATTCTCTAATACAATACAATACATACCTACTCATTTATGTAGGTATGTATACCTAAGTGATTGACAAGTTATCAAGTTAACAGTTTTAAAACGGATTGGAATTTTTTTAAAAAAACGGAAACAAATACAACTCACGCGAATGAAAAAACTACGCTACGTAGGTACTAGGTACTTGTTTAACAAAAAGAAACAACTGCTATATTCTGAAACGGTTAATGTAGAAACTCGGAAGAGACTCTTAAAGACGCATGTATGGAGTACGAAATTATACCTATGGGTGCGAAACTTGGACAATGGGAGAAGCGGATTGAAAAAGAGTAGAAGCGTTTGAAATGTGATGCTACAGACGGGTGTTGAAGATACCGTGGATAGACAAGTTAGCAATAAGGAGGAATTAGAAAGAGTTGGGGAAAAGAGAGAAGTATGGAAGACAAAATAAAGAATAGGGGATAGGATCGTAGGATGGTAGGACACCTTCTGAGACACAAAGGAATAGTTCGCGACATACTAGAGTCAGAGATAGGAATAAAGAGGTAGATGTTGGAGCAGATTAGACTACTGCTCTCAAATAGTTGGGGATGTAGAATGTTCTACTTTTACTGAAATGCGTAGGCTAGCTCAGGGAAAGAATGGAGGTACGCGTCCTACCAGTCTTCAAAAGAGAACTTTATGATGACGTACTATTTAATTATTATTGTAAAATAGTTAATAAAATTTCCTTTTTGAGTTCAGGGAGGGAACGCTACGGCGATTCAGTATTTGGCTCCGTCATGCTCCTAGCATCCTGTTTCAAATTATGCTAACCGTAACACGTTACCAAGTATCATGGGGTCCCAGAAAGCTGTCGATAAATTACATTATGCTCGATTTTATTTAGAGTGGCTGCAATGGGGCAGCCGATAATTTAATAAACTTTTGCAATGATAAACTAACTCGCGAAAATATCGATAATGCTGACCGATTTTCCTTCTGGATCCAACGAACCACTTTTTCCGTTTTATTGGTGTGCTGTACGATGTATTAGTCTGGGTACAAAACAGAAAACACCAGTTAGAACCAGTTAATAATATTTAACAATTTAACTACACATGCATATGCATTATACTTATGGGACTGCTGCGCGCTGACGCTGGGACTTGTACGTTATACTAAGTTCTGACGTCACGCGGCCTACTCTCGCTGCAAGGTACGATTTCTAGCCTCGCACAGACGGAAAACTTTGCAACGGCTTCACAGGCGAAGGATTTTTTTTAACAAAAATTAACAACATAACTGCCTTCAGTATAATAAACTCTATCAATTTTAATGAAATTTGAAAATTACCGAACCTGCCTATTTTGGTGTATACAGGGTGTTCACACTCTAAATACCAAACCAACGTTAGCGTGGAATGCCCCACATTTGTTTACAGAGTATTTAGATTCCCAATAAAATTTTATGAAAATCGATATACTTCACGATGGCGTTTAGAATGAGCGATTTTAAGATATTACTATTTTAGTGCCAGTGCCGGTACATCTTTGAGGAGCCACTGACGTCTACTGGTCGAAGCTATTTAAGATATTTTTTTGGACTAGGTTCACAGACTCCCCTATTTGTAAAATCCATGAGTACTTTTGTCATAATACTTCATCGTACAGGGTGGACAACTTACGCAATATGGATTTTTCTGAAAAATTTCAAATGGAATACCCGGTATATTATTTCCATATTTGATAGCTCGTTTACTAAGCATTTAGTCGACTGACGGTTTCGATAGAATTGAAAATTGAACCTTAAAATGTAGTATCTAATTTGGTTGGTAGTTTATTCGGTTCTCCTATATTTTAGCACTCAAAACCCAAAATATGGGCGCCACTTTGTTTCTAGAAATTGAATTCACATTAAAACAAAAATTCCATTACTAGATTGTTTCTTCATTGTCATAGTCTTAAATACGTGATAACTTATTAAACTTAGGTATAATTTAAATTGGAAGAAAAAGTCCTTTCAAGAAGTAATCTTGCAATTGGATTTCTTGGGCCGGTGTAAACTCTGTTCACTAAATTTTCTGTAAAAACAATGTATAGACATTTTCCTGAGTTTTGGTTGACAAAATAGGGTAAATTCCCCAATAATGGTATAAAATTACGACAAAATTATCAGTCGCAAAGAAACCTACCAATAGCTACATCAATCTAAAGCTTAATAAATTGGTTATCGCATCTGAAAATAATATACGGGGTGTTCCATTTAAAATGAATATTGAAGGTGATCTATAATGAGTGTAACAAACTTTAGTAGATAGAATAAGTACTTAAAAGTTAAAAATAATGCGGAAAGCCCTAAACAACTCATGTCCGAAAATGTCAACCAAGCGAGATACAGGTTGTTGAAATTTCTTAAAAAATTGTTAGCTTTTAATATTTGGAAAACTACCAAAGCTTTCATTTCATATGGGGGGTATATTAGTTTATTAAGTTTTATATTAACTTATCAATTTTGAATTTCGTACTCTCACCACTGGTGTCGCTACGAGGTGAGGAGGCCACATTTATTACCGAAACTATGTTACGCTACTGGCTTACACAGATATGTTGCCAAATATTTGAATCTTTGTTTTTTACAAGAAAAAATCTCTTTGATTTTTCCGTACAAAGAATAGTTTCAGAAAGAAATCATTTTGCGTAACTGCGTAGTAGAGCTGGGCTAAACCGTTCCTTCTTAGGAGTCGATTCCTCGGAATCAATCTTTTTGTCGGAATCGATTCCTTCAATTCGTTCACGATGCTCGTTCCGTTTGTCGTAAAATACAATGTATGCCGCGTCGGCAGTACCGACTGCCCAGCAAATTTCAATGCCGGTTTCGGCCTTTTAATATTAATTAATAATAGGTACCAAAGAACATAAATTTTTATTCTTTCATAATACCGTTTAGGTTATCTATTTGCGGCTTTTTTGGTCTTGAAATTTATTAACTACCTTACCTAAATTTTGCAAAATATATGGACTATGAATTCTTAATAATTTAACCCCACACGCCAAAAGACAGTGACACAGTTTAATTACTGTCACTGTCTTTGGGTGTGGTTAACTTATTAAAAATTCATAATGAATTTACAACAAAGTTCTCGATCCAACCACTGTGTGAAAATATATTGAAATTAACAAAGATAAATTTTTGTTCGTACAAAACAGGTACTTTTGTCCGTTGAAGTATTTTTTAGTATTCATAAACTGTATGCCTGAACTCTCCAATGGTCAATGCAATGCATTTGGAATTTCCAATTTATATTAAGTTCTTTTGCGCTAGAATACCTATCCTTCTTGTTTTTTAAGTTAAATTATATTACTATAAAAATTATATATTCTCGTTCCTAATAAATTGTATATAAACACCTTTACTTTCTGTGACTTGCAGATATTCCTCCGCGATCCCCGGTGCATCCGTGTTTACTCCACCGCTTATCCTAATCGAATGAAAGTCGTTCCTCGTTCCATTAGCGAACCCGCGCTACGGCGCGACGCATGCTTTGAAACCCTGGAGTCGGAATCGAATGTGAGTCGTTCATATAGGCGACCTCACACGCTACGAAACCGCGTTGTCCTTGGCGAGGACTGGAACTGCAGCCGGAATCGTTAATCGGAAAATTATTTGCAACGGAATCGATTCCGACGATGCCGACCTCGGAGTCGTTCCTTTTGAACGATTCGTTCAGGACCGACCCACCTCTACTGCGTAGCTCGCGTTTTTAAAAACGAAATAATCAGCTATCATTGTAACAGTAAAGCCTTGTTAATATCGAAATGCCTTTTAAATATTTAAGAATAGAACAAAATAGTTGAAAATAGTAACCAACCACAGAAGCGGATATTACATTTTTAGCTTCCTAGCCGAGGCTGAGAAAAAAATGGGAAAGGTAGGTAGCGTAATAAAATGTTTGTAGTAAATATGTGAGACGGAGACTCGCCCGGCGAGATTCCGTCCGCATCTCCGCCTGGAACTGAGTGCATGCGCGCGCACTGAGCAGTGCGAGTGTGAGGCGTTGCGATCTACGGGCTAGTAAAATCACGAGTGTCTACCTGCAGTAAAATATTTCGGATCCATGTTAGTATGTTAGTGGATAATCCCACTTTGCTGACGGAAACTTTTTTTAAAACAGATCCCAGAGTTGACACCCGCATTTTAAACAAAGCCCTTAGTTGCCCTTTCGCACCAGACACATGCAAAATAAGTTAATGTAAAAACGTAACCTCAAAACTAACCTCTACGGAAGCCGATCCTACCCGGGCTAAGCATACCAATTTACCAGTTCTATGCGATACCTCCCTACCTACCGTCGCTGCTGGATGCAGCTTTGACTAACGAAATACTTAAACTAAGTATAAGGTATAACTATAATACCATCTTGGATCAAAAATAAAGTTACTGCAGGTAGACACTTCAGTAAAATCAGTGACTATAAAATCACTGAGTAAAATAAACAGGATGCGATGCGCTATGAATGCCCCTTACCGGCCAAGGTGTACTATGTAATCCCAGATGTTTTCATGACGTGCTGGCCGTTTATGAAGTGCTAAGTCTTTTCATGAAATGACGGATTTCACTATGAGACTACGACATATAAACGAAAAGAAGGCGCGCGCCGAGCGCGCCCTCCAGTTTAGTCGTGGCTAGGAAGCTGTTCTGCCAATGCGTTGACAACAAACTGGTTTCAAGGAATTTCAACACCCTGTATTTCATTTATTTGCCATTTTTGGACATACGTATGTTCATCAGGGATTTTCTCAATATCTTTAAGTTTTGTATCTACCCTCGAAGTTTGTTACACTCATTATATGTATGTATACCACCGAGTATACCACCCCATATATATGTATAGACTACCAAAGCGTAAATAGTAATTGTGTTAACAACTAAAAACAAATGGAGGGGAGCAGTCTGAGAAGAGGGGCAGAGGAGAAAGGGAATATCGAACGCCCCACTCTTTAGCCACGCTCTGTCTCATGCTTCGCGCTATTTCTCTCAGGCAAACGTCAGTAAAGGGAGGACACAGCGTTTCAGTTCTCGTTACGCCACAAGGCGCTTGGTTAGAAGCATTAAAATTCGATTTATTCTTTCATTATTATTCACTCAGATGATTTGCGCCACTCGCCTTCGGCTCGTGGGCTCAAACTTCATCTTCGTGAATAATGGCTGTCATAATCGCTCATATAATAATATACCATTTTCACTGATTATAAAGCAATAATTTCAGTAAATATATGTACAAGGTGTCCCAAACTGGACGCGTTCTTATGGGAACACCCCTTATTTGAAGAGATAGAAAAAAATTAACCAAGGTGTCCGGAGCTCAAGTTTAATGAGAAAACCACTGGCGCAAACAAAACTTTGCTATCTCTTATCATTTGGCCGCTAGAGGGCGATTCTCAAATTTCACCGATTTCTTTTATGTCCTATAACTTGTTTATTAATAAAGATAATTAATTTTGGTAAAAACTTTCTTAAGGCACTTTTTTCCGTAGAATCCATTGCAATCGGCAGTTTTTTTACAGGGCGTTTAGATTTTCGTGCACCACCCCAAACTCATTTTTTTATATAGACCACCCTATATACATATTATGAGATTTTTGAAAAGCTCGTAAAATTTCCTAAATTTTGATGTATCACTTGTCATGTTTATCTTAAAAACCATTAGCAACATTACGATTTAAAAATTAAAATATTGTGACTACAGAAATCAAGATTGCCATGACTAATAAAATGACATAGGATGCTAACATGTTATGATTAAAACCACAGATCTAAAGTTTCATAATAAGATTACTCATAGTTATTATATTAAATTCATAATTCTTTGAATGTTGCTAATAGTTTTTAAGATAAACATGACAAGTGATGCATCAAAATTTAGGAAATTTTACGAGCTTTTCAAAAATCTCATAATATATAGGGTGGTCTATATAAAAAATGAGTTTGTGGTGGTGCACGAAAATCTAAACGCCCTGTAAAAAAACTGCCTATTGCAATGGATTCTACGGAAAAAAGTGCATTCAGAAAGTTTTTACCAAAATTAATTATCTTTATTAATAAACAAGTTATAGGACATAAAAGAAATCGACGAAATTTGAGAATCGCCCTCTAGCGGCCAAACGATAAGAGATAGCAAAGTTTTGTTTGCGCCAGTAGTTTTCTCATTAAATTTGAGCTCCGGACACCTTGGTTAATTTTTTTCTATCTCTTCCAATAAGGGGTGTTCCCATAAGAACGCGTCCAGTTTGGGACACCTTGTACATATAGCAAGTAAGTTTCATAGTGCTATATATATTTTCTAAAAGTATTGACTTTAGCTCTGTAAAAATTTTCATATTATTAGAAATGTTGACAGTACTTACTATTAAATAAATACCTAATTTATTTTGAATTTATGCACAACTTTATTAAAACGCACACAAATAAAATTTTGTTGACAATAATTGAGCTATACTTGGGCCGCCGAACAGACGGAGTGATCACCTTGCAATCATGAGCTCTAGACGGGACCACTATCAATTTAGGACGACAGAACCGCAGTGATGCGCTTTCTTTAGACCCAACGAAGTCTCATCACTCCAATTCGGTCGTCATATATTAATATTGGCCCCGCTAGAGCACGTTCTTGCAGGGTGATCACTCCGTCTGTTGGGCGGCCCAAGTATAGCTTATTATTTATAGAAACCATCATAAATTGCCATGTCAGTTTGAATGATTAATTTTGATTATTTTTGTAATTTTATTGAGAAATGGAGTGGGTGAAAGTAATAAGAGTGAACGAAAGTACTTTCGCTCACTGCTTTCGCCCACCCGTTGCCAAAGAAACGAAGTGATGAGTGAGCAAAAGTAATGGTTTCTCGCATAGTATCTAAGGGAGAAACAACAAGTTTCTGTGGCAGGATTGAATAAAACACTTTAAAATATGTATAAAAGTTAATCGGCACAACCATAACGTAAAATAAGTACGCGCGCGATCTTACCGGGAAGAAACCAGCTGAACTGATGCGATACGTCGCGTTTTGCGCAGTAATGTCCTACAGTGAATCATCTCCGGCACGTAAATGGGAGACGACAAGTGGAAAAATGCCTAAATTTATTAAAAAACTAGTTGTCAATGCATTGACAGAACAGCTTCCTAGCCACAGCCACAACTGAACTGGACGGCGCGTTTGGCGTGCGCCTTCTTTTCGTAATTTTTTTCTCAATTTTTTCCTTATACAACTTATTACGATTTTCGCACATCGTGTAGAGAAAAATACACTCTATCCGATGCAATACAAAAACTAGTTGTCAATCCATTGACAGAACATCTTCCTAGCCATAGCCACAACTGAACTGGACGGCGCGTTTGGCGCGCGCCTTCTTTTCGTATTTTTTTTTCTCAATTTTTTCCTTGTACAACCTATTACGATTTTCGCACATCGTGTAGAGAAAAATACCCTCTATCCGATGCAATACAAAAATATATACGGTCTCATTGAAAAAAATGTTCGTTGACGCCATGGCCAAAAAACGACTATCACAATAGCTACCTAGCTCAGCTAGGAAGCTAATATATACGGTCTCATTGAAAAAAATGTTCGATGACGCCATATCTTGGCTCAAAAGTGCTTTAAAAAAACCGCCCCGTCAGTTTCCTTTGGACCATCTCTGATATACGTATGCAAAATTTCAGCAAAATCTGTCAAGCCGTTTTCCCGCAAAAGTGCTAACAGACATACACACGCACACACACACACACACATCCATACGGACGGAAATGTGCCACCTTGCCAAAAAGTCTTAGAATGACCTGAAACGTCCACATTTGATGAAAAAACGCCATGGTCATGTATTTTATTCAGTTTTCGAGCGTAAAAATATTATTTTTTAAATGGATTTTTTGTAAATTTCAAAATTAATGAGCGGGCTCTTACTTTCAAAATAATTGAAAACTATAATAGCTTTCAATTACAACAATATAACAATAATTATAGGACAATACTTTTCATCATATTTGACATCTTTTCATTGTTATTAGAATTTGTTTTGACAAAATAGTTTGTTTTGACCCACCCCTAATGCCCCTAATTCTAAGTCAGGAATCGGGCATTCGACATCAGTTTTGGAGTTTTAGGAAAACAACTCCACGGCCAGTAACTCTCTGACTTGTAACATATCCACTTCTACTGTTCCACCTCGTGAACGTCTGAGTGTTTCTGGGGTGATCCATGCCCGAACACGCAGACTGCCTGAAAATTTGATCAATCTGGAACCATCGTTAAAAAATAATTCCATTCCTCCATCCAGTTCGTACATTGTTCCCACCGAGTTTGCCTGTTTGCTCTAGTTAACGCTGCTATTCTAAGACGACATCTGGATAGATGTCTCCTTATTGTTGCAGAATAAATTGTAGCTCCTTTGCCCCCAATTGATGATATATGGACAGAGGCTCTCGACGGGCAAAAAATAGTAGATAATGGTGAACTTCGAATAGGAACTAACACTTTTCCAAAATTTATTGCTACACTACCTGAGTGGCACTGTATTGTATAAATTATCACTTTTCTTTGGAATATTCCACATGCGGTTGACCAAGAGTATATCACATAAATCACAGTAACATAATCCTAAATGGTTTACTTTTAACAAATACCCCAACACAGAAAAACTTCTGTATTAGAATATTTTGTTATTTCCCTCAATAATTTTTTTATAATTAATTTCCTGTATAATTTCATGTTTTCCTTTCTCATTTGTACTTAGATAATAAAATAGTTTTATTTATTTATTTGTTTGTTTTAGGGATGACAGAAGATACTTACCCCATACAATAAAAAGTTATTTGCCAGTTGAACCAGACAAATACCGTGATGATAAAATCCATTTTCTACCAGATTACCTCCACACTTTCAATGTTGTGAACACTTTTAAATAAATTAAAGTTCCACTCATGTTTATTTTGTTTTAATTCGGCATTTTATAAATTTATTTACCGCAAGATTTCTTGTTTTAAATCTTCATTATTTCACTAACTCATTTCGAATATGAAAATCAAATTAATTTTCTTTATAATTAAGACGTTTGGGGTTGAAATTTGGGGAGAACTCCGCACCGTGTAACCCCTTTGTAGCGCCTCCATTTATCAAGTGATGAAATGTATAGTGCGCATGTTCTGAAGAGGCAGTCAGATCCATGCTGACATCTCCTGGAGTCGATATATATGTTTTAAACGTTTTTAGGGGATGCTAATCTACCACCTGTTTCGGGGGATTAATTATAAACGTGAGTATGATCTACAAGGATTAAACGTTTGATCTGATTTTGTTCGGTATCCTATTTTTGGTGGTTCATATTGCAGTCTTTAATTTTGTGCGGCGGACTCCCCAACGTACGGTGTTTGTTTATAAATTCGATGAAATTAACAGTATTGTTCTAATTTGGTTACATTTTTTATTCACATTCATGTCTGCTAGTGAAAATATTGTTATTTCTCAATGGATAATAATATTTCCTTATGAAGGGGACGCCTTAAAATCAGAAAGAAATGATTGCAAATTACTAAAGGTATAATTGAAGAATTCATGTAAGGTGGAGGCGCCGGTGAAGATACAGTTTGTTCCAGCAACACATTACCATCTCGATTATCTTTAAAACCAAAAACGCGATTGAATGGTGAAAAAGTCATACAGCCTAGAAATCCTGAATATGCCGTCACACAAATCGGTTTTAGAAATTCAAAGAGGTCAATACTCTGAATTAAACGAAATGTGAAAATTGCAGCCAAAAGTACCTCAACAACATAAAAATTAGTCCGTCCTTGAAACTTTGGTTGTTAGTGCTACTCGACATGTAGTTTAAGAATCCAAAGAGTCCCCAAAAATTGAAGGGGTGGAAATTACGTTTTTGGTGAGAGGGAGGGGGGAGAAAATTTTGAAAATGTACTTTTTTGAAAGTAGAGGTGTGGGGAGTCGTTTTCTATGTCTTTTGCATGCTGAATAGAATGAGACCAAAATCAAGTCGATAGGATCAACCCTTAACCAATAAAAATGGTTCTAATAGTGGAAAAATGAGAAAAAGATAGGTAGGCAACTAAAGTATTATCTGTAGTAATACAATAAGTGGTCTGGAATTGTCGAAAATTTTACGAAAGCTGTTGCGTTGCTTGGTAGCCACGAGTGTAAATTTGACAGTTAAATTTGCACGAGTGGCTAGTAAAAGCAACAGCTTGAGTAAAATTACCTAAAAATTCCAGACCACGAATTGTATTTAACAAGATTATTTTTTGAATCGAAGCAAGGTAGTTCAAAACGAAAATTTATTTCAATTAATTCACATACAAAGAAATGTGTTGGGAATATTTGACGTCTGGCAGGTACTAAAGTAACTAGATTATACATTATAAATGCACCAACAAATTCGAAACTATGGCAACTTATCAACAAGCAAAATTATCGAAAAAAATTACCGAAATAATACACGCTTCTAGACCCAAATGCAATGTTCCTATTGGTCAATTTGACGATGAAAAAAATAATCATCATAACATCATCCAAAAAATCACATTTTGAATTTTTGCATTTATCAAACGCCCTGTATATAAGCATTACTAATAAAAAGTGTTTTTTTTTTATTTGTAACTGATCTCTCCCAACTGTAACTGAAAACTACAACAAAAAATCAATCAAAACCATTAAGAGCCCGGCAAAGCAGATCAAAAGTTACACCTGCGGGGCATCGGGTCGGTGAGGAATCCGTTAGAAATCGGAGCAAACTATCAGCTGTGTTGCAACACCGTCGCGCTAAACACGTTTATGGACACAGGAACAACACACATTCAAAGCCCGCGCGTTCGGTACCTAGTAAATGCGACAACGGCGCTCTGAGTTTACGCTCAGTCGCTACGAGGCGGCAGCACATACCAAGCCATATTTTGCGTTTGCAGCGCTCTCGCTCTACCATGATTACACCTTCATCCTAGTAAATTTAGCAACACGAAAGCCTGATTATGGTAGAAGAAGGTATACTTTATGTCGCCATTGAAACAATTTTTCGAAAACTGTAAATCTCTTGGCGCTATGCACGCGTGAAGTTGGTCAATTTCATGAGTGAACTGACACTTTCTAAGATAAAATTTTTAAATTTTCTTTCAATGGAAACATAAAACAAAGTTTCGTTTATAAACTGTCAAAAAATCAACACTTCAATTTTCACCGTTTAGAAATGAGCATAGCACTACGAAGTCAGTTTTCGGGTTCATTTTAAAGGGGTTTGCCGGACTCTTACATAAAATTTCAAATGCTTAACCTTGCGCGAGGCAATTGATCGAGCTGCTCAAAAAAACTTTGGGGACAGCAACATTGAGGTAAGACAGTCCAGTGGAGATGCTGACGTACGAATTGTCCAGACAGCCATAGGAAAACACGGCTCTGCCATTGTTTGTCAGGATACTGATATTTTACTATTGTTGACTGCTTTGGCTTCTTTGAATCAAGAAACATTTTTACTCAAACCAAAAATCGGACGTACGAAGAAGTTTTTTTCATCAGTAAGCCTCCAGAACCAGCATATGCACATCAACACGTACATCCTACTCGCTAACTCTTTTAGTGGTTGTGACACCACAAGTACAATTTAAGGAAAATGGAAAAAGAACATCATCAAGCTGCTTGAGACAGAACCTGGTTTACGCCACACCATACACGTATTCCAAACCGGAGAGACTCTTTTTTGTATATTTATGGCTTCAAAGATGGGAAACACACGTTAGATGAACAACGGTACGTCATGTTCCAGAGATCACTCACTAAAAATGTAGCAAAGCTGGAATCACTTCCTTCTAAATCAGCAAGTGCTGCACAACATTCATATCGTACCTTCTATCAAGTACAGTAGTGGCTCGGGAATAAACTGGATCCACAACAGTGGGGTTGGGTTCGTCGTGGCAATGATTTGCACCCAATCAGGACAACCCTTGACGCTGCTCCAGGGGCCATCCTTCAGTTGATTTCCTGTGCCTGCAAGGGAAATTGCTGCACTTCTCAGTGCTCCTGTGTAAAAAGCGGTGTGGAATGCTCAATTTTGTGCAAAATTTGTGAGGGAGGGGCCTGCATGAACAGTTGCATCGAAATTGCAGTTTCGTCAGACGTGTTACTCATATCAGCAGAGGCCTTTGATGAAGATTCGGACTTTGATGACGTCACTAGCTAAGAGTACAACATGTTCGATGAATAAAATACTTATTACCATCTTTCTTTCCTTTTTAATAAAATCTCTTGCGCTTTATCGTATTTCTACCATTAGAATCATTTTCCTTCGTTAAGGGTTGATCCTATCGACTTGATTTTGGTCTCATTCGATTCAGTATGCAAGAAAACATAGAAAACGACTCCCCACACCTCCACTTTCAAAAAAGCACATTTTCAAAAATGTCTCCCCTCTCCCTCCCCCCAAAAACCTAATTTCCACCACTCGAATTTTTGGGGGCTCTTTGGATTATTAAACTACATGTCGAATAGGAGTTACAACCAAATTTTTATGAACGGACTAATTCTTATATAGTTCAAACCCTCTTTTTACTGCACTAGGAATTCATTCTATCTTTATGGGTGGTAGAAGTGAAAACGATGGAAAAAGAAAAGAGCATTATTTCTGAGCTAACGACGGGGCTTTCTTAAAAAAACTGTAGATTGATTGAAAATACTGGGGCCCTTGTTTTGAAAAATTAAACAGTTTCATTGGGTTGTTTATTATAGTGCTGAATAATCATCATAAAGTTTTCAGTCCGAAGACTGGTTGGACGCGTACCTCCATCCTTTCCTATCCTGAGCTAACTTACGCATTTCCCCAAAAGTTGAACATCCTACAACAATCATTGCAAAATAAAAATAAGCTGATTTGGCGTGATTTCCTCTGTGTGTAAGTAGTTAAACAGGGCGAATCATAACGAGTGTAAAAGATTTCGACGGTTGATAGAGGTCAAAATAATAAAACAATCGATAAACGTATGTCCTAAGATTACTCCCAAGTTTCGCGAGAAAAATATTATTTTTAATATTTCCCAAACTAAGAAAACTATTAAATTAAGTTTTGGAGACAATTTGTCGCTTGCAGACCTCTATCATCCCAAAAAGTACTTTTATGCCGGCACCAGTGGAACCCACTTTTCTGGTTTAAAGGATGTTACGCCACTGGTTCTACTGATGCGGTTGGGTTCTTTTGATTCTGTGTTCAAATTGGAAGCAAAAAGGTATTCCTGAATTTTTCAGTACAACACTTAGGCTCCGAGTTAAACAGCGTTTTGTGAAATACCTAATCCAAATTTCAATAAACTTGTTTGTGATCGTTTTGTGAATTTGTGAAAAGCTATTGGAAATGTGTAAACAAAGTAAAAATGAGAAAAATAGTTATTTACGAAACGAGTGCGAGAAGAAATGTCATTTTTGAACACACCGCTTTCAAAATGACATTTCGCGAACACGACAGACAAACTCAAACATAGTGTTCGCGCACTAGTGCACGAAATCTAGCAAAAAGCACTGGCCCTTTCAGGCTTTCTAGAAATAATTTGACTTGATAGTAATAAAGTTTGGTTAACAAAACGCCATTTCTCCAATGTGGATGTTAAAAATAGTGAAAGAATAAATACAAATCGCTATTAATTCGATTGACACTTTGACAACTCAATTCAATAAATTAAACCAAATGTCATTTTCTACAATTGTCAAATGGAAATCTGTCAATGCAACCACTTGATTTTTTGAAATTTTAAATTGGAAACGTATTAGATAATAATTAAAAAATTATAATGTTCGTTTCAAAAAATATTGTACGAACCTCGATGCGCGAAGACGTCTTCGGCGCATTCGCGCAAATGAAGAACTCGCTCCTTCGTCGTTCGTGCTTCAAACATTGTGCTCATGCGCGAAAAATGTATTCTCGCACTCGTTTCGTAAATAACTATTTGAGAGCGGTGAGTTCAAAAAACGTATTTCTGTATTACCTTTGTATCTATTAACGATTGTGGCCATGGATATTCAATTTGAGGAGGAGTACATCCAGAAGTACGCCAATGGGAAATTTTACATGCGATATGAATTCTATCGGCAGTACACCGCTGAAATGCTGGCGCCTAGAATGTGATCGACTTTAAACCATGCGGTTTTGGTCCAAAATTTAAGTCACAACAGTAGTACCTACACATTAAAAACATTTATATATTGGACAATGTTTTGTTCGAATCGTGAGTTATGGTCTTGAGTTCATACAAAACTCCCCTAGAAAAAAGCACTTTCAGTTTTTCCCGAATTTTCCAATTTTCCGGGCAACTTTTCCAATTTTTCTTTCCCTAAAAACCTTACTTGGACTATGACGAATATTAAAAAAAAATTAGCCAAATCGGTCCAGCCGTTCTCAAGTGATGCGCTTACCAACGAACAGCATTTCATTTTATTAAACGGTTTTACTAAACTGTTTTATTTGCGTCTTGTGTGGGTCAAATCTAGTAATTGAAACTTTACCCCCTTCCTGTTGACCGATTGATCTGAAATTTGGTACACACCTTTATTATTTGTGATTACAATACAATTACGTATGGCCGCCGCCACGAAATGGCGGTTTAGATTTTTTTTCAATCCCCTCAATATGGGTATCAAATGAAAGGGCTTAACTAGTAGAGTGCAGTACACCGTGAAAAATTCAAAATCTAAGATGGCCGCCACCACAAAATGGCGGATTACTTTTTTTTTCAATCCCCTCAATATGGGTATCAAATGAAAGGGCTTAACTACTACAACACAGTACACCATAGAAAATGCAAAATCCAAAATGGCCGCCACCACAAAATGGCGGATTACTTTTTTTCAATCCCCTCAATATGGGTATCAAATGAAAGGGCTTGACAAGAAGAACACAGTACACTTTAGGAAAATAATAACAAAACAAAAACACACAGTAGATGGATCAGGAACTTTGACGTAAATTCACTATGAATTCTTAATAAGTTAACCCCACACGCCAAAAGACAGTGACACAGTAATTAAACTCGACACGTGTTTCGCTGACAACGTCAGCATCTTCAGGAGAATAAGATTAATCTAACTCTAAACTTAAATTACATCGCCATAAATACGCAACTCCCACTCCTAAAGGAGTTTCTTCATCAACCCCTCCCACTCAAGAAACCAACTTCATCTCTCCCCCATGCTGAAAACAGTTCCATGAAATTCTAGAAACATTTCGAACACGATAGCAACAAAATTAGTATCCCAAGCGAAAGTGAGCGAAAGGGCGTGTGGGGTTAACTTTTTAAGAATTCATAGTGAAAACAAAAACAAACAAAAAAATAATAAAAACTTGAAAATAAAATAAGTTAAACGGTTTTATTGTAAAGAAACATAATAATGATGCAGATAATGTACTAAAAGCTAAAAAATAATTAGGTAGGTACCAGGTAGCAGTCATGATTCCACTCTCCTCATCAATCTGGAGTATTGATCAGACTAAAATAAAATCGTGGGGCGCGGGCGTAGCGTAACCTGAGTAGATATGTAAATGATCGTTCTACGATGTTGCCTATTGAGAAGATGCATCCAAAGAATACCTATAATGATATGAGCGGTTGACTGGAGATAATAGAAATTCGACTCGCCCCACGATTTTATTTTAGTCTGATCAATGCTCTAGATTGATGAGGAGAGTGGTGTGATGACTGGTACCTGGTACCTACCTAATTATTTTTTAGCATTTAGTGCATTATCTGCATCAATATTATGTTTCTTTACAATAAAACCGTTTAACTTAAAATTTTTTACTTATTTTATTTTCAAGTTTTAATTTTTTTTACCTTCCCAAAGGACTTGTACCTTGACGCAGTTCTAGTAATACTGGGACGGGTGGGATGGCTTGCGCGCTTCAATGATATAAAGAGCCGAACCATAGGTTTAACCATATTGGAGGGGTTTTTATTTGAGAAGCCAGACTAAATCAAGTCCCTGGAAGGGGGCAGCAGCTCTTTCAGTAATCATAGTGGCAGAGATCGTGAGGGTCGGTATGGCACTGTGATACACACTACTGCGATGTGGAAGGCAACGGGAAACCACCACATTATTTTATCCCTAGTACAGCGTACTTTAATTTATGATGATGGCACCTTCTGGAGTAAAATATTCCGGAGGTAAAATAGTCCCACATTCGGATCTCCGGGCGGGGACTGCTTCGGGGGGAGTCATCAGAAATGATAAGTGTAACATCTCGCGAGTCGGAGCGTGGAATGTTAGAAGCATGAAACAAGTAGGGAAGTTAGAGAATTTGAAAATTGAGATGGATAGGTTAGCATTAGACGTAGTAGGTATCAGTGAAGTGCGATGGCCAGAAGCTGGAGACTTCTGGAGCGGAGATTTTAGAGTAATACACACAGGATCTGTAGGAGGAAATTCGGGAGTAGGAATTGTTATGCGGAAAAAAGTAGGACAGAGTGTAGAAAATTTCTTACAGCAAAGTGACAGGGTAGTTATGGTTAGGTTAGATTCGAAACCTGTAAAAACAGTAATAATACAGGTATATATGCCCACTTCTAACTACAGTGATGAGGCCGTAGAGGCAGTTTATAGTGATATTGAATATGTGCTAGATTTTGTGAGAGGGCACGAAAATTTAATAATTACAGGAGATTTCAATGCAGTCGTAGGCACAGGGCGAGAGGGCGGAATAGTTGGCCCCTTTGGATTAGGCAATAGGAACGATAGGGGAGTTAGACTGATAGAGTTCTGCGATAAACATAACTTAACGGTCGCGAACACTCTATTTCACCATCATGTTAGGAGATGCTATACGTGGAAGATGCCAGGAGACTTAGGGAGATATCAACTAGATTACATTCTCGTTAGGCAAAGATTTAGAAATCAAGTTAGGGATTGTAGAAGTTATCCAGGAGCAGATATAGATAGTGATCACAACATAGTCGTTATGAAAGCCAATCTTAAATTTAAGATTTTGAAAAAAAGAAGCGGAAGAAGGTATCTTGACCCAGAGAAACTAAAAGATGATGATATGCGCAATAAGTTCGAGAAAAAGACAAACGAAGCACTAAAGGGCACGGGTGGAAATATTGTTAGGGACATAGAGGCAGAATGGAATTGCATTAAAAATAGTTTAGTTTCCTCAGCTAGGGATATTTTGGGTCATAAACAGAATGAAAGTAGGAAACCCTGGATAACAAAACATATTGTGAGTCTAATAGAGGAAAGGCGAAAATATAAAAATAGGTTAGATGAAATAGGGAAACAAAAATATAAGGCGATCAAGTGGGAAATTATTCGGAAATGTAGGAAAGCGAAAGAGCAATGGATCGATAATAAATGCAAAGAAGTGGAAGATAAGTTCGAAGTAGGAAAGACTGATGAAGCATATAAAATAATCAGGAGAAATTTTAGAGAAATTGGATCTAGTACCAAAAACATTAGAAATGAGGCAGGAGATATCCTAATCGGAAGTGGAGAGAAGGCAGATATGTGGAAAGAATATTTAGGAAACTTATATGCGGGACAGGAAGTGCAAGATATATTAGAAAGCGAAAGCAGTGTAGAGGGGGATAACCTAGGGAGTCCTATAATGAGAGAAGAGTTTGAGATAGCACTAAAAAGTTTAAGGAATAATAAAGCACCAGGTATAGATGGCTTGCAGGCAGAAATCTTAAAGTGCGCAGGTCAAGAGGTAATAGATCGTTTATTTAAATTAGTTAGTCGCATATACCTGACAGGCGAGATTCCAGAAGATTACAAACGGAACATCATAGTAGCTTTGCCAAAAAGAAAAGGCGCGGATAGATGCGAAAATTTTAGAACTATCAGTTTAACTTCCCATGCGTCAAAAATTTTAACTAGAATTGTGCAAAGAAGGATGGAGAAAAAGGCGGAAGAAATATTAGGAGAAGATCAGTTCGGATTTAGACGAAATAGAGGAACGCGCGAGGCCATTCTAGCTTTACGAGTAATTATAGAAAAAACGATAGAAAAGAGAAAGAGCGTCTATATAGGATTTGTAGATTTAGAAAAAGCCTTCGACAACGTAAAATGGGGGAAGATGTTCGAAGTGCTGAGAAAGGTAGGGATGAAATACAGGGACAGAAGAATAATACATAATCTCTACAAAGAGCAAAAGGCAGTTATAGAATGTGAGCAGGAACAAAGGGAAGTAGATATCCGGAAGGGAGTGAGACAGGGATGTGCATTGTCACCTCTAGTTTTCAACTTATATATCGAAGATGCGATTAATATTGTTAAGGAAAGAACAGCCTCAGGGATCAATGTACAGGGCCAAACTATTACCATGCTCAGATTTGCGGATGATATAGCAGTGTTAGCATCTAGCAAAGAAGAATTAGGAGCGGCTTTGAATGAAATGGAAGCAGTTTTGACACAGGGCTTCGGCATGAAAATCAATAAAAAGAAAACTAAAATTTTGGTATGTAGGGGATGTGAAAATAGAACTAAAATTGAAATACAAATTGGAAATGAGAAGATAGAGGAGGTCGCGGATTTCTGCTACTTAGGAAGTAAAATAACTCAAGACGGTAGGAGCACTAAAGATATAAAACAAAGAATGGCGCAGGGCCGAGTTGCGTTTAACAAAAAGAAACAACTGTTATGCTCGAGAACGGTTAATATAGAGACTAGGAAGAGATTCTTAACGTCGTATGTATGGAGTACGGCATTATACGGGTGCGAAACTTGGACAATAGGAGAAGCGGATAGAAAAAGAGTAGAAGCGTTTGAAATGTGGTGCTACAGACGCATGATGAAGATACCGTGGATAGATAAGGTTAGCAATAGGGAAGTATTAGAAAGAGTTGGGGAAAAGCGAAAGGTATGGAAAACAATAAAGAGTAGGAGAGATAGGATGGTAGGACACCTTCTAAGACACGAAGGAATAGTTCGTGACATACTAGAGTCAGAGATAGGAATAAAAAGAGGTAGGGGTAGGCCTAGATTAGACTACTGCTCTCAAATAGTTAGGGATGTAGGATGTTCTACTTTTAGGGAAATGCGTAGGTTAGCTCAGGATAGAAAAGAATGGAGGTACGCGTCCAACCAGTCTTCGGACTGAGAACCTTATGATGATGAATTTTTTTTATTTATACACGGTGTCACAACCAGTTCCTATTAGAAGTATATAGAGAACTAAATAAGGTATTAAGATGAAATCTTGCATAAAGGCCTATCTGTATGACATCTATCGAATAAAAATATTTTCAAGATGGCGGCACTTCCGGTTCTATCGGAAGTGGCCATTAACTTTGTTATTTTAAATGGAACACCTGTATCTGATTACATTTTAGAATTCCTTGTTGAATTTGAGAGCTACTTGTTAACCATACATTGAGTCTAACTCCAACTGTTTCAGCGTTATTTGACGTAAAAAATCGTAATTTTTCAAAGTTTTTAAATTATAACTTGGATACGGCAAGAGATACTGATAAACGACTTGCATGTCCCTATCCTAGTTTTTAATCCCTGATCTAATGGGACTGGAAAATGCTGTTTCCCGATTGGTCACCTTTTGTCATTTTTGACCAATCATTAAGTAGTATTTTCCAACGCCATTAGATCAAGGATTAAAAACTAGGATAGGGACATGTAAGCCGTTTGTCAGTATCTCTTGCCGTATCCCAGTTATAATTTAAAAACTTTGAAAAATTACGATTTTAAACGTCAAATAACGCTGAAACAATTGGAGTTAGACTCAATGTACGGTTAACAAAGCGGCTCTCAAATTCAACAAGGAATTCTAAAATGTAATCAGATACAGGGTGTTCCATTTAAAATAACAAAGTTAATGGCCACTTCCGATAGAACCGGAAATGCCGCCACCTTGAAAATATTTTTATTCCATAGATGTCATTCAGCTAGGTATGCAAGATTTGACGAGTAATATCTTATTTAGTTCTCTATATTCTTCTAATAGGAACTCGTCGTGACACACCGTGTATATAGAAGATATCTGTTGTTCTTGCGACGCCATTTGAGTAGGAACTATTACTACTCGATACCTCAAATGTTAAAAGTTTTAACATTGAAAATGTTTAACGAATAGGAAGTGTGACAGTATACGGGGTTCCTAGAAGCGATTTCTGTGACGTTTGGAAATCTCCCGGTTTTTGCGAATTTTTGCAAGTTCTACGCATGCCAGGTCAATGTTTTTAGCCTCATTTTGAAGATCTCGTCAAATGCGAACTTTAGGAGAAGGGGTAGAAAATGTAAGATTCGAATGGGCGAAAATACGGGGGTTAAAACGATTTTTTGGACACGGAAGCGTTCGAAGCTGAAACATCGCATACTTTGTGAAACATTCAATTTTGATTTTGGGCTAGTCGGAAAGGGGATGAACCAGCCAACATCGTATGGGTTGGTTTTTGGAGTTTGCGATGCACGAGGCCGAGATTTTGGGGGCGTAAAGTTGAGGTACGTTTTAGAAAACTTTAAACATTCGACATTGTTATATCGCATATTTCTGTAGCATCCAAATTTAATTTTGGGCTAGTCGGAAAGAGAACGAACCAGAGCACATCATATGGGTTGGTTTTTGGGATCCTTGATGCATGGGGGCAATATTTAGGGGTGTAAAGTTGAGCTACGTGTTCAGAAAATTTTAAGCGTTTGGTGCTGTTACATAGCATGCGATTGTAAATAATAATAATAAATAAATTTGTGTCAGTATCCGGGGGCCCAGTAGCTATTTCTGTGACGCCTGGAAATTTCGCAGTTTTTGCAAGTTCTACGTACGCCAGGTCAATATTTTTGACATTTTGAAGATATTGTCAAATGCGAACTTGAGGGGTGGTGGGGGGTAGAAAATGTAAGATTCGAGGGGCGACAATGCGGGGGTTAAGACGATTTTTTGGACACGGAAGCCTTTGGTGCTGTTACGTCGCATACGTTTGCAAATAAAAATAAATAAATTGAGTTTTTCACATTTCGAGGAATGCTTGTATCGCGCTTATTATAAGAGATGGTGGGATGCAATGTAGACATTCTTAATGCACTTTTTTGAGTAAATTACAGTGGCATAGTCAAAATTTTTATAGACTAAAGGGTTTCGAAACTGCGGGCCAAGTTTTGTAATTTCAAATATCGGCCATATTTGATTTTCATTTCGTTAGAGGAATTTTTTCTGCTTCCAACAATATATAGTTTAACATATCTGACTTCAATAATTACGGAGTTATGACGAATTTTCTGTTGTGAACATAAAACTTAATATGCATAGGCTTTTTTCACAGTCATAGCCATCTTATGTTTTCGAAAGAAATTATCCCTTCGTCACTATTTTTTAAATTGGTATAAATATTTATTTATAACAATCGAAATAAATTATGCATGTAATGAATGAATAAATACCTACATATCAAATTTTTATCACAAATAGACATAGGTACAGAATGATACTATTATTATATTCTAAGCAATAAACGTGCCAATTCAGCTGGCGATTTATATTTTGAATGGTATCTTGAGCGTCGCCTACCTCATCCACAAATATTAAGAAGATTTGAGAACATTTTCATTAATTTTTGATCTTCAAGCAGCAGAGTCTTCTGAATATGGATGAATGAGGTTGATGACACTCGGGATAGCATTCAAAATATAAATCGGCAGCTGCGTTGGCATGTTTATTGCTTAGTATGTAACATTCATCATATTATAATTTTCCAAATTAGAAAATTCAATTTTGACATTTTGACATTAAAAGTCTGACTGCGCCACTGAATTTTACTCAAAAAAGTGCATTAAGAATGTCTACATTGCATCCCACCATCTCTTGCAATAAACGAGATACAAGCATTCCTCGAAATGTCAAAAAACTCAATTTTCGTCCATAGCTCGGAAATGAAAAACAATTTCAAAAGTTTATCTGCACCGTTGACTTCATTCTTCATCCTTTCCGATTTTGACTTTTAAGCTAGCGTTCGCATTTCCCCAGAAGTGGCACGTTCTACATCCCAACTATTATGAGAGTAGTAGTCTAACCTGGGCCTACGTTTACTTCCTCTTTATTCCTAACTCCGACTCTAGGCATGTCTCGAACTAATCGTTCGAGTTTCAGAAGGTGCCCTTCCATCCTATCTCTCCTATTATTTATTGTCTTCCATGCCTTTCACTTTTCCCTAACTCTATTTCTAACCTTATCTCTCCACGGTAACTTCATCATGCGTCTGTAGCACCATATTTCAAACGCTTCTATTTTCTCCGATCCCCTTCTCCTCATCTCTTGGACGGCAGTATATATTGTAACACGTGTATGAAACTACATATGGATTTTGTACTAGGATGTTTTATTGTCTTTAAATTTAAAATGGTCCCTCAAACACAGATTGCAATTTGATTTAGATTCGTTTGTTTAAGGAGACTAGAAAACAAAAGACCTCACTGCTAAATTAAAAATTTGCAAAATAAAACTTTATCTTATCGAAAGAATAAGGAACATGCAACGTCGCGCGTTATTTTGCCTGACTGGCTGTATGAAGTATGATGTACGCGACCATATTTATGTAAAATATGTCGGTCAAGGGATCGCAATAAATTGCAACGTATGTGCATGCATTTCGTATTTTGCTACAGCTCGATGAATATTCAATTTCGTCATCTGCATGTGTAGAATTTGTAAACTCGCATCTGCCTCTCGGATCTTGAGAGAAAATGGATCGGCATCCCACTTAGAAGAACCTTCGGCTTGTGGATAAATTAAGCGGAAAATTCGGATAAATTGTGAAGTACTGCGACAAATTAATGAATTTGAAGGAACTCCTTGAGGAAGATTCCGCTGGATTGCGTTTTCACTTGACGAATGATTTTCGATTTATTCTCGCCTTTGGGGTTGCACTTATTTGCTTTGATAAACAAAAATAATCAAAGCTCAGCGGAGAGAGAAAATTGCGAGCGGATTTGGGGAGCAGATAACGAGGCGTCTGTCGTAACCACAAAGCGATTATAAACGCTCTAAATTTACCTAACCAATCAAGGAACTAATTAATGCAGAGTGTCTACTATAACCCTCTCCCAATACCATACGATTTCTTCGGAACTTTTCCAAATGATTAAACATAGGCTAAGTCGAATGAAATATTGCATATTTTAGATGCATAGGAAATTTGCACTTGCTCAAGTTGATCATCCGACAGTGATGATCAAGCCGCGGTTGAAAGTCATCTTTTTAATACCACTTGTCTGATTGTTCTTCAGTTCTCCTCCCTCCAAATATTCTTCTTGGTGTTTTCCATTTCCACTTTATTAAGTTTCCCTGAGAGTCTTTATTCAGCGCCCTGGTTTCAAAACAAAACTGCTGGCCTTAGCGTTGCTCTCCCTTTTCTGAAACCCGCCTAATATTCTCCTAATTGTGACTCTATGATGTGTTCTAACCTTACTTTCAAAACTGCCTCTAGTATCTTATATGTTACTTCTAGTAAGGATAAAGAAAATCCCTCTGCAGTTATTCCAATCAGTACCATCTAAATTTTTTAGAATTGGTATAATAGTAGAGCTCTCCCAATTTTTGGGCATCTGTTCTTGTCTCCAAATGTTCTTGACTAGTTCATATGGGTAGTCTTTGTATCGGATTATTTCCTGAATGCTTAACATGGTCAGCTACTATCCCGCTGGCGTATTGTATTTGACTAAGCGTTACAGAACCCAACTGTCTTACTTACGGCAACAGGCGTTTTTCCTACTTATATGCTATTTTCGTAAACATCCTTGCCACCACACCGTCGTGGCTCAGTGGTCGATGCGCCATTCTTCCAAATCGCAACGTTGGGGGTTCGCACCTCGCCGCAGTTATTGTTTGTTATGGTGATTTCACTTTTTTCTTTCGGACAAAAAAACTTGTGTGTGTCAGCTCCGACGCACGACTGGAGTTTACTCCTTACGAACGATTATTTTAAGGGTGGAATACGCTACAACAGGACAGGAGATCGGTAGTACATGTGTAAGACAGAAATAGACATAGCTTTAGCAACCGCTTGGTACAGACAGTCCAGCAGAAAATTGAAATAACGAAATTAGGTAAATATGGTCTTAAAATAAAGCTAAAAGATCGGTGAGTATGCTCACATATTTTATTTGGCTGTTAACTAAAATCCGAATGTACAATTTGTGTATGAATAATGCTAACCTCTCCTCTCCTCTCCTTCTCCTTCTCCTTCTCCTTCTCCTTTTTTTTTTTCGTCCCGTCCCGTCCCGTCCCGTCGTATTTTTTTCAAAAAAAAAAAATTCTGCTCGGAAATAAATTTTTACCTTAAAAAAAAAAAAAAAAAAAAAAAAAAAGACGAAGGGAAGGGAAGGGAAGGGAAGGGAAGGGAAGGGAAGGGTCCTGTCCTGTCCTGTCCTGTCCTGTCCTGTCCTGTCCTCACTTCTCCCCTCTTCCGCTTTCTTCCATTTCAATTGTGCCAAAAAATGTATTAATTTTGATGAAATTTTTTATTACCTTCTTCTTCTTCTTCTTCTTCTTCTTCCCTTTTCTTTTTTTCTTCCTTCTCTTCTCTTCTCTTCTCTTCTCTTCTCTTCTCTTCTCTTTACGTCTAAAATTGGAAAGCCAAGCAAAGGTTCTTTAGATTTCAGAAGAAGAAGAAGAAGAAGAAGAAGAAAATTATTATTTTTTTTTTAAATTTTAACAGATTATATTCTGCTGGTCTTCTTCTTCTTCTTCTTCTTCTTCTTCTTCTTCACGAGGAAATTTTTGCGGACATGACAGGACAGGACAGGACAGGACATTATTTTTTTTTAATTTTTTGTTTTTGGAATATTTAAAAAATTTTATTTTTACAACGAAGAAGAAATTTTTCAAGAGAGAGACGGAGAGAGGAAAAGAGCTTAAACAGGATGCTTCAGGATTCCCGGGACACACTAAACAATTAATCAAACATACATACACTAAATAAAAGACATAGCTGTTCGTATGTTCAATTTATATAATTCGTTAATATGAATTATACGCTTACCAATTAACCGCATCCATGTGTTTTTCGGATTATTCTTCATTATCACTGGAATAGGTTTTTTCCATATCTGTCAGTATTTTTTTAACTTCAGTCACTTGATAATTTTGTTTATTGTACAGAAATATACGTATCCATAGATACACACATAATTTCAATGTGAAAGGTGTGTTGCGCAGAGGAACGTAACGCCTCACTTAGTTAATGCTGTTAATGTAACACTAGGTACTCATAAAATTTCCGTACCGCGGGCTATAACTCCAAAAACCGGTCAGGTCCAAAAGGTCAGATAGGGGACCGCCATCACGCGAGACAGACATCCATTCATTTGACATTAGGTAATATTGTTGATTTATAAATGATTCTCGCAAGCTGTCTGTATCCGCTAGTAATAAATCGAGTAGGTAAACGCTCGGATAACGCTTAGTCAAATACAATACGCGACCCGCTGGTGCCCGGAATATTATTATTTTTAACTTTCAAATTTCAGAATATACGTTTTCCTCATCATCCTCGTCTGCCATTTTATCCTCGAATTCCTCTTCTGGGTCCTCGTCCTTTTCATTTAGAACTCCTTTAAAGTACTTTTCCCATCTTGAGTTTACCATTTCAATTCTTTTTATTTTTCTGTTTGGTCTGTATAAATTTCGAATTTCGTCTCTTTTGTTATAAGCTTCCTTAATCACCTGTTCATTTTCTTTTCTTTTCTTGAACCTACACAGCGATCTAACTTTTCTTCTTTGTTCCTTATATTATTGTGAAATTTTCCATTTGTGTTTTAAAAACCTTGTGCCTCAGTATGTTCCTTCTTTCTTTTTCTCTTTAGCATTCTTCGCCCCGCCGCATATTCTATTCTGCTTCTTTTTAAGAGTCCGGCAAACCCCTTTAAAATGAACCTCAAAACTTACTTCGTAGTGCTATGCTCATTTCTAAACGATGAAAATTGAAGTGTTGAATTTTGGACAGTTTATAAACGAAACTTTATTTTACGTTTCCATAGAAACAAAATTTAAAAATTTAATCTTAGAAAGTGTCAGTTCACTCATGAAGTTGATCAACTTCACGCGTGCATAGCGCCAAGAGATTTACAGTTTTCGAAAAACTGTTTAAATGGAAACATAAAATATACCCTCTTCTACCATAATCAGGCTTTCGTGTTGCTAAATTTATTAGGATGAAGGTTTAATCGTGGTACAGCGAGAGCACTGCAAACGCAAAATATACCTTGGTATGTGCTGCCGCCCGGTGTCGACTGAGCGTAAACTCAGAGCGACGTTGTCTCATTTACTAGGTACCGAACGCGCGGGCTTTGAATGTGCGTTGTTCTTGTGTCCTTAAATGTGTTTAGCGCGACGGTTTTGCAACACAGCTGATAGTTTGCTCCGATTTCTAAAGGATACCTCACCGACCCGATGCCCCGCAGGTGTAACTTTTAATCTGCTTTGCCGGACCCTTAAAGGAATTTCTTTCTCCATAGCCTTCACAGCCTATCGCTTCCAGTCTATCCCACTCCTTGTCTATACTTTGAAACCTCCCACTCTTAGTTACACGTCTTCTATTTCTCGTTGATACCTTGTCAGAATCTTTCCATCTTGCAGTCTTCCCACATAGTCTTTTTTCCTCCATACCATGTGTACTGCAGATAACTAGAGGTAGTTTCAGACTGCTACCCCATCTAAGATAATTACTCAAAGTAGTTGTCACTTGCTGATATCTGTCCAGAGCGCGGCAGCATATATAGCAAGATTAAATTGCATGGTTTGAGTGTGTAGGGGAAAGCACCGTACTGATGAGTCCCAGAAGGACGAAACCAGTTGGTCTGCGGTTTTCCATACACATTCAAAACATGCAATATTTGAACAAAGACCTGCTTAAAAAGCACGTACGTACATGGAGACAAATTAGGATTGTTTCAAAGCCATCTTAGATGGGGTAGCAGTCTGAAACGTCTCGTAGTACAAAACATCTGGATTTAGTTCTATAATTCAATGCCTGGCGGGGTATTTGCCCGAGGAGTAGTTGCTCGAACGGTCCAGTACCACTAATTAATACCAGATAATTACTCAAAGTAGTTGTCACTTGCTGATATCTGTCCAGAGCGCGGCAGCATATATAGCAAGATTAAATTGCATGGTTTGAGTGTGTAGGGGAAAGCACCGTACTGATGAGTCCCAGAAGGACGAAACCAGTTGGTCTGCGGTTTTCCATACACATTCAAAACATGCAATATTTGAACAAAGACCTGCTTAACAAGCACGTACGTACATGGAGACAAATTAGGATTGTTTCAAAGCCATCTTAGATCGCTTTTCCCAAGGTTGTGGGACACCCTGTAGAAATAAACTCGACCCTGTATAGATTTATCAGGTAGATATAATTTAAGTCTGGTCATCAATAGTCACCCTCCAGTTCTAAGAAAACAATTTTCTTGCTCTCTTATTCCAAAAGTTCTAAGAAACCCTATAGGTTTATCGATTCTTTTTACTTCAGTAGTAGGAGGTTTGGTATTTATAGCAACGTAGTGTATGTTTAGATTATTCCTCAACTCCTGAGGATGTTGACGTCAGCGAAACACGTGTCGAGTTTAATTACTGTGTCACTGTCTTTTGGCGTGTGGGTTTAACTTATTAAGAATTCATAGTGAATTTACGTCAAAGTTCTTGATCCAACCACTGTGTGTAATAACATGTACAATTATTTCGCATTAACCGCTTCTAATAATTGTTTTCCTTATGTCGAAATTATAACTGTGCATCTGAGGAATTTGCAACCCTTTAAATAGCATCGTAGAAATTTCTGGATATTTGCAGTAAATGGTATAAAATTCGAGACCCCGCCTACGGAATGAATTTACTAAATGGTCGCGGAGCAGCCGTTAGATCGTAAATTACTGGCGCGGCTCCATACATACAGGGGACCAGACAGTGATTCAACGGCGTGCCGCAAACATTTTTATTACACAACTGGCGAACTACTGAAACAAATTCATTAATTTCTATCATAGTCGTTTTCTGCCTACACTAAAATATTATAATGCATAAACAAAGAGCGTGAAGTAATCATTACGGTTCGTAATATTAGTGTATTGTGTCAGCAAGACCGCCCGATTCTCTTTCCTGTCGCGCAAATACGGTATAAAATAAAAATGAACTTGAATTTGCTTTACTTAATTGTAAATTGTAATATGTAATACTAGTACATTGTCCACCTAGTAAGTTATAATTGCTATTATTAAAGAAGATGTCTTTAAAATTTCCAACTTCTTTTCTAACATTTCGCATATACACTGGCTCCTCCACCAAAATTTCTGTCCAGAGTAATTTTGTTCTCTCTGGTTAGGCTTGAATGTGCTTCCGAGTTCTTGTAACTATAACCATCAGAAAGGTCCAGCAATAATTTTTTGCCACTTTAATATCTGAAATCTCATCATAAATTTAACTTTAGGCGTTCAATTTGCAGTTCATTGTAGCAAAGATTAATTAATCTCGAAATAATAGAAGAAACTTTTTAATTCATAAAATTCATACTCTATTTTTCGTCCAAGCGTAGGCGGAGCTTTTAGAACTTTAAATGAACTAGAAGCGTAAAGTTGTATCACTTTTTTCCCCCATTTTGTCACTCGACTACAAAGCTTAATGTAATTATTCTTTGAAATTGGAATACAGCTATTTTTAATAGAGTGGCATATAGGAAATTAATTGACGCAAATGACATTGGTATTGAATTTCATGCACGCCCTGCAGTTCCCATTTTCTACGTAATAGATTCGTTAACCGAGAAATTCGAGAACTTATTTTGGAATTTCCTTTTAGAGAAAAATGCACTTGAAAAAATTATGCAAATTTCTTAAAAGTAATGTACATTGATACAGCGTTATCTATTCTTAACAACCTTGAATGAAACATTAAGAAGTGCGCCGTGACTAACACCGGACAATAATATAATAATTTATAGACAGCCCAAACAAAACTTGTGCCTACCGAATATTCTCCCGAATTTAAATGTATAACATGCTGTCCTCCATGACAGCTCTTCACCACCAACCCCTGCGACAGCATTTAAATTGAATACGCGACACGAAATAAATAAATACGCATCCCTCCTTCCGCGCAAAATTCTAGTGTCCTTTTTTTAGTGTGCCTGCATTCGTTCGGTCTCGGTATTTAAATTTAATTCAATTTATTTCCACTTAAGAGTGATAGATTTCATTCTGGGGCGAGATTAGGACATTAAATTGAGGATTTAAAAGATTTTCTGTTAGGTAGGGAGGTTTTAAAACGTGTCAGCAACCATAAAATTAATTTTAGAAACTAATTTAAAAGTTTCGACCACAGGTTCCTGACATGAAGATCGTATTGTACGATTGTTGACAACTCGGAATTAAATATTAGGTGAGCCGTGTGTAAATATGGATTTCCAGGATTAATATTCGAAATCAAACAGGCAGGGCATGTGAAACTAAACAAATTTCATGAGTAAACAACGGAAACAAATAATTAAAAATAACAAACCTTGCAATGGATGTAAAGGAACAGTAAAGGTTCCATGTGCCAAAGGTTCTGAGGAATTTTTTCTAAGGATTTTTACGAAACTATCCCAACGGACTTTGTACCTTGACGTAGTTCCAGTATCTAATACTGATACGGGTGGGATGGCTTGTGTGCTTCAACGATTTAAAGAGTCGAACCATAGGTTTAACCTCATTGGAGGGGGGGGGGGTTATTGAGAAGGCAGACTAAATCAAGTCCCTGAAAGAGGGCAGCAGCTCTTTCAGTAATCAGAGTGGTAGAGACTGTGGGGCGTGAGTGATACTCACTCTGCGATGTGGAAGGCAGCGGGAAACCACCACATTATTTTGCCCCTGAAACAGCGTACTAAAATTTCATGAATGCACCTTCTGGAGTAAAATATTCCGGATGTAAAATAGTCCCACATTAGGGTCTCCGGGCGGTGACTGCTTCGGGGAGAGCCATCAGCAATAATAAGCGTAACAACTAACAATTCACGAGTCGGAGCGTGGAGTAGGAAAGTTAGAAAATTTGAAAATAGAGGTGGATAAGTTAGCAACAGATATAGTATCAGTGAGGTACGATGGCCAGAGGTTAGAGACTTTTGAGCGGAGATTTTAGAGTACCTATACCCTACACCCAGGGTCGATAGGTGGAAATTCGGGAATAGGAATTGTTATGAAAAAAATAGGGCAGAGTGTAGAAAACTTCTTACAGAATAGAGACAGATAGATTTTTGCGATAAACATAACGTAACCGTCGCGAACACGAGTAATTATAGAAAAAACAATAGAAAAGGGAAAAAGCGTCTGTAGATTTGTAGATTTGTAGATTTTGAAAAAGCCTTCGACAACGTAAAATGGGAGAAGATGCTCGAAGTGCTCAGAAAGGCAGGGATGAAATATTGGGACAGAATAATAATACATAATCTCTACAAAGAGCAAACGAAAGTTATAGAATTTTGGCAGGAACGAAGAGAAGTAGATATCCGGAAAGGAGTGAGACAGGGATGTGCGTTGTCACCTCTAGTTTTCAACTTATATATCGAAGATGCGATTAATATTGTTCAGGACAGCCTCAGGGATTAATATACAGGGCCAAACTATTAATATGCTGATTCGCGAATGATATAGCAGTATTGGCATCCAGCAAAGACGAATTAGAAATAGGTCTGAACGAAATGGAAGCAGTTTTGATAGAGGGATACGGCATGAAGATCAATTTAAAGAAAACCAAAAATAGAACTAAAACTAAAATACAAATAGGAAATGAGAAGATTAAGGAAGTCGGGGATTTCTGCTATTTAGGAAGTCAAATAACTCGCGATGGTAGAAGCACTAGAGATATAAAACAAAGAATAGCGCAGGGCAGAGTTGCGTACAAAAATAATCAACTGTTATTCTCGGGTACGGTTAATGGAGAAGCTCGGGAGAGACTCTTAAAGACGTATGTATGGAGTACGGCACTGTACGATTACGAAACTTAGACAATAGGAGAAGCAGGTTGAAAAATAATAGAAGGATTTGAAATGAGGTGCTACAGACGCATGATGAAGATACCGTGGATAGATAAGGTTAGCAATAAGGAGGTACATATTAGAAAAGTTGGGTAAAAGCAAAATGTATGGAAGTCAATAAAGAATAGGAGGGATAGGATGGTAGGACACCTTCTGACATACTAGAGTCGGAGATAGGAATAAAAGAGGGGTACGTCCAGATTAGACTACTGCTCTCACTTAGTTGGGGGTGAAGGATGTTCTGCTTTTAGGAAAATGGGTAGGTTAGCTCAGGATAGGCAAGGATGGAGGTACGCGTCCAACCAGTCTTCGGACTGAGACCTTTATGATGATGATGAAGACGAGAAGCAATTTCACAAAAATGCGTTAAAGACAGTACCTATCTTTTTTATGTTATATATTATTGATACGGACCATAGTAATGTAAAAACTCAACTATGTACAGGGTGTCCTATTTTCGTTGTGATTTGCGGGTTTCTCATAGAAGCAGCAGAGATAGAGACTTGGGGTTTTCGCGAACCTGAGCTACTTTCTTGAGTATAATAGAAAGCTGAAACCAGAATTTGGATATCGTTTTTAGTTTTCGAGAAAAAAATAATATTGATTTTTATCGATTTTCAAAAATTATCTCCAATTCTTTATGTACTACGCAGACTAAAACTGTTAAGATTGATTCCTATAGAACTTTTTCCAAGGAATTCAGTGGCGTACGTAGTTTTTTCTAGGGAGCGTATTTTTTGAGTTATGACATAAAGTCGAATTTTTTAAATGGAAACCACAGCAGGCTTTCATCTAGTTCGAAATGTCTTCTTTTAAGCTATCAAAATATACATATACATGGTGATTCTTTTAAGGCGGCCATTAGAAAATTTCTTATTTGCAAATAAGATAGAAACTTGAAACCTGGGTTCCTGTCATAATCGATCATGGCGAATCCAAAAATACAATTTTCAAAATGGCGGCACTTTCGGAAATACCGGAAGTTGACGCCATCTTTGTTATTTTAAATGGATACCCCCCATTTTTATTTTATTTTTGAATTCGGCATTAAATTCTGCGTATAATGCACCCAGGCTGTCAGCACTTATCTGTCATAGTTTTTGACATATGCCACTTTTTGTTTTAAATTTACCATTTGCAGGGGTTCATTTAAAAATTCATATCTCTTAAACCATTTAAAGTGGGTAAATGAGCTTTTTTAGGTTGATTCCCTAAAGTTCAAGGAATCATTTCCCTGTAGGGTTAATGTTCAACGACGTTTCCAATGGTTGCTGCGATTTTTTGAAGATGACAATCAAAAAATGCCAAAAAGTCATTTTTTTTAAATGGCAATGGGCAAATTTTATTATGGCAACCGACGTAGGATTAAATTTGAAAGGGACTTATATCAAGGTTTCCTATACCTATCTCAAATAGTTTTTTAATTATTCGTAGTTTTTTGTAAAAAAATATAATTTATTAAGATTAACTTGTTACCGAGCTTGTTACCAAGCAACAAACATAGTAACAGTGTCAAAAAATATTAATTTAAATTACCTAAATCAATACAAAAATTAATGAGCTAGGTCGGTATTACAAAATATGCTCGATATGTGCACCGTTTTGATTCAAACACTCAATAATCCGACGTTGGACGGCTCTGGTAGCGTTTCTGATTTCATTCCCATCAATGCCATTCATGGCTTGGGTTATTTTTAGTAATAAGTCTTCCCTCGACGTGGGTGCAGTTTCATAAACGATATCTTTAATCCGCCCCCATAAATAAAAATCTAATGGTGTCAGATCCGGGGATCTTGGGGGCCACAACCATGGACCTCTATTTCCCCACCATCTGTCTTGAAACAATTGTCTTAGTCTTAAATCTACGGCATTTGTTGAATGCGCTGGTGCCCCATCCATTTGATACCATAAGTTGACGGCATGCTGCAATGGTAGATTATCGACAAAATCTTGGACTACATTGTTAAGAATGTCTAAATATCTGTCTCCATTCAAATTTTCATCATACATGTACCAATGCAACCGATTATCCATTAATAAACAGAAAACGTTTACGGAAAATTGAATTTGATTTTCAACTTCATAGATCAGGTGTGGATTTTCTGCGGCCCAAAAATGTCGATTTCTCCTATTAAATACTCCAGCCTGTGCAAATTTTGCTTCATCAGTCCAAATAATCCGGCTCAAAAATTTGGGTCTTCCTGTTTTTTTATCAAAAGCTCTTCACAAAAAGTTATTCGTCTTGGAAAATCGGTTGGACGAAGTTTTTGTAGTCGTATAAAAGAATAGGGATGTCGTTTGTGGTCATGTAAAATTCTTTGTATCGATGAGAACGTCAATCCCAAATCAAATTTTGCTACTCTTATCGATGATCGTGGAAATGCGCCAAAATACCCCAGAACATTTATTTGATTATCTTCAGATTCCCTAACAAATTTAGTCCTTCTTGCAGGATGAATATTTCCTCCCTGAAGAAACTTGTTTTTAAGTCTAGAAAACTTCTGTTTATTCATCGGCGGCAAATTTTGATATTTTGCATTAAACTCGCGACATGTTCTTGCAACGATTTTTTGGCAGTTGCCATGTATGAGAAATAAATCAAAAACAACTTCATTCGAATAAAAAGCCATTTATGCTTACAAAACAAAATCAAGAACGTGCTTAACTTAACTTAACTTTTAATTAATGGAGAACTAAAAGATGACAGTTCTAAAACTAATTTTTTTCTTTGGTTCCATAGGCTTCTATGTTTTTTGGGAATAACGTTTTATCTTTTACAAAAAACTACGAATAATTAAAAAACTATTTGAGATAGGTATAGGAAACCTTGATATAAGTCCCTTTCAAATTTAATCCTACGTCGGTTGCCATAATAAAATTTGCCTATTGCCATTTAAAAAAAATGACTTTTTGGCATTTTTTGATTGTCATCTTCAAAAAATCACAGCAACGATTGGAAACGTCGTTGAACATTAACCCTACAGGGAAATGATTGCTTGAACTTTAGGGAATCAACCTAAAAAAGCTCATTTACCCACTTTAAATGGTTTAAGAGATATGAATTTTTAAATGAACCCCTGCAAATGCTTAATTTAAAACAAAAAATGGCATATGTCAAAAACTATGACAGATAAGTGCTGACAGCCTGGGTGCATTATACGCAGAATTTAATGCCGAATTCAAAAATAAAATAAAAATGGGGGGTATCCATTTAAAATAACAAAGATGGCGTCAACTTCCGGTATTTCCGAAAGTGCCGCCATTTTGAAAATTGTATTTTTGGATTCGCCATGATCGATTATGACAGGAACCCAGGTTTCAAGTTTCTATCTTATTTGAAAATAAGAAATTTTCTAATGGCCGCCTTAAAAGAATCACCATGTATACTTTTATATTCTTATTTCCAAAAACGGAAAAGATTTTGGTACTTTTTACCTTTAGAAAATATAAGATAGGTACATCCAAGATACCTGTGATTTTATGTTGGCAACTTTTAATAACAACTGAAATAAAAGTAACAAAAATAGAAAAACAGAAAAACAGCAAAACAAACAAAAACAAGAAAAACATCACACAACAAACAACAAAATTATAGGAACTGCTCAAATTGATTGCCATGTTTTTCAACATATAATCTACATCTTTTAGTTAATAGATTGATGGCATTAATTAAAAAAATAGGATGGGCTTGCAAATATCGGAAAGCTGCATGTGTTGCCTATGCTAGCTCGGCTTGATTGTTGTATCTTCGTATGTATATTTTTTCTTTTAAAAATGCCCAAACAAAAAAGTCTAATATACGCAGATCCGGTGATCTTGCAGGCCACAATATAGGTCCATTAGTACCCAACCATCTACCCGGAAAATGATTTTCTAAATACATAATTTCTAACTATTGCAGAATTGTGTGCAGCGGCACCATCTTGTTGGAAATATACCCTGTTTATGTTTATTAACGGAACATTTTCCATTATCGCCTCTGCGTAAACATTCATTAAATTCATGTACATATCTCAATCCCGTTAAGTTTCCATCAAAAATTTGGTATGCTAGTTGACCACCCAAAATAAAGCACGAAACGTTAAATCCAAAACGTCCTTGCCTCTGACGTTCAAAAGTTTGGTGCTGATTTGTATCAGACAGTGACGCACATTATGTCTGTTAAATAATCCTACGCTGCTTATGTGAGTTTCATCTGTCCAAATGACAGACCGCCCAAATTCTCGATTTTCTTGAATTTTATTTAAGTACCACCTACAAAAATTAAGCCTTCTTTCTTGATCTCCCGGGAAGAGATGGTGAATAATTTGAATTTTATATGGCCCATATTTGCCTTTTTATATTTTTTGAACTTTTGTTTTGGAAACACCAACTTGTGATTCGATTTCGCGACAAGAAGTTTTTGCTGTCGCCTCAACCAACGATAAAACATTTATTTCTTCCTCTTCCCTGTTTTCTTTATTATAAATTTTGTGTCTAGGTTTATTGAATGACCCATAGTGAATTACATTTGATTTTAATCTGGAAAACATCATTTTGCTTGGTTGTCTTCTTTCTGGGTATATAAATTTAATAAATCGATGGATAGGCATTATACTGGAAATGGATATCTAGGAATTTTTTGTGTACCTGTTGAGATATAGATCCATTGATTCATTTACATTCTCACGACATTCATTGAAAACAGCAATTATGTCGTATTTTTCGAAATTTTGATAATTTTTAAGTGCCATTATGTTACTAAGTATCTATTAATAAAACTAGCTGTATGTAACTTTTGCTAATGTATGTCAACAGATAATAATTATTCAGGTGTTAACATAAAATCACAGGTATCTTGGATATACCTACCTATCTTATACAGGATGGCCCGAAATTAGCGTGCAATATTGTACCAGCGTGTTCTGTGGTCAAAAATAAGACAAAAAGTTCTTATAAGCGTATACCGAAATATGCTTCGCAAAGGAGCTATAGCTTTCTAAAAGAGAAGGCCTGAAGACGTTTCCTTCTAAATATCTTCGAAACAAGTCCAGTTAAAATTATGAAATTTTATGTAATGTGTAAGTACCAAATGCTGAATCTTTTGCTGTAAACATAATTTCTAAAATTTAACAGGGGCGTCCCAAATCTGGGGGTGGTGGAGGTAGGATTCACCCCAACTAGCTAAGGTTCGCGAAAACCCCGAGGCTCTATCTCTGCTGCTTCTATGAGAAACACCCAAATCACAACGAAAATAGGACAGTCTGTACATACATAGACTATCAACGATATTATACATTTTTCAAAATACGGATTAGCCAAACAGCAATAATTAAAATGATGAAAAAATCCCACTAATAGTTACATTTAGTTAATAATGTATGTTTTAATAGAATGGAACATCAGAGGAAATACATGTAAATTTACCGAGCAGCATCCAATTCCAACTTCTATATCGTCTGTACATCCTGTATACGAAAATTCCGGTGGAAAGCGCGGCGGTTTTCACGCCCGAAAACTATATTAAACACAGAATTGACATGCGCTTCTGGCGTTTCATGGTTTTGGAACTTTGAAAAGTTTGTCTAACAGAAGCGCGCGCACTTTGATGCGGAGAAGGTTTTACAAGAGAAATATTCCGTCTAAATTTCCAACTATAGGTATACTGCAATTTGTCAGATTTATGTGTAATTGCAGGTGGAACGGAAATTGTTGTGGCTTATAAATTAGTTCTTGGAGAGAATATGTGCTGCAGGTTAAGTGGCAAAGTGTGCTTGATCGAGACGTAAGTTGTTCAGTTTTAGAACTATATTTTTTTCTTACATGCTTTTATGTAGATGCAACAAATTACAAATCTTTGAAAGAACTGGGAATTTTGTAATCGAATTTGGTTTGAAAAATTCGAGACAAAACTATGTCAACATGTATGTATTTGCATGTTGTCCTGTATTCCTCGGGAAGAGTGCTTTTTATTTATTCTTTTTAACTTTTCATATTATAAAAAAGAGTAATAAATAAAAACTCAGGCAAATTTCTGCTTTGCAAATGCGAATTTGTTATAAAACTTCTACTAAAAGCTTTCAAAAGTAAGATAAATCTCAAAAACGAATTGTTACCTACATAAAAATAATTTCAAGAATTATAAGTTGCACAAGATGTAAATTACTTACGTACGCTAAGTAAAGAAAAGGTCCCAATACAGACGCTTGGGGGGCTCCTTTATTGATTATTATCTATTTCAGCATCACTTGCAGTAGTTTCAATTCTACAATTTAGTAGGTAATTCGGTAGTAATACCACAAGATATTGCAATTAATCGGAATCAATTTTATTTTACACGAAAAAGTTTTGCTAGAATACCTATTCTTCGAAATTGAATGACATGAAAAAAGCAGACGGGAAGCTGAACGATTGATAGAGAGGAATCATCGTTTAGCAACAAATATAAGTGTAAGAATAGTATATTGTATAACAAGCGCGAAATGATACTCATTTCCCACGAGCAGGCACATGAATAGTTTGTAGCACTCGCTTCGCTCGTGCTACAAAATTCATGTGCCTACGAGTGGGAAAGGGTCATTTCGCGCGAGTTATACACTATACTTTTTCTACGATTACTTTATTTACTTATTTTTAAAAATTGCAAAAACATTTCAAAACATTTGTTAGCAAATATTCATTATCAGGAACTTCTTTGATAAATTTGTTTATTTCTTCTGCTGTAAAAATTTTTGATTTTTTAGGTTGATACCATCCGACTGCCTTTTCAGAAAAGCTTTTAATTTGTTACATTTAGATATATCCAGAACTTCATTTACTCAACATTTAACATTGACTATTGGCTCCAGAGAGTGATGGACTTAAATTTTTTCGACATTTCTCCTAAATATGCTAATAAAGTATTCTCCGAAAATGAATGTATGTGCTGGTCTTTGCGCCAATCCATGAAATTTCTGTACGAATTTTCGTATTTATTCTTTGATATTTGTGGAAGTATGTACCTACCTAAATTTAAACAGTTTACCTTCGCCATTTCTATGATACCTGGCGGTGTTAAATTTAATATTTTTTCATTGTCACTATCGCTATTCATATTTACTTCTACTTAAGAATAGTGTTTTCATGTACAAATTGACTGAATTTATGGCGACTTGCAAAGTGACAGTGATGTTTTGTCAAACTGTCAAAGCCTCCTAGAGGCGGATGATTCTGTAGGTATGATTGGATATGATTCGCTAATCATTGAATTATATTGACTCAATGACAGTTTAGTAGCCTATGAAACCCGTAGGAAATGAATATTTCCGTACAATTTGGCAGTAGGAAATGAAAATCCGTACACAAAGATGTAACTTTCTTAATTAATGGCGCATATGAAACTTGTACGTTTCTTTATAATCGTTTATAATCACTAGTGGTATTTGGAATATTAGTGACTTTGACATAATTATTGACAGACATTTTAGGAAACCTAAAAAATCAAAATTACCTACCTAAATAATAAATTATTGAAATTCACAATAATTTAAAAATAATTACTATCAAACGGTCCTGAATTACCAGTTACCTAATATAGGTAATAAAAATAGTGCAGAAATTTTAATTTCAGAAATTGAATTTAGCTTTAAAAAATGAGACAGATCCCGAACGCATCAGATATAAAATTATCAAAATTTTAGAATGCAAGAGACAGGTAACTCATAATTTGAATAATATAGATAAACTTGCACTAAATTCTATAAAAGAAAAGGTTATTAAAGATATTCTAATTATTACTAAAGCAGACCAAATCTAATGCCAGTGTGATTCTACCTAGAAAAGATTATTTAACGAAAATGGAAAATAATATCAGTAATGAAAAATTAATAGAACTTCGGAAAACGATCCAACAAAACATTTTCAATTAAAATTAACAGTAATAGTAATAGCAATTGTAATAGTATTTTTGAAAGTAATTATCTGTAGTAATACAATAAGTGGTCTGGAATTGTCGGAAATTTTACGAAAGCTGTTGCGTTGCTTGGTAGCCACGAGTGTAAATTTGACAGTTAAAAGATCACGAGCGCGTAGCGCGAGTGATCTTCTATCAAATTTACACGAGTGATTAGTAAAAGCAACAGCTTGAGTAAAATTACCTAAAAATTCCAGACCACGAATTGTATTTAACAAGATTATTTTTTGAATCGAAGCAAGGTAGTTGAAAACGAAATTTTATTTCAATTAATTCACATACAAAGAAATGTGTTGGGAATATTTGACGTATGGCAGGTACTAAATGCACCTACAAATTCGCAACTATGGCAACTTATTAACAAGCAAAATTATCGAAAAAATTACCGTAGGTAAATACATAAGAGATCATTTTTTATCGATAAATACATGTTTAATTGTATGAAAGTTTTATTGTCATGGCAAATAATCGAGAATCAAGGTAGTGAAAAAATCGCAAGAGCTTGCTCCAGCGATTTTTTCTACTTCCCTTGATTCGAGATTTTTTGCCGAATGGCAATAAAATTTGAATACAATTTGAAATGTATTTATCTTATAAAAAATGATCTCGAATGTATTTTAGGGAGGTTAATACACAACCACATTATACGGACAATTTAATTGGAAATAGAAGATTTAATGAAACAATAAATATTTTAAATTAACAGAACATATTAAAATATTTAAATATATTGTGTAGAGTTTGACTGATCTTTAGTTACATACATATTTTGAATATTGAAAGTGCAATGGTTATATGTTATATTATGACCAAATTTTTTTTTTCATATTATTATTATTGTTTTCAGTGGTAAAATTTTCTTGCCTTATGTTTATATTTCTTGTAGTTTGGATTCCAGAAGGTCCGAGTCTCAGGTTGTTTATTAAACTAGCATGATGTTCCTCGTCTAACTGTAAATAAGGGCCTAATGACTTAGCATTTGCATGTCCAGTCATTCTTCCGGGACACCTGATTTAGCAAGATTTGATAAAGCACTTGATCGATTTCAATGATTCGTGATTTTGTTTGTCAGCGTATCAAGCCCTATTCTTTCAGCAGATTGTTTGATCCATTTTCCAATCCCATTTACTCCATAAGGCATATTTTTGTACCATTCAGAATTGCTTTTATTCCAGTAAGGATTTACAGTCAGAAATAGTCAATCTGACGTAATTCTATTAGTGCGTTTAGAAATAAGCTTTTTAAATAACCTTACCGGGCACATATCGAGATTATTGTAATTACGCACTAACCACTTACTGTCTGATAATTTTTGAGCTCCACCCTGGCATGTTTTGGAAAAAATCGGGTTGTATTCAATTCTTCCGGTTACGTTACCATTTGATTTATTTTCCTCTTTAAAAAAATGCACTTTGCATTTTGCTGCCTCTCCCCCTCTCCATCAGGCTAGTTCGAATGCTATTATACATACTTATGATACAGTTTTTTTGAAGTCCTTCTGGACAATCTTCGTTCCACAGATTCATTATTGTATATATTTCTTTCTTACTCAGAGCAGTCGAACTTTGCTTCCTCTTTCCGAGAATAGACTGAAGCTGCTTTCGTTTCGCATTTTTTCCTTCCCTTGCTTGTTTGAATTCAATGTCTGCAAATGGATTAAATTTTCGGGCGTACTCTTTGTAGTATTTTTCTTGAAGGAGTTTTGCAGTAACATTCCGCATGGTCTTTATAAAGTATCCTTTATGATCTTCACCATCAGCTGTCTTCATATTAAAAGCCCAATCATTCATTATCAGTCCAAGCTCTTGATTTGAAGTAATTTCTAGAAGTTCATAATGCTTCTCTTTTAAAAATATTTCGAACTGTTTAAATATTGACTTTTGATTTTTAACTGTACTCCTCGGAGTAACACTGTACAGTTTTTTGAATATCTTTCAAAGATTCTTTGCCAAATCTTGCCAATTCAAAACGACGATGTTGCAAGAAAACTCGAAAATAATATGACAGTGACAGTTGCCAAGGTAGAAATTTCAAAACTATCATTCACAGCATAGTTGATTAAAAGCAAGGCGCATATTTATCAGTTATTGGGAAAGCTAGGTATAGGTTTTTATCGTTTACAATGACAGTTGATTGGTCGATTTTAAGAAATTGAAGAAATATCATTGGCTCTTAGAATAGGCGTGTATTAACCGAAATAATACACGCTTCTTGACCCAAATGAAACGATCCTATTGGTCAATTTGACGATGAAAAAAATAATCATAATAATATGAATGCTTGAGCACCTAAATTGATTGGTCTATCAAAAATCATAAATTAAATGTCCCTATAAGACCCGTAGTATCATAATATATTATTGCCCCTAATACTAGAAATTTAGCTAAAAATATTAATAATGAATTTAAAAATATTACAAATTTTACTCCCAAATTTGGTCTAAAAATTCATTAGATCTTATAGATAAAATAAAAGATAGAACTATACCAATAGGTTCATTTTCAGTTTCTTTTGGTGAAACAAATATGTTTTCTAATATTCCACCTAAAGAATGCTTAAAATATTGTTAGAAAATATGTTAGCAAAGTTCCATACAAATATTGTGAAAATTCTTGCTTGATTTGTGCTAGTTTAAATTTTTCATATTTTTATAATGAATTTTGTGAATTTCTGGCAATAAATAACTGTTTAAGTATATAATATATCGATGTTTCATAGTTACCATATAATTTTTGATTGTTTGAAAGAAAAAATCTGTATAGAGGACCATACATGACTTCCATGTTCATTGTATATAACAAAAGAACACTTAAAACAATAAATTATCTGTATTTATAGGCAATTTTACGAAAGATTGGTTTAGTAATCACGAATATCTATCAAATTGACACTATTGTAGGTTACTGCAAACTGTCTACAATAATTATAAACCCTAGAGTATAAACTATATCGACATATCTAAAAGAAGAAACATTTTTGCAAAATTTCTTAAAATACGAAATTACTTAAATAAATTTTATTTGCTTGTGTCAAATAAAATCTTCATAACATGTGCGTCTTGCTTTTCCTGAAACCTAAAAATGTTTATTGTCCAAAGATAAGTAAATCAGAAAATTTCTGTTGTAGCATCAAGGTTGCTATGACACAGAAGTGTCAAATTTATATTTTACTTGTCCCAGAAATTCAAGAAAGCGTATTTATGTGTATAATATGTTTCTATGACAACGTTTATAACTCGCTCTTTGGATAACATTCTGTAATGGTTACCTAATAACTTAATAAATAATTGACTTAGGGCAAAATTGACAGTAACCAAATTTTTTGGCCTTAAACACGCTACATTTTTTATCCAAACTTTTTTTTTCGTATCTCTAATAGTTTAGCCACAATATATTTTTGAAGAATTAAAATGTTAATAACAAATGAACGCCTTATTTAATTATTACCAAAATCAATAGGTCTGGAGCCCTCGTCGAGACGCACTTTTCAAAAAAAATCATTAAAATCGGTTAGTTTTTAGGGCAGTTATCGAACGCCAAAGAAATCCGGACCCACACGCACACACCCTGTATCTGTGGGTTCCTTTGTTATGGAATCTTTTGCAATTTTGATAACAAATATTTCAGAAGCACCCTCAGAATTAATTGGAAACAAAACTATTTGCCTTCCAAAACTCACGTCTTGCAATAAACTTTCCAATCAATCCTTTATTAATAGACATTTTGATGTTTGTTTTCGAAGAAAGAAATATGAATTCAGATCTTTGTATGGCATATTTCCTTTTATATAAACTATGGGCGATGTTATAACTTATTTTAAGTGTATGGCCAGACAATTAAGTAAATTTCATCCTCAACGCCAAGAAATATCTGTTTGCAATAAATTCGTCTTTGCTAGTCATCAAATTTTAATTAAAACATGTAAGAAACTGCAATTCCCTGTTGTAGTGGAAGTAAATAATAATTGAAAAAGACAGTTCAGATAAGCGTTCTTCATGTTAATCTATTTGAGTATAGAGAAACTTTCAGTGTAACTTGCTATTTTATCCCTAGAGAGCAAACTGTAAAGTACATAATTCAAAATGCTGATGACCCCATCTGAATTTTGCGATTTTCTGGTTCCGTTTGTAAACTTTTCCATTTATGTCTATTAAGACTGTTAGGTACATGTACTTCTTTATTCAATTAGTAAATTATTAATAAAAATAAAATGGAAACAAAGAAATAGCATTCCTAACATTTACGAGTTTGACTAAGCTTATTTCCTTTATCTTCAGTGTTGAAATCCACGCTTTCGCCAATCACTTGAAAAGTCACCTAGGTCCCGTAAACTGGTACACCAAAATTAATACACGTGTTGCTGTGAATTCAGTCGACTCGTAATCGTAATCGTAATAAACACAGCCAAATGATCAGACTTTGAGTAAATGATTGAATTTGATAAAAATATTTATTCTGCCTTGCAAATTAGGGAGAAGCGGATTGAAAGAGAGTAGAAGCGTTTGAAATGTGATGCTACAGACGGGTGTTGAAGATACCGTGGATAGACAAGTTAGCAATAAGGAGGAATTAGAAAGAGTTGGGGAAAAGAGAAAAGTATGGAAGACAATAAATAATAGGGGATAGGATCGTAGGATGGTAGGACACCTTCTGAGACACAAAGGAATAGTTCGCGACATACTAGAGTCAGAGATAGGAATAAAGAGGTAGAGGTTGGAGCAGATTAGACTACTGCTCTCAAATAGTTGGGGATGTAGAATGTTCTACTTTTACGGAAATGCGTAGGCTAGCTCAGGGAAAGGATGGAGGTACGCGTCCTACCAGTCTTCAAAAGAGAACTTTATGATGACGTACTATTTAATTATTATTGTAAAATAGTTAATAAAATTTCCTTTTTTAGGTCAGGGAGGGAACGCTACGGCGATTCAGTATTTGGCTTCGTCATGCTCCTAGCATCCTGTTTCAAATTATGCTAACCGTAACACAAGTTCCTAAGATAATCGTTATGATTAATCCTTGCTTTGCCTGCAAGGGGTCCCAGAAAACTGTGGATAAATTACATTATGTTCGATTTTATTTAGAGTGGCTGCAATGGGGCAGCCGATAATTTTATAAACTTTTGCAATGATAAACTAACTCGCGAAAATATCGATAATGCTGACCGATTTTCCTTTTTTCTCCAACGAACCACTTTTTCCGTTTTATTGGTGTGCTGTACGATGTATTAGTCTGGGTACAAAACAGAAAACACCAGTTAGAACCAGTTAATAATATTTAACAATTTAACTACATATGCATATGCATAATACTTATGGGACTGCTGCGCGCTGAAGCCGGGACGTGTACGTTATACTAAGTTCTGACGTCACGCGGCCTACTCTCGCTGCAAGGTACGATTTCTAGCCTCGCACCGACGGAAAACTTTGCAACGGCTTCACAGGCGAAGGAATTTTTTTTAACAAAAATTAACAACATAACTGCCTTCAGTATAATAAACTCTATCAATTTTAATGAAATTTGAAAATTACCGAACCTGCCTATTGCATTTTCCCACGGTCCGTCGAAATAACTGTTTCGATAGTCGTCAGACAAAACTCCCAAAACACGTTATTGTTAAAGCAGTCCTGTAACATTTTATGACAAAAGCAAAAGTACAATAATATCAAGTTAGCATTACTGGTTTTCTACCGGTTCAGAAATTTCCGGCGCGCACTAATATTTAACCTCCATTGAATAGTACGAAAATGAGGAAATTTTCGTAAAATCTCCAAATCGCCCTCGAAGTAACTCCATCCAGCTCTTCTTCGACCGTTTGCTTCAATAAGCTTGTTACCGCTGGTAATTCTTTCAACTACTTATAAACACCTGTCGAACCTCAGAAAATTTTATTTTCGTTGTGGTATCCTTCAAATGCAGTCCTCGCCAATCTTCTTCTGTGATCAACCGCGAAAACTTCAAACTTTGTTTCATTATTCTAATGAACCAAGTGCTATTTTTGTGAACATCAATATCAGTGCAATCTTCCCCAAAAAATTGTAACATTATTTTGCTTGTTCGAAAAGAAAGGTTACTATTCGAATAAAAACCAATACAAAAATAAATTGCAAGTTTTCTTTTTCTTCTTCCAGCGTAATAACCCTTGGTCTCCATTCTGCTCTGCCAGTGGCTCTTCTCCATCTTTTGACACTCGCAGTCGTCAGTCTCTGTCTGTCTCATCCAATTATCAACCCTCCCACAGATTTAGTATTTATTATTGTTTGATTTATTGATTTATTTATTTATTTATTTATTTATTTATTGATTTATTATTGTATTGATAGAGTTCTGCGATAAACATAACTTAACGGTCGCGAACACTCTAGTTCACCATCATGTTAGGAGATGCTATACGTGGAAGATGCCAGGAGACTTAGGGAGATATCAAATAGATTACATTCTCGTTAGGCAAAGATTTAGAAATCAAGTTAGGGATTGTAGAAGTTATCCAGGAGCAGATATAGATAGTGATCACAACATAGTCGTTATGAAAGCCAATCTTAAATTTAAGATTTTGAAAAAAAGAAGCGGAAGAAGGTATCTTGACCCAGAGAAACTAAAAGATGATGATATGCGCAATAAGTTCGAGAAAAAGACAAACGAAGCACTAAAGGGCACGGGTGGAAATATTGTTAGGGACATAGAGGCAGAATGGAATTGCATTAAAAATAGTTTAGTTTCCTCAGCTAGGGATATTTTGGGTCATAAACAGAATGAAAGTAGGAAACCCTGGATAACAAAACATATTGTGAGTCTAATAGAGGAAAGGCGAAAATATAAAAATAGGTTAGATGAAACAGGGAAACAAAGATATAAGGCGATCAAGTGGGAAATTATTCGGGAATGTAGGAAAGCGAAAGAGCAATGGATCGATAATAAATGCAAAGAAGTGGAAGATAAATTCGAAGTAGGAAAGACTGATGAAGCATATAAAATAATTAGGAGAAATTTTAGAGAAATTGGATCTAGTACCAAAAACATTAGAAATGAGGCAGGAGATATCCTAATCGGAAGTGGGGAGAAGGCAGATAGGTGGAAAGAATATTTAGGAAACTTATATGCGGGACAGGAAGTGCAAGATATATTAGAAAGCGAAAGCAGTGTAGAGGGGGATAACCTAGGGAGTCCTATAATGAGAGAAGAGTTTGAGATAGCACTAAAAAGTTTAAGGAATAATAAAGCACCAGGTATAGATGGCTTGCAGGCAGAAATCTTAAAGTGCGCAGGTCAAGAGGTAATAGATCGTTTATTTAAACTAGTTAGTCGCATATACCTGACAGGCGAGATTCCAGAAGATTACAAACGGAACATCATAGTAGCTTTGCCAAAAAGGAAAGGCGCGGATAGATGCGAAAATTTTAGAACTATCAGTTTAACTTCCCATGCGTCAAAAATTTTAACTAGAATTGTGCAAAGAAGGATGGAGAAAAAGGCGGAAGAAATATTAGGAGAAGATCAGTTCGGATTTAGACGAAATAGAGGATCGCGCGAGGCCATTCTAGCTTTACGAGTAATTATAGAAAAAACGATAGAAAAGAGAAAGAGCGTCTATATAGGATTTGTAGATTTAGAAAAAGCCTTCGACAACGTAAAATGGGGGAAGATGTTCGAAGTGCTGAGAAAGGTAGGGATGAAATACAGGGACAGAAGAATAATACATAATCTCTACAAAGAGCAAAAGGCAGTTATAGAATGTGAGCAGGAACAAAGGGAAGTAGATATCCGGAAGGGAGTGAGACAGGGATGTGCATTGTCACCTCTAGTTTTCAACTTATATATCGAAGATGCGATTAATATTGTTAAGGAAAGAACAGCCTCAGGGATCAATGTACAGGGCCAAACTATTAACATGCTCAGATTTGCGGATGATATAGCAGTGTTAGCATCTAGCAAAGAAGAATTAGGAGCGGCTTTGAATGAAATGGAAGCAGTTTTGACACAGGGCTTCGGCATGAAAATCAATAAAAAGAAAACTAAAATTTTGGTATGTAGGGGATGTGAAAATAGAACTAAAATGGAAATACAAATTGGAAATGAGAAGATAGAGGAGGTCGCGGATTTCTGCTACTTAGGAAGTAAAATAACTCAAGACGGTAGGAGCACTAAAGATATAAAACAAAGAATGGCGCAGGGCCGAGTTGCGTTTAACAAAAAGAAACCACTGTTATGCTCGAGAACGGTTAATATAGAGACTAGGAAGAGACTCTTAACGTCGTATGTATGGAGTACGGCATTATACGGGTGCGAAACTTGGACAATAGGAGAAGCGGATAGAAAAAGAGTAGAAGCGTTTGAAATGTGGTGCTACAGACGCATGATGAAGATACCGTGGATAGATAAGGTTAGCAATAGGGAAGTATTAGAAAGAGTTGGGGAAAAGCGAAAGATATGGAAAACAATAAAGAGTAGGAGAGATAGGACGGTAGGACACCTTCTAAGACACGAAGGAATAGTTCGTGACATACTAGAGTCAGAGATAGGAATAAAAAGAGGTAGGGGTAGGCCTAGATTAGACTACTGCTCTCAAATAGTTAGGGATGTAGGATGTTCTACTTTTAGGGAAATGCGTAGGTTAGCTCAGGATAGAAAAGAATGGAGGTACGCGTCCAACCAGTCTTCGGACTGAGAACCTTATGATGATGATTGTTTTCGTCAGACTGTCGTCGTGCGCCACTGGCATGTCGCAGCCCAGACAATCACTTTGCTTCCATAAATATAAAAATGCTCTCAAACTTTCGGAATTTTGTCTGCACTTATAAGAGAAATAAGTCAATAAATGTCATAATGGCAATAAGAGAGGTTAGAAGTTTAAATAAACTAGATTGTATTAAATCAACTTGGTCATTAAGTAAGTTACAATTTTTATAATTTTTATGTTTATAAATTTCTATAGACTCTAATATATCTAATTGATAACTTTTTACAAAATTAAACAATAATTTAGTATTTTCTAAAGGAGGAAACTGACGATTGTTATCAAAGAAATGATTAGCAAAACTTAATTGAACATTTTTTAAACGAAATGATGTTAAATGCTCATTATACCTAATACGAATAGATCTGCCAGTTTGTCCGATATACACGGTATCCCAACGAAAACTTATACCCCCGTAAAACTCGGCAAAATAAACGTTTTGACAAAAATCCAAAAACACGTCAATTTTTATATCAAAGGGGACCAATTTTTATGCAATAATCATTCTTGCAACTCTAGCCCTGTGCGGGGTGGTAGCGATCCCCCCAAAATTTTTAAATGGTACGGGGGCTCAAATGATCCCTACTTTGGAATGGTTTTTCATTACTTACACAACCGTATTTGCTTTATTCAATTCGACCAATTTGTTACCGAGAAATTGCTTCTTGAATTTTCCAAGTTAAAAAATTAATAAAAGCACAAAAAGGTTTAAACTATCGAATGTATTGCTCGAAATGACCTCCACCAATTATCATACAATAATATATTCTGGATTCAAATCCAGATCTTACATTTCTCAAGACCTCAGGAGTTATTAGCCGGCATTCTTCTTTGGAATAAACCATATTGATTTAGTAAATAAACACGATTTTATACTGTGGCGAATAAGTTTATTTTGACATTTGTTCTGATGTTCTTTTGTTCTTACTTTTTATTCTTATTAGGTTACTTGATTTTGTTACTTTTCCATTCTAATACATTCGATAGTTTAAACCTTTTTGTGCTTTATTAATTTTTTAACTTGGAAACTTCAAGAAGCAATTTCTCGGTAACAAATTAATCGAATTGAATAAAAGAAACACGGTTGTGTAAGTAATGAAAAACCCTTCCAAAGTAGGGATCATTTGACCCCCGTCCCATTTAAAAATTTTGGGGGGTCGCTACCCCCCGCACAGGGCTAGAGTTTCAAGAATGATTATTGCATAAAAATTGGTCCCCTTTGATATGAAAATCGACGTGTTTTTGGATTTTTGTCAAAACGTTTATTTTGCCTAGTTCTGATGAGAATCATTACCATTTTTAAAGCTTCTTCAATTTCTGAAATTAAAATTTCGGTTTTATTTATATAGTTTATGTTGGGGGCAAATTTTGGACCTTTAGATAGTAATTCTGTTTCATTTATGTCAAAAATTGTATTACTGTAATTGATAAATTTGGAACTAAATGTTGATTTATTAGAAATGTTGTTACGGGTCAACGGGTCTTTTTCTAATGCCTCGAAGGTAAATACTGAAATTCAGTTATCTAGTTAGCTTATTTCATGATATCATTATTTTCATTATTTGTATTGTTTTGTCAATTTTAGTTTCCTTGTAAACTGTTCCCTTAGTGTCATATTAATTTATTTACATTTTCTTTTATGTAAACATATTCTGATGACGAGATTCTTAATCTTGAAACCGGTCAATATTATAATAAACCTTTTCCATTGGTAGTACGCAAAGTATTTTATTAATTCAACAATTTAAAAAAATACGTTGCCTAGTTGCTTATCTATTTAATCAGAATCCACATTGGTTCATCAACTCACCTATTTATCTGTTATAAGTAACGCTTAGTAAAACCTTCATAAGTTACATTTGGCACAATTTATTGTTGACCTATTGTAGTTGAAGTGCATTTTGTAATCCTCTTTGTACAATCTGTTTGCGAAAAGTTCTTTCTGCACATAATGCTTAATTCATCATAATTATAGCGGTGATTTTAGAGTAGTATTTTTTCAAAACTCATTTCTTATAATGTCTGCTGCAGTTACTTTCCGACAAATTTCACGTCTCAGACTCATTAAGACGGTTTTCTGAATAACTACAATGAAAGTTCACAATTTTGTGCTGCTATCAACAAAGAATACTCTTCTTTCAGCTTCACTAACTGATGTTCCTAAACTCATTTTAGTACAATTTTGAGGTTTCATTTCTATAATTTTGCATTGTTTTACCCTCCAGACAACTTTTCGTAAACTAAGCATTTGTCATCTGTGCTTTATTTTGTTGACTGTTGCTTTGGAAAACAATTTGGGTGAACGCGACGTAGTCTGAGACGTTTCTTTTATTCTTCCTCTTAGTTGAAATTTAGAACACTGTAAACGGAGACTTCCAGATACTAACTTACCTAATATAAATTTATGGTTTAGGAGTTTTGTGTAGTGAGTTTCATCCTTGCAATACAAGATTTTTCACTTCTGCAACCGAGAAAGTTTCTCTGTATTGAATGTCTGTTTAAACTCTTCCCAAAAGCGAGCTTTTCCCCTTTTCCGGTGGAAATAAGACACTAAAAGGGTTTTTATTGTATTTCCTCCAGGATAATTTTACATTCATGTTTTTTATTTGAATATTAGGAAATTCGATTCCGCATTGCAAATAAAATACCGAATGGTCTGTATTTATAATAAAATGAAATAAAACACTGACGTCAAAATGCCGATAACTTTGCTTTAATATTCCGATTTTCTTGTTATAAGTAGGGGAGGAAAACTGCTTTTCCGCTGATCGTGCACTTGTTTTGTCTCTTAACCAATTCAAAAGGTTGTCTGTACTGTTATGAAATCAATAAAATGGGCACATTTTCCTGTTTTTATCACCATACTCGCGCACAGAACATAAAGCAAATAATATGCAGCGAACTTTAAAGTTTGTTTAATTTGTCGAAGTGGAAAATGCTACATTTTCAAGCAGAGGAACGCTCTTTATTTGTCTTGCATTAACGTATTCTCTTGCACAGACAGACCCAAAAGTTTCTGACATTTATCAACACTAATAATATTTGCACAGTTGAGCAACTTTTGGGACTTACAATCACCTATACTATTAAAACCAGTTTAGGTAGTCTGAGGGAAGAGATGATAGTTCGAAGGAGCCAGATCTGGTAAACAGGGTGATGTTCGAGCAACTAAATAATGTATTCTATTAATTATGCAGGTGTGAGGTCCAGTTAGCATTGTTACTCTTCGGTCATTCGAAGAAACTGAAACAGATTTTTGAACACGAATATTCCTACCCACGTAGCATATGTTACTAATGGAACATTGTTTTCATATTGGCCCGAAATTGATTCAGTTTCATTGTTAGTTAAATATAACCCGCCGATATTTGCGCAATATCGATTTTAGAATGTTGCAAACAGTGTTGTTCCAAGGGGCACAATTGTGCCGAAAGTGGCACAATTGATGATCATTTTGCACACTGGCACCTCTCTAACGAAACTGGCACAATTTGTATTTGACGAAGTGAAGGTAATCAAAGCGTATTAGATCGCTTGACAAAAATAATAGAAGGGAAATTCCGTTTTATACCGTAACCGGCTATTTTTTGGTTATTCGCAGAAAATGCCTAGGTACATTACGTTAAGTTTACCCAGAAAAACACAACCACATATGTCCACACTCCACTAACGTCCGTGGTCAGAGAGCCGAGAGAGAGACAACTTGTTTTTCTTTGTCTGTAATTTGGCGTTTACGTGTCCCATGTCCGTCGTTCATTCTTCCCTCATATATATTGCAGTATTCCTTCCTCGGATTTATGTGATATTTGGTTCCTTGCAAATTAGATATAAGTAATATCGAGTTTTGTAAAAAGATTTGTCTTGGAAATATTTCCTTTTATTTAAGTCTTTTGCGTTTAAAATTGCCGCCATTTTCTAGCAGTGGCACAATTGGTGGTCAAATGGCACAATCTGATTGTCGCCAACAGCACAATTAAAATAATGCTAGGAACAACACTGATTGCAAACCAATATTTATCCGATTTATCCCAACATTGATTCGCTACTCACTAGCTTCCGCCATTGTTATAGTTTATCAACATAAGCGCTGGCTGGTTTTTTAAAAGTATTGTATTATAATGGCATGTACGAGATTGTCCCAGTAGTTTATCGGATATTGAGTTAACAATTATGAGCAACATTTGGACAAGTCAACAAGTCGGTGTTTCACCAATTGGCGTCTAGGTGGCGTGAGTTTGACTCTCGCTTAACTTGACTCTTGTAGATAGAAGACTTGAGTTGGTACAAGGCTTGGTTTAAAACCTGGTTAGACATTGCGCACCTTTTGGGGGCCACTGGAATGGGACATACTGATGTCAGTATGTGGAACTCTGGGGTGTTCTGTCGCGAACTACTGTATTTTTTCTAAAATCGCCCGTCGCCGTCAGCTGTCAACACTCAACGGTATATGAATTTGCTGTCAAACTTGTGGAAGATCAAAATCTTTGTTTGAATATGAAGGTTGTTTTACTCCAACGTGTGAATAAATTATGGAAAAATCAAAAGAATAACATAGTGTAAATTACAATTATTTAAATTGGATTTAGAATAGAAATTGAAAATTTGTGACAGATTATAAAATTGGAAATAGGAATTTGGAACTTGGGACTTGGAACTTGGAACTTGGAACTTGGAACTTCAAGAAATCTGCAAATTAGCCGTTCGCAGTTAGATAGATAGATATTTTATTGAGCACATTACGTTACATAAAAAACATTTGTGATAAGTCAACAGCATAATATCAAGAAACACAGTATCACAAAAAAACACCCAATAATATTAATTAATAATTTAATAATACAAACAAGTTATACAACAGGTTATACAACAAAATCTGAGTCCATAAAATCATGGACTGAATAAAAACAATGTTCAACTCTCGATTCAACTAAAAAAAATTTCGCCCTCATTTTAAAGAGTTTGAAATTTTGACCAATTGTGTCTGCTGTTAATTTATTGTACCATTTAACACATGGAGAGTTGCGAACAGAGACACTGAGACGAAATCTCTCCTGTTTTAACTGAAGGGCCTTTCTTGTAGGGTACTCATGATAGTTTGGAACAATAAGAGTTCTTATTTTTATGTATGCACCACTTCACTAGCAAGGCCTATACAAGCAATTGCAATATTTCTTTTAGATTTCATCATTGAAGTAATAGTAGTAGTAGTAGTACAAGATGTAGTACCTACACTAAAATTCGAAACGAAACAAAAATCTTGACGCTGCTCCCAAGTAAAAGGCTTGGCTGATGTGATAATCCCAGCAAAAGTGACAAATTCTTAGATTCTTACACTAACAGGCATTCTAGCGATCTTAGTAGAAAGGTAATTTGTGTTAGTGCGACTCTGAGAAAATAATATTCATGAGGAAAACTAAAAGGGGTGTCCTGTTGTAATAAACAACAAGAAAGACAACAAGATGCAGTTTGCGTTAGTGCGGTTCGTCATGCTTCTTCTCTATCGTATTAAACGTCGAAAGTTAAACAGAGATAAAGCTACTATTACCTAGAAATGTTTATCTAAAAAAGTGTAACCACATTCCGATTTACACTGCAAAATTGTATCATCTAAAATGCGACCTACGATAGCAAGTATGCCAATGTATACAGGGTGATTCACGGAGACGGTCGGTTAGACGTTTCTCAGAAACGGCAGTGAATTGAAATCTGAAAATTTGCACACAACAGTTCTCGGCTTAGACCATTCTAATTAAAATATTTTCAACGTCCGACAACTTCCGGTTATATAGGAAACGAGTACCTACTCTCTTATTTTAAATGGAATGTCCACATTTTTATTACGGATTTAGATTTTTGGTCGAATTTTAAGGTCACTTTATGCAAAACATCATATGTGTAAAGTGCACCCTCTTCGTCATTTTTCAAATTTCATCAATTATAACTTGGAAACGGTACGAGATGAAGAAAAATGATTTGCATGTCCCTATCATAGTTTTTAATTCTCTATCTAATGGGTCTGGAAAATACTGCTTCCTGATTGGCAACTTTTTGTCATTTTTGACCAATCAGGAGGTAGTATTTTTCAGACCCATTAGATAGAGAATTAAAAACTAGGACAGGGACATGTAAGTAATTTTTCTTTAACTCGTACCGTTTCCAAGTTATAAATGATGGAATTTGAAAAATGACGATTTTTAACGTCTAATATCTCGAAGAGGGTGCACGTTACACATATGATGTTTTGCATAAAGTGACCTTAAAATTCGACCAAAAATCTAAATCCGTAATAAAAATGTGGACATTCCATTTAAAATAAGAGAGTAGGTACTCGTTTCCGGTATAACCGGAAGTTGTCGGAAGTTGAAAATATTTTAATTAGAATGGTCTAAGCCGAGAACTGTTGTGTGCAAATTTTTAGATTTTAATTCGCTGCCGTTTCTGAGAAACGTCTAACCGACCGTCTCCGTGAATCACCCTGTATATTATTAGAATAAGAAGAATGACGTAAATCCAATATTTATATCTATGTTTTGAATGATTTACGACTTTGCACCAATGAAGATGGGTCGCTAATGTAAACTTCATCTTAAGTACAGAGCCGCATTCAGTTGTGATAGCGGTAGTGAAAATATCTGCTGCTGGCAACTTATGCTTTTATTGCAACTGCCATAAACGTAAATATACAAACCTGGGCTTAAAACTTTTCATCCCACTACTGCATTCTTATAAAGGACAACTCCCTCCGTGTTCTTTCGTTAATACGTTGGGTGATGCGTGATCGACATATCTGCGGGTCAAACCTAGGTTGCTGCCGCTTTTTTGCGTTAACTCCGAATTGGTTTTTAAAGTTTCACGGCTCATTTTGTGTGTGATAAGGGAATTACGTTCTCAGAAACATTCCAAGAGAACAATAATACGAATACGAATTTATAGATGACTAGCCTTCACATTCGAGTATTTTCGTAGCTCAAACATATCTGTCCCCTAGACTCTTGTTTATTTGTTTATTTGTTGTTATATTCAAACAACCGACCAGACTAATGTTCCGCGGCGACACCACTTTACTACGCAACTGGTAGGCTGCTTTGTTTTGCCTTTTCCACAAAAAATGCTTAGACGGTGAGTATGCCGTCTGCTTCAGTCGTAAATGTAAATAGCTAAGTCCCCTCTCCAAAAGTCTTTGAACTTTGACTATATCTATATTACATGGCAAGCAGTTGTTATAGTTATACAGGGTGTTGAGAAAACTTGCCGAGTTGCAGATTCGAATTAGACAAAGTTGTCAAACAATTTGAACAAAACCGGGCTTTTTTAAAAGGGTACGCAGATCTTTTTTAAGATGTAGATCTTGTGTCTATGTTGATGGAAAACATTTCGAACATCTTCCTTGATAATTTTTATGTAGTGCTGAATATTGAAAAATAAACAAAATATTCAAGTTAACTCGTTTAAGATATCGAAAAAGAAAATCGGTCATATCTCGAAAGCGGTTGATCTGCGGACCCATATTTACTTAGACTTTTTAACTTATTTTTTTTCAATGGAAGGGTTTATTACTGTTTTGTCCAGTATTGCCAGACGTAGGGATTTGTCCCTACACTCAGGGACTATCAGCAAAGTAGGGACGTGGGGACGCTGTGCAAAATAAAGTTGGAGGCAAATAAAAAAAATATATTTCGAAAATATTTCGAAACACTAGAGACATCTAGTGAAGAGCAGAAGTAGAATACTGTGAGGCACTCATTACGTAATGTCGATGCTAGTTACTAACCGTGATAACAGAGTAGCTAAGGCAAGTAGTATGAAATGTCAGATGTCACTGTTGGAGTGTCAGTCAGATGAATGCAGTAAATCCCCGAATCAAATTTGCAGTTGTGTGGCTTTATTGTATGCTACTGAATTTCTAATTCTAATGTTTTGTGGAGTCTAATAATGAAAATACCCACACGCTATACTCACCTTATCACTCCACAAAATTCCAGCATTTATTTCTGAATCACCGTGTATAATATTTTAACAAGATAAGAGTACACTGGATAAGTTGCTCAACACTGAGTTTCATTACTAGTCATTTTAGAAAAAATTGTAGATTTTTTAATATGAATACCATATATTTTTGAAATATATCTTACCTCTTAATAACCCCTTTTAAATAAAGTTACTCAGTCGTCTTAATTTCAGTCGGCATGTCCTCTTTGAAATTTTATCACACAATAACAATGCTTTAATATGACTTTTAGAAGTGAAATTTCGCGTTTCAAATACTTAAGTAAATTGGAGATTGTTATGGAACTTTCAGTTGTGCACTAAAAATTGCTTAGCCTAACTAAAAACCAATAAGTAGGTACACCTCGTATAATTCGTATGAAGTAAGATCGTAAAAATTCGCACACATATTACAGCCAAAAGTGTTAAAAAGGCCATAAATTTGGCGGGAAGCCAGTGAGATAGTGGACAATTTTATCTGAGCTCTATTCACATGGTCGCTTCAAAGAAATCTGCATTACCTACCACACGAGTACACTTTAAAATATTTTTATGTCCTCAAAAACCGCCGATAAAAATTGTATACAAAATGCTCTGCCACGTCACAGCTTCATCAATATTGTTTATTTTTCTCATTTGCTTCAGATTGTGTTTCGTCTTCAGTTTGGGTCTGCAACTAGATGACATAGCGAAGGTAGAGACAGATCTGCTGAGTCAGAATTTGTCTCTGAGAAGTATCGTACTCGATTTTTCAAGACATCATATGAAACAAAAGATGACCAACAACATTAGTAATGACGTGAGGGGGTTTGCTAAGAGATCCCCTATAAATGACGTTGTCAGCAAGAATATTACTCAAGTGTTGGAAAACCTGCTGAAAAATTACGAAAGCTCGCAGTTGCCTTCGCATGGGAAAGGTAACCTCAGATGGTGTTATTTGATTTATTTTGTTACTTAAAAAGTTTAAACTTTCTTTCTCGTTAATAATACCCACCATAATATACAACAAAATTTTATAATGCATATTATTGCATATTTTAGGACATGCATATTACGTGCAAATATGTAGTACATAATATACTATACTATACTATTATTTGGTCTTAAACAGTTTTTTCAAACGAGAAAATAATTAAGTCAATAAAATATCAGCAGACTAGCTTGCTAAGAGTTCAGAAGAAAACTCTAAAGAGGGTTATGAATTAAAGTTAGAGAAATGATCAAGCAGACCGACGGAGCTCTGCGTCTTGGGAACAGTTTGGTAAAAAATGGAGCAGAGCAGCAAGGTAAATCAAAAATTACGTATTTTATGAAGCTTCAAACAAAGTAAAAAGAGAAAAGAATAATACAAAGAAACAAATCAAGAATAAAGAAAATTAAAAAATACTAAAGGAGGGAAATTATACAGGTGTCCCGCAATAGCTTAAATATGTATTCCTGGCGTTATTTTAAGTCGAAAAAATCCAATAAACATGTAGCTCACAAAGTTATTGGCATTTTTACGCTTGAAAAATAACATTAGAAAACATTGCCATATACATACGAGTACATACATACTTAAGAGTCCGGCAAACACCTTTAAAATGAACCCGAAAACTGACTTCGTAGTGCTATGCTCATTTCTAAACGGTGAAAATTGAAGTGTTGAATTTTGGACAGTTTATAAACGAAACTTTATTTTATGTTTCCATAGAAACAAAATTTGAAAATTTTATCTTAGAAAGTGTCAGTTCACTCATGAAATTGACCAACTTCACACGTGCATAGCGCCAAGAGATTTACAGTTTTCGAAAAATTGTTTCAATGGCGACATAAAGTATACCTTCTTCTACCATAATCAGGCTTTCGTGTTGCTAAATTTACTAGGATGAAGGTGTAATCATGGTAGAGCGAGAGCGCTGCAAACGCAAAATATGGCTTGGTATGTGCTGCCGCCTCGTAGCGACTGAGCGTAAACTCAGAGCGCCGTTGTCTCATTTACTAGGTACCGAACGCGCGGGCTTTGAATGTGCGTTGTTGTTGTGTCCATAAATGTGTTTAGCGCGACGGTGTTGCAACACAGCTGATAGTTTGCTCTGATTTCTAACGGATACCTCACCGACCCGATGCCCCGCAGGTGTAACTTTTGATCTGCTTTGTCGGACTCTTAATTGTAACGATTGACTTTGGGCCCCATGTTTAAACTTTTCGACTTTTCAAATAACGTCAGGAACACATACGTAAGATACGTACATCCTATTGCGGGACACCGTGTATAATGAACCAGATACGAGAATACTTTAAGATGTTAAAGTAATAAATGGAAGAAAGAATTATAGATGATATACAGAAACGAGATTCAACCAGAACCTGCAGAAGATTATGGGGACACTAAGAAGGGAAGGGAACATTGAGCTAGTCATAAAAATGTATGATGTAACGATGCAAAATGCAACAATTATTCAAATAACTGATTAAGGCATTTTCCCCATTCGTTTTAATGGAGATGTTAGATGGAAGATTTCTGCGAAGATGTGTTCATAGCGCACCTAGCTTCCTACACCACCGACGGCATTTCTTCCATTCATTTGGATGCTTCACAAAAGGTTGAGCACGCGCCGCATTGCTAGCACTTTCTTCGCACTTTCTTCGCACTGCTCTAGCATTGCAGTACTACTCGGGATGACACCGAAGACGATCACGTTTATGAGATTAAACGCTGACGTCATACTGCCGATATACTGAGTAAATAGTTGATATTTATCAGTCGAAACCGCCGCTAGTAATAACTGGGGTTATACAGATTTGATTACTAAATTGGAAGTGGCCCTAAACACATGTCAAGGGACATATTCTGATAATATGTACGTAAAAGCCGGTAATTGACTATTAGTCCAGGAAAATTAGGTTGTATTAACCCAAAAATTCTTATAGTTTTGAAACTTGGCAGGTACATTGTTGAAGGCGTTATGAATAAAATACAATAAAGTTCTCTCAGATATCGTGGTATCCCTTAAAATTGAGAAAACCACCCCTCAAAATTCGATCCAGCTTAGTTATCTGCTGAATCTTTCAGTTTTCGATAAATATGCTGGTATGGAAAAATTTGCAACAAAAAGTGTTCGATTCATTTTTCGCGTGCTATGAAAAAAACTCGCGCAAGAGCTGCTCGAAGACGAGTGCAAATTGGAGCGCGTGCTAAATAGAATGGTTGTGTGCGATTTACTCCGAACTACCTACTAATTTTACGCAATTTTTTTGTTTTACATTTTTCGCTAGCATAATCTAGCACATTCCTACCTGGCAGCGAGTATCTGCCGCTCTTAGAATTAAATCAGGTGCAGAGTTCTTTAGCACATGATTTAACGGCTTGCACACGAACAAACGACATTACCAACACTGAAAAGGATTGCGCAAATCGCAAAACTGAGTAATTATTTTCTCAAAACACTCATTAGGGTAAGTTCGCAAATCGAAAGACTGGGTGAGTCCCTCGCCGTAATATTACATGGAAAATAACATTTATTCAAAACGAATAACCATAAAAGGTATATTACAGTCGACATCCGTCCGGAGATTTTCTTGGTAGTTTGCCAAGCATATGCCCGACCGGTAACTTACATCGCTTAGCACGAAATATGTTAACTGAGTCACCTGTTCCGTAGAATCAAGCGATGCCGAATTTGACCGCCAGATACCGCTGGCCGCATCTCTTTTGATTTTAAATAGTATAAATATTCTTTTATTGTAAGTACATGCATTTTATTTAATATTGAATTTATGTATACAGGTGTCCCGTCATGTGATGTCCATACTGAAACTACGTCTGAGGTAATTCTGAACTGAAATGTCTTAAAGTTAATAGTTAATAGTTTGCAAGTTATAGAAAAATAGAAGATAAAAACCAATAAACTATTTCATTTCTTATTAAACAACTATTACATCAAAGCATACCTACCAACTAAACTGCCTTAAAAACGATTACATCAAAAGATACGAAATAAACTACCTACCTGTTCAAAATGGCCACCTTGATTTTAAATATACAACTGCGCCCTCTGTGAAAGTAATAACTTTAAGGAGTATATGTATTAAGACTTTTCAGTTCAGAATAATCCCAGGAACATGTAGTTTCAGTATGGACATCACATTACGGGACACCTGTATAGTTAAAGTAATAGAATTATTGTAATATAATAAAATAAATCCTACTCTCTGCTACTTAATTATTATTATTATTGCTAAATTATTATTCGTATGTACAGGCTGTCCTATTTTCGTTGTGATTTGGGGGTTTCTCATAGAAGCAGCAGAGATAGAGCCTCGGGGTTTTCGCGAATCTGAGCTACTTTTTTGAGTATAATAGAATGTCGAAACCAGGATTTGGATATCGTTTTTAGTTTTCGAGAAAAAAAATAATGTTGATTTTTATTCAAAATCTCTCTCCAATTCTTTTTGTACTAAGCAGACTAAAACTGTTAAAATTTATTCCTATAGAACTTTTTCCACGGAATTCAGTGGCGTACGTAGTTTTTTCTAGGGGGCGTATTTTTTGAGTTATGACATAAAGTTGAATTTTTTAAATGGAAATAATAGTAGGCTTTGGTCTAGTTCGAAAGATCTTTTTTAAGCTATCAAAATATATATACTTTTATATTGTTATTTCAAAAAACGGCAACGATTTTGGTACTTTTTAAGTTTTAATTTTTAGAAAATATAAGATAGGTAGGTACATCCAAGATACCTGTGACTTTATCTGTTGACATACATTAGCAAAAGTTGCATGCAGATAGTTTTATTAATACATAATGGCACTTAAAAATTATCAAAATTTCGAAAAATACGACATAATTGCTGTTTTCAATTATTAATGTCGTGAGAATGTAAATGAATCGATGGATCTATACCTCAACAGGTTCACAAAAAATTCCTAGATACCCATTTCCAGTAAGTATAATACCTATATCCATCGATTTATTAAATTTAGATACCCAGAAAGAAGACAACCAAGCAAAATGATGTTTTCGAGATTAAAATCAAATTTAATTCACTATGGTTCATTCAATAAACCTAGAAACAAAATTTATAATAAAGAAAATAGGGAAGAGGAAGAAATAAATGTTTTATCGTTGGTTGAGGCGACACCAAAAACTTCTTGTCGCGAAATCGAATCACAAGTTGGTGTTTCCAAAACAAAAGTTCAAAAAATATTTTAAAAAAGGCAAATGTAGGCCATATAAAATTCAAATTATTCACAATTTCTTCCCTGGAGATCAAGAAAGAAGACTTAATTTTTGTAGGTGATACTTAAATAAAATTCAAGAAAATCCAGAATTTGGGCGGTCTGTCATTTGGACAGATGAAACTCACATAAGCAGCGTAGGATTATTTAACAGGCATAATGTGCGTCACTGGTCTGATACAAATCAGCACCAACCTTTTGAACGTCAGAATCAAGGACGTTTTGGATTTAACGTTTCGTGTTTTATTTTGGGTGGTCAACTAGCATACCAAATTTTTGATGGAAACTTAACGGGATTGAGGTACATTAATTTATTGAATATTAACGCAGAGGCGATAATGGAAAATGTTCCGTTAATGAACATAAACAGAATATATTTCCAACAAGATGGTGCTTCTGCACACAATTCTGCAATAGTTAGAAATTATTTAGAAAATCATTTTCCGGGTAGATGGTTGGGTACAAATGGACCTATATTGTGGCCTGCAAGATCACCGGATCTGAGTATATTAGACTTTTTTGTTTGGGCATTTTTAAAAGAAAAAATATACATACGAAGATACAACAATCAAGTCGAGCTAGCAGAGGCAACACTTGCAGCTTTCCGATATTTGCAAGCCCATCCTATTTTTTAAATTAATGCCATCAAACTATTAACTAAAAGATGTAGATTATGTGTTGAAAAACATGGCAATGAATTTGAGCAGTTCCTGTAATTTTGTTGTTTGTTGTTTTGTCGTATGTTGGACGTACCTGCCTATCTTATATTTTCTAAAGGTAAAAAGTACGAACATCTTTGCCGTTTTTTGAAATAACAATATAAAAGTATATACAGTGTGTCCACGGATGGACTTAACTATACTTGTAAAAACTTTTATTTTCAGTTTTTCGAGAAAAAGTCATTCTTTATCATTTCTTTTGCTTGTTATACAAATACGATTCACGTTGAGAAACTTTGATTTTGTCGTACAGGGTGCGCAGAAAATACAAAAATGTATATTATGCAAAATTAAAAATTTTTGAATCAAGCTTTTTGAAGTCTCAGAGTGAAACCAGGTTAGAAGGAGAAATCGTAAAGCCAAATAAAGTTTTCCCATAGAAGTTATACTAAGGCCCGGTTTTTCAAATGAAAGTTAACTTGCAGGTTAGCAAACCGTAACTTCAAAGTTAACCTTAGGTTGCGTTTTTCATGTTAATTATAATTTCTGATTAGGAAACCGGGGCTACTGTCAAAAATGTGGTGAAAACCATGGAAACAGCTTAATTTTTAACCTTATGTATGAAAGTCAAAGTAGGCCAATTCAGGGCGAATATTAATTTTTGAATTTTGTTGTTTGTTTAGGTTTAAATACAAAAAATGTGTTCTAGGAAGTAGAAGCCGTATTTGATGTTATAAGGTCTGTGCCGTGTTATTTTCGGTCCTTTTATTACCTCCTTATCATTACTTTCTACGTTAATTTCCAAGTTGTTCACATTTTTTATTTACTAGATCAAATATGGTGTTGTCAGTGTCATTTATTCTGGTTATTATGCGCAAGTTACTGGTTAACCCATACCCCAAGTCTAAGTTAAAGTTAACTTACAGTTAGGAGGTAACCCTGATTTGAAAAACATCTCATTGAAAATAACTGAAGGTTTAGTCCCAACTGTCAGTTAACTCGAACTTGAAAAACCGGGCCTTAGTTGCTAAGATATACCGGGTGTCCGGTTAAGGTTGGCGACCGGCTATCTTAGGAACTATTCTTCCTACAGATTTCGGAAAAAAATCTTCTTACAAAAGTGACCATAAAAATTAATAAAAAAAATGTTTTTAGCTTTCAATTTTCCCCGCTTGAGGGCACTATTTTAAAAGAAAATAGACAATCCACATTTTCTTCGAAAATTGAAATGGAAATGTAGGTATCCTTTATCTTTCTCAAAATCTCATCGTAATATCCTTGTCTATCATATATACTAGTCTGCTAATCCAATGCAATTTGTTGGAAACCGGTTTTTGGACGCCACGTATTTTAGTTCTGGACGCAGCTGGTTAGATGGGGCTCGATACGCTTAGTAAACTTCCAGTTTTCAATCTGCTATCGTGGCACTTTAGTTGATTTCATTGTTTAACAGATGGCAGGCACGGCGATTTTAATTCTGGGGTGATGCGAGACGGCGCCAGCCGGCAAGACGGGACGTTGCGGAATAAGATATCAAATAAGCTTTTATGTTCCCGCAGGGCACATCGCGGCGGCACGCTTTGTCGCTTGTCGGGGTAACACCTGCATGAAATTTATGCCTTTACAATACTTTTTATGTCCAATTTTGTCTTTCTGAATTTGTTCACATATACCAGCCCCAATTATTTGAATGGCCTTACTTCCTAGATCCCAAAAATAAAAATTAAGAGACAGCCCAAAAAGATGTTTTAACGTTCTAACGTATTATTCGAAAAACCAAAAAACGCACTTGTTTTTTCCAGTAACTTTCGTTTTTGAAAACACTTTGAGGATCTGTATGCAGCGCCGTAGCCAGGATCAAAACTTAGGGGGGCTTATGAATTTTTTGAGGGGGCCTAAACAAAATATTTGGTAGGATGTCTCTTGGAATATGCGATTAAAATTATTCTAAAAATTGGAAATTATAATACTTTACTAAACTAGATAAATTGATAAATACCTATATACCTAGTTTGAGGATATGGATGCAATAAACAGTACATAAATATGACTAATTCTTGTAAAAAAATGGACAACGAAGAATGAAAAACTATTCAGTAGAACAATAAACTAAAATCTTCACTTCTTACAATGAAACAAAATACAACTATATGTATAGGGTGTTAACAATTAGCGGGGCAGTATTGACAGCTTTGTTATTTTTGGAGCCACGATTCCTGTTAAATGACAATACTATAGTATTTCTTAATAGATTACGGTCGCGAAAACAGAAAAGCAATGATTGAACATCAGGTTTTCGAGTTATGTGCAAAAATAACTTTTTTTAAATGGAACGCTCTATATATTTTTGCATATATTGGGAGAGAGAAAAATTCTTAACAGAAAGTCTTAATTAATGGCTACCCTAAAATTTAAAATAAAGACGTTTTACTCCATTTAAAAGTAAAACACTATAGGAAGTGAGCGAATATTGCTTAGCAGCGACACCAAGGCGGCGCAATTATAAACTTTTGGTAGTAACTAAGTGTCAAACTGAGAGAGCAGGTGATACCTCTGTCAGTTTGACATTCCCGCGTAAATTTAAGCAATGGATACTTTAACGTTATATGACAACTAAAACTGCAAAAAATTATAAATGTCAAATCTGACAGCCCAGTACCACCAAAACTTTTAAATGGTGGCGCTGGCTGAAAATTCGCTCACTTCCTATATAAATACATCTTTTACACTATAAATCAAAACAGGCCGAGGAACAAGGCAAGTGTCGAAATCAATAAATATTCTTTGTAAATTTTTATTAGTAGGTACTTATTGCTGTTTAGAGAGTTTTCGTATTATTTTCGTGACTATATCGACATCTTCACCATGCCGTTTACTCTTGTAGAAAACTGGGACACGTGTGATTTAGTAAGCTTATAAAAAATGAATTTCGATCTATCGCATGCTACGCCGAATTATTTCTTGGGCGGGAATAGCCGATGCAAAGAAGGATGGAGAAAAAGGCGGAAGAAATATTAGGAGAAGGTCAGTTCGGATTTAGACGAAATAGAGGAACGCGCGAGGCCATCCTAGCTTTACGAGTAATTATAGAAAAAACGATAGAAAAGAGAAAGAGCGTCTATATAGGATTTGTAGATTCAGAAAAAGCCTTCGACAACGTAAAATGGGGGAAGATGTTCGAAGTGCTCAGAAAGGTAGGGATGAAATATAGGGACAGAAGAATAATACATAATCTCTAGAAGGAGCAAAAGGCAGTTATAGAATGTGAGCAGGAACGAAGGGAAGTAGATATCCGGAAGGAAGTGAGACAGGGATGTGTATTGTCACCTCTAGTTTTCAACTTATATATCGAAGATGCGATTAATATTGTTAAGGGCAGAACAGCCTCAGGAATGGATGTACAGGTCAAACTATTAACTTGCTCATATTTGCGGATGATATAGCAGTGTTAGCAGCTATAGCAAAGAAGAATTAGGAGCGGCTTTGAATGAAATGGAAGCAGTTTTGACACAGGGCTATGGCATGAAAGTCAATAAAAAGAAAACTAAAATTTTGGTATGTAGGGGATGTGAAAATAGAACTAAAGTTGACATACAAATAGGAAATTAGAAGATGGAGGAGGTCGCGGATTTCTGCTATTTAGGAAGTAAAATAACTCAAGACGGTAGGAGCACAAAAGATATAAAACAAAGAATAGCGCGCAGGGGCGAGTTGCGTTTTACATCAAAAAGAAACAACTGTTATGTTCGAGAACGGTTAATATAGAGACTAGAAAGAGACTCTTAAAGTCGTATGTATGGAGTACGGCATTATACGGGTGCGAAACTTGGACAATAGGAGAAGCGGATCGAAAAAGAATAGAAGCGTTTGAAATGTGGTGCTATACAGACGCATGATGAAGATACCATGGATAGATAAGGTTAGCAATAAGGTATAGGGAAGTATTAGAAAGAGTTGGGGAAAAGCGAAAGGTATGGAAGACAATAAAGAGTAGGAGAGATAGGATGGTAGGACACCTTCTAAGACACGAAGGATAATAGTTCGCGACATAACTAGAGTCAGAGATAGGAATAAAAAGAGGTAGGGGTAGGCCTAGATTAGACTACTGCTCTCAAATAGTTAGGGATGTAGGATGTTCTACTTTTAGGGAAATGCATAGGTTAGCTCAAGATAGAAAAGAGTGGAGGTACGCGTCCAACCAGTCTTCGGACGGAGAACCTTATGATGATGATAAGAATAGCCGAACCGGACGTGCGTCCTAAAATTGTACAGGAAATTAGGGAACAAAACAGATATTTTTGTACAGAAGACGAGGAGAAAATATTTAATTTGGGATGCACAAACGGGCCTTAAGTACCTACATAGCTGTATACAGGGTGTCCCAGAACAATGGGGCAATATTTCTGGAGCATATAGTTTGGGTCAAAATAACACTTAAATCATATATAAAAAAAAAATCTAGGGCGCCTCCCTTCGAAGCTATTCGCCCTTAAAATTAAAGTCCGCCGAAGAAGGTTTTTTGCTGGTAACTTTCAAACTACTGTATCGAATGTTATAAAATTTGGACTGTAGGCATAGTAAGCAAGTATCTGTGATCCAGTGACATGACATCTTCCGTATCTTGTCTAGGAAGCCGGGGGTGGAACACCCCTAATGCTTTTCATCCCTTAACTTTTACGTTGGTGCTTTTAACGAATTTGCAATGAGATTTTTAAATTCCTCAAACAATTTTCTCAAAAAAGGTACTCTTTTTTGAAACCGTTAAAACGGCCCGTTTCCGAGAAAAAAATGTATACAAAGACATGGTTTATCATTTTTACCGACTTTTACTATACAAGCCAGGCTATGAAATATGAACTGCTTCATGAAACATGTGAAAAAATGAAAATGAAGTGAACAACAATCACATCACAATCAACACAACAATCAACAATCGGTTTTGCAAACATAATAGCAGCTACAATAAATTTTTGAAGTGAGCACCTTGTAGACGCATACGTTTTTGTGTAGTAAAAATGATAAATCATGTCTTTGTATCATTTTTTTTCTCGGGAGCGGGCCGTTTTAACGGTTTCAAGAAAGAGTACTTGTTTTGGAGAAAATTGTTTGAGGAATTTAAAAATGTCATTACAAATTCGTTAAAAGCATCAACGTAAAAGTTAAGGGGTGAAAAGCATTAGGGGTGTTCCACCCCCGGCTTCCTAGGCAAGATATGGAAGATGTCATGTCACTCGATCACAGGTACTTGCTTACTATGTCTACAGTCCAAATTCCAAATTTTATAACATATTCGATGCAGTAGTTTGAAAGTTACCACTTACCAGCAAGAAACCTTCTTCGGGACTTGACCTTTAAGGGCGAATAGCTTCGAAGGGAGGCGTCCTAGATATTTCTTTTTTTATATGATTTAAGTGTTATTTTGACCCAAACTATATGCTCCAGAAATATTGCACCGTTGTTCTGGGACACCCTGTATATGTAGTGTTTTAAATGGCTCAGATCTTCTTTATTCTACATTTCACGAAAATTATTATAATTATTAAGGCTTATTTGTTAAGAATTTCTTTCGCTTTCAAAAAAATATACAGGTTGTTCAATTAAGAAAAGGTATTTTTGTTGACAACGCGAAAACCCGAAGTTCAATTCCTTTTCTGATTTCACGACCTGAATCTACGTAAAAAATTGAGTAAAAATACTACTAGTTTGTCCATTTAACCGGAATCGTATAGCTGCAAAGATAACAAAGTTACCTAGTAATAGTGCCCCGTTTCCCGTTAATTGTGAACACCATGTATATGAAATCTAGAATAATTATTATTGCAGTCTCCTATTTCGACTGTCATTAAATTTTTCTATATCAACGTTTTTTGTTCGCTCTAGGGGGAGGGGGGGCTACGGACCTGTCTGTATGGCATGGTTGTTCAATCTCTGAGTTAACGCTGGAAGTATTTTTTAATTATTTTGTACTTCATGCACCTTATGTTCAATGAATAAATATTTGTCTTAATTATTTTGTACTACAAAGTCGTTGTTTGAACACTGCGCACTTTCTTAAAATTTGTTTAGTGTACGGAAATCCTTTTTTACAGACCATTAAAATGTACATTTTTTTGATTAATTTAATTTTTTCGGCTTAGGTACTTACTGTCTTTATTATAGTAACCTTGATTTAGCTTGGGTTTTTCTATGCTTACTAACTCAACCGTCTACCCTTACGCGCTGGAATAGCATAGTATAAACGGTATAAATCATCTTCGTTAACATGGTCTCCTGCCATCAGGAAACTGCTTAATTCTCATAGTCCGACGGTTATATCTGTTCCACTATCTCATAGAAAGACAGGGGCGTTCCTAGCCCTCTGGCCGCCTGTGTGAACATTTAAGAAATCCGCCCCTAATCGAAAATTTAAAAAATGAGTTTCTCCATAATTCATTATGTTTTTGTTTTTCTATCGGTCATCTCCAGTTATCAGAGAATACAGTGCACAAGTAACTCCGTCATACGTCAAATTTTCATTCTAAACAAAAGCACGTGTCATTTGACGTTTAGTCGTTTATCAGTTTTAATTACAACGTCTTGAGCTAATTTCTGCATTATAATTATAGAAGTTTTGCAGTAAAAACAACTTATTTTCAATTTGTGTGTTGGACTTGAAAAGTACTACAATTTTATTGCACAGGTTAGATTAAAACGTCAGGTAGCACATGGCATTGTTTTGTTTGGAATGAAAATCTGACGTTTGTGACGCGCTACTTTAGTGGTGTATTGCCCCGTACAAAAAACAGGGTGCGTGGTCGCCACACGCGATAGAAGTGAAACTTCAACGTTATTATAGAGGAATGAAAAATTTGGAGGGTAAACAGATGACTGGAGTGTATGCATTTCTGAGTTTCAAATATATTTTTATTCATCAACTTCCATGTCTTCACTTAAATTTAAAACTGAAATGATAGGTTTATGATAATTAAAATAGGATACAAAAGTTCGAGATTGAAGTCTATCTAAATATCTACAAAATACTGCGTCAATCGTTGTTACAGATCTTGCCGAAAGAGCACGAAGCATGAGAGAAAGCGTGGCTAAAGAGTGGGGCGTTCGATATTCCCTTTCTCCTCTGCCCGTTTCCTCAGACTGCTCCCCTCCATTCGTTTCACTTTTCGTGACGCTCGCATTTGCCAACACAGGAACTTACTCTACCGAGACAAAAGAAGTTTCACTTCAAAAAATGTTACGATGCACACAAACAGAAACATACCTTTTACAAACTTCAAAATGCGAAGCTAAACGGCTGAACCTGAATTCACGAACTGTCTCTTGCAAGTGTATAAACTAAACTGACTTAAATTTTATTTTACTGGGGTTTGGGGTAGTTCGCCTCGCGGCGTATCTTTGAAACCGGCGGCGGTGCGCCTGATAAAGCCACTGCCGCAATCCGCAAAGGTGCCGTCAAATCGCGGCGCACGGTGGCTTCGATTTTTGTTGTGCAAAGCAATGCCAGTATATTGTATATGGCAAAACTATTGACGGCGTTAGTTCCTGTTATTATTTATGTTTCTTTATTAATTTTAATTTTGGTTGGCTATACCGGCCCGGCCGCCCCCAAATTCGGCCGCCTGCGTGTTTTGCACGCAATGTCCTTATGGTAGGAACGCCTCTGTAGAAAGAGAAACCAAAAAATCTCTATTTAAACTTACTTTTTTCCTGGAAATACACAATCATGTTCTCATTCTTGTCTGGATCCCTTTTGGGCATGACTTTCCACTTATTGCTTTTGTTTGGTTTTAACACAAATGTCCCTTGAAATGCTTTTCGAATAGGTAAAACGTAAAAGTAAGAATTAACCCAGCCATTTATTTGAGCGGCTCCGACATTCAGCCAAAACCGTGCCGCTCCTCTCAAATTAATTAATTTTCATTTTTGTTCATTTTGTAAATTAAGTAGGTATGTACCTATTTATTTATGGAACAGGAGGCCGATATCTGCCAGCACCCGGTTTTTGAAGTTCGGAAAGATATAAAATATCCATTATAAAGTAATAAAAATGACTAGAACATTTAAATCACATTGCTTGCCGGCTGTCGTCTACGTACATAATTTATTAGTTGGCGGCGTGTTTTGATCACCGAAGTTCAAGAAAACCGACGACCACCTGCTAATGCGAAACTCTTGTTCGCCATCTGCAATGAATAGATTTAAAACATCTCTTCTCAAACTGCCAAAGAAGGTGCGTATCTATACTTTTGAAACTCAAAACAATTCCAGATCGCGCTTTGTCTGCCATCTAGCGGAAATGTGAGTACTTCTTTAAAAGGCGTCAAGGTTAATAGACTTCATTGGCTAACTATAATGTATATAAACAAGGGTAATATCCAGCAAATTAGTTTAATAACTTTTTGATCTAACTTACGAAATAAGGGCTGGGAGAAGGAAAGAATTCCCTTACACCAAAAATGCCATGTCTTCCGATTGCTTGAACCAATTTTAATGAATTTATGAATTTATAGCGCAATAGAAATCTGCATTTACGCTTGAATTTAATTTTACGAGGGAGCCGCCCGATGGCGTTATTTCGAAACTTGCGAAAATGTCTAATTTTCTCAAAAACTTTAAATGGAATGGTATATTTTTTATAACATGGCGTCATTACAAATAGAATTGAGAACAAAATGGCTCAAACCGGAAGTTGTTATCTTTTTTCAAGCGGAAGTTATCATCAAGAATATGGTTTAATCAAATCTCAGCGCATAAGTACCAAATTTTTTCAAAAATTTTTGAATGGAATAGTACATCTTCATAACATGCTGTTAGTACAAAAAGCATGAAGAATAGAATGCCGCAAACCGAAAGTTCCTATCTTTTTTCAAACGAAAGTTATGATCAAAAATGCTGTTTAATCACGTTTCATTGCATGGGTAATTTTAGGAAAATACAATTTTTTAAAGAATATTAGGGTATTCTTGTATCTCTCATCAGGCAGAATTATAAAAAATATTACAAACAAAAAGCACTCCATGGAAAATACAAACAAATACCTGGTCATAGTATTGTCACTAATTGTTAAGCTTAACTTAACTAAGTATTAATTATTAGTTAATTTAAATTCGATTTCAGTGTCTTTTCGCTAGAATTTATTATAACTTTTTAAATAATGTCTATCTCTGTTGTTGCTCTGCTGAAGCGTGTGACAAACTCGCGGTGTTTTTCAAAATGAAGAAAATGTCGTTATTGCCTCCCGAGCCTCGGCAAGGCGTTTGAGGAAAATTGAATATTTACTAAATTAAATTGATATTCATTTAGGTATTTAAATTTTCTCAAATTTACCCACGCAATGAGATATGATTAAACAGTATTTTTGATCACAACTCTCGTTTGAAAAAGATAGGAACTTTCGGTTTGCGACATTCTGTTCTTTATGTTATATGTACTAACAGCATGTTGTGAAAATGTACGATTCCATTCAAAAAAAAATGGTACCTGTGCACTGGGATTTGATTAAACGATATTCTAAACTTCCGGTTTGCGGCATCTTGTTCTTAAATCTATGCGTAATGACAACATATTATAAAAAATATACCATTCCATTTATAATTTTTGAGAAAATTTGACAATTTCGTAAGTTTCGAAATAACACCATCTGGCGGCTCCCTCGTAAAATTAAATTCAAATGTAAATGCAGATTTCTATTACGCTATAGATTCCCTTTCCAACAATACCATATTAGTAGTTAGAAAATGAGAATACTGGATACGAACCCGTTCGGAGCACATAGCGCCATCGAGTTCTCGAGGTGCCATCGACTTCTTCGGCAGTGACCTTGAAAGAGACCAGAGGCTGCTGAAGGAGTCGTTGAGGCATCCGAAGAAGTGTCTTCAGCAGCGGCATCTGCAGCAGCCTCTGGTGTCTTTGAAGGTCATTGCCGAAGAAGTGGGCATATCTTCAGCAGCGTCTGGTCATTGCTGAAGAAGTGGTGTTCAGCAGCGTCCAGGCGCATGCGCCGGGGCTATTCCTCAGGTCTGTCCACCCAGTTCTTTGGCAATGAGCAGAGGCTGCTGAAGGAGTAATGTCTTCAGCCTCTGGTGTCTTTGGGGCCTTTGGTTGTGGCTCAGGCGCCTGCGCCGGGGCTTAAAAAGTGCGCGTGTTGCTCATTGTTGCGCAATGGAAGAATGTTCTGGAAAATGCTGATGCAATAGTACGCAGATGTTGCAGAATTAATGTTTTTTCTCGGAAATTCGAACGTTTGCAATTGTTTACACTAAATAACTATTGTTATCAAAGTTTGAGAAAGAAACAATAGATTCGAAGTCGATAAGAGATGTTATGATTTATTGTTTTTATTATGATGAAATATTAATAGCTAAGAATGTTCTAGAAAAACCTTTCAACTTTGCCGACAGGAAATGTATATTTGTTTGGTTTGACTCCCACATTCTGCATGCTAATAAGTACATGTGCACTTAATATATCGCAAACTCTACAAGATGATCGAGATTATTTTATACCCTGTTGTTTGTATTATTATAATAAAATCATTCTAGAACATAAAAAGTTTAAAGGCCACCACCAGAAACATAAACACTCGATTGATTGTTGTTTTTGATAACTTCTGCATGTTACCAAAATTTTGCAAGCTCGGCAAAAGCTGCGAGATAAATAGAATGAATATAATTGCGAGAATTATTATTTAGTAATCACTTCAATAGTTCACTTGGTTCCCACGGAATAGGTGCGGTAAAAGTTAGTTTCCCAATATGGATGTTGTAATTGGCCAAGATGATGTTGGAGATATTTTATTGTACCATTTTATTCTCCAAAATTTACCGGAAAATTTAAAAGTAAGTCCATTTGCAGTAATCATTTCTTTTATTGTTCAAGCATTCTGTTAATAAAACTCATTCATAATAAAACTCATTCATAATAATTTCATTATATGTAGTTAAAAAGCTCACGTATCTGTTCCATAATTGTAAACTATTTTCTATCTTTAGAACCAACCCAAAATGATTATGTGCGGAAATGTATCGCACATGGCAACGGAAACCGAAAATGTTTTATTTTCTGGACTATTCATGGAGAAAGAAACCAAGATAATTTTGTTGGAATCGTGCAGTGAACTTGTGGTCATGTGGGTCAATATTGTAAATCGTAAGTAAAGTATTTAGATTTTTTAATATGCAGTGATAGTAGATAAAAAGTGTGGATTTTGGACTTCCCAATTTTAGTAGTGGAAAATTGCCGATTTTATGATTCACAATTTTAGTATTGGAAAATTAATTGTTTTTATAATGAATGAAGTTATTTCTTTGTTTGTCCGCCCATTTGTTTGTTTGTTTGTTTGTTTACTAGTACAATTTCTTATCTTTGTTTGTCTGTCAGTTTGTCTGTACGTTTTGTTTGTTTGTTTGTTTGTTTGTTTGTTTGTTTTGTTTGTTTGTTTGTTTGTTTGTTTACTAGTATAATTTCTTAATTATGGTATTTTTCTCTTGTTGCAGTCAACGATGTATAAGCAGCGTCACGAGTTTGATTACACTGTTATATTATTTTAATGAATAAAATGTATTTTAATATAATAATATCATATTATGAATAGTATTATATTATTTTAATTGACAAAATGTATTTTAATATAATAAATTATATTATATAATTTACCGTATTCCATGGGAACTAACTAAACTAATGAATTGATTACTGAATAATACTCCCCATTATGTTAGAAATATTTGTTGTGTGCTTTCCAATAAATGTATGCTAGAAGCGTGATTTTTTTTGACAAGCTGTCTGTTGACACCAGACAGCTGTTGACCCAGACACTGTTGACACAGCTGTCTGTTGACACAGACAGCTCTATTCGCAAACACCATGGCTGATGACACAAGCAAGAATAGAAAGAGGAAAAACCCCTCTATGTAGATGCAGCTTAGATGCGGCAGTACGTAAACGTCTTGTTGGTGGATTGGTATGCGAATTTCGTCATTGGCATTGAATGTTGTTGTTGACACGAACGGCTGATGTAACAGACAGACAGATAGACAGACAGGCAGGCAGGCAGGCAGACAGACAGACAGACACAGACAGACAGACAGACAGACATCTGATGAGAATTCTGAAGTAGGAGAATAACTATAGATTCCTATTTGTCTCATCGAGCTGGTTAATTTGATACCCTCCATGACCTAAGTGGGCGGGGCAAGGGGGCGTGTGCAGTGGGCCCTAATCTACATGCGTTCTATATTACCGACATTCAATTTGCACTTTCCAGTAAGTGTAACAGAAATCTACATGTGTTCTATATTACCGACACTCAATTAGTACTCTAATTGCTAATTAGCACTCACCAGATGGTTCCCACACGTGTCCGAAACGCATTAAGATAACAAGTAATTTCAAAACATAGTACGTATCAAAATAAACAAACTGACGAATGTTCTAGAATGTTATTTTATTGTAATAATACAAACAAATAAACGGGTCACCTTGTAGTGTCTACAACGTAGTATGTGCATATACAGAACGTGGGAGCAAACCTAAACAAACATAATCCTGTCGGCGAGTTGAAAGGTTTTTTACCCATAATAAAAACAATTATAACATCTCTTATCGGCGGCGAACGTGCTTTTTTCTTAAACTTTGATATCAATATTTATTTAGTATAAACAATTGCAACCATTGGAATTTCCGAGAATCTTCTGTTTACAATCCTAAGTATATATGGATGATTTAAAAGACGGGCTTGTGGGCCGCCGATTAGCTCAGTGGGTTTAGCGAGGGCTCCGGTGCGGGGGGACCCGGGTTCGAATCCCGGTCGGCGTCATTTCCAGAACGTTTGCGAAAACCCCGGCGCATGCGCCTGAGCCACGGCCAAAGGCCCCCAAGACACCGCTGCTGAAGACATGACTCCTTCAGCAGCCTCTGGTCATTGCCGAGGAAGTGGATGGGGCCAGGATGGACTGGCCTGAACAACACGTAATTTGCATGCGACAGCCCCGGCGCAGGCGCCTGAGCCACAACCAAAGGCCCCCCAGATACCAGAGGCTGCTGAAGAAGTCGTCGCTGAAGACATTACTCCTTCAGCAGCCTCTGGTCATTGCCGAAGAAGTGGATGGCACCTGGATGGACTGGCCTGAACAACACGTGCTTTGCTTGCAACAGAGCCCCGGCGCAGGCGCCTGAGCCACAACCAAAGGCCCCAAAGACACCAGAGGCTGAAGACATTACTTCTTCAGCAGCCTCTGCTCATTGCCGAAGAACTGGGTGGACTGACCTGAGGAATAGCCCCGGCGCATGCGCCTGGACGCTGCTGAACACCACTTCTTCAGCAATGACCAGACGCTGCTGAAGACATGCCCACTTCTTCGGCAATGACCTTCAAAGACACCAGAGGCTGCTGCAGATGCCGCTGCTGAAGACACTTCTTCGGATGCCTCAACGACTCCTTCAGCAGCCTCTGGTCTCTTTCAAGGTCACTGCCGAAGAAGTCGATGGCACCTCGAGAACTCGATGGCGCTATGTGCTCCGAACGGGTTCGTATGCAGTATTCTCATTTTCTAACTACTACTATTGTCATTTTCTAACTACTACTGCAGATGCCGCTGCTGAAGTCACTTCTTCGGATGCCTCAACGGCTCCTTCAGCAGCCTCTGGTGTCCTTCAAGGTCATTGCCGAAGAAGTCGATGGCACCTCGAGAACTCGATGGCGCTATGTGCTCCGAACGGGTTCGTATCCAGTATTGTCATTTTCTAACTACTCATATTCATTAAAATTGGTTCAAGCAATCCGGAGATATTGCATTTTTGGTGTAAGGGAATTTTTCCTTCCCCCACTCCTTATTTCATAAGCTAGATCAAAAATCAAAATTTCCATTTGAATTTTCGAAGAAAATGCGGTTTGTCTGTTTTCTTTTAAATTGTGCTCCCTAGCGGGGAAAACTGAAAGGTAAAAATATTTTTGATGAAGTTTATGGCCACTTTTATAGGAAGATTGTTTTCTGAAAGCTGCAGGATGTATATTTCCTAAGATATCCGGTCGCCAACCTTAATCGGACACCCGGTATTTCTTAGCAACTAAGTATAACTTCTATGGAAAAACTTTATTTGGCTTTTCGATTTCTCCTTCTAAGCTGTTTCATTTTGAGACTTCAAAAAGCTTGATTCAAAAATTTTTAATTTTACAAATATACATTTTTGTATTTTCTGGGCACCCTGTACAACAAAATCAAAGTTTCTCAACGTGAATCGTTTTTATATTATAAGCAAAAGAAATGATAAAGAATGACTTTTTCTCGAAAAACTGAAAATAAAAGTTTTTACAAGTATAGTTAAGTCCATCCGTGGACACACTGTATATTTTGATAGCTTAAAAAAGACCTTTCGAACTTGACCAAAGCCTGCTGTGGTTTCCATTAAAAAAAATTCAACTTTATGTCATAACTCAAAAAAGACGCTCCCTAGATAAAACTACGTACGTCACTGAATTTCTTGGAAAAAGTTCTATACGAATCAATCTTAACAGTTTTAGTATGCTTAGTATAAAAAGAATTGTAGAGAATTTTTGAAAATCGATAAAAATCAATATTATTTATTTTTCTCGAAAACTAAAAACGATATCCAAATTCTAGTTTCAGCTTTCTATTATGCCCAAGAAAGTAGCTTAGATTCGCGAAAACCCCCAAGGCTCTATCTCTGCTGCTTCTATGAGAAACCCCCAAATCACAACGAAAATAGGACCTCAACCGTCGGCCGCCTAATACGAGATCTTCAACAAGAGCAATCTTGTCGTACGTCACCACTTTCGCTGCCCTTTCTGTTCTTGCTTCATCTTCCAAGGTTTCCTGCTCCATTCGAACCCGTTTTGACCAATCTTTTACCACAGAATAAGTCGGTGATTTTTCCCCCTTACATCCAGCCGGTCTTTGATGCTTTGGGGCAAACAACTTCTTATTATTTTATTTTATTTTCTTTATTCCACTTTCATGGAAAACACGGTGTATGGTTGTACGGTCAACAAGCATCAATGTTCTGTAAAATTCCGGACTTGCCTCTCGTAGCTAATTTAATGCTAACTTAATTTATGCTTTGCTAATTTTCTTAATATATTTACAAGACTTGTAAGCTATTAAAGCGAACTCTTAAAAATGACTTCACCAAGACGGGTTCAATGAATGAAGGACTTTTTTCACACTTAATTTTATACTTATAAAATTTAACATAATTCAGAACCTTTCTAGTTTGCAGTGTGAGGTTAAATTGAGTCAAATTCTCAGGAAATCATCCATAGTTCCAAAGAAAATTACTAAGCACACCAACATTCTCGAGTTAAAGGATCAACGAATTATTATGTGGACTGTACAGGGATATACTGTCTGTAGAGTCCTTGATTTTAAACGCTGACACCCTTCAGCGTTATGCTGCAAATCCGTTTGATGTTCTCATCTGCATAGTTTCCCAAATCGTTAACATTCCATCCGTTTTATAGACATTTCAAAAACTAACTTACAGTGTATAGGAGTGCTGTATTTTCAACGCCATTTTCAGTTAATTTATCTGAGTGTATTTTCCAGATCAACCCACTGTGGTCCAGACAAACATTTTGATTAGGAGTATGGGACCTGTTTCAGAATTAGACATGGTTGGAACTACATACTTTTTTTATAATCATTTAGGCTGGTCGCACATTAATCGCACATTGGCATGTGGCTCACACATTCGTTTAAAATATCGTACTGCATATTTTTCCAAAAATTTGCGACCAGCCTAAAATAAAGAATTTTTTGCTAATCTCCTCTTTTTCTAGGAGTATTCTATGGATTGTTATTTTCGACAATACTGGAGAGACCAAAGGTTATCATTTTTCGGCCCTATCAAATCACTATCTTTGTCGATCAAAATGTTGGAAAGAATTTGGAGACCTGATACATACTTTTATAATGGGAAGAATTCTTATGTTCACACGATAACTGTACCAAATAAACTTCTAAGAATCAGTCAAGATGGAGATATACTTTATTCCATGCGGTAAGAACACAAAGCTAAATCAAATGGTTAACCATATTTGTATACCAAATGGTTCCATATTGCTCTCTCGACTTCTATCCATTGCACACCAGTCTCTCTCACTCTACCAGTATGGTTACCCGAAAAGGCTTATGAAAGTTTAGGGCTGAGACGGTTCTATTTACTTGTCTGTCCGTTGTTTTGTTTACTATTACGTTTCATGCTAACGAGTTTTAGTTTCTGGTCAGTGAACTTGTGTTTGGGATGTTTGGCCTTTACTTCTTTTTGTTTTATTGTTCTCTGGTGATTTTCCCGCCTTCTTCCTTCATTGCCTTTTCTCGTCTTCTCACTTTTCCCATTTCCTCATTTCCTTTCTTTTCTTTATTCTTGGATTCTTTCCATTTTCTAAGTTGTTATTTCAGGCTTATATTCATGACAAATTTTGTTTTATTTTTTGCTTTTTTAGGGTGGAAATTAAGTGTACTAATTACTCTGTATTATTATTATTATTATAATACTAAATCCATTGCTCCAGCCATTGTCGAATCATTAAGGGTGTAATGTTGCTAACGTGCGAGAAAACATAGAGAGCGTACCATTAAGTTTGAACTGCGTGTTGTAAAGAAAAGTGCGATTTATGCGCCGAAAGCCACCTGCTATAAAGGTACCCCTTCACGTTCAGTTTTGCGTCAGTTTTGGACTGACAGTCCTTCAGGTCAGTCCAAAACTGAACGTGAAGGGATGCAACATTCCCGGCGCGTCTCAGTCCCGACGCGGACTGAAGAAATCCAATCGGACAAAAGATTTGGCGCGGCCCGAGACGCGCCACAGGCAAGATCTGAGCGTGTAGCTGCGCTTCAGTTCTCGGTTGGCGATTAGCAAGAGAGCGGCGACAGTGATTTACGTGGATGAAAGAGAGACATGTGCTACGTTCTCAGTTTCGTACACATTCAGCCGTGCATTTTGCTTGCTTAACTTGGTAGAGGTCATTATTAATTATTAATTATGTTGATATATTATATTGTAGAATAATTATTGCAGAGATAACATGGCACTTCCTCTGTCTATGGAGTTTTTAACAGAATTTATTGAAATATACAGAGGTTGTACATTTTTTCCATTCGTTTTTTATGTTCTGCTCCTTCGTCGGTTCCTGCTAATAATAGCAAAGCAATTGCCTTTCTTTTACTTAAACTCATTGTTTTCACAACACAGTCAGTCACTTTTCGTAATAAAATAAAAAAAAAATCTACTTACTATTTTTACACGTCTACAATCCGTCACTTTTCAAAATGAAATGAAAAGTGCCAAACAGACTATAGTTTCGGACTGAACGTGTAGGTTGAACACTAAGAGTCAGTCCGGGAGCACGCGTCGGGCCTTCAGTCCAGGCGCGCAGGCAAATAACTGTACGTGAAGGGGTACCTTAAGTTAGGGCTGTAATTCAAGGGAGCGGCAAATACCGCTTGAATGCAATAATATTCATTTCCAGCATTATCTTATAACTCATACCTCGCGTTCTGCTGGGATTTTTTTTGAATATTTAGGAATATCCATCGCAAAATTAACCCTTTTTAAAAACGAGGTTGGGTCTGTGAGTAATAAGCGTGGAATTTATTTTATGTATATGTATTATAAGTCTTTACAAAACACGGGGACAATATTGCAAAAATAAGTAATAACTGATGAATGTGTCTAGAAAATATCCACCTGCTTTTACAAAAAGACAATAATTTTAAAAGAGCATATGCGCAAGGTTCGTGAAGCCAGAAAATAAAATAAAAAATAATGTCGTGTAGTTAGTAGGTACTCATCAAAATATGTCGGAAAATTTATATTATAAACATTATATTATTATATTATAGGTACCTACCTACATTAAAAATAGATTAGATTCTGCAGCTAGAGATAGGTACTTTGGGTCACAAACAGAATGAAAGTAGAAAACCCTAGATAACAAGAGTGGCTCTAATAGACGAGAGCCGAAAATAGAAAAATAGACTAGTTGAAGGAGGGAAACAAAGTTATAAAGCGGTCAAGTGGAAAATTCCAGAAGATTACAAAAGGAACATCATAGTCGCTTTGTCAAAAAAGAAAGACGCGTACAGGTGTGACAATTTTAGAATGATCAGTGTATCTTCTCACGCGTCAAAAATTCTGACTAGAGTTATGCAAAGAAGGATAGAGAAAAGGGCGGAAGAAATATTAGGAGATCAGTTCATATTTTGTAGACTAAGTAGAGGAACGCGCGAGGCCAGCACTACGAGTAATTATATATTTGGTACCTTACATAGGCAGTATTTGATAAATACAATAGCACTTATATGTAAAAAAACATCAGTTAAATATACAATAGAAAAGAGAAAGAGCACCTATACAGGGTGTTTCAGGAGTAATGGTACGTTCTTCAGTATGTTACAGAACCGTTCATTATGAACAAAAAAGTTCATATGAACAGGTGTCCAATTCTCAATGATTACTAAGATACAGTGATACAGTCATTTTAATGTAGAGCGCATTACAGAGCAATTTGCCATTTAGCAATATTAGGATCGGCCATGGTGTCCCCAATAATTGGCCAGCTAGGTCTCCGGACTTAACTCCATTAGATTATGGGTTATGGGGAGGGATGAAAAATGATGTTTACAGAGAAAATTAGGCACACGTGATGAATTAATCGCCCATATTATGGCCAGTGCTACAAGAATAAAGGAGCGCCAGGGATTGGTAGGTGTTGCCAGAAAGTGGAGAGATAGCTTGAGTCCACAACCCAGGGATTGGGAGGAATGGAAGGAGATATTACGAAAAAATTTTCCTGGAGGGAAATCGATAGTGGAAATACGTAGAGAGGCAGAATACTATAGAAGAAGGCCTAACCAAGAAATAATGGAGTACGTGTACGAGAAAATTGCTTTGTGCAACAAGGCAAAGATGGAGGATGTGGAAATCCGCGAGTGGCTAGTAAGCGGGCTAAATAATTCAAGATTTCTAGATTATTTAGGGCCACTTGCTAGATATCGCGACACCCAAGAGGTGATAGCTGCCATACGCGCAGTCGGAAATGGACTGGATAGACGCGTAGATTTCGAGAAGAAGCAACGTACTGTAGGACGTGAAGTGACATGCGTCAAATGTAAGAAGACGGGACACATATCTCGCGACTGCAATGTGAGGAAAGTGCAGAATTTTCCCGTTAACAATCCGGTGCCTCGCGTAAATCGAGAAATTGTGTGTTACAGGTGTAATGAACGGGGACATTTTTCGCGCGAATGCCAAAATCCTGTAAATCGAGTCGCGAAGGACTTGATGGTGGTAGACGATGATAATTCGAACTTAAAATTTTTCAAAGATGCGTTTGTGAACGGACATGCAGTGAAAAGTTACATAGACTTAGGTAGCCAAAGTTGTGCCATAAAAGAGGACGTCGCCAAAGAAATTGGATTAAAATATTATGAAGAACAAGTAAATCCTTTGAACGGGTACGGTGGTGGAAGTGTTCAACCATTAGGGGTTGCCGTGGGCGAACTAGAGGTCGATGGTGTATCGGCAAAGGTACGATTTCACGTCGTGCCTCGGCAGGCACAGAAAATCGGGTTGATTGTTGGACACCCGTTTACGGAACAGTCACATATCACAGTGATAAAAACCGCGTCGGAATTGCGCGTTACGGAAAATGTGTCGGACTTGCCGAAGTGTGAAGATAGCACCGTATCAAAGACTGCAATGTGGGCCAAAGAGGCAGCTGTGATTCCAAATAACTTTCTTGGCCATATAAGCGTGCGAACCGAGATAAAGAATTCCGATCTCTGCATTGAAGGTGGTATTCGGGAAAACGGTCAGCTAATTCCGCGATGTGTTGTGTCTACGGATTCGGAAGGACACACGGTAATTCCCGTTATGAATGTTACTGGGAAGGATTTAGTAATCGAGACTGGAAAAACGGTTACCAGAGGTGAACAGTGTATCGAGGGACAATATAAACGGCAGGTAAATGACGTGCCGATTACAGCAGATGAAATAAAAACAGATGCTGAAGGTGAGGACATAGATAAAGTGCTCGATGTTATCAATAAATATAAGGACTTAGTGGCGCGAAACATGAAGCAATTAGGGAATACGAGCTTGGCTGAAATGCGAATTGAGTTAATAGATGATAAACCCGTATTTTATCAACCATACCGCATGTCTTATTCAGAAAAACAGAAGGTGCGTGAAATAGTGAGTGAGTTGGAGGAGGCGGACATTATTGAGCCATCAGATTCACCATTTGCTAGTCCAGTATTACTTGTGAAGAAGAAAACGGGTGATGTTCGTATGTGCATTGACTATCGCGCGTTGAATAAGAAAACAGTGAAACAGAAGCATCCTATTCCGCGAATTGACGATCAGCTAGACCGGCTGCACGGACGGTACTTCACAGGATTGGATATGAGCTGCGGATATTACCAGGTAAATGTAGAAGAAAGTTCTCGCGATAAAACTGCTTTTATTACTAGTGACGGTATATATAGATTTAAACGTGTGCCGTTTGGACTTTGTAATGCGCCGGCAGTTTTTCAGAAACTTGTAAATGTAGTTTTAGGTAATTTAAGATTTGATACAGCTCTGGCATACTTAGACGATATTATTATTCCGTCAGAAACCGTAGAAGAAGGGTTGGAAAAGTTAGAGGAAGTTCTCGGTAAATTTAGGTACGCAAATTTGACTTTAAATATTTCAAAATGTCAATTTTTAATGAAAGAAATAGACTATTTAGGTTTTACGGTGTCACAGTTGGGAATTCGGCCAGGTAAACACAAATTAAAGGCTGTGGAAGCTTTTCCTCGTCCGGTTGACGTTCATAAAGTCAGGAGTTTCGTAGGTTTAGCTAGTTACTTTAGAAGGTTTGTGTTAGGTTTTGCGACTATTTTGAGCCCTTTGACAGATTTGCTAAAGAAGAATGCAAAATTTAATTGGGGAGACGAACAGCAAAAGGCGTTCGAAGTTATAAAGAAAAAATTAATTAGTAGCCCTATTTTGTCAATTTATAATCCAAGTGCAGAAACGCAGGTACACACAGATGCGAGTAGCTTAGGTGTAGGAGCGGTATTGTTGCAGAAACAAAGTGACGAACATTTTCATCCAGTTTCTTATTTTAGTAAAAAGACGAGCGAAGACGAAAGTAAATATCATTCATACGAATTAGAATGTTTAGCAGTCGTAGCCTCGTTAGAAAAGTTTAGAGTATATTTGTTAGCAATTAGATTTACTGTTTTCACGGACTGTAACAGTTTGAAATTTTTAGCAGATAAGAAGCATATGAGTCCTAGAATAGGTAGATGGTTTGTTAGGTTGTCGGAATTCGATTACGTTATAAAATATCACAAAGGGTCGTGCAATGTTGTGGCCGACGCTTTAAGTAGAAACCCTGTGGAGAGTGAAAAGGAAACCGAACTGGTGGGTTTGCCAGTACTTGGCCTTAAAGTCACTACAGACTGGGTGGCGGCTCTGCAGCGAACAGATGCTGAAATTCTAAAAATTGCGGACAAATTAGAACCGGGTGACGAAAGGACTCATTCGAAATTTACGTTGTATAAGGGCCGACTTTACAATACGAAAAGAGGTTTATGGCGACTCTATGTACCGTTAGATATTAGATTTGATATTGTTAGTGAGGCTCATAGGGAATTAGTGCATTTAGGCATAGATAAAACTGTAAGTAAGATTAATGAAAGTTATTACTTTCCGAAAATGAAAGAATTTGTAACGGCGTACGTTAATAGGTGCATAAATTGTCTGTACTATAAGACACCTGTAGGGAAACGGCAAGGGTTTTTACACCCCATAGACAAAGGCAGTGAACCATGGATAGTTGTACACATGGACCATTTAGGTCCACTGCCCAAAACGAATGACGAGAATAAGTACGTAGCAGCAGTTATAGACGGGTTTAGTAAATATTGTGTTTTAAAGGCAGTTCCGAACGTAGGTGCGGAAGGTACCGTTTTTTGCAAGGAGTTCATTAGCAATTACGGTAGACCACATAAAATTATTTCAGATAGAGGGGGTGCATTTGATTCAATTTTATTTAAAGATTTTTGTCGGGATTTCGACATTAAACATTCGATGATTGCTTCGCAAACTCCGCGTGCAAGCGGCCAAATAGAGAAAATTAATTCAGTGATTATACGTTGTTTAGCTACAGGTAGCACAGGTATAGAATGTGAGGATTGGGATACAAAATTATTCGAAGTCCAATGGGCGATTAATAATTCAGTACATACAGTAACCAAAAGGACACCATTTAGTATGATTTTTAACTATCAAGGTAGAGGACTCAAAAGTAATCCACTTACGGAGGAAATCCGAAGTTTAAACAAAGAGTTAGGCAATTCAGAAAATTTAGAAGACGTTGGACTGTTACTAAATAAAAATAGAGATAAATTGAGCCACCAATTTGATAAACATAGAAAGGCGGCGTATGAATATAAACAAGGTGATGTTGTGTTAGTTAGGTCGGAGGTACCATCGACAGGTGCCAGTAGAAAATTGGAACCGAAATATAGAGGTCCATATGAGGTAGTGAAAATTATAGGAAATGATCGTTATCTTATACAAGATATACAGGGGGAACAACAAAGTAGTAAACTGTATAAAGGTATAATTGCAGCATCAGATAGACTTAAATTAGTTGACCGAAAAGAAGTAGATTCTGGTGATGTAAAATTGGAATAGTATCATGTATGTTAGTTTTATTATTAGTTTTAATGTTGTGTTGTTGTAATTTTTATAGTTATGCCAGACTTGTAAAATTATAACGTAATTTTAAGCAGGGACAGTGTGTTTTAAAACTGGTAGAAACTGAAAGTGTGTTAGTGGTGCGAGGGTGCATTGACCGATAGATATCGGGTGGACCCACTGTGGTGTAGTGAAAGTGACGTTCGGGGGATGTTCTCGAATCTTTTATTACGAGGTGCGGTCAAAACATTTTATGATATTAGTTGGAAAATATAATGCAAATATTGTTTAGATTAATTTTGTTTTTGCTTTAGTGTTTATTTCTTGATTATTACGCGGTGTATTCCGAAGTTTTTTTTTGAGTTTTTCATGTTAGTAATGTTTCTATGTTTTTATGACGTAAAATTAATTGTTGTGCGATACGGACATTTTTGCTAGATTTAAGTAGTGTGAGTGTGCATGATAGTGTGGTTGACGAGGGCGTCAATGAGGTCAGGAAAGGCCGAATGTTAGGATTTTATATTTTAGGAATTGTTTGAGAGTGTATGGATAATTCTGGGTGGTATTTTGAAGTATATGCGTGTGTGTGGCCATCTGCAAGGGATGTTTTGCATTGTGAGAGGGTCGAGTGTCTGGTCTGTGGCGTCACTGGGACGGGCAGTATTTCTTCTATTTTGGCATTTCTGGTGTGACAGCTACAAGCCCAAGTTGTGACAAATTGGTGTTTTAATTGATCATCATCATAAGGTTCTCAGTCCGAAGACTGGTTGGACGCGTACCTCCATTCTTTTCTATCCTGAGCTAACCTACGCATTTCCCTAAAAGTAGAACATCCTACATCCCTAACTATTTGAGAGCAGTAGTCTAATCTAGGCCTACCCCTACCTCTTTTTATTCCTATCTCTGACTCTAGTATGTCGCGAACTATTCCTTCGTGTCTTAGAAGGTGTCCTACCATCCTATCTCTCCTACTCTTTATTGTTTTCCATACCTTTCGCCTTTCCCCAACTCTTTCTAATACTTCCCTATTGCTAACGTTATCTATCCACGGTATCTTCATCATGCGTCTGTAGCACCACATTTCAAACGCTTCTACTCTTTTTCGATCCGCTTCCCGTATTGTCCATGTTTCGCACCCGTATAATGCCGTACTCCATACATACGACTTTAAGAGTCTCTTCCTAGTCTCTATATTAACCGTTCTCGAACATAACAGTTGTTTCTTTTTGTTAAACGCAACTCGTCCCTGCGCCATTCTTTGTTTTATATCTTTAGTGCTCCTACCGTCTTGGTTTATTTTACTTCCTAAGTAGCAGAAATCCGCGACCTCCTCTATCTTCTCATTTCCTATTTGTATTTCAATTTTAGTTCTATTTTCACTCCATCTACATACCAAAATTTTAGTTTTCTTTTTATTGATTTTCATGCCGTAGCCCTGTGTCAAAACTGCTTCCATTTCATTCAAAGCCGCTCCTAATTCTTCTTTGCTAGATGCTAACACTGCTATATCATCCGCAAATCTGAGCATGTTTTAATTGGTGTATCATATTTCGTACAAGGGTCTGTTTTGTAACTGTCGCATAAGATAATCACCCCTGTGATTGGACGAATGGAATTGGAATGTTTGGCATGATTGGTCGAATGAATCTATTAAGGGAGTATTTTTATAAATAAGGGGTGTGTCTGTAGTTTTCCTAGTTTTAAGAAATTGTAAATAGAGGCAGTTACCTCATAGCATCCGCGTTGTAAATTTGTATTAAAGTGTAAGTAAAGTGTGTAAATAGAAAACAAAGGTCCTTTTGCTTGGTGTTCCTGACAAAACACATAACAGCAGTTGTTATTATCAAGTAGAGATACAACACTATATGCATCAGTTCAAATACTCGAATGAAAGAGTATTGTCTTGTATTTTCGTATGATAGTTTATTTTCATACATTCCCATTGCCTAAAAAACTAATTATGTAGCTATTATGTAAAAAGCGTACTTATGTATATCAACGTAAGAACCTAAACTTATTTACATATAATGTTGATTTTCAAATACGAGAGCTTACAGCTTACCCAAGACAAAACACACATTATTCGTTTTCATAGTAGAAGAACAATAAATTATTATATTATTTCGTCCATTTGAAAATACATGTCGACCGCTCTACTAATTGACTGTGCCGCACATTCGTGCATAAAGTTTTATCTTGGCTAGATGCTAGCGACGATCCCAGTAAAACGCCTAAATGTAGGCAATTGTATTGAAAATTTTACCCAAACACCCCGCCGTAAATAACTTTTCACTTGCATATAAATGCAAATATCAAAAAAATAAAGTGATGGTGTTGTTGACAAAGGTTACGTACAGGCTGCGACAGAGAGTTTTTTTTTCTTAACTGAAAAGTTAGGGGTACGTTGCCTCTTCAATATCGGCATTTTTCGGAACACAAAAAAAAATGTTTTTTGCATTTTATTTAAAAAATGCTCTGTCGCAGGAAAGAACTAATATTTATATATCATTGAAAACTTCTCTGACCAAAATCGAACAACGCGTTTTGTTTCAGTTAGTTATTTCGTGAACGCTTGCAAATATAACGGAACATTACACCCTTAAGTGTAGGTACTCTTTCTAAAAACTCAATTACCTCATTCTGTTTTATTTTACCGTTCATGTCGCAAAGATGAAAAATGTGACAGTTTAGTTCACAAATGTTTTGTAAAAACAGTCAGTGAACATCATCTGCAAAGAGTACCTACTCTGGTTTTTGAAGATCAGAGTATAAAAAGAGAACATAACTATAGCAACAACGAAATTATATTATGTCGACAGGATACAGGAAATACTCTTTATTGGGTACCTACATATTGGCAGATACACTTGTATGCCCCTACTAACTTTATTATGTCAGTTATTTCAAATCCCGAAAGAGAATATCATTTTCCTTTTAGGTTAACAATCAAAGCTAAGTGCCCTATGGAACTTAGAACTTTCCCAATGGACAGACAATCGTGCCCACTAATTTTGGGCAGTTGTAAGTATTTTACCGACTAATATATAAATGGATGTATTATACAGGGTTGTTTTCCACCGAATTTTTCTGTTTGCAGATGCTTACACATCAAAAGAATTGGTCTACCAGTGGCAGACAGTGAATTTTGTGCCTGGAATGACCTTGTCACAGTTTGATTTAATAAGTTTCCCTTACCGTAATTTTACATTTAAACGGCGCGAAGGTAAGAACTTACCGGTGTCCCAAGACCAGTTTCTTTTAGAAATCCCCATGACATTATTTTTTTTAGAAAAAAAATGGTTTTCGTTTTCTGATTCTGAAATTGATGAAATCTATTTCTTAAATCTTAATGTGATGATGCGCGATTTATACAGAGTGGTCCGAGTTTACCTAGTGAACTTCGAGAACTGATAGAACACGTTAAAATAAAAGAAGTTTTCCGTTTAAACTTATAACGATAACTTCATAGTTTCCGAGATATTCTTAGGCTGTTGGAATTCCATATTTTCAATTTTTTTAATAAATTTTAAACCAACTGAGGTATTTCGACGAAATTTGGTTGGCAAAAATATAGGTACATCAAAAAGTAGGTACCTAACGTTTTCCAACAAAAATTTGTTTCTCTACTTCTACCAGTGTCAAAGTTATAGGGGTTTTAATTTTTACCAAGTAAAACAAAATTACTACTACACAAATTACTAAATGTTGTTTTTTTGCAAAATGCAATGAGTTCCTAAGAAAACGTATTCTTGTCATTTTTGTTATAAGCCGAAAATGGGTTCCAAGCTTTAAGAAAACATTCTCTGATGGAAAGAAAATTTCCGAAAATCCATTTAGAAAGTGATTATATGTTATATAATAGTAATTATGTATTGGTAGTGTGCATAGCAATATATATGTACACGGTGATTCAAACTTCCCGCCCTTGGCTTATAACAGGAAAACGAAAAGTGCAAATGCAAATTTGGCAGAGGGGATTTGAATAGCTGTGTGTATGGTATATTTTTTCGTATTGAAACATTTTTTAACCTTTTTCAAAATGGCGGAAATGACGTTAGAAAATTTATTTCTTCTACAAAGTTACCATTTTTTTTTCATATTCTGAAAGAACATATTTTTCTGAACAACTTCCATTCAAAAAGTTTTTTTCTATCTTTATTTGGTTAAAAGCTATGGCACTCTAAAGTTGGTACTTTTAAATAAATCTCCACTGACCCCGCCGCGCCGTAATAAAAATTAAGTCGGTCGGGTAACAAATGCGCATCAATTGTTTTAAGCTGATTAAGTCAAATAATATTTTATCAACATCATCTTTCTGCGAAGTTATTGTTTTAAAAAAATCCAAACAATGCAATAAAATCAAACACTTTAAAATTGACACTTGTCTTGTTCTTTGATCTCAACTGACCCCGTCGCAATAAAATGTATACCTACACATACACATAATGAAAAAGTGGATATGATATTTATGGCGAATGTCAACAAAATAGTAGAATTGCCAGAGAACTGTATGGTGCAAGATATCCCGAACGTGTTTTAGCAGATAAAAAAATGTTTCCACGGCTTGAGCGTCTTTTAAGAAACAATACGGATGTGTTTTCGAAAAAAGGCTCGCCCGTTCCTGCAAGGGTAATGAACGAGGAATCCGTAGCTGCAGTTATTGAGTATTTTGAAGCAAATCCCCGGAATTCCATAAGACAGGCAAGTCGTGAATTAAATCTGTCATATTCAACAATCCAGCGCATATTAAAAATAAATGGATATCACGATTATAAATTACATAATTTGGAAAGACTGAGTGTGATCCACAGAGAAAGGCGCCTGAATTTTATAGCTCAAATAACGGAGGCGCTTCATACATTGGACCACAGGATCTTCGAACATATACTCTGGACAGATGAGAGTCGATTTGTTAGCAACGGAAAACCAAATCGCAAAAATGAGCATTACTGGGCCAGTGAGAACCCACATTTTGTGAATGAGATTGAAAATCAAGGCCACTTTGGCATTGACGTTTGGTGCGATATGTTTGGAGGGCATTTAGTTGGCCCATATTTTTTTGAAAATATATTAGATGGTAGAAGATATCTCCAGTTTTTACAACAACAGCTTCCAGAACTTCTTGAAAACATTCCACTTCAATTGCGTTTAAATCTATGGTATCATCATGATGGTGCTCCACCACATAGAGTTAGACCGGTCCAGCAGTTTTTAAATGACGTTTATGGAGGAAGATGGATTGGTACTAATGGACCCATACTTTGGCCGCCAAAATCGCCAGACCTAACACCCTTAGATTTTTACCTTTTGGGAACACTTAAAAACGAGGTTTATAAAACTGTTTCAAGGGACATTGACCATTTAAAGGAAGAAATTCAAAATGCTTGTCGAAACTTACCAAGGAATGTATTAAGAAGAGTTACTGAAATTAGAGTAAGGCGTAATTTAGAAAAATGTTTGGAAGTTGGTGGTGGTCATATTGAAAATTTAAACTATTAAATTTTAACTTAAAAAATCGTTTTTCCTACTTCGTTGTTGTTGTTTTTTCTGTTGTTTTCAACCGTTAAAAAGCAAATATATGTTCTTGTCAATTTTAAAGTGTTTGATTTTATTGCATTGTTTGGATTTTTTTAAACAGTAACTTCGCAGAAAGATGATGTTGATAAAATATTATTTGACTTAATCAGCTTAAAACAATTGATGCGCATTTGTTACCCGACCGACTTAATTTCTATTACGGCGCGGCGGGGTCAGTGGAGATTTATTTAAAAGTACCAACTTTAGAGTCCCATAGCTTTTAACCAAATAAAGATAGAAAAAAAACTTTTTGAATGGAAGTTGTTTAAAAAATATGTTCTTTCAGAATATGAAAAAAATGGTAACTTTGTAGAAGAAATAATTTTTCTGACGTCATTTCCGCCATTTTGAAAAAGGTTAAAAAATGTTTAAAAACGAAAAAATATACCATACACACAGATATTCAAATCCCCTCTGCCAAATTTGCATTTGCACTTTTCGTTTTCCTGTTATAAGCCAAGGGCGGGAAGTTTGAATCACCCCGTACATAGATTACCAAAGAGTAAACAGTGATTGTGTTAACAACTTAAAAAATGCCTGCAACACCGTTCAATCGAAATTGTTCTACCTCTTTTTATTCCTATTTCTGACTCTAGTATGCCGCGAACTATTCCTTCGTGTCCTACCATCCTATCTCTCTTATTCTTTACTGTCTTCCATACCTTTCGCTTTTCCCCAACTCTTTGTAATACTTCCCTATTGCTAACCTTATCTATCCACGGTATCTTCATCATGCGTCTGTAGCATCACATTTCAAACGCTTCTACTCTTTTTCCATCCGCTTCTCCTATTGTCCAAGTTTTTTACCCTTATAATGCCGTACTCCATACATACGTCTTTAAGAGTCTCTTCCGAGTTTTTACGTTAACCGTTCCCGAGCATAATAGTTGCTTCTTTTTGTTAAACGCAACTCAACCCTGCGCTATTCTTTGTTTTATATCTTTAGTGCTCCTGCCATCTCGAGTTATTTTACTTCCTAAACAGCAGAAATGGAAATCCGCGACTCCTCTATCTTCTCATTTCCTATTTGTATTTCAATTTTAGTTCCATTTTCACACCCTCTACATACCAAAATTTCTGTTTTCTTTTTATTGATTTTCATGCCGTAGCCCTGTGTCAAAACTGCTTCCATTTCATTCAAAACCGTTCCTAATTCTTCTTTGTTAGATGCTAACGCTGCTATATTATCCGCAAATCTGAGCATGTTAATAGTTTGACCCTGTACATTAATCCCTGAGGCTGTTCTGAACTTCGATATGTAAGTTGAAAACTAGAGGTGGCAATGCACAGTGTGCGTTGCACACCCCTGACTCGTCCGTCCGGATGTCTACTTCTCTTCGTTCCTGATCAAATTCTATGACTGCCTTTTGCTCTTTGTAGAGATTTTGTATTATTCTTCTGTCCCTAAATTTCATCCATACCTTTCTGAGCACTTCGAACATCTCCCCCATTTTACGTTGTCGAAGGCTTTTTCTAAATTTACAAATCCTATATAGACGCTCTTTCCCTTTTCTATTGTTATTTCTATAATTACTCGTAAATCTAGAATTGCCCCGCGCGTTCCTCTATTTCGTCTAAATCCGAACTGAACTTCTTCTAATATTTCTTCCGCCCTTTTCTCCATCCTTCTTTGCACAATTCTAGTTAAAATTTTTGACTCGTGGGAAGTTAAACTGATGGTTCTAAAATTTTCGCACTTATCCGCGCCTTTCCGTTTTGGCAAAGCGACTATGATGATCCTTTTGTAATCTTCTGGAATCTCACCTGTCTCGTATATACGGCTAACTAATTTAAATAAACTTTCTCTTACCTCTTGACCTGCACACTTTAAAATTTCTGCCTGCAATCCTTCTACACCTGGTGCTTTATTGTTTTTTAGACTTTCTAATGCTAACAGCAAGAAATTTAGAAACGAGGCAGATGACATCCTAATCGGAAGAGAGGAAAAGGCAGATAGGTGGAAGGAATATTTGGGAATCTTATATGCAGGACAAGAACTAGGAGATTAGAAAAGGAAATCATTGTAGAGAGGGATAACCTAGGCTGTCCCATAATAAGGGAATAGTTTGAGCTAGCATTAGAAAGTTGAAAAAACAATAAAACACCAGGTATAGACGGATTGCAGGCAGAAATTTTAAAGTGTGCAGGTCAAGAGGTAAAAGAGCATTTATTTAAACTAGTTAGCCGTATATACGAGACAGGTGAGATTTCAGAAGATTACAAAAGGAACGTCATAATCGCTCTGCCAAAACGAAAAGCTGCGGATAAGTGCAAAAATTTTAGAACTATCAGTTTAACTTCCTACGCGTCAAAAACTTTAACTAGAATTGTGCAAAGAAGGATGGAGAAAAGGGCGGAAGAAATATTAGGAGATTAGTTCGGATTTAGACGAAATAGAGACACGCGCGAGGCCATTCTAGCTTTACGAGTAATTATTAAAAAAAACAATGGAAAAGGGAAAGAGCGTCTATACAGGATGAGTTTTTTTTTGATTTTTTTTTGATCTTGGAAACCAGCAGAGATAGAAGGTAGGTTAAATGAGGAAAGAAGTGCAGTTCGTTGAGCTTAATAAATAAGCAAATTCAAGTTTTCGAAAATTTGCATAGTTTGCTAGATAAAATGGAAAAATCAAATTTTGCGAGATTTAAAAATATTTTCTAGCCGGCTTGTAACATAAAATATGAAAAAATGATAAAGGAAAAAGTTGTACAGAATTAGACTTAGTACTATCTCAAATAATCAAAAGTTGTATTATACCAGTCGTGTTCGAGAAATAATGCAAACTTATGTTTTTTAAATGGAAACCATATGCGACTATGGCACCACTAAATAGGATATTTTTTGCTGATTTCTGCTGATACTTATTTGAAAAAAAAATCAGTATTAGGGTATAAAATGCATGAAGGTAAAAAACAATCGGTAACTGCAAGTTGAAGGTTTACTACGCCACCGTGATTCACTTGAAGATACATACTTATTTTATTTTTCTATTTTTTTTTTGTTTTCCATGAATAACTTGGATATTTCATTAATTTAAAATTGAAAAATGCTTATAACTCCTTAATTTTTTTAAATAAACATGGAATATGATATATCACCGAAATCAGCAAAAATATACTATTTAGTGGTGCCATAGTCCGAAGCCGAACGATAGTACAAGCCAGAATGTAGCGCGTGGAGCACTGCTGTGACGTCACAGCCGTGGACGGATCGCTTAATCGGGGAGCAAAGTGCTCTAATTCGATAACCTCTTACTACTCAAACACGCACAAAAAAATGAAGCTGATTCTTATGTAAAATGACCTGCCGGATTCGAATTTTGGGGTCGCGAAAATATCGGGAATTGCGAAAATGCCGAACAATCGAATTTTTCTAAACTTTCCTAAATCAATTTTCGACCATTTTTAATACTTTTCTTGTTGTATTTCAGCAATGAAAAGAGTAAGAGATCTGTTTTTTTCATGGAATATACATTGAAATGTGCTGATCATCACAGTTTATTCACGTTGCCTCTAAAACTTTCCAATGTTATGAAAAAAAAATGTTTTCTTGCTAGACCACAAATTTGTGTAATGTATTTTTCACGTACTGGATAAGTAATCTTATTTTTCGGAATTAGCACATGCATATGCGAGACCAAATACGAACAAAGGCTCGAAATTATTTTTGGTGAAGAAACGAAACATTAATGTTGTTACTGAAAAAAGTTACAGCGGCTTAATAAACACATATAAATTGTGCGCGCTAGCCGCACTGAGCCGTGTAGGCGTACAAACAAATTACATTTCCCCTCACTTAACCATATAACCATTATACATTGCACAATTCATGCAATATTTTATTAAATAATTATTCATATGTTACCTACCTCCAATGAAATGTGAGTTAATGAAGCAAAAGAAAAGAAAATTAAAAAAATGCCTAGTAAGTAGTTCTCCCATTTATCTTCTTCCCTCAGTAAACATTTTGTTAGCCGGTGTATTTTATTTCGTTAAGACTTGTTTCCGACAATGTTTTCTACTATACTTTTTAGTTTTGTTCTTCATGCGGAATGCGTTCATTTAATATTATTAAATACATATTGAGTTTAAGTTCTGTAGGTTTTTCATGTTAAACGTTTGTTCAAAATAGGAAAATATGGTATTATACCGTTCAGGTATCTTTAATTAGATGTTCTCTTAATAAAAATTTCAAAAGTCCAGTTGTTGTTATTGAATATTTTGGTAAACTAGCATTATTTCCACGCCACGAACACGGCCGTTCGTACCAAGCTGGCCACGATTAATACGTCACGGCCGCTAAGTTCCGGCTTGAATTATCGTTCGGCTTCGCATAGTCGCATATGGTTTCCATTTAAAAAAACATAAGTTTGCATTATTTCTCGAACACGACTGGTATAATACAACTTCTGATTATTTGAGATAGTACTAAGTCTAATTCTGTACAACTTTTTCCTTTGGTATTTTTTCATATTTTGTGTTACAAGCCGGTTAGAAAATATTTTTAAATCTCGCAAAATTTGATTTTTCCATTTTATCTAGCAGACCATGCAAATTTTCGAAAATTTTAATTTGCTTATTTATTAAGCTCAAAAAATTGCACTTCTTTCCTCATTTAACCTACCTTCTATCTCTGCTGGTTTCCAAGATCCCTGTAGTGAAAATCAAAAAAAACTCATCCTGTATAGGATTTGTAGATTTAGAAAAAGCCTTCGACAACGTAAAATGGGGGAAGATGTGCGAAGTGCTCAGAAAGGTAGGGATGAAATATAGGAACAGAAGAGTAATACAAAATCTCTACAAAGAGCAAGAGGCAGTTATAGAATTTGAGGAGGAACGAAGAGACGTAGATATCCTGAAGGGAGCGAGACAGGGACATGCATTGTCTCCTCCAATTCTCAAGTTATACATCGAAGATGCGATTAATATTGTTAAAGACAGAATAGCTGCTGGAATTAATATACAGGGCCAAACTATTAATATGCTTAGATTCGCGGATGATATAGCAGTGTTAGTATCTAGCAAAGAAGAATTATTAGGAATGGCTTTGAATGAAATGGAAGCAGTTTTGACAGAGGGCTACTGCATGAAAACCAAAAAAAAAGAAAACCAAAATTTTAGTATGTAGAGGATGTGAAGTCGCGGATATCTGCTATTTAGGAAGTAAAATAACTCGAGATGGTATGAGCACTAAAGATATGAAACAAAGAATAGCGCAGGGCCCAGTTGGGTTTAACAAAAAGAAACAACTACGAGTATTATGCTCGGGAACGGTTAACCTAAAAACTCGGAGAAGACGTATGTATGGAGTACGGCATTATACGGGTAAAAAACTTTGACAATAGGAGAATCGAAAAAGAGTAGAAGCGTTTGAAATGAGGTGCTACAGACGCATGATGAAGATGTCGTGGACAGCAATAGGGAGGTACTAGAAAGAGTTGGGGAAAAGCGAAAGGAATAGGAGAGATAGGATGGTAGGACTCCGCCTTCTTAGACACGAAGGAATAGTTCGCGACATACTAGAGTCGGAGATACGGATAAAAAGAGGTAGGGGTAGGCCCAGATTAGACTGCGGCTCTCAAATAGTTGGAGATGTAGGATGTTCTACTTTTAGGGAAATGCGTAGGTTAGCTCAGGATAGAAAAGGGTAGAGGTACGCGTCCAATCAGTCTTCGAACTCAGAACCTTATGATGAGAATTACCTAACTTTAATTAATAATAATAATAATAATAATAATAATAATAATAATTTATTTTCCAATTTCAGCAATAGGCAATTAATACTTTAATCATACATTACAATTATGTGGAAAACCTCAAGATGGAGTTCAAGCATGCAGCATACTGCATCTCGGTCTACCACTCCACCTTGTGAAGACAATATAGTGCTCACAGAGGAATAATTTGCCTAATACTAGAGAAAAAATATTAAAACAAAATAATAAATGAAACAAAATGAAACAAAAAGAAACAAAACGAAACGAAATGCAGCCGGACACGAAAACAAACAACTAGCATAGCATACTTATTTATAATACATTGGGGGAGTCACATAGTTATAATGAAGGTAATGTTTGCTTATCAGGAGCTTGCTTATTAGTTGCAATTTTTTACTGTTTAAAAATAAAAATAATGAAGATGTTACTAATTCACTTCCTATTCCTTTTTTGCGATATTTTTTATGATATTTTTGTTTATGTTTTTGTCAGGTATATACACGGTGTCCCAACGAAAACTTGTGCCCCCGTAAAACTCGGCAAAATAAACGTTTTGACAAAAATCCAAAAACACGTCGATTTTTATATCAAAGGCGACCAATTTTTATGCAATTTTTATGCAACTCTAACCCTGTGGGGGGGGGGGTAGCGACTCCCCCAAATTTTTAAATGGGACGGTAGTCAAATGATCCCTACTTTGGAAGGGTTTTTCATTAGTTACACAACCGAATTTGTTTTAATCAATTCGATCAATTTGTTACCGAGAAATTGCTTCTTGAAGTTTCCAAGTTAAAAAATTAATAAAGCACAAAAAGGTTTAAACTATCGAATGTATTAAAATCAAGCAAACTAATAACTGAGAAAATGCCTTCGGCCTGGGGAGAAGCGGTACTGTGCCCCATACATAAGAAAGGGTACAAGACAATTTGCCAGAACTACCGAGGTATAGCTCTGTTCGATGTAGCTTATAAGATCATAGCGATGTTGATTAGGGATAAGGTAACAGAACATATGGAAAGCAAGTTTGGGGTGGCTTTCGAGGAGGAAGATCGACGAGTGATCAGATCTTCACTTTAATAATAATAATAATAATACATTTTTTAACACCACAAATACAGAAAATAAAGATACACAAATTGAAAAAAATAATTTTGGTGCTAAAAGGCCAGCATTCAGACATCTGCATCCGCAAAGAGTATGGAAAGTCTGATCTCCCATACAGGCCTAACTAAATTATACTACACTTATTAGCAGGTAGGTAATTTTACAAAATATTTGAAATATATGAATGAGATGAAATGAAAAGACAAGCTGAATAAGTATAACAACAGAAAAAGAAAGGGAAGGAAGTGCAGTAGAAATTGACAAGAAGACGACGAAGGAGAAAAGAAGAAGAAGAAAGAGAGTGGAGCACAAACCCATAAGCCAAACACATCAATAGCATATATTATGCAGAAACACCATAATGGTCTACTGATGATCAAGCAAGATCCGATGGAAGTTTTTCCTGAAGACATGGCAAGGAAGAGACAAATTCAAGCGGTTCACATTATTCATGCAAGCAGCTATGTTGTAGGAAAAAGATCTCTTAAATATTTCCTTGCGATGCCTGGGAATTGTGAGCATAAGAGACTTTCGCCGCGTGGCAACACTATGGACATCCGCACGGAAAACAAGTCTCCGATATAAATATACGGGTATTTTGTATTTAATAATCCGGAGAAAGAAACAGACCATATGAAGGCTACGCCTGTTGTACATATTCAACCATCCAGCATCCTTCAGCTTATGAGAGATATGAGAACGTGCTCTAATACCGAATATTAGACGCAAACACGAATTCTGAACCTTTTGGACACGAAACACATCAACACTATTTAAACAAGGACCCTATACACTGTCACAAAAATTAAAATGTGACAGGACTAATGAATCACAGAGCACTTTCTTGGTATTCAGGTCTAAATAATCCCTCCAGAGCCACCACATCATCACCAATGCCCTCCCGAAGCCAAGTTTCACTCACACACAAAACATCATAGCTTGCCAGGCTTACATGATCAAGAAGGCGATCAAACGCAGCTGTCAGAGACCTAACATTAACGTGCCCAACATCCAGCGTCATGTGCCACAGGCCAAGAGTAAGGAAAAGAAAAGAAATGCGCAATGAAATGAAGTGAAGAAGACAAAAATATAATAAAATATGTGTAATGAAACGACTCAAAAGTCTCAAACCACCCATGACTTGCAGTCATTCCCAAAGAAAAATGAATAAAACAAATAGAGAGATTATTTAATTTTTAACACATTGTACGTTATGAACATGAGCTGGATTTGTATACGCTTTTCATCGACTTTAAGCAAGCCTACGATACAGTGAACAGGCAACGGCTGTTCTATGCTTTGGAGTTTTTTCGGCTTCCAGGTAAAATTATAAACCTTGTGAAGATGACCCTGAAAGATACGTATAGTAGAGTGATGCTGAAATCTAGAACATCAAGAAGATTTAAAATAAATAGGGGACTTAGACAAGGTGACCCATTATCGCCTGTTCTGTTCAATGTACTTTTGGAATTGATTATGCGAGAGAGTAAATTATATACAGGGGGAACTATATTCAGTCATCGACACCAGTGCATAGCATATGCTGACGACATTGTTCTAATGGCTCGCACAAAGACGGAACTGAGAAGAGTTTTTAAGGTATTAGAAAAGACAGCTAAAGAAGAAGGTTTGGTTATAAATGAAAATAAAACGAAGTAATAGGAGACAGTAAGGAAGATAAAGGTATCGGAGAACAAGGAGTACGTGTTTGAGAGAGTGGAGAGCTTCACCTATCTAGGAGTTACAGTGGTTAATCATGGTGATGAAGCTGAAGAGATTTCAGCAAGAATAGCAAAAGGAAGTAGATGTGCCGGGGCTCTAAACAATTTTTTATGCTCAAAGATTGTGTCGAGATCTGCGAAAATCAGGCTCTACAAGACAGTTATTACACCAACAGTTCTGTACGCGTGCGAATCATGGATCATAACTGGAGGTATTCAAACCAAATTGAGAATATGGGAGAGGAAAATTTTGAGGAGAATTTATGGAGGTAAGATGGTGGAGGGAAACTGGAAGAGGCGAAGTAACTTGGAGCTGATGGAATTGTTCGGGGAACCGGATGTTGTGGGTGACCCGAAGTCGCAGAGACTGAGATGGCTGGGTCATCTGTTACGTTTGCCAGATGTGAGAATGGCGAAAATAGTGTTGGAAGGAGGAGTCGTGAAAAAGAAACGGAGAGGACGTCCAAGATGTAGGTGGTTGGATATGGTGAAGGAGGATCTGAACCAACTTGGTGTTGTGGACTGGAGAGGAGAGGCAGAGGATAGGGAGCGATGGAAAGAAACTGTTTTTCGGGCATTGAAATTGTTTGGACTGCAGTAGTTTGTGAGTGGGTGAATAAATTATAGTTTGGGTATTAGATAACAATAGACATACACATACACATAGAACAAATAAAAATGTAAAGCCTTGGGTCTACAAGACCTGTTTGTGCTTAAATATATATAAACTAATAAGAATAAAAAGTAAGAACCAAAGAACATCAGAACAAATGTCAAAATAAACTTATTCGCCACAGTATCAAATCGTGTTTATTTATACGTACTAAATCAAAACGGTTTATTCCAAAGAAGAATGCCGGCTAATAACTCCTGAGGTCTTGAGAAATGTAAGATCTGGATTTGAATCCCGAATGTATTATTGTACGACAATTGGTGGAGATCATTTTGAGCAATACATTCCATAGTTTAAACCTTTTTGTGCTTTTATTAATTTTTTAACTTGGAAACTTCAAGAAGCAATTTCTCGGTAACAAATTGATCGAATTGAATAAAACAAATACGGTTGTGTAAGTAATGAAAACCCCTTCCAGAGTAGGGATCATTTGACCCCCCCGTCCCATTTAAAAATTTTGGGGTGGTCGCTACCCCCCGCACAGGGCTAGAGTTGCAAGAATGACTATTGCATAAAAATTGGTCCCCTTTGATATAAAAGTCGACGTGTTTTTGAAGTTTTATCAAAACGTTTATTTTGCCCAGTTTTACGGGGGTATAAGTTTTCGTTGGGACACCGTGTATAATAAAAAATATCGTTCATTACACGTCCAGAAATGGATTTTTCCGTTCTTGCACGACTTCCCGTGTTCGGTTGCGCCTCACGACAATTTGTCACTCGCTCACGGAAAAATCCTTATTTCCGGACTGGTACTGAAATATTCTAATTCCGTCAATTAAACGCCATGCATGAGAGCATTATTCTGTTCCTTGGATAACGTTACACTCCTATTAGCTATCTTTAAGAAGCAGTTTCGCTGCATTGCCGCCTCAAAATTTTTGAATATAGCATTTTATAAAATACCTACATTTCCGGAAACTAGTTCGAATACTGATAGCCTTGTTTTATACTCGCTGTGTTGCGCAAGACTAAAGCTTTTAGGTACCTACATATTATATTTGCCGTATAGCGATTCGAGACGCAATTATACACTATGAATTCTTTATTAGTCATCCTCAGGAGTTGAAGATGAATCTAAAACTTACACTACGTTGCTTTAAATACCTCACTTCTACCCTCCATACGCAAATAAAATGAATCCATAAGCTTGGGGTTTCTTAGAACTCGTGAAAAGTAGGTGCGATAAAATCTACCATCAATAATTCTATAGCGCCTATTTTACTGTGTGTTCCAATTCCATCTGCGGCTGAAGTTTAGTCAGTGTCTGAGCCTCTTTTGGTGGCCTTCTCATGTTCAAGACATTGCCTCTTTTTCTAAAACCACGCTTTCTCGTCGATGTTCTAGGAATGCACCTTTCAATGCTTAAACACTCGTCATGGGACATCCTGTATTAAATATCATATTGTTCTTACAATTAAACTGTTACCTTTTTTCAGGCGACTTCTCTGTTCTGCAAGTATCTTTCAATCTCCAAAGACATACAGGATATTTTCTAATACAAGTGTATGTACCCTGCATTCTTATCGTCGTCCTTTCATGGGTGTCTTTCTGGATCCATAGGGAAGCTACAAGTGACAGAGTTGGCCTTGGAATAACCACCGTGCTAACTTTGTCTACCATAAGTTTAGATTCTCGAACTGATTTACCCAAAGTTCGGTACGCCACTGCCTTAGACTGGTTTCTACTCATGAGTTTCTTTTATTGTATAGCTACTTTGTTGGAGTTTGCTGGAGTGCATTACTTTACTAAAGTTGGCAGTGGAGAAATTCCCGTGGACGAAGAAGATTGGGAAGACTGCGAGGAAGGGGAAGAAGAATTTATTGGCACACCCAAAAGAGATTTTGATATGAATATTTCTCCTTCAAACAGAAATAGAAGAAAAAGTTCCATAATATGCCCCATTTACAATGTAAACAAAATGTTATCTTCGTTATTTAACCTTACCAAAAATGTGTATTTATTAGGATCCGAGTTTACATTATACAAATAGAAGAACATCGCTGTCGTCAAACCCGCCAGTTCAACCGGCCCCGGTGCGCCTTACCATGGAACGAATGACGCAAACAGAAAATCGCCTACCGAAATGGAAACAATTTTTATATTGCCTGAAAGGAGACGACAAATTCAGGAGGCAAAGGCAGAGAGAAGCTGCAACTGCTGGAAACAGTTGTAGGTGATTGATTTTGATGGATAATATTTGATTTCTTGTGTACTCTTCTTTTCAGGTTCGGCTGATTGTGGCAGTCACACCGTGAGGCATGTCAACAGTGTTTCTCTGATTGACAGAACAGCTAGGGTTGTTTTTCCGGTGTCCTTTAGCCTATTGAATTTTTGTTATTGGTTGATGTATATTACGTCACAAGAAGAGTTTAAATGGGGTGATCCACCTTTACATTTTTTGAGTCATTAATTATTGCAAAACTACGTTTACTTTTAACTTAAGTAATTAGAAAAAATTAAGGTTTCAGTTTCATATCACATCACAGCTCGTACGATTTTTTCGGTCGTAATGAAAGAACACCAAAATTTGACGTAGAATATTAGGTACACTAGAATAATATCCAATGTTTAAATGTTTAACCATGTATGACCAAAAGATAAAATAAAGAAATAAACGTAACGAATGCAAGCGTATAATTATTTATGGAGAAAACCAAAAGGGAAAACTAAAACAAGTAGTAAAAGGCAAACTACAAAACATAGCAAAAGTACAAATAAGTAGACTGCGAATTCTTAATAAATTAACAACACACGCCAAGAGACAGTGACACAGTAATTAAACTCGACACGTGTTTCGCTGATAACATCAGCATCCTAAGGAGTTGAAAATTAATCTAAATCTAAACTTACACTGCATTGCTATAAATACCAATCCCCCACTATTGAAGTAAAATGAATCGATAAACCTATAGAGTTTCTTAGAACTTTTGGAATATAAGAGCAATAAAATTGGTTTCTTAGAACTGGAAAGTAAGTATTTATGGCTATTCTTAATTCTATCTAGAGTAGTTGCGGCGAAAGAAGAACCTGTCACGTGGTCGCTCGTGCGCACTGACTGCTTCCTATTTATTTGCACATTTACACACACAACAGCATAAACACGCAGATCACGTGACAGGTTCTTCTTTCGCCGCGGCAGGTCTACCTGATAAACCTATACAAGGGTTGAGTTTGGAATCTTAGCATAATTACTACTAAACCAACTACTTACATTAATTTTTATATATCGCTAAACTTTCAAAGGCGTTTAAATCAAATTTATTATTTACTAGTTTCAAGAGTTTGAGATTATTGATAAGGAATTTATGGCCCCTTTCCAACGCGTGCGATAATTTCTGCATCGAAACCGTTACATCTCACTATATTTGATTGTGTTTACTTCCTTGCGGTATCTTTCAACGGATAATGGTAGACTCAACAGTCTGTTAACTAAAAAACCAAAACCAGCCTCTTTGTGCTGCAGTTATGTACCGCTGCGAATTCTTAGTAAGTTAACCCCACACGCCAAAAGACAGTGACACAGTAATTAAACTCGCTGACGTCAGCAACCTCAGAGTTGAAGATTCATCTTTGTAACTTTTACTAGTCTACATACCTTACCCACACCTTTGGTAAATATGGGAGCTCATCTTTCACTTGAATTTCAAATGTGCCCTTGAAAATTTCTGGAATGAAAGGAGAGATGTAATTTCCCATGGCTGTACAGACTGTCCTATTTTCGTTGTGATTTGGGGGTTTCTCATAGAAGCAGCAGAGATAGAGCCTCGGGGTTTTCGCGAACCTGAGCTACTTTTTTGAGTATAATAGAAAGCTGAAACCATAATTTGGATATCGTTTTTAGTTTTCGAGAAAAAAAAATAATGTTGATTTTTATAGTTTTTCGAAAACTCTCTCCAATTCTTTTTGTACTAAGCAGACTAAAACTGTTACGATTGACTCATATAGAACTTTTTCCAAGGAATTCAGTGGCGTACGTAGTTTTTTTCTAGGGAGCGTATTTTTTGAGTTATGACATATATAGTTAAATTTTTTAATGGAAATCATAGTAATCTTTGGTCTAGTTCGAAAGGTCTTTTTTAAGCTATCAAAATATATATATATACTTTTAAATTGGATTGTTTCGTGGGAAGCAGTCATTTACAGGAATGAAACAAGTTCATTGGAATTTAATCATCCTATATTTCGACGGGATTTTCCGTCTTCAACAGGGCTACAAATGTGATTACATAAGTTACTGGAACGTATTAGGAACGGAAATACATTGCTTACATGGTCCTATTGAACTATTAAGGTTTCTACAATTAATAATTATTGTATGTTATTATAACGGATGTAGGGGAGTTTGGCTCTGCAAGAATAAATAGGGCCAAGCTAGAAAATATGTTGAAATGACAATAATTTGTCAGCTGACATTTTGAGTGCAAAGGCGTGTAGATGGGAGTTCTAGTTCGAATAAATTTTGGTAAATGTGACTAACACCTTCGATGTCAGTTCTATTGTTAACTGTAGTCTGTTTGTCTCTGTAAATAAAAAACATTTCAAGTATTAATCTTTTTCTTAATTTGATTTCCTTGGCCAATATACATGTGTTGTCATAGTCAAAAAACTTTTACAGTCCAAATGCATAAATGACGCCAAATCCCTCACAATTTACCATGCTACCCACGCCAAATTTTTCGGACAACCTAAAATACACAAACCCGACATACCTCTCAGACCCATTATTTCCACTATCGACTCTCCTACTAACAAACTCTCCAAATTTATAGCGGACATACTCACCCAATCTTATGACTTAACTAACGAGTACTAATAATAATAATAATAATAATTTACGACTTTATTAAAAAATTATCCTTATAACAAAATAACATAAACACAAAATTTCAAGGCGAGGTTCAGATGAGTAGGCATTAAAAAACATGCCCACCCTCTGTTCTTCCACCTAACCCAAAACATAATCTTGAATTAAACATCTAGAATTAAACATCTACCTGCCAAATACATAAAGAGAGGAAAAAGACATAAGTAAGTGGGTGCACACATGCACGCTCATCGAACTACATACAGGACTCCTTCCAGTTCGTTGACTTTATCCAAGAATTCCAGCTCCCCCCCCAATTACGTTCTTGTCAGTCTTGATGTTGTATCCTTATTCAATAATATTTCTTGCGAAATGGCATGCGACGCCATAAGGGACAACTGGCCCACTATTTCCCTCCATTCCTCCTTCCCACTCGATCTCCTCCTCCAAACCATACAATTTCTCTTCCACAACAGCTATTTCACCTTTGATCAAAAACACTATAAACAAATTCACGGTACCCCGATGGGCGGGAGTATTAGTAATATTGTCTCTCTTCTCGTTATGGACAACAAAATAAGAAACCTGTCCAACAAAAACTCAATTTCCAGCTTCCTTTTCTAAAGAAGTACGTGGATGACATTATTACTGCTGTCCCGGCCGACGGAATACAACATCTAATAGACACTTTCAATGAACCCCAATCCCGCATCCAATTCACTATCGAAACCGAAACTAATTTCTCCATCCCCTTCCTCGACACCCACGTCATCCGCATGAAAAATAATAGCATCATCACCAACTGGTACCGTAAACCCACCAGCTCCTCAAGATTTATCAATTTCTACTCTAATCTCCCATTGACCTTCAAAACTAACTTCATAAAAGCCATGACAAACCGTATCATACACCTCTCCCATCCCATCTTCCATAAAGATAATAAAATTAAATTTGCCATCATGCTCAAACAAAACGGTTACCCTAAAAATCACTATCTACCCATCCTTTTCCCAAACCCAACTCAACACAATGAACCTCACACCCCTTACTCATTCATCCGAGACAACCCGCTACCACCTCCCCCTCTCACATCCTGTCCAACAACTATCAACATCCCCTGCCTTCCAACAAACAATATGAACCCCCCATTACCAACAAACATTACTACCAATTCAACTCCCCCACTCTTGACTGGGCCCCCCACCCCTACTCGCCACCCCACACAAGCGGAACCCTCCGATTCCCACTACTACCCCCTCCCATATATCCCTCACATCACCAACCGTATCAAAAAAGTCTTCCAACAGGAACCCCACATAAAAATAACCCTAAAACCCGTTTTGACCATCAAGAAATTCATTCACACCAAACTTAAAGACCCCACTCCAAAAAACCAACTTTCCTCAGTCATCTACAAAATCCCCTGCTCTTCTTGTCACCTTTCCTACATAGGTCAAACTTCACAATCCCTTCAACAACACATCACACTCCACAAAAGCGACACCAGACTTCGCCCACAGAGGTGCGCCCTCGCCAACCACGTCAACCAGACCGACCACCCCTTCGACTATGACAACACATGTATATTGGCCAAGGAAATCAAATTAAGAAAAAGATTAATACTTGAAATGTTTTTTTATTTACAGAAACAAACAGACTACAGTTAACAATAGAACTGACATCGAAGGTGTTAGTCACATTTACCAAAATTTATTCGAACTAGAACTCCCATCTACACGCCTTTGCACTCAAAATGTCAGCTGACAAATTATTGTCATTTCAACATATTTTCTAGCTTGGCCCTATTTATTCTTGCAGAGCACAGAACACCCAAACTCCCCTACATCCGTTATAATAACATACAATAATTAATTGTAGTTCAATAGGACCATGTAAGCAATGTATTTCCGTTCCTAATACGTTCCAGTAACTTATGTAATCACATTTGTAGCCCTGTTGAAGACGGAAAATCCCGTCGAAATATAGGATTGTTAAATTCCAATGAACTTGTTTCATTCCTGTAAATGACTGCTTCCCACGAAACAATCCAATCTAAACCATAAACAGTCACCTAACCAATTAAAACAAATATATACTTTTATATTGTTATTTCAAAAAACGGCAACGATTTTGGTACTTTTTAAGTTTTAACTTTAGAAAATATAAGATAGGTAGGCACATCCAAGATACCTGTGATTTTATGTTAACAACTGAATAATTATCTGTTGACATACATTAGCAAAAGTTGCATGCAGCTAGTTTTATTAATATTATATACATAATGGCACTTCAAAATTATCAAAATTTCGAAAAATACGACATAATTGCTGTTTTCAATGAATGTCGTGAGAATGTAAATGAATCAATGGATCTATACCTCAACAGGTACACAAAAAAATTTCTAGTTACCCATTTCCAGTATAATACCTATCCATCGATTTTATTAAATTTAGATACCCAGAAAGAAGACAACCAAGCAAAACGATGTTTTAGAGATTAAAATCAAATTTAATTCACTATGGCCCGGGTGTTCAAAGAATCCAACACCGGATTAAGACTGACACCGGCTTCTTTGCTATGATACCGACTTTCTGATTGGCTGTGTCATAGCAACGAAGCCGATGTCAGACTTAATCCGGTGTTAGTTTCTTTGAAAAACCGGGCCTATGGGTCATTCAATAAATCTAGAAACAAAATTTATTATAATAAAGAAAATAGGGAAGAGCAAGAAATAAATGTTTTATCGTTGGTTGAGGCGACACCAAAAACTTCTTGTCGCGAAATCGGATCACAAGTTGGTGTTTCCAAATCAAAAGTTCAAAAAATATTTAAAAAAGGCAAATATAGGCCATATAAAATTCAAATTATCCACCATCTTTTCCCGGGAGATCAAGAAAGATACATACACACTCAAAACATGCAATATTTGAACAAAGAAAGAAGGCTTAATTTTTGTAGGTGGTACTTAAATAAAATTCAAGAAAATCCAGAATTTGGGGGGTCTGTCATTTGGACAGATGGAACTCACATAAGCAGCGTAGGATTATTTAATAGACATAATGTGCGTCAATGGTCTGATACAAATCAGCACCGAACTTTTGAACGTCAGAGGCAAGGACGTTCTGGATTTAACGTTTCGTGTTTTATTTTGGGTGGTCAACTAGCATTTTTAAAAGAAAAAATATATCTACATACGAAGATACAACAATCAAGCCGAGCTAGCAGAGGCACCACATGCAGCTTTCCGATATTTGCAACCCCATCCTATTTTTTTAATTAATGCCATCAATCTATTAACTAAAAGATGTAGATTATGTGTTGAAAAACATGGCAATCAATTTGAGCAGTTCCTATAATTTTTTTGTTTGTTGTTTGATGTTTTTCTTGTTTTTGTTTGTTTTGCTATTTTTCTGTTTTTATTATTTTTATTTCAGTTGTTATTAAAAGTTGCTAACATAAAATCACAGGTATCTTGGATGTATGTACCTATCTTATATTTGCTAAAGGTAAAAAGTACCAAAATCGTTGCCGTTTTTTGAAATAACAATATAAAAGTATATATATATATATATTTTGATAGCTTAAAAAAGACTTTTCGAACTAGACCAAAGCCTACTATGTTTTCCATTAAAAAAATTTAACTTTATGTCATAACTCAAAAAATACGCTCCCTAGAAAAAAACTACGTACGCCACTGAATTCCTTGGAAAAAGTTCTATATGAGTCAATCGTAACAGTTTTAATCTGCTTAGTACAAAAAGAATTGGAGATAGTTTTCGAAAAACGATAAAAATCAACATTATTTTTTTTCTCGAAAACTAAAAACGATATCCAAATTATGGTTTCTGCTTTCTATTATACTCAAAAAAGTAGCTCAGGTTCGCGAAAACCCAGAGGCTCTATCTCTGCTGCTTATATGAGAAACCCCCAAATCACAACTAAAATAGGACAGTCTGTGCATTCACTTTGTTGAAAAAATGATCCACTGACTTTGAAAGAATTCTGCTGCATAGACAGATTGGCTAAAATAAAATATTCTTTGACAGTTTGTTCGTCAATGTTATTTTTATTAAGGAGTTCATACGAGTACTCCAAAGCCTTTGGTACAGGTACGCTGAGAAAAAGTGGGCTGACGGCGAATGAAATTAATAATTCGTTATCATGCAATGTGATGTGTTGAATTTCGTTTATAAACTCTAAAGAGTTCTTATTGAAAAACTTTGATCTCGAGGTTATTATATTCATTGACCACCCATTTGGACATTTCTAAGAAATCAATTTTATTGCTCTTATGTTCCAAAAGTTAGGTGTATCGATTCATTTTACTTCAGTAGTGGATGTTTGTATTTATAGCAATGTAGTGTAAGTTTAGATTTAAATAAATTTTCAACTCCTGAGGACGCTGACGTTGTCAGCGACACATGTGTCGAGTTTAATTGCTGTGTCGCTGTCTTTTGATATGTGGGGTTAACTTATTAAGAATTCATAGTGAATTTACGTCAAAGTTCTAGATCCAACCGCTGTGTTTACTAGATGGCGTCCCGGTCACAGAATCTCAATTTGTTTCATAAGATTTATATACCAAGATTAAATTATTGAGTACCGATATTCAATTTCTCAAAGTTTGCAAATCCAACAGAGTATTCCCACATTTCATTCATGTCAAAGTATAGTGTAATAATAAAAGGATTAATGATGCAGTTACACAGGAGAAATGGTTGAATATGGAACTCAATCATTTTTACGGTATAAACGTAGTTTGTTAGAATTGGAGACGTACAACCTGTACCAAAAGTTTACATATAAGTTACATAGTTTAGGAAATCTGGAAGAGGATAATTTTTGAGGAGAATGGAGGTCAGAAACACCGCTAAATATCTGAAAAAGTTATGTCTAATAAGAAGAAATGAATAAAGTTGGAAATAAACCCCTGTCAGAAATTAGATGCGACAAGTTCCCTCAGAAAAAGATCGACATTGTAGAAAATCAATCTTCTCAAACCTTTGATAAAGCCGAACTAAACTTACTAAATAAAGGCTTAAAGTTTAGCTTGCCAGAATCTCGTCGCGTAGGCACCGAAAATGTAATAGCTATAGTAGGTATCTATCTATTGAATTCTCCATTCTGTACTTAAATGAATACAAAAAGTATGATTAGGGGAACGGTTGCACAACAAATATCCGAAAATATTAAATACCATGGTTATCTTCCCCGCCACACAAACCGCTCTAAAACTATCAAGGGACTGAGAGAGAAAGAGGGTTTTTATCTTAAAACAGATAAGGGTAAAAAGATTGTTATATTGGACAAATGGGACTATTACCAAAGAGTAAAGAATTTAATAGAAAACGTGTCATACGTGAAAATTAACAAAGATCAGTTGCCTAAAATGATTTCAGATAAGTACCTACCTACTCAGAAAACATTTAAGCTATGTTATAACCTCATTACCGCGGATATCAAACGTAAGATACATGTGTCTAATCCAAAAGTACCACGCATATGTTGTTTACCGAAGATTCATAAAGCAGGGAAAACCGTAAGGCCCTTAGTTTCAGCTACATCAGTTTCTCCTACTTACAAACTGTCCAAATGGTTAGTCAATGAATTTAATAACCTCGAGCAGTCAAGTTTTTCAGTAAAGAACCCTTTAGAGCGAGTTTATGAACAAAATTCAACACATCACATTGCATGATGACGAATTAAGTACTAATTTCATTCGACGTCAGCTCACTTTCTCCAAGTATACCTGTACCAAAGGCTTTGGAGTACTTTTACGAACTCCTTAATGAAAATAACATTGACGAACAAACTGTCAAAGAATATATTGTAAGGAATTTCATATTTACACAATTTATTTACAGTGACTTATGTACAAATATTTACAATTAAAAGTTATTTGAGAACATGAAATTTTAGAATCAACAATAAGCAGCGAAGTATAAAAGCAGCAAACAAACAACAACAAGCAATAACAATTAAATAACTACCAGCAAACAATTATTGAACAATACGCAAACATCTAACTAACCTATATACAAATCAATAGTTCGAACTTCTCTAAAAACACTTCTACAACCAACAGTTAATCACGACCGAAAGCGCCCTACCATCATAAAGTTTTCATTCCGAAGACTGGTTGAACGCGTACCTCCATACTTTCATATCCTGAGTTACCTGCCCATTTCCCCAAGAGTTGAAAATCCTACATCCCGAACTATTTGAGAGCATTAATCTAATCTGGGCCTTCCTTACCTCTTTTTATTCCTATCTCTGACTCTATGTCGCGAACTAAGCCTTCGTACTTCAGAAGGTGTCCTACCATCCTATCTCTCCTATTCCATAAAGTTCGCTTTTCTCCAACTCTTTCTAATACTTCTCTATCTATTTTACTAACCTTATCTATCCACGGTATCTTCAACATACGTCTATAGCACCACGTTTCAAATGCTTCTAATTTTTTCCTATCCGCTTCTCCTATCGTCCAAGTTTCGCACCCGTACAATGCCGTACTCCATACATACAGTTTTAAGGGCCTTTTCCGAGTTTCTACATTTATCATTCCCGAGCATAATAGTTGTTTCTTTTTATTACATGCAATTCGATCCTACGCTATTCTTTGTTTTATATCTCTAGAGCTCCTACCATCGAGAGTTATTTGACTTCCTAAATAGCAGAAATCTGAGACTTCCTCTATCTTCTCGTTTCCAATTTGTATTTTCGTTTTAGTCCTACATACCAAAATTTTGTTTCTTTTATTGATCTTCATGCCATAGCCCTCCGTCAAAACCACTTCCATTTCGTTCGGAGCCCTTCGTAATTCTTCTTTGCTGGATGCTAATACTGATATATCATCCGCGAATCTGAGCATATTAATAGTTCCAGCAGCTATTCTATTTTTAACAATACTAATCGCATCTTCGATACACGTATAAATTGAATACTATAGAGGCGATAACGCACGTCCCTGCCTCACTCCCTTTCGGATATCTACTTCTCTATGTTCTTGCTAAAATTCTATAACTGCCGTTTGCTCTTTGTATAGATTATGAATTATTCGTCTATTCCTATACTTCATCCCTACATTTTTGAGCACTTCGAACATCTTCGTTCAGTTTACATTGTCAAAGGCTTTTTCCAAATCTACAAATCCTATATAGGCGCTCTCGCGCTCTTTCCATTTCCTATTGTTTTTTCTATAATTACTCTTAAAGCTAGAATGGCCTCGCGCTTTCCCCTATTTCTTCTAAATCTGAACTGATCTTCTCCTAATATTTCTTCCGCCCTTTTCTCCATCCTTCTTTGCACAATTCTAGATACAATTTTTACGAGTGGGAAGTTAAGCTGATCGTTCTGAAATGTTCACACCTATCCACGCCTTTCCTTTTCGGCAAAGCTACTATGACGTTCCGTTTGTAACCTTTTGGAATCTCGCCTGTCAGGTATATGCGAATAAGTAATTTAAATAAACGATCTATTACCTCTTGACCTACGCACTTTAAGATTTCTGCCTGCAAGCAATCTATACCTGGTGCTTTATTGTTTCTTAAACTTTTTAATGCTAGCTCAAACTGTTCTCTCATTATAGGACACCCTAGGTTGTCCCCCTCTACACTGCTTTCGCTTTCTAATATACCTCGTACTTCCTGTCCCGCATATAAGTTTCCCAAATATTCTTTCCACCTATCCGCATTCTCCCCGCTTCCGATTAGGATATCTCCTGCCTCATTTCTAATGTTTTGACACTAAATCCAATTTCTCTAAAATTTCTCTAAAATGTCTCCTAATTATTTTATATGCTTCATCCGCCTTTCCCACTTCGAACATATCTTCCACTTCTTTGCATTTATTATCGATCCATTGCTTTTTCGCTTTCCTACATTACCGAATAATTTCCCACTTGATCGCCTTAAATCTTCGTTTTCCTCTATCATCTAACCAATTTTTGTATTTTCGCCTTTCCTCTAAGAGACTCACAATATGTTTTGTTATCGAGGGTTTTCTACATTATTTATTCTGTTTATGACCCAAAAAATCTCTAGCTGCGGAATCTATACTTTTTTTAATGCAATTCCATTCTGCCTCTATGTCCCTAACTATATTTTTACCCGCGAACTTTAGTACTTCGTTTGTCTTTTTTTCGAACTTAACGCACGTATCTTTTAGTTTCTCCTTCTTCCGCTTCGTTTTTTCAAAATCTTAAATTTAAGATTGGCCTTCATAACCACTATGTTGTGATCACTATCTATATCTGCTCCTGGATAACTTCTACAGTCCCTAACTTAATGTCGAAATCTTTGCCTAACGAGAATGTAATCTATTTGCTATCTTCCTAGGTCTCCTGGAATCTTCCACGTATAGCGTCAACTAACGTGACGATGAAATAGAGTGTTCGCGACGGTTATGTTATGTTTATCGCAGAACTCATCAGTCTAACTCCCCTTCCGTTCCTAATCCAAAGGGGCCAACTATTCCGCCTTCTCTCCTCGTGTCTACGACTGCATTGAAATTTGAAATCTTACAATTAGGTAATTTTCGCGCCCTCTCATATAATCTAGCATATGTATATTCAATATCAGTATTGTAACGTATTTCGATTTTACACTATTTATTTACAGTGACTTTATGTAAATGTACAAATATTTACAATGATTAACAGTGATTTGAGAACTTAAAATTAACAAATTGAACAATAAGCAGTGAAATATATACAAGCAGTAGATGAAAATTAAACAATTAAGCGAACAATTAAATAATTAATTACCTAACCTAAACAATCCACTGTACACAAGTCCACAGTTTAAACTCTCTAAAACACTCGTCTTCAGCCGACAGTTAATCACATACGAAGACGCCCCGGTACACTTAAAACGCCACCAAAGAATTCGCACTCGCGTACCGTACCGACACTAAACGCGTATCAAGACTTATACTCGCACGGAACTATTAAACGCCCGGTTCTTATCGCATTCGATATTCGCTTCCAAACTTCAGACTTCAAACTGTAAGAATGTAAGACTGTCCACTCGGCTTCTTGCTTCCCATTTTATATTGGTCTTAGAAGATTCTCGAAAATTATCGATCAAACATTGTTCCAGAAAAAGAATCTTCGAGCAATATAAAATCATAGACTATTCTTTTCGGGAGTCAAGGTCAGCGCCGCAATAAAAAACACCGCGGCTCGCCGTCAAACAAATAATGTGTGTCACTACCAGGGACGTCGCTGACGGGGCAAAAGTTCGTATCACTGCCCCCTCCTTAAAAGACTGATCGCCCCGATCAGAAATTATCTCGTTCTTTCCCATGGTACGGAGCAAGCCGGTCCAGATGGACTACTTTCATCTTCGATCGTGGAGAACGCTGAATCCGGTAAACAACGTCGTTGATCCTGGTCACTACTTGGTATGGCCCTTCCCAGTTCTTCTGTAATTTCGGCGATCGTCCTTTCTTCCGGGCTGGATTATAAAGCCACACCAGATTGCCAGCTTGGAAACCCACAGAATTCGCTCGGGCATCATACCGCGTCTTCATTCGGTCACTCTCTAGGCGCATGCGATCCCGAACAGCCTCATGAATTACCTCGAGTCGTTCTGCCAATTCCCGGGAATACTCATCTACAGGCTCCGGCCTATCGTCAGGATGCCCAAACAACACATCCATTGGCAGCCTCAATTCCCTTCCGAATAGCACACTGGCAGGCGTTCTTCCAGTTGACTCGTGCACAGCCGATCGATATGCCATCAGGAACAGTGGAAGATGTCGATCCCAGTCTGTCTGGTGTTCGTTTACCATTATCCTCAGATGGTTTTCTATGGTCCTATTGAATCTCTCAACCATTCCATCTGACTGGGGATGTAATGGAGTGGTCCTGGTCTTCCGTATTCCCATCAACTTACAAACATTTTGGAACACCGCAGACTCGAAGTTCCGTCCCTGATCAGAATGAAGCTCCATGGGTGTACCGAATCGGCTGAAGAAATTGTTCACCAGTACTTCAGCCACAGTGGTGGCTTCCTGATTCGGTATCGCATATGCCTCAGGCCATTTACTGAAGTAGTCCGTCGCAACCAGGATGTACTTATTCCCATCAGTTGATGTAGGAAACGGACCTGCTACGTCAATTGCAATCCTCTCAAATGGAGCTCCCACATTATACTGGCGCATTCTGCCACGGCTCCTTGTCTTGGGTCCCTTGCTTGACGCGCAGTCATCACATCTCCGGCACCAGTTCATTATATCTGTCCTGTAGCCCAGCCAATAGTATCTCTCTCTGACCTTCATCGTGGTTTTATTAACACCTAAGTGCCCCCCACTCACTCCATTGTGAGCCTCTGCTAGGACTTCCGGAACCTTGTCCTTCGGCACCACGACCTGGGGCTTTCTCTCTCTTCCGTCGGTGCTCTCCCACATTCTCTTCAGAAGACCGTCTTCTATCACAAGAGAATCCCATTGTGCCCAGTATGACTTCAGGGCCACACTCTTGTCGGAAACTTCTATCCACTCCGGTCTTCTACCAACTTCTTTCCATCTTAGCAGAGGTTCCAAGGTCTTATCTTTCTGCTGGGCGTCTCTCCAGGATTGTAGATGCTCTTCTTCTACTTGGATCCGGGTTTGATGGCATTTGATGGGGTGTACATGCTCTTTCAACTCTTGCCTCACCAGCACTACAGGGGATGTCCACGGACTCTGCGAAGGCTCAATTACCCCTTGTCTATTCATGTCTTTGATCAGGTTGTCCATTTCGGTTTGTTTTGCCAAGGGTACTCTTCTAGGAGCTTGCTTAATGGGAGTATGATCACCGGTGTTAATGGTGTGTTGAATTACTCCCGTACGTCCTAGGTCACCATTTTGCAAGGAGAAGACATCTTTGTATTTCATCAGGAGTTGAGCCAGCTTCTCACCCTGTCTCTGATCCAGTTGTTGGGAACATTCTTCTACCATCTTTTCTAGGGGAGTTGGTAAGCTGGTTGTGGACATCTTCTGATCTTCTCCCTTCTCATTCTTCTTCACCATGGCAATCCTAGATACTGGCTCACACATACCAATTAACGTGCCCTTGCAAATCTTCTGGTCAAATTCGGCAATGTTCGCTATTCTTACGAATACTGGACGTTGACCAGGTCTTACCAATGTCTTCCCAATCAGTAAACCTTTCTTTACCTCTTCGTACATCGGCTCGACCAATCCCACCAAGCAGCTTGGAGCACCATCCACACGGACCCGTACGATGTTTTCGGATCTGGCAGGCATCAGGACATCTTCTTCGACCTTCACTCGGTATACACAGTTCTTGCGCCCAGGAGAACTCATTACTAGTTCTTCTTCACCAATTCGAAGTACACCGGCGCCAACATCAAGCACAATCCCGTGCTTCTTCATACAATCCAGGCCCAGTATAACTTCATCCACAATGTCGGCTACAAGAACTCTCTGTGGAATGACGACATCTTCCATCCCTATGTCGATTTCTGCCTCTCCATATATAGGTGCTGTCTCGCCGGTAGCAGTAACCAATCGGATATTCTTATTGGTCGGCCTAATTCTCCACTCAGCCACAACATCTTTTCTGACTATGGTGTCACTGGCTCCTGTATCGATGGTAATTTCAGTCTTCCTGCCATCAATAATCCCATCAATCATCAAACTATCCCCAACTCGAGCCAATCTTGACACATTCACATCTTGTACTGGGGCTTGGTAGGATTGGGCTGTCCTCACGTACCGGTTCTGGCCAGGAGTACGTCGGCATCTACTGCGAAGATGACCTTTTACACCGCAGCTCCAACATCGCAGGAAATTCTCCCTTCCATACCATTTCCTACCATTCCCCTCATTGTTCTTCTCAGTTCTTTGGCGTAATTTCAACCTGACTTTTTCTATCACTCTCTCCAGCAGATGTTCGTCTGGTCCTTGGGTAAGCAGCTGCCGCACCTTGGGGTACCCTCGGGATGTTTGCTTTGCTGCCTCAAACTCCAAGGCGTGGGCCAAAGCGTCTGCCAGGGCTTTGTGTCTGGCTAGCTTCAATGCCATCTTAGTTTCACTATCACGCAGCCCCTCAATGAAATTCTCCACGGCCAGGTTCTCCAAGAACTCCTCCGGGGCTGTTGGGTATGCCAACCGGACCAGTCGGGCGATGTCGGCCTCAAATTCTTGCAGGGTCTCGTTGGAGCGTTGAGACCTACCCTTTAGCTGTGCCTGGTGGACTTGCTGGAGGTGTTGATGGCCATACCTCATTTCCAGGCGCTTAATTATCTCCTTATAATCAGCCTGTTGTTCGGCTGTCACGGTATCCAGGATGTTCAAGGCGTCCCCTCGGAGTGCCACCACCAAATTCACCGCCTTCTCGGTATTGGCCCACTGGTTCGCCGTTGCCGCTGCCTCAAACTGCTTGATGTAGGTGTGCCACGAGGACTTTCCATCAAACGTAGGCGGCTTCACCTTAACCTCAGGAGCTCTTCTTTCTACGTCCAATTCGGTATGTTCTATCTTCAAGGTTTTCTTCTTCTCTAATTGTGACATGCTCCCATTCATCTTCGATATCTCTTCATCCATCACTTTTCTTATTTCTTGTGTTTCTTCTGTAATACGTGTCTCTAGTTGAGTTGTTTGTGTTTCCAGTTGATTCGTTATTTCGGTAATTTTAGCTCTTCTTTCTTCGTCCAATCCAGTATCTTCTGTCTTCAATGTCTCCTTCTTCTCTAGTTCTGCAACTCTCTCACTTATCTTTGATATTTCTTCATCCACCACCTTTCTGATTTCTTGTGTTTCTTCTGTAATACGTGTCTCTAATTGAGTTGTTCGTGTTTCCAGTTGGTCAGTTATTTCAGTAATTTTTGCAGCTACCTGTTCTTGACTTCTTTCTATGGCTGCCTTCATCTCTTCTTGGCTGTTCTTCATTGTTTCTTCCAGATTATTCTTCAGTTCTTCTTGGTTGGTCTTCATTGCTTCTTCTAGATTTCTCTTCGCTTCTTCTTGACTGATCTTCACTGTTTCTTCAAGATGGTTCTTCATTTCTTCCTGACTGCTCTTCATTTCTTCTGCTAAGTCATTCTTCATTAATTCTTGTCCGGTCTTCATTGCTTCTTGGCTGTTCCTTATTTCTTCCAAATTATTCTTCATTTCTTCTTGACTGTTCTTCATTAATTCCATAAGAGCTTGAAGTTGCTGCTCCATCGCGGCGGCTCTTCTTGTTACTGGCATAAACATTCACAAGTTCAAACACAAGTCTCAAACCACTTCCAGTCACTAAGGAGTCCAAAAACGTCGAAACTTTCACTCAGCTCGGCCAACTTCCAGAAAATTCTTCAATTTTCCACCGGCTTCCACGACGTTCTTCGCTCTTCTTGGCTCCACAAATCGCACTTCTGACACCAGTTGTAACGTATTTCGATTTTACACTATTTATTTACAGTGACTTTATGTAAATGTACAAATATTTACAATGATTAACAGTGATTTGAGAACTTAAAATTAACAAATTGAACAATAAGCAGTGAAATATATACAAGCAGTAGATGAAAATTAAACAATTAAGCGAACAATTAAATAATTAATTACCTAACCTAAACAATCCACTGTACACAAGTCCACAGTTTAAACTCTCTAAAACATTCGTCTTCAGCCGACAGTTAATCACATACGAAGACGCCCCGGTACACTTAAAACGCCACCAAAGAATTCGCACTCGCGTACCGTACCGACACTAAACGCGTATCAAGACTTATACTCGCACGGAACTATTAAACGCCCGGTTCTTATCGCATTCGATATTCGCTTCCAAACTTCAGACTTCAAACTGTAAGACTGTAAGACTGTCCACTCGGCTTCTTGCTTCCCATTTTATATTGGTCTTAGAAGATTCTCGAAAATTATCGATCAAACATTGTTCCAGAAAAAGAATCTTCGAGCAATATAAAATCATAGACTATTCTTTTCGGGAGTCAAGGTCAGCGCCGCAATAAAAAACACCGCGGCTCGCCGTCAAACAAATAATGTGTGTCACTACCAGGGGCGTCGCTGACGGGGCAAAAGTTCGTATCAGTATAAGCCGCCTCTACGGACTCATCACTATAGTTAGAAGTGGGCATACACAGGGTGTATCCAAATAAGTGGCAAAAAATTTAAGAGACGTTCCTTGTTGAAAATTAAAGGGGGTGTTTGATATAAACAAATCCTCATATGTCCCTCCGTTAGGAGTGACGCCCCTCCAAAGTGGGAAGTGGAAATTAGGTTTTTATTTATTTGTTTCGACCATTTCAGTAATGGTATAATTTATTGTTATTCGTATTAATACAAAATTACGACAGAAAGCGACTTATGTAGGCAACTTGACAGCCGCCTACTACTTTTAATTGAGAATTTAATTCTTTCGGTGCGTGATGAAGTTAATTATTTATTTTTTCGAAAACTATTGATTTTACGAAAACAGGAAAAGGGACACGAAAGTTTTTAAACGAATGAAGTTTTGTAAGGCATATTTTTAAACAATCGAATTCTTACACGTTAAGAAGTTAAAAAGGAAAAAATAGGAGGGCTTCCAAGTGTCATCCACTTATAACAATATGGATCGGTCAAGAAAATATTCGAAAGTAGCCTTTTTAACATTAGAAACCTTCCACCTAATTTCATTTCCTTAACTATTTCAGATTTTGAGAAAATAAATAAAAATATAATTTCCACCTCCCACTTTAGAGGAGCGTAACTCCTAAGGGAGGGACATATGATGATTTATTTATATCAAACACCCCCTTTAATTTTCAAAAAGGAATCGCCTCTTAAATTTTGTCGCACTTATTTGGATACATCCTGTATATCTGTATTATTAGATTATTACCGTTTTTACAGGTTTCAAATCCAACCTTACCATAACTACCCTGTCACTTTGCTGTAAGAAATTTTATCCGCATAACAATTCCTACTCCCGAATTTCCTCCTACAGATCCTATGTGTATTACTCTAGAAGTCTCCTGTCTCCAGCTTCTGGCCATTGCACTTCACTAATACCTACCACGTCTAATTCTAACCCCCGTGCTAACCTATCCATCTCAATTTTCAAATTTTCTAACTTTCCTACTTGTTTCATGCGTCCACGCTCCGACTCGTGAGATGTTACACTTATCATTGCTGATGACTCCCCCGAAGCCCGGAGATCCGAATGTGGGACTATTTTACCTCCAGAAGGTGCCATCGTTGTAAATTAATTAAAGTACGCTGCAATAGGAATAAAATAATGTAGTGGTTTCCCGTTGCCTTCCACATTGCAGTGGTGTGTATCACAGTGCCATACCGACCCTCACGATCACTGCGACTCTGATTACTGAAAGAGCTGCTGCCCCCTTTTGAGGACTTGATTTAGTCTTTCTTCTCAAATAAAAACCCCTCCATTATGGTTAAACCTATGGTTCGACTCTTTAGATCATAAAAGCACGCAAGCCATCCCACCCGTTCCAGTATTACTAGAACTGCGTCAAGGTACAAGTCCGCCCCGGTACACTTAAAACGCGACAACAAAAATACGCACATACCGTCACCAGACACTAAACGAATACGCTGTAACACTTAAGAGGTTTAGGTGCTCGCCCGGATCTATCGCTTTCTTCGCATCTCAAAACCAAAACTTCAAACTGCCTTCCCGGCCTCTTGCTTCCCAATAAATACTCTTGGTAGAACATTCGGGAATTGGAATATTGTTCCAGCATTCGAATTTTCAGGACTCATAAACACAACAAGGTCAGCGCCATAATAAACAACTGCTGCATGCTGATAAACAGCGTGACTCCTGACTCATAACCATGAGCATCGTTCCCGCGGGGCAAAAATTCGTCTCACTGCCCCCTCCTTAAAAGACTGATAGCCCTCGATCAGAAATTATCTCCTTCTTTCCCATGGTAAGGAGCAAGCCGGTCTAGATGGATTACCTTCATCTTCGATCGTGAAGAACGCTATATCCTGTAAACAACGTCGTTGATCCTCGATACTCGATATGGCCCTTCCCAGTTCTTCTGTAATTTCGACGATCGTCCTTTCTTCCGGGCTGGATTATACAGCTTGGAAACCCACAGAATTATCTCAGGCATCATACGATCAAACCGCGTCTTCATTCGGTCACTCTCTAAGCGCATGCGATCCCGAACAACCTTATGAATTGCCTCGAGTCGTTCTGTTAATTCCCGGGTACCCCGGCGCCAACATCAAGCACAATCTCGTGCTTCAACATACAATCCAGGCCCAGTATCACTTCATGCACAATGTCGACTACAAGAACTCTCTGCGGAATGACGATATCCTCCATCCCTTTGTCGATTTCTGCCTCTCCATATATAGGTGGGGTCTCGCCGGTAGCAGTAACCAATCGGATATTTCTATTGGTCGGCTTAATTCTCCACTCAGCCACACATCTTTTCTGACTAGGCACTAGCTCTTGTATAGATGGTAATTTCGGTCTTACTGCCATCAATAATACCATCAATCAACAAACTATCCGCAACTCGAACCAGTCTTGCACATTAACTTCTTCCACTGCTGGGGCTTGGTTGAATGGGGTCGCCCTTACGTGTCGGTTCTTACCAGGAGTACGTCGGCATCTACAACGACGATGACCTTTTTCACCACAGCTCCAGCATCGTATTAAATTCTTCCTTCCATACCATCTCCTACCCAGCACCTCATTGTTGTTGTTCTCAGTTCGTTTACATAATTTCAACCTGACTTTTTCAATCACTCTTTCTGGTATGCAGCAGCCGCACCTTGGAGTACCCCCTTGATATCTGCTTCGCCGCCTCAAACTCCAAGGCGTGGGCCAAAGCGTCTGCCAAAGCTTTATGTCTAGCTAGCTTCAGCGCCATCTTCGTTTTACTGTCACGAAGTCCCTCAATAAAGTTTTCCACAGCCAGGCTCTCCAAGAACTCCTCTGGGGCTGTTGGCAAAGCCTACCGTACCAAACGGACGATGTCGGCCTCAAACGCTTGCGGGGTCTCGTTGGAGCGTTAAGACCTACCCTTAAGCTGAGCTTGGTTAACTTGCTGGAGGTGTTGATGGCCATACCTCATCTCCAGACGCTTAATTATCTCCTTATAATCGTTCTGCTGTTCAGTTGTTACGGTATCCAGGATATTCAAGGCGTCCCCTCGGAGTGCAATAATCAAATTCACTTCCTTCTCGGCATTGGTATATTGGTTCGCCTCTGCCGCTGCCTCGATCTGCTTGAAGTAGGTATGCCACGAGGACTTTCCATTAAACGTAGGCGGCTTCACCTTAACCTCAGGAGCTCTTCTTTCTACGTCCAATTCGGTATGTTCTATCTTCAAGGTTTTCTTCTTCTCTAATTGTGACATGCTCCCATTCATCTTCGATATCTCTTCATCCATCACTTTTCTTATTTCTTGTGTTTCTTCTGTAATACGTGTCTCTAGTTGAGTTGTTTGTGTTTCCAGTTGATTCGTTATTTCGGTAATTTTAGCAGCTACCTGTTATTGACTTCCTTCCATGGCTGTCTTCTTCTCTTCTTGGCTGTTCTTCATTTTTTTATTCTTCTTCATTGCTTCTAGATTTGTCTTCACTTCTTCTTGACTGTTCTTCATTGCTTCTTCTAGATTGGCTTCATTTCATCTTGATTGATCTTCATTGCGTCGTCTAGATTCTTATTCATCTCTTGTAAAAAGGTTTCCAGTTGTTTCTCCATTGCTTCAGCACTTCTTGTGACCGGCATAAACACTCACAAGTACAAACACAAGTCTCAAATCACTAAGGAGTCCAAAACCGTCGAAATTTTCACTCAACTCGACTAACTTGAAGAAAATTATTAAATTTTCCACCGGCTTCCACGACGTTCTTTACTCTTCTCCCAAGTCGCACTTCTGACACCACTTTGTAACGTATTTCGTATTTACACAATTTATTTGCAGTGACTTACGTACAAATTTTTACAATTAAAAGTGATTTGAGAACATGACAATCGACAATAAGTAGCGAAATATACAAGCAACAAACAAACAACAACAACAAGCAATGACAATTAAATAACTACCAGCAAACAACTGAACAATACGCAAACAACTAACTAACCTCAAGAATCCACAATACACAAATCAACAGTTCGAACTTCTCTAAAAACACTTCTACAACCAACGGTTAATCACGACCGAAAACGTCCCGGTACACTTAAAACGCGACAACAAAAATACGCACGTACCGTCACCAGACACTAAACCAATACGCTGTAACACTTAAGACGTATAGGTACTCGCCCGGATCTATCGCATTCTTCGCATCTGAAAACCAGAACTTCAAATTGTCCTCCCGGCCGCATATCCGTATCGGACGACCGTGGTCGCAGAGGTATGTCAAATGAGTGGATGTATGTCTCGCGTGATGGCGATCCCCTAGCTGTTCTTTTGGACCTGTCCGATTTTTTGTTCAAAAGAAAAAAGATAAATCATCATAACAAAAAAGAACTACTGCGAGGTGCGAACCCTCAACGTTGCGACTTATGGGAATTACACATCGACCACTGGAGCCACGAAGGCGAAGGTGTGCTGGCAAGAAAGCTTACGAAAATAGTATATAAGTAGAAAATACGCCCGTTGCTGTAAGTCGACAGTTGGGAATGCAATACGCTACGTTCGATACGGATATGCCTCCCGGCCTCTTGCTTCCCAATGAATACTCTTGATAGAACATTCGGGAATTGGAATATTGTTCCAGCATTCAAATTTTCGGGACTCATAAACAGACAATAAAGTCAACGCCATAATAAACAACTGCGACTTGCTGACAAACAGCGTGACTCATAATATTGAGCGTCGCTTTCCGGGTCAAAAATTCGTATCAATATTAATTTAACCAATATGTGTATGCAGCAGAATTATTTCAAAGTCAGTGGATCATTTTTTCAAGAAAGTGAAGGTGCATTCATGGGAAATTGCCTCTCTCCTTTCATTGCAGAAATTTTCATGGGCAAATTTGAAACCCAACTGAAAGATGAGCTCCCATATTTCCCAAAGGTGTGGGTGAAATATGTAGACGATATGTTTGCCATTTTTGACACTAGTAAATGTAAAATTTTTTGAGCGACTTAAATTCTATCGAATTTACCCATGAAATAGAAAGAGAAAGACAGCTTCCATTTTAGACATTTTGGTAATTAGGAAAGACAGTAAGTTAGAATCAGGGGGGTTTCACTGTAATGCACGACCTTGAACCATGTTAGCTTCAGTTTCTGTAAACCGCTTTAGATGGCACTACGACTTTGACATTTGCCGTCGAAACTCTGTATTACCGATTTCGTGAAATTTTAATCCAAGGCATGCGCTTTGTTATTTCTGTTACAACCGGCATCGTCAGACAAAATGGAAAATCTAAAAATTGTGCGTCATTTTAGATATTCCGTGGTTACGTTCACAGAATATCTAAATATGGTTACGTTTTCTCGATACGCAATAATATTGAATCAGAAATAGGTGCATAACAAAGAAATAATAATTATGCACAAAAAAGCAGCAGGCCACGTATATATTTTGATGAATTGAAAAATTACTACGCGTACTACCAATATAACGATTTATTATTATAACTTGACCGGTTTCAGAATTCACAATGATTCCATCATCAGAAAAGTATACATAAAAATTATTTTCTGATGATGGAATCATTGTGAATTCTGAAACCGGTCAAGTTATAATAATAAATCGTTATATTGGTAGTACGCGTAGTAATTTTTCAATTCATCATGAATTTCTACCAAATAGTAAAATCAGAAATTATTAACTACATATATATTTTGACTTCCGCCAGTAGGTACTTCTATGACATCTCTGCGAATGAGGAGTTTTTCCTCGGACATCGAAATAGCAGCAATGCTGCTGTGAAATAATGTCTTCCTTCAACGTCTCCCAGTGTTGAATTAATATACTAAATTGCGCAAATTTTGTAATTAACGTTTACAAGTAAGTTTCATTTGATTTTAGTATTAGTTTGCGTGCACTAAAGAATGCCTATTTGGCGTTCTTTAGCGTTATATTTCTACTTACATGTAAAATGCTGATAAAATAAAATTGTTGCCTACATATAAGCATGCATAGTCTAGTTTTCTTTAATGTAGTAGGAGTTTTAATATTAATAAAAATAAAGTTTAAATTGCAATTCTATCTACGCGCGCTTGTACACAATTGGTTCTTGTAAACAGCTAGAGATGGCGCTAAACGGAGTTCCTACTTTTAACATTAAGCTGCGCGTTCTTATTTAGGTGTTCTATGGTTAGAATTTGACATCTATAGGAAATAAAGCAGTACAGCTCGGTACATAACTCATAACTGCAAATTCGAACTACTCCAGTCAGCTCAAAGAGGTAAGTTTTGGTTTTTTAGTTAATATAGATGATATAGACTGTTGAGTCTACCATTATCCGTTCAAAGGTACCTACCGTAAGGAAGTAAACACAATCAAAGATATAGCGAGATGTAACGGTTTCGATCCAGACATTGTTAATAGATTAATTAGGAAACGAAAATTTAAAATGCTATTGCGAAATTCCACCACTTTAAATGGGGATAACCAAATTACTAAATTTATAAAAATATCTACCATACGGGCCGCAGATAACTAGAGGTATGAATACGATTTTCGGAAAAGCAGGCTTCACTTTGAACAACAATTTACAAAATCTACTTGGAAATGCGAAAGATAAAACGGAGCCCTTTCATAAAGCGGGAATTTACCAAATAGCATGCGGAAATTGCCACAAAAAATATATCGGGCAAGTCAACTCTGTCAATTTTAACTCGCTTCAAGGAGCATCAAGCCCATTACAAATACAAATACAAATAAGTCTAGCCTGAAGTCGAACGCGTTGTAAACGGGCCATAAATTCAATATCAATAATCTTAAACTCTTAAAACCAGAAAATAATAAATTTGACTCAAACGCCTTGGTAAGTATAGCGATATATAAAAATAAACGTAGTTGTCTTAACAGTAATTATGGTCCGATTCCAAACTCAACCCTATATAGATTTATCAGGTAGATGGAATTAAAACTAGCCATAAATACTTATCCCCCAGTTATAAGAAACCGATTTTATTGATCCTATGTTCCAAAAGTTCTAAGAAACCCTATAGGTTTATCGATTCATTTTACTTCAGTAGTGGGGATGGGTATTTATAGCAATGCAGTGTAAGTTTAGATTTAGATTAATCTTCAACTCCTGGGGATGCTGAGGTTGTCAGCGAAACACGTGTCGAGTTTAATTACTGTGTCACTGTCTTTTCGCGTGTGGGGTTCATAATGAACGTCAACGTTCTCGATCCAACCACTGTGTGTACAAATATATAGACATAGTCCGAACATTTTTAAAGCCTGTTTACAGTCGGCAATTTTTCTTGCGTGCAACTTATAATTATTGCTGCAATTCCTACCGTGCGCATGCGCCGTGAGCAATAAACTTCAAATTATTGCTCACGGCGCATGCGCATAGCAGGAATTGCAGCAATTATAAGTTGCACGCAATGAAAATTGCCGACGTAAACGGGCTTTAATACTGAAACAGCCAAAACCTAGACGAAATTTTACAATTTTAGTAAAGCTGAAAGTAGATATACAGTTGTCTATTTGTAGTTCCCTAACCTCGCATGTTGGCTACCTGGATTTCTACGCTGGCTAGGTACCTATCCCACATATTTTTACTAATCATCATCTTAAGGTTCTCAGTCCGAAGACTGGTTGGACGCGTACCTCCATTCTTTTCTATCCTGAGCTAACCTACGCATTTCCCTAAAAGTAGAACATCCTACATCCCTAACTATTTGAGAGCAGTAGTCTAATCTAGGCCTACCCCTACCTCTTTTTCTTCCTATCTCTGACTCTAGTATGTCACGAACTATTCCTTCGTGTCTTAGAAGGTGTCCTACCATCCTATCTCTCCTACTCTTTATTGTTTTCCATACCTTTCGCTTTTCTCCAACTCTTTCTAATACTTCCCTATTGCTAACCTTATCTATCCACGGTATCTTCATCATGCGTCTGTAGCACCACATTTCAAACGCTTCTACTCTTTTTCTATCCGCTTCTCCTATTGTCCAAGTTTCGCACCCGTATAATGCCGTACTCCATACATACGACGTTAAGAGTCTCTTCCTAGTCTCTATATTAACCGTTCTCGAGCATAACAGTTGTTTCTTTTTGTTAAACGCAACTCGGCCCTGCGCCATTCTTTGTTTTATATCTTTAGTGCTCCTACCGTCTTGAGTTATTTTACTTCCTAAGTAGCAGAAATCCGCGACCTCCTCTATCTTCTCATTTCCAATTTGTATTTCCATTTTAGTTCTATTTTCACATCCCCTACATACCAAAATTTTAGTTTTCTTTTTATTGATTTTCATGCCGAAGCCCTGTGTCAAAACTGCTTCCATTTGTATTTCCATTTTAGTTCTATTTTCACATCCCCTACATACCAAAATTTTAGTTTTCTTTTTATTGATTTTTATGCCGAAGCCCTGTGTCAAAACTGTTTCCATTTCATTCAAAGCCGCTCCTAATTCTTCTTTGCTAGATGCTAACACTGCTATATCATCCGCAAATCTGAGCATGTTAATAGTTTGGCCCTGTACATTGATCCCTGAGGCTGTTCTTTCCTTAACAATATTAATCGCATCTTCGATATATAAGTTGAAAACTAGAGGTGACAATGCACATCCCTGTCTCACTCCCTTCCGGATATCTACTTCCCTTTGTTCCTGCTCACATTCTATAACTGCCTTTTGCTCTTTGTAGAGATTATGTATTATTCTTCTGTCCCTGTATTTCATCCCTACCTTTCTCAGCACTTCGAACATCTTCCCCCATTTTACGTTGTCGAAGGCTTTTTCTAAATCTACAAATCCTATATAGACGCTCTTTCTCTTTTCTATCGTTTTTTCTATAATTACTCGTAAAGCTAGAATGGCCTCGCGCGTTCCTCTATTTCGTCTAAATCCGAACTGATCTTCTCCTAATATTTCTTCCGCCTTTTTCTCCATCCTTCTTTGCACAATTCTAGTTAAAATTTTTGACGCATAGGAAGTTAAACTGATAGTTCTAAAATTTTCGCATCTATCCGCGCCTTTTCTTTTTGGCAAAGCTACTATGATGTTCCGTTTGTAATCTTCTGGAATCTCGCCTGTCAGGTATATGCGACTAACTAATTTAAATAAACGATCTATTACCTCTTGACCTGCGCACTTTAAGATTTCTGCCTGCAAGCCATCTATACCTGGTGCTTTATTATTCCTTAAACTTTTTAGTGCTATCTCAAACTCTTCTCTCATTATAGGACTCCCTAGGTTATCCCCCTCTACACTGCTTTCGCTTTCTAATATATCTTGCACTTCCTGTCCCGCATATAAGTTTCCTAAATATTCTTTCCACCTATCTGCCTTCTCCCCACTTCCGATTAGGATATCTCCTGCCTCATTTCTAATGTTTTTGGTACTAGATCCAATTTCTCTAAAATTTCTCCTGATTATTTTATATGCTTCATCAGTCTTTCCTACTTCGAACTTATCTTCCACTTCTTTGCATTTATTATCGATCCATTGCTCTTTCGCTTTCCTACATTTCCGAATAATTTCCCACTTGATCGCCTTATATCTTTGTTTCCCTATTTCATTTTTACTAAAGGATACCCAAAATTAGTTAAGGTTTTTTACTAAATTGAGTACTTGCATAAATTTAAACTGGCACTTTTTTTATCATATTTTGCAAATATATGTGTTAAGTTTATCGTGGCCGTATAAAATGAGACTATTTTGTGTAGTAATAAGAATATAATTCCAGTTCTAGTTTCAAATCGCGGAGCACGCGCTAGTGGGCCATTTGGCCTTGAGAAGTCGTATCGACGTCACATAATCTAGCGTCGTCACAGCCTGACGTGCTACTTTTGCCAACATTTCGAGCCTGTTGCCCCTACTCGCCTAACTGTATCACTTATTATCAGCGCTTCAATTTGATGTTATTACTTTACTGAGCAGTATCAATATTTTATTAAAGCACAGTTAAAGACTGGAAATAAGTTAAGAAGAAGAATAAACTAATTATTATTAGTGTATTTCAGGATCATCAGTACATTTCAATTTTTCACCGTGGCTGCCCTGAGCTCTGTCATACAGTGACAGTTATAGGTTAGCCAAGCACAGAATTTTCGTTTCACTCATTTGTGTCCACGTTGTTGTTATTTCACAACTAGTACGAATATCACAAATCCATCTGTATAAAATATCCGCAGAAGTTTCTTGCAAGCTGAATCCCATAATCAATCTTAAAATAGCCGCGTTCACGATAGGTAGTAGAGTTTAGAGGTTAGAAGTGGTTTTGTTGTACCTTTTCACAGTTGGGAATTATAAAATATAATGGATTTTTAACAACAAATTGCTAGTGAGCTCCACCATAGTTCCATTCTCCCAGCAAACACCATTAACGTACGCACCAAACAATTTCAAGACTTAGGAGACAGCTGTCAACTAAACCGGAAGCGGCCATTTCTATTTAGGAATGCATAGGTGCGTCATACTGACGTCACCGTATAGAATCAATAATTCACACATGGCGCCATAAGCATATTTAGCGGGAAATATTTTTCCCCAATAATTTGAATTCTAGAAGGCTCAGAGAAAAATTGCTTTGGGAATGTATTTTTGACCTCCCGAAGATTATAATTTCGCAAAATTCCAAATTCATGCAAGTGCCCAATTTGAATTTGAATTTTAAAATATAAATTTAGTGTTTTTGTATTTTACACAATAAATTTTGAAAATGCGGAAATTTTTGGAGTCATAAAAAGTAGTACATACTTAACTATTTTGTATACCTACGCCATTAGAATTTGAATTTGATTAAACAATTGAACGTTGTATGCAGAAGTTATGGAAACACATTTTTTTAATATAATATGGATAGATTTTTTTCTGATATCAAGTAGGCACGGTTTACCTGTTTTAATTTCATTTTTTTTAATTTCACCCAAAATTTGTATATCTCTGAAAGTACTGAAAATAAAATAGTCAAATTTACTACACATACTATAACTGAAATCAGAAAAAATCACTGATTTAAACAGGTAGGTATCCCATTTGTACAAACGATGTAAATACCTTCTGTACTTACACGTTTCTTATACAGAGTGGTGATAAAGTTCCACACAAAATTCATAATTTTATTATTCCTATACATACCTACCTATTTATTAAGTTAAAAATTTTCACTTTTTATTCCACCAATGCACCCGTACACAGAATTTTCCTTCCATTTAAAAAACAGTTAGCTCTGCAGTATAGAAATATCGGAACACTATGTATAGTCGCCTAATGGTGTCATACTACAATCTTAGATAAAATTTTAATGAATCAATAATCTTCAAATTTCAAATTGTTCTTTCTGTAGTAGGTTAAGATCATATCAAAACGCCCTTGTATATTAATTTTTGTACAATTAAAAAAAAGGTCTGATGAACAATAATACTGAAAAAATCTATATCAATAAAATTACCTACTGCAAATAGACAATAAATAAATGTTTAAGAATGATTTGAGCCTTTATTTTCGCGATTATTTATTTAGGTGCGCATTTGGCGCATTAATTTAAATGCAGATTCCTACGCCGGCGAAAGCTCATTCTTTCCAAGGTGGTTGTCGTCTGGGATATAGATCCTCCGCTATTTACAGAACAAAAAAGTAGATTCTGTTAAAAATGTGTTAATTTTATCCATTCATTTGTCCCTGAGTCAAAAATCCAATGTTAAATTCTCGCGTAGATCGAAAAATGAGCAAAAGTCTTGCATATGAATTACAGGAGGAATAAGCTTCAACGCGTTTACAGTAAATCGACTGCCATGATGCTTTTTAGCGTCTGCAACTAGACGATTGAAGTAGAAAAGTTTTCGTATAATGTGGGTTTTGTGGCTCGTCATCAACATTACAGTGGTAATAATTCAATTATAGATAATCAGGGATTGTTTTCTTAGCAATTTCTTCGGTAACATAAGTCAGGTTAATATAAAATTTACCGTTCTACGTGTAGGTTCAATGGCTACATATCGTACGCCATTTGCCTTGTAAGTGCTTAGAAAATTGGATTTTTTCCACTTTGTGCGGAATTTTCATCGAGTTTTATTTAAAGGAATGTGCGAAGTTTCTTGTTTTGAGTGAGGTGTATAAATTTTTTTCGGTGGTTAACTTTGATAAAATAGGGAATAGGGAGTGTCAAGTTTGACAGGAAAAAAACTGATATTTCTTTGTTGTCGGCCTGCGTCTTGACCTTGAGAAACTTAACCTATCTTTTCTACCGTTTGTTTACATTCTCGAAATTAAATAAACATAATTTGGTAAAATTCCGCGTCTAAAACACGTAAAATTGAGTTCTAATGAGCGAAAATTGTTCAACATGAAGCCCGTAATTCAGAATTTTCCATCATCTTTACTTTTAATTGATTACAACATTTTTATTTGTTCTTGTTTTTGCAAATAGTGATCAGAATGGTTGTGGATGTGCCGCATAGGCCCTTTTCTATAAAGATGCAACCCACTGGAATGAGCCCTAGAGAACTTTCCGAAAATGACGATTACGCTACATCGTTAGTTCTAGATCCTCATTTGGGGTTCACTACGCATAAAATGAATATCCGTTCTCGTCCGCCTAAGACTAATTCCACTGAGCTTAAAAGTATTATAGCAGAATTCATCCGTACGCAGAATTACGAGAAGACCTACACTAGAATCGCGAAAGGTGAATGGATGCCTAGATCCAGGTCAAAAAGCCAGCTGAAACGTTTGGAAGAGCATGTAAGTTGTTTTTATTTTCTCCTGTTATTTTTAATTTTGGAACACATTTCATTATGACTTATTTAATTTTTTCAATTTTTTTCCAAATCTGTAATAGTATATTACGTAACGAGGCTGGAAAGTAACAAATTTCATACGAGCGTGAAATCACGCGAGTTTATAGGAAATACACTTTCCATCGAGTTATATACACTATTTTTTTCACAGCCCCTCAAGAAGATAAATTTATTCATAAAACAGTAACTATATTTTTAAGGATTTGTTGTTTATGTTAATAGATGTCAAAATTTCCAAGTAGCCTAGTAACTTACCATGAGCATAATATTCTGATAACTCCGACCGGCTCATGAATGATTTGTTCTCTTGCCCCAAGGTTTCTTGATAGAATAGGTTAAATCGTTTTATGATCGGAACTTTGACGAATAGGCGCTTAGATCACAAAAGCACGCGAATGACGTCACTCAGATCCGAAATTTAAATATAAGCTCGCAGAATATCGTTTCCTACGTTTTATGTGGAAATTTTTTATTTTGTATGTGCCTAGAACACATGGACGGATTTTTACCGACGTACCCCGGCAAGGTTTATTGATAGTATCAATAAACCTTGATGCCCCAGCGATATTTTGACCGCTTTTTATGAAACATGTTTTAGTAAAATATGGAAAGTTAACAAAACGTTTAATAAACAAATAGTGTTGAAATATCAAAACAATATATGTACATATTTTAGGAATGAAATGAAATACTAATTTACAATTTTGCTCATCTTTTTTGCAATTTTTGATGAGGAAGCCTGCACTAGAAATGGACAAAGTCTTTTGTGTTGCTGTGTTTGTCTCTTTCTTTGTAGCGCTTTTCTTTTATCTTCAATCTCTTCTTGTTGTCTGTTATTAAGAAATTTTATTCGAGTAAAAACTCTTAATCTACAAAAAGATTTCAACAAATCAGCGGGCACGTTGTCAACCTTCTTAGAAATGTAGTTCATGCTATTGGCAACAATTTTTTTTTTATATTCAAACCCGTCTTTATGTAGCCTGCAAAAATACTTTTCCATTTTTTTTCACATCATTCATCCAATCATCAGAAGGTTGAGTGAGTCCTCCAAAGGAAAGGTTCTGAAGCCATGAAGGCATGGTATATGTTTGTAGTTCCATTTCCCGTTGTTTCTCGGCTACATACGTGTATTGACTCAATTGAGGGTACTTCTTTTTATGTTTCCTCGCTAAATACCCGGCTATGTATATTAAACCGTCTTTTTCACACACGGGCTTATTACTGGATGTTGTTGAAGATGAGCTGCTTGAACTTGCAACACTCATAGTATCAAGGCTTTGTGTTGCGCATGTTTCCTCTAGAACTGGACGTGTTTCTTCGATGTTTACTATTACCTTTGCTTGTTTAAAAGCAGTGGCTAATAGATATTCTCCCTCTTCTTTCGAATTATCCATAGGAGCTAACGTTACATTTGTCCCAGTTTGCAGCATTCCTGGATTTTTTCCTAAAATTATCATGCGAATTCTGTAGATTGCGTTGAGTGGGGAAGGATGGTCATGTAAACCCCCTCTTGTCCTTAACTAAAAACAAAATACATGTATTGTAAGATATCACAACTCCCTTAATATTTTACCTGGGAAAAAAAATTCTCCAAAAAAATCTTGATTAACACGGTGTGCCAAAATGAATTTGAAACAATCATATTTGTTTTTTAAATGACTGTAGAGACCTTGAAGAGAATTTGTTGATATTAGCACACCTTTCTGAAAAACCTGCAAGCCATTTTTCCCGATACATAACATGCCAGACATGGTGTTCTTCATTTCTTCTAAGGCATCATTTTGTTGGTCTAAGCAGAGTCCATAAGGTTTTTTTAAAGGTAAAGGCGCAGAAGGCGTGTAACTGTTCATTACATCAAACCAGTTATTCATAGTTTCAAAAAAATTTCCCACATTTTGCGCCAAAGTTTTGTTTTGGCCTGGCAAATACTGCTTCAGTGCCGTTGCGGTTGAATGAGAAAGTAACTGCACCGCTAACTTCATATTTTGTCTCTGCGTTTTTTCACATTTAATATGCAGTTCACGTAATTTATGGCATGAGCTAACTTCTGTTTGGCATATTTCTAGCAACTTCTTCACTGGTTCAACATTAATAAGAGTTCCATCTTTTAAAATAAATCCGGTATCCAAGAACCAATTTCTTATTAGTTTAAAAAGATGTGGAACATCAGCAAAAAAATAAATTGGTTCCTCTGTCACAGGATGATTATATATTATAGTATGTTCTGGTGTAATCTTCAACTTCCTCCATAAGCCTTGATTGCTACCTCCGCAGTCTGACACACATGCTACAACATGGTAATTTATTCTATCGAGGCGTGTTATTAAGTCATCCAAAATCTCTTTGGTCATCTTTTGATCGAAACCAATATAAATAGGTTGCTTCCAATTATCAAAAAGACCACGAGCCATTACCACTTGCATGTAATTATGCCGACCAAGAATTTCGTCTTCCTTTTGGTCATATTCATATACACTTGAAATCTAAGACAAGGGGGGTAGTTTATAGTACCGAGTCCCGGCTCTAAATAGTTGGACCGGTTAACATTTTCAAATAGATGTACAGATTATTAATTAAAGCATGTAATAAAAAATGTTAGCCGGCCGAACTATTATGAACCTGGGCTGGTATATATGTATATCAACGGTGGAGTCAAGGATGCAAGTATCTACCTTAACTTCATCATAAGATAACGAAGTCAATTTATTAAAATCCGTCTTGGTTCTTCCTGCGGCTTCCATCACATTGAGAACATCCTCCAAGATGCCACTTTTTAAATTTATGTGCTCTGCCCAGTGCTGCAAGGTTGATATTCCTGGCAGAGGGTACTTCAGTTTTTCCCTCAAAAAAACGTAACATCTCTTGCTCAAGTATCTTTTAGTAAAGGCTTTTGACAATTCATCCTGCGTCCATCTGGCTTTAGACTTTTTCTTCAAGGCAATAGCTATTTGATTTACGGTTAAAAAGTCTTTGAATGCTACTGCAACCTGCTCTTCAAATTTTAACACATACTTCTTTAATTGTTTCTCAACATCAATAAGTTTGTTTTTTAAAAATTCATTTTCTTTTTGTAGGAATTGTACTTTTCTTGTAAGATGATCATTCTCTAGAAATTTTTTCTTTTTTATTGAATCAATTTCCTTTTTAAATTGTTCCAGTCTTCGCTCTAATGTATCACACTCTTTCTCTTTATTTTTCAGCAACCATGTATTTTCATCTTGAACCTTTTGAAGCTTTTGTTTCAGACCATCACACATACAGACAGTAGTTGAAGGCGTATTTTCTAATTCAATGTTTATATTACAGTCTGTAACATAAGACAAAATTTAAGAACGCATAGGTATACCTATATCTTTTTTAACAGATGCGGATTCTAAAACAGTGTCTATGTCCAGTACAGCTAGATTGCCATTTTTGCTCTCACACTCATTTGCAGATTCTACCGACCGCAATAAGTTTTCCACTAGTCCTTTTTGTTCTCTCCTTGCACCTCGTTTTCCTGCGCGTATATTTCTTTCTGTGGGCTTGGCGTCCTCAGGCAAATTTAAAGAAGGGACAGCTTAAAAAAACAGATAAAAATACGACTGCAATGAAAGTGAAAAATGCCGAGCAGTTTCTTACCAGTTTTCTTTAATTTCTTGGGACGAACACCCATGATTCTTGATTTAAATCCATCTTCAAAATCATGGAATTGAAAATGCTGCGAACATACACGTTTGTTCACTTGGTATTCAAAAGACGATTTCTGATGGCATATTCTTAACCACTCTTTGCATAGAATCGAGTCCTTCGGAAAGTTGAAAAACTTAATAGCATTTTCTTTGTCGTTATATTGCTTCACATATTTGCTTTTGCAACCAGAAATACCACAGTTTTGTCCAGGCATCTGGAAAAAATAGTAGTTGCTATATATGTAGATCTAGGTACTAATAATCTAATTTAATAATAAAGAACGAAAAAACGTTAACTTACCTTTAAGGACTATATTATGAGTAAGTATAACTTTTTGGGAATAAGTTTTGACATGATTAAACGAATAGGATCTGAGTGACGTCAAAATTAATTAAACTTGACGTTTCCAATTCGGTTGATATCGTGATTAGTCGTCAATAGGCACTTACGATTTAACCTATTCTATCAAGAAACCTTGCTCTTGCCCGCCAATTCATAAATGACCAGTATGTAGTTCGTACTTAAAATATTTAGGTCTTCCACGGAGTAGCCATTAAAATGTTCAACTGCCGAACCTTTTAAGAGATTTTTCTGATAAATAATTATTAGATTTAAAAGAGACACGACAGAATATTTATTCAGTAAACATCAAACTCTCAAAGCTGACTACAAAATTTGAATGAACTGTGCCATTTTCAAAAATTACATACAGCACAGTTTTAAGTTTAGCGCACTGGCAACGCAATTGTCAAGTTTCCGGCCTTCTATGCTGTATGCAACGTGCCGCTTTCCTAAGGGGCTGCGGGAAAAAATACAAATTGTGTTGCTAGGGTTGCCAGATGTCCTGATTTTGGCAGGACAATCCTGCTTTTACAATGAATGTCCTGTGAATGAAAATCGCTGTAGCTTATTTATTTGTTATAGTACAGAAATAAAGAAAAGAACATTTTCAAGATGAGTATTTCAGCTTTCAAATATACAGGGTGTCCCAGAACAACGGGGCAATATTTCTGTTTGGGTCAAAATAACCTTAAAGTATGTAAAAAAAATTTTCTAGGTCGCATCCCTTCGAAGCTATTCTCCCTTAAAGGTTAAGTCCTCAAAAAGGTTTTTCGCTGGTAACTTTCAAACTACTGTATCGAATGTTATAAAATTTGGACTGTAGAGTACCTTTTTTGAGACAATTGTTTGAGGAATTTAAAAATGTCATTGCAAATTTGCTAAAAGCATCAACGTAAAAGTTAAGGGGTGAAAAGCATTAGTGGTGTTCCACCCCCGGCTTCCTAGACAAGATACGAAAGATGTCATATCACTCGATCACAGATACTTTCTTAACATGTCTACAGTCCAAATTTTATAACATTCGATGCGGTAGTTTGAAAGTTACCAGCAAAAAACCTTCTTTAGGACTTGACCTTTAAGGGCGAATAGCTTCAAAGGGAGGCGTCCTAGAAAAAAATTCTTAGATACTTTAAGTGTTAATTTGACCCAAACTATATGCTCCAGAAATATTGCCCCGTTGTTCTGGGACATCCTGTATGTATACATGTTCAAGTAATTTCGTATAATCTTATACCTAGGGTGATTGCGCCAGTAGTCGGCCTTTTTTGATGAACATTGACTTTGACCTTAAATTAATAACATGGAGCTTCTACAAGTTAGGTTATAGATTACTCTATGGGTGTGGAACACGCATATTCAATTATTACGTGAGATAGACAGAGAAAGCTTAAATTAAACATGTTTTTTTCTTTTTTATTTTCTTCTGAAAATGAGCAGTTTTGATAGTAGTCGGCCAGTCGTATTCTAATAGTCAGTCATGTCTATGCCAATTGTCGGCCATGGCAAAATATGGCTTATTCTCACCAGGTCCGTACGCAATTTTTATGTCCTCGAATTGTATGATTGTTTTTTTATATAAAATTAGGTATGCGGAAGAAAAAAATGGTACGCAGTACAAAATAAATAACAAAGATATATTTAATATATTATTATATATTTAATATATTTTACCAGTGGAAATTAATTTGTGCTTTTTAATGTGGAATCCACACTTTGCCATATTCATTAACCAATCGACTATTTTATTTTCATTTTCCATGCTCAAAAATGGGTCTGGACCCATTTTCCGCACTTTATTGGTAATTCGCCCTTTGAGCCGGTCCTGTAGCGTTGCTCGCGGAATTCCGTAGTTTCTGCATGTTTCTCGTATTTTAGCTCCATTTTTGACAGCTGAAAGAACTTTTTGCATGTTGTCATGGGAATTTTCATTAAACTTGCATTTCTCGTGGTTTTCCATCGTCTGAAAGCGAAGAATTTCAAATTTATTGCCCTAAAGAAAGGCTTAAAATCTTAGGGCCGACTACTGGCGAAATCAGCAATTTGATGCATATTCTAAATTCTAGTAGTCGCCCAACAAACTCAATCCTTCATAACATTTTTATTATTGCTTATACCCACGGCCGACTACTGGTACGGAGAATTAGCCCATTTCAAACTACATGATGACGACGGATAAGTGTGATAAAGGAGAAAATAAAATTTACTCAATGTTCCAGTAGTCGGCCGGGGGTGGCCGACCACTAGCTACTTTGATAACTTTTTATGCCAGTAACCGGCCATATCATTAATTTTAAATCTCAAAATTAGGAAATTATGCTTTTTGGATCAAACACAAGTTATTTCAAATTATATTCTGTAACTAACACTCGCCAAAACGCGTTTAATACTAACTAACAGAATCTATCTCACCTTTAAAATTTCCGTTCCGGATGTTCACCACTGTTTGAAAACTTCATGCGAGCACTCTCTATCGAACACACCAACTTTGCACGGGAATTATAGGAGTAAAGTTTTTTATAGAGGAAAGAGAACTTGATATTCGTGCTTTATAAAGATGGCAGATTAAAGGAACCATCTTAAAGAGATCAAAATACGCGCGTAATTCAAATTATTATCCATTAAAGTCGTTTGTGGCCGACTACTAGGGGGCCGGCTTACTGGCGCACTCACCCTATACAGTGGACGTGCTTTCAAATTTGTTAAAACACACTATGATTGCCAATTTTGCAATATTTAAGTATCTAGAATATAGAAATAGTCGAAAACCCTTTTGTCATGTCTTTCTTTACAATATTATACCTGTTTAGATTCAAAAACCTTTAAAACACTCTGTATATGTTAGTTAGCTTTAGATTTAGATATTTGTATACCTTTCGTACAGCGCCAGCGTTCGTAACACATCTGGGTAGTGTCACATAGAGTTGCCATTTTTGCTACCTGCGGTCTGTGAACAGTTCATTTAGTTGCCCTAGTTTGTAAAATTTAGAAATATTTTAGGATAGTATAGATTTACTCGGGGATTTACTCAAATTTAGCTAACACACGCAATTCCTTCTTCTGTTGTTTAAACGCATTTCAATTAATTAATCAGGTCCTTCGAGTTTTATTTAAATTGTTCTTTATTAATTTGTTTTTGTTTGTTCTGTTGTTTGTTTTCTTTAGTGTTATTAAAGTGTTGTATTTAAAATCAATTTTCGTTTTTTTAGAATTAAGCAAAGTTTTTTCAGTCGTACCACGGGAACTCTAACAATACCTTTGATTATTCATAATACAAAATTCAAATAGAGTTAAAGGCGGTAAATTAATCAACTTTGAAATGTCCCTCAATTTTGTTAAAGATTGTACGAAAATTTTTCATTTTAAATTAAGATAAAACCTCGGGTAAAGTAAAATATTTCCGTCAAATAATAGACAAATTAACCTTTGAAATGTCTTTCCAAACGTATTTTTTCACTGGTTTTTAAGGTTTTATCGTAATATAAAATGTGAAATTTTCATGCAAATTTTTTTAACAAAATTTAGGGACATTTCGAAATTGACTAATTTACTGCCCTTAGCTCGTATTGAAAAAATGTAGAGGCCTTTCTTGTATAGAATTTCACTGGCTATAATTTTGTTTTGGACTGTTTTGCAGTATTTTGCTTATTCAAGGGACTATTTGGAAGAAATAACTTTTTGTCAATTACCCCCACTTTTCTTGAAGTTGCAGCAGACTTTTCTTTATCCAATTTTACAATCAATTTACTACTGAAATCCAAAAATTCAGCTTGTTTGCAATTTTTGTTTGGCGAAAACCCATATTGACTTGACTTTACTTTTTTATGATTATCAGAAAAAATACGACAGAGAAAGTTCCACAATGAGCTAACTTGGCTTCTAAAGATTATGGTTTTTAATCTTTTCCCGTGAACTGATGAACCGCCCCCTCACTCTGTATTGAGATGTGCCGCTTCAACATTTTCTAAATCTGATAACCCTAGGTGTTGCATTTAAAAAATTATCGTTCTTGTGAATAGCTCAAATTACCATTTTTTCTATAGATTTACAGATACTTGCGAGTGTTCGATAAAGAATCAGGTTTCGTGATCGAAGCTTGCTATCGGTATTCCCTGGAAGGGCAAAAAGGGGCCAAAATATCGTCCACGAAAAAGTGGTACAAAAACGAGAAAATAGAATGCCTCGTGGGCTGCATCGCCGAATTAACGGAAGAGGAAGAAAAGCAACTTTTGCATCCTGGCAAAAACGATTTTTCCGTCATGTACAGTTGCAGAAAAAATTGCGCCCAACTTTGGTTGGGACCCGCCGCATATATAAACCACGATTGTCGAGCGAATTGTAAATTTGTCGCGACCGGGAGAGATACAGCTTGCGTTAAAGTTCTGCGGGATATCGAAGTCGGAGAGGAAATTACATGTTTTTACGGCGAAGATTTTTTTGGTGATAAAAACTGTTACTGCGAGTGTGAAACTTGCGAGAGGCGAGGCATGGGAGCATTCGCTAAAGAAGCTGAGAGCAAAGAAGAAAATGGGTATAGATTGCGTGAAACCGACAATAGAATCAACCGTACAAAACAGAAACTACAGGGTAAAACGTCTTTGGAACCGTATCATCGACATACAACCCAAGAAAACGGAAAAATTATAGCGCCCTTGAGTATGAAAGAATTGCGACAAAAAGGGGTGACGAAATATGACGCTGAATTAATAATGGCGCAAGGTTGCAAATTCGGCGATGTGGTCGACTACAAACGACAAAAACCTGTAAATAACAATAGGAAACGCAAGAGTATAGTAGCCGATGTAAATACAAGAGAAAATGGAACATCAGCTCGTAATTCAAGGATGCAGAGACGTCAAGCGAGGCAGGCCAACCAGGAATTGATGCAAAGTAACGAACACAATATATCGAGGTCCAATTTACTAGACGATTTGCAGAGCAATGCTAGCAGTTGTGCCAGCAACAGTTACAGTGACCACGATCTCGTTTGTGAAGCTACGCAGCAGTTGAAGAAGTTTGACGACTGCCACGAGAGTGGAAAAGGAATTCCATTGTGTTCTGGTGAGTTCTTCCCATTATTTTGCCATTATTTCTTCATCTTCTCTTCTAGATACATCAGAATCTTCAATCCTCGGAATAAGTCTCCGCAACTGCAAATGCCTGGGCGATTCCCACAACGACCCAGACAAACACTGTCCTTCTGAGAGCCCCACGATGCCCAAACTAGAACCTCAAATAAGTTTCCATTCGAATCCCGCAAAAAACAAGCTCCAGAAAACTTCGAAATTAACAAATGCGTGTAAAGACATTTCTCGGATGCCGACGCGAACCTCCTCACGTTTACGACGTCGTAGCAACAGCACTGCCATTTCTGAAGAAACCAACTGCGAGGACAAGAGCGAGAGCGGGAGAGATGTCTACGAGTTCAGTGACGACGACAGCAAACTCGACTCGCTAACGCTCAGGGACGTCAAGTTCAAAGACAGTAGTGATAATGTGATACAAAACAGTACTAGTGATTTATCGGACGGTATTAGTAAAAGTAATCAAGAGGACAAGGCTGACAACCAAACTGCCATCGACTGCTGGCAGGTGAGTTGGACAAAACAATTTCGCGCATTTAATTGCACCCAGTAGTTCAAATATACTGAGTAGTTGATGTGTACCCGGTAGTTCATGTTTTTCAAATAGTTCATTGGTATTGAGTAGTTCAATTGTACAAAGTGCATCGAGCAGTTTATTTGATAGCACTGAGTAGTTCAATCATCTCGATGCGCTTGGTACAATAGAACTACTCAATACCAATGAACTATTCGAAACGCATAAACTACCAGCTACATCAAACATTACAAATGTTGGTATGTAGAGTCTGTAAAGTTAGAGACTGGGCCCGGACAAGATGGTGGCTGCGCGAAAATGTAGCGGGAAATATGATTTTGACAGAAACAGTGGCGTACCGGCGTGTATGTGAAATTTATAATTTTTTAACAATGAATTCATAAAAGTTACATTCAAAACAGGAAAATTAGCATTTTAAGGCATGAAAAAATCGCGAAACACATTAAGAACTTGAAGAAAGGGGATTTCGTCATACAGATAAATTATAAATGTGACGTTTGGTGTGAGGTTATGTCATTTACGAAATCGGCATGTTTAATAATAAATAATAATGTTTATTTGCAATAGGAATCCTAATACTTTACATTTATCATGGCAAATTCGAATTACAACAAAAAAAAATCAATCACAAAAAAAACATACTCAAGCAAAATACAAGTAAGCCTCTACAATATAGTTACATCCACACAAGCCCTTTTTCTTCCAACATAGTTCTGAGTTTACTCTTAAATGCCCTCAGAGTGCAAGTTTGTTTGATAGGTTCTGGAAGTTCATTAAAGTCCCTAAATCCCTTATATACCAACGAGTTCATGCTTCCTCTATAATTCATTCCAGACAAGTAAATGTTTGAGCTACCACGGGTATCGTGACTATGGACTTCATTTCTGTACACAACAAATTTTGATAAATAACTAGGCAATAGGCCATTTTTAATTTTATAAATTAAACTCATAGTCCTATAATAAACATTCACAGAGACAGAGAACCAACTCAAAGTATGCAACATCAAGTATATCGGTGTATGTCTGTTACACCGCAAAATTATTCTCATTCCACGATTCTGCAATTTTTGCAGCGATTGACTGTTTGTCTTGTTCATCAAATATAATAGACTAGGGCAGTACTCAAAGTGGGGTTGTATTATGGTTCTATATACAGTTATTCTAGAGTATAGTGATAGATATTGTGCAATTCTTGAAAAAAATACAATTTTTTTAGGATCTTCTTTCATAGATAATCCAGGTGATTGCCAAACGATAACGTATTGTCCATGATAAACCCCAGATATCTAATTTCATTTACTATGTCCAACCTTTCACCATTTATCTCAATGTTTATTGATTGGGAATCAATCATTTTCAACTTATGTCTACTTCCTAAAATCATCGCTTTACTTTTTTTAATGTTTAATTTCAATTTATTGATGTTCAAATACTTATACATTGCCCTTAGTGCATCATTCATCCTGATTACAACCTCATCCAAATTCTCACCATGGCATGATATAAGTGTATCATCAGCATACAGGTTCAAAAAGTCAACCTCACTCACAAAGCCAATATCATTGATATATATTATAAACAAGAGTGGTCCCAGCACACTACCCTGTGGAATCCCAACCTCACTAGGTAATTCGCCCGAGAAATAATTTGATATTCTTGTTCTTTGACTCCTATTTGTTAAGTATTGTTCAATCCAGTCCAAAACCACACCACCCAATCCATAATATTTCAATTTCCTAATAAGAATACTTCTATCAATCGTCTCGAATGCTCTCTGGAAATCCAAGAAACAAGCAACTATATAATTTCCCCCATCCAGCCGGTACTTCCAATTGCAAACCGTCAACTGTAGCGCCGACTCACAAGAATGATTTTCTCTGAATCCTGACTGATTCTGCATTAATAAATTATTGGTTTTAAAATATTCAGAAATCTGTGAGTGAACCACCAGTATCTTTTCCATTGTGGGCAGAGTATTTATTGGACGACAATTGACAGCCTCATCGGTATTATTAATTTTAGGTACTGGCACTATAGTACTGACTTTCAGGCCCTTTGGAAAAACACCATAACTAAGAGAAGTATTTACGTAATTTAACAGTACATTAAAATTTTCCTTCATAAACCTGACATTAACCACTTCACTACTTGATTTATTCTTAAGTGAGAAAACAAATGTTCTCAATTCAGCCATAGTGATCAGTCTAAATTGAACAAACTTGCTATGAATTGTGTCATACTCATCAGGACTCCATTGAACATCGGGTTTAATAGAATCAGCAATTTCCTTAATACTATCTGTAAAATAACTATTAAACTTTTCAGCAGCATCAACCTCACTTGCAGCTGCTTCAATTCTCCCGCCAATACTGAACTTAAAGTGTTTAAGATTATTACACGATTCATTTTTCTTTAACAGTGTCTTTAAAGTTTTCCACATATTTCTAGGGTTGTCCTTGTTTTTATCAATTTTTGTTTCGAAATACTTTAATTTTGTATTTTTTAATAAATTAACCGCCTCATTCCTTTTACTTGTGTAGTCACTCCAGTAAAGCTCTCTCTCTTGGACCTCTATATCTCCGTGGTAGAAAGATCTCATTGTCAAGGGAGGTCAAGTATCTGGGGGTTATACTGGACTCAACACTTACCTGGGACCAACAAATCGATAGAATAGTTAGAAAGTCGGAAACCACTCTTGCAGTAGTTAGGCGAACATATAACAAAAAATGGGATCTAAGGCCAGGAATGGTGCACTGGCTGTACACCAGAGTGGTCAGACCAGGAATAATGTATGCAGCTTTGGCATGGTGGCCCAAAGTCAAACAGGTGACTACTAGACTAAGGCTAAGCAAAATTCAGAGGCTTGCCTGCCTAGGGATAACAGGGGCGATGCGGACTTCGCCAACTGCAGCCATAGAGACTCTTCTGGACCTTCCCCCTCTCCACTTCGTGATACAGGGGGAGGCGAGACTGGCACTATACAGACTGCAAAACTCTTTTTACCGTGTCCGTCTGGGTACAGAGCATACTAGCATTATTGAGGACATAAAGGATCCCATGCTTGACATGAGGACGGATTACATGGTCCCCAAGAACACCGCACAACCACTCTTTCAGGTCACAATCGATGACCCTAGAGTGGAGAACCAAACTCTGAACAGCATACCTTCCGGCAGTCTGATCTGGTACACTGACGGTTCTAAGACCGACACAGGTGCTGGGTCAGGACTGTTTGGAGATAAACCAAGAGTGAAACTCAGCTCCTCTCTGGGCAAATATGCCTCTGTCTTTCAAGCAGAGGTCTACGCGATACTACAATGTGCGCGGGAAAACATTAAGAGGGGCTACAAAAATCAGCGGATCTTTATCTTATCAGACAGCCAGGCAGCTTTGAAGGCTCTTATGAGCCCAAAGATGTCTTCCAGACTGTTGTGGGAATGCTTCGAGGAACTTAATATCCTAGCCATGCGGAACGCAGTGAGACTGCTTTGGATTCGAGGCCACTGTGGGCTGATAGGGATTGAGGAAGCCGATAAACTAGCAAAGCGGGGCTCCAACGATCCTTTAGTTGGACCGGAACCTGCCCTAGGCATAACTAATAGTGCAGTCAGACACCAAGTAAACGGATGGATTCGCGCTCAACATCACAATCACTGGAACGTGATTCCAGGACACAGTCGTATATAAAGGGACCTTGCAGGAAAAGATGCTCAGAACTACTTTGCCTTAGTAGGATGCAAATTAGAATCGTAACAGGCTTCCTAACGGGACACACGACCGGTAAAGAACACCTGTGGAAGATTGGCAAATATTACGGAGACCTTAACTGCCGCTTGTGTAATAAGGAACAGGAGACAGCTATGCCATCCTGTGCAGATGTGAAGCTCTAGACCAGAAGAGGCAGCGAATTTTCGGGCGATGTCTGATGGAACCGGAAGAATTTTCCACGCATTCAATGTTTGACTTGTACCGTTTGGTCCAAGGCACCAAGATCATAGAATGGGTGTGACTTAGAATTTAGGGTGAGCACAATAAGCCCATTTTGTGGCTGCAGTGCATCTGAGCCTTCGGCCCTAAGGCCCTAAGGGGAGAAAAAAAAAGCTCTCTCTCAACATTGTTACCACTTTCCTTAAAACATCTGTAAGCCAGGTCTCTCTGTTTTGTTTTGATTGGTGAGCACAATAAGCCCATTTTGTGGCTGCAGTGCATCTGAGCCTTCGGCCCTAAGGCCCTAAGGGGAGAAAAAAAAAAGCTCTCTCTCAACATTGTTACCACTTTCCTTAAAACATCTGTAAGCCAGGTCTCTCTGTTTTGATTTCATTCTGACTTCATGATCATACCACGGAACACGATTCAACTTACTTTTCATCTCAGAAAGTGGTGTCACATCGTCAAGAACATCTCTACAATTCGAAGTTATATTGTTATATATTGCATCAATATCGCAGCTATTTAGTAGAAAATTGCATTCAATCAATTTTAAGTTAATATTAACATAAGCATCTTCATTCAATCTTCTCCTGGTACTGATTTGATCACCCTTCTGCACAATTTGGCTATTGCACATTATAACTGAAATTACTGAATGATCAGTTACTCTTGGTGTATCGTGCACTTTAACAGAAAGAGTTTCATCATTAGTCAAGACGTAGTCTATCAAAGAACTGCTCATATTATCACACCTAGTAAAATCATTAACCTTCTGCTGAATTCCATAACTTTGAATAATTTCTCTGATTTTTTTACAAAAATAATAGTTGTTATCGTCCAAATAATTTAAATTTATGTCGCCCACCAGTATCGTCTTTCTCGAGAAATATGTGTCACACGATTCCTCAAATGACTCCAAGAATATGGAATCACTTGAACCAATAGTCCAGGTAGCACCATACATTTTTACATCAACAAACAAACACCAATAGTTCATCTGCAAAATATAGCTCTTCTTAACATTGAAACTCAGATCATCTCTTACATAAATAATCACGCCACCAGTGTGTCTACCTCGGTGTCTACTTATCGAGTCGCACCTAACTGCTTTATACCCACTCACACATATTTCGACCTCCTCAACATCCTTGGTACACCGCGTCTCGCTAGTTATCAAAATACATGGACTATAACAAAACACCTGACTTATAATCTTACACTTATTGTGCAAATAATCTCAATTACATAATTGTTATAGTTGAAAACAGGTTTTTGAACAAGTTGTTTACTTATGTGCCAAAAGAAAATTAGAATAAATCATAAAGGAAGCCGAATAATCCAATTTACTATTTTTCAGCACTGGAGATAAAGCTAAATAAACTTATTATTCTGTAATTAAAAATTTAGAGAGTTCTATTAACTACCAAAAATAAATAATTGGAATTCACATATATTAAGAACTAAACACCTTCAAAAACCCTTCAAAAAATAAGAATCCTTGGTGCTTGAAGTATGTCATGTCGCACCACAAAGTCTAATGATAGAAGTCCTGGCATTTGTCCTGTTGGAAGGAGCTTCGGGCAGGACAGCTGGACAGAGCCGCTAGTCCTGCCAGCAGGACATTATTTTTAAGTGGGATTGTCCTGTCGACAGTATGTGCGCGGCTTCCAGCAGTACGGACCCAAATTTCATAGGCGACGTAACAATTTTGCTATTTATTAAATAAAACAACTGCTAAGAAACATTTTTATTTATTCTCGTACAAAATAACTTGAAAAACATTAAAAATATAACACTGCACCCGCGATGCTGATTGTTTTCTGAATCTGCATAAAATAGGAAATTTTAATCTAATTAAATGAATTGAAAACAATAGGGTTGAAAATACGTCCTGCCAGCAGGACGCTATGTACTGCTGGAAGGACGCTTGGACACTCTATCAACTAAGGGTTAATCACTTGGTAGTGGTTGTACTCCCTAAATCCTCGTCTTCGTCGTCTTCATCATCATCATCGTCACCATCATCTTCAGTTGTGACTTGATATTCTTCTTCACTCTCCTCATCAGATGATCCTGTGTTCACAGTGAACTTCAACGAATCCAATGCATTGTCCATCAGATGCTCTTTCTCCAAGATAGTTTTTTGCACTTTTTGCACATGGCAACATATATCTTTCCACTCTTCTGAGCTAATATTGGAAAATTTTCCATGTGCTAATTCCTCCACATCACCTAATTTAAAAGTAACGTTTCTGCTAGCTACCCAGTTCTTTACAGTGGCCCATATCTTCTCTATGGGGTTCAATTCCGGGTGGTAAGGGGGGAGCCGTAACACTCGGTGACCATGGGCTTCAAGAAGCTCCTCCAATTTATATTTCTTTAGGAATCGATACAAATTTTGTTTGATAAGACCATAAAGCTCAGGTTTTGTATTTGAGCCATCAAAATGTATTTGACGTTCTTCAAGCCACTTCACCATCTCGCCTTTTCAGCTTGCAGATGTCAGGTTTCTTTCCACCAGGACATTGTGATATGATGCATTGTCAATCACAAGTACACAATTAGGCGGCATGTTGGGCAGTAATTGTTTCTGCACCCGTCATGAAATTGGCATTATTCATGCCATCGTGGTAATCTCCTGATTTAGAACCTAGAGACAATGTTTGGTGACATTTTGATATTAAAATTACTTACGTATGTGTTACCTGACCGAAAAATGAGCAACGCATTGGGAATGAAACCATTTTCACCTCCGGCATGTACAATAATCAGCCTTTGGCCTTTAGAAATCGACTTCTTTAAGTTTTTAGTCGACTCATCATACCACCCTTTCGGCTGGACATGGCTGCTGTGTATATACGTTTCGTCCGTATATATAATAGTTCGGCCTTCTTCCCGGTATTGCAGAATTTGTTTCAAGTATTTCACCCTTTTCAGGCGAATGTCATGGGTTTCCATTAAAATCTTACGGTTGTCTTTTGTCTTTCGCCACCTTAAATGGAAATAGAAGTATACAAGGTGTCCCACTCAAGCAAGCTCACTATTGCTATCTGTTGTTATAAAAGTATTTTCTAAACATAAACATTTAATGAAACAGAAATTTGAATATACATACATGTAGTAACGGCATCTGAAATATTTTGACTTTGCATATAAGTACAAAAGCAGCCATACCTGAATCCAATAGATTTCAGAAAAACCCATAGCGACTGCCTCGAGCCAGAAAAAGAAAGTTCAGAATCTTTAATCTTCTGTAGAATACCTGGAATATAAGGTGATATTAGGCTAGATAACGTGATAGGTAGGTATTTAAATGTAGCATTTGTTATTTCACGAAAAAGCAGTCATTGCCATTTGTTCCTAGAATAATTTGTTCAAAAAGCCCCTGATTATTGGGATTACTTTCTGTTAATGCATACTTCATTCATGTTTCGATGAAAAATACATTATACGCATTCAAAACACATTGTGAAATATAATGGTCTGAAAAATCATTGGGTTTCAACAGAAAGTAAGTTTCTTGAAATTTATCTACAATCGAAATCGGAATCCAAAGCATTCCATTTACTAAAATGCAAGTGTGATTCATACTTTCATAACTTGGCTACGCAATAGCAGCACCCAATTGGTTTTTTGATATTAAATCCAAAAAATACACGAAAATATCTTGAACGTTCTTACTACCACGTTCCCTCTATTTATGAAAAAAGAAGTTAAGCAGACTTTACAATGAATCACCCCGTATTTGACAAGTAACAACTGCCAGCAGTTGCAATAAAAACACACGTTAACGAAGTTTTCTTTTTTATAATGGTAATTATGTACTTACAATTATTCAGAGGGATTCCTTTTCTCCAAAATAAAAAAATTATGTATAATTTCCCATATTGTTTCCGTTTTTCCCACAGAAATCAGGCCGAGCTTACGCTTCTTTCGCGGTCGTTCCTTATGTGGTGTAGCAAAGGAGGTGCTAGGCTCAGCTTCTACGCTTTTCGATTCCTTCAAAATCTTCGCTACTGTGTTTCTCGAAACACCTGTTGCTTCTATAACTCTTTGCCTTAAACACACAATTGAATCTTAACAATAATCAAGCTCATTATGAAGTAGGTATCTATATACCTGTAATTCTTTAAAGGAATCCTAATTCCATTTTGTGCTTCTTCCCGCATAAACTTCATCACGTTACTGATAATTTCACGGCCTTGGCTATGAATTACCATGCCGGGTTTGCCAATTTTTTTGGGAGACACTTCTAACCTACAAACGTCAAAAATTTCAACTTGGATTTAATGTGTAAAATTACTTTGATTGTAGTATTACCTGGATAACAGATACTATCGACGATTTTTCAAAAGTCTTTTAAATAACACCAAGATCACAAAATGAGCAGAATAATCTGCAAACACAAAAAATGTTAACCTTCAATTCAGTTACACGAATTTGTAGTCTTAATTACCTCGATCAACTAGTTTTTTGAATAAAGATGATAGTTTTTTAGTCTTTTAAGCAACACTCACAATAAAAACGCAAAATAAAACAGAATATCCACTAAAAAATCACACTCAAACATGGGTCAACAAAACAACGTCAACATTGGACGCACAGTACTCGTAATCATGAAGTTTTTGAGGGCGCCACTGGATTTACAAGTTTCGCCTCCGGACGAAAACAGGTCTATTGCGCTGATCACGTGACAGCTCAGTCTTTAACTTTACAGACCCTAGTTCCAAAATCTTTATGTCGTAATTTTCTTTTGCAGACTAGTAAAATAAGTAATTTGCATCGCGAGACCTCACCAGACCGTCTTTCTGAACCCCTTCTCGAAGAGAAAACGCCGGAGAAGGGGGGTCGCCTCAAGCTGACCCTCCGCATGAAGCGTAGTCCTGTCCTTGATGAGGTAATCGAGTCGGGGAACAGCCTCAGCGAGGACAGCTTCGAGCCCGAGTACGAGGTGCTGCGAGTGGAAGGTGTCGATAACGGCACCTTGTGCTCTCCGTTTTCGCACAGGAAGAAGAGACACAAGTCGAAAGACAGGAAACGAGAAAGGAGACTGAAAGAAAAGGTCGAGAGCTTGTTGGAGAGGCCTCCTATGAAGAGGTTGAAGTTGATTTTCGGTAACGAAAGTCACACGATAGATTTCCCGTCCACTAGTGCAAACTAGCGAACGCTAATGCTTTTATTAGTGGCGAGTATTTTTAATTTAGACGTGATTAAATTGGAAAGTGTTTTGTTCGGTAGTTGGGGATGCAAACTACAAATAATACATTGTTTAGATGACATTTGAAAGACGTTAAATCAGATTTTTTAGCAAAGTAAGTCAGAGTCTCGATTCAAGAAGTCAAAATTTTGAAATCGCAAGGAAAGTTTTCAACACAGTACCTAAATGGAAATTTTGAAGTGGGAGCTACCAGAAGTTCAATTTCTGAAAGGTAAGTCGAAAGTTAACAGCCGAAATGTGTATATATAGGAAGTCTGAATTTTGAAATTAAGAAATGAAGTTCTGAAGTTGATTAAGTCAGAATTTTATACTACTGAACAATCGCTTGACAATTCGTCGCTATAAAGACAAACTGGCATATCTCAATAATTTCGAGATACATCGTTTTGAATGTTCTGTGAGCGTTATTTAATTGACCATACAAATTTTGATAAGAAAATCACAATAAGGCCCACGAAAATGCAAAGTAGGCCATTACAAGCAGGCGTGCAACAATAGAAAACTTGAATCTGTTGCCGAGGTTATGGGAAAAAGTCCCTTAATGAGATACGCCCTTTTATCTTTTTAAAAAATATTCCGTCGTACTAGTTACGCCACTAAGTTTTCAAATATTTTGAGCTAAAACACGCATTTTGCTTTTCAAAAGTATATTGTGAACATTGAAACATAACATTATAACATCAACCGAAGGTAATACCATGGAACGAAAAATAAAATTTAATATGGTAGATTTTTATAAAACTCTACATGTTCTGGCATATACAAGGTGTTTCTAAATTGAGTACCATAAATTTAGGAGTTTGTAGAGAAAGTTAAAATAACACTAAAACCTTTATATAGTTTTGTACAAAAACGCTTCCCTTCCAAAATACAGAGTGTTATAATGTCGACTGGCGTATCAGTTATTTAGCTATATCTGTAACTAAAGCAGCCTGAGAAGTCTAAATTTTTGTGGGCAAGTGCTACTCAAAACTACAGATAATCCAGCAATATTTTAAGTGTAATACGACAATTCAGTGGCGTAGGAAAAGGGGTCGTGTAATACCTTTTTGTTAATAAAAAGTTTGAGGTTAGGTTTTTTGGAAATATCGTTTTATTTTTAGATTCTCTAATCAAAATACTACAAAAAAGATTCTCTTTTTAAATATCTCTAAAGTCGTTTGTTTTTGAAATATTTGTGGTTTTATGTAGCAGTGCTCACGAGAACTGGGGTATTACCTATTTATGGTTGATTTGCGAAAAAAAAATCGCATATGATTGCTACATGTTTTTGTAGGTACCTTCGTAATTTATACCTGCAAGCACTTCTAGATGATTTTGTTATCAAGTTTTACATAACTAATGATAATACAGTCCCAAATACAGCAAAACAAAGACAATATTTTAATAGCACTGCCACATAAAATCGTGCATATCTCGAAAACGAAGACTCTAGAGATATATAAAAAGAGTGTCTTTTTTGCAGTATTTTGATACAAATACAAATACAAATACAAATCTTTATTCGTGCTAATATGTACAAAAAATACATTCACACCCGTCAAGAACAAAAGTATTAACAATAGCAAGAACTAAAGCGTAAATTCAAAGGAAAGAAATTCTTCCGTTGAATAAAAGGCATTGTTTAACAAAATTTCTCTAGCAGATTTTTTAAGCTGTGCTGGAGATTCATTTTTTAAATGACTTGGCAATTTATTGTAGAATAAGACTCCATGGTAGTCTGTAGCTTCTCTTGAGCATTTAAGTCTGTGAAATGGTACCACAAAATTGTCTCTATTTCGAGTACTGTAGTCATGCGAGAATGTCTGGTATTCCACTTGGTTACATTTGATATACAAAATAGACTGTAGGATGTACAAGCAGGGCACGGTTAGTATTTTTGAGTTTATAAATGCTTGTTTACAATCTTCATTATATCGAAGGCCAGACATTATTCTAAGACATTTCCTTTGAATGGCAAACACTCTTCTGCTGTGTGCCGAATGACCCCAAGCTAAAATTGCGTAACTCAAATGACCCTGAAATAGACCAAAATAGGCTGTTCTCAAAACTTCCGTTGAAACCATGGACTTCAGTCGACGAATCAAGTATATCTGTGTAGATAGCTTCCTGCATAGTAATGTTACATGAGCTTCCCAAGTCAGGCGAGAGTCCAATATGACTCCGAGGAATTTGATGGGTTCATTTTCTGTGTCCATTGATTTCAACGAAAAGACGAGATGTTGTTTCTTGTGATCATTAAGAGATAGTTGATTTGAACTGAACCACTGCCTCAAGTTGGTATGATTTGCAGCTGCCTGTAGTGCCAAGTTGGCAATATTATTATCTGTGTCATAGGTGGTAGTATCATCCGCAAATAGCAAAATCTTGGTTATAGAACAATTAGGTAGATCATTAATATATATAAGAAACAGTAAGGGGCCCAACACGGATCCCTGGGGCACTCCTATTTTAATGTTTTTGAGGCTGGATTCCGTATTATTTATACATACATATTGGGCCCTACCGTGCAGATAAGACGCCACCATCAACTCACTAGAAGTCTGAAAACCATAAAATCTCAATTTTCTCATCAGAATCCCATGATCCACACAATCAAATGCCTTTGTTAAGTCATAAAAGGAGGCATCAAGATATTCATTATTTTCAAAAGCCTTAGAAACTTCCCTGCACAATGTACTAATCGCCAGAGTTGTTGAGCGGTTGTTTCTAAAGCCATATTGAGCATTATGAAAAGGCTGTTTGTTTCGAAATAATGATATATTTGTTTGTTTAATAGTTTTTCAAAAACCTTACCAAATATAGGCAAGATGGCAATGGGGCGATAGTTCGCTGGATCAAGCCTGCATCCTTTTTTGTAAATGGGCACTATTTTAGCCACCTTTAAGAAGTCAGGAAATATTGAATTTTTAATACAAGTATTTAGTAGATTTGTGAATGGTATTAAAATAACATCAGTGACTGTTTTCAGTATCTTTGTATTCATGTTATACATGTCTCTGGAACTGCTATTCTTAAGAGAATGTATTGTATCTCTTACTTCATTGAAAGATACTTCTTTAAACTTATAAGTTAGATTATCTTTTAGAGCAACGTTCTTTTCCAAATATTGAAGCGGGTCAATATTAGATGCAGGAAGCTGATCAGAAATTGACTGTGCAATATTACTAAAATAATCATTGATTTTTTCGGCAGTTATTGGTACCTGAGTATCTTTTCTCTTGTTTGTGTTTTGATTGATCACCTTCCATGCGGCAGATGGTTTATTTATTGTGTGTTTTATAAAACGATCATTGGCTCCTTTTTTGGCAGCTGCAAGTTGTGCATTGTAGAACTTTTTGAAGCTATTTAGTTTGTCTTTGCTGATGAGATGCCTACAGTACAAATCACTTAAAAAATTTAGTTTATCTCGTAATAACCTTAAGTTGTTGTTAAACCACATCATTTTACTTTTAGTTTGACTTGATAGTACTCTAGATTTTGTAACAAAACATTGAGATATGCCTGAAATAAAGATGTTATTGAATATTGAAAATTTGGAATTTATGTCAATGTCTGCTTTCACAAACGACCAGTCGATATCTTCCATGTAGTTGTACAGTGCATACAGACCATATTCTGTTATAGGGGTATATTGAATTCGCCTCTGTAATCCACTACCACTGTTGGGTTTTTTTTATATTAATTATTAAACTATAGTGGTCAGACAAGTTGTAATCTTTCACATGAACAGCTGTGTCTTCATGATTAGTAAAAACATTATCCAGGCAATAGTTACCACGAGTGTTTTTGAAGACCTTCTGTTTGAGTCCAAATGATTGGAAAAGATTGATTAATTTTTGTACATTTTTATCATTTGTGTTGAAGTGGACATTAAAATCTCCCACTAAAACTATGTTATATTTACCGTACTCTAACAGAAGTCCTTCAATTTTCTCTAAAAATGTGATATAGTCCCCCCAGAAGGAGATCTGTAAACTACAATGAAATAAAAACCATCAGACACAAAACCACAGACTTCGCATGTCAGTTCGTCACTGAATCGTACTAAGTTTAATTTTGAAATGTTATTCCTATATTTTGAGAAGATACATACCCCACCATGGAGCCTTACCACTCTGGAATATTCTGCAATTAGGGAATATTGCCCCAGACTTACTGTTTCCAGTTCAGCTTGCGACAGCCAGTGTTCCACTAGAAAAACTGAATTAAAATTTTTATCAACCAAGACAGCTTCGAGCTCCAGTAATTTATTGCGCAAACATTGAATATTTGTAAACAAAATAGTTAGGTTGCCTGCGTCACTTGGGGGCCTGAACGAAAATTTTCTATGTTGACTGAATTTGTTGATTCATTACTTCGTTTCCAGAAGTATCTCGAGAATCTCACATTTCTAGGCCAAAAGTTCACCTCATACACTTCATTTATTAATGCAAAGTCAACCCCTACACGAAAGCATTTTGTGTCCCTACCTAAAGGAAGCTCATCCACAACGAAGTCTCTGCCCGCACTATTTGGTTTTCCTTTTAGGAATCTTGTGATATCTTCACTTGTGACGTTTGGAGAGACCCTTGATAAAAACATCCAAATTTTCTTTGGTGTCCCAGTAAAATTGTCACCAGTGTTTGCATTTGCATCACCTAAAGTTAGGGGTCGAGGACCACGTTGTTTACGCTTTGGTCGCTGGAAGCCATCAGTTTCTCCCAAATCTATAACATTTTTCATTATTTCTTGTTGCACTAATTCTAGTCGCTGAACACCATTTTGAGGAGGAACAGATGACACAGAATTTTTATTACTGGGTGTTTTTCCTTGGCTCAACTTCACTTTTACTGCTGTTGTCCGAGTATTTTCAGGGACCGTTTGAGGTTTACGTTGATTATGTTGTGCTTCTGCTGTAACACTGCTGTATGTTTTCTTAGTTGATGCTTCGTTTGAAGAAAGGACCATGCAAGATTGTTTTTCCAGGTAGGCGATTTTGTCAAGTAGAAGACCATTGTTCTTCTTCAAGATGATGTTTTTTTCTTCACTTTGTTCAAACAATTGCTTCAATAGTTCATTTTCTCTTCTTAGTATATTTATTTCAAGACGCTCCGAGTTGAATTCCTCTTTGGTGTTAAAACCCGCCGATGTTTTTGAGGTTATGTCACCACCGCAACAGATTATTCGAGTGCCGTCAACTTTAACAAGTTTTATTCGGCCAAGACAACTCGAATGAAAAGCAGCCCCACAGTTTACACACACTGCTGACCGACAAATTATTGCTTTGCAGCACTTGAAAAAACTATTATTCTCTAAATTTTCACCAGCATCAGAGGAACCATCCTCATCAGCCGCCATCTTGTCAATCTTCTTCTTAGAGAATCTAAAAATAAAACGATATTTTCAAAAAACCTAACCTCAAACTTTTTATTAACAAAAAGGTATTACACGACCCCTTTTCCTACGCCACTGAATTGTCGTATTACACTTAAAATATTGCTGGATCATCTGTAGTTTTGAGTAGCACTTGCCCACAAAAATTTAGATTCCTCAGGCTGCTCTAGTTACATATATCGCTAAATAACTGATACGCCAGTCGGCATTATAACACCCTGTATTTTGGAAGGGAAGAGTTTTTGTACAAAACTATATAAAGGTTTTAGTGTTATTTTAACTTTCTCTACAAACTCCTAAATTTATGGTACTCAATTTAGAAACACCTTGTATATTACTGGTGTTTGCCCGTTCCATACATAGATCCATTAAATCGTAAAATATTGCTGAAGCTAATTTGGTTGGATGCAGTGGCGGGTGGGCCAACGGGGATTTCGGGAGATTTCCCGAAGGGCCGGTTGCTTCGGGGCCGGTCTGGGCCGACCGATGTGAAAAACATGACATTATAAAAAAATTGGCGGCCAGTGCAAAACGGGCAGCCGAAAATGCAATTATTTTGGAACTTGAAAACGGCCGGTCTAATCGGTAATCGCCCGCACCGCACAGCGAGCGTGTTTATTGTTTTTTCGGCTTTCGTCGCCCCATCACAGCATAATTCAGCAGTTAAAGTTCTTGGCGGTGTCTTTGAACTATTTTAGCTGCATTTGGTAACCTCCAACTGTAAATGATTTACTACCGCGGCGTTTTATCAATCGGTTTGACGCCGGTATTAACTCGGCGACAAACGAAAAAGAACACGTGTGTAGCCTGAGAAGTGCGCGGGCTGCGTTACGCGAGCTAGAAAATTTAGGGAGAGCTGTTCTGATGCTGTTCTGATGCTGTGGCCCCATCTCGAGTCTCACCCGGTCGTTCGTCGTTAAATTCTCGAGATTTTAAGTTTAGTTGTACTTTTTTGAAATGTTTTGTATTAAAAACCTTAAAAATCCGATTTGTATTTTATTAAAAAATAAATAAAAAAACGTCTGTGTGTCAGCTCCGACGCACGACTGGAGTTTACTCCTTACCAACGATTATTTTAACTTCAATCACTTGATAAATAATTTTCTAGTAAGTCCATTTCCAGTTTAATTAACAAACAAAGTTTTAAAATCTGTAAGTAAATAAATAACTTATTTTCTAGGTATCGTTCCAATGTTACAGCCTTTAATAATGTGAATGATTTTCTAATAAGTCCATTTCCAGTTTAACTAAAAATTATAAAACGTTTAATTATGCATCTTTACTGATGGAAGCCAATCTCCGTTCATTCAAAATAACAATACAAGTAAAAAGAAAAATGACCGCCGTTGGATTTGAACTTCCGTAGCATAATACAGCAGAACAGCTCTCCCTAAATTTTCTAGCTCGCGTAGAGAAGCCCGCGCAACTTCTCAGTCTTCGCACGTGTTCTTATTCGTTTGTCGCCGAGTTAATACTGGCGTCAAACCGATTGATAAAACACCGCGATAGTAAATCACTTGCAGTTGGAGTCACCAAATGCAGCAAAAATAATTCAAAGACACCGCCAAGAACTTTAACTGCTGAATTATGCTGTGCCTATATGCAATTTCGACGGTCATGCGACTACACTCACTAACCCATTTGGACATGGTTGTCATGCTTTTTACCACTTGTATTTAAAGTTAGTTGATTCCCACGCGATATATTTTTGGAAATATTTTTTACATTTTTTGTTAAACTTTGAAAATTATTGCACAAAAACGTTCTCTGGTACACATTGTATGTGTCCTGATACTCGGAATATCCTTAAAACACTCTGGGGACATAGAAATCGCAATTTCCAAATTTCCGGTGTTAAACAGAATGCTTCAGAATTCCCGGGACACATAAATTAATGAAACATACATACACTAATTAAAAGACATAGCTGTTCGTGTGTACAATTTATATCATTCGTTAACATGAATTATACGCTTATATACCAATAGGTTTTTCCATATCTGCCAGTATTAGTATTGAAAATACTTCTGGGCCCGTGTATATGGGACTCATCTTACGAAAAATGTATCGACACGCGACAGATTCTGTCGGCGGCGCGCGCAGTCGAGGCCACTAATAAAAATATTGGATGGAGAGTGCTAGCCAGATGTAAACTAAGGTACGGCGAGCGCGAGTACCGTTTAAGAGGGATATCGCGTTGCAATAAAAGTCCAAACAGTACAAAACGGATGCGTTAATATTTTGTTACTTATTGCGTCAGTTTGACTATGTGCCTTGTGCTTGTCACAAATCCTTTCTTTTATTTTATTGTATCAATAATATACCAAATTTAAACGGCACAGATCACTTTTGTTGGACATCTTAGAAACCGAGCAGTTGTGTCGGTATTTTCAATACGCCTATGATACTTGCGTAAGATGCGAGGTCTGTGAATTTTTTTTAACTTCAATCACTTGATAATTTTGTTTATTGTACAGAATTATGCGTATCCATAGATACATATGTACATAATTTCAATGTGAAAGATAACGTAACGCAACGCCTCATTTTTAGTTAACGCTTGATTTTCTTTACTCCTCATAAAATTTCCGTACCGCGGGCTATAACTGAAAATCGATTCTTAAGGAGTAAACTCCAAAAAGACTTGTGTGTGTCAGCTCCGACGCACGACTAGAGTTTACTCCTTACGAACGATTATTTTAACTTCAATCACTCGATAATAGGGTACACGCGAATGCCAGTTTTATACCCAAATGTGTATTTATCAGATGGTTTATGTTCGAAAATGTGCAACTACATCAAAATATAAATTGTTTATAAATTCAGTAATTAAGTCACAATCTGCTTATCGGCGATCCCACTGGCAATGAAATAAATACTTTTCCTGGTGTTGGAATAGGCGTTGATTCACATTTCGGCACTAAGCAATATTTGGAGTATTTAATATTAGGTTTTTCCATATTAAATCAAAAGATTCAACAAATTTAGGGACGAACAAACACTGCAAATGCCGACTTTACAACGCCAACTGTCATATCTACTCTATGCCACTCTATTTTCACTATTTCCATGCTCTATGCAGTCAGACATAAACAGCCGTATCCATAGACACATACATAATTTCAATGTACATAACGAGTTACTTTTAGTTAACGCGAAATGTAACGCTTGATTTTACTACTGGTAAAATTTCCGTACCGCGGGCTATAACTGAAAATCGATTCTTAAGGAGTAAACTCCAAAAATTACATCTACAAAGTATAAAAAATGGGTATTTTCTGTTTCTCAAAAAAAAATTGGGCCGGTCGATGTCAATGGTTTCCCGGGCCGGTAAAACCTTCCCCACCCGCCCCTGGGTGGATGGGCATTAAGTTGCTGTGGTTGTGTGCTGGAGGAAGTGGTCGTTCTTTTTAGAATTATTCTTCGTTACCCTGCAGCAAGGTGGCTAGTTTTAAACAATATTTTATTTAATAATGTTTTGTCTGCTTAAATTTCGCGAATATCTTTCCAGTTTATACTATTTCCGTTGTCATCTTCTCTTACTAATAGAATCTTAAGATCTGCGGCCATTTGCTTAAAGTTGAGAAAGTCATCGGATTTCAATCTATGCACTATATATGGGTGTGATCGGCGGGCTAACTTGAAAACAGTGGTAAGTTGTGAGGGTAAAAACAAGTCGCCAGCTTTTACCAAGGCTGTGTGTATTGCACTGTGTGGAGAAACAGTCACATTCTTTTGTTTTAATGTTATAAACTGTTAAATTATAATTGGATAACCTTCTCTTGTAAAATAATTTGCTGTCATATGTTTGTGGCAAAAAGATTACCTGCTGCAAGTCAAATACTGCACAAGCATTTTCTTCATTTCTATCTAACTTTTCGTCTTCTTTCTTTTTCCGGATACAAGTCTTTTCGGCTCTGTGTCTGCTATAAACCTCCTCCAATTCTCTCTTCTTTTCAATATCGCCTTTCTTGTAAGAATTACACAAATTACACTGATCTTTTTTGGGGTGGTGGAAGGATAAATTTAAACTGTTAAATATACGTAGATACACCGGGTAACTGACTGGACCATTTTTTTGCACAAACATGTGGTGCATTTTTGCTACTGACAAATCCGGGTGTAAATATTCTCGACTAGTACTTTTGCGGCAATAATGAGATTCCATTTTCGGAAATCGCTGTATGTGTATTTGTGGTTTCCTCGTCTTTTTCTTTTAGATGTGGATATCGGCCACCACTTAACTCTTTCAATTACACCTGTCTCTTTCTTCTTCTTTAATGTAGTACGAACGGTCTTTTCCGACACTCCTATTGTATTTAAAAACATAACTTTACACACTGGCACGTCAGTATTATTGTCTTGTGGGAGGTAATAATAATTGCTGTTACTCCTTCTCGAGATGTCAACTCCTTTTGTCTTTTGTTTTGGCCTCTTGCACTTAACGTAACGTAAAATAAATTCGCGCTGCAGTTGTAAACTGGCCATGCCATAAAAGTCACAGAAGATGAGTCGCCTCTGCTGATCGCTATATTCAAACAATGTTTACCGATTCTCTGACAACGTATATTTCCGCATCGGGGTTTTAATCTCCTTTCAGACACCGCCACGCCAGTTTTTGGACGAATATAACTCGCCCATATTTCTTTGAGTTACGCCTTCACCTTATTTATTTAGTTCTCTTTCTAGAGTTACGCCAGTTTGCTAAATTATAGTATTAATAAAGGGTATAACCCGGACTGCTTTAACTCAAAACAGTGAAATTTTGAGATACGCTTGTTTGTCTTTATAGCGACGAATTCTGGCTAACCGATATAGGGTAAATCTGGCAATCGTGCCCCACCATTCGAAGAATTGAAATAAAAACGGTATTATTTAGAACATGTTTATTAAAGTAATTAGTCTTAACCTCCGACTCAATTTGCATAACAAAAACTAGAAAAATCTTCTAAAATGTTTGAAACAGCTGAAATCAACAATTTCTTAAAATCTAGGGTGGCGCACATTTCACGGATACATCAGTCTTATGTGCCCCAGTAAAACCTCTAATTTTTTTGTCTTTTTTCCTTTTCCCTTTCCTTTATTTTTGCAACCGTATTTGCTGCATTTCTCTGAAAAGTTTGTGCAATCTTCATGTAAACACTGCAAACACTGAATCCAGTCACTTTTATTTTCGTATGGTAGTAAGACTCGTGACATTCTACACAAGTGTCGTCGTTTTCATCGGAACATTCTTCACTAGATTCGCTGAGCTGTAACTCTTCTTCACTTTCCGATGAAGAAAGAAGAAGACTCTTTTGAAAAATTCTTACGTTTTGATGGTACAGTAATCAACTTTTTCTCTTGCGGCTTCTTTTTTTCTTCAAACACTTTACGAGTTGTTAAATGACTTTCTGATGTCAAAATCTTAACGTTTTGTTTCCTTTTACTTAATTTATGATGTATAACAGGCAATGGACTAACTGTTTGTAAAGTCTTAGTTGGTGTTTCTTTTTGTGAACCAACTGAAGCGTATGGTGTAGGCATCTGGACATTTTGATTCATTGAAGATGTGGAGGTACTCGGCAAATATTCTGAATTGACTGCGGATTATCATTTATTGGTTGGGGATTATCAGCACTGTTTCTAACTGATGCACCAGAAATGCTGAAAAAGTATTCAGGAATAGCATTAGGATCAAAGCGATATATCCCTGTTTAAATCCTGAAACGCCAATTGCTGGTATTGCAGACTTGTACCAGGCATCACCAATCATTTTTGAAATGTGGTATCGACTTAAAGGCCTTCCTTTGTTGTTAATAAACCAAGTGGTGACTTCTTTAGACAGGTAACTTTTGAATGGGCTTAAAAAAACTCCTGTCCAATGGTTTGAGAGCCTGGGTGTGTGGCTGGTAGGCAAAGGATGACAACGTCATTTTCATTAGCCAACTGTAACATTTTATATGAATTGGAATGAGAGGAATGACCATCTAGAATCAGAAGAACTTTCCCGTCTGGCTTTCGTGGGATGAAATGATCCCTCATCCAGTTGAAGAATAGTTCGGCGTTGATGTAAGATGATTTTTGATTCATGAACACATCTGAGCCAGGCGGTAGACCCTCAGAAAATTCAGGTTTTTTGTATTTTCCCTTAAGTATAAAAACAGGTGGAAGAAAAGTGCCCTCGGCATTGCAACACGCAATCAAGGAAATGCTTTCACCTTTTTCGGTGCTGATTACATTATTAACACATTTTGCACCCTTGCTGGCTAGTACGTGTCCAGACAAGCCTTCCGCTTTTCTTTTACTTAGATCTGGGTGCCTCTTCATAAACCCGTGAAACCAATCCCAGCCTGCTTGTCTTTTCTCATTATTGAATCGATGTGGCAATCCTAGTTTATCTGCAAAGTCGTAAGCAATAGACTGCAGTCTCGATTGGTCCAGAGGAAATCCGATAGATTCGAGACTTTTAATGTGAGCCACAAGTCTCAACTCATTTTCATGTCCTAATTCGAAAGGTCTACCAATGTTCTGCTTGCTTTTCCAGCCCCTGAGGATGTGTCTACGTAAGGTTCGTGATGGTATGTCATATGTCCGGCTCGCCTCATTTACGCCCATTTTCTTGCTTATCACATCTTCCATCGCTTTTATCATATTTTCTTCCATCCATTTTCTTGGATCTTTAGCTTTAACTTTTCCCATTTCCTGAAATATAATAATTAAATTAGAAATTCATAAAAATAATAATTTAAAAATAATCCAAAGATGGGGCACATTAGCCAATGTTCAGTGTAATGTGCCCCACTTGAATACGACAAAAAAAGTTTACCAAAAACGGAACGCAATAGACTGTTTTAGAATGACCTGATTTTGAAAGGGCGGCATTTTCTGTTGGAGGGCATAATATGGATACACAACGTTATGCACGTGAGTGTTACCAAAATTTGAGCAGATTTGGTGACAAATAAAGTGGTGAAACTAGGTTACTGTTTAGAGTTCATGAAATTTAACTCAAAATAACAACAACGTTTGCAGTAGTGCAACTTCTCATATCATTTTAAGAATTTTCGTTCAATTCTCGGCGTAAAGCGACTAAGAAGTTTAAGTCACGCCCCTTTTTTGGTACCAAATGGTAACACAAACATCTTTGTTATTCCTCCTCTTCTACCCTCCAATAAGCTTTAAACAAACAAATGTTTGCCCTCCAGCTGTCAATAGATCATTTTAGAATGTCGTCACACAATTGACAGCTGGAGGGCAAACATTTATTTGTTTAAAGCTTATTGGAGGGAAGAAGAGGAGGAATAACAAAGCAGATGTTTGTGTTACCATTTGGCGCCAAAAAAGAGGCGTAACTTAAACTTCTTAGTCGCTTTATGCCGAGAATTGAACGGAAATTCTTAAAATGATATGAAGCAAGTGTTGCTTTCGTTATTTTGAGTTAAATTACATGGACTCTGAACAGTAACCTGGTTTCACCACTTTGTTTGGCACCAAATATGCTCAAATTTTGGTAACACTCACGTGCATAGCTTTGTGTATCCATACTCTGCCCTCCAACAGAAAATGGCGGCCTGTCAAAATCAGGCCATTCTAAAACTGTCTATTGTGTGACACATTCTAAAATGGTCTATTGTAGGAATACAAAAGTCAAAAGAGGTTAGATTTAGAATTAAACTTTAAAAAAGTAAACAAATATGAAGCGAATACTTTAACTTGACGTAAAAACACATACAAAACAAATTCACACTGTCGTACATACCTTTTAATCACTTTTTCTCACTTAAAACGAATAAAAACAGGCACTGTGTTGTTTTCATCGCAGCCATACTTGTGTCACTGACACGTTCGGACTCATCTAAGTGTTCGGATAAAAATTTCAAATTAGCGCCAAATTCAAAATGCATCGTTAGTGTCGCAAGTGGGGCACGTTATCGACTGGGGAACATTTGCCTGATTTACCCTAATATCATGACTTCCTGCATCAGAATTTCAAAGTTGTGGTAGTTCAATAATATTTTGGGGTTGCAAACTACAAATAAATTGCTTACGGGGTATTTGAACGTTAAAACAAATTTTTATCAAAATAAATCAGAACTTCCATACAGGGAGTACAAAATTTTGAGGTTGCAAGGAAAGTTTTGAACACAATATGAATGTACGTAGTAAGTCTGAATTTCAAAATCAAAACATAAAGGCTAGAAGTTGATTGAGGTCTGAATTTGGTAATATTGAACAGTCATTTAACAATTCTAACTTACCAATTTAAAATTAACTCTTCCTGTGTTACACTAACGTTCAATAATATTTTGGGGCTGCAGACTATAAATAAATTGTTTAGACTAATTTAAAAGCATAAAATCAAATTTTTTAGGAAAGTAAATCAGAATTTCAATACAGGAAGTCAAAATTTTGAAATTGCAAGGAAAGTTTTTAACATGGCAAGTAGAAGTTGATTCAGTTAGAATTTTGTACTGTTAAATAACGGTTTGACAATTCTGACCTACTGATTTAAAATTGTGACTTCTTACTTCAGAATTTCAGAATATTTTGGACTGCAAGCAATTGTTTAGGCAGTATTTAGGAAACGTTAAACCAAATTTTTTAGCAAAGTTAGAATTTCCATGCATAGGTTTAAAAATTTTGAGATTACAAGAAAAGTTCTCGACAAGGTCAATATAAATTTTGGAACGAGAGCAACTGGAAGTTCCAATTCTGAAATGTAAGTGGAAATTAGGAGTCAAGTCGCAATATGGGTATAGCAAGTGTGAATTTCAAAATTAAGTTGATTAAGTCAGAATTTTATGCTTTTGAACAATCATTTAACAGTTCTGACTTACCGATTTCAAGTTAAGACTTCCAATGTCAGAATTTGAATGAGTTGTTTCTGCAGCAAAATAAGTCAGAATTTCCATATGGGAAGCCAACATTTTGAGATGCAAATGAAAGTTTTCACTGTAGTACTTAAGTAGAAATTTTGTAGTATAAGCAACCGGAAATTCGAATCCTGAAAGGTAAGTCGAAATTGGGAGTCATGAAGTCAAAATATGGATATAGGAAGTCTGAATTCAGAAATTAAAAAATAAATTTCTTAAGTTTGTTAAATTAGAATTTTGTACTGTAGATGTAGAACAATCATTTGTCAATACCGACTTACCGATTTAAAATTATGACTTCCTGCGTTAGAATTTGTAGTTTGGAAATTATTATCCCTATTTTTTCATAAAACGGTGGATCTACTTAGGAAATGCTTAAAATTCTGTTTATTTAGAATGTTCCCCACGAAAGTTGTATTTTCCCTTTTTTTCTTAATTTTTGTTCGAAGTGGAAAGTAGGTGTCTCAGTGTTTGCTGTTTCTTGTATTTCTAATTTTTGTACAATGCTGAAAAATTCGCGAAAATTCACAGTTCACCAGTCCCTCTTTTACTAACGTGGTCAAACGGGTCTCTATACTTTACAACCGATAAATATTGATATCGGAATGTCAATGTATCGATATATATTTTAGTAACTTTTAAGCCTTGATGTTTATGACAGTGTTTAATGCTGTCAAATGAATGAAATTTTACTGACAGTTCAAGGCCCATTTATTTCCTTTTTTAAAATAAGAAATTTCTTGATCCAACATTTCTTTCTTTTTTTATCCTATAAAACATCAGCTGTTTTATGAAAGGTTGACTGTATGTTTTACAAACTACCAGCTGTTATAAGATAGGGGTTCGGCCGACAAAATACTCCATAACACCACTGCTTGTGGAACAACAAACTTCCGACATCACTTTGAAATGCTGCACTCACAGAAATTTACCAAAAGAGATTGTATTTAGGTTAAGCTAAAGAAATGTCTGAGAGTCTTATTATTCTTCTTCTTTTGCTATCTGCAGCGTTGATTTTGCTGATGTTGCTGTGTAAAATGGTCGTTCACAGTATTCGCTATTTTAGGTCAATTTTGACAGTTACTGATTTGTGAGTTTTCGCAAATTATTTTCAACTGGACATTTTAAAAAAGTTTCAAAAATCCGTGTTTTTGAGGCACCTTTTAGAACATGCAGCGCAAAATAAAAAATATTTATTTTTTATTATTTTTTTACAATAATTTAATTTCCTTATTGCATTTATTTATGTATTCTATTATACAATATGTATTTAAATATAGATCGTCCTGAATTGTACGTTTTTTTTCTGGAAGTTAAATGTTGAAAACTTAAGGATTTTCTCGTTTTGGAAATGTTCGGTGTATCGTAAAAAAGGCGTTTATAAAGAAATTCTTGTTGAAATTTTACTGTTGAAGTTTTATAGTACCTCTGATGAAGTATGCATCTGTGTAAAAATTATACAAATTGTATATTACGTAAAAAAAGGCTTGTACATAATGTTCGTAATGTGTAAGAAAAATTAAATTACCAATTTTTTAAATTAGATTTCATTAGGCTTTTATTAGTGTTTTCATGTACATTTCATTGACATTGTATTAATTTTGTAAATTCCATAACTGATAAGTTCCTATAGTATTCTTTCTTGTTTTCTTTCTCATATTTAGATAGAAAATGTCAATTTTTTCTGTAAACTTTTTTTCAGGTACACATAAGTAGAAATAAACTTTTTTATTTATGCTGTTTATTTTTAATAAACCCAATTAACACAGGTAAGTAAATATTTTGATCTGAAAGTCAAAATATTTTATTGAATTTTTGGAAATGTGAAAATTTGTTGAGGTTATTTCGCTAAATCCATTTTATGACAAGATTTATACAATTGAACATTAATTTGCCAATACTCTGACTGATCTAAAACTATGACTTTCTGCTTCAGAATCTAGAATGCGTTAGTGGTTCAATAACATTTTAGGAACGCAAACTACAAACAAATAAGAATGGTACTGGACCGTTCAAACAACTACTCCTCGGGCAAATACCCCGCCAGGCATTGAATTATAGAACTAAATCCAGATTTTATGTACTACGAGATCCATACTGAATGCTACCCCAAACATATCGTTGGGCTTGGAACATCCTTAGATCTCTACAAACAAATAGTTTAGGTAGGTAACATTTGAAAGACATTAAACCAAATTTTTTGCAAGGTAAGTCAGAATTTCCGCTCAGGAAATCAGAATTTTGAGGTTGCAAGGAAAGTTTTCGACATAGTAATTGGAAATTTTGAAATGAGAGCAACCAGAAGTTCAACTATAAAATTTTCAAAATGGCGGCCAAATTTCCAATTTTAATTCAAAATTTTGTTAAATTCGCTAATATTAAAAAAATTGTAAAATATATAACATTTTTATTTAAATTGCAGGCTCTTAACCTGTTCTAATTCTAATTTCTAATGATATTTTTTGGTATCCACAAAAAGTTCAAAATGGTTGCCATTTTTGAAAGTAAAATTTATTTACAGTACCTACACCCTGTTGGATATGGATGGACGAACTGAGTGCATTATAGAAATTAATTTTTTGTTTCTCTTTTTATTTAACATATCGCCAATTTGTTTTTGAAGATAACTACGAGTACCTACATACAGGGTGTCATGACGAGTTCCTATTAGACGTTTGTGGAGAAGCGCTCACAATAGAATTCTGAAAATTTGTAATATCACGTTTCCAAATATTCTCTATTTAATGAAAATAATGGAAACTTAACCCAACTTCCGCTTATACCGGAAGTAGCAACTAACTTCCTTATTTTAAATAGAACTAATACCTAATTTTTTGCACTTTCCGGTTCTCCATAAAATTTTAGATGGATACTTTATGTAACATAAATACCCTCTAAATGTCAAAATTTCCAAGATGTACGCGAGTTTTCGAATTTTTTTACAGGTGCAGGGTACTCTTTGGCGTCTGCGGCAAAAGAAACAAATTCAAATCGAAACAATTGCCGGCGGTAGCATTAATGACAAAGGTCTAAATTAAAGTTCAGTGTACTCAAAGTTTGAAAATACTGGGCACAGTGATTAGGATGCGACATTACATTGAGAAATCAAAATATTGTCAGAACTCAACAAAATTAAATGGAACGCCCCCTTTTTATGATTTTTTTGGATTCTATGGAAAATTTTAGTTGGAGTCGATATAAATCCAAAAAGGGGGCGTTCCAATTAATTTTGTTGAGTTACTGGCAATATTTTTATTTCTCAGTTTAACGTCGCATCCTAATCACTGTGCGCAGTATTTTCAAACTTTTAGTACACTGAACTTTAATTCAGACCGCCGGCAATTTTTTCGATTTGAATTTGTTTCTTTTGCCGCAGACGCCAAAGAGTACCCTGCAACTGTAAAAACATTTGAAAACTCGCGTATATCTTGGAAATTTTGACATTTAGAGGTTATTTATGTTACATAAAGTCAATCTAAAATTTTATGGAGAACCGGAAAGTGTAAAAAAATTAAGTATTAGTTCTATTTAAAATAAGGAAGTTAGGTGCCACTTCCGGTATAAGCGGAAGTTGGATTAAGTTGCCATTATTTTCACCAAATAGAAAATATTTGAAAACGTGATATTACAAATTTTCAGAATTCTATTGTGGGCCCTTCTCTACAAACGTCTAATAGGAACTCGTCATGACACACCTGTATGTAGGTACTCGTAGTTATCTTCAAAAACAAATTGTCGACATGTTAAATAAAAAAAGAAACAAAAAATTAAATTTCTATAATGCCCTCAGTTCGCCCATGCAGGTAAATAAATTTCATTTTCAAAAATGGCAACCATTTTGAAATTTTTTGGGATACCAAAAAAGATCATTAGAACAGGTTAAGAGATTGCAATTTAAATAAAAATGTTATGTTTTACAATTTTTGAAAATTTTACAGTTATAAATAAAATATGGTTTAAATTGACTTCAGCGATATTAAATCAATATAAAATGACCATATTATACTTGCCCACATTGGTTATTATTTAATTATTTTTGAAATTCAAGAATATATTCCGCCCCTGAGCTGCTGCTTAGGGGTATTTTTTAGGGTACTTCGGGCAAAATCTCTTTGACCTATTTAAGCTGCCGACCAAGTTTCATGCTTTTAACACAATTTGCAGGGTATTTTTGTTAACCGCTAGGACTATAGTCTATAGGTAAGGGAGAGTGGGGGAATTATGCGCACTTAAGGAAGATCTGCTGCTGTGACCAAGCCATTACAGTTATGACGTTGAAATATATAGGAATGTAAGCCCCCAACATGGTAGTTTCATCGTGAAGAAGTATATTTGATTGAAAGGTAGGTGTGGTAACATAAAAAATAAGATGCCCAAAGTCCCAAAAGCGCACAATTCCCCAAACCTCGGGGTAATTGTGCGCAGAAGGTGGGGAATTGTGCGCTTTACACTTAAAGCTATAAATCAGTACGAAAATTGACATAAGAAACATTTGTTCTAAACTACCAGAATGTTTTATTCATCTAACAAAATTAACATAAACTTCTCTAAAATCAAATAACGAAAACCAACCATTTGGTTGGGTAGGTAACTACATATATCGAGCTTTGGCGTAATTAAGAACTAAGTATTTTTACTGTTGGCAATAATCACGATAGTTTTTAGCAGACTCAGCCCGATTATAAATTCGCGGTATCTACGAAAAGCAAAAAAACAGCTGTACTTACTCATCCGTATTCAACTTCATAGGGCTAATTGTGCGCACAATTACCCCAAAGCAGATCCAACATAAAAGAAAATCGTACCTAGCTCATAAACAAGTCCGACTTTATCGAGGATTCTTACATGAAATACCACAGAACACAATGCTAATTACAGCCATGCATGAGAGATCATTGTTAAAATAAAAGTGTCAGCTTATCTCCTTAGCTGCTGGAGCCAACAAATTATAGCAATTCGTGCGTTTTGACGTTTGGCGACCATATTCACGTAACAAGAGCGCTGCAACGCAAGTTGTTGACGGAGGTTGTTTAATACACTTGTCGACAGAGGACAGCACTTGTTGTGTTCCAAGCTTGGCACTATTTGTGTGACAATCAACATGCGCACAATTACCCGCTGCGCACAATTCCCCCTCTCTCCCTTTAGTGGAAATTTTGAAGTTAGAGCAATCGGAAGTTCGAGTTCTATATGAATATAGCAAGTCTTAATTTCAAAATTAGAAAATAATTTTTTTAAGTTGATTTTTAAGTCAAAATTTTGAGATAATTGAATAATCATTTGACAATTCTGATTATCCATCGGTTTAAGATTATGACTTCTAACGTCAATAAAATTTTGAATTTTTGTAGTGGTTCAATAATATTGTAAAGACGAAAACTACAAATAAATATTTTACCCTACATTTGAAAGACGCTGAACCAATTTTCTTAGCAAAGTAAGCCAGAATTTTCATGCACGAAGAGAAAATTTTGAAATCGCAAGGAAAGTTTTCAACATAAGTAAAATTTTTGGACAACCGAAAGTCGAATTTTGAAAGGTAAGACGAAATTAGGTGTTAAAAAGTCAGAATATGAATATAGGAAATTTGAATTATTTAAAAATTAAGAAATAACAGTTCTGCAGTTGATTAAGTCAGAATTTTATACCGCTTAACACTCATTTGGCAAGTCTAACTTACCGATTTAAAACTGTGATGACTTCCTGCGCCAGAATTTGCAGTTTGGAAATGATTACCCCAATAATGTTTTCGTAAGAGCGTAGAAAATACTGTTCGTTTAGAATTTGTTCGCAAAATTTGTATTTCCCAAATTTTAAAAAAATCAAAACTTCATAATTCAATTTTTTTAAATGGAACCACAATTATTTTCCAATCATTTTGAAATGAGAGCAACCGGAAGTTCGAATTCTGTGAAGTAAGTCGAAATTAGGAATCCCGTTAGGAGTTAATAAGTCTGAATATGGATATGGTAAATTTTAAATTCAAAATTAGAAAATAAAGTTCTGAGGTTGATTAGGTAGGTAAGTCAGAATTTTGTGCCTTTCAACAATCATTTGACAATTCTGACTTGCCGATTTAAGATTGACTTGCTGTGCCAGAAATTGGAATTTGCGGTGGTTCAATAATATTCTGGGGACCCAAACTACAAATAAATTGTTTATGTGGCATTTGAGAGACTAAACCGATTTCTTTTTTGCAAAAAGTCAGGATTTCCATTCAGGAAGCCAGAATTCTGAGGTTGCAAGTACCTAAAGCTTTCAACATGCAAGTGGAAATTTTGAAGTTAAAGCAATCGGAAGTTCGAGTTCTGAGAATCAAGTCGAAATATGAATATAGCAAGTCTTAATTTCAAATTAGAAAATAAATTTTTAAAGTTGATTTTTAAGTCAAAATTTTGGGATAATTGAATAATCATTTGACAATTCTGATTATCGGCATGGGCGTCGCCAAAGTGGGAGGGGGGGCTTTTGGTACATAATGAAATATGGTAGGTAGGTACTATATTATATATATATATAAAACAGCTCTGCAGGCCCATGGCTTCAATTTTCTTTACTATACCTAAGTCTCCATTTTTTCCTATCCTGTGTTTTCTCCTGCCAGTCCCGGATTCCCAGTTCTTTTATATCCTCTTTCACTGCTTCTATCCATTTCCTTTTTGGTCTTCCCCTCCTTCTCCTGCCTCCCTCTCCTCCAAAAAGAGCTTTTCTTGCATGCCGATAATCTGGCATTCTGTATACATGACCCAACCATCGTGCTCTCTGTGCCAGCGGCGCGGCGGCTCCTTAATAAGTGCGCACTGCCTACAAAAATACCTATGGCTTTAACCTTTTTTGATAAAAGGCTCAAACCTTATAATTATAAACTAATAAGTTTAAAACTTTTTGAATCTCTGCCGCAATATGCATATATTAATTATTACGCGAGATAATAAATAGTACGCGCTCTAAGCATTCCGCGTCGTCTTTCAAAATGCCTACCACACACGCAACCAGCCGTCCGAGTACTGAGGTGTGGCACTCTAAGGCAAATGCACATTCGATATGGGAGCGAGATCGCCGCGACTTGGGAAAATTTCGTCGTATGTGCTTTTAGGTTGAAGAATAAAGCTCGTCTGGGAACGCTGTTTGAGCACACACTTACTGCTGGGCGAAGCACGGGACGCGGGAGTTGGTACTTCTGCGGCAGTGTTTATTGTTTTTGTTTACCATATTTAGGTCTGAGATTGGCTCGTTGCTTTGCTTATAAATAGTAATATGCGGAAAATAGTAATATGCCGCCTCCTCGGTCCCGCACAAGCTATATAGTTAGCTTTTGGGGCTAACCTTAGGGTTAGTAGGAGTGAGTAGAGATATTATTATTATATTATAACGTGAGTAATTATAGCTGCATTATCTTGTTTATTTTTAAATATTGAAATTCCCAATACTTAGCATGGCTAAAGGTAGTGGTTTGGTTCAAGTCAACACTTAAACACTGTGGAGTGAACTTTAACAAAGTGGTCGCCTGATTTTTGCAATTTTCAAAATTATTATTGTGTTGTAATACTCCATTCAGTTAAAAATTAATATTTTATCTAAATATAGACTTTTGACGAAAAACTTGAAATAAAATGAAATGGACGTCCTAAGCCTGTGCGAAGTATCAAATGCTTTTCGAAAGGTCGCGGTAAAAGTTGTTTGGATTTGGGATTTTCGTTAAATATTGCGGTGAGTGCAATTTCTTGTTTGAAAATGTTTTAAAATGGCTTCTAAAGCACTTCATTTAAAAAACTACGGGGGAGAAACCGCCAAACCCGGTTTCAGATTACGACTTCTTGCGTCAAAATTTTGAATTTTTGTAGTGGTTCAATAATATTGTGGAGACGCAAACTACAAATAAATTTATTAGGGCTGTATTTGAAAGTCGCTAAACCAATTTCTCAGCAAAGTAAGCGCGAAGTGAAAATTTTGAAATCGCAAGGAAAGTTTTCAACATAGTAAAATTTTTGGACAACCGAAAGTCGAATTCTGAAAGGTAAAATTATGAGTTAAAAGTCAGAATATAATAATATATAATATATAATAGGAAATTTGAATTTAAAAATTAAGAAATAAAGGATCTGACGTTGATTAAGTCAGAATTAACGCTTAACACTCATTTGACCTGACTTGCCGATTTAAAATTGTGATATGACTTCCTGCGCCAGAATTTGCAGTTTGGAAATGATTACCCCATTAATGTTTTCGTAAATGCGTGGATGTACTTAGAAAATACTGTTCGTTTAGAATTTGTTCCCAAAATTTGCATTTTCCAAATTTTAAAAAAAATCAAAACTTCATAATTCAATGTTTTAAATGGAACCACAATTATTTTTCAATTAACTCCGCTCTTCGAAGTTCTTTGTCAACAATTTCCCACCTTTTCGTTATTTAATCAACCATTTCTTAAATAATAATAATATACATACATATATTATAATAATAATATACATACAGGGTGTCCCATGACATGATTGCCATAGTTAAAGGATATGTTGGATGTTGTCCAAGCAATTTCAAGTCAAAAACGTCTAATGAACATGTCCAAAACTATCGTAACTAAGCTACAGTAATTTTAATTGTTAATAAGAACAGGTAAAATGTCATTGCAATTAAGTTAAAAAATTGCTTTATTGCAGTAATTGTTCAAAATGTCCACCCAACTACTATTTACACATTCGAGCTCTTTTCAGAACAGTGTCAGGATCACCACGAAGATTTTCTGCGGCATCCATTATCCTAGCCTAGCAACAAGTTGTTCTCTGTTTTCAAGAGTTTCTGCATAAACAAGACTTTTCAGCCTTCCCCAAAGAAAAAAATCTAGGGGATTAAGGTCGGGTGACCTTGCTGGCCAATCAACTGCTGCACCTCTTCCAATCCAGCGGTTCGTATAATTTCGATTAAGAAAATTTGTTACTTCTCTACCAAAGTGAGGAGGTGCGCCATCGTGTTGTATCCACATTTGTCGTCTTACATTGAGTTGAACTTCGTCCAGTAATGTTGGAAGGTCATTTTCCAAGAAACGTAAATAATGAACGGCCGTGAAACGTTCTTCTATTATATTATAAACGGACCAATGAGATGGTCATCAATCATACCAGATACCAGCCCAAACATTTACCGAAAATCTAGTTTAAAAATGAATTTCCCTAGTTTCCCGTGGATTTTCAAGTGACCAACAATGTGAATTCCTGGTGTTATTGATGCCGTTTCTGGTGAAGGTAGCTTCATCAGTAAACAATATGGTCCGACAAAGCCTTCGATTTCTCACTAACCAACGATTAAATTCAAGTCGTGCTGCGTGGTCGGCAGGATTTAAAGCTTGTACAGGTAAGATATGGTATGGGTACAAACCGAAATTGTGTAAAGTTCTCCATACTCTCATGCGACTTAAGTTAAGTCTGTTGGATATCCTTCGGGCACTAGTAGAAGGTTGAGCGTCAATCATATTAAGTATTGCTTCTTCTTGTGCAAGTTCTTGTTGCACGGGACGTGCAGAAGTAGCTGCAGGAAACTTGCTCGTTTCTCTAACCACCTATGAACTTTGCTAAAAACTTGTCTATAAGGCACTTTACGAGTCGGAAATCGCCGACGATATTCTTCAACTGCCGCTCGTCCATTTCCATTACAAAATCCGTAAACATAGTGTATGTCGGTGTATTCCTCATTTGAAAAAATGAACATAATGTACTTTGAATAAATTTAATTTCAATGTAACACTAATCAAAAATGCTCCGAATTAAATAAAGTGACGTTTCCTGTCAAAATGAATAACACTTGATGAATCACAGCCACCCTGACTTTTTAATAGCGAATTCAAAAGCGGTGCATTAGTAGGGTTTTCTAAAACTTCAGCTGCTTGCAGCACAATTTATTACGATAGAGTTTCGGACATATGTTCATTGGACGTTTTTGACTTGAAATTGCTTGGGCAACATATCATTTAACTATGGCAATCATGTCACGGGAGAAGATAAGTTCGGATTGAGACGAAACAGAAGAACGCGCGGGGCCATTTTAGCTTTAGGAGTATGTAATTATAGAAAAAACAATAGAAACGGGAAAGAGCGTCTATATAGCGTTTGTAGATTTAGAAAAAGACGTCGACAACGTAAAATGCGGGAAGATGTTCGAAGTGCTCAGAAAGGTAGGGATGAAAAATAGGGACATAATAATAATACATAATCTCTACAAAGAGCAAAAAGCAGTTATAGAATTTGAGCAGGAACGAAGAGAAGTAGATATCCGGAAGGGAGTGAGGCAGGGATGTGCATTGTCACCTCTAGTTTTTAACTTATATATCGAAGATGCTATTAATATTGTTAAGGACAGAACAGCCTCAGGGATTAACGTACAGGGTCAAACTATTAACATGCTCAGATTTGCGGATGATATAGCAGTGTTAGCATCTAGCAAAGAAGAATTAGGTGCGGCTTTGAATGAAATGGAGGCAGTTTTGGCACAGGGCTACGGCATGAAAGTCAATAAAAAGAAAACTGTAGAGGAAGTGAAAATATAACTAAAATTGAAATATAATACAAATTGAAATACAATAGGTCGCGGATTTCTGCTATTTATGAAGTAAAATAACTCGAGATGGTAGGAGCACTAAAGATATAAAACAAAGAATACCGCGGGGTCGAATCGCGTTTAACAAAAAGAAACAACTGTTATGTTGGGGAACGGTTAATGAAGAAACTCAGAAGAGACTCTTAAAGTCGTATGTATGGAGCACGGCATTATGCGGGTGCGAAACTTGGACAATAGGAGAAACGGATCGAAAAAGAATAGGAGAGTTTGAAATGTGGTGCTACAGACGCATGATGAAGATACCGTGGATAGATAAGGTTAGCAATAGGGAAGCATTAGAAAGAGTTGGGGAAAAGCGAAAGGTATGGAAGACAATAAAGAATAGGAGAGATAGGATGGTAGGACACCTTCTAAGACACGAAGGAATAGTTCGCGACATACTAGAGTCAGAGATGGGAATAAAAAGAGGTAGGGGTAGGCCTAGATTAGACTACTGCTCTCAAATAGTTTGGGATGTAGGATGTTCTACTTTTAGGGAAATGCGTAGGTTAGGTCAGGATAGAAAAGGATGGAGGTACGCGTCCAACCAGTCTTCGGACTGAGAACCTTATGATGATGATGATGGGTTTTTCTTCATAATTTTAATGCGCGCGGTACCCTCCAGCAGTTTGGTGCGTTGCTCCCAACTCACCCTGTATATCTTCATTCTCTTTCAGCATATAACAAGTCATTAATAGAACTCAAACGCAAAAAAACATTTAAGTATACAAAAAGCACAATCTCACTCGCAAACTACAAAACCGTTAAAATAAAAACTCTGGCAAAACTGCTTCCACTTCATTCAGAGCCATTCTTAATTATTCTTCTTTGCTGGATGCTAATCTAAGCATGTTAATAGTTTGACCCTGTAGAGACTTATAATAGGAATAAAAATAAACAGAAGCAGGCCCAAATTTAGACTAAAGGGTTCATTGAAAGATTTCGGCTCTCTTAAAAATTAAATGTTTGTCTTCCGGCGTCAGACTGACTACTTCGTTTTTTCGACTTGTTTTTTATTGCTCTATTCTGTTTTTAATCACACACTTTTTCTTTGAGGAAAATGAGAGGCAGCGAACTGTGACCCAATAATGCGTTCATGTACCACGATAATCACAACCGGCTGGCACAGAACTTATCAGCGTCAGTCTCAGTCGCGTTTGGAGCATCAGCAATGCAACTGCGCGCGTTAAAGTTAATTTAAAAATACGGATTTATTCGAATAATTTCCCTCGCTTTCCCAACACAGTTCAACGCCACTCACACAGAAATTAATTTCTAACTTTTAATCTAAAGTTTTTAATGAGCAATTATAAAATATGTTGAATTTTCTTGTTTGTTCGTAAAGACGGTTTGTTGTTGCTTCACGTTTTAAAAGGTAAGTTGCAGATGTTCGTTATTTACATAATAATAGTAAAAGTGATTGGTTTTATACAAAAATAAAGTAAGTATAAAACACTCATGGCAGCAGCGTAACTACCGGTGTTCTTGTATTCTGTCGATAAAAAAATTAAAACTGAAAATCTCGAAGAATTTTAGATTTTAACTTAAGAGAAAATTTTAGTATGGCTGAAAATTGGCACAGTTGTTCTATTAGGTGTGCTTAACATTATATCCTAAGTCCCTCTGCAAAGTACATTTTTTGGTCAGTGGAAATCAAACTAGGGACTTACACAGTACCTACTTACAAGTGGCATTGAAATTTTCAACAACGACTAACATTATTTTTCAGATTTCCAATTTTTTTCCATTCCATAGGCAGCCCGGAACATCCAATTTTAGCCATACTGACATTTTTTCAAAGTTATGGCAGTTTCAGAGTCCAGACCTGAAATTCCTGGACTAAATTTAAAAACCCGGTCCGTCTGTAAAAAAATTGATGGAAATTTATCCACAAATTATTATTATTTGCAGTGTGCCAAAATTGTTCCATGGTTAACTTGCAAAAAAATTAAATTAGAAAATATTTATTTTCCTACCATTAATTGAAATTTGTTTCCGAATAAATACCTTCTTTTTGAAATTCAGGATAAAAGGTCTCATACAGGCCGCATAAAAAATAAAATTTTGACTATCGTTATCCTGGAGTAAGAATACGACTTTCGGGAAAGTAGGCTTTAAAGTGGTTCATACCTCTAGCAACAATTCTCAAAATCTACTCGGAAGTGCCAAGGATAAAACGGAACCCATTCATAAAGCGGGAATTTGCGAAATATCCACAAAAATATATCGAGCAATCAACTCGATCTCTTTTAACTGATTTTAAAGAGCATCGGGTTCATTACAAATACTGCCGTACAAACATGAATTAAAGTATTAAAAATCACCAAAGAAATCGTAGAAATCAGTGTTTTATCAGAAATTGTTCGTCTTTACAATTATGCACCCTTTTAAATTTATCATCTATTTTTCAATTTCATTAAAAGTTTTCCGTTCGAGCATCCGTTCTCGTTCGTTTTAAGTAGTTGCCTGGCTACGGCTTGTTGTGGTCACCATTTCTTCTTGTTCTTTTGGACACTTAATTTTTTGTGTAACTTTCATTTCATTCTTAAATTAAATTATTTAGTTAATTTCTTTTTTTTTTTGGTCACATAGTCGGATAGTTAAGTTAAATTTTACAGTTTGTCTAAAATTTAGTTGTTGTCAATAATTTTGCGCAGTTGTTTTTTTGTAATTATTCTCAATCTTTATCTGCGTACAAGTAGTTGTTTTTTTAGTCACTAATAGTAGTTTTGTACATTAAATTTTTCATTAAGTTCAATTTTGTATCGGGATTTAGCCACCCATGATACTTCCGGTTGCGTCTATTGGGTTTGTCAGTAGAGTGCGTGCGATTGACCCGTCGCCGTCGGTCGGTGCATTGCGCGTGCGGAGCTCCGATCTCGGTGTGTATTTATCGCGTCATTCCGCGCCTATTTAGTATTTCTTTTTTTGAGCGTAACACGTGGTGTCTAAGTTTTCATTCCATATTATTTTTTTATATTCACTGTTCATTACACTTAATAGTTGTTTTCTTATATCATTTTTTAAAATTGTGCATTAATTCTGATTACCTCCGTCATTACTTTTTCATTATACGATATTGCTACTTGACTACGTCTTTAGTTTTTTTGTATTACGTGTCAACCCCCTAGTGCAGGCCCGTGCAACCTGCGGCCCGCGGGCCGCATGCGGCCCCTTCTGCAATTTTATGCGGCCCGCGTGGCACGTGTGGCACAGAACTGAATATTTTAAAAAAAGCAAAGTGATGTCTATTAAAAAATGTAACGTCTCTCTCAACAAGGAACACATAAAATGCACCGTTTCATGTACAGTACCACAGAGAGCACATATATTATACCTACGTGTGAACAATTCTTTTCTTTGATGAAATTGACAAATTCCCTTATATTAGCCTCAACCAGCATCGGCCCGAATAGTGTTCAAATTGTGGCCAGAAATCACATGGGCTTATTATTTTATTAAAGTAACCTAAAAGTTTTGTTAAAAATTCATTTAAAATGGGAGTGACTACTGCACCGTCCGACCGTCACCTAAAATTATGTTCGAACACGGTCGGGCATGCGCATTACTGAATGTCAATACATTGAAAGTGTAGAAACTGATTATGATTATGAAACGAAAGTTGACAGAACGCATTTTTGAAACAGACCACTTAGCTGACGGGGCACCAGACACGCATTTTTTGAGAAAAAAGGTGATGTAAAAACATAAGCGAAACAAATCAAACTCGTACGGGGGTAGAACTCATCTAGCGCTAGGTTGAGACAATACTCGTACACCCACCGAGACCGTTGGCGTATTTTATTGACATTGCGTAATGCGCACGTCCAACCGTGTTGGAACAAAATTTAATATAACGGTCGGACGATGCAGTAGTCACTCCCTTTAAAAATTGTTTGAAGAATAAGATATTTATTTTTTTGCAATTTTTTCTCAATAATTTGTGTTTTGATGGTAATTTTTTTTATTTTTACACATGCAAATGTACAAGTGTTCCTAACGTTTTTGTTTCTACCAAAAAAAGTGTTCTTTGTTAACTTTTTCTACTATCCACAGTGGTTGGATCGAGAACTTTGACATGCCAAGACTTCTCAGGATGCTGACGTTGTCAGCGAAACACGTGTCGGGTTTACTTACTGTGTCACTGTTTTTTTCGCGTGGGGTTAACTTATTTTTCTATTATAAAATTATAAATCTCAATATTTAACGTGTTTGTCTTTAATTATTCAAAATACTCTGAACCGATCACACCTAGGAAACACTTGATAGACAATAGTGCGGCCCGCTAAGATTTCATAAAACTCGCAAATGGCCCTTTCGCTTAAAAGGTTGCAAGGGCCTGCGCCTAGTGCCTACCTGCGACTTTTAGGGATTGTGGTCGCTGGGTATTTCGTGGGATATAACCGTGGAGGATCAGCCAACAATTCCTTGGCGCCCATTTTTTTTGTCTCTTTCTGAAAATTAATCCACTCCCATCACCGATTTGGGTTTAGTCGAGGCCTGGATCCTCCTTTGTGACATCACGTCGTGGAGACGTCACATCTTCTAACAGCTTTTCGGGAACTATTAGTGGTTGAATTTAACAATGTAGGAAATTCAACGGAACAAGAGAGGCCGTTATCTTTAAAATTAAATTGCCAAAAATTTTGACATATATCACAACCTTGAGTCAGCTTTTTTTTATTTTCGCTACATACAGGGATCTTGTAAATCAGCAGAGATAGAAAGTAGTGCAATTTTATGAGCTTAGGGCCGTCTGACACGAGACTGATTTTAGCACTAAATTCAGTACAATTTCAGCGAGCACAGAGTAGGTGTAAAATTTAGAGTGACAACAGAATTGTGTGTGGCAGGTAAATACTAAAATAAGCATGTTGCCATGCGCATTGAACCAAATTAAGTTAAATGTCAAATATATTCCCCCATGTTTGTCTTTATAATTCCTGTTTTCAATCAGACAGAACTTATTTTAATACTTACCTGTCATACACAATTCTATTGTCACTCTAAATTTCAAACTTACTTTGTGCTCGCTGACATTGTATTAAATTTAGTACTGAAATTAGTCTCGTGTCAGACGGCCCTTTTACACATAATTTCAAATTTTTGTAGTTGTTTACTAGATACAATTAAAAACTCAAATTTTATTAAATATAAAAATATTTTCTCGCCTGTTTGAAACGCAAAATAAAAAAAATGCAAAGCAAAAGTTATACATACTTACATTTGCTAATATTTAAGATAGTCCGGAATCGTATCGTACCAGCATGTTAGAAAAATAATGTAAAATTATGTTAAGGCATTACCGCCTACAAGGTAATGGTTAGGATGCTAAAACTGGTGCAATCGATAATGTTAGAAAAGAGTTAGTAAGATCGATCAACGGTAAACGTCGAAAGAAGTGATGGCAATATGGCAATATCGACTCTAATAAAGAGAATGAAACATTAACTAAAAGTATGGGGAGGAATTCTTAATCTTTTTCGACGCACCTAAAGAACCCATCAGATTGCTGGTTGCGGGTATTAACAACAATCTAAACCTTAAAGAGTCGGAGGATGATTTCTGTGCCTATTGAAATAATATTTCGCGACTGACCAGTTAATAAATTAATCAATAAAAAATACCTACTGGAATCGCAAAGGATTCTATTGAGTAATTATTATTTACTTCAATTTTATAAAACATGTTATGTGCGCATGCACGCGGTATAGAAAGATGTTAATGAGAATTAAAAAAACAATGTGAGAAAGCTACTGTTAATATTGAACGTAATATTATGAAAATAGAAAAGTATATAATATAAAAATGTAGATCTGGTGGATACTTGATTAAAAATCTTCGACTTCTTGATAGGTTTGGGCATGTACAATAAAAAGATAACATAAGATACCGAAAAAAAAAATGGTATAAATCTCAATCTATGCGAAAGACCTTAAAAAGTTTAAATACCATAAGTAACTTATTGAAAGAATGAAATTATAATAAATTACCTCTGTTGACCTGAGGGTCAATTGAGATGGTGGGCCACGTGCGTAGTGAATGAAATCCCCGAAACGGTTTCAGCACAATAAAAATAACAAAGTCAGTACCTACTACCACGGAATGGAAATACAATAATAAATTGTGCTGATTTATTGGTTAATTTTCAGATTCCCCAGCAGGGTGATTATAGAAAAATCTGAAAGAAAATTTAATCTACACTAACAGATGATGGCAAAATGCTGCCTTTCTAACTCAAAGGAAACGTTTAGGCCTCTTTTTATCACCCAGAGGGTAAAAAACAAAAAGAAGTTAGTACTTATCTAAAACCGTTGACTAATTGAATCAACGCTAAAACTAAACAAAACGGAGCCAAAGAACTTCAAGTGTTAGTTTTGGACGAGAGGCAATGATGGTGTATTTTGTCCCTGTTTAGTTTTAGTTTAGTTTTAGGCTGTTTGTAAGCGTTTAGTTAGTAGTTCGATTTAATGATTTAATTCTACTCGGTAGGGAATAGGATGTATTGCATATGTATGTAGGTATATGTCTCTGTTCTGTACATGAAAGGCACTCAAATAAACATACATATTTAATTACGTATGTCGATTAAACACACCGCAATTTGTAAACCTGGTTTCGTCGCTCCATAAAATCCTACGAGGAAACATTATGTTCTTGGCACCAACGACAAAAAGTTATTCTTTTTTCATTGTCTGTCAGGACATACTATTTGCCCATTGCCCTACATGATATTTTACCTATAAGGGGTAGTTTTTTTGCAAGACCACTGAACCAAAGGAAGAAGCAAAACATGTTAACCAAGAATCCGAAGTAAATGTTTTAGCATGATTAACGAAAATCTCGACGACTCCACAACAAAAATTGCAGAAGATATGGGGGTTTGACCACCGTTTTGTTCAATGCAGAGGTTAACACGTCGCAAAAAGTTAAATTGCACCATTTGCATAATTTCTGGATTATTATTTAAAATTTCCATAGAATTTTATATTCGTCTCCACAACTCCGCTTCATTATTAACTGGCGTTGAATAAAACATGGTTTTCAAAGCGCCCCACAGAAAAATCCAAAGGCGTCAGGTCTGAAGAACGAGGTGGCCAGTTTACCGGTGCATCATATCCTCTACCAATCCACCTACCTATTCGGGTACTCTTGATTAAGGTAGTTTCTGAAATTCAACGTAGAATGTGATGGTGCGCTATCGTGCATAAAAATCATGTCCCGATAGAAGATATTCAAAGTTAGATATTCAATTAAATCGGGAAGTGTGTTCTGCAAATGATTTAAATACATCTCCCCATTCAAACGGTTCGGTAGACGGTAGTACAGTAGGACCAATTATGAAATTGTTGATAATTCCTACCCACACGTTAATTTTGAATTCATGCTGGTAATGCACTACCTTGATAGCATGTGGATTTTCTTCAGCATAACCGTATTTCTAATAACGCTCAGGCTTCATCAGTAAAGTAAAGAGCATCTTCCTGGAGAAGTTATTGTCATGGGCTCGCTGGTCGTTAATAAATTGACAGTAGTTCAGGCGCTGGTCTGGATTGAAATCTAATAGAGCCTTGCTAGCTAAATATGATATGGATACAAAAACTGTTCTTTCAAAACTCTCTGCACAACGTCTTTTGATACACCTGCTTCAACGCCAATGTTCTTGGCACTAAGCGATGGTTCTTCCGAAACAAGATCTAAAATTTGCTCTTCCACATGTCCTCGCATATAACGATGGCGTTCATAGTCAACTGTGGAAGGAGCAAAACGACCAGTTTCTTTCAACTCGAGCAAACATCTTGTGATTCGGTAGACGGCGGTTAGGAAATATTTTGCCATATACCCTTACAGATTCGCGGCTATTGCCTTGGCAAAATCCGTATACCAAAAACATATCTGTGCGAGTTCCTCATTGGAATACAAGCAACTTTGTATAGAGATACATATATGTTCGGTTCAATCAACATATTTTGGTGTCAGGAAACTGTGTTAGAGTGTTGTCCCAACCTTTTAGACATCCTGCTGTATACAGGGTGTCCCGGTGAAGGTGGGTGCGTATAGATTACACGATTATTTTTTTCATCGTCAAATTGACCAATAGGAACATTGCATTTGGGTCTAGAAGCGTGCATTATTTCGGTAATTTTTTTCGATAATTTTGCTTGTTGATAAGTTGCCATAGTTTCGAATTTGTAGGTGCATTTATAATGTATAATCTAGTTACTTTAGTACCTGCCAAACGTCAAATATTCCCAACACATTTCTTTGTATGTGAATTAATTGAAATAAAATTTCGTTTTGAACTACCTTGCTTCGATTCAAAAAATAATCTTGTCAAATACAATTCGTGGTCTGGAATTTTTAGGTAATTTTACTCAAGCTGTTGCTTTTACTAGCCACTCGTGAAAATTTGACAGATCACTCGCGCAAGCGCTCGTGATCTTTTAACTGTCAAATTTACACTCGTGGCTACCAAGCAACGCAACAGCTTTCGTAAAATTTCCGACAATTCCAGACCACTTATTGTATTACTACAGAAAATAACACCCCAAGTTCATATAAAGTTTTCTCCTACGACCTTCCCCTGCCGAGATATTTCTCCCTTAAATTGGAGAAATAAAAGTAATTTTTTTAACATAAAATTTTTATTTTTTATTGTATTTCGATCATTTTCTTGGTGACGTACGTAGTGATTGAATGTCGATAAAATAATGAAGCCCGTTTTTGATAGTGCATTAGGGAAGCAAGGGATGAACTACCCCTTACCTTCTTAACTTCATATTTTTAAGCGGCTGGATATTTTTAAGTTTTAATCCCATTTTTTGTTTCCCCGGACATTTTGATAATAAAAAGTTACTCTTGTTAGGTTTCGATAAAATGAAGCGTTTTCGAGAAAATGAATCTCAAAGAGCAAGAGGTACAGTGTTTCTACGATTTTCGTCTTTATTTTTTCTGGCATTATTTTCAAAGAAATCAAAAAAAGCTCTTTCAATTATTTCTTAAGAATTTTTTAAATATGATTTGACCCTACATTAGCTATTTCTTTTGAAATTCATTAAAAAATTTCCAGGTCCGTATTAAGAAAAATAAAAATTGACGATGTGGACAACAGACGAAACGTCGTACCAAAATAACCTAAACAGTTTGCGAAAGGTAGTGAAAATTTACATTAAAAAATTGCTTTCGGTTTTTCGAATGCCAGAGAAAATGAAAACGAAAATCGTAGAAACACGGTACCTCTTGCTTGTTGAGTTTTATTTTCTCGAAAACGCTTCATTTTATCGAAACCTAACAAGAGTAACTTTTTATTAGCAAAAGTTTACCCCTTGCCTTCCTGATGCACTATCAAAAAACGGGTCGCATGATTTTATCGACATTCAATCAATAGGTACGTCACCAAGAAAATTATCGAAATACAATAAAAAATAAAAATTTTAAGTAAAAAAAACTATATACTTATTTCTCCATTTTAAGGGAGAATATCTCGGCAGGGGAAGGTCGTAGGGGAAAACTTTATATGAACTTGTGGTGTTATTTTCGTGTAATCTATTCGCATCCGAGAGATTTCTCACCTTCACCGTGACACCCTGTGTGTCGATAAAAATGAGGACAGCCAAATTTTAAATAATAGTCATCAATCATATATTTTTCTTTATTAAACAGTCTGTAGTTTTTAACAAAGTTTATAATAAATCTTATAAAATATATTTTATTAAACAATATAAAGTATGTAATATTGTTATGGTAAATATAAATTTAAAGGTAGTTATAAGTATATAAAATATTTTTTATTAAACAAGCTAAAATATCATTCTGCATTTCTTAATGCAACACTCAATCATATTTTTCAAAATTAGACAAAATCTTTATTACTCCTATATAAAAACACGCCAGTACTGAATTGTTGTAAAGTAAACATCAAAATTGACGACAACGACTAATACTGTCTTTTGATAAACAAGCGTCGAATGAATGAAAGACTCTTCATCATTCGATAGATCGTAAATATCTTCCATGTTCCCGGTCATTCTTAGTGGATATTCAAGATTTTCACCCAAATATTATTACCTAATATTATTATTCCTGAGTATCGGGGAGGTCAGGCTCAAAGTGCAGAATGCAGCAAAATATCGCGTTGTTACGCCGCTGGCTATCGTGGTGTGGAGAATTCAGTTTGGAGTAAAACAAAAAGCGTTGTAGAAATTTTAATTTGCGAGTTTTGTGTCAAATTATCCGTAACGAAGGCATTCGGTGCGGTTTTTTGTTTGCCCAGATGATAAATTTAAAGAATAAATATTGTGAGCGCTTACGATATTTGATCAGCTTAGAAAAAATTATAATATGTATAAACAAGTAATTATGCACATCACACTACATGCATTTTATGCTCTAATTCTGATTGGATGGTAAGTTACCTAGAAGATCCACTGGCATCATTTTTATTATAACAGAAAATTATATCTCTAATTAAATATACGGAGCACTGGAAAAACAGTTACATAAGGATGTAAGGAAAGTTTGTATTTTTTGAATATGAAGGCGTCCAAAGTACAAAAAAAATATCCAAATTGGTCAAATATTAATGCCGTTCGTTGTCACGTGGTTGCCACAGAATTAAATTTCTTCTGTCACCACTTGTCACTTCTTCATTATTATGACGTCATAACAGACGGCGCCAAAATGTGCATATTTAAAAATATGAGAAGGCCATTAATTTTTTCAAAAACTTTTATAGTAAGGCCATGGCCAAAAATTTTTAATATATGCCCATGACAGATTTCATTTAGGTTGACAAGACATTTAAATTGCTTTATTTATGTCAATTACCTAATTTAAGCGATCTAAGTGCTTCCTTCATATTTACTAGTGTAACTGACCTTTTGACGCATCATAAAACGCGTATGAACTTTCAGGTCAGTCTCAAATGGCTCTGGAAAAACTGAATGCAATTCGAAACGACAACAGAACTTTTCTAACAGCTCCCTTTACTTTTAATTTGCGTCCAATTTTTACCGACGAGGAATTTGCTGATGAATGCGCGGAGAAAAGCAAAAACGACGAAAAAAGGCAGCTGGACTCTTTGAAGGAAGATTTGGCACAGTGGTTAAACAGAAGCCTGCGTAAGTACAACAGATTTGTTGGTATAATTTTATAAATTGTGTTTCCAAATTTCAGTCTGAATACTCTGGTACGACTCGCGCTCAGGATTATTATTATTATTATTTGTTACGGTGTAGGTATCTGCCTCCTAGCACTGAAGTTCAAACTTATTGTTTCCCCATACGTGTTTATCTCATAGTTGTTGAGTTGAGTTGTTGAGAACAAGACTTTCAGTGCGCGATACTTGAATACTCTCACATTCCAAAATTGACGCCATTTTGTTGAAAAACTAGCGTTTTGGTAAGAATAACTAGCAATATAATAAACTGGGTTAGGCACCAGTTTCAGAAACCAATTTCCGCTCTGGTAATTTTCAAAACGACATTTCAATATCGATAATACCTCCTCGTTTTTCAATAACCCCTAACATGCGATGATGCAACGAATCAAATAAATTATCTAACAAATTCATTGGAATTGCCTCCCAAGTGGTTCTTATGGCTAACATTAATTCTTCTCTGGTGTTAAACTGTCGTCCTTCGCCGTAAACTTGTTTCGTTATCCAACCCCATAAGTTTTCTATAATACCTAAATTCAAGTCGGGGGTAAGAGCAGGCCATTCCAGAACATCAATATTGTTGTCGTTCATCAATATGTTCAACGGGAAACAGCGCGGCAGTATTATCGACTTCTCTCCAGTCCAGGTACCTTTGAGCAGTCTATCTTCCTTCCAGAATTTCTAGTCCCATTTCTCCTCGACTTGAAATTGCACCTCAAACCATTACTGATCTAGCTCGGCTATGACGATGTGATAAAACTCGTTCTTCCAGTCTCAAATCGTGAAAATAATATTGGAAGCCATCAGGTTCATCCAATCACGATGATTGCGAACAAATTCCAATCGGGCCCACTTATGGTGCTCCAGCAGGAGTTTTCTTCTTTTCAATTGTGGACATTTCTTTATCTCTTTGAATGGTTCGTACGGAAGTATCACCTCCGACTCTTTCCCTAATTTGCTTAGTTGTAGCACAAGAATTGAACGCCATCCGTAGAATCATCACGCGACGCTCCCTTGCTTCTGTTGCCGTTGCAATGCGACCTCGTCGATTATTGCCATAATTTTAGATGCCTTCTAGGTAAGCATTAACTACCCACGTTCTTCGTCTAATTTTTCTGGCGATTTCTCGATTGGAGTAGCGTTCTTGTCGAAGAACTTGGATTCTTCCTCTTTCTTCCTAACATATTATTCCACGACCCATACTGATAACCAAGTACTGTCACAACTTGAAAACTATTGTTGAACAATTCTTGCTCATGTTGTTAAAATGTCTGATCTAAGTCCATGCTTGGTTTTACGAACGAAAACAGTTATCTTTGAACCAAATCACACCAACCGCTATGTGAGAGTAATCAATTATCACGCACTGTATGGACGCATCCACTATTGCTTTGGATTTTTCAAACATAGCTTCAAAGTTTGTACATCTAGCTGCTATAAGAGTATCTGATGGGGAGTTTCCTAGTCTTCTTCACACATCTGCAATCAGGATTGTCACTTCAGTAGTGGTGAGATGTTTTATAAGTAAACAGTATACCGTAAATAGTCCCACTGTCCATCTCATCTGACTATCGCTCAGTCGTTTAATCCTCCGGCTCTCGTGCTAGATGGTCGGTTAATGAACATCAGCGAATGCCTCAGTCGAGGAGACTTTACTTACCTTCTTTAGTAAGTTGAATCGATTGGCCCCTGTACAGATTCCCATTGTCCTGAACATAAATGATGTCAGGCTGATTGAACGAGACGTTTTCACCTGAACGTATGATTCTCGCCCTGATTTAGGTATGAAGCTACCCTTATCCTTCGCCAATCACACGAGACATAACTTAGAGCCAAACTGGCTTTGAATAGTGTGCAAAAGTGTGAAGCTAATGCTTCAATGCGCTGTTGTAGCATTATTAGCAATATCCCATCTAGGCCCGAGTCTTTGATGGGTGCGAAGGATTGCCAACCCTCTTTTGCTGCATGCCCTTGGACACTGCTTATCTAACAATAAATGCAGAGTCTCCTCCCCAGATAGTATATACCGTCCCCGTAGTTTTATAGGGATTAGCCCATCAATGGTGGAGAAAACAAACTTTTTATTTATTTTTAAGTTGGCCATGGAATTATTATATATATAATCATAAACCCTTTTACCACACAGTGGTGAAGGGATTTTGGTTTCACTTCTTAACGAATATCTTCCAAGTCCTTCTGTCCAATGCGATGCTTGATGCCTCCATCCATATCTTACCCCTCCTCCTCAACATCTTCCCTATCTCCTCCTCCCAAGTCTTGAATGGTCTACCTCTTCTCTTCTACTTTTGCGCTTTTGCTAACCATACCTTTTTGACCTGTCGCCTGCTATCCATTCTGCATAGATGACCAAACCATCCTAGTTGTCTTTCTTCTACCACTTCCAGTATAGATTTCACTCCCAGTTCCTCCCTTATAATCTCGTTTCTTATTTTATCTTTTTTACTGACTCCCTTGATTTTTCTTAAATATTTCATTTCCGCGGCCTGTACTTTGCTTTGCAGTTCTCGTGTCGTTGTCCACGTGCCACGTCTCACTTCCATACAATAGGGTTAGTCTTACTATGGTTCTGTATACCTTCACCTCTGATTTGTTAAAAAATGTTTGCATACCGTAGTATATTTTCATCGTGCCCCCAATCCTCTGCCGGATTTCTTCATCCCATTTTCCTTTATTATTTATCACAACACCGAGGTATTTGAATTCCTGAACTTGCTCTATTCTCATCCCATCCATACGTATGTCAACCTGTTTGTCTTTTTACCGACCACCACAGAACACCCACCATTATTTTTGTTTTTTCGTAATTCATTTTCATGTTGTATTCTTCCATGACCTCCTTCCATATTATCAAACTGGCTTGAAGATGTTTTTCATTATTAGCCAGGATGGAATTATTAAAGATATTAAATAAAAAGTTTAAACATAAGTTAAAATGATAATACTAATATAGTGATAACGTAACAAGTTGATCAAATGCTCAAATTGGAGTCCTCTTGCAGCAATACACATTAACCTGCGCAATAAATTTCTTCCACATTCCGCTTGTCCACATACTCATATGGCGTAAATAAAGCAGGCATTTCAGAACACAACACAAAACTACTTTTCAGTTAACTCAAATTAAATTTGACATTTACGCCGGTAGCCGGTAGTCATTTATTGTTTATCAGTTCCAATAAATGTTAATAATTCCATGGCCGACTTAAGCATAAATAATAAAAAATCTGTTTTTGTTCCATTTCGTCATCTGTTATAGTTTTGAAGCTATAACCTGTGTAAAACGTTCTGGGACACCTGTATAGTGAAGAAAAGGTTTTTTAAAACCGATCCAAACTTTCGTCTCAAACAACATTCTGTGGAATATTCTCTTTCGAAAAGTAGATACCTAGAACGTATCTCGATTTGCTGCCCTGTAGAACGAGTTTGCCCTACAATTTTGGTACTTTTTGACTCGACAATGTGCAAGATTTCGAGGGAAAAATCGTTTCGCTTAGCAACTTTGGTCCGAGGGGGATGATCTTTTAATATTTTCGGTCCGAACTATGGGGCTATCGGAATCCATTTTCATTCCATTTTTATACCGGCTCCAGTTGAACCATTTCATTTAATTTATTTAATGTAGCGGGTCACCAAATGACGGAGGTCTGCTACGGGAACATACGCAGTATCCTCGAACCATGATGCTAATCAATATACGAGGGTCGTACACTAATTATTGTCCCTAACATAGAAAGAAGAAATCTAGCACAACAGAAATATATGTATTTTTCTACATAGTCCCCATGGGCTGAAATATACTTTGCATATCTGTGTTCCAAAGCTTTGATGCCGTTCAGAAAAAAATCTTTTGGTTGCTTCTCCAACCACCCATTTACAGCCTGGATAACCGCATTGTCATCGGGATAATGATGTCCACGAAGATGTTCCTTCAGTTTTGGAAATAGGTGGTAGTCACTGTGGGCTATGCATGGCGAATAGGGCGGGTGCTCCAGCAATTCAAACCCAGATTCACAAATGGCACTCATTGAAACGCGACTCTTGTGAACCGGGGCATTGTCATGGTGAAGGAGAATTCCAGCGGTCAACTTTCTTCCTCTTTTCTCTTTAATGGCTTCGCGCAATTTTCTTATTAATCCAGCGTAGTAAATCCCTGTTATAGTGGGTCCACGTTTCAAGTAGTCTGTTAACAAAATTCCTTCGGCATCCCAAAAAATTGTTGCCATGAGTTTTCCAGCGGACGGCACAACGCGAAATTTGCGGGGTGGCCAAGTTTAAAATCTCTGGACCAGTTTTTCACAATCTGATAAGTTGGAGCATCGTCTCCTAACACATTTACCATATCTTGATGAATCTCAATTGGCGTCAAACCTTTCTTTTGCAAATACTTTATCACCGCTCGGAGTTCATTTTTATCCATTTTTGTGACACTCTAACTACAAACGTACACAGAAAAACACCGAAGAGAGTCAAATTAATAATACTTTAGAGTTATAGCTTTGAAGTCACAGAATTGAATGGGCCTATTTTGTTTTTTGTCAGACCACGTCAACTATGTTACAACAATTGGTGAGCTGTCCTCGTAGGTACTTATTCCAATTTTTAAATTCCCTAATTACTTATGCTTTTAACATACCGTTTTACGACTCCTGAAACATTGAACTTTACTTATTCTTTATTGACTGTCACATCTTCCAAAGCAGTTCACTCCCGGGGATTCGAATGTGGGACTATTTTACCTCCGGAATCTTTTATTTCAGAATATGCCATCATTCTAGTTACTCGGAAAATTGTGCTAGGAATAAGATAATGTGGCGAATTCCGCATCGCAGTAGTGTGCATCACAATGTCATACCGACTCCCCCGGTCTCTGCCATCCTGATTGCTTTTCACTAAAACCACCCAATATGGTTGGATCTTGCTAATAACATTGCCCTCGTATTTTTAGTTCAAAGTAGTAAAAATCTATTTTCCGTTTTGACTTGCGACAGATTTGCGTGTCGAGAGGAAAAATATTGATCTCCGCCTATGTTTTAATAACGTTATCACAAAAATAGGTTATTGTACCATGATGTACGTGGTAAAGATACAGCACCATAAATCTAAACATTTCTGTTTGAATTCTTGTTTTACATCGCCCGTTTTCAAACAAACTCCGCAAACAATTGATTGCTTACGAATTACGTAACGTTTAAAACGTGCTCTTCACAATGTTCTTTTTGGAAACTTCACATTTCTGATGTGCACTTGTTTATTTTAGATATAAACAACATAAATGGGGAAAATTTCTTGAGTGAGCTCGACAACGGCGTGACTCTCTGTCACTTGGCTCAAATAATATGCAACAACGCGCAGTCTTTCGCAAATATTGTCCCAAACTCAGACGTAAGTATAAATTTTTGTTTTGCTTAAAATAAATAAGATAAGCGCGCGAAATTGATTCATTAAAAAATAGTAATTAACTCTGTAATTTAAAGGTCCACCGCAACTAGAAAGTGTGAAAATATTTAGCATTTAAAGCAGACAATTTTTTTTTCGCGTTACTGTAAAGATAAGTTATTTGATTAATTTTTAATAAACAAATTTTTCACGGTCATTCATTTTGATTTCAATGCATTAAAAGCTGTAGGTAACATTTGTAACAATCTGCCCTTGTAGAGTGCCTCATTTTTGCTTTGGTCTGTTTAGTCCCAGCACTTTAGAGCAAGAAAATATTGCAAATCTGAAAATAAAGTAACAACATACTCAAAAAGTCCCAAAAACTCCAATGCTTCATCGATTCTTGTGAACTACACCCAGGCGCTAACATTCGAACCAATCGATTCCATCTAGACCAGCTTACTTCGTACCATGCGAGCGTAGAAGACTATTTCTGATCGAGGGCGATTAGTCTTTTAAGGAGAGGACCGTGTTATGAATGAAGTGTATTAATTAAGCCTCCTTTGATGAATAATAGTGCCGTCATTAAAGGACAATTATTTTTTATAATTTTTTTACTTGTATCAAGACTTACCTACCTAATGTGTTAAGTTGGGGTGATTTCAGCATATTCGAAGTAGATAAAATAAATAGCAGAGGACCCAGAAATGGATCCCTGAGGCACTCGTTTAGAACAGAGGCAATAGAAAAACATTCGTTATCTACTTCGTTCATCTATTCTGGGAATTTGATTGAATAAAAGGAAAAGAATCGAAAGAGAATCTAAAATATTTCAATCTGGAACGCAGCTATTCATTATTAATTGTATCGAGGAGCAGCACCAACACGGTCAACAACTTTTTGTCACAAGCCGAGAAAATGCTATCAGAAGAGGTAGAAGAATTTTTTCGAAATCCATACTGGCGAGCTGGTAAAATATTATTTATAGATATCTATAAATTCCAAAATCTTTCCAAAATCTTGGAAATACCAGGCATATTAATAATTCATAAATCAGAGATAGTCCAGTGCAATTAGACAAAAATGGCCCCTGACCCGGACAAAATTTTTAACAAGCTGAAATTTTCTGAACAATGCTCTAATTGATATCCGAAAGTTCCCAAACAGTCCGAATTGAGGAAAAGACGTCATCTTGAAAAAACCGCCGCCATCTTGAATGTTTCGGGTTTTGGCTATATCTTTTGAACTAATCGTCCTAGCGAGGTCATTTAAGTGTCAAATTAACCGGTTTCGACTGCGGAATTAATGAAATATAAATTAAATGAGTTATGGACGTTTCTAGAGCAATTTTATTTATTTCCCCAGAAGAAGAGCCATACGGCGAAAAACATTTAAAAAGAAAGCTGCAAAGTAAATACGGAGACCAAATCGTCATTGCTGAACAAGTTGGCAGGTCCAACGTTCTTTGCTTTACAGATGCAGCAGCTAAGATTTTGACAGCGAATTGGTATAGCTCCAAAAAGTGCAACCCTGAAGAGGAAAAGATGCGAATAGTCGAGACTGCAGCCAATATAATTCGACAGGACATCAGATCCCGTGTATACAACTGCTCCGTGTATCCGACCTCTGAAGATATTGCATCCGGAAGGGAAGATTTGGTACCAGACACTTTGCAAACCATGATACGGACAAGAATCCACGACAACACATTTACTAAGAGGAAGGCAATCAATATCGCTCATACAATAATTATTGCCACCGCCCGACCAAGTTCATTCGTCTCGCAGTTGCAGCTCGGCATAGGAGTCTATCTACACAGAAGGTTTGGCTCAGAGCTACTTTTGGATGTCTTGTCAAGATGTGGAGGGTGTTACGTACAAGGAGACGATCAACTTTGAGACATCGGTGGTTGAAAATCTATCCCCCGGTTGTAAACGAAAACGCGTAAGTACGTGCAGTTCGTATTCGACAACGCGTACCACAATGTGAATAAGCTTGACGGACACAGGACTTTTCACGCCATGGATGGAATTAAGTACATTACCCCAGGAAATAGCGTCAGCGCGAGTACTCCTGTACCTCGGTCATCACGATTAACAGAAGATGGTGACTTGTCACCTCGAGGACTGCTGCCAGTAATTCCGTTTCAGCGACCTTTAAAATCAGGGACATCTCTCGTTGTAGTGGAAGACGTCAGCTCAGCCATTCCCGAACCTGAAAGTGCTGCATCTGCCGTCTCGTCGATACACTTTGGCTCATCAACTACCACGTCAATGGCCCAGGTTGGAGTGATTTAAGGATGCGGCAACTACTGGACACATCAACCAGGGTTTTGCTGAGAAGTCTAAGTTTATTCCATTACGCCTCCAAATCCAACGACCATCTACACCTGCAGCAGAGCAGAACGAAGCGAAGAATCAGTCCTGTGAAGTCACCTTTGACCAACCCCTCTATGCAAAAGCGTTGGACATCGTCCTTTCGGCGGAAGAAAATAGTCCCTTATCGAAAATCATTTTGCGGCTGGGAGGTTTACATCTCTTGATGTCCTATATGGGAGCCGTAGGATCGATAATGGCAGGAAGTGGCTTAGAAGATCTATGGAAGACAATTTATGCGAAGAATTCAGTAGTTCACATGATGTCCGGACACGCCTAGCAATCAGAGCCCATTTATTGACCCAACTTGCTCTTGCCATTTTTCTCGTCCATGAAGTAAAGGAAGACAGGACTTTGACTGAAGAAATGAAAATAGTTATTTCTTGGAGAAAACTCTCTTGAACGCATCTGCAACAATAAATGCCTCGAAGACGCCACCAGACGGGTTTCTGCGAATTTGGAGGAAGGAGCGACATTAGGCCGAACAGCGAATTTGTGGACCGAATACTTCAAAATGGTCATCATCATGAGTCTTTTCATAAGAGCTGAATGTTTCGGGGACGGGAACTTTCACCTGTATTGCGTGCAGAGCATGATTCCTTACTTGCACACGGGAGGACATTTCAATTACGCCAAATATGCGCATGTTTACCTGCAGCAAATGGTGAAGATAGAAGAAACCATGATTCTGTCTGAATTTGGAAAAATTTGTAAATGAATGTTATTTTCAGTTAAAATCATAATTAACCTTTTTTGAGATAATATGTAACGAAGGGTCTCAAGATCGCAATTTAACCTTTCTTTCCATATTCGCATTAATAAAAATTAAATAAAATTACTGTAGAATCGCCTATAACTTATTTAATTTATATTTCCTTAATTCCGCAGTCGAAATCGGTTAATTTGAAACTTGAATGACCTCGCTAGGACGATTAGTTCAAAGGACATAGCCAAAATCCGAAAAATTCAAAATGGCGGCGTCTTTTTTACGATGGCGGCTTCTTCCCAACTCGGACTTTTTGGGAACTTTAGGATATCAATAAGGGCGTTGTTTTGAACATTTCCAGAAATTTTCAGCTTGTTAAAAATTTTGTCCGGGTCAAAACCTAATTGCACTGGACTAAGAAGGATTTAGGTTGGGAAACTTCAGTAATCGGACGCCTGACAGCATTCTTCCAGGCATCAACGAAAAATTAATTATTTGCGTGATGTATAAGTGGGCTGCATAGTTTTATTAAGCATATTCAACGAAATACCATCAGCTCCAGAAACTTCAGGCGTAGACTGAATAACTCAAGACGTCCCACCAATGTCTTGGTTTTTAAACGTTAGTTTTAGCAAATTTCCGAGACATCACTAGAGGCAAATGTAGGTAGTTCTGAAGCTTTTGCAAAACGCATGTTCATCTTTTGCACTCTATCGTATTAAACGTGTAAGTTAAACAGAGATAAAGCTACTGGAATCTAGAAGTGTTTATCTAAAAAAGTGTAACCACATTCAGATATTCTCTGCAAAATTGTATCATCTAAAATGCGACCTACGATGGCAAGTACGCCAATGTATTTATTAGAATAAGAAGAATGATGTAAATCCAATATTTATTCATAAGCTTTGAATGATTTACGACTTTACACCAATAAAGAAGTGCCGCGAATGTAAACTTAATCTGAAACAATTCAGTTGCGATTGCGGTGGTGAAAATGTCTGCTGCTGGCAATTTATGCTGTTATTTCAACTGCCATAAAAGTAAATATAAAAACCCGGGTTTAAAACTGCTCGCCCCACTACTGCATCCTTATAAAAAACAGACGGTATGTTTATAAAATTTAAGTCAAGTTGTCTTAATATTAAACTGTTCCAACCACTGAACGATTCTTTCATTTAATAACTCTAACATTAATTTAATCGTCTTTTACAGGCGGCTATATGATTTTGAGTTATGAAAACTTTTAATGTTTCATCTTTAGTACAAAGGTGTATCTCAAAGTCGGGGTTGCCAGCTTTTAAATTTTCAAGTTGCCAGCGCCAGATTTCTTGGAAGAAATGGCCAAAATAAACGAATACGATATAAATCAAGCTTTCGACGGTAGTTTTTTATTAAATTGTCACATTGTCAGTGAAAAAGTGTTGTATAGTAGAAGTACAATATTTGAGAGAAAACTTGACTACAAGAGTAGTGAAGCAACCTCCAAATGTTCATGACATCTGTCAGCGTCAACTTCAAAACATCTTAATGTAACTATTGCAATGTAATTATTATAGTTTTTACGCGCAAGCACACACAAACTGAAAATAAGCTGTTTCTACTGCAAAACTACTACGTATAATTATATTGCAAAAGTTACGGTAAGATGTTTTGTAATTGGCACTGACAGATGTCAAAAGCACGTGACGCATTTGTTTCTTTGGAATTAACACCTGATCTGCCTCAAGGTTACATCACTACTTTTGTAGTAAGTTTTTTTCCCAATATTGCACTTTCACTACAGGGAGATTCAGCTAACCCGTTGGTTTTAGTTTATGGGTTTATTTGCAATTTTTTAACATTTGGAAATAGGGGTTTTCGAAGATGTTCTTTTTGAAATAAAATATTTTTGACTTTCTGGCATTTCCGGTTATACCGACAATGGCTATCAACTGTCTTATTGTAACTGAAACATACTGTATACAGAGTGATATAAAAAGTAGGTTAAGCCGTTAACCACAGATTATCTGACCGAAAATAATGGAACTTTCCATATGCCATTTTTCATTTAGGATTCTTTCTTTTGAGATGCAAAAAAACTACTTTTATTAATAACTCCTTTGTTTTTTAAGATATTCCATCAAAATTTTGAACAAAATTTTTTCATACACCGGCACAATGTTTGTATAATTTTGATCAAAAAAATTCGATGCGCGAACGGAGAAAAGGGGGGGTTGTAATACCCATTAACCCCCAACTTTTCCATGCGCACGTCTATGGTTGAGAGGTATAGTTTTTTATACCAAGCGTTCATTTCTTTTATTTTTTTCCCTCTTGTAAAATTTTGATTTAGGGCTCGGTTTACGAGATGTAGCAACTCATTTGACTATTAGACCAGGAGCCCATAGACCAAAAATTCTGCATAATAGGTTTACTCCAAAAATGCCTGAGATGTTATGATTTTTGGGTCGTGGAGCACAGAAATGCCCATGCCAGTTTTTATTTTTGGTACAGTGATGTGTGGCAGACCCGTAAATGTGTAATAAAAGTTGCTTAAAAAAGTATTATAGGTTTAGGACTGGGGTTTGCGGGAAGCGCTAAATAATAAAAAGTAATCCAGGGGACGCGGTTCGCTTGTTGTGAATTCTGGGACACTGACCCGCTGCAGGGGTCAAACTGTGTAAATAAATCACCCAAAAAAAATCGTAGGTTTACGCATGGGGATTGGAGGATCTCCTAATTTACCCCCAAACATCATGAATGTCGACTCCCATTCATTTTGGTTGGTACAAAGAGGCGCCACTCTCGCGACATTTTGTAAATTCACTCAGGTAAAAAAATCATAAGTTTACTCTTCAAAACTTGGAGACAAGTTATTTCAATCACAAAAATCGAGTATTCACCGTTGCCGATAAAAAAAATTGGTACAGGGGGGCGCTAGACACGGAACATTTTGTAAAAAAAAACTTGCGTAAAAAATCATAAGTTTATGAATGGCATTCAAGAATTTGATTATGATGAACCTGCTGAGTACAAAAGTACATTCCTTATCATTGAACGGTGGTACAAGGGCCCGCTAGAAAGCTTGAAAGAAAGCAATTATAAATTTTCACCCTTCATCATAAAGATTTCAGTCCGAAGACTGGTTGGACGCGTACCTCCATCTTTCCTATCCTGAGCTAACCGACGCTTTTCCCTAAAAGTTGAACATTCTATATCCCTAACTACTTGAGAGCAGTAGTCCAATCTCGGCCGACCCTTACCACTTTTTATTCCTATCTCTGACTCTAGTATGTTGCGAACTAAGCCTTCGTGCCTCAGAAGGTGTCCTACTATCCTATCTGTCCTATTCCTTACTGTCTTCCATAAATTTCGCTTTTCTATAACTTTTTCTAATACCTCTCTGTTGCTAACCTTATCTACCCACGGTATCTTCGTCATGCGTCTATAGCGCCACATTCCAAATGCTTCTAATTTTTTCCTATCCACTTCTATCGTCCAAGTTTCGCACCCGGACACTGCTGTACTTCATACATACGTTTTAAGAGCCTCTTCCGAGTTTCTACATTTATCATTTCCGAGCATAATAGTTGTTTCTTTTTTTTTAATGCAACTCGGCCCTGCGCTATTCTTTGTCTTAAATCTAGAGTTATTTGACTTCCTAAATAGCAGAAATCTGAGACTTCCTCTATCTTCTCGTTTCCTATTTGTATTTTAGTTTTAGCCCTATTTTCACGCCCCCTACACAACAAAATTTCGGTTTTCTTTTTATTGATCTTCATACCATAGCCCTCCGTCAAAACCGCTTCCATTTCGTTCAGAGTCCTTCCTAATTCTTCTTTGCTGGATCGCTGGATGCTAATACTGCTATATCATTCGCAAATCTGAGCATATTAATAGTTTGACCCTGTATATTAATTCCAGCAGCTATTCTGATGTCTTTAACAATATTCATCGCATCTTCGATATATAAATTGAGAACTAGAGGCGATAACGCACGTCCCTGCCTCACTTCCTTTCGGATATTTACTTCTCTATGTTCCTGCTCAAATTCTGTAACTGCCGTTTGCTCTTTGTGTAGATTATGAATAAATTATTCTTTTATCCCTATTAGTTAGGGAGCCGGTATAGTAAATTATGACTGTATTTTCTACCATGCCGGACATTATTAATCTTAATGTATGCAACAAGAGGAAGAAGAATATGACTATGAGAAAGTTGCATCTGAGTCGCACTGCAGATGGCGCTCTTAAGAAAAGTTTAGAATCGTCTGGCACCCACTCGCGACTATCTAATGTGTCTGGCATTGATATTTTGGCATTCTTCATGATACAAATAGTCAGTTAAAGAAGAATCAGATACATTATAAGTCGCGAGTGGGTGCCAGAGAACCCCAAACTTATCTTAAGCAGGAGCGTCACGTGACGTATTTTCTACCAACAAGATTTTTCTTTTACTGAATTTTTGTATTATGAAGAATGCCAAAATATCAATGCCAGACACATTAGATAGTTGCGAGTGGGTGCCAGACGATTCTAAACTTTTCTTAAGAGCGCCATCTGCAGTGCGACTCAGAAGCAACTTTCTCATAGTCATATTCTTCTTCCTCTTGTTGCATACATTAAGATTAATAATGTCCGGCATGGTAGAAAATACAGTCATAATTTACTATACCGGCTCCCTAACTAAATACTTAATTCCTACCGTTTTGAGCACTTCGAACATCTTCCTCCATTTCACATTGTCGAAGGCTTTTTCCAAATCTGCAAATCCTTTATAGGGTCTCTTTCCCTTTTCTATTGCTTTTTCTATTAGTAGTCGTAAAGCTAGAATGGTCTCGCGCGTTCCCCTATTTCTTCTAAATCCGAACTGATCTTCTCCTAATATTTCTTCCGCCCTTTTCTCCATCCTTCTTTGCACAATTCTAGTTAAAATTTTTGACACGTGGGAAGTCAAACTGATCGTTCTAAAATTTCCACACGTATATCCGCGCCTTTCCTTTTTGGCAAAGCTACTATGATGTTCCGTTTGTATTCTTCTGGAATATCGCCTGACTGGTATGCGCAGCTAAACGTTTCATAGAACCATTTTAATTTTTTTTTAATTTCTTGCATTTCCTATTTACTGCAGTAATCTACACGCAGTAGGAACGAAGCTTCAGTGCACAATCAATTATCGTGAATGGCAAGACTTTTGTACCACTTTTCAACGATGGCGAATGTATTTTCGCACTCAGTATGTTTATATTAAACAAGTTACTGAACGCCATTCATAAACTTATGATTTTTTTACCTGAGTGAATTTACAAAATGTCGCGAGAGTGGCGCCTCTTTGTACCAACCAAAATGAATGGGAGTCGACATTCATGATGTTTGGGGGTAAATTAGGAGATCCCTCCAATCCCCATGCGTAAACCTACGATTTTTTTGGGGTGATTTATTTACACAGTTTGACCCCTGCAGCGGGTCAGTGTCCCAGAATTCACAACAAGCGAACCGCGTCCCCTGGATTACTTTTTATTATTTAGCGCTTCCCGCAAACCCCAGTCCTAAACCTATAATACTTTTTTAAGCAATTTTTATTACACATTTACGGGTCTGCCACACATCACTGTACCAAAAACAAAAACTGGCATGCGCATTTCTGTGCTCCACGACCCAAAAATCATAACATCTCAGGCATTTTTGGAGTAAACCTATTATGCACAATTTTTGGTCTATGGGCTCTTGGTCTATATGTGCTGTTGATCCACTCGCTGTTTAAATCTCCCAATTTTTCTTAGGTGACGAACTCAGCTAGAGAAAAATATCCTTGGATGGATATGTTCCTGCATAACGTCTAAGCTTCAGAAAAATGCCCTTGGATAGTACCTTTTTTATTAATAATTATTTTGACAACTTAACGCCTACCTGTCTTTCTTTCCAATGCTAATTTGGCTGTTAGATGTTATGCACGAATATGTCCGAATCGGTACCATCCAAGGGCATTTTTCTGAAGCCTAGACGTTATGCAGGAACATACATTTTTCTCAAGCTTAGTTCGTCACCTACGAAAAATTGGGAGATTTAAGAGCCCGGCAAAGCAGATCAAAAGTTACACCTGCGGGGCATCGGGTCGGTGAGGAATCCGTTAGAAATCGGAGCAAACTATCAGCTGTGTTGCAACACCGTCGCGCTAAACACATTTTTTATGGACACAGGAACAACGCACATTCAAAGCCCGCGCGTTCGGTACCTAGTAAATGGGACAACGGCGCTCTGAGTTTACGCTCAGTCGCTACGAGGCGGCAGCACATACCAAGCCATATTTTGCGTTTGCAGCGCTCTCGCTCTACCATGATTTCACCTTCAACCTAGTAAATTTAGCAACACGAAAGCCTGATTATGGTAGAAGAGGGTAAACTTTCTGTCGCCATTGAAACAATTTTTCGAAAACTGTAAATCTCTTGGCGTTATGCACACGTGAAGTTGGTCAATTTGATGAGTGAACTGACACTTTCTAAGATAAAATTTTTAAATTTTCTTTCAATGGAAACATAAAATAAAGTTTCGTTTATAAACTGTCAAAAATTCAACACTTCAATTTTCACCGTTTAGAAATGAGCATAGCACTAGGAAGTCAGTTTTCGGGTTCATTTTAAAGGGGTTTGCCGGACTCTTAAACAGCGAGTGGATCAACAACAAATAGTCAAATGAGTTGCAACATCTCGTAAACCAAGCCCTAAATCATAATTTTACAAGAGTGAAGAAAATAAAAGAAATGAACGCTTGGTATAAAAAACAATACCTTTGAACCATAGACTGGAAAAGTTGGGGGTCAATGGCTATTACACCCCCCCCCCCCCCTCCCTTTCCGCCGTACGCCCATCGATTTTTTTTGATGAAAATTACACAAACATTGTGCCGGTGTATGAAAAAATGTTGAACAAAATTTCAACGGAATATCGTAAAAAACAAAGGGTGTTATTAATAAAAATTGTATTTTAAATTTTAACTTTAACACCCTGTATCTTGATTCAGCGGTATGTTATTTAGTCATCTTCAAAATATTAGTTCGATAAATGTTTCCGTGACAAATTCTATATAAAGGTCGGTCGTGCCAAAAATTTCGAAAAAATGGAAAACTTCAACATTTTCGAGCAGAACTTTCCTTACAATTTCCACTTATAATTCAGGGTGGAATTCGAAAAACAAATAAAATATGGGATATTCCATTTAAAAAACTGCAACTTTGTTCTGCTATACCCTTCACTGGGACAAACTGTGTAACTCGAGATATTTTACATAAACAGTTGATTTATTATTGAGAAAATAATTCATTATATTGAGAAACTAACAATCTTTATACGTATTAATCTTTTTCCGATAGGTATATTCAGAAATAAAAATCCACTATATTGATTTTTTCTTAACGTGTATGATTACATTTTTGAAATCTACCCTAAATTCTAATACATACCTAGTATTTCATGTGATACAATCTCTACCTAAAATTAAGTTTTCGGAATATTTATTTTTTTTTATTCTCGATTTTGTACGCCCTTGTTAAAATGTAGATACCTATGTGGGTGTTCCGCATTTAACGGTACATAATAATAATTCAGTTTGCGATTCATAAATTATACTTATTCCACAACGAATAAAAATGTTAAAAATGTTGGGCTTAGTTTGCAATAATTACTGGCAAGTTCTTATACTCAGACGTACTGAGGCCGACCCTGGCGCTTGCTGTTTGAGTTGCCAGGCGCAAATATATCCAGATGCCGGCCGGAGATGTAAAATATTAATTTCTTCTGGCAGCTGAAGTTAGGAAATATGAATTTTGTGCGTATGCCCCATCTATGAAATACGTCAATTACTACGAAGTAAAAATAGCGTATGCATTTATATATTAAAGAGAATGTTCCGTACTTGATTAACAGTTAGGTACCTACCATATTAAAGCTAAATAGTATATCTGAACTATACGTATAAATAGACAAGAATTGTAAAATGAGATTTGGGCTTTGCAACTATCAGGAGTCGAAGGAGAATTCAGAGGGGAGAAATGGTGGTCGTCATTGGAACTGGAAAGGTGATAAGAAATGCATGGATTTCCCCGACATATGTGGCTACACGCTCCGACAATAAAGAACAAACTTCTCTGGAGTCACCACTCACAGCCACCCGCTCCAGATATAGTCTTTTCTCCCATTATTCCGCTTGCAGGGTATAATATTGCGAAGCCTCTTGTAAAAATGTGGTAATCCTATTTAGACTTGCGGCACGCCGTCAAATCACTGTCTGGTCCGCTATGTGGGTGGAGCCATGAAAGTAATTTATGACCTACCGGCTGCTTCGCAACTATTTGGGAAAATTCATTAATTCATTCACTCCAAAATCGAAGAAGTCAAAATATACAAGTTACGAATATCAAGCCACAAATCGAATTGTTGTCTAATTATGAGTTGAAAATCCAAATTTAGAAATACTGATTCAAATGCAATCTGTTTTGTAGGCCCTCCCGAAGATCGGGAAAAAATGCTTCGAAAAAGCAAAACGACGCAGTTTTTTCTCTCGCGACAACATGGAAAATTTCATCAAGTTCTGTCGCACTTTAGGCGTCCATGAAAACTTATTGTTCGAAAGCGACGATCTGGGTAAGTTACACTACCTAATTGTTTTACACAATATCAAATAACAAAGTATAATTATTGTTTGCAGTCCTTCATAACAAACCCAGGAATGTAATCTTGTGTCTTTTGGAAGTGGCTCGCCTTGCGAGCGGTTACGGTTTGGAGCCTCCGAGTTTGGTACATTTCCGAAAGGAAATAGTATCTGAAGAATATGGACAAAACTCCGACGTACCCGTTTTGTTGTCGTGGCAATTCCCTCCTTCCACAAAACAGTTCGTTATTGGGTCTACTGCACTAAATGACAGCACGTACGATTTTTTCATACTTTTTCATTCTTTCAGTGTAGGTACGGAAAAAGCTTTGTAAACCACGGACCACGGTTCAATCCTCTATTATGACACATGTACATTTGCTCACTAGAAATTAAAAATATTCGCCGATCTGTTATTTACAAGTTTCCATTTCAAACTCTAAAACTATAGGCAATAAAACGATTGTGTTAACGACTTACCTTTTGTTCCAATTTTCTATTTTAAGGTCTCCGAATACAACTTCCTCTAATTCCGCATCAATGACGTCTACATGTAGCAACTGGAACACAGGGCTAAATACAGTACTACTTCCCCTTCCTTACGAGGAATCGAAACTTACCTCGTTGACCAGCGTGACCGTAATCGGCAGCGACGGTGTCCCAAGCGACCACACAGAAGACGACTGGTCGCGTGACAGCGAAGATCCAGAGAAAGACGCAAATGCAGACGTCATCACAGAACTAGATAAGAAAATTCTGCAGGTCACGAATTTGATGAGACGAACTTGTAACTGCTCCACGGACACTTGCTCCAAATTGTCCATTCGCAAAATAAGCGAAGGAAAATATAACATCAACGGGAAAAAAGTTTTCGTCAGGGTAAGTCGCGTTTTACCAATAACTTACCCTTGCTTACCCAAGAAAAATATGTATTTTTCCAAATTATGAATTTCAACGTAGACTTACCTTTTTTGTGGTAAGCTACTTACCTCAAATTTTTGAAAATTGATCATTCGCAACATAAGTGTAAGGAAATACATCAAAGAGAAGTAAGTTTTTGTCAGGGCAAGTCGCGTTTTACGAATAACTTACCTTTGCTTACCCAAGGAAAAAATGCGTTTTTTTCAAACTATGAATTTTACACCGACTTACCTTTTTGTGGTAAGCTGCTGCTTACCCCATTTTTTAAATGTGGTGCTTACCCTTCTTGGTTTATTTCAGTTGTTGAAAGGGAGTCGAATGATGGTCAGAGTTGGCGGTGGTTGGGATTATTTAGACAATTTCTTGCTACGTCACGATCCGTGCCGAACAAAACCAAAATTAAAGATCAGCGTTCTTAAGCCTGTGAGTGGTACAAAATGTCTGTACAGTCGTGCCAACTACGTGAATTTTTCACCAATAGACGCTATTGCACGTTAGATTTTGCAAGATAAAGTGCAATTATTCGTAGATATAGTCGGGGAGCAGACCGCCTGAAAAATGCGTTTCAAACACTCTCTATACAACTCGAATACACACAAGAAAATTAAGCTGAATCTTATGTAAAATGATCTGCCGGATTCGAATTTTGAGGTCGCGAAAAGATCGGGAATTGCGAAAATGGCGGAAAATCGGTTTTTCGTAAAATTTTCCTAAATCGATTTTCGACCATTTTTAAAACTTTTCTCATTGTATTTCAGCAACGAAGAGTTAGAGATTTGTTTTTTCGTGGAATATTCACTGAAGTGTGCTGATCATCACAGTGTACTCACGTTGCCTCTATAATTTTCCAATTTTATGAAAACAAATGATTTCTTGCTAGACCACAAATTTGTGTAATGTATTTTTCATGCACCGGGTAAGTAATCTTATTTTTCGAAATTAACATTTATGTATTCATATGCTAGACCAAACACGGACAAAGGCTCGAAATTATTTTTGGTGAAGAAACGAAACATTAATGTTGTTGCTGAAAACAGTTACAGCGAGTTAAAACATAAATAATTCGTGCGCGCTAGCCGCGCTGATGGGTTGATAGGTAGCGCATGGGTTCGGGCGCTTTTATCCTTGATAATACACACATAGCCGAAACTCTTGACCCTCTGAATTAATTTGAAACGTAAAGAAAAATAATTCTAACAAATATGTTGATTCAATTCTACAATTTATTGAAATGCTTTATAACATGTAAGGTTATTTTCATAAGAGTACACGGCCAGGAATTAAATTTAAGAAAATGTCCGAATTATTTTTTTTTGAAAAGGCCGAAGTCTTCCCAAGATGTGAGAAACGAAGATGTCAATAACAAGTATGTCCTCCTCTGTTCTCGAGCAAAACATTAACACGTCTGTACATTCCAATAAAAAGGTTATTAATGGCTTCCTGCGGTATGTTGTTCCATTCTTCTTGAGCAGCAACAATTAGCTCCTGAAGGATGAAAGGGGGGTTATCTCTATTTAAAAAGGCCCTTTTTAGCATATCCCACACGTTCTCACAAGGATTCAAGTCAGGTATGTTTGCTGGCCAATTCATTCTTTGAATTGGCAACCCTTCTTGTGCGGTGGGGCGCGGCGTTATCGTCAATAAAAACGAAATTCTCTCCAATTTCGTTTCACAATGGAAGGATGATCCGTTGGATAATGTTTTGGACGTAAATGTTTCCCGTCATGGTTTGCGGCACGTGAATAAGTGGAGTGCGACGACCATACATTATACCCCCCTCAAAACATTACTGTTCCGCCTTGATAAGGAACAACTTCTCTGGCAAAAGTAAGTCTTTCTTGTCGTCCCGGTCCCCTAGAGACCCTTTCACGTCGATAATCACTCACTAACCCAATTTTTGTCTCATCAGAAAAATGATATGTTTTGCTTTCAGAGATCTGCCTCTACGGAAAACGCATTTAACTTTCATGTTAAAAGAGCTTTTTTACAGCGTGCTGAATATAAAACGGCTTGGCAAATAAGCCCAAATATTCCAAACATCCTGGAATGTGGATAGTACATGGAAAATGACGTTATTATGCCAATAACATTCACAAATAGCTCTAAACTGGATTGTGTTACTATAACACAGTTCAGTAAATGTAAAAATTTTACCTGTTCTTTTCGATGTGCATGCATGAAATCTAATGTGCAACGTATAATATCATGTTTATGTGAAGGGAAATGCAATTTGTCGGAATAAAAAATACGAATGTTCTCGATATTAATGCAGCGTTTGTAAGTCCGCACATAAACCACTACTACACGGCTCAGCGCGGCTAGCGCGCACGAATTATTTATGTTTTACCTCCCTGTAACTTTTTTCAGCAACAACATTAATGTTTCGTTTCTTCACCAAAAATAATTTCGAGCCTTTGTTCGTGTTTGGTCTCGCATATGTGTATGCTAATTCCGAAAAATAAGATCACTTACCCGGTGCATGAAAAATACATTACACAAATTTGCGGTCTAGCAAGAAACAATTTTTTTTCATAAAATTGGAAAATTGTAGAGGCAACGTGAGTACACTGTGATAATCAGCACACTTCAGTGTATATTCCACGAAAAAAACAGATCCCTAACTCTTTTCGTTGTTGAAATACGAGAAAAGTTTTAAAAATGGTCGAAAATTGATTTAAGAAAATTTTTGGAAAAATCGATTTTCCGGCATTTTCACAATTCCCGATCTTTTCGCGACCTCAAAATTCGAATCCGGCAGATCATTTTATGTAAGAATCAGCTTCATTTTCTTGCGTGTGTTCGAGTTGTATAGAGGGTGTCGAATTAGAGCACCTTGCTCCCAGACTAATATTTATATTTGTAGATTTGTTATTATTTTAATTTTATTAGTTTTGTTACGTATTTTTATTATTTCAGTTGTATTATTTTCTTTTCGTGCAATAAACATTTTTAAGCTTATTTTGTCTCGTTTTTTCTTTACTTTTATATTGCAGGAAATTAAAATTCATCCAACAGTTCAACACAAAGAAACGTTGGGGAATGCAACAGGTTTTAGAAGAAAATTCACTTACTACAGAAAATTTGGTAGCATACAACCGCTAAAAGAAACAACAGTATAAGAATATAACAAATAAAACAAAAAAGCAACTATAATGTAGCATTTAATTCACATAAAATGTAATAATATAATGACATACTTTAGTACAAACTTACTAATATAAAAATTCATATTGGTATAAAAAATACACAAATACAAAACATATAAATAAATTATTTAAAAATAAGTTTGTATCAATAAACTTACACTTACAAAAAATATTTCTTTACTTTTTCTTGCTCTTTCCTAGAGTCAAAGTATGGTGACTGGTACCCATTTGCTGATATTGAGCTTTGCGCCGATTGAACTCTACAATTTCATCCTCGAGTTTCTTCCTGTTATCCTCAATTTTCTTTTTCTCTTCTGTGTGGTCTTTCTTTAATTTATCAAACTTCGCATGCAGCTGAAAATAAGAATGTTAGTAATCCAAAAGGCACCTGTAAAATATGCCTTCAGAGTTTTTAAGACTTCAAAAAAGGAGGAGGTACTCAATTCGACTGTATTTTTTTTATGTGTGTTACCTCAGAACTTTTTTCCAGGTGAACCGATTTTGATGATTCTTTGAAAGCTGGTGCTTCTCATGTGGTCCCATATAAATTTGATCAAGATCTGACCAGTAGTTTTTGAGTTATCCTTAATAATGCGTATTTAATTGACTTCGACTACATTGATGATGTCTCATTGAAGTCGGTTCTTTATTTTGTAGGACAAAAAGATTATTGAATATTTGTATGTATTCCCTTAGGTATAAAGGAATGTCACCAAAATATCTGCAGGTAATTTTGAGGAATTTCAAGGCAACTTCTTCAAGGAATTTGTGTACTTTTACATTCTGCAGGTGTAGATATTGAATATTTTGGAAACCACCACCACAGAATTTGCAAATTATAAACAAATTCGCCGCAATAAACGATAGGTAATGACTTCACTATTAAATATTTACCAAAAAAACACTGGCAAGAAGGTAAAATTTTTATATTCTGGAAACCATCTTCACAGGATTTGCAGTTTATAAGCATATTTCAGGTATCAAAAGGAAAGAAATATATTCGAGAGGTCATGCAGAAAATCTGTAAACATCAGTCACCTGGAGAACTTACGTAAAGTTAACAAAGCAACTTCTTCAGAGGATTTATTGATTTTTATATTCTTTAGGTTTAAGAGAGTGATATTGGTGAAGGTATTTTCGAAGAATGTAAGGCAAAACCACCCGAAGGTCTACACCAAAAATTTTATGACAACTTCTTCATGGAGTTTCGATAGTTTTAGGTTATGCAGGTGTAGGGGACTCACCTCTTTCTCAGCCTCCTTCAATTCTGACTCCTTTTCCTTGACCCGAATAACAAACATCTGCCTCATTTCGTCTTCTTTTTGTTGCAGTTCTTGCAGATGATTCGACCGCTTTGTCTCGAAAGTTTGTTGGAAGCTCACAGGTTTATTATCAGCATCTACATCGCTGAACCCCATTTCTTCCAGTCGCTTCTTGCGGTACAATTCGTACAACTTTGAGTGGGTTTTTTCACGCATATCCTCCATGTTTGTACGTATCAGCATTTCTCGCAACTTGACGAAGTCACAATGAGACTCATTTTCAACTTGCACTGTACCCCACGGATACTGACGAGCTCTGGCCATTTTATTACCAACTCTGACGAAATCGGTGCTACCGACAACTGCAAATGGTAAATGACTATTCATCGAACTATTAACTTCAGAAACGGTCTCATCGTCAACAGGAAACTCGTAAATTTGAACACCGTTATTTTGTAATTCGGCGATGATCTTAGATTTGAATTTTTGGAGTTCTGTTTTGGAAATTGTATCCGCTTTTGCGATAATTGGGATAATGTTCACTTTCTGGTCGAGCTTTTTCATGCAAACGAGGTCTATGGACTTTAAACCGTGTCCTGTTGGACAGATGAAGTAAAGACAGACATGGATGCGGCTATCGTGGTACGCAGTCAAGCAACGCTTGATTTTCAATTCTTCTTGTAAATAATTTTCGAACTGAGCATCGATATAGTCCACAACAGCCTTAAAGCTGTCTTCTTTGTTTATTTGATCGCCATAGCCCACTGTATCGCAAATTGTAAGCTGTAAAGCAAATTGATGTTCTATCAGAGAAATACAATAAATTTAAAAGCTCACCTTTAATCGTACATTGCTTTCTTGCAATTCATAAGTATGCGCCTTCAATTTAACAGTGGGCAAAGTATGTGGACTGGGTGTAGATTCGAAATTCGTATTAAATAGAGAATCCATTAACGTTGACTTACCTAGCCCGGTCTCCCCTATTAAAAATATCAAAAACCTTCATTAACATCGAAAGCCCTTCAAAACCTACCCCTTTCGTATAATTACATACCAATACACATAATGTTAAACACAAATCCATTTTGTACACTTTTCGATACCAATTGATCGGGTAAACTGTCAAATCCAACATGACCCGATAAATCTAAGTTACGTATTTGACCCTCAACCTACGAAAAAATTCCATTTTTATACAAATTTCACGTTAATTTGTAACAGGAAGGCCAACGCCCTGGTATTTGTAAACAATCTTTGTACATGTTTTTTATATAAACAAACAAAATTACTTACAGAAGGCTTCTCAACGTCCACAGCCATGATCTCTTGATATAAACAGGAAATCCCGGCCTAATTTAAAAGGATGTTTTGTATAAAATAGTCCTGTACCGCGGAAAGACCTTAAAATGACTAAAAAAAATGTTGATTTATGAACTTGACACTTGGAATCGGAATTCCTGTTTATGACTAACGGCTGTCGGTAAAGTATTATACCGATTATACCGATACCACAGCTTATTCTCTGCCAGCAAAACACTGAGACCGTATATCGTATTAACATTAAGTGACAAATGATCAATAAGAATATTTCCAGTACATTTAAATTAAAATAAGCCACGCCTAATAAGTTTTTGCAATCACATCCCGGTGGGTACCGTCACATAACATTCAGAAAAATTGTAATAAACATCACATCATAAAAAATTGAGGACATAAGTGCCTCCGTCATACGTCAGATTTTCATTCCAAACAAAACAGAAGCACGTGCCATTTGACGTTTATCGATATTAATTACAACGTCTTAACCTAGTTTTTGCAATATAATTATAAACATTTTGCAGTGAAAACAGTTTATTTTCAATTTGTGTGTTGGGCTTACGCGTAAAAACTTGAAAACAACTATAATTATGAGGTTAGGTTAAAACGTCAGAAAGCACGTGGCTTTGTTTTGTTTGGAATGAAAATCTGACGTTTCTGACGCGCCACTTATCTCCCGAATAGGTGCAGAATGCAGAATCCGAACCACCAGATGGTGGGGTGTTCTGCGCCAGATACACGAGGAAGCGGTTCGCACATGAAGGCCGCGACGAGAGGGCCTCCTACATTTGCCATTTAATACGTGACCGCTAGCGGAAATAAGTACCTTGTCAGCTGCAAACCTAACCAGCAACATCCGTGGTCGGTAGGTATCGGATAGATACTCTCAAGCTGGATGGGTCAACTCCCGTAAAACTTGTTTTGCTTTTCTTATGTTCCTGCACTATCTTTTTTACAAAAAATGCGTGTGTCTGGTGCGAGGACAGCTAAGCAGTCTGTTTAAAGATTAAAGAACAATCCGTTATACGAAAACAATTTTAACCCATGAGCCATGATACAATTATTTTAACGCTAGTAATAAATCACTGTAGGTGGTGCTCTCGTCGCGGCCTTCCTGTGCGAACCGCTTCATGATACACATACTACATACACGTAGCTGCGAAGTGACGAGTGAATAAGCTGTACCGATACTACGCGTAGAGCGTAGATGAAGGCACAGATTAGAAGGTCCCACATAGGATAGTCATTAATCTATGACATTGACATAAACAAGCATCAAGCATCTTTCCTCTTGGGCCTTAATTTAAAATTTTTAGAGTTTTTAACTCTCAATTTCTGTACAACAATAGTTTAAACCAGTCAATCAAATTTAAATTTACATTAAATAAATACCGCATTTGTACACTTTATTTTCTCTGTGCTTTTTCTAGCGCCATCCTCTGTAAGTGGTGGAAATCATCGTTCGACAGTCTCTAATCTATGGTTCATCGATGTTTTTGGTGGGTGTTTTTGGGTGTTTGGCGTGTAGGTTAGCACGAATGTTTTGACAGCAAAATTTAAAAGAAATTTAGGTTTTTAATTCACATCTCGATCATTTTCACTTAAATAAGTGTTATATTTATAGTATTACTCGTTGTACTTATAATAAACTATAAATCCATGAAAATTGAAATGGAAGATATCGATATTTCATCGATTTGTGATTCCGTGGTAGGTTATGTATATATTTTTCAGAGATTTACAAAATTTGCTGTTTATTACGAATATTTCAGTCGTCTTTGGTTGAGGGTTGTCGATTGCCCGTGCATATGGTAGGAACTAATGATTGGCGTAAGTTATTTGTGAACAAAATAATTCTAAAATTCGTAATCCACAAATTTCGCTGTAGCTCTAGCAGAGATAATAAGTATTAAAGAAATCCGCGGCCAGAGGTGCTATTACGTCCACTATGTCGACTGTAAGTACCAAAGTAAACTCATTTCCAGTCGATTAACAAACAATTTTAGTTAATAAACGGCTTGACGAGTGGGTCACGGAAGAATCCCTCGATACCCGTAAGGTTCACTTTCCTAGGCGTGATGGGACCAGTAGCACTGGTGTATCAACCCCTAAAAAGTTACCCATAAGTGGTAGCGGGACTTTGTCCCGTCCGTCAAGCCCGATTTCGAATATAGAACTAGTAAATGGAAGTGCAGTCTTAGCAGCTGCATTACACAAAAAGATGAACAGAAAGCGGAAAGGTCCTTCCATGGAAAGTGAGGATTCACAGGATGGGGTTCCTGCTCCAACCACGCCAGGCCCTAGACAGTCGGGGAGCATGGTCTCGCATCATGACGATATAGTTACTAGAATGAAAAATGTAGATATGATCGAGCTGGGCAAACATCGAATAAAACCTTGGTATTTTGCCCCGTATCCGCAGGTTAGAACCAGCAAAATATCTTCAGTTTTTAGCAGGAGTAGTTCAAATGTCTAGTAGATTTTACAAATTTGAACGTTTTTATGAATTTAGATGTTGATAATAAAGTTAAGCTACATTTACAACCAATTCGATATCGACATAATTTGAAATCTGATTGTGAAGTGGATTTTTGACATACGCCTTTATGTACTTGCGTTTACAACAGCACTTTGAATTCAGCACGGTTCTCGTGTTGGAATTCGAATTGCACGTTAGCAAATTACAAATTTCCAATTCGAATTACGACAGAAACATTGAAATGATAGTGTCAGTTTTAAAATATGTCGAACATAATGTAAAAATAGGATGCTAAGACACCTATGACATGAAGGAATAGTTCGTAACATACTAGAGTCAGAGATAGTAATGAAAGAGGTAGGGGTAGACCTAGATTAGACTACTGCTCTCAAATAGTTAGGGTTGTAGGATGTTCTACTTTTAAGGAAATGCGTAGGTTAGCTCAGGATAAGAAAGGATGGAGGTCCAATCAGTCTTCGGAGTGAGAACCTTATGATGGTGATTAATGTAATAATCTCCATTATACAGGGTGATTTTTTTATGTGGTGCTAACATGGCTATCTTTTTAATCGTAATAGATACAGGTTCGGTTAAATGGGAGAAAAGTTGCGTCTATTCAAGCATAAAGAAGTGCCGTTTGCAGAAGTTGATTATCTCTTTTCGTTTTTGAGATAAACGAAAAAAATTAAAATTTTGGCTTTTGCATTTGTGTTCATATTTTCCTTATTTGGCATTCAATCTTAATCTGCAAAAACTTTCTTGGGACGACTTTTCATCCTCTTTCCATTTGTGGTAGCAGAAAGTACCTACCACGTTTCGTTTCTTCAGAATCATCATCAGGTTCATTTTTTCTTATGGCGCTATCTTAGATTTATTCACCATGAAATAGCCCATTTTTTTCTGAATAAAATGATGTAACATATTTGCATGTTTAAATCACATTTAGGCCCAGAATTTTAATAAAACATGATAAAAGTGGTTTTTCCTTGTAATCACAATTGCCGTGAAAACAAAAGTTTATCTACTTTGTCAACTCAAACGTCAAGAATTTTTTTTGTGTTTTATTGGGTTACAATGGATTACTCTATTTGTTTATGCTACTGCCAGAAGAAATGCTGAAAACGCGACTGCAATGCATCGCGAATCGTATCCGGAACAAACACAACCCCATCAGTGTTGCTTTCGCAAATTGGAACGCAACTTACGCGACAATGGACAGTTTATGAAACCTAAAAGAAAAAAGGAAAATCTAGTTACGCAAATATGCGAAAATATTGAGCAAAGTGTATTAGCATTTACCGAATTAAAAAATTTAAAAGGTAAAGATGTATCCCTGCCAGTGGCGGCTGGTGTGTTTTTGTCGTAGAGGTTCACGAGTAATCGGCGAAAAATAAAAAATGCGACGGAGGCTACAATTCGAATTTTGTCAAGGTCAAACTTCTTAAATGGGAGATCAGAATGTTTTTTAAATAAGTACAGTTTGCTAAATTTGCCTACTTATATAAAGTACCTCTTTTCAAATTCATTGAAGTAAATAATTAGGTATAGCGCTGGCACTGGCCTGCCTAAATCCTTAATTTTTATTTTCTCGGCCAAGGATAATGACGAAAAATGTTTTTTAATTCTTCAACTGTATTCTGGCACGTACTAACGATAGCCATTGTAAAACAAACTCCCTCAATGTACCAATTAATCGCCGGTGAGCACACTGAAACTGTGCGCACTTATCAACGTAAAGCATCGGATCCCTCTCCACGCTGCGCGCCCCTTAGATACCCAAATCAATCGCACGTGCGATGTTGGGATGTTCGGCTGGATGCGTGCATCGTGGCATCGTGGGGTACCATACAGACAGATTTGAGCGCGGATAATTACAATTTTTTAAGATCCCGTCAGGCTTCAGTGACAATTGAAAATTGATAATGTAATAAACAAATAATTGAGTGAAGAGTACATGGATGGACATGCATGAGAAAATCATTTTTGTTGAGAAGAGAAATAATAAAAATTAATTTTATTGTTTGAAGTCGTCGAGCCGCGGGGGTTCACGTGCTCATGTGCTCCCATGTAATAGCCGCCACTGATCCCTGCATAAGTAACGCTGATGGGGTTGTCTTCGTTCCAGATACGATTCGCGATGCATTGCAGCCGCGTTTTCAGCATTTCTTCTGCCAGTAGCATAAACAAATAACATGTCAACCTTTTCGTCATTAGAGTAGTCCATTGTAACCCGATAAAACACAATCGTATTAAAAAAGTTTCTTGACGTTTGAGTTGACAAAGTAGATAAACTTTTGTTTTCACGGCAATTGTGATTACATGGAAAAACCATTTTTATCATGTTTTATTAAAATTCTGGGCCTAAATGCGATTTAAACATACAAATATGTTATATCATTTTATTCAGAAAAAAATGGGCTATTTCGTGGTGAAAAAATCTAAGATGGCGCCATAAGAAAAAATGAACCTGATGATGATTCTGAAGAAACGAAACGTGGTAGCTACTTTCTACTACCACAAATGGAAAGAGGATGAAAAGTCGTCCCAAGAAAGTTTTTGCAGATTGAGATTGAATGCCAAATAAGGAAAATATGAACACAAATGTAAAAGCCAAAATTTTAATTTTTTTCGATTATCTCAAAAACGAAAAGACATCATCAACTTCTGTAAACGGCACTTCTTTGTTCTTGAATAGACGCAACTTTTCTCCCATTTAACCGAACCTGTATCTATTAAGATTAAAAAGATAGCCATGTTAGCACCACATAAAAAAATCACCCTGTATAGTCAAAAAAGTGGTGGGAAGTAATCAATAGATAAGGTTTGTGTACCGATATCAAATTGGATATAAATGTAGCTTTAGTTTTCGTATTAAATTTTAAAGGTGAATCGAAAAATGGATTAATTAAAAAATCGTATTGATGAATCAATTTTTCCGATTCCATTTACAATCCAACTCAATTTTTCACTCGAGTCGATTTCCGATTCAAACCAATATTTTCTGTTTTAAATCGATTCATCAATGATTTGACGATATTCGAGAGATTACTAAAGAAATTATCACTGCGCTGAATCGATTCGAATCAACATTAACGGAATCAATTTGCATCGATATCTGCTGAATCGATACCCATCGATTTGATTCATATGGAAAATCGATTCAACAACCAATTTTCGATTCCCCAAGTAGCGAATCGCGCAGCTCAAAGCTCAAATGTTTCTTTTCGGCAGGAAATGGTAGGTTTACCCTGCATTTATATCTGCGAGTTCTGTCTGAAGTACAGGAAAAGCAGAAAATGTCTAGAGCGGCACCTTGCGAAATGCAATCTTCGGCACCCCCCTGGGAACGAAATATATCGCAAAGATACAGTTTCGTTTTTCGAAATCGATGGGAGAAAGAACAAAGTTTATGCACAAAATTTGTGTTTGTTAGCAAAATTATTTCTTGATCATAAAATGCTGTATTATGACACCGATCCATTTTTATTCTACGTGATGACGATTTTTGACAACAGAGGGTTCCACATAGTTGGTTATTTTTCGAAAGAGAAAGAGTCTACAGAAGATTATAATGTCGCTTGCATTTTGACTATGCCACCGTATCAGAGAAAGGGCTATGGGAAATTGCTCATCGAATTTAGTGAGTCAGAAGTTATTAGAATAACAAACCAGCGAGTCTAAGTTCAAATTACAGGTTACGAACTATCTAAATTTGAAGGAAAAACCGGGTCTCCGGAAAAACCGTTATCTGATTTAGGTCTGCTTTCATACAGAAGTTACTGGGCCCAAACTATTTTGGAAATACTCATAGATCTAGGTCCCGTCGGAGAAAACGAAAAGCCCCAAATAACTATCAAGTATGCCCCCAAAATAGCCATGAAAATTCTTCACGTTTAACAAAATTGTTTGTAGCGAAATATGCGAACTAACCAGTATTAAAAAAGAAGACGTGATCTCAACACTGCAAAACTTAAATCTTATAAACTATTACAAGGGACAGTACATAATAACTTTAAACCAAGAAATAATCCAGAGCCACAGAAAAGCTATGGAAACTAGAAAAATCAGGATAGACCCCAAATGTTTACATTGGACGCCGAAAGATTGGGGAAAACGAGCCAAATGGTGAAGCAGTTTTTAAATAAATTAGTTTTTTAGCATAAAACGGGTTTTATTTACATTTACCCAAGCTTAAAATTGAATACAAAACTGTTGAAATGGTGTTTAGTTCAATGTAACTACCAGTAGGTCCAACGTAAACTCAGTATTGAAGAAGAAAATTTCCTGTAATATATATAAGTAGTAAAAGTCGTCCCTTTTTAGGGACTTGAACGAATAGTTCAAATATTAGTAGTTCAAATTACTTGTGATCAACTTCAAAATTAGTTGTGGTTCGTATAACCTGAGGATTGAGGATGAATAGTCTTGTTCTTTTTTAACATGCTACGTGATAAGCGCCAAAATTTCCTAGCCTGACAGATTCAGATATTGCTTTCAGCGGGTCAAAATTATGGTAACCGCCAAAGGCATTCTATTTCTGTAGATACCAAGTTAAACTTTAATATCACTGAAAACATGCGCACGACATGAAAATATTCTCCGCCCTAGTTCGGAGCACGCAAAAATGAATTTTGCATATATTTTAAGACAAAAAGTCAAATCTGATGTTAACTGGGTAACCTTGATTTCACAAGTTTCCAACTTGTCAAATTATAGATACCTACAATAAAATTAAATCATTTTAGAAGAGTGTGCATCAAGTAGGTAGGTATGTTGAAAATACTCTTGGAAATGTTTTAAAATAAGTACGTGTAGTTTCTTTAGTCCAATAGCTGTCAAAGTAAATTATGTATTATTAAGTATAAAAATTTGATATTTAAATTTCATAAAATTTATTTAGCGTTCTGCCTTAAAATTTTTTTTTACTTTTTGTCAAACGAGGGATGACGTTAATATGACAAAATTAGGTAGAAAAACGTTTAATTCTTCAGAGAAATTTATTATACAACGTGTCCAAGATAAAGATGTCTATCATGGTGATTTCGACAATGGTAATAGATACAGATTTGGTTAAATGGGGCAAAAGTTGCGAAAGTAAAACATTATTTTGTAAGCGAAACAATTTCAATAATTTTTTTGGTTTTCAAGAAATCTCAAAAAAACTGAATATTTCCTTGAGATAGTCTGCAAAAAGTTGCTGAGAGGAAGTGCTCTTTTTTTCGTTCTAGCTATGACGATAACATCAGAAAAAATGTAATAGAAAATCGAAATATTCAGTTTTTGAGATTTCTTGAAAACCAAAAAAGTTATTGAAATTTTTTCGCTTGCAAAATAATGTCCTTTTACTTATGCAACTTTTTCCCCATTTAACCAAATCGGTATCTATTACCATTGTCGAAATCGCCATGATAGACATCTTTATCTTGGACACGTTGTATATGTACTGAAATTATTGCTTTATAATCAGTGAAAAAATCTGTAAATTACAAATCCTTGATTTATCGTTATTTTTTATATTGCCAGAGATAAACATTGTTTATACATATGTACAGTGCTTCCACATAAGTTCTTAACAAATGGGATTTTTTTAAATTAAGTGTATACTAAAGAATATTATTCTTGGAAAAAGTTCTACTTAGTCCAAAACCTTTAAATCTTCAAATATTTTTGTTTACTCTTACCATATACGGGGGAAATTAAAAAATAATGTTGCTATTTTGTTCGATTGTCACAATAAAGCTGAAATTTAGTGCCCAAGTAATAGAAAGTACGAGCAATAATAATAATAATGATAATAACAACAACAACAATAATAATAATCCTTGGCCGGCAAGTTCGCCCGATTTGACGCCCTTGGACTATTTTCTGCGGGGCTACTTTATTTATTTTATTTATTTAGAAGTTTTACAGTAGAACAGAAAAAATCCATGAAATTCCTCCTGCAATGATTCAAAATGCAGTATGAAATATTAGAAGAAGAACTGCGCTTTGTATGGAGAGAGACAGGGGAGGACACGTTGAATTTTAATTCGGGACTTTGAACAACTTCATTGGAACGTTTTTTCTTGTTTTCTTTCTTCTGTTCAATATGTACTCGTAGATAGCATTTTTGATTTTTTTTCTTATGCCTGTAATAGTATTTTGAATTAAAAATTCCAACATTTTTTGTTTAATTTTTAATAATGTTCACAATTTTATTTAGTTTCCAATTTCTGTTTAATACTGCTCGAATTAAAGCTATTATCCATCTTTACTTTCAAATCTAGTGCAAATGGCAAATGTTTTTAATAAGTGCTTATGTTGATTCAGCCTATTACATTTGAGTTTTATTGTAACAATCAAACAAAATAGCAACATTATTTTTTAATTTCACCTGTATACGGTAAGAGTAAAAAAAATATTTTTGAAGATTTAAAGGTTTTGAACTTTTTCCAAGAAAAATATTTTTCAATATACACTTAACTAAAAAAAATCCCATTTGTTAAGAACTTACGTGGAAGCACTGTATATACAGGATGGCTAGGGTTTCCAGAATTCGGGATCGAAATTTAGAATCCCGGGATTGAATCCCGAACCCGAAATTCAGAAGTTGAAATAGGAAACACTACTATTTAGGCATGTAACGTTTAAACGTTTAGAGGAACGTTTAAACGAAATGCAAATAAAATTTAGATATATGTATCCTTAAATTTCAGATAAACAAAGCCGCGGCTAGTGCTAGGCGCGCACCGCGTAAGAGCAAAAGCGAGGTGACCACTTAAATATTGCAAAACCGTCAAATTTATTGTTTGCATCCCTTTGAGGACTTTTGCCGCCATCGCCGCGGTCATCATTCAACGGTATATGTATTATTTTATGTTTTATAAACCAACTTTCAAACGACGTTTGATTTTTCTAATTATTCAAGTTTCAAAACAATATTGCAATATTGTAAAGTTACGCGTAGGGTGCGCGTTTAAACGCCGTTTAAACACTTAATAAACGCTTTTACGAAAAATCGCTAAACGCTGAATTAATGCCATTATTTATAACTAATAAACACCCGGAATGAATTTACGTATTTACACAAATACAATCGGCGACCAGGAAGTGAGACGGTGATTTACCGCATCATTTGCGCACACGGCAGTACGGCACCGAAACCGACCCACGGCGATGATAGAAACTTGTAAGCACATGGGCGTAACGTCCTGTGGGATACAGGAACAATTTCGCAATGCAGAAAAATTCCTTTTGCGTAAATGAATACTGCGGTATTTTTCGGGATCCTGGTAAAATGTTGATCCCGAAATCCCGGTATTTCGGGATCGACATTTTACCGGGATTCCGGGATTGGAAACCCTAAGGGTGGCCCATTAGTGCGGGGACGGGCTATATCTCTTGAACCATTCAAGGAATCAAAATGAAATTTTGCAAGTGCTTAGGAAATCCCATGCCGCATCTTGTAAAATTATTTTGGTGTATACAGGGTCTTCGTATTTTGCGTAACAAACCAAAGTTATATTTTTTTAATGCAAACCCCCAATTTCTTTTACATATTCACGTCTCCCACAAATTTTCATGGAAAATGATATATCACATTATGGGGTTTCCAGCAGGGGATGTTAAGATATTGCCATTTTAGTGTCAATCTGGACCAATCTTTGTGGCACTATACTGACGTCTACTTACAGAAGTTATCTAAGATTTCTTTATCGAACTAGATTCACAGACTATTCTATTTGCAAATTCTGTTAATACCTTTGTCACAGTGCTTTACATTATACAGGGTGGTAAACATACGTATAATTGAATTTTTCTCAAGAATTTCAAATAGAACATCCTGTATATTAATTGCACTTTTAATAACCAGTTTACTAGTCTCTTAATTGATGCAGGCATTGTCAGGTCTGCGACTGGCAGTTTCTACAGAAATAAAGGTTGAAACTTAAAAATTCACAGACCTCGCATCTTACGCAAGTATCATAGGCGTATTGAAAATACCGACACAACTGCTAGATTTCTAAGATGTCCAACACAAGTGATCTGTGCCGTTTCAAGTTGGTGTATTATTGATACAATAAAATAAAAGAAATGATTTGTGACAAGCACAAGGCACAATAGTCAAACTGACGCAATACGTAACAAATTATTAACGCATCCGTTTTGTACTGTTTGGACTTTTATTGCAACGCAATATCCCTCTTAAACGGTACTCGCGCTCGCCGTACCTTAATTTACATCTGGCTAGCGCTCTCCCTCTCCATCCAATATTATTATTAGTGGCCTCGACTGCGCGTGTCGCCGACAGAATCTGTCGCGTGTCGATCATTTTTCGTAAGATGAGTCCCATATACACGCACCCAGAAGTATTTTCAATACTAAACTTTCCAATTTCACTGTTATTTTTTACAATTTTATTCGGATTTCCCCTAAGACAAAAAAAAATGTTCAAATTTTGTTTCTACACGAAACTAAGTCTATAGAATTTACACTGACACAAAAAATCCCATTGCAAAATTACTTCTTGAAGGTAAAATCCATTTAATGCCAGAACCAAGAAAACTTAAATTTGAGCCACTCACTCTCTAAATCAATTTAGTTACGTACTTTTGTTGTATATTTTCAATTTCTTCCTCAAATTTGGAGTTGCTGCGGAAGTCAGAACAGATAAATATTTTAAAGTCAGTAGAAATTATTAATGAGATTTTCTGCATTTTCGTAATTTTTTCAATAATTTTAATTAATTTATTTAATTTCAATAAACTTGTTTTCGCTGTAGTTTTTTGTTTAAATTACAACATTTTCCACTAATGATAAAGGCCAAATTTATCTCATTAATAATTTCTACTGACTTTAAAATATTTACTAAAACGTGATGGCAAGAGCCCACGCAGGTAAGGCCACGCCCTAGTTTAAAACAGATTCAGGCAGTGGGGCGAGGTTCCTTTGACTATAGATGAATTTATTATGAAGTTAATCGTGCGCCACTGACAGTTGCGTGCGTCCACCGAAAACCAATTCTGGTCGAGAGCGTATAGTGGGTGAATAGTGGGGATTACTTAATTGCGCATCTCTGTCGCTCGCCATCACGTTTGACGCTTGCTGTATCTGTTCTGACTTCCGCAACAACCCCAAATTTGAGAAGAAGAAATTGAAAATACACAACAAAATTTAGAGAGTGAGTGGCTCAATATTAAGTGTTCTTGGTTCCGGTTGGGATTTCGAGCTCTTTTTATTCTTTTTGCCAAGACAATACAAATGAAATCGATTTTACCTTCAAGAAGTAATTTTGCAATGGTACTTTTTGTGTCATTGTCAATTCTATTAACTTAGTTTTGTGTAGAAACAAAATTTAAACATTTTTTTTTTGTTTTGGGTGAAAAAATAGGGGAAATCCGAATAAAATTGTAAAAAATACAGTGAAATTGGGAATTTTTAAGTTTCAATCTTAATTTCTGTAGAAACTGTCAGCCGCAGACCTTGCAATGCCTGCATTAATTAAGAGATTAGTAAACTGGTTATTAAATGTGCAATTAATATACTGGGTGTTCCATTTGAAATTCTTGAGAAAAATTCATTATACGTATGTTTACCACCCTGTATAATGTAAAGCGCTGTGACAAAGGTATTAACAGAATTTGCAAATAAAATAGTCTGTGAATCTAGTTCGATAAAGAAATCTTAGACAGCATCGGTAAGTAGGTGTCAGTAGTGCCACAAAGATGGGTCCAGATTGACACTAAAATGGCAATATCTTAACATCTCCTGCTGTAAACCCCATAATGTGGTACTTATATCGTTTTCCATGAAATTTTGTAAACAAAATTGGGGGTTTCCATTTAAAAAAATATAACTTTGGTTTGTTACGCAAAATGTGAAGACCCTGTATACATCAAAAAAGATGCGGCATGCGGTTTTTTAAGCACTTGCAAAATTTAATTTTGATGCCTTGAATGGTTCAAGAGATATAGACCGTCCCCGCACTAATGGGCCATCCTGTATAATCAAAACTCTATCTACCCCTAGGTGTAAGAGTATAAAAGTAGTACATACTACAAAATACAAGAATAAAACAAAATAATAAACCCCTTTTTCTAACGTCCATAAACAAATTTCACCCACTCTTTCTTGTTTTTTGCCATCTCTCTTGTGCTTTCCCACGTTTGACCCCTTCTTGACAATACTTTACAGATGGTTCCATCCCATGTCTCTGGTGGTCGCCCTCTTCCTCTTTTGATTTGAACTCGCGTTTGCCAGACACATTTTGCCATTCGCTTGTCTTTCATTCTCAACAAATGTCCAAACCATCTTAGCTGGTGTTGCTCTATTTTTTCTAAGACCGAATCGACTTCTAATGAACTGTTTGGCACTAAATTATGAAAAAAATTTCGTTAATGAGTTCATTGACAAAATATATGGCCTTTAAGTAGTGCGACACATCGGATTCTTGTCATCCAAGTATTACCTTGATATATTATACGGGGTATGAGGAATTGTGTGGCCGAATTAATAGATTTGAAACCCCTCATAACTATTGTTTTAAACGGAAACACATAATTTTTATGTAGTTAATATTATCTTCTATTACTTTTTGGTAGAAGTTCATGATGAAACAAATAATTACTCTGCGAACTACCAATATACAGGGTGTGTTTTTTAAGCGTCCGCGGAAGATTATGCCTAAATGACGAAAAATATCAAGAAAATATTTTAACTAACCTCACCTCATTTTTTACGCTCTATAATCTAAAAATGTTTTTACTTATACCAGGTTAGACCAAATAGTTGGAATAATGGTCAACTTTGTTTTTTCTTATGGAATGTGCATTATTTAATTTTTTACTTGATTCAGAACAATATTTTAATGGCACTTTCATAACATAATATTATAGTAATTTTCTTTCTTTTTTGAGATAATATTATTTTTCTCGATATTTTGACAGTTACACCATACATTTTAAAAATTCATATTTCTGCACTGGTTGAAGATGAAGTAATGATATTTTTAACAGCGGTCCTCATAATAATCATGATTAACATTGTTTGCTCAAATTTTGTATAAAATATACGAGGAGCATTCAAAAATTTGTCATATGGAAGCGACAAAACACCAGAAAAAAGTCAGCTTTTTCAAATGACATGGTATATTTTTTATTACTCCATTTGAAAGAGCGGAAAATTTCGCTTGGGCTGACCCAATAAAACAATATTGTTACATAACTATAATTTTTAAATATTTACAATATTAAAATTTTCACTTCAAAAATCAAAAATAAAGTAGCTTTGGAATGTCTACAGTTTTATTGTTGTTTTACTATAGGGTTTTATATTCTGTGGCTGTATTTTTACAAGGCTAACTTTATTTTTGATTTTTGAAATGAAAATTTCAATATTGTAAATATTTAAAAATTATGCTCACGTAACAAAATTGTTTTGATAGGTGAGCCCATGCGAAATTTTCTGCTCTTTTTATTGGAGCAATAAAAAATATACCGTGTCATTTGAAAAAACTGACTTCTTGATGGTTTTCTCTCATTTTTATTTGATAAATTATTGAATGCTCCTCGTATATTTTATACAAAATTTGAGCAAACAGTGTTAATCATGATTATCATGAGGACCGCTGTCAAAAATATCATTATTCCATCTTCAACCAGTGCAGAAATATGAATTTATAAAATGTATGATGTAACTGTCAAAATATCGAGAAAAAAAATATTATCTCAAAAAAGAAAGAAAATTACTATAATATTATGTTAAGAAAGTGCCATTAAAATATTGTTCTGAATCAAGCAAAACTTAAATAATGCACATTCCATAAGAAAAAACAAAGTTGACCATCATTCCAACTATTTGAACTAACCTGGTGTAAGTAAAAACATTTTTAGACTATAGAGCGTAAAAAATGAGGTGGGGTTAGTTAAAATATTTTCTTGATATTTTTCGTCATTTAGGCATAATCTTCCGCGGACGCTTAAAAAACACACCCTGTATAACCGGTCAAATATTCAAATAAAACGTTATATATTGGTAGTTCGCAGAGTAATTATTTGTTTCAACATAATTTTTATGTTACAGTTGTTATCTGTTGCAGATTCCCTATCTATTATGAGCTTTCATATCTTTAAAGTTAATAGTTTAAAAAGGCCAGTAGTCTTGAATAAATCACTCTCTCGAAGACCTTCAACAATAATGCAGAGTACAGTTTAATTTTTTACATCTTCGTGTGAATGTACATGGTGATTCACATATTATTGCCCCTGACATGGAAGCGTGTATTTTTTTTCAACATGCCTAGTCCTCTAAAACGTTGACACACTTGGTATAACGATGGTCAAGAGCTTTAACATCCGCAGAAAAAAATGTTTTGTCGGACTGCAAACCACACGTACACCTTCCGAAAGTGGGTCCCACGACTCTGGGTTTGGAGAACAAACGGTAGTTACTAGGGGCTAAATCTGGAAAATAGGGTGGTTGTTCGAGAATTTCGAAGCCTGCATGATAAATTGCGGCCGTCAGAGCAGCTCTTGTTGTCTTCATGAAACAGCACAGCATGTGTGTGTTTTCCCCTCCTTTTTTCTTTGATGGGATCACCAATTTGAAACTAAAGCAGCATAATATTGGCCAGCTATAGCGTGACCACGTGCTAAAAAGTCTACAAGGAGAACTCCCTCGGCATCCCGGAAACCCAGGTTTCATCCACAGTAACAAATCTTGCCAGGAAGTTTGCTGTAAATGTTTTTGTTGAATTAAATTTACCAGCCTGAATGTAGGGTTCACTGTGCAGTTTACCCGCAAAAGGAGGACACAAGACTTGCTAGTTTTCTGAACACTAATGTACGACTAGTATTTTTATTTTATTATCTGTGTTGGAACGCCAACAAAATTTATTATGACTGCAGCTTGTGCAGCAAATCAAGATTGCTTTTTCTGCCTAATCACTGGCTGCACAACAAACTTCCTACGATTAGATTTTCTGCGAATACACAAAAAAATATTTCAATGTAAGTATTTTCACGTATCCCCAAAAAAACTGAACTTTAGCGAGTTTCTTATCAAAGTAAGATATGTACATACTACATAATGTATTAATATTTATTTCCTTCCCACGTGTAGCCATTCAAGTTTATAATTAACTGGAATTTGAAATGAATAGTTCAACTTATTTATTCATTCATGTTTTTCAAGAGTTTTGACCATGAAAAGTTTTGAGTGCCTTGCATGAATATGCATTTTTAAAGTTTTTAAAATAAAGATACAATTGAAAAAAGTAAAATACGCCCCACTTTTTTGTAATTCTACTTACGTGTGCGATATTTCAAGCTAAGAGGTCTCATATTGAAATGAACTTACAAAGAGATAACACTGTGTCTTATCTTTGGCCTCCTAGATCACGACTTCTTAGTCGCTTTATCATATAATTAACGAATTTTTAATTAGTACTTGATAGGAGAAACGATCGGTCATGCTGCAACAGTAAGTCAGTGTTCCACATTCGATCAGTTGAAAATAATGGAAAATTATAGTTCGGACAGCAGTGACAGTGACAAAGTGCTGGACTTTTCTTTCTCTCACCTTCACCAAGAGGAAATTGACCATAACATCGACGCTTTACTAGAAAAAACTAACAGTAAGCCAACTGAAGTGGAAAATGTGATTCTACACCACAACAACTTGGAGTCTTTCCCGGAAAATATATTGAAATTTCCTAATCTCAAAGTACTAGACATAAGTAACAACAACTTAAATTTATTACCGGATTTGTTCGAGCATTGCAGTTTGGTTACTTTAATAGTAAAAAATAATAATTTAAAAAACGAATCTTTACCAAAATCTTTTACGCCTTGCACAAGTTTGAGAGAACTGAATCTCAGTGGAAACCAGTTTACGAATTTCCCAGAGCAAATCCTCGATTTAGTAAATATTAAATACTTGTACCTCGGAGGGAATAAAATCACTTATATTTCGAAAAATATTTGGAAATTGACACAGTGAGTATAAAATCAAAGTTCCGAAAAAAGTTTAAAAAAGCCAAGAAACCTTTTCAGGTTGCAAATCTTGTCGATAGGCGGAAATGCGTTGACGGAAGTGCCATCAACTCTAGGAAAAGTTAAAACACTTCAAGCTCTCGTCTTATGCGATAACTTGATAGAATGTTTGCCGTCGACTATTGCGAATCTGCACCAATTAAAGACACTCTCTTTGCACAAGAATCGACTGAAAACTTTACCAAGAGAAATAGTTACTTTGAAAAATTTAATCGAGGTACGTACACTAAACTCTGCCATCTCATTCTTCTACACATTGTTATATGCATGATGTTATACGATTTGAAGGAAAACTGTAAATTCTTAAACTGATTGACTTATAATCTATGATTTATTGGGTGCTAGTAGAATAAAATACTTAAATTGATTGTTTAATCAGTTGATTAATTAATAAAAATGAACTGATCAAGTGGTCATTATCGATTCGAACCAATCACTCAGATGAACGAGTTGTTTTGCTCTCCGCCTTTCATTTTTTATCACCTGATTGATTAAAACAAATTGTAGCTGATCAATTTATTGCAACATAAATTGATTATATTGCCAAATAAAACTATGGAAATATATTGAATAAAACGGTTTAGAGCGAATAAAATCAGTTCCAATTAGGTTATCTATCAGTTGCTGGGTCATTCTGTAATCAATAATTTCATTATTTATCAAGTCTTGTCTAATTATTACACACTGAAATAGTCCATCGCTAGTCAGTTGATTTTTAGTACACTTTAATATAAAATCAGTTGATTGATTTTGCCTGTAAACGATTCGTTTATTGTATGCTGGGGGAACGAAGTAAATTGATCTTTAGTTGATTATTGAAATCAGTTGATTCACTCTTGAATAAATTACATAAAGTTGTCGATTAATTTAGTGTCTTCAATTGATTTTTAGTTAGTTTAATACACAATCCCTTGATTGATTGCTAGTTTTCATTCTGAACCATCAATTGATTATGCAATAAATTGACTGTAATTTGATTTGTAATTTTTGATTTGTGCGGTTTCTGCAAATGTACAGTACTTTCATGAATCTGGAAAAACTACAGCAGTTCAATTGATTGATTTTGAAATAAAAATATTGTTCTTTTTACAGTTGAGTCTTCGAGATAATCCTTTAGTTGTAAGGTTTGTTAGTGATATGACATATAATCCAGCTAGTTTATTAGAATTAGCAGCGAGAGCAGTGAAAATCAACGAGATTCCAGTTACCCTTACGGAAGTACCGAAATCTTTAATAGGATATTTAGAAAGCGCCCACTGCTGTGTTAATCCCAAATGTAAAGGTAGGTTCATTCATAATTTCATAATAAAGTGCACCAAAAATTAAATGCACTTTCTTTATATGTAGTAGTAGTAGCGAATAGTGTATAGTAAAAGTTTAAAGCCGTGGTGTACCGAGGAACTTCGTCAAATGCAATGGGAAAGAGATCGAGTGTTGAAGATTGCTAAACTAACTGGAAGGGAAGAAGATTGGAGTTTATGTAGGAGAGTAAGAAACAATTACTCTAAAAAGTTAAAGTTAATAAGTGATAATTATTATGAGAGGAGAATAGATGAAAGCAGGGGTAATTCTAAAGATATGTGGCAGAATTTAAAGGAAATAGTAGGAAACAGGAACGGAAGTGTGGGAAGTGGCGCATCGGTAAACTTTGGGAATGGTGAAATAAGCGACTGCAAACAAACTGATGGTTTGAAAGTGGAAATTCCGGAAACATGCAGCAATTTCGAACTCCAGGAAATAACATTGGAAAAATTAGAAAAAATTATATTGGGAATTAATTCTAAAGGTGGTACAGATGGAATAAATAAAGAGGTATTGAGAGACAGTCTTCCAACGACGGGACGTTTGTTATTAAACCTTATAAATGAATCCTTGAGAACGGGCATTTTTTCTTGTATCGTGGAAGACGGCGACGGTGGTTCCTATTCCAAAGGTGCAACAGGCCGGTCAGGCCCAGGAATTCAGACCGATTAATATGCTTCCTAAATATGAGCAAGTTTTAGAATGTGTAGTTAAAGAACAATTGCAAAGGTACTTAGAAGATAATGGCTTACTGTCGGAATTTAAGTCGGGTTTCAGAAGTGATCATTCCTGTGAAACGGCACTTAATTTGGTACTTATGAACTGGAAAGAACAAATAGAGGAGGACAATTATGTCGTGGCTGTCTTTTTGGACGTGAAAAGCTTTCGAAACAATCGATAGGGGAGTGCTTATGGAAAAAATGGAAAGGTGTGGGGTAAGGAGTACAACTAGAGAATGGTTTGGCAGTTATCTGGACAATAGGTCTCAGAAGTGTAGATATGGTGGTTATGAGTCTGAAGAGGTTCTGAATGGATTGGGTGTACCCCAGGGTTCGGTACTTGGTCCTCTTCTCTTTGTGCTGTATATGAATGATCTGGTGCAAGTGATAAAATAAGGTAATATTAACCTGTTTGCTGATGATGCCCTTATAGCAAATGCGGACTGTGACTTAATTAGTGAAATAACCAGGAGTAATGAGGTGTTAAGGGAAGTGTCAAAATGGTTAAAGATAAACAAACTGAAGTTAAATATTAATAAGACAAAAGTTATGATCATAGGTAACAGAGTGATAAGAAAGGAGTGGGAAGATGACTGTAAAGTAGTAATAGATGATGAGGAGGTGGAACGTGTTAGCGAAACTAAGTATTATCTGGGAGTGATAATTGACTCAAAATTAAATTTTAAAAGCAATATAGACTTTAGTGTTAAAAAAGTTGCTAAAAAAATTGGTTTCCTGGGTAGAGTAAGCAGAAAGTTGAGTCCTTGGGCTAGAATTCTCCGGTTTATAAAACAATAATTTCGCCACATTTTGACTTTTGTTCAAGTATATTATTTTTGTGTGGAGCTGGTGATTTGGAAAGGTTGCAAAAACTTCAGAATAGGGCAATGCGAATAATTTTGCAGTGCAATAGATATAATCCTATAAGATTGATCGTGGAAACGTTACAATGGCTAAGTATAAAACAGAGAATAAGTTACAACGCGCTTATTCTGATATACAAGATTGTTAACGGCGGGGTTCCGAATTACATGTCACGTAATTTGATACGTAGCCGGGATGTTCACAATTACCAGGTGAGATCGGTGAAGGATTACAGCCTTCCTCAATTTGTGACGACTTGTTATTCCTTGCGGTTCTAGGGGTTTAAATTGTTTAATAGTATGCCGGATGAAAACAAGGAAGCCCCGAATTTGAGCAGTTTCAAGAGAATGTGTTGTGTTTTTGTTAAAGGCATTTTGTGACATTTGTTGGTGTTTGGGTGTTTTCTTTTTATTTTTCTGTTTTCCTTTTTTTGGGAGTGTATTATTACAATATTGATGTAATTAGGGTTTTAAAATTTCCGGAAAAATTAGGTGGGCGGAAAGTTTTTTTCCGAAAAAGGAAAAAACGGAAAATTTGGGAAAAATTGATTTTTTAAATATTAAGCGCATTTATCCATTAGAAACACAATTAATGTAATTTATAATGCCAAATCATGGATTTTCTAAAATAGATATTTGTTCAAACTTGCGTAGATGCTTAATTTGCGAAATTACGCGCCGTATATTGAGGGGAAGTACAGAGTACTGGTCGCCGTCGCCGGTCGCATAACCTATTATATTTTGACACCCTACAACTTTTGCATTTAAAGTCAGTGGCGTACAGTACACCCCCACAGACCCCGCACGGCGGGGGGGCCCAGGCATCTGAGGGGCCCAAGCGCCCAATCGTCGAAACAAAAAAAACACGTAATTAACATAATATAAAAAATTAATAATGTAATTAAATTGAAATCCACAAAATTACCGGCTGTATTTTGATACAATGATTATTCTTTGAAATAAGCAGGAATATGGCAGTGTCGAAACCATAATGGGGTCGATGCACTAAATAGAAAATCGATGTAATTTTGATAGAAATAAGTATGTAATTAGTTGTTTAATGGCCCTCTGGGTTACATTTATTTACTCACCAATAACCCAAAATTTAAACAATGGCGATTTTAGCACGAAGCGCGCCTTTGGAGAATTAAACAGAAACACGTGCTGCCCCGGTTACATCATTAGCTTAGAAGCGCTTCTGATTGGTCATAGAAATTGATGTTTTGCTATCCAGAAAGCTAACGTTACGTGGAGTTTGAGTCGGTAAGGTAGTGAGCAATAATGTTAGGAATAATCGGAATTTGACATTTGGAAATTTATTATTTTTGTTTGTATTGGGTGTATAAATATTGTTCTCTGTCGTTTATTCCTATTTATTGTGTCAATTAGTATATTTGTGCACGGAAAATAGAGCAAGGCTTCGTTAAAGCCGATTCAAACAATTTACCCGTAGTTAGTAGTGAAATGATTGACAATTATTATTTATCCAATTTGAACTATTTCAGTGCTGAAATGAAAAATATTAAAACGAAACGGCGAGGGCTTCATTTATTTGGGAACTAGACAAACTGAAAAACAACACTGGACACTATCTGTCAAACGACTAGACTGTCAACTGCCATGATTGTTTTATTAATTCAGTTTACGTTTAACGCGTTTGACACAAGATGACGTTTGCGCTAGCAAGCATAAACAAACAACGGTTGTACTTTCCGGCTAATATCGTCATTGCCCCGGATACGTCATAATTTAAAAGGCTTAAAGGGCCAGCGTCTTAACTTTGATGCTGGTTTAGATGCCTTTAGGACATTTAGGAATTCGAAAATTGTTATGCCGGAGTATGTCGTGGGGCAGAAGATTAAGAAGGAGAAGAAGAATAGAGTTAAAAAGTTAGGGGAATCTTCTAGTAAGCAGTTAAAGCTGGATCACCTTTTAGAAGAAGACGAATAGATTTTGAAGTTATTTTTAGGCTAAGGAAAAATAATACATAATTAATGTGATAAGTAAGTAAAACATTCGCAGTGACAAAAATAAAAAAATACGGGTAAAATATTTTATCAGAATCTTCGGGAAAATATGATTTTTAAAAATTGTGTAACGACCCCATTCTAATTTTCATGTGACCCATCATAGAATCAGGGGGCCCAAACTTGATCCCGCGGGGGGGCCCTGTGCTTTTGCGTTACGCCACTGTTTAAAGTTCTCTTCTATCTCCTATCCTATAATATACCTTGTAGGTAGGAAGGTAGGTCTCAAAATATAAGAGAAAACCCTATAATATTACATATAATGTACGTATATTAACGTGTTTATTTTTCATTAAATGTTTTCTGTTTTCACAATAATAAGACCTTTTAAAATGTTGTCTTTAAATTCAATTTTTCCCAAAAAAAAAATTCCGGGCCTTGAAGAAAAAAACCGAAAAAACAAGTTTCTTTCCTCAAAATTTCGACTTTTTTTCCAAGCCTTTAAAACTCTAAGGCCCGGTTTTTCAAAGAATCCAACACCGGATTAAGTCTGACACCGGCTTCGTTGCTATGATACCGGCTTTCTGATTGGTTGTAGCATAGCAACAAAGCCGGTGTCAGACTTAATCCGGTGTTAGATTCTTTGAAAAACCGGGCCTAGATGTAACATTAGCTTATTGCTAAATAAAGATTATTATTATTATGATTCTTTGTTTGTTTTAGGCGTTTTCTTTGACAACAGAGTGGAACATGTCAAATTCGTCGACTTCTGTGGCAAATACAAAATTCCCCTACTGGAATATCTTTGTTCCTCCAAATGCATTGCGGCGAAAAACGATCATGTGCATCCTGGGCGTAGCTACTTAATGAGTAAAGTTTTACTAGGTTAAAAATAACAATCAATAAATTGCTCGTACCTATTTCTATAAAAACACGTCAACTTTTCGACTTATCAGCCTTTATTTTTCTTACTAAGTTTGACAAAAGAAAGTTTGAAATTTCCAAGAATTTTTACATAAAAATTACCTAAAGAATTTCTGGAAAAAAAAGATATGTAATAAAAAGTGCGAAGCTAAAAACGTGTTTCTTTTGTTTCTACCAAGAAATAACATCATCATTATACCAACTCTGTTAGTAATAAAAAATATTCAAACATGATATGAAACGAATAGAATTTTATTTTACTCACATAAACTATTATAAAAAAGACAGTTTTTCCTCTAATTAACAACTAAACTGCACGAAAAGTGGTCCAAACCTCAGTCATCATAGTCCTATTGTCCCTACTGCCGTTTAAAATCCATTCGGTGGCTCTAAAAATTTGCTTCCAAAATGTCAAACTTCGTGAAACCTTGGCCGCTCACTTCAAACAAAAAAATAAATGCAAACGCCCAAAACATTTCTCTGCTTGACCACAGCATAAATGGTTTCACATTAAAACCAAACGTACTGAATGAAATGTTTGAATCATTGCCTTCAAAAACCATTCTATTATAAACCATTTTAAGAATGGTTTTATTTGGTTAACCGTTTCAAAAGATGTTAAAAATGAGCATATTTATTTCGGCCTCCCTTGTTTTGAAGTACGTTCACATCAGACTAAACATTTTAATTGAAAACCATTTTTCGAACAGGAACACATGGTTTTAAAAACCATTTCACAGAATTTGAAATTTGTAAATCCCATTTTGCAAAAGTTAACTGATACATTCAGATGAGCCGTTTTAAAACCATTGTTAATAGTTTTTCTATAAAAATATCTAGTATCAACCATCCTGGTATGGTTTTTGAAAGTCAAACTCTTATTTGTTATTTGTTTTCAATTACTTGTCTAGTTCCAATTAGGAAATCCACATTTTCTGTCATATCGAAAACTATAACCATCCTGGAATGGTTAGAAAGTATTGCAGCCATTTTTTATTTGAAGTGACTGGCCGAAAGTACGTCAAAATGTAACGGAAACTTCTACGGTGAGTGAAAAAAATTTGTTTCATTGCACGTACATTTTTTAAATATACGAAGGGTTGCCAATTGAAAGGTGAAAAAAAGTAGAACCGACTGGTTACTAAATACTATTTACGGAAGTTAAAAGGCGCAGCACAAGCACACCATCTATAATTTTCTTTTGAAAACACAAACTATACAAGGGCATCTCAAATTTATTAACGCTGCCGCTTCAACAAATGAATTTGGTACAATAAATTGCTAAAGAATAACACGAGACAATGCTGTTGAATTTGGGAAGCCCTGTATACTAATTTTCAAGATGGGAGAATTGAGCACTATACACTTTTAGCTTATATGTAGCATTTTTTTCCTACTGCAAATTCACTTTGATGATAAATAGTTTCTTTAACATACATATATTCATATATACATGTATACCGTAATTATCAACTAAAACAATTACCAAAATAAAATTTATAAATAACAAACTATAAAATTATGATTCTACGAATTACAGAAAGATTAATAAATTGTAACAGTTTCAAAAATTAATCGAAATTTTGTAGTCGTGCAATAGCTTTCGCGTTCTCTTGGCTATACACGATATTTTTTTTCAGTAACGGCAGGTAGAATCAGTGAAACACGGGATATTTTGATTCTCTTTGATTGCCACTAATTTGTATTGTAGCGCAAAAATGGTTTCACTTAGGACAACAAGAAAATTGGCATGGAACCACCCAAAACCGATTATTGTTAAATGTCCAATGTAGTCCAGCGAATGGTTATTTACGACCACCCGTTTCAAAATTACAACCAAAAAAGAAAGAGGATTGAGTTTAATATGGTTCTATGCCACAATTTTCAGCGTATTGAACCATTTAGAAATGATTGGCTTAACAACTTATGCCCACTTTAAAATTAAAAACCGCCGATGCTAGAAAAACCACTCGGTACTTCTTTGTACAGAATTTAATCACCTTAATTTTTAATTCATACAGATCCTTGTAGGCTCAATCATATTGACATTACAATTGATATTTGAAAACAGTTTGTTTGGTTAACCACTTGCTTCATTTTCAAATCTAAACCAGCATTAAATTCCCTGCAAAACGGTTATTAAACGGTTTTCGCATTTACACAAATTTACCACAGAATAAAACCGTTTAAAGGTGGTTTCGTGGAGAATTTGGCGCCCAGACGTTACTGTTATTAATTTTAAAACCCTGAACCATTTTAAACTATACAAATTTATTAATGTTTCAAAACATTTATATACAGTGAATATATACGTCATTATTATTTAAAAAAAATAAAACAAAATACCACCATTAATTTTCACGAACAACAAAATTCACGACAATTACCTCCTCACCCACACACTCAAACACACTATGTGCAAATAAAACAAAAAAAAATACATACCGACACAGAAAATGTTCACTAAAAATATCTGCCGTTACGTGAAAACAACTGGAGAAGTGAGATGCTCGATACTACAAAAGGCATGACGTGCGAAAATTCTTTTTGCCCTATTTAAAAAAAAACAAAAAGCTGCGAGAATTTTATCGGATTAGAACCCTACATGCAATTTCGCCGTTAATGTAACCGAGGTACACATGAGTCAATGACCTCCAAAACCACCCTCGAGGACAAAAAACAACCCAAAAACACCCCGACACTGTGCAAGGTTTGATTTTGTCATTCGTCATCGTCAAACTTGCTTAAATATAGCGAGCAGTTCAAATGTCCTACCTGTAGTACAAATATACTACCAGTAGTTCAAATATAGAGCTACTCTAATCCACTTCAGGATAACTCGTAGTTCAAATGTAAATTCGCACTAATCCATTTGGTACTTGGAAATAAGTTTCCACCATGCAGTAATAGTTCAAATGTACCATAGATAGTTCAATCGCAAAACTGATTTTGATTGCAAAACCATCGAATTTTAAATTTTGGAAGAGAAATTCAAATGTAGCACAAGTATCGGCAGTTCAAAAGTGTAACTAATTATAAAATTTGCACTCGAAGCAAATTAGTTCAAATAAATTAAGTACTTAGTTCAAATGTAAATTCGCACTAATCCATTTGGTATTCAAAAATAAGATTCCATGACTCCTCCAATAAGAGTATGTACTTCAAATGTACCATGGTTAGTTGAAGTTCAAATGTAGCACGAGCAGTTCAAACGTACTACCAGTAGATCAAATATACAACTGTTCAAATCCAAATCAGAATGTAAAATTTGCTCTCGGGGCACATTATATAGCAGTAGTTCAAATGAACTGAAAGTAGTTTAAATGTAAATTCGTGCTAATCCATTTGGTACCTAAAAATATCTTTCCACTACGCATCCTTTAAGAGTAGTTCAAATGTACCTTAGTTAACTCAAACGCAAAATTGATTCTATGCTATATCGAAGTATTGGAAGAGAAGTTCAAACATAGCACGAGTAGTTAAAACGTACTTCCAGTAGTTCAAAAGTGCGATTGTTCAAATTCACTCCAGAATGTTAAATTTGTGCTCAGAGCACATTATATGCGAGTAGTTCAAATGTACCGAAGGTAGTTCAAAAGTACCAAAAGTAGTTCAAGTAGAGAACTGATTCTATGCTTCCAAAAACTTCAATGTTAAAGTCATTCAAATGTTACGTGGGTAGTTCAAATGTTGGTAATTCGAATACACAACCATTCTAATCTGTTTTACAATATAATATGCACTAAAAAAACATTTTAAGAATGTATATTCACTCTAATTAATTTGGTACTTAATAATCAACTTTAGAATGCAAAATATGTACTCTGAAAGCATTCCATGAAAATAGTTCAATTGCACTACCGATAGTTCAAATGCTGAACTGATTTGTAAAGATTCGAAGCTCTCAAAAACATTAACATTGAAATTCCGGAAGAGTAGTTCAAATGTCCCACTGGTAGTTCAAATGCACCACTGTTAGTTCGCAAGTCAATCTGCAGTTTTGGGGTGTTTTTTGTGCGCGCGGAATGTTTCTGGCGATTCGTTAAGAGAAAAAAATGCTCTCGAGTAGCGCGGTGGCAAAGTGAATGTTTTCCTTAAAATTTGTACAGCTTATTTTACACAATTAAAAAGATAAATCGATATAATAAATACAATTTAATAAGTTATATGTGTCTCGACTAAAATTATAAAAATGTATCAATTTTTATACAACACAGAAAAAAACAGTCAGAAAAAAATTACGTCCACATTTAGGTACACAGATGCGAAAGAATTTCCGTGAGAACCGCCGGTGATTTTATATCGGGAAAAGTAAAAATACAACTAACGATTAATTAAAAATTACTAGTCATATTTTGTTTCCTTTTTCTCTGAACACTACAGTAATTCTCGTTATAAAGCTTATGCCTCAAAGTTCGCCGATATCATCGATCAACAGAAAACTTACAGCTCAAAGCGTAAAATCTTGCACAGGCGTCCCGTCCGTCCGGCAGCTACATCCGCGCGTCAAGTCCCTAGCACACACAGATTACGAAAGTTTTTTTTGCAGAAGATGAAATCGACAGTCCGTCGCGACGTAGCTGCCGGACCCCCGACAACACGAACCGGAAAAAACCTGCACGATCGAGACCCCTGCGAGAGAAGAAACAAAAAAAAGGGAGTTTAATACCGCAATTTTCTAGATAAAAATAATGATGCGTACAACTAAAAACATTCGGCATTACGATACAAAATGCCCTACAAAGATTTTTTATATTCTGTACAATGCATGTGTGTATAATTTAACTTATAATATACAGCTGTCCCGTTTTTTCCACACAGATCAATTCAAGGGTATACTACAAATTGGGCTCTGTTTTTTTATTATTATTATTAATTATTTGTTGGGTAAAATAACTCGCTCGTTTCGCTGCTTGCGGGATACTTCTCTCTCAATCCGAAGAAACGTAACGCACAAGGTTTTCCGAAAAGGCTAATCAATTATTAAACTAGTTTTAAGCTATGCCCGACGCCGCCGCCGAACCCTGCACTGTCGACGTGTCGTTCTGATCGGGCGGGCCCGACGAGGTGCTCGCCCCGTCCGCCGGGCTGTTAGGAATCTCCTGTGTCCCGCGAGGTACCAGCAACGAGTTCAATTCCGGCTGAATGCTCAGCTCTGCAACAAAAAAAAAGTTCAGATGTTGATCTATTGGAAACAAAATCAAATTTATTGGACTCAAAAGTGGTTACAGTTGTCAATGGAATTAAATGATTGTAACAATGCACCGTAATAATGCCTAAAAGCTCTAATGAACTTAGAGTGGCATTCCGTAATTGTTCTACGAGACCGCTACCTGTAAATCAAATACGAAAGAAATACTGAACTAATTCATCCGAATACGCATGTACCGATTTCCGAGATGAGCACGCCCCAGATATGAAGGACGTCACGCGAAAGAATCGGAATTCCCGAATTAATATTTGCACGCAGCACCACTATGACGTAGACACCCACTCTCCGAGATAGCAAGAATTGGTACGGAATCTCTGCACACGACCCCAGCGCTGACGTAGGAAATCTCGAAATAAACCGCCGGCGAAGCTCCCCTCCAAGCTTATAAAAGTAGATGCAGCAGAAGACAGAAGCCAGTACTGGGTCGTCCGGCTATCAGCCTGGGACCAGTGCTCCCAGCATCCGGATGATGCTGGCCGCCGCATCCGAAATAGTACCTGATAGGCCGTTCTGACTTGGCCGTGTGATCAAACCGATAGTAACCGTCCTGTAAATATTTGAGTAAGTCAACTTTGAATAAATGTCCGGTGTTTACTTGCTGTTATTGTAAAAGATATCACCAATTAAACACTAACCAGTCACAAGCGGACTGGCCTATCTTGTCCGTGCTTAGTGAGTAGTAATCTGTTGGAACTCAGTAATTAGGGACCTGCACCAGTGGTTAAATCGATTTCTCATTCTCGTGCTACAGTGTATATAAACGAGACGACATACCGGCGGAATCGATTGCACCTGTTAACTGAGGGCCCCTGGTGAAATACTGAGGGAAGACTAATTATTATTTGCTTATCTCAGATAAGATAGTGGCATTCCCCACCGAGATCGCAACCTGGTTGCTGCAACGAAAAATCTTTCACCGTCTAGGAGTCTGCATAAATTATTGCTACTACGTATACTCCTAAACACCGTAAAAGTTCAGTTTTGATCATACGACGCACCTAATGTACTATCAGGAATACTCCGCGAAAAACGCATTTTATTTTCATGTAAATATTTTGTATCTATAGTCAGTTTTTCTTTTACCGTTTTCAAATGTATATATAGTTAAAGTAATAGAGTCTGTTTATATTTTGTTTATTCGGCTTATTATTTCACCGACGTTTAGCAATAGTATATAATTGAATCCGCCCTTCTGCGACTAAGAGCTTAAGGGTGAAACGAATAAATCTTCCACCGACCAGACCGTACAGGCAACGCCGAACTCGTTCATAAGCGAACGTACAGATCCTACTAGATATACAGTGTGTCCCAATAAGTAAGACCAGGGGACACAGGTGTATGTTTAGGGGCCCGAACCGAGAACGTCGTTGTATAAGTGACGTCCGAGTAGTGAAGACAAAAGTAATCGTTGCATGATAAATTAAGAAATCATTGAATGATGTGATGCTATTGAGCAATGTTTATGATATTCCTCCTGTGTTAAGCTACATTTACAGAAACTTTGAAGTCAAATTGGGTGTCATTTAGATTGGCAATTCTAAATGTGATTTCACCGGTGGTATTATCTGATAGAACCATTGCTTCCAGCTATAATTGGAAGTTAAAGGATATAATAGCACAAAAACCTCGTCTATTAATTACTTTTCAACGCTTTTTTGACTATACAATAGTCTCCCTCTTTTTCTACCTACTTTTGTGTTAATGTCATCTCTCTTTTGACAAAAAACAAAATGATTTTTTTGGCGTAGCGCGCTAATTTAATTGTATGAAATTCAATAGTCAAATCACCTTGTCATTTGAATTTTCTTGTTGCGTACACGAGTAAACTTATCTATTGTTGCTATTCAGGTTTTGCCTAGGAATTTCTGTTACTTAATAATAATTTACTTTAACAGCTACTTGACTAAAGAAACTATACTTACATATTTTAAAATATTCCTAAGAATATAACTTGCCTACTCGATGCTCACTCCCTAAAAGATTTAATTTTCTCGTATCTAATTTAACAACTAACACTGACAACTCGGAAACTCGTGAAATCAAGACTACCCAGTTAATGTCAGATTTGACTTTTTGCCTTAAAATAGACGCAAAATCAAAGACGTTCTGTTTCTATAGATACCAAGATACTCTTTATAGTAGAGGTCACGAAGCCTCAAATTGCGATTTTCGTTTGCACTTTGAGGTTAAAAGCTGAAACCAATTTTAAATGATTTCTCATCATTAAATATATCGAAACCCAGAACGCGTCAAAAATCGTCCTGTACGGGGTGGCTGTAGGGGGTAAAATGTAAAAAACACCCCAAAATTTTTTTCTTACTATCTGAATCTTCACAATGTGAAGTTTGCACTTACCACATCTCAGGTGTGTAAGACCGAGAAAACTATATATTTTAGCATATTTTGTACGACCGAAAAGCATGGCATTAAATGGACAACCCCAACCTTTGCCGGGCCCTATTGAAATAGACCTTAATGTTTAGACAGATTAGCGCTCTACACCGTCATATTGGTTTTATTCGCACTCTGATCGAATATTACGCATTAATAACGTTTTAGGGTGTAATCTCAGCATTCTAACGCACTGATTATTTTTTATTTTACTTTATTCTATAAATTTATATCAATTTTTTTGTGAGCGCGCGCATAGGGTGCGTTCACGCTTAGGCGAGATTCATTACGGTCGAAAGTCGCCTATTAATTGCTCTCTCGTGGCCGTGCTCGTATAATGTACAGGATTTTATTGAAACTAATATTACACAAACTCCAACTTTATTAATAGGTACCTACTTAACTAAATAATAATAATAGTAAGTTTATTTTTGCATTAATATACGTATAAGTAAAAAATATAAAAGATTCATATTAATATCATAATTATTAATATCATAATGCAAAAAAGGAGCTAAAAACAATTAAAATGGATACAGTTCAGCCCCTAATCTACTACTAATCTACTACCGCATCTACCACAATATTGATACAAAGAACAAGAGGAAAAAAGCGAACAATCGCCAACAAAACATACTCAACAAAATACCACAATTAATTACGTACAAATCAGACTCTGCATCACTTCTTTCTTCTTTGTGGAGACACATGTGTATTAAAATAAAAGTGTATTTCTGATAACGTTAATTTTTTGAAATTTGTACGATATATTGCTTCCTCGGGCATTAATGACTACCCGGCACAGCCTAGGCATACTTAAAATTATTAAACAAATAATGCAAAATATTACAAGTTTATTTTTAGCCAATTTTGTACTCGGCAAGCTAGTCAAATAAGTAGTGTAACCTACTCACTTTTACTTGTATGATCAAAAGCATACAATGAAAATTATTTGCGTCCTTTAGACAAATTTGAGCAGTGTGTCGTCTGCATCGTGTGTTCCGTGGAGCTGATGTAATTATTAACTAGCTGTGGCTTCGTGTGTGTCTCCACAAAGAAGAAAGAAGTGATGCAGAGTCTGATTTGTACGTAATTAATTGTGGTATTTTGTTGAGTATGTTTTGTTGGCGATTGTTCGCTTTTTTCCCCTTGTTCTTTGTATCAATATTGTGGTAGATGCGGTCGTAGATTAGTAGTAGATTAGGGGCTGAACTGTATCCATTTTAATTGTTTTTAGCTCCTTTTTGCATTATGATATTAATAATTATGATATTAATATGAATCTTTTATATTTTTTACTTATACGTATATTAATGCAAAAATAAACTTATTATTATTATTATTATTTAGTTAAGTAGGTACCTATTAATAAAGTTGGAGTTTGTGTAATATTAGTTTCAATAAAATCCTATACATTATACGAGCACGGCCACGAGAGAGCAATTAATAGGCGACTTTCGACCGTAATGAACCTCGCCTAAGCGTGAACGCACGCGATAGTCGACCTTGTTCGAACCTATGCGCGCGCTCACGAAAAAATTGATATAAATTTATAGAATAAAGTAAAATAAAAATGCTGAGATTACACCCTAAAAAGTTATTAATGCGTAATTTTCGATCAGAGTGCGAATAAAACAAATATGACGATATAGAGCGCTAATCTGTCTAAACATTAAGGTCTATTTCAATAGGGCCCGGTGTAACAATGCATAATTGGAATGCTGGTTACATCCAACAAACTTGGATTAGCATTCATAATTGTTTTCTCTATTGCAACCGCGTCACGGAGCGAGAGCCGTGGCATATCCAGAGGAAGAGAGAAATGCAAGCCGCTACGTCACGATTGTAAATAAACAAGAGCACGAGAAGAGTGGGAGTGGCACGTCACGCGTTTCGATGGTAGGAGAGCGAGCCTGACCGCCGACCGCCGAACCTATTCGGGTGGCTATAAAGGAAGCCACACAGCAGAGGTCCAGGAAGAATCTTCTTCACCGGTTTGCGAAGAAGAATTCTCTCCACCCGCGTCCGATACATATTAACCGACAGTCCGCTTGAATGAGTTTAATTCACGGCGTGTGATTTTCTGTTCATTCCCGTATCCGATTTATTCTCGAAGAATAAATACTCAAGTCTTCATCGCTAGTACTTAATTATCGAAGCCGAAGGGCTACCAATAATAAGTTAACAAGACCGGAGTTACTTGACTTGTAGCGGAAGCGTAGCTGACTTAATTAGGTAGGTCCATTTACCAGTACAGGTGCAGGAAAGTAAGAACCGACATGCTTGCATTCATTGCGGCGGATTACACAGCCTTGTCGATGTGCAGCGGATGGTCCTTACAATAATCTGCATATGTCCTGGGGTGGTCCCGTCAGTTATAAAGCTTGTGCAGGTCAAATAATAAACCAGTCTCGCAAGGGATTACACCCTTGGTGTTCTAACGTACATCCCCGACTTGAAACCCCGACCGGTCGCACTATAGGTGCTATTACGAAACTGCAAGTATCCGGAACAGTTAATCATACCACGAGACTACCCGTATTCAAGTGATAGCTGATCCCGAGGGAATAGTCCACGAGCTAGGCCTCTAGCCCAGATCTCGTGCGCTACTCACTCGAGAAACCGGTTACAGTACCGTCCTGATTTCAATACTAGAATTTCTCATTTATTTTTCATGTATATATTTTCCTGTAAATATCCGTTTCATATTCCGTTTAAAATGTAAATAGTTATATTAATAGAAACCATTTTAATTTGTTTATGTTTTATAATTCACCGTTTAGTAAGCAATAACGAACCCTCCCTTCTTCGACTATTGAGCAAAGGGTATTATCGACGATCCCGACCTGACCAGATGCAACCCCGTTATATCGTTACAAAGGTAACGAACCGATTAGTCTAGATATACAGAGCGTACCAGATACCGATACCGAAACCGAAAGAGCGCGCTGTATATCTGGCTCCAGAGCGTCACAAGGAAGTGTCGTTGTATACTTTCACCGAAATCGATCCGATATCGTTGCATAATTGACGTCCGACCAGAAAGTATCGTTGCACCGGCAACGGTTGGGGTTGTCCATTTAATGCCATGCTTTTCGGTCGTACAAAATATGCTAAAATATATAGTTTTCTCGGTCTTACACACCTGAGATGTGGTAAGTGCAAACATTGTGAAGATTCAGATTGTAAGAAAAAAATTTTGGGGTGTTTTTTACATTTTACCCCCTACAGCCACCCCGTGCAGGACGATTTTTGACGCCTTCTGGGTTTCGATATATTTAATGATGAGAAATCAGTTAAAATTGGTTTCAGCTTTTAACCACAAAGTGCAAACGAAAATCATTTGTAGACGACTTTGACGGAGCTGTGATCTCTACTATTAATATCGCTGAAAACATGCGTGCGACAAGAAAATATTTTTCGTCCTAATTTGAATCACGCAAAAATACACTGCCGGACAAAAAAAAACGGGACATTTGTTTTTATTTTAGTGATGGGTCGCACCTGTGCGTATCATACAAAATGTACGGCACACTTCACTGTGCTGTGCATGTACGCCACTTTTATTTTGTACTTGCAGCACATGTGAGATAGGGCAGGCGCAGTGCAGTGTAGCGGTATGCGGTAGCGCCGTTCGCCGTATCGTCAATCGTCATTACAGATTGGAATGTCGTACTTTGGGCAGCCGTTATAAACCCGTCACCCGTCCGTAAAGTACAATTCGTACATGCCAGAATAAAATGCCCAGTTTAATAATATTTATTTTAAGCGGTATACACTCCACAACTCCATACTGCAGAAGGTTAGAAAATGTGAAACAAAATTATGTAACTGTTTTTACTGTATAAAAATATAACAAAAACTTTCTCTAACTTAACTTCTTACTCAAAAGAACCGCAGACCATAAATCTTTAGACCCAGGTGATAAAAAATAAAAATAACAATGTACATGTGTTCTTGTTGACTCTTGATTGCGATTTGTATTTTGCTGCACGGCGCACTAGCTCGACAGAAACGCACAATTCATAGTACCTTACTTACTACTACAAACATTACATAGTACAATTGTAGGGCACGCACTGTACGACACACTTTGGTGTGCAGTACTGTGTGTGCTAGCACTCTGAATTGTATCGGTGCAACCTATCACTATTTTATTTTTATTTTGTGGCCCTACAATATTTTTATGTAAAGTAACTTACGCAAATAATTAACGATTGCCCTACTAGTGGGGAAAAAGAAACTTTTAGCTGAATATTGCACCTTTTGTAAGCCTAAACAGCCAAATCAACATTTTGACTCTTCATGCATCTTTAGTGAAACATCAAAATCTTTTAACTTATTGGGCTGCTCTGTATTTTCTATTGTTTTTTTGGCGACATTTCATTTGTAAATGTTAAATTTTAACATTTTCCATACAATGCTCCCCGAAATTTGTTCACAAATTGTTGTTTTAAGTCACGATGGCCGAAGTGTGCGGTATATTGCCCAAGTGCTGAATATACCCAGTAACACAGTGCAAAATGCATTCTTGCAATTTCGTGAAACTCATGGGTTTGCAAGGAAGATCGGATCTGGTCGTCCACGGACTACGAACCATCAAGATGACCGTTTTCTCCATGTAGCTGCATTCCCATCACCTATTCTTCCTGGACGGTTAGCCGATATTCGAGGAGTGGCAGTTTCAGCCAGAACAGTTCGAAGAAGGCTAAACGAATACGGTTTGTCTTCAAGAAACTTGGCTACGGGTCGCCTGTTGACCGTAGAACATCGCAGAGCGCGACTTGTGTTTGCACGGCAATATGTAAGTTGGGACGAACATCAATGGAGGAACGTGCTCTTCTCGGACGAGTCAAGATTTAGTGTTAGGTCACCAGATGGGTGTGAAAAGGTGTGGCGAAGACCAGCAGAGCGGTACAGTCAATGTTACATATCTCCCAGGATCAGTTTCAATGGTGGTAGCATTATGGTGTGGGCCGGAATATCTTTGGGGGCTCACCCACAATTGGTTTTCATTGAAAATGGAACAATGACTTCACACCGATACATTGTTGAGTGCCTGGAAACCCAGGTCACACCATATATGCCATTTATGAGGACCAATTTTGTGATTATGGATGACAACGCCCGCCCACACACAGCAAGAATTGTTATCGAGTACCGTGAAGAGGTTGGTTTTGGACGCCTCCCATGGCCAGCCAATTGTCCAGACCTGAATCCCAATGAACATCCGTGGGATCAGTTTGGGAAAAGGATTAGACGTCGCCAACTCCTACCAGAAACATTAATTGGCGCTTCAAGAAGAATGGGAATAAATACCCCAAGAATCTATTGATAACCTCATTCAGAGTATGCTACAACATTTAAGGGGGGTAATAAGAGTTCTTGGTGGTAACACCCATTACTAATTTGGTTCTACTAGTGTGCTTTTCCTGTTAATAATTTTTTTTTTGTCTTTTTAAGTTCTGAAGTAACAGTTGATCTTTAAAAAATACTTTTGTTAGGTTTTTGTTGACGAATCATTTTGTTTCTTGTTTTTTATTTATTGTTAAGATGAAAAGAATATAGTTAAATATAATTTCAAACCCTCCGTTGTTTTTTTATTCACTAAAATAGTAATTCTGAGAGTGTCCCATTTTTTTTGTCCGGCAGTGTAGATTTTGCATCTATTTTAAGACAAAAAGTCAAATCTGACATTAACTGGGTAGTCTTGATTTCACAAGTTTCCGAGTTGTCAGTGTTAGTTGTCAAATTAGATACGAGAAAATTAAATCTTTTAGGAGAGTAGGCAAGTTAAAATATTCTTAGGGATATTTTAAAATACGAAACGCGCCATTTCTTTAGTCAAGTAGCTGTTAAAGTAAATTATTATTAACACGTTCACGACCGTCCAGCACATTTATGTGCCAGTCAGTTTTTGTGCTAAACTGGCGGCACATATCTGTGCCAACGGTGTTATGTAATTCAAAAAGGGCCAACTGTTTCATACTCTATATTAGGTGGTGCGGCAGGATGTGTGGCACACATGTGTGACGAATGGGTTTGAAAAATACCGGCTTTTAAACCCATAGCCTATAAAATAAATAGCAGCCGTGGAGAGTGTGTACTGTGGTGTTTTATTGTTCTTGTGTGGATTTTGGGACGTTTTATTGTAAATAAAGTGCCAATTATGTACTTTTCTATCACTAAACTGAAATTCAAAAAGCATTATAGATATTATCAAATATCAATAAAATTAACCACAAAGAACAAAAATTTTTATTAAATTATCACGAAGTGCAAAAAACATGTATTGTGTATTGGTTTTGGCTAATGTTCATTCGAGTATGGGTCATGAACGTGTTAAGTAACAGAAATTCCTAGGCAAAACTTGAATAGCTACAATTGATAAGTTTACTCCCGTATGCAAAATAAAAATTCAAATGACAAAGCGATTTGACGTTTAAATTTCAAGGAAATTTAATTAGCGCACTACGCCAAAAAAATCTTTTCGACTTTTTGTCAAAAGAGAGATGACGTTAACACGACAAAATTAGGTAGAAAAAGAGGGAGAGAAAAAGGCACGTCTTTTATGTTGTAAGTGACGGAAATGTCGTGATTGGTTCAGAATTTTATTTCATTCAAGGTGGCACAAGGGGTGTTCTAATTAAAATACCTACATGTTTAAATAATTAATTTCTCTGGCACTGTGCATTTAGGATTGGCAAGAATTACGGTACCTACGGCCATATGGACATATTGGATCAATTAAATATTCCCACCCCGGAGAAGATACATTTTGGATCTTATTGTTATTACACTTTTCAAAATCCTATCTGAAGATATTAGTGTGCCGTGAGCTTCTCCAGATGATAAAGTTTCGAATACCACAAACATTTTATTACACTACCTACCTTTCTCAATTTTTTCCTTATACAACCTACTACGATTTTCGCACATCATGTAGCAAAAAATGCCCTCTATCCGATGCAATACACAAATATACAACGTGTCCAAGATAAAGATGTCTATCATGGCGATTTCGACAATGGTAATAGATACAGATTTGGTTAAATGGGGAAAAAGTTGCGTAAGTAAAAGTATATTATTTTGCAAGCGAAAAAATTTCAATAATTTTTTTGGTTTTCAAGAAATCTCAAAAAACGGAATATTTCGATTTTCTATTACATTTTTTTCTGATGTTACTGTCATGGGTAGAACAAAAAAAAACACTTCCTCACAGCAACTTTTTACAAACTATCCTAAGGAGATATCAGTTTTGCCGCCCGACGTTTCGTTCTCAAAAAACCATCATCAACTTAATTTTTTTAAATACGGCCGTGTTTTTCCGAATGCCTTTTTTTAAAGTATTTTTAAATCTACGTACACTGATACATCACTTGTGACAGTTTAATTCCGTTTATAATTGTACAGTTTTAAGTTCTACGCAAGATGCTATTTATGTTTAGAAAGAAATGGAAATTTGTTCGAACACTTCTTATTATAATTAATTATGAGTTTTCTTTAGCTTCTTTCAAATTCAGGGCCGTATTTAAAATTTTCACAAAACAATTTAGACTGCCAAAACCAGTTATAAACGGAATTAAACTGTTACAATGTATCAGTGTACGTAGATTTAAAAATACTTTAGAAATAGGTATTCGGACGAAAAGGACCGTATTTAAAAAAATGAAGTTGATGATGATTTTTTGAGAAAGAAACGTCGGGCGACAAAACTGATATTTCCTTGAGATAGTCTGCAAAAAGTTGCTGTGAGGAAGTGCTCTTTTTTTCGTTCTAGCTATGACAATAACATCAGAAAAAAATGTAATAGAAAATCGAAATATTCAGTTTTTTTGAGATTTCTTGAAAACCAAAAAAAATCTTGAAATTTTTTCGCTTGCAAAAGAATGTCCTTTGACTTACGCAACTTTTTCCCCATTTAACCAAATCTGTATCTATTACCATTGTCGAAATCCCCATGATAGACATCTTTATCTTGGACACGATGTATATAGTCTCATTGAAAAAAATGTTTGATGACGTCATATCTCGGCTCAAAAGTGTTTTAAAAAAACCACCCCGTCAGTTTCCTCCGGACCATCTTTGATATACGTATGTAAAAACTCAGCAAAATCTGTCGAGCCGTTATCCCTCAAAATTACCAACAGACAGACATACATACATACATACAAACGGACGGACGGAAATGTGCCCCCTTGCCAAAAAGGCTTAGAATGATCTGAAACTTCGACATTTGATGAAATATCACCATGGCCAAAGAACGAGTATCACAATAGCTACCTAGCCTCAGCTAGGAAGCTAATAACTGCATACAAAACTGGGAGGAAATGGAAGAGGTACTGAAGCGACTGCATTGATGAGACAGGAAATGCAAGAGTTGAAGCGGAGAGAGGGAGAATGGAACCGAGAAACAAAAATTATGGAATAGAATTGATGAGCATTTGGAGAGTAGAATCAAAATACAGGAAAAACAGAAAAAGAAAAATAAGAATCATAAAAGGTCTGGTTGAAGATGAAAGAAATGTGAAGGGAAAAGTAGGCGATTTCTTGGTGGACGAAGTGAGGGTGAAAGGGGAAATAGGTTGAAGCATTCAGGATTGGAAAAGATTAGCAATTTTGTACCGAAGTTTGACACTGATTGCATGAGGAGACTTCAATTTCCAGATTGAGAAAGAGAACTGTTTTCAAGAAGTATGTACTGGCAAACACACATTGTATGACATACATAACTAACGTCAATGGATCAAAATTGTGTAATTTTGCAGCAAGAACAAATTTAATAATAAGTAGTACAAAATCTGAACATAAGCCAGCTCCCAAAGAAACCTAGGAAACAACTGGATAGACCGCGTACTCTAACGAAGAAGAGAGCATCATTGATCCAAGATGGAAGTATATTCAGAGGAGCATGAGCAGACCTGAAAAGAGCTTTCGAAACAATCGATAGGGGAGTGCTTATGGAAAAAATGGAAAGGTGTGGGGTAAGGGGTACAACTAGAGAATGGTTTGGCAGTTATCTGGACAATAGGTCTCAAAAGTGTAGATATGGTGGTTATGAGTCTGAAGAGGTTCTGAATGGATTGCGTGCACCCCAGGGTTCGGTACTTGGTCCTCTTCTCTTTGTAATGTATATGAATGATCTGGTGCAAGTGATAAAAGAAGGTAATATTAATCTATTTGCTGATGATGCCCTTATAGCAAATGCGGACTGTGACTTAATTAGTGCAATAACCAGGAGTAATGAGGTGTTAAGGGAAGTGTCAAAATGGTTAAAGATAAACAAACTGAAGTTAAATATTAATAAGACAAAAGTTATGATCATAGGTAACAGTGATAAGGAAGGAGTGGGAAGATGACTGTAAAGTGGTAATAAATGATGAGGAGGTGGAACGTGTTAGCGAAACTAAGTATCTGGGTGTGATAATTGACTCAAAATTAAATTTTAAAAGCAATAAAGACTTTATTGTTAAAAAAGTTGCTAAAAAATTGGTTTCCTGGGTAGAGTAAGCAGAAAGTTGAGTCCTTGGGCTAGAATATTCTGGTTTATAAAACAATAATTTCGCCACATTTTGATTTTTGTTCAAGTATATTATTTTTGTGTGGGGCTGGTGATTTGGAAAGGTTGCAAAAACTTCAGAATAGGGCAATGCGAATAATTTTGCAGTGCAATAGATATACGCCTATAAGATTGATGTTGGAAACGTTACAATGGCTAAATATAAAACAGAGAATAACTTACAACACGCTTATTCTGATATACAAGATAGTTAATGGCGGGGTTCCGAATTACATGTCTCGTAATTCGATACATAGCCGGGATGTTCACAATAATTACCAGGTGAGATCGGTGAAAGATTACAGACTTCCTAAATTTGTGAAGCTTATTAGCTTATTGCTTATTGCTAAATAAAGATTGTATTATTATTACTCTGACCACTATTTAGTAGCTGCAAAATTTAAACAAAGGATTTCAACACAGAATGGACAAATATAGAAGGAGGTGCTGCTTTGGATTTATTTCGAGATTACCTTGGGCCCTTTGCTGTTTATCCTGTATATGAACGATCTGTTTGACTTGCTGTTGAAGAATTGTATGGTGTACTACGCGGATGACACTATTGTTTTGAGTTCTGGGGATATGTGGATTTTGGCCCAGCAGTTAATGACTGATAAAGTGGTAGCGGTTTATGGTTGGTTGGCGGCAAAGATGAAACAGGGAATACTGAATATGACTAACAAGACCAGTTGTGACGTATCAGCCGAAACACTATGCATTACTGGCAGAGAAGAAAAACAAGCTGTTCTTCTTCGCTACCTGGAGTATGGGAAAGAATATATAGAACAATATTACGGTCACTATCCACCTACCTAATATTACACTGCACTTTTGTGCTTTATGCTATGTGCTATAAAATAGGAATTACAATTTTTATTATCAACTTTGTTTAATACTTTTAGAAGATCATACCATCCAATTGATTAGAAGTGTTAATTATTTTGTTTGATACATACATTGATGATACCAGACTTCTTCTTCTTCTACACTTCTCCTTTTGCCTTTCAGCGTCGGATTTTAGGTCTGGTTGTCTTTTATCCATCTAGCCCACTTCTTCCTGTTTAAGGCCATTATACTCATCTCTGGCAGCGATTTTCCCCTGCTGTTTCCAATTTCCTCAATTCTGTTCTTCCATGTTTTCCTAGGCCTGCCTCTCTTTTTTCCCCTGCCTACCCCTGCATCATGTATCACTTTTACTAGTCTCTGTTGGCTCATTCTTTCTATATGACCATACCATTGTAGTTGTTTATTTTCTATTTTTGTCACTATACTCTCATGTTTTGTTTGTTCTCTTATAACTTCATTTCTAATTCGATCTCTCTTTGTTACATTTTTAATCTTCCTGAGAAATTTCATTTCCGATGCTGTCAGTTGTTGTTCATGTTTCCTCTGTGTCGTCCATGTTTCGCTGGCATACATTAGTGATGGCAGAGCCACTTGATTGTATATTTTCGATTTGATGCTCTCTGATATTTCCTTTTTTCCCAAGATTGCATTATTTAACGAGTAATATATTCTATTTGCTTTGTTTCTTCTGTTATTTATTTCCGTGTCTATTCCTCCATCCTCCGTTATTATACTCCCTAAATATTCATACGTAGTGACTACCTCTAGGGGTACATTCTTACATTTAATATTCTGGACCATTCTTTCTAATTGTCTGTTTATTACCATTACTCTGCTCTTATTTATATTTATCTCCATTTGCATTTTTTCCACTTCCACTGTCCATGTGTCTATTAATTTCTGCATTTTTCCCGGTGTGTCTGCCACTAGCACTATGTCATCTGCATACATTAAACTTCTGATATACACTGGGTTCAGTTTTCTATATCCCACTAGCGTTCTTGGCGTATTTAAGTCTGAATTTTTATTAATTCTGTCCAATATTATAATAAATAGCAGTGGGCTCAAGGAGTCTCCTTGCTTCACTCGTTTTTCCATATGGAATGTTCCTGACGTATTCCCATTAATTTGGACTTTTCCTATTACTGTTCTGTATACTTGCTCAATATTTCATATCAACTGTTGTGGCACTTCCAGTTGACTGAGGCATTTCCAAATCTCCTTTCTATTAATTAGGTCAAATGCTGATCTTAGATCGATGAATGTTAGGATACAGTATTCTTTGTTCATTTATTGCCCTTTCTATAATATTTCTTAGTATATAAATATTATCCGTTGTTGTTCTGTCTGGTCTGAAGGCTGTCTGTTCGTCTTTAATTTTTTTTTCTATGTATCCTCTTAGTCTTTTTTCAAGTATTCTTGTGTAGATCTTCAAACATACTGATGATAAGCAAGCGTCCCTGCATATATTTAGTAACCATTCCTTTACCACTTCTCCCCCCCCCCATTTAATCATTTCTGGTACTATTTGATCTTTGCCACCCGCTTTTCCTAATTTCAATCTTTTAACTGCTTCTTCTACTTCTTCGTATGTTATATTTTCCATTCCTTGCTCTTCCATGTACTCCTGATTCGTTTCTATGTTGTCTTCCTCATTGTCGTTGTTCTTAAATTTAATTTCGTAGTGCTCTCTCCATGCTTCCAGTATATCTTCTATGCTAGTCTTCAGAACATTCTGTGCGTCTCTCACTCCTCTTATTTCTTTGCGTTTCTCGCTTTTTAGCGCCTTTACTGTATTCCAGAATTTCCTATTATTCTCTTTATAATTCTCGTTTATTTGTTCTCCGAATTCTTCCCAGCTTTTTATCTTAGCTTCTTTAACTGTCTGCTTTGCCTGATTTCTCTTTTCTACGTATTTATTCCTATCTTCTTGAGCTCTTGTTTCCATATATTTTTGTAGGCTTGTTTCTTTTCTTTCACTTTCGATTTGACTTCTTCATTCCACCATTTGGTCATTTTTCTGCATGTATCTATTGTTTTCTTTCCGCAGATGTCTTCTACTACTCGTATTAAGGATTTCTTAAAATATTGCCATTTTTCATTTATAGTCCACGATGTTTTCTGTAGATTTCCCTTTTCCAATTCTTCTTTAACTCTTTCTCTGTATCTATCCTGTATCACTGGTTGTTTTAGTTTTTCAATGGCGATTCTTTGGTATTTTTTGTGTTCATGTGCTTGTTCCTCTTCCAAATTTGTTTCTGCCACTACTAGTCTGTGGTTAGTGTTTAGTTCTGCTTCTATTTCAGTTTTGATATCCAATATTTTGTGTTGCATTTCTGACGTACATACAATGTAATCTATTATACTTTTTGCATCTCTCTCCTCTGCGTAGTAAGTATATCTGTCTGGTACTGGTTGGTCCCATAATGTATTTCCAATTATTAGGTCGTTTGCCAGGCAGAAGCTGAGCACCTTTGGCCGTTTCTGTTTATTGCCTCTTCCCCATATCCACCTCTGCATCCCATACCTCTTTCTATGTCCTTACCAATTCTAGCATTCCAATCGCCCATAATCACTACTCGGTTGCTTTCCTCTCTAATTTCATCCAGTTGTGTTTGCAGTTGTTCATAAAATTCTTCCATTTCTTGTTCCTTTGTGCCCTCTACTGGGGAGTATAGTTGTATAATAGTAATTACTTCTACAATTTTTATTGTCATTCTTATTATCCTTGAACTTATCGCTTTATAGTTTATTACGTTTTTGTTGATTTCGTTCTTTACTATGATTCCTACACCCTCTTTTGCCCATAGTTTCTTGTCTACTCCACTGTAGTAAAGTGTATATTCTTTTCCAATTTTCATTACCCCCTGTCCCTTTTTCTTTGTCTCGCTTACGCCCAGTATGCTAATTTTGAATTGTTTTAATTCTTCAGCCAACTCTTCCTCTTTCCCATTCAATGACGTTATATTCCATGTCCCTATATTTATCTTCGGTTTTGCCTTATCATATTCCTTATTCGCTAGCCTGGTCGTCTTTAATTTCTCCTTAATGTTCCTAGTTTTTACTTCTGGTAGTTTTTTGGGATGGCTCCAGTGTGCCTGTATGTTCTTGTTTTTGTTATTTTTCGCATCTGTTCTAGTTCCTCTAGCGCTTCTGGGGATCTGTCATTTATCTTTCTTTTATTTGTTACCCCTTCTTTCTTTCCTTCCTCTTCTTCTTCTTCCATTTCGAAGCTACATCTGTCGTATACTTTTCCATCTACTATTAACTTATCATATCTCATGAATGCATTTTTCCCCTCTGCTCTGATCCTCTTCATGTGGGGTATAAGGGTTTTTCTATTTTCATACTCTTGTTTTGTGTATTCTTCATACCAGACTAAAAATTGTAATAAACGAAAAAAAAAATGTCCAAAATGTTCACAACTCCGAGGATTTGAAGTTTATGACACTTTATTTTCATTTAATATGCACACCACTATTTCAGACTTAACGATAAATAACAATAAATAGTATTATTCTCAACCTGTCAGTTTCTTTATTAATTTTAAAAAATTTTATCAAATTTTCCCTTTTATCGGGGCCATTTTGTACTGAACTATTATGTCGGTAAGCTATTTAGTCTGGGGCTGTTTTGTTCGGTACTATTTTGTCGGGGGCTATTTTGACGGGTCCCGGTGGAGGCCGATACTTCTGAGGAGTAAAGGTAGACCGCAGATGAGACACAGATGAGTCTGAAGGGGATATCAGAAGAATGGAAATCAGAGGATGGAGGGAAAAGGTTATAGACAGAAAGCGATTGTGAAGAAAGCTAAGTCACACAGACAGCTATAGAAGAACCTCTTCCAGTCTGTTTTTCCAACTAAAAGAAGGTTGACCGTGCTGCAAATGCCCCTATTTCCACTGTTGCCTTTGCGTATACATCTAGTTGCCTGACCCTGCTGTAAGCGTTTCACCAACAATATTTGCAGCAGACACGTCAAATGCCCCCCCCCGTAATAGAGATATCATTGAAGATTTGCGTCTTACCGTGTTCTGTGAAGTTGAAAAGCGGTGGCAGCTCGTTGCCGTTAGGAAGCCGCGTGTTGGGATTCCTCAGTTCATCGAAGAATGGATGCGCGCAAGCCTGTAAGGGACTTATCCGCGACGAGGGCGTGTATTCTAACAACCTAGACACCAACTCGATGGCTTCTATGGGAGTCCTGGCGCGGAACACCTGAAAGCAAAAAGCACGATTTATATATGTCCGTGACGACGGAACGCTATTTGTTAACGAGCTGTTAAGAATTTCACGTGAACAATACAATTGTTTATCAAAGATAACGCTCGGTCTCGTGAAACGCGTCACCTCAGTGCAATTTTAAAATAAAGAAGAGCTTCTAAGCATGCAAAATAACAAACAAATAGCAATCTGTTATTGTTTATGACAGAATTAGTAAAGTATCGGCAATGGCACATACGCTTAGAGCCACTTACACGAATTCTTTGGTGCTCTGTGCCGCACAACGGTAGGGACATTCGTGACAGCATTAGCTGCAAAAAACGGGCCATGAATTTCAAACGAAATGAAAACTGGATACTCGAAGCTTTTCTCTGTTTACATTGCACTTTTCTTGATATAAAAATTTGTGCTGGCCACTGTGTCCGGTTTTTTGGATAACTGGTTAACCGGTTTTGGATTATCCGCAGGTGTACATAAAACCGAGAACCGGTTATTTAGATATAACCGATTATTCGAATAATTAGTTATTCAAATAATTGGGTATTCGAATATCCGGTTATGCTAATATTTTGTTTTCCTTCATTATTGAAATGAAATCTAAAGATCTTCCATATCTTACCGACTTAGGTATCTTCTCTAACTCGCGTCGGATTAGCTACAGTTTTTTTTCCTTCTTGCGGCGCTCCGTGGTGGAATGATTTATTAGCAAATAGTCGGTTTTTGGATATCCGAATGATCGATTTTGACAATTACTTGAATACCCAGTTTTTCAGATATCCAAATAGTATATTTTCTGGATATTCAAATGGCCGATTCTTCAGATATCCGAATGGTATATTTTTCGGATATTCGAATAGGCGGTTTTTCGGATATCGGAATAATGTATTTTTCGGATATTCGAATACCCGGTTTTTCGGATATCCGAAAAGCATATTTTTCAGATATTCGAATACCCGGTTTTCCGGATATCCGAATAATCTGAAACCGAGTTTTAAAGAAACCGATTAACCGGTTTCACTTTTCTCCGGTTTTTGCCAGCACTAGTAAAAATGAGAGTATGATTTTAGCAGAATGGAATAAACTTTCAGGCAGGTGGGCACTAACGTATGTTGTGACAGGAGTAATTTGCATGAGGAATCCGAAAGGATACACGAATTTTCAGAGAACTGTTAACAATTTCACAAGCAACATCATACCATTATGGCAAATTTAATATAAATAGAAGTGTGCTCTATAAGATAGTATAGGTTTCATTTAGCTACGAGGGCAGTTCAAATATTATTGTCCCTGCATAGGGGATTTCTTTTATTTTTCAACATAGTCCCCTAAGACACTGACACACTTCTATGTTACTAAGGCAGAACCCGATATGTCAAAAAAAGAGCATTTTCGTTCGTAATGCCAATATGTATAGTAAGAGGTGAAGAATATGATGGCAAAACCCGATATGGTTCTGATGCTCCTACAATACTGTAGTTACTAAAATAAGATTCCGATATGTTCAACATTGCAATTGGTGGGTGGCGAAACCCAGTATGTCAGACATATCGGGTTCTGGCATCCTCGCGCAACAGCCAGCCAATGGTAAATTCCGGTATGTCTGACTTATCGGGTTATGGCACTGTTTGATCCTGTTGGTACTGGTTTTATCAGTTGTTGTTCGGGTGTTCTAGTGCACTAACCTAAGCAGACACACGGCATCTCGCGTTTGTTGTTGTTTTTCTGGTCAATACGTGATTAGTTTACTTCTTTTTGTCGTTCTGCGGCTTTGACATCTTCGTAAAATGTATGGAAATAATAGGATCGCCATGATCGTCAATATGGCATTAGGTGGTAAGTGTTTTGGTTTACAAAAAAATACAGTACTGCGGGCTTCTATCATATTGTTATTGGTATTAATTTTAGATTTAACGAATGTTAACTGTGTTGATGAATTGGTATCATCACATTCACTGGCAGCGGTTGAAAATATGCAACGTACGGACACTGGTATAAAGGGTGGTGAAAAGGAAAATGTTGAAATACCGAATGTGATGGCTAGTTGGGATGATTCTCAAGGTTGGTATTAGGGATTGTTCATCAAGTGTGCTGATGCGAAAATTGTAACATTTATAATGAATTTTTGTGTTGTTTTACAGATTCAAAAGTACCCCAGAATGAGCAAGAGAGCACAGCTATTATCGCCGAAAGGAATGTTGAACTCATTGAAGGTTTCATTCCCATGTTTAGAGAGACTGCAATGTCAGGTAACATAAAGTTGCTTATAACACTACAGAATAATGTTATCTTATAAGAACCCTAGTGTTCATTTTACTTTGGCTTTGCAGAAAACTTGATAGCCATCGACGTTGAAACACAGGTGAGAGACACAGAATGTACCAACAACACTCTATATGATTTCTTGTCGGATGATTCGTTGGTGGACAAGGATTACGTGCCATCGTCTGAAGATAGTCTTTCGGAGGAAGCTGAAAATATCCAAGAAGACAACCCAGCACGAAAGATAACGGATGAGGGAGAGGCAATTGCTAATAACATTCAAGCAGAAAGTAGCCCAGCACGGAAAAAAAGAAGAATGAATACTCGAAAAGAACAGAAGCTGTTGCGTGATCATGGAAAAGAAGCGAAGACTAGAGAAGGGCAAAGTTATTCCGGGGAGACAATTCCGGCCTGCTGATAACTGTTGCCGTAAAAGATGTTTCGAAAAAATAAATGAAGGACAGCAAGATAACGGATGAGGGAGAGGCAATTGCTAATAACATTCAAGCAGAAAGTAGCCCAGCACGGAAAAAAAGAAGAATGAATACTCGAAAAGAACAGAAGCTGTTGCGTGATCATGGAAAAGAAGCGAAGACTAGAGAAGGGCAAAGTTATTCCGGGGAGACAATTCCGGCCTGCTGATAACTGTTGCCGTAAAAGATGTTTCGAAAAAATAAATGAAGGACAGCAAATGGCGTTGTACGAAAAATTTTATGAATGCTCTAAAGAAGAACAGAATCAAATTTTAGCTGGAGGAGTAACAATTTCGAACAAAAATGGCGAGAGGAAAGGCCGCGGCAAAAAAGGAATCGAACACAATCGCCAAATTACTGCTCAATATTCTTTGAAATTAAATGGGAGTATCGAAACAGTGTGCAAAAAAATGTTCCAATCAGTTTATGGCCTAACGAAGTTCAAAGTTGATTATTTGGTGGAAAAATTGAAACAGTCTCCTGTGGCCGTTACTTCTCTCAAAGATCAAAGAGGTCGGCATGAGCCCAAAAACAAGAAGATCGAAGAGCGGAAATCTATGTTGGAGCACATAGAAAAGTATCCTAAGTATGAGAATCATTACTCACGAAGAGACTCGCAGAAAAAGTACCTACAGAGCCACCTAAATATAAGAATTCTGTATAATGACTATAAAACAGAACATCCAAATGCAGCTTCGTACGACTTATTTCGAGAGGTTTTTAAGTCAACGGGTTACTCATTTAAACAACCGCACGTCGATACGTGCAAGACATGTGACTCTTACATATTGACAATCAAGCAAAGCACTGATCCAAATAAAAAGAACCAGTTGACCATAGAGCATAACCAGCACAAGGAGATGGCAGATTTAGGTTACAAATTAAAAGATATAGACAAAAACAAGGCGAAAGAAGACCCAACGATGAGGGTCTTAGTATTTGACTTGCAACAAGTGTTGGATACCCCTTCACTGACGACCAACGTTTCTTTTTATAAACGTCTCCTTTCAACATACAACTTGACTATACGTGACTGCACCACAGATGGAGGCACCACTAGCTGCTACATGTGGCACGAAGCAATCGGAAAAAGAGGATCTGAAGAGATTGCTTCGTGCGTTTTAAAAAAACTTGAAAGTCTACCCGAAAGTGTGACCCTAGTCGTTACCTACTCAGATACATGTGGGGGACAAAATAGAAATATTAACATGACCACCATGTTTTCATATTTTGTCAGTAAGAGCAGCCATGTTACTTGTGTGGATCAGAAGTTTCTGCTGCCGGGACACACGCACCTCGAATGTGATGTAGATCATGCTAGCATTGAAAGGTCAAAAAAGAATACTGAAATACCCATCATGGTGCCCCGAGACTGGTTCCAATTCGTCCGAACTGTAAGCGGCAGAAAGCCATTTCAGGTTCATGAAATGACTCAAGAGGATATATTGTCATTTTCAAAACTTGTTCAGGAACATTTGACTCGAAGGACTACTGACACCCGGGGTACGGAAGTGAACTGGCTTGAAATTAAATGGATCAAGTATGAGAAAACCTTCGGACTAATCCAATTCAAAAACTCACTTGATGATGAAAGCTTCCGGGTACTTGATTTGAGACGATGCCCTTATTGACGAAATGTTACGATGGACCACTGCCCATCAATCCCCTAAAGAAAAAGGATCTACTTAGTCTTCTTCCATTGATCCATTCTGAGTGTCACAGTTTTTACTTAAACCTGGAAACCAACGCCAGGGTACAAGCATTATCGGACGATCAGTCTGAGGAATCCGAGTGACGATTTTGTTTTTTTGAATTTGCCGTATTAAAGAGTAAAAAAACTTGTTTGTTTTTTATCTAAATATTGCTTACCTCCTAGAATGTCACGTGATCTTTAATAAAGGTCCAAAAGTATGTATGAACCAACTTACCTTCATTCACGAAAGGTTCCCCACAGAAGCGCATAGGAAACGGGCCAATAAGTCGAGTGATCAAGACGATTATAAAGAAGGTAAACACCGATATGCAGCCATTGTAAGCGACATGTCAAAACTATCAATGAAACTGAGGGAGGTAAAACACGATATGTTCAATTTATCTAAATATTTTCGTTGTCCAGGAAAATTTTACAGTGATCTGCCAAAAGGGAAGAGGTGTTTTGTTATAAAACACTCTAATGAATTTACCACGTTAATGTAAATGAAATCTGAATTTCGGCGATCTCGCGAACTTTGGAAAGCGTCTCCTGAAAAATCGAGTTTTTTGACATATCGGGTTTTGCCTTAGTACCACAGACTTAGTATAACGATGGTCAAGAGCATTAACACCCGCAAAAAAAATGTTTTGACTTTGGCCACAAACTACTCGTTCACCTCAAAATCGCTGGTCCGGTTCTTCACCAGTACTTATACCTTATCCATATGAATTTCTTGCGGTGACAAACCTTTCTTGCAGAGATATTTTATAACAGCTCGGTTCTCAAATGAGCAACTAGACCTGCGGCTAAAAATCGATTAAAATGTATTTTATTTGTGAATCGAAAAATCGATCCTTAAAAATTCATATCGATGATTAGGATTTTCAGATTCGATTCGAATTGATTTCTGATTCGAATCAGATTTGGGTCAATTTCCGATTCGAATTGATATTTTCCTATTCGAGCCGATTCTGCGATCTGCGATTCATAATAGTTCGGCCTTCAAGTTAGTACTGTGTTACGCCTACTTTATTGGTGATAACGGCTTTAATACGATCGGGCATTGTGTCAACAAGCTCTCTGCAATCTTCTGGCTGAATGTTATCCCATATTTGCTGCAGTTTTGCTTTCAATTAATTTACCGTGCGTGCTGAGTTTTTACGCAGCTCTTTTTTCATTGTATGCCAAATTGATTCAATTGGTGACAGGTCCGGACTGCTTGAAATCCACGGCAAAATAGGAATATCATTTTCCTCAAACCATGTTTTAATTTTTTTTGCCGTATGGCACGGAGCACCGTCTTGCTGAAAAATAAAGTCTCCTTCAGCAGTTTGGCATAAAGGAATCGATGGCAAAAAACTGTCGGTTAAAATGGTTTTATATTCATCGGCGTTCACAAGTACTCCCCTTCCAGACATACAACCCCACACCATAATGGAGGCTGGAAACTTAACTTTTTGAACGAGGCAATCGTTGTGGTAGGCTTCTGATGATGTACGCAAAACGCGTTTCCTAGTGTCTCCAACACAAACTTCAAACTTGGATTCATCGCTCCAAATCACTTTGTACCATAGTTGTAGAGTCCAATTTTTTTGTCAACAAATTAAGCGGCAATCATGCAACAAAATAGTGTTGTGTTTAGACATTCAAATATTTCTTTATTCTTTTTTAGCACATTCAATTTATATGACTTGTCATTTTTCGTAAGGCGACTCTCAATCGTTACATTTTGTGACGTGCATAAAAAGTAAGGTGATTTTACCTGTAGTTTCTTTTCCTTAATACACAATAAATTATGCACAAATTATAAATGTATTTTCGCCAACAGAGAGTTGAACGATTATATTTTAAGATAGATGTAGCAGTATTTGCAAAAGTAATACATTTATTTGGTCATTTTACATGTTTGTAAACCGCCATGTTAAAATCGACGGCCGGCCGAACTATTATGGATTTGGACTTGTAACATAGTATGCATAATTTTATTACAAAAACAGTTACAGAAAATCCTTATTCATTCCAATTAAGACTAATTGTTCCACATGTTCACCTTTCAGAGATGTTCGAGAATCGTTTACCACAAGTACTCTGCTAAACACCCGCTCTGGCAGATGATGAAGACAGTGATGTAAACAGGGAATTATTTTACAAGTGCTGTGGAAAAACTCGATGCAAGACAGTTATCTGTGTTGAATGTGGCTCAAGTTATCACCAAAGTTGTGCAATAAGGTTCAAACAGCTTGCTTTTGTTGATGATTCCAGAGTAAGGTGGTGAAAGAAACATAACCTCTAGTGCGGAAGAGAGAGAATGAACTGTTAAAGCAATTAGTAGAGGAACTTAGGGATAAGAATAAACTTGTGAATGAGAAACTTCAGCTGCTGAAAGTTAAAAGTGGCAATAACGGTGACAAGAAAAGTATGCAAACATTGAGTGGCAAGGTCAATGAGGTTACACACAGTAGATATAGCGATGTTGTGAAAGCAAAGGAAGCCATCATTATTTTACCCAAAAATAGTGATCAAAGATCTGGAGACACTAGGAAGGAATTAAGGCATAAAGTGGATCCGGGTTCAGTGTCAATTGTGGGGGTCAGAAACATGAGCAGAGGTGGGGTTGTCGTGGACTGTGAGGGTAAGGACTATAAAATGAATGGCACAGGCCACACAGAAATTGGGGGATGACTACGTAATAAAAATACCTAACAGGAGACTGTCAAAAGTGCGAATAGTTGGGATGACCGAAAAGCTGGGCTTTCAGGCGATTAAGGAAAAGATAATTTTGCAGAATTCGCAAATTATTGGCATTGGAGCAATTTCTATAGTACATGTGTTTAGTAAAATGACAAAGTGGGGCATCAGTTACACAGCGAAGGCTGAGACAAGTGCTGAACTGTTCGAGAAAATCTTGAAGGCAGGAAAATTAAAAAAATATAGGCCGGGATCATTGTAAGGTGTTCGAGGATTTTGACGTGCGAAGATGCTATCGATGCAGTGGTTTCAACCATTCGGAGAGGACTTGCAGCAGGGAGGTGTTTTGTCCAAGATGTAGTAGGAGTCATGACTTGAGAGATGCATCAATTGCTTCACTTTACCGAGCTCTTTGAATCTAAATATGTATTGAATACAGGGTTACAACTAATTCAAGGGCCACTATGGGAATATTTGAAATCGTAATACATACAAGGTTGGTCAAATGGGATAAAAGTTGCGTAATTATGGGGACATCTCACACACATTTACAGATCTCGAAAATATTTCATGGATCACTAGATATAACAAGAAATGTGAAATTTGCCGATTTCTTTAATCTGAAATATCTTTTTTGCTATTAGAGATAGTGATCTGAAATTTGGTACCGTTGCATAAGCAAATATTCTGCATCTAATAGTAGTCATATAATCTTCCTAAGCCTCCTAGTTTCATCGGGGTGATAGTCAACTTTTGTTTTCCTTATGGGCGCCATATTGGTTTTTAATCGCATTAAATAGACAGAAAAACTCTGAATACAATGGTACCAAACACATTATAAAAACTTTGAAGAAAAAATGCATATTAATAGATGCATATTGATAGATGTGATGCTAATAAAAATTTCGTTTGCAAAAAAATTATTTTCATCGTAAGAGATGTCAACTGATAACAAAAAGCAGTGTAAATGTCAAAATTCCAAAGCAAAGTTGAAAAAATGATAAATTCATTTTATCTATTAATAAGCATTTTTTTCTTCAAAGTTTTTATAATGTATTTGGTACCATTGTATTCAGAGTTTTTCTGTCTATTTAATGCGATTAAAAACCAATATGGCGCCCATAAGGAAAACAAAAGTTTATTATCACCCTGCAGAAACTAGTAGGCTTGGGAAGATTATATGACCACTATTAGATGCAGAATATTTGCTTATGCAACGGTACCAAATTTCAGATCACTATCTCTGATAGCAAAAAAGATATTTAACACGTTAACTGCCGCCCGCGTTATTCTAAAAATGGGCCAATGGGGCCGTTGCTCTATTTCATCAAACTCGTACAGGATTATGTAGGCATAAAAAAGATTATTTGAATGAGTATGTTTATAAAATATTCAAAAATTTGGATTTCTTTTTGTGGCACATTTGTGACACCCAGCCTAGTCCCATTTTTTTGACATGAGTAAGCCGCTAGGTACACTTGTTGTGCCATTCTAACGTGCACAAACCTGCAAAATTTTCAGCAGAAATTGGTCGTAAAGCTGCACAAAATTGAACGTTTAGTTCAATCTGGGGGTGCACCACATGTAAGCACAATTTTTGCGTCGAATGTTTTTTGTTAGGCACGAAAAAGTAAAATAAAATAATACTTATTGTCTGATCAAAGAATATTTATATTTTAGTTACCAAAAACTTATTATTTTAGTTTGCTTTTGATAATAACTGCTATGATGCAACGACAGAGATTTTTTCTAAATTTTTACCTGTTTTATTATACCCAAGAACAAAATTCCTGGGCCAAAAGCAGTTTCGGATCCGCCGCGCCGGCCCTATGTAAGTTCCATATACACATACTGCGAGTGTGGCACCAGCTGCTATCCACGCTTCAGAAAGCAAATCGACGTTCGTGGCACAGCCTATATGCCTCGCGGCGTAACAGACTGGCAAGGTGAGGTACGCGCGATACACCCCATGGCAGTCAACATGTTAAGATTAAAGAAATCGGCAAATTTCACATTTCTTGTTATATCTAGTGATCCATGAAATATTTTCGAGATCTGTAAATGTGTGTGAGATGTCCCCATAATTACGCAACTTTTATCCCATTTGACCAACCTTGTATGTATTACGGTTTCAAATATTCCCATAGTGGCCCTTGAATTAGTTGTAACCCTGTATATATGATGTGCAGATCCTCTAATATGATAAGTAACCAATGTGATATTCTGAATTGCACCTTGAGTGAGCTACTGAGAGTTGCTAGACAGTATTTACCGTTAAGTGGTTCAATGTAATTTATCTGTGTTGTGTATGTGTTGTCTTATAATTGTCCTTTAATTGGATTGTATATTTGTTGGACAATAAATTTATTATTATTATTATTATTATAATCACTGTGCTTGGGATCCCAAAGCGTAACGTGTATTTAAGGAAAGTTAATCAGGAAAAGAACAGAATCAATTATAGTTCTTTTTTAGGGAATTAGAGGCCAGCTCCACAGAATCGGGGGGGGGGGGGGGGGGGGGGTTGAACATCTATTATCAAAACGTAAGGGGTTCGAGAACAAAAAGTAAAGAAATTTCGATGGCTCTGCTGGACTGTGAGTATGACTTTGTCAGTCTAGTGGAAACATGGTTGTCAGGCGACATCTACAGTAGCGAACTTTTTCCGGATTGTTACACTGTGCATAGATGTGATCGTGACTTTGCAAGAGTGGGTTTAAATCGTCAAAAACTATGACAGATAAGTTATAACAACTTGGGTTCATCATAAGCAATAGAGAGCGAAATTCAAAAATTGAATAAAAAAATAGCGGTTTCCATTTGAAAGAACAATGTTAGTATCGATTTCTGGTATAAATCAATCATTTATTTAGCCCGTCATAGACAGAAAACACAATACAGAATACATAGATAGAACACATAACATATCAAACAAAATAAATCACAAAACAAAACAAAAGAAAAAAATATATAAAATATATCAAAACCTCACATGAGGAAACCGGGGAACAACACTCTCAACCCCCGAGAAAATCATCTACACTATAGTACAACTTATCAAGCAATAATCTTTTTAAAGAAGCCTTGAACAGTAAAAAAGTTGAAATGGAAGAAATTGATGCAGGTAGCTTATTAAATATTTGAATGGACATATATATTACACTTCTCTTAAAATTCTCCGAGTAGGGCCTCGACTGATACAATAACACTGCAGACCGCGTAAAATGCTCATGAATCTGTTCCCCCGTGACACAATTATTCTTAAGCCGAAACTGCAGAACAGCTATCTCATAAATGTAAATACATGCCAGTGGCAATATTCTCAGTCTCTCAAAAAGCGGCCTTGAAGGGGTACGAGGAAGACGCCTTGAGAGAATTCTCACTGCCTTCTTCTGCAATCGAAAGATATAATTAAAATTTTCGGCAGAGGAGTAACCTCAGAAAGGTATACCATATCGGAGATGTGACTCAAACAGCGCAAAATACGCATTTTTAGCCACAAGTAAATCGTAATTATTCATAAGAGTCCTAAGGGCAAAACAGGATCTAGACAACTTTGTACTTAGGTGTTTAATGTGCTCCTGCCAATTCAATCTATGGTCGAGATGAACACCCAAAAATTTAGTAGTACATATTTACAGATGAAATTATAACACCATCTGAAGAAAGGCCAAACAATACGCCAGGCTGGAAATTCATAAGACAAGTCTTACCAGATTAAGAGTCAACCTGTTCGCCGCAAACCAACATCTCAAGAGCGACATGTTCAACACAATCCTGTCATGCAACTCATGACCATCACTACCGAACCAAGTTATATTGGTGTCATCAGCAAACTGAACGAACTTGCCACTAATGCGCAGAGAAGACATATCATTTATGTACAACAGAAAGAGAAGTGGGCCCAAGACAGAACCCTGAGGCACCCCATACACAGACTGAGCAGAGTCAGATGTAAATTTCTGACAATCAGCGTTGACAATAGAAACGGCATGGCATCTTCCCATCAGATAAGAAAGAATCCACCCCCCCAGAAACACCCCTGAATCCACAATATGAGCACTTCTCCAACAAAATAGAGTGGTCAACACAATCAAAAGCCTTAGAGAGGTCGAGAAACACAGAAACAGGAATATAATGGGAGTTGCAGTGAGTGTTTTTTGCCTCATATACATGGTCCAGAAAAGAAAAAATGGCCAGACCAGTACTCTTATTATTACGGAAACCAAACTGCAAACTGGACAAGGTAGACCATTTGTCCAAAAAGCTAACAAATCTGGCCTTGACCAGCCCAAATTCACCCCCCTTATGCAATGGCACGATAAACGTTTTTTTTTTTAAGATGAAGGAAAAATGCCTTCACAAAATGACTTATTTATAAGATCAGCAAGACACAGATGAATATTAATAGTTAAATAAGAAAAAATGATGGCAGGGATCCGGTCCCTATAGGAAACTTTTCTAGAAACAAGTCTCAAAGTACGTGCAACTTCACAGACATCAGATGGAAAAAAAACAAAAGTATCATTCTGCTTGGCAACATTAGCGGTCAAGAAATTAGATGCAGTAGTTGCAACAGCTGGTATTCGACTAACCAATCTCTGTGCAATTGTTGAAAAGTAATCATTCAGGCAATTACCTGCATCGCCAACACATAGGTGAACGTCACTATGAGACTCTTTCCTTCCCAAACTTGTATTAATGATATTCCAGAGTTCTCTGCCTTTATTATTCGAATTATTAACTTTGGAATTAATGTAGTTGGACTTGGCCAATCTGACTGTAGACTTGAAGATTTTTTTATATTTAAAATAGTAATCCTTGATAAATGTTGAATCAGTGAAAAATTTCCTCAAGACATGTAGACAAGTTTCATTTCTAGATGAGACACGTATACCATGTGTGATCCATGGTTTTTCACTCACTTTAGCATGACGCTTCAAAGGAAAACACCTATCATGGGAACTCTCTAGGAAAGCAAGTAGGTGATCAAACTGATAGTCAACAGACATATTCGGATCACATCTCTCATACTTCAGACACGGGTCCTTAAATGAATTAACACTCTCAGATCTTTTATATGCCCTTACGTATCTTATAGGTTTATGATTCAGTGAGCCACATACATTGACAGAAAAGGTCAAAAATTCATGATCAGACAAAAAAGTGTTGTTTACCAGTGCTAACGGACTCGCACCAGAAGGAAAATTACTAACAACATAATCAATAATACTAGAGCTGTCGGCAGTGATACATGTAGGAGTCTTCACATGCATCTCAAGGCCAAAAACATGAAACAAATCGGCTAGTTTTTTTGTTGTACTATTGTTCTCCCGAAAGTCGATATTGAAGTCCCCAGTCAATACAATTCGAGAGCGTTTCCCCATCACAGATGACAACAAAATGTCAAGCGACCGGAAGTGCCTCCGCTTTGAAAACATTTTCATTGAATTGGGCAACGTTGATTACCCCCGGGTTCCAAATTTCAAATCTCTAGCTCGATTTCAAATTGCAAATCTTCTAATGGGCACGTTAAAAAAATCACGCTGTATTGGCACCACAATCGATAGTACAAGCCGAAATTTTATTATGTTCTAAGTATTCCCCAATTTCGATTAATATAATGTGCTGTGACGGAGATATAAGATTCATTTACCGCGCTGGTCCAGCAATCGGTTATAAGTGAATCGGATCGCATCGATATGCACTGAATCGATTCAAAGTGACACGCATTGAATCATTTCGAATCGATATGCAATGAGTCGTTTTGCAATGAATCAATTTGAACCGACATGCAATGAATCGATTCAATTCAAAATTCATCGATTCGATTCAAATCGATTAATCAAAAAATCCATTCTCGATTCGCCAGCGACAAATATTTAAATCAAACGTCTTCTATGTCGGGGACAATAATATTTGAATTGCCTTCGTATATCTCAAGAAATAAGTGCGATAGGGAGAGGAACATACGAACCTGCTGCCAGGGATGCGACTTGATCTGCGGGAACTTGAATTCCGTGTAGTTGGGGTTCATCTCCCTAATCTGTTCCCTGGTGGGCGTGCCGAGCACTTTGATCACCTCCACTAACTGATCGACGCCTGAATCCCCGGGGAATATGGGCTGGCCGAGCAGCAGTTCGGCCAGAACGCATCCGGCACTCCAGACGTCGATTTTCGTCGTGTAGTCGATCGCCCCGAAGATCAGTTCGGGCGCCCTGTAGTAACGGCTACAGATGTACGACACATTCGGTTCACCTTTAACCAGGTGCTTCGCACTGCCGAAATCACACAATTTTAAAACACCTGTCTCTGGGTCTAATAACAAATTTTGCGGTTTTATGTCTCGATGACATATCCCCAGCGAGTGGATGTACGCCAACGAACGGAACAGCTGGTACATGTATAACTGCAACAAAAACAACAAAAACTTACTCGTCTACACTAAAAACGGGGCGAGGTAGATTTTATCGACACCAATATCAAAAAAAAGAATGATTAATTATGTATATCGGAATATAGACACAAATTCGCAAATTTCAAAGTATTTTTTATTACACATTTAACTCTTTCTTAATATATGTTAGGCAGAAGTTGAACATATTTTTTGTCCATAGGCACTTTTTAATCATATTTCATACAATATTTTTATCCATATACCTATTGGAAAATACCAATAATCGATACTCAGTATTTAATATTGTGGGGCTCCCGCTAAAGACCAAAGAACTGTTTTTCCTTTAGCAACTTTTGAAAACTGTCAATCAACAATTCAAATAAGTTAACGACCTCCAAAATTAATAGGTTTCATTGTTTGATTGTTAAAATTCATAGACAAGAACTTTGACCTTACAAAATAAAAACAATCTGTCCTGTTAAAAAGGGCAATGTACATGCCTATGATTAATTAATATTAAAAGCAATTATTACAATCATCGATGCATTTTTTCAGTAAACATTGCCCCCCAGTTACTCAAAAAATTTGATTATTATAGGGTTATTTGTAGAGAAACTGCAGCGTTTACTGTAAATTGTCTTGCTATATTTAATGAGAAATATAGTACCAACAAAAAAAATTGCAAGACATCTCAGAATAAATCAAACTACGGATTGAAAAATTTTTTAAATTCAGAAAGATTGGAAATTATAGAAGATGACCTAGAAAAGAACACAAACAATACATGACAACAGTTCATATCTATTTTTTGACGCTTCAGTATTAATGTTAGCTCCAAAATAGAGGAAAACTGAAATCAAGCAGTGATAAAATATTGTGTTTGTTCATAGACGCCGACTACGAGGGTGCTCCGGGGCTCGCCCAAGTCAAATGCTTTAAAAGCATATTTCATACAAATATGAGAGAGTGGGAAGTTTTGGTAAACAATGGAAGTAAGGCAGAAATGCCTGATGAGATCAAGCTTGCTTACAAAGCAGATTGGGGGAGAAGTTAAAACTTGTCCAGGTAGGAGGGGGTGGCTGTGAGGAAGGAAAAAGTTTGGTCGCTGGCGTATGCAGACAATGATGATGATCTCCTTGTCGACATGATCTCATGAGCATGTCGATCACAGGCAAATCCCAACTTATTGATAAACGTTCTGCCATATGCATTACATCCCCATCTTCATTGCAAATGTAGACAGCAACTGTCCCTAGTCTTTGCTTCTGCTCCTCTTTCATCTCATCCCAACCATATCCAGTAGACGTCCCTCATCAAAAGATTCTATCCCCCTGAGAATTTTACCTCTCAACAACATACGGTCAAGGGCAACATTGTCCAAATTGTTGGAAGATCAGTATGCATCCTTATTTCTCAACATTTGACCTCCACGCCTTCTCTCACATATAGAAGTTCTGAATACAGAACCTGCTTTGGGAGCCTCTCGTCACTCATTCTCAGCGTATGACATTGTCCTGCCATTAGGAGATAAAAAGGGAAAAGGTTAAAATAAAAGCAGGAAAGAGAGCATTTAAACACAAGAAAAAATGTTTGTAAGGAACGGAACACAAATTACAAGCAGAGTGCTGGGAGGAAATAAGAAGAAACAGAGGGCTCAAAATGGAAGATGAAAGGAAAAAATATTGCAAAAGGAAAGGGTGCAACCCAGAGGAATTTGAGGAAAGTTGGAAAATGCAAGGTATAACCCTAAATGTAAAGAAATTTTAGCACAGAAATTGTTAAAGTACCTAAAGGCAGGTGCAGAGAATGGTCGACAGAAGTTAATAGAAAGTTTTAGATACGTGAACAAGCAAAATGCAAGAAGATATTGGATGGAGGAGGAAGAAAGCGCAGAATGTGTGCAGAGAGATAGGAACCTCTAACACCTTCAAAGACAATCCATCTATTCAGATGAAGAATGGTCGGTTTGGTTACATCAGGATGGAAAATGGGTGAGATGGATGAAAAGAGTGAAAACCAAATTCTTTGCAGGCCAAATAAATTACTCTATCCATTTAAATATAACACACATATAGCAAAGTGTCTTCATCGCTATTTCCGCTACTGTCGAGCTGCGATGGCGACTTTCTATGTTCAGTTCTGGTGTAAATGTTCTATGTGTAAATCAGGTCAAAATATGACGATTTAACCAAACTTATTTCTATATCAAATTGCACCCCTGAGGAGATATAGCCCCTCAAAGTATCCGCTAAAATTTAGGAAGAAATTAATAACTTGGAAAGTGCTCGATTTACAGGTCTCCAATTTGGTACACAACGGCACGTTGCAAGCCTCAATCGATATTAAGATGAAGTTATTTGAAGCAACACAAGGTATTCATTGGGGTGGGTACCTCGTGGTGTTAGATTTCTGTAAAGGAAACTGTTGGAGAAGTGCCGAAGAATATCATCTAAGATTTCCTAATCGAATTGTACCAAATCGACAAACGTTTGCCAATGTCGAAAGACGATTAAGAGAAACGGGAGTTTTAAAAACACCACCAAGGACGTCCTAATTTAATTACTCTACAAGATTTTGAACATAATTGAAGATCAGCCAGAAATAAGCACTAGAAATTTAGCTGCCAAACGAGTCTGTCCAGAACACCAATAAATAGGAATATAAGACGCCAACAGCTTCATCCATACCATGTGCAACATTGTGTAAGAACTTTCACCGCACGACTTTAATTTACGCTTAACATTTCGTAAATTTATCCTCAACAAGAACATTAATTTTCACAAGAAGACACGAAGCTTGTTTTCCAAGAAAATGTTCACAATGAGCATATTTATTGTGATCCTCATTCAACAGCATCTCGACATTTTCAACATAAATTTCGAATAAATGTTTGGGCAGGAATTGTTGCCTGTTTTTTGATTGGTCCAGTCATTTTTTCAAATTTCTTGAATAGCGAAAATTCTTTAGAATTTCTTGTAAATACTTTTCCAGATTTAATTGAAGATTTGCTATTACTTCACACCACATCAAGCAGGATTCTCCTGCTCCTGTGAAACAGCAGTACAAACAGTTATTGGCAGATGGAAGGATGCTGTATACAGAACAAAATGTGTTGGGGCGGTATTCTTGGATTACAGAAGGGCTTTTGAGACGGTGAATCGTGACATGATAATGTGCAAATTAAAGAAAATGGGAGTGAGGAGCAGTGCACTGAAGTGGTTTGGAAGTTATTTGAGCGATAGATTCCAAGTGGTGAAGTACAATAATTCAATTTCATGGAAGGTCCAAACAACACATGGTGTGCCGCAGGGTTCAGTGTTGGGGCCGGTACTGTTTACATTATACATAAATGACATTGTCGATACGTTGGATAAGTGTTGTATACAAATTAATGTTTGCAGATGACACTCTTATTTATTACATTGGGGAGAGTAAGGCTGAGGTAGCAGAAGTTATCAATGGTGAACTGAAGGCAATTTCTAGGTGGTAGAAAAATAATATGGTGGTTATAAATACTTATAAGACTGAAGTGATGTATTTGGGGGGCAAGAGTGTAGCAAATCAATTGTGTCCCATATGGTTAAATGAAATCGAATTAAAGTGTGTTTGCAAAATTAAGTACTTATGGGGTTATTATAGACAATGAGTTGAATTTTAAAGAGCATGCTAATTATGTTTTGAAGAAAGTATCTCAAAGAGTGGGCCTTCTGTCAAGAATAAGTGGCAAACTTAGCAGTTGGTCACGGCTGCTTGTATATAAAACTATGGTTACCCCGTAATTTGAATATAGTACAACGGTTCTATATATGGTGACGGATTTTTTGTTCGGGAGTTTCAGAAAAGACAAAATAAAGCAATGCGAGCTATATTGAACTGCAGCAGGTATACTAGAATTTCGTTTATGTTGGAGACGCTTCAGTTTATGAGTGTTACGCAGAGAATTAGGTATAAGACATTGATTTTTGTATATAAAGTAAAACATAATATGCTTCATATGGATGATCCAGTTAAACTAAGAACGGATGTGCATGATTGCTACACAAGAAGAAGGGAAGACATTTTCGTACCTGATGCAACTACTGCATTTGCTCAAAATCAAGTGTTTGGTAAGGGATATTCTTATTTTAATAATTTGCCTACTTACTTGAAAGATTAAAGTAGTTTTAGGATTTTTAAAAAGAAAAGTGCAATTTATGTTAAAAATAGTTAGATAGTGGTTGCATTACCTACGAGTGAGGATTTATTTATTTTGAATTATATTTTTGGTGTGTAGCTTTAAGTTAAGAATAAAGTTCATTCATTCATCATGATTTTGTACAATTCATTACCAGGTCATATTAGAGATTGTAATAGCATGTTAACATTTACGAGGGAGGTTGTCCAATATGTTATAGAAAATTATTAGTGCAGTTTTATTTGTTTATTATCATTATTATTGTTGTTGTTGCAGAACCTGATGTTTTGTTTTTTATATAACATATTTGCTAATAAAGGCTATTATTATTATTATTCTTACTTCTTAGACATGAAATGTGGTAGGTGCATGAAGGAGACCCTCCACATTTTAGTGTCAACGTTAGATATCATTTAAATCGACAATTCCCTAATAAATGGATAGGACGAGGAAATAACTGTCCCCAAAATTGGCCACCTCGGTCACCGGACTTCAATCCGTGTGACTTCTTTTTTTGGGGTGCACTGCAGAATTAATTGTATTCTTCTAGTCCGGTCAATATAGACATTTTAATTTACAATAATTCGCATAGAGTTAAATATTGGTACAGGTCTCAGGTAAACTATTACAAATAAAATATCAAAAGTCCCCACTGATCCTACGTCTGCTAAAAAATTTATACAAGGTCAAAGATATCGGTTTTTTGTATCTTTCTCATAAACGGTAAGTGTTATCATAAAAATAGGTCAGACAAAATTTGTAGAACATGCAATTAGCTACAAAAATTGTTCTTATACTTTTTTTTACGAATCACCATTCCTGAGATATCGCGATTCCAGAAGTTGAAGAAGTCATATTCTACACAATATGCACACATTTCCACACCACCTGTGAGGTAGTGTACTTGGCGCATTTTTCTAACGTAGTTTCCCCGGCAGGCATACTCCACGATGTATTGTGGTTTAGTTTTAGTAAATAATATTCTATTAACTAAAAAATGGTACTATTGGAAATGATTAAAGTGGCACAAATTATTGTTGACTTCGGGAAAATTTGAGTCGACTGATAATCTTCGAATGCTACTTCAATAGTAATGTCTTCTTCTTCTTCTTCTTCTTCTTCTTGCTGGATATCTGTAAATTGTTCTAAGAAAGATGCATCAGTTATCTCCTCATCGATATCATAAAAATCCTCATCTGTTGTATTTGATTCAACATTGGAGCAAGATTGGCCTCGACAATTGGTACATACTGGTGAACAAAATAATCCAACTTTTTTACAGCCACAGTTTGTCAAGGCCAATCTTGCTCCAAATCTTGAATCAAATACAACAGATGAGGAGTTTTATCTTATCGATGAGGAGATAACTGATGCAGCTTTCTTAGAACAATTTACAGATATCCAGCAAGAAGAAGAAGAAACTGAAGAAGACATTACTGTTGAAGTAGCATTCGAAGATTATCAGTCAGACTCAAATTCTCCTGAAGTCAACAATAATTTGTGCCACTTTAATCATTTCCAATAGTACCATTTTTTAGTTAATAGAATCTTATTTAATAAAACTAAACCACAATACATCGTGGAGTATGCCTACCGGGGAAACCACGTTAAAAAAATGCGCCAAGTACACTGCCTCACAGGTGGTGTGGAAATGTGTGCATATTATGTAGAATACGACTTCTTCAACTTTTGGAATCGCGATATCTCAGGAATAGTGATTCGTAAAAAAAAGTATAAGAACAATTTTTGTAGATAATAGCATGATCTACAAATTTTGTCTGACCGATTTTTATGATAACACTTACCATTTACGAGAAAAATGCAAAAAAAACACGATATTTTTGACCTTGAATAAATTTTTTAGCAGACGTAGGATCTGCGGGGACTTTTGATATTTTATTTGTAATAGTGTACCTAAGAACTGTACCAATATTTAGCTCTATGCGAATTATCGTATGTACACTTACCACTATATTTTTGTCTACTTTGACCGGGCTATACACCGGTTGAAGAGGAAGATCTTTGTAATTGTATTGCAAATAATTCTAACAATTAGGAAAGATCCTGAGATGATTGAAAGAGTAGCTTACTACTTTCATCAAAGATGTCATTTTTGCACCAGAGAAAATGGTGAACACTTTGAACAATTACTTTGATTTCAATAACAAGTTAGTAAAAACGTTTTTGTTGGTTTTTGAATAAACAATTAAAATTACATATTTCAGTTATTGGCATTTTCCTGAAAAACTATTTATTCTATATTGAAAACTTTGAAGAGCTACCAAAATTTCAAAGTGAATGCTAAGTTTGTCAATTTGCTACAGCGCGATTAATATATCGCACAGGGGAAAAGTAATTTTTGATTACTTCTTGAACTTATTAAAACCTTAATGAAACTTTTACAGATAAATTAATAGATAAAATGGTTCTGTGAAATTTTAGGGGTGACCCACCCCCAATGAATACCTTGTAACTTGTAAAATAACTTCATCTTAATATCAATTGAGGCTTGCAATGTGCCTAAGTTGTGTACCAAATTGGAGAGCTGTAAATCTAGCACTTTCCAAGATATCAATGTTTTCCTAAGTTCTAGTGGATACTTTGGATAGCTGTATCTCCTCAGGGGTGCAATTTGGTATATAGGGTGATTTTTTTTGACCGTCTATTAGAAGTATCTGGAGAACTAAAAGAGATATTGATTTGAAATTTTGGCTGTGGCCGAAACCGGGTCGGATCTATTTAATGAAAATATTTCCAAAATCGTGGCATTTCCAGAAATACCGGAAGTTGACACCAACTTCGTTATCTTAAATGGAATGCTACCATTTTCTATTTTTTTTTAGATTCCACGAAAAATTTTAATGTCAATTCAATACAGGTTCGCCATGTCTAAAATTAATATTTTCGGAGATATAAATTTTTTTCTCAATATTTTGATAGTTGTGGTAGATTATGTAAAAATTAATATCTCGATAACGTCTAGCAGTAAGATGTTCGATTTTTTATCGTGGCAAGACGAGGTGTTGGAGTTACTAATCAGGCAAACAAATTTTCAAAATCTATTACATAAAATTTTCTAATCAACGACATATGTTGAACGCACAAAAGTAGCAAAAAGTCATTTTTCTTAAATAGAATGATACCATTTTCAATTGTTTTTTAGATTCCACGGAAAATTTTAATGTTAATTCAGTAAAGGTTCGCTATGTCTAAAATTAATATTTTCGGAGATATGAATTTTTTTCCAATACCTATTTTGACAGTTGTGGTAGATTATGTAAAAATTAATGTCTCCATAACGTCTAGTAGTAAGATGTTCGATTTCCTATGGTGGCAAGACGAGGTGTTGAAATTACTAATCAGGCAAACAAATTTTCAAAATCTATTACATAAAATTTTCTAATCAACGACATATGTTGATCACACTTAAGTAGCAAAGAGTTATTTTTCTTAAATTGAATGACCTATTTAAAGAAACCAATTAAAAAACGTGAAAAAATGCGCGTTTAACAATGTATGATGTTTCTCTACCCAAAATGAATAGTATTTTAGATACCTACTAGATGGGGCGCCAGGTCATTGTTCTGCAGCAGTTACTAACGAATTGTACCGGATGTTTGAAGATAGATGGATACGACGTTTGGGTCCATGGAGTTGGCCTGCCAGGTCTCCAGACATTACACTGTTGGATTTTTATCTTTGGGGCCGTATAAAGGATAAAGTGTATCAATATCCACTCAACAACAGGGATGAATTGGTGGAAAGAATTGCTACAGCATTTGCAGGCTCAGATCCACATGAAATTCGTAGCGCTACTACACACGCCGTAAATAAGCGAATTATTAAATGTGTAGAAGTTAATGGACTACATTTTGAACAGTTTCTTTAACATTGTTTTACTATCACGTAAATATTTTATTTTTTTATTCAGTTAAAATAAGTTCGGTGGTGGTAATTCAGGATATGTTCCATTAAATGTTCTGTATGTCCTGTTAATTATTTTATCGCATTTTCCATGAATGTTGAATAAATTCATAATATCCGAGTCCAACCGTACTAAATTACTAAAAAATACCAATTGCTTTTATTAGACACTAGCGGCCCGTTCCGGCTTCGCACGGGTATAAAATATATAGCCTATGTCACTCACTGAAAAAATGATTAAAATCGATCCAGTAGTTTTGATTTGGATAAGGATTAATGCTGTATTGGTTAAAATCGCTTCGAAAATTAGCCATTATTTGTCGATATCCATAAGAGATAGACATATACCATCGCGGAGTTTTCTGTAGACCTTTTCAATGTGTACAATACTTAGTACATTATTTTGATAAATCTCGTAGGGTTCAGCCTGCGTTTGCAACGTAAGCGGAAAAAATGTAATTATTTACATCACATTAGAAACCTCAAAAATAAAAGTATTTCTCCACTATTTAATGGATGTTATTATACATATAAACCTTCCTCTTCAATCACTCTATCTATTAAAAAAAAACGCATCAAAATCCGTTGCGTAGTTTTAAAGATTTAAGCATACATAGGGATATAGGGACAGAGAAAGCGACTTTGTTTTATACAATGTAGTGATTATTTGTGAAATTTGTGAATATTTTGTTTTGTCTACAAGCCAAGGTCTACTTACTAGAAGGCGGCCGAGGGTTGACCACTTGGCAAATGTGGTGTACAAAGACCGTCAAATGTCTTACAAATGTGTCAAATGTCCTACATATGTTTCAAATGTCCGGCAAATGTGCCAAATGTCCGTCAAATGTGTCAAATGTGTCAAATATCTGGCAAATGTGTCAAATGTCCGTCAAATGTGTCAAATGTCCTACAAATGTTTCAAATGTCCGGCAAATGTCGTAAGAATCTTTCGTTAAAAAAGAAGAGACAATCTCAAAATGATAATATTTTTAATGTATAGTTTTCAAGATTTCAAAAACTCCTATATTTTGCTCAAGCCGTTTTAAATCGACCGCCCTCTATTTCCTTAATTTTGGAGGTTTTTCAAATTATAAAATGCGGTTTTATCAGTCATTTCGTGAATTTTTTAAATATGAAATTCATCGTTGCCTAATGTTACCTATCAGGTTATCACTCATACAGGGTAATGAAAATATGCTTTTAAATAGAACACATTATGAGCTTAATATTTCGAAAATATAAAACTCTTGCGTTTAGTCAAAGTAGGCAAGAACAAACGTCAGAAATATTTACTTCGAGGTGGCTTTGCAAGTGGCTTTGCATTCTGTCTTAATTGTATAAATTTATAATTCATGTTGAATTTATTTTGCTTTGTTACTAAAATACGTGTTTAGTCTTGAATAACTATGTATTGAAATATTTGATACTTTACTAGGAAGCATTATTTTGACAGCTAAAATCAAATATTTATCTCGCTTGTTCTTGAATATCTCGACTTATTTTGATTTAAATACAAATACAAGAGTAATACATATTTGAATTCAGCCCAAAATGTACTATGAATAAATGTTCCATTAAAAAACATTTTCTTTCACCACCCTGTTGTGTTGTCATTAACCAATAATGTTGAATACTATATTTGAAAAATTGGAGAAATGGCTGATAAGACGGTCAGTTTAAAATTTTAAATATCTTCAAAACTAAGGATATAGAAAGGGGGGGGGGTACAACTTTTAGAGTTGACACCCTGTGCAAGGGTTTACATATTGAAGTAATGTGTTAGCATTTTCACATTTTTTCATTATTACTTCAATATTCAGACAGTTTCAAATTACAAAAGGCTTGAGTAAATAGAGGAAAGTTATATATCTTTGAAGATGGGAAGGCAAATTATTTTAAAATTTTGGAAAATGTATAGTGTTTCATTTAATAAAAATTAAAATTGTTCAAAAACAGGATTGATGCTTCGCAACTGACGCTACATGCTGAGAAATACGCAGCCTAATATATTGCCGAGTGCAATAGCTGACTACGAATATGTTTAAGCTGTGGTACGATGGCAGAGCAGATGTATTGCGCCAAACAGCTCCGCCAAAGACATCCGCCAAGGGGATTAACTACCAATACCGACTAACAAAGCTTTGTACAAAACAGCCGACTTTTGATTTTGTCTAGGGAATATAACTAAATTATTTTTTAATATGAGCAGCACCTGTATTGTTAGGTAGTTTATGAATGCAGCACCCGCTATTGCTGGGTATAAACTTTCGCTAGTTCGCTCCACAGAAATAGCGGTATATGTATAAGTAGATCCCCTTGTTTGAAAAATATATCTTTTATTTATGTTCACGGAGTTTCCCAGTGCTTTGGAGTATGTTTTATAGACTAGTAGGTATACAGGATGGGCCAATAGTGGGTAGGCCGTCCATATCTCTGGTTCTATTCAAGATATCAAAATAAAATTTTACATGCATGTGGAGAACCCCACATGCATGTACATACAGGGTGGTACATACAGGGTGTTCACACTCTGAGTACCAAACAAAAGTTATGTCTTTAAATGGAACGCCCTACATTATTTGTTTACATATTTGGATTCCCCATTAATTTTCAAGAAAGTTGATATACTGCACTGTGGGGTTTAGCGGTTTAAGTGTCGTTTACATTATATGTTTTCTTATATGTGTTTCCATATGAGTGATTTTCCAAGCTGTTTCTGATTGTTCTTTTCCGAAAAAAACTAATATTTTCAAAAGTTTTCGACTATGTTTTGATTTGTGAATTATCTGTTGCGAAAAATCATACTGTTTGAGTTGCCAAATGCTGACTGGAAAATCACTCATAAGCAAACACATATGAGAAACATACAATGTAAACGACACTTTTGAGTGAGCGATTTTAAGATATTACCATTTTAGTACCAGTGTGAACCCAACTTTGAGGAGCTACTGACGTTCACTAGGTTCGCAGACTACTCTATTGGTAAAATTCATTAGTACTTTTGTCACAATACTTCATAACATACAGGGGAACGACTTACACAATATGAATTTTGTCTCAAAAATTTGAAACGGAACAACCAGTATATTATCTCCATATTTGATAACCAGTTTACTAAGCTTTTGATTGATGTAGATATTGTTAGGTCTGACAGTTTCGATAGAATTGAAAATTGAACCTTAAAATGCAGTAATTTGACTAGTAATTTACTCGGTTCTTCTATATTTTAGCACCCAAACCAAAAATATTGCTTCCATTTTGTTTCTGGAAGTTGAGTTCACATTGAGACAAAAAAATTCCATTGCTGGATTACTTCTTCATGATCATATTCTTAAATGCGTGATAACTTATTAAACCTAGGTATAATTTGAAACAAGGAGTGCCATGGAAGAAAACAGTCCTTTCAAGAAGTAATTTTGCAATGAGATTTCTTGTACCGGTGCAAACTCTGCTCGCTAAATTTTCTATAAAAATAAAGCGTACGCTTTTTTCTGAGTCTTGGGTGACAAGATGGGGGAAATTTCCCAAAAATTGCACAAAATTAAAGCAAGAATTCCAATTCTTAAGGTTCAATTTTTATTTCTGCCTAAATTAACAGTCGCACACACCTGGACACCTGCCAACATCCACATCAATCAAAAGCTTAAAAAACTGGCTATCAAATTTGCAAATAATATACCTATTCCATTAGAAAGTTCCACCCTGTATACGTGAAAATAATTTTATAGCATGAACAATCAGAAATAAAAGGGGGTCTCCTAAAACCATTGAGATGCTGACAATTACTTAGGTGCTTTAGGTGTTTTGCAGATGTTTTATATATTGAGCAAATGTCACTCAAATATTTCAAATGCAAGATAAATACTGAAAATGTGTGGCAAATGGGTCGAATGTCCATCAAATGTCTTACAAATGTGTCAAATGTCCGGCAAATGTGTCAAATGTGTCAAATGTCTTGTCAAATGCTTCAAATGTCCGGCAAATGTGTCAAATGTTTCAAATGTCTGGCAAATGTGTCAAATGTCCGGCAAAAGTTTCAAATGTCCGGCAAAATTTTCAAATGTCAAATTGGTGTACACAATTTCTGCAAGTGGTCAACCCCCCGAAGGCGGCGCTCTTCAATTTTGATTGATGAAATAAGAAAACGGCAAATATCTAAAATACTATGCATTTTAGGTAGAGAAACATCATACATTGTTAAACGCGCATTTTTTCACGTTTTTTAATTGGTTTCTTTAAATAGGTATCATTCAATTTAAGAAAAATGACTCTTTGCTACTTATGTGTGATCAACATATGTCGTTGATTAGAAAATTTTATGTAATAGATTTTGAAAATTTGTTTGCCTGATTAGTAATTCCAACACCTCGTCTTGCCACCATAGGAAATCGAACATCTTACTACTAGACGTTATCGAGATATTAATTTTTACATAATCTACCACAACTGTCAAAATAGGTATTGGAAAAAAATTCATATCTCCGAAAATATTAATTTTAGACATAGCGAACCTTTACTGAATTGACATTAAAATTTTTCGTGGAATCTAAAGAACAATTGAAAATGGTATCATTCTATTTAAGAAAAATGACTTTTTGCTACTTTTGTGCGATCAACATATGTCGTTGATTAGAAAATTTTATGTAATAGATTTTGAAAATTTGTCTGCCTGATTAGTAACTCCAACACCTCGTCTTGCCACCATAAAAAATCGAACATCTTACTGCTAGACGTTATCGAGATATTAATTTTTACATAATCTACCACAACTATCAAAATATTGAGAAAAAAATTTATATCTCCGAAAATATTAATTTTAGACATAGCGAACCTTTATTGAATTGACATTAAAATTTTTCGTGGAATCTAAAAAAAATAGAAAATGGTAGCATTCCATTTAAGATAACGAAGTTGGTGTCAACTTCCGGTATTTCCGGAAATGCCACGATTTTGGAAATACAGTGTGTCCACGGATGGACTTAACTATACTTGTAAAAACTTTTATTTTCAGTTTTTCGAGAAAAAGTCATTCTTTATAATTTCTTTTGCTTGTTATATAAATACGATTCACGTTGAGAAACTTTGATTTTGTTGTTCAGGGTGCGCAGAAAATACAAAAATGTATATTTCCAAAATTAAAAAATTTTGAATCAAGCTTTTTGAAGTCTCAGAATGAAACAGCTTATAAGGAGAAATTGAAAAGTCAAATAAAGTTTTCCCATAGAAGTTATACTTAGTTGCTAAGATACACCAGGTGTCCGGTTAAGGTTGGCGACCGGCTATCTTAGGAACTATTCTTCCCACAGATTTCGGAAAAAAATCTTCTTACAAATAAAGTGACCATAAAAATTCATCAAAAATGTTTTTAGCTTTCAATTTTCCCCGCTAGAGGGCACAATTTTAAAAGAAAATAGACAATCCACATTTTCTTCAAAAATTCAAATGGAAATGTAGGTAGGTATCCTTTCTCAAAATCTCATCGTAATATCCAGCAAATTAGTTTAATAACTTTTTGATCTAACTTACGAAATAGGGGCTGGGAGGAGGAAAGAATTCCCTTACACCAAAAATGCCATGTTTCCGGATTGCTTGAACCAATTTTAGTGAATTTGGTCTCGTTGGAAAAGGAACACCATCTGGCGGCTCCCTCGTAAAATGAAATTCAAATGTAAATGCAGATTTCTATTACGCTATAAATTCCCTTTCCAACAATACCATATTCATTAAAATGGGTTCAAGCAATCCGGAGATATGGCATTTTTGGTGTAAGAGAATTTGTTCCTTCCTCCACTCCTTATTTCATAAACTAGATCAAAAAGTTATTAAACTAATTTTCAGGGTATTACGAGGAGATTTTGAGAAAGCTAAAGGATTCCTAAATTTCCATTTGAATTTTCGAAGAAAATGCGGATTGTCTATTTTCTTTTGAAAATTGTGCCCCCTAGCGGCGAAAGCTGAAAGCTAAAAATATTTTTGATGAAGTTTTCATGGCCACTTTTATAGGAAGATTTTTTTCTGAAAGCTGTAGGATGATTAGTTCCTAAGATATAGCCGGTTGCCAACCTTAACCGGACACCCAGTATTTCTTAGCAACTAAGTATAACTTCTATGGAAAAACTTTATTTGGTTTTTCGATTTCTCCTTCTAAGCTGTTTCATTTTAAGACTTCAAAAAGCTTGATTCAAAAATTTTTAATTTTACAAATATACATTTTTGTATTTTCTGCGCACCCTGAACAACAAAATCAAAGTTTCTCAACGTGAATCGTATTTATATAACAAGCAAAAGAAATTATAAAGAATGACTTTTTCTCGAAAAACTGAAAATAAAAGTTTTTACAAGTATAGTTAAGTCCATCCGTTGACACGTATTTTCATTAAATAGATCCGACCCGGTTTCGGCCACAGCCAAAATTTCAAATCAATACCTCTTTTAGTTCTCCAGATACTTCTAATAGACATAAAAAAAAATCACCCTGTAGAGATAAGTTTGGTTAAATTGACATATTTTGACCTCATAGTTGCCCTGTGTCCACTTACTTATGGGACACCCAGTATAATACGGGAAGAAAAATCCATTTTAGCAGTCTATTAAATTTGATTAATAACTTCGTCAAATGCTGACCAATTGCAATTTTCTAGAAAGGTTTTCATAGAGCATGTTTCGGAACAACTACATATATTTGTCATCGAGGAACATTCGAGACCTACAACTTGGGATGAAGACGGGCTCAAAAAAATCGAGGACATAAAGTACATTGTTTTTAAATATTTGAGTCACCTTAATAACTCACTTAATTGTCTCATTTTTAAAATTCCTAGTCCAGAACTCTGAAATCCCCTTTCAGAATAAAACATTTTGCGCCCAAAAGAATATAGATTCAAGTCTCGACTCGAAAATGTTATCTCGTAATTCGACAATTTAATCTATCACATTAAAAAAATCACAGATAGTCACAATTGCATCTTACCTTAATAAAGCTGATAGGTACGGTTTGTTTTGATTTACTGTAGTGTCTCGCCACCTTATAAACCGTCTCCGGGATATACTCTAGCACCAGATTCAGGTACACTTCATCCTTCTACATAAAAAGAGTTACAATATAACGTTAATCACTCACGAAACTAAACGGACCGGACGTAAAGTCGTAACAACGAATTTCTCGCATTATCAAATTACGTCAAGTCAGAAAAAGAAAAAAAATCTTGTCACTAGCTTAATGAAATATAGCAGGTACTACACGTACTGTGAAAGGGATAAGAGACATTTCGGTATTATTATTTGGAACAAAAAACCCACTATGAGCAACTGCGATGAAATTTCCAAAAACAATTTACTACAATAATTAAGAAAAACACCTCTTTTGGGTCGCACACTTTCCGCAAGGCCAGCAGGACCGAAAAGATTCAAGGAGGTAGAGGTATTGGCTATTCCAAGAATTTACCAATACTCCCTCGTACGTCACCGTCTTTTTTCTGTTAATGAAGAAAGCTGATACAAAAACCATGGGCGGAAGGGGAGAAAACACAAGGGGCGGGATAATTCTCGGGGCAAAAAGGATGAAGGAGGTTAGGTCGTACCTGCTCACTTGCGCCTATGAATATGCTCATACATGGAACGTCAGCACGCTACACACACACAAACACTCGTAAACATTTAATTAAAAGAAAAATTACACTTAAAACAGAGCTTTGGAATGACACAAAGTGCTCGAAACGCGGATTAGTTCATGTCTCGCAAGTAGTTCAAATGAACTTCACTTAAAAATTTATTTGGGCTAACCCAGTTAGCAACATGCTTCGTTTTAGCGTGTTTAATACGTAAACCGATAGAGTAGTTCAAATGTACCGCCGGTAGTTCAAACTAATATTCTTGAAAAATCGCCTTCAGTTCATTGGGATACTGAAAATCAATGTTTAAGAGTGTTTAATAAACGAATAGAGCGAGTAGTTCAAACGTACTTTTATTAAAAAAGGTTAAAATGGTTCGTATATCAAAGAACTTTAGATTTGGTACGAAAATAGGTATTTTTTGGATGTGTAGTTCAAATGCTCCAGCTAGTAGTTCAAATTTACTTTTTTGAAAACCTATTTCAGTTTACCGAAAAATTGAAGATCATTTTTTAAAAGTGTTTGGTGCACAAAACAAGCGAGTACTTCAAACGCCCTACGCCAAAGAATGGTTAATAATTCGAATAAAATGGTACGCAATTATTTCTGCCGATCAAAAACCAGATATTTCCGGAAATTTTTCAACCTTCAGTTACCGAGTGTTTTGTGGTGAAAAAAAGTAAATGGCGCAACAATAGGAACAGCTGCAATGCAAATATGTATTGTAGAAATTATGCGAAAAAATCCAGAAGTCGGGCACGATTTGATTACAATACTAAGGTGGCGACCTTGTCCTGTTATCATTAGCGAAATTATTATCTAATTCTGGGTAGCTTCTAAGGCAATGTCACAATACGCCGAAAATCGTCCGACAAATTTGTTTTGCAAACTGGGTCCGCGTACCCCGCAAATTTTTGAAAACACGCTAAAACGACAAGAAAAAAATATTTACATTTCTCAGAGGCGATTTTTTTGGGAGCACGATGCGTCATTCCGCTAATTGATTCTAAACGTAAAAATTAAATTAAATTTTAAAATATATAAAAAGGTACTGGGTGCTATTTCTGTTCGAATAGGTATACATACCTTGTCTCCAGATGAATAGAAATAATATTTAAGTTTGACTATGTTACAGTGTTCCAATCGCTTCATGATCTGTAGTTCCCTATTCTGCAAAAGAAAATTATTGTGAACCGCTACGGTTACTAGTAGAGTCCCGGAACCGCTAAAATGTGCTTAGAAATGAAATGAAAAAGTGGTAAAAATGTCTGACCTGGCCAGTAACAACAGTCCACACCTTGAGTATGAAGAATCAGTAAGCTTTCAAAAAATTATCATGTGCGTTTGGATTATATAGAGCGTTTTACGAAAAAGGTCAAATGAGAAAATGTTATTTTTCGTTTAACTTGAGATATCTCTAAGACGATCGCAAATATCAAAAATTACATTCTATAACATTTTATGCGCTTTCTGAGAATACTGGTTTTTAAATTTTCAAAATCGGACAGTAATTATTAAAGGAATTGTGTACCGGCTCTCGCGTCCGCGATCCGATCCCTTCCACGGAGCTCTATATTTGTGAGTACTCAAAAACACTACTACAGAAATAACACATTTTGTATTTCTTAAATAATATATTTTGGTTTTGCGTATTAGTAGTAGAGCTGGAAAATTAACAAATCTGTTCACACAATGTTAAAATAAAACCTAATGGATAAGCTACAATAATTTAATCGGTGTTGGTTGGACCTGGCATAACTTTAAAAAAAAATTGAATAACCAGTAATAAACTACACTATCGCAGGCATATTTCTTGAAAATTTAATTGTTTTATATGCCACCATTCTTGGGTTATGAATTTTTCAACTGTACCACTTATCTGTCAAATTATCCCAAAATATATTTTTCTAGACAACTAATAAAAATAGACAAAGTATTATGAATAAAATGCCATTAAAATTTTATGAGGAATCTGAAAAAATATAAAATTATACTGCTTCTATTACACAAATCAAAGTTGCATTCAGTTTACACTATTTGGACACACCTCGTACGATTAAAAACATTTTCAGAATATAGTACTTCTGAAATGAATTCAAGTTTGTTAAAACAGTTTTTGTCTATCTGCTCTCATAACTGAGTAATCTTCCACCCACGCGTAAATCTCACGCCCTGTATAGGGCATATTCTGTTTCTTGCAGGAGTAACGTTTTGCCTAACAATCTGTAAATAGAACGTAAGTTATACGCTATTATGTTGAACATTTATTTTTTTGCATCCCGCAATATCGTTCAATCTTCGGTACCGTTGGTTGCGAGGTTGGTTGTGTTTTTAGCGTATACAGGGTGTCCATGCTAGCGTAACTCCACTTAAAAAATTAATGATACCTACATCGGAAACTAAATTAGAAATTTGCGGTTTTGACTGTTGTGTTAAACAGTGTTAAAAACAAAAGAAGCTATCTGCTATGTTGCAAACTTCATCTCAGAGAACTGGAAAAAAGTTCATGATATTGGCCATCTAATTTGAGATTTTTCAAACATTGATATCTCGACTTCTTTAAATGGAACGGTATATTAATTTTTACACCATCATTTTTATTCTCTTCCAATTTTATTAAGACTATTTTGGTCTCTCCCAGATTTCGAAATATGTATTTCGGATTTTCTGATTTTTTCGAGGATTTTTTAATGCGTTTTCACAAAATTGAAAGGGGATAAAAATCTGCGTCGATGGTGTAAAAATTAATATACCTACCGTTCCATTTAAAAAGTCGAGATATCAATGTCTGAAAGATCTCAAATTTATCAAACAAAAATTTGGCTCAACAGCCCAAGTCCGGAACCACAATTTCCAAATATTAACCAATGGTACCGAAAGATTTAACAATATTGGAAAAAACTAAATTTTGCTCCATAGTTTCATTATAGTTAACATAGTGACGTATAACTTATGTTCTATTATTTAGATTGTTCGGCAAAACGTTGCTCCTGCAAGTGTAAGGCCCGGTTTTTCAAAGAATCCAACACCGGATTAAGTCTGACACCGGCTTCGTTGCTATGCTACAACCAATCAGAAAGCCGGTATCATAGCAACGAAGCCGGTGTCAGACTTAATCCGGTGTTGGATTCTTTGAAAAACCGGGCCTAAGTGTACCACAGACCACAGGTTCTGGAAAAAGCAAAAACTGAGTTCATTCAATGAATGTCACATTGGAGGATCCAGATATAGAAAACAGTTGTCCTTCTGACACCGATTAAATTATTATAGTTTAGCTATTACGTTTTATGTTAACATTGTGCAAACAGATTTATTCATTCTTCAGTTCTACAATCAATACGCAAAACAAATATATTATTAAAGAATCTGTTGCATTTATCCTCGTATTTATCTGAGTACTCGCAAATATAGAGCTCCGTGGTAGGGATCGAGTCCGCGAGACGCTACGAGAGTCGGTGCACGATCTTGTTTCTTTTAAGACAATTTCTTCAATTACGGTCCGATTTTGAAAATTTTAAACGGTAAGCTCCGAAACATCTAGCGCATAAAATCTTATAGAACGTAGTTTTTAATATCTGCAGTCGGCTCAGAGATGCCGTAAGTTAAACGAAAAATGTCAGATGTGATAGTTCAGTGTTTCGAGAAAACTGCACTTTTATGAGTCCGGTCTTTGTTCTATGTTCCGCATTTCTTCACATCTTTTCTGCAGTAGATACAGAAACCATCAGAGCACCAATTGGTTGATCTTGAAAAGCTGAATACGATGATATAATTTTCATTTAACCCTCTTTTCATAAAACGCCCTGTGTAATCCAAACGCGCATGGCGATTTTTTGACGACTCACGGATTTTTCATACCCAAGATGTATACTATTTTACTGATCAGGCCTTACATTTTTACGCAGGTAACTGGAGTTTTGCACTCTACGATACTTAAAAAGTCCGCCCTGAATGCGAATTTTTTCCGACATCCTAATATCGCGTCTTTTAGTCGCGTCTTTTAGTCGAAACGATTTTGCTAAGTGAATTCATGGATAGAAACAATTCCCATGCGGTCAAACTTTTTGGTTTAAAAAACCGGAGGAAAATTGAGATTACCTTAAACCTTTTGTCCTGCAGGACCTTTTTAATTGCAACCATTTCACCCCTATCACATAACTTTGCCTGATAAACGACCCCAAAGCTTCCATTTCCAATTACTTTCGTATCTGTGTAAGAGACTTCAAGAGGTCTGTCTGGTCCTTGTCCCGGCGTCGCCACCACCGTCGTCACTTTACCACCATCTTTGCCTACGTATCCGCCAAAAGAAAAAAGAGGGGAAAAGCTATTAAAATCACCCAAAAGCAATAGAAAAGACCCTGTCCACTCAAAACACACTTTTGGGCGTTATTTTAAACTGCACAGGATCTTTAGACACGCAACTGTCATTCTTGGCAAGATGGCGATTGAAAAAATTACCAAAAATTGATTTTTAAGAACCTTTCTCACGTAATTTCGTGTAACAGGGTAGTAACTCAAGGGAGAGCATAAAAAGCCAAGCCATCGCAGCAAGATTAGACAAATTTAGAACGGACTATACAAAAATTGTTTAACAGTATTCACTGACTCAAAAAAACGTAAAGAACATTGAAGAATTTATGGCTTATTTAATCATTTTTATACCTGCTTTGTCCAGTAGCACAGAATGTGACTTGCTAGTCGTTTTGTGTTGTACGTCGTCAAAAACTTCCTTTTTACTTGCACGTTTCATTTCTGTGCTCATTCTTATGGCCTGACAATAAATTAGGCAATAAACCTATTCTTAAATAATACTGGAGTAGTGTACCTTTTTTGACGCTACTTCCTAGATGGTAACTTGTCACCGGCAGTTGGTAAAGTGAAATAAAGACATTTGGAATCAAATTTGATAACTCAAAAGTGACAAGTTCTTTTTGAAAATGTATCAAAATGCGATCTTAAAGCATGCAAACTAGATCTACATTTGAAGGATGCAAATATCGGAATACAGCTGCTTTTACAATAGTTCGACAAATTAATATGGGCAGAAGTTCCACTGTTCGATATATGTAGTTAGAAATATGTAGGTATATCAATAAATTTGTAAAAACGGGTAGTCTTTTGGCAATCAAAAAGAAAATCAAATCAAATCTTACAATTTGGTTGACCTGAAGCAAATTTTCAAAATTCTCGGGATTTCACAAATAGTCCCCAAAAAAGGTCTTCCCAAATTGGGAATATTTGGTGCACTTACAAGTGCAGCAATGCTAAACCCAAAATGCATCCATACTTTGTAAGATATGGTTAGCAATTTACACTCGCATTTAGATTTGTTTTTTACTAAACTGGAAGATTTTAGAATTTAAAAGAAATTTCAGAGGAATAGCATTTTTTGAAGATTCAAATGGAAAGGCAGAAGGAAGGGTCTTTACAATCAACTCAATTTGCTTTCCAATTTGCGCCAACTACTTATGTAGGGGCAAAAATTGAGGCCGAAAATATCACAGCATAATACAGCAGAACAGCTCTCCCTAAATTTTCTAGCTCGCGTAGCGTAGCACGCGCAACTTCTCATGCACGTGTTCTTTTTCGCGGCTTTTTCGTTTGTCGCTGAGTCGGTCGCCGAGTTAATACCGGCGTCAAACCGACTGATAAAACGCCGCGGTAGTAAATCACTTGCAGTTGGAGGTCACCAAATGCAGCTAAAATAATTCAAAGACACCGCGCCACCGCCAAGAACTTTAACTGCTGTATTATGCTGCGAAGAAAATATCTTAGGTGAATTTCTTATGGCCACTTTTATGAAAAACATTATTTTCTAAAAGCTGTAGGACAAATTAGTTTCCGAAAAATGGTCAGTTGCAAATGGTTGCAAACGTTAACAAGACACCCAGTAAGTATATCTTTTGTAGGTATACTTTGTATGTATATTATTTTCACTTAGGTATACAGGATGTCCAACGTGTTTTGTACACAACTCAACTAAGTATCGTATTTTAAATTGAACCCTCTGCATATTTTTGCATTGTTAGATGCAGGTGGATAACAAATAGATTACATTCTTGTTAGGCTTGGTCTACATTATGCGCATTCCGCAGATGCGTATTTCGGCTGCGTATTTTCGGTAAGATGACAACACATTGTTTTAATTTGGAAGTTCGCATATGGGTGTAGAATACGCAACCACGCAGTATGCTGCCGGAAATACGTACATCCGCATGCTGGTGCCGAGTTGCATTACCGGGAAGTTGATAGAAAACACGCGCATTCAGGAACGAGCGTTCATACTGTGCGGATCGGTTGGTTTGTATTTGCAGTTGCAGTTCAAAAGTTGTATTGTTTTGTTTGACATAAACTGACGACCACCAGAAACGACGGTACGCTTCCGCACATAGACGCCGAAAATCTGCACAATGTGAACGCAACACTTCTTGCCGATAATACGCATACGTATTTTACGCATCTGCGGAATACGCATAATGTAGACCTCGAGTAGACCTGGTCTTATGTAAAGATTTAGAAAGCTATCCAGGAGCAGGTATACATAGTGATCACAACGAGGATCACAACGAACATAGTAGCCTCGATAGTAGCTATGAAGGCTAATAATCTTAAATTTACGATTTTGAAAACACGAAACGGTAAAAAAAACCTTGACCTTGAGAATCTAGGATTTGCGCGATAAGTTCGAGAAAAAGACGAATGAAGTACTAAAAAGCGCGGATGAAAATACTGTTGGGGACGTAGAAGCAGGATGAAATTGCATTAAAAATATAGTACAAAAAATCTGGATTTAGTTCTATAATTCAATGCCTGGCGGGGTATTTGCCCGAGGAGTAGTTGTTCGAACGGTCCAGTAGCACTAATTAAAAATATATAGTTTAGATTCTGCAGCTAGAGATATTTTAGAATTTTAGAAGTAGGTATCAGTTTAACTTCCCACGCGCCAAAAATTTTAACTAGAATTGTGCAAAGAAGGATGGAGAAAAGGGCGGAAGAAATATTAGAAAATCAGTTCGGATTTAGACGGAATACACGAACGCGCGGGGCTATTTTAGCTTTACGAGTAATTATAGAAAAAAAACAATAGAAAAGGGAAAGAGCGTCTATATAGGATTTGTAGATTTAGAAAAGGCCGAGGAAAAAGCCTTCGACAAAGTAAAATGGTGGAAGATGTTCGAAGTGCTCGGAAAGGCAGAGATGAAATAATATAGGGACATAATCTATACAAAGAGCAAACGGCAGTTACAGAATTTGAGCAGGAACGAAGAAAAGTATTATATCCGAAAGAAAGTGAGACAGGCTCGGAGGCAGGGATGTGCGTTGCCACCTCTAGTTTTCAACTTATGTATATGGAAGATGCGATTAATATTGTTAAGGATAAAACAGCATCAGAGATTAATATACAAGGCCAAACTATTAACAAGCTCAGATGATATAGCAGTGTTAACATCGAGGTTAACATCCAGTAAAGAAGAATTACGAATGACTCTGAATGAAATAGATGCAGTTTTGACAGAAGGATACGGCATGAAAATCATAAGTCAATAAAAAGAAAACCAAAATTTCGGTCCGTATGGGGGCGTGAAAATAGTACTAAAACTACAAATAGGAAATGAGAAGATAGATGAACTTGTGGATTTCGGCTATTTAGGAAGTCAAGTAACTGAAGATGGTAGGAGTACTAGAGATATAAAACCAATAGGGCATGATCGAGTTGCGTTTAACAAAAACCGACAAAAACAGACAATTTTCTGAGCAATTTTCCCACCCTATTACTATTTCTTACGGGGTAGGTTTCTGGCCCCTAGCACTAAAGCTCAAGCTTATTGTGCCCCCATACATGATTATCTCATAAGTTCGGTCCCCTCAAAAAATTTTAGGACAAGACTTATGGGTGCATCTGCTATTAATTTTGGTTCTACAAACATAGCTCCAAAGCTTGTATGTCTAGCTGCGCCAAGAGCCGGACATTCGCATAGTATGTGATGAGGAGTTTCCTCCTCTTCTCCACACATCCTGCAATCAGGATTGTCCTTCATTCCAATAGTGATAAGTGAACAGTGCCCCGTAAATAGTCCTATACTGCCCATCTCAGCTGGTTCTTACCCAGTCGTATTAACTCTTCAGCTCTCTTGCTGGATGGTCCACTAATGAACATCCGCGATTGCCTCAGTCCAGGAGTCTCCATCCAGTAAGAGGTATATTTTGTCTTAATAGGTCCTTTATCACCTCTGGCTATCTATAGTATAGGTATATTTTTGTAATCCAAGTATGCCAACATATACACGAAGTTCCATTTAAGTTAATCGTACTTTTATCCAGACTTTAATGCACACCTCGTCGACACCTCGTATAATGGTACCTACCAGATAGAAAAAAATGGGGCAGGATATAATTCCCTCGATAATTCCTTATTGTATTCAATTAAGTATGTACCTAGATAGTTTTTGGAGCATTCAAATCGGCTTCTATACCGAGTAACAAACTTCCATGTGTACATGGGGAAGTAACATGTGTAATTACGTTTTTGAGAATTCCTGCTCCCGATGCATAGTTACAATGGTGGTAAAAGTAGCAATCGAAAGATAATTTTTTCTGCGTATGAGGATATCAAAAACTCTACAACTTTCCAATTTATTAAAGCATTAACAGCAAGAATTACCTTAATAATTTTCAAACTAAAACACGCCAAAACACATACATTTATCGGGTTGTCCATGACAACTGAGGGGTGAACCGCAGAGGAATTTTGGTGTACAAGCTTGAGGAATTAATAGGGAATTACACAAATTTGTAGGGAATTGCGGGAATTGTTTGGGGAATTGTTGGGGAATTGCATGAATTAGTGAGGAATTGCACAGGAATTGCAGGAATTACAAGGGAATTGCAGAAATGTTTAGCCCCTTATACTAACGATTGCGCATGCGCTGTAAATTATTGCATCGTCTTAACAAATATCTTTGTAAATAATATACTCGGATGTACAGGAAATGCAAAAATTAGTTGTAAGGGAATTCCAGGAATTAATAGGGGAATTGCAGGAATTACATGGGGAATTGCGGGAATTACATGGGGAATTGTGGGAATTACATGGGGAATTGCGGGAATTACTTGAGGAATTGCAGGAATTAGATAGGAATTGTGAGGAATTAAAAGGAATTACACATAAATGGAGGAATTGCACAGGAATTGCAGGAATTACAAGGGAATTGCAGAAATGTTTACCCTCCTTACACTAACGATTGCGCATGCGTTGTGAATTATTGCATCATTTTTACAAATAACTTTGTAAATAATATACTCGGATGTACAGGAAATGCAAGAATTAGTTGTAAGGGAATTCCAGGAATTAATAGGGGAATTGTAGGAATTACACGGGGAATTGCAGGAATTACATGGGGAATTGCGGGAATTACATGGGGAATTGCTGGAATTACTTGAGGAATTGCGAGGAATTAAAAGGAATTACATATAAATAGAGGAATTGGTGTACAAGATTTTGCGCTGCGGTTCACCCCTCGATGACAACTTAATTTATTCTAATCAAAGACGTCTTTGAATCTTTGATTCTTATGGATTTTCTAATTCGTTTGAACTGTCAACCGAGCTGTCAACATTTATCGACAATTTGAAATTTGCGAGGAAATTTGGGTTTCAAAATCAAAACCTTTTCTTCAACTGAATAAATATTTTTGTTCATTTTGAAACCCAAATTTTAAATTGTGGCTAAATGTTGACCTCAATGTTGACAGTTCAGACCGAGGGTCAAAAGAATTAGAAAATCTGAGAGAAAATACAGAAGAATCAGAGATGTCTTTGATTAGAATAAATTGTCATGGATAATCTCGAGGATAATCTAATAAATTTATGTTTTAATTTGAAAATTATTAATTTAATTTTTTCTTTTAATGCTTTAATAAATGGGGAAGTTGTAGTTTTTGCTCCAGTTTTTGATATCCTCATACGCAGAAAAAAATCATTTTTCTTTTGCTACCTTTGCCAACATTGTAACTATACTTGTAGAGCAGGAATCCCCAAAAACGTAATTACTGGTGTTATTTCCCCATGTACCTACCCTACCAAGGAAGTTTGTCACTCTGTATGTAAAATAAACGACCGTTTACATTTATAGTGAACAACCTGTACATTCGCCATAAGTACCTACGTAGGTAAAATAAATCATTACCCTCGTCATTACCTAACCGTGTAGTTTCACGTATGTATGTAAGTCTACTCGGCGGTATGATCATACCCCGGATCATACACTAAAAATTTAATTTAAAAAATATAAAATATTCTCAAGGTCGTTCACAATAGGGACGCCTTCGTAAAAAAACTTGAATTTGAATTTCACAAGTACCAAAAGAAAATTGAAAAATCATCAAAAAATCATCAACAAGGGGTACCTATTTTTATAAAGAAAGCATTTTTAGCAGCACAAACAAAAAATAAAAGAAATCCGTGAACCCATCATCGTACCTATGTAAGGCCCGCCCTCGGGCCCGCCGCGCCGTAAGGCTAAAAATTAGAGCACAACCTAAAGATATTTGTTTTATTCCGATTTTTAGCAGGGTATTGATCTTTTTTTGTTGCACCAACGTAAGGCCCGCCCCTTATAAAAATTGAACCATAGGTACATTTTTTATTTACATGCGAGAGTGAAAATCGTGAGCTTTCAGGTGTAGCCGTCAAAGTATCGACTTCTGATACGAACAAAAAAGTAAACAAATCTGATACTAGTAATTGTTTTCATAAATCACTCGTTATGAAACAAGGTAATAACATTTTTTATTGTTAAGTACCACAGTGCACACGTGAGACAAAGACAGAAAAATAAATTGACGTTCTTAGAAACAACGAACCGTCTGACGTCATCAAATCGCAAGTTATTTTTGACAGTTGCGTGTAGTTTTATGTTAAATAACTTTTGCAAATTCGATAATCACTATGGGAAAAAAGTGAAACTCCGGAATGCTTGCACATGTCTGCGATATGCGATTCAAAAATAGCGGATTGATGGCCTAATTTACGTTGAGCCGATTTGGTTATCGATTATTGCTTATCGTGACATTATAAATTTAAAGCAGTTTCGTAAGTAGAGTAGGCTTAGGATTCTACACCTGCGAAACAATTGAAATCGCGAGAAAAATAATTCAAACAAGTGCCACAAAGGGTCGAGATGGAAGTGGGGCAAATCCCTTCTACCGACTCCCTTTTAATCATATAATGACACGAGGAGGTGCAAATTCGTGCTTGCACAGTTAGATAAGTAAATACGTAGTAAACTGATTGCGGTTTTAAATGGCCAAGTCAATTTCACGTTCAATAAATTAGGTCGCAGCCATGTTGCTCTAACATTCGTGAGATCTAGGATCAGTGTTTCCCGTGTTCGCGCGACTGTAGTCGAGGATATGTACAACGGGACAAGTGCACAACTTACTGCTAATTTTTAAGCCACCTAAGGGAGGATTCGGCGGTTGTTTGTTGCCCTCCGCGAAGGACGTAGTTCTAGGGCGTCCACTCATGTCTATCTCCAACAATTTTTTCCGATGGAAGACCACTTCATAGATCTATCACATTTCTCGCTAACACCCTTCACACTAACTCCCTGTTCACTTGTATTTCGCACTCTAAACGGACATTTATCAGCATAAATGTTCCGATAAACGTGCACACCTTACTTTATTTATTAAAACGGACACCTACACTTCATATTTATTTTATAACCAAACCTTTAAACCATCTTTATTCGCTACGGGCTTCACCTCGGCAGCAATTTTCAGATGCTAGACATTGCCACATTCGGCACTTTTCGGAACCAATAACGATACCGCCGTACTCGTCGATAATATCCGAAGAAATTCAACCAACACGCACCTTGAAACTCCTCATGCTAGCGACATCTTCACTACATGTACCCAACCACGCAAACGCTGAATCGAACCGAAATGAAACGATCAGAATATCTGTGGAAAAGATAAATCTACTTCAGGGCAGGGAATCAGAAATCGGAAATCGATTCTCATGGGCTCCCGCGGCATCTATCGGAATATAGTATTACAACCCAATTGCTACAGTTTCCTGTACTACAGCGCCTTAGCATCGGGGGTTGTATTTCAACAGATTTCCATCAGTACTAGACTTTCATACATGAGTTGATAGACCCGATTTCGAAATCTGACTCGTTCGTGCACCTTCTGAATGCACACTTTCAGTTTGATGTTGGAAGACTTCCTACATTGAGCTAACAGTTAAGCAAGCAACTAAAATATTCTTACCACGAGATTTCTTTGGCGCGTTATGCGGCCCACAGACACAGCGTTTTCTGGAGCTTTTTTACAGCCGGCGTTTTGAACGTCGAATATACCGCAAATATATTTTCCCCCCACACACAGCATCGAGTGTACCTCCAGTCCGCGACGAAAGAGAAGTGCCCTCGTGCTCATTAATGAATTTATTAGAAGACAAGAAAAGAAGAATTTGGGTGAAGAGTTGGTTGCTTCAAAAATCGAGATTATCGCATATGAACCTATTGACCGAATTGAGAGAAATTCCAGACGATTTTCGAAACTATCTTCGTATGGACGAAGAAGCGTTTGTGTGTCTACTTAATGAGGTAGAAACATTAATTACAAAGCAAGACACTCCAATGCGGTCAGCTATTTCTGCTAAAGAAAGATTAACTGTGACTATAGAATAAAATAATATTAATTAATTAATCTATGCTGTAACTACGATATTTAGCAACTGGGAGATCATTTGAAGATTTAAAATTTTCCGCTATAATATCACCCCAGTCTCTAGGAGAAATAATTCCAGAAACGTACAGAGCAATATTTCAAGCCTTAAGCAAGGAATATTTAAAGGTAAGTACAAAACGCACGTTTTCTTGCTCCATCTCGCACACACACACACACGCACACGCACACGCACACACACACACACACACACACACACGTCGCCGAGGTCAGTTTGTCACTGTTTTCACCGCTGAAGTCAACGGCAATGAACACACACTCAGCTGTTCTAACGCTAGCCAAAACAAAACGCCATGAAAATATTTAACTAGATTAATATTTTTCTCGGCGTTTTCTACCGCTAGCGTCAACGCCGGCAGTGACGCCTACTGCCATACACCAGGCGTTTTGCAAGCGTTTTTTGATCGTTTTATCCGTCAGCGCAAAGCGCTGCCGCCAAAAGGTTTCAAATACGCCCTAGTCTGTGGGCCGCATTAGAACGTCAGTAGCATTATCAATGTTTAATTTATTTTACCTCCATCCCAAATAAGACCACATTAACAGCGGAACAGACCAATCACGTTCGGGAGTATATCTTCCACGCTCAACTCTAGTGCTATTAGAAATCTCGCCAGTGTTCACTTGTATCGATGTATTGTACACATAGAGCGATCTATGAATTCCTATCGTTTACTAATGATTACAGGCAGCTGTAAGAGTGACGTATGACGTCTTGAAATTTGAAAACTACTTTTCAATAAAGAGTACCAAGTTCAAAGTTTAGTTCAATAATTTTTATTATTATTGGTAAGTGCACCGTTTTGGCTTTTTATACTCTATATTTTATTACTGCCAAATATAATTTACATCTTGAACCATAAAACCATAGAAACAGTCGTGTATTACTGTGTTGAATTTGACGCGTTTTCTTTTAAGGGGTGCTTTTTGAAATGATGAACCCATTCTTACATACATTTATTCAGTTTTGACATACATGAAATAACGAATTGACAAAAAGCAATTATTCTTAAGTATTAGCACAGGAAGGCACCTAAAAAGGCATAGGTAGAAATTAAAGAGACTTGTTTGTCTGCAAGAATGAATTTTAACTGAATTTGAAATATTAAAAAAAATAAACAACTGAATATTTTTCCGTAAATATGACCTTTTATATTTAAAAACAATAAATAATAATAAAACAACTAACTTTGGTTACGAATTAAATTATGATTTTCAAAGGCTACGATGAACCGAGCCCGATAATAAAAATATATTAAATATTCATACATTACAATAAAGACAATAAAAACAGATAAGAACAGATACACCTAGTCACTAAATAAAAACAGAAATTCACTAGATTAATTAAAAAAACGAATCTCCAGTTACTCTCAAAGCACTATAACAAAAAAACCATTGGTAGCGAGTAGTTCCAACATCCCAAATTTTGAAAATCGTCGTTACGAAGAGAGCTCTTCAAAATCGGTCAGCAGATCATTTGTACCGCAGTAGTTTGAATGTCCCAAATTTTGAAAAACGTTTGTTTTGAATTTCACAAGAACGTTCAACAGTTAATTTGTACCGCCAGTAGTTCGAATGTCCCAAATTCTGGAAAATGTTCGCATTGAAAGGAGTTCAAAAACGGGAAGTAGCTCATTTGTACCGCGGGTAGCTCGAATGCTTCGTTTTTATTTTTACAAGGTGCGCTTGGAAAACTTGAAGTAGATTGTTTGTACCATCGGTTGTATAAAATCACGAGTAGCTCATTTGTGCATTGTTAACTTTTTGAGAGCAACTTCTGCCTATCCTTTGCTTTTTATAACTACAGGAAGCAGGAAAATATTTTGATAATGAAAAAAAAACGAATCTCCAGTTACTCGCAAGTAGCGAGTAGTTCCAATATCCCAAATTTTGAAAATCGTTTGTTTCGAAGAGAGCCCTTCAAAAATGGCCAGTAGTTCATTTGTACCGCGGGTAGATCGAATGTCCCAAATTTCGAAAAATGTTTGTTTTGAAGGGGCGAGTTCAAAAACGGTTGGTAGTTCATTTGTACCGTGGGTAATTCGAATGCCCCAAATTTTTAAAAGGCTTATTTTGAAGAGGGGAGTTCAAAAATGCGAAGTAGTTAATTTCTACCACGGGTAGTTCGAAAGCCTCCTCTTTATTTTTACAAAGTACACCTGGAAAACCTGAAGTAGATCGTTTGTACCATCGGTTGTGGTATAAAAACACGGGTAGTTCACTTGTGCATTGTTAACTTTTTGAGTTTTTGGAGATTTCCTAAGCAACTTCTGCCTATCCTTTGTTTTTTATAACTACAGGGCGCAGGAAAATATTCCGAGGTGGTTTTAACGAAAGAACGAAACATGTAAGAAAGACAAAATCTACTGTTACGCTAAAATTTTGAGCTAGGCTGATACCAGTAGTTTTTTTTTAGTTAGTTTGTATCGAATGAATGGCTTGTGTGGTTCCAGCCCAGCTCAGCTAAGGTCCTAAGAATTATAATAACTTTCTTCAGTAAATATAACAACAAACATTGACGAAAACTACTATGCCAACTAGAAAAAGCACACCATCATTTACACTGGTAAACAACTATTTTTTGAATTATAAATATCTTGTTAAATATATATATTTCTCTATTCTCTATACATTATTGATAATATAATAATATAAATGTTCCCTCCTTTCTAGTATAACAAATATGTATTAAATTCAGACACTTTTTTTGCTTTTTAGTTCTCTTTTTGACATTGTAGTGTTTGAAATAACGAGATATTCCAACGGATACTATAAAAAAATTCTTAACCCGGGTTCTCCACTATCCTCTTTCTTCTGAAGTCGTAAACTTTCCGACAATAGAATATCAGCTCTGAGGGCGTTGTCAGAGGTGACGACGGTAGCCTCCTCAACCTCGGGTAACAGTTTGGTTTTGGAATGCACGGTATACTTTCTATTCCTTCTTGAAGCCTCTTCAACTCCTTATGAAAACTGCAAAGAAAGTTACACAACTCAATCTAATTTTTTTTTACTTTTGTTCATTGGCCTGAACAGAAAATTGAAATAAACGTTACCGCATGATCAATGTCGAATTTAAACATAGATGACTCAAGTTGGGATTAAAATAAGAAGATAAAGGGGCATAAGACAAGTGGTCAGAGGAGTCCAAACCGACAGTAGAGTAACAGTGGAATATCAGAGGATTACCATCAATAATAAAGTGCATGTCTGAGATGTACACAAAGGTGGTACCAACAACATTAAGAACATTGACAGCAACATTCAAGATCATGGACAAAATTGGAAAAGAACTGGGATTGCAAGTTAACAATAAAGCGGACACAGGCAGACCAACTGAGGGATGCTTGTGAGCAAGAATGTATCGAAGAAAGCTAAGCTGACAAAATGTAGAACCCTAATAAGGTCTGGGCAGCAAAGACCATGACCATGAAGCAGCAAGACGAGGAAAAGCTTAGAATATTTGAAAGGAAGATATTGAGGAAATAAAAACTGACAAATGCAAATACAGGGTTAGAATGAACGAGGGGCTGAACAAAGAGATAGAGGGACAGAATATAGTTTGACATATTAAAGTCACAGACTGAGATAGGTGGGACACCTTATATAGTCCTAGCGGTTAACGACAATTTTGGCCGAAACCCTGCAAATTGTGTTAAAAGCATGGAACTTGGTCGGCAGCTGAAATAGGTCAAATTAAGAGATTTTGCCCGCAGTACCCAAAAAAATACCCCGTAGGAGCAGCTCAGGGGCGGAACATATTCCAAGGGGCTTGAATTTCAAAAATAATTAAATAATACCCAATGTGGGCAAGTAATATGTCATTTTATATTGATTTGATATCGCTGAAGTCAATTCAAACCATATTTTATTTATAAATATAAAATTTTCAAAATGGCGGCAAAATTTCCAATTTTAATTCAAAATTTTGTTAAATTCGCTAATATTAAAAAAATTGTAAAATATATAACATTTTTATTTAAATTGCAGGTTCTTAACCTGTTCAAATGATATTTTTTGGTATCCCCAAAAATTTCAAAATGGTTGCCATTTTTGAAAGTAAAATTTATTTGCAGTACCTATACCTACCCTGTTGGATATGGATGGACGAACTGAGGGCATTATAGAAATTTAATTTTTTGTTTCTCTCTTTATTTAACATGTCGACAATTTGTTTTTGAAGATAACTATACCTACATACAGGGTGTGTCACGACGAGTTCCTATTAGACGTTTGTGGAGAAGCGCATAATTCGGCTAATAATTAGCTCTTGCTAATACTTGCACCAAGCGTGTAAGTATACAGCAAGCAGTATTGCATGGTTCGATTGTGTAGGGCAAAGCACCGTACTGATAAGTCTCGAAATGACGAAACCAGTGGTCTACGTTTTTCCATGCACATTCGAAACATGCAATATTGAAAAACTTCCGACATACATAAGACTACTGCTAGTAGAGCAGGAAAGTACCTACGTAGAGATCTAAGAATGTTTCAAGCCCGAGGTATGTTTGGAGTAATATCCCGTATAAGATCTCGCAGTACCCAAAATCTGGATTTAGTTTTATAATTCAAAGCCTGGCGGGGTACTGGCCCGAGGAGTAGTTGTTCGAACGGTCCAGTATCACACAGAATTCCGAAAATTTGTAATATCACATTTTCAAATATTCTATATTTAATGAAAATAATGGCCACTTAATCCAGCTTCCGCTTATACCGGAAGCGGCACTTAACTTCCTTATTTTAAATAGAACTAATACCTAATTTTTTACACTTTCCGGTTCTCCATAAAATTTTAGATGGACTTTATGTGACATAAATAACCTCTAAATGTCAAAATTTCCAAGATATACGCGAGTTTTCAAATTTTTTTACAGTTGCAGGGTACTCTTTGGCGTCTGCGGCAAAAGAAACAAATTGAAATCGAAACAATTGCCGGCGGTAGCATTAATGACAAAGGTCTAAATTAAAGTTTAGTGAATTCAAAGTTTGAAAATACTACGCACAGTGATTAGGATGCGACATTAAACTGAGAAATCAAAATATTGCCAGAACTCAACAAAATTAAATGGAACGCCCACTTGTTTATGCACTTTTTAGATTCTACGGAAAATTTTAGTTGGAGTCGATATAAATCCAAAAAGTGCATAAAAAGAGGGCATTCCATTTAATTTTGTTGAATTCTGGCAATGTTTTGATTTTTCCGGGGGGTAAACCGCTGGTGTAAAAATGTACACCATAAATCCTTTTTATGGAAATAATCTCTATAATTCACCAATAATTCCTGTAATTCTTTAATAAATCCCATAAATCCTCCGTAAATCCTCATCATTCCCCTTAATTCCTGTAAATCCTCCGTGATTCCCCAATAATTCCCATACATCCTCGATAATTCCAGTAATTCCTATATGGATTCCTAAGATTTTAAGTACTTATATACTTAGTCTATTTACTATGCATACGCATATTTACGTATAAGATGATGCACAGTCAGTATACATCCTAATTGGAGAGGAAAAAGCCGATATGTGGAAGGAATATTTGGAAATCTTATATGTGGGACAAAACTGAGAGACATAGGCATTGGAAAAGGAAATCAGTGTAGATGGGGATAACCCAGGCCGCCCTATAATGAGGGAAGAGTTGGAGCCTAGCATTAGAAAAGTTAAAAACAATAAAGCACCAGGAGAAGGCGAATTGCAGCCAGAAATTTTAAAGTGTGCCAGTCAAGAGGTAAGAGAGTGTCAATTTAAACTAGATAGCCGTACGAAACAGGTGATATTCCACAAGATTACAAAAAGAACATCATAGTCGCTTTGCGAAAAAGGAAAGGCGCGGATAATTGTGAAAATTGTAGAACGATCAGTTCAACTTCTCATGAACCAAAAATTCAGACTAGAATATTGTGCACGGAAGAATGGAGAAAAGGGCGGAAGAAATATTAGGAGAAGATCAGTTCGGATTTAGACGAAGTAGAGGAATGCGCAAGGCCATTCTGGCTTTCCGAGTAATTATGGAAAAAACAATAGAACAGGGAAAGAGCGCCTACATAGAATTTGTAGATTTAGAAAAACCCTTCGACAATGCAAACTGGGAGATATTCGAAGTGCTCAGAAAGGCAGGGATGAAATATAGGGACAGAAGAATAATACATAATCTCTACAAAGAGCAAACGGCAGTTATAGAATTTGAGCAGGAACTAAGAGAAGTAGATATCCGGAAAAGGAAGTGAGACATGGGATGTGCGTTGTCACCTCTAGTTTTCTACTTATACAATAGAAAATCCGACCAGCCTCAGGAATTAATGTATACCTACAGGGCCAAACTATTAACATACTCAGATTCGCGGATGGTATAGCAGTGTTAGCATCCAGCAAAGAATAATTAGAAATAGCTCTGAACGAAATGCAAGCAGTTTTGATAGAGGGATATGGCATGAAGATCAATAATAAGAAAACCAAAATTTTGGTATCTAGAAGGCGTGAAAAAAGAAGTAATACTAAATTATAAATAGGAAATGAGAAAATGAGAAAATAGAGAACATAGCGGATATCTGTTATTCAGGAAGTCAAATAACTCGCAATGGTAGGAGCACTAGAGATATGAAACAAAGAATAGCGCAGGACTGAGAGCGGTTAATGTAGAAACTCGGAAGCGACCCTTAAAGACGTATTTATGGGGTACGGTACTGTGCGTGTGTGAAATTTGGACAACAGGAGAAGAGGATCGAAAAGGAATAGAAGCATTTGAAATTTGGTGCTCCAAGCGCATCATGAAAATGCCGTGGATAGATAAGGTTAGCAATAGGGAGGTATTAGAGAGTTTGAGAAAAGCGAAAGGTTTGGAAGACAATAAAGAATAGGAGGGGTAGGAAGGTAGGACACCTTCTGAGACACGAAGGAATAGTTCGCGACATACTAGAGTCGGAGATAAGAATAAAATGAGGCAGACTACTGCTCTCAAATAGTTGGGGATGTAGGATGTTCTACTTTTAGGGAAATGCGTGGATTAGCTCAGGATCGAAAATATGGAGGTTTGTGTCCAACCAGTCTTCGGACTGAGAACTTTATGATGATGTCAATATACAATGAAGAGAGAATTATAATAGCGCCTAGACCCCGCCACTCTACAATAATAATTATTCCCGCTCACCACGCGAAACGTTATCATAGTTATACGTTTAAGTACTTCGTTAGCAAAGAGTGGAACCATCAGCGGCGGTAGGTAGAGAGGTATCGCATAGAACTGATAGTTTGGTATCCTCCGGCCGGGTGGGATCGGCTCGCGTAGAGGTTAGTTTTTCTCACATGTTTTTACATTATCTCTTTTGCAAAAAATGCGTGTGTCTGGTGCGAGAGGGCAGCTAAGGGGTCTGTTTAAAATGCGTGTGTCAACAATAAAACCGTTTAACTTAATAATGTTTTTTTACTTATAACAATAAAATCGGGAATAAATGTAGAGTGGCGGGGTCTAGGAGCTAGTAGAATTATGGGCATTTAGATTAATAATTATTTTTTCTACAATTGTTGTCGAATATCATCTAAAAGGTATTGATTTCTCTCAGATAAATTTCTGGGTCTTAGTAGAACTTCCCAGAGCGCGAACTAACTTGTCTGGCAACTTGCTGCGAATGTGCAGAAACTGCTGCGCAATGGTTATTTCTCTTGTAATTCCCAATAAATCCCCTATAATTCCTAATAAATCCCTTGTAATTCACGATAAATCCCAATAATTCTCCATAATTCCTTGTAAATCCCCCTAATTCCTTATAAATCCCCATAATTCCTTATAAATCCCGTAATTCCTACATAGTGTACACCATAAATCCCCAGAGGTTTACCCCCCGGATTTTTCAGTTTAATGTAGCATCCTAATCACTGTTCGCAGTATTTTCAAACTTTGAGTCCACTGAACTTTAATTTAGACCTTTGCCTATAATGCTACCGCCCGCAATTGTTTCGATTTCAATTTGTTTCTTTTGCCGCAGACGCCAAAGAGTACCCTGCAACTGTAAAAAAATTTGAAAACTCGCGTATATCTTGGAAATTTTGACATTTAGAGGTTATTTATGTTACATAAAGTCCATCTAAAATTTTATGGAGAATCGGAAAGTGTGAAAAATTAGGTATTAGTTCTATTTAAAATAAGGAAGTTAAGTGCCACTTCCGGTATAAGCGGAAGTTGGATTAAGTTGCCATTATTTTCATTAAATAGAGAATATTTGAAAACGTGATATTACAAATTTTCAGAATTTTATTGTGAACGCTTCTCTACAAACGTCTAATAGGAACTCGTCGTGACACACCCTGTATGTTTGTCAGTATAGTTATCTTCAAAAACAAATTGTCGACATGTTAAATAAAAAGAGAAACAAAAAATTATATTTCTATAATGCCCTCAGTTCATCCATCCATATCCAACAGGGTATAGGTACTGCAAATAAATTTTACTTTCAAAAATGGCAACCATTTTGAAATTTTTGGGAATACCAAAATATATCATTAGAACAGATTAAGAGCCTGCAATTTAAATAAAAATGTTATATATTTTACAATTTTTTTAATATTAGCGAATTTAACAAAATTTTGAATCAAAAAATGGAAATTTGGCCGCCATTTTGAAAATTTCATAGTTATAAATAAAATATGATTTAAATTGAATTCAGCGATATCAAATCAATATAAAATGACATATTACTTGCCCACATTGGTTATTATTTAATTATTTTTGAAATTCAAGCCCCTTGGAATATGTTCCGCCCCTGAGCTGCTCCTACGGGGTATTTTTTGGGTACTGCGGGCAAAATCTCTTAATTTGACCTATTTAAACTGCCGACCAAGTTTCATGCTTTTAACACAATTTGCAGGGTTTTTTTGTTAACCACTAGGACTATTAGGAGTGCTGATGATGTGGAAATTACAAAGGAGATGTTGAAATGGAAGCCTATCATAGACCGAGAGAGAGGAAGACCAAGAAAAAAATGGACTATAAGTTATAAGAACTTACCGACAATACTCATGAAACGTTAATACAAAACATTTATCTTCGATACAAGCCACGCTGTTCGAATCTTTGTGTCTCGACGCGAAAACTTCGTCGGGCTGGTCGTTTGGTGATCTGCCTTGTTCCGTGTGTTCCGGCCTGTAGTACCACAACAACGACATCATCATTTCGCCTAAACAACAAACAAAAAATCTCGAAAATCGTCTCGAAACATTCACAAAGAGAAATGACGTACCGTCTTCTGGATTTTCCCATAGCGCAGCAATTTTAGCCACAAACGGGAGTTCGTTCTTTTTCTGTCCAGCCTTTAAGAGAACGCAATCTCTCGGTTCGATAATATCTCCTTCTTTGTGCCTCATTTTTGGGTAACACCATCGTACGACCATTGTTTCATCACTCTGCGAATATTAATATTTTTAAATATTTCGGGGATCACTGGGTGAAACTTATTAACTTACATTGATGAAAACTCTCGCAGGATAAGGCTCTCCTTCCCATGTCCACCCGTTAGACCATCTGGGACTCTGCATCGATCTCATAGGTACCTCCAAATAAATCACTTCATTCTTCTTCCCTTTCTTTTTCTTACAAACACCCCAACCTTTAGCCACGATCATTTTTGCCGCCTGCTTCCTTTCCGTGGTACAATTTTTACACGATTCACTCACAACACAGTCGATTGTCCTGTCGACACTGTCCTTAACTTGAACTTCTTGTAGAGCTTTTTTGCTGTTAGAAGTACTCCTCGAAGCCCGCTTGTTCACTGTTTTCCCCACGGGTTCTTTATTTTCTACCAAATCATCCATCAAAGATCTTCTCCTCAATTCTTTCAAACTCGGTTTGGAATTTGGGGGATTACTGGCCACTGCAGGTTTACTGACATCTTCCTCCTTCACCGGCATCAACCTCATTTTCATCTGAACCCGTTTTCTAATTTTCGAAGCACTTTCACTTTCATCCACTTTCGTCTCCTCAATATTCAACTTCCTTTTCCCATTATTTATTTTTATCGTATTGGGGTTCTTCTTAATAAGATCTTTGTAGCTCCCATTCGGTTTTACTTTTTCAACTTTCGGTTGCTTCACAGGACAAGGTGCTTCAGACTCAAGTACGTGTTTCAGCACCAATTTCCTTTTCATATTTTTCACTTTCACGTTTTCCGCCACTGTTCTCTGACAAGGTTCGATCTTCTGTAAATTTTCCTCGGCCCCTACAATATTAAACAAGGAGTAGTTCACTTTCATAACAGTACTGTTACATAAATGTTATATCAAAGTTTATTTACGCTAATAGTAGTTCAATTGTACTTTCACAAAAATACTTTATTTTTAAACGAAATTTCTTATTATATGACATGAGGACGTCAAATACAGCGAGTAGTTCATTTGTACCCCAAATAGTTCAAATGTGTTGTCACAAAAATAGCTGGTTTTCAAAAAAGTAGTTTTGTGTAATTAGGATTCAAAATACAGGGAGTAGTTCATTTGTATCGACAGTAGTTCAAATGTCCTTATGCAAAAAATTCTATGAGGTACAGCACAAAAGCAAACTAAGTTACAAGCAAATTTTGACAGTATCAAACATTTTTTGAGAAATTAGGTCAAGAAAAAGAAGTTCTAAAGACAACTATTACCTGTGGATGATGACTCTTCGATTTTCACGTCTTCCGGTATTCTAGATTCAACAACATTTTCAACAGTTGTGGCAGTTGTTTCTTTCTCAGAACTTTCAACTTCCATGGGGTCCTTTTTCTGCACTTCCTGCACTTCTTTCGGGCTCTCAACTTCTCGCTTAACATTGCTGATGTAATTGTTTTCGGGCGAGTGGCACATCAGCAACATTGTGTTTCGCTGGTTATTTGCAGCGGCCATGTTGTTTCGGACCATAGTTTTTCCAATTCGCGCTTTTCTTCTTTTGAACTCCACTTCGGAGGTTTCCAATTTTGGGGTCATTCCGGACTGGTAGGTCGCGCCTGCTGGTGAAGGTGGTGGAGCCATTCCTGCTGATCCTCGCGCAGGACTAGGCGGTCCCGTCGCACTGGCTGGCTCCAATGGAAGAGCTAAAGATGCTACTGGAGGTAACGGCAAAGACTCCTTTGCTATTGAAGAGATGGTTGACCTCTTACTTTCACCAGTAAGAGGCCCAGTATGGACGTTTTTTGGACACGATTGCATTGGGCATGGACAACTCTGGTACGCTGCAGCATCTGGACAAAAAAGGGTTTTGATAGTAAATATGGGGTCGTCCACCACCACCACCACCACCATTTTTGATTTATTTTTGGATTCAGACTCTAAAATAAGCGCCATTTAACGCGAGGCCCCATTCGTCTGATATAGTCAAAGGTATGCCAATCGGTCAACGTTAGGTTAACTAATAATGAAAGCCAACACTTCCTTACTGGCCGCTCTCTGACGTCAGATTGCCGCCATATCATTCCTTTAAACGACTGTGAAAATTTAGATTATTGCTCACAAATTTAACTGAATTATACAGGTGTCCACCAAAGTCATTAAAAAATTGGCTTAGTGAATCACCCCACGTATTAGCTCTCTATTTCCATAGAGGGTAAAGTCATAAACAGACAAAAAAAGATTTCTACGCGTGCATGATCTATATTTAAATGGCCTTGCATAAAATGTTTGCAAACATTAGATTTGTAAGATTCGTCTTAATGTAGGTAACCTTCTACAAAACATTCGCTGTTTACAATGAGTTTACTGTGGAAATCATTATTTCTGTACACATACCAATAACGTGGTTGACGTCATCGGCATATTAACACCGAAAATAAAGTTATTGTAATATTTAGTGGGGCAGTAAATCGAGAAAGATAACATTACTTTGTAGCTTCCGTTTTCCTCAATAGTGCAGGCGAATTAGATACGTCTGCAACAAAATTAGTGCTTAATCTTTTTTTTTTTCATAGGACTGTTGCAATTGTCTCCCTAAACAACCCCTAAAAAGTCCTCAGAGATCCTGCATGGGTAATTAACGCTACAAAAAACCTGTTGATCACTAAATATACAGGGTGAAGTGTACTATTTCTAACTGTTGAATTTATTTCAAAAAGAAGCTCTAATACGAACCCCACTCACGCTCGAACAGAACAAGATGAGCATGTTCTACCCATACTGTGTTGGTAGAAAAAATACTATAATTTTGTCGCCGAGGCCCCATAAAATATAATATCTAACTCGCCTCCACCACAAACGACGATCATTTTGCGGAAAATAGTAAAAAAAAACAAACAAAAACAAAACAAAACTTACTCATATACGGGATGGTCCTAGCCGGCGCCGAATGCGTGAAACAAGACGGCGGTGGAACTGGACCATACGCTGGATAGTAGTGCGGCGGGTAAGTCTCTATAAGTGTCGTGGAAGACTGTGGAGGATACGTCTCCAGCAGTGGAGCCGCGTTTTGCGGAGGACGAAAAGCATTTGCTTCCACAGTTCCTGCACTCGCGGACACAACCTGTGAAAAGAAACAAAAACGAACTTGGTATTGTCCAGAAATCGGCGTACAGGAACTAAAGTTGTCGGAACTGGTTTTACAGCAAACAGTAACCCTTACCTACTGAAAAGAAATGCAAATTTCTCAAAAATTGCATTCTTCAATTCAGTTGTAATACTGCAATTTTACGGTCACTACTTAATCTGGTATATCGTAGATAATAGGGCTGGGCGATAACACAAATATGGTATCGATAACTAACATGGTATCGATACCAGTATCGAAAGTATAGCGGTATCGGAAATTCGGGAGATAAGTGGCGCGTCACAAACGTCAGATTTTCATTCCAAACAAAACAATGCCACGTGCTTTCTGACGTTTTAACCTAACCTCTGAAATATAATTATAATTACATATAGTTGTTTTCAAGTTTTTACGCGTAAGCCCAACACACAAATTGAAAATAAACTGTTTTCACTGCAAAACGTCGATAATTATATTGCAAAAACTAGTTTAAGACGTTGTAAATAATATCGATAAACGTCAAATGGCACGTGCTTTTGTTTTGTTTGGAATGAAAATCTGACGTATGACGGAGGCACTTAGGTCCCGAATATCTAATCTATATTCTATATTGAGTAAAATGTATCAGAAGTATCGATACATCGAAAGCACCGTTGTGTAGTAATTATAGTTGTATCGAAGGATCAAAAGTATGAAAATATCGAAATAGCCCAAGAATATGAAGGAACTGCTTTGTAATAAAATGCTACAAGAGTTATATCATCATAAAGTTCTGTCCGAATACTGGCTGGACGCGCACCTCCATCCTTTCCTATCCCGAGCTAACCTACGCATTTCCATAAAAGTAGAACATCCTACTCCAACTATTTGAGAGCAGTAGTATAATCTGGGCCTACCCCTAATCCCTAAATAGCAGAAATCCGCGACTTCCTCTATCTTTTCATTCCCCATTTCTATTTTAGTTCCATTTCCACGCCCTCTACATACCAAAATTTTTGTTTTCTTTTTATTGATCTTCATTCCCAAATATTCCTTCCACCTGTATGCCTTTCCTCTCTTTTGATTGGGATGTCACCTGCTAGATCCAATTTCTCTGAAGTTTCTGCTAAATATTTTATACGCTTCGTCAGTTTTTCCTGCTTCGAACTTATCTTCCGCTTCTTCGTATTTCTCATCATGTCATCAATCCACTGTTCTTTCGCTTACCTACATTTCCGAATAATTTTCCACTTGACCGCCCAAGGGCGTAGCCAGAATTTTGAGTAGGGGGGGGGGGGGGGGGGGCAAAGTAACTTGCAAGCAATCCATTTGTAATATTTTTGTTAATTTTTTAAATTTTATAGGTGTTTTGCTCTGGCCAGAGGGGGGCACGTGCCCCCCCTGCCCTCCCCTGGCTACGCCCTTGTGACCGCCTTATACCTTTTAGACCAGGAGCCCATAGACCAAAAATTGTGTATAATAGGTTTACTCCAAAAATGCCCGAGATGCTGTGATTTTTGGGTCGTGGAGCACAGAAATGTCCATGCCAGTTTTTGTTTTTGGTACAGTGATGTGTGGCAGACCCGTAAATGTGTAAAACAAATTGCCTAAAAAAGTATTATAGGTTTAGGACTGGGGTTTGCGGGAAGCGCTAAATAATAAAAAGTAATCCAGGGGACGCGGTTCGCTTGTTGTGAATTCTGGGACACTGACCCGCTGCAGGGGTCAAACTGTGTAAATAAATCACCCCAAAAAAATCGTAGGTTTACGCATGGGGATTGGAGGAATCTCCTAATTTACCCCCAAACATCATGAATGTCGACTCCCATTAATTTTGGTTGGTACAAACAGGCGCCACTCTCGCGACATTTTGTAAATTCACTCAGGTAAAAAAAATCATAAGTTTATGAATGGCGTTCAGTAACTTGTTTAATATAAACATACTGAGTGCGAAAATACATTCGCCATCGTTGAAAAGTGGTACAAAAGTCTTGCCATTCACGATAATTGATTGTGCACTGAAGCTTCGTTCCTACTGCGTGTAGATTACTGCAGTAAATAGGAAATGCAAGAAATTTAAAAAACAATTAAAATGGTTCTATGAAACGTTTAGCTGCACATACCAGACAGGCGATATTCCAGAAGAATACAAACGGAACATCATAGTAGCTTTGCCAAAAAGGAAAGGCGCGGATACGTGTGGAAATTTTAGAACGATCAGTTTGACTTCCCACGTGTCAAAAATTTTAACTAGAATTGTGCAACGAAGGGTGGAGAAAAGGGCGGAAGAAATATTAGGAGAAGATCAGTTCGGATTTAGAAGAAATAGGGGAACGCGCGAGACCATTCTAGGATTCTAGCTTTACAACTACTAATAGAAAAAGCAATAGAAAAGGGAAAGAGACCCTATAAAGGATTTGCAGATTTGGAAAAAGCCTTCGACAATGTGAAATGGAGGAAGATGTTCGAAGTGCTCAAAACGGTAGAGATTAAGTATAGGGATAGAAGAATAATTTATTCATAATCTACACAAAGAGCAAATGGCAGTTACAGAATTTGAGCAGGAACATAGAGAAGTAAATATCCGAAAAGGAGTGAGGCAGGGATATGCGTTATCGCCTCTAGTTCTCAATTTATATATCGAAGATGCGATGAATATTGTTAAAGACATCAGAATAGCTGCTGGAATTAATATACAGGGTCAAACTATTAATATGCTCAGATTTGCGAATGATATAGCAGTATTAGCATCCAGCAATCCAGCAAAGAAGAATTAGGAAGGACTCTGAACGAAATGGAAGCGGTTTTGACGGAGGGCTATGAAGATCAATAAAAAGAAAACCGAAATTTTGTTGTGTAGGGGGCGTGAGAATAGGGCTAAAACTAAAATACAAATAGGAAACGAGAAGATAGAGGAAGTCTCAGATTTCTGCTATTTAGGAAGTCAAATAACTCTAGATTTAAGACAAAGAATAGCGCAGGGTCGAGTTGCATTTAAAAAAAAGAAACAACTATTATGCTCGGAAATGATAAATGTAGAGACTCGGAAGAGGCTCTTAAAAACGTATGTATGGAGTACAGCAGTGTCCGGGTGCGAAACTTGGACAATAGGAGAAGCGGATAGGAACAAATTAGAAGCATTTGGAATGTGGCGCTATAGACGCATGACGAAGATATACCGTGGGTAGATAAGGTTAGCAACAGAGAGGTATTAGAAAAAGTTGGAGAAAAGCGAAATTTATGGAAGAAAGTAAGGAATAGGAGAGATAGGATAGTAGGACACCTTCTGAGGCACGAAGGCTTAGTTCGCAACATACTAGAGTCAGAGATAGGAATAAAAAGTGGTAAGGGTAGGCCGAGATTGGACTACTGCTCTCAAGTAGTTAGGGAAAAGCGTAGGTTAGCTCAGGATAGGAAAGATGGAGGTACGCGTCCAACCAGTCTTCGGACTGAAATCTTTATGATGAAGGGTGAAAATTTATAATTGCTTTCTTTCAAGCTTTCTAGGGAGCCCTTGTACCACCTTTCAATGATAAGGAATGTATTTCTGTACTCAGCAGGTTCATCATAATCAAATTCTTGAATGCCATTCATAAACTTATGATTTTTTTACGTAAGTTTTTTTTACTAAATGTTGCGTCTCTAGCGCCCCCCTGTACCAATTTTTTTTATCGGCAACGGTGAATACTCGACTTTTGTGATTGAAATAACTTGTCTCCAAGTTTTGAAGAGTAAACTTATGATTTTTTTTGCCTGAGTGAATTTACAAAATGTCGCGAGAGTGGCGCCTCTTTGTACCAACCAAAATGAATGGGAGTTGAGATTCATGATGTTTGGGGGTAAATTAGGAGGTCCCTCCAATCCCCATGCGTAAACCTATAATTTTTTTTGGGGTGTTTTATTTACACAACTTGACCCCTGCAGCGGGTCAGTGTCCCAGAATTCACAGCAAGCGAACCGCGTCCGCTGGATTACTTTTCATTATTTAGCGCTTCCCACAATCCCCAGTCCTAAACCTATAATACTTTTTTTAAGCAATTTTTTACACATTTACAGGTCTGCCACACATCACTGTACCAAAAACAAAAACTGGCATGGGCATTTCTGTGCTCCACGACCCAAAAATCATAACATCTCAGGCATTTTTGGAGTAAACCTATTATGCACAATTTTTGGTCTATGGGCTCCTGGTCTATTTGTTCCCCCCTCCATCTAGCCTATTTTTATATTTTCGCCTCTCGTCTATAACATAATAAATAAAATTCTTAACTGCGCCGGTGATGGTACTTCCAAAAATGTAAAAATGGTAAAAGCGAGGAAAAGCAATTTGTTGAAAATCATAAAAACTACTTTGAATTTCATGTTAACTTAAAAAGTTATTTAGTACTGTACTGACACGTGACACTGTATACTCAAATAGTTACTTACTTAGTGTCCGGCAAAAAAGTCTGCACAATACAGAAAACTTTTTGTCACGAATTTCTATAAAAAAATTATCTTTATAACACTTAATTCATAATAAACTGCTTTTGAAAATTCCAAATTTTAGTTGTGATATATTTTGAGTACAGGGCGAGTCTATCAAAACGTGAAGTCCATTATCCTCAAATATTTACAGGGTGTCCAGTTAAGAATCGGCCATACTTCAAATCTAGCTTCCTTGGGTCAAGAGAACCCGATCTGAACCAATTCATCTTAGCAGGGTCGGCGTTAGGGAGGGGTAAGCGGGGCTAAATACTCTGGGTCCGGGCACCCGAAGGGGGCCTGCCCGCCCGGTTGCTTGCCTAAATAAAAATCAATGCTCTCCATAAGTGCAATTTTGGTAACATATTTCCAAATGTAATGGTAGCTTTACGGATTTTCTGTACCTTGCCTGTTACCGTTGCCCAAGCAGAACGGTCATTTAGTGTTCTTGTTCTTGCAAGAGTGAAGAATTGTTTGAGAAGTACAATGGGGCAAGAGCGGCTTGTTGGATTAGCCATGATCGCAATAGAGTCAGAGTTAGCCCGCTCATTAGATTATACCGCGGTTATAAAAGAGTTTGCATCTAAAAAAGCTAGGCGGAAAGTATAATTTTTAAGTTCTTGGTAAAGTGGAAAATGATCTTAGAATATTTTGAACTACCTAGTTTATCTTTATTTTACATGTTGACATAATAATTAATACAGGAAGACGATCTGGTACCGAATTTATGTCTTAAACTGTAGGCTTATCTATAATATGTGACTACCGTGTTTAAAACTGGAAGCATTAAAAATTTTTCTCAACAAAAAAGGCGTTGTTTGATTTTGTGCATTAAGATTCTCCGACTATGCCTAAAAAACCAAATTTAGGAGTAAAAATTTGGGGGGGGGGGGGCTGAGAACGCTTGCTCGGGGCCCGAAAATCCTAGTGCCGGCCCTGTATTTTAGTACAATTCTGCTTCTTTAAAAAGTTATGGGCCTTCGAAGAACAATGTTTTATTTAACTTTTTCATTATTTCTCGTGCACTTTTAAAGTTATTTCAGTGAAATTTGGTAGAGAGGTTTTTTGGGTAGCTAAACAATAATACGTATGTACTTACTTTTGAGTAAAACATAGAGGGCGCAAACTTTCACTCCACGGCTTCTTTTGTTTTTGTCGTATTTGTTTCGCTGGTACAAATTTTAAAACAATTACTAGTTTTATGGAAAGAGCACTTGATTAACTGTAAAAAAGGTATACTTCTTGCGAGTCCCTAAAACGTACCGCTTTAGAGAAAAATGTATTTAAAGTTAATGCTAATTTGGTATGCCAATGATGCTGATCAGAATCCAGTCTCCGTTTTAAGCACATTAATCATGGTAGACGTCAAATGTACAGAAACATGAGACGGCCAACAATTTTCATTGGTAAAATTAGAAACAAAAAATTTTTCGGAAACCCATGATAAGAAAGCAAAATAGTACTAGGTATAAGATAAATTGGTTCAGATGGGTTTTCGAAAACATTTTTGTTTCATTTTTTTCAAATGAAAATTGTTGACTTTCCCATGTTTAATGTCTACCATGATTAATGTGCTTAAAACAGAGACCGGATTCTGATCAGTCATTGGTATACCAAAACAACATTAACTTTAAATGCATTTTTCTCTAAAACGGTACAGTTTAGCGATTCACAAGTATAACTTTTTTACAGTTAATCGAGTGCTCTTTCCATAAAACTAGCAATTGTTTTAAAATTTGTACCAGCGAACAAAATACGACAAAAACAAAAGAAGGCGTGGGGTGAAAGTTGGCGCCCTCTGTTTTACTCAAAAGTAATTGCATATTATTGTTTAGCTACCCAAAAAACCTCCATATACCAAATTTCACTGAAATAACTTTAAGTGCTCGAGAAATAATGAAAAAATGAAATAACAAATTGTTCTTCGCAGGCCCATAACTTTTTTATGAAGCAGAATTGTACTAAGATAAATTGGTTCAGATTAGTTTCTCTTGACCCAAGGAAGCTAGATTTGAAGCATGGCCCATTCTTCGCTGGACACCCTGTATACGGTATACCCCATAATTCTTATACAAGAAATTAATATTTTCACATTGTAGAATCACATTTTCAAATTAGCATCAAAATGTAATATGTATATCGTCCCTTTAATGCAGAAGTAACTTAAGTCCAAAAACTAAATTTTACAGGAGACGATTTTTTCTTGTCGCAAGATTATTTATGAAAATACCTAAACCAAAATAGGCCAACTTATTTGAAAAGGTATTGTTTAATGAATCATATAATAAATATTAAAAAATGTTTGTGGTAGCATAAAACTTGGGACATAGAATACTTTTTAGCATATCGCGTCCCTTTAATGCAGAACTAGCCTTAGTCCATTTTTGTCAAATTTCAGGTTTTAACAGATACAGATAGATTAGGACCCTGCGGATTATATGCATAAGTAGCTTATGTCCATATCTTATAAGCTTCATAGAACAAAATAACAAATAAGCCTAAGTCCGCTAACGCATAAAATTTTCATGCAGAACCTTCACAAGTTTAATATTAAACTTACGTAAATACGAAGTGGGGACTTAGGTTTGTTCTGCTTACTTTAAGTATGCTATCTTCCCCATTAGTGTGGACTTAGACTAGTTCTAATTTAACTGAAACTGCACTTACAATAGTTTAGCGTGGACATAGGTTTGTTTTGCGATAATCAAGTGTTTAATAGTACATTATACACGAGTTTATAATGAATGCTATTATTACCGAGGATGAAGTTTACAACACGAGCGAGTGAAACGAGCGAGTTTTGTAATCATCCGAGGTAATAATAGCATCATTATAACGAGTTGTATACTATACTTTGTCCACGACTATCAAAACAGATTCCCAGAAAGAATTTACATTCATTTCCCTTCTCCAGTGTAAGAAAGAATTGTTTACGAATTAGAGACAGTTAAATATTTGAAGGTGATTATCTCAAAATTTATTCATTTTAGAGGTAGGGAAGTTTATACATTAATCGAATGCACGTGCGACAAGGAAAACAACTACGACATAAAAATTATATGGTGCCATTTGAAAAAATAAAGTTATGGTGTTTGAAAATTTTCTAACTTAGTCATGAAACTGCTAATTCCCTGTGTAATATTTTCGGTTTGCAGCGGCAGTTTCTCCCAGATACTGTTTTCTTCTCACCTGAACCGTACTACTACAACTTTCTTCAATTCATAGATATTTAATTTTCATAATTGATCTAAGCCTGTCAAAATCTTCAACAAAACACTGTTAACGTTAGAAATATGAATTTTAGGCTATAAAAATGTCTTATACAACCTCATAGTAAAATCATTTAGGGAATCCCAAAATGAAACTCGGAAGAGACTCTTAAAGTCGTATGTATGGAGTACGGCATTGTACGGGTGCGAAACTTGGACAATAGGAGAAGTGGATCGACAAAGAACAGAAGCGATTGAAATGTGGTGGTACAGGCGCATGATGAAGATACCGTGGACAGATAAGGTTAGCAATAGTGAGGTAGGTATTAGAAAGAGTTGGGGAAAAGCGAAAGGTATGGAAGGCATTAAAGAATAGGAGACATAGGATGGTAGGACACCTTCTGAGGCACGAAAGAATAATTCGCGGCATACTAGAGTCGGAGATGGGAATGAAAAGAGGTAGGGGTAGGCCCAGAATAGACTACTGCTCTCAAATAGTATGGGATGTAGGATGTTCTACTTTTGGGGAAAGAAGTTGGTTAGCTCAGGTTAGGAAAGGATGGAGGTACGCGTCTAACCAGTCTTCGGACTAAGAACTTTATGATGATGACAGGATGGTTCACCAAAGAGTACCGAAACAAATGCAGATAATTTTTTTGAATGGAACTACATACATATTTAACTACGATTTCGAATTCTCCATAAAATTCTGAACATTTTGGATCGAGGGATTTCAATATTCCAATTCAAAATTTTAAACAATATTTTCGAAATACATACATACATATTTGCAATTTCTTCTAACAAACTGCATTTCTTCTCATGCCAATAATTACTCTTGCTGCATTTACTCTTGGGAACTTCTAATCTAAAGAACTAACAAGATAAAACGTTTGTTTTTAGTACAGGGTTACCACAAGAAAATCCAAAACTTGAAATAATTCAAAGCCTAAAAAGTTGTTTATTTTAAATGGAGAAGCCTGTATTTTTTCCACAAACCTAATTTTCAAAGACGCACAAATTTCCTCGCAAATTTCCTTGTAGGTACGTAGCGTTCCATTTAAAAAATATAACTTTATCTCAGTATACTTTGGTGAACCACCCTTTATAAAAGAAAATATTTCTAAAATACGACGAATTGTCAGTCCAATCCATTAGTACACTCTCATTTTGAATCAGAAATGAAGTTTGCGGCTAGACAGACTCATCCTGTATACTCAAATAGTTGGTGTCTGAAAGGAATTTCTCTAAAAACTTAATCTTGATAAAAGTAGTTACCTAATATGAAAATAAGAAAACTACTTTTGAAAATGCCAAAGATGTTTTTATTAAGTAAAGATTGCAGTTTTTGGCCAACTTACATAGTGGAAAATGGAAAAAAATAAAAAAAAATGTTTTGACTAATGTATGTATTTTAATACTTTTAATACTTGTTTACCTCCTAACCTAAGTATCAATACAAACTGCAGTATTCGATAAGCATCGATACTTTTTTCAGTCTAAGGTTCAGTCCTAAGTAGCATAGCTGTTCGCTCTCGTAACTATAAATTTATTATTAGTTCATTTTACAGGGGGTACTGATATCTTAAACAAGCAATTCTCCATATGCATAACAGAAAGTTCCGTTGTCATGGCAACCAACAATCCCTGTCCCTGTCAACAACTCCGGGGGATATTGACGGTGAAAAATCTGTACGCCAAACTTCCTCCTAACCAAAAATTCCCACATTTACCTTTGAATTCTTAACCTTCAAATATACAAATAGTTACAAATAGTTAGTCCTTTCTCATTGTCTCAGAAACGATTCTGCCAATTTTCAAAAACCTTTAGCATCTGAATAAGGCTTTTCATTATAAAAAAAATTCTGAGGCGCATGCGCGATCGCGCCATGACAATTTCGGGCAAATGTCAAAGTCTTGTGTTGTTTGAAAATGTTTATTTTAAATTTTTTGGTCTATACAGTAAAATTTTATTGCAAACGTACAAAATTAGTAATAGTTCGGAACTAAAAAAGCATGGAGCATCCAAACATTGTGCTTTTTGTGACTGTAACGGTGATAGCAGAGCGGGTAGACCAAGTTATTGCTTGGGATTACGATTTTTATTCATTTCCCAAATCCTGCCTAACACTGGGGAAAACCGAAGTTAATAACTGGGTCGGTGACCATGTGAGGACTTGTTCCATCTATATAAATTGCGTGGATGAAAATGTGCAAGGGGCAAGGTTCGAAATGGAAGTGTTTTGAACGTTTCCAGGTTTTGCGTCATTATTTGTTAGTTGCACATACATTGCAAAAAAATACGCACCTGTCTATTAGATCCTTTTTCTCCGTTTTCTTTTAAAAAATTGATTGATTTTCACCCACTACATATTAAAAACCTGCATGATTGAAGTATGTTGGTTAACATTCCCGCATTTCAAGCAAGAGCAAGGCACGCCTTCGGGATTCAACCTCACAATTTTACGAGGGATATCACTTGGAACTAACATTTGTAATAATTTTCCGTCTTTCAAACACCCTCCTTGTTTGGTATTCTACTATTTACTTACGAATATTCTACACGAGGTTTACAAGGCCTGACAGTGACATGCGTCCGAAAAACTAAGAACAGCTGATTGTCATTGCAATTCTGCATATGCGCACTAACGAAATGAAAAGGTCTATTATGCTGGTTGTCATCATTAAATTTTTCAAAAAGTTAGTTTCGTTACATAGCATATACACAGTGTCCCACTTAACTTGTTTAGTATGGGGAACTTTTAAACCGCGTTAGTTACAAGGGTGCTCAAATGAGGAAAAATGTTGCTTATTATAATTGTAATTTAGCAGTACCAAGAGAACTTCGGAAACTATTTCTGTTTCTGAGAAAATCGGGAAACAGTGAAAATTGCCGAAATATTGTTTTTGTTCTAGAGCCCTTATTTGTTGATATTTTAATACGAAATTTTAAAACAAGTTATGCTTGAAAATTCTCAATAGGCTGGTGGTATCTATTTTTATACAGGGTGTTTAATTTAGGCGTACCAGAGGTTAAGTTTGTTTTTTCTTATGGCCACCATATTGGTACTGGTCATATTCGAGTAGACGGTTTCAAGAGCTCTTCAACCATGTATAATAGTCAGCATAAAAACCTTTAGTTAACAATGAAAATCGAAAAATTTGTCCCTAAGATGGTAACAGTCCACTAAGAATGCTACAGCTTCTCTTATCTAGTTCAATAATTGCTCAAAAAGTCCTCCGTCAGCATCTAAACAGTTTCTACATCGAGTTTCCACCGAGTTGACCGCATTTATCAAAAATTGACGAGGAAGTTCTCTAAGAGCGGTCAGTACAGCTTCCCTGAAGAGCATGCTGATTTTCATATTCTTGACTGTATAAGTGATTTTTATGTAACCCCACAAGAAAAAATCTAGGGGTGTTAAGTCCGGGCAGCGAGCTGGCCAGTGTATTGATCCTGTATTCCCTGTATATTAAAAATACGTCGGGTGTAACTTATTACTATCATAAATGTTAAACAACATACTTATCCATTTCTCATCAAATAAATTGTTTAGATGCAGACGAACCCTATGTGTATTGTGAGGAGGGGCACCATCATCCTGCTGCAACCAAACGTTCTGAACTACATTTACCTGCGATAATTAAGTTGTCTTATTTAATTTTTGTCATAATAAACATAATGCTTTGTTTTCCATAGCTTGCTAGAGAAGAGAAATGTGACATTCTTAATGGACTGTTAATCTTAAAGGCAAATTTTTCGATTTTCATTGTTATCTAAAGGTTTTTATGCGGATTATTATACATGGTTGGAAAGCTCTTGAAACCGTCTACTCGAATATGACTAATTCCAATATGGCGGCCATAAGAAAAAACAAACTTAACCTCTGGTACGCCTAAATTAAACACCCTGTATAAAAATCGATACCACCAGCCTATTGAGAATCTTCAAGCATAACTTGCTTTAAAATTTCATATCAAAATATCAATAAATAAAGACTCTAGAACAAAAACAATATTTCGGCAATTTTCACTTTTTCCCGATTTTCTCAGAAACAGAAATAGTTTCCGAAGTTCTCTTGGTACTGCTAAATTACAATTATAATACGCAACATTTTTTCTCACCCTTGTGACTACCGCGGTTTAAAAGTTCCCCATACTAAACAAGTTAAGTGGGACACTGTGTATATATGGGTGGCAAAAGGTGAAAACCCTTGCATTTTCAACTCCCACGATTTTGATAATTTGTTTATGTAATTCTAGCGGCAATGTTTGGTATTTGTTATTTTAAGCGAATACAACATTTGCAGTGATGGTTCACCTCTTGCCACCTATGTGTACGTTATCTGATGAGACTGTAATTTTCCGAAAAATTTTATCGGATACTGATATCAACTAGCGTAATTTGCATACCAAATGTTACGAAAATTGACTGGACGGTTTCGGAGAAAATTAGTTAAAAACTTTAAGCGAAACAGAAATTTAGAAACTTGCCTTTTACTGTTAAATGGGGCATTCTACTGAAAAACATAAGAGTAATAATTCATTAGTGGAAAACATAAGGCAAGTTGGATAACATATTGTTTTCTGAAAACTAATAACCTGCCCTTTAATTACGCCAATGGCAATGGTGGAAATAAGCAAAAATATTTTTTCAGAATAGTGGAGGTCTATCAGAAGGACATGTTCATAAAATTATACCGAAACCTCTTACATAATAGAACGGAACAAGCACTGCGAATTCGGCTTCAAAAATAGAAAGTCGACAGGGATGTTGTACTTGGATAACCAGAGAACATTTGACAAAATCATTACTGCAGAACAGAGAGTGAATTTGTGAATACGAATAAGAGGGGGAAATATTATCGCTGGAGTACCTCAAGATTCGATCCCAGGGACGATTTTGTACAAAATGTACACATGGGCCTGGCTTTATTCTAGAAGCATTAAACCATAAGTGTAACAAACGCACATGTTTCGGTTTCATAGGCAAGGGTCTAATCAGTCTAATTCCTCTACAGTTCCTATACCTACAACTACATTAATATCTTCCAAATTATTAAATTATCATTCCCCGCCACAAAACTTATTCTACTATATAGGCTAAAAAAATATCAATACACCCCTGTATTTACTGAATATGAATAGGTATTCATGGATGCACTAAATAGAAAATGGTTAAACCAGCTGGCGCCAATAAAATGACGTTAGTTATTACTCATTTGTTGATTACTTTGAAGCAATCTTTTAAAATATTTCGAATTCCAAGTAAAACTGAACGTAATAAAAACAATTTTTACCTTGGATTTGTAAAAAATTGCCCCAAATAATGACGGTTTATGCACTTTAAAACTTAACAATATTCAACATAGCACTGACCGCGACCATCTGACCACTGTAAAAATGAACTTTTAGGTTAAATGCAATGTACATGCGTCATGCAAATAACAGCTTGTAAATATTGCAGCCCTTCGTTCTTCAAGGCCGTTTTATGCCAACCCACCCAGTCCGACAGGTATGTGCACTTTTATTGCTAAAATTCTAACCCCTAAAACGAGATTCTCAGACAAATTTAAACTTATTCTATACTTAGGACTGGAGTAAAATAGGCTGGTATCCATAACTACTACTCAGTATCCAGGATTTTTTTTATCAGATACCGTTTTTATTGAAGGCACCTATATTTTAAAAATGTTTTGGCCTATACAGATTGTCCCATTATACGGGATGAGTCAAGTGGAAAAATTCATTTATTACATACATACACTCTTGTTGGGCAAAGATCAGAAATCAAGTTGGGGACTGCCGAAGCTATCCAGGAACAGATATGAATTGTGATCCCAACATAGTGGTTATGAAGACTAATCTTAAATTTTAGATTTTGAAAAAGCGAAATGGTAGAAGACATCTTGACCTCGAGAAATTAAAAGATTGTGATTCGCGCGATAAGTTAGAGAAAAAGACGAGCGAAGTAACCCCTGGATAGAATATTGTGACTCTAATAGACGAGAGGCGAAAATATAAAAATAAGCTAGATGAAGGAGAGAAACGAAGATATAAGGAGGTAAAGTGGGAAATTGTTCGGAAATGTAGGAAAGCGAAAGAACGGTGGATTGACAATAAATGCAAAGAAGTAGACGATAAGTTCAAAGTACGAAAAACTGACTAAGCGTATAAAATAATTAGGAGAAATTGGATCTAGCATTAGGAACATTAGAAACGTGACATCCTAATCGGAAGATTATTTGTGGAAGGATTACTTGGGAATCTTGTATGCGAAACAGAAACTAGGAGATATATTAAAAAAGAAAATTAGTGTAGATGGGGATAACTTAAGCTGTGCTATAAAAAGGTTTGAGATAGCATTAAAAAGTTTAAAAAAAAATAAAGCATCAGATGCAGACGGATTGCAGGCAGAAATTTTAAAGTGTGCAGGTCAAGAGGTAAGAGAGCGTTTATTTAAACTAGTTAGCTGTATACAGGGTGGTGAAAATTTCGATGCTCACCATTGCTATTTTGGAAATGGTAAGAGATACGAGATCGGTTAAATTAGAGAAAAGTTGCGCCTTTTCGTGGCGATTAAGAATCTGAAAAGAAATTCTGGATACTTTGATTGGTTTTCGATTTATCACGAAAAAACTGAAAATTGTGATTTCAGAAATAAATTATTATCTTCCCTACCATTGAAGCAATTTCAATGAAAGTTGGTAGATTCATGTTTTTGACCCCTCCGAGTCGAATGACCTTCGCAGAAATTTTCTAGGCTTTATAGATTTCAAGTTATGATAGTCAACTTTTTTTTTTCTCATGGCCGCCATATTGGATTTTTGCACTATTAGCTTTCCGGATTGGTAACTATCATGAACTTTTTAATTACATTTTCATTGTAAAATTTCAAAATTTTCGTAAATTATTTCTAAAATCGCGAATGCTTTGGAAAACAATTGAAATAATTTCAATAATAACAACAAAAGTGACAGATTGCGTGCAATTGACGAACGTAGCTTCTTTATCGTGTTTTGTGCTTGTCAAAAGAAGAAGAAAAACAAGACATGTACGATGTTTACATTCGCAGCAACAGAAATTCTGTTTTGGCGTTTCAAAATTACGCAAATTTCTAGTGTTTTCTAGAATTGCAAGGAATTTGGCTATTGCTGGCGGGTTTAGGATAGCACGAGGACCGTATCGGGAACGAGATAGTGTAAATGGCGTGAATGTGTTGGCTCAACCCAGAAACCTCTAGTCGAAAAATTGCCGAAGATTGCGGTATCCATGATTCTACTGTGAGGAAAATTCGAGGGAAAATTATAAAAAAATACAAGTACCATGATTATAAGTTCCAACCCGTCCAAACTCTCCATCCCGGTGATAACGACAGAAGATTGAAGTTTTGCAATTGGTATCGTCAAAAACTACTACCACTACGGACTGACGCGACGGGTCTTCATTCACTAACTCAGGGATGTTTAATAAAAGAGATCTTCACCACTGCAACAGAGAACCCCCACATTTTAAGCGAAACTAGGGCGCAAATTTGGTATTCCTTAAATGTATATATGGGCCGGTCTCTTGGAAGATTTAGTTCTGGGCCCGTTTTTCATTGAAGGGCGTTTAAATGGGCCGCGATATTTGAACTTTTTAGAAACAAATTTGGAAGACATGCTAGATGAATTGCCATTACGAATTGTTGGAAGCCTTGAATGGCATCAGCAAGATGGAGCTGCTCCTCACAACGCCCACATTGTACGGGACTATTTAAATACACGCTTTCCAAAATTCATGGCTTGGCACATTCGGTCCTGTTCTTTGGCCTCCAAGATCGCCACGCTTGACGCCGTTGGATTACTTTTGGTGGAGCTGTGTAAAAGACGTTGTCTATGCAACCCTAACCGAAAATGTAAATCATCTTCGCCGAAAAATCGAAAGTGCCTTCGAATCCATTCTAAGGCTGACCATCCAAAAAGCAGTGGACGAAATGAATTTGCAAATTAACCTTTGCATCATGAATAACGGCGCGCACTTTGAACACATCTGATGTTATTCTGAATTCGTTATACCTACTGATCCCATTATTGTTAAATAATTGTATGAAGTATTTTTAATGCCAAAAATTAGCAATAAAATCAGTTCATATTTTTTGGTTCAATTGGGCCTTATTCAAAAACCATGCTAAAATATGATCAATCAGTCATGTTTATTGTTATTGACAATTGTTCCAATTGTTTTCCAAAGCATTCACGATTTTAGAAATTTTACAATGAAAATGTAATTAATGTAATGTAATTAATTCATGTTGGTTACCAATCCGGAAAGCTATTTTTTTTGTCTATCTAATAGTGCAAAAATACAATATGACGGCCAAAAGAACAAAAAAGTTGACTATCATAACTTGAAATCTAGAAAGCCTAGAAAATTTCTACGAACGTCATTCGACTCGGAGGGGTCAAAAACATGAATCTACCAACTTTCATTGAAATTGCTTCAATGGTAGGGAAGATAATAATTTATTTCTGAAATCACAATTTTCAGTTATTTCGTGATAAATCGGAAACCAATCGAAACATCCAGAATTTCTTTTCAGATTCTTAATCGCCACGAAAAAGCGCAACGTTTCTCTAATTTAACCGATCTCGTATCTCTTACCATTTCCAAAATAGCAATGGTGAGCATCGAAATTTGCACCACCCTGTATACCAGATAGGGGAGTTTCCAGAACAAACAAACAGAACATCATAATCGCTTTGCTAAAAAGGAAAGGCGCGGACAGGCGTGAAAATTTTAGAACGATCGCTTTAACTTCCCAAATGTAACTAGAATTGCGCAAAGAAGGATGGAGGAAAGGGCGCCGGAAGAAATATTAGAAGATCAATTCGGATTTAGACGAAGTAGAGGAACGTGCGAGGCCATTCTAGCTTTACGGATACGGCTGCGACATGTAGGGGCGTGAAAATAGAACTAAAACAAAAATACAAATAGGAAATGAGCAGATAGAGGAAGTCTGCTATTTGGGAAGTCGAGTAACTCGCTACGGTAGGAACACTAGACATAAAACAAAGAAAAGCGCAAGGCCGAGATGCGTTTAAAAACGGAAACGGTTAATTAGGAACTCGGAAGAGACTCTTAAAGACGTATGTATGGAGTGCGGCACTGTATAAAGGAATAGTTCGCGACATACTAGAGTCGGAGAAAGGAACAAAAAGAAGTAGGGGTAACTCCTGCTCTCAAATAGTTGGGGATGTAGGATGTTCTACTTATAGGGAAATGCATAGGTTAGCTCAGGATAGGAAAGTATGGAGGTGCGCGTCCAACCAGCCTTTATGATGATAACGCAAATTTTAGACTTTTTCGAAATCCATTTGAAAGATGCAGGGTCAACTTTAAAAATCATTATCCTGCAGATTAAAGAATATTAAGACGTAATTTTTTGCAACCGCTATTAAGACAATAAGGTAGGCATATTCGACTACATAAAAATCTTCTTAATGCTAGTAATTATTATTACTTTCCAATTCAAAAAATATCAAATGCCAAATACATAGTTTAAATTCAAGTTTCAAATCAAAAATGTACAGCTGTCATATTCCACCGGGTGTTAAGGAAATAATCTATCATTTCAACAGCTTTTGTGATATCACGTTGACACTTGGAACAGAAGATGAATAAGTTCCTTACACTGACTTGGGTACTTATTCGTGGCAAACTAGCTGTAAAAATAGAAATATCTAAAAAACAAGTGGGCCTAAAAACTTTCAAAAACTGTATATACAGAATTAATCGCAGAATTCAAAAATGATATTAGCATATACAGAGTGTCCTATTTAATATTTCAAAGATGGAGTCAATTCCTGTAAAACCGGAAGTAACTCAAATAATTTGCTACACAAGACGGTCATTCTGACTACTTATTATCTGTTCCAAGCTTATGGGTTGTTTAATTATTTCATTGACATCTGGTATACCTAAAGTCAATAGTTCCCAGCGTTATTGTAGGTTTCTTTGTATCAAATAGTAATTTTGTGCTACGATCAGTAATTGCGACTCAAAATTATGGAAAACAAAGATGTGTTATACTTCCAAATAAAAACTGGCATATTAACAATAAAATTATATAAACTCACCTGTTGCGTTTGCTGATTGGGCACTGTTGCCGGGTTGAACAGTTCAGGCGGGGTGTTGTGTTGGTAGTACTGAGTATTGGGCAAGTACCTTCTATACGAGGAAGGAGAATATTTGTGGTGTAAGTAAGCACTAGGAGGATAACATAAGTCGTGGTGTGCGTACGCAGGAGACGGAGGAACCGCGTAATATTGGGGCGGATAAGAATAAGAATAGCCATGGTGTGGAGGAGGGTGATATTGGTTCAGTCTGTAATGGGGCGGAGGTTGTTGTGGAGGTAGAGGTTCCTTCGCTGTCGTCACTGATGTAATGATAACCTACGGACAAAAACAGAGTTAAGTATTCATCAAAATTTTGCTGAAAGAAAGGCAAAAATTATTATACCTCATTATCGGATGAGTCTCCGGTGGAACTGGGGGCAGGTGGATGGATGCCAGTAGGCAACGGAGATGTGGAAGTTAAATCAGATATAGGCGCCCCCTTTACTAAAGGTGGCTGTACATGTCCATGAGGAAGATTTATCAAAGGACCCGCCGGTTGATAATACCCTGAAACAAAAAGGATATTTTTTGCAACTACAGAAAATTAAAAGGACAATATTTTAGTATATCTGAGTAAACCCACAACTGACGTTATTTTTCAATCGATTCACCGATTGAGAAAAGAATTGAGGGTTTTGTCTGATTTTGTTTTGCATCTATTGACACAAAGCCACTCTTGCATGGTCACGTGGCAAAAGTGATGGCACCCGTTCGATGTATGTGGTAAGGATACAGTAACTGGTTCTTCAATATCCTCCAAATTGTGAAGGACTAACGTTAATGGTGGAAGCAATTTTTCTGGTCCTTGTAAATGAAGATGGGCAAATATTGAATGGGGTACCTTTTGGCATAAATTAATTTTGTTTGGACAGAATTACCATTGGCAATAATTTATTTTATTTCCTAGATAACAGAATTAGCAATTAGTGCAAGGAATTTTTGGAACATAATTTATTGAAGGCCTTCACAGGGTAGCTTTTAAGAGTGAAGGTGTTTTGAGCCTCATTTAACTCGGGGATACTAATATTATGCTTATGTCTCCCTATAATTGTGACCCCCAGTCTGCAGGTGGTTTAATAAAATGCATGAGAACTGGGAACTATCATTAGAAAACAATCGTGACGTTAAATGACAGCCATCTGCTACCTCGACCAGCGGCCGTCTAATTTGGCTAGAAAATTAATTTGGTGCCTATTAAAAAACGATCAGAGAAACGTCAACTTATTTCAAATGGGTGTAGGTACGATTGTCCAAGCGGCCTTTGACCACTTTACTGTTGTAGTACACAGGGTGTAACACCATTAAATTTTATTATTATTAATTTATCAAAAAAACTTATACAGTGTGTAACATCCAACCACTCGTTCACTTTTTTACTTTTCGTGAATGGGGTCGTTACAAAATTTTTAAAAATCATATTTTCCCGAAGATTCTCGTAAAATATTTGACCCGTATTTTTTTTAATTTTCTCACAGCATCAAAGTTAAGACGCTGGCCCTTTAAGCCTTTTAAATGATGACGTATGCGGGGCAATGCCGAGAATTGTCGATATTAGCCGGAAAGTACAACCGTTGTTTGTTTATGCTTGTTAGCACGAAACGTCATTTTGTGTCAAATGTAAACTGAATTAATAAATAATCATGGCAGTCTAGTCGTTTGACAGAATTATAAGTGTCCAGTGTTGTTTTTCAGTTTGTCTAGTTCCCAAATAAATGAAGCACTCACCGTTTCGTTTTAATATTCGCTGAATTTAAACTGCCGTTAAACGGTCGCCTACTAAAATGCCGTTAATCGATACTTTGCAAAAATAACAATAAAACTCAAATGAGTCGATGTCTGTCTGGCGTAATGGCGACCCTTATTTGTCTTTTTGGACCAGACCGCTTTTTTTGTTCAAAAAAAAATCATCACAAAAAAAAACTGTGGTGAGGTCCGAACCCTCAGCGTGACGGCATGGTAGGATGAGATCACAACCACTGAACCACCAACGCGTGGCGACAAGAACGTCTACGAAACTAGTATATAAGCCGATAAAAGCAGAAATACAACGGCATTTTAGTACGCGACCGCTTAATGGCAGTTTAAGTACACCGTTTAATATTTTACATTTCAGCACTGAAATAGTCCAAATTGGATAAATAATAATTGTCAATCATTTCACTATTAACTACCTGTAAATTGTCTGAATCGGCTTTAACGAAACCTTTTGCTCTATTTTCCGTACACAAATATGTATACTAATTGACACGATAAATAGGAATAAGAACACATAAATAAACGACATAAAACTATTTATACACCCAATACAAATAAAAATAATAAATTTCCAAATGTCAAATTCTGAATATTGCTCCCTACTTTACCGATTCAAACTCCACGTAACGTTAGCTTTCTGGGTATCAAAACATCAATTCAGATGACCAATCACAAGCGCTCGTGAGCTAATGACGTAACAGGGGCAGCACGTGTTTCAGTTTAATTCTCCGAAGGCGGGCCTCGTGCTAAAATCGCCATTGTTTAAATTTTGGGTTATAGGTTTAACCATATGGGGGGGGGGGGGGGGGTTATTGAGAACACAGACAGACTAAAGTCAAGTCCCTAAAAGAGCTCAGCAGCTCATCAGTAATTAGAGTGACAGAGACTGTGGGGATCGGTATGACACTCTGATACTCTGTCATGTGGAAGGCAACGGGAAACTACCACATTTTATCGCTAGAACAGTGTACTGAAAATTTTTTGATGATGGCACCTTCTGGAGTAAAATATTCCGGAGGTAAAATAGTCCCACATTCGGATCTTTGGGCGGGAACTGCTTCGGGGGGAGCCATCAGGAATAATAAATAAATAATAAGTGTAACATTTCACGAGTCGGAGTGTGGAATGTCAGGAGCATGAAACAAGTAGGAAAGTTAGACATTTTGAAAATAGAGATGGATAGGTTAGCATTAGATATAGTAGGTATCAGTGAGGTGCGATGGCCAGAAGCTGGAGACTTTTGGAGCAGATATTTTGGAGTAATACACACAGGGTCGATAGGTGGAAATTCGGGAGTAGGAATTGTTATGAAGAAGAAAATAGGGCAGGTGTAGAAAATTTCGTACAGAAAAGTGACAAGGTAGTTTGGTTAAGTTAGATTCGAAATAGATCTAGTAGCAAGAACATTAGAAACGAGGCAGGTGACATTCTAATCGGAAGAGAGGAAAAGGCAGATATGTGGAAGAAATATTTGGGAATCTTATATGCAGGACAAGAACTACGAGATATATTAGAAAAAGGAATCAGTGTAGAGAGGGATAACTTAGGCTTTCCCATAATAAGGGAAGAGTTTGAGCTAGCATTAGAAAGTCTAAAAAGCAATATAAAGCACCAGGTCTAGACGGATTGTACGCAGAAATTTTAAAGTGTGTAGGTCAAGAGGTATAGAGCGTTTATTTAAACCAGTTAGCAGAAAGTATATACGAGAGAGGTGAGATTCCAGAAGATTACAAAAGGAACATCATAGTCGCTTTGCTAAAAAGAAAAGGCGCGGCTAAGTGCGAACTTTACCTTCCCACGCGTCAAAAATTTTAACTAGAATTGTGCAAGTAAGGATGGAGAAAGGGTTGGAAGAAATATTAGGAGATCAGTTCGGATTTAGACGAAATACAGGAACGCGCGAGGCCATTCTAGCCCTACGAGTAATTATAGAAAAGAAACAATAGAAAAGAGAAACAGCGTCTGTATTTGTAGATTTAGAAAAAGCCGAGCAAAAAGCCTTCGACAACGTAAAATTCTAGCTCTACGAGTAATTATAGAAAAAAAAACAATAGAAAAGAGAAACAGCGTCTGTATTAATTTGTAGATTTAGAAAAAGCCGAGCAGAAAGCCTTCGACAACGTAAAATGGGAGAAGATGTTTGAAGTGCCCAGAAAGGTAGGGTTGAAATATAGGGACAGAAGAATAATACATAATCTCTACAAAGAGCAAACGGCAGTTATAGAATTTGAGCAGGAACGAAGAGAAGTAGATATCCGGAAGGGAGTGAGACAGGGATGTGCGTTGTCACCTCTAGTTTTCAACTTTTATATCGAAGATGCGATTAATATTGTTAAGGGCAGCACAGCCGCAGGGATTATACTTGGGAAAGGTTAATGTAGAAACTCAGAAGAGACAAGAGACTGTTATAGACGAATGTATTTAGTACGGCATTATACGGGTGCGAAACTTGGACAATAAGAGAAGCGGATCGAAAAAGAGTAAGCTTAGAAATGTGGTGCGACAGACGCATGAAGATACTCAATAGATATAAGGTTAGCAATAAGGAGGTATTGGAAAGAGTTGGGGAAAAGCGAAAGGCATGGAAGACAGTAAAGAATAGGAGAGATAGGATGGTAGGACACCTTCTGAAACCTTCTGAAACACGAGGGAATAAATAGTTCGCGACGTATGTACCTATTTTAGTATTAAAGTCAGAGATAGGAATAAAAAGAAGTAGGGTTAGGCCCAGATTAGACTACTGCTCTCAAATAGTTGGGGATGCAGGGACATATGTATGTAAGCTCAGGATAGGAAAGGATGGAGGTACGCGTCCAACCAGTCTTCGGACTGAGAACTTTATGATGTGATTACTTAATTTATGTACTATTGATACTGAAGCACAGAAGTTTGTAAATATTAAAATATTTATACCCAAAAAGTGGTTTTAATAAACAATCATTTATTCCTACGAAATGTCAGAGCCTTGCCACGCTCCTAAAAATCCCATAAATCAGTTCAACCTATTTTATGATAAAATATGCGAACCGGTGCAAGCGATTCCGCTCATTAATAAAGCTTGTATATAGTGAGGAAAAAAGCTTAAAAATAATTTTAATTGCGTCGAGAGAAGACGTTTTCCTTGACTCGATTTTTGAAAACACGGTCAACTCAGATAATCTCAATAAATTGTCAAGGACTTTCGGCGGCAGATATGATAATAGCGCTCGGTTATTTTTAAGGTTTTGCTTTAATAAAAATGTGCACCCAAATAATATCGGAAATGAGGCAAATATAAACGACTAGTCACGTTTTGAGAAACCGAAATATTTTATTCAGTATTCTTATGAAAAAGTTGGGGCAACACATCTAAACCTTTTGGGAAAGAACTTCTCAAATGAAATTACAATTGCGGAAAGCTGGAAAAATTCACAAAATTATTATGAGCGACCATCAGATAAAAGTTTCTGCGGCTGAGGTCGTGGGGCATGGGTATATGTATTTTATTTTGTCGGTAATGCTGCTAGAAGACTTCAATTTTCCCCCATAAAATAGGAAATTCCAGAATATCTCAAATATTAATTCTACGGGTTACTGTTCTCAAATAGTTAGGGACATTGGAGTGAGTGACTTTGCAGCGAGATGTGTTAGCCCACAAGGGTTGAACTAGTAAATGATATTCTTCCCAAAAAATAATAGTAATAAAACTTTCTATATTCTGAGGTGGCATACTTCAGTTCCAGCTACTGACTTCCATAATTTACAAGAACTTAATTTGTGTTAGTTAAAATCATCTATACAAACAGCCGTGGCGTGTCTCAATACTCTTAGAGAGATCAATTAGCGAAAAGCAACAAATTGACGGGTGCTTATCGTTTCGTTAATCTTCTGTACAGCTCCGGAGTTTATAACATGATACCCGCGAAGGCAGCTTTAGAACAGACCGCACTTTAGGATTGGCTGTGTTCCACTTTCCCTTCTCGATCGGTTTTCTCCTCTTACCTAGATTTGTTGAGCAAGCATTTATTTTCAACGATCATACATGAGTTTCACACCACACGAAAACGAGAGAAAACATTCTGAACTATTAATCAAGATGCAGACGTGCTGTAATTAAATTAGACAAATGTCACTATAATTAACTTGATTGCTGGTAGTTATGGGCGAAAGATATAACGCGATGCATTTATCATTATGAGAAAATTAAAATCTTGCAAATTTGAAGAATCAAGTACCTACCTAGAAAATTGGTACAATATTCCAAGGGAATGCAGGGATGCTCAAATAATTCCAGCCCTAGATCTTTAGTAAATTGTATTTTATGCAAAGAAAAGTTCATTTTAAACTTGAAATTTTGAGAAAATTTCCTCAAAATTTCGAATTTGCTCCCGACATTTTTCCTGACTGTGAAACTGGGGCGGCGACGATGTATTGTGCAATGTGCATATCGAAATATTATCTCGGCACGGCCTAGAAACTTTATAAAAAAATAACGCACGCCCATGAGGTCTCCAGTGTTGTGGACTATCTACATATTTTTATCCTCGTTTTTATCTAGATAAATAATCTAGAATAATAATATTGAATCTATCATCTCATCTAGATGATGTCATTTCATCATAATCTTTATCTCATCTTAGATAAAATTAGTGTTTATCTCCGGAAAGTTATCTAGATAATGGTGTCGTTACACAATTTTTAAAAAAATCATATTTTTCCGAAGATAAGTAGTTGTAAAATATTTGACTCGTATTTTTTTATTTTTCTCACAGCGAACGTATTGGGCATCTAAACCAGCATCAAAGTTAAGACGCTGGCCCTTTAAGCCTTTTAAATGATGACGTATTCGGGGCAATGCCGAGAATTGTCGATATTAGCCGGAAAGTACAACCGTTGTTTGTCAAACGCGTCTAAGGTAAACTAACAATCATGGCAGTCTAGTCGTTTGACAGATAGTGTCCAGTGTTGTTTTTCAGTTTGTCTAGTTCCCAAATAAATGAAGCACTCACCGTTTCGTTTTAATATTTCTCATTTCAGCACTGAGATAGTCCAAATTGGATAAATAATAATTGTCAATCATTTCACTACTAACTACCGGTAAATTGTCTGAATCGACTGTAACAAAACCTTGCTCTATTTTCCGTACACGAATATACTAATTGGCACAATATGTAAATAGGAATAAAAATACATAAATAAACCACAGAGAACTATTTATTCACCCAATACAAATAAAATTAATGAACTTCCAAATGTCAAATTCCGATTATTTTTAACATTATTGCTCCCTACTTTACCGACTCAAACTCCACGTAATGTCAAGCTTTCTGGGTACCAAATCAAAGACTTGTAGAGGGGACTTAGCTATTTACATTTTCGATTGAAGCAGGGTGAACAGTCACAGTCTAAGCGTTTGGGTGTGGAAAAGGCAAAACAAAGCAGCCGACCACTTGTGTAGTAAACAGGTGCCGCCGCGGAAACAGAATATCGCCGAACATTCGTCTGGTCCGTTGCTTGAATTTAATAACAAACAACGCTACCCGCGACCCGCTGGCCTACGAACGTGTAGGCTTCAAAACAAAATCAGCTGTTGCATAAGGACGCCAGGTCCATTCTAGATGTCTTTGTATCAAATCATCAATTCAGATGACCAATCACGAGCGCTTTCTAAGCTAATGACGTAACCGGGGCAGCACGTGTTTCTGTTTAATTCTCCGAAGGCGCGCCTTGTGCTAAAATCGTCATTGTTTAAATTTTGGGCTATTGGTGAGTAAATAAATGTAACCCAGAGGGCCAATAAATACCTAGTTACTTACTTCTATCAAAATTATATCGATTTTCTATTTAGTGCAACGACCCAATTCAACTTGCATATAACATCTCAGTTTTACATTCTTGGAATGACACAATGACACAAATTACATCACTCTAATGTTTAAAAATTTTGGTATATTTTGTGCCAGTTATATTTTAAGATTTCAATTTTTTGTGAAATGCTGGCATATCATATAATTAAAACACTGGATAAATCGACGTTTATCAAGATTTATTGGTATAAATATAAAATATAAATTTGTCAGTAAAAATTTCTGACAAGAACAGAATTTTTCTCAAACAATAAAAATTATTTATGTAGGTAACTATGATGTAAATATAAAAAAAGTTTAGCGCTTTTGATTTTGAATACAATTGAAATTATGAAAGAGAAAAATGTTTATGTATTTAATTTAACAATAATAATAGTAAGTAGCAGAGAGAATGATTTATTTTATTATATTACAGTAAATTTGACTTAAATTTTGTATATCAGTTCTATCATTAATAGAGTTTTGTTCTTTTTTTATATAGATCATTTCTAAAAATAGTCGAGATTTTAAATTTTTTTCTTGTTCTAAAATTTTGGTGTCGTTAAATTCAAAGGTATGATTGCTGTCTTTCATGTGTTTACTAATTGCTTAATTACTGTTTCTGTATTTGTGTTGTTTTAGTCTGGTTTCTAAATGATTTTTAGAGTGGCCAATATATGTTTTTTCAGTCTTTACATTTAATTTTGTATACAGTATGAGTTTTCATCAATTTAGGAATGGGTGTTTTTAAATTAGAATACAAAAATTTTAAGTTATTATAATTTTGGTGCGATACTTGTAAGTTGTGTTTTACTAATAATTTATTAATATTTTGTGACATGCCTTTAATATATGGTAACGAAATGTAATTTTTATTTTCTTTCGGTTTTTTACTATCGGTATTAATATTGTAAAATTGATGGGTTCTATTTTTTATAATTTTCATAATGAAATTTTTAGGATAATTATTTTTTATTAAACAATTTAACACTTTTTCTATTGCGGATTTTCTAAATTGTGGGCTGGAGAGTTTAATCGCACGGTCAGCTAGACACATAACAATACTTTTTTTGTGGGAAGTGGGTTGTTCAGAATTAAAACAAATATAACGGCCAGACCAAGTTGGTTTAGTGTACCATTCAGTTTCTATTGAATTTTTCATTTTATATAAAGTTAAATCTAAAAAATTTATTTGATTTTTTGTTGAAATTTCAATAGTGAATTGTAATTTAGGATGATAGTTATTAAATTTATTAAGAATTTCGTTATATTTTTCTGGAGGAACAGCAGTTAAACAATCATCCACATATCTAACAAAAAATGGTAAATTGAAAGATAATTTAGGAATAACTGTTGTCTCTAAATCTTCTAAAACTAACTGAGCAATGGGGCTAGAAATTGGGGAGCCCATGGCACAGCCATTTGTTTGTTTGTAAATTGAATCTTTAAATTTAAAGTACGTAGATGTTAGAGTAAGTTCAATTGCAGTGATGAAATTATTTAGAGTGAGAGATGTGTAAGGTTCGATTCTATTCCAATTTTTTTTGACAGTGGAAATTGCAAGATCTAATGGTATATTTGTGTAAAGTGAAACTACATCTAGGGAAATTAAATTGAAGTTTTCAGGAATATAGAAATTTTTAGTTTTTTCTTTAAAAGACCAGGAGTCTTTGATATAAAATTCATTTTGCCCTATGGTGTTAGAAAGAATGTTAGCTAAAAATTTTGATAATTTATAAAATGGGCTTTGAATGCAAGAAACAATTGGTCTGAGAGGAATATTAGTTTTATGTAATTTTGGTAAGCCATATATCCGTGGAGGTAGAGAATTTTGAATTTTAAGTTTGCTACTAAGTTTTGGAAGAATGTTACCTTCATCAAGTAATTTAGAAACAAAATTATTATTTTTGTTTTGTAAGTTGATAGCAGGATCTTTAGGGATAATTGAATATGTTGATCTATCATTTAATAGTTCATAAAGTTTATTTTCGTAATCTATGGAGTTCATTATTACTGTCTTATTGCTTTTATCAGGTTTTAATACAATTATTTGTGGGTTATTTTTGAGGAAGGCTTTTGTAGTTTTAATGTTATTTAAAATTTCTTCTTCTTTTTTGTTTGTTTTTGAATTAGAATTAGTGTATTTTTTAATAATTTGACAAATTTGATGTCTGATTAAGTTTTTTTCGTCAGATGGGAGTAAGGATATACCGCTTTCTATAGATGCAATAATGTTATTGATTGGAAAGTGTTTATTATTTGTATTTAAAGAAAAGTCAGGTCCTAATTGTAAAATTTTTTGAATATTTGTGGAGGATATATTATGTATCCACTCTGTGTTAGTTGGATTGTTGTTTTCATTTTTGTTTGTAAGTTTTATTAATTTGCGTTGTTGTTTTTCTTTTATGTTGATAAATGTAGTATTGAATTTTTGGTGTTGTGAATGATAAAAGAAATTGATGTAAGTTTGGGGTAGGAAATTATTGATTTTAAATTCTAAATTTTTCAATTCTTTTTTTTTGTTCTATAAATATTACTATAACAATTTGAAATGAGAACTGAAAAAACATAATATTGGCCAATCTAAAAATCATTTAGAAACCAGACTAAAACAACACAAATACAGAAACAGTAATTCAGCAATTAGTAAACACATGAAAGACAGCAATCATACCTTTGAATTTAACGACACCAAAATTTTAGAACAAGAAAAAAATTTAAAATCTCGACTATTTTTAGAAATAATCTATATAAAAAAAGAACAAAACTCTATTAATGATAGAACTGATATACAAAATTTAAGTCAAATTTACTGTAATATAATAAAATAAATCATTCTCTCTGCTACTTACTATTATTATTGTTAAATTAAATACATAAACATTTTTCTCTTTCATAATTTCAATTGTATTCAAAATCAAAAGCGCTAAACTTTTTTTATATTTACATCATAGTTACCTACATAAATAATTTTTATTGTTTGAGAAAAATTCTGTTCTTGTCAGAAATTTTTACTGACAAATTTATATTTTATATTTATACCAATAAATCTTGATAAAGCCCCCGAACGGGGGCGAAACGTCGATTTATCCAGTGTTTTAATTATATGATATGCCAGCATTTCACAAAAAATTGAAATCTAATGTTTAAAGGGCTTATTTATTTTGTGGTTTGTAAAAATGCCTGATTTTTCATGAAACATCGCTATTCGCCTTCTACAGGATGAGTTTTTTTTTTAATTTTCACTACAAGGATCTTGGAAACCAGCAGAGATAGAAGGTAGGTTAAATGAGGAAAGAAGTGCAGTTCGTTGAGCTTAATAAATAAGCAAATTCAAATTTTCGAAAATTTGCATAGTTTGGTAGATAAAATGGAAAAATCAAATTTTGCGAGATTTAAAAATATTTTCTAGCCGGCTTGTAACACAAAATATGAAAAAATGACAAAGGAAAAAGTTGTACAGAATTAGACTTAGTTCTATCTCACATAATCAAAATTTGTATTATACCAGTCGTGTTCGAGAAATAATGCAAACTTATGCTTTTTTAAATGGAAACCATATGCTACTATGGCACCACTAAATAGAATATTTTTGCTGATTTCGGCGATATATCATATTCCATGTTTATTTTAAAAAATGATGGAGTTATAAGCATTTTTCAATTTTAAATTAAGGAAATATGCAAGTTATCCATTGAAAACAAAAAAAAAATAAAATAAGTATGTACCTACAAGTGAATCACGGTGGCGTAGTAAACCTTCAACTTGCAGTTACCGATTGTTTTTTATCTTCATGCATATTATACCCTAATACTGGATTTGTTTTTCAAATAAGTATGGACAATGTTATATCGCAGAAATCAGCTAAAAATATCCTATTTAGTGGTGCCATAGTCGCATATGGTTTCCATTAAAAAAACATAAGTTTGCATTATTTCTCGAACACGACTGGTATAATACTTTTGATTATTTGAGATAGAACTAAGTCTAATTCTGTACAACTTTTTCCTTTGGCATTTTTTCATATTTTGTGTTACTAGCCGGCTAGACAATATTTTTAAATCTCGCAAAATTTGATTTTTCCATTTTATCTACCAAACTATGCAAATTTTCGAAAATTTGAATTTGCTTAATTATTAAGCTCAACGAACTGCACTTCTTTCCTCATTTAACCTACCTTCTATCTCTGCTGGTTTTCAAGATCCCTGTAGTGAAAATAAAAAAAAACTCAGCCTGTATAGTTTTCACGCATTGTCCTCGTTCGTCTGTCAACTCCTGAAAAAATGATCTTTGTTCATAAGGATGTCCTACGGTTCCCTCTAACCGTAGGATGTACGATACGATAGAAGTATCGAATAAAATCTGACAGAAAAGTATTGGCACACGAAGTACCATTCACGTTCGACCCCAAAGTTGATTCGTTTGACGTGTTCAGACATGTTTCAAATTTACACAGCAGATTTTTCATATTATCTGACATTTATCCAGATAAATTTTAAATAAAATTATCTATTAACTAGATGAAATTTGTCAAAAATATATATGATCTCATCTAGATTAATAAATGGTCATTTATTTATTATCTCATCTAGATCAAATTTAGGTTATCTAGACTGGAGGTCTCTGACAGCCGTTTTGAGCATCAAAAATTGCATTTCTCTAGTATAACGCGAAGTAATCCTTCGCGTCTCAGAAGGTGCCTTACCATCCTACCATCCTATCTCTCCCTATTCTTTATTGTTTTCCGTATACCCTTCGCTTTTTCTCAACTCTTTCTAGTACCTCCCTATTGCTAACCTTATCTATCCACGGTATCTTCATCATGCGTCTGTCTGTAGCACCACATTTCAAACGCCTGATTTTTTTCGATTCTCTTCCTCTATTGCCCAAGTTTCGCACCCGTACATGCCGTACATACTCTACATTTTTAAGAATTTCTTCGGGAGTTTCTATATTTACCGTTTCCGAGCATAACAGTTGTTTCTTTTTGTTAAACGCATCTTGGCCCTGCGCTATTCTTTGTGCTCCTACTCCAAGAGCTACGGGGAAAGTACCACGCGAAATTGATGCAAACAGCATTTTTATTAGACAGTATCATGGATGGACAACACAAAACAGATCCTCAGCCTTTTGAAAGCATCGTCGTTTAAGTGGGGGCGGCACTCAAACTTGCAAAAAAAGATGAAATACATGCCATTTGATAGGGAAATGTTAGTAAAGTAAAACTGTCTGCTGCAGACGATTCAAGCCGGCAGCTTTCTTGTAACAGACACTGACGAAAGTGACAAGAAAACGTCGAAAACACGAGATTTTAATTCAACATCGTTTCATAATCAAAAAAATTTAAAAACAGAGAAACGCATTGCGCAAAGAAAATCTGCGGCAGACGGCAGCGTTTTTAAAGTAGACGCAAATAATTAACCGCATTACATCTCTGTTCAGCGCGTTACCTGCTACCTGCAGCGTACTAAAGAGAGACGCTAGGAATGCAAACATACCCGGTGTTAAAAATACCGTTGAAAATTTGGGCGGCGTGTAGTATACTCAACAACATAAGTTAAATGAAATTGATGTTTTTCTATTAGTTGAAAAACTGTAAAAGACAAATAGAGAACATTATGGTCATTTATTGTTACTTAATTTTTCAAGCTAGGTATACTTGGGCCGCCGAACAGACGGAGTGATCACCCTGCAAGAACGTGCTCTAGCGGAGCCAATAGTTTTTTATGACGACCGAATTGGAGTGATGCGACTTCGTTGGGTCTAAAGAAAGCGCATTACAGCGGTTCGGTTGTCCTAAATTGTAGGGTTTCGCAATACCAAGACAAGACGAGACTTACACCAGTCTTGGTATTGGTCTTGTATCCTCGTGTTGGGCTTGGTCTCGGTCTTGGTCTTGAAACCCAAGACCAAGACGAGAACCACATAAGTCTTGGTCTTGGTATTGTTTTTTCTTGGTCTTGTTTGATTTTTATGAGAGTACGAGAAATTTATGAATTTTAATGTTTCCACACCCACTTAAGGGGAGATACTTCAAAAATAAGACGTTCTATTTCATAATATTTGCATAATTTCATAATTTTTTGTTCGGAAAATAATGATTCAATAAATTGTACAGTTGACTGAATACAACTTTTGTATTTAGTTCTTGGCTCTACTAAAATTGGTAGGTACTTACATATTTTGTGTTGAGATGTAATATAATAAACTTAATTTAAAAACCAAAATGAAAGCTCTAAAAATTATCTGACATCTGAAATGTACTTACTTCCCATAAAATTTATTTCATTTATTCTAGTACAGATTATAGTATAAGGATATACAGCGTGATCATTTAAAAACGAGCCACCTCAAATTCTAAGAAACGAATAGAATTGTGAAAAAACGCCGAGACACGTAAATTTATGACGCAAGGGGGACAGATTTTGATGTATAGGTATAGTAGACGTCTGTAAAACCTACCCCCTAGCCCCAAGTCACCCTCACTTTAAAATCTCAAATGGCATCATATCGCTTGTGATATCTCATTTTAAAGGAAATCGAATTAGGAATACAGCAGCGATATTTATTTTTTAATTATTCCTTATTTTGGGCTTTAAAAACAAAAATAAGGTCACTACAACCTTTCAGTAAATAAAAAAAATAATGGGTTAAATTTGATACAACATAAGAGTTAAACTTTGTAGATATCAGATAATCAACATTTTATACAAAAAAGAAGCGTTGGAATTTAAAACAGGAAAATATAACTTGTAGAATAATTTAAGGAAAATCTATCTTAGATGCTCAAAATGGGCCCAGTTATTTGCAAAACAATAATAAAGCCTATATTCTCGAATTACCTTCTTACATTCAGGAATGTTTGGGAGGGAATATTTCGGCATGTTTCTGATATTGTGCGCCTCAAATTTTCTGTGTGGGTTTGACACACTGCTGATTTAAAATAGCCCTAAAAGAGAAAATCTAGCAGGCTGAAATAAGGAATAATTAAAAAATAAACATCACTGTATGCTGTATTCCTCATTCGATTTCCTTTAAAATGAAGTGTCACAAGTAATACAGTGCCATTTAAGATTTTAAAGTGAGGGTGGCTGGAGGTTGGGGGTTGGTTTCACCAACGTCAACTATACGTCAAAATGTGTCCCCCTCGATTTCTAAATTTACGTGTCTCGGCGATTTGACGTATTTCTATATTTGAGGTAGCTCGTTTTTAAATGATCACACTGTATAGTATGCTCGGTAGGCAGCCCAATTTTGTCACCACTCGCGCATGACGTAGATCGAAACAGAGATTCGCGGGAAACACTTCTCCGTGCTGTGCGAACGCAACGATCAATGATGGGATGGATGTTAATATTTTGTATTACGAGTATACGAATTTTAAGCATTATTTCCAATTTTTGTTATGAAAAATTGCAGTTGTTTTAATAAATTTTTCAATAAACTAAAAAATAACTGTCAAACATTTTCTAAAATATCAAGACCAAGACTTTCCCAAGACTCTTGCTCCAAGACTCTTGGTCTTGGAGGTTAAGTCTTGGTATTGGTCTTGGATCACTTATGTTAGTCTTGGTCTTGGTCTTGGTATAGAATTCAAGACCAAGACAAGACAAGACCAAGACTTTTCTTGGTCTTGTGCGAAACCCTACTAAATTGATAGTGGTCCCGCATAGAGCACGTTCTTGCAGGGTGATCACTCCGTCTGTTTGGCGGCCCAAGTATAAATAAGATGCTCTGGTTCATTTGGTTATTAAAATAATTGATGCCCGTTCTAGAAGAAAGCAGGGGCCTCATCCCATAACGTTTTTAGGACAAATGTTCATATGTTGAAAGTACATAAGCATCATCTGGAGTTAGTTCTATAATGTGCAACTGGACTACTGGACGACTTTTTTATTTGAGATATTGAAACTTTGGATGAAAATTTGGCACCCCTAATTTTGCGTTTTTCTCTGTCACACGTGCATCAGATATTGTCATATCTAACTTGAAATCAATATTTCTACTTTTCCAATAAATAGGGAATTGTTATACACTGCCGGACAAAAAAAATGGGACACTCTCAGAATTACTATTTTAGTGAATAAAAAAACAACGGAGGGTTTGAAATTATATTTAACTACCTATATTATTTTCATCGTAACAATAAATAAAAAACAAGAAACAAAATGATTCGTCAACAAAAACCTAACAAAAGTATTTTTTAGAGATCAACTGTTACTTTAAGAACTTAAAAAGAAAAACAAAAAAAAATTATTAACAGGAAAAGCACACGGGTAGAACCAAATTAGTAATGGGTGTTACCACCACGAACTCTAATTACTCCCCTTAAACGTTGTGGCATACTCTGAATGAGGTTATCAATAGATTGTTGGGGTATTTATTCCCATTCTTCTTGAAGCGCCATTTAATGTTTCTGGTAGGGGTTGGCGACGTCTAATCCTTTTCCCAAGCTGATCCCACGGATGTTTAATGGGATTCAGGTCTGGACTATTGGCTGGCCATGGGAGGCGTCCAAAACCAACCTCTTCACGGTACTCGATAACAACTTTTGCTGTGTGTGTTCGGGCGTTGTCATCCATAAACACAAAATTGGTCCTTATAAATGGCATATATGGTGTGACATGGGTTTCCAGGCACTCGACAATGTATCGGTGTGCAGTCATTGTTCCATTTTCAAAGAAAACCAATCCTGGGTGAGCCCCCAAAGATATTCCGGCCCACACCATAATGCTACCACCATTGAAACTGATCCTGGGAGATATGTAACATTGACTGTACCGCTCCGCTGGTCTTCGCCACACCTTTTCACACCCGTCGGGTGACCTAACACTAAATCTTGACTCGTCCGAGAAGAGCACGTTCCTCCATTGATGTTCGTCCCAATTTACATATTGCCATGCAAACACAAGTCGTGCTCTGCGATGTTCTACGGTCAACAGGCGACCCGTAGCCGAGTATCTTGAAGTCAAACCATATTCGTTTAGCCTTCTTCGAACTGTTCTGGCTGAAACTGCCACTCCTCGAACATCGGCTAACCGTCCAGGAAGAATAGGTGACGGCAATGCTCGATCGCGCAGTGCAGCTACATGGAGAAAACGGTCATCTAGATGGTTCGTAGTCCGTGGACGACCAGATCCGACCTTCCTTGCAAACCCATGAGTTTCACGAAATCGCAAGAATGCATTTTGCAATGTGTTACGGGGTATATTCAGCACTTGAGCAATATACCGCACACTTCGGCCATCGTGACTTAAAACAACAATTTGTGAACAAATTTCGGGGCTTATTGTATGGAAAATGTTAAAAGTTAACGTTTACAAATGAAATATCACCAAAAATACAATAGAAAATACAGAGCAGCCCAATAAGTTAAAAGATTTTGATGTTTCAATAAAGATGCATGAAGAGTCAAAATGTTGATTTGGCTGTTTAGGCTTACAAAAGGTGCAATATTCAGCTAAAAGTTTCTTTTTTCCCCACTAGTAAGGCAATCGTTAATTATTTGCGTAAGTTAATTTACATAAAAATATTGTAGGGCCTCAATATAAAAATATAAACAAGTGTCCCGTTTTTATTGTCCGGCAGTGTACATGAAAATGAAACCTTGCAAAACACTATGACTGTACCACCTAAAATTGTTCCGAGAAAACTGAACTGAAAAACTAAAAACACTTTTGAACTTAGTTCTATAATTCAATGCCTGGTGAGGTATTTATCCGAGGAGTAGTTGTTCGAACGGTACAATACCACTCATAACCGCCGCATAATTCGGCTAATAATTAGCTCTTCTCAATACTTACACCAAGTGTGTAAGTATATACGTGGGAAGGGGAAAAAGTTTTGCCATTCTCGAGAAACGACAGAAACGACTAGTATAGTTTAATTCTTCTTATATCTTCTCTGTGGAATCGCCTACAAAAACGACACACTTGGCCTAGCAATGTGTCAACTTGAAAATCCCCTCCTTGTACAAGTCCGCATTTTGAGCTTCAAACCATGAAGTGACCTCAGCTTTCCCGGAAATGTGTGCCACGAAGATGAGCTTTTAGATTCTCAAATAGAAAGAAGTCAGATGATGCAAAATCGGGAGAATTGGCTGAATGGGACAAAATTTCAAAGCCCAGTTTAGCAGCTTTTGATGATGCTGCAGCTCACTTGTGAGACGATGCATTGTCATGCTGCAGGAGCATACCTTTTTGCAGCAGCCGTTTGGCCTTAATTTGCTCCCGCAATTTGCACAGAAGGTCACAGTAATATGCACCGTTGATTGTGAACAGGTGTGAACATTCGAGGCACCCATCGGGCGGAGATCTTATTCATGTGCAAAATGTCATGAAGAATATACCTTACCGGTTTCTCACCAATCTTAATTGTTTGGGAACAGTAATGCGCCTGTCTTCCACTAGTTTTCCACTTTGGTCACAATTTCAGCATTCAGAGCTGTTGCAGGTCTTCCGATCCTTGGATCGTCTTTGAGCGACTTTCTCTACCACCTTTAAACTCATTTTCCCAGCGGCGAACTGTCCTTTCTGATGGAGAAGCTTCCTGGTAAACTGCCTTCAACCTTGCTGCGATTTCAGAAAAGTGAACAGGTAAACACCCTCCCGGTGTTCCAGTTCTTCCATTTCTGTTATGGGTACACTACAAAATTAGCTATCAAATTGATCATCTTCTATGAAAGTCGGCGAAATTTTGCAGACTGACTGACAACAGGATGCGGAATGACATACACTCGACATTTTAGTTTCCAACGCACACTAGACCGAGAACGGCAAAACTTTTTCCCCTTCCCACGTAAACAGCAAGCAATATTGCATGGTTCAAGTGTGAAGGGCAAAGCACCGTACTGATGAATCCCGAAAGGACGAAACCAGTGGTCTACGAGTTTCCAAGCACATTCGAAACATGCAATATTGAAAAACTTCTAACACGCTTTTGAACTTAGCTCTGAATTGGGTACTTGCATAAATTTACTGGCACTTTTTTTATCATATTTTGCAAACATGTGTTAAGTTTATCGTGACCGTATAAAATGAGACTCTTTTGTGTAGCAATAAGAATATAATTTCATTTTTAGTTTCAAATCGCGGAGCACGCGCAAGTGGGCCATGTGGCCTTGAGCAGTCGTATTGACGTCACATAATCTAGCTGTCGTCACAGCCTGACGTGCTACTTTTGCTTATTGCCAACATTTCGCGTCTGTTGTCCCTACTCGCCTAACAGTATCACTTATTATCAGCGCTTCAATTGGATGTTATTACTTTACTGAGCAGTATCAATATTTTATTAATGCACAGATAAACACTGGAAATAAGATTAAGAAGAAGAATGAACTAATTATTAGAGTATTTCAGGATCATTAGTACATTTCAATTTTTCACCGTGGCTGCTCTGAGCCCTGTCATGCAGTGACAGTTATAGGTTAGCCAAGCATAGAATTTTCGTTTCACTCATTTGTGTCCACGTTGTTGTTATTTCACAACTAGTACGAATATCACAAATCCATATGTAAAATATGTTTACAGGATGCAGTGTTGTAATGTAACTAGATAAAAGTATCTAGTTACAGTATCTAGTTACATATTGAGTAACTGTTGCTGTAACTAGTTACTTTTATAATTTTGTATCTGTAACTGTAACTAGTTACTTGTTTGGAAGTAACTGTAACTGAAATTCAGATATCTACATAAGATGAGGATGGGAAAGTAAAATTCGTCGCGAAGTTTGTTAAAGTTGGCATGTCGGAATCGGAACGCATCTCGCGCAATCTATTGGCAAGTGCAAGTCGTTGCGAAACGCACGCTGTGCTGTCTTGGTTTAAAACCTGAGGCACGCTGGTCAACGCAAACGCCACGCCAGTGATTCCAGTGTTGCAATTGGTTGAAAAATTTCCTTCCACCAATCAAAAAGTAACTAGTTACATTTAGATACATTTCGGAAGTAACTGTAACTGTAACTAGATACATGCATAGAGATTGTATCTGTATCTGTATCTAGATACAATTACAAATATGTAACTGTATCTGTAACTAGATATTTAAATAGGAGTATCTATTACAACACTGACAGGATGACGTCACTCTTAAAAATTGCGGAAGTAGACGCCATCTTTGTTTTTTTAAATGACAATCGGCCATTTTGGTTTCATATTTGAATTCGACATTTAATTCCGAGTATAACTAACCAAACTGTCACTACTTATCTGTCATACTTTTTGACATATGCCGCATTTTCTCTTCAAATTTGCAGATGCAAGGGCTCATTAAAAAATTGATATCTCTTGAACCGCTGAAGATAAGTCGATGATTTTTTTACATTGATTCCCTAAGCTCCAAGGAATGTTTTGACTGATAATTGAAGTCATAACGAGTTTGCCAGCGGTTGCTACAATTTTTTGAATACGGGTATCGCAAAATGTCAAAAACTCAATTTTTTCAAATGGCACGTGTCAAATTTTATGTCACCGTTGGATGTAAAATATAATTCTAAGGGGAGTTATGTTAGCATGTGCTATACCTAACTCCAATCGTTTTGGAGCTATTTGCAGTTTTTGAGTAAATTGGTGTCAAAAAGTATGACAGATAAGTAGTGACAATTTGGTTAGTTATACTCGGAATTAAATGCCGAATTCAAATATGAAATCAAAATGGCCGATTGTCATTTAAAAAAACAAAGATGGCGTTCCAAGTTTCGTAGCTCTAGCATAAAAACGAGGAAAAAGATAAAATATTTGACATTTTTTGTTTTTTGTTTTTTCTGTTTGTGGGTTTTTTGGTTTCTTTTGTTTTTGTTTTTTTTTGTTTTCAGAGAAAATCAAACCGTACATAGACCTATCATTTCAGTTTTAGATTTGAGTGAAGATATGGAAGTTGATGAATACAGACATATTTGAAACTCATAAATGCATACACTCTAATCATCTGTTTACCCTACAAATTTTTCATTCCTCTAATAACGTTAAGTTTCACATATTATATCGCGCGTGGCGACCACGCACCCAGTTTTTTATGTTGTCCATGCATCACAATTTCCAATAAAAATACCGATATTTTGTATCAATTTCACATGGTATTATTATTCTTCGTAGCTCTTGGACTATCCTACCATCGTGAGTTTTTTGGCTTCCTAAATATCGGAAGCCTGCGACTTCCGCTATCTTCTCATTTCAGATTTGTATTTTAGTTTTAGTCCTATTTTGCGGTTGCGGGAAATTTTGTATTGATACTTTTCAAAAAATTGAATTCCTCTCTTTCGAACTCTACACGCTGGTTCATTCTTGGTTATTAAAATCATTGGTGTTCCTTGCATGGGAAAAAAAGGGTGTCGCCCGATAACTTTTTATTTTAGGCCATGTATTTATAAAAACTTTTTAACTTATTTTCATGAGCACTACACGCTGCAGAAATTTTCGACAGTATTTCTTTATTTAACAATTCATCCTTATACCGCAAGCCGTTACATGTTTTGTATACTTATGGATTTTTCCATTCTTCTTTTTAATTTTTGTTTTTCCTGTCTTAAGCCGACCTTATGTCCATCCATTCAGTTCCTCTCCAATGATCTCTGCATGGCCTAGCTGCTCGGATGAATAAATACACTCGCCTGTGGCTCGTGTCTTCACTTTTACTTTTTGTTGTATTTCCACCATCTAGTTTTCTTCGTGTAAGTGTTGGTAATTTTAGCTGTTCTACTACTTTTAGGTACAATTTAATGATAAAATCCTGTGCCGTTCAATTTTTCCCTTAAAAAAAATTTTTGATGCTTTTTCCCCTTTTCACCTCTTTCTCGCAAACTGCCGGAGTCACATCGCAGAAAAGAGATTTGGATCACTTCTTATCGTCGACAGCAAGTTTTCCTTTCTTGAAACACGGAAAGAATGCTTAATAATATGTGAAGTACGACAACAATAATGTTGCGTCTTACACAAAAATCTTCAACTGATCGTAGCCAAATATTAATTTTCAGAGTTCAGGCGAGAACTGATGAATGGGTGCAATTTCCTTTACATAATTTTACCTAAGAACTGGACGAGAGAGTTAAGCCGGGAGCCCGTGTATCTTCGCAACCTCGTTCGCAACTGAAACGTTTAAAAATACACACGCAGCATGCACAGTCATTGTAGATAACCTTCAATTTGAAACAATAATGTAGGACAATCGTCTGCGCATTACATTATATTATGTACAAACACGACGATATTCACGTCGTCGCCTCATAAAAATTGCAAATGCGTTCGATTACTGGGCAGTAGTCGTACGTAAAATTGCGTTTCTCCGACACGGCTTCACCTACGGCGTCGCTCGCTTAAACACTTCATTATTTTTCGATTATCCGTAATTGAATCGAACTACTGTTTGCTACCAGCTAATTTTCATTAAAAAATACGAAGGATAATTTATATGTAATCAACCCTGGCCATAAAACTATAGATGTGGGACGTCAAAGTTTTATCAACATAACTGCATCAGCATTTACAAATGTAACATATTACATATATTTGTCAAGTTGTGTGTGAATCCATCAATACAGGTGATTTTAAAGAAAGTCAAATTTACTCACAAAACAGTAACATTATTCGAGTTTACTCCTTAAGAATCGATTTTCAGTTATAGCCCGCGGTACGGAAATTTTATGAGTAGTAAAATCAAGCGTTACATTTCGCGTTAACTAAGAGGAACGCGTTACGTTACCTGTAACATTGAAATTATGTACGTATCTATGGATACGGCTGTTTATGTCTGACTGCATAGAGCATGGAAATAGTGAAAATAAAGTGGCATAGAGTAGATATGACAGTTGGCGTTGTAAAGTCAGCATTTGTAGTGTTTATTAGTTCCTAAATTTGTTGAATCTTTTGATTTAATATGGAAAAACCTAATATTAAATACCCCAAATATTGCTTAGTGCCGAAATTTGAATCAACGCCTATTCGAACACCAGGAAAAGTATTTATTTAATTGCCAGTGGGATCGACGTTTAGCAGATTGTCACTTAATTACTGAATTTATAAACCATTTTATTTAATTATATTTTGATGTAGTTGGACATTTTCGAACATAAACCATCTGATAAATACACATTTGGGTATAAAACTGACGTTCGCGTGTATATCCTATTATCAAGTGATTGAAGTTAAAATAATCGTTCGTAAGGAGTAAATTCCAGTCGTGCGTCGGAGCTGACACAACATGCAAGTTTTTTTAATGATTTAGTATCTGTTAGAAAATGTCAAAATTTCTAAGTCTACAAGTCTACTAACCATATAAGCATATTCGAATAATTCGGATCGGCTCATGAATGACACTTTGATTTGAATTCATAATACATATATTTATTCACAAAATATTTAGATCTTTCATCGGAAGCCATTAAAATGTTTAACTGCTGAAGGTTATACTTTTAGGGATTTTTCTGGAAAAAATTATTAGATTGTAAAAGAGACGCGACGCGATACTTACGAGGGTCGTACACTAATTATTGTCCCTAACACAGAAAGAAGTCTAGCACAACAGAAATATATTTATTTTTCTACATAGTCCCCATGGCCTGGAATATACTTTGCATATCTGTGTTCCAAAGCTTTGATGCCGCTCAGAAAAAATTCTCTTGGTTGCTTCTCCAACCACCCATTTACAGCCTGGATAACCGCATTTTCATCGGGATAATGATGTCCACGAAGATGTTCCTTCAGTTTTGGAAATAGGTGGTAGTCACTGGGGGCTATGCATGGCGAATAGGGCGGGTGCTCCAGCAATTCAAACCCAGATTCACAAATGGCACTCATTGAAACGCGACTCTTGTGAACCGGGGCATTGTCATGGTGAAGGAGAATTCCAGCGGTCAACTTTCCTCCTCTTTTCTCTTTAATGGCTTCACGCAATTTTCTTATTAATCCAGCGTAGTAAATCCCTGTTATAGTGTGTCCACGTTCCAAGTAGTCTGTTAACAAAATTCCTTCGGCATCCCAAAAAATTGTTTTCCAGCGGACGGCACAACGCGAAATTTGCGGGGTGGCCAAGTTTAAAATCTCTGGACCAGTTTTTCACAATCTGATAAGTTGGAGCATCGTCTCCTAACACATCTTGATGAATCTCAATTAGCGTCAAACCTTTCTTTTGCAAATACTTTATCACGGCTCGGAGTTCATTTTTATCCATTTTTGTGACACTCTAACTACAAACGTACACAGAAAAGCACTGAAGAAAGTCATATTAATAATACTTCGGAGTTATAGCTTTGAAAAGTCACAGAATTGAATGCGCCTATTTGGTTTTTTGTCAGACCACGCCAACTATGTTAGGGACAACAATTGGTGAACTGTCCTCGTAAGTATACCAAAAACGTTAAGATTTCAAAGCTGCCTGCAACATTTGAATATGCCCGTGCGATTTTTATTTAAGTACAGCGCACAACTACGAGTATAGCACACTGGTGAACGCAATTATCAATTTTCGCGCCTACTTAATTGTATGCATGATTGTATGCAACGTGTCGCTTTCTTGGAAGGTCGTGGGAAAACAACTTTTTATGTGTTTTCACAAATTTGAAAATAATGATATAAGTGAAATTTCTGGAACACATTATCTACTCACATGAGGACCTCTTACTGCTATTTTTTTAATTTTCCGCTCGTATAGAAAGGGATGAAATTTACAATCCCTTTAGTTTCTTTGTTATTGTCTTAATTAAAAATGTCTAGCAGGTGGTCGTCAAAAATGAAAACTATTCATATTCCTAACAACACAATGCATTGTGTATTTTACTTTTTTCTTTCAAATTACACAAATCACAAATCACATTTATAAGTAGCATAGATAAGCAAATATTATACTGAGTGAAGTTAGAAAGAATATAGGAACACATGGCCACATTTTTAACATCAAGAAAATGTAAGTTCATCTAATCTTTATAACTAGTGATAGATAGATAAATGTATTGAAATAATATTGAAAAAAACTGGTTGGTTAGTAATTCCTATACTGAGTTAAGCAACGCTTTTCCCCAAAAGTAGAACAATCCCACCTATAGATGCAAGATCCCTTCTTTCGAACTGCAAACTAGGACGGAGAATATTTTCATGTCACACGCATGTTTTCAGCTATGTGAATATCTTAATGAACGTGTCGCGCTGCGACTCCGAATCTGCTCCGCGCCTGACGTCATAATGTGCAACAACCTGCGCATTGCCATAACGGTGTTCGTGCACTGTGGTCGCTCTAATGCCTGTATTCGTACTAATCGGCATCAATTTACTGCAGTTGATTTTAAAAATTCTGTAATAATGTAATGTAATGTAATATCAAAATTTATTAAACATCTATTGCCTCGTATTAATGGCGTATTAAGTATTAAGTGTAAGTATGCAGTGTTAATTGTTTTGTCATTTGTTGATTGAAAATTGTTATATGTATAGTCTCCGGCCTGATGATGGGTTGTTAGTAAAGGAACCCGAAACCGGTCGCATTTATTGATAAATAAATAAGAAGTGTCGAGGAATATAAACGGATTTTAATACCCTAATATACAAGAACATACCTCGATAATATGGAGTACTTCAGAAGATTTATTAATAAATAGTTTGCTTAATTTTTAAGTTGATAAATTGAAATCTTAAGGCATTTGGGTGATTCTACTGAAACGTGTAAAATATGGAGATCTTTAAAAAACTACATAAAACTACAAGTAAATATAATTTTTTTAATAGACACTAACGCAAAAAATGCTGTAGTTTTGGTACACATAATAACTTTCCATACATTTTAACTATAAATTATTAATTAAATTGTCAAATTTATTAGTAAGATACCAATCAAACGTGAATTCTGAACATAATTCAAGCTATTTTCATTTAATTTGCTTATAATTCATTCTGCAATTGCCGCCTTTACCTGTCATTAAGACGTTTACTTTGACCATTTTTAAAAGCCAAAGCTTTGGTTCAATATTTTAGTATCAGTTCCCTGTTACATAGAAAAGGATTAAAAACTTGGAACTGTTGTGCAAATATGAATGTTACCAGGATGAAGTTCGAACAATTTGGCTAATATCAGTTTTTACGTTATTTTGATCAGTTTAAATTCTGCCGTGTTGGAAGACGCATGTGCTTGGTCAGAGAATAAAAACAGGCCCCTGGTAGATATTTTTTGTAATCAATTTAAATTTCGTAACAACACTACTTGCTGTTAACAATAGATCATTTAATGACGATTCTTTTCTGCTAAATAGCCGGCCCAAGCATTCGTTAATTAATATGTTCCTTTCATTATTGATAGAAATCGTCAGTTCCCTGGCATCAGACCCCTGTCAAATTATGTTACTGGGGACTGACTTAACTGCCAGGGGACTGATCAAATAAACATAAAATAAACATACCGATTTGTAAGTACATAATCGGATAGGTTTTTTTTAATTGCTCTTTAACAGTTAATGGGAAGATGACACCAGCGTGAAAGCAGAGCAGAGAAGGATTTTTGCTAAAAAAGAGGGAACCTAAAGAGTCCAGATATGAAATAATAAAAAATGGTCTAGCGAAACGAGAAAAGCAGAGTCAAAAAGAGGCATTGAAATATTTAAGAAAACAGCAGAAGAGAAAACGAAAGTCAATAAAAGATATGACAAAAAGGGAACAAAGAAAACTAGGAAACATTAGAAAGAATATGCTGCAACCTCGGCTGCAACGCACCATTCAAAAAAAGTTGCCCTAGAAGAGTCACAAATAATTTTATAAGGTCTACCATTCCTCCAATGTCCGATGAAGAAGTTGATTTTAATGCAGTTCATGTTATTGAAAGCAGAAAAAGAATCGAAGGTAGAAGGGTAGCAAAAAAACAAAGAAGAATGAAAAAGAAAAATGATGATGAAATAGCTTTACTGGAAACTAAAATAAGGAAATATAGGAAGAGGGTCGAACGTCTAAGAAAACACAAGAAAAGTAAAGAACTCTGGCAGCAGTAACTATAACATACAGAATATGATGAATACTCTTAGCTCATGCAGAGATATAGCAAAGAAGGCTTTATTTGGGGATGTTATTTACAAACAGCTAAAGGAGAACTACTCTCAATTAACGTCCCCAAAAGATATACTGAATGTTATGTTGACGTTCTCGAATTAAAATAAATAAAATAAACCAATATTCTTCAGTATTTTTCAGTCCCCCTGCCCTCGTATCAGTCACCTGGATTACGTTTTCAGAAAATTTGCTATAAAACTGTAGATACGAAAGAACTCTTGACTGGCCCTTTTGGATCTTGCTTCTTTTGGGGGCCTACTACAAAACCAGATATTTTTTAAATAGTTTCTGCTCGAGTTTCTGTTAAAAACATGAGAGGATAAATTGCATGAAATATGAGATGAAATATTTTACACATTTCAGTAGAATCGCCCATTTATAAGCCTTGTCTTTGAGTATACTAATTTAATCAGAAAAATTAGGGCTTTCTAAAATGCAAAAATGGTCGGCCACGCAGAGATACTCATAATTGTTCCACGTTTGGGCTCGAGTTTGGTTTTCGGCCAGATACCAAAAGAATAAAGACTGGGCGTGCAAAGAGAGAATGAGGTACTTTTGGGAGGCTCTGTGGTGGTTAGGGCCGGAATAATTCCCCACCTTAAAACAGTTTGTTTCCATAGATGGAAAAGTGACTCAAAACCGATATATCGGCCAAGTTTCAGTGCTTGTTGTGCAAGCATTTGCCCCCGCATTTGTCCATGCGACCGCCCCTGAAGTACGCTATGTGCACTACAGTGTATATCCACATACCGGTTAGAGTGACCAGCTGGTTGGCTAATGAACAGATTAATGTCCTTCCATGGTCTCCTCAATCGCCAGACCTGAATTCTATTGACCCTGTACGGGACATGCTCCTAAGAAGGTTGGCGCAATTTATGGCGAATATTCATAATCGCCCCGATTTCGAAAATCTTTTAAATGGAATCTTCTTCAACAAAATGCCAGTGACCGATGCATTTCAAGCATTAATTCTCGAGGTGGTATATTAAACACAATGCGTGACATTACCAGCAGTTTCTTCTTAAGAGTCCGGCAAACCCCTTTAAAATGAACCCGAAAACTGACTTCGTAGTGCTATGCTCATTTCTAAACGGTGAAAATTGAAGTGTTGAATTTTTGACAGTTTATAAACGAAACTTTATTTTATGTTTCCATTGAAAGAAAATTTAAAAATTTAATCTTAGAAAGTGTCAGTTTACTCATGAAATTGACCAACTTCACGCGTGCATAGCACCAAGGGATTTACAGTTTTCGAAAAATTGTTTCAATGGTGACATAAAGTATACCTTCTTCTACCATAATCAGGCTTTCGTGTTGCTAAATTTACTAGGATGAAGGTGTAATCATGGTAGAGCGAGAGCGCTGCAAACGCAAAATATGCCTTGGTATGTGCTGCCGCCTCGTAGCGACTGAGCGTAAACTCAGAGCGCCGTTGTCTCATTTACTAGGTACCGAACGCGCGGGCTTTGAATGTGTGTTGTTCTTGTGTCCATAAACGTGTTTAGCGCGACGGTGTTGCAACACAGCTGATAGTTTGCTCCGATTTCTAACGGATTCCTCACCGACCCGATGCCTCGCAGGTGTAACTTTTGATCTGCTTTGCCAGACTCTTAAAGTGGCTCTACGAAGTTTCAGCCGTTTCACTTCCCCATATTGAATGCCTCTGAAAACTGGGTGTTCGTTTTTCACAAATTACACATACAACTTTCGGATTTTCTACCCGAAGTTTCGCAAACTTAAGCTTCTCATTATGCAGAAATACGGTATAATCTCGGTTGTTTTTTTAAATTTAAGTTACAAGTACATTTTTGCTTAGAAATTGACAATTTTCTCTAATTTTAAATGCGAAATAAGACTTTTCTGAAATTATAAATAAACTGAGGGGTAAACCGCTGAGGAATTTTGGTGTACAAAGCGCAGGAATTGCGAGGAATTGCCAAGGAATTTCGGGAATTGCAGAGGAATTGCGAGGAATTTCCGAGGAATTTCGGGAATTTCCGAGGAATTTCGGGAATTTCCGAGGAATTTCGGGAATTGCCTAGGAATTGCGCAGGAATTGCGGGAATTGCGAGGAATTTTGTGGGTATTGTCAGGAATTGACGGGTATTTGGAGGAATTACCACGTGTTGTAGATAGATTTGCGCTTGCGCGTCAAACAGTTGAAATGCGAATGAAGACATGCATTCAGTAGTGTGTTTGTATGTAGTATACAGGGCGATTCTTTTAAAGCGCACATTAGAAAATTTTCGACTTCTACTTATGCTAGAGTTATGAAACTTGGAACCTAGCCATAATCGACGATTCCCAAACAAAATTAAATATTTACTGGATGGCGTCACTCTTAAAAATGGCGGAAGTAGACGCCATCTTTATTTTTTTAATGACAATCGGCCATTTTGATTTCATATTTGAATTCGGCATTTAATTCCGACGACAACTAACCAAATTGTCACTGCTTATCGGTCATACTTTTTGACATATGCCACATTTTCTCTTCAAATTTGCAGATGCAAGGGTTCATTAAAAATTGATATCTCTTGAACAGCCGAAGATAAGTCGATGAATTTTTTTACTTCGATTCCTTAAGCTCCAAGGAATGTTTTGATTGATAACCGAAGTCATAACGAGTTTGCCAGCGGTTTAGAATTTTTTGAATACGGGTATCGCAAAATGTCAAAAACTTAATTTTTCAAATGGCACGTGTCAAATTTTATGTCACCGTTGGATGTAACATATAATTCTGGGGAGTTATGATAGCATGTGCTATACCTAACTCCAATCGTTTTGGAGCTATTTTTGCAGTTTTTGAGCAAATTGGTGTCAAAAAGTATGACAGATAAGTAGTGACAATTTGGTTAGTTGTACTCGGAATTAAATTTCGAATTCAAATATGAAATCAAAATGTCCGATTGTCATTTAAAAAAACAAAGATGGCGTCTACTTCCGCCATTTTTAAGAGTTACGCAATCCTGTAAATATTTAATTTCGTCTCGGAATCGTCGATTATGGCTAGGTTCCAAGTTTCATAGCTCTAGCATAAGTAGATGTCGAAAATTTTCTAATGTGCGCTTTAAAAGAATCACCCTGTATAGTGTAGTTTTGAATCCGTATTTTTATATAAAATATGAAAGGTACCTAGTTAATTAGCTAGTCCGGGTAATAATGACAAATATATTTACCCAGTTTTTGGTAGGGACCGCTAATCAGTTTCTCGTCGACTAGTAGAGTCCAATAGTTAGGTTATGTTTCATTTTGGGCGGGCAGCGTATTTCAAACGTATCGTTGTGCATTGAATAACAGTTAATCGCGTACTACGCCTACTACGCGGTCTATTATGAAGAAAGATGGTACATTGGACGAATTATAGAAAATTCTGGAAATGAATTTAAAATTAAATTCTTATCTGAACAGTTAGATCTCTTTTCATGGCCTAAAAATGAAGATGTTGCTTGGGCGGAAAAAAATATTGATACGAATTTTTGCCCCGCAAGCGACCTTTCCGGTAATGAGTCACGCTGTTTGTCTGCAAGCCGCAGTTGTTTATTACGGCGTTGACCTTGTCTATTTGTGAGACTAGTAAAATCGATCGATGGAACAATCGATCTCTGGTAGTTTCCAGTTCCCGAATGTTCGAAGAAGACTATTTATTGGGAAGCAAGGAGCCGGGAGGACAGTTTTGAAGTTAGTTTTTGAAGTTTTGGCTTTCAGATGCGAAGAAGAGCGACAGAATCAGGCGAGTATAATGTCGTTTCGTTTAGAGTTTTGGTATCGGTACATGCGTGCGAATGTTGTCGCGTTTTCAAGTGTACCGGGGCGTTTTCGGACGTGATTAACGATTAACCGTCGTTGGTTGTAAGAGTGTTTTTAGAGAATCTCGAACTGTTGATTTGTGTATTGTGGATTGTTTAGGTTAAGTAATTAGTTGTTTAATTGTTCGCTGGTAGTTATTTAATTGTTATTGCTTGTTGTTGTTTGTTTGTCGCTTGTATATTTCGGTGCTTATTGTTAATTCTAAAACTGCATGTTCTCAAATGACATTTAATTCTAAATATTTGTACATAAGTCACTATAAATAAATTTTGTAAATACGAAATAAGTTACAATTCGGTTACAATATGTTTTTACGACCCTATTGGATTAATAGGCAGCGGACCATTCCAACTCAAGAGATCTGATAAGATAAATATTGATAAGCAGTATAAATCTTACAAAAGTAAATGCCATTTTCAAAGGAGTTGTTATTTTTTTTGGACGACAGGAGAAGCGGATTTAAAAAGAATAGAAGCGATTGAAATGTGGTGCTACAGGCACATGATGAAGATACCGTGGATAGATAAGGTTAGCAGTAGGAAGGTATTAGAAAGAGTTGGAAAAAAGTGAAATGTATGGAAGACAATAAAGGATCGGGAATATTATTTGCGGCATCGGCAGTTGTAAATTTTAGAGTGTGTAATGTACATGTGGAATTGCTGGAATTTCCAAGGAATTGCGGGAACTTTTAAGGAATTGCGGGAATTTCCAAGGAATTGCGGGGAATTTCCAAGGAATTGCGGGAATTTCCAAGGAATTGCGGGGAATTTCCAAGGAACTACGGGAATTTCCAAGGAATTGCGGGGAATTTCCAAGGAATTACGGAAATTTCGAAGGAATTTCGGGAATTTCTGGATAAAAAGGAATTGTGGTGTACAAATTTTTTTCAGCGGTTTACCCCTCGAAATAAACCGACATCATAGCGCATTTCTGCATAACAAGAAGCATAATTGTGCAGAATTTCAAGCAGAAACTCCAACATTTGGATACTAAATCTATGACAATAAACGTGTACGAGCAAGACCGTTAAGGAAGGTCATTAAAGTATGGATACAAATTTTATTGATGGATTTCATCATGATTCTTCAATGCTATAAACTTTAAATAAACTTTTCATCTTCAATAATTGTTCACTTTTTCCTCGACTTTTTCTCGGTCCATAACTCTGATTCTATTCAAGGTATCAACATGAAACTTTACGTGTGTGTGGAGAACCCCACGAAGCTTCTGTTAAAATTATTTTGATGTATACAGGATTTTCACGTGCTACGTACCAAACCAAAATTATGTTTTTTTAACGGAATGCCCCACATTTGTTTACATATTTGGATTCCCCATAAAATTTCATGAAAGTTGATATGTTACACGGTGGGGTTAAGAGTAAGCGATGTTAAGATATGGCCATTTTAGTACCAGTGTGAACCCAAATTTGTGGTGCTACTGACGGTCTGTTGACCCACAAATGTGGGGCGTTCCATTTAAAAAACATATCTTTGGTTTGGTGCTCAGAGTGTGAACACCCTGTATGCACAAAAATAATTTTATCGATGCTTCATGGGGTTCGCCACATACGCGTAAAATTTTATTTTGATACCTTGAAGAGAACCAGGGATATGGGCCGACTACACACTATTGGCCCACCCTGTATTTGCTGATGCTAAGTTGTAAGCACTGTTAACTTTGGAATTGGTCTAAACTTCACGCAAACCCAAAAAAGCAGTGTATTTCGATATTAATTAAACAATTACGGAGATGCAAAGACGTGTCATTATTATTATTAATTTTGTGCATCCTTCATACTAAACTACGTAACTTGTTGCTGCAGGCGACGTATAACGCCATAAATATGATCTTTTCCCTGCTTTCACTCGTGGCCTTTCACGATAATCCGAAAGCTGTAAACACCAATCGATTCCAAAATTGAAATCAGGAAACCATTTGCTACATTCTTATGTATTCGTTCCAAATAAAGAGCAGATACACTGATACATAACACATAAGCCGGACTGAAAGTAAATTTTGTGCCTTGCTTATTTGTCATTATAAGACGTCTATTAAATTGGCATTTTCATAAAAAAGTTCTGTCTTTTTAACGAGGTTACGTGGCAGAGAACTGGAATTTTAAAGCAGTTTATCTCGATTTGCGCGAAATCCAGTAGTCGACTCCGGGCTCCGGTGAGCGCGGCTCACGTTGTTGTAGTGTATCTCTGACCGACATCTACAGTATACATTTGACATTTTAATTGCGCATCGAGGTTGCCAGATTCCACGTTGCGTCGCAAACTTTTCGTGAGCCATTGATTTTGTCTTTTTCGAGTACAACGAAACAGAATGAGGTCGTTTGGATAGGGCTCACGTGGAAATCTGACCTCATTTTCTTTGTAGTTAACGTGGAAATATACCTAGGGAAGTATTTTTAGAAAGGGGTGTTCTTGTACCTTGGAGAAAGTTACTCGCTTTCGCTTGGGAAAAGCGAAGACATATTATATCCAGACAATCTTTTTCAGGTAATTTTCACAAGAGCTGTATCGGTAAAGTGAAATCGTATCACTGTCTTCCACATCGTATGATGGGCAGATGATAAGTGTGTAATTGTTTCGATCTGTCCAGTCGCATTCCGATTTATTTAATTAAAGTGTCTAATGATCTGCCAATCTCTATCCTTGGTCTGTCAATGGTTCTAAAGATTGGCAAGTCCAACTGGTCAATTCTCATTGATAAAGGGATTCTTCAATGTCAAATTTCAGATCTTCCCGATTAAGCTTTTCCTCCGAATTACTGGTCAAAAAACCACTCCTGGATCTAAGGTGTTGTTGCGGCGCACGTTGGAGAAGGTGATTGAGCTGTTAAGTTGACTTGCACTCACTCCCCGGTGGTGAAGTTTAGATGCTAATTCCATTTATGGTCCTTTGCACTGAACCAAAAGTGCACATAAATGCAATGAAAAGTTCATTAAATGAATGAATCCGAGAATGAATCAAATCATTAATTTTGAACCGTTGAACGTGAAAAATTCGTTCATTGAATAAATGAACTATGAATTCGTAGGCTTAACGAATGCATTAATTGTCCCATAGAATTGAGTTCAAAAAACGGCTTCACTGATGAAGGTACTTTGATGCATAAAGAAGAGTAATTTTTCAACCTTTGTCGCCGTTTATAATTTATTCTCAAGACAGAGAAGAGGGGACCCAGGAAAGTGAGTTCTTTAAAATTTCATAAACGCACTTGGAATTGGAAAGGAAAGAATAATCCTATTCCTGTTTAGTCATTCGACACTTCGGCAATAATTTGAGGTTCATAAATTTAATGAACACCAGTTCATCAATACAATGAAAACATTCATCAGGACAAAGAACGTTTTACATCCATTTGATGAGCAGGCTTCATTATGCCAATGAACATGCGTTCGTTATAATCAAAGAATGAAGTCATTGGTTCAATGAATTAGAAAAAAATCAATGATCATCGTTAATTAACATTATGAACAATATTTTTTCAGTGTGGATTTGCTTGGCTGGCACTGGATTTTCCTGGGCGGAATTACGTGTTTTATGGTGGTTAGGGAGCTTTTAGTAACAATAGTTTTTCAGGTCTAAGATACCTCCACAAGTCTCCATGTTTGGAAATTTCGTTTTCGCCAAAGAGAGAAAGAAGATGTTGATTTGCAGTTGGTCCGAATTTTAGAATTAGCTTGTTTGGAAGTTGATCTGATTTGGCTACTTTATTTTTGATGGGCTCTTGTAGGGTGGACATGTCCCTGGACAATAAGAAAATTATCATCCGAATTACCATATATTTGATTTTTAGCATGCTACGTAGATGTCTCGGTAGATGTCAAAAATTACACAAATGCTTTTGCCTAGGCGTGTTACTTGGAAGTTTATTCTTCGGCGTCTATTTTTTAACTTTGTTCATTTATTCATAGACTTTTCTGTGTATAACTTGGCGGTCGAAAAGTCTGGTACTTATTTGTTTATTTACATATAATGGCTTTAAATCCTTTTGCGGTGGCA